>CM059608.1:4952323-7779823 GCA_030412105.1 Cyclura pinguis
TGAGAATCTGGAGAAAGGTTGCACCCCTGCCCTGCATCTCCACCAAAAAATAGTCATTTTTGCCTCCAAATGCCATCTAGAGGATGTGTGGGGCATTTTCTCCATGCTTTTGTACCCCTCTGGACCATTTTATGTCCAGTTTGTGATGGGGGAACATTCAATTCCTGTTCACATCTTGTTTTTGAAAAAAGCCCCTTATGGGCTTAAAATGCCCAGGCGGTCCCCTAAGTGTGGCAAAAATGCGCCACCCACATCATCTACACAGTGTTTGGAGCATTTGGGGGCAAAAAAAAAATGACCTCTGAGTGGCCATTGGGGCCATATGCCGTCAGTGGGCTGCATTTTACTCACCCCTGAAACAGATAAACAACGACAACAAGCAACAAACAAAGCACAAGAGACAGCTGCTCAAAAATCTTCATATGTGAACCTATTTTAAAGCCCTGCAGCTTCTGTGAGATGAACAGTCCGATTCTAGGCTGTTACTGAATTACTCAAAATACACACAAGGTATGGATGGTAAAAGAAATATTGGGAGATTTGGGAAAAGATGTGGAAAAGAAGAAGCAAGTAACACCTTGGATCCTGAGCCAGTGCAGAAGTGGAACAAATGCAGTAGCTCAGCCATTGATTGTTAGGGTCGCCATAAGTCAGAAGGCACAAAACAACAAAACACAGCCTTTCAATTATTTTTGATATTTAAATGTCTAATGTTTTAACTTTACAAATTGATTATTTTTTTAAAAAAAATCTTATATTTATACTTTTATTTTTGCATTGTTTTTAATTTGTACTGTTTTGAATATGTCGATAGCCACCTTGAGTCCCATTATTGGAAGAAAGGTGGGATATAAGCGAATACGATAAATAAAATGGTAAAATAATAACTAAACATGTCTGAGACACTGCATAGCCAAGCGCTTGCAGTTGATGTCTGCAGGGCACTTGCAGATGATGTCTGCAGTGCTCTTCTAGTTGTGGGGAGTGCTGGGCACGCAGTTATGACTGAGTCCTGAGGGATTTCTCCAGCTGCTTGTTCTTGAAGTGCCCTATGACCAAAGAAGCACTGTTGATTCATTTGCAAGCCCCTGATCTTCAAGGTATACAAAATGTTTTGGTCAGGGCACAGTTATGCTGGAACGATAGGGCTTTTGTGGGGCGGGTAGCCAGAATGGTGCAGTGGTTTCAACATTTTACTATGACCCTGGAGAGCATGGTTCAATCCCCAGCTCAGTCATGGAAACCCATGGGGTGACCTTGGGCACATCACACACTCTCAGCTCCAGGTTCATCTTAGGGTAGTCCTAAGTCAGAAACAACTTGAAGGCACGCAACAACAATAACAAAAACAATTCTCATCATAACTGCAGCGATGGAGCTCCATCATTACAGTTACACTGTGATGCAGGATTATGGCCGGTGGAGTCTAATAGGTCTGATATCAATGGTGTAGTGAATTGACTCTGAGTTTTAAAGTTATACAAGGTGCTAAATTCTATCACAGAATCAGGAGAGTACCTTGGTTAGCTCTTTGAAAATTTGGACTAAAACTCAGAGCAGATCCCTCACCCCATTGACATTAGAGCCAGCAGCCTCCTCTGCTGCATTAAACAGCTCAGAGAAGGGTCTCCTTATCCTTCAGGAATTGACTAAGACTTCTTTGTCTCCTTAAGCTGATGGATATTGCCCATCTTGCCACAATGGATGTTTTGCCATGGTGTAGAGCATCATTAACACTGGGCTGGCTTCAGTGACAAAAAGTAAATGCTAATGATATGTTACAAAATGGGCACTATTAATGGAAATAGGATCTTTCTCACTCAGGAATGGAGTGCGGGTTCCTTTTTTCAATTTTGCCTGGCAGAACAAAAGGAAACACTATATTCATCATCACTATATTCATCAGGTCAGACACTATGGTCAAGCCATGGAGCCTTCTAGATATCCGCACTGTAATTTATTGTGAAATTAACACCTTAACATGCAAAAGCCATAATCAGACAAAAGCTCTTGTTAACCAATGGAGAGAGAAAGAAAGGAAGGAAGGAAGGAAGGAAGGAAGGAAGGAAGGAAGGAAGGAAGGGAGGAGGAGGAAGGGAGGAAGGGAGGAAGGGAAGGGAAGGGAAGGGAAGGGAAGGGAAGGAAAGGAAAGGAAAGGAAAGGAAAGGAAAGGAAAGGAAAGGAAAGGAAAGGAAAGGAAAGGAAAGGAAAGGAAAGGAAAGGAAAAAGAACCAACCAACCCTGGCTCTTTTTTAAAAAATTGTTTTTCTTGGTAACATTATGAGATTAAAACAGTTGAAGAGTTTTGAGATTTGCAAAGAGTTTTGACAGATTTACAGAGGTTATTCCCTTGGAATTTTCTAAGGATCTTGACCAGAGCTTGATAGAGTTTCATGCAGTGATTTCTGAATATGATCACAATGAGGAGTATATTAAACCCTCTATCTCCCCTCTTTTTTTGGAAAAAAAAATCTGTACATTATTATACCATATAATTTTCTATTATTCAAGTCTTCTCTCTTTGGAGGGCATGAGGGGAGGCTTGAATTGCCACAAAGTTCTTAACTGTTAAACACAATTCATTTAAAACAGTAATTTGTCACTTTTCTACTCATGTTTTCTTGGTGACATATATGATAACTAGAAGCCCATAAAGTTCAACAACTAAAATTAACTTCCAGTTACAGTCAGAAGTTTTAGAAAGTTTTAGAGAAATTGCTGTGCTTCCCGTAGCTCTCAGAGAACTTGACATTGTAAGACGATGTACTACTGAAGGTGTACACTCTCAGAAGCTACCGGAGGGATCTGTCTAAAAAGCTGTCACTCTAGACAATGGCAGATATAAACCCTGCACTGTCCCCAACAGGTAGAGGATGATATACGCAACAATAGCTCTTTCCCTTCTGCTATTTTTGTCCATACTGCTTCTCTTTGTTGGAGGACACCTCCACCTTTGTCTGGAAACCTGAAACAGCTCTTGCAAACTCATCCACATTAGGTAGAAGAATAAGGCTTCAGCTACGAAGAAAAGCTCTGTTTCCTCTCTGGTATGGATGAATGCTGCAGGGTACCACTTGAGGAATAAAAAGAGGTTGGCTTTATCCATGTATCTTTCCCATATGAAGCTTCCAGCCCGGGCGTTGGGGTGGGTTGGGGGGTGTTATATTTATTCCAGGGAACTGCAGCACTTTCAAAGGGTTCAGAAACATATATATAAAAAATTGGATTCTGAAATGGCCATTTCTTCCCGTCCGCTCTGCCATCATAACGTTCAGCCGAGCTTCTTGCAAGGTAAATAACTCTTGGAAAATAAGTGGAAATTTGTGGCAAATCAGCCCCTTTTGTGCATGGCTGCAGGAGCATGTTGAAATGTTTGGACACTAATACCCATTCATTTTCTTGGCTCCATAAATAAAAGCCGCCAGCTATGTGGCAGCCATGAAATGGTATTCTTCAGGGCCCAGCGGGAAATTCCATCCTTATTACCACTGCAGGGGGCAGGACAAGCCCAAAATAGCAAGACAACTAAATCAAGACATTTCCAATGTCTAACAAAATGACTGTGGTTTAGAACGAAGCAAAAGGTTGGGAAGGAGGGGGAAAAAATTGGACAGTGTTTTCTACTTGGCGTAATACTTTTGTTAAAAGAGTTTGGATGCAAGGAAAAGATTGTGCTGCCAACAAAATAAAATAAAATAAAAACAAATACATTCATTATGGATAATGTTCCTTTCTCCTCTTTAAGAGAGAAATATCTGATGCAACCATAAACTAACGGCTGTCATTTTGGATGAAGGGCAGAAAGACCTATCGCATGGAGACGTCTCGTTCATAGATTATGAAGTCCATAATGGAGGAAACACGTCTTGATTTTCTTTGGCTTTAAATGAAAGCAAAAGGAGTCAAAAGAGGTGGTGCAAGTGTCTGAGGAGATCCAGAGCGATCCCAAGTCCAAAGGCTGAACAAAACTATTGGTTTGGAGAAGAAACCAATAATGGGTCTCTTCTGATATAATATTTTGAGACAAAATAAGGTGTAATAGAAGATGACAGGCAGTACTCCCATGTTTTCAGCATGTTCTCCACTGAAAGGAAGGAATGGAATTAGCACAAATAGAGAACGGTGTACATGTCAAATCTCTCACCATGACTGTGTGTCATACATATGTATGTTTCTCACCATGACCATGTATATATGTATGTATATGTATATATGTGTCTTCAAGTTGCTTATGGTGACCCCATCAATTTCGTAGGGTTTTCTTACACAAGGAATGCTTAGAGAATGCTTCTTTTCCACGTCCTTCCTCTGAAATATGGCCTACAACACCTGATATTCATTGGTAGCCTCCCATTTGACCCTACTTAACTCCCAAGATCAGATGGGATATAGTGTACCAAATGGTAAATGTGAGTAGCAATTGTGCTACTAGTGTAGTAATTGTGCTAGAGTTCACCTACTCTGCCACACAAAATCTAACCATTTTTAAGTTATAATAGGGTTGGTATCTGAAAGCAGGAAAGAAGCATATAACTGTTCTGAACGTCCTGGATATTTGTAGAGTATTGGCAAAGTAAGATCAGTACATAGGTCTCTATAGTATAAACAGTGAAAAAGCAGGTCTCCCACTGTTTCTGTTTGACCAGAATCACAAGGGCAATGTCTCTCTAAATATGGGATATTCCTATAAAATCCTTCAAGAATAGCTGAAGGAAGAAAATGACAACATGCCAGCGTAAAGGCTTTACAGTGTTTAGGCACTCTGAGGTCACTTATATATGCCATAGCAGCTATGAGGTACCTATTGTTGTCACTGGAAAGAAAAGAAGAGGACCTAGCTAAATCCATTTGGTGCTCTATTTAAGTATGACTTGCACCACAGATTAGCATAATGATTGTCTCCTTGGGCTCTGTTAGGACTAGTTGGGTTATGTCATCTAACAGATTAATACCCCTCTGTATTTATATCTGTTTTTGTATCCTTTTGTGTATGTATGTGTATTTTTATTTGGATGTTATTTCTCTTACACTGGTCTATGACCATAATAAAAAATCTATCTATCTATCTATCTATCTATCTATCTATCTATCTATCTATCTATCCATCCACCCACCCACCCAGCAAGACAATAGGTGGACTATAAGATTCCCTTAGAATATCTTCAATTCACTACCAAAACTTTTGGGTCATCTGTACCAATGGTACATTTGTAACAGAGTGATGGTGATTTTCATTTGAGCAGAATAAGAATGAGTCCAATGGACCTGATGTAAACATGCAGAACCGCTTTATGCTGAATAATACAATTGGACCATCTGGTCTAATACTACCTCCTCCAACTGGTCATGGTTCACAGAATGCATGGGAAAAGGTTTCAAAACAGTAAACTTTCCAAGTTCTGGGCTTTCTAAGATTTCGAAGAGCTGCCTTGAAAGTGAATACACCAGGAATTAAACTGTATACATGCAAAGTGTGTACACTTTACCTTCTGCTGTATCATCTCCAGCAAGTCAGAAAACCCAGAGATATTAACTGATACATCCCTGGATAGACTTTGGATGCCATATCTTAGTCCCCAAAAAGAAAGAGTTGTTAGTCATAATAGCATGAATGTGTGCATTACTAAAAAGTAATAATGTCACATAATAATTTCTTAGACACTTCAGAAAGTGTAAGAAAATTTAGGGGCGGTGGGTACATTTAAATCAGTTGTCATTAATTGTCATCAAATTGACTTCGACTTATGGTAACTTTATGAATGAGAGAGCTTAAAGTCACTCTGTCATCAACTACCCTGCTCAGGTCTTGCAAACTCAGGGCTGTGGCTTCCTTGATAGAATCTAACCACCTGCAATGCAGCCTTCCTCTTTTCCCTTTGCTTCCCACCTTACTAAGCACTACTTTCTTTTCTTGTGGGTCATGTCATTATGTCCAAAGTACAATAGTCTCAGCTTTGTTATCTTGGTTTCTAGGGACAGTTCTAGGATCAATTTATTTTATCTTTTTGGCAATTCACAGTATCCGCAGAGCTCTTCTCCAGCACCACATTTCAAATAAATTGATTCTTTTCCTATCAGCTTTCTTCACTTTCCAGTTTTTGCAACCAAATGTAGAAATCAGAAATGCAATGGCATGGACAATCTCCATTTTGGTATTCAATTATATATCTTTACACTTGAGGTTCTTGTCTGACTCCTTCATAGCTGCCCTTCCAAGTCCTAGGCCATTTCTGCACTACACTATTATAGTGTTATTATTCCACTTTCAACATCCTATGGAATCCTGGGGTTTGCAATTTAAGGAAGAGCTTTTAGTGTTCTCAGCCAGAGAGCTCCTTGGCCTCAGTAAACTACAAATCCCAGAATTCCACAGGATGTTGAAAGTAGAATAATAGCACTATAACAGTGTAGTGCAGAAATGGTCCTAGTCTTCTGATTCCTTGATTATAGTCTCCATTTTGAATGATTGATCCAAGATATGGAAAATCTTTGAATTATATTAATGTCTTCAATGTCGTCAGTGTAAGTCATCTGTGGTTGTTATTTTTGTGTTCTTAGTGTTCATCTTTAAACCTGCCTTTGCATTTTCTTCCTTTGTTCCAAATCTACCAACTATCTTTGGTAGTCTGGTGCCATCTGCATATTTTAAGTTGTTAGTCTTCCTTTCTCCTGCCTCCTTCGTCTGAGTCTAATCCTGTTTTACATACAATATGCTCAGCATACAATTTAATCAGACGGGGTCATAAAATGAAATCTCGTCTGGCCCCTTCACCAGTTAGAAGCCATTTTGTTTCTCCATATTCTGTCTTGACAGTGGCTTCTTGTGCTGAGTGCACATCACAGCAACAAAATGTCGTGGCACACCCATTCTTTAAGAGCAAGCATAGTTTTTCATGATCTACACAATCAGAGGCTTTGCTATAATCCATAAAGGACAGGCTGATTTTCTTTGGAAATTCTTTGGTGTGCTCCATTATCCAATACACGTTCACAATATGATCCCTCATATCTCTTCCTCTTCTGAACACCTCTTGGACATCTGGCATTCCTCTCTCCATGTATGTTTATTTTCGTTGTAGAATTTTAAACATGACTTTGCTTGCATGGGAGGCTAACACAGTGATCTGGTAGTTACTACGAACCCTCGTGTCTACCTTCTTGGAGACTGGAAGGTATATCAAGTGTTCCCAATCTGTGAGCCCTTGTTTTCTTTCCCGTATTTGCTGACAGATTTTAGCTAGAACTTGAGTGGATTTTTTTTTGTCTGTTGCTTGAAACAGCTCTCTTGGTGTGCCATCTGTTCCTGGTGATTTATTTCTCCCAAGTGCTTTGAGTGCAGCTTCCACTTTACTTTCTCAAATTGTGGGTTCATCTTCAAATACTTCTTTCTTGAATGAATCCTTTATCCTTTCATCTCTTTTAAGTCAGTTCTGGAAACATTCCAGGCCTGGTCGGGCTAGTACTGCAATGGACACATTGACTTGAGAAGATTTGGTCTTCAGGGAGAGACGGATCCACCACTTCACTCAGCTTTGTTAGGTTGTTGTGGTGATTTTGATATACTGGCCTGCTGAGTTTTTACGAATTCATTCTTCTGATTAGCCCAGCATAAGTGACAAAATTAAGAAGGTAGAAAACTTTGCACAAGACAAGTAAAAGTAGTCTGCCCCTGGTTCCTTTTCACTTTCACAACATCATCTTACATATAGTGGTTACTTTAAGTCCCTTACCGCACTATGCCCCAATAGTGTGTTGTCCCAGTGGGATCTCAGCATTGCCATTGGCACGATGGAATCAGGGCCTGAACGCTCTCCACCACATCCGGTTGGCTTCTGAGATGGTTAGTGTCAGGCATACTGTTCTTCCTTCCACAGTACGGCATCAATGGCAAGTCCCTTTCCCTGCCTTCTCCCCCACACCACCCATGATTGTTCGGTTCTTGCGCTGTACTGGAAAAGGGAGTGCTTGGTCATTCAATTCAATTAGAGTCTTTGAATATGCAAAGTTATGGAAAACTCAGCAAACACCTACAATAGAACAATGGTGGGCTACATTTATTGAAAATAAAAATGCGGACATGGTCTCCCAGAGACTAAAGGGGAAATCAGATGATGAGATACAGAAAGAATGGCAAATTATAACAGGTAATTGCTGGATTTTAACAGTTGGGAATACGTAATTCATGGTTAAAGTTATATTACGTGTGGGTGACAGGTATATATCATGAAGCAGAAATATGAAGAATGAAATGTAAGAACTATCAGATAAACTAACAGTATAATGTTGTATAGTACCTTAAATTCATAGAAATCTGGAAAATGGAATCTAGATCAACGTGGAAGATCAGATATATTTCTAATGAAGCTGACAATTGAATATGTATGTTTTTTATAATGAGAATTTTGAATAAAATGATTTTTTAAAAAAAAGAAAGAAAAGGGAGTGCTATCAAGTGCTCTAGCCCTTACCACACACTCATAGATGATGGGATCATGGGGGAAAGGGGGTCATTACAGGACTTTTTCCAGTAATGAAAAAGGGCAGGTTACCACAACAGCAGCTGGACTGCAACTGCATCGTGTACTGGCATGGGTCACGGACTGGGAGCAATACCTTGCTCTGCTGGGATGACAACTTCATGCCGTAAGGGCGTAACAGTCTAAGAAACATGGTTTGAGGGTATTCATATCAGGACACATCTCAAACTAGGCCCCAGTCTGCCATTTTATCTAGCTTGATCCCATTTTGATACATCTTCCCATGCACCATCGAAAATACTCTGCTTCTCAAGTGCTAGAATAAATCATAGTGTGATATACCTGCACCTCCAAGCAAAGTTTCAACCAAGTTTCACTCCATCTGAATAACCCTTTGGCAAGAGAGATCTCTAGGGCTACCAACTGCCATCCTAGAGGCAAGGATTGTGTCCTTGGAGTCTTACTGCTCCACAGAATGAGGGCAGTCCTATCACTGTCCCTTGGTCTTCTCCCCTCTGGTTTCACACAGTGTTGACTGCCAAACTATGGGCTAATTATGGTAGTCTGCCACCTAGTGCTGAATATGGTGCTGCAGACTTGAAACAGGAACACAGGAAAACTAAAGATAGGATTAAAAATAACCTCTAGGTGCACACCTCCACAGTCCCAAAGGAAGCATGACAAATTTCAGATATCTTGGTTTCATGGTCTTGGTTCTGTCGAGCAGATAGAAACACATCCTCTTCTAACAGCCTAGATTAATGGGATACGTCACCATTTGGTCCTCAAATATGCATGCTACATTTCAACAAAATGGTTGCCTCTAACTCTAGGAAGGGTGGCCATGTGTCCTGCTTTATGAGTGACTGTCATTTGCTAGAAGCACTTCAAGAATACTGTCCAGTTTATTTCTCCTCCTCCAACCTTTCCCCTTCATCCTTAGCTTACTTCAGTTGCTGCAAACAGAGTTCATAGCACAAAAGGAATTTGTACTCAATTAATCCAGCAGTGGGGGAGTGGGAAAGACGTTGTGGAATCTTTCACTTCCCTGTAGGCTTAGGCAAAAGCAAACTGTTCCAGCCTCTTGTAGCGTATGTGTTCTTCCTCATTAATAACCTTTGCCATCTTCACCACACTCTGATGTTACTTGGCTTACGTATCCTGATTTCAGTGTACAAAATGCAATGGGCAGAATCTTCCTAGTGTATTACAGACCCACAAGTTCCCCCGTGTAAGGCACTGGACATTCTTGTTCACTGTGAACATCAGCATTCAGCTGAAGGTTGAAGAAGAGGTCTTGTGCAAGGGTGTCAGTGCACTCATGAACATTGCACATGGACGCATGTACAGATCTGATTTTGCATTTATTTTCTTATTTGGTGTCTTGGTTGAGTTACATGACACTGCTGTTCAACACAAGGGTTGTGAAACACAATTAACATGTAATTCCAAGTGTGGGGATTTAACTAGATTCCAGCCAATCTGCATCTGGAGAAAAATCTAGGTTATGGTGCTCCAAGTATGGAATGGCAATCATGGCCCTCAGACTTTTTGACAGAACAATGCTTTTTAACAGCCCACACTGTTAATTCAATTTATGAACACTCAGGGGAAAAAAAATCATTAAACAACTTGAGCTTCTTAGACTCTCCTTTGACAATTTTATATAGTAACAGAGAGCTTTAAGAGAGAGTGTGGCTCAATCTAATAGTACAGAAATTCAGAAAGGAAGAAAAACTAGTCAGCAAGACCAAAACAAAACAAAATACCATAAAGGATTCTTGTAGTAACTCTAAAGAAGTTGAAGAAAGGAAGCATGGAATACACTTTCCATGGAGGTGCAACTGTCACCAACATCACAGTTATTCCAATATCAGCTCAAA
The DNA here is from genome assembly GCA_030412105.1 of Cyclura pinguis. Taxonomy (NCBI): domain Eukaryota; kingdom Metazoa; phylum Chordata; class Lepidosauria; order Squamata; family Iguanidae; genus Cyclura; species Cyclura pinguis. The sequence continues at coordinate 4,962,684 of CM059608.1, forward strand.
AACTTGCCTTGTTTACAGAAGCATTTAATTGGATGGTTTTGTCTGCATTACTGAATTTGCTGCCTTGTTCTAGTGATATGTTTAGATAATTTTTTTCCAAAACATAATGCTTTATATATTTGTATACTGCCATGCTATCTTCAATCATGAAGCATGGTTGAAATATGTTTCAATAAATAAAGAGATAAACCAGTTGATGAGGAACAACAATGGAAAGGTACTACTACTGTCATGTCTTCAGATTGTGGGATCTCATCCCATCATCTGAAGATGACTGGATTCTGAACCTTCTAGATATGATGGAGATTGACAAATTGACAACGATAATGAGAAGAAAGTTTCATCAAAAGAATTTCAAAACAATAAAGAAGAGGGTAAATGTGCAACAAGAGGAATTGCATAATAAGGTCAACAACAAAAAATAACTGTTATTGAGGAAATGCACCTCAATATAATATTATTGTAGAAACTTAGAGGGTATTTAGGAACAAAGCAGGAAGAAGGCTAAACAAGCTTTCACAGATAACCATTTTCTAAGGAGTGGGAAGAAGATGTATCTTTCTTCGTAAGTGTGTGTGTGTGTTTTTCTCTTGAGGACTGTAGTGCTGTTAATTGAATTAGGGTTAGTAATTTGTTTAGATAGTTTAGGTAGCTATGCTTGTTATTTTTCCTTCTGTAACTTGTACGTGCTTTATTATATATTGTTTTATAATAGTTAGAAAAGCTTTAATAAAAAATATTTTTAAAAAAGAGATAAGAAGCTGGGTGTATGTTAAAAATGGATATCTCATAAGATAAGCTATAGGAGAAATAGTGTACCATTCATGTATATAAAGTACCTGTATACAAAGAAAATATCCACAGTATGACTTTAGCTTTTTGTTTTATGACTAGGATTTAACAGTGACAATAAACATTAACTTATCTACTAAAAATAAGTAGGAAGGGAGGGAGATAGAGAGAAAGAAGCCTCTTAGTGATTCCAAACTGGAACATAGTTGTGTTGGTGGCATGCTATGTCAACTGGAGCTAATTAATATTTTTATAGGTGTCTTCTTCCCACTGTCATTTGAAGTGAACTATTCCGGGGTGCTTACATCAAAGCCCAAAGGCAATCCAAAGCTGTTGCTTGCTTCCCAGCTCCAACTGATAACAAGCAGCCCATTTTTATAAGATTGTAAAAGCTCACTGCAGAGGTGGTTCACACAGAGACACAGACACACAAATCTTCCGGCTCTCAGAATTCATGGCTAACGTTCAGTGGCTCATCTGTAGCAAAAATAGCCAGCAAGAAGGAGAGGAGGAGACGAGCTGACGGATAAACTGGGAAACAGCTATGCTTTTAGTCTGGACAAAGCACAAACTGACCCAGTCTTGGGATGTTTTTTGAAGCCTCATACTTCCAAAAGTTTTTTTTAAAAAAAGTGCTCTTTCGAGCGTTAGTGCATAGTATAGAAAAGTATTTTCTCAAAAAGAGAAAAGCTAGAAGGCTAGAACCATATTATTTTTTTAAAAAAAAATACACATGAGAAAGGAAAGAGGAGGCGAGGGGGAAGAAATAGCCTAACTGGTGCTAATATGTGTTTTGAAGCATGCCAGGAGCCCTAGTGCAATGCTGCAGCCCTGGGCTAAATTTGCAGGTGGTCTAGACTCTCCTTTTTGAAAGGTTAGCCTACAAAGAGCCCATAAAGTGTTCTCTGTGAATATGGGCAAACACCCATGGTGTGTCGCAACAATACCAAAATAATGACATCAACATAGCCTGGCTAAAGTGCGTAGCATGCCAAAAGGTTCACGGATGTGTGGCGTAGAACAATAATGGGGGTGGGGGAGAAAGGGGAATGGGCACAAACACTCACAGAGAGGGGCTGGGGTGTAGGCCTCCGTTTTTAATCACCCGGCTGTGAGATCAAGAGAAGGTGTGAGATGGGTTGCCATTTCAATTAGAAGCCAGGTTAACCTCTTGCTTTCAGAGTTTGTTTTAGGGGAAAGTGCCTGACTGAGGGGGCTCTGAGCAAAAGGATCATTTAGACAGAGTCAGTGCATTAAAAAGCAGAAAGGTGATGTTATACATTATGTCCTGAATCCTACAGGTTAGTCCTCCCAAAGGAGGCCTACTGGAACAACTGCTGCTTGTTGAGTCAACACATAGGTAAATCCAGTTGATTCAGTGGATCTCCTAGAGCACTGTAAGCCAATAATATTTGCACTAGAATAGCTATTATAGGATTCAGAGCAAGAATGACTGGCTTCCTATTAGGTATTTATGGAAATACAAATTGATCATGTAAATTTGAATTGTGATGTTGCATAATACTTGAGTTCTCACGTGGGGAGTTATGTCTTTGGGACCAATGGGCAAATGAAGCCAGCAGCATGTCCACTGCACCTTATTCCCAATGCACAACATGTCCTGTTACTCACTGGCCACCTTGCATGGTGTCCCATTCTGTATCATCACAATGCATTAGCGTGGCTGCATATCACATCAGCAATGTAGTTGTCATCATATAATTATGCTTCCTGGGTTCTGGTGCAGGATCTTCTCTCACATTATTTATGTAAGTCATATTTGACAAAAAAGTTCCAAAGATCTAAACCAGCATCCAAAGCTGGACTTGCAACTTGGATTTTCCTGCTGGAACAAGAGAATGTCCTGAGCCCAGTGCTATTCAACATTTTTATCAATGACTTCAACGATGGAATGGAGGGCATTCTTATCAGTTTTGCGGATGACATCAAATTAGGAGAGATAGCTAATATCCCAGAGGACAGGAGCAGAATTCAAAATGACCTTAACAAATTAGAGAACTGGGCCAAAAGAAACAAAATGAATTTTAATAGGGAGAAATGTAAGGTACTACACTTAGGCAGAAATATAGAGTGGGTGACACTTGGCTTGACTACAGTACATGTGAAAGCAATTTAGGAGTCTTAGTAGACCACAAGCTGAACAATCACACTGACAGCTAAAAAAAAAACCAGTGTGATTGTAGGCTGCATCAATAAGAGTATAGTGTTTAGGTCAAGGGAAGTAATGGTACCACTTTATTCTTCTTTGGACAGATCTTGCCTGGAACACTGTGCCTGTTCTGGCCACCACAATTCAAGAAAGATATTGACAAGTTGGAATGTATCCAGAGAAGGTCAACCAAAATGGTAGAAGGCCTGGAAACCATGCCCTGTGAGGCGTGGCTTAGGGAGCTAGATATGTTTAGCCTGGAGAAGATTAAGAGGAGACGTGATAGCCGTGTTTAAACATTTGAAGGGAATGTGATATGGAATATGTAAACAAGCTTGTTCTCTACTGCTTCAGAGACTAGAACATGGAGCAATGGTTTCAAACATCAGGAAAAGAGATTCCACCTAAACATTAAGAAGAACTTTCTGGTGGTAAGAGAAGTTCACCAGTGGAATACTCTGCCTCAGAGTGTGATGGAGTCTCCTACTTTGGAGGCTTTTAAATGGAGGTTGGATGGCCATCTGTTGAGAGTGCTTTGGATTTGTATCCCTGCATGACATGGAGTTGGCCTGGATGGCCCTTGTGGTCCCTTCAAACTCTATGATTGTATGATTCATTCATATATCATAAAATATATAAGGGTTAGTCATGATTGATTATTTATTTATGTATTATTTTTATTTTACTCAAATTATGCTTAAGCAAAACTTTCACATCGTTGTTGTATTGTGTCATTGTGTAGATGGATATTGGTGAGGCACTGAGACACTTTATCTGTTTGCTTCTTTTTGTTTTATGCCTTTAAATTGTTTCTGATTTATGGCAACCCTAAGACAGACCTGCCTCAGTGTTTTCTGGGTCTGAGCATGCATGATGTGCCCAAGCTCAAACTCTGATCTCCTGGGTCTGTAGTCCAACGTTCAAACTGCTACACCACCACTTGAAAAAAAGGAAACTGAGAAAAAGGAAAAATCAAGCCCACTCAAAGATAAGGCTGCCTTTCTCCAAAATGATTTTCACAGTATTCTGATTTTCATTTCATTTTATTTTTGTTTCCACTAAAATATTTTCTCCATTGCAAAAAAAAACCACACAGAAAGAGAGACAGACAAGTTCGGTGGCAAGACAGCTGTGTGTAACAGCTTCTTTACTATTGTCTGCTCAACTCAGCTGGTATTTAATTGGTCGGCAATGGGAGGAAAGCCTCCTTTGAGGCCATGAATATTGACTGTTTATGTTGAAATGTCACAGTGAAAGGAAAAGTCCAGCACCAAAGCCGCGGAACTCAGTGTGAGGGTTTCAGACACAAAGGCGACACCAGCCAAGCATCCACATTGAAAAGCAAATGCAGCTGAAATTCAAAGGGGAGAGAAAATGGAGGACTGCATGCAAGTGTGGGAATTTTTAAGTCTGCAGCTGATGGTGGTGATGCGGGGGGAGAGAGAAGTCATTATTCTACCTACTAGACCCAAATGTAATTGTTTGTTTGGACTGAAGTGACACGGAGATGGCGGCTTAAAGAGGATTTTAATTGAAGATGCATCTCAAATATGATTTAGCATAAATTGCCCTCCTTCCTTTTTTGAGCTAACAACAATAACAACAAGATCCTAGTTTGTTGGAGAATTATTGGCTTACCGAGGGATGACCTACTGGGGTGGGGCATGCCACTACCTCCCGGAAACCCTGCGTGAATGTCTTAATCGAGAAGTCCAGCAAATGAGTTTTCCATAGCCAGTCTGCAGTTACAAAGGAAGCAGTGTTTGTAAGGTACTTTGGTGCCAAACAGCTCAACTCTTGCAAAGATGAGGGTCTTGAGATTACATTTCACCAAAAAAGAAGCTGACTCCTGAGATTTTAACATGATTTTTTAAAGTCCCTATACATGCTTTATAAATTAACAAACCTGATGCAACATGGACAGCCCACTTGTTAGTAACTGTTGCTGAAATATCACCATCCAATACTGCTTATTCCTTCCTTCAGCCACACTTTTGGGAAAAAATGGTGGGTTATAACTGAAAATGATGATGATACAAATGAAAATCTTCTCCCTCTTTGACTTCTTCCTCCTCGTCCTCCTCCTCATTTGCTACTGCTGCTGTTTTGTAGGTTTCAGCCCCATCTCTCCTCAGATCTAAGCAATGGAAAAGCTCCAGACAGACACTGAAATCCTAACTCAAAGGAATGCCAACTTTAGTGGGCTAGGAGCAGACACAATTCTTTTCTGCCAGCAGAAAACTTTGTTGGTTGATTTCAGAGATCTGCTAACACAGTAAGCTGCTCTGTCAAGCAGGGGACAGACTATATAACAATAATGATATCTCTTGCTAGCATACAGCTAGAAAAGAACACACATGCACAAACCCCTGTACACTAACATGTGACACCAAGATGGACTCCAAGTATCCTGAACAAGCTTGCAGCGGTCCTAGCCACCCAAATCTGTCCCTTTCTGCTTACTCAAAGCTACTTCACTTTTGGGAATCATATGCATCTTCAAGTCAGTGGAACTCCCATGGGCATCCACATGCTACTGAGGTATACAAACATTTTGATAGCTGACCTGGAATAATGCTTCCTGAACACATTCACCTCCAAACCTTTCCTCTACTTATGGTTTCTTGATGACATCAGCCATTTCTGCCTCTTACCTGATCCCGTGGTCCTCCCATCACAATCCCAGCAGTGCCTTTTCTGGGAAGGAAGCGAGCTGGGAATGCTCCCCTCTGCACCTGACCAGCTCTCCGCAGAAGGAAGCATGAGCGACACACGCTGCATTCTGCAGCACAGCCAGAATTTTTCCCATGCTGCGTAGGGGAAGGAAGGACCTCCATTGCACTTCCGGCCCTTCCACATGGTTGGGAAGGATGGGAGCATTGCAGAAGTGCACTGTCCCACGATCATGACAGATGAAGACAGAATGGCACTGGGACCCCGATGATGTCGTTTGAATGCATGATACATGGACCACTGCCATCCCATCCCCATAGTGGGACTGCAACGCCATGTGCAAATGGCCATCTTTGTAATCTGATCCAACAAAAAATAATGGGAAGTTCCACCAGGATTTCAGCAACTTTCATTTTACATGAGCCTGGAACAATCCACACAACAAGATCACTTTGTTGATACCACTGTGCAACTGGATAATGGACTTCTAAGTATCTATCATGTATCTAAGTATCTATCATGTGATTACTGCACATATTTAACAAGCCTCCGGTTTCGACCCAGAACATACTACCAAATCTATTGTTTAAAGCCAAGCTTTCTGATACAACCACATCTGCTTAGACCCACAAAATAGAGACTTAAAACTCTTTGATTTATAACAGGCATTTCTCAAACTACAGTACCCACCTAAGGAAGTGAAGAAACAAATCGGCAAGGCAAGTTTAATACCCAGGAACCATCTAGTAAAAGAGAAACCAAAACCACAAAATGATAGAGGGAAAACAATTGTCACCTACAGTCTCCAGCTGAGACCACTCAAATGAGCTACCACTAATCTGGGAATAATGCAACCCTCTCACAGGGTCTGGAAGACTGCCTCCAAATCTTAAACAACTGCTCACTTACAACAGGATGCACAACTTGGATGATAACACAGGGACAAGACCCTGCCCCAAACCCAGATGCCAACTCTGTCCCCATATGTACTCTGGCAGCAATAATGTGGGGGATAATAACATCACCCACAATATCAGGGGTGCCTTTACATGCTTTCCCTCAAATGTGAAATTTGACATCCTACGCCAGCAATGCCCTTCTACACTCTACATTGAACAAACAGGACAGTTTTGTGCAAAAGGATAAATGGGCACAAACCTGACATTAGAAATGGCAATACCCCAAAACCAGTTGCAGAATATTTCAGCTTTTCTGGACCTACAGGTTGCAGTCCTTGAACAGAGAAATTACAAAGGAAGGCTAGAAAGGGAAACAGCTGAACTAAATTATATTCACACATTCCAATCCATTATCAGAGATATAAACAAAGACAATGGTTCCATGGCACACTATGTATGCTAAAAGAAGAATCCTTGCTACTGGATGTATAACGGAAGGATTAATCTCAGACAGAGTTTTTAACACAGAGAAATTAAATTTTGGTAAACATCAAAAATAACTGACTACTGTAAAGATCTGAAAGAACTGTGTCACCTCAGCCAGCCCTTTGAAAATTTAGGGCAAGGGACATGGTTTGCGTCTTTCTGGATCCTATTACATTCTATCCAGCTCCCACAGCTGTATAAATATGCTTTATAACCTGAGGCTTTAATATCACTACTGAATCTGAAGAAGTGGCTTTATACCCACTAAAACTCATGCCAAAATAAAACCCAATTAGCGTAAAAGGTGCTACCGCATTCCGTTTTTCTTCTTCCCCTCTCTTTCTCCTTTTTTATGTCCACTAAGGTACTCTGTAGAACATGGGAAAGCATTCCAGCAGGACATTATGTAACAGCTTTTGTCAACCAGGTAGATACCAGAGGGGCTGGACTGAAATTCCCATCATCCCTAGGTAGCATACAGTATCCAAACATGATGAGGGAGAGCAGAGCTCAGCTTCTGGAGTTGATTGGAGTTAGCCCCCATAATTGGGTGCTATGTTGGGGAAAACTTTAATGGACAACTAGGGGAAATACCAGTGCAACCGCTTCTGATACGAAAACCATGCCCATCAACAGACCTAAAACATCTGTCAAGGGGCAAAGATATTGAATGCGTCCTGCAGGCTGCACTTTGCCCATGCCTGATTTAAATTACAGCTATTATTTCTAAGTTCAAGTCTGTACCTGTAGATTAGCATATGCAAATAATATGCAAATTCACATCCTGTTTTATTTTCTCTTTTTCTCATCCATACCTTCATTTTGTTTATACATAATTGGCCAGAGCTTTTGTGTAGACTCAAAGTGGACCCAGGTTTACAGAGGATTTAGTAGAGATTTAAGATGACATCAAGTTTAGAGTACAGAAAGTATGATCATAAACTGCTCATAAATCTCCAAAGTCCTAGTTTGCCAAGGGTCATCCCTATTCAGCCTTCCTCAACCTGGCATGCTCTTGACATTTTGAACTTCAACCTCTTCAAGCTAAGAAGGTATAACTAATATTCAAGTGATAATTTGAATTCGACTCAGTATTCATCTGCAGTTTGCAAACTTGCAAATCCAAGCTTTGTTGTTGTTGTTGCTGCTGCTGCTTAATGCTATTTATTTACATTATTTAAATATACTCCCTCATTCAGTCTAAGCACCTGAACTGAACAAGGTTTTATAACTCCTTTTTAGTGCATCACTGAAAAGTTATGTGTGCATTTTAAATATGTTCAAAGCTGGACCCATTCATGCCTTTGTTTACATGGAGCATCCAGCTTTTTCCTAAAATAATGGGCTATTTTAAATGGAAGCGTCTTGCCAGGAACTCAGTTGTAAACAATAACAACATGTTTCTGAATGATTTAAATGCATAGAAAACATCTGCACACTGTCACATTAGCCTCGCTTTACTTCATTCTTCTCTTTGGATAACACTTTACAAGAAAGTGTGTATCTAGTCCCAGATAGAGCTGCTGGAAATGATGACATCCTCTCTTTCCCTGAGGACTGAGAACAGCCAATAAATACAGGTCGCCTTGAACTTTCCAGCTGCCAGTGGGAAACCTTAATGTCTAGATTTTTTATTATTATTATTATTAATAATAATAATAATAATAATAATAATAATAATAATAATAGTTGTATCCTTAGGTTGCTAATTACTTGAAAGAACGATTTAAAGCTATGAAACAAAATGACCTCTAGTTTTCTTGTGATCATTCCATCACACTGAAAATGGGGAGGGGTATCGAAAGATAAGGCACAGAAGTTTTCTGCTTGATATATTTGGGCTCCATCAGTAGTTCTATGATGCATTCCAAGTCAGCTACAGGCTTCTCATCTCTGCCCAAGGACACACAAATAAACATACATGCATACAAACACACTGGTGGTACCTATTTGTTTAATGGGTGCAATTTTCAATGTGCTTCCCTGTGAGTTAACACAATTGTGGGACCTTTCTGCAGTTCTTGAACTCTCCATACCTACTCTGAAGTCCAGTTTGTGTCCCTAATGCATTGTGTCAACTCTTTCTGGTTTCTTCAGCAACATTGACTTGACATAAATTAACCAGCAAATGAACAGATATGACGTGGAATAGGAGAGGAACCGATGAATTCTCCGCCTTCGTATCCAGGAAGAATCCAATGTTATATTTACATTGAGATCGAAATTTAAGAGGCTAAATATTTGGCTGAAAGAAACCTGTTTTTCTATTGCATTTTGGCATTCATAATGAAATCTAGCATTTCTTCAGAATCAGCAACAACAACCAGCATTTTTTCTGAACCAACAACAACAACCACAACCAGTAATGAATCTGAATGCAATTTGAATTTGAAAGTAAAAGTAATTGTTTTGTTAATTATTGGCTCTAAAGCAAAGATTTATTAATTGCCATCGTGACTGGATTCTTCCAAACATCCCTTTAGATAAATCCAGTATTCTTTTGTTTTGACTGGAACATTTATATCAATAAAAGATAAAACCTTTCATCGCCTTGCTGTGTTCATCGCCTACCTTTCACCTCTGACATTCACCTATCTCCATCTAACAAGCCTTCTCCAGATGAAGAATGGTATTTCTTCATTAACAAGATCCGTTTCACCTTTAAACTGCTCCTGCTCTCTTTCTCCCTTTCCCCTCCCCTCCTGCCCTGATTCTCTTTTGCATTGAGCTCGATTGAGACATCTTGGATCATAATGACATTTCAGGAGTACTCCCAGGCAAAGTGGAGGGGGGAGGGAGGGAAGAGAGAAGGGGGGGAAAAAAGAAAGAAAGGAAAGAAGCAATCATTTCATCCCCAGTTCACCTGCAAAGAAGATGTCATTAAAAAAAAGGAAGCTAAATGAACCCCTGTCAACTCGTTAAGGCTCCCCCAAAAGGTAATTCTGCCATCCGATGTGGAGTAAAGGAGTATGATACATAATCCTATTATTACTGACACCAACTAACTTGCTAATGTCAAAGGTTCATTTTTCCAGAAAAGTTCAGGTGTTGCTAAATTCATTAATGTGTCAACTCAAGGAGATGTGATGCCACTTCTGTTGTCTACAGGGTGCAAAGTGGAGTAATCTTGCTCCTGTCAGCATGCTTTCGTCTTAATTCCTTTGACACGGTGCCTTATTTTCTGTCTGCAGGAGGGAGCGGCGCGAGTGGAGGGTTGAGGGTGAAGTGCCATGGGAGTTGCCTTCCACAAAATGGTGATCAATCGTCTGGGCTGTGAGCCTCCACCGCCAGCTGAATCAACCAAAGCTTGAGTTGATTAATCCACAGAGGGGAGGGAAACTGCATAGCTACCAAGGAAGGACGCGCTGATTTAAGTACCTGGAGCTATGCTGATCCTGATATATTTTAGGCTAGCCATGAAAAGAAAAGACCAATGATGACCATTCCCTCAAACAACCAGCACTGGCTTTCACTTCAGTGAGATGTTCTACATTCACAGCCCTAAAAATTAATGTGTGCTCAGATATAGACATTTGTGTCTCCTGTTGTCCCTGTTCTTGGTATTGCATGATTCCAGAACTGTGATTCTTGTCAGTGCAGCATTCATACAAGAATATTATATTCTGTGTAGAAGCTATGTTTTGCACAGAAAATGCTTTACTTAGGGACTTCATTCTGTGCAAAATTTGCATGTGGTTGTGTTGCACATGAAACACCCTTAAAGGAAGGATGTGAAGGAAATAACATTTTCTGCAAATAAAATATTATTTCCATGCAGAAATCTTACTTTCTGTAGAGAAGAAGCTGTTTCATGTTCAGTGAAGGCTGTACTAATGGGTTTATTCTGCACATATCCTCGTGCGGTTGATCCACACGGAAAAGTCTTTTCTGGACAGGAAACAGCATGTTGTTTGTAGAAAGATTGCTTTCTGTGCTGAAAAGGTTACTTCTGGTGCAGAAAGTGCTGTTTTCTACACAAAATAACTACATGCAAGTTTTGTACACAGTGTCCCTAACTGCAAATAGACTGTCAAGACATTCTCACAGTGGGAAGAAGATTGCTAAAATTGTTTGTTGCTTCCTTTCAAGAAGAAACTTCGAAGCACAACATCTCTGATCAAGACTTTTAAAACTCTCAGTGGTAAGAGTTGAATATTCCTGGAGAACTGATCACATATGGAGATCTCTCTTGCAGGGTCATTTTATCAGAGTCATGATGGTGGGTTTCTTGAAAGAAACCCTTTCCTAATGGTGACCCAAAGCTTCTGAACTCACTTTTGAGGGAAACTCATATTGCTCCTTTTCGGATGCTTCTGACGAAAGCAGCATTGCTCTGGAGTGGGAAGGCCACTTATGCAACACCAAGAACTGTGTAAATGAGCATGTATGGATTTTTATGTATGGAAATGAAGGATATCTTCCAGTAGTGAAGAAAATTGACTGGCATGTCTGCTTGGTCTGCTGTCTAGGACTGATTGTTGATAAGCAATGCCAAGGCACCTTCTTTCCCTTCTGACTTCTTAAATCAAATTTGGAACAGACAGCCAAATTAAGTCACACAGCCTCCTTGTATAAGAGAGATACCTGGAGCCTGGGAGTAAGGTCATTTCTGCATTACACTGTTATAGCACTATTATTCCACTTTCAACCTTTTATGGAATCCTGGGGTTTGCAATTTAGGGAGGGACATTTAGAGTTCTCAGCCACAGAACTGCAAACCTCAGAATTCCACAGGATGTTGAGAGTGGAATAATAGCACTATAACAGTGTAGTGTGGAAATGGTCCAAATTTTTCTTTTCTGGTGGCTCCATTTTCCTACTTGATGAGTAGGGATGTGTAAGGAAACTGATTCAGTCTAAAGTTCAACGGGATCATCCCCTTCCTACAGGCCATATGACAGATGCCTGTGGATACCAACATAATAATAACTGTAACATATTTGAAAAATGCTGTTCCAGGAAATGCATGGTGAGGACTACAAGGAGGTTCTGCACCCCGTCATCCTTGAATGATCCTCTGGTCTTTCAATAACACAGATTTTGAGATACACCTTGTTATTGCATATCAGCCCCTGAGATTAATCAGAATTTTGAACTGCTAATGCTGTGTTTTGCAGTTTGAAACTGGTGTGCTTGAATTAATATTTTGACTGTTTTGTGGTTGAAGAACTCTCTGATGTCTATCATTCCAGAGATGACTGATGGCTGGTAGTGAAGAAATAACTTGGTGGTATGGAGGGGAGTGTTGGGGAAATGCTTCCATCCCAACAAGGGGGTTGCCATGATGATGATGATGGAAAAGGGTAAGTTGTGGAAATGGCCTCAGTTTCAGTAGACCTATCAAATAAATGGGCACTTGATAAGTCAAAACTTATACTAAGTTCTGCTGACTAAGTGAGTTTACTGTAGTGTTTTCTCTTCATTATAGATGGTATTTTGTTGATGACTCCAAACACCAGGTTTGTACAGGCTAACACATATGTATCTGTTAAGATTGATTCCTATAATTGATTATGGGTTCAGATTTTGAACAGAAAGACTGTCACTTTTAATGGGGAATCACTTGGATGGAGTTGTGGGGATTATGAATATGACCATTCCAAACTTCTTAATCTCTGGTTAATCTCTAGGTTAAAAAAAAACAACCTCCTATTCTCTATACTCAGCACTTTTGTTAAAATGGAAAGCACAAAAGCTTTGTCAGAAGCAATTTGGCAATACGTAATTTTCAACTTCATCTGGAAAGACAAGTTTTATTTCTATTGATGGGGAAGGTGGGGGAGCTCTTTAATTTTGTCACCAAAATACAGCTCAGGGTTCTAAAAATATTTTGACATTTTCTATTACTTTCGGATCCTTTCAAAGGGATATATGTTGTTCGTCTTCTCTTTGTGATCCTGGTTCCACTGAATTATTTTTAATTAAGGAGGAAAAAAACTCTACTTGTTACAATGGATTCTTCCAACCCTCCTCCCCTCCAAATACCCCATTGTGCAGGATATCAAAACAAACAGGTGCACTCAGCTTTCCCATATGATGTGCCATGCAAAGTAAGTAGAGAGCTTTGTGTAAGCATCTTGTTCCCATTCAAACTGCGCAAGTTTGAGCCATCATAAACTGGCACCTAGAAGGAATCAATTTTACTTGTGGCTCATTGAATCTGAATGTTTTTTTTTAAAAAAAAAGTTCTGATCATTCTTTCTTTTTTCCTTCGTTCCTTGCTTCTTTGAGATGGGCAAATTCCTTAAGTCTTCTTACATGCCCTCAAGTCATTTGTGACTTATGGCAACCCCAAGGTGAATCTCTCACAAAGTTTTCCTGGAAAGATTTGTTCAGAGAGGGTTTTTCATTGCCTTCCTCTGAGGCTGAGAGAATGTTATTTGCCCAAGTCTCCCAGTGGGTTTCTGAGGCTGAGGGAGGATTCCTAAAAATTAAAGTGGCATCATAGTGCTATATTTGTGTAGATTGTGTAGATTGTATCATGATCCAGTTGTCTGTCCAACTGTAGTGGGCCAGTCTAACAATAGCTTGTGATCTTTCTTAGAAAATCACAAAATGGCATCATATATGTAAACTATGGTCATTTCTGCACGGGGCGAGGGAATCGCCCCGTGCCGCTACTTACCGGATCTTTTGGCTGCCAGATCCGATCCAGGCTGCTTCGGAGCAGTGCGTGCTCGTCGCTCCGCACTGCTCTGGGGGTGAAAATGGCGGCTTCCGGTTGGGTTTCGACCAACCACTGAAGCTCACCAGCCTAAAGCCTGCCCCTGGCAGATCGCAGGCTCGCATTGGTGCAAGCCTGTGATTCTGCACAAGGGAGCAGGCTCGCACTGGCCTGCTCCGTGCTTTTGAAAAACCACAAGAAACAGGTTTTTCAAAAGCAAGCTGGACGACCACTTGGGGTCATTCCAGAGCAGGCTGAGGTGCGGAACTACACTAAGTAGTCCAGGCCCAGTCCGCTCCCAGGTGCGGACGTCCTCCCTGGAGGACAGACTGCACCGTTTCTAATACCCCGTGCGGAAATGGCCTCTCTCTGTTGTCCTTTAAACTGTAGGCCAATGTATACTTACATGTGGTTATAAATTATACATAATCAGTGGGAAGTCTCATCCATTTCAACTTTTTATCCTCAGAATCTTTTGTGGTAAAATTATCTCTATTTCATTATTTCCCTCTCACTCAAGATTGACTAGAATCCTTGCTGGTCGGATGGAAGAAGATGTTTCCCTCTGGAGGAGGTTCGATATTTTTCTCAGGCAGAATGTCAACATTCAGTTTAGGCTCATGGATGTAGGGCATCGCAGACATGACATTGCACATGAAAATGTGCATTTCACATGAATCTGCTTTGGATGGGTTTGGGCGTTTTTCTAATTCAGAAGAACATCAAAACTTTGGCTCATGTTTATGGATGTGGAGTTGCATGGGTGATGGTACTGCACCTGCAAATGTGCATTTCCCATGAATATGCACTGCACACTGTGGATGGGTAAGTAGGCATGTTCAGGCATATTTGTGCATTTGATTGCATATTTGGTATATGGACTCAGTAGGGCAATACTGTCATTCAACATGAGGGTTGTGTAGCTCAATTAATGTGTAACTCCGCACGTAAAGATTTATGTTACACAACCCTAATATGGGATCTCAGCTATTATGACAAAGAATGTAACTATTATGTCCAGCTCAATCACGGGGCCTTCGGGGGGGGACTCATGAGGCACTGAGAGATTGCCACCAGCAGGAAATATTGCCCCATTATGCACACTTAAGTATTTTCAGCTCACACACAGGAAGACGGTCTGAGTGTGCAAGGTCTTACCTCATGCATCTGTGTGGTGTGTCTGTCTGCTAAAAAGAGAAAACCGGTTAAGGGAGTCCTTTCTTGAGAAGCTGCAATAACAGCTGCAAGCATTATCACATAAATTTAATACCTCAGACAATGTGTGAATAATTCTCTGTGTGCCAATGAGATCCTTCTGGGTCCTTGCTTTTACCTCCAGCATTCCAAGTATTAATAGGGTTAAAGGTGCTGCCACGGTGAATTTATGGCCAACATATCTCAGTCTGTTACAGCAGGATCACTAATGGGTGACCTTGAGGTTTGACCATTCCAGACTCAGAAAGATCAAGTCTCAACCCCCTCCTGAAAGTGCTGTGAGTCGGTGACCCTTTCATTCTCCTTCTCCATGGCCTAACCTTTAACTCAATGATCTTTGACCAAATTATTAAGCAAACACCTGCTTAGGGGCTTTGACCAAGGGCTCTAGACCTGGAGAGCTACCATAATTTCATGTGAATTAGCCGTAATCATAGCAATGCTAGCTCTGAGGGAGACTATCAGAGGGTAAGTTTACAGTAAATAAGCATGCATGCTACAAGGCCTAAAGGCAACTGCCTTTTTAGCAGCCTTTAAAAAGAAAAATCTTCAGCAGAACAGTGTTAACCTAGGAGATAATATTGGTTCACCAATAAATAAGATTCTTCTCCTTCCCATCTCCCAACTTGGATAAGATACCAACTAACCAGGTAACATTTATTTCTTATCATGACATTGGAGACAAAGACTCTAATTAATCCTTCTGTTTTAAGGCTTAGCCATTTTATAATCCCAGCTACAGTTTTCCAACATAGAATAGTAGTTAAACAAAATAGATGACATGAAGATGTAGCCAAGAATTGAGGAGAGGGGGGAGTCCCAAACACAGAATATTACAGGAGGAAAGTTTGTGGGTCAGTCTTCTTTTTGACTTGCTGGTTTTCTGTGTGAAAGGATTTTTCCCATATAGCTGTAGTGCAAACACATAACCAGTGGGCAGCCATGTATGTGGCCTCCCAAACACATGAGGTTACCACCATGTCCCTGCTTCATTCTGATGCAGACATGACTGGAACTAAGAAAAGTGGTAGGATGAAGTGGTAGGGAGCTGAAGTGGAACTCTTGAACCAAAATTTCTCATGTGTTTTCTTTGGGGGGAGGGGGATGTCTGCAACTCTTTCCTTCCTTCTTGGAAAAAAGAAGATAATTTTCAACTTGATAGGGTCAACAGGAGAGCCTGCATGGTGTGGTGTTTGAGTGTTGAATGACAACCCTGGAGACCAGGATTTGATTCCCTGCTTGGCCATGTAGATCTACCGTGTAACCTTGGGTGTGTTATACTCTCTCAGCCCCAGAAAACTCCATGATATGTTCGCCTTAGGACCTCCATAAATCAGAAGCAATTTGAAGGAACACAATAACTACAAAAACAAGGGTCAATAGTTATGGTTTCTAAATAAATAGCCCACCTATTAGGATTTCATGACATTCTTTCCTGAATGTCAGAATTAAGGAGCCCTGAACTGGAGATGGATGAAAATTTTGTCTTGGTTTGTTTTGTTGTTATCAGAATTTAATAGAATTTTGAAAATTCAGATGCAGTGCAAAGCAAAATTTACAGATTTCTCCATCTCAGAAGAGGGTGAGAAATTTGTTTCAGTTGATGCATTGATCATGATTTACCCTAATTCTACCATAGGAGAAAACCAAATGGAAAGAGGTGCCTATTACTATGGAACCCGACTGTTTGTATGGTATTATGAGAGATGTAAAATGGTGGCCAAGTTGCAAACACAGAAGCTACGCTTAGGAAGGGGAAACTAGGTTAGAGAAAGCTGTCCCCGTCATTGTTGTTAAAGATGGCTTTCATTACCAAGTGGTTGGAGAAGTTTACCCATAGAAAATATCCAGCCACCTATTCCTTTCAGTTTTGCCTTTTATGAGAATGTTCATGAGAACATTTCTGCTCATCTCCAGGTGAAATGGTTGTCCCACTTTGGGCTATATATGAAAAATGCTTCCCTGCATAACATATTTGTTGCAAAAAGAAATGGAATGTATCTAGAAGGAAGAATCTAATCTCTTGCCTACTGTGCCGGTGTTTCTGTGACCAAATGAGTTTCCGTTTGTTTGTTTGTTTTTAGTGAACATGGCAGAGTGGGTGTTTTTAAAAGTAATTTCTCACTCAGACTTCTGAAGTGCTACAGTCCATTTTCCCCTTCCTAGACTGTGCCATGACATGGTATTCAGCTCTGTCTATAAATTAAGGCCATTTTCACTCTAGACTATTATAGTATTATTATTCCACTTTCAACATCCTATGGAATCCTGGGGTTTGTAGTTGAATGAGTCCAGTGAGTCTCTGGCTGAGTATTCCAAAGGCTCCACCGTAAACTGCAAACCCCAGGATTCTATAGCATGTTGAAAGTGGAATAATAGCACTATAACAGTCTAGTGTGGAAAGTGTCTGAGGGACTAGAAGTTGTCCCACAACCAATGATGTCAGTGAAGTTGTCATTTCATTAGACAGATAAGAGCTACCCAACAGTTGTGAGAATCAAATCAACAAGCATTTAGCACAAAAGGAATCTGGCTACCTTTCAACAGCTATTAAATGTGATGATTAAATGGCTGCTTGATCTATATCTCTAGTTTTCTTGCTTCTAATGTTCTTCAGGCACTGTAGTCAAGCTTAACTGTATTTATATAGATCAGATAGACTACAACATGTGAAGGATGCTGTATGGATTGAGTCTCGGGCCATTTCCATGCTAGATTGTCATAGTGCTATTATTCTACTTTCAACATCCTACGGAATCCTGGGCTTTCCAGTTTAGGGAGGGGCCTCAAAGATTCCATAGGATCTTGAAAGTAGAATAATACACTATAACAGTCTAGTGCAGAAATGGCCTTTATTTCTAGTGAAAAGATCCACTTACTTGCATTGCTGTATAAAAATGCAGTTCCCAGATACCCTACTGTTTTCCTTTTAGTAAGACACTTCGAACCCAGATTCGGAGAAAAGGTGGGATATGATGATGATGATGATGATGATGATGATGATGGTGATGGCTTATGGACACTTTGTTGTCGTTATGTGCCTTCAAGTTCTTTCTGACTTATGGTGACCCTAAGGTGAACTTATCATGGAGTTTTTAGGGGCTGAGAGTTTGTGATGTGCCAAGGTCACCCAATGGGTTTCCATGGCCAATCAGGGAATCAAACCCTGGTCCCTAGGGTCATAATCCAGAGCTCAAACTACTACACCCCACTGGCCCTAATGGACACTTACTTGGTATAATTCTTATTGTACTCCATAGAGTTTACTTCCGAGTGTACATGCGTTGGATCCCACTACAATTCATTGATGCTACAATTCTATATTGTGGTCTATGTTGTATACGTTTATGCATACTTAGCTACGTAGCAGAGGTGCTACAGAACCCATCTAGTGAATTATGAAAGCACATATAAGGGCACTGGCAAAAGTGTTCAATCCTAGTGTGCATTGGGTTCTATCAATGCATGCTGTACTCCATAGTTGGTGTCCCAATGCATATTGGCATTCTGTAGAAAACCAGTGCTTTACACACATTGTTTTTGATGTTTAATTGTCACTTTGCTGGCTCCTTCACATAGTTAACACCAGAGGCAGCTGGTGTGGAGGGGAGCACTCCTATCATGCTCCTCTCCCTGTAGAGCAGCTGCTGGGATCCCCACGGGAGACCTCTGGGAACAGGTAAGATGTGGAAAGGGCCTGGGAGTCTATTTAGCTTGGCCCCGATTGATGCTGAAAAAGGCCCTTGAACACAAACACATGACAAAGCCTCAAACCGTCATATTTTATTCTTTGTCCCCGGAAAGGTGAGCGACTAACATTATCATCACAGTTTTACCTGGATTTTTTTTTCCTAAATGGATAATATTTTTTAAAAAAATGCTACTATAAAATATTTGCTGTTTTTTTAAAAGTAATAGAGTACTTTTTTTAAAATAACATGATAGACTACATCTCTGTTTTTGTTTTGTTTTTTGTTTTTTCTTAAACAAACAGGTTTTGTCAGAGAGTGGCGATCTGGAAACCATTTCTGCTGATTTTGAACAACAGCAAATTCGCTTCCACTGTAAGTGAAAGAGTTGGGGAAAAAAGCAGCTACCCTGACATTATATGTACATACACACACACACACAAACACACATGCACAAAACACACACACACACTCGTCAGTCAAAAGCATCAGTAAATAAAGCTCTTTTTCATATGCAAATAGGAAGTTTTGAACGAAAAAGAGGCATTGTTTTATAAATAGTGAGATAATATTCTTGAAAAAGGTTACGAGTGATTATGTAAGTTATCTCTGCCATAAGGAAATTTAGAGCTCACACTTGCTCTTTTCATTAAAAACAGCTTTTCATCAAGGCACACACAGAAAGCCAAACCATGCATTTTAATTAGTGATTGTAAAAAAAAAAAATGACTTAAACTGAAACTATTAAAGTCTCTTCGAGATGTTGAGACACACTGTCAGTGGCTGTTCTCTCTCATGCATGTCTGCAAGTAACCATGTATCCAAAATGGCTTGAAATTAATTTTATTATTGTCAAAGCAATTGTTTCCCCCTCTCTCTCCTCTTAAAAATTTAGAGTGTTGATGCCAAAACAATGGTAAAGTGGTGTAGAGAATTTTTTCCCCCAACAGATTCATGGTAGGTGGACTTGTCCTCCTTAATAGGAGTAGAAGCACAGCCTCATTCGTCCTCCCTCCCTCCCTCCCTCCCTCCCTCTGTCTCTCTTTCCCCCTTTTCACTTTTGCAGCTGCAAAAATTGGGTTGCATCTCCAAACTGCCTGTTCTGGAACTATGTTGAGTCTTGGACATTATGGTGGCCACCAAGGTATAGGGGAGAAGTTTCTCAAAATTTTCTATAGAATGATTGCAGGAGTGTAAATTTGTTTTCTTAGGGAAAAAAACATCCTGCTGGCATCTTGTGGGTGAATTTTGATGGCATTAACTCACACTTATACCATTACACTTCTAACTTTCTTTTTATTATTGCTCTGCAATCTGGAATTCACCACCAACCATGAAATTGACAGCCTCCCGAAAAAATCCCACCTTTTCTCAGCAGCAGCTCCCCTGGACTTGGCTATTTCATGGTCAACAGAAACAAGAGGAGGCAACAGACAAACATCCCTCTGTTTTCCTATAGCTAAATACAAAATAATGATGTCATCTGCAAGTGAGATTCCCAGAAGCATCTGGCTGCTAGCCACCATCAGAAACAGGTAACTACATGAAATGAACTATTGGTCTGACTCAGCAGAATGTTTCTTGGACATCAGAACTACAGTATTAATTTTTTTTTTTTTTTTTTTGGTTAACATACACATTTGCAAACCTCATCAATGCATGTGTTTGCCTCCCTTCTCAAAAATCCTAGCTGTGTGCTTCAGAAGAACAGATTTGGTCAAGTAGACAGTTAAATAATATTCCTCAGAATTCAGGGAGCAAACACCACCATGGAGAAGAGTCATGTGAAGATGGCCAGCTCATATTTGTAACAATTCCATGCAAAGGGCTTCTGCTTTACAGGAAATTACTGCACCAGAGTCAAGTGCAGAGGGGGGTGGTAGAAACCTTGGAGACAGACTTTCCCACATATCCACCCCATGGGGACCGGCTGACGTTGAAAGAGCAGAGAAGTGAGCCATTAAGTTGCAGTGTGAGATTGACACTGACCTCGGTCTGCCACCCGGCTTTTTCCCGCCATCTGCACAGTCATGAACTTTGCCTCTCAAACTTGGCTTCTCAATTAACGTGTCCAGCTGGGAGAGGACTCCCTCGTTGGCCTAATAGCATTGCTGCCACCACACCGATGTCATGCTAATGCTTAGAGAGAGAGAGAGAGAGAGAGAGATTGTGAGAGAGGGAGAGAGAAACTCTCTTGGCAATGAAACAAGACTATCCCTGTAATCACTCTGTGTGCAAATAGCCCTTTGAAATCTCCCATCTTCTTTGTAGGCAGAGAAATGGGGAGGACATCATGAAATTTCTCCAGGGGGAAGAGATATCTTCCACTAGTTTGGAGGGGGGTTACCATCAGCAGTGAAAGAAGCACAGCTTATTTCTCTCCCTCTCTCTGACACTTTCTATTTCTTGTTCCTTTTGATTTGTTTCTGCTGATCTGCAAATGATCACAACAGAAGATATAGTGACCACCCAACCACCATTTTCTAAACATCCCAGTGCCTACTGTCATTCTAGAGGGTTGTGGGGAGAATATGGAAGCTGCCCCAAACACCGTGAGGTGGAATGTTTGAAGAAAATTCTGTACAGCTATCTTCTTTTCTTACAGTAATGCAAACAAAAAGGGAGGAACAAATTTCACACTTTTTGCAGTGGTAAAATACCATCTAAGAAATGGCAGCTAAACTCAAGTCAGCATTTCAAATCTCAGTAGTTTTGGTGAAGTAGACTTTAGTGTGAGAGAAAAGATTTTCAACAAACAAAGAGGGCCTCTTTGTGGATATAGTCAAGACCGAACTTATGTGGCTAGGAAAAGCCACAAAAATAAAAGCCCACAGGGAATGTTAGGGGCCTTTGTTGGATAGGTATCATACAATGTTGTACCATAACAACAATTTAGCATATTTGTTTAGGCTGAGATCCTCTTGATGCTTCACACATTTATTTCCTATACAGAAGTAGTTAGATATCTTTTTTAAAAAAAGTAAGAAAAAAAAAGAAGTAGTTGGATATTTTTCTCTGATGTAGAATGTTCTTATTCAAGTCCAGGTCTTTGTTGGTTGCTTCCACTTTTGGGCATAGATTAATCTAGCTGCTGTAGCCAAATATAACAAAATCTTTCCTTGTTTTTTATTTAGCTGTATCAGGCCAGCAACCATGTTAAGTAAATATATTTCTTGGGATAGTGGGAAATTCAAGTTAAATATTCCTGAAATTTTAACATATGTACCCCTCCAAGATCTCTTAGCATGTTTACAATGCCACCAAATGTGAAAAAAGTTCCTTTTTGTTCACATTTCCAACATGCTATATTGGCCTTTCCTGTCATCTTTGAAAGTTCTGTTGGAGGTAGATACCATCTATGGAGCATCTTATAGTAGTTCTCTCTTAAATTGGCTGGTTTTATCAATTTTAATGTCAGATTCCACGTTTTTTTCCCTATTCTTCAAGTAAAATGGGGTAGTCAATATTTTGTGCCCATTTTGTCATGTTCTCCTTGACAATTTCTTGCTCTAAATCTAGTTTTAGTAAGATTTTGTAAATTTCTTCTATGCAATGTTCTACCTCTGGTTTCAATAATTTGCCAAATTCTTTTTCTTCATTTTCTATCTCTTCTGTTCTCCTACGTTATATTTTTCAGTGAGTTATGTATGCAACAGCTGATGAGTTGTGAATCTGTGTTCTATAAGTTCTTCTTTAGATTTGCGTTGAGTTGTTTCTCCCTGTATATTTAGTAACTAGTATTTAGACAAATGGCAGCATCAGAGGTTCACAGCGTAACATTACCAGCTGATGCCTAGATCAAAATGTGTACAACCACAACAGCAGTGACAACAGCAGCAACAAGTGTCCTTTGGCAGGGTATTGCCTTGGTTCATGGGTTTATCTCCAATGCTATGGAAATGTAAGACCAAGTATCACTGGTGGATTCCCATGACAGCAACGTGGTGACTTATCCAAGGTGCTGAACTCTATTCCCCCCCAACAGTTTTAGCACATTGGATAGCTCCTTAAAAGTTCAAAGTGAAATCGTGCCTCACGCACATGGAAGACGCTAGCTGCTCCTGCCACTCCCACATTAATACCCCTCATATTGATTCACAGGTTTGCCATCTAACCCCTCTTAAAGGAAGATAGAGATCAAGATGCTGCATTAGAAGATACAAGTGTTGTCTCTGACACGATACACAACCCTTCTAGTGAATGCAACAGTCTGTACTGGGGTATCCTGCACAGTGTCCCATTAAGCAATAAGAGGCTCCCATTAAGCAATGAGATCCAAAGCACAACAATGCTTATTGTGCAGTAGGACCTATTGTGCATGGGGTCCCATGGTGTGTGGTGGCCGTGTTCACGCAGTGGCCCTGTAGATTAGGTCCATCTCTGTTCCCCTCTCGAGAATCCAAACATTGCCCAATGGTGCAATTAAATTTTACACGCTCATCAGTCCGTTTACAATGATGTAACTGCCTAACAAAGTGCCAGTCATAATTGGCCATGGTCAAAATACTGACGTTAAGCAGTTGGTCCTTCTTCTGTTGCTTTGCTTCCATGCTACAAACAGCATCTCCTTCCTTTATTTATTTATTTATTTTTGCTAGACTGCTGCTCAAGGCAAATAAATAGAACTGGCTAAACAAACAAATATATAGACTCCAACCATATCTATTCATCAGCATGCCACCTTTGCCGTTTCACCTTTTTTTCTCATGACGTAGCAAAACTGAATCAGTATATACCTCACACCTACTTCGAATTCCTAATTTGCTTTTCTCCTTCCTTCCCATCACCGTCACTGTTTCACTCACTCCTGGAAGCTCTTCTTTTCTTCAGACCTGTGTTATCTACAGGGTGTATCTGACAATATTTTCTAGGAGAGCTGTCATCTCAACAGGAGTGAAATGAGATGGCGTCTTCATTTTGTGGGTGCAATTATAACTTTTCCTCTCTGCTGCTGCTACTGCTGAGTGGTGTCTGTCTATCTGTCTGTCTGCATGGAAAATTAGCTCTTCTGATGCTTATTCTGTTTAGCTACAGACCTCATTCTAAACTTGCTCCTTTTTAGAGATCTGTTTGTGCCATGTTCAAAAGGTTGCCACGGAGATGATGGAGGGCAATGGCTCTTGTTGCAAACTCAAGGGCAGGAATTCATGAGCCACCTGCCACAGCTGAATGCCATGAGAAAGAACATCAGATGAAATGCAAAGGGGAGGTGTCCATTGTCTCTCTTTGTGAGTCACTGTTCTGGAGACACCTCCTTCCCAATCAGTATCATACCCACCACCAAGGGAAGAAAAAATTGCTTGTCCTTTCAGAAGTCCACCCCCGCCATGCTCAAAATCCCTCCACTGTTTTCCTTCTGCATTAAAAAAAAAAAAATCCACAAAATCTGCAGAGCCAAAATCCTGACTGCAACTCTAAGGTCTCTTCTGGACTCCAGCTAGAATCATTAGCCACCTCCAATGAGAAATGCATGCTACAAAAAGCCCGCCTGCCCATTTTGAAAACATGCAGATAATGCATGTGTCACTTGAAAATCACATGTATTTAGGGCTGGCCAAGAAAAAAAGAAGTAATATACAGCAATGATATCTTTGATCACCATGAGAACTGAGAAACACAGGAACTGTGTCGAGTGTGGTTATCATCAACGCATTTTCTATTCCCCGTGTGCAAATCATTTCATGCATTCCATAACCCAAGCCCCAATGCCTGGGCTTCAAAAGCAATTTCGGCGGCAAAATAAGGTGCTTTTCTTCAATTTTCAAGCCATTTGTACGAGGTTAGTGTTGTTTACCCACCTGGTACACTGATATTTACATACCCCTTTAAAGAAAATTGGTAGGTATGATTTATGGAGTACTGTAAGAGCACAATTTTCCATGTAGTGCACCTAATCTGAAAGGGCAGCCGCAAAGGTCAGTCTGGGCATACAAACACCAAGTCTTCTCTTTGGAATAAGTTAGGATATTCATTTTTCTTGGGAAAATGTCAGCTCTCCCTGACTCCAGGGGTTAGTTTATGCAGATAAATGCGTAAGCCTTTAATCTAAAAGAAAAAAAAATACTCTGCACCAATAGAAGCGAAGTCCATCTATCACTGTTAAGACCTGTAATTTGTTTTTATTTAAATCCCATACCAGGGCAAGAATGGGCAACCAAAAATGTTAACATGGTAGCACACATCTTCTTGAGTCAAGATTAAGGCACAGAAATAGACATCTGCTTTCAACCTGGGTATATAGTGCATCATATCTTCCAGGGGGGTGGGATGTAATCTGGATTTTAAGAAGCTTCTGTCTCTGCTCGTGTTACGCTAGCTGTAAGTGGATCGCCACGACTGACCCAAGCATGTTTAATCACCCAATAAGAGCACTGTACATCTCCAGCATTTTATCTTTTGATGAACAGCAGTGACAAATGTACTTTGAGCATACAAATAGCAGGAAGAGATTTATTTCCTATTCCTGTGTGCACAGAAGATAAAGCAAAGACTCAATGAAATATGTCCCATGCTGTAACGGAAATACAGTATCCATATTTATTTGAAGCAGGACTCCTTAATGCCTAGAGGTCTTCCTCTGGAACACATCTCATCTTCATCAGGACTAGAAACTCTTAAAAAGGCCAGACCATTGGACAGTGTTGTTCTCTCTCTCTCTCTCTCTCTCTCTCTCTCTCTTTAAAAAAGAAACTGTGATCCTCCCACCCCTCCCCAAAACTTGGTAGTTTTTTTAAAAAAAAAATTAGGGAGAGAGGGAGATTGCTCTCAGAACAATCAGGAGGTATGAAGCTGGCACTCCCTGACCATGTCTACACTGGAGTATTATAGTGCTATTATTCCACTTGCAACATGCTACGGAATCTTGGGGTTTGCAGTTTAGGGAGGGGCCTCAACTGCAGACCCCAGGATTCCATAGCATGTTGAAAGTGGAATAATAGCACTATAGCAGTCCAGTGTGGAAATGGCTCTTGTTTGGAATAGGAAAGGCAAGGACAGGCTGAAGCACATAAGGTCTCCCAGTGAAATCAGTGAGAAATGTTTCACTTTGGTTCCATGCATCAAAACCCTGATACATGAGCACACACACAAACCTCTACACTCCGGATATATGTCTACTTTGGGACCAACTTCATCCATCATGGTGAAAAGGAAGGGGATAATCATTCAGGTCCTGCCCCGATATCTGTGGATATATATTCACATGTGTTGGAGGCTGAGTCAGAATGAGTATCCCTCTCTTATCCACATTGGGGAATTGGATCCGGTTGGTCTCAGGCTCTGGCTTCATATACAGGTGGTGATAGCTCAAGGGTGGCTCCAAAGCATAGCTGAAGGCTGGTGAAAGGCCAGTGGCTTCCAAAAAAAGGGTGAAGTCATGGTAGAAGAAGAGTGTGAAAGGCAATCAGAGGAAAAGAAGGAGCATGAAGATTAGAAATAGCTTTCAGAATTAGGAAAGTGGGCATGGAAAAAAAGCCAAGGTAGAAAAGCAGTGGTGGCTGAAGCCAAGGGACGGTGAATCCAGATTCTAGTCTGAATTTCAAAAGAATTCTCCAAAAAGACTGAACTTTTGAAGGAGGATAGCTCTTTGGGCAGTTCCCTTAACTTCTGGAGTAAACTAGAGTAGCGTCACTGTCCCACAGATATTGAAGCTTTTATTGTATAAAAGAGAAGAGAGAGCCAGAGAGTCCAGATGAGAAAACAAATATAGCATGCCATCCAACATTTCACGGGGATATGTGTGGACAAATTGGGACGTGTGTGGTCAAGCAAGATCAGACTGTTGTCAAGATGGCAAAAGACATTAATGAGGATGAACACACAAGCACATTCTACTTGAAAATTAGTGGTATTTTAATGTGACAATTTCTTGAATTGCGTTTTCATTTTTATTACCAGTTTTTCCACTAATCTTGTATCTTGTATGCCATCTTGGATCCCATGCTAGAAGAAAGTGACATATAAATTAAAGAAAGAATGAATAAAGACCTGAAATGATCCCAGTTCTCATTTTGGGGCAGATAAGAGTGAGAACACTGGGAGGGTCTCAAAGCTCAATGGTGGGATTCCTAGGTTGCATGTAAAGAGCAGCAAACCCTTTTGTCACGTGCCTTCAAGTTATTTGCAACTTACAGTGACCCTAAGGTGAACCTGTCACGGAGTTTTCTGGGACTGAGAGGGTGTGATGCACCTCAGGTCACCCAGTGGGTCTTCAGGGTCTGTAGTCCAAAGCTCAAACCACTACACCACCCTAACTCTACCCTGGCATATCCATGTAGGCCAGGTAAGTTAGCAAAAGACTTCTCTATGAATCTCTGGAGAGCCACTATCAGTCACTGGAAGAGACAATGCTGAGGTAGGTGAACCCGTGACTAAATATAAGCAACTTCCTATATACCATGAATCGTCCCCTCCTGTTACTTTGCCCCATTTCTTCATCCTTCCTCCCTCTACGGGCAAGAGAAACAAGACCATGAAATCATGACAGGAAAGGGGGAATATACTGTAAAATATTAGATCAATCTTGCAAAGAACAGTCAATATTCCAGCATGCACATGATGGGTGTAAATGGCTTTCTTTGTTTTCTTTTTCTTTCAGATTAGCTATTTGTACTTGTCAAATGCTGAGAATATACTCGTTACGACGTGCAAAATGGTTGGTCCATCTATGGAAGAAAGGTTGCTTTCTTCGGTGTCATAACATTAATCATGGATAAACTCATTGGATTTCCAATCTGAATGTAATATATATAATTCTACAGAAATCCCATGGAGGTTCAGTGTTAATGTCCACTGATTTTAATGTTTGGGTGACATTAAGAAATGTCGTTGCAATTTTTTTTCTTTCAAGTCCCATCTGAATGCCTGAACATGCATGTGTGTGTATGCACACATAACTTTTCCTTTATTTCTAATGGAGATGAGTCCCCTTCTTTGGGATATTTATCAAACAGTAACAGTATGTTAGAAAATGAGTCATCTTAGGGGCAAGTCTTGAAAGAATGAGATCTCACAAAAGTTCAGATTACTGTGTTCATCAATTGTTGACATTTCAGCATTTAATTCTGACACTCCATAATAATGGTTTCTTAGATAGCGGGGAAAGGACACATCCATTGGTATGCAATTATGTGCATAATGAAATGCACAAATGCAAATGAGGTGCAACGTGCCAGATCTTTGGAGCGCCTTTTGTCAGAAGTGAAGGCACCATGAGACTTTGATAGATACCATGTCGGATGTTTGTTCGTTAAGCGCTTTGATAGCTTTTTAAAGAAGCATCTATACAATTTCTGGATCCTGATTAGGAGTAACTTTTGAAGATGGAAATAACCAGAAGTCATTCCGTTTTTCTTTCATTTTCAGCACATTTTCAAATGCCCCTTTATTAGCAATGTTAATTTGAAGCATATCATCATCATCATCATCATCCTCCTAAGTGTTAAAAAATAAATTTCCTGTACATTTTTGCATTCATCCCTTTTGTATTAACTTATTAAAGTGTTGATACCCTACCCTTCAGCCAACAAAATAAAATAGAATAAAATGATATCTCCCAGGGCAGCTTAAACTCATTAATTTGACAGTTCCTGGCTTTCAGGCTTACAATCTAAATAACACAGGACACATAAGGAAAAGGAGATGGTACTGGAAGAGGAGATTCAGTCCAGCAGATGCAGGCTACCTTCTCTCCCTCTGTGTCCAGAGCAATGGCAGTTGGAATATGGAGGGAGGGCTTCTCACCAACCATTGCAACCAGGGGATGATGGAGCTAGGCTTGCCTGCTCTTCTCTTCCCCAGAGACCAGACTAAGTGTCATTGGAACATAAAGGGAGGACCATGTTCCAGGTGTCCACCCCTTATAAACATCCCTCCAGATGTTCTTGTGGATTGCAGTCCTCCTTGCGTTGTTGGGCTGCCTCATATTAGACATCCTTTATCTGTGCTGAGCATATTCCAAAGATCCTGTTATTCCTAGCATGGAAACAACTATTTCAGACTTGCTTGTCACATAGCTGTTAAGAAGCAGTGCAACACTAATTCAGAACTAATATGGCTAATGGCACAGGGATTCAAAGGCAGAATTTTAACAATCAAGGCAATTAAATTTTGGACCTGGATGGGCGAATCTGTCAGTTCCAGTTTCTTCTATATTCATTTTTTTCTTTTTTTTTAAAAGTCAACTTTTTTTCATTACCAGTAGAAAGAAATGTGCAAACTATGAGAAATTCATATTTAAAAAAATCTCAAATTAAATTGTCTAGTATCTCTTCTCCTCCCCCCACCCCCAATTCATTCTGAAAAGCACTGTTCCATTCACAGCCTGTTTGTGGGCATCCAGCTACCGGTAGTACAGATAGACTTTCTGGTCTATCATTAGCTCCAATAGGAGAAGACCCATTGCATCAGTGGGAACTTGGTAAGTCAAGTCCCACTGTATGGTTGGTCTGTCTTAGCTGAGATTAACCATTGGATTCAGGCCTTAGTCAGCATGTCTTCCTGGGACCCATGAGGACCTTTCCGTCCTACACTGTTCTAGTGCTATTATTCCACTTTCAACCTCCTGTGGAATTCAGGGGTTTGTAGTTTACTGAGGCCAAAGAGCTCTCTGGCTGAGAATTCTAAATGCCCTTCCCTAAACTGCAAACCCCAAGATTCCACAGGAGGTTGAAAGTGGAATAATAGCACTATAACAATATAGGGTAGAAAGGCCCTGAGCTGAATTGCGCAAACCAGCTCACAGCAAAAGCTGCTCCTGCAACCTTACCCTTCCACATATTATAAATGTCTTGGATCATATTTATCTTTCCCTAAAGCTTTGGAACAAAACCCTATATCTAAAAGCTTTAGTGAATTCACTACTCTCTCTCTCTCTCTCTTTTTTTTTCATCCCCTTCTCTTATGTTAATATGGTACAGTGAACCTAAAATAAAACCCCCATTAATAAAATTCAGGCATGCTGTGTAGCACTGCAATGCCTGAAACATTCCTCTTCTTTATTAGCCTGCTTAGAGTAACTTGCCAGCACTCTCAGGCTGCTCAGCTGTACTGCCAGGAGTGATGGATAATTAGTTCTCCATGCTGGTGGTGTCTTGGGCCTTTGCAAAGTGGAGGCTGACAGCCCCATGTGGAGTCCTATAGCGAGGAATCCAGGTTACGAAGGATGGAACTGAGATTACCTACCTTATTTCCTCCATGACCTCCAGGTCAGAACAACAGTCGGTCCCAGAGCTCAATTGGCCTTGCCTTTGTACTTAAACTAAAGCGGCTTCCTTAATGAAAATGGGGAGCACTGCAGGCGAGGGGAAGAGAATCTGCTGTGAATTAAGTTCAGTGCACAAACTTCTCAAGTTGCCTATCTCGAGGCAAAATTTCAAATATTTTGGTACATTATTTGCTTTGGGGTACAAAATTGTGCTGGTCTGGAGTAAATCTTAGAACTGAAAAATATGGCCTGAAATTCTGTTGGTTAGTCCCCACTTTGTTGCTATGTGCCTTCACGTCATTTCTAATTTATGGCAACCCTCAGATGACTCTGTCATAGGGTTTTCTTGGCAAGATTTGTTCAGAAGCTGAGAAAATACCATTTCCACAGGGACATCCAGAGGGTTTCCGTGGTTGAGAATGCTGCTCTCCCAGCTTTCTAGTCCAATTTCAAACCATTACATCATTTTTCCTCTCCTAATTTCAACCAAAGTAGACCAGTCCAATCAATTAACGAGTGGTGAGTCAACCTGTAGGTAAATCTAATTGATTCTCAGCTCTGCTCTAGTCAAGGACTAAGGACATTTCTGCACCATACTGTTAATGCTATTATTCCACTTATTCCACATCCTATGGAACCCGGGAGGTTGCAGTTTAGGGAGAGGCCTTTAGAATTCTCAGGCAGAGAGCTCTTTGGCCTCAGTAAACTGCAAAGCCCAGAATTCCACATGATGTTGAAAGTCAAATAATAGCACTATAACAGTGTAGGGCAGAAATGGCCTAACTTTTCCCACATTGCAATGTCCTGAAAATTCTGTTCCTCTACAGCACTGTGGATTTTACAAAATGGCAACCCTTGTGAGGCAAAATAATAACAATAACAATAACAACAACAACAACAATTGTTTTTTTCTATTCCAGACTGAAGTCACACTAGTTGCCCGAAGAGTCTCACTGCTGATGCTGGCCTTGATGTTTCACTGCTGTACAGACCCCTGACTGTGGGAAGAATACTGATATTGGGGGAGAAGAACACCTATAACTAACTTCATACTCAAGACCAATGTTTGTAATCATGGATTACGGTGGTTTCTTCTCCCCTTTCACAATTCTAAATGACAAAATGGACAAATAGAAACCAGAATACCTTAGGCTTTATGGGGCTGAAGAACCTCTGGCTCTTCCAATGTTTTAATGTCCCGTTACTACCATTTTTAGCCAGATAATGTTGATGAATGATGTATTTTGTAATTCATGCAACATCTGGATGGCAAATGGGTTCTCTACGGCCATTTTGAGATATTTGAGATTAACAGATGTTTGTACCTGTCTGGAGGGTTACTTTGGGCAATTTCTAGTATGCCTTAATCCACATTGACCTTTACCAATGAGTGACAGAAACAAGGATGAAACTGGCCTATAAACTGAAGATTATTTTACAATTGATTAGAAAACGTTCTCTAACAAAAGAGCTTCTAAATGTCAGAACAGCTAAGAATTTGTGGTGCACACACACACACACACAGTTTAATCAATTGACTAGAATAAGCTGATGACTATGTTTATTTACCTGTACATGATATTGCTCAGTGTCTTTTAAAAGGATCTTCACAGGAGTGCCTTTAAGAAGGCTATCTGTTGATGTTTTCAAAGTATGCAGATATATTCAAATTTATCCAGTTAATGCAATCAACCAACAATCTGGTATGAATCAGCAATGAAAGTAAAATCAATACTCAGTTGCTTAATATCTATTTATACACACGTTGCGGGTAGCAATTTCTAGCAGAAAGTAGCAAATTGCACTGTTCCAAGGCATAGACGGAGGTGGGCTCTATTTCCGCACTTAATTAGCCAACACTGGTTGAATTCTTCATGGTGCTTTCCAATTTCTGAGCTATTCCTATTTCACCACAATCCAGCACACTATTTAGCAGCTGCCTTCCCTTGGTGCTGGTAGGTAACTATGTGATATGTGACTTGTAAGCAGTCCCGCTGTTTGTTACTGGCAATTAATTTCTCCAGAGCCTTTCTTCCATTCAGATGAGGCCTTTCTGCACCAAATCCAGCTATTCTAATACTCCGCACTTCTGCAGTTGAGAAAAAAAAGCTCAGACTGACAGATTATCACAGGGCAGTTAAGCATGTAATTGCTCAAATGAGTTAAAATCCCTTCAAATATCTGTCTTTGTACCTCATCACACCACTTCATGGACTCAAATATTTGACAATTGATGAAGATAAACTAAAGGGATCTTCATTAGCTACCAACCACCGTGACAAGCTTCTTTCAGAGCAAGGCTGGTGAATTTGGGGGACTTATTATCTACTTAAAAAGCTGCAGGAAAGCAGGAAAAATACTTCAGCACACTTTAGACAAGGAGGGAAAAAACACCTAGAAGCTTACGTGGTAGTTAGGGTCAAACAGAAAAAAAAACGGGGTTTGCTAAATTGAGGATGATACTTGTCAAAATTAGGCAGCGAAATAGCTGAGGATCAAAACTTGAGGGGAAATCTTTCAGCAGTCTGATAGCTTTCTGGTTGTCCTCAGTAGATAGTCATATTCATCTTCAAAAATGGAAAAAGAAGAAATCTCATTAAAATAACAGCCATTCTGGCATGACATGTGGAAACTTTGGAGGAAACAAATAGTTTAAGGCCCAAATAGCCCAAGGTCCTGTAGCCCCAAACAAGCAAGCAAACAAACAAAAAGTTTTGTCAATTTATAAACAGAAGAAAACCTTGATCATGAAGATACCAGTTCCCATGGGCCTTTATTTTGCTATTTTCCCTTGCCTGCTTCTCATGTCTTGTACCTTCAGAATTCTTGCTCGCCATCTCCTTGTCCTCCATTTGAGAACTAGTTATAGGAAGGCTCTCCATAACAGTAACAGCAACAAGTACTAGTAAAGTACACTCTGAGGTATTTAATCCCTGTAGGCCCAGACTCTGAAATCTTGTGAAAATCCTAAATCAGAACCATCCAGGCCATCTTATTTCCAGTTTTTATGTGTGGGTATGAAGAGTAAAGAAAGCTGGCAGAAAGAAAAGCAATTCATTTTAAATGTGCTGCTGAAGGAGAGTTCTACCAGTATAACAGAGTGTTAAAAAGAGAAATAAATGACTCTTAGGCCATTTCCACTTGGCGTTGCAGTCCCACTATGGAGATGGGATGGGAGCAGTCCGTGGATCGTGCATGATATCATCACAGTCCTTATGCCATCCCAACCCTACCCATCACAATTGGGGGATATTCACTTAATGGAATAAATCTGTTAAGCAACCACAATTGCACAAATCCTTACCTGCCATGTGGAAGGGCAGGAAGCATGATGGAGGTGCTTCCTTACCCAGCGCAGCATGGGAAAGAGCCCGGCTACTTTGTAGAAAGCAAGAGCATGCCGCTCTGGTTCCCTTCTGCAGGGAGCCAGCCAGATGTGGAAGGAGCGTTCCTGTTGCACTCCCTTCCCAGAAAAGGCACTGCTGGGATTGCAAAGGGAGGACAACGGGATCAGGCAGTCTGCAGAAATGGCTTAGATTAAATTAAACCCAAACTCTCACTAGCTGTTGTTTTTTGGACGTATTGCGATATAATGCGACTTACTGAAAAAGACAGTAATGCTTGATAAGGGAGAGGAGTGTAGTGAAAGCAGAAGACTGTGATATATGTGAATTGATTCAAGCAAGGAATCCATAGCCCTGACTTTGCAAGACCTGACCAGGGCATTTTCTGAAGGAGGATTTCCAAGGTGGTTCACTCATAGGATTTAACAATAGACAACAAATAAAAATCCTATGCAACTAATTTTTTTAAAAAAATAAATAAATAGCTGAACTGAATTTTCTGAACTGCTTAAGCACTAGACAATGGCAGCCACTCAGGTGACTAATGCAACACAGTCCTGATGTACAGTGCACACCAATGCACATTGGAACACTCCCAAGGCATATCTGAGCACTGGCTAGGAAGTGCCAGAGTGCAATAGGAATGCCCAATGTTCATCACAACTGCCTGATGCACATCAAAGGTGTCCAGTGTGGAAGGGGAGAGAAAACACATGAAGATCAACTGTTTTCAACCTCCACTAAGATTTTTCACATTTAAGGACTTTTTGTTGTTGTTGTTGTTGTTAAAAAAAGAATTTCTGCAAAAGATTGGTTTAGTGAAAAAAAAAACACTCTTTGGTATTTCATAGAATCCTAAAGTTGGAAGTGACCACAAGGGCCATCAAGTCCAACTCTCTTCCATAAAGGAATACAATTCAAAGCACTCCTGACAAATGGCCATCCAGCCTCTGTTTGAAAACCTCTAAAGAAGGAGACTCCACCACATTCCAAAGCACCACATTGCCCTGTTGAAATGCTCTTACTATTAAGAAATTCTCCTTAATGTTTAGACAGAATCTCTTTTCCTGAAGTTTGGAGTCATTGTGCTGTGTCCTAGTCTCTGAAGTAATAGAAAATAGGCTTGCTCCATCCTCCATATGACATCCCTTCAAATATTTAAACATGGCTATCATGTCGCTGCTTTAACCTTCTCTATTTTCCAATGACTAGAATCCTGTTGATTTGTCCCATTTAGAGCAGACACATTGAATCAATTGAATGATGAGCCACCTGTCCGTCATTTAGTTTGTTCCAACATGTTCTGATCTTGATGAGTATTTCTCATCTCATCTAAGGTGCCAGACGAATAGGCCACTCTTGAATCACACCTCTCACAAGGCCCAAGTGTAAGCCTTTCCTTATCTGTTAATAGCATGTGTATTTTTATACCGCTTATCGGCTAAGTGCTCTCTAAGTGGTTTACAATGTGTTAGCTAATTGCCCCCGACAAGTTGGGTACACATTTTACCAACCTGTGGAAGGATGGAAGGCTGAGTCAACCTGGAGCCCAGCAGGATCGAACTCACAATCTTGTGGCTGCAGTACCAGTATTTAACCACTGCACCACCAGGCAAAGCTGTTAAGAGCTATTAAAGTAAAAGGGAACCTTAGTGCACAAAGGCAATGCACACCTGAGCATCACATGCTAGGAATCAGCCAACAATGCAAGGTTGTTGCTTTCCTTCCATGCTTGTAACTTTCCCAGCTGTCAGGTCATTGTTGGAAACTGAATGGTGGACTAACTGGACCTGATCCAGAAGGGTTTTTCTTACGTTCTTGAGAAACAAGCATCCTGGGTTTGATAAGATCAGTGTCTCCCCTTGAATTATTAGACTGCTATTTGACATTCCATTTGACATTTGCTCTACAGAAGTAATCTACATAGGGTATGCTGTTGGGAAAAAAGTGCAGCAAGGGGAGATGAAATGGACATCAGCGAATGAGGAGGTAAGCGATGTTGGCAAAAATGTATTGCATTCTGCAGTCTTTCACCTCTTGTCAGGTTCCTTTTTTGCGGGAGTCCTTCTCACTGTTATTATCTTCCTCCTCTTACTTGACAGGTGAGGTCAAGCACTAGCCTAGTCAATAAAGTTTCTCATGTATATTTCAAAGAACAGTAGTCAATTAACCTTGAGAGAGGTAGACGTTGTCTTGTCGACAACAATAGCCCAGGACACTGGATGTGTGGCAGGATGAGACTCGCAGATGGGTGAAAGCACCAGACAATTCTGACAATCTGTTCTCTGTACTGGATAGGGGGAACATTGGTCCATGCTTCCAGCATGAAAGGGGTGACAGAGGACCGTCACCTGTCATGGTAAACTTCTCATATAGGTATGTAACCCATTTGGATTGCAGCTACCATCATGCAGAATCCAGCAAATAAAACCAGAAATCCTTTATAAAAAACCCTAACAATTTATTTGTTTGTTTGTGTATTAAATTTATACTTCACCTTTCTCCAGGGACAATACCCAAGGCACTGTATTTTTTTGTAGAAAAATGTTTGTGTACAATTCTCTCAGCAAAAACAATGGCAGAATACTGGTTATATGGCTGAAAGCACACCCAAAATGGCCCTTCCTTCCGTACATGTCAAGAGACATGTACACATCTCATCCATGAGATTGTTCCAAAATCCAAAGGGACAGTTACACTAATGTGCCCTCTTCCACCTATGGAACTGTGAGAGGGGCTTCTTTACCCCTTACGTCCCACGAAATATACGCTGGGTGCTCTGGAAACTCCTGTATGCATTTTATTGGTAGCACTGTGCGTACAAGGTGGAATTGAAGGAAGTTCCATCACGTTGGCTGTTAAGCACCAGTGTGCCATTGGTTTTAGGACTCAAACTAGAGCTAAGAAGAGTCAGCTCATCTTGCTAAATGTCTTTACCTCAAATGCCAAGGCAAAATTCAAGTGGCAGTTGGTTTTCTTCCAATAAAACTCCTGCTCCAATTACCAACTGATCTTTCTCAACAGCAAGGGAGAAGGAGAATCAGACAACATCCATGAAGGACAGAGAAGAAACTTTGCAGCTTGCTACTTATTCCATTTGGAAGATCTTCCTTCGCTGGTGTCACCTTGCAACCTGAGGCCAGCAGTTTTCAGCTATTTTACGTCATCTACCTGAGCTGGGTATTTCTTGTCTAAGAAAACCCTGTGCAACCCATGAGGTTGCCATAAGTTGACAGATGGCTTGAATCACACACATACCTGAGCTGAGGGTGTAAGTGGGTCTTCCGTGGAGATAGCCTGGACACTAGTGAAGCTACCACCCCTTTGGGAGCCACTTAGAGGGTGAATTCCACTATGGGATATAACTATCAGCAGTATCCTCTTTTTTTTTTTTTTTTAACCAAGTTAATGGAGTGTGAGGTAGCCTCCCAGCTGCAGAGGTTCCTCCATGAGGCAGATTATCTGGATCCATTTCAGTCTCACTTTAACCCTGGTTATGGGATGGAAATGGTTTGTTCTTCTTTGTTTGCTACTTATCATAGAATCACAGAGTTGGAAGAGACCACAGGGATCATCCAGTCCAACCCCCTGCCATGCAGGAACCCACATCAAAGCACTTTCAACAGATGGCCAGCCAGCCTCTGCTTAAAAACCTCCAAAGAAGGAAACTCCACCACACTCCATAGAGGCAGCAGCCTTTTCCACTGCTGGACAGCTCTGACTGTCAGGAAGTTATGCCAAGAACTGGACAGGGGGGATGCTGTTCCTCTTGGTTCTGATGAACTTTTTGGAGACTTTCAATGCCATTGAATACAGTATAATATCCTTCTGGGCCACTTCCCTGGAATGGTACTTGAGAACACTGTTTTACAGTGACTCTAAGCTTTTCTGGAGGGCAAAGTCCAGAAGAAAGTGTGATTCCTGTTCAACAACTTCAAAAAGTGTTCGGTCACTTCTGGTGGTCCAAATTGCTGCAGAGAGAGTATTAAGTGGGGCTGGCTACAGAGAACAGCCCTTTGTTGCCACAGTTCCAGGAGTTTTCAGTCTATTTCTCCCTAAAATTCAAAGTTCTAGTTATGATCCATAACTTCCTATATGGATCAGATCTAAGCTATGTGAAGGACATATTTCCCCATGTGATCCTGCTTGCATTCTAAAATATTTAGGAGGACCTTCTTTCAGCCTTGCCACCTTCAAAGATGTGTTCCCTCTCTTATTTGTATCCTTTGAGTGACAAGAGAAAACATCTTTATTCCAAGAACTAACTACAAGATGTGAAGTTATATGTTTTCTTTCATGGGTTTGTTTCAAATGATATTAATTTGCTGGTACAAAGTCAGGATCATCCAATGTCATTGTATCCCTATTCCTATGTATGATTGCAAAAGCTGGATAGTGAAGAAAGCTGACAGGAAGAAAATCAACTCATTTGAAATGTGGTGCTGGTAGATAATACTACAGATACCAGGGACTGCCAAAAAGACAAATAGATGGGCCGGAGGGCAAATCAAGTCTAACTCCCCCTAGAAGCTAAAATGATTTCTGATAAATTGAGGTTACCATATTTGGACGTATCATGAGATGACACAATTCTCTGGGAAAGGTGATTAATGCTTGATAAACTGGAAGGCCCTGGGAAAAGAGCAAGTCTGTATTACAAGTGGATTGACTCGACAAAGGACGTCACAGCCCTGAGTTTGCAAGTCCTGAGCAGGGCTGTTAACAACGGGGTGTCTTGCAGGTCTCATTCATGTGATTGCAATAAGACAAAACCAACGTGATGGCATATAATAGCAACAAATTATATGGATGGTTTAATTGCTTTGTAACAATACCTTTTTTATATGGACCAGTAGTCTGTGTCAGCTATGGAACTACTGTGATCCAGGGAGGGCAAGGATAGAGTCTACCATTGAGGTGAACCTGGTTGTTTGCCCTCACTTAAGTCTTGTGTCTTTGGGGTTGCCTAGGTCTTGTTTTCCAGTAGGTGGCTGGCCAGGTAAGACTCAGGAAGTCCACCCAAGGGAAGGTTCAACCAAGGGAAGGCCAAGGTGAACCACCCAAAGAAAGGTCAAGGAGGAAATCAGGATTGATGACTAGCCTCAAGTGAACTCACACTAGGTTAGTCCCCCATCTTTCTCCTTCCAGGTTCAACACAAATAGGTTATAGGTTATAGGTTAAATAAAGTGACCTTTGTTCAATTCAAGATTCTGTGTATGGTCTTGCTATTCCATGGTTGGTCAGCAAGCTAGTTTAAGGGATACAGCCAGAGTTGTAAATATTACTTTGTCGGTCAGCCTCATAGGATGAAAGGACTAAGCAGAAACTTGCTCCTTGTCCATGGCAGGTAGTAGGTGAAGATAAAGTAAGATTCTCAGTGAGCACCTTGATACCCTTTTGGTGAAGATCAGGTCTCTGGATCTGTCTCTTTAGATCCTGTAACCCAGGGTTAGCATCTACCCTTGAGGTGGACCTGGCTGTTTGCCCTCACTTAAGTCCTGTGACTTGGGGGTTGTCTAGGTCCTAAGTCGTCTAGGTTCTGTGTGTGGTCTTGCTATTCCATGGTTAGTCAGCAAACTAGTTTAG
This sequence comes from Cyclura pinguis, assembly GCA_030412105.1. Taxonomy (NCBI): domain Eukaryota; kingdom Metazoa; phylum Chordata; class Lepidosauria; order Squamata; family Iguanidae; genus Cyclura; species Cyclura pinguis. Next base: position 5,001,406 of record CM059608.1, read on the forward strand.
AGGCTACCACCAGAGTAGGAAATATTGCTTTTCTGAACTAGTGCTTCTAGAAATCTAGAAACCTAGAAAAATGGCCTTTCTAATACTAACTGTAAGATCCTTAATGGAAAACCATTGATAGTTCTTTTGTCTTCTTAACACCCAAGCTGCAGAGACAATCCAGTATTGCAAGAGAGCTGTTACAAGATATTCTAAGGAAGCACATAGTTGGAATAAACATCCAGAGATAAAAATGTAAGGATATTGCATTCCCCAAACCCCCCACCAGCGCCGCCTCCCTGGTTTGAAAATATTTATCTCATCAAGCAGAGGGGATTTTTTTTCTCTCTTGCGAAAGCATTTCATATGCAAAAGGGATCATTCAAAACTGGCAGAACGAAAATTACTTTTTCCGTATCTGCTTGGCAGAAACCCCTGTAGATGCCACTCTCCTCCCAAGGACTCACATTCACCTCCTACAAGGACTGTAGTCATCGTTATTTTAAATTGATTGCAAAACACAATTATACATAAAGAAATGCCACAAAGGACTCTATCAAATGCACTAGAGCAGTAAATACTGTTTTCAATTAAGCTTTAATCTAAGGGATATTATTCCACTGTCCAGGACTTCAACTGAAGTATTTTTAAGCAAACAGACTTTAATTGCTATATTTCATATTCCTAGCTCTGAAAAGTTTGTTCTTTTAATGAAGTGTGCACTTTTTAAAAAATTGCTTGTCATAAGATTTCAGGTTGCGATCTTACATTCCTTGAAAAACCCAAAATTGCCTTTGAAGACAGTCTCTTTGAAGGAAGGAATGCACAGGTCTCAATTATAGGCTTTTGTCCAGTTTCAGGTTATTCTGCCTCCATCCTTTTTCCCCCCTGTTTTGAGTAGCAGACAGAGTGAATGAATCCAGGCAATGCATAATGGCACAGAGAAGAATAGGGAGCCAGTGTGGCATAGTGGTTAGAGCATTGCACCAATAGGTTTCGTGTAGTACAGGATCTGAAGTGTAGTGCAGGTCCCCTGAAGATGTCAGCCACAGATGCAGGCAAAATGTCAAGAGCAAATACTAATAGAACATGGCCTCAAAGCCTGGAAAACCTACAACAACTTACGGATTCTGGCCGTGAAAGCCTTTGACTTTATACTGTACCGATACTTGGAATTTGGAAGCACAAACCACTCCTCTGTTATACAAATCACTGGCTAATCAGGGGCAAGTTACTCTTTCTTCCAGTTTGATCCACCTTATAGGAAGGTTGTGAGGATAACAGGGGGAGGCAAATCATTTCCACCCTACACTGTTATAGTGCTATTGTTTCCCTTCCAACCTCCTGTGGAATTCTGGGGCTTGTAGTTTCCTGAGGCCAAAGAGCTCTCTGGCTGAGAATTCTAAAGGCCCCTCCCTAAACTGCAAAGCCCAGGATCCCATTGGATGTTGAAAGCGGAATAATAGCATTATAACAGTGTAGTGCAGAAAGGCCCTAAAAGTGTAGGCTTGAATTGTCTTAATACTGTTAATACGTTAATTCCATGTTAATGCTAAAGTTTGTATGTTTAGTTGTAATGTTCTTTTGTATATTGTAGAGTGTCTGGAGTTCCAATTTTTGGGAGAAAGGCTGGATACAAATCAATTAACAATGTTTTGGAAAAACGTATAATTTGGAGCTTTGAGCATGTCAGGCTTCTTTTGAATGCACTGGGGGATTACTAGTTTTGGAATCAATGCCAGTTAAATATAAAATGAGCAGAAATGGCCTGAGACTGCTGCTGCCCAAACTCCCTCCTATGCCCCCAACAAGGGCCATTTCCGCACTATACTGTTATATTGCTATTATTCCACTTCCAACCTCCTGTGGAATTCTGGGGTTTATAGTTTACTGAGGCCAAAGAGCTCTCTGGCAGAGAACTCTAAATGCCCCTCCCCTCAACTGCAAACCCCAGGATTCCACAGGAGGTTGAACGTGGAATAATAGCACGATGACAGTGTAGTGCGGAAATGGCCAAGGCCTGAAGATGCAACGAGCTTCATGCTGCCATGTTCTCAGAGCTCTCTCTCCGCTGTCTTCCTTCCTTGATGGGCAAATCCAAAGAGGAATTAGAGGGGGCAGACAGAGCTGAAAAAACCTTGTGGCTCTGCTCCCTCATGCTCAATGCCACGATGTTGTGCACCACAACCTTTAAGCAGGTCTGCTCCCCCTTGGGCCCAGCAAATTCAGTTCCTCCCTGCAGGAGAACTCACAACAGTTCCAGAGCTGGCTTGTCACTAACAGGAATCTGGTCCTCGTGTTCTTATATTTTAATGGCAAGACAATTCAGGTGCCCTAAGTTAATGCAGTTTTCATTCTGATAGCATTTTCCCCATAATTCAATAATGCCAGGTGCCTGGGACTTTACCATAATGTCTGTTTCGGTTTACTTCATTGCTTAGGTTTATGACCCTGGGAACCCTCGTGAAGCTCTGACATAAAAAGATTACTAAGGTAAAATTAAAACATGTAAGAAACTTGTTCAATATTGTCAGGCATTATAATTTAAACCTGCTATGTTATTAGATATTGAAACAGCACAAAAGGTAACTCACGCAGAGGTTTTAACCTCTGTTCCCCATCTGCACCAATTAAGTATAATGTGCAATGAAATTTTAATCTCATATAATTAAACATGGTATTAATTTTGTAAAACTAGAAAAGGCTTTTTAACCTGTATTAATCAACCTTTTTGAGGAAATAAGTGTATTCCCCTCGGAAGTTTTGTTGTTGCACTCTAAATTAAGGAATAAATTGGATTTTAGATGTAGTTTTTTTTTTTAATTTTTCTGAAATGAAAACAAATAATGTTTTCCCTTTTTTTTTGGAACTTGTATTAATTACAATGTGCGTAATACACATTATTATTGCTATTATTAATATTGAATGATATTTATATGATATGATTGTTCAGACCATAGTATGGAAATAATTAACTATATGCAAGACAGTTACCTGTAAATAGTAACTATTGGAGTAACAAAGCTGTACAAAAAGCACATTTCAAAGAATCTCAAAATTACTTCCTTGCTATAACGAGTGATGGATTTTAGTTTCTTTCAAAAGTTACCTGTAAAGGTCAGTTTTATAGACTTTTTGACAAAATATTCTGCCTTTTTCTTATCAGTCTTAAAAGGTCATAGTAAAATTCAAAGAAAAGTAATGGAATAATGAGGGGAAAGTAATGAGCAATGCAACAAACAACACAACAAGTTACTTGTTGCCAACATAAAGGAATGAATTACTTTTTTAGAAGCAGTTTTCCAAGCTCTGACTTACCCTGGGATAAGTATAAACCAGCCCAAATCAGGCTTCAGCCAGAAAATAAAGAACTGGAACAGTTCAAAGAGATGTATATGATGCCAATACTGTGTCAACAGGACCAGCCTTACCATCAGCCACCTGAGATGGCTGCCTTAGGCAACGGATTTTGGGTGTTACAAAAGGACAGGAAATAGTTAGTTATTCAATTTATCACCATTGAATTTTTACTGCTGGGGGAGAGAGCGAGAGACCCCTTGAGGGATTTTCTGTCTTATGTGCCAAACATAAATAACTTTACACAGGAGGGATCTTGACCTGGGTGGGTGGGGTCATTTGCCACCTTATGCGACAAAATATCTTGGGCAGCCCAATTACCAGGGTAGCTAGATGAGGAACACAGATCCCAAACCCATGGGGAGGTATGTGAAACTGACACCCTTTCTGCAGCTTACCTCTGTCCTGGTACTGTCCAGTGATGATAGCGACAGTGGCTCTCCTGGGAGAGGAGCACAAAGGAGCACTCCCCTCTGCACCAGCTGCCTATGGGTACCAGAAAGCATGATGGCCATGCCTCTTCCTGCCACAGTCCAGCCAGGCATTGTTTCAGGCTGCGCTGGAGCAGAAAGCATGGCCATTACACTTCCAGGGCCTCCGCAGTGTAGGTAAGCGCAGGTGCACAGTGGGAGGGTGGAGCAATCACCAGCATTGACAGGGAAAACCCATCAGTGATTTGCGGCACAGTCATGCCACTTAGGGAAGGGAGAAGGATGGGTCCAGGATGACGTCATGCTGGCAAGTATGGACTGTAGATATAATTTCACATTTCAGTCGCTGACATAAATATAGCATGCTGATTAATCATGTTGGATATCCTCATTGGCTAGACTCCTATGGTATCTTACTTAGGGATAAGTTCGAGCATGGAAGTGGTTTGACATTTTTTCCCAGTATGGACGAGCTGAATTCACTTTAAGGTCACAGAAGCAGAGAAATAAGGGCACTCCTAAAACATACGTAGGAAGCAATAGGCCAGAATTGGTTCTTCAGTGCCACCTAACTCCCAGAGTCCTAGAGGATTCTGGTAGCCAAGGCCATTTCTTCCCTACACTGTTATAGTGCTATTATTCCACTTTCCACATCCCATGGAATTCTAGGGTTTGCATTTAGGGAGGAACATTTAGAATTCTCAACCAGAAAGCTCTTGGGCCTCAGTAAACTACAAAGCCCAGAATTCCACAGGATGTTGAAAGTGGAATAATAGCACTAGAACAGTGTAGTGCAGAAAAGGCTCAAGTCCTAAATCCAATTGGTAGTTAAAGCTAGAACTGACCCAACTTGCCATTCAGCAATTGATTTCATGAGTGTACTCTAACTGGGACTATTAACTGGAGTTAGGACGAGCTATGCTGGCTTGTATTATCATCAGTTCTGGCCAGTAGCACTTTTTGCACAAGGCATTTTGAATGGCATCTCCCAGAACTTCATGATGGCTGGGGGGAATTGTGGAAATCTGGATCCACAAATAACTTTGCCAGCCTCTGGGAAGAAGGCATCATGGTTTTAACTGTAGTGTTCTGAAGCTAAACCCTGCAATGCTAACAAGAAGGATCTTATCACAGACTTGAGAAAACCTCTAAACAGAATGAGAGGCAAAAATGAGGAACAGCCTTTTTTCCCCAAGTCATTGGTGGTTAGTCAGGTGGTATTTCTTTCTTTCTCCCTCTCTCTCTCTCTCTCTCTCTGTGTCTCAGCATTAAACGATGGTTTTCTGGCAGGATCATCTGGAAAACTCTGATATACGTTTTGTTGTTGTTTCTTCCTCTCTTTCTTAGCCTGATAATTGAGGCAAAATCCCCTTGTCTTTAAAATGCCATATATTCCCCACCTGGCAAAGGACTCAGACAACTCCAGATAAATACCCTGTAGACACACAGACAGAGAAACCACTGTAATTGCCTTCATAATGACTCTCAGACATCAAAGGGAGGAAAATAATGGTATTTAACACTGTTTCCATTCTTTCCCTGAAATGTAATTTTATAGAGTTATTGTCAGGCAGTGTGGTGACTGTACAAGCACAACTGTCATATCCTACTCATATTAATTAGCTGCACACAAAAGGTCTGGGAGAGGATTCACAAAGTTCTCCTCCTTTCAGATGGCCTGATATGCAGGCACAAACTACAAGCACGGTGGCCTGATTAACGCAGGAACTTAGATCAGAATTTCCCCAGGAGTGTGTCGACTGGCATTTTGAAGAATCAATTAATGAGCACTCCAAACAATCCCATTCATGGGTTAATGGAAGTATTTTGTACAGCTGAGGAAACTTGCATCAAGGGTGGGTGGAGAACTCCAAACTCCCCAGAAAGTGAGGTAGATGTATCAGGTGAGAAGTATTCCATGTCCGGGTTGGGAGAAATCCTTTTCACCCCTGTCATTGCCCATATTCTACAGTCCATGTCAAATGTGGCTAGGAGACAATGGGCTTTTCCACACTACGCTGTTATAATGCTATTATTGCACTTTCAACCTCCTATGGGTTCCTAGAGTTTGCAGTTTAGGGAGAGACATTTAGAATTCTCAGCCAGAGAGCTCTTTGGCCTCAGTAAACTACAGACCCCAGAATTCCACAGGAGGTTGAAAGTGGAATATTAACACTATAACACTGTAGGACAGAAGGGCCCAGTGTCAACATGGTCTTGTCCCTCTTTCTCCCTCCACTTTCCCTCACCCACTTTCTGATCAATTTTTCTCTCGCCAATACCTCTGTCTCACCTTCCACTCCTCTCTTTTACGCTATGACTACAATACCAAGAACCCTCTAGCCATGCTTGCTTGGCAGGGATTGTGGGAACTGTGGTCTAAAAGACCTCCTTTCCTCTCCTGAAACCCTCTACTTCTTGGCACCCTCTTCTTAATTTTTCTCTCACCAGATAATTCTTTCCAGTGGCAGCTGCTGGCTTCTATGTCAGTGAGGTGGTGGATCTAGTCTATCCAAAGAGCTATCCAGGGTTCTGAAACTATTTTGGGTGATGGGGTTTGGCACTTTGTATAGCTCACTGAAAGTTTAGACTAAAGTCCAGAACAGATTGACCACCTCAGAAGCTACCAGCTACCAATGATTCCCTACCCTCCTCTTTCTTTCTCCCCTTTCTGTATTCTGCTGGGAAAGGGACAACTGGACTACAGGTCAAAGTTAGTTGCTTTCAGAGAAATTTCTGCAAGTTAGGCTTAGCGTGCTGGTTGACCATTACATGCTGTTGAACACTGCAAAACTGCCTGTATCTTGCCAGGGCCTATCAAAATATATGACTCTTTCTTCCAATAGTTGCAGAACAGGGGACATTTAAGAGTTTTACAGATTCACAGGAAATACAATTTATTAAAACTATTGTGTTGCTAAAACAGCAATACTTTGCTTAAGGAAGTTTCAATAATATTACCACATTGTTGTTCTATATAAGAGAAATGGCACATGGAATCAATTCACTGGCCTATTTTGCCAGGCATCTTCTCTTCTGCCTGGCAGCTGCTGGTGATTGGCAAGTCAGTCCATTCCCAGCCCCATGTCTATTTTGTATTTCAGTTTTTTGGACTCTAAACCCCAAAATGCCCTCACCAACATGGCCAGTGGTGATGCTGCTAGAAGAGCCTGGAAAATGTAGTCATGAAAGGAACTTCTCCAAGATTTTTTTTTAAAACAACGATCTGCATTATATTTCTGCTTAAATTCATGTTTAAATTCACACCCTCACTGCATTTTCTAACAGGCATCTTTAAAAACACATTTTTATTACATACTTTGAGTTAGGAACTGTATCAGAAAACATTGTGGATCACAAAGTTTTTATGTGCACATTAATACTCAGATACAGATGTGGCCAATTCATTTTAGAATTTTGAAAGATCAGGGTACAAACCGAAGAAGAACTTTGCTAGATCAAGACAACAATCATTTGAATCCCAGATCTTGTTCCCATAGTGGTCAACCAGAAGCTTATGGGAAGTAGAATATGAGTGGAATTCTACCCTTCCACTTGTGTAACTCAGCAACTGGTACTGAAACACATACTCTGATATTGAAATTAACACAGAGGCATCATGAGCAGTACCTACGAGTAAGCCATATTTTCTGTGAAGTTCTCTAATTGCTTTTCAAAACCACCCAAGCTGGTGGCCCTCATGATCCTTACAGACTGCACAGTTGTGTGTGAAGAACTTCCTTGGACTATCACTCCAGAGTCCTCTACTTGTCAGCATCCTTGTGTGACTACTTTGGGTTCTGTAATTCTGAAAAAAGGAAAGAAACCTTACCAAATCCAGAGTCCATAGATGGCTTCCATATCAGAAGAGTAATGAATCTGCTCTTGGTTTTAGTCTCTACCCAAGGTCTACATATGGTCTATAATTATATTTGTCAAAAGTAGATTATTAGCACTCAGATAACAGAGTTGGATCCAAAACAGTTGAGCAATGAATCCACTCCAGTTCTTCATCTGAACTTTAGAGGGACTGTTTTACAGCAGACATGCATCCAGGAGCACACATCTCTAGTCTGAAGACCTTGAGCAAGGAAAAGCCAGGGCATTCCCCAGGTTATACTGTGGTTGGTAGAAGCAGAGGTATCATCCAGACTGTCTGAAGCCAGGTGAAGCAGTTCTGAGCCAAGTCAAAAACTGAGAAGGGAGTTTCCAGATAGATTAGTCCAGATTTAATCCAAAGGTCAGTGATCTGAAGATCAGCCAAGGATATCAAACAGGATTATTAAGAGGAATTGGATCTGCTTGTCTGCAGCACAAGCATGGTGTTAGCTGAGTTAGTTAAAGCCAGCAGTAAATTAGCTCAGCTGGGGCTCATTAATTTGGCAAAATTTATTTAAGGTGCAGATTAACTACTCTGGCATTTCTTTTCCTTTTGTTTTAACTATTGATGCATGACAGGGTGCCGGGTCTCCATCTCCTCCTTGGCAGGTGCTGTTTGGGTGGACCAGGCTCTGCTTCTATCACAACAGGGCTTCCACCTCTTCTAGCTCCAGCTGGAGATCAACACCATGACACTCTTTCTTCATCAGAGGAGGGCTTTTCCTGGCAAGGCATGACACTATCCAAGTTGCTGAAGTGTGTTGTCAGAAGATCTGCTTTAAAATTCTGATGAGAGTATGCAACCTGAAACGGATTCACCAGTGCATCTTTCAGTCTTTCCTGCCACACAGAGTTTGAACTATGCCCATACTAGTGATGCTATTTTTCAGCAATTTTCTTCTCAAAGCAGGCAACAAGCAATTTTAGCATTTTTTCCCCATTGCAAGCAAGTGTTAAAAAAATGACATAATTTTTGTAGACAATTTACAGTTGAGGATTTATTCTGTGCAAAATTGGCACATGGTTGTTCTGCACAGAAAACAGCATTTTGCACAGAAAACAGTATTTTGTGGGAAACAATCACTTGTGATTTCTTTTTTTTCCCAGAATAAGCTCAAACTATGAAGGTTCTCACCAGTCCAGGATTCTTCTCATCAGGATCTCTCAACACAATAGATAGACAGATAACTTTTATCCATTTTTAATATTTTGATCAAAAATATTTTTCTATGCCTAGCACGTACAAGTTAACCACACAAATACATAAAATGTCAGTGGCCAAGATCCTACATTATGCTTGCGCAGTTTAAATCAATCCACCCACAGCTACATGATAGTAGTGCTCCATCATTCTTCTGAACATTGTACAACTCATTGCCTATTTGCCAATGGGCTTGCTTATTCACTTACTATGCAACGGAGAATGCACAATTGTACTTCTGCAATCCTACTGATCATCCCATACAGCTACACATCATCCCATAATGTGCAAGCACATGTGAGATAGGTCCCCTGCCAAAACTCAACTCAAGCAACCATGCAGCCATTGCACAATGGTTGAAAAAGTACAATTCCATGTGTAAGAGGATTTATGCAGGTGGGTGACACAGTTGTCTAAATAGCATTTCTTCCCATTTGTCCTTTCCTTTTTTGCAGCAACCATGATGGTGCTGTGTGCCTTAACATTTGCGGATCCTCCGCCATTCTCTTCCTTTCAAATTGTGATTGCCAAGTTAGCTGTCAGGGTCTGTTAGAGACTTATACTGGGAATGAGCGCATCCTTATTTTGCTAATCAGCTTCCCTCCATATCTGCATGCTCATTTTCTGATACCTGATGAGGCGACAAGGTCACTGGGCATACAAGTACTTATTTGAAAACTTACATGCTGGTGAGATAGAGGTTAGTTGGGTCTATCAGATCTGTCAATCAATTAATGAAAATTATTGAACAAGGACACAGTGGGGGGAAGAAAGCGAACAGAAGAAATGAAAACGTCCAGGGTGAGACATTACAGGCAAAGCCACAGATCTGATACGATGAGGGAACCTGAGTTACAGAAAGAAGACAGAAATAGAAGTATAATTTGTGGTTTCAGTTGAGACAAATGGAAACTAATCAGGTGAATCTTCTTTTTGTGCAGCATTAATTACCCCTGAACCCACCTCTGGCAGCCCACCATCCCTCAATAGTTCAAAGAAATTATTTTTCCTTTTAGCCATATTCTGGCCCAAATGGTGACGGGAAATGGTTGCTTTGTTGGCTGAAATAACTGCCCTGCCAAAAGTTACTGAGATGTGTGGGGTGCATGGGGAGGAATGCTATTCCGTACGGGGGTTTTGGAGCCGCAGAAATGGGGTCCAGAGGCCACCTGAAGCCCACAGTAGATGCATTCCCTACCCTTGATCTTATTCTTGTGTGCCTTCAATTTATTTCTAAGACAAACTTATCATGGGGTTTTATCGGGGTGAGAGTAAGTGATGTAGCCAAGTCACCCAGTGGGTTTCCATGGCTGAGTGGGGAATCAAACCCTGGTTATCCTGGTTTCCTAATCTAGATAGTCAAAAGAAATCTCAAGGCCTTTCTGCCCTACACTCTTCTAGTGCTATTATTCCACTTTCAACATCCTATGGAATCGTGGGGTTTGCAGTTCAGGGAGGGCCCTTTGAGGATGCCCTTTGTGGCCCTTCCCTAAACTGCAAACCCCAGGATTCCACAGGATGTTGAAAGTGGAAAAATAGCACTAGAACAGACTAGTGCGGAAATGGCCTTAAATGATGAAGCATTATAATAAATACAATCTAGAATTCCTTGGTGGGGAAGCAAAATGCAAATACTATTAAGAAGCATTTTATCGGTTGCTCTGCACGTGCTGGAGTGGTGGCGAAGTCCCTGAGCATGAGTAGGCACCCTTGTGGACTCTCCTTCTCCCATTCAGCAATTACAATTGCAACATATGCATGGAGCCAAGAGGTTCAATTTTTGCTTTACACCCACTGGCCAAAGGTATAGCCATGAGTGCTCAGCCATGAATCTGGAAAACTAGAATGAGAAGAACAGGAAAGCACATATGTGTGCTGAGATGAATACCTTGAAATCTGTGGCAGATATAAATAGCAAATCCAGGCAGAACCAAAGCAGGGTGCACAAAAGCTGACTTTAAAGGTTCGCTATCACTGCAGTACATGGTGTCCCTGGCACAAGACAAGAGTATCCTGTTTATCAGTACAAAAAGAAATAATTTATAACTTGATCCATGGGGGGAAGAGATGGGGAAATGGAGAAATAGAAAACACAGCACTCACACGAAAAGAAGAAGGAAAAAAAAGAGCCATGAGCAGGGTGTTTGCCAATATGTTTGTGTGAATGAAAGATAGTGGAGATGGGGAGGGGGAGGAATGAAAAAGAGAGTGAAGTCAGAAGCAGAGAGATACTGACACCAAATCTCTGCAAAGCGTTCAAAATTCTCCAGCTGCCATGCTTTTAATTTGCTACCATTCTAATTAAAATGCAAATTAAATTTATAATTAGCATCAGCGCTTTCTAAAGAAACCTTCCTTGCACACAGTGTCGGCATATGGGAAAGCTGGTACGGTGGAAAGTTTTGTCAAAACAGAAGAGACACAAATGGATGGGTTAAAAAAATGAGGGAAGAGGATTAGAGACAGGAGGAGAAGAGGGCAGCACAAAAGTGTGTGTCGGGGGGGGAGGTGGTTGATTTGAAAGGGGCAGGAGTGTGGTAAGGGGTCCCGTGGTTGTAACAAAGAGGTTGCTGAATCTTCGAGATTCGTTGAGGAGTTACTTTGTGTTGAATCAAGTGTCAAGGGTCATATTGCGTGTCACTGGTGTTGTATAGAGTATGCCAAACAGGCAAAAAGGGGTCATGGCTTCTAATCAAAAAGCCCAGAGCCCAAAATTAACCATTGCTTTCTCCCAGATAATTCATTTTAAAAATTGATGGGAAATGAAGCGCTCAGACACACAGCTTTACTCATGCACTCATGGGGTGCTAGAAAGGGGATGATGATATCCCATGTATGATGCAAAACTTTCAAAAGCTCTTAAAATTTAGAAAAAAAAAATGGGGAAGAAATATGATCTGAGCTAAGTTAAGCATTTTTTTTTTTAGAACTCCTGCTGAGTTTAGTGAGGAAATTAAGCATGAGCTTAAAACTTCTCCTCTTGAAATCCAATGGATATCAATTCATAAATTGGCTGTCAGTGACCAAACAGAAACATAGCTTCATGTGAGGCTTCTTCAGGTATTACCAGTCTGATGCCTGCAATTGTAAACATGCTTACGTGGGAATAAACTCTCTTCCACATTTACTTAGGTGTAATTCACATTGGGACTTGCTTCCGGATCAGCCATATTTGATTGTATTGCAATGTACGCATCAGAAATATTTTAAGAGGACATCTAAAAATGTAAAACATTAATGTATATAACACACACACACACACACACACTCATGGAAGACCAAGACTGGCAATATTCCCACCAAATGAATGCTTAGTAGCAAACTTAACTGCATAGTGTATGCAATGGCCTTCTTATATATATTAACTGGAAGGTTTTCTGTTGAAACAAAGTGCATGGTGGCCAATTGTCAACACTGAGAGAGGGACTTCAGCCCACTGCTGTGAGGTGAGGTCTTTCCCCCACAGGCACACTTGGACTGTCAGCCATCAAAGACTCCATACAGAAGTTTAGCCATATATAATGAATTGTGTAGGAGAGGAAATAATGTCACTACTCTCACGCATCAGGTTCAAAACGTGGACTATATGTGTAGCCTACCCTTCACTTGTCAGCCATGCTCATTACACAAGTTACAGTGCTAAAAAAAAAGAATACCCTATGCATGGATTGAAAGATGCAATGGACTTCCTCCGTATGAAGGTGGGCTCCTTTGGTTCAGGATTCTTCCTGCTATATACATTAATTGGGCACTGTAAAATGTACAGTTGGAAGGGTTGTGTGGTCAGAAAGTGCAATGGGGTAAGGTTGAACCCACAGAGCTCTGCCATTATTTCACAGACTTGTAATGTGTATGTGAAATGTGAATATTGAACAGGAAGATTGTGTGCTTCCTCCTGTGATAACAACTGGATCTCACACTGAATGCCATAATAACAAAACAGGAAAAAAATGGTAAGGTACACCCTGGAGCCATGTTCTGGAGGCATTCTAAGATCCAAACATGGCAGGAATATTCAGTGTCTAGCTAACTAATCAATACCAGGGGAAATACAGAAGTTGGAAGTCGTTGAAATGCATTGATCCAGGACTAGACACCCAGCCCTAAATATTGTTCCAAAATTATTCAGCCTAAAATGGATGGCTTTCAAATCAGAACCTTCAGAGCTCAACTAAGAACACAGCTGCAAGCCAAGAGTGTTAGCTGTAGAATTAGTCTTTTTATGAAGAGCGTTATGGATATTTAGATATAGCAGTCTAACACCACTTCCGTTGTCATGGTTCCCTGGCACAATACCTGGGGTAGGGGTAGTTGTATTGGCCACACAACAAAATACAGCACAGTCCACAACACACATCCCAGTGATCTCCATTAGGCCAATGAAAAAATGTACAATGCATCACACAAAATTTAGAACCGCACTGACTTCTTCATGAGTCCAATATGGTAAATGAAAGTAGCACTGTCAGTTTCACAGATCTTAAGATGTTTGTTTAGGTATTGTTTAAGATGGTCTTCAGGGAACGTTGCTGCAAATGGAGGCCACACCCCTTCTTGGCCTCAAGGGAGCTTGCAACAAAGACAGTAAAAGAACAAAGAGAAGGAAATTTCATTGTGTTTGTTTAATACCTTTGTTTCAAGACCTCTGAAGGTCAATAAAGTAAAGTTATGACCTCTATTTGCATTGACCCACCCTCAAGACATTTAAACAACACCTAAGTGACCACATGAAGCAACATGAAGACCTGTTACAATGACCCTGTCATTTTGCTTCCCTGACATGATTTTTACCATCTTTGCCTAATGAAGAAACCCATATGCTTCAAAAGTTAGTGTTATTTTGTGCCTTTTGGTTGACCTAATAAAGGCATCACCTTTGGACACAAGGATGTATTCTTCCTCGTATGGGCATTTCCACATTTGTTGATTGACTGAGTATGAAGCAGCTAATTGACTGCATGGAACTCTACTCTGAGAGAGATTGAAATGGAAAGAGAGAGAGAGAGAGAGCAAGAGAGAGAGAGTGCTACCTATATTTTGAAGGGAAAATTTATAGAACCATAGAGCTGGAAGGGACTACAAAACCTATTGAGTCCAAGCCCTTACCATGCAGGAACGCACCATTAAAGCATTCCCAACAGATAGCCATCCAGCTTCTGTTTAGAAATCTCCAAAAAAGGAGACCCCACCACACTCCAATGCAGCAGCGTATTCCACTGTCAAAGTGTTTCTACTGTCAGGAAGTTCTTTCTAATTTTTAGGTGGAATCTCTTTTCTCAAAGTTTAAAGCCATTGCTCCACATTCTAGTTTCTAGAGCAGCAGAAAACAAGCTTGTTCTATCTTCCATATGATATCCCTTCAGATATTTAAACATTACTATCATGTTACCTCTTAACCTTCTCTTCTCCGGGCTAAACACGCCCAGCTCCCTAAGCCGCTCCTCATAAAACATGGTTTCCAGGCCTATAATCATTTGAGTTACCTTCCTCTGGACACACTTCATCTTGTAAATATCTTTCTTGAATTGTATACTCATAACTGGACGCAATACTCCAGGTGCAGTCTGACCAAAACAGAATAGAATGGTACTATTTATTCCCTTAACCGAGACACTATACTCCTATTGATGTATTGGCTTTTGTTTCCTGCCGCATCATACTACTGACTCATGTTCAGCCCGTGGTCTACTAAGACTCCTAGATCCCTTTCGTATGTGCTGTGGTCAAGTCAGGTGTTGCCCATCTTATATCTTTGAATTTAATTTTCTCTTCCCTGGGTGTAGTACCTTACATTTCTCCCTGTTGAAATTAATTGTGAGTTTTCACCCATGTCTCTAATCTTTGAGGGCTATTTGAATTTGGATTGTCTCCTCCGGGGTATTAGCCAGCTCTCCTAATTTGGTGTCATCTACAAATTTGATAAGAATGCCCTCTATTGCCTCACCCAAATCATTGATAAAGAAGTTAAGAAAGATGTTCAACTACCATCTCCCCTTACAACCCTTGATCCTACTGGATCCTGTAATGCAGGTTGCTCCTCATTAAGGTTTGGCTGTTGAGAGCTTCTGGTTCTCATTCTGGTGAAGATTTATTAAGTGAGGGCATGACAAGTGAACTCTTTCAGTGTAAACATGGACCCTGGATAATAGGCTGCTGTATGAGCAATTTTCAATATACAGACTTATGTGTAGGTGTTGATGACAAACATCATAACGAATGCATGTAGTCAGAGTAGAACATGTCACTGCATTGTTCTAGGTATGTTGACTGCACACCTGGAGAAGGAATCCTATGGCTTCCCAGATAGTGTTGGATTTTATCTACTAGCAATTTCTCACCATTGACTGTGCTGCTGAAAGCCTGGTGGAATTTGCTGTCAAATATCTGGAGGAAACCATGATCCCATTGCTACACAGCACTGAACTCTTGAAAAGGTTTCTTTGGTCTTTGTTACAGAACTGAATGGGAGAGGATTAGTGATGAACTAGAAAAAAAAAATCGTGCACACAAAAGAAGTAAACACAGCAATATAAAATATTTGCGGAAAAACATTTCTTAAACATTAATTGGCTATGTTCCTATGCATACTCATGTTGCTTTATTAGAAAGTAGAGAGTTTCAGTAATTTATGGGGTATTTGCAGTACATTTACTTAAAAACAACTGTTTTCATTAGTGGAAAGCCCATATTAGTTTGCAAACAAAGCTTTTTTAAAAACTAACACTGACCAATCAAATATCATGAAGGCATCATGGGATTTGCTCAATTGACTAAGACAACACAGAACGGCTTCTGTTGCATGGAGTAATTGCTTACAGTCCAATAAATGTGTGATCAAACCCTTAAAAGAGCACAGGCCTCCTCTGCATGGTTATCTCATAAGCTGAAAAGGAGGGGAAGTTAATCTGATAAGTGATATGGTACAAAGTCTTGCTTCATCTTTATCAAGAAAACAACGTGAACACCAGTGTACAGCCATTGTGACTGCATATTAAACAGCAAATGTGGCAGTATTAAAAAAAGAGAGAGAGGCTTGATAAGACTACCTTTGGACAAAATTGACTCCATTGTAATGGCGTTTTATTGACGGGAGACTTTTATGAGTTCTTCGAGGGAAGAGGAGAGAGAGAAAACACCTCTGATCATCAATGCAAGTCATTTCTTTCTACCTCCTATTAAGGAGCATTGCTGTAGCCTGAGAGCTTTTCATATTCCAGGGATTCCATTTTATCTATTAACCGGACTCAGCATCAGATATTTTAAAATTTGAATTGTACTGGGGACGAATATTTCATAGGTGTGTGTTAAGCTGTTATTAAGCTGCAGTGGAAAGCAGTATAAGCATATTTTTAGAAGTCAAAAAGTCAATTAAAAACTGATAAGCTTGTAATATTGCTATTGTGGAGCTGTAAAATTCATTCCACATGTTCGGGATGGTTTGTGCTATCTTGGGAGCATAGCAGGCTTATGAAAAATGTGCAGACACAGCTCCAGCTTCCTAGTTTTTTAAAAATAATTTTGAAGTCTATTTTCAGGTTGAGATGGGAACCCACACACAACTGCAGGAAAGGTACATAGGGATCAGATCCTACTCACCCCAATATAAATGAATTTCCCATACATTAAAATCCCAAAAAGACAGTATTGGGCAAACAGGGCTGCTGTCCTGTGCCAGCAGCCAACCAAGGCTTACAGTTACTTAACTAGCCTGTTATCAGTAGCTGGTGAGCAAAGTTTGTTTTAGTTTGGTAGCAAATTATCAGTTGTTTTGCAGTCTGAGTTCACAATAAATCCAGAGAGAGAGTCCAGTGGCAAAATCCATAGATTAGGCAAAGATCAAGAGTTCTAGGAGCATGAGCAAGGAATCTGAATGTAAGCTGGGCTGCTTCCACCAATAGGAGCAGTTGACTGCAACAGCTTCCTCCCATTCTCATCCCTCTTTATATAGGCTCAGAGTCTCCCACAGCTGTTGGCCTAATTAATGAGTCTTCATTATATAAATGCTCGGAGACTGGTAGACACTCCCTTTTCCACCTGCACTGGCTGCTGTAAATATTGTCCTTCTCAGTTCTCTGGGGTATGGCTGTTTGGGAGGAAGGGTCCTGTCTGAGTCCTGGGATGGGGGTATGAAAGCTGCTTGCTACCAATCTGCATCATTTCATATGGAACTGCAGTCATGGTTAAAAAACAAATGTGTGGTGTGATTTCATTAGATTCAGCATTAGCACACCCTGCAGTAACTGCCAGGGATGGATGAATTAGACTATGAGTGAATCCACAGTACTCAAGGATTGAAGTTTGAGGCAGGTTTAGCTGGCATAACTCTCTCCTATGGAATTTTGGGATGTGTACGTGAGTGAAGTACTTAGAATTTTCTACCAGTGAGCTCTACTCCACACATCTGAGCTATAGAAAAAAAAATCTAATTCCCTCCATAAACTACAAATCCCAGGATTCCATGGGACAGAACCATGGCAATCAAAGCTGTTATCAAACTTCTACAATTGGCTTATGTGGTATCTATTCAGTCTAATCTATGTCAGAATTCCATATATTGGGTCATAAGTAGGGCTTGGAAAAGTTACTTTTTGGGACAACAATGTCTAGAATTCCCAGGTTAGTTTCAGTGTGGCCATGCCAGCTGGGGGATTCTGGAAGCTCTATGCAACTACTGTCTTCTGCCCAAATTCCACAATAGTATTCAAACTTAAAAATGGGATGCATGGAATTTGGCATATATTTTTTTACCTACAACTTCCCATAATCACAAAGCCTATCACAAAGCAGACTGTGTATACAACTTTCCTTAATATATACATATTTGCATACAACTTTCACCAGCACAAACATTTCTGTATGCAATTTCTGAGCTGAAAACTGCATCACAAAATTTGGAGAAATACGCAATTCCAATGGATAACTATTCTGATTCACATGGTAGTATGGGACATACAGATAAGCTCATTTGTTTAAACATGCAAAATAACTGGCTTTTTTTCTCAACTCTGTCTTGTTGTTTTGTGCCTTCACACAGTTTCTGGCTTATAGTGACCCTAAGGTGATCCTGTCATGAGATTTTCTAGGGCTGAACATGTGACACACCCAAGGTCACCCATTGAGTTTCCATGGCTGAACTGAGAATCAAATCCTGGTCTCCAGGGCTATAGTCCAACAATCAAATCACTACACCATACTCTCACCAACTCTTTCTACAAGTATTTCTACTCTGCTGTTGAATTGCTGTGATAAGGATGTTGTTGGTGCACACAGTATGATGCTGTGCCTCCTACTTCTCAAACTGTCAGTTGCCAGGCATAAGCTCTGGAGACACTCTTCTTTGGAATCTCTTCAAACAATTGTAGAAATTGCATTTCACCATAAGTAATATTTTGTAATTTTATGCATATATTTGGATTTATATGTGTTTTTAAAACTGAGACATGTTACCCGCATCTTAATGCAAGGTGTACATACACAAAATTGATATTGCAAAATGTAACTTGTCTCCTGTTATAATTTTTGTTTATGTATTAATTTTGTTTATGTATTGCCCTTTTTCTTTTATCTTTTCAACAGCCCCTGAAGAAGGCCATTAAAATATATTACCACACTAAAACGACTAAGATTAACTGCAAGAACAAAACCATCTTTTCCAACACCCTAAGACTTTGTTTCTTCTCTACATCCCTTCTATGTAGTGTTACCAGTCCTCTTTGCTTTTTGGTTTGTGACAAAAAGGCAGGATGTTATGTCACCTATGTTGAAGGGAAGATGATGGGGCCTTTTCTCTTATATGCAGAAGAAGACTGGACTAGTGGTTGAATCTGACTTGAATACTGCTGTCAGGACAGTGTTTTCTATACAGTATTTTCTACACAGAGCTTGGAAAGTTTTTCTTGAGGGTGGAGAACTACATTTCCCTGGATCCCACAGCATCTCACTGAGTGATACTTTCTCTGGAACTCCCCAGCCCTTTTCTTTCCAGTCTTTGACCAGTGCCAAGTGACTGGATCTAGTTACCCTTTTAACAAGCCTTGACATATTACTTTTTTTTTCTAAATTAGTGTGGCCAGTGACCATGGTGGTTGAAGAATTTTTTAAGGTGTAATCCAAAACCCCCACCCCACCCCTGGCTTATTTGGATGGACTGGAAAAACCAGAAAGATCTTGGCTTTGTTCACATCCTTTCTGATTTATTAGGAGGAGATGTATACATGAAATTTTCTCCATTCCGAAGTATTCCCAACACTTTCAAGGATTTTTATTCCTACTCTCTACATGAGTTTACATTATGGATGGATAGACTCAATCAAGTAAGCCGTGTCCCTGAATTTGCAAGACCTGAGAATGGCTGTTTATGATAGGGATCTCTCATTCATAGGGTTACCATAAGTTGAAGTTGACTTGATGGCAGTTAACAAAAACAAATAAAGATGCTACCACAATATGGACTATGGAATTTGTTTTATGACCACCAGAACACCTGATGCATTTGTCTTATTCAGCTGGGAAAAGTGTTTCCTTCAGAGCTGCCTGTGAAACACTTGGAGAAGACTAGATGAAGCATAAACCCTGTCAAATCAGGCGGAAGAAAGGAAGGAAGTGCCACAAATGTAAGGATGGTCGGGAAGATGTGGAGAAAGTGGAAAGAAGGATGTTGCATCACTCCCAGAATCCTCCATCCGAAGCAGTCTCTTCTTCCTAGTGGAAGGGCCAGGATTGACCATATAGCAAGAATATGACTTTTGTGTCTGCTGTCTGGGTGAGTTTGTAGGTGCATCGTACTGGCTTTTGTGGAAAACCAAATGTTAGAGGGCATTTCTCATAGTCTGAGAAATTCAGACTATGAATTTCTCAGACTATGAGAAATTTATGAGAAATCTATGAATTTCTCCCAGTTCTCCAGCACTCTGGCTCTTCTTTATTTTCATATCATGTCCAAATGCATTCTCAGATGCAGAGAATTTCTCACAAAACATGACCAGAAGCTAAGATATGTATCCAGAGACAAAGAAACAAAAAGCAACATGGAAAACCTAGCACCACTGTCCAACACAAGTGGTGGTACCCACACAATCAATGAACTTTACCACTAAAGCCTCCAGATGAAAATAGAAGCTTCCCACTCAATTAAAGCAATCTTAGTTGATTGGACTTTGCTCACTTATTCCATCAATTAAATTTGCACATAAGCTAGAACAATCATTTTGAAGCAAAATATATTCTTTCATTATGTTTTGAGACACATGTGTCAATTAAGGAGATGTGATCTTAAAATGGAGTGGATAACCTTTGACCTATGTTACTTTTAAATTATGAAAAAGCCAACCATGAACACATAAACAAGATTGTAGAATGACATCAAAGCTCCATTAAAGAAAGAACTTCACTTCTGCAGTGTCTTTTGCTCTGACTGAATTTCACATCATCATCACATAGGTGGAAATGCCAGCATAATCTTGCCCCCCCCTTTTTTTATTTTATTTTAGAGGTGTCCTCCTGAAATAATTGGATGCCCAGCAGTTTTCCACCAACAAGAATTTAATTTCCTGGGGTTTCATATGGGAAACTGTAAGTTTAAATAAAGTCTTCTCCGAGACAAACAAAGGCCAGGGTTGAGGGGAGGAGGGACAGGGAGATGCTAGCATAAAAGAATTGCTTTGTGTAATTTCTGATTGTTGTCCTTTTTCCCCCCCTCATTGAGTAAATGAAGTCACCTTTGTAGTGGGTTTCATGAACCGCTGGGTAATCAAAATTATTATGCCGCCACCTGTTGTCCATTAATTATTCTGAGAAGATACTCATAAATCATAACACCGGACAATAAATCAAACTGTCAGGACCTAGATCAGAGGTTATGCATGAAAAGTTATAGGTCACCGAGAGGGTGTGAAAGATCAAGATTTAGGAGCATCACTCATTGTCAAGTAATGTTGAGAGAAGTGTCATCAGAACAAAAGAAAAACTGAAGTACAGAAGAATTCGGGCCTGAAGACAAACCCGGGATTCATGCATTAAAAGGAATCAAATTGACATGTCATTACGTTGACAATTTGACAGCCAGCAAGACTGTCTAGCAATGCACGGGCCCCACACTGCTCTTTGTCTCATCCAATCTCTGTTTTGAATCAAGGTCTGTTTTGATACCTCAACCCACCCACTCCTTTTTGTCTGAAAGCTGAGATCCTGCAAATCGGTGGCTTTTGGTTTTTGGCGAATTTCAAAACAAAGGTAGATGTACCATGACCAGCAGCTCTCCAAAGAGGTAAGAAGCACTGAATGGTGATCGGAGGGGAGAAACCAGGAACATCTTAAGCAATATTGCTAATCTCATAGTCAAAAGTCAAACTTTATTTTACGGTCCATAGACCCAACATAGCGAACCATCCAATTGTACAACATAGAGAAAATACACTTACTAAAAATAGGATATAAATATATAAATAGAATAGACTATGAACAGGATAGAAAAGCATAAAATAGGTCAAAAATGCATAAAATATTATAAAAATACATGAAGTAAATTAAAATCATAGATAATATGGATTATTATAATCTCATAGTAAGCACAATGGCTTCATGTTACTGCTAACATTTCTAAAGTTTGTTGTTTTTCTGCTGCCCCAAATCAGGAACATCCACATTTCCACATATTTTGCTTCTGATTCCCTCTTCTTTAGGACATTTGAGTCCGCTTACCTCCCTCCACTTCTAGACTTCCAATACAGCATCCCAATAAGAGGGTTATAGCAATGGACAAGTCTGTATATTTCTGATATAGTCTGTTAGTCTGGTATCCTTTTCCCCAATAATTCCATTCTGTTTCTCTTTATGATTTTTAAAAAATTACCTCTAATAATGTATTTACATATTTTGACGCCTGCTGGATTGATGAACTTTCTGTCAAAATAATATTTAAATGCATTTTTTTACATGCTTAAATAACCAAGAATAGCATCTTTAAAACACTAAGAAGTACATTATTAGAATATCTGGAGAAGTTCAAAAACCATTGGGTAGGGAAGATCCAGTCCAAATGCTCACTCAGGAGATGTAAATCAGGTAATTTTGTGTAAGAAGTTATAAAATCAAATTCCTCAAACCTACCTGATAGTTGATGTATTCCACAGAAGATGACAGATATAGCACGTATCAGGATGGGGGGACAATTTCATTTGGTCCACACTGAGAAGCAAACTGACCTGATTTCCTGAATGTTGGTAATCCGGCCAGAATAGTTCACTTTTCCGATCTTGAAGCTTCCACTAGAGTAGACCTCAATGGCTAACATTCAGTAACCAGATTCCATGGGTACAGCCAAGCAGAGTTATATCACACCAATTTTGGAGGAAGCTAAAAATGACGAAACAAAGGGTATCTTACTTTGCATGTATTAGGTGGCAAGCAGTAGAAAAGGAAGAAGACTGAACTGCAGGTAGTCAGCCTTAATCAAGGAAGCCATGGTCCCAAGCTTGCAAGACCTTAGCAGGACTGCTAGTAACAGGGTATCTTGTAGGCATTTTATCCACATGGTCACAATAAGTCGAAGCTGACTTGATGCCAGTTAACAATTCTGAAAAAACTGCACTAGATGCTGATTTGTTTGCAAACTCAAATAAACTCAAGGAGCTCATGCTTATATTTAGATCCCTAAGTGGAGCCCCAGATATCTATAGCAGTGAATCTCTCTATACTAGGCTGCACACGGGAAAAGATTTCCTTCATGATCTTGGCCCCATTATGTGTCAACAAGGGAGCAGGCCTTCTGAACTGTGGCACCCTAAATGTGCCATCCCTACCATGCACATGAGGGATGGTCAAGTTCTGGGGCTGGGGCCGTTGTTTTCCCCACCCAATACCAGTGGAGCAATGAGAAATGTTGATATACTTGCTGAATGTTGAAATAAATTTTGACATATAGGTCTTCAGTAGACTCCCTTTAACAACAAGCATATGAAAAATCCAAAAATGTGGGCAGTTTTGTTGACCTAAAACAATTTCTAGGAGTGTTTTGTCTTCTGCAAGAGTCACCCAAAGATGTTTTGGGATAACTGGTAACAATAAGTTGTGGCTGAGAACATCTGCTTTCCCCTCCAGCTACTTTGATGATTGCAACTAAATTCAAAAGGAATAAGAGAGTCCAAGGGGATCATAGATGATCTCATAGTCCATGCTTATGGATGAGAAAATGAGAAAATTTGGGAGATCAACTCTGAGAGCCTTATCTCCATTACATTGCTGCCTGAGATTCTCCAGGGGTACACCAGCCTTCCAGAGGAAATCAGAGGATAAAAAAGAAACACTTGTTTTTAGAAACTAGGGAAAGGAAGGTTGATTTAAAAAGGTATTGAAAAAAAGATGAAAAAATGGAATATAATAAAACAAAAATTAAAAAGTGCAGAACAAAATAAAGAAAAAAAAGAAGGAAAGAAGAGAAAAAAGTGACTTCTGATCTTCTTTTTGGTAGTTATATAGGCATATAGTTATTCACACCTCTTTCTCTAAAATTACAGCATATTCTCTTCTTTCAATAGCCTATTCTTTCTAATCATCAAAACCAAAAGATACCAAGTTTTTTCTTTCTTTCTTTTTTTGCAAAACATCTATAAGGGGTTTCCAGCTCTTAAGAAGTGCCACTAATGACCTCTCTCTAATCAAACCAGACAATTTATCCACTTCTGCTCAATCTATCTGTTTCAGCAGCTATTCTTTCATAGGAGGTGGTATCGAATTCTTCCGTTTTTGCACATACAACAATCCTGCTGTCATGGTCATGTACTGAAGCTGTCTTCCATGACTCTTTTCCAGCTCTACAGTACTGCCCCCTCCAAAAAAAATAACAGAATATTTATCTTTTAAATCCTCTGCATCTCTATCTGTATTTGGATCCACTTTTTAAAAAGCTTTTACATATGTCCATCATAGGTGGTAAAAAGTTTATTCATGTTGTTAACATTTCCAATATACATTAGATATACATTTCTTTTTACATTCCAGACAATTTTTGGATGTCATACACCAATAATACATCATTTTATAAAAATTGTCTTTAAGAACATAACATAAAGCAATTTTCAACCCCTTTGTCCACATATTTTCCCATTGATCCATCTGTATACTATAACTAAATTCTAGCCCATTTTGTCATGCAGATTTTAACTTGTTCTTCTTCCACTGAAAAGTTCACCAAACATTTATACATTTTAGCAACTGCGTGCTTATCATCTGTACGCAATTGCATTTCAAATTTCAACTGATTTTGCTCAAATCCGTATTATCTTTTTATCAATTTTAAATCTTTCCAATAACTTTAAGTAAGAAAACTATTGAAAAACCATGCCCCTCTGCTACTAACTGCTTTTTTGATTTAATTTCATATCTGCCTTGACAAAGAGTGGATATTTTAAAGAAATCATACAAAAAGTGAACATCAGTATTATCAAATTTATATGACTACCATTCTGACACTCCTAGTCAATAATCATAATAGAAGACCAGAGGGGGCATTGTATAACATTGAATTCAATATACTACTGCAGGGAAAAGGCTTACCCAGTTTATTAATTATAGTAAGGGAAAAGTTGTATTATCTTTTCATGTTCAAGTTGTATCTGGCCCTGATGAAGTCAACAACACAAAAAATTATATGCAAACTCTGGCTATCTGCAATAATCTACAGTCTCCTGACAAGTAGTCTAAAACATGTTGAAATAATTCTGAAATCATCCAGATTTTGATATCAGTTTGAGAGCAGGAATGCAATTTTTCCACTCCATTTCTTCTCAAAGGAAGCAACAGATAGTTTTAGCAATTTTTGCCACCATGAGAAAGTTTTCTAAAACCAAGATATTACCAAAGCTTATTCATAATTCAGGACCTATTTTCCACAAAATAAACATGTGGAATTTTTTTTTAAGTGCAGAAAAACTTTCTGTTCTGTGGGCAATAATATTATCTGTGCAAAAAAACCCACAAAATATTCCTCCATAGAAATATTGTATTATGTGCAGAAAAGTTGTTCCTGCACAGAAAGAGTTGTTCTCTCTGCAAGTCAACGATGTGCAAATTTTGCAGAGATTAAGACCATGTTTGCAACATTTCTGTGCAGGAAACAGCCTTTTCTGCAGGCGAAAGTAATATTCCTGTACAGAAATATTATTTTTGGCACGCATAAAAAAAATCCGTTGCCTGGTGGAGGAGATTGTTTTATATGCAAAACAATCACATGTGAATTTTGCACAGAATAAGTCTTAGATGGCAAGAATTCATATCAGTCCAGTATTTTTCTTCTCTGACACATTAAAAACATGTTTCTTGATAGTTTTTGAAATATTTTGGAACTTTTTTTCCATCTCTGTTTGAGAGTTCTAAACTACTCGCAATCTGATTTAGAAAATGGGACTGATGTGTTAGGAAGATGGGTGCTAAGTGATGTGGAAATAATAAAGATGATTTATGACAATGTTCTCATTCTTGCAGCATCAAGATGAGCATATTGATCTTATTTAAGTGTTTTGGCATTTATTAATCACTGCCATAGTTTTGGATGTCAGACGCAAGACAAGCAATGTTACAACTGCTTTGGAAGAAAGGTTGTGTAAAAATACGAAGACCGTAGAGATAACAGAAGAATTCAGACCTAACTGGCCAAGACAGCCAAGGGGCAAAATGCACTGACTAAAATCAGCTGAAGTTGTGATGATCCCAAACCTCTCCCTGTATAAGGGTGTTGGAAATTTCCTAGGACTATTCTAGTTGTGATCTAACTTCTTGCCAGGTTAGTGCTTCACTCCCCTGGTGGGAGAAGATTTCAACCTGCTTAACTTCCTCAACCCATCTGTTTTCAGTTCTTCTTCTGGCTGATATCTCTGATCAGCTAACAGAATGAAGTTAGGGTGGCTGAAGACCAATTTTACAGCACTACAGGGTCTACCTCTCCCTAACCTTCTAACCCCTTCAGGTTGATTTGTACTGCCAGATGACAGAATGGCATGAATTCTGCTGGTTAGTACCAGGGAGTTTAGACCCATTGAATCAGTCCCCGAATGGCAAGCCAACACAGGTAAATCCCATTTTTCTTAAATAAAATGTTTTCTGTGCAAATTTTTGCTGAGTGAATTCCATGAGAAAATTTCAACAAGTCCAAATCTCTAATGTTCACTGAGCATCAGTCCATGCATTGCTACAAAAGTCTGATGTCAGCTAAAGTTTACACTGAAGCAAAACCAAAATGCATTTGTTTCCTCAGTCTACTTGTGATTACTCTGTCTGAGAGTTCTGCTCCCTTCCTTTCATGACAGCATTGTTGTCCACTTTTCAGTCTCCATCTGTCAACAAGGCCGTACCACCCCAAACATGGAGGGACTTCTTAGCTTGAGCCTTCCTTGCTTATACAATGGAATTATTAGAGGACTAGTGTATATACCTGGTGTTGTCAGATATTTTATTTTCTCATAGGTAACACTTACTAGAAAGATTTGAGCTCCTGTGTCTCTAATTCCCCAAACTATCTTGCCCAGTACCTGTAACTTTTCCCCATATTCCCCAATCCAATCTGTATTCAGAGTTATTAACATATAGAGGTTGGGTTCCTGAGAGAAACACATTGCCTTCCTCCTTGCCACTAGGCCTCATCTCCATAGCAATCGGACTATTCAAAGGTCTCTGGCTGAGAATTCTAAAGGCCTCTCCCTGAACTGCAAACCCCAGGATTCCACAGAATGCTCTTAGGCAGCCAATCATATAAGGTCTTCGCCTGACACAGACAAACAAACTGTCTTGTCCGGTACCTGTAACTTTTCCCGATATTCACCAATCCAATCTGTATTCAGAGTTATTAACATACAGAGGTTGGGTTCCTGAGGGAAATACACTGCCCTCCTCCTTGCTTTTATATATTAGATAAGGTCCACTAAGTTCCCAATTTGACTGGTATGAAGATTTCAGCACACCATGGGCTCAGCTATCTGCAGCCAAATGCAGGTCCCAGTGGCCTGAATCCCAGCACCAACCAGAATAGACTCATTGACTCAGTAGTAGAACTGGAAGTCAACACGTACGTAAATCCCATTGATTCAATATATCTACTCAAGTGAGGCTAACAATAGAATCCAGGCTAATGGTAGCCGAGCAATGCCACACGGGGCTTGCCAATGTTTCAAACAGCCACTGCAGGAAAGAAGGTTTGCCTCCATGCTATGAAAAGCGTCACCTGCTGGTTTCTCAGTGCCAATCTGCTACAGGCAGAAGAGCTGGCCAGGTTGTGTTTGTTTTTTTCCAGGCCAGTTGGCAATGGCAATGGCTTGTAGCACACCCTCTTGGCATGACTGGGGAACCACTTCCCCGCAAATGCAAAGCGCACAATATGCCAAATGGCTATGCAAATTGGCCCTCATTTGTGAAGATTGAGTCTTGACTCCTGCCTCCGAGGGCCCAGAAGGCTGTGCCGTACGTAAGCGGATATTGTTCCCGACGAAGCACACCTGGCTAGCTGCACATCTGTCTCAGCTTGAAGTTAAAGGTAAAATTATTTAGCTCGACATAATCCAAATAGCCTCTCGCTTTCAAATCAGCGTGCTCCGTGGGGCTCCAGCTGTCATTCGCCAACAGTGAATTAGATACGGGGGTTAAGCTGATTCCTTTCATCGACAGGGTGAGTGAACAAAGTTTCAACAACATTATATCATATCTACAACGAGAAGCTGTAAGATGCAGTTTCTCGGCACAGTGTGATGCTATCTTAATCATGCAGAGGAGTTGGCTTTTACCACCCCTGCATGTAAAGCAATGAAAGGAATGAGCTTCGTTTATATTCCGCTCTCAGATCTTTTATTTAAGACCCACTACTTGGCTTAGTATGAGGCAGTTACATAGGGGATCGAATGCAAAAGGGAGATCAGCATCCTATGGAAAAAAAATAGCTTAGCAGCCTGAAGAGTTCAGATCAAAATTACCGCCCCTTCCCTCCCCAGCTGCACAAAGAAAGGACTGTTTCCCAATAGGCCTTTTCTTTCTTTCTTTTCTTTCTTTCTTTTTTCCTTTTTTTTTTTTTTTGTGTCCTGCGTGCATTGAGAAATTGCATCGCGTATTTAGTACTCACGCCTTTGCAATATCTGTTTGATAAGTGTCTTCTCACATTCCAGGGTCCTATCAAAGCAATTTGCATTCAACAATGAGCAGCATCAGCTGGACCGGTTTCATTGTTTTGTAGGATGTGCGGAGGGGGGAGAAGAGTGTGAAAATACAGGCAGGCCTTACAGACGGCACAGCTCACTCATCTCGAGCATAGATACACGTGGAAGCATTGTTTTGACTCTAAACGGGCTCTCTCTCTCACACACACAAGGACAGAGGCTTTCCAGTCTATTAATAGAAGTGAAGTCACATTTTGGTTGGGCTGGAATAATTAGTCATTCTTCAAAGAGAATTAAGAAGGATAGGATTTTTCTTTTTCTTTTCTATCCTTCTATCTATTGGATTTTGTTTTTAAATGCAGAAATGCTGAGATAGTTGATGCCTTGAAAAAGGAAGCTATTGCATACTTACCAGACCCAAATAAATTTTTTGATGCACTTGTCAAAAAGGAGGGAGAGGGGAAAGAGGAAGAGAAGAAAGAAGAGAAAGAGAGTTGGAATCTTGTTAGAGTCTTACGCATACATAACTTGCCCTATGAAAGAATCTACACATTTTTGTACAACATGGAGCATGTGCATTAAGTTTATGTTGCAGAACTCCACATGTAATGCCACTGTACAGTTGCACATTTGGTTGTACAGCATCACAACTCACTAATAAGAGGGTGCTGTGCACCTAACATGTAGTGGTCGTGGTACCATGTAATTCTGTGAGTGTAAAGTTGCCTTCTCTCCTTGATGTAGGATCTCAATGTCCTTCCCCCAAGTGCAAAACTATTGGTAGACCTTAAATCAGATTATTTTATCACACTAAGGACTAGGAAACACACAAAATTTTGCAATTACATGAATACACTTATAGTGATCATAGAATTCACTTACAGTGATCACAGGAGGGAGCAGGCTTGTTTTCTACTGCTCTAGAGACTAGGACAAGGACCAATGGATCCAAGCTGCGGGAAAGAAGATTCCACCTGAACCTCAGGAAGAACTTCCTGATGGTCAAATCTGTCCAGCAGAGGAATATGCTGCCTCGGAGTGTGGTGGCATCTCCTTCTTTGGAAGTTTTTAAGCAGAGGCTGGATGGCCATCTGTTGGAAATGCTTTGATGAGTGTTCCTGCATAGCAGGGGGTTGGACTGGATGGCCCGTGTGGTCTCTTCCAACTCTATGATTCTATGAATTTACAACCCAAACTTCAAAATTGCCGTTTCTGCCCTGTACTCTTATAGTACTATTATTCCACTTTCAACATCCTGTGGAATTCTGGGGTTTGTAGTTTCCTGAGGCCAAAGAGCTCTCTGGCTGAGAATTCTAAAGGCCACTCCCTGAACTGCAAACCCCAGGATTCCATAGGATGTTGAAAGTGGAATAATAGTACTATTAACAGTGTAGTGCAGAAATGGCTAATGTCATCATAAATCTGGAAATAGTAGAATAAAACCCAGCTTTAAAAGTTAACAGAAATCTCATGTGACTTTTATCAAGGGCAAGTCTTGAAAAATTGCAAAGGGAAGAGATCTGCTTTCCCCTGGAAAATATTACTGGATGTCTAACTCTGTATTCAAGCAGGAAGACTCAACCTGACAAGCAACGCAGATGCCATTCCCCTCTCCCCCGCAATGTGAAACCACTGTGATATGCAGAGTGACGTGCAGAGAAATGGTTAAGTGTGGCCCCCATTTATTCATATTTACAAATGGGATCTGAGCAATAAACTGGGTGGGAAACAAGTTGATCTTTGCCTATCAAGGGAGGATGAGCGTGCAGCTTCTCAAGGAGTGGCCTATGTCTGTTATCACTCCTTTCCCAAACCACATCTAAAGAGCTTTCTAAGTTATCCTGTTCCAGGGACCCTCAAAACTCCAAGTCAGTAAGACAGATTAGCACCCAAAGATGATCTATACCATCTGGAAATGTTTACATTTTTGACTACATTTCCCAGATTCCCCCAGGTGGGGTATCTTTGAGAACCAGATGCTATGGACAATCAACAAGAGATGGCTATCTCTTTTGCTTCCTTGAAACATCTAATTAGGAAGTGTAGAAGGATGTTGTTTGGTTTACATTTCAAAGTGAATGGCACTCCTTGATCTAATATGAGGATTAGAAACAAGCCTGGAAAAATTACTACAGCTTCCAGAATCCCCCAGGCAGCATTGCCATTTATAGCCCCCAGAAGTAACTCTTCTGAGCTCTGTTTTGTGATTTTCTCCATGAGGTTCACATGAGTGCCTGCACACTGATTTCAGGACAGTAGCCATATCATATGGGAGAGTCTGGGAGTTGTACTCCAAAAATCTTTTCTTTTCTAAGTTCTTGAAAGGACCTTCTGTAGACAGCTGCCCATTCCTTCTACCATATTCCCCATTTTCCTCAATAAAAGTTCTTCATCAGCTGGTAAATATATTTCCCTTTTCTACTGCCTCTTATATTTTGGCTGCTCTGTTCCAGGACTGTTTTCTTTGTTGTGAGGACATCAATATTATCTTCAGGAATTCTAGAGGGCAGTTTTTGGAGTTAAGCAATTACTAAGGTCTTTTGATTTCAATAGGAGACTTAAGCACATGCTTAACATTCACACACTGAAAGCAAATGGGTTTTAAAGTGTTTGACTTTGGAAAGGCAACTGAATATCTCCTCAAGATAAGAAATCAGTTTCTTTGTAAATAAAAGCAATACTATGATGACGCAACAAATTAAGCACTCATTTTGAATAGTTTAGTTCTGGCAAATGAAGCAGAAAGAGCAATGTCTTGCTTTATGTTTTCTGAAAAAGAGGAAATGCAATGGTTAGTATCCTTTTGGGAATGTAAGATGTTGCAAACCAGCTTACAGTTACACAGTGCAGAACTACACAACAGTCATACTCCCAGAAGGCGAGTGTTGTTATACCTTCACCACTAAGACCATTGCAGAAGTGGAGTGAGCAGTATGGTTGTTGTGCAACAGCTGTGATACGCAACAGTAAGGCAGTTTGTGGGACAGCTTGCTCTTTCACAATGGTAGTGAAAGAAGAAGGGCCAATGCTTCCCATGGAGCACTGGTAAGCCAGAAGGAAGGTTAGTGGAAAGTCATGGGTGCCCTGTGGCCAGCTGGAAAATTGTCCAAACCTTTAGCAGTGCTCCATTGTACAGTGGGAGCCTTCACTGCACAATGAGACATCTTATGCTGTGCCCTGTTGTACATGATCACAGTTCTCTAGCACGATCGCACACTGTGTCAGTGACTTGGCTCTATCTTCAGGTTACCCATCACAGCCCATGATGTTTTAAAGCTCAAGTAAAATGTGATGTCTTGATCGAACAATTGTTTCCAGAAATCTAGAGACAGCTCCTTGGGTGATCTGAAACCTTCGCATTACCTACTGAAACCTAATTCAAATGTTTGTGGACACTACCTTACCTATTCTTTCTTAAAGTGTCCATATTCAATCATTTCAACATCAAATCAAACTTTTCTCAGAATCCCACCTTGGTCCTGCTTCTTGGAACATCTTTCCTAATGAAGAAACCTGAAGATCTCCAAAGCTCCCATATATTTTTGTGACTTTTTGGTCAGTGTAGAATAAGCTTTTTACAAATACAATGGTGTCTGGTGGCTTCTATGTCAGGAGGGTGGTGAATCCACACCACATTTTACTTGAGCTTTAAAACAACTATCCAAGATCCCCCAACCCCATTCCACAAATAGGTTCAGCATTTTGGATTGCTTCTCTAAAATTTGGACTAACAGCCTTTGTTTACCCACCTACCCTCAGCTCCCTTTTGCTACATTACCTGGTTAAAGATCTATCCAAGACACTGAATCTAATTTGGCAACAGGAGTCGGCAGCTTAGAAAGCTCTGGGGGAAAACAGTGTGGCAAGAAAACAAAGGAGTTCACTACAACACTGGCATGGAAGCATTCAGCTGCCCCTGTCCAGATGTTGAGAGGCATACCTCTCCTCACAATGGTGGCAATAATTAGCCATCAGGATTAGGAGCCATTGACAGCTTCGCCTACCGTGGTTTTGGATATTGTCCTTCTAAAGATGTCAACATTGGTGGCCATTGCTGCTCCTAGATAGCTCTGCTTTAGGCAGTTTAAAGCCATTGTTTTATTTTAAATTTTGTTGCTGGATTTCATGGCTGTTTTTTTCTACTGGTTATTGTACATGTTTTATTTTTGCAAGCTGCTTTGACCAGGCAAAAAATGTCAGACACATATCTCCCTTCCCAAATGCAAAGAGGTTCGGGGAGCAGGCGATACATTCAGCTGCTCCACAGCAAATGCTGAAATGTAGTGTAAAATGAGACCTATTCTTGCATTTGTGAACAGGCACCATGGGAGATCCCCTTCAAACTTTGGATGTTTAATTCAGGTTCGATCAAGTGGTCCAAAAAATGGCTAGAATAATAATTTAGGAATCTCTTGTCTTTGCTTCTTGCAGGCTATTAAGCTCCTTATAATCCTTTCCTGTTCGGCGGCATGCGATATCTGAACGTTAGACCTCGAGGATCCACTTCAGAAAAGTTACATAAACAACCATGAACCCCAGACAGAGAAAATATATGCTTTGAGCATGTTGAAACTATCCATATTAAGTCAGTTTAGCACTTTGATTAAAGAGCTTAATCAATCACCATCCCAGGCTGCTTATTAATCACTTTATCAAGTGGTTGATGCATTGCTGGTTTTAATAGAATCCATTTATTTTGATTTCTACCTACTTCATCTTTCTAAAGGGGTTTCAGAATCAGCTGTGATAAAAAGAGAGAGAGAGAGAGAGAGAGGGAGGGAGGAAGAGAGAAGATGCATCTAAACACGAGGAACGAAGCTAAGACCTCTCTCTTACACATTTCATTATCAACACACCACACCGACTTAGCCAATTTATTAAGGGTAAAAAGAAAAGAAGGAGGTGGAGGAGGAGGTTTCCTTGAACTGAGTCTTTTGGTGAGCATCACAGTTTAGCTCAGATAAACGAAGGCCATTCGTTTGCTTTCACACCTGACACATTCATGATATACGATCCTAATAAGATTAATCTTTTCCCTCTCTTTCCTTTAAGAAAACTACCTCCAATATACTCACTTCCATCCCAGCAGTGGTCATTGAGTTACCTTTTGGTAACGAAAGTGCTAGGAATATTTTACATGCTAAAAATGTTTTACAAAGTTACATGCCCTATTTTCACACACATGTGCATGCGCGCAAGCACGCACACACACACACACAGACACACACACAATCATGTCGTACCCAATCGTAGCTTGCTACATTGCCTGGAAGTATCCTACAGTTTTGAAACCCTCGCAAGGCTGCCACTGAGTCAATGATGTCCAAGTGTAAACAGAGGATTTGTGGCTTGAGCTGCAGGTCTAACTAGGTGTGGGAAGGATCCAAATTCAACTAACTGAAGACCAGGTCCTTCAGCCAAAGACCTACCCATCCATGCTAATGAGGAGGGGTTCTGTTATCTCTGATCACTTATTAGAAATAAAAGCAGGAATTTCCTTCTGCAAACGAGAGAATCCTCAGTGTGACCAGTGATCTCTGATTTGGGAGATAGTGAGCTTTCCCCACCCCCTTTTCATTTGCTGCAGTGTCATACTCGCTGACACCGTCTGACCATAGAGTATTTCATGGAAGTCTGCTCTTCTCAACCTCACATTCTGTGCTTGATGTCTCTAATGAAGCAAGCTCCATGCTTCAAACTTCAAGCCAAGCTTCTTCCAAAGGCTAACAAAGGGTGTCACTAGATAAAGTGGAATTCCCACTGCTGTTGTGTGGGAGATCCCCATGGGCAGAAGGGCACTTCTTTCACAGACACCCGTCCACATGTACGCCTCCAGAAAATGCAGTGAGCATAGAATAATAGGATTATGGAATTGAAAACCTAGTATGTACTCCAAAGTGGTACCTTGGGATCCTTGGCAGGAGAAAGGTGGGATATAAGTCTGATGATGATGATGATGACGACGACGACAACAACAACAACAACAACAATAATAATGATACCCATCAAGTCCAGTCCATTCTGGAATCAAACCCCCGTTTAGAAACATCCAATGAATGAAAGTCTGCCACTTACTGAAGTGAACTGTTACGCTAGAGCTTTCCAAACTTTTCATGTTGGTGACACACTTTTTAGACATGCATCGTTATGCAACGCAGTAATTCAGTTTTACTAGCAAACCGGAGGTTAAACTAACCCCTTGTAAGAGATACAGGCACAGACATAAATTGTATTTATGGGGACATAAGATATCTCATGAAAACCATCCATATATTTTTAAAAATATATGATTTATAAATAATAACATACATTTCCAAGATTGTAGGCCGCACAGCTACACACTTCAGGCCACACAGTAATGTGTTGTGGCACAACATTTGGAAAACCCTGTATTATCAAACAGCTCTTACCATCAGGAAGTTCTTCCCAACAGTTAGCTGGAATCTCTGTTCTTGTAATTTAAATCTAATTTAAATCAGTAGAAAACAAGCATTCTCCATCATCTACATTCTACCTTCTACACTTAGGCCATTTGCTCGCTACACTGTTACAGTGCTATTATTCCACTTTCAACATCCTGTGGAATTCTGGGGTTTGTAGCTTCCTGAGGCCAAAGAGCTCTCTGGCTGAGAATTCTAAAGGCGCCTCCCTAAACTGCAAACCCCAGGATTCCATAGTGTAGTGTAGTGTGGAAATGGCCCTAGTTTAAGGTTGTAGAGGTGCAGTTTTCCCTGTTGTGTATCTACTTGGGGTTGCTTAGAACCTTCAGTGTATAATTCTGCATGCAGAGGTTTATCCTATACAGGCCCAATGTTGGATTTCAACCATAATACAATTTTCATTAAGCTTTTGCAATAAGAAGAGATAACAACAACAACTAAACATTTAGAAGCAGCAACAGTTTTCAGTCAAGAGCAGTTAGTTTTCCTGAGGTGGCATTTAGCTTGCCTGTTATATTAACCTTGCTTTCAGCTACCCTGTGATGATATGATACCCTGATATGATCTTATGTAAGGATGGGCAATGGAAACCATGGGGTAACCTTGGGCATGTCACACTCAGCCTCAGAGAAAGGCAAGGGCAAATCCCTGTGAACAAATCTTGCCAAGAAAACCCTGAGATAGGTTTGCCTTAGTGTTGCTATAAGTGCTTACACCGTTACGCGATTATAAGAGGCCCACTTTTATTTCCTTTTTCATAGATAATAGCCACTCCAAGCAACAATAAATCCTGTTTTCTCCTATGATTTCTTCAGGTTTGAAATTAATCCCCAAAAGCAACCTGTTGAACCATCTCACCATTTCCAAAGGCTTTTGCAGAGCCTGGAAAAGCTCTTTCTTTCAACTACCACTCACAGATTCTCCAGTCCAGAACTGATAAAACCTGTGACCATGGACTGGGGGATTCCAAAAGCTGCAGATCATGGAAGGATCTTTGGCAGATTTGGGCACTGGAGTCCTCATTTACATGAGGACCCATTTGCAATATGCATATGCATATCTGCAAGTAGCCTTGTTTAGTCCTTTCGTGTTGCTTTTATTTATTTGTAAGGGTCCACTCTTTTTAAAAAATGGGAAAATGGGAAGTCCTGGCTTTGGAAGAAAAAATAGGGGACAACAAAATCAATATGGGTCACTACAAAATGCCCTTAGATTACCTGGTAGGTGCAGATTCTGAGAGAAAAATTACATTTTTCCTTCCTATCTTTGTCTAGAGGGTAAGGACTACAGGACCATCCCAACTACTTAATGATAGTGCTATTCTTGCTCTTTGACTGCCATAGTTCTGTCCTATGGATTCCTGGGATTTGCAGTTCAGGGAGACAGATTTAGAATTCTAAACCAGAATGCTCCGGTTTCACCACAAACTATAAACCCCAAGATTGCATGGAATAAGAGCACTATACTTCTGTAGCACAGACCCAGCATGGTGCAGAGGTTTGAGTTTTGAATTAGAACTTCTGAAGTTTGTTGAACTAGAATGTTGAGACATCATGGTTCAAACCCCATGTGAGTTCTTTTTGTGGTTTGGACCCAAAAAAGAAACTCTCAAACATCCTAAGGAAAGTGTCTGTACACTGGGATGTAAACAGCAAGACATTTGCAGAGCCCATCTTGTTTTCTGTTCCTGCTGCCTCTCCAACACTTCTCCATGAGGGTCCCAATGATCAAAGATCATTTAGCTCTGCTTTTCTAGCACCTTTGCAAAGACAACAAAAACGATGGCTTCTCCTTCCTCCACACCACCCCCATGCCTCTCCCAGGATCTTCTCGGGCATTCTCCATTTAAAAAAGATGAAACGTCGGCAGGGCCGGGGTAATCATATTGTCAGTCCAATCGTCATCTTCTGAAAAGCAAATCCTTCACCTTTAAAGAATACGTGGACAATAGTGATATGTAAGCAGCAGCTCAAAGATGTGTGTGTGTGTGTGTGTGCACGTGCACTTGCGTTTATGCCCTTGCCAAGCAAGGCTGTATCTGTGTTAGGGAGAAAAGAAAATCAATATGTTAGAAGAAAAGGTCAGAGTAGGGAAAGTGACATGAAGCAGTCCTTCATGAAGGATATTGTTCCCTTTGCCTTGTTTGAAGTTTCCTTTACCCTTGTGTGAGCCTGAGAACACATATATTTCATTCTGGAATAGAATCCACATTTCCTCTCTCTTTCTCACTTCTTTCAAAAGGCCCCATGCTGTATGA
This sequence comes from Cyclura pinguis, assembly GCA_030412105.1. Taxonomy (NCBI): domain Eukaryota; kingdom Metazoa; phylum Chordata; class Lepidosauria; order Squamata; family Iguanidae; genus Cyclura; species Cyclura pinguis. The sequence continues at coordinate 5,038,083 of CM059608.1, forward strand.
CTAGATATATCTATATCTATCTAGCTGTCTATCTATCTATCTATCTATCTATCTATCTATCTATCTATCTATCTATTTATCTCACTAGATATACAGGCAATAGGAACAATTTCTCTCTCCCTTTCTCTCTGTATGTGTGTGTACACATATATTACTAGGGTTGCCAGAATGAAAACTGGAGCGTTCCTATATCGTCAATGGTTGTGTAGAATTTCTGCAGTTATTAGTTGTGACGTGATTATATGGCAAACGAGTTTCACTGACAGGGCTAAAAGTCCCTCTTCTAAAGAACCATTAAGGTTCAAGTGTCCATTAAAGGTTCAGGTTTTCAACCTGGCAATCCTAGTTATTATAAACTCTCCCCCTCCCTCCTTCCCTCTCTCTCTCTCCCTCTCTCTCTCTTACACATACACACACATCAGTCTTTCTCTTATGTGCTCACTGTATATGCAGGGATTCCATTCTAAAAATCCCTGGGTAAAACAAAAAACACAAGCTTTGCCTCCTATTGTAGTCAATAGACACAACATTGCATGCCCGTTGCATTCATTGACTATAATGGGATATGACACTTTGTGCATGTCTCATTCATGCCTGTGGAGGTCACGCCAGAAGAGGGCGCACTGTCTGTAAGTATCTCTCTGTCTCTGTCTTTCTCTTTCTTTGGACAATATTTATCTACTCATAAGTCACACACAAACATATACACACATCTGTCTATCTATATCAGCTTATCTATCTATGCACATAGTTACACACAGAGATATAGTCTACCTAATCAGTCTGTCTGTCTGTCTGTCTGTCTGTCTGTCTCAGTCTATGTGTGTGCTACATGCTGAATTGGCCATCTTGATTGCCCTCACTGGGTCAAATCTCTCATCACAGGGGCTTCATGGCAGGGAAACTAAATGTTGGCTGTGGAATGGATTTGCCTCTGTTTTGAATGGCCTTCCATTCAGTTGTGAAGTAGACCAGGGGCTGTGCAACTCAGAAGGGTCAGGAAAATCTCCTTCTCCCTCATTCCCCATCCCACCTTCCTCCCTCCCTTGCAGTCCTCCAGCTCCCCCCCTACCCCAGCTTCATGCCCACCCCTTCTCTCCCACTCCTTGTTGCTTGGGTGTAGCTTTAAAGTATCCTGTAAACCCTTTTGAGTCTCCCAACACATTTACCCACAATTAACAATCAAGCCGCTCTTGCTCCATTCAGCCACTCATTCTCTCCTTGCCTAATTTTCCCTGTCTCTCTCTTGATCTGCCATTGTACCCAAAGCTGCTTGCAACCCACCCACCCCCACCGCCCGCCTGCCCGTCTGCCTTCCTTACCAACCACAGGAGGACAAGGCGGGGGGGGGATAGTTGCTGGTGTAGGGAAAGGGGGGAAAAAAGAGGGAGAGGAAAAGGCACACAGTATTCAGATGCTGAATAGTAAATTGCTCTTGAGTGTCCTTGCTCCCCTCTCTTCCCCCCCCCTTCCTTCAGAAGGACAAGGGAGGCCCTGAAAGCGACCATACATTTTGCTTAGGGCTCTTGAAAACAAGCGTTTCACACCTGAAGCTTTTCTCACTGGCCTAGAAGAACCCCCTTCAAACCGTTTAATTGCCAATTGCTTCGGAGCTTGCTCTTTAAAAGAAGAAGGGAGAAGGAGAAGAAGTGAAAGAAGTCCATTGTGTCAGGCGGCTCTATGGCGAGTACCAAAACTATGTGGGAAAGGAAAGAGCCCTCCTTCCAGGGCCAACATAGCACTTTATTTATTTTAAAATCACATGAAGTGGGACATCTATCTGTCTGTCTGTCTGTCTATCTATCTATCTATCTATCTATCTATCTATCTATCTATCTATCACTGGCTTGCCTATTATTAGCAAGCCACCATTGCCTTTGCCTCCCTCCCCAAGTTGTTGTTGTTGTTGTAACATGCCATTTTCCCTACATTCTTTCAGAAGCACATGCATGCATGACCCAATATGTGCACAAAGAGATGCAAGAAAGACTGGAGAGAGACAGATACCAGATGCAAAGAGAGGAGATACGATCCTCGAAGGCACTGGTAAATCTCGCATTCTCACAGCGGAAGAATGGCAGAAACAATACACTTTTCCATTTGGATGGAAACAACAAGGAAGAAGAAAATAACACTGGGTGATGAGTTCCTAAGAATTTTTTTTTCTCTTGTCACATAATTCCAGGACTACCCCCATACCATTTTTCAGTTTATTGGCCTAAATATAGTTGTTAATCCAAACTGGATGAGACCCACAGGATGAACTGCTGGAATGGTGTATAAATACTCACATAGGTTCCTTTGATTCTAGTCCATTTGAGATTTGCAATTGAGTTTGGGCCCTGGTCAGCAATTGACATAATTTGTACCTTTCTAGAAGAAGTTGGATATTAATTTGTGCTGATATCAAGCACATATTCCAATTGTGATTAAACCTTTGGTAAGATGGATATTCGATTCCTCATCATTTATTACAAGGACCGCTTGTAACACAATGCCAGTGATGTCTATAGCTTTCTGTGGCACTTGCCCCAAACCATTTGCAACCTGAAGTCTGACAACAGAGAGATACAAAGAGGTGGGAAAAGAAATTATCTGCATATACTATTAAGTTGAAAACACAATATCTGTTCTATACTATACATCTCTTCATTACACTGTTACATAAAGTTCATACTACTTTAATAGCCCCAGCACTCTTCTAAGGAATCCTGGGATTTGTAGTTTGGTGGAGTTATTAGAATTTCTTCACGGAGAATTTCACTCCTCTCTCTTCAACTACCATTCCCAAGACACTGTTACATGTACCTGTACCTCAGAATTGGGTCGATTATCTTGGTGCCTTCTACGTATCTGAAGGATGGCTGGCTGAGAAATTTTTGCCATTGACATCCAAAAAGTTAACTTTTCTGATTGTAGTGAACCCAAGTCAGGTGGCTTTGCAGTTCTTGTTATCACCATACCCAAAAGTTAACAGATGTCCAATGGCATGAAGAAGGTAACTTGTATTACCACTCTTGTTGGATATTTTTTCCATTTGCTTTGTAGTTTGAGGATGCAAAAAGATATGAAGGTGGAGCCCTAATGGCGGAATGAATTGTCCTCTGTTGCTTGCACATTTCTCATTGCTATTGTGGGGGGAGTTTGGTCAGTCTTGCACACTTTGGATTTCTTGGTTTGCTTTTACACTATATAAAACCTGGGAATCTATCTTCCATTGGTCTCAGCATGAGATGGAGTGCTCCCCGACCCTATACATCCAGCAGTGGGGATTTGATCTGATCGATGGCCAAAGTGGTAAGTCTGGGTAGAATTTGTTTGGTGGTCCAGTTCTAGGAATGGCTTCAATGGGTGCTTGGCCCCATCAGCAAAAATGCTGGAACGCTCCTTGGCACTGTACATCATTTGCCATCAATAAAGCTTACGATGTAGCAGAAACATTTGTCAGTGTTCAGCAATGGAAGAACTCTTGAGTAGGTCTTGGAACTGAACCTAGTTCTGTATCAAGACACTGATATCTACCTGGAGTCACAACCACAAACAGGGAGAGATCACCAGTGTGTGAGAAACAGGCCATTTCTCTCATGTGTAGGGACTGCTTTATGTTTTGAAATCATGATTTGTCTAAAACTGGGCAAAGCTTTATTCATTCATTCATTCATTTATTCATTCATTTATTATACTTGTAGGCTGCCTTCTCCTGGAATTAGGACCCACGGCGGCTTCCAACAATAAATGCACATTAAACACATTAAAACATTTAAAACAGTTGAAAACGTTACAAGGATATAAAATCATAAAAAGAAAATCTAAAATTTATTTCAGGTCTGTTTTGCAGGTTTTAGTAAATTTGTAAACCAATCCATGATTTTAAAAACAGATTCCTCCAAAAACATGTATTCAAGAATGTATCTGAATAATCAAAGGGGAAGAATCCCACTCAGTTGGAATTTCTGTAAGTTTCCAGATCATACATATACAACATCATTATGGTCATAGACCAGCTTCTGAAGTTACTAAATCAGTGCACCCTTCAGTATTCATGATTCTTTGCATTTTGTAGTTCTAAAAAACCCCCAAACCAAATAAATAAATAAATAAATAAATATCCTCTTTCAGAAAATTTGAATAATTTGAATTTGAATGACAAAGTACCAATTGCAATAGATAAAAATGTTTGAGACATTCTTCTTCTTCTTCTTCTTCTTATTATTATTATTATTATTATTATTATTATTATTATTATGTACTTCTGTATCACCTCTCAGCCCATAAGGGCTCTTAGAGTGATGAACAAATAAAAATCAATTAAAACAATGCAAAGATAAAAAAAATCTTTTAAAAATCAGTAAAATGCTCTTTAAAAACTCCTAAAAGCAGTCTAAAGATAGTACTATCATCTAGTTTTAAAACAGTTGAAGAAGTACATATTAGGGAAATGAACACTACAGTATACACTTTTTTTCTGCTGACATTTAATTTTTTTTAAAAAAAATCACAGACACACATGGAAACATTACAGAATGAACTTAAGGGGATGGAATAAGAAATTGAGAGAAACTAAAAGTGAGAGTTACTCATTCTCCAATCTCAATGAACATTTAAATGAGAATTTCTACCTGAATGTGTGCTGTGATCTATTTTTGGTCCTGACTAGAGTAGACTCATAGAATCACTAATACCTACCAACACCTGTTGACTCACCATTCACCAATTAATTAGATGAGACTAACGAACAGGATCCTGGCTTATGTTTAGACCCCCTCGTGGTGGATTAGGGTAATGATAGCACTTTTAGCAGGGTTGTGCAGTAATGAAACTTCTCCAAAACTAAGGACAGTGGCCAAGATCAAACATCATAGCTGTGTAGCATAGATCTCCTTGTATGGAGTTACTTTGTGTTGAATGATAATGCTGATGTTAACAAAATTTATACACACATCCATGTGCAATGTAGAGTGTGCATGTGTGTAAAGAGCGCACCTATACACAACTGGCAACTCTGCTTTTACAACCTTAAATTGAATGTGGATGTCCTTCATTGAACAAAATGTCCAGTTAGCTTCCATGAGGAATTCCAACCAATATTTTGCTACAACATTTCAAAATTATGGATGAAACAGGTTGCTCATCAAAGGAGATGTTCTTCCTTATAGATGGGGAAGAGGGCACCAGAAGTATCTCCGTCTTTGATTCAGTGTATATAAACTAGCTCTTTTTAAAGTCCATATTATTGCAGTCTTCAACTTTAGAAGAGTCTTATCTTTCCAACATCCTGACTTCAGAGAATGGAAGTTGCTGCAGTCTGAAGAAAAAGCAGAGACTCCTGCTATATGCCTCAGGGCTTTTACATTTATCAGCTATGATAAGTAGTTGTGGAGGTGGTGGAGGAAGAAGAGGAGAAGAAGGAAAGTTCTCCAAGCTACACAGTGAAGAATCAGGGTATAAATTTCTATCACTGCAACCCAGGCTCTAGTTTCAGGATTTGCATTGTATAAAATGATTTGTAATATTGTCATAGTCTCTCGTCCTTTCCAGGGTGAGAAAGCCTAACATCATTGGTAAGCTCCTGTCAGTCATTCACTTGCATTTATTTCCAAACTAGTAAAATGCTTACCATTATGATGATGGGCTGGAAGTGCTGATGGAGGGATGTCCTATACATTACAGAGAATCTTGGAAGGAGGGTTGCAAAATAGGGATGTGCATGGGGCTCAAATTCAGCTTCAACATTGAGGCAAGGGGTAAATAATAAGATTTGCTATCTGAAACACAGAGTCATTAAACAGGCCAAATTAAGAAGCAGAAGACAATATAAGAGACTGAAGAGACCATGTCAGATAACAAACTACCTATTCCTCACCACGGTTCTTTCAGGATCTTTGACTAAGAGGGAACAGACAGATGCCAAAGGAGATAATTGATTGTAGAATATCAATGATCTCACATAATCCCTCTCCATAAGCATTTATTGTACCACAAAACTGTCAATGGAGAAAGAACAGCTTCCGTCCTACCACACATCATCTTGTTAATTTCCTTATATGTTCATATTACGTAGATGTTGTCTGACTCTTTCACACTTTTTTTTTAAAATGTATGAGTGCCCGATCATTCCTAAAGTATTCTACTCCAGAACCAAACTGGACGAAAGCAATCTAATACTGAACTTAATCAAGTGGGTCAGAAACAGTCTGATTTGCTTTCTTTTTCAGGTTTTGGCCAAAGTAGTTGCACAACCCTATTGCAGAAAATCTCTGCATGCTTCCTGTGTCCACAGAGACTTCCCTGACATTGCCAAGCCATCTTGGTGGCAGAGTGTATGCGCTACTCCCATTGAGTGTCCGGCTTCAATGGTTATTAGAAACCAACAAGTCAAGTCTGCAACAAATATATCCTTACTCAAAGTGCTTTATTCAAGGGTTTCAGCGTTCTACTGTGTCCTCCTCAAAGCACTGAAGGACCACGTTGCCCCCTATGAGCCTGCCTAAATCTTGAGATCTTTGTGGAGGTCCCATGTTCACGATCCCATGTTCATGATCGCTTTCTTATGAGAAAGGTTAGAACATTTACTACGGCATGTTTTTCAAACTACAGACTTGCACATGATTATTCTAGTCCTGTATGCAGTCATAAAATTTTAGGCCTAAATCCAATGGTTAGTCCCACCTAGACTCACTGGATAAATGGAATTTACATAAAGGTTGACTCATCAAGCTCTCAGTGACTCAGTGGATTTGCTCTAGTTGGTACTAACAGAGATGAAAAGTTTTGTTTGTTTGTTTGTTTGTTTTTAAGTTTATATTCAGAGGAAATATGGCAAAACTGGAAATATTCAATCTTTGAAATATTTTTTTAATTGGTCTTTGAGACAGCCATATTCGCATGCTAGAACATAGGTCAAATTTGACCATGTACCAGATGATGATGATTTTTCAGTGTCATAATCTCTGCAGTTAAATTAGTGGAATGAAAGAAAATTTCAAGGAGGGGGATGGAATTCTTATTTGGGGAGGCAATACTCACATTTGTGAACCCACATAGTTACATCCCTGCCTAACAGAAACCTGATGGTGTTAAATCCTAAATTTCAGTAACTTGGTAGGTTCCATGTGCCCTTCCCTGAGTGTTACCAAAAGCTTTATTGATTGCATCTCCATTTTTTCAAGCAAAGATGGAAAGAATTTTAATTGTTATTCATTTCTTGTCCAAGCAAAGGTTTTCTGATGCTTATGAAACCCTCTTGTGAAAGACTAATATGCTTATGATATTTTTTTTTCTCCCAGTCTTTGCACACCGAGGAATGTTGAGGAGAAATGGCTCTGTGCAGATATACCTGTCCTATTTTTGCCACTGTACAAAAAGAAAAAGATAAAATGTTTTCTACACAGGCAAGAGAGCATTTAGCAGAGGTTTTTTTTTTTTTTTGGTCTGAAGAAATGCATAATTAAAACATGTTTTCTCTGAAAAAAAAATTTAGAGGATTGCACAGAAAAGCCACATGTATTTATTCACAGAATAATTGCCCAGAACACTTCACAAATACAGGGAAAATACTGCACGTAAACCACAGTTTTCTCCCTGGCTGAATTGATGTGATGCCTTAAAATCCTCATGAACATTTCAAATGTTGAGAAAAAGGGTTTTCTATTCTTCTGATTAAGGAAGCAAATGCTTTCAACATTTTTTTTGACAAGCAATCAAAAATCAGCTCAGGTCAAAAATCACAACCACATTTGTTACCTCAGCAAAAAGAAGTCAGTGGTGGAACCTGTGGTGCTCCAAAAGCTTGCATGATGCATTTTGTGCATTTTTGGTTAGCCCAATAAAGATACCACCGCTTTGTGGATTTTGGATGTAATTTTCTTCAGAACATGGAACCAGGGCTTATAGGGGGAAGTGCCAGGACTCTGTGCTATTCATGGTCACCAATGTAATTTATCACTCAACAGACTGCTTCCCTTTCTCTTCTGAACTTATATCTTAGCTTCAAGGTAGCAGGTGAGTGTATGGATTTTGCCTGAAAAAATGTAATGTTATGACCTAATGTTAGAAGCTATTCCTGTTGTACTGGAAAGTGTTTTGCAATGGCTTGTTCTTAAATGGGCAATGAAGACCCATTCGTTTTACAAAAGACCAACTTCTGGTAGAGATGAAAACTTCTCTCTCTCTCTCTCTCGCGCTCTCTCTCTTTTTTTTTTTTTTGCATTTCTGGACTCTCCTCATTCTGTATCTGTGGGGTCCATTCTGGTACATTGCCGGACTTCTAAAGTTATCTATTGTCTATTGTACCATTTCCTATTATGGCACATCAAAATCCTCTCACTCAATTTATCTTGGGCAAAATTTGGTGGCACTTCCAATACGGTAAGAAAGACTTCACCCAACAGTAGTTTTTATCTGGGTTGGACCCATTTGATTTTTATATATAATACAAAATGTATTTATTCTGTCTGGTTTATTCAACTATTAACTGCAATAAACTGTCTGGTTTATTCAACTATTAACTAACTTCTTTCGCTAAAGAGCTTGCCATAATAAATGCACACATCTTTAAGGTTAGCGGGAAGATGTTATTTTCTATGACAGACTGACACAGCTACTTGCTTGGGATTCATTAAACTAATGATCTTTTCACACTATACAGTTAGAGCACTATGATTCCACTTTATATGACTTCCTATGGCAACTTGGGGTGTGCAGATTGTTGCTGCTGTGTGTCTGCAACTCATTTCTGACTTATGGCAACCTTAAGGTAAATCTATGGTGGGGTATCTCAGAAATATTTATTCAGAGGACATTTGCCATTGCCTTCCTCTGAGGCTGAGAGTATGTGACTTGCCCCACCAAAGAAACTTAGCATTCTGTAACCAATGAACATGCTCAGTCCTTATTTTTTGTTTGTTTTTTCAATTTCTTCTCAGTACCGTAAGGGACCTTCCCCACATTTTTTTTTCTGGAAGTCTTGAGCTTTTAATAAAGTCCTGGTTATTACTACTCAGTCCTGATTAATACAATCAAAACGACTGTTTTTAGCGTACGTGATGAAGGTTCTTTGCTCCAAGAGAAGTGTGTTCCGCTCCATTTTTAAGAGGACAACTTTTATTTCAATTATTTTGTAAGCCTGTATTGCTGGAAGAAGATGCTTGTGTTCTCGAACGGTTAGAACAATGATGCTTAGGGAATATTTCAGTCACACCATTTTGGTCCTTAAACAAACAAACAAAGTGATTAAAAGAAGGCAGTAGGTCAGCAAGAGCAATTCTGAATTTATGCAAGATGTTTTTCCCCCAAGTAGTCTCTATCGGGGGGGGGGATAATACGGACGTGGTTTGCTTTGAAGTATCTCTGTCTGGGTGGAAGAAAGACACTTCAAATGCTCTCAACTTCAGTCTTCAGTCCCTGTTCCCTATTGAAAACAATCTAACTTTTATTTAAGAGCCTTATATGAGTCAGACTGTTGTTCAGTCCCTCCACCAAAAAAACCCTTTCTAGCCCAGGGGTGGGCAGCTGCACAGGGGGCATGAGTCATTTTTCCTCCCTGTGCCCTCACCCACATCATACCAACATACTAAGCCATACCAAGCTTCTGGCCACCATTTTGGCTGATTTTCCACCAGTTTTTTTCTGGCTTTGGAGGAGGTTTAGAGTTACTTAGGAGAAGCAAACTGCTTCAGTTTGGGCAGATTTGGCTTGATGTGGGGCAAAAAACAAAAAATGGTCTGAAAATTGGCTGAAAAATTCCCCTAAATGGGAGGATTTGGGGGCTTCTGAAGGGTTTCAGAGGTCAGACTTTGCCGACCCTCTGCTGTACCCTAATATGAGGAGAGTTGGGCCATTAATCATTGCATAGCATCCTGGTCAAATTGTCCCTTTACTAAAAGATCTTGTTTCCAGGCTGTTTTTAAGTCGTCGAATTAAACCTACAAAGCTGTAGAGGTCTTAGTGCCCAGTTAGTCTGAAGGACTATAAACTTCATTATGGACCTGCAGAAGATGCTCTTTTGAGGGCACCATGATTTCCTGAGACTTGTTTGTTGGCCATACATGAAAATGCTTTGCTCCTTCCAAAACTGTAAGATGCTCTCCCTTCCCAACTAAGATGGGTCCTCGTTCCTCCGGCTTCATCAAAAGGAGTCAAGTCATATCCGTTTCATCTTGCCCTCAAAACTGTGAGAAGTGGTATAACTCCTGTTTCAATCTTCAAATGTGGTTCGTCGTTTTTTTGTATATTATTTGTATCTGAATTGTTGCACATTGAATTAGTGATCATGGTGAATAGGTGGCATATTAAAAATACCTACACATTAAATGAATAAAACAAGAGATAAATGTGGATCTAATATATCATGTATGCAGGATGTACAGACATAAATGCATGTGCATGAAGGTTAAGATTTTGCATAGCACACAACTTGCACGTTTACCACACTGCTGTATTGGTTCTTTTTGAACTGTTGAAAGGACAACATTCAGAGGTAGCCTCGTTCAAAGCTGAGCCAACTATTAAATAGAAGGAATTACTTGCTTCAGGTAGCAGATGCTGAGAGGTGGCAGCAAAATATCAGAAGAGAGTCCTTGATGCTGTATTATGGGCACTGCTGCATTCAAGATGTAGATAATTTTCTCCCATTACTAACGTTGAAACATTTGGATGCTGGTCCAACCAGTCTAGAAACCAAGATGATCATATTGAAGCTGTCCTACCTTGGACATATGATGAGATGACTTGAAAAATATCATACTCCCCAGTGAAATGAAAGGCAGCAAGATAAAAAGGACAGGGGGGAGACCATGCTATGGGATGACTGATTCAGTCATGGACCATAGCCCTGAATTTGAAAGACCCTAGTTGATGTCAGGGGTCATTGATATGTGTCATTCATAGGGTCACCAAAAATCAAAGTTGACTTGATGGCAAATGACAGCCTTCTGATCAGCCTTCTATGGAATGAGAATCAGACACCAGCTTGCCCTTTGCCTCAGGTAGTGAATTCTCTTGGGCCAGCCTTCTGAGTAAGTTTGCTGCAGTATAAACAGAAGAAAGTCTTGCAGTGTCTTTAAGGCATCATTCATTTGTTGTTATCGTATACTTTTACAGACTCTAGTCCATTTCTTCAGATGCAAGCAAGATGCAAGGCGATGGGACACCTATGGCCATTTCCATCCTACACTGTTACAGTGCTCTTATTCCACTTTCAACATTCTGTGGAATTCTGGGGTTTGTAGTTTACTGAGGTCAAAGAGCTCTCCGGCTGAGAATTACTGTAAACCCCAGGATTCCATGGGGTGTCAAAAGTGGAATAATGGCACTATAACAGTCTAGTGAGGAAATGGCCTATATCTCTCTTAAGGTTTCTTGAGCTAACAGAGTACACTTCCCTGCTGCAAAATCTGTGCAAAAATAGGCTGAAGCTGAATAAACTTTGTGCAGATGTGCCTGCCCTTTAGGAAGCACATTTAATTTTGTGTGCCTTTACTTTTGTGTAACTTTATTTGCCTTTACCTCTAGGAAGGGGTCCAACAGAGCTCTGAGACAGGGATTCTTAGGGTGAAATATGGGTGTTGCAATTACAGTCAGAAGCCTTTGTAGTTTCATCTGTGAAACATTAGTAGCTACAATCATACTCTAATGTCCGAGAAGAGGACCAGGGGTGGGAGGGAGGGAAAAGGTGTGTCTTCCCTCCCACCCTGGTCATTTTCTCTGCTATTAGGATATGATCTGTTTATTTGTGTAGAAAGGGAAATGGAGAGATTACCAGCAATGTGGGCATGGATCAGAAGATGATTGGAACCCGCTCTCAAGAAATAGAACTCTTTTCCCCCAAAGACCAACTTTAAAGAACTAGAGAGAGAGAAGAAAGAGTTCTGAAGCATTCAAATTCATCAGTTAGTAACTTTAAATAGTTCAGTGAGTCATCCAAATTTTTTTGTGCTTTCTCTTTCTTTCATTTTTTTTTTTAAGGAATAATCTGCTTACATCGTTAAGACCCTGGCTAAGCTCAGGAACACAAATTACCAGATGTTTATCCCACCACTGAGTATTTTTTTTTCTTTCCCCTCAAAAGACCAACCACCAAGCATGTTGAAAGAGAGTAGTCATTGTCCTTCATTGGCAATAAAACTATTTTTTTTTTTTTGGCAACTCCCAACAAACGAAACTCGAATACCTTTCAGCCGTAGTGGGGGACCCTATCTCCAACTCCTTCCATGTCGGCCCATTTGGCTTTGTTACTTGCTAATAATGCACTCATGTGTAAGCTAATAATGTGAACAGAGGGAAAATGAAGAGACCTTTAAAAAAAAAAACCAGAAAGAAAAAGCAGAATGAATTAGGGCAATTGAGGTCGCTCTCTTTTCATTTTTGCTGGAAGGATAGTCGCCCTGGTTTTTACCTTATCGCTTATTACACAATTTATGATAAAATGAGATGTGAATTCACTCGTATTGTTGGGCTCTACCCTATTGAACATGCATATATAGAATTCATTTCAAATTTAAACACTATCTTAATTATAAATTGAATAAAATGGACAACCTATCACGTCCCCTAAATTGCATTCTAACAAATAATTTCATTTTCCATTACTTTTCCACCAATGATATATGGAACATAACAATGTCCAGCGTAATCCTGGTCTGCTACCTTAATTGTGCTAGAGATTCTGCAACATGACAAATCCTACACCTGCTCCCGTAGTTGTTGCTTGAACTGCTAATCCGAACAGAAAATAGTATGGACATAGCAGGATAGAGAGGCAAAACTCTGTAGAAACCATTAAAAAAAATCTGTTGCATTGCGTACTTATGAGGACACACCATACTCCAAAGTACTTGGAACTCCAGGCTGGATTTGTTGGAATTTAAGGTAAAGTTGGTTGCAAAAAAACAAAAAACAAAAAAAGGAACATGAACTCCCAAAAATGATTGATTGAAAAATGCGTCAACAATTTGAAATTTTTTTGTTTGTTTAAGAAACCTCTCAGAACCTCATTCCCAATGAGCACAGATATCAGAAACGCATATCTTTTTTGTCCAGCAGGGAAAAAAAAATACTGGATGGTCAAAAAAACTGTACATAGTAGAAAAAAAAGTTTTCAGAACTCTTTATTAACTTTTTATTTTAATAAAATGACAATAAAACCTCCTTATTACTTTTGATAGCCTGAAGAGTATTGTTTGATCAAAATTACAAAAAACACATCACTATTTAGGAAATGTATAACATTTGGAAAAGAAAAAAAATTGCTAGAAACAGTTGCATGGAACTCAGTTTAATGTTCTGGAATAGAATTTGAAGTTTATACCCTTTACGTCTTCATGACATGCGCTTGTCAAAGAGACAAAAATCTTCAACTTGTTTCTGTATTTTAAATCTAAGAAATGTAATGCACATGAATTTATATACAATTTGCAGTGTTTTATCCATCTCATAGAGAACTTCTATTACAGCAGAATGAGATTTTTGAATTTGCCATAAACTATATATTCATGTGATTATATATATTATGTTGCAAATCAAAAGCATTTATATTGGATACAGTGAAAACTGGGAAACCTCAAACAGGTTACAAAGAGGCATATAATGCCCATAATTTAAGGCAGATGTTTCATGTTTGTTGTAATTAAGAAAACATTATGAGTCCTTTTGCCTCTGTCTTACAAAGAACTGATAACACTTTTAATTCCTGAGGAGCAAAAAGAAAAGAGAAAGTCTTATATAGTCGCAGCCTTTCAAATAATGTTACCAATCAATATATTTGAACAGATTATTTGTTAAATTGCAGCAATGTGTTTCGGTTTTCTAGACCGAGAATTAACTTAAACCCATCTAAAGAACTTCACTAATTGGGTGAAATTCTAAGAAATGCAAAGCTATCAAGCCACAACTGCTCTGAAACATTAATATTCTCAAATACTTTATGGAAAAGTTATTCTTGAAAAACTAGCCTGGAAATCCTTTTAGCAATTTTTTTTTTTTTTTTGGTAACTTACCAAACTGTTTTGAAGGTATTACTTTTCAAAATGATTTGCAGGACTGGGAAGGTGCCTGTGTGTGCTTTAAAAGAAAGAATAAATGAACAACGACAATAGCAACCAAGTACTTGTTGCATTAGCAGAAAGCCTACTGTGCTTCTGAAGTTTGGCAAGGGAAAGATGCAGCTAAATACAATCTCACGTTCATTTCAGATTTGGTAGAAATGTGCTCCTATATCTCAGTAACGTCTGGAGGGGGGAAAATCTTAATATCTTTTTCCTACTTTGTGTTTGGTGCACAGTTAATTTACCTTGATGCAGAGAAGTTGTCTTAACTCACATTTTTAAAATGGAAAAAAAAAATAAATAAAGAGGTTTTCTTTTTCTGCCTTCCACCTCCATGGTACATTTTTTTTCTTTTTCTTTTCTTTTCTTTTCTTTTTTTTTTTAAATACTATCACAGGTCCTCCATCTTTTATCTTCCAAATAGTTTCGACTAATACGTTCGCAGGCACCCCCTCCTATCCCTCACCCTCCCTTCCTTGGCTTATCAGGCAATGGGCAGCATTTGTGATTCATAGCCGTCATCAATGTGATAATAAACTCATTCACAAGACTAACAAACATGCAGCTCCCAGTTATTTACGAGGCAAATTCGCTTGCAATGCTGGGCAGTGGAACAGGGGGAGAATCAAGATGGTGTTGATTGATAAATTGACAGGTTAATTTACAAGTGGATAATAGGAGTTTAGACCCAGAGGGAGAGAATGCAGCTCGGTGAACTTGTTTGGTTACACTGCCATCTGTCTTGTGTAGGCAAAGCTGCAGGAAGGACTCTTTTGAGTCAAGATCAAATGCACACCCCGCGTGCACACTTTCCCCCTTCCAAGTTAGAGACAAAAGGGGCCCCCCCTTTGCAATTTACTCCAGTTTAATTTCTTCTCTGCATTGACACAGTTCACAATACAGACCTCCCACTCTCTGATGCCATCCATAACGAGAGAAATGTGAAGGCCCTTTGTCTCTTAAAATGAAAGACTAATGCTTCTAGCATTTGGATTTTCTATTCCCCCCCCCCCCCCGCCACCAACTCTTGCTTCTTGTTTGGAAGAGAAATGAAGGAAGACCTTTGTAGGGTTTTTTTTTTTTAAGTATAATGAATTGTGCATCACTCTGAGAGTTGTTAAGAAAAAATATATATATATATTAGATTTTCCCGTATCGTAAAAATGCAGCCCTGGAAGGAAACAACTTGTAAAATTAAGGAAATCTTTATCCCTCATAATGGGAGCCCTGAAATTACCAGAGTAATTCAACCTTTATATCAACACCGTGCACTTCCTAGAAGGTGTGCTGAGGAAAGAGAGGTTGAAATTCCCTGGGTTAGTTTATAAAAACCCGCAGAGGCCTTCATGGTTCTTCTTGAAAATGTAATGGAATTGGACAGCACCTTTCTCGAGCTGACCTGCAATTTGATGGAATTTGAGATCAAAGAACCTTTGCAGCTCCGAGGCTTTGAAGTTAATAATTTTCACTCTTGCTGCTCAAAATTAAAGCAATGCTATGTGGAACATAGATTAGACTTGTTCGAAATAACAGGGTCCCCTTGCTTTCATTCAACACGATAAATATTTCAAAACCAAAAATTAAAGGCGGACTTTTCACATTTATAAGTACAGGTTTCTTTTTGCATGTGTTGTGGACCACAAAACAGATCGGCTTAGATTCTAATAGAGTTGTCTTCAGCGATGGCCTGAGGAAATGTATATTTGCATTTGTCATAAGGAACTGTTCCATTATCTAGGAAACTATCAAAACCTCCTCAAACGTCCAGGTCTTGAAATGCTAAGATCAATAGGGCTGCAAGGATAAAAGCATGTGTAAAACATATTCAGATCCGTTTTTTAAAAAAACAAGTTAGAGCTGTTTTAAAATTTAAAAAAAAATTAAAAACTTCTTTTTGTGTGCGTGTTTAATAGCAGAAGAGGGCTTTGGAACTGGTCTACTCGGTTTCCTGCAGTTTTGTGATTTTCTTTAAAAAAAAAAATTTTGCAGATGTGATCTTCCTCCCTTTTTTTTTTTTTAAGGTGCAATGACTTTAAAATATATCGGAGTTAAGAAACAGTTCCCAATACTCGCTCCCCATCAAACCATTTTGCATCAATTCAGCTTTAAGGAATCACACATACCTCTCAGCACGTCATGCTATTTTCCTGCTCATTTTTTTTTTTTAAAAAAAGAGTTATATTTATAATATATTCTAGATTTAGCTGTTTCGTCATGTTGGCTTGCGCAACTAACTACGTCCACACAGTCCTGCTGTCTCCCAAACTAAAATAAGCGATGACGGTTTAGTCATAAAGCTGTGTCAGGCATTCTGAGTTCAACCCTAAACTCTGTATTTCGACTTCAGTGGAGAGATTGAGAGAGAGAGAGAGAAAGGGGGATGTTATGCTAACGGTTGGAAAGAATTAGCCGGAGCATCCATCTCTCCTCTCAGACCATAGACCGGCTTTGCTTTCTGGTCACTGCTGTAGCTTTAGAGTTGCAGGACCCGCCTCTCCGTCTTTGGCTCTGTGACGATGCCACATCGCTGTGGGCTGTGCATAGCAAGAAGGGCCCTGCCCTTCACCTCGCATCCTCCAGCAACCCTCCCCTCAACGGCACCCCACAGTGCCCCCACCCTCTTCACAAGCTTCGGCCTCGTGACCCTCCCCTGAGCTCTGAACGGCCTTCTCCCCCCAAACCGCCGCTGCTCCCGCCCCGTGCTTCAGCCGTCATCAAAATCTTCCTTTTGATGGCATGAAATGGGATGAATTTCTGCAAATTACCCTCTGGAGTGCAAGGGAGATTTTACAAGTATGTATTTAGAAAGGATTCCGAGGGTGGGTGGGTGTGATAGGGAAGCAAAATGAGGACTCCACCATAACTTTCTATTTTTATATATATATATATAAAAAGTTGGATCTTGAAAAGTATAGCTTTCCTCTTTTTCATCTTTCAAAACAGCTGAGTTGTAGAACTCACACATTTATTTACCAGACCTTAACTGTTTACCTCCTGCCATCGCACAAATCAAATCAGTCCCATGTAGTGCTTCAGGAAAACAAAGCAACGTTGCTTCCCTTCTCCTTCTAACCCCGTCGCCGTGCTATTCCCAGAAAGGGAAATACTCCACATTTTGGAAGCAGCCAAAGACTTATTTTGAGTTAAGTTGTTTTCCGAGCATAACTCGAGCCCAGTTTTTAGCTCTGGAACCCATTTTCAAACCAGGGTGTCAACCCATGAATGCATAATCGAGGATCAAGATGAAGAGATCTCAAAGCATGTGTGGAACGGCTTTCTCCATACGGATTAACCTGTGAGTTTGTACAGAGCATCGCTTTTATATTCGGTGATACCAAAAAGTGCATCTCAAAATATTATTGGTACTTTCTCATAATTAGCCCTATCAAGGATTCAGCAATTCTAGTCATCTCTGCTTTGAAAATGTTGTAATCAATATGAGGAAGAGAAGCCATGTGTCATGTCAGAAAACTAGATAGATAGATAGATAGATAGATAGATAGATAGATAGATGGATGATGGATTGATTAAAAGATAGACCAACTAGTTATCAATTGGGTAATCTACACCTGTCATGCTGGGATGGGCGATAACCCTATACTCCAGATAAAGCCAGCAAAAACTTCAGGATGCCATTTTCTGGAGTGGTCTAAGGTGGTTTGTATTGCTGCCTGACTTGCCGCCATTGCTTGCAACATCCAGCGATGTTCTTGCAAGAGCAACTAGCTAGGAAAGTTACAATCAGAGCAGAAAGAGCCCATCACGACTGAGAGTGGTCTCCTGTTCTCTGCACCCACCCTACAGTCTATAATTGTGAACTACAGAGCCTTTGAACAAGAAAGCTCACTTCAACCACGATAGCTGCCGATAGAGGACGGCTCCATTTGTGATAGCTGGCACACGATTGGGAGCAAATGGGGTGTAATTTCCTTATTAGAAGCCTGGCCCTTCTAGCTTTGTGTCCAAAGGACGATATCTCTTTTTTTTTTCTAAATGGATTCTTCTGTTATAATTTTATTTACAATTCTTTTCTATTTTAGTTCTAATATTTTTTTATCATTCACAGGAAATTGGGATGTGTTTCTAATTGGTTAAAAGCATGCTCGGACACAAATGAAAACTGGCAGATGAAAATAGGCTGTTCTCAATCTAAGACCGCAAACAGGATTCCTAGGTTCTTTTACCACAGCTGCTCAAACCCTTGCTTTTGTAGGAGGCACAGTGTATGCATTCAGGTCAGATGATAAATCTGGGTACATGCATGTAGAAACCAGTTCTTAAGATCTTCCTGTTTTCATGTTTTCTATTTCTTAATCCTGCTCTGGATGCTTCTCATTAGCACGAGCAGGTTCATTTTTCAAGCATTTCTTTGTAACAAGCAAATGAAGTGCACTTTATTATTTTTTTTACATACTTAAGCACTTGTGTGTGTTGTAAAAAAATAAATATATAGAAATATCCTCAATATTTTTGTTTGTCTTTTGCTGCCTGTGTTAACTGATGAGATGGTAGAATTTTGCCCAAAAGGAAAGATGGAGTTCTGTTGTACGAATATATTGTTACAGCCTATGGTCTAGAAAGTGAGACAGTTGTATCAAGTGATGAAGTAAATGTGAGGAGTAACCTCAGATGCCAAGTGCTACCACTGAGAGAGGTTGCATCTGAGACCATCTGCAATACGGCTTTATTGCTGGTGGCACCATAACTACACAATGGTCTTTCCATGATAGCCAAAAAAGCAGTTGTGGTCAATGACCGTCATTTCACTAGGGTGTGTAACCCCCTTTTGGATTTAGTCTGAATTTTTAAGAAATTATCCAATGTGTGGAACTCTATCTGCCCCCAGAAAAGGATCTAAACCTTGGATAGCTCTATGACAGTTCAGACTAAAACACGGAATGGGTTCACTGTCCCCCTTACCTGGAAGGTACCAACCACGACTGCTCAGACATTGCCTTACTTACATAGTTTTCAGCCAAAGAGTTTTGCAAGTTCCACAGTGCTCTCAAAGTGGTAAAATTGGTCTCACTGTTTTCAGTGGCTTTGCTTTGAAGTCACCATCCAAATTGTGATGAGAGACTGCTCTTGAGGCAAAAAATCAGAGGAGATTCAGGGCAACCAAAAGGAATTTTGATACGATGGCAACATAACTTTGAAAGGCTCCACAAACTTATGCTAGATTTTACTGAAAGCGGAATTTAAATGAAGGAGGACATTGCTGCTCAGGAAAAAATGTTTGAGGAAAAGTGGAATACAGAAGCCAAAAAGAGCTTTAATAGGGGCACACAACATATCTTGGGTACTGAGAGAAATTAAAGCACCCTTTCAGTTTTAAACCATTAGAAGCCCTTTTCTTTTTCTCTGATGACTTTGCCCACTACCCAAAGCTTTTCCATTTTGTTCAGATCTTTGAGCAATTTTTTTTTTCTAACCAGACAATTAGGAAGTCAGAAATCCCAACATCTTGTTAAAACTGGGATAGTCAACAGAGAAGGAGATTAATTCCAAAACAACTATGATATCAAAACAACTGGGGAGGTCTTAGGTAAGAAACTCGAAGAGAAAGGGTCTCTGGATGAGTTATATGCATGTGTGCCTTTACCAGAAAAGAGTAACTTATGCAGAATCAATACATTTTCTCTGTTTTCTAGAGACTGCTGAGCCTGGAAGACAGAGAAATCTGCAATGCTGAGCAGAGTATCGGGAAGCAAGAGGGAGCGGGGAAGGCAAGAGAAAAGAGCTGCCGATTTAATAGACGTTGTCCCAATTATAAAGATTTTCCAGGAATGTTTTGAGGGGGAAAAAGAGAGAGAGAGAGAGAGGGAGAGAGAGATCAAATATGTCATCATAACTGAACAAAGAAATTCCCTTTCAGAGAGTCAAAAATACTCCTCCAGCCTCTGGCCTTTAAGAAATAGTAGTTGAGCCCATAGGGAGAAAAATCTTGCAAAGTTATAATTTCATGTGATTTGAAATATGGCAGCTGAAGGCCTCCCATATAGGATCACTTTAAGAAATGGTGGCTATCTTCAAGAAAGAGCTGCCTTTCCAATTGCTGTATCTATTTCAAAAAGCTCCTTTAGCATGGCAGATCTCCTTAAAATCCTTATTTCGCGTGTGTATGTGTTTGTATGAGATATTTTACGCACATACGCACACACGTGGACAACAGGGACTTTTTTTTGGTATAGGCTGCTCATATTGTAACAAGAATTTGCCTTCATTTCTTTCCTTGTTGATGGGAAACAAATACGAAGGTATAGTCCACAGAAAACAATGTATAAGACAGGGAGAGATTATTAGGAGACATGAAAACAGTACATTAATAGTGAAGTTTTAAAATATACTGGAAATAGTCCTTGTTAAGTTGCCACTGAGATTCTGTGTGTGTCTGTGTGTGTGTGTGTGTCTGTGTATCATTCTTCTCAAAATTTAAGCAAAAGTTGGAAAAGTTGGGGGAGATCTCCAAGGAACTTTGACCCAACAATATTTTTCAAGCTATTAGGATCCAAATTTGGGATGGAAATGCATAATTTTTGCAAAGTTAAAGGGATACTCTATACTAATGGTGCTATATAATTACAGTTCCATAGAAACAAAACTCTCTCCATTTCATACATACACACAAGAACACACAGAGAGAGAGAGTCTCATTGCTTTTTGGTTTAACTTCGAGTTCTTGTAAAAATTCAGAACTTCTACATGCCATTAGAAATACAGGAATTATCTCAAATTGGGGTAGACCATTGGTCTCTTGACCTCAGTACTGTCTGCACTGTTGGCAAATTTGTCACTTCCCAGTAATGCCATTTAATAGCAGACATATGCTCTGATCATTACCAAAAGCCAATCTTGATGCCATTCAAGTACTGCAAAAGAATGCTTTCAGGTGCAGCATACAGGTTCAAAAATCAAAACAAAATGTATTTAAATATCTCACAACAATGGTGGAATCAAAGATCACTAATATATCACTAATTATTACAGTCACTAATTATCTATGAAAAAAATAATATTTCTCTGCAGAGATATTTTATGCTCAGAAAGAGATGTTTCCCTGCACAGAAAACATTGTTTTCTGCACAAAACAACCACATGCAAATTTTACACAGAATGAGTCCCAACCTTGAAAGATTCTCATCAGTTCAGGATTCTTCTTGCTAAGGCTTCTAAACATTGAAAAAATAAGTTTTTGGTTTTTTTTAACATTTAATGTATGAAATTGCTCCAGTTTTAACACTTTAAAATTGAACAACAATATAACAATGTAACGCCATCACAAAATACTGCCGTTTTCTATGGACAGCTAACTAGTTCATCCCTACTTTGGGTTGTGAATGAGAAAATTGGAAATGGTTGCGTTGAAGTCCACTCTATCTAGTGGTGCATTTTTCCAAATATGTACGTATGTTGCACAGAATTTTGCCCAAACATATGCATTTTTTGCAAACAACGCTCCTCAATTTTTGTGACAACTTGCTTTTTGCAAGATATTCTCACTGATACAACCATTGTGGGATACAGATTTGGTCAGAGAACTGCATCCCAAAATTTGGAGGGGTCTATTCAGAGAATGTTTTTTTGGTTCAACTATTGATTAAGGAAGCACAAGTTAAGCAGTTTTGAAATGTGAACTACATCAATTATCTGCTACAGCTCCTCTCGAAATCTTTTGAGTTATATATTAAGAAAACAGCAACAGGAAAATCCCCTAGTCTAATTTCAATTTCTGGTGGCTTTGAGGGCACCAGTTGCAGAATTCATTGACAAGGACTTTCTTTAAAATAACTGAGCACCTTGCAGGATCAGTGCCAGTTTCCACCAGCTGGCATGAAGAACGGGCAATGGCTAACGAATCTTTATGGGACTCTGGTGTAATTCTTTGGAGGGGGGAGTGGAGAGTGAAAGTAATGATTTCTGTCCCTTTAGGATCTATCAGGATGACAAACTGTGACAATTTTAAGGTAGAGAATATTTCTTTTGAGCAAGGTGGCTTTAAAAAAGAAAATCAAAGATAAATCCTCAGCTGCTTCTTTCACTTTTTTTTTCTCCTCCTCCTCTCTCTCTTCCTATTAGTTTTTTGACAGTCTGCTTATGGAGATCTGGCTTGTCAAGATGAAAGTCACCTCAGTCTCTTTCTCAGAGCTATTTCAGTCTCTTTTAAGGAGTTAAGTACACTGTCAGTTACTTGGAATGGGGCGCGGGATCCACTCATCCGCATACAAGTCGTGTAAAACTTCTTAATTTAGTAGAAAAAGAGAATGCCTGGTTTTCCCCCACCCTCCAGCACTTTCGTTTAACACCAAATGCTAAAGCAAGCTGAACTTCTCAGGTGGAAAACGGAGGTGCTTCTGAAAAAAGACCGTAGGCTGCATTCCTTTGGTAGAAAAGTGGGGTGGAAGACTGGGGAATCTTGGTGAAATCAGGCATTGCTTGGATTTTTGGTATAAAAATATTTCAAATAACTGAATGAATTAGCATGGGATGGGTGAAGGAGGGATGGACAGATCGAGTCATTTCTGACCCTTGTCAGTTTTGCAGATGTTCATGTATAAATCAGTTTAGTGGCACTTGTTCGTTGTCATCATCTTCATTCCAACTACCAATTAATTTGCACAAGAATCAAATTGCAATACACATATTGAATATATCATGTTAAAAGAAATACCTATTTCTAAACGGATTTTCCCTCTCGGTGCTTCTTGTTTTCTAGATGAATTTTCCACAAAATAGGCATTTCTTAAAATATGAATGTACTTTTTCTGAGCTGAGAAAATCATACGGTAAACTCCAGAGAAAAACCAACTAGAAAGGTTGACTATTCCGAAAAGAACTTGTGAAAGCTTTGCCATTTCTATCCTACACTATTCCACTTTCAACATCCTGTGCAATTCTGGGGTTGTAGTTTCCTGAGATCAAAGAGCTCTCTGGATAACAATTCTAAAGGCCCTTCCCTAAACTGCAAATCCCTAGATTCCATAGGATGTTGAAAGTGGAATAATTACAGTATGGACCTTTCTGCACGGCATTTTCCATGCAAAAGAGCGCCTGGAGCGTCGCACAACTGTGAGGAGCGATCTGCATGCTGCACTCACAATCGCGTGATGCTCCAGGGGCCGCCAGGCGCCGATTGTGCACCTTTTCATTTTCGGCTAGAAGCCGAAAATGGTGTGCGATCACACATTGCTCCCGGGCCCCACGTGCACTTACCTGGCGTGCGGAGCCTCCAGAGCCGTATCGGTTGCGCTTCCTGCCCCAGTGCAGCCTGGGAAGGTCCCAGGCTGCATGCAGAAGGAAGAGGCAGGGCTTTTGCGTGAGCAGGCAGCTCGTGCGGAGCTGAAGCAGCTGGGACACGAGAGCCTCTCGCTGGAGGCTGCTCGAGCAATCTCCGCACCCCAGTGCCAGAAAAAGGTAAGGTGCAGAAGGGGATTCTTGATGTTGTAATCCAAAAAAGTAACTCCTCCAATCAGTGGCTCTGATCTACACATAAGGTAATCTACACATCAAGTCAATTCTCTCTAAAATGTGGGTTGAACAATATCCTCCAGGAGAATAAACATGTGACCCTTTTTACTTGCCCTCTATATTTGGTACCCAGAAATACATCAATGCTACAGAAGGAGGTTCTCCAACATAACTACCCAGTTTTATCTCTTCCAGTGCAGTCATTCTTGATCAGGATTCTGATCAATCAGTCATGACAAGTCATTGGAAGAGATAAAACTAGGTAGATATTTAGGGTAGGCTAGCCAGTCACCTAGGCTAGAATCATATTTTCACTTGCCTGGGCTTAAGCCCCTCTGAACTCTTGTGGCAGAGGACCTCATGTATAGAACTGTACTGTTTACTTTCGTGGCTGTCATCCTACCTTTCAGTAGTGAATTTCAAGATTTAATTTAGTTTTGCCTCTTACAAGCCTTCTGCAAAACTCAGCTTTGTGATCCAAAATCCCAGTATGATGGAAGAGGAGGGGGGAATCTCAGCAGAGTAAATGAAGGAAGGGCAAAAGCAAAAAGAAAAGAAAAAAAAAGATAGGGTTGAGTTGATTCCTTTGAGCCAAAGCAAAAGCAGAGAGGAGATTTAGCAGCTGTTCCTTGTGGCAGAAAATCATCCCTGATTGTTGGCAGAACAGAGGCCTAGAAGTGTCAGGCAGATATGGCCAATCCACAAAGATAAATCCTGACCTGTAGGCCTCCTAGCTGCACATGTCATGCCTGTAATTTTGTCATGGTCGGGAAAAAAAAATGTCAAAAGTCATGAAGACCCAGGAAAAATGAAAGGGAGAAAAGTCACTGACAAGTTTTGAAGTCATCAAATGACCCTTGAAGCTCCTGTATCTTTCTAATCTGATTTTCTGAAGGTTTACCGAGCTGCTTTATTAGCCAGCCCCTAACCCTTAACTTGCAAAAGATGTCCAAGCTTGTGTGTGTGCATGTGTGTGTGTGTGTGTTGAAGTTCACAAAAGAGAGCTTGGCTCTATGATTTGCTTCCTTTTATTTCATGCATTTAATCTTTGTCACATTTATGAATCACTTTTACTCGAGAACTGAAGACAAAATGTAAGGAAGGTAACAGCAGTAAATCTACGAATAAAAACAACATTAAAAATCTCAGAATTCCAGGAAAAAAAATTCTCCACTATGTAAAAACATTAGAAAGTAGCTTCTTTGTTTGGGGAGCAGAGATGCTTTTTACTTTGGAGAAGCAAAAGTGTTGCTAGATTCTGTATCTTTAAGGATTGTGTAGAACATTGGTTCTTAGACCTTGGTCCTCCATAGCTTTTGGACTTTGGTTCCCAGAAGTCCAGCCATTTTGGCCAGTGGTCAAGGATTCTGACAGCCGAAGTCCAAAGGTTGAGAACATTAGTGCAGAAGAGGGTATTCCAGCAGGTGTTGGTTGTCATACAACACTTGCTTCTACACAACCTTTACAGGGACAGGATATTCATTCTTCATTTCATCTGGCAACTCTATGGTGAGAGTGAAGTTGTTTACCTTTTGTTTAGAACTTTCCCTTATGACACTTCTTCCTCGCCTTCCATGCTCTTATATTATATCACTTCGGGGTCAGTAAAGTAAGTAGGTGGATGCTAGATAGACAAACAACAGAGACCAGAATCTTATTGGTGTCTTATGCATGAGAAGAAAGAGTGGACTGTTAAAGGTGGAGTCCAGAGTATGGATGTAAGTCTTCACAGAGGCCATTTCCACACTACACTATTATAGTGCTATTATTCTACTTTCAACATCTTGCGGAATTCTGGGGGTTTGTAGTTTCCTGAGGCCAAAGAGCTCTCTGGCCGAGAATTCAAAAGGCCCCTCCCTAAACTGCAAACCATAGGATTCCATAGGAATAATAGCACTGTAATAATGTAGGGCAGAAATTGCTCAAGTTTCTTCTCAAAGGTTCATTGTGTAATTTCAACAATTTCCTCTGATTGCAAGAAAGTCTTTGGAAACCAAGCTGTTTTCAAAGGCTTTGTCCAAATTGAGACTTATTCCCCAGAAAATTTGCATGTGGTTGTTTTACTCAGAAAATGACATTTCTCTGCAGGGAAAATAATATATCAATGTAGAAATATCAGCTCCTAAGCAGAACATGCGGTTTTCTGTGCAGAAAAAGCCATTTTTTATGCAACACAACCATATGCAAATTTTACACAGAATAAATAGCTGCACCATTTTGTGCACAGAAAACTCCATTGTCTAACCAGGAAACCATACTTCTGCATTGAAATATTATTTTCCATGCAGCCAGTGCTATTTTCTGTGCAGAAAATGCTGTTTTCTGTCCTAAACAAAACCTGCACTTCATCATCCTATGACATTCAACAGAACTTTTCTCATTTCTTGACACATGCAGCAGAACAAAGAAACCTCATTTGCTCAGGGGGCAATGGGTTTCACCAAGTAGTTTATGGGAGTCTGGCACAGCCTGAGGAAATTCCGAAGAGCTGGTTTTAATGTAGTCCCTGGAGAGACTGCAGGGTTAGACATCCTGGACTGTATGCAAAAGCTATTTTGTAAAAATTATTCTGAAGCTTTTCTTAATTCATGGCCACTATTTTGGGGACAATTGCATTCCTCTTGCTGTACTTCATATGCTAAAGCTCTTATTTCTCTGAAGTTCATCTACATTTGTGTCCACATCATGTTTTCCAGATACAGACTGACTATTACTGATATAAACAATTTTATTTGGTCTTTTTCCCCTTCAAGCACCACTGAAGAATCTTTCTGTCCTCCAAGGGTAATCTTGACTGATTTGTGACAGTGTAATATCCACAGCCATTTATTCTAAGCATTAAGAGTTTTGGGTGACCATCTGTTATATTTCCCCATCTTTCAGGTCCTTAAACACCCCATTTCTATTCCTGAAAGTGCACAATTCTTCAGCTCCAAATTGTATCGAATAAACTGCACCTACAGACATGTTCTTGGGATCTTCTGTCTTGGGCCTGCAGCATTCCCAATTCTTGAAATTCAGGTGGCAGCAGGCTGCCTTCCAGCTCTGCTGTGCTGCACATATTTTTTCCATTTGCTCCTCAGCTTCCCCATTAGCCTTCTTCTGCTGGCGGCAGCAATGAAGTCTTGCTGCTGGAGAAGCCTACAGCCTTTCAAGCATCTGTACATTTTTGAGGCTTGATGGGATGCTGGAGGCGATAAACCATCCACCAAGACAATTTCCCAAGGCAGAGAGAGATTGGTATGCACCAACAGCAGCCTGAGGTTGAAGCCTGTGGTCTGTCATTGTCGTTCTACCTCATGGTGCTGTAGTCATCAGAATCAATGAACAGAAAGTCCAGGCTGAAGACAAGGCAACATCTGCAATGGGCAGTAAAAAGGCTGGGGGCGATTTCTTATTCTCCCTTTTTCAACCCCACCAAAAATTCAAAAAATATAGAACATGGACAATTTCAGTATGTTTCTATAAGAGACTGTGGAGATTGTCTGAGAGCTTCACAAATCACCTTTTCCTT
Organism: Cyclura pinguis; assembly: GCA_030412105.1. Lineage (NCBI taxonomy): Eukaryota > Metazoa > Chordata > Lepidosauria > Squamata > Iguanidae > Cyclura > Cyclura pinguis. The sequence goes on from CM059608.1 coordinate 5,065,104, forward strand.
GGTGAAGTCATGGTAGAGAAAGCACAACCCAGAAAGAAAAACTGATTAGACAAAAGAAGTAAACCAAACCAAAATCCAGGTAATTGAAGAAATCTCCAGGTAAGTTTGTTTGTTTGTTTGTTTGTTTGTTTGTTTGTTTGTTTGTGGCATTTGCTACTTCTCAACCCAGCAGGGCCCCTGGGGGGATGAACAATGGGCAAACCATTCAAAGCTGTAAAAATATAGTTTAAAGACAAACTAAAAACTCCTCTTAAAAATAATTTTAAAAACACAGACAAACAGCCAGATGCTTGAGAACCAAAGGCCAAGTGAAATAGCATCATTTTATCTCTCTTCTGGGAACTCAAGATGCACAGACCCAGCCTGACCTCTCTTGGGAGGGAGTTCCACAGTCCAAGTGAAGCTACAGCCCTGTCTCATCTGTCCACCAGCGTAGTTTCATAAAGTGTTGGGACACCTTACAAGGTCTCCTCTGAGGATCTAAGAATTCAGGAAGGCTCATCAAAGTGGGAGAGAGTCTCTCAGATATTTCAGCCCCAGGCCATTTCCTTTGCATTTGATTTCCAGATCCTAATAACACAGAAGGGTTGATGTCTTCCTGTTTCTTTTTTAAAGCTTTCCAGATAAAGCTGGCTAGCTTCTACACTGTGCTAGGTTGGACCTTTCGTCTGATCTCTGTAGCTTATTCTACAGAGATGATTCACTTTTCCCTGCATTTCCTTCTCGCTTTGTCTGTCTGTTTGTTTGTTGCATATGCTTTTTTGTGTTGTGTTGCATACACTGTCTTGAGCTCCAGTGAGCTCAAGACAGGGAAGGGAGGGAAATAATATTCAAAAATATTTGAAAAATAAACCAAAAACATGTTTTTTGTATACTGAAAGATCCTGAGAAAGCTTCTGAACTGATGAGAATCTTTGCATATCAGGAGATATTCTGTGCAAAATTCCCAGTGGTTGTTTTGCTCAGAAAACAGCATTCTCTGCACTGGAAACAGTTTTTTCTCTGCACAGAAAATAATACTTCTGGGTGAAAATATCATTCTGTGCACAGAAAAAGCTGTTTCCTATGTGGAAAATGCTGCAATTGAGGGCAATAATGCAAAATTCGCACATGGTTAAGTTGCACTGCAAACAGCATTTTTCTGATCAGGAAAAAGCTTTTTCTGTGTAAAACAAATAATATTTCCATGCTGAAATATTTTTCTGCACCAAAAAAGCTGCTTCCTGTGCAGAAAATGCTATTTCTTTTCAAAGCAACTACATGGAAATTTGGTGCAGAATAAGTCCCAAATTGCAAATAAGTACTGAAAGCTACCAGATTTCCCCAAGGTGATTTCCGCACTACGCTGTTATGGTGCTATTATTCCACTTTCAACATCCTGTAGAATTCTGGGATTTGTAGTTTCCCGAGGCCCAAGAGCTCTCTGGATGAGAATTCCAAATGCCTGTCCCTAAACTGCAAACCTCAGGATTCCATAGGAACTTGACAGTGGAATAATAACACTATCACAGTGTAGGGTAGAAATGGCCAAAGTGGGAAGAAAATGTCTAAAATTGCTCCTAAAGACCACAGAAGAGTTACATCACTATTCCTTTGCTGTAGGCACCTGGAACTTGCTTAGAAGCAAACTTCATCTCCTGCTGTTTTCAACTATCCTTCAAAAATGCTCAAAGTCTAATTTATACATACAGGAAGCCCCCACCTTTTGACTCCCTGTTATCTGATGGCTCACTCTTCTGATGCATCCAAATTAGGGACAAGTTCCATTAATTCAACAGGAGTTCCATTCTTTTACCAGTTCTTCTGGCCAACAGAGGCTCACTTGGGACCACTCTCATGCACATTCTGCTTGCAAAGTTGAGACGGGGGGAAAGGGTGCTAAGCTAGATGAGAGACTTGGCAAACAGTGCGTGGCCAGTTGGTCCCAAGTGAGTTTTTGCAAGTTGCTCATGCTCCCTACAGTACAGTACATGGATTCTGCTTTTCAACCATTTCCATTTTCCTGCAGTGTTCCAGTCCCTAACCTATCAAATAAGTGGATGAAGCCTGTACATCAGGTAGTGGTTTGAGTGCTAGGCTAGAACCTTGGAGATGCAGATTCAACTCTCCGCTAGACATGAAACCCACTAGTGACCCTGTGGCAATCATCCTCTCTCTGCCTGACCTACTTCATACTTCTGTTGTAAGGATAAGGAAGAGGAAGAGACTCATCTCCTCTAGTTTTGGAGGGAAGGTTGAATATAAGTGTAACTCCTCCACTTCATAAACCATTTCAGGACTGGACAAATGGCCACACTTTTTTCTTCCTTCTTCTTTAAAACAAAGCTGGCTCAAGTTATTTTTCTGCACAAAACAAAGTCACCTGGGGCCTTTTCAGGCTATACTACTATGGCATTATATTCCATGTGAATTGACATGGAATTAGTTCAGGTAGCCCCTAGAGCTCCTTGGCTTAGGATTGTATTGCTATGTTCCTTCAAGTCATTTCCAAATAACGATGATCATAAAGCAAATCCATTGTGGGGTTTTCTGGGGCTGAGGGTGTGTGACATACCCAAACTCACCCAATGAGTTTCCATGGCCAAGTTGGCTGGATCTCCTAGTTTAGAATATCCTCCCTAAACTACAAATTCCAGGAATCCACAGAATAGAACCATGGCAGTTAAAGTGGGAAAATATAATTGTGCAAAGTGAAATGATCTCTTATCCCATGAACAGAAAAATCTTGAGTCATTAAGAGGTGTCTTCTACCACTCATGAAAAAAAAACCCACCTGGTAAACACAGAGGTAGCATCACACTGCTACTCCCTAAGTGCTCCCTGTATCTGGTACCTGAGGCAGGTAAAGCCCTCTGCCTGATGGTAGGGCCAGTCCTGATTGAAAGACCATTTCCACGGGTTACCTTATCCTGTAGTCTTCTGGCTGCAATCCTGGCAGTGCCTCTGCAGAGATGGGTGTGTGTCCCCAACATCGCTCTCCACATTAGATCACATCCCTGTGGAAGAGAGTGTAATGGACACATCTCTTCCTTCTGCAGCACAGCCGGGCTCTTTCCCATGCTGTGCTCGGGCAGGAAGTGCTTCCATCATGCTTCTGGGCCTTCCACAGGGCAGGTAAGTTCAGGAAGGTCATGAGATCGGGGGTCATTGATGGGGAAATCTCATCAATGATTTATTCTGAGATCATGTTGGTTGGTGATGGGGGAAGGACAGGACTGTGATGACTTCTTGCAGAAGTGTCACCGCAGTCCCACTCTTCTCATGTCCCCATGTCAAGATGCAGTCCTCAAGCAGAAAGGGCCTAAAACATACACATGCACTACTCTGAAAGTAATAAACTTGGAATAGGAATCTTTAAAAAAAAAACCAACCCTAGCATAGAATTTTTCTCCTAGTTATTTCATTTGCTTGGATTTTTTTTAATGTTTGTGTTTGTATTATTCAAAAACAACACTCTCTCACTTGTCACTTCCTCAGAGTTGCCAGAAACAAAACTGGAGAGGGGTTCTATACCTTTAATGATTATTTAGAAGGAATTTCAGCCAGTGTAGCTTGTCTCTCACCCAGGTAATAAGCCACACTTGCTGAAATTACCACCTTTATACAACTATGAAAGATGTCGAAGCTGTCTCCAATTTTCCCTGTGGCTAGCTGCAGTGGGGATGCCAGGCTGAAAACTAGAGATGGATCCTGCAGCTTTCATGGTTGTGTAGAAGAGAGAATTTCAGTAGATGTTGCTGGTGTCTTGTTGTCTGACAAGCCACGCCTACTGAAATTCCCTCTTCCATACAGCCATTACAGGTAAAGGAGCCATCTTCAGTTTTCATTTTGGTGACCCTATCCCTCCTTCCTCTGCTCCTTGGTTAGGGCAAGATTTTAAAGCCAGTTCTGTAGGATCTTCAAGTCTGAATGCTAAATTCCCACACTATACACTGAAATGATCAAGCCAGCACTCTGACTACTAACCTTTCACCACAGTAATAAATGCTTTGCTACTATGCTAAGTAATATAATTATGATTTCAATTAATTCTTCTCATAAACACATAACAGTCCTATGCTATGTATAGACATGAGGCCTATTTCTTATTTCCCATTAGCATTTCACTCCTCGTTCCCTATACCCTTTTTTTTTTCTTGTTTCATAGTCATTTAAATGCTAGAATTATACCTTTGGCAGACTTTTTTAAAAAATAACTAAACAAATCTGGACTTAAACAGCTCGCGTTTGGAGACAGGAGACCATTTCTAGTTAAATAAATCCACTTCTACCTCTCACTTACAATATCCACCATTTGAAAGCAAGAAAAATGAGAAATTGGTAGCATTGTCGAAGGGACACTAGAAGAACCAGGGAGTAAATGGCTGCACCTAGGGCCAGATTGTCATTGGCTCATTTGGGGCCAATCCTGCATCACTTCACCAGCTAGAAGCCTAGCACTGAAGGAAATATCCTGGTATTTCTGTTATGAACAACATTTTATGTGTTACTAGAAGGGGGAAAAGGCATAACATGAGTCTGTTAGTCTCTCAAAAGCTGTAGGTTTGAAAATGGATCACATGTAAGATCTTTGTGCTGTTTTCTATTGCCTGACAGTCCTCCTTCCTTTCTTCCTTTCCTATGCTGTTAGTCCTAGCACATGTACAGAAAGGGGAGCAATTTTTGACACTCTTTCAAGGCCATCATCATTTTCATCTGGCCTTGGCTACACTGTGAATCTAAGCGACTGTAACTGAATCGGCCCCTATGAATGCTTGTTGAGAAACAATTCTCACAGAGTTCTAGAACATGCAGGCATCTTGCCAGAGATGCAGGAGAAGCTTAGTTGCTGTGGAGGGAGCTGGAAGTGGAGATGCCTGAATTCCTGAGACCGTTTTGGCTCTTCTCCTTATAGGTATTTTTTAAGGGAGGCACCTTACTAGAGCTATGTGCCTCTTGGTGCAAGGTGAAGGGCAAGAGTATAAGGGCTCTTAGCCTGGGACCACAGCCTTGGGTACAATAGAGACCTGATTTGTATGCTGAAGCCAGAGGTACTGGGCAGTGGAGCAAGACAAGCTACTATGCATTGGCCTTTGGAAGCTTTTGCCAGAACAGCATGCTTGCTCTCTAATTAAGAAAATGTAGCACCCATTGAATAGAATCCCACAAGGCCAGCTTTGACTAAGGCCTTTTCCACACAGTGTTGCTGTCCTGGGATGGGGACATGTTGCTTCTAGTCCACAAGTCATGCTTTCACACGACATTATTGCTGTACCACTGCCCATGTATCCCCAGCCATCACAATTACGGGTTATACCCTTACCAGAAAACAAACCAGTAATGGCCCCAGACTGCACGTGCTGTGAGAAAATGGAGGAATAGTGATCTAGGTGCAGCCAGCCAGTGCAGAAGGGTGTGTTTGGGTCATGCTCATATCCCGGCAGCAGCACTGCAATGGAAAAAGTGTGGAAATGGCCTCAGTATTGGGAATGCTTCAAGTTAAACTGACCCACATGTTTATTTATGGTCGTTTGTTTACTGTGTATTTCTGGGCAGCCAAATATGCATTCAGAATTTACAAGGGCACTACAATTTCAATTAGCCAACTATTTGTTTAGAATTTACAATATGACCATTTCAGTCATAATGGGCAGGACAAGGTGTGGTGGTGGCGGTAGAACCAACCAATGGAGCATAAGGAGGGAGAGACATCTCTTGCTGTTCCACCTTTTGCTCACCATCCACCAAAACGATTCCTACCTACTCTAGTAGAATACCATCAGTCTGCAAAGTGGTACTGTTTAATGCCAGGTCAGTGACTGGAAAGATCTGTATGATCCAGGACTTGATTCTGGACAAGCAAGCTGACCTTGCATGTATAATTGCATGTATAATTGAAATCTGATTAACTGAAGGGACAGGCGTCAACTTGACCTAGTTATGCCCACCAGGTTTCCAGGTGCAGCAGCAGACAAGATCTGATGGGCAAGGAGGAAGAATCACAGTGATCTATCATGAGTCCATTCTCCTCTTGCGGTACTCTGTCTGACAATCTCTGAGATTTGAGAGAGTACATCTGGCAAAAGTTCAGTGAGACAGGATAGAGATTCTGTTGGTGTACCGTCCACTCTGCTGCCCAACTCTCTCCCTGCCTAAACTGCTGGAGGTAGTCTCAAAGGTTGCATTAACCTCCCCCAAATTTACTGTGCTGGGGGATTTTAATATTCATGCTGAGGCCAGCTCAGAATTTCATGACTTCCTTGGCAGCTATGAGCCTGTCCCAATGGATAATTGTCCCAAGACATGTAGCAGACCACACCTTTGATCTGGTTTTTGCTGGTCAGGATGATGGTGATTGGGGGTAGGGAAGATTGAAAGAACCTGGTTGTCATGGACAGATCCCCACCTGGTAGGGTTTAGATTTGCTGGGATTCTTACACTCTGCCGTGGTTTGAGGTCCATTGTAAATGGTCCACCCACAGAGACTAATGGATTCGGAAAGAATCTTGAATGCTCTGGTGGATTTTCCAGTGATTCTGTTGATGCCATGGTTCAAAGTGCAAAAGTTGTTTGCACTCAAGTAACTCTCCAACAGGGTGGAGAGGAGATGAAAGGGTAGAATCTTTTCCTTGCCAGTAGGCTCAGGCAAAAATAAACTGCTGCAGCCTCTCCTAGCTTTTGTACTCTTCCTCAATAATAACTTTTGTTGTCCTGTGGGCTGTCAGATGTTGCCTAATTATATATGTTATATGTGTTGCAGTTTTCTTCTGTGAAATATTGGAGGGCATGCTATAAAGATTTTAAATTGAAATTTAAAGAATTGGCTCCCTCTAGATTCAGCGTCAAGGCATTGGAGTGCCCTACCTGAGGTGAAAGACAAGATGGTATGTCACCTACTTTCTGTAAACTGAAGTTAGCTGAATGGACAGCTGCACTTTTCTTCGGCGTTGGGACTGGGATGGTGTCTTCGACCACACTGAAAGGAGGCTAGCTTAGGTTTTGTGACACACCCAGTTCTGTTCTTTAACAGAGAAGAGCATACAGAGAGGTGATGAGAAAGACTACCACTGCTGGCCCTAGCAGACATTTCCTTCATTCTAATGGGAGGATCACTTCTGCAATTGCTTATTGCTGCCTGTCATTGTTCTTTAATCTTATGATGGAGGACCTGACAACGTTAGAGGGGTCTTGCCACCAGACACATCTGCATCCCCTAAACATTAAGTCCATGCTGCAGTGAGAGTTTTAATAATAAACAGTGCCTAAAAGATATAGGGCCTCACTTCTCCTCAAACTCCAGGATTCTACAGAATGGAACCAAGGCAGTTAAAGAGGAATAATAATGTGATATAGTGTAGTTGGGATGGGTCCCTGAATGAGACAGATATTGTATGAGATAGCAGCATATTAATGCTCCACTCAAGCTTTATTGCTGTCTCAGAGGAAAGCCAAGATGGTGTCTCCTGCATGTTGTTAGACTGCCAGTTAAATAGGTAGGGAAAGAAACACTCTAGTCTGCTCTGCTATACAGAAATCTAGTATTTGTTACATCGTGTGAAGATAAAGGACAATAATCATGAATATTTGTCAAACTAGAAGGGCTATTAAAGGCACCATTAGAAAGGCAGGTAGAAAATTTAGTGCCCCAAAGACTCACATCAAGGGTAAAATCTTCCTCCATTTCGCCAATAACTCTACCAATGGTGTTCCACCTGACTAGAGATGGTGGAGAGAGAGAGAGAGAGAAAAGGGCACAACCCACCTCCCTCCTGTTTTTTTCTGCAGACCTCGTGAAAACAGGAAGCATTTTCTCTTTGCTCATGGCAACACAATGTGGCCATGTTTTGCATGCAGGATCAATGGAAAGGGCTAGTAGCCGTGTATGGCTGCAGGGACAAGTGGAATCTCTGAAGATGTGAGTTAGATCTCTTTCATACCATTGAAGACATTTTTATTCACTCTCAAGTACAGATTTCTGCCCCAGGAGAAACAGGGTACCTGGAACTCTCCAAAGCCCATCTGATGGCAAAGCCTCCCCTTTTTCAATCATCAGATAACGAGTCTCTAGGGGTGGGGAAAAACATTTGTTATACATATTAATGCAACCAATCAGAGATTCTTGACCATTCCCTGCCAGTGGTAAAACTACTAGGTTTTTTTTTTTTTTAATTCCTGTTGCTTTCTGTTTGCTTGGGGATTTTTTTTTTTTAGAAAAAAAAATCTTAACAAGCCACTGACTTATATTGTCAAGAGTTGCTTCAAGTAGGGATTAATTAGGCAGTGCATTCATGTAAGCAGATCTTGTATCATTATGAGTGTGTTTTGGAAAGCTCCACAGGGCTGAAACAAAGGCAAAAGGATTTTGATTTTGTTTAATATAGTCAGCAGATTGTAGATAGATAGTAAGTAGGTAGATAGATAATTAGTAAGGTTATTTCAGAATGTAATAATAATAATAATAATAATAATAATAATAATAATAATGGTCATAAAAATATCAAAATAATCATACCATTGTGATTAACATAAGTCCAAAGCAGCATGAATTTTGATGCTGGCCTTTGCCACATGCTCTTTCATTGTTTATAATGACAGTCCCTTGGATACAATCTAGTGACAAGCTGGATGCAGTGAAAATTGCTAAAACAAATTGGATAACTAAGAATTTGCTGCCCTCTCATGTACAAGATAGCTTGTGATGTGAGTAGGAGTGCCTCCCCCATGAACCTCCATTGCATTCATGACATTCAAAAGTTTGTTGCACAAAGCAGCTGTCTCAGTGCTCCTGTAATACCGAGACGATAGAAGCTGAATATAAGAAAGCAAAAGGGAGGCATAGAAGCTGGAGACAGGTACTTGTGGGATGTTCTACCCCATGTGCCACAAAAGCGTGGCTTGCTTTGAGTGCTAGGTAACTTGACATGGGTGGGTTTATCATTTTTTGCTCTGTCACAAGCAGCAAAATGTTCTGGGATAGTCCAACAAATGCAGGGGTATCCATGCCAACAATAGGACAAATTCCAACATTTATATTGTATTAATATGATGAATGGAAAATATATTTGAAAATATTTGAGAAAATTTTCAAAATCCATGTTTCTTACTGAGAATAACCTAGAACTGACTAGAATTTTTGCTATATGGCATTTCATCTTCACAAGATTTGGAATTTTTTTTTAATCTTTGTAATTTAATTTATTTATTTTAAAAAAAAATTTGGACAGGAAACAGCATTTTTGTAGAGGTCACCGAAATTTCTGCACAGGAAAAGTTCAAAAAAGAAGAAATGAGTGAATTTTGCACAGAATAACTCCCAAGCTGCAAATAGTCTTGGAAGCCTGCAGAGTTTTGGAGGCCTTCTCACAGTAGAAAGAAAATCCTTAAAATTATTGCTAACTTCAAGAATTAAATTTAGCAAAAAATTCCATGCCTACTCAAATGTTTTCTTAAGCCAAGCAGAAAGTCCTAAAATGATCCACAAAAGCTCAGATACACGTAGGGAAAACCTGAGGGCAGTGACAATATCCAAGTCAGGTAGTCAGCATGTTATTTTAAGAGGAAATGGTGGGAAAAGAGTATGTAGGAAGGATCAGTCATGGTACAGAAATGGTAGGAAGGAAGGCTTTGAGATGATATGGAAGAAGGAGGGAAAGACAGAATCATAGAAGCATAGAGCACGAAGGTACTAGACCAGCCTCCTGCATGTTGCTTTGAGATGGCATGAAGGAAGGATAAGCACATCACTAAAGCAGGCTCCAAGGTAAATTCATCTATAGTTGGGATGGGCTTCCCAGGAAAATTGAAAAAGTTTGAAAAGTCCAGTTGGATTGACAATCCAGTCATTACCCTTTAGCCAACTCTCCTCTGTTAAATTTGCTATTTTGTATCCATTCATAGTGACAATGCAGCAGGAAAAAAAAACACATTTGGTATAAATAAGTTTGTACATCTCATAACAGCTTGGAGAATTCATTTGTATGGACTACAGCTCCCAGATTCTGGGAGTTATAGTCCAAAAAGGAGCATTTTTTTCTCTCCAAAAACTGTGTCTAATCAAAATACTTCTCACTTTCCTTGAAATCTCTCAGTTTTTCTCAAATGCAAAATTGTAGCCATAAGCACAATTTACTTGGAAACAGGATGAAGTAAAAATGTTAGCAATACTTGTAGTTTTGTCATATACCTATTTAGATAAAAGACCAGATAGAAAAAAATCTGATATTCCAGAAGACAAGCCATGAAAATTTGAAAAGCAAACAGGTTTTTCATGTGTGAATGCTGAATGGCTTAAAAAATGTAATATCACTGCAATAACAATATCTTAGCTATGGACCCCAGAACAGATGGAGTTGAAGGGCATGAGCCCTCACTAAGGCCTTCATAGCACTTGGTGAAGAAATCGCCCCGTGCCGGTACTCACCAGACTGAAGTGCTCCATCGGCGGGTCCGGAGCAGTGCGTGGCTGCACTCCACACTGCTCCGGGGACGAAAATGGCGGCTTCTGGTTGGTGGAGGCTCTCCACCAACCGGTGAAGCTCGCCAACCTAAAGCCTGCCCCCGGAAGATCTGCAGGCTCGCACTGCACCGAAGCACAGCCACGGAGTGGCGCGCTCCGTGCTTTTGAAAGACCTGTTTTAAGTGGTCTTTCAAAAGCATGGAGAACGACCACTTTGGGTCGTTCTGGAGTGGGCTGAAGTCCGAAACTACACAAAGTAGTCCAGACCCAGTCCGCTTCCAAGTGCAAACGTCCTCCCTGGAGGACGCTCTGCACCGTTCTAAAAACAAACTGCCGAAAAGGCGTAAGTCTAGCAACTAAGACTGTCATCCTCAATGTGGAATTATCAGTCAGAAGTGAACCAAATGATCAGCCACTAAGAAACATAGAGACCAAGACTATCAGTGAGCCCCCGCAGGTGTAAGATCTATGCTATGCATCCTTGCTTAGAAACAGGCTATACTGAACACATGGAGGGCACATCTAAGTACACGTTGTACTTATAAAAGTCTGCATATTTAAGGATGTTTCAGTGATGTTGGGTGCAAAAATTAATTTGATCTCCCCCAGCAAATTACTTGCAAGTTGGCCAAATTCATAGCAATCTGCCCACCAATGTTGAGCTTTCCTTCCACCTTAAAAACAGTTCCAAGGTCCCTGATCTTGATTATATTTTGTTGTAATTAAGCAAGCTAGAGTGCCTCTCAGACACAAAGAGTGAGTTCGCAAAAGTCTGTTCTCCATATAGTTTTGCCAGAGTTATATCCTGTTCTGTTCCTCCTGACATTTCTTCTAGACATGCTGTCTGTACCTCCCTGAATGTGTACCTTCTTGACAAGGTTCTGCTCCATTTTTTTTATCCACAGCCTTGGGCATTGCTGTCTGCTCTGTAGTTTTCAGTCCCTCTAACGAAGAAGTGAGGTGACGTATTACTTTTTAAAACACAAACCACACATGACTAAGGCCCAATAATTCTCCCGCTCCCCCTCGAACCCTGAATGATTCAGTCTGACATCAGTCAGTGCCAGTAGTGGATTTTTGATAAACCGCAGTTGTCTGCTGTGTGCCACAACATCTGTACTTTTTCACACCAGGGGCATATGTCTTCCTCTGGAGAATGAGAGATGTGAATGCCCACAGCGTGGGCAGGCAGGAAAATGGAGAGGAAGATTCTGAGTTATCACTCCGAATAGATTGGCTTTTTCTCAGCAATTGCAAATGGCACATTGGGACCATGTCTTTGCTGGTACTTGTACTTTAAGACCCTAACAAGGAATTTTGTGGGACTTTCATATTATGCCAGAAATGAAATCAGAAAGAGATGGGATCTGAAAGAGACAGAGGTTTATTGCAATTCCCAATTAAAAGCACAACCCAGCTTGAATGAAGCTCTTTTCACTTCTATTGACTTTCATGGGAGAATATCAGAGCAATTGAGGATGAAGAAAGAGCAGGGGCTGAATTAGCAGGAAGGGGAAGAAATCAGGGTCAGAGAGTGCCCACAGTCCTCTTCCTAGCAATGGATGAGTGTTCTGTTTAACTTTGTTTTTCATAAGAATTTATCAAAATTCATAAATTTTGCCATATTGTGGATAGAAGTAACACAAGATACTCTTAAAAAAAGAAGACATGTTTCTCATTCTATGGCTTCGAGTACTCAACTCTTCAGTATTTGGTTTTGCATCCAGTATAGTGAACTTTAATGGTGCTGAATTAAGGCTACCAACTCATGTTTTCCCCCTGAGATCCTGCACTGGGAGATACCTCTATCCTCCCTTACTGAAGGATGTAACTCCCTTCTACGCTGTTCTCCACAGCCATGCAGTGGCAGGTGGACAGTGGGAAGCAACTGACAAATATCAAACCATAAGCTTTTCTGGACTACAGTTTTAGTGCTATTATTCCACTTTCAACCTCCTGTGGAATTCTGGGGTTTGTAGTTTACTAAGGCCCAAGAGCTCTCTGGCTGAGAATTCTAAATGCCCCTCCCTAAACTGCAATCCCCAGGATTCCATAGGAGGTTGAGACTGAAATAATAGCACTATAAAAGAATAGGGCAGAAAGACCCTATATGACTGTAGTGAGATGAACAACATTATCTTCCAAGAGCCTCTGGAGGTCTGTTGAAAGATACCAAACGATGCCTTCATCATTGTGCGTCTGGCTCTAATCACATGGCCAGATGTCCCTCTCTGTCCATCAGCCACTGCATGGCCATAGAGACAAGGAGGAGCAGAAGGAAGGTGGGTTGTCAGGGGGATGCAAGACAGGAAGAGAGGAAGGGAATTTCAGCCTCCCTGATACCCCTGAAGAAGTGGAAGTAGAAGAAATACACAGGGAAAAAAGCAGATTTCCACCTCCACATATCACCAACAAAATGCTAGCTGCTCATCTTTATTTATTCTTTAAAGGTCATCAACAGCACTTTGAATTCTTCCTTAGGTTGTCATAAGGCAGAAAGGATTTGAAGGCACACAACAACAACAACAACTCACTTTATGCCTTTGCAACAAGGGAGGTTGGATCGCATGGATCCCAGATCTCTTAATTTATGTGGAGCCACAGTGGCTGCCTAGAGTCATGCATGAATGGTGGATGTATCCAAGAAGTCACCCCAATGCTAGAGCCTTGTTTGTCTCTTACACACATAAATTATCCTGTAGAAGTGGTTGGCTGTTTTTGTCTGACACACTTTTGCCTGAAGATTGCAGCAGCCAAGTTGCACATGCAGTGCTTTTGTTCATGAAGATGTGCCTTGTGCGAGCATCCGTATTGCACATTCCTCATGGATGTATACACTGAAGACAGATGTGGATGCACACTTCATGGTGCATTTGGCCGCACATTTGGTGTCTTGGGTCCGATGCATAATATTACCAAGGGTAAAATTGGCACATTTAACGAACATGCCTGCATGAGAAGATTTGTACTACACAACTGCAATGAAGGATCCTGACCCTGGAATTTGCATCTAGATGTCAGCTGTCTAGCTGATGTGGAAAGGGTTCTCTGGAGACAGAAAGTTTGAAAGTGCGAAGGCACTTTTCTTGCTTTAGAAAGTGATTCATATTTCTCATTGTGCAGAGACTCACCCTTGTCAAATTCAATTGCTAATGTAGCCATAATGTAGTCTCCCATTATACCATTCCCTGAAAGGAGTTGCTGGCACCCCCCTGGAAAGGGCTTATCACCTGCCAATCCACTCTCCAAGAGAGCTAGGGATAGCAACCTGTGAATTTTAAACAAGCCCCCAGACCGCATACCTCCCAATCAGCAGCGGAGGTGAGCCAACCTGCACATAATGCCAAAATCTAGAAGAATCCACAGGAGACAGAGAATGAATCTGGGTTATGCTAAGGATGTGTGTGTTGGAAGGGGGAGGAGTTTTTAATAAGCAAGTTCATCCAGGTTTGAATAGTTTAGAAAGAGTTTGCAACTAAAGGTAAGAACCAGGAAAAGAAAGGGCTGGTTTGCAGGTATTACAGGAGGAATAGAGAAGTGTATTTTTTGCTTTTTCCTCAAAATGGCTTCCGCAATAACTCTGAAAGAACCTTGAAGGAAAAAAAAAAGGAATATTTAGGGTCACTAAATGAGAGGAATCTTCTTTTCTGCTTGAAAACAATGTATTGTACTGTATTCCTTTGAAAATTCTTATTTGGACTAAGGCTTGACAAGTGAGTTTCCTGAATGTTTCTTCCCTCATATACAGCTGTAGAGTTTAGTGCCTGGAGGGAAGGAGGGCATTAATTAAATTTTCTTGAAGAAAAACAGCCACAATGGAAGCATGGTTTCCAAGTCAAGGGGGAGGAATAGTCCCATATATCTGGAGTCCTACATTCAGTTCTGCATTCCTCATTTTAAAAAGCATAGAGGAAAATTACAGAAGGTTCAGAGAAGGGTAACAAGGGTGAGAAGAGGTATGGAGAACAAGAGACACGAGGAACGGTTGAAGGGGCTGGACATGTTCAGCTTGGTCAGCAGAAGACTTGAGGGGTGATATGATGAGACACGTTAAATAGGTCAAGGGCTGTCACAGAGAAGAGGGGGCAGGGTTTTTTTTCTGCTGCCCCAGAAATGAGAACCAAGTCTAATGGTTTGAAGTTATAGGAGAGAAGATCCCAAGTGATCGTGAGAAGGAACATCTTGACAGTAAGACCAGTTTGGCAACGAAACCAATTGCCTACAGGGATCATGGAGTATCTGTCTTTGGTTAATATTTTCTCTGCACTGAGATTTTAGCAATGTTACCTCATTCCAGGTGGCAGTTTCTTCTTCCTTTAGTATCATGTGTTTTATAGTTTATTGTATCCTTATTGTAAAGCTATTGTAGTATAGCATTATAGTAAGTGTCGAGTTTCCTCTTCCCCCCTCCCCCCTTCCCCCCATTACATTGTTGTTTTGATATGTGTCTATAGGACTTGTTCTCTCTTTCTGTGTTAGATATGTTTTTACGCTAATAAAAACAATTTTTTTCAAAAAAACAGAGGCTGGATAACTACCTGCTGGGGAAGTTTTGCCTGGAGATCCTGCAATGAGCAGGGGATTGGACTCGATGCCTATGAGGCTCCTTCCAATTCTAAGAGTCTATGACCCTTTCTATGCCTTACCTTATTGCATTGCCCCGTGGTTGCAATCCTAGCAACACAATGGTAATGCTCCCCTTTGCACTGGATGAGCTTCCTGCGGAAAGGAGCGTGATGGACATACTTCTTGCTTCCGCAGTGCAGCTAGGCACTTTCCCATGCTATGCTGGGTCAGGAAGTGCCTCCACCGTGCTTCTGAGCCTTCCACAAGGCAGTAAGTGTGGGAGCATCATGCAATTGGGTGTTATTGATGGGGAAAACCTGTAAATGATTTACTCTGTGATTGCGCCGGTTGGAGACAGGAGAAGGATGAGACTGCAACAATGTCATGCAGAAGTGTCATTGTGGTCCCGCTCCTCTTGCATCACCACCACAGGATGACATCTGTCTGCAGAAAAGGCCTATGATTCTAGGAATTTTTGCACTCAAAAAAAAGTACGTACTTGATTTCTAGTGTAAGTCCCAACTAAAACAGAGATGGGATTTAGGACATTGTGGTTTGCTCTGCCTTGTTGACCACCAGCTCATAGGGAAATGGACATGCATTTCTCCTCTTGCAACGGTGAGAATGCTCAGTTAAGATCACTTCCCAGCATCCCATCCTTCCTTTTGCCCCCCAAAAAATGGTACTAAGGATTTGCAGGCAGTGATAGCTGATGCCTCTATGATTGCTTGTGTCAGTCAGGCATAGAACAAATTTATATATATATATATATATATATATATATATATATATATATATATATAATTAGAGTTATTTATTAAAACAGAATCTCTAAAACAATATGGAGTACCAAAGTTTAAAAAGCATTAAACTATCTCATCCAATTAAAACATTACTTTTGAGCCATTAGCAATTAAAACACTTAACACACACATGGCATACTAAAAACAACACACTTAATTGTGTATCAGTCTGTCCTGATTAGTTAGGGCTAATGCCCTCTTTATTTATTTTTTTATTATAAGTTTTACTTCAAAATTTCCAACTAATAAAAATTAAATTAAATACAGAAAAAACAGTTTCTTTTACAATTTATACCTCCAATTATATAAGAACCCCTCCCATTTTGTTCCCCTTATTTTACGTTTCTCCCAAATTATATAATATCATCAATTATATGCTATCACCTTTAACCGAATGTACTTTCTATAAAATATTTTTTTCTCTCCATTTGTCGTACAATTTACATACAGTATATAAATAAAATTCTAAGTTTTGTAAATATCTTTCCCACTCTTAACTTAAGCACATCTTTACCATTTTTCTAAAATGATTGTCATGCATTGCTTTTAACCCAATACACTATTGATCTCCATTCTCACTCAAACTGTTGAGTTGACTTTGGTTTTATCAAACTAGAAAACTTCTCTTTTTTAACCTTCTGGTTAACAGAAAATTCTGGCTGGAGGTGGAAAGACAACAGAGAGGGGGCAGATAGAAACTCCCTTGGCAGGAAGTTCCAAAGTCTTGGAGCCGCCACCAAGAAGGCTCTATCCCATGTCTTTACAGCCGAGACCGCAAGGGTGGTGGGATGGGGAGAAAGCCTCCCTCAAAGACTGTAGGCTTGTATGGAGAGACCCAGGTTTTCAGATAGTCTGGGCCGAAGACACAAAGGTGGGTCCTATAATCCTGATACATTCTTATTTCATTCATTGAGATGCTGTAACAACTACCTGCATATTGACGGGGTTCATGGAGTATGGCCATTTCTGCACTATACTGTTATAGTGCTATTATTCCATTTTCAGCATCCTATGGGATCCTGGGTTTTGCAGTTTAGGCAGAGAATTTGAGAATTCTCAACCAGAGAGCTCTTGGGCCTCCTCAGGAAACTACAAACCCCAGAATTCCACAGGAGGTTGAAAATGGAATAATAGCACTATAACAGTGCAGTGCAGAAATGGCCTACGTTGATGCTGCACTGACTCAGGGAAGAGTGGTGGAAACATTTGGCACTGTGTAACTTCCAGAAGAGTGTTTGAAGCATTGCCCTCTCAAGGACATATATTCGAGGAAAAGAACTAAAATGCCAAGAAGGTGGAATCTAGTTTATTATTCAAAAACAGAGATTGTTTTGTCCAGATCTCTTAGGTCAAGATAGGTTCCCTTTGCCAGCTAGATAGTGACTTCCGCTCATGAAGCATACTCCTGTACATGTTTGGTACAAATCAGCAACTAAGATGGATATTCAGAAAACATTGCCTATTAAACCAGGTCGGTTGGAAGGGTGTAGAATCTCAGAACAGACTCTCTACTGAAAAGCCAAAAGCTGCATTAGCGGCCTCCAGTTTGTACCGTACGAATACCAGGACGAGATTTCAAAAGGCCAGTCTGCCTGTTAATGTCAGACAATGTCTATAAACCAACTTCCTATCTCGCATGAAAGAAAGCTTCCAATATTTCTTTTGCTTTCGCTAACTGCAAAATGTATGGGCCCTCTGAGCAGTTGGAGTATTTAAGGTCTTTTTAAGCCTTGTACCACCATGTTCTGATTAGCCTTTCAAAATTAAATGCTTTCAACATACTTTCATAAAGGAAGCTAATGATTGCTTGCTGCTAGAAAGATGAGAATAGTATGCATCAGATCAGATATATATATATATATATATATATCTCACATAGTTTTTATGCTGCCAAACACTCTTGATGACTCCATATTCCTTGTCCACGGCTCAGTGACCCGCAAATCTCCTTTGATAATGCCAGGCAGTGAAGAAAACCAAGCTGAACAGATCAGGAGAAAAATAGGGAGGGGGGGAAGCCATCGCTTTAGCAAGACGGCCCACAATAAAGCCATCATGTGACGTGAATCCTAAGAACATGCTGTAAGAAAAAAAGAGAGAGGGAGAGGAGAAAGAAGCAGGAGGAGGAGGGGGAGAGCGAGAGGAAGACAGGGAAAAGGGTATTGTGGTGGCACAAGCTGATAGAGACGTCAGAGCCGCTTCAATAATCTTATGAAGCCTGGGCCCAGTGTGGGGGCAAACGAGACCCATATTGAGCCTGCCGTGACAGCGAAGACCACCATGAGGAAGCTGCGAGGGGCAGGCGGCTGGACAAATCAAAGCAGAAGAAAGTAATTTTCGATAAATTAAAGAAATCTCCATGGAAATTAGCATGAAACATTTTCTAATCTCCGGCTTTTCACTGCTGACAAGGGTCACCGGTTTAACTTCTCTCTCTTATTTTATTATTCCCCAGCTGAATTCCTCCGCTTTTTTTTTTTTCTTTCCTAGGGAGAGAGAGAGAGAGAGGGGGGAAAAATCTTCCAATTTTTTTTAACCTCCTCTTCCCTCCTTTCCTCCGCATCCATTTCTCTCTCTCTTTTTATTATTAAAAAGCTTTGCTTTCAGCTCCTCGTTAACTCTTTTTAGCATTTCTTTCTTTTAATTATTCCAGAGAATGGGTTGGATTATTATAATGCGGGCTAAAAGACATGCGCTGGAATGGCCGCCTCCAGTCGCTCTTCCCTTGAACGGGGTGGTTGTTTCAAGGGTGATCAAAGTCTAACCGCTCCCTCGTAGCAAAAAGTTGAAACCTCGGCCATCTGCATTGTTTACTCTTTTTTTGTCGTTCTTTCTCAATGTTAAAAATTTCCCAGCCGGTTTTCACATGAGCTGTCAGAAAATGAGGTTATTATGGTGGCGAACATGGACATTTTTGAGAAGATTCACTTCTGTGTTTCAAAGGAACATTCTTCTCTTCCTTGCACGGTCCATATCATTCGAAGGAGTTTTTGTGTTGTTCTTTTCCACCTTTGTTAGACTGTAGGAATCAAATAGTAGTATTGGTTTCGGGGCCTTGGTAGTATGCTTGGAATACTGACAAAGGCCACTTAGCTACTTTCACCTGGAAGTCGGCATGCTGGAATATTTTATGTGTTCCGTATTTTAAATCATACCAACACAATCCTAACTTCCAAGATGAATGTGCTGATGGAAACACAGGCACCCTTTGGATTGCACATTCGCCAGAATTTGGGAATGCAGTTTTCACCCAAGAAAAGGCAAAGATATGAATAGCAAGAAATACCAAAATGTGTGATTTGGGGGTATTTCTTAAAAAAAAGGGGAAATGCATCCAAAGCTGAATATTTTTAAATAAAAATGCATACAAAATGTGTGTTTGGGGAAAATACGTATCAAATAAATCCATTTTCCCCTTATTTTTTTTAACATAAAATGGGATGGACGAGGCTTATGGTTAAATCTATGTTCAACTGACATGAACCTAAAATTGACAGCTCTGCCCATCTCAGCTTGGAAGCGTCTTCTCTTCCTTGCATGGTCCATATCATTCGAAGGAGTTTTTGTGTTGTGTGTGTGTTGTGTTGTGTTGAGTGTGAAAACCATGATTTCTCTCATCCTGTCTTGTACTTCCCAAGCAACTTCAGCATGTCAATGCTGTTAAGATAATCAGCTCCTCCATTTTTTCTTGGATTCTAGTAACTAAGGCCCCAAGATCAGATTTTGCCAAATGACTGGGTATTTCTTTCACTTTTAAGTTCTGTGAATTACCTAGGGGCAGGAAATAGATTAACAGTGTATTAACCATTACGTCTAAATAAAAATAAATATTGGTAGAGGAGAAGGATTACAAAGTAATTTAACTTTGCTTGCCAAAAAGCTATCCCTAAATTTGCACTGGATTCCCACTTCTAGCTTTTAAAAAGGATTACCCAAATTTACCCTCATAACAGTAGGATTTAAAAAAAAAACTGATGTGCACTAAGTGTTTTTCTGACCCTAATATGAATCCCAACACTACAATTTTATTAAATGAAAGTGTACACTTCTTGCATTGTGAGGTATTTCTAGGCTCACATGTATTCCATTGTCCCACAGAAGAAATTTTGATTTGGGGTAGTATTTTTCTCAATTTGAGCAACATGTCTTTCTGCAGAAGTAGTATCTTTCCCCTTCGCGTTGCTAAGCATACACACAGGATATACAAAATTTGAAGCTGATTGATTTTTTAAAAATGCAATCCATCCAGTGCTGTTATTTCTTAATAAGATATACCTCACAAGATAATGTTTCTTGCTGTTTAAATTTTGTACATTTACAGAAAACACAAAACAAATTCTGAAAATTGGACAAAACTACTCTCAGACTGGGGAGGGAAGATCTTTACTATCTTAGACTGAAGTTTTTGTGGGTTCTTTTTTAAAATTTTTATTTTCCTGTCAAGAATCACCAAGTCACAAAAATCTCTCCAAATCAGTTTCCTGTTCTTCACTTAAAACCCAGGGACAGATATTGTAAAGTGACTTCTTCCATGAAGTTTTTCCAGTTCAGGAAAAGGAGGCAGCAGAAAAGACAGCAGAGCAGTGGCAAGTGGGTTCCATGTCAATGGGGTGGTGGAACCATTCTGAGTTTTAGTATGAATTTTAAGAAGAGCCATCCAAGGTTCTGCATCCTGCCCCCAATATAGATTCAGCACCTTGGATAGCTCCTTTAAAGGTCTACCTAAAACCCAGACTGGATTCACCACCACCCTGGCAGGGGACCCATCAACTACTTCCACTTCAGAAGAGTGAAAATGAGAGGTGGGCAAGAGAAACACGCAGAGACACACAAAGCAAAGATGCAACACTTCACTAAGTCACTTCTCAAAGGA
This sequence comes from Cyclura pinguis, assembly GCA_030412105.1. Classification (NCBI taxonomy): domain Eukaryota; kingdom Metazoa; phylum Chordata; class Lepidosauria; order Squamata; family Iguanidae; genus Cyclura; species Cyclura pinguis. Next base: position 5,085,781 of record CM059608.1, read on the forward strand.
AGCAATGAGCAAATTTAACCATTTTCCTCTCACTGCAAGAACATCTTTAAAATCCACACCATTTTTGAAGGCTATTTACAATTCGGGATGCATTCTGCTCAAAATTTGCAAGTGGTTATTTTATGCAGAAAACAACATTTTCTTCACAAGAAATATTTCTGCACAGAAATACTGGTCTGAATTCTGTTACTAGTCCTAAATAGAATAGACCCATTCAGTCAATGGGATTTCCTTATGTGTTGACTCACCATTCAACAATTGATTGAATGGTTCTACTCTAGTGTGACTAGCCAACAGGATAGAATCATAGAAATGTAGAGTTGGAAGAGACCACACGGGCTATCTAGTCCAACCCCCTGCCATGCAGGAACACCCTCGAAACACTCCCAACAGATGGCCATCCAGCCTCTGCTTAAAAACCTCCAAAGAAGGAGACTCCACCACACTCCGAGGCAGCATATTCCACTGCCGGACAGCCCTGACCGTCAAGAAGTTCTTCCTGAGGTTCAGGTGGAATCTCCTTTCCTGCAGTTTGAATCCATTGCTCCTTGTTCTGGTCTCTGGAGCAGCAGAAAACAAGCCCTCTCCTTCCTCTACATGGCATCCCTTCAAATATTCAAACATGGCTATCATGTCCCCTCTTAACCTTCTCTTCTGCAGACTAAACATACCCAGCTCTCTAAGTCTATCCTCATAGGGCATGGCTTCCAGGCCTCTCACCATTTTGGTTGCCCTCCTCTGGACCTGCCCCAGCCTGACCATGTCCTTCTTGAATTGGGGTGCCCAGAACTGGACACAGTATTCACAGGATTCTAGCCCTTATTTTCTGTGCAGAAAATGCTGTTTTCAACACAATACAACCTCATGTGAATTTTGCACAAAATAAGTACTGAAATGTGAAGATTCTCCTTGGTCCAAGATTTTTCTTCTCAGTGTTTCTCCACACTCAAAAATGTTTTTGAGTGTGGAGAAAAAAAATCAAATATTCTTTCCATTGCTGACACAGACACAGAGACATATCTGCTGCATCTTCACAGACAACAAGATGAAAAATTTCCATTTCTTTCATGGAGGAAGACTTGAGATGGGGGAATTTGGCAGAATGTTACATGAATCCATGCAGAAAGAAGAGATGAGAATATTTTACATATATTGCTCCTTTCTCCTGACGTTGGAGCCAAGGCAGCTTACAAGGTCAAAATGAAAAACAGCTAAAGACCTGATGATACAAAAGGATTTTTAAAAAGAAATTAACTCAGTTATCATGTTAAAATACCTCTAACTTATCGTAGTGTAATGCAAAAACAAGATTTGGTCTTCTTCTCCTGTTTCACTTTTGTAAAAAAAAAAGAAAAGAAAAGAAAAGAAACCCTTATTCATTTGGCTAATTTTGCATAGTGATACATCTATGAAAAGAGATTTTCAGACTGACTTGTTCTATAATGCACTTGCAGTGCAACACCTTGTATTACAATAGAACTGTTGTAAGCCTTGAAGTATTCACTAGTCTTCTTCAAGTATAAGTATGTAAGTATTCACAGAAAATCATAGAATCATAGAAATGTAGAGTTGGAAGAGACCACACGGGCCATCCAGTCCAATCCCCTACCATGCAGGAACACCCTCAAAGCACTCCCGACAGATGGTCATCCAGCCTCCGCTTCAAAACCTCCAAAGAAGGAGACTCCACCACACTCCGAGGCAGCATATTCCACTGCCAGACAGCCCTGACTGTCAGGAAGTTCTTCCTGAGGTTCAGGTGGAATCTCCTTTCCTGCAGCTTGAATCCATTGCTCCTTGTCCTGGTCTCTGGAGCAGCAGAAAACAAGCCCTTTCCCTCCTCTACATGGCATCCCTTCAAATATTTAAACATAGCTATCATGTCCCCTCTTAACCTTCTCTTCTGCAGACTGAACATACCCAGCTCTCTAAGTCTATCCTCATAGGGCTTGGCTTCCAGGCCCTTCACCATTTTGGTCGCCCTCCTCTGGACCTGCTCCAGCCTGACCATGTCCTTCTTGAATTGGGGTGCCCAGAACTGGACACAGGATTCAAGATGAGGTCTAACCAAAGCAGAGTAGAGTGGTACCAGTACCTCCCTCGATCTAGACACCATACTCCTATTGATGCAGCCGAGAATTGCATTGGCTTTCTTGGCTGCCGCATCACATTGCTGACTCATGTTCAGCTTGTGGTCTATTAAGACTCCTAGATCCCTTTCACACGTACTGCCATCCAGCCACGTGTCCCCCATCCTATATTTCTGCATTCCATTTTTTCTACCTAAGTGTAGGACCTTACACTTCTCTCTGTTGAATTTCATTTTGTTAGCCTCGGCCCAGCTCTCCAATCTGTCCAGGTCATTTTGACTTTTGATCCTGTCCTCTGGCGTATTAGCAACCCCTCCCAATTTGGTGTCATCTGCAAATTTGATGAGCATGCCCTCTATTCCTTCATCCAAGTCGTTGATGAAAATATTGAACAGCACTGGGCCCAGGACAGAACCCTGTGGCACCCCGCTAGTCACTTCTCTCCAGGATGAAAAGCAGCCATTGGTGAGCACCCTTTGGGAATGGTCAGTCAACCAGTTACAGATCCACCTGACAGTAGCTCTGTCCAGCCCGCATTTTACTAGCTTCTTTGCAAGAATGTCATGGGGAACTTTGTCAAAGGCCTTACTGAAATCGAGATATGCTACATCCACAGCATTCCCTTCATCTATCAAGCTAGTAACTCTATCATAAAAAGAAATAAGATTAGTCTGGCATGACCTATTTTTGAGAAATCCATGTTGACTTCTCGTGATTACCGCGTTGCTTTCTAAGTGATTAGAAACTGACTGCTTAATGATCTGCTCCAGGATCTTTCCGGGTACTGACGTCAGGCTGACTGGGCGATAATTATTTGGATCCTCTTTTTTCCCTTCTTGAAGATGGGGACAACATTTGCCCTCTTCCAGTCTGCTGGAACTTCTCCTGTCCTCCAAGATTTCTCAAAGATTATAGCAAGCGGTTCCGAAATGACCTCTGTCAGTTCTTTTAATATCCTAGGATGCAATTCATCTGGCCCCGGAGACTTGAATTCATCCAGTGTGGCCAGGTATTCTTGTACCACCTCTCTACCTATTATGTGCCGCATTTCCCCTGCTTCCTCACCTGCTCCCCAACCGCCAGGTTGAGTACTTGTATCCTTCTGGGAAAAAACTGAGGCAAACTCTTGCTTACGTTGTAACTAAATAGGTCAGACTTACCTTCTTAGCGGAGATATGGGGAGTTGAAGGTGAGAGAGAATGCTTTGTTAAAAGTGACCAACTGCATGAGTAGCAGAAACAAAATTTGAATCAGTAGCTTCCTAATTCTCAATCAACTTTGCAGCAGAGCTGCCATGATGGCTGGGACGTTCTGAGAGCTGTAGTCCAAAAAGGAAATGTTCAAGACTCTGCTTCTTTGCCTCATGGAATGGGATCCCATTGGTGCCTTATACATGACAAGTTCCCCTACAGAAGGGATTAGATCTTTTTGACCTGTTGAACTAAAACTTGCAGGAGTGGGTATGCATAAGTTGCTGTACTGTTGTTCACTGTTGCCCATTGATGTGCATGCACATTGCACGCAGTTGTGTATAGAGATATATGTGCATTTCACATTGCATACATTCTGCATGGATGTTCATGCACACAGCAGATTGCACATTGCACAAAGTTGTGCGTGAATGTGCATATACATTTCACATTGATCCACATAGCTTTCTGCACCTTGCACATGCAGTTGTACCTGCACATTTGGATATGCATTCTCACAATTTACTAACAAGGCAGATATGTGCAACAACCAAGCAGTCCCATGGCTCTACAGTTATACTCTGTTTCATTGATATAGGAACTCAGCTGTGGAATTGCATGAAAGAAAATGACAGCATGACTCTAAAGGTGGAATAGGAAAACCAGACTGGAAAAATTAAAGGCAGAAGGAACAAAGAAATCTGAAAAGGATGGCTGAAGACAAGCCACCATGTTGAAGCAGGCTCCTCTAAAATATCTGTGTGCACTGAAACTCAGGGCAGGAAACTTTCTCCTGCCTAGCCTTTACCTAGCCAAGGAAACTGATGATTTATTGCTTTGAACTCCTGCACTCTATGGCTGGTGCTCTCCATTCTTGGCTAGGTGAGTGGAGGTAGAACCATAAATCAGTTATTACTTACAAATCCTAGGAGGTCATGAACTTTAGTGTTAACGTTCGTATCTTCATCTAGAAGTAACTTTCAATGCCCCTCTTTCATAGTTCTCGTGACTTTGGTCACGATCACTGGAACTTCTGATACTGTGCTTACGTTGACTCCAAAGCTCAAGAAGTGAATGCTGAACATGTGATATCAGCCTTTGACATACAATATTTTACTTCAGTAATGGATGCTTGATAGTGAGGCTAAATCTAGTTGCTAATCCTAAACTAGAGTAATCTTATTGGATCATTTGGATTTCCATAAGTGTTAATTTAGCAATTGATTCAGTGAGGCTAATTTAGCTGGGACTAGCAATTGGATTTAGGTCTTCAGGTTAACAGTTTCCAGAAGCTGCCTAGGTATTCAAGTTATCTGTGCTGTTAGATTCAAAGTAATATAAGTGACACTGAGTGGTGTTTCTGAAATCAGATGTCAGCATTCACCTAATCCTATCGATTACTTCCAACTGGAGCAAACCAACTGTTGAGTGGTGATTTAACATACATTACATCAGATTAATTCAATTGGTCTACTCTAGTTGAAATTATGAATAGGGTTTTGGCCATTAACTACATGGTTAGCGTGCAGTGGCATTTAGCACTGACAGCTTTGAGAATTCATATCTGATGCCCCCTCGTAACAACCAAGAGATGTCAACACGAGTAAACCATGTAAGGTAGCATTTTGTGTTCAGATCTTCAGTATGAATTCAAAATGTCACATTTAAAATGTGAGTAATGAAACCAGTAATTTTGGAAAACTTCAGATATTTTGAAATGTTCATTTTGTCTTAAGCGAAACCAAATAGAGTGGTGCTCTACTATACAATTTAATCATCACCTTATTCTTCTTATCTTCTCTCTTGCTTTTTGAATGCTATCAATATGAGTTAACACTTTTATTTATTAACACAATGTTTATGCAAGATTGATTTTCCATGCAAGAACTATTTGGGGCAAGATCTCTTTAGTTTTAGAGATGGAACGTCATCAGGTACCAACCTCAGAGCGCTTAGAGAACATTTGCTGGCAGGTTAAACTTGCCGTGCCACTAACCATCACCAGGCCACAGTTCATATTAAGTACCTGCTATTGTTCCATTTAAGTACAGGTGTTTGATGTCTTCCTTTATCCAGTTCTGTGTTCATTCTCCCTCCTCGTTTTTTTCTGTTTTGCAATTTTCATATGCTGTTGTCTCAACCTTCACAGAGAGACTGCTACACTGGAAGATTAAGATGAATCTCATTTTATGTTTCAAATCCACGTAAAACACAGATAGTTATGGAAGCTCAGACTCATTTTGACAGCAAATTCAGCCTCAGAGGCCCCATGGGGGATTGTGTCTTAACATATTGTGTCTCCCTGCCCCCTCTCTTCAGTTGCCTGCAAGGGTCCTTTTTATCACCATGAAACTGGCATGGTGGGAAGTGCTATCGAGAAAAAGAAGATGGTGTGTGTGTGTGTACACATGTAAGAGAGAGAGACACTGAGAGAGAGAGAGAACTTGGAGGATTTTTATGTATAACGTAAGTACGACAACTCCATGAGTGTGATGTTATGCTTTGTCTCTTTGATCCAGGATCTTGTACAAAATCTACTCTTTAGTAGCTTAAGCCCACCGGATCTAAACATGGTGGCTGGGGCAGCAGAAACCAGCCCTATGTCTTGTGACAGGCCCTTGTTTATTTGAAGAGAGCTCTTTCATTCCCACTTGGTTTTCTCTTCTCCAAATTAAACCTAGCTAGTTCATCCAATATTTCGTTACAGTGCTCCTTTTCCATACTTCTGGTGATTCTGGTTGCCTTTCTCGGAACAGGTTCCCATTTGGCTGCATCCTTCTTAAAGTGCACTGCCCAAAAATGCACTCCAGATGCAGTCTGACAAGTGGGCAATAATGTGGGCATAATGTTATTGCTACTATAATTATTAACTTGATATCTCAAGTCATGGAAAATTATGGTTCTCTCTCCTCCTCCCACTTTGTCCTCAGCTTACTTCAGTAGTTGCAGACTGAGTTCAAAGTGCAAAAGTAGTTTGCGCTCTGGTATTCAGCAGAGAAGGGGGTGAAAACTCACCCTTCTCGGTCAGCTCAGGCAAAAGCAAAGTGCCACAGACTTTCCTAGCTTGTGCGTTCTTTCTCATCGATAACTTTTGCCATCTTAGCCACCCCTTTAATGTCGCTTGGCCACATATGCCCCAATTTTCAGCTATGAAATGTTGGACAATATGGGTAGATTTAGGGGGTCGTATAATTAAGTCTAGTTTCTTTTTCTTCCTCTCCCATCTTTAAGAGGCGTTCCTAAATCAGTAAGATTTTTTTAAAACCTTTTTCCATTACTACAAGCTTTCTGAGCAGTTACTTCTATCTGATAGACCCAGATGACCAGCCTCCTGTCCTCCTTTATACCCTTTCCTCAACTTACCTTTTCTTGGTGCTGGGACGTGAGGATCGTGCAAGCAGCCTCTTCCAAGAGGCTTTCACATCCCCGCTGCTTCGGCTCTTCAGCTGTTGCCTGCCAGCCGGTCGGCAAATAACAGCTCTGCCTCTTCCTTCCACGGTGCAGCCTGGGATTTTCCCAGCTGTGCTGGGGCAGGAAGCGTGAGCGCCATGGCTCTGGAGGCTCCACACACACGGTGAGTGTACGCAGGGCCCTGGAGTGATGTGTAATCACACACCATTTTCGGCTACAAGCCGAAAATGAAATAGTGCATGATCAGCACCTGCCAGCCCCGGCAGCATCGAGCAATTGCTACGACGTCATATGAACGGCTCCTCACAATCACGCGACACTCCAGAGGCCCTTTCGCATGGCAAATGCCATGCAAAAAGGGCCTTAGTGTTTCTAACCTTCTTAGAATTTTGTGCCATCTGCCAAGGATGGCCTCCATTTTGACGAAAATGTTGAAGGGAGGAAGCAGGAAGAGGTGAGGCTGAAAACACATCTTAGACTATTTGCCGTATCCCAGGAAAGACTAAATTGTTCAAGCCCAGCATTTTGTTTAATTGACATTGCCTTTCCAGGTTCGGAGGCAGAGGTCTTTTGCATCACCTGTTACGAAAACAAACAAATCTGAAAATACCTAGGATTAAAGGTGGACTCATCTGCATAGAAAGCTTATCCACTGCCACTGAGCTGCTGTTCTTTCCCTGTAAGGTTACTAGTTCACGTCTGCACCAAGCGAAGGTTACTGGTTCATGTTTTTACCCATTCATAGGAGCAAATGTTATTTGTACAGCTCTAGGAAAGGACGGCAAGCCAAGATGTAGGTGTGTGTTTGAAGAAGAGAAAAAGACAGAAAGAGAAAAAGAAAAAACTTTGCAGGGCAGCTGGAGAGGAATATAGGAGAAGATTTGTGAAGAAATATTTATAGCAGAGTAACTAAAGCAATAACAACAACAAAACCAATGAGGCCATAGTGTATTCAATGGCACGTGGTGATAAGTTTACACTCTGAATCAAATGGTGGTAAGGAAAGTCCTTACCAGGCATAACTGATAGAAATTCCTCTTGAGACTGTAGTATGTGCTTTCAAGTTGACTTTGGCTTATGGCAACTCTATCATTGGGGTTTTGTGTCAAGATTTATTCCAAAGAGGTTTGTCATTGTCTTCCTCCAAGGCTAAGAGAGTTTGATTTGCCCAAGCTCACCCAGCAGGTTTCCATGGATCTGAACCTTGGTCTCTGGGAGTTCTAGTTCAACACTCAAACTTCTACACCGTGCTGACCCTTAGACTTATGACAACCACATCAGAGGGTATTCTTGGCAGGATTTATTCAGAGGAGATTTGCCCTTGTCTTTCTCTGGGGCAGAGAGAGAGTGTGCATTGCCTAAGTCACCCCATAGGTAAGAAGCAATTTGAACTTTGGTTTCCCAGAATCCTAGTCCAACAGTCAAACTACTACACAAGATGATTCTCACTTGCTCCTTGCATGGTAATGTGTATTTCTTCATTTACATCAAGAAATATCAGCTGCTTCAGTGTAGTCAGCACTGGTGGATCATTGGCTGTGATGTATTTTAACCTCTGTTGTACCCTGCCTCAAGCCTTAACAAATAAAAATCTGTTGTTGTTATTGTTGTTAGTACTGTTCTGTCTTCCTGCTTATTTTGTGAATGGGGCCCCAGATACCAAGATTCTTATTCAAGCTCATTGAATACATGCTTATTCCAATTTTAGGGTTCTGCAAAAGGTCAGACATTCTTATATTGATGTCAGGTTGATAGGGGGAAGAAAGTGGAAAGCAAAGCATTTATTTTGTACCCTTTTTTGCTGTGATCTATCCACAGCTTTTTGTTGTTTTAACAGTGAGTTTCTTTTATAATAACGAAAGAGAAGAAGATCCGGTTTCCATCATGCAATGTTTGCTGAGCACCCCCGATGTGTTTGTGCTCTATTCTCAAGTTGCTTCAGTCAATGAAAATTGATACCTCTGTGTCTCCCTGCCCCCCTCTTTTTTCACTGTTTAAACATCAAGGTGAAATTCAAAGTCTTCTGCACAGATACTTAACTCTTTTAGAAGATCACTGCCCTTCTGGGGATTGGCTTTGTTTCCATATTTGAACACTATTTGTTTTATTATCCCTATTCAGGTATGGTGATTATTCTCGTTCTATAGTCCCTGAAGAGTCACTGGGGAAGCAGCACTTCTGAGACTGTATTCTCCCACAGATGGTTGTATCTATATGTTTCCATCTATATCTCAGCACTTGGAAATGTTATTTTAAAATCAAAGCTAATTGGGATTATTTTTTAAAATAGCAAATAGCAGCATGTTGTCAGCCATTACTCAGCGGTTAAAAAAGTAATAGATTGCATAAATGCATGGCACTTTCAAGCCAGCTCTGACTTACGGCGACCCCACCATTGGGTTTGGCCTGCCTGTTAGGCTGAGAGAGTGTGACTTGTCCAGTGGATTTCCATAGCTAAGTGGAGATTTCAGCCCTGGTCTCCCAGAGTCCAAGTCCAACCTTCAAACCACTACATCACTCTGGCTTTCAGACTTGTGACAACCACATTCTAGGGTTTGCTTGCCAAGGTTCCTTCGAAGGAGATTTGCCATTGACTTTCTCAGAGGCTGAGAGAGTGTATACTAAGTGCGCCAGCTTGGTAGATTGTCATGACAACTTGAATAAAGAAAAGAAGATCTGTCTGACATACATATTAAGAAAAAAGCAATCAGACAAAGCTAGGCCTACCATTAAGCAAGCTAGGGTAACAGACCTTGAGTGTCATGAAAGAGCAGGAAATCATTAGACAATGTATTGGAAACTTTTAGTCCTGGAAAAGGGAAGAGAAATGTGGAGCTCCATTTGAGTAGAGGGTTATATATCCCCTAAGTGGACCCAAATAAAGCCTTCTTTCAGTCAGTTCAGCCTGGAAACTCTGCCTCCACAGTTGCCACATGCTGGATTGCCATCTGGACTTTGTAAATATTGTATAGATTTTGTAACAAAGAATAAAGAGCCTCCACATTGGAAGATTACAAACTGAGTGGATGAGTGTTACTGGCTTAGTGCATTTGCTGCTAAAGGTGTTCTCTGCAGCTTGGCATGCTTTGACAGCAGTGCAGAGCTATCTCTGCTTATCTATATAGAGTTTTTCTTGGCTGACTTTTCTTTATTTTTCCCCTTGTTCTCAGGACAGAAGTAAGGTGACAAGAAAGGGAGAAAGTGGGAGGAGGAGAGAGAAACTGGGATGTTTTAAAGTAGTTGAAAAAGTGGAACAGCAATGGATTAACTGGGAATGTCCCTGTCCAATCATGACAGATGGAGGGTTTGCTGTTAGTCATTCTCCCTTGTGTTTGGCTGGATGTCCCTACCCTTTCTAGGAACCCATGAAACTGCAAGGACTTCTGGGAAGGAAGAGCCTTAGCACATAGTCACTATTGCCCCTTTCCATGCTCACTGTCACTGCCAACCAGCTTCAAACAGAGATCCCAAGTGAATCTGTGGAACTATGCTTATTTTGGTTGCATTTCCCCCCCTAGGAATAGGGAAGAGGTGCTAATGAAATTAGAGGACTCCATCATCCAAATAACTTGACTAGCCTAGAATATGTAACGCCTTGATTTGGAGAAAAGGAACCTTTTGCCCTTCCATCTCAGGTGGTAAAATGACTTGGGCATCCCTGAAATTAACGAATAAGACAGTTTTGCTGCCAGTATCTGTCTGTCCACACAAGGAATGAATCTCCTATCCCTAAATTTTGAGGACTTGGAAGCCATCATCCACTACTGTGTGGTCCCCAAAGCCCCAAAATTTAGGGGTAGGAGATTCATTCCTTGTGTGGATTGACAGAAGAGGTAGCACAACAGTCTTATTTGTCAATTTCAGGGATACCCAAGACATTTTGCCACTGAGATGGAAGGCAAATGGAAACCGTCATCCACTACTGTGTCATCCCCAAGTCCCCAAAATTTAGGGGTAGGAGATTCATTCCTTGTGTGGACGGACAGACAGAGGTAGCACAACAGTCTTATTTGTCAATTTCAAGAATATCCAAGACATTTTACCACCTGAGATGAAATGGTAAATGGAAGCCATCATCCACTACCGTGTAGTTCCCATGTCAGGAAGGGGTAGTGAACCTACACTGGGTTTGAATCCAAAATTCAAAAGAGTTCTCTGAGATGCTAAACCTATTTCTGAGGTTTACTGCAGGCTTTAAAGGATCTATCCAAAATACTAAACCTATTGGGGGCGGGGGGGAGAGAGGATAGGGTTTGGCAGCTTGAAGTACTCTTTTTAAATTCAGACCAAAATCCAGAGCAAATCCACTGCCCCACTGATGTGGAAGCCATTAACCAGGACAGGTACTATGTACTGAGGTGGAGCAACCTCAGGCAGTCAAATATCTTGGACTTGAATGAAAACATAAATCTATTTATTATGAGGCCCCAGAGAATTAAGCACAACAGCTGCTTCTCCAGTCCAATCCAGGCCAGGCCAGGCCAGGCCACTGCCCCTGTAATTCCATGTCATCTCTGAGAGTGGACCTTTGGACCATGCCATGAATTTTGCTTCCCACCTACAGATACTTTCTTTTGCTGCCCGACTGCAATCCGATGTGGCGCCCTGGGGTCCCAGGGGCCAGGCTGAGCTGAATTTAAGCCCCGGTCATTTATAAAGATTTGTCTGCAGAAAAGTAAAGAACCTTCCCCTTCTGTTTTCCTTAATTATCTGGTTGACCTCAGCGGATGGTTTTAAAAAAAGAAAAGAAAGGCAAATGCAGAAAGCTGAAGGCAGAAGACTCCCGTTCACAGTGCTGTCTCTCCCCCCTGCTGCCCCACGCCTCCTCCCTTTCCCTTCCTGGTTCATTTTCTGATGAGTGCCCATGCGGTTTTGCTGCTTCTGAGCAGAGTGATGGCTCCGAGTCGCTTTAATGACCTCCGAGAAACTGCATCAGGACCTATTTGCAGAGCTGAGGTTGCTTCGCCACAGGCCTGTCTCCTTTACTGCGCCCCTGATATTGAACCTTCCCGTAACTGCAATTACAACATTAACCACAAAATGGAGATTTACAGATTGTTTTCAGCAACACCCATTCAAATTTACTTATATTTACACTCGGAAAAAAAACCATAGGGTAAGTGCTGTTGTGACCAAAGGCAAAAGACCCAGATCGATAACCAACCAATCCTTTGGCTAATAAAGTACTTCTCTAAGGTCTATGGTTGCTTTATTCTGACTTTTGAGGTTGGCCCCTAATGTCTCATCCATTGACTTTTCCCGTAAATATGTCTAATCGAGACCAGGCTGAACCCTGAGAAGGAAAGATACACTTGGCTTGGTAAGAATTGCTAATTAACTAAGTATGTAAAACCTCTGCTGTCATGAGGATACAGGCAAATTGCTGATCTCCAAGGCAAAGCTTATGTCCTGTCCTAGAGCCCTTGGTGAGATATATTGTCCCAAAGCTCCCAAAAGATGCCTCCACCATATAATTAAGCTACAGCTATTTTAGGCTGAATATCCATAAAGCCGAGGTTCAGGGCAGTTTCTGCATCTGGAGGATTCAAGTTCCAAACTCTGACAATTCCAGAGAAAAGAACCTCAGACGAGAACGTTACTGCCAGTTAGTATGTTATTTGTTAAAATATTTTCCAGCTATCCTTGTTTCATCCGAAAAGTGCAGCACACAAACATCCATTAAAAAAAAAAACAACTATCTATATTCAAATGAAGAGGTCTTTACTTCTTGGTGAAAGACGCAAAGTGAATGGACCACCCTAGTCTCCTGTAGCAGAGAGTTCCACAGCCTGGAAGCAACAACTGAAAAGCAGACAGCCCAGAGGGCCCAAAATATGATGAAATTGCCCCTCAGGCCTGGGAGTATTGGGGGTAAAAAAAAAAAATCTAGGGACATTATTCTTTACAAATTTTCTTCTCAAAGGAAGCAACAAGAAAGTGCTTGAAAACCATGCAGTTTTTGAAGCGTATTTGCAACTTGGAATTTATTCTGAGCAAAATTTGTTTGTGGTTCTTTTGCACAGAAAACCTTTTCTGTTCAGGAAATAGCATTTTCTCTGCAGAAAATAATATTTCTTTTCAGAAATATTGCTTTCAAAATATCCCAAGGGCTGCATGCAGTCTACGGGCTCCACTTTTCCCATGATGATATACGCTATGCAGAGCTGGATGGACCAAAGCTTTCTCAGTTTAAAGCAGCATCTTATATCCTTAATCTTTGAATCATTATAGTTTTTATTTTCTCCAAATATATGTGATGGAAACCTTCTCTAACCTTTGGGTTTCTACTATTCACTGTGACCTTTTACCCATAAGATCCAATCCTGGATCTGGAATTTGGGTCTTCAGGTGACCACTATACTGCATGAGTGACCATACTGGACAAGTGATCAGCAGTTTCAGTGTGACAAAATATGACAAGTTGTCCTTGTTAATTATGACATGAAAGATTCAGAGCTCTAGTAAATAAAAAAGTAAAGATTTATAACAAATAAAATAAACATCTAATCTAAGGCTGGTTCCACACACAGAACACAAGAACACCTCTCTTTCAGACAAAGTAACAATTCTCCCTGAACTCTTTTCACCCTCGTAACTCCTCAAAATCTTCTTGAGATATCATCCTCCATTACCCCCTTTCTAACTCTATTTCTGACTGCCCCCAGTTCTATTCTGAATATTGCATACAACTCTATGGCCATTTCTGCACTACAGTGCTATAGCGCGATCATTCCACTTTCAATATCCTATGGAATCCTAGGGTTTGCAGTTTCAGGAGGGGCCTGCTGACCCCTCCCAAAACTGCAAACCCCAGGATTCCATAGGATGTTGAAAGTGGAATGATCACGTTATAACACTGTAATGCGGAAATGGCCTATGACCTATTTAAAATGTGGATTGTTCCCTTTTTTTTTGCTAGCATAAAGGCAGTTCAGAGGACTCTGGGTGTGTCAGGGGCCAGGAAAACAGACTCAGGGAACCCAAGGCCCACCTTTTCTTTGTCTCTATTTCATAGGAGAAAATTCTTCAAAAATGTCTTAGTTAATACAAGTGCCCATGCAGCTATTTCAAGAGTCACAGGCCCTTTTCGCACGCCAGTTGTGTTGCAAAATGGCCTTGGGAGTTTTGTGCAATTGCTAGGACCATTTCACATGACGTCCTTGCAATTGTGTGATGTTCCTGAGGCCAGTAGGCAGCGATCATGCAAAATGATGTGCGATTATGTGTCACTTCAGGGCCCCACATGCACTTACTCTCCGTGCAGAGGTTCTGGAGGCACAGCCATCGCGCTTCCTGCCCCAGCGCAGTCTGGGAAAGTACCTGGCTGCACTGCGGAAGGAAGGGGCAGAGTACTTACGCTTCCTTCCGGCCAGCACAGAGCTGGTGCAGAGGAGAAGGAGAAGGAACACGAGTGCCTCTCCGGAGAGGCTTCTTGCATGATCCCCTCGTGCCCACGCTGGGAAAAGGTAAGGTGTGAAAAGGGCCACAGATGGGGAAATGAACAAAACAGAGTTGAAAAGGAACACGTATTAAATTCACATGGCTTGGGAAGTCATGCCAATATTATTTAGGGTAGCCGTCCACTTGCAGAGTTATTAATTGATCATGCTCTATAACCCTTGTGTTCAATTGCAACGTGACACAACTGACTGTAAAAAAAAAAATTGCAAATGAAAAGGCAAGCAAATTCACATCCATAAGCTTAGGGGCACTGCATGAACAACTCCATTCCTTCAACCTTGAATGGAAGACAGATGTTCCATCACAGACAAAAATGCCCAACTACCTCCACAGGGAACTTACGCATATCTAAGACAGCAACAGAATTCTGGCCATAGAATCATAGAGCTGGAAGAGACCACAAGAGCCATTGAGGTCATGGTAATGCAGATAATCATGCACATATAATGGAGAATGACGCTTTGGAAAAAGTCCTTCGGCTTCTTACAAATAAGTATCTTCCTACAAAGGCAACATATAGGAAGATGTCAGTTTCCCCAGAAACAAAGGAATGAGCTCCACACAACTCTGTTCTGTTGGCCTCTAAAGTAAAAACGATCTGACCTCTTATTCTTCCTTCTCTGTTTTGCTCAGAAAACAGTCAGAGCAGAGCCCAAAGATCATGAACCAAGAGTGGGAGGAAAAAAAATCAGCTCCTTTCTGCCCTTGTCTGCTGAGATCATTCGGCTGAAGCTACTTGTTAACTGCTAGCAAGTTCCTCATCAGAAAACAGGTAATACCACTTAACATTCCTTGAAGGGTGCCTGATGTTTTGACATATAAGCAGGTCACTTGGCAAGGTGCCATTAGAGGGAGTAATGATATGATGTGATAAAGTGGCAAATCACTAGTTGCCTTCCACTGGAAAAAAAAAATTTAAAGCTGTCCATGAGAAGGAGAGATGCTGTCAGCCTCAGCAGTCACAACTTGCCTCTTGCAAGGACGAGATGATTTTCTGCCATTTGCAGCCTTCACCCATTCCCTCGCCCACAGAGCTAGCCATTCAGACAATCTATTTTGGCTGACTGTGGATCAGGAATTCTCAGATTGTGGGACTGGGGTTGGAAAAGGTCATACGGACTCATTAAATTCCAAGAGTTGCAGAGGTTCTGCCAGAAAATTTTGCAAATACTTTGACCAAGCAGACTCTTTTCCAGGATACTCCATTCCTTTCATCCTCTGTCTTGTGTTTCCCTTTCCACCAACCCAACAGACAGAATTTGGAGAAGAGAAACATTCTCTTTAGAGAAGAGAAACGTTTCCTCCTCGTTTTTTCTTATTTTTTTTTCCCACTTGAAGGTCTTTGCTGTCTTCAGAAAACCATTGAATAAAGGTTCTGCTCACTATTTATATGGTGTAAAATTATGCAAACATAACCATATTGTAGTGCTGGATGGAGTTGTTGCACACCCAACAAACCATTGGGTGGTAAAGATGTGCACTCTCCCATAATGGAAAAATTGATCCCATTCAATGCTCACAACTGAGGTCCTTTCCGTGTCGTCATCCCACATTGGAGACAGGAAAAAGATGGGAACTGGGCAACGCTTACATACAACATCATCCAAGTCTTGTTGTTTTCCTATCCCCAAGTGGCACAATTGTGCCGCAAATCATTAATGGGTTTCACTCGTCAAGGACTAGTGATCGCACAGCCCTCTTGCCACCCTCCAGTACTTATCTGGGGTGTGGAGGTCCTCGAAGCACAATGACTGTGCTTCCTGCCCCAGTGCAGCCTGGGACAGTGCCTGGCTGCGCTGCAGAAGGAAAAGGCAGTGCCATCACGCTCCCTCCAGTCATGGAGGCAGCCAGTGTGGAGGGAAGCGCTCCTCTCATGCTCCCCTCCTGGGAGAGGCTTTACCGAGATCCCCGCGGGATGCTACCAGGATCCAGTAAGCTGTGGAAAGAGCCTAAGACTCCAACTCATGGAATTTCCTTGGCAGCACAATTGTTTGCACTGGTGTAACAATATTCCTGTAATTCTCAACAGAATACCTCCAAGAAAATGCAGCTTTTCACACAATGGCATTGACACCAATGTTAAACAACAACAGAACCTAGCCATTAATTCCTTCCACCCAACAGATACTTCCACATAGTGTGGATGGTGCCATTATATAACTATATGTGTGCATCACTGAACACTGGAAATCGTTAGAGTAACTCACTCACAGGAGGACCTGGAAACATTAGTCTGCTGTGTCCTGATCAACAGGAGAATGGACCTTTGTTGCTTGTAGCAACCACTAGCCAGTAAGCTAGGATGGGAGGACTGGCCAGGAGACACTACTTAGCTTTCTACCCAAGGAAGTTATACAACTAAGTAGTGCATGTAGATCACTGACCTTGTTTTTGAAATAGATCAAATATGGCACAGACTGCCATATGGACAACTTACCCCTTCCCGAACTCTTGCCTTCTTCTGGTTGTATGACAGCAGATACTCCATTTCTCTTGTTTATTTAATTTAATTTAAATTAATTTATTTATTAAAGTAATAATGGTATCCAAGGCAGCTTACTAGAATTTAAAAAGATACCAGTAAAACATTTAATTTACAAAAGTTAAAAAATGAAATTCGATTATTAAAATATGCTTTAAAACAGTTTTTTTTAAAAAAAATATTTAAAATGTAATATCAGAAATGATTTTAAAATGCAGTTGTAAAAAACAAAAAGACACAGCACATCACTTTAGACAACAACTCCATAACTAAATTTCAGGATCCCAACCCTGCCTGAATAAAAATATCTTCACCCACCTGCAGAAAAAGAGCAGAAAGGGTGCCAATCGGACCTACTGTGGAAGGGAGTTCCACCGTCTGGGAGCAGCCACACAGAGACTAGAAAAGTTACTTTTTGAACTACCAGTCCCAGGAACTCTTGGGGAGTTGTATTTTCAGAAAGGAAACTTGTCAAAGTCTACTTGAAACAAAGGAATGTGTTGCTTTTCCCTATATACTGTGAATGCCTCTACATATCTGGCTATTTTTCTGTTGTTTTCCTCACTGTTATTCTGCACAGTTGTTCCCAATGGAGAGCACCAAACCTTCCTTGGTCATTCTGCAAGGCATATTTTGGCGTCTCCAATGATTTTGCAGGCGATGGGACTCTGACAGACGTCGTCCCAGTTTGCTGTTGTCGATTTCAGCATTGTCATGCTGAACAAAGCAATTAATACATCTTTAATTTGCACCTAACGAAACAGAAAGGAGGCATTTATGCTGTGTGACATGTAGACAAATTTTTCTTTAAAAACAAAGTTTCACGCTGTGACTACAATTAGTGTAATTGTCAGCTCCTCTCTTAAAAACAAATATGTATTAAAGGAAAAGCCAGCACAGTTCTTTCCTCTGGTGTGAAAATGAGACAATCAAAATCTATTGTAATTACCACAGTGATATTATAATTAGCAACGATTAAGTTATTCCATGCTGCTTTTTTTCCTCTTGGCTACAATTAAAAAAGTATATATCTTCCTTCTGCACATTACCGCTGATCATATTACCTCCATACATGTCTAGGAAGTAGATAAATTAGAAGCAATTTTAAAGAAAAACTCTGTTAAAAAACATATATCTTTCTATATAATGGATTAAAGTTTTCTTATGGTTTACCCTCCTTTAACATCTGTGTAAAAAAAGATTTATTAAAATGTTGGCTGGGCTGCTGAATATTAACATGTTTTAAAAATGGAGGGAAAATCTATTTTGCTTAGAAATATAAAATATGAATATCAGCAATGTTTATGTTTCCTTTAGCTGATGTTTTATGCCTTTGAGGTTTTTTATTTTATTGTCATGTTGTTTTATGGCTCTATTGTGTTATCTTGTGGCATCTTTTTAAATGCCTTTCTGCCTCTTGTTTACCATCTTGAAATCCTAGAATAAAGAGTTGGCTAAAAATGTATTCAACGAATAAAGAAATGGGATAAATAAATGGAATTGCAGTTCATGGTAATGGTAACTTCCCAGTTAGACTGCTGCTATGGGCAGTGTGTAGGGCTGCCCCTGAAGATAAGTCAGATGCTACAGATATTGCAAAATACAGCAGCTAGCCTTCAGATGCGAAAATACCAGACAATCTGTAAAACCCGTATCTCCCCATTTGACCCTGCTTGAATTCTCGGCCTTTACCACATGAGGCCAAAGAGCTCTCTGGCTGAGAATTCTAAATTCTAAACTGTGAAGCTCAGGACTCCTTAGGGTGTTGAAAGTGGAGTAATAGCACTATAACGGTGTAGTGCAGAAAGGCCCTTCATGTATGAGATAGCCTTTTGCTAACGTAAGATTGCTTACTTAGAATAAAAACTTTCCTTTAAAGATCTTAAAGATCTTTTTTCTACAATCTCTAACAACAACAACAACAACAACAACAACATTTATTTATAACACTATTTCTGTTAATCTGTCTTTGCTACCTATGTTCACACGCACATGTGTAGAACTACCGTCTCACATGGGCAGAGGAGGGAAAGTCTGTGCAGGGGCAGAGGTGGAAAAGTTCAAGTTAAGCCCCTTAGTAACTTCCCACTGAGTTACTTAGTCATGGGAAGAGGATTAAATTAGTGGGAAATGACCACTAGATGATCTTCAGGGGTTACCTCTCCTTCCCAAAAGCAGGAGGCAGGCTTATTACATGCTGTAAATCCATGGCATCAACCTCGTTTTGGTACAAAAAAAAAATCCTGCATAGAAAACATCATTTCTGCACAGAAAATAACAGTTCTGTGCTGTTTTCTACACAATAATAGCCCTGTACATTCTTTGTGCAGAATAAATCCCTTACTATGAAGTGTCTGAATTTGTCAGTGTCCTGACTCACAAAACCCCATTATGCAGCCATTTTCCCGCCAAATATTTTCAAATATATTTTCCTTCTCTAGTCTTAACTTTTCTTGGTTTACAGACCCCTGGATGAAAGTTATGCACACTCTACCTAGGAAAATACACACCAGCAAATATACCCAGGAATGTTGCCTACAATCTGATTGCATCATAAATTGATTTCCTTTGCATAGCCTAATCTGGAATAAAAAGACTAAATACCTACCACGACAGGAAAAATTCAAAGCATAGGAAGGTAATCAAAAGGGAGGGGGGAATCGTTTTTTGATCCAATTCACAGACCGATTCATGAAGCCCACATTAACCCCGATGCAAGTTGTTATGCAGCTTCAGTAATCTGGCTATGAAGAACATATCTTAATATTTGGAGAGGCGGATTATGTCACAGGTTAGAACCAGGTTAAGCGGTGGGGTGGGAAAGAAGTCTTTTTGCTATAAAGATCAAAAATACCATCCTGTTTCTTCCTTCCCCCTACACTCTGCCTGCCTACTGTAATCTTGAAGTCCTTGTTTTGGCAGTTCTCCAGAACTAAATACGGCCAGACCTATAACCTGGGCCGATGTAATTTTCATTCCCTGCTAAGTGCCTGATTTTTAAAACCGTGCTGAGATGGAGCATTGAAGTCTTTGGTTTCCTTTGTGTGCATGTCAGTGATGTTAATCACGTCTCCATTGGTATCTTGTCTCTGTGAGCAAACTCCTCTGCCTGTCTTCCTGTGAGTGGAAATCCCTTCTAAACTCTGTCTCCATCTCAGCCGCCACATGGGGTACTGTGGCTCCGTCTCATTAGAAGCATGGAAAGCTGAAAGAGCCAGGTGTGCAGGGATGAGACAAAGGGGGGAACTGCACCGTTTCTGAGTTTGCCCAGAAAAAAGCTATGCACACTCCATCCTATTTGTGGGCACAAACACTGGGTGTGTGTGTGAGAGGGAGATTGGGAGAGAAGGAGAGAGGGAGATAGCACACAATACTTTCTTACTGGTCACTTGCCTTCCTTCCTTCCTTCCTTCCTTCCTTCCTTCCTTCCTTCCTTCCTTCCTTCCTTCCTTCCTTCCCTCCCTCCCTCCCTCCCTCCCTCCCTCTCCCTGGTATGACCAGATTGCAATAAAAGCTGTCACTCCATTGCATTGTGATGCAATGCAAAATCCTTTTCTTTCACTTTGGTTCAGTCTTGGTCTCCTTTATTTGTGAGAAGGAATTCCTCTCCCGCAACCCCCACAGTTTTTTTGCTAACTTAAGAGCAACCTAATTTGTTGGGTTCCCATATATTCTTTCATTAGACGTTCTCTGTTCCCTTTGAAAAGGGTTTCCAGAAATATAATACAAAGATGTGTGCTCTGTGCAACGCTCAAAACAACCCCATGTCTTACTGTAATTTTCAAGCACTACCCTTTTGCTACTAAAAACAGCCTGCCTGCTTTGAACTTGCATCATCATTGACTTTAGAGGAAAGATCGCTGTGCCACAGACCTATCATATGTGCCTGGTTTTCAGCTCAAAGGATTTAAAAAACTGACTGCATTTGGCTGGCAAGCTCTTTCTCGTTCCTTCTGCAATTTCTGGGAAGTGTAGACAAAATGGAAGTGCTGAAAAGAGCAAGAACACAACGTGAGTGGAACTTGTTCTTAAGCAAGGGAAGAATTCTCTGGCTGAGAATTCTAAAGGCCCCTCTCTGAACTGCAAACCCCAGATTTCCATAGGATGTTGGAAGTAGAGTAATAGCACTACAACACTGTAAGGCGGAAATGGCCTACATTTTTCATCCCTACCTGTTTCCTTTTGTGGGACACATGAGCCATTTCTGCACTAGACTGTGAGACATGGGCCATTTCCGCCTCAAAGGCCGCTCCCTAAACTGCAAACCCTAGGATTCCATAGGATGTTGGAAGTGGAATAAGAGCACTATAACAGTCTAGTGCGGAAATGGCCATCGTTCAGCTAACCATCTGATTGGCTTCTGTAAACAGAATGAGAGGGTGCCATTTTGTCCTTTGCCATAGACAGGACACCACATTGTGCTAACCTTGCTTCATTTCATAAGATGTACCACTCCACCATGCTTAGTTTGAGACCCCTGCCTTTGTTTAAGTTCTCAATGTGCTTAATCCAGTGAGCCTTACTTTCAAATGTTCTTTCCCACACGTCACCATGCTACATTTTCTGTTACAGGCATGAATGCACACACCTGAGGTTTCAGTAAATAATTTAATTTTGCCATGCAAATTATGCTTATCCAGGCACTACTGTTCTCAATTGATTAGCACATTACCATTGATTGCTGATGTTCCTAGCTTTCCCCCCTCTGTGATATTGGAAAGTGAGTTGACAGTAATTAAATAATCATTTCATCACCAGGAGTGATTGAGTTTACTTAATTCAGTAGGTCTTTTATGCAACTAGTATTGAAATCCGAACCCTTATAGAATTATACTGATGGATGCCAAAACAGAAGAGAAAAGGCAGATCTTGTGAGAAGCACCTTGCCTTCTACAGATTTCCTGAACTTATAAGGAACAGTGTTCAGGAGGTTTTCTTTCACAACAAACATTTGTAGCAAAAACACCTGCATTGATGTGGACTGAACGGTGACATGAAGAAAAGTGGTGTAAATGCTAGAGATGTAACATTTTCTGTGTTTTATTTTGGGAAGGATTTTTCAGAATTCCTCCTAGATTCCTATTATCTCCAAGTTTCAAATAAACTTAACTTTATGGTCATGGAGTGACAGAGTGGTTGTGCACAAGTCCCTGACTAGTGCAATCAAATATGCCAAACATGCACATTATTGTACATGGGCACCTATGTGTTTAATGCCCAAGCACTGTGGCACTTCATGTACAACTCCAACTCCACAACCTTGAACAGAATGCACCAGACAAAATTGTTTATGCACTTCTTTAGGTAAACTTATCTTTTATGAGTTAAGGGGCACTGACTCTGCAATTTTTATGTATTATCATGCATGTATATATTTTTACATATTTCTCCCCATCGGCTCAGTTTTGTGTGCATATTCTGTTAAATATGTGGATTTGTAGACATGTGTGTGTATGTTTATGATTCCAAAAAGGAAGAACAAAGAAATAGATAGTTGTAATTTCCTTTCAGTAACAGGAAATAGAAAAAGCCACACATAGTTTCCTGAATAGTCTCACATACCAATAATTGGATAAAATTGGTACCAGTCTAATCTGGCAATGTTCACCCAGAGGACTTTTTGATCAACTGCCCCTAGACTGTGGAATGACCTGCCAGAAGAGATTTGCCAGCTAAACAGGCTGAATACATTTTTAAAAGTATTAAAGACCTATCTCTTCCAGCAGGCCTATTCAGTCGACTTTAAACTATGAATTTTCAATTGGTATATTTTTACGGCTGTGATGTAATCTAGATTTATATTTTGATTGGTTTTATGCGTTTTTAGGCCATTTCTGCACTACACTGCTATAGTGCTATTATTCCACTTCCAACGTCCTATGGAGTCCTGGGGTTTACAGTTTAAGGAGAGGCATTTAAAGGGCCTCAGTAAATTACAAACCCTGGAATTCCACAGGATGTTGAAAGTGGACAAATAGTGCTATAACCGTATGGTGCGGAAATGTCTTAGTTATATGTTGTATTTTAATCTTTTTTGTACCCTGCCTCGAACCCAGGGGAGAGACAGCTAAGAAATAAACATTTGTTGTTGTTGTTGTATAATTGTGCAAAGTGAAAGGGCCCCGGTTTAGTTCAATTCAGATGGCATCTCAGAGAAGATAAATGATACCACTAGGATTAGGGGCAGAATACCTCTAAGTACTTGTTAATGGGGAATAATAATGGGAGAGGTTATTGTTCTCGGGTTCTGTCTGTGGCCACCCCTGGAGGATCTATGTTTGACCACTGCATGTAAGTCAAACTGAATTAGTTCAGTCTTTGGTTTGCTCCAGCAAGGCTCCTCTTCTCTCCTTCTGTTCTCAGACTGCACTCTGAAATACTCCTAGTTTTGTTTGCATGCTATTGTTTCAAGCTCTTGCAGGAGAGTGGGTGACATAGACAAGTGACAAATGAATTGACATTATTCCTTAACAGTGCCTTTAGCACAGACAAAAGCTGTGGACGGGTGGCATTCATGTGCCACCTCCAATCTTTCAGAAAGCATCAGAGCTATCACATGTTGCATTGCCAGTTCTAGTGGTTGTCTCACACACGTTTAAAGCAGGAAACAAAACAAAAAAAAAGCACCAACAAAGGGAATGTGTGCAGATGTAAAGAATATTTACAAATATTCCTGTCACTGATGACCTGTCAAAATACCGCAATGGGGGAGGGATGTCAAATGCCTTGAGAGGTTTTGCACCTGTGGATGATTTTTTTTAAAAAAAGTCACAGATATTTCTCCCCAGAAAAACATCATCCTGTTTTCAAAACCCCAGCACTTTTGTGCAAAAAGACCTTCACTGATATTCTGCATTGACTACTTAGGCCATTTCCTCACACAGGGACACAACGAAGCTGGGCCGCGATGCATGCTACTACACGACACTGTTGCAATCCCGCTCCTGTCACATCCCCAGCCATTGCAATAGAATATTATATCGTTACTCAAGAAAATCCTGTAATGGGCCCATTTTGTGCAACAATTATGTTGCTGAGGCCATACAGAAAGGGCAGAAGTGCTATCTAGGTGCTTCCTTCCTCACTGAAGCACAGGAAGAGGCCAGCTGCACTGAGGAAGCAAAGGGCATGTCCCAACCACTACCATCCACCGGTAGCCAGCCAGATGCCGAGGGGATGATTCAGGACAAAGGCACTGCTGGGATGACGCTGGGAAGTCGTGGGATGCAAGTAAGGTGTGGAAAGTGCCTTAATTACGTATTCATAACTAAGTACGTTTCTGCATCACTGTGAAAATCCGAATTGCTTCAATGTCAGAAAGTGAATCAGACTTTTTCCAGTTTTCAAATACTGCGTTTTCCCACCACAGGGCAGTGCGTTGTCACAGGGTTCTGTGCAGAACGACCGAAAATAAGCAGAGCCTAATTCGCTCCCACGTACAGAACAGTTCAGCACTACAATGCAGCAACCCGCGGTAATAACTCCGTGCGGAAATGGCCTAAGTAACATTTCCTCACTGTTCTAGTGTGATGATTTTGAAATTGCTTTTTAAAATTGTATTGTTAAGCTTTTAATTGATTCATTACATGAGCCTCTTAGCTCCCACTCCAGGACAAAGACAGAATACAAATAAATTAAATAAATAAATGCCATGGTGTCGTAGGAAGGAACCATGACAGCTAAAGTAGTATGAGACTGCTATAATTCTGTAGTGCAGATTGACTACTGGGACTAATTTGGGACAGTTTCCTCCTCTTCCATTCCATTGACCATTCCACTTGTGACTGGCAAATTTTGGGGAGAGGGCAGCATTTGAAGAATTTTCAGGTGACAAATGACATCACTTTGTTTCAGGAGGAGGATGAATGGAGACTTGAAGGTTTGATGTGAAGGGGACAGAGTTAGACAGAGGTTGGTTTTTGTTTTTTTCACCCTTTAAAACTACTGTTAATGTTAACAGAAGCAGGCGCCAAATTCCTATCTACAGAAAGTGGACTTTCTGAACTCATTCATGGCTCGATTATATCCAGAGTGGACTATAACTGTGTAGTTCAATGTGCGTCTCCACTAAAGATGGTTCAGAAGGTTCAGTGGGTGCGAAACCCAGTAGCTTAGTTATATGCATACTAGGCAATTAGACAAGAAGAAGCAAAAGAAGTAATGGAGTTGAAGCCTGCAGCAAAAATGCACTTCCAGAATTTATCATCATCTTTTTTTTCCCCCTTAGGTAAACATTGTGCAGAAGAAGTGAGCCAAGAGCACACCAGAGCAGCCATAAAGCAAGAATGAGTCCTGGGTGGTCTCAAGGCTGACCAAGTTCCCACGATGGTCTCCATGGTGTAGTTTAGTGGGGAGGCACTTCCTAACCTAGCATGGCCCATGGTGGGTCACAGGGGTGGGAAAATGGCCCACAGGTAGGGTTACCAGAATGAAAACTGGAGAGGGGTCCTGCACTTTAATGATTGTGTAGAAGAAGGAATTTAAACATGTTGTGTGCCATACAAGCAGGAATGGAAGCTAGGAAAACCTTCTCATCCCTTGATTTAAAAAAAAACCTGTCAGGCTAGATGAGAACAGACTCTCTATCCAAGGAGACCCTTGGCCAACACCTGAAGAAGCTCTTTAAATCATTTAAATGATCTGCTTATGGGACAGAGGGGTTAGATCTTTTTTCTGAACATTTTGTTAAGCAAGAATTGCCTGTGAACCATGAAAAAGAGGGCCTAATATATCAAAATCCTGTGCTTCCAGGAGTCAGTGACCAACGTGATGATGGACTTGGTTCTCTAACCTCCAGGTACAATGTTTTTTAATCCTGACTCTGTCTTTGAAGCAACCCATTACTGTAAAGACATTAGCTCCCGAACTTAATTAATAAAATCAATCACAATTTATCCTTTTGTCGTTCACAGAGTCAGGGCTCACGTTTTCTTCTTGAGAGTTTTCCTGTAATTTTGACGTTAATGGAGACTGAAAATGGGCTTGTGATTTAGATGATATTGAATGGAGTAGCCCTCACGCTATGTAATAAAGTCGCCTTCCCACAGAGAAGGGCAGGGTGAGCAACTTAAAGCAACTGCCTGAAGCATCAATAGTTTGTCTCTGTCACTAGGCCTCTGATGAAAATGCAATGGCAACATGTAGGGATGGTTTTGCTCCCATCAGATTTCCATCAGCTCTGTACTTTTTGTTGTGTTTTTTTTCCATCCCTTTTTTGGTTGTGCTTTAACAGGAAAAATTCACTGCAGGAGAAACCACTAGCCTAGGAGGTTGACAGAGGCCATTTCTGCACTACACTGTTATAGTTCTATTATTCCACTTCCAACATCTTATGGAATCCTGGGGTTCGCAGTTTAGGGAGGGGCCTTTAGAATTCTCAGCCAGAGAGCTCTTTGACCACAGTAAACTACAAACCCCAGAATTCCAAAGGGTGTTGAAAGCGGAATAATAGCACTATAACAGTGTAGAGTGGAAATGACCTGAGTTGAAAGTGCACAAGTAGTTCACACTCAGATCATCTCCACACTGCAGCTCCATCCCAGCCTAGGTACACATTGAAGCCAATCCACGATGTGTGCTACCACATGATGTTGTTGTGGTCCAACCCCGTCACATCTCCAGCCATTGCAATAAGCCTTATTTGCGTGACAATCACATTGGCTGGAGCTGTGCAGAAAGGATGGAAGTGCTTCCTTCCTCAGTGCAGCACCAGAAAAGCCTGGCTGCACCGCAGGAGGAAGCAGCATGTCCCAAGAGCTACCATCCACCGGCAATCGGCAATCAGTAAAGAGGGGAGCATTCAAGGAAAGCTCCCATCCTGCCAAAGGCATGGTCGGGATCACAATGGGACATTGCAGGATGTAGGTAACGTGCAGACAGGCCATGTGTTGGAATTGCAAAAGGAGTTCACACTCAGTTGTCAGCAGAGGGGAGAGAAGGAGAAGGGCAAAATCTTGCCCTTCCCAGGAGGCTTGGGCAAAAACAAACTGCTGCAGCATCACCTAGCTTGTGTGTCCTTCCTCATTAATACCATTTGCCGTCTTGACCACTCTGATTGTTGTTTTCACAGAGCACTCACCTTTCTATCGCCAGCAAAAGGCTAATATGTGGGAATAGAGGGATCAGGTCCACAAGAAGCACCGTGGGGCCGTGGGCATCTGCATGGCTGTCCCTTGCCCATCCCTTCTCTAATAGAAACACTACCCTTTCTGACCATTTTCCTGAAAGTCGTCAGATGAAAGGGTTCCTTGTAGACCTATTGGTTGCCATTCAAATCATGTATGCTTTATCATTGTCCCCGTCCTTTCTCAATTGCGTGCGCAACACTGACGGATTCCCTGTTGAATGTGTATTGGGTCTTAGTCAAACCTGAAAGAGGGAGAGATGTACGGGTTGCGGCCCATAAGGGTTGCTCAAAAGGGCTTCATAAATGCTCCAGCGCACAAGCTGTGTGGGTTTTTTTCTTTTTTTCCACCCTGAACATTTGCCATGTTCCTTGGGTGGTAAGGAGCCCGTAGACCTTCTGCATCATTACGGGCCTCCTGCTCTCCTTTTTAAAAGCCGAGTGTTAACGACAATATAAGATTTCTTTCTTTGGCATTTCAAAGTAAACAGGACTGAAGGAGCTGGCTCATGTCAGGAATGCTGTGCTAATGAGGACAAATTATATTCTAATCAGGTTTCTCCATTATTACGGCACCGTTGCTCCTCATGCCGCTCTGCTTCTCCTCCATCTCACCCCCCACCCCAAGTTGTTCCACAATCCCCCTTCTTTGTGCGCAATTGAAAGTTGCAATTGAAATACTGGGTGGAGTGGATCTCCCCCCCCCAACACTTGTTATTCACATTAAAGAGTCTTTTTGCCACTTAGCGTGGGCCTAGGTGTTAAACAGTTTAAATCCGACCCTCTTTCACTCCTGGGGTATGAATGGAGTAGAGCACAACAACTGGCTGAGGGAGAGAGTTTGGGTGGGCAGATCTTAATAATTTAATCGCATTAGGCTATTTCTCTCCAATGGTCTAAATGTTGTCGGCATTTGTTTCGGGAATCAAGATCAACCTCCCAGTCCATTCCATGGTGTAACTGAAAGAGAGGTAGAGAAATCTTTATTATCAGTTTTAATTCTTTTTTAAAAAATCTGGATTGGGAAAAAAATTGCTCCAGAGTTGAGAGCAGAGCTGTGGGGATGACTATTATTTATTACAGTCTTAAGTGAGTCCCATGCCAAACTGTTTTATTTAGAAAATTTCTATGCCTACAATCCCCTAAAACAATGCTGCAGGTACCTTTCATGCATTTAAATCAGAAATAAAAACAACATTCCTCCCCAACTATCATAAACTATATGGACTTCGATGTTACATCAAGATTATGTAGCAGAACTATGACCTTTCTGCACTACACTGGCCCTTTTCGCACGGCGTTTCTTAAGCGAAAGGGCCCCTTGAGCGTCGCGTAAATGTGAGGAGCGGTCTGCATGACACACTCACATTTACACAACGCTCGAGAGCGTGACACGAGCCGCTAACTGATTTTCTTATTTTCGGCTTCAAGCCGAAAATGCCACGTGGTCGCGCAATGCTCAGGGGCATGGAGTACACTTACCTGCGGTACGCAGCCTCCTGAGCCGCGCCAGTCGCGCTTCCTGCCTCAGCGCTAGCCTTCAACTCCCAGGCTGCACCGCGGTAGGAAGGGGCGGGGCGTGGGCAGGGCGGTCGCACGACCAACAAGCAGCTGAGGCACTGAAGCATCAGGGACATGACAGCCTCTCACAAGAGGCTGCTCGCGCATCCCTGTGCTCCAGCACCGAGAACAGGTAAGTTGTGGAAAGGGCCACTGTTATAGTGCTATTATTCCACTTTCAACATCCTGTGGAATTCTGGGGTTTGTAGTTTACTGAGGCCAAACAGCTCTCTGGCTGAGAATTCTAGGGCCCCTCCCTGAACTGCAGATCTTAGGATTCCATAGGATGTTGAAAATGGAATAACAGCACAATAACAGTGTAGCGCAGAAAAGCCTTATCTCCTATTGAGCGAAACACTGATAGCTTTACATAGCTCCTGTGTTGAATGGCGGTGTTGCACAACTGAACCAAGACACCGAATTGGAAAGCAAATGCACAACCAAATGTGTATTAGCATGCAATACAATGTGTAATGAGGATCCGTGCACAATACAGAGTCTATATCCCTGCATAATGTGCACAATGCATCAATGCACATTTCACATCCATTCGCCATGACACTGTATGGATGTGCAACTCCACTGCCACAATATTAAACTGAATGTGGTAATTCTGAATTAAACAAAAATATCTAACCACTATGGTAGGAGAATTTATTCAAGTATAAGAAACTAACAGGATTCTGTCCTGCTTGAAGTTTCAAATTCGGTGAATGAATTTGTTAAAAAAAAAAAAGAACACCAATCCTCAGGAACAAAGGAAAAGGAAGGGCTTCATCACCAAACTGATGAAATACAATTCACTGGATTTGCGTCTGGATTTAAATTCCTGCTAGCTAAGTGGCCTTGGGCAGACACATTGTCTCTAAGACCAACCCACCTCGCAAGGTTGTTGTGAGCTTACAAAGTGGGGTAATCCAGAACTCCTCAGAAGAAGAACATGAAAGAAACGCAATAAATAAATGAATTAGCAGCTTTCCTTCAGAAAAGCCCACACTATACTTTTGCCAGCCTGCATTTAAGCTGAACTCAACTAACGAGCAATTATTTTTCCTCTCAAGAAGAACGCAAATCCAAGCAGATGATATGTCTTTGCAAGTGTGTGTGCCGGTGTGTCTCTGTGGATGGATCTAAACATATTCTTTCTTTTTAGCTCTTCAGAGCCTGAACAGTGGCTAATGGGGCTAACTGTGTGAGATTGAGATTCAAATACTGCATCGTAAACGGAACATACAATTACTACAATGGACTTTTTTTTTAAGATCTCTTTTCTCTTTGCTTGATTTTTTTAAAAAAAAATCTATTTTTAAAGCTAACATAAAATGAAACTAATGTTTTGTTAAGAAAACTGTTAATACATTTTATTAATACATTTTGAAACTCCCATTTCAAAAATTCTTGGTCCCCCTCCTCCATCTTGACTGTGTGAGTTCCCATGGGATTAAAATGGGGTTGAGAAGCAACTGATCCTCCAGAAGTTGAACTGCAGTTCCCGGCAGCCTTACTGGTATCTATTCTGCCTAGATCTGCTGGATCTATGAGGTTCCCACCCCTGGAGTAAATAGTTCCTTCCTTCCCTCCTTCCTTCCCTCCTTCCCTCCTTCCTTCCTTCAACATCCTGTGGAATCGTGGGATTTGCAGCTGAGGGAGGAACATTTAGAATTCTCAGCAAGAGAGCTCTTTGGTCTCAGTAGACGACAAACCCCAGAATTCCACAGGAAGTTGAAAGTGGAATAATAGCACTATAACAGTGTAGTGCGGAAGTGGCCTTTGGGTGACTTGTCTCAGCAAAAGCCTGTCTGATATGGGAGATCCTACCAGCAGCACTGCTACCATCAGCGTAGCCACTTGCCTCACCAGAAGATGCAATCCCACCACCATGGAAAGATAGTGCATGCCTATGTTGAAGCCTCATGAAGTAGGACTGTCTTTATTGCTCAATGAAAACAAGCATAAAAAGATCAGGCAATCTCACCTCCCGTAGCAATGCATTCTACCATAAAGATTGTTGCTGTTGTCATGTGCCTTCTAGTTGGTTCTGAAATTTGGCAACTCTAAGGTGAGTCTATCATGGGGTTTTCTTGGCAAAACTTATTCAGAAAGGGTTTGCCTTTGCCTTCATCAGAGGCTGAGAAAATCTGGCTTGCTGAAGACAAACCAATGGGTTTTGATGGCAGGGCAGGGTTTTGGACCCTGGTCTCCAAAGTTGTAGTTCAGTGCTCAAACCAGTATGCCAAGCTGGGTATCACTACAATAAAGATGCCAATATTGAAATGGCTGTGTTTCAGTTATCAAGCAACCTAAACTCTCAGGACTGTGGAGCATAGAATAAAGTCTCCAACAATGATTACGATATCCTTTCTCTTGTCTTCTCTCCTGCCATCACTCAGGGACTTTCTGCCCTCTAGACTTTTGTTACTTTAAGGCTGTGTTGAGCCATCAGTGTTGGAATGCAAGTGGCATTCAAATGCCACTTCCCAGCTATTTAAATCTGGCTGGGTCAGTTACTCTGTGTAGCTATTGCATATTTCTTGGGGAAACAGCTCCCAAAAATAAATTTGATAAGAAGCAAAAGCGGAGCTCTATCAAGCAGGAAGGCAAGGAAATTACCAAATTTCTTATTAGCATTGGTGCCCAATATTCATTCAATGGTATGGCAGTACAGCAAGAATTTTCCTAGATGAGGACACAAGAAAGATGCTAATTCCACTGAGTCCAGATGCAACTGATACTTAGTTCTCTTTCTTATCTATTTAGCCTGGGAGGAGAAAGATGTATAGCAATACTTCGCTGTTTACCATTTTGCATCCTATATTTACATTTGCTTTGGGGGACAGATATGCTCCTGAGTTGTATGCAAACTTATGAAATAAAACTTGGAGTACTGGTAAGAACTTCATTTCACATATGACCTTTTACAGTAATTGGATCTGAATTATAATCAGTCACCTGAGTCCTGAAATAGATAAAATAGTTTTTTAATGTTAAAAAGTTTTAGCCCTTGGTTGATTATCTATCAGTGCTTACAATCCTGTGAAAATAAGATAAATGAGAAATTGGGTCTCTAATTAGACTTCACTAGATTTACAGCTTTTAATTTCTACGCCAGTGCAACTCAGGCTGGGAGTAACACTGATAGAGACGGAGGCACGGTTTTCAATTGATTTAACAATTTAATTGCAGCATTAACATCCATTAACATTTAACTAACCTTTTAAACTAACCTCAGGCACAACCTTAAAGACTAAATGAAGTAAAATTGCATA
The DNA here is from genome assembly GCA_030412105.1 of Cyclura pinguis. Classification (NCBI taxonomy): domain Eukaryota; kingdom Metazoa; phylum Chordata; class Lepidosauria; order Squamata; family Iguanidae; genus Cyclura; species Cyclura pinguis. The sequence continues at coordinate 5,117,364 of CM059608.1, forward strand.
TAAAAAGGTAGTAACGTACAGCTGTAAGGAGCTTGAGTGAATTGTTTTAGGGTGATTTAGCATTGCTTCCTCCTATCAGGGGAGTGGAGTCTGTTTTTCTTCTTGCAAAATTCAGGAGGTATGTATATTCTCATTTATAGGAAAAGGAAATAGACATGTTTAATGGCTATTAAGTCTCATCTAGATCATTCAGAGATACGTGATGTCTGAAAGGTCCTATACGCGGAAAGAGGCTTTAATGACATCGAAAATTATCAAAGTATGTTTGATGTTCAGATGGTCCATGTGGTGAAAATCCATACTGAGGAAGTGGAAATATTCCAGTGACATTTGGTAAGGTGGGAGGAGGAGATATTAAAGCCAAGGAGCAAAAGAATGGTTGCTTCTCAAAAGGAAGAGAAGGAGGAAAAGGAAGAGGAGGAAGACCATTTCCTATTCCGCTCTTGCCCCCAAATCAGGACTCAAGGCAGCTTGAAAATTAAAACAGATATCACATAGTTAAAACATATAAAAGGTCAACATTAAAATGGAATTAAACTATCAGCAGCATTTAAAACCAATCGAAACATACAATTAAAAATAATGAAAAGCAGCTTTAAAAAGAGTACAATTAAATGAATCATTCATTAACTAAATTTGACTCACTGGTATTTCAAAACAATTCTGGATCTGCTGCATTAACATCAAAAATGTACTCTGTCTTGATTGACAAAACTTGAAGTAAAGTATTGGGTTCAAAACTGCTCTAGCATAAAGATCTAGAGTTGATAATAGAAGATAATTTATGGTCCTCCTTATGGAAGCCTCTTCATTATAATCAATTTTGGCTGCAATACATGAACAATATTTTAAAATGATTTATCAGTGGTACAGTACTCCACTGGAACTCAATTAAAGAATTAAACAAGTATCTGCCAAATGCTGGAAATATTGTAACTCTATAGGTACTTTCTTTCACATGTGGTGCTGTTGTCCAAAGGTCCAAAGATTCTGAGTGTAGGTTTTCAATGAAATGGGAAAAAAATAACAAATCAAAATGCTACATTTTCACAAGTACCAGATTTACTCTTTTGGTTTATAGAAGGTTATTATTATTATTGTTGTTGTTGTTATTATTATTTTGTCTACTGGCTTATATGGTGATTGCACAAAATGGAAAGCCAGTACAGTTTCATTTTGGACTATTGGTAAGAGAAATTATGGTCTCTTGCTCTCATGGAAAAACTAACACAATAGGTTCAATGAACTCCATAATGACTCCTTCGCTACAGATTGGTTTCTGTAGTAAAGTCATTATGTTTAACAGAAACTGCGCTAATCTGGATCCACCTGGTTCTGCTGGTCTTTGAAATGGCATCTTAACTTGAAGGCTATAAACACACACACACACATATGTATATCTACATATATACACACACACTGTACACACACACATACATACATGCACATTTAATAGGTCAACGCTTTATTTCAGTCATTGATCAATGAATAAATAATAATTACAAACATAAAGACAAGTAAAAACAAGTAGCAAAGTTAACTTCTGATATCTAACATCACCAACTATGTATCTTACACATATGCTGCTTTAATCATAACAGTTTGATTCTGATTATCCAGCAAATAACTTAAGTAAAAAGCATCAGAATGTCCTGGAAATTTAGTTAGTAGGGGGGTAATCAGCTGGTGGCGAATATCCTTAAAAAACTGACAATACAAAAGTACATGAGCTGTAGTTTCTATAGCCCCAGGATTTTTTTTTTCATTTTTTTTAATTGGAAGCAATATAACTTAAAATACAACAGAACAAAATGAAATTTGCAAACCATCAGCATTCTTCAACAAAACATCTAATACATTGTATTAGATGTATTAGTTAGTAGCAAAATTCCCACCCAACTCCTCCATTATACTCATAATAAACCTGTGAGATAAGTGAGGTCAGGAGCTGGCTCAAGGTAACTTAACATGCTCCATGATTGAGTGGGAAATCAGAAATACTGAAGGTCAAGCTGCTTGTAGGATGGCTCTTTCCACACTAGATTGTTATAGCGCTATTATTCCACTTTCAACATCCTATGGAATCTTGGGATTTGCAGTTTAGGGAGGGGCCTCAAAGGATGTTGAAAGTGGAATAATACCACTATAATAGTCTAGTGCAGAAATGTCTGGTGACACTCTAACCACTACTCCACACTGTATGCAGGAAGGTTAAAACACATCCCATTTATTTTGACATACATTTTTAGAGTCCCGAACATTGAAACATTGATACACTTATCAATATAAGAAGAAATGTAATTTTGAATCTGATAAGGGTTTTCTTTGGCTTAGCTCAAACATTTCAGTAATCATGGCAGAGTAGAAGGGCAACACTGTGAGATTCCTGTACAACCACCAACATTTCCTGCTTTGTTCTGACCCTGCCTATTGGTATGACTATACAAATGGCATGGAGTTATAGAAATAATATCAAATATCCAAAAAGATTATCATCTAGTCTACTAGTTCTCATCATGTGATCCTCTACATGTTTGGTACCTTATTTCACAGAAGTTCCAATGGCCAATGGTATTTGAAGGACAATAAATCTTGAGAAACACTGATCTGGTGCAAGTTCCACCTGCACCACTACTCCAAAGTAGCTGTGAACTTGTTCAGTATTTTTTTTTCAATATGCTAGTGTTTTGCTGTTTTGTCTTTTATCTAATGATCTCAAGACATCTCACATAGCTCTCTTCCAGCTTATCTGCACAATAGATAAGCTGTTTGACCGGCTCTCCTCTAGCTGGTCTCCTCTCTGGTCAAACAGAGAGACCACTGATCTGGCAGAAGGTCACACAGTGATTTCATGGCTCATTGGGAACACTCTAGTCACTCTACACACTGCTTCCACATAAACAGAAATGAAATGCAGAATTTGCTTCGGCCTCTATTCTGCGCTGAGCCACAGAAGGGCTATAATCTTCACATTTCTTAAGTCCTGGTACTTTGGCTTGGGCCCCTTTGATGACTCCCTGCACCGATGTCATTCAGGAGATAATTTAAAACCCTTCAGCCACTAAATGAGATCAAACAAATCATAACCAGTTTGTTCTGTGTAAGAAAGAGATCTTTCCAAATTTAGTTATAGCTCAAGGATCTGGATCCATCGATCAGGTGTTTTGCAGCTGAAACAATTTCCAGAACCATCAATATGTCATTTATCTGCTTTAATTGACCTTGGAAACTGAGCAGGTTCAGAGGAGGTCACAGCAAAACTGGGGTTAGACAGTTGTTTCTGTGTTCTGCCTGGATTGTTTTGAAATCATTCGTTCTGGGCACAGTGGCCAGCAGTTGTCCACAGCTAATTAGGAGTTATGCCATAGTTCAGTCATAAAATTTGCCTCTTCTTTCTACTTGTGGCCATTAGTTTGAACTCCACAGAATAGCTCCCAGGAAGAAAGACCGTGGGAAGAATTATGTGGCCTTCAGACGTTATGGGACTGCAATTCTTAGGAGCCAATATTGCCAGTGGTAAGGTATGTTGAGCGTTGTGGTGCAGCAAAACAGCTGCAAGACCACATGAGTACCATCCTTGATTTATAGAAGTTGCTATAGGACTTCTCACCAAGGTTACTACCAATTTGTTGTAAATACTTTACATTTAGTATTCAGGCTTTAGTAAGAAGAGGTAAACCCCTTTTTATGTTTAACCCTGTGATGAGACAACACCTATTATAGAAGCATGGAATGTCAAACGCATGAATTAAGGGAAGCTAGAAATAGTAAAACAAGAAATGAAACTTATAAAGATTGCAAGACTTGGAATGAGTGAGCTAGAGAGGACAGGAAAGGGACATTTTGAGTCAGATAACAGAAAATAGAGAAGACTTGGAACTATTGCTGAAGATAGTCAAGAAAGAAAGTGCAAAGGTAGGTTCATAGCTGACCATTAAGCAAACAAAAAATAACAACCATGGATGATTTACATAACTTTTAAGGAAACTATGAAGATATTGAAATAGTTCAAGATTTTCCATACTATGGCTCAGTGATTAATTGTAATGGAGATTGCAGCCAAGAAATCGGAAGAAGCCTAGAGCTTGGAAGGGCAGCTATGAAGGAACTAGACAAGATCTTGAACTCTCAAGATATATCATTGAATACTAAAGTCACGATTGTCCATGCCATCATATTTCCAGTTTCTACCTATGGTTGTGAAAGCTGGACAGTGAAAAAAGCTGATAGGAAGAAAATCAGCCCATTTGAAAGGTGGTGCTGGAGAAGAGTTTTACAGACTGACTGTTTCTGCAATCTTAGCGAATTAACTAGTACACAGAAGACATTGACCATTTCCACCCCACACTGTTACAGTGATATTATTCCACTTTCAACATCCTGTGGAATTCTGGGGTTTGTAGTTTGCTGAGGCCAAAGAGCTCTCTGGCTGAAAATTATAAATGCGCCTCCCGAAACTGCAAACCCCAGGATTTTATAGGACGTTAAAAGTGGAATAATAGCACTATAACAGTGTAGTGCAGAAATGGCCTCTGTCACCAAAGGGGGAAAATCACGGAAGTTCTCCAGCTTCAACCTGAGTTTTGCACCAGGGTGGATCTCACTGCAAATGAGGGGAGTGGAAATAAAGCATGGCCTAATTTGTAACCCATTCCATGCTCCTTGTCTCTTTATTTCTGAGTGGCTTTGCAATTGGAATGACCTGCTATGATTTTTCATTTCTCTGAGCAAAGATTACAATATCCCAAGCCATAGACATCTTTGACTTTTATCAGCCCCTGAGCTCCTACAATGAGGCAAATAAGGGGGAGTCAGAAATCATCCTGCACTTGGCTAGATTTATCACATGTCTTCCCCGAAAAGATCAAGTTGACATGGAATTCAATAAGACTTGCCAATAGATATGAGGAGAAACACTATTCACTGAGCACCAGTTGACATGAGGCTGTACCGGTAGGAAGAATAGTCATAGACAAAACCTGAAAAGTGATTACCAGTAACCCAGGCTGGGGGAGGGAAAAGTATTCAGTTTTGGAACATCTAACACATACTAAATAGTGAAAACAAAGCCAAGTTGGGAGGGAAACCTTTTTCAGGCCATTGAGCAATGTGTTTTGTCGGGTGACATTAGCGATGACAGTTCCTTGTTGGAATGACTGTATCCATTTTGCTTTGCTGTAGCAATTACTTAGAATCTAGGGGACAAAGTGTGTTCAAAACAGACGGCAACTGCAGTGACAACTTCCATTAGGAACGGCTACAGAGGTGGCTCTTGGGAGGGAGCCTTGCTTGTGAGAGCCCAGCTGTTAACCAGGATGAACAACAGATACAGATAACAGAGGAGCTGACAATAGCATGAAATGTTGAACACACAGGACTCTAGACTTCGGGGGGGGGAACCTAGCTCCACTTTAAAAGTTTTCCAGTTGTTCCTCCTACCTTTCCATGAAAATATGCATGAGTCAAGAACTGAACTGAAAATTTTCAGAAGGCTATTTTTTTTTCCTGTGAAGAGATCTGAGGTTACATTTTTCTCATCCTTCCCTTTAGAAAACACTATGCAGAATTTTCTCTGAATGTTTGCCACCAATTGTTTGTGCAAGATGTCATTTCCTTTCTCCCCACAATGCTCTGAAATGACACTACCTTGTGGAAAGTCCAAAATTCTGCCCAGACTCCTAATACAGTTGCTGCTACCCTAACCCTAACAATTTTTTTTTTTATGTTGAGGTGTGTGTCAAGAAATACCGTGTGCTACTGCTACCAGAATGGTGACTTCAATCCCAGAAAAATTCTTGCATGGTTTGTCTTCTCCTTGGAAAAAAATATATAGTGAAATGGATCCTCAGTTTCTCTGGGCAGAAAGGGAGTGGAGAATTCCAGAAGGCCACCTCCACATGAATATCAGTAATTGTGGGAAACTGTGGCCCTCCAGATGTTTTTGGCCTAGCACTCCCACATGCTTAAGTAAGCACAGCTAATTGTAAGAGATTATGAGAGTTGTAGATCACAGACATGTGGAGGGAGAGAACTGTCCAGCCCTGAATTAGGATTACGCATGTGAATGTCTTTGAATGGCAGAAAAATTGTACTAAGAAAATACTTTTTGGCTTCTCCCAAAATTTCTCAAGTTGGCCTGAATCCTGCTGATGTCTTGTGCATGTGTGAGTTTTCTTAGAGCAGCAGCTGGACACATTCCAAAACAGAATTGCTGCATTCAGTTCAAGGTTGCAGAAGCAGGATTACTCATGTTGGCACCATTCTGTTTACCATGTGCAGGCACGCATGGATGTTCATGGAGAAGCACATATAGTTACGCAACATTGCCATTCAACATAAGGGTTATGTAGCACAATCCATGTGCAGCTCCACTTGTGGAGATTTACACTGAGCAACACCAGTGTAGTATTCTGACCAAAGTCTATCTGGGAAGAATCTCCAAGCAATTGAATATTTCTACCAAGGACTGGTACAACTTCCCCAGAAGATTTTATCAAAAAAATTATGTGGCATATCTTAGAGGGTTTTTTTTCACCAAATATCATCAAAATCTACTTCAAATTTTGCTAGAAAAGGAATTTCAGTGGTAAATAAAGAGTCTTCTTTTCATCTCCAGTGTTGTTTTGATATTGAAAGCTACTGTTTTGTCCTTTAACCCAAGATCGCCACAATTTGCACTAGCTTCCGTATCTCATCCATATTTGTCTCATCTTTAAATGCATGGTTTGTCTATCAGGAGATACCATACTGATAGCATATTTTGACTGATTCAAAATGGTGCAGGTTCTCGTGTGCTTTCCTGGTTTACTAATAGAGATCTTAAGCAAAAAGAAAAAGAAAAAGAATAAGAGAAGAGAGGAGGAAGAAAGCTTCCTGGCCCTACAGACTTCAGACGGGAAGACTCAAGGGAAAACAAGAGAAAACCATTAAGTAACCACAGTATTATCTTGATTCTCTACAAGAAATGAGCTAGGGACGGCTAATGAACTAGCCTTAACGTTTCAAACCGAACATACCTCTGGGAACTGTGCTAGAACAAACAGTATGACAGATCAATACCTGATTCCTGTATCAAGAGAAGAAGGTTATTCTCCTCCTCTCAGGAATAGAGGAATACTGGTGAAAAAGTTCAGTGCTATGTTGATCTGTTGTTCTTTTAAGTAAATAAATATGACTTTGTTTGTTATGGGCTTGTCTTCGTCCCTTTCTGATGATATAGCAAAACTTTTAACCTACAATATGATCATGTACCAGTCACCCCTTGCATCAATAACTGTGGAAACTTACGGCTTCTATGTCAGGAACCCCTTCTTGGTTTTAGCCTGAACTTTAAGGGAGCTATCCACGGCGTTGATTCCCCCCCTAAAAAAAAATGGGGTCCAGCTTTTGGATACTCCTTTCAAGTTCAGACTAAAACCCAAAGTTGATTCAACAGCCCACTGAAGTAGGAATCACCAGCTGCCATTGAGTGCAAAATGTTTCCAGGGTATAACAAAGTGCTGGCCATAGACGGATGACATACAGCATTAAAGAATATACACTAAATAATTCCAATTTTGCAGCTGAGGCAGCTAAATCGAGGAAGCAAGAAGTAGACAAAGGGTTTGCCCAGATGTCTCATATGATGTTTTTATTATTCAAGGGTTTTTTTCCCATCTGATCTTTCCTAACTCAAAACATTATTATTTTGAATGTATATATTATTTCACCTTTTATAATTTCATATTTTAGAATTCTTAGCAGTTATTGATATGCCTGATTGTTGACTTTTCTGTTTTTACTCTTATTTTCCTGTCTGTTTCAATAATTCTAATATGCAAACTCTTGTGAATTTTGTACAAACCTAACCCATCTCCCCATCCATTTCAACACGGCTAGCATAAGAGAACATGCCAGAAGGCTTTTGACTAAATATTGCCTCAGAAATCAGCTTTTATAAACACCGCTCCATATGAATCTATGGATGCCTCATTTCCTCTGTAAGGATGTTAAAAAAAAGGTTTTTTTAAAATAATCTCCTCCTCCTTCTTAATGACACATTAAGGCCCTTTCCGCAAGTTACCTGTGTCCGGCGTGGTCACGCAGGGATCACGCAAGCAGCTTCTTCTGTGAGGCTCTCGTGTCCCCGCTGCTTCTGCTCCGCAGGGCTGGCAGGCATCCTAAGGGCTCTGCCTCTTCCTTCTGCAGTGCAGCCAAGTATTTTCCCAGGCTGTGCTGGGGGAGGAAGAGTGAGGGCTGCGGCTCTGGAGGCTCCACACGCAAGGTAAGTGCTTGTGGGGCCCTGGAGCGATGCGCGATCGTGCACCATTTTCGGCTAAAATCCAAAAATGATATAGTGCGCTATCAGTGCCTGCCAGCCCTGGCAGCGTCGCGAGATTGCGAGGACATCATCTGAAACACTCCTTCCAATCGCGCGATGCTCCGGAGGCCCTTTCACATGACGAATTCCATGCAAAAAGGACCTAAGGCACCCTAGTCACAGCACAAGAGACGTATTCTGTTGACAGCACCAGAAGCCAAGTTATGCATACCAAACTGTTATCCACTGCAGTTGCACATTGAAGCTGCACATTGCACTTTGCCACTGAGCATTGCTCATTGCAGTAGCACACAGCACATTGTACTCAGTCATTCACATGTGTTGTGTGATGTTGTTATTTTGATTGGTAGGGTTGTGTAGTGTTGATGTAGTGTATGTCCACATGTGGATATTTATGGTACACAGGAGGAGGTGGCAGGCTGCAATCCATTTCACAAAAATGGCCAACTGCCAGGAGAAATTTTTGTGACTGAGAAATTTTCCAGAAAAAAAAATTGCACAGAAATTTTTTTTCACAAAAACATCTGGTTTTTTGGGGGAAAAAAATATCCATTCCTATTCAAGCTGTTTGAATTGGAAAATAAAATTTGCAAAGAAAACAATATTGCCCTTTTCCTTTTTTGCCAAAAAGTCCCAAAGTGCAAAAATCAGGGATTTTTTCATTCTTACAACCTCAAATTGTTATCTGTTAACTGTTCAAAAATTGCAGCTATAATGGTGAGTAACTACATAGCTACATTTTAAGGACTTACTACTATATTTATTTTTGAGGGTTGCTTTCCAAGCTCTGGAATCCTCTCATTCATTCAGACCTTTTTGTTCTTGTAGCTAGAGACTTTAGGAAGTTATCTCCAGCTTGGAAACACAATCATGACCTAGCCAAGAGGGAAAGAAAAAGAATCCAGACTAGGAGTAGCATTAAAATAAAAGGTAATGGGAATATATATGCTACAATTAAACTGCAGATCAGGATAAAGTATGGAAAGAAATAGTCGCTTACTAGTAAAGCACATGCTTGAAGTGCAGAATAATTGTCAGATTTAATATCTGACCTTTCTTGGCATGTCTGGGGAAGATCCATGCTTGAAACCTCAGATCAGATTTCACTCCATGTACACCTGGAAAGTGGGACATATAGGCCTCCAGATGTTTCTGGACTACACCATCTATGATCATCACTATTGGCTACGCTCGCTAAGGTTGTTGGGAGCAGTAGTCTGAAAAACACTAGAACATAGATGAAGAGAATATTTTTAAAATATTTGAAAAAATGGTCAAAAACACAGATTTCCCAGGTTGTCAGGAAACCCTGATGAGGAGAATCCTAAATAGGTGAGAGTAAGTTCACGACTAGGGCCCTTTCCACACCCTACCTCATCCTGTCATGCTCCTGTGGCGATCTCAGAAGTGGAAGGGAGCACGATGGACACGCCTCTTCTGCAGTGCTATGCAGCCGAGCACTTTCCCAGGCTGCACTGGGGCAGGAAGCACCTCATTCACACTTCTGAGCCTTCTGCAGTGCAGGTAAATGCAGGAGTATCGCACGATTGCAGGTCATTGATGGGGAAAACCTCTCAATGACTTAATCTCCGACCATGCTACCTGGCAACAGGAGAAGGACAAGACTGTGATGACGTCATGAAGAAGCGTTGTCATGGTCCCATTCCTCTCCTGTCCCCATGCAGGACAACAGCATGGGAAATGTCTGTGGTTTGGGGTGGGGTTTTTTGGATCAGAAAATGGCATTTTCCATATGCACACAATTGTGTAGGGACATGGCTACCGGGAGGGTAATTCACCCCAGGCGGCAATGTTTCTGGGGTGTCCCAGCCTGTAGCCATGCCCCCGCATGCCGTGGCCACACCCTGCCCACGCCCCCCTGGACCATGGTCACACCCCCAAGCACCACAGCCACATCCCCATGCACAGTGGTCACACCCCTTGTGCCGTAGCCCTGGCCTCTCCTGCCCCTCTCCACACACTCCAAGCTCTGCCACTGTATGCACAAAACTTCTGTCCACAGGAAACAAGTTTTCTCTACAGAAAATAGCCTTTCCTGCCTAGCAAATAACATTTTTGCACAGCAAATGCTGTTTGTTTTGCAGAGGGGTGTGTGTGTGTGAGCGCCGCCACATGCAATTGCACATGTATGCACACATGCACACATGTGCAGAAATATTGTTTTCCAGAAAGAAAGACTATTACTACCTCCCTAAAAAGCCCAACAAAGAGAAACTATGACGAGATTCACACGGAGTATGTCTTGAACTCTAAACAGTTTTCAAAAACTGTGTGGTTTGCAATGACTTTCTCACAGGAAGGAGAAAAAAAGTATTAAAATTATTTGTTCTTGCCTATAAGAATGAAATGTATCTGCATGCCTGATCTGGAGGGTCACACTTTCCCCTGACCACAATCCAGACTATATTGACCTAACTGCCTCAAAAATCTGACTCAGTACAAAGCAGCTTCCTCAACTACTTGGGTTCCATTCACTGTATCAGTGAAAATAAATATATACCTTTAGTCTTAAACAAAAAAACATGATTCCAGTGTTTTTCTAGTTGTCTGGTAACACAGACTTAAATGATGCATTGGTGGGTGTTTTCCTATCTATTTATTACATCCTGGGGAACTCCCAATTTCTTTTGTTATTGTTCTTACTATTATTTTACTCACCTCCTCTCAATTCCCCTGCATCCACAAAGTTAGATTACTCTGATGTCATCTTTCTTCCAAGTGTGATAGATTGGTAAAGAAAAGAGGACACACGGAGGCTGTTATTGGATGGTTGAACTCATAGATTCTGGCTATATCAGGAAGCTTCTAAAAGAAATATTATATGAGCCATCAAGTCAGGTTCAAATTACCTGACTGCATATGATTAAAAGAGGATAAGCTCTGATTACCTAAGCTTGACTGTTGTAATGGAAAACTGGATACTAATGTACTTCTAATCTTTCCAGTTCACTCCATCCGCTAGTGTATGAAAAATAAATATATCTAAATATCTATTATTAGGCTAACCGAGCAAAGGAAATGGACCAAAGGCCACTGAATATGGATGAGCACACACATAGAGTGGGATTCAGTTTAGACACTCTTCATTGAATGCATTCATCACAGCTGCCCAAAGCTGTTGGGTTTGGATTTCGTCTTCCTCTCGATATCCCAGATACGAAGAGGTAACCAAGCCTTAATGGTTTCAACGTTTTCTATTGACAGTAACGAGGCCACCATTTACAAATTGAGTTGTACTCTTCAATGACAGTCCAGTTCCACTCAGTAGTATGGTAGGATGCTCCTTTAGACTGACTTAAGAGCAAAGGTTCCTCTAGGAGGAAAAGCAGGAACTAGGAAGGGGTAAGTCAGTGAATTCCAATTCCAATTCCATTTTTTAAATCTTAAGTTTGGCTTGAGAACTTTGAGAACATTATCACTTTAAAGCTGGTCCCCTCCAAAATGTTAACACTTTGCATTAATCCATTTATTACTCTGCTTTCCATTTGACATTAGAGCTCAAAGAGGGTTCCAAAAAGGCTAAAACAAGTTAAGTGAAAAAACTGGTCAAAGCTAAAAAGTTAAAACGTGGGCCATTTCCTCACTATACTGTTATAATGCTATTATTCCACTTTCAACATCCTATGGAATGCTAAACTGCAAACCCTAGGATTCCGTAGGATGTTGAAAGTGGAATAATAGCACTATAACAGTCTAGAGCGGAAATGGCCATGATTAAACAAGTTATCATAATAAAATAATATTAATTTTAAGAGCTTACAGAATCATTTGGAAACATAATAATAAGAATAAAAATACAGCACACATAACCCATAAAAAAGACTCCCTGCAACCAAATAATCATCCACTTTCTGTTAAAATAGAAAAGGTCTTTGCCTGTTACGAAAAGGAAAGCAGGCAAGGGACAAGCCTAGCCTAACATGGGAGAGAATTCTACAGTCTGGAAACAGCTACCAAGAAGGCATGGCAATTTGTGTGTGTGCATGAGTTTTTGTTGCCTTTTTTTTATATAGAATTACAAGCTTGGTAGATAAAGGGAATCCTGTGGATATAGCGTATCTTGACTTTAGTAAGGCCTTCAACAAGATTAGTACTTTGTTGAGCAATAGCCAATGAAGACCAGTTGCTGTAGACTATATTTAGAGGAAAGAATTGGCAAGACTACCTCTGAGTGTTCCTTGCTTAAGAAAACTCTATGAAATTGATGGGGTAACTATAAGTTGGCAGGCAACTTGAAGGAACGTATACATAGGCCCTTTCCACACCTTACCTTTTTTTGGTGCTGGGGTGTGGGGATCATGTGAGCAGCCTCCAGCGAGAGGCTCTCGTGTCCCAGCTGCTTCGGCTCCACACAAGCTGCCTGCTCTTGAGCAGGTAGTGCAAGAGCCCTGCCTCTTCCTTCCGCAGCGCAGCCTGGGAATTTCCCAGGCTGCACTGGGGCAGGAAGCATGACCACCGCAGGTCCGGATGCTCTGCACACACGGCAAGTGCACGTGGGGCCCTGGAGCAATGCACAATCGAGCACCATTTTCAGCTGAAAGCCAAAAATGAAAAAGTGCGTGAGCAGCGCCTGCCAGACCCTGGAGCGTCACGCGATTGTGAGTGCATCATGCAGATCGCTCCTCAAGATCACGCGACACTCGAGGGGCCCTTTCACATGGCAAATGCCTTGTGAAAAGGGCCATAGACATGGCCTGGATCCAATTAGATGATCCTACCTAGAGCACATTCACTGGACGAACAATGGACTGGTGAGACAGCACATGCAGCTGTTGGTACAATGTCTCTATTCTAGCAAGGATTAACAATAGGATTTGGGCTTTTGGGTCCTGTTTCATCTAATATAGGGTCCTGAATCTTGTTAGTAGTCTCAACAACTATACTATGAGATACTGCGATTTCCCCATGTTTTGAGTCACCGTTCAACAATTAATTTCGTAGGTAGTTTGGGATAATCAACACGATTCAGAGCACGACATGTTACATGCATTAGGTTTGGGGGGAAAAAAATTCCAAAAACTATTAGAATTTTGGTCCATGTGTTGACTTGAGCCGCATGGTATAGGGATTTGAACATTGCTCTATGACTCTGGAGGCCAGAGTCCAAATCTCCACTTGGCCATGTAAACCTATCGGGTGTCCTTGGGCAAGTCACACTCTCTCAGCCTCAGAGGAAGGCAAAAGGAAACCCTATCAACAAATCTTGCCAAGAAAATCCCACAACAAGTTCTCCTTAGGTCACCATGGAAAAGACTTGAAGGCACACAACAATTGACTTGAGAGCGTGACAGTAGTTTAGTTCCAAAGAAACTGCTATCCAAATGAATTCTTTTCCATTCTGTAACAGCAGATCTCCATGGTTTCAGACAGGAGTTCAAATCAACCCTACATAGAGATGCCCAGAAGTTAACCTAGGACTTTCTGCGTACAAAACATGTAATCTCCCTCTGAGCTACAGGCTTTTCTTGTTCTGAAAGTAGTCAGAGGGCTTCCTGTTTTAAAAAACAAACAACAACACACAACTGAAGAAGAAGAAGAGGGGGAAAAAGTCTCATGGCATATACGTGAAGTGGGTTTACTAGAAGACAGCTGCTTAGAACAGCTGTCTGCTTCTACAGCCATCTTAGAAAAGATTGATTAATGAATTCACTTGGGCAGTGAGAAACTCAGTTCACTGATCCATGCCTTCAGCACTGGTATTGATGTGAAACTAATGAGAAATTTGATGCTCACATTTGAATGTTGATTCCAATTACTAAATAACAGATCTAAATGTGTGTTTTTTTTAAGTATCTTGAAGTTTTAACCTTGTACTAGGAAGAGAGAGAGGGAAGCAGAATGAAACCATTCCATCAGTGAAGTCGGAGGAACTCTTGGGGCAACGAATCCTCACTGGGTTATAGTCTCAAATTTACTTGAGTTATCCAAGATGGAATGGGGTTCAGCACTCATTTTATTTTTTTCAACTTTTTTTTAAGAACTTATCACCCCATATGAACCTGCCTGAGTTTTAGGATCCTCATGGGAGGACTTTATTTTGCTTTTACCACCTCCACAGGCATGTTTGCCAGGGACGTGGGAGAGAGCCTTCTTGGTGGCTGCTCCCAGCTATAGAAATCTCTGCCACAGAAAACCAGGAGCCCATTCATACTACATAATTATAGCATTCCACTTTAACTTCCATGTTTCCATCATATGGGATCTGCTCTTTAGGAGGTGGCATTTAGGACTCCCACCCAGAGACCCATAGTGCCTCACCACCAATGCTATGGTGTGATTATTCCACTTTCGACATCCTGTGGAATTCTGGGGCTTGTAGTTTACTGAGGCCCAAGAGCTCTCTGACTGAGAATTCTAAATGCCCCTACCTGAACTGCAAGCCCCAGGATTTCAGAGGATGTTGAAAGTAGAATAATAGCACCATAACAGTGTAGTGCGGAAGTAGCCCTCATTGTTCAACTAAGTCTGAACTAGAGAATAAAGGTTAAAATCAAACATCATAATACAAAACGCAGTTGGGGAGAAAATGCTGATGGCATTCTGAGAAACTCTATGAAAGTGACACTAAGGGCCCTTTCACACTACTCAAGTTATAGTATATTGGTTTCACTTGCCACAAGTGCTTTTTATGGAATTCTGGGATCTGCAGTTTGTCAAGGCAGTAGAAATCCCTGGTGGAGAATGATAAACACCTATCTCCCTGAATTGCCAAAGCCAGGATCCCACAGGATGGCAACCACAGCAGTTAAAGTGGAATCATAGTGCTATGATTGTGTAGTGTTGAAGGGCTCTAAGAGATTTTCACATCCCTACAATGTGAAAGGAATTGTACCAAGTGTCCATCAGTGAGGCTGATACACATTTTGGCATATTAAACTGAGGCCCTTTCCACACGCGAGAAAGGAAACGTGCGAAAATGGAACTCACCGGCTTTCTTGAGCGTCCGGGCAAGTCCGTCAGGACGAGGAGCAGTGCGAGCTCATCGCTTTGCACTGCTCCAGTGTCCAAAATGGCGGCTTCTGGTTGGTGGAGGCTCTCCACCAACCCGAGAAGCTCGCCAGCCTAAAGCCCGCCCCCAGTAGATCTGCAGGCATGCACTTGTGCGAGCCTGCAAATCTGCAGCAGAGCGTGGTGATGGAGCAACACGGAGTTGCACGCTCCGTGCTTTTTAAAAACCTCTTAAAAGAGGTTTTTAAAAAACACGCTGTGCGACCAGTTCCGGTCGCTCCGAACTGGACTGAGGTACGGAACTACAAAAAGTAGTCTGCCCCAGTCCACTCCACGGTGCAGAAGACTTCTGTCGGAGGTCGCTCTGCACCGTTTTAATAGCCCGGTGCAGAAATGGCCTGAGTTGTGGTTGTCTGAATGCAGCATAGGTGCTGTGAGGCCCATGGACTGTCTAGATGGGAAACAACCTGGGAATCATACAAAACAGAGGGGGACAACTTGTTGTGTTCCAAATATGGTTGGAATCTACTTTCCTAGACATCAAGTTATATGGACTGAATCCTGCTGTTAATCCCAACTGGGGTATATCAGTTGAATCAACTAGCTTTACCACTGTGTTGACTCACCATTTCATTGAGTCAGTGGATCTACTCCAGTTGAAACTAACGAATAAGACTCAAGGCAATAGATATGCCTATAGTTATACATACAGTGGAGCATTTTATACTGTTTTCAGGTCTGATCCATGACCGTCCAAAATGCTGCTTAGATTATATGCTCCTAAGAAGTCTTATTGGCTCTTTTCCTTGCGAAACTTATTTGCCAAAACAGATAGGCTTAGACTGCTTTTTTTAAAAAAACCCTACTGTTCTTTTCTTTTCTTTTAAGAAGAAGAAGCTTTTGGAAAGAGAAGATAGGGAGGGGGAAGGGGAGGTCTGAAAGCCTTTTGTTACAGCAAAAAGAAACTTTGAAAGGAAATGACCCAATCCCTTCTTCAGTTCACACCTACGTGGTCAAAGAGTTCAGCTCTCTGTAGAGATCCAGAGAGACTTAACAGCAGTCATGCGGAACCTGTTCGCCAGCTTTTAGGCTCCGTGCTTTCCAGGGTGCCCTGTCTTCCAAGACAGCTGACATTCCAGACCCAGCAGCCAAGAGGAAGCAAACCCCTCGGGGAGTACCTGAAAGCAAACAGCTCCTCTTTGGTCAGGGCACGGTTCTTTACTTCAGTGAGCCTATTACAATTCCGTCTTTGTGTCTTTCCCCAGCAATGGAGAAGCACAGCCCAATCCGTCCTCTTTCTGCTCTCTCCATAGAAGGAGGTTGTTGTTGTTCTGTTATTACCTGTTCTTGACACAGGAACAGGTATGATAGCTCACTTGCCATTTGTTAAAGCACAGGAGTATAGGAAACTGTCTCCTTCTGGGTCAGAGACCCTTTTGGCATGACATTTGCCATGCAAAAGGGCTCCTGGAGTGTCACTCGATTGTGAGGAGCGATCTGCCAAATGCACTCACAATCGTGTGACGCTCCAGGGGTCAGCAGGCACCAATTGTGCACCTTTTCATTTTTGGCCAGAAGCCGAAAATGGTACATGATCACGCATTGCTCCCAGGGCCCGCGCACACTTACCTGGCGTGTGGAGCCTCCGGAGCCACGTCAGTCGTGCTTCCTGCTGCAGTGCACCCTGGGAAACTCCCAAGCTGCACTGCAGAAGGAAGAGGCAGGGCTCTCGTGCGAGCAGGCAGCTTGTGGGGAGCTGAAGCAGAAGGGATGCAAGAGCCTCTCGCCAGAGGCTGCTCGCGTGATCCCCGCACCCCAGCACCAGAAAAAGGTAAGGTGCAGAAAGGGCCAGAGTCTTGGACCATCTAAACCAGTACCATTAACCTTGGTTGGCAGTGGCTCTCTGGCATTTCAGGGATGATTTTTTCCCCTACAACCATATTGTGGAAATAAGCCAGCATGGTTTGAATGTTCGACTAAGATTCAAGGAAGACCAGGGTTCAAATTCTCACTCAGTCATGTAAACTCACTGGGTGACCCCAGGTAAGTTACACCCTCACAACCTCAATGGAGGGCAATGGCAAATCACCTCAGAATAAACCTTTCCAAGAAAATGCCATGATATGTCCAACTTAGGGTCACCATAAATTGGTAATGACTTGAAAGCATACAGCAACAACAGCAGCCATGGAGATGAATTGTGGAGATTGAAACTGTGACCTTCCATGTGCAAATCATGTGCTCCACCACTGAGCCATGGCCTAAAGCTATGCTCACTCCCCCTCACTGGGTTTTCAAGAAAGAAGATACATCAGAGTCCATGGAGAACTTAGAAGAGTGTCAATACAATTCAGAAATGTTCTCAAGGACAACCGGCAATGTAATATCTGAATGTAGGCCCACAGAGCTGTAACAGATGATTATCATATGACCCCACAACACAGTGGCCCAACTTGTTGAACTAAATGGTTTCCTAATTTCACTCAACAGGTATACCAATCCAGGGGATTTTCTAACACTTGCCTTGTGTGCCTTCCTGGAATGTGTTAGAAAAGGGTTATTCACATACTAGCCAAAGGACAGGACTGCTGTACAATACTAGATCTCTTCTCCTTGTTGAAGATACTTTACGCATTACCAAACGGGGGAAAAAAAAAAGAGCTTGTCTTTGAACAAGATTTTCTGAATCAAACAAATTAGCTTTGGTAATAGAAATGAAGCATCTGCTTTCTAGTTCTTACAGACATATATTGAGTGTATAACATAACCACACATCTTTTTTTTTCTAACAGTTTTTAGTATTTTATTTCATAGGACACAAAATATATCATAATCTACAAATCTTAAAATACATAGCAGAATATAATCTAGCATCTGGAACAGCCTTGAATATCTTGACCCTTAGTTTGCCATTGGTCAATATATCCAAATCTTTAACCAGGTAATTTTCTTATTGGTTAGGGAAAGGGAAGACAGAAAAGAGTAGAACAGTTGGAAGCCAACAAGTCAGTTTCAGTTCTTTTGTTGCCATTACACCTAGGAAGGATCAGACAGGTTTTATTTCTGGAGAAAGAACTAGGTCTTACTATTTCTGCCTCTAATCAAGAAGACTAAGAGATGATGTGGTAACTGTGTTTATATATCTGGAGAGCTGTTATGTAGCGGATACAGCAAGCTTGTTCTTCACTTTTCCAAAAACTAGGACATGACACTAGGGCCTTTTCCGCACCTTACCTGTTTTTGGCACTGGGGTGTGGGGATCATGTGAGCAGCCTCCAGCGAGAGGCTCTCGTGTCCCTGCTGCTTCAGCTCTGCACGAGCTGACTGCTCCCGAGCAGGTAGCACGAGAGTCCCATCTCTTTGTTCCACAGTGCAGCCTGGGAGTTTCCCAGGCTGCGCTGGGGCAGGAAGCGCGACCACCGCGGCTCTGGAGGCTCCACACACACAGCAAGTGCACACAGGGCCCTGGAACAATAGGCAATTGTGCACTATTTTCAGCTGAAAGCCAAAAATGAAAAAGTGCGCGAGCAGTGCCTGCCAGACTCTGGAGCTTCGCGCGATTGTGAGTGCATCATGCAGATCGCTTCTCACAATTGCGTGACGCCTGAGGGAACCTTTTGCATGGCAAATGCCATGCAAAAAGGGCCTATGAGTTCAAATTACAAGAAAAGAGATTCTGATTAGACATTATGAGGAACTTCATGAAGGTACGAACTCTTTAACAGTGGAGCATGTGGTAGAACAGGAAAGCAGGTGGTACACTCCCTTGCCTTCATTAGAGAATTAGGTTTCCCCCTTCTGTAGAGTGTTTTGTCAAGGGATTTCTAAAGGCAAGGTGATTGAACTAGATGGCCCTAGTGGCCTCTTCCAGTTCTAAATATTTGTGATTTTCTAATCCTATGAGCACATCTTTTTCCCCGCTTCACAAACCCATCCAAGTTGTCACCACCACATTCCCTCCTGCCTCCCATTCTTAAATTCCCACAGCCTTATCATTGTAATCTTGAGGACTTTGAGCATCACTTTACTCCAGCTTTTCCTTGGCCAAGGTCCAAGCTAGAACGCAAAGTCCTGACCAACAGGGGCACCATCCAGGTGGGCCACCAAATGAACATATGCCATCATCTCCACATTTCTAAGCTGCTGCATACCCTTACAAGCCTTTGGTTGGGACTTCAAAGAACAACACCGAGCTGTGTTTTGCCACAGTTTGATTCAGAGCCACTGGCCTTGACTTGATGTTTATCAGCGAGTTACTTCTCAGGAACTGGGCCAGATCAATATCGTATTCTTTCAGCCCGCTCTAAGCCCAGCAGGAAAGGCAATCACAGCAGCGCAGGACTCTGCACCTTATGGAATAGATCGATAGCCTGACAGTGCTCAGCTTTGTTCCTCCGCCTGCTTTAAGATGTTCTGCATGCTCTACATGATTGCTTAAAGGTTTGTTTTCTCTCCTCCCCATACGACAACATTTCTCCCTCCCTGATCTCTCCTAATAGCATCACGGTAATTGCCTTGACATGAAATAACCAGCACAAACACAGATGCTTTGCTTTGAGGCTGGAGAGGGTTTTTCCCCCCCCTCCCCTTTTCCTTACCCTTTCTTTCTTTCTTTTTTTTTTAAATATCTTTATTAAGAAGAGGGTGTTGATTTGGCTTTAATGCGGATTCAGAGCTTTGAGATGCTTCTGTGCCTAATTTGCCCACCTATGCTAAGCTGCAGTCCAAATTATTTTTCACCAATGGGAACCATAGATCAGTGTGCCTGCATGCATCCCCATGGGTCTGTTGGTAGGGCAAAAGCATATCATATACATTGTGCAAAGTGTTAGAACATTAGCTTAAACATCCTACTGCTTCCAAAGCCCTATTAGAATCTTTGAGCTGTTCAGTCAGGCCATCTTGTTTGCTGTAGGAGTACTGCAGTGCCTATCTACTTGTTAACAAGGAATAAGCAGAGTGGGTTCAAGCATGAACTCCAGGTAGCTCCAAAAGGTTTCTTTCATCTTATTTTAGGCCCAAGGAATATTTATCACAAGAACACATTTATGTACCTGTCAACTCAACATTCAGCCATTGATTCAGTGGGTTTACTCTAGCTGGAGTTAAGCAATAGAAGCTGGGCTATTGTTTTGCTCCCCACAACCTACCCAGCATCAGACCACAGAAAGACTCAACTGCTCTTTCAAAGTCACTTTTTAGAAGCTGATTTGGGGTTTGCATTATTCTGCAGGAGAATTCATAGTAGTATTCTTGTTTCTACATTTCATAGAATCAGAGTAGAGACGGACCTTGGCTACCATCTAGTTCAACTTCTTTCTTAATGAAGGCTCTTCAATGCAGACTGCAGCTCTAGCATCCCTGAAAGATGTCTACCAAGTCTGTCTCACTTTCACATTCTGACCTCTGAGGGAATATAGGATAAGTCTATACATCAGAAGATAAAGCCTGGCAGCCCTTCAGATACTGGTAGTCTTTCAACTGCAGAAGGTTTTTGGGTATTTGAAGAACATTACCATGTTTTTCTTTAAATCATCATCACCATCATTTTCAACATCCTCCTCATCAGGACGTTTTTGACAGCTGCCCCTAGACTGTGGAATGACCTGCCGGAAGAGATTCGACAGCAAAATATTCTGTCTGAATTTTAAAAAAAACTAAAGACCTATCTCTTCCAGCAGGCCTACCCAGTCCATCTTTAACTATGAATTCCAAACTGATGTATTTTAAATGGTTTCGTGTAGTTTTAGTGTATTTTAATCTATGTTGTACCCTACCTCAAGCCTTGGGGAGGGGAGGGTAAGAAAATTATTGCTGTTGTTGTTGCTGTTGTTGTTGTTGTTGTCGTCGTCGTCATCATCATCATCATCATCATCCCACCTTCCACCTCAAGGCAGCTTAAAAACATTAAAATTATTACAATGAAAAATATACCCCAAAAAATCAACATTAAAGTGTTAAACTTATATAAAAACATACACTTTTAAAAAGATTTTAAAATTAAAACAATGATTTAAAAAAAAAAAAACCGCTCTTACTGCCCTTTCCTTAAAAGCCTTCTACTATGAAAACCTGTCTGAATAGAAAAGTGTTCACCTGCCAACAGAAGGACAACCAAAAGCGAGGCATTCTAGCCTTCCTGCAGTGGGAGTTCCGAAGTCTACCAACGATACCTTTCAGGGTGGTAGAACTAAAAGAAGGGCCTCTCCCGTGTATCCCAGGGTCTGGAAGGCTAGTATGGGGGGACATGTCAGCCAGACAGACAGCCCAAGTCTAAGTAGTATCAGGCTTTATAGGTCATAAATAGCCCTATGAATTCTGCCCAGAAATGAACTAGGACCTAGTGGAGTTGTTTGAGCAGAAGAACTGTATGATCCCTGTAACCATCTCATGTTAACATTCTAGCTGCAGCTCTTTGTCCTAAGTGAAGTTTCTGAACACTCTTCAAAGGCAACCTCACACGGAGTATGCTACAGTAATTGAAATGAGAAGTAACCAGGGCATTTGTCACCATAGCTCAGATCAATGTGGCCAGATCTGTTTGGAAGAAAGCAGCCTGCTGGAAAAGGCTGAGCTCAGTGATATATATACACACTTTGCATACAGAAGATTCTGCATTCAGCCCCAGATATGTCCCAGTAGGACTGGGGAAGCCTATTTTTTGAATTCCTGGAATGACGCTTCTTCTTAGTGTTGGTAATACTGAATTAGGTTTGTTCCTGCCTATGAGAACAAAGGTCATTCCTGCACTACACTGTTATAATGCTATTATTCCACTTTCAACCCCCTATAGAATCCTGGATTTTGCAGAGGGGCCTTTAGAATTCTCGGCCAGAGAGCTCTTTGGCCTCAGTAAACTATAAACCCTAGAATTTCCACAGAATGTTGAAAGTGGAATAACAGCACTATGGCCATTTCTGCACTACACTATTATAGTGCTATTATTCCACTTTCAACATCCTGTGGAATCCTGGGGTTTGCAGTTTAGGGAGGGACACTTTGAATTCTCAACCAAAGAGCTCTTTGGCCTCAGTAAACGACAAACCCCAGATTCCACGGGACGTTGAAAGTGGAATAATAGCACTATAATAGTATAGTGCGGAAATGGCCTATAACAGTGTAGTGTGGAAATGGCTTACGTTTATGCAGAGTTAACAGCCCTACTTCCTGACTATGTGGTTGGCTTTGACAGTAGCCCATTTAGAAGTGCTGAGGAGATGCAATAGTCAGTTGGTGAGTTTTTGACTTGAGGCTTTGCTTTAGGAAGAGTGCCATCCTTTGAGGAGCTGATTTTCCCTTCACTTACTCCTTTGAAACCTCAATTCTGAAAACAGCTCTTCAGTATTGTACTGCATGGAGCAATACAAACACACACAAGTATTCAATATATTCCCCCCGCCCCTTCAAAACAACTTGCCTCCATTTTTACGTGGGGTCAATTTAGGATAAGATCTCTAATTTGTACCTATTGTCACGACTAGCTTCTGAGAAAGACGGATCATTTCCCTACTGCTGTAAAGCACATTAATATAATCTGGCTTGGACCATTTTCTGCTGTATGAAATTGCCCGTATCTGATGTATATTTCTTCATTTCCTTAACAAAGGTAAATCTTTTTTACTTATGCTAGTGGCTCCCAGAGACCAGATTAGTATGAGAATTAGCTGGAGACATTCAAGCACATAATGCTGCTGTTACACCAGTGCTTATGAATTCACAAGTTGTATCTACTCTATATAGCTGTAGCAGTTTGATACCACTTTGCTATATTCCCATTTCTTGCTGGAGTGGTTGAGAAGTTATTGTTGTTATTCACTGCGGTGCTCCTTCTGTTATTCACTACTTTCCTTATTAATTTTGAGTTACTTTTCATCATTATGAAAATGACCTCCTAGGGTTGATAATAGAATAGCATGAAGCTGGAAAAATCTTTAAGAACTTTTTTCTCCCCACAAAATGTGCTTTAAAAAATAACTAGAAGATATACCAATTAAACTAATAAAATAGTTTCACTCTCACTTGTTGTGTTAGTTCAAGGATGTAAGTTCATTATGCCCTCCTTAATATCAATTGCTACGCAATTGTTTTGTTGTCGTTAATTGCTACCAGGTCGACTTGAACTTATGGTAACCTATGAATGAAAGATGTCCATTAGCCATGGTCATCAACTGTCCTGCCTAGGTTTTGCAGACTTCAGGTCATGGCTTCCTTGATTTAGTCTTTCTACCTGCAATGCAGTATTCCTCTTTATCTACTGCATCCCACTTTACCAAACACGAGCATCTTTTCTAGTGAATCACGTTGTCTCATGATATGTCCAAAGTATGAAAGCCTCAGTTTGGTCATTTTGGCTTCCATTGAGAGTTCAGGCTTGATTTGTTATAAGACTTGTCTGTGGTCATGGAATTGCATGCTTCTGTAAGGCGAGAGGCTGTGAGATTTTTGCTGAGGAGCCAGACTAAGGCCATTTCTGCACTACGCTGTTTATAGTGCTATTATTCCACTTTCAACATCCTATGGAATCCTGGGGTTTGCAGTTTAGGGAGGGGCCTTTAGAATTATCAGCCAGAGAGCTCTTGGGCCTCAGTAAATTACAAGTCTCAGAATTCCACATGATGTTGAAAGTGGAATCATAGCACTATAACAGTGTAGTGCAGAAAGACCCTGAATGTGCCAAACACCTACTGGACAGCAGCAGTAGTGCAGCTGACACTGACAGAGGCTTTCTCCAAGACAATGGCACAGTGGTAGGACTTTGCAGAAGAAGGCACCAGCAAACCACTTCTGGGGCCCTTTCCGCACCTTACCTTCTTCCGGTGCTGGGGTGTGGGGATCATGCGAGCAGCGTCTGGCAAGAGGTTCTTGCATCCGGGGTCCTTCGGCTCCGCATGAGCTGCCTGCTCGTACGAGAGCCCTGCCTCTTCCTTCCACAATGCAGCCTGGGAGTTTCCCTGGCTGCGCTGGGGCAGGAAGCACGACCAGCGCAGCTCCAGAGGCTCCACAAGCCAGGTAAGTGCGCACTGGGCCCAGGAGCAATGCGCGATCGCTCACCATTTTCGGCTTCTAGCCAAAAATGAAAAGGTGCGCAATCAGCTCCTGCTGGCCCCTGGAGCATCGAGCGATTGTGAGTGCGTTGTGCGCTCCCCACAATCACACGATGCTCCAGGCCCTCTTTCGCATGGCAAATGCCGTGCAAAAAGGGCCTGGATGTCTTTTACTATGAAAATCTCATTACATTTTCTTTAGCATAAAATGTAAACTGTTACAGGAGATTACATTATTTGTAAGTCATGAAATCAAAGTATTTCTGTCCTATTTTTGCAGATCTTAGCCACCTCCAGACTCCCTGGATGAACTTTCACCTGGCCAAAGAAAGGGTGACTTCCACTCCTGGAAGTCTCCAGGAGTAGCAGTTACAAGTCCCTCTCCACCTTATCATCACAAAGCAGCCAGTTTATTCCTACATGGCAGGAGACTGAACTGCATGGCCCTTATGGTGTCTCCCAATTCTATGATTCTATGATTGAATCAAAAAGTAGCCAGTCAGCCTTACATCTGCTTTTGAACATGGACCTGAATGTACAATTGCATGCATAACCATTTGGGCAACGACATGCATAAGGACTTGGGCAACTGCATGCCCAAAGGGGCTGCATGCACAGCTCCACTGCTACCATGTTGAATGGAATCCCATCATTTCATGCTGGTCAAAAAGGTTCAAGTGCTTTCAGAGGTCAGGCAGGATTCTAGCTCATATGACCCTCAGAGCATCCCAGAAGCAGAAACCTGGCCCCTCAACCTGTTGAGGTAGCCCACCCTGATTTAGAGGAATGAAAGAATTTGATCTAATACGTAGTCTGAGTTCTTCTAGTGCTCAGGGTACTGGGAACATTATTAGATCAATCCACTACTTATTGATTATTTTTCCCAATGAGGAAAACAAGGTACTGGTTCAGTCTTCTATATTCCTAGGAGCAGAAGGTCTCCCTGGATGTAAAAAATACAGTGGGAGTTGCTGGTTCCTCCTTACTCACCCCCCTCCTCTCTGATTGATCCCAGTTGTGTTCCTTCTCCCAGTGCAAGGGGAGAAAGGAATATTGGTTGAATTGCTTTGCTAGTCACAAAGTTCCCACCTGAGCTATTGATCTGGCCTTGTGGATATGTGTGCTAGTAACAAAGAGGGTTTCTTTTCTTCTGCTGTTTTTTTTTAAGAGATAAAGAGGTCAAAACTCAATCAAATCAAAAAATGAGACTGTGCCCACCCGATAGGTAGTGAAATTGACACTTTGACATGCTTCTGGATCATGTGGCTTCACTCTGATTTGAGGAGAGAGGAAGAAGAAAGCTCTTAACTACTGGAAATATTGCTTGCATGCTGCAGGAAAGTTCAGGCTAATGAGCCTTCATTGGCAGTGGCCTCAAATCCACTTATTTCAAAGAAATGCCTCTGGATAACCAAAGAGAATACAATTGTGTTTTAGATCCTCCTACTTTTACTTGATTATTATGCTTGATCAGTGGTAGCTTGTGGCTCAGGGGTTTAGCTCAAATTCTCCATGAGCTATCCAAAGCACTGAACAGATTTTGGGGATAGTGTTCTCTCCTTTGTATAATTCCCTTGAAATTCAGACTGAAACCCAGAGCAGATTGCCCAGCCCACTGACACGGAATGCACCATAAGTCAGAAACTACTTGAAGGCACACACCAACAATATATGCATAGTGTTGTTGTTTGTGGTGGTTGTGGGGGTATTGCTTCACGTGGTTTTCAGCTTATGGTGACCCTAAGGCACAGCTTTCCAAACATTTTATGTTGGTGACACACTTTTTAAACATGCATCATTTCATGACATAGTAATTCAGTTTCTGTATTACAAATAAATAAATAAATAAACCATAAAACATAAATCATATATTTTTAAAAATATAAAGGAAAGGCTTTCATGAGATATGTTGTGTCCCCATACATTTTGTTATTACCATTTATGTTTACGTCCATATCTCTTATATCTCTTATTAGGGGTTAGTTACTAGCAAACCAAAAGTTGAACTAACCACTGTCCTCACCAGGGTCTTTCTCAGCCTGGAGTGGCACCAGCGACACCTACACACTGCAACTGACACTGCAACTAAGGTGTAGTGACACACAGTTTGGAAAGCTCTGCCCTACGGTGAATTTACCATGAGGTTTTCTGGGGCTGAGATTTTGTGATGCACCCAAAACCACCAGGGAATCCAACTGTAGCCTCCAAGGTTGTATTTCAGCACTCAAACCGCTATAGCACACTAGTTCAATCTTTACTGTATACATATACATGAATATGGTATGATATATTCGTGGTATTTTACACTGTTGGTTTTGCCTTGACTTAGCTTGTTTAAATATGTTCTACTTTATTTGTCAGTGGCAGCTGGCAATTGGGGTGGTAAACCTACTTTGGGTTTTAGTCCAGACTTTTAAGATCTTTTCTAGCAATAGTGTTCCCTATCTTCATTCTATCTTTACAATTCAGGCTAAAACTCAGAGTTAGTACATCACACAGCTGACATGGACACTACCAGTGTTGCTCTGCCTCCCACCCACCTTAGGCTTTTCTCTCCCTTCCCCTGTTGATTTTCTCAGTGTAAAGAGCCAATGATCAAATACCTCCCTGCACTGGCTTTGCGAAGTGGGACGCCTTCATCCTCACCCAGACCAGTTCGCGTGGGCAGATCTGTAGCTGTTGTTATTGAAGTGTGCCTTCAAGTAGTTTCCAACCTGCAGTGAGCTTAAGGCAACCCTATCACAGGTTTTTCTGGAGCTGAGAGTATGTTATGCCCAAGGTCACCCAGTGGGTTTCCATGGCCAAGTGGGGAAATGAACCCTAGTCTCCAAAGCTGTAGTCTAATGGTCAAACCACTACACCACTCTGGCAATCTGGGCAGATCTGTGAAATTGCTCAAAGTCATGTTGCCTAGATATGTTCTGCACTACACTCTTATAGTGCTATTATTCCACTTTCAACATCCTATGGAATCCTGGAGCTTGCCATTTAGGAACGGGCCTGACCCCTCCCTAAACTGCTAACCCCAGGATTCCATAGGATGTTGAAAGTAGAATAATAGCACTATAAGAGTGTAGTGCCAAAATGGCCCTAGTATTTACATCAGTGGCAGTGACAACTAGGAAGCAAAGTTCAATACAGTCAGTGGTCACTGTAAGAGGAAATTTATGTTATTAAAACTCCCTCTTTCCTTCTTTCCTTCCTTCCTTCCTTCCTTCTCTCTTTTCTAGGAAAAAAAATTATACAAATAAATCTCCAGCCATTAAATGATATCGTCAGGCTTGGAAATTAAATTAACCAGCTGGAATGTCTGCTATCTTGGTAACATCGTTAGCTGTATCAAAGGTAATCGCTGCTTTTATTGCTCGGAATCGTGGTGGAAGTGAAAACTCCAGATGATCACATCTCTCAGTTTTAGTCAATTGCAACTTCCAGATCAGAGCTGCCAGTCGTCAAAAAAAAAAAAGAAAAGAAAAAAAAAGAAGGATGTTTAAAAGAGATCTGTACCTTTGAAGTGATAACACAAAGAAGCCTGTGGGGTATATTTGGTAGGAAAAAAGCCCTCTGTGTAGCGTGGATGTGAGAAACCACACACACAGAAAAAGCTATCTATGACTTTTTAGCAATAAAGAAGGAAAGCCTTCGAGGGCTACGCAGTTCAAAATGCAGCTACTTTAGTACTGTTCAGAGGGGGGAGAAAGATATCATTATCTGCTTCAACACTGTAACATTTCTTGTCTTGTTGTTTTTCTGGGGATCACACTGATCTTTATCACTCCCCCTCCCCTCCCCCATCTGGAGTTGCACAGCTTATGAGTAGGCAATTGATCTGTTAGTAAACTACAAATCCTGGAAAAATACACACAAAGGAGCCAGAGTTTGGCATGGCCAATAGAGGATTCTGAGATGCGTAGTCCAAAAGTAACTTTTCCAGGCTCTCAGAGGAGGACTTCACTCTCTCTGCTTATGTTTTATTTTGATGCTTTTCAGCCCAGTCTATTCATCATGGACACCTTTGCTCATTTCCTGAATGTACGTCTACATAACTGTAGTTGCTGACCATGTAAATAAGTCTGAGATACTATTGGGGATTGGTGGACAAACTCTTGATACCATAGAGACCTTGATGGCTTCTAAAAGCAGGGGAATCATAAAATTCCCTTCTGTAATTCCCAAGGGAAGACACAAAGCAAGGGGAGGATGAATTCACTCCTAAGCAAAAGTTTCATGTTTTGCAGAAGGTATGAACATTTCTCTAACCCGTCAAAGCTTGTGCATGCCCCTACCAAACTAATTTCACCAAATATGAAGATTTACTTATGTGCATAAATTCAAAGCTGGAATGGTCCTTGGAGGTGATCATCTTGGTGCTCCTGCTCAATGGAGTATCTACAAGGAAAAGATCCTGCTCCTGTTCAGTGGAGTATCTACCACAGAGATATTTTTTCCAGTCCCTGATTAGCACCTTCAGGGAAGGAAGGCCCATCACATTACAAGGAAGGTTGTTTTGCTGTTGAACAGCTACTCTAATTGTCCTAATATTAATCAAACATACTTCTCTGAAATTTCCACCACCAGTTCTGGTCCTCCGTGCTAGACACCCTATACCATTCTTGCTGTTCCTGTGTGGATTGTTTTCTCCAGATCTCTTTTCATCCTGGTTGCTCTCTCCTGGAGATGCTCCAATCTGCTTCTTTTTTCAGACTTCATCTCTTCCCACAAAGTCTGAAGCCTACTATTTCTCCATCTCTCTGCTTCCATGCATGGTCTCCATGGTTTATCCAGTTCTTGGAGAAGGTTGTGCAGCCTTCATACTGGAACTTGCCTGAGGGGTTGCTTAGGTTGGTACAAGTTCATGGTCATAGCATTTCTCAGAACTTTGGATTCTAATGAGAAATTCAAGTATTCAGGCATGGCACGTTTCAAAAACCGAGTCCCTAGGTGGTCCAGAACCTAATATAAGACAGGTGGGGAAGAGGTACATAACCAGGGAGACAAGCCAGGCCTAGAGATGATAATACAGATTTTAACCACCCTTCCTACCCCTGACTAAGGATTCAAGAACCTAAGCTCTGAGATTACTAACCCAAGTTCACAGTTTCCCGTCTAAGGCCCCTGTCACTACAAAAGTCCAATTTGTCTGGAGGGCCTTGTTCACAAGGGCCAAGGTTTCCCTTGTGTGAAACCACCTGGGCAATAGACCATTGTCAGAGCTTATCTGACCTTCTACCCTGCTGGATATCTTGCTGTGCCTGAATCTGGATTACCCTGACTGACTTTGGACTTGCTTGCCTTCAAATTCTGTTGGACTTTATGACCTTGTGCTTACTGCCTAAAAAATAAGTAACAAGCTGGGAGCTATTCAGTTTGTTTTGAGTTATCAGCTGAGCTGCTCTGATGGAAATAGGACAACCATAGTTGAAGTAGCTTCACTTATCCACAGCTCACAAAACAAGGCAAAGAATGTTACTTCCTGTTGTCATTCTAAGAGGGACTGGAGAGGAAAACAGAGACATTTTGGCTTGCTGGGGGGAACAATTGGCCCCTAACCATATAATTGCCCATTCTTGTTCTATGCAATAATTCAGGGCATATACTTATTGCAATGTTCTGTCTTAACTTAACTCAATAATCAGGGTTTGTGGATGAATCCAAAAAGGTTTTATTAGAGATTAGATGTAGCACAGAAACACTCCTTTTGCCAAAACCTTCAGTTTTGACAAAAGGAGTGGTTCTGTGCTACAGCACAGCTTTCAATTGTAAGAACTCCCTGATCCGCCTTTCCAAAGTTTTCGTTCACCTTTCCCACACAACACCAGGCTGTAACAGTTTTCCAAAAAGATCATGGCAGAGGAGCCTAACTTGGTGGCACCTTTGACTTTTAGGATCCATATTGTGGTAAACATTAAAAGGTTTAACATCGTTTTAGCCTGGAAATTTTCCTTACTGTTACAAATTGTTTTAAACTGTTGAAATCAATTTTAGACTGTAGCATGCTCTGATATCCTTGGGTATAGAGCAGGGTATAAATATTTTAATAAATAAATAATATAGATTAATACCAATATGAATTGGTATTGAAATAGTGGATCCATGTTAGATTTTAGTCTAAACTTTAGATGAACCAACTAAGGAACAGG
The DNA here is from genome assembly GCA_030412105.1 of Cyclura pinguis. Classification (NCBI taxonomy): domain Eukaryota; kingdom Metazoa; phylum Chordata; class Lepidosauria; order Squamata; family Iguanidae; genus Cyclura; species Cyclura pinguis. The sequence goes on from CM059608.1 coordinate 5,147,837, forward strand.
TTTCAGATCACTGGATAGTTCCTTAAAAACTGAGACAAAAACTGTTCCTTTAAAATTGGGACTGATCACCCTGCTACATGGTAACCCACCAACCCAAAAGACACAAAAATAGACCTCTATGAAAGTTTTCAAGACTAAAGTTTCTTCATCAAGCAGAGATATTTTTGTTTTGTCTTAAAAATGAAAATCCAGCAGTGAAAGAGTAATGGAGAAAAAGACAACAATCTAAAGTCATGTCATCTGCATGTTGCATTGAGATTTTACAGGATACAATCAGCTCAGCTACCCCTATGTTTGCACGCTTACAATCTCCATCTCTGCTGGTATTAGACACACAGAACTTTTCTCCCAAGCTGCCAGTTTGCATGGAATAATGACAGAGCCTAATCTGATCTGGCTCGCTCTGCTGTTTGGACAATGGCTCCTTTCCTGCCCCTTGTTAAAACATTGACACTGTGAGCCAAGTACCTGATTACTGTATCGGTCCATGTCATCCGAGAAACTTGAGATCGCCTGTTGCGATGCCAGTAACCTCTGCTCACCACCCTGTTGTGTCCTTGAAGCATGAATGGCATATCGCCACCTTCCAACTTGTCTGAGAGCTTCTTATCTCCTTCCGTACGTGGCATTGTTGCACATTCTAAATCTTTCAGCTCGACTTTATTTATCGCTCCTCCTTCTCTCTTCCCCTCCCCTCTTTTCCATTCTTCTTCCTAAAAGCCCAAACAATGTTAGGGGGTTACATGGCTTGTTGGGGTAAATGGAGAGGCATCTTTGGAACAGCTGAGTCAAGGGTGATCAGATAAGGCAGCATCCCAGACAAGTGGTCTCAATAAGGCTGTCTGGGGCCTGATAGACTGTTGTTAAACCAGGAAACCATTGGCGCCACATTAGACAGTTAACGCAGGTGCTCTGCTGCTGAGAAAACCATTACTTCATAGACCTTTGCCCATTAAGGTTTAGGCTTCTGTTGTTCTTTAGGTCTAAAGTTAGTCAATATGGATGCAGGGTAGGAGGGGATGATGTTTGTGGACAGAGGAGATCAGAGACCTCTTCAGGAAGCAGCAAGCTTTGTTTCCACCTCTATCACAAGTAGGGCTGGATTATCAAAGGTTCAACTGATGCAGTGACTCCAGAATCCCTCCTCCCCACCATAGCTGGGGTGCCAGTGTTAAAAGGTGTTGGCCTGCCTGACTCCCCTTGGTTCATTTCAACTTGAATAGGCCTATTGAATCAGTTGCTGAATAATAAGCCAATATGTAGGTAAATCCAGTAGGATTCAATGGGTCTCCTTCAATTGGAAATAACAATTGGGTTCAGGCTGTAATTTGCTGCTTCTTCTTCCCCACTTACTTCCTCACAATATTTCTGATTCCATCAATCTATTTTATGTGTTCTGTTAAGTAACTCAGCAAAAATGTGTGAAGTTAGGCTCTTCCTTTGACAGAAGTTGCACAGCTGTGGATGGATTCACATATGTAGACTTCTGTTCTTCTTGCTCTTGCATTTTGTACATTATCCATTTATTTACATACTTAATTTCCATGCCACTGCTCCTAAAGTAGTTCACACGTGTTTCAAGGAGGCCATGTTTTTGGAAATACACCAGGACCCCCACCATCTTAATATAATCATGAACATAGCCATCAAAGAAGACATAAGAGATATGGGAGATCATAGAATCATAGAATCTTAGAGTTGGAAGAAGTCAAAAGGGCCATCTAGTCCAATCCCATGCCAGGCAGCAATACACATCAAAAGCACTCCTGAAAGATGCACATTTAACCTCTTTTTAAAGATGTTCAAAGAGGGAGAATCTGCCATGTTTCGAAGCAGACCATTCCCCTGTCAAATTGTAAAGAAGTTCTTCCTATTGTTTAGATGGAATCTCTTCTCTTGTAATTGTAATCCTCTGGTTCATGTCCTAGGCCCTTTCTGCACCTTACTTTTTTCCAGCTCTGGGGTGCAGAGATCGCGCAAGCAGCCTCTGGCGAGAGGCTTTCACATCCCTGCAGCTTCAGCTCCACACGAGCTACCTGCTTGCACAAGAGCCCCGCCTCTTCCTTCCGCAGTGCAGCCTAGGAGTTTCCCAGGCTGCACTGGGGCAGGAAGCATGACCAGCGTGGCTCCGGAGGCTCCGCACGCCAGGTAAGTGCATGTGGGGCCCGGAAGCAATGCGCGATCATGCACCATTTTTGGCTTCCAACCGAAAATGAAAAGGTGTGCGATTGGCACCTGCCGGCTCCTGGAGCATCGCGCAGTTGTGAGTGCGCCGTGCAGATTGCTCCTCACAATCGTGCAACACTCCAGGTGCCCTTTCACATGGCAAATGCCTTGCAGAAAGAGCTCTAGTCTCTGGACCATCAGATGTGTGGATGACAGTGGTGTTAGTATTTCAGAACCTGCAAGGAGAAAATAATTTAACTCTAAGCTGACCGCCTGACCAGTTTAGGTCCCTAAACCCTTGTAGTGATCTGGGAGAATCATTTCCCTGCTGCTAATGTGTTATGAGGGAACCCGCATGGTGTTGTGTTTACACATTAGGCTATGCCCCTGGAAATCAGGGTTCAATTTGTTAATAATGCACTTTGATTTTTTTCCCCCTCAGAATTTCGAAGGTACACTGTCTGACTTGGCTACTTGGGGGATGAGAGAACATTTTCTTGCATTTTCCAATGGCAAAACAATAATACTCATGCTTACTTGCTATTATCTTGCTGCCTTTTTGGGCTTCAGTAACAGTTACAAGGCCTGACTATATGCTCCAAGCAATTAGTAAATTAACTAGCAAAAAAACAGAACAAAACAAACGTTCCCAGTTCTGGGAAACCAACCCAGACTGGAATTAGACTGATTTGACATCATCAGTTTTGGAATAAGAGATCTGTCTCCATTTCTGCTCCCTAGAAGTTGATATTCCAGAACATAGTGCTTCCAAACCTGACCATGGATGCTAATAAAGCCATTTTGCTTGGAGAACAGGTATCTCTTCCATTTTCCCAAATACTAAAGGCACCTGGACAGTAATCTAATCTTATTTTAACAAGGGGACCAAAATAACCTTCTCCACCTTACCTAAGGACAGAAGACTAGTTTAGCAAAGGGTGAGGGCTTGGTTTGTGAAGTACACAGATGTTTTGTCCAGTCCTTACTGGACAATCCGGTGTTATTGACACTGTTGCCCTTCCAAACCATCTGCACCTATGGTAGTTGCACATTTTACCGAAGAATAAGACTGGTCCAGCAACCAATATCCACAGATGAGCCTACTGCTATGAAGCTTAGCACTTCCTCTGTCTTCTTGGCATCTTCTATTGCAACATGCAAGCAGAGCAAGTAAGCCTGGGGTGACCTTCTGAGAGGATACTGGCTCTTGGATATTAGTCCTTTGATGCAGGTTTTCAATGGAGAACATGCCTTCCCCTTAACTGGGATCATTGTGGGTGGTCCAGGAGGGAGACAGAAAGGAAACACAGAGAAGCACAAAAATACACAATAAAATGAGACATTGTTCAAAAGTAGACATTCTTGGAACAATTTAATAAACATCTAACCTCCACATGTGTTCTTCATTACCAAAGTGATTATTCCATGGAAATTTTTTATCACAATTATCTCCTTGACTCAAACTGACTGAAGTAAAACAGAGAAGCTAATTTGACATTTATTTGAGTTATGTTGATAATGCTTGAAACTAGACAAATCTACCTTTGGGAAAAGAGCTGCTAGATATGGCTGAGGTCCAGATGAGATTGGATAAGGTGTATAACACTAGGATTGTCAAGGAACTGAGGTTGATGGGCAGATGTTATAGTTGTGTCTCTGCATCTTTGTGGAATCTCCACTGGATAATTTTCAACCCAGGGAAAGCTTCTACAAGCTTCTATATTCTTATGCAAGCCAATAAAAAGACCAACTGATCGTGTAACTGGCCAGTTACATAAGTGCAAACCTCCAACAGAATTCCAACTAACAGCCTTCACTCAGAAACAAATCAGTGACTATGAAGTGAATTATGGGACAATCACATAACCATAAGGGCCAATCAGGAATGCCAGTTGGCAGAATCCATAGCTGGAGTGTGCATTCTCCAACTCAAGGGTGGTTCTCAATCTTTCATCTTTCAAATGATAGGACTACTGCTCCCAGAAAATCAGCCAGCATAGACAATGGGCAGAGATTCTGGGAGTTTAAGTCCAAAACATCTGTAGAACCAAGGTGAAGAAGAACTTCAAAATTCTTGCTAGAAGTAAGCAGTAGGATCTGAACTCATGGAATCTCTTTTACTTCTTGGGGGTAAAGATGAGTTGTTGAGTTGGATATGGCATGCTGCAGACAGATGCGGCTTTCTGCAGCTTTCTGTTGACTATGATGATATGTGTATAAATTGTAGCTAGGGGCATTATTATCTTCCAAAAGCTCACATAGCTCTATTCTTTTCCGTGTCAGATCTTGGTATTTTGTACCAGATCCAGAGCACAACAACTTCTAATGACAGTGAATATCTTTGCAGCAAAAACTGCCAGTCACACAAGGATGTGGAATCTCTGGCCTGTGGTCCAAATATGGCCTTCACTTGTTGCCTATCTGGCTTGCATCCTTGTTCTGCTGTTACCTCTGACCAGTGATTGGATAAGAAAGTTTTTGAAGGCCAGGAAGGCACTGTATGAAACTAACCTCTGCTTTGCAACCTGGAAAACTATTGCACTGGAATGAGATGATCTTTACCATCCAGAAAGCTGATGCATAGAAGTGCTGCCTAAAACTGTCTGCAAACAGTTACACTGGACCTTTTTCCTAAACAGAAATGCCTAGACTTGACCTATGTTTTCTACACTTGGTGGAAAAATCTCCAAATTGGAATGAATTATATTTGGTCCCACCTATTCTTCTTGGGCCCCTTCCTGTGCCCTTAGCCTGACATACTGCTTTAAAAGCAAAATCAGTGAGACACAAAACACTTTTTTAAGAGGAAAGGTCTTGTCATTTTAGCATCATATAAATGTTAAGTTACAGCAGAAGGATGCTGCCTTGGCTGCTTGGGAGAGGGCATCTTCTCTGTTTATGATGGATAATAACCAGTATCTCAGCATCATCTACATGTTTTATAGATATATAGATATATAGATGTGTGTGTGTGTGTGTGTGTGTGTGTATAATGAAATAGAATTGTAACAGAACAGAGTTGTACATTAAAAAGAATTGTACATCAAAAAGAAAAGAGAGAGGAAAAAAACATACAAAATATTGCTGTACCATAGGAACAAGATATCTAAATGCTTAAAAATTAATCTACATGATTTTGAAAGAAGGAAAAATAATAAAATAATAATAATAATAATAATAATAATAATAATAATAATAATAATAATAAAAAAAAATCAGGCACAGTCCAGCTCTTAGTATTTAACTGGATGTCATGTCCTGGATCATTTGTCCTCACAGAAAACACCAGCAGAAGTGTTTATTTGGAGCGAGCAACATGAGGCTACTGTATGTTGGCTGCTTACAGGTTTTACACCTTGTCACACAGATTTAGACCTTGCCTTCTGATGCTGAATTAGGAATCCACAGGGGTAAAATGACAGCATCACTCCCCTAATATGAATTCTCTCCCTCAATTGATTTTTTTCTTCTGTCCTCAAATCTCTAGCATTGCAAGAACTTTAGCTGAGCATTTAGAAATATGGTTTAGCCATTCGAAGGAAAAGGGCCGGACGGAATTACCCAGGGAATACAAACACAACAAATAGAAGAGTTCTATACGTGCTTACACGAGCTTTTGGTTGTGATGTTATCACACTTCACTTGGCTTACTCATCTCAGGTTCTTGGAACAATATGCTTTTACAGGGGTTTGGTTGTGTTACTCTTCCATGACTTTATTGCTGTGGCTGGGGAAGGGCCATAGTTCAGTGGAAGGACACACAATTTTGCATGAAAAGGTCCCAGATTTAATCCCAGACATTTCTAAGAATGCCTGAAACTAGTGGTTTGGGAAATACTACTTGGGTTATAGCCTACAAGTTAGAGGCCATTTCCACACTACACTGTTATAGTGCCATCATTCCCCTTTCAACATCCTGTGGAATCCTGGGGTTCGCAGTTTAGGGAGGGGCATTTAGAATTCTCAGCCAGAGAGCTCTTGGGCCTCAGGAAACTACAAACCCCAGAATTCCACAGGATGTTGAAAGGGGAATAATAGCACTACAACAGTGCAGAAATGGCCATAGTTACCAAATAAAATATGGGAAAGGGCTCATGTAGCTTTAATTGTTAACAGACCCTAGATCAGGAAGGGGTACCATAAAGCTCTATCAGGTGGAACTGTGGAACAACTCCTCCCCCATCCTCTCAAACCTGATTTTCAGTTGCCGTAGTGTCCCCTCACATGACTATTTACTAGCCATTGGAGAACAGAAGCTGGGCACAAAGAAATGTCCAAATCATCTCCTATAGCCGGATGCCAAGGCTGTAAATCTGAATATACTTTGTTTGCACAAACAAGAACAAATAATTTTACCATCTTTTTCCTTCCTCTGTTTTTTTTAAAATTCATTTTTATTTTATGTTCGTGTTTTACAACTTCATAAACAATCGAGAAAGTAAACAAGAGTTTTTCCAAAAGGATAAAACATTAGAAATTCATGAACTAGAAATTCAACAGTGAACAGGCACTTTTTGAAGTCTGTTCCCTGTTCTGTACTTAGTCTATGCATAAATAAATAAATGAATGCATGGGTTTTATTTAAGGAAGGAATGCTGGCCAAGACCCTACATCATGGACTATGCGTGTAACTTTGCAATGAGGGAGCTATGTTGCTGACACCATATCCAACCATCTTAGAGAACTGTGACTTTGCTATGGGGAACCATTGCAAGATAACCTATTGCACATGGGGAGCTCCTTCTGCATAACAAGACACCACAAAATGATTCCCCACTACACAACGAGGCACTGCAAAAGATGGGGACATATTTTTTTCAGCCCGTTTCAGGCTCACCCATGCCCTTCCACAGCCTTTCTTTCAGGTAAATAGCTCCTCATGGCACATTCAGGGGCAATGCTACAAAATGCTGTACTGTTGTACATCAAGACCATTATGCAGTGCCCACACTGCTCACCCCAATTGTGGTAGAGCTATGAAAAAGCTCCCCTGCTAGAAATATGATCTTTGTGCAATGCCAAAATTCTTAACTGTTGGTTTACAATACTGTGAAGATGCCAGGCCCCATCTGAACCTGAGAACTAAGCAGCAGCATGTTCTGACTAGTTTGCATACAACTGGACACCTTCTGTGCGTATACATGTTTGTCTTCTCACAGCAATTCTGCTTAATTTAGAAAGCATAGCCTGTAAAAAATATATATGTTGGTCACCTTTATGAAATGGCTGTATTAGCTCAAAATGCAGTGGGAAGGGGGAGGTTATGCAATTCAAGCCAGAGCTGAGATTCCCTATTCAAATACATACAGAAGGATGCTATCAATGAGGTAAGTTCTTTTCATATAATAAGCATCTCCCTTAAAAAAGAGGAAAAGGAGGAGGAAGAGGAGGAGGAGGAAGAGGAGGAGAGGGAGGAAGAAGAAGAAGAGGAAGAAGAATGAAAGAAAAGAAATAAAGAAAACCCCTCGTTGGATGTCAACTTGATAAGCTGCTGAAACAGAACAGATACAAATAACACCACTTTAACTCTAACAATTGACAGCGAGGCAGTGATGTGGAACTTTCAGAAGTGTGCTAGTTCTGCCTGCATGATCACAAGGGAGAGAGAGAGAGAGAGATATTGTGCTTGTGTGAGTGCATGCACTTGCATGTGAGAAAGAGAGACCAGTTGTTTCCTTCCACACCACTTTGCCACTTCCCCGCACATCTAAAAATAAGAAATAGAGGAATGGGAATCTAGATTTTGTCTGCCTTGACAAATTTGTGGTAGATCTATGGAACGCAGGAGAGAAGGAGAGACTATGTGTTTGCGCAAAAGACCGGTCGCCCCCTCCCATACAACCTTGCTGCTTCCCCACATCTCCAAAAAATAAGAAAGAGAGAAACGTGGGTTTAGTGTTGCGGCAGATCTATGGAAGACAAGAGGCAGAGAGAGAGAGAGAGAGAGAGATTAAGGATGAGCCCAGCCATGATGTCATGAGCCCAGCGTTGACAATACATTCCATCCCTTTAGAGGGTCAACTACATCTTCTTCCTTTTGTCTCTCCTCCTGGGTACGATTCTGTATGTGCGAATTGGTTCATTAGTGAAGGAGAGGGAAAATTGAGGTCAGGGTGTTTAAACCTGACCTGTATAGAGGCCAGGAATGCCAGCTCCCCCCACCCCACCCCAGCCCAGAGCCTTTCAGTCCCCAGCCTGGGACCACCCTTGAAGGTGACACCAATTCAAACCTTCCTCCCTCTACTTTTTTTTTTTTTTTTAAATAAAAGCCTTATTACTTATTGTCTTTCTGAAGAAGGCGAAGAAGCGGCCGCATAAAGAAATGTGCCATTCTTCCAATAGGAGTAAGGTTGGGGGGTGAGGGCGTTGAGAGAAGGGTGGGAGAGAAGGGGAGAGAGAGGGAGGAAGAGGGAGAAAGAGGGAGAGGGAGAGAAACAGAAGATCAAAAGAGAGTTCTGCCCCCACCCCTTTTGCTTTTCATGCCTCAGAACCTCAAAGGAGGTCGAAGAACAATCAGGTTTCGAGGTCTCGTGTGCTTTCTGGCAATTAGACTCAGCTGATAGGCTGAAAAGAAGTGAATGGCAGAGTTCAAGGCCCTTCTCCAGAGCTTCACACAGGCTTTTTTTTCCCTTCCCTTCCCTTCCAAAGGAGCAGAACGGCAGCCAGACTCTGCTGAAAATCATTTCAAATAGAGACTTACAGCCGGGGATTCGTTAATTCGCCGGCCTAAACAATTACTGGAACATATAATGTCTCTATATACACTTTGATAAGGACTGTCATCCTAGGCCTACATTCTTCCTAACCCCCCCTCCATCCCCTCACCCCATTTTACGAGACACTTTTAATGCTAGATTTGAAAAGAGCTCTTTAAAAAAAATTAACTTGATTCAAAAGATACTCATGTCTGTGAGCAGATCGGCTAAGTCTCTGCGTGCTTTTGTTTGTTTAAATGCAGAAATCACATATGCAAAATGCCAGAGGGTTTTAAAAAAAGAATTGATTGCGATCTCTTCCAAAGAAAGATGAATACTTCATGTGCATACACCCCCCTACAGATATATTATGGGACAAAAAGTAAAATCCAAAACCTGTGCACCAGTGAGATGTTGGCTAAGATCTATATCAGGTAGACGGTGTGCAACTTCACATGTGTGAAATTATGCAATGATTCCATAATGCCACCTTGTTGGTGAATTGTGATATTGCACAACTGAACAAGCAACCAAATATGCAAAGAACAATGTGTCTGCGCATGGGTGACATGTACCTTCCTGCACAACCCATGGTGCATGTTGTGTGATAAGCAATAGAATTACATGCCTATCTCTACTGCCATAAACTAGAGATGAATATAGACACTCCACATCAGATGAAAATGTCCCACTGCTTCGATGGAAAACTTATTTTTTATTGATATTAAAATTATTTATATCCTGCCCTTTACCCAAAGATCTCATGGTGGCATACAATAAAAACTGTCTGACAAATTTAAAACAGTATAAAAAATTACGATAATTTTAAAAGGTTAATTTTGAAAAAAAAATTAAAATTGAAAGCAGGTTGGTTTAAAATGTTCTGAAATGTATTAAAACCACATGCATGGAGGGTTTTTCTGACGCCAATTGGGGCCTGAAAGATTTAATGAACAACTATATTTTCACTTGGTGCATAAACAGCATCAATGTTGGCACTGATTGGGCCTCCGTTGGGAGAGTGGGGTGACACAGCACAGAAGAGGGAGCCAGTGTGATATAATGGTTTGAAAGTTGGACTACATACAACTCTGGAGACCAAGATTCAAATCCCCACTTGGCCATGGGCAAGTCACACTCCCTTAGGCAAGACAAAGCCCCTCTGAATAAATCTCGCCAAGAAAACCTGGTGATGGATTTGTTGGAAACAACTTGAAGGTACATACACAAAATTATGTATATCAGCTTCCCTGGGACATTAACAGGCAGCTACTTCTTACCGTGTAAATCCAGAGCAAGCTGAGCTGCGATCTCCACATCTTCCACAATTTCAAAGGTTTTGTTAAAGTGGGACTTGGATTCCACTGTCGAATTGCTCTGAAACTTCTCATCACTGATGCCAAAGACCAGCTAAACCCTTAGCATGGCGTTCACACAAAAGATGTAAGGGAAACTTAACAAATGTCTTCAGCCACTCCATTAAAAACACTTGGTTAATAAGCTGCAATATTTTCTTGCAAATTGCAATTTTTGCACACAAAAAAAGTTTGTGAGGGAAAAAAAGCCTAAATTCTGTTGTTAGTCCTGACTAGAGTAGACCTATTGAATCAATGGGATGTATATAGGTGATCATTCACCAGTCAACAATTGATTGAATAAGTCTACTCTAGTTGAGAATACCCAACAGGCTGACAGTCATAGTTTTTGTGTAGAAAACATTGCTTGAGAGCCAAAGGCACTGTTTTCTATATAAAGTGTTGCTTGTTTGCACAAAACCAAATGTGCATGCGTGTGTTGTGGTTATTGTTGCACAAAACAAATTTCCATAGAAGAAAAGAAAGCTTTATTGACCATGACATCCTAAAAGGCTAACCATCCTGGGCTGTTTTTGATCTAAATGATTCTGGATGTGGCAGAGAAGTCTGCAAACACAGTGAATCTCAAAGATGTAGCTGGACGTGCTGAGGGCCATGAAAATGCCTCACTGGCTCCATGAGTTGAAATTTCTTTAATAACATTATCCCTGGAGGCTTAGTGCTTATAGAGAAAGCTTCTGGGCCTTAAGCTCTGTTAAGGAGAATGAGTTGGATACACACTCCAAGATGGCACTCCAAGATGGAGTTTGGGATTAAAAAATGAATTCGGCAGCCTTTGATGCCTCATAAGCCCCACACTGGCAGGCAGCCTTCCTGCCCTCGAAAAGCCAACAACAGTGACTCACAGAAATATCAATGATAGATAGAGACAGACAGACAGACAGACAGACAGACAGACAGACAGATATTCTTGAAGAAATGGTACATGGACTCTACAACAAGTAGTTTGTTACAGTTCTCTGTGTTTGTATTCTATGAGACTAATAGATGAGGCCTTTATCTCTTGGAAGGGAGAAGAAATACTAGGTAAAGAGAAAGACAGAAGCTGTCCCTAGGCTCAGGTCACTTCCGCACTACACCATTATAGCGCTATTATTCCACTTTCAACATCCTGTGGAATCCTAGGGTTTTCAGTTTAGAGAGGTACATTTAGAATCCTCAGCCAGAGAGCTCTTCGGCCTCAGTAAACTACAAACCTCAGAATTCCACAGGAGGTTGAAAGTGGAATAATAGCACTATAACAGTGTAGTGCAGAAATGGCCTCAGAATCCCTCAACTAGTATGACTTTTCCAAATTCTGCCTTAGGTTAGCTGCTTCTGGCAGAGCAATTCCTGTTGCCAGGCTGTACACCTCCACACTTTGATATGGTTTAATTGGTGAAATATGATCTAATTTGCAAAATATATTAATTGGTTTTGAAATAAAACGTGCTCTTGTTTTGGCAGTATGGCCAAGCTGGACAAAAGGGAAAAGACTGACCAAACACATGTGCTGCAAACTAGGTCAGAAAACACCTCTAGGCATAGCCAGGTCATAGTCAGAAAATCACCAGGAAACTCTAGAGATAATAGGCTTGCAGTTAGTCTTAATGACTCTGCCTTTTGGACAATAGCAACTGGGAGATTCCTACCAGATGATTGTCTTAACTCCTTTTTCCTCTGACCAAGCAACCTTTCCTTTGTCCTAAAACCTGTCCAACAAGCACAAAGCTATCAGGGCAACCATTAGCCCTGGTCACCTAATGCTAAGACCATTAGCTCATTCTGGATGTCATTCTGCACTCTGAAAACTCCATTGTTTACTTGGCTAAAGAGCCATTCACACCCTCGCCCTCCAGGCACAAATCGGGTATATAAATCCCTAGTTTTGGTCAGTCAACTGGCAGTACACTGATTGCTGGTCACCACTCTGCTGCTCTGATTACTGGCTGTGTAGTGTCCTTAGGCATGAGTCTAAGCCACATCGCTGCTCCTTTGCTGCTCTTCAAGACTGGTAAATATCACCCACTACACCATGAAATCTCATTATTTAAAACTTTCCTCCCTTTTCCTTCAGTTAGCCTTGTATGATTGTGTGACTGTTTGGATCTTGTATGCTTGATTAATTCCCCCAATAAAACACATTAAGCTTTCTTCTAGATCTCTGGTTGGTTCTTCCCTGCAAAAGTTACTGGTAAACATCAGTGTAAAAGATCTTGTTAGGTTGCGCCACTCTCACAGATCTTCAGATTTTGAGCTAATAATTCCCCACCTTTGCACAGAGGAACTGGCTTCACAGGTGGACCCCTGAGTCACCCACATTTTAAGGTAACATACTAGGAGTAATAGTTTTTTGAAAAAACACTTTTTCCAAACTCTTCCTAAAGGAAACTTTAGAACCTACCAAGGATGTGACAACTTGGCGGTTTTAGAGCTGGTTTCAGTCCATCATTATCTCGATCCTCTCCTAAAATGGTGGTCTAGAAATAGGAATGAGTGTTCTTTTTGCATTATGGTTGGTCATAGAAGCAGCCACAGACTGATGCAATAGAATGGAAACTGACTGATGGGAACTGGTAAGGGGGAAAAAAAACTCCCTGTGAACTGGATGTTTCCATTGTGGTCCTTGCTGGGTTTCTGGGAGCCGTTGAATGATGCCTAGTTGTGGTACCAGGTCTCCCTCCTTCCTTTAGATATCTTCATACCCTCCTTCTTTGACTTTGGAGGGAAGATTGTTCATTTTGGTTTAAATGGTGTTCAAGCTGAAAACATGATGTTGCTGTGATTTGGAGTTTCATAAAAAAACAGTTTGGTAGGAGGAGGGAGTGGCAGCTAATTTTAGCTACATCTGTAATTAACAGAGAGGGAAATTTAGGGACTGGGTATGGAAACCTAAGTAAGAGACATTTCACTACTGCCATATATTTTGGTGGACTGCTGAATGTGTGGAGTGAATTATTCCTCTGAACTACCTCTATCACCACATCATTCCTGAGATCATTGTATCACAACAGCACATGGGCCATCTTCAAACATAACTCACCTTTCTTTCCATCTCCATGCTGATTCCTGAGCACCCCCCCACCCATGAGCTCCTTTGTCCTTGCCTGCCTGCCCGTTTATACCAATGGCAATCAATCTTCATTAAACGATTGTAGTACATCATTAACTTGTCTTCTGGTGCACCACTTAACCCACTAGGAACCAGAGAAAATTAATCATGTCCCCATTTTGCAACACATGGCTGTATCCAACTTAGAACTCTGACATGAAATTGTCTTATATAGTAAACTATTATTCTTTCCGTAGGAAGCTGACCTATGAAGAAAGTCAAACCACTGGTCCCTCTAGGTCAGTACTGCCTAAACTAAGGGTGGGCAACTCCAGATGTTCTTGAGCTCCCATCATCTCCTACCTTTGGCTATGCTAGCTAGAGATGATGGCAACTGCAGTCCAGTGATATCTGGAGCAGAAATTGGGACATCTTTAGGAAAAGCTTAATATATTTTAGTAATTGTTCCTTAACTCAAAGATCTAATCTATTTGCACTAACACTCTATGTGTATGTGCCTTCAAGTTGCCTGTCGACTTATGGTAACCCCATGAATTTCATACGAATTTTTAGCAAGGAATACTCAGATGTGGTTTTGTCAATTCCTTCCTCTGAAACACAGCCTACAGCACCTGGTATTCATTGGCAGTCTCCCACCCAAGTAATAATAAAGGCTGACCATACTTAGCTTCTGAAGTCAGACAGAATCTGATGCTTATAGGGTATTTAAGCCTTCACACTAATACACCCAAAGTGCTAGTCCAACACTAATGCACAGTTCTGGATCAATTCTACTGTTAATGATTAATATAATAACAACTGAATGCTAAATTTTTTCCACATAGTGTAAATGTGGGTGAAAAACTTAGCGTATTCAGTTGCATTATATCAGTCATTAACAGTAGCTTTGAGGCAGCATAGTGTAGTGGTTTGAATTTTGGACTGTGGCTATTTCCACCCTACACTGTTATAGTGCTATTGTTCCACTTTCGACATCCTATGGAATTCTGGGACTTGTAGTTTCCAGAGGCCCAATAGCTCTCTGGCTGGGAATTCTAAATGCCCTTCCCTAAACTGCAAGCCCCAGGACTCCATAGGATGTTGGAAGTGGAAGCACAGCGCTACAACAGGCTAGTGCGGAAATATCAACAGACACCAGCCCAGGCCCTCACAATCTGTTTCCCACCATTGGCAGGCATTTTGTGCTTTGTTTAAAGATTAACCCAGCTGGGTGGAGGATTTTACAATTAAAGATGTCTCATTTTGCAGCCCTCGCACAGCAAAAGGGAAGAAAGGGGTCATTTTTGCTGGCTCTGTTGTTGGTAATAAGAACACTGGTGACCAGTTGTTGGCTGTTTGAGGTGGGGGTAGAGAGAAAGAGAGAGAGAGAGAGATGGAAAGTATTAAGCTTCTACAGCAAATTAATAGCTGGGATTAGGGTTGTGGAGCCCTGTCATGCACCCTCATTCTTTAATAACTACTAGACAGCTTCCCTCTGCTTCTAGCAGTTTGACAGCCCAATTTTCTTTATCATTTTCTCTTTTTTCCTTTTCTTCTTTCATGTCACTGTAGAACTTTTTTTATTATTATTATTATTAGCAGGGAAAGGGTAAAGCAGCAGCTGGCTCTTTTATAGCTAGAAAACCAGCTTCTTCAAGCCTGAATTTTCTAGCAGACGACACTCATCAATCAAAGCAGGAAGATATATGGAGCACATGGAAGCTTTCATCAAAAGCTGGCTTGGGGTGTGGATCCGGGTCATGAGAAGTTCCGGACAGTGGTTCTTTTCTAAAATGAGATGCACCAGGGCTCAAGCCATGCTTTGATCTGGTGTCTTCCTAATCCTACATGTGTGGCAGTTGGTTTTGGTTTGCCAGAAGGCAAACCTGTATCGTCTGCTCAAGGACATAACAACAGCCATGCTGGATTATATCAAGGGCACATCTTATCTGCCATTCTGTTCCCGACAGATGTGACTGTGGAGGTTGTAACTGTGGGCAGAGATTGTACACCGAGGGAAAGAACACAGCTTTATGCACACAGAGCTATGAAGTATTTGGGTAACACAGTCTTAATAGTGAATTGCAACATTGCGTAACTGAATGTGCTGTGGAATTTGTACGTACACCAATGTGCAGTGCACAACTGTGTGCAATGGGAATGCACATCCATGTGCAATCTGAAATCATGTGCAATGGCATCACGTACACAATTTCACTTCCACATCTTGAAGTAAATACAGTCATTCTGTAACAAAGAAAAATTCTCAGTTGCTTCCATAAGGGGAAGTGATGCATGCATAAGACACCAACAAGATTCTAGCTGGTGATGCTTGGGAAATTCAGTCTTTGTGATCTCTAGTATGAGTCTGACCCTTTTGTACCCATTGGACTAATGGGCCAATCACAACTGAGTTATGTTTTTGAGTTTAACACACACGTTGCAGTTCTCAGTTCAAGCACTGTATCACAATGTGTCCTTAAAGAGCCTATTTTGATGGAGAAATCTGGTTAAAATGCTTATGAAAAGCTCCATTTAATTGCTATGGTTCATGTAGGGTTTTTTTCCCTTTTTGACGCCAATTAATGTGAGAATAGGATAGGCTGAACACATGCAAAAGAGACACAAAGCAGAAATAGATTGCTTCATCTATCCTTTTTTACAAAAAGTCGTTCCAAGGACCTAATATTGAGAGATAGCCTCCACATGTATCCTCCATGGATCTATTTTTCCCTATTATTGGCAGCGGGGCAAGTGTCTTTAAATGGTGTTTTCTTGTATGATACTTCCCAACTTCTATATCTTTGGTGAGCCACCTTCTGAAGCACATTTATTGCAGTCACTCAAGAGGATGTTTTTTGTTTTTTGTTTTTTTGATGGCCATTCCCAGGATCTGAAGTCCACTGGTGGGAGTGGTAAACTATCTCTCTCTCTGTTGTCTTTTGGCTGACAGTCACAAATCTTTTCGTTAATTCCCTTTGCTGCAGGTTTTTTTTTCCTTGCTATGTTTTCAAACTGTGCTTATTTTTTTGTAAAAAAATGTGCTTATGTTCATGCTATGTTTCACAGTTTTTGTACAACAGTGGCCAATTCCACACTACACTGTTATAGTGCTGTTTTTCCACTTTCAGCATCCTGTGGAATTCTGGAGATTGTAGTTTCCTGAGGTCTAAGAGCTCTCTGGTTGGGAATTCTAAATGCCCCTCCCTCAACTGCAAACCCCGGGATTCCACAGGAGGGTGAAGGTAGAATGATAGCACTATAACAGTGTAGGACAGAAATGGCCATTGTTGTTAAGCCCCCTTGAATTCCATTCATATGAGAAAAAGCAAGATTCAAATCTAATAAATAAGTAAATGAATACAGTTGTCCCTCCACATTGGCTCATTTAACTTTTGCAGATTTGATTATTTGTGGATTATTTGCCACCGCCTCCGCTACTGCCCTATTTCATTTTTAGTAGGGACTTGCAAACCTAGCCTATCATTTGCAGTCTCTCTGCAAGTCTTGCAAGACAGGAAGCAACTGCAAGAGACTGCAAATGATGGCAAGGCTTGTAAGTCCCTATTTGTAATGGCTTAGGACAGCAGTGAAGGTGGTGGCAAACCTGCCAGCCACCCACTTCTCTCTTGTGCAAGAACCCCACCACCTCAAGGCTGAACCAAGCAGCTGGTCTCCTCCCCTCTATGAATTGAAACTCATTGTATACCGTACATTTGAACCCATGGTGGGTTGAATCTGCTCCCCTCTCCTTCTTTTGGGTGCGTTAAATGTGGTTTAGGAGACCTATAGATATTCACAGTTTTAACACTCTTGTAGAGGTCCTGTTCCCCTAACCCCCATGAATATAGAGGAATGACTATACTTGGAGACAAGGGCAGAGATCCTACACTGAGCAGGCAGTGTAATGTCCCACCTGTACAGTTCCATGTCCTCTCCATGGCATGGAAACTGCTTCTTACTGGTGGGGAGGGCAGTTCACATGATGAAGCAGCAACTAGTCTCAGCTCAGAAGTGGGAAGAAACAAGAGATGGTGTGCTGACTAATGGCGTGCATTCTTCTTTTCTTCCCCAGAAGCCTGGACTAACAATGTTGCTGTCATCATCATCATAATCATCATCACCTGAATCACCTCTTTCCTCTCCCCATCGGTAGAACATGACAACTGCTGGATGTATGTTTTGGAAAGAGCACAAAGGGATACAGAATAGTTCTCACCACCCATCCAAGAAAAGACATACGTGCACATGAACTGTACTTCAACATATGCATGTCACTAACAGGAAGCCATCACTCATCTCTTCATAATGGGTACACGTCTTGCAAAGCCGTAGTCAGAAATTAGATTAGTGCGGTCTCCTCTGAAACATTTCAGCTATCTATTCCTTTGCATCCCCTTGAAATTTCTGTAGATCTTTTACTGGAGCAGGAAATACCTTATTTCTTCTATTTTTGTTCCCAG
This sequence comes from Cyclura pinguis, assembly GCA_030412105.1. Classification (NCBI taxonomy): domain Eukaryota; kingdom Metazoa; phylum Chordata; class Lepidosauria; order Squamata; family Iguanidae; genus Cyclura; species Cyclura pinguis. The sequence continues at coordinate 5,165,568 of CM059608.1, forward strand.
CCAATGCAATTAATTTGCTAAATTTTATCAGCCTTATCAGAATTTTCACTTCCTTTGACATGAGCCTGTAATTCTGTAAAACTGTAATTCTTATTCTTTCTTTTGCAAGTATCCTCAAAATTCCCCTCAGATTTCAAGATTTGGTGAGAAAATGCACTCTGCAGTGAACAAGTAATCTAAATCAGGTTTAATATTTTGCAACCAAGCCACAAAAGGAAGGAAGGAAGGAAGGAAAGATTGTAGCTACAATTCCCAGAGTATTTTTAAAGAAACAAATCTCATTGAATTGAGAGTCTTTCAGCTTTCTACTGCAGGAATGCACATGCAGTTTCCGCAGTGTAATGTATGACCATGAAGCAATATGTTTTTTGAAATTTGTAGCTCATTTAAATTCACCCCCAAATGAAAGGTATAACATCAGAGGTTAGAGCTTGCTTTTCACATTTCCATGAAAACGCATTGCCCTCTGTGTGGGTGAGCACTCCACACATTTTTCCACACACTACATTGAAAAACCAGAGCCAAACCAGATTGTTCGATCCTGTTAGCCACCTCTCATTTGATGTAGCCTGTTTTTATAACCCAGCATCACTCCCGTCTCAAGCTATACCACAGAGAACACAAAGGTTTCAGTATTGAAGCTGAAGGAGCTCCTAAGGGCATCTTAGAAATGCTACTTTGTCACCTAGCAGGAGTTCTTGGAAATGTTTCAATGTTTTTCTTTTCTTTTGTGAGCAGACAGAAAGTGCCTCTTTCAAACCCAGCTAGGGTTTCCATTCTCGCTCCCCTTGCTCTAAAAAGTATGTTAGACAAGGCTGGCAAACTTTTTTCAGCTCGGAGGGACACAAAGCAAGATAATGAGTGCCAACTTAGTCCTTCTAGCAATTCTGTTTGGGTGGATGGCTTTTCTGACAGGCACTAAAAGGGTGGAGGAATGAAGGAAGCAGTGTGCTGTATAGAACCAGGATGCCGAAGTTAACGGAAGATAAAAATTTACTATCCAATCAGGAGAAACAAAGGACAGAGTCCAGAACTATTCAGCAAACAAAGAAAGAGAGAGAAAAACACCAACTCAACTCCAGAAGGACACCTTGTTTATTCAGCCTTGCTCCTCAGACTTCCTTCCACTTCTAAGTTTTATTTATGTCCCATTCCCTGTGCCATTTCTACCAATGTTTCTCGACAACGCATTAACTTCCCTCACGGTACAATAATCGACTCCAATCTGCTATTATCACGGAAATAGAAGAGGTAAAGTGCTGGTAATAGGATCCAAATCAAATCACTTTCACTTCAGCCGGCTTTTGCTGTGAAGGCAAAGATTCCCTAGGGAGATTCAATACAGAGAAACACCTGCAGACACAGGCTGAGGCCTGGAGATTATATAGAACACGACAGGCCTGGCTTCGCCGTAGCATTTCCTTAGTCGCAGGATGGTTGTATCAGCAGTAATAACCAGAGGCAGGACCTGATAAAATTGGACCTCTTTGGCAGAGCCGGGCTCTGAGTTTTAGTTGATTTGACCCTTCCTGAAGCAGCACACACAGCAGTTTACTGGAGAAAACAGCTATATTTAAATTTTTTTGCCTTTCCTAGAGCATCTGCTGCTGCTGCTGCTGTTGTTGTCTCGCTGCTACCGCTGTTTTCCTTTGACGCTCCCCCTCTTTTTCATGCACGAAGCGCTGTTAGCATTTAGCAGCATTTCAGCCTGAAGTTTAAAAAAAAAAGAAGAAGGGGAGGGATACCTCCATATCACTTTGCCCTAGCGGCTACGAAAGGCCAAAGTAAATTGAATTTAATATGGTTCAGGCTTAAGGGGGAAAAGAGGCCAAGAACCTTTTCCTTGTGACCTAAAAGATATTACAAGCCAGGCGAGGGCTGGCAGAGCCCTTGGAAGAACTATTTACAACTTACTGTTGGTGAGGCAAAGTTGCAGCTTGGTATAGATGGGTGTTTGCATCAAATAAGGCTGTCTGAAAATGGCCTCCCAAAATTTTTTGTCCTGGTTGCAGACAGAAAGATGAAATAATTGAGGGAGAATTTGGCCAAACATTCTTGGGAGAAGTAGAATTTCTTTTCCTCGGGCCTTGTTTCTTTACTGGAAGAGAAAATTCCCAGAACGGTTATCATTTTGGCCTAGTTAAATAAAAGACAAAAGCATATTGTTCATTCATCTTACTGGATGAGGAAAGCTATGGGCTAAAAGAAGAATACCAGAAGAAGTGATGGCCAAGCTCATATCTTCCTTCTACAGCATTAAACTGTATTAAACAATAATGGATCCCAACGGTTGCCAGGTAGAAAGCTGGAGAGGGATCCTATATCTTTAAATGGTTACACACAATAAGGTCCCGGTATAATAAAAACAGGAAAATAAAAACACAAATGAGGCGAAAATAACCATATTAGTCATGGGTTTCTATAAAAGAATCCATTTGCAATTTTTATCTATACATCATTCTTTCAAATGTTGCAAGTGTTGTTAGGTAACATCTGGATTACAGGTGGAGAAAAAAATGACTTTCCATAATAAAGTATGAATCTTTCAGCACTCTAAGGCCATTTCCGCATGAGGCGAGGGAATCACTCCGTGCTGTTACTTACCGGATCTTCTGGGCATGGACGAATGCAGACTGTCCCTTAAGCCCTTCCACAGGGCTCCTCCATGTCGTTCAGGGTGAATCGGAGCAGTGCGAGGTCTCAGATCCGCACTGCTCTGACTTCCAAAATGGCGGCTTCCAGTTGTTCTTGGGTCCTGACCAACTGCTGAAGCTCACCACGCCTAAAGCCTGCCCTCCACAGATCGCAGGCTCACATTGGTGTGAACCTGCAAATCTGCACAAGTGAGCAGGAACGCAATGGCGAGCTCTGAAAAATCAAAGAACGGTTTTCTACCGTTCTTTAAAAAGCACGCTGGAGGACCAGTTAATTGAATATCCAGACATTTTGCCAAAATCATCAATCAACTGCATCAAAACAGGAATTGACTGGTGGGGCTCTAAAATTAACAACAAAATATCATTATATATATAAAAAATATATATAAAAAGAACATTTTTTAAATTCTAACCTGACATGCACAAATCCATTGATCCCAGAATGTTGTCTAACAGCACATGCTAAGAGCTCCAAGCACAAGTGGAATATTAAAGGAGATGATGGACGTCCCTGCCTTCTACCCCATTTCAATGTAAAAAGGGATGAGAAAAAATATTAGTCATAATCCATATTTTTGGTGCTGAATATATATATATTTTTAATACATTTCAAGAATATTTTAGGAACTCCAAAATTAGCCAATACTGCAAAAATAAATGGCCAGTAAATTTTATCAAAGGCGAATAACTATCAAAGGGTTCCCATACTGTTCATGGTTGCATAGAAGAATGAATTTCAGCAGGTCTCACTTGTCATGCAAGCAACACCTACTGAAATTTCCTGTTCTTTGCACTAATTAAAAGTATTAGAGCCGTGTCCAGTTTTCAGCCTGATTCTAATGGATTCAGATTTGTGCCCTGTTTGCGATTATATATATTCTTCAGTCACATATTTAGGCTGTCATTTCTAACCCATTTGGGGTCAAGAAGTTTATAATGTACGTAGGTTTACAATAAGGCTTTAGTTCTTTTCGTATTTCCTTCCCTTAGGCATTGGATCGATGTGTGAATGGAGAGCAGGGCAGAAGCAGAACTAGGGCAATTCTTCTAGTGTAGCTGTTGACTAATCACCATTTAGATTTAGTAAAACCATTAGATTTATCTCATTGCTGGCACATCATACAGCAACTGGTTCAGCCATTCCACTCTAGCTGGAATTAACCAACGGGATTCCATTTATGCAGTTCCCAGTTCTCTAATGGTGCATATCTATTTGTCAGTGCCTTCAGTGTACCACTTCATTCTCAGCAACTTGAGAGAAAACCTTCCCCATTGTATTAAAAGATAATAAGTAGGCACATTTCCAGATACACAATTGGTTGCACAAGGCAAGGCAAATCTTCAACACAAAAGTAGTTTTCATGCCCTGCCTCCAGAGCATGGACTCTGACACAGAATCTGAAACAAGGGGCATGCCAGAGGCAGAAACAGAAGGCATACCAGCGCCTGCTGTACAGAGAGAGGTTACAGTGCTGGAAACAGAACAGGGGACGGTGCCAGCTCCAACAGAGAGTCCTGCCTCTTCAGATATAGAGGAACACCTACCTCAACCCAGCTTTGCAGTGCACAGGCAGCAAAGAGAGAGCCAGCGTCACTCTCTCTGGATTTATAACCAGCAACAATGAATCAAGTCTCAGCTGCAATAAGCTCGGGACCTATTTATCTGGTGTCCTTCCCTTCCAGGAGTTGTCAGAGCTTACCTGACCTGCTACCTTGCTGGATGCCTTGACAAATGCTCGGATTGACCTTAGACACTCCCTTGCTGTGAAACCCTGCTGTACTTTGTTTATGTTGGACTTACTTTCTGGAAGTAAATAACAAACTGAGAGATACTCATTTTGTTTTGTTTGATTTATCAGCTGTGCTAAGACTGAGGTAGGACAGTAGTGTAGGTATATCCATGGTGCAATGATGTGTGCATAGATTTACACATTGCAAAACAATATAGGATCTCACCTCATGTGCATTTATTTACACATTCTACCTACTTTATTATCATTGACCAAAGTGTGTTCGTGCATATTCCCCCAATTTTTATTTTTTTTTACATTTTAGCCATTGGCATTTTTATTGCACACACTGTTTTATGAGTATTTATTTCTCCAAAACACAAATGCAGTTCACAAATGTACACTCAAAGCAAGGTGCAATTCCCCTTGAGAGAAAGTCTTCGAAAAACATGTAGTTTCTGAAGCCTATTTGGAGTTTAATAGTTATTCTGCACAAAATTCACAGTGGTTGTTTTTAATGAAGACTGACATTTTCTGCACAGAAAACAGCTTTTCTTTTCTTTTCTGCAGAAGCCAATGTTTCTGTGTATTTAATTATTATTCTCTGCACAGAAAAACCTGTTTCCTGTAAAGAAAATGCTGTTCCCCGCACGCACTCATAAAAAATACAAATACAAATTTTATGTAGAAGAAGTCCCAAATTACATAGATTATCATTTGTCTAGGATCCTTTTCATCAGGGTTCCTAAAAGTTCACCCAGCAGGTTGAAAACTTTTGAAATTCTTCCTTCCTGTGAGCAAGCATGAAATAAGTAAAGATGTATACCCCATTAGCCAGTATAGCTGCCCCCCTTTTGTGTGTTCCATATTTGCATATTTGATTATACATGCGTTACTTTGTTTATTTAATTTTTTAAAAAACCTTACTTTACTTGTCCCTGTCATGGGGAAAAATATGTTCTCCCTAGGAATCTCTAGGTCCTTCAGCACAATTCTATGGTCTGTTTCCACCAGAAGTTGATCATAGAGTCACTCTGGAGGACCTAGAGATTTCTAGAGAAGTATTACTTCAGGTAGAATAGTGTTCACAATTTTATTTATAGTCATGGTTTTTCCCCTTTTGTGGGAGTCTTGGTCCCCTAACCCCTGCAAAAGTGGAGGGTCTTCTGTACTAGCAAGCCATTTTCAACTTTCCTTAGGCTTTTCAGATGATTTCACTTTGAATAGCTCCTTCATATATAATTTCAGAGATAATTCTGTACATTGGAAAAGAAATTAGAAAGAAGTTAAATGGGCATGAAATTATTTTTAACCAAATGAGAAAGATGAGACTTAAGTTCTTTGTGAGAAACAAATAAGCAAACAGGAAGCAATTGCTTCTCATGTCCTTTGAGTGCATTTGAAAACAAGTGTTTCAAATTATCTTACTCTTGTAACTGTCTAGTGTAAATACACCCCTAATCCAGAACCTTAGTCTTACGCCACACTTGTTCTGTAGGATGCCAAAGTATTCCTTCAGTTCTTTGGGCCATTAGCCTGTGAGGTTCTGCAGCACTCAGTATGGACCCCTAAACTTTTTAACAACTACCAGAAGCCACTGGGAAAGGTCATCCAGAGTTTTGGGGTGGGATGGGTGCTGACGATATTCCACTCTTTCTCTCTTTTACAGCTGGTGCCAAGTAGAATGTGGAAGTCCTGAATCATTATTTAAATACAGGTTCGTCCAGCCAAGCTAAAATACTGCCAATCAGTGGGAAAGCAAACCTGTGGTAAGGCTCACAGCTTCTTCTGGATGGGCTTGCACTCCCTCTGAAAAATCAATTTCATAGCCTGCGGGTACTCTTGAACCCAGAGATGCATCTGCAAGGTGAGGTAGCTTGGTGGCCAGAAGTGCTTTTGTCCAGCTTTGGCAAGGGTGCCAGCTGTACCCTTTTTTGCAGAGGGCAGACATTGGCAAAGTGGTTTATGCCTTTGTTACTTTATGATTAGGCAACTGTAATGCACTCTGAAAGCCAGTATGGTGTAGAAATTTGAATGTTGGACCACAAGCCTGGAGACCAGGGTTTGATTCCCTGCTGAGCCATGGAAACCTATTGGGTGAGTCACATACTCTCAGCCCCAGAAAAAATCCTTATATGTTCATCTTAGGGATGACATAAGTCAGAAACAATGTGAAAGAACATGACAGCAACATGGCACTCTACATTTCTGTTTAGACGCAGGTGATTATACGATAGAACCTTTACGTTATAGTTTAGTTCTGTGTAGATTTTCCACAAAAAGTGAGTCTTCTCCATGTGTTGTATCTCCTGTGTCATATCTAACATATAAATGTCAAAGTTTGTGAGTTTGTCTGTGTCAGGCAGGAAAATATCTCATATGATTGGCTGTGTTGTGAGAAGACCTCATATGATTGGCTGCCTGTGAGGATTCTATGGAATCCTGGAATTTGCAGTTCAGGGAGGGGCCTTTAGAATTCTCAACCGGAGAGCTCTTGGGCGTCAGGCCAGTTGCTATGGAAACGAGGCCTAGCAGTAGGGAGTAGGAGGAGGCCAGTGAATCTCCCTCAGGAACCCAACCTCTGCATGTTAATAACTCTGAATACAGATTGGATTGGGGAATATGAGGAAAAGTTACAGGTACTGGACAGGACGGTTTGGGGAATTAGAGACACAGGATCTCAAAGCTGTGTATTTCTGTGTATTTCAACCACACCTAATTCCTAAAGTAAGGTAAGGTAATTTCTACGGTATTTCTAACAAGAATTAGCCATTAGAAAATAAAATCCCAGGCAACGCCGGGTAAATACACTAATTAATACACACACACACCTCCTTGAAACAAATCTTCTCCTTTTGTATTCTGTAAAGCTCCAGGTACACTGATGAAGTTATGCCTACCTTTCTTTTTTTCTTTTCTTTCTTTCTTTCTGCTGGAGGAGTAGAGAGAGACTACATGTCTGGTGGGGAGAGATGGAAGGGTTGACAGATTCAGTGGACTTTTTTCCTCATGCCCCTTTTCTATTCAGATCTCCTTTCTAGGACAAACACTCAGTAACTCACACCATATAACATTACCTCAGGCTTGGGTATTTTAAAGCCTTCGTAAAATTAAACTGGTGACGGGGAGATTTTGACTAATTAGGTTTCTTGGATAATAAGAGCTATTTAATAAGGTACATATCACTTACAATATTGCTAATGAAATGTGAAAGCGATTCGGGACTCAGAAAGATAATGGCTAACTTGTTTTAATTGTTAACATTTTTTCCTTGCTTGCAATGACACAGTCATTATTTTGCAGTCACCACTTATCGTGAAATCCAAGAGGATTAATGGTTTCACTTATACCAGCGAAAATGTTTAAGCTGTCCCGATTATCTGTGCACTTGGAAAGAATAATGGTTATTTGTCATTGCATTTAGCACCAGGATAAATTGTTCCCTGAGTAAGGGTGCTTTAACCCTTTGCGATCCAAGGAGATCCAGGGGCTTTGCAATTAAACAGGAGAACGCAACGATTTATAGTTTGATAGTGTTAGGTCTATATAAATCAACCTGTTCTAATTATTTCTTACAAGTACAGTAAGAAAATATTGATGGGTGGTAGCTTACTCCAGAACAGAAAGGCAGACATCCATGCCTTCCAACACTCATTTGTTTGCAGGTGCACTTCGCATATGGACGGCCAATTCAACGTGTTTCTGATCCATGTCTCCTTTACGTGTGTCCATTCAGAAGTCTGTTCTAGATTAATTGCACTGCTCTCCAATTAATTACATTAATCTGCCATTGAAATAAAAAAGGTGCACAAAAAGCTGCATTACCTTTTCTATTTGCAAACATGTTTCCTCTCAAAATATCCCGTTCAAAATACATTCTCATGGAAAAATAGCTATGTTTCAAAATGCAATGTTTTCAACTTTGATCTGAGAACACTTTGCTGGAATACTCAGGAGAAGTAGAAGCTGGTGGATAATTGTATTCCCAATCAGCCCATTCGTTTGGGATGTGCAAATCAGGTGAGAATTATTTAATTCCATTTTAATATTGACTTTCTGCATGTTTTAAGTGTATCGTATTTGTTCTAATTTGTAAAATGCTGGGAAAAGGTGGTATATAAATAAAGGTGATGTGGTAGTCATGGTGACAATCGAAGCACCTGAAAATTTGCAACCTTTTATCTAAGATGGCCACACACCCACATACACATATCTAAGAAAATAAATAGCCTGAAGGCACCTGCTCCCATAAGATCTTGGAAGTTAAGCAATGTCCAATTGACATTTGGATGGAGGACAATGAAGGAATACCAGGGTCTGTAGGTTGTATTTCTGAGGAGGGCAATGACAAGCCACCTTTGAGTATTTGTTCCCTAAGAAAATCCTATGAAATTCATGGAGTAGCCATAAGTTGACAGGCAGTTTGAAGGCATACAAATGCACACTGTTTGAAACATATTCCTTCTCAAAGTACACATTTAAAATATAACCTCCCACTCCCAGGAAAGAGTTAACTGTAATTTCCTTCCAACAAACCACAAAGCTTTCTTTCTTTTGTACAGTATTTCCTCCTCTGTGTGGATCTTGTGTTCAGATTGGGCTGTTGCATTCTTATGATGAATGAACAAATCTTTGAGTGAACTATTGGGAGTGGGCATTGCGAGAGGGAGTGCAAAGAAACAATCAAGGAAACAAAGCAAAAAGGAGATGAATGTTGTGTTGTGGAAAACTGGACTCCGTATCCTCCATCTTTCTTTTAGGTTCATTCTATACTTTTCTAAACGCTGTGCTGAAAGTAAGTTTGAGCCCAGTGATGCTTATCTTTAGGAAAATCAGGAACCTGGAAAGTTAGTTTTTAAAATGCAATTCATACCCTAACTCATTGAAAATGTAACTTCTTACCACTAACCTCCATAAGTAATTTGTTAGTATAGTATATTGCTTTTTAAAACTATTTCCTTTTTTAAAAAACCATCTAAAAAGGTTTTTAAAAATGGCCTGAAATTTAAAGAAATCTCCACAACCTGCTCAAGAAAGGATTTGACATTATATATTTAATAGTGGAAAAGAATAGCAATATCACCAACTATTAATTTTAGGGAAAAAAGACTGTCATCATGTCATTGTCATGCTCATAGGTAAAATGCTGAAATATGTAATGTCTGCATGTTTGTGTTTCTCATTCCTTTAGGGGACCTAAAATGCTTTCACGGACACATCTGTTCTTTACTTTTTTAAAGGCACACTTTGGTCACAGAGAAATTGCATACAAAAATGGAGGTAGTAAGAGAAAGAGGTGATAAAGGGCTTCAGTTAGGAAAAAGTGTGTACCAAAATATGCATGAATATTTTTTGAAAATATGAGGGAGAGGGTAAAATTGGGGGACTTCAAAGTTGGGTAACCATATGCAGCCTTTTCTGCCTTGATGTAAAGACACGATGTTTCTCTATGCAATACAAAAAAAGGCAAGAAGAAAATGCGGGTAGAATTTGGAGAAATGCAATGAAATGAATTAGGCCATTTCCACACGGGGTAAATACCAACAGTGCAGTGCATCCTCCACGGAGGACATCTGCACCTTGGAGCGGACTGGATCCCGACTACTTACCGTAGATCCGCACCTCAGTCAACTCCGGAGCAACCCCAAGTCATCCTCCACCGTGTTTTTGAAAGACCTGATTTTTCAGGTCTTTCAAAATGCCAGCATGCGCCATTGGGTGCCTGCTCTCCGATGCAGATTCACAGGCTCGCACCAATGTGAGCCTGCGATCTGCGGAGGGCGGGCTTTAGGCTGGCGAGCTTCAGTGGTTGGTTGACACCAACGACCAACCGGAAGCCGCTATTTTGGACGCTGGAGCAGTGCGGATCTACGATCACGCACTGCTCCTCCTCACTCCGGACCGGACCCACAGAAGATCCGGTGAGTAGCGGCAGGGAGCGATTCCCTTGACGGGTGCGGAAATGGCCTTATTTTCACATTCCTTACTCTTATGTTCTTGGAGCCTTCTGTGTGTGTATAAATCCAACATATTTTGCACAAAAACAATGGGTTGTGTGAAAAAATATCCAATGAACTTTTCATTAAAAAGGCCCAACATGTGGGGGGGGGAAATGTTGAAAAGTGTGCAAGTCTCTAATAATTCCATTTATCAAATGAGAAGATTTGGGAAATTCTTCACTCTATCATGCCAGTATGAAATAAGATTTACCCCCCTAAGACATATGTGGGAGAGTGGGGAGAAAGAGAGAGAGAGAGAAAAAACAGAAAGTGTGTCATACAGGTTTCTTAGGTCAGTCCTGCCTACAGCTGCTATAGCAGCCAGAAGAATGAAACAGAAAAAAGGCATGTGGCTGTTTACCTATGAAAGGTGGCATTCTGCTGCCTTATCTTGTTTGTTGTGAAGAGAATTATATTTTGTACCTGTTTCCCCATACAAGTTAAGACCATGGCTGCAATTGTAACCTTTGGAAGTTTCTATTGGTCTGTATTAACGTGTCTTAAATCTACCTGTGTTATAGTCTAATTCATAAGTCATATTTAAAAGGTATCATTTAGGTGACATAGAAGATTTCTGATTGTAAATTTCTTGAAGCATATTATGAATTTTTATCCAATAGGATTTCACTCTTGGACAGGACCACCACATATGGAAAAAAGTTCCAGAGGCTTCTCGACATTTCCAGCAAAGACCATTATCTGCTTTGTAAATTCTGCTTGTTTTCAGTGGAGTCAAATACCAGTGATGGAATATCTTCAAGTAGTTTTCACGGAGATTTTGTGCCACAGAAAATTTCTGAGATTTTTTCCAACTCTTTTTTTTTTCTTTGAATTTTCTTTATATTGTTATTGCATTTAAGAGATAAGATTCAAATGACATTTGACTCTGTCTACAGATTTTCATTTGTTTATTGAGGCCAACAATGATATGATTCTCTGTATAATTTTTTTGCTTCCTTTATTTAATAAAAAATATTTTTTAAAAAATCTACCTGTATTGTGATAAGTTGTAAGAAAGCTGTAGTTGTTAAGAAAAGGAAAGAGGAAAGATTCTGTACTATGAATCATTGGTCTGCTGGATCATCATGTGGTTCAACCAGATGATCAGATGGTCACCTGGAAGCTTGATGATCCCCTACAGAAAGTGCACGAGTACGGGCTCTGAGGAGGGTTGCCAAGTGAAAGAACAGACTGAGCCCCTGGACCTTAGATGGTTCTGTAGAAGAGAGGAATTCAGCAAGCACTGCTTCCATGGCAAGAACCCTTTGTCTTAATTCACCCAGCAACCTTAACTTTGAAATACAGGTCCTTTTTGCATGGCATCTGCCATGCGAAAGGGCGCCTGCAGCATCATGTGATTGTGAGGAGCGATCTGCACAATGCACTCACAATTGTGCAACGCTCCAGGTAGGGCAGGCACGCTCACACACTTTTTCATTTTCGGCTTTTAGCCGAAAATGATGCACAATTGCGCATTGCTCCAGGGCCCCACACACACTTGCCATGCATGTGGAGCCTCCAAAGCCACAGTAGTCACGCTTCCTGCCCCAGTGCAGCCTGGGAAACTCCCAGGCTGCTCTGCGGAAGGAAGGAAGAGGCAGGGCTCTTGCACTGCCTGCTCGGGAGCAGGCAGCTTGTGAGGAGCTGAAGCAGCAGTGATGTGAGAGCCTCTGGCTGGAGGCTGCTTGCATGATCCCCGCACCCCAGCGCCGAAAAAAGGTAAACTGCGGAAAGGGCCATAGTTAGGGAGGCAGGGTTTGCCAAAGGCTATTTTGAAAAGGAAAGCAAAGGAGAAGAATGGAATGGAATGGGATTCTCAGAAACATTGGGCCAGGGGAAAGATTTCAGTGAGGCTGAGTGAGAAGTGACATGGGTTTGGCCAAGTTTCAGTGGCAGAATCCACACTGTGTATGCAAAAGGTCCTAGGCTGAATCCCTGACATCTCTAGGTAGTGCTGGCAAAAGCTCTTCTGTCTGAAACCCCAGAGGGATGCTGCTAGTCAGTGAAGACAGCACTGAACTGGTTCACTTGCAAAACTTCTGAAAAACCTACCTCTACATGAAGCTGCCAATTATGAACATTGTAGTTCAATAATAAGGCACTACAACACCACTCCGTGATTGCAATGCTTCACCTCCTTCATCCAAGACATTCATTGTTTGTTTTAATGAACTATAATTAATAACACCCCCTTTCCTTTTTACCCTTCGTAAGGGCAAAGGGTTTTGCCCTCTCCTCCCCTCCTCTCTCCTCTGCCTTACCAACTCCTGCTCCCCCCCCCCGCAGAGCTGATTGTGAGGCTCAGCCCCCAACCCACCCATGTTCCTATTTGCTGTCAAGTCAACTTCAGTGTATGGTTTCTCTATAAAAGAGAGGCTTCCAAGAGCTCTGGCCATTGACAGCACCGCTTAAGTCTTGCAAATTCAGTGGTGAGACTTCCTTAACCGCCTGTAATGCAGTCTTTCTCTTTTCTGAGTGCCTTCAACTTTGCCAACCATTATCATGTTTTCCAGTGGCTCATATTGTATCATGATCTGTCCAAAAGATGATTTCCTCAATTTAGTTGTCTTGCCTTCTAATGAGAGCTCAGCCTTGACCCATTCATTTGCCTTTGAGGCAGTCCATGGTATAGACTCTTCCTCCAAAGCCTGATTTCAAATTCAGTTTATTTCCTGCCTGCCAACTTTCTTCCCTGTCCAATTTGCACACCAAGGGCCTTTCTGCCCTACATTGCTATAGTACTGCTATTCCACTTTCAACCTCCTGTGGAATTCTGGGGTTGGTAGTTTACTGGGGCCAAAGAGCTCTCTGGCTGAGAATTCTAAATGCCCCTCCCTAAGTTGCAAACCCCAAGATTCCATAGGATATTGAAAGTGGAGTAATGGCACTACAACAGTGTAGTGCAGAAATGGTCCGAAAAATATAAATATCAGGAACACTATAACATGGACGATTTTGACTTTGATGTTTAATGATATGTGTTTACACTTGATCTTTACACTTTACCTCCTCTTATCTCACCTCTGCTTTACCTTTTCCATTCCCCCACATACAGTCCACCTGACTATCGTTGATTGTGATGTTCAGCTCAGCCCCATATTAGTTTATATTTGCATCTTAATGGAGTTACACACACACACACACAAAAGTAGAGGCATTGAAATGCATGGGCACCTGGTGAGTCATTGCCCAGCACTAATTGTCCCCTGGGTAGAAGAGTCATACTCCACTCTTTGGAGAACACAGATGGGGTTAAGAACTTGCGCATCAATCTTGGATGCTCAGCCTGCCTCTCCACAGCTTCTTTTGTGTCAATTTAAGGAGTTCCCCCTTAATTTATCACCACTCTCCACCTTCAAGTTCCAAACAAATTGGTGCAATTGTGTTGCCGAACGCTGCCGACCAAGCATAAGAATTGGTTAATTTTACACTCTATTACATGATACATTTAAGCCACCTTACCCTTCGATTTGAGTCAGCATTAATGCGGACCCCAACTGATCCCACACGCCATTTGGGTGACATAATTCTTTAGCTGGTATTCTCATGCAGAGAAACCCCCAAATTAGATGATGGAATGATACAGCTCTGCAAATGTCACTCCCAAACTCCCTCGTTCCATAGATCCTCGTTATTTTCCTCATTTCAGCCTCATTTTTTCCCCCTTGCTATACAAATCTTCTTTCTTTGCCTTCACCCCCTCCTTTGTAAAGCTGCTTTCCTCAAAATAGGAGAAAGGGCAAAAGGGATAATGTAAGGAAGATGATAATGGATGCAAAGGGAAACTGTCAATCACGTGATATGCAAGAGACAGGCCTTTGTAACCTCCATTATTCTCTTGGAAAAAAAAAAAGAAAGAAATCTTCTATACTGGTGCCTTGATATTTTCAAAGGCTTCCTTACTCTAACTGGCTACACGTGATGCTTCCATTTATAATATACACTATGGCTGTAGTTTTTCTTTTCCTTTCTCTTTTTTAACTAGCCAAGGCACCCATTTTTTCCCCCTTCCTTCATCTTCTTGGACGACACTGCTTGGTAACTTGACACGACCAGTGGTTCCTAATGTCAGTAGAGTTGAGCATCTATTTTAGATTTTGTTCTGAACTTTAAGCTCTTCAAGATGCTGATTCCTCTCCCCCCAAATAACTTCAGAAACTTGGGCAACTTTAAAGTTCAGACTGAAACCCGGAACAAATTTACTCCCCAACTGACATCAGAACTCCAGCTTCCAATGAGTGTCCATCTCTTGGGACAGAAGACACGTTGTTTCCTCTTGTAATTCCTGTCCTACCACATTTGGGGCGTCGCTTCACCTGAGACTTCTTGTCCCTGTCTTCAAACGTGGTCTCTTTTGATCACAAACAAGTCCGCCACTCAAACAACCTTTGAGAAACTCTGCTGCTCTTCTTCAAAAACTTTAGCTTCTTTCAAAGCTCCTCAGAGGATCTATTTAAGGACAATCCACCAAACTAGCTCCGAAGATGACTTAAGGAAAAATCTGCTGAAAAATTAATATGTGTGGTAACACTCCTCTCCCCACACACACACACACACACACACACACACACACACTGTATGAGAGCAAAAGGAGCTTATGAGACAGAGACCCAAAAGTGAGGCAGGATGGATAAAATGTATGGATATGCACTGTGTCCACGAGCCAGTGGGCACTGGGGTAAGAGGCTTTACATACCACCCAATGATGACTGGCTCCCATGCCAATGGATGTTGAATCATCTCTGGATTTTTATTTTATTTTAATGCATTAAAACATAAAAGTTAAGCAAATAGACACTAGTACCTCATTTATACATCCGTTCAATACATCAACATCATACATTCCATAACATAAGCTAATTTCTTTTCAAGCTTCCATTATACCTTTTGTATATAAAAAAAAATCTTCATTTCTAAAAAAATAGTAGGACACATCATGAGTAATCCCTTTGCTGTCTGATAACCCAGAAATGAGCATGTTGGAAAGTCTATGCGGCTCATAAAAGGGTTTCTTTGGGGGGAGGGAAACATGCAGAGACATAGTTATGGAGATGTAGCAGCACAAGAAATATACATTTGCTGAAACAGATCTCAATCATTGGTCTTTATTAAACGAGCTACAATATATAACTCAGCAATTCAACAGACTGGATCCTACAAAGCCAAGTGGTCCTCTGTCCTCAAGTTAAAATGGCAAGAATAGATGTGATCTGAATGAAAGAGACATGGTATTTGTACCCTTGAGCCTGTGCTATATTCATTTTCTTGTTTCTCCTCAAAGGAAGGCCTTCCTTCATCTTTCCCATAATATTGTCCAAGACTGCTGCTGAAAGTTGCTGCCTGTTGGCATCTTACAAGTAAGTTCCCCTATGGCAGGGATTGGACATTGTTACCCCTTGTGGAATGCCCACATTAGGTTCAACATTGTGGAAGCAGAGTGGCACATGTATCACCTTTGCATGTGCAAGTTTGCATTGGTTGTGGTGACACATTGTGCATTGGTAGTGCATTCAGTTGTCTGCATGGTGTCTTGGTTCTGTACGCAACGATGCCAGTCAGTACAACGTTTGTATAGCAAGGTGGTTCTTAGCCTTTTCTTTTGGCCATAGACTCCCTTTAAATATCTTTTGTTGCCACAGAACACCAAGATTTAACTCAATAGTTAAAACCCTAAAGTGCATCAAATATTTATTTAAAGTTGCTCATCTTCTTCAGATTTGGAGAAAAGAGAGACAAAAAGCAAATGCACACAGTCCTATTATAATATTTTTATTGGAATTATTCTGTACAAATCTTCCTTCCTTCCTTCCTTCCTTCCTTCCTTCCTTCCTTCCTTCCTTCCTTCCTTCCTTCCTTCCTTCCTTCCTTCCTTCCTTCCTTCCTTCTTCTATTTTAACTGTAAAAGCTCAAAACATGTCTCCAAACCTTTGCAGATGCCCCTGTGAGGACATTGTGGCCCCCTGGGGTTCCACAGACCCCAGCTTAAGAACTGCTGATATAGTGCAATTCACATGCTAATTCCATGTGCAGAATTTATACCACACAGCCCTGATGTAGAATCTCAGGTCATTTTGGGGGGGGGAATGCCTTTAAAATGCTGTGGATTTCAAATGGGAAGCAAACAGAAAGACAGTCTCACACTCTGATATGAAACAAAAGTGGGAAGAAAATGGGAGTAGTGGCATTTGGAGAAACTCAACAAAATTGAGACTGAGATATTTCATATTCCCCCTATCAGATTAGTATTACTTTCATTCATAGTTTGTGGATGTACCTAAATGACTTTTGAAAGATAATTAAAACTCTACGCTACCTAAAGTGACAAGGTTCCACTAGAAAGCCCGTTGTTATGCTATTAGGATTGGAAGAGAATTGCAGTCAGCCAATAATAGCATGTAGTATCACATCTCTTTGTAGCAGCTAAAAGTTTACTAGCTAAAAGTTTGCTAGCCACTAAGAGAAGGAAAGATACTTACCAACAAACTGTTTTATATTGTATTTATATAATTGTATAACATGGTTTATGGTATATTTAATTGTTAAAAGAAAATGTTTCAGAAAGTTGTCTCATGCATGTTTATTTCAGAGAAAGCTGACCACAGTGGACAATACTTTGGAGCAAACATATTTGTTGTTGTTGTTACCTGTTGTCAAGTCAACTTCAATTTACGGCAACCCTATGGATGAGACACCAAGTCACCCTATCATCAGATTGGAAGTGTCTTGCAAGCCAATGAATTCTTTGAAGACTGATATTGTGTGGTGTCCATCCGGTACATTTCCATATCATCCTTCCTGTTCATTTTAACAACACACCCAGTTTCATAAAGCTTTCATCCAAAGCTCTTGGCTCTTCGATAAATAATGCTGAGAATGATTGAAATATTTCCCTGAGTACTTTGAACCCAAAATTCACACAGATATATGGTTCTTGGCCTTTAAAGCTTTCTGAGACAGCATATGGCAGGGCTGTGGTGCCATTTAATTTCATCAAATGTAAGGCGTGTTGAAGATGCAAAAGGAAGCCCATGCAAAATATCAGATCCAAATGCTCAGTGGAATAATTGACTCAACAGAGCCAGGCATTGTTATTAGTCCTGCAAGCGGCTGTATTTACAACAATAAAACCAAAAAGCATGAAAATTAAAAGCTGTTTATCTTGATTCTCTGGTGGGCATTTATCCGTGGGAACGGTGTAGATCTACTCGGCAAATCTTCCCAACCGGATTTGCAAAATATCTTCCAAATCACCTCTATCAGTCTCTTAATGTTTATCGCTATCCAAAGGAGGATTAATTTATGCAGAAAGTGTTCCAGCTCAGTAGAATAGGTTCCATTTTAATGGTGTAGATGCTGTTGCAGGCTGTAATGGCTTTCTCATTTCTGTGCAGGGAAAAAAAAAAGTCACGCCTCCTCTTTGGTTTCAGCAGGTTGGATTAGGGTTTTCCAATTTTGCTTTTCCCAAAAGTAAAAGCAAAAGAAAACCTTGGTGTCGATTCCTGCTGCAGACCTTTGGAACAGGTTGTGAAGATGAAATATTCTAG
The DNA here is from genome assembly GCA_030412105.1 of Cyclura pinguis. NCBI lineage: Eukaryota > Metazoa > Chordata > Lepidosauria > Squamata > Iguanidae > Cyclura > Cyclura pinguis. The sequence goes on from CM059608.1 coordinate 5,183,498, forward strand.
GACCTGGCATGCTAAGTGATTGTTTTTAGCTTGGTGGTGTTCCTGTTTAAAGTGGCTGTGGCATTTGACGGACAATGTACCCCAACAATGGTTCACTTATTAAGAGAAGCCTTGTCAAACAAGCTGAAAGCCCAGCATAAAAGCGACCTTTCCATTCACCTCCCATTAAAATGAAGATTTGAGATTCCTTTTGAGCATGCCAGTGTCAACATTAAAGAATCGGCATGTCTTTCCATCTCTGCTGATGTGCCACTAGACCACTTAACAGGAAATTGAGAGAGTATATTACAGGGTTAAAGAGCAAAGTTCACAGGGTCGCTATCGTTCTCATTAAGAGATGTTTCTATGTACTGTCCATAGGTGGATAAATCAATATTTTCTGGCTCAAAATGATCAGGGTTAGTAAAGAGTGCTTTAATTGGGCTGATACCATTTATGGAGAGTTGAGTGTTTATGAGGTTTTATGACAATAAGCAGTAGGACACATAGATGACTTCCAGCCCTCCTTTGTGTGATGAAATATGACAAGCAAGGTGATGGAGATTCTGACATTTCACACCTCCCAGGAGTGAAAGGAAGCCAATGTCTTCTCAATTGGTCAGGAACTAGGCTCCCAAATTGGGCTCCATAGTCTACTGTGCGCATAGATTGCAGAAAACGAGATAGATCCTTACACCAGATAGTTTTCTATATGCCTTCAATATATTTTCTGTTCATATTGTTGATAAGACGGATAATAACAACAGTAATAATAATTCTTGAATATGTTTCCTTCTTGTCTTCCTTCAGGAATAATAATTATTGAACTTTGTACTGTAAAGGAGCTCTCTTGGGGTTTGAAATTAATCCCTCCAAAATTGTTCTTTAAAGTTCTGACAGAAACCCAGGGTGGATTCACTATCCAATAATTATAGTAAAAGTCATTCTCGATCATCACCGTGATCACTGAATGTTTTCCCTTTTTATGTGGGGAAAAAAAGAGAGGAAAATGGCTTTTAAAAAAAAGAAGAAGAAGAAGAAGAAGAAGAAGAAGCAAATATCACAATGACTTTAGTACAGGAACAGGCTGACATTTCCCCCAAATCCCACTTTTGTGTTCTCCAAAGCCATTCGGCAGTCCCCCAAAGGCAGTTGGGTTAGCTATCGAGTAGATCTCTTTTCCAGGTCTGATTATAAATGTCCATGTTATATTTATGCCGTGATCTGGAATGTGAAAGATGGTCTACCAGTTGTAGCTTATGGTTGGCATGTCAGCTGAGTCATGACTCCATTCTAGATTTCAAGCAGAACTTTAAAGAATAACTTTATGTAGTAAGGTTCAACATCTTGGAAAGCAGCTTTATAATAGAAATTAAAACCTGGAAGAGATTCACCACCCCTTGACAGAGAAGACAGCAGTTGTCGTCACTATCTTCAGTAACTGTATCTGCCTGGTGCTTTGATATTCATCATATTTTGACTCCCATCTTGAGAAAGCTGAGAAGTTAAAATAGTTGGTAAAGAAATGTCAGGGTCTTCAGTTCCAGAACAGGGAAGCCAGTAATCTTTTATTTTATGTGGTGGGTGGAACAGCACAGTTTGCTTTAGTCTATGAGCTGTCCCTGTGCCTTGCTACAAGAGTTCAGTTTGCATTCCGAAATGACTTATGGGTGTTGAAGAGTGTTGGTTAAGTGGAAAATAACACTGTTGCTGAAATGACTATCTTTGCCTTAAAATTCACAATTACTTTCTACCAAGTACATTCTACCAAATGTGTAGTACTCAGAAGCATTCAAGATTCTTTAAAGCCTGGGGTTTTCTTGGCTTTACTGGTTCAGAGATTATATTCCCTTGATATGTGGAGCAAATATGTGGATGTGGAAGTGGACTGTGCCTTTTGACCTGAATCTTATTGCTCTGTTCCAAATACAGTAGATCTGTTGGATCAACTGTAGATCTATTGAGTCAACACATAAGAAAGTCCGATTGATTCAATGGGTCTAGTCTATTTACAATTAACAATAGGATTCAGGTCATTGGTTCCAATTTCACTATGCCTTTCAGACCATTATTGCTGGATAGCTCCTATGAAGTCTTTACTAAAGACCTGGAGTGGACTCACTGACGTGGAAGCCACCAGGTCATCACTGCCACCAGAAGCAGGAAAACAGAAGTTCAGATAGGCAGACACATGTTATGAAAAAAGAAACAGGGAACCTCTGAAAAGGTACTCAGCCCAGAAAAGTGTGATCCATACCAGAACTGAATTTTCAGGTTCTTTTGCCCACTATCATTCCTAATTTCTAAGCAAGGACTTAGTTAACAACCTAATTTAAATGTTGTTACAGCTGCTGTCCAAGGGGGAGTTAGAAATCCTTGCTAATTCCTGGCATATCACCAGGAGATCAGGCAATAGTTCCTAATCTACCCTCCATCTTTTTAATCTATGTGTCTTCTCCAATTCATAACCAGTCATCGTGTTGCGTCTTAACTGTCACTTCATTTGGCTAAGCATATTTAATAACCTTTCTGTATACAATTTGGTCTCCAGGCCCTGTAACATCTTTGTTGCCCTCTTCTCTTAGCAATATGCCTGGTGGAGAATGTCTGAAAAGACCTTGTGTGGCCATTGTGCGGTCAGGGTGAAAATAAAAACTCAAGAAAACAACCCTATGTGAAAAACCATCCCTGGAACTCCTTTGTTGTTCTATACTCTGTGCAGCTAACATTTTCTGCTCTAGATAAAATTTTCAGAAAGATCAAACTGGCACAGTGCACTTTCCAGCAGTGGTCATAACAGCAAAGATAAGCCTGTGACAGCTTGATATGGTAACTACTGAAGGTATTAATTCTAAAGAAATTGACGAACTAGTCAAAAAAAGCTTGGAGAGATTTAGGATTCCAGGGGCTTGTGTGAATAGGCTTGAAGCTTGCAAAGGGATGAAGATGGAGTCTCTGGAATGTGCGTCTTCATTTAAAAATGCATGAAACTACCAATCCTGCACCAGAGGTCTAGTTTTGATGGACACATTATGTGTCATTGTTTCATCAGTAATCCATAATAACGCCACCAACTAGACCCGCCTGTCGTCTTACGGACAGCTTAGAAAAAAACCTCTCGGGAGATTACGGTCCTTGGTAGCCTTAAGGGACCTTTGAAATAAGCGATACCTTATTTGTGCAAAAGATTTTTTCTCTCTCTCCGATAACTGGAAATTAAGCTTGCCTGGAAGAAATGTAAATAATGTTTCAAATTTGCATATTGAATTACCATTAAATATTATGTGCACACATAATCACATCAAACATTTCAGAGCTCGGAAACTGGGATAACGGCAAAGGCAGCCATATAACACCTTTCATCTTCAAAGAACTGCACCAACATTATTTATGTATTCATGTAACACCTCTGGTGGTCTAACACCTTGCGTTTTCGTATAAGAAAAAACCCAAAGCATGAAGGAAGAGTTGGAAATCTTGGAGGCAAGAAAGGAGAAAAAAGGGCTTGTGAGGTTTCTGAAATAATTTATCTAGAGCTGGGTTGACAAATTGTGTTTCCTATCAGGAAACTAGGAAGGGTACGAGCCATCTGTTTTATTTTCTTCTGCGGTCAAAAATTCTTTCTCTTGAATTTATGAAGAAATCAGAGTGCTTGTCCCCAAAAAATTAATCCAAGACCATTTCCACACTGCTCTGTTATAGTACTGCTATTCTACTTTCAACATCCTGTGGAATTCCCGGGTGTGTACCTTACTGAGGCCAAAAAGAGGCCTCTGGCTGAGAATTCAAAAAGCCCCTCCCTAAACTGCAAGCCCCAGAATTCCATAGGAAGTTGAAAGTGGAATAATAGCACTATAACAGTGTAGTGCAGGAATGGCCCAAGAAAATTCTCGGCCTTCTGCACTAACCACACGCAATAGGTACAGATGCTCCTAGAATGGAGAGGACTGCATTACCCACCTCCCAGGTAGTTCCTGAAAAGGAGGAGTGTGCCACAAAAAGACAAAAAAAGTAGTAGTATTAATCCCACCTTGACACTAGAAACTTGCTTTACCATGCAAGGATTTGAAGGGAGATTTTTAAGAGCTAAAATCCCTCTGCTAGCATGGGTGAACCTGTTCATTTCACCTTCTTGCAGATTTGATTTTTTTTAAGAAGAAAAAATCCCATTATTTCAATGAACTTTATGAAGAAGTTAACTGAAGCCATCCAGGAGTGTGTGCTGGGACCCTAACCTGTTTGTCAGAGAAACATTGTGTTTTCAATTACAGCTGTAGCTTAGTTAGGGATAGTTTTAGTTCCTCTGTTTGAAATTGTAACTTTCGAGCTAGTTCTATAGTTGTGGGGGTATGGCTTCACTAAATGATGGAGACGTACCCCATGGGTCAGTTCCTGGCATGCACTATGCTTCCTTCTGCCTCTTTGTCCTTTATTGCTCCTGTTCAGGTGACAATGACATGGACGATGCACTGAAAAAACAACTGTGTGATGTACTGAAAAATAATTGTGTTTAAAGTAACTAAAAAGGTGTAATTTTAGTTTCTTTTAAAAAATGGCAAAGCAAAAATAAAAGAAAAAGAAAAAGAAAGAAAAGAGAAAGAAAGAAAGAAAGAAAGAGAGAAAGAAAGAGAGAGAGAAAGAGAGAAAGAAAGAGAGAGAGAGAGAGAAAATTAAAACTGTATAAAATGTTTGAGGTTATAATCTAATTACTTTTAAAAAGTTATTTCTGGATCTCTTGCATCAAGAACTTAAAGCATCCCTTGGCTGGTGAAAGCAGAACATTTCTGGCTCAGGATTCGTTCATTTGCTTTCAGAGAAAATCCAGCCAAATGTGAACAAATGGGAATTTAAGCTGCATAACCGTGCCTCAGATTACAGCCCATAATGCAGTCTCCACACCTTCATTTCCATGCAGGGGAGTCTGTTTAGGAAAAAAATAAAAATAAAAGACGTGCACCTGGAATCACAAAACCAAGAGCCAGAAATGTATGTCGTGTGGGACTCCACTCCACTCATCCTGTCTGCATCCTTCACTTGGACAACATGCGCTGGCAGGGTATTGAAATGTACAAGTCTTGTTTCCAGCAAGCTGACAGGTGGACCCGAGGGACCATGCAAAATCCCTACCTGGTTGGTCTAATTTTAGGCCTGCTAGAACTGACAGTATCTCTTTGAAAGAAATCTATACTCTTTTCTCATGGATCCAAACGACAGTGGATTTTTTTTTTCTTCCTTCCTTTTTTATTTCAGCCAGCAACGGTAACAGCTTGCTGGTTCAGACAGCAGTGGTCTGATGCTTCTCATCATAGGGATGACAAAAATTTCAACAGACCTTACTATGGGATGCGGAAGGTGCAGACTTTTCAATGCTGTTGGGTAGCAACACCCATCGTCCTTTACCACTGGCCATACCTGTTAGGACTGATGTCCGGCCACAGCTGTGATGCACCTGTTCCACATTGTCAACATTGTGGGATATGACAAATAAGACAACTGGGTTGTGATTTGAATGCTTGACAGCACTATATGAATGTCATGCATTATTAGTATTGGTACATACTAGCAGAGATACCAGGTTTTCCTGGTTTGAAAACCATTTTATTCTTCCCTGTCCACAAACACTTCCCAGACCAATGGATTCAAACTAAGAGAATAGAGATTCCGCGTAAATGTCAGGAAGAGCTTCCTGATGGTCAGAACTGTCCAGCAGTGAAATAGGTTGCCTGGGAGTGTGGAGGAGTCTCCTTCTTTGGAGGTTTTTAAGCAGAGACTAGATGGCCATCTGTCAAGAGTGCTTTGATGGCAGTTCCTGTCAAAAAGGGGTTGGACTGGATGGCCTCTGGGGTCTCTTCCAACTCTAGGATTCTATGATTCTTCCCTTTGCTAGTTCTCCCTTCTCCACTCTTTCCAACACTCACTTCTCTCCCCCCAACCTTCCATTCATTTCGCTTCATGCTTCCAAGCAGGAATTCTTTCTCTCCCTCTGTCTGAACTGTGTGAACCATTCTTAGCCTTACAGAGGGAATCTACACATGGAGTTGCCTAGAGGCACTTTGATGAAATGAATCTCACCCAGGCCTGCCTCTATCCTTCTCGCTAAGGAAGATTAAGGAGGTTTCATTGCCTCAAATGCAAGTTACAGGCAGATTTTTAATTAACTAAAATTCCTTAATCTATTTTGAAAAAAAAAAGTAACACCAAAGATGTCCAACTTCAGGGACCTTTTGGTAGCCATGGCTCATTTCAGGTATCTTGGTTTTATAGTGTTAGAGCCGTTCCTTGCATACATACACACATTTAGTCTTTTTATTCCAGATGGTATTATCAGGTTCTTTGAGTATATCTCATTGCCTAACAAGAGGAGTTAAAAAAGCAACATCAATTTTTAAAAAGGTGAGTTTACTAGCTGTTCTTTTTATTGGGTCAATAGCAGATTGCCATCTTGACATAAACTGGGTTGAAGGATAGGATTTCTGCATTTTAATTCTAACAGTATTCTTAGGTATATTTATAAGAATTTGTGATTCCAAAGATCTATTCATCATAAGGTTAAGTATGGTGGCTTCCCCCATAGTAATCTGGGAATTATGGTAAGGTGAGAGTGCTGTTGGTTGCAATGGCTAAACAAAACCTCAGTACCCAGAGACTCTGTCATGGAAAAAGAACAAGAGGACATCATTTCCTTCATGACCTCCTCAGGACCTTCCTCCAGCCTAGTGATGGTTGGTGGTTTTCATATCAGTGGGGTAATGAGTCCACTCTGTGTTTTATAGTCTGAACTTTAAATAAGATGTCTAAAGTACCTAGCCCTTGCCTCAAAATAGCTTCCATGCTTTGGATAGCATTGTTAAAATTCCAACTAGAATCTGGAGAAGATTCCTGTCACTGGCAATGGAAATGCTAATTACCACTACCATGGTCTCTGAGCTTATAATACATTCCCTGTTTTCTTAGCAGTACTGCCTGTTTTTTCTTCCTCTTGAGAAAGCTGGGATTCTAGAAACTGGAATAATTGCTTTGACACTGTTCCTCTCAGCCATCTTTTCAACTAAGAACTTTTTCCTTCTTACTGTTTGCTTGAGTGGTTTTTATAATCTGTTGGAGAAGAAAGGTATTGCTCTCTTTCTACCCATTTGGGCAACTCAACGTCATACAGAGCACTTCTGCCTCTCTCTCTGGATGTGGGATCAAAGCTTTTATTGATAATGGGACACACTTATCTCATGGGGGTTGAGGAGTCAGTCAAGGGGCTAATCAATTCCTTGTACCTAATCACCTCAGAGAGGCACACCAAGTCTCTTTTGCTGTTTAGGGAGGACACTATGCCAAAGAAAGATGGCCGGTGACCCACAGGAATAGACTAGATATTACCAATTGAGAAAATAAAGTTGACTTTTTTTTCCTTTTTATTTGCATCTAAAGTGGTAGAATTATAAAGCTTGAGAAACTACGTTGAAAAAGAAATTAGCTAAAGAGGTTGGCCACAATTCTATATTGAAATCTACATTTCCTGACTTCATGCATACTTAGCTATGTAGCAGAGGTACTATGGAACCTTCCAAAGGAATTGCAAAGATGTGCACTGCCATTCCCTATCCAGTGCCCCAAGGCACATCAAGGTGTCCAACATTCATTGTGAGTGCCTGATATGTATTGGCACCTGATGAACAATGGTCATTGTGTTGGTTCCCTTATGTGTAACATCACAAGCCCTTTGCTTCAATATGGACATTACAAAACTCCTCAATTCTATGTCCCACAGACATAAGTCCACTTACAAGTCCATGTAAGTCCAGCCATAGTTTCAAGGGTCTCCAGTTTCCTTCCTAGTAACTAGTACTGAGTAAGTAGTTACTTCCAACCTCAGAGTAGAAAGAGTAGAGTGTGAATTGGCCAGAAGAGGGTTGCATAAGAATCAGAGAGCCATTAACCCAAAGAGTAGAAATAGAGACAGTGTGTGTGTGCAACTGTACTGGTTATCATTTCTCTCCAATCACCCTGGTCTTTTCTTGGACCTTTCTTTCCCAAGCCTATTAAAAATAGTTTCATTAGCCATGGTTTCATTATGATGATGTGCTTTGTTTTCTAGGCATGCAACCAAGACTAGGATTTTAATTTAAAGGAAGGATTTTAAGAAGGATGTAGCCAAACTGGAGCAGGTTCAGAGAAGGGCAACAAGGATGATAAAAGGTATGGAGAACAAAACATAAGAAGAGAGCTTGAGGGAGCTGGGAATGTTCAGCCTGGCTAAGAGAAGATGAAGGAGTGATATGATTGCAGTCTTTAAATTACTAAAGGGCTGTCACAGAGAGGAGGGCGGCAGGTTTGTTCTCTGTTGCCCCAAAGGGTAGGATGATGTCTAAGGGTTTTAAATTACATGAGGGTAGATTTTGATTGAACATCAGAGGGAACTTCTTGATGATAGAAGGAGTTTGACCATTGAACCAAATGCCTAGGTGGTGAGGTATCCTTCTTTGGGCGTCTTCAAAACGAAGCTGGACAGCTACCTTCTAGAGATGATCTAGTTGGATTTCCTGCACTGAGCAAGGTAGGACTTGATGCCTATCGGCCTTCTTCCAAACCTGTGAGTCCACAATTCTACAATGGTGGTGGGGATTAATGTAATGGTTACAGATGTCACAAAAGCACCAGCTATGCTGTTCCTACCTGTGGCTTCTTTCCTGTGATCCTTTCTCTGTTCTGTAGCTTGCCTATCATCAGCATTCAACATGTGAAGTGCTTGGAACATGGAAATGTTGTGGGGCGCAGGTTGGGGGGGGTATATTTCTTTGTAAAATGCCACATACACCAGTGATCCTGTGTCAATAAAATCAAACATCCACTTCCAGCAGCTCTAAGAAAACTTGGTAAAACAGTAAGAAGGAAGGAGAGAGAAAGAGAAGAGTGTTCTTAGCATCATTTTTGAAAGTGATATGTGTGGCTGGGGAGGTATAAGTGTTTGGACAAAGAAGGCAGTATGATGCATCCACTGTTCAGAGACATTCCCCCTCCCAACTTTATATCAAACTGGATCATGAATCATATATTTTAAACCCACCAACAGGCTCCATATTTTTGAAGAATCATTGGCAATTTTAAACCAATTCCTCAAGTCACTGTTGTCATGATCCTCTGCTGCTCTCTGATGAATTTCCCTGATGCTAGTTTCTTCATGCTTTATTTCTTCTCCATCTACCACACTCAAAAATATTCCCTGCGGTCTTTTATTGCTACTTTTATGCTCTCTTCATTCTGCTAAAAGACTAACAGATACCAGTCTCCTGTCAGCCAGCTTCCTTCTTCCTTGATTGTTCTCCCCCCACCTCAACTCTCACTGCCCCCCATTCAAGATGCTGGCTCCTTCCCTTAATACCTTACTGCATCTAGGGTGATAATTACTTGCATTTTATGCAGCTGGTGCACCAAGAAGGAAAAATGTGAAGGACCTCCAGTGAACTGAGAATGGACAACACGGGTGGGATCTCCTGAAATTGTACAGATATCTCCTGTCAAAGGGTGTCAGTACGGGAACATCTCCAACATACTACACAAATATAGTACTATATTCCATTTCAAATGCCATGGCAACATTCTATGTAATCCTGAGGTTTGTAGGTTGGGGAGGCATTACAGTTCTACAGCTAAATGAGTCCTTAAACTGTCAGTCTCAGGATTCCAAGGGATTCCTTGTCCCTATTGCTTTCCTAGGGGGAATTTTGCACTGTGATCAGGATATCTGGAGCAGGTGTAAGGATGTAACATTCAGACAAGGCCCACCTTGGAAGATGAGTTTTTGTTCCTGAGTTTTTGTTGTCTCGTTTGTTTTGCCAAGAGAAGCTTGGAAACAACGGTAGATCTGGAACTACCCTTAAGATCAATTTTGAATTTGTGTCTGAGAATAATCTGGAAATTTTCAACACTTTTTTCTTCTTTGAGACGAGCATCATCAAGCCCCAAAAACTTTGTGAATTTGTCTATCAGTCTATCCTTCCAATAGTGGGAGTCAAGATAGCTAGCAACAAAATAAATTAAACTAATAGCTAGTTAAAACTCCTACTAGCTAAACCCAAGTAACAGTAGATCTGCTGAATCAGTTCTCCAATGAGTAACAAGTAGGTAAATCCCGTTGATCCTAGTTGGGACCAGCAATAAGACTCAGGTCATTTAAAATAAACAACAACAACTTTTTAAAATAATTAAAGAAATCGTATATTTTTAAAAAAGCAGTACAGCACTCATTAAGATTTTTTTTAAAGTCAATTTTACAGCAACTTAGCCAAAGTGGCAAAAAAAGGTTGTTGTCAGCTGTTAGAAGGACATTTGGGAGTGGCCACTAGGAATATCTTCTTTTGCATTGCCATTGGACATATCTCTGAGATGGCGGGACTGAGAAGAAGGCTCCCTTGAAGAACTCAAGGTTCAAATAGGCCTTTTATAGGAGAATGCAATCAGTCCTTTAAGTAGCTTACACCCAATCCTACCTTTCAGATACATTTTTAATCATGAAGAATTTTAAAAGAATGATGAAGACTGCAGTCTTGAGAGCACCTATTAGTGCAGGATTCACCAACCTGTCACTTCCCAATATCTGGGGCAATTCTGATAAGCCAAAAATAGCACACTCAGTAGGATTATAGGTACTGTAATCCCACATATCTGAGGGAAAATGTTACTTACCTGTATGTACACTAGTAAATAAGTCCACTGAACTGAAGAGAGTTTACCTGGAATTAGCATAGGATGAATTACATGGCATCTCTCTTTTTTATCCATTTACTCATTTTAGATTTAGCTCTCTTACCATGAAAGCTAGAAACTCATTTTTCTTTTCCTTTAAAAAAAATAAAGAAAAGGACTATGAAATGTCTAGGATTCTAACTGAAGGTCTACATATAAACAGTTCCCACATGTGGACAATGGAGTACCTCTTCTATTAAGATAAGAAAGTTAAAATTTATAGAAAGCAAGGGAACATTTACATGTGAAGTCAAAAAGATAAGAGTCTGGTGAGAAATTACAAGATAAATTTCACAATTCACTCAGTAACTACATTAATATTTGCAGAGTTGTGGAAATATTCATATATAATCTCCAGTAGTCTTTTCTACAAATAACACACATTTACATTAATCCAAACAGGGAAGCATTATCTCAAACTGGTTTTCAATAACCAATCTCAAAATACCTACAAGACCCTGTAATTCCTCCATATTGTAAGGGATAAAAATTACCTGACATTAAGAGAGGCTTCATAAATGAGATTCACAACCTCTGGAAAATCTTGACTTGCCCCCTTAGTCTGTCTTTTGAGACAGAATTCAAAGCCATGGGAGACCCCAATACCTAGAGTGCCATCTTAGAATCCAGTCTACTTTGCAATCTTTTATTAGCATTCCTTTGTGCGCTAGAAGGCATTCCATTTTGTGAACCTAAGAAAAAAATATATGTAATAGAAATTATAATGGATATTTTGGCTGTGCTTTTAGCTACTCCAATCTTTCCCTCCATTCCATTGCTCAAAGCCCAAATAAATCCTACTATTCCCCAGAACTGAGAGCCGTTCAACAGAAGTATGATGTTTTCAAGAGAGTCAGATAAAGCACCTCTCCAAATATATGACAATATACATCTGACATTGGACATCTTCCTATTCCAAGACAAGGATCAAGGAGGAGGTCATGATGGAAGGCACACCTTGAAGCAAAGGGACACAGAAGAGAAGTGATTGGGACCTTTGCTCCAAAGGAACTACGTGAAGTCTGATTTCCTAAAGGAGATGGCAAGGAGACTGGAGGTTGGCAAGAGATGAATCAGGGGTGGATATGGGCTTCCATGACTGTGGTGCTGCAAATCTACTGTGGGTTCTATTCCAGATTTTAAAGCAGCTATCTGAAGCATTTATGGGCTAATTTTCAGTACCTTGGATAGCACTGGGCACTCTTGAAATGAACATAGGAAGAAAATCCAGTCAGATCCTGCATTTTTCCCCAAAAAAATTGGCAACCGAGGTCCACAGCCCAGAATCTTGTTGTGCATGAGATGCTTTTGGCAAACCCTCAAGCAGGGCATGAATACAATCATACCCTCTTGCTTAACAACTGGCTTTCATAGGCTTCCTCCCTCTGACACTGAATGTAAAGTATAGCCATTCTGCCTATTAGCTGTTATAGGGTTGTGAACCTTTGTTTGTTTGGTTCTGAAAGAAAACCGCAGAAGTTTTCTTCCCATAGCCATTATGTCTAGTAGCTAAGATTACTTGCATTTTGTACAGTTTTGAAAATCTCTCTCTCTTTAGAATCTTTGGTGATTTTTTTTTCACACGCATACATGAAAAAAAAAATTTTGCAACAAACCCTCAGCTTTTTGAGCAAAAAAACATTTTGTACAGAAAGCAGAATATTCTTTGCAAAGCACATGGTTTTATTATTTATTTATTTATTTATGTATTGGTTGATTGGTTTAATTTATGTCCCCACCCACCCCCCAAAAAAACTGTGCATAGAAGGAAAAGAAAAGAAATCCTGGAATGTGAAAACCTAAAAAAGTTTGAACATTTTCTCAGTGGGGTGAACTCAGTGTGTCAAGACACCCTTTCTCATGGAGGATGGGAAAACCTGTGCCCTTGCATGCAAGGACAAAATACTTAAGGATTTATACCCATAACTTACACTCCTAACCATAGATTTATAAAGACACTGTCCAGAATCCTGTTAGTTGCTCCCAAATAAAGTAAACCCATTGAATCAACTGTTGCGTGGTGAATCAATAAGTTGGTAAATCCAGTGGATTCAATGGGTCTTTTTTAGGTGGAGCTAGGGATAGGATTTAAGCCATTGTGATTTTGATAATGTTATGTTCAGTTCCTTTCCTAGTTATTTCCTAGTTGTCTCCAAGGCCATTTCCACACTACGTTGTTATAGTGCTATCATTCCACTTTCAACACCCTGTGAAATTCTGGAGTTTGTAGTTCTGAGGCCAAAGAGCTCTCTGGCTGAGGATTCTGAATGCCCCTCCCTAAACTACAAACCCCAGGATTCCATAGGATGTTGAAAGTGGAATAAAATCCTATAACAGTATACTGTGGAAATGGTCCAACCTTAGTGCACCCAGCACTTGGAGCTGGTTGGATTCGATAACTCTTAGAGTACCATCCAGCTTTATCATTCCATGTCTGTATAATATTAGGAAATACTGTCATTATTTGGTCTGTCCTTGTGTTTCAAAACCCACTTGAGAAACCTAAGATGGAAGGACATACAGGCATAGAACTGAATGGGCCACTCAACCCATTACTTGTAGGATATTGATAGTAATTTTCTGTTATTAATACGATGTTTAAGTATTAGCGCAATTTAGGGGAAAAAAACAGATGAATTGTTCTTTACATCCATGGATCAGAAGGATTTGTGTTATAAATAATTTATAAATAATAAGAATAAATAATTATCAATTTGTACTATCTGTGTTATATTTTCTTCTTCATATTATAGGATTGTGCATAAATATTTTAGATTGCATGCCTTTGACAGGGCTGGCTGTTTGTTACCGTTGTTGTTTTACCTTGTAAAGTGCCATGTACACTGGTAGTGTCATATAAATAAATTATGACAGTAGTCCTCATCATCACAATGAGCATCAAGCACAGCTAGCACATAGGTTTACTTAATTATCAACACTATTTTTATAAAAACTTTCTAACCCCTTTCCTTCCTTCCTTCCTCTCCTTCTCTCTTCCTCTCACACACTTTCTCTCCTTTGTGTCTCATTCTTCCTTTTGATCTCTCTCTCCCTCTTCCTTGCTCCGTCACTCCGATCTACGCTTTGAATTTGCTCCGTATAAAAAAAACTGCAAATCTTGGAATGGAACCCAGTGGTTAATTTCTGCAGGACCTTGGAGGTATGATAAGACTTTTTGGAAAGACACATATTTTCATTAATATTAAACCAAAAATGTGGGACAGGAGTAGGGAGGGGGAGCAATCATAATGGTAGTTTCAGTAATAGGTTGAATTTGTTCACATGGAACCATATTGTTTATCATTGAAGTATTTTTTTTAAATTTAGAAAAAGCACCCACCCATGCATGGGGTGTTCAAAAGCTTGCTTGCTTGCTTGCTTGCTTTCTTGCTTTCCTTCTCTAGTAATCATCAGGAAACCAGCTCCCCGTCAACACTAAAGCAGATAGTTTGCTTCCTTATTTTTAATATTGCAATGTCTTTCTTTCCCCACATTGCAACATTGCGTGGTTGGTGAAGCACCATCCCCTAGATTCATCTCCAGCTTCCCTGGTTCTGTGATGCCACCTTTGCTATTTGAAAGGAATTGTATCTCCGTTTTCTGTTAAAAACACCAGGTGAAAAACCTCTGCTTGCGGAAATAGGCACCCCCGCACACTGTGTGTGTGTGTTTGCATTTTTATGGCATCTAACAAAGATCCAATCCAATCCATCTGATCAAAGCCAAAGAAAAGATGAACACATTAAAACCAAGATGTGAGCAGACGCAACATGGAACCCCTTCCTCCCTTTCTTTCTTTCTTTCTCTGCTTCGGAAAGGTCCCATCTTGCTGAAAAAAGAAATGCAAAGCTAAAGGGTAGTCCTGCTTCACCCGACATATGTAACACATTTGTTTCAGGTTTATATCTCCTGTCATAACGTGATAGTTTTATTCGTATGTGTGTGTGTGTTTAAAAACATGCTTTGGCTGGATGGAAAGAACACATCTTGCAACTGGGCAACCTCTGAGCCTCAGGGCTTCTCTCTTTCTCTCCCTCTCCCCCCCGCCCCCCGTAATGCTCTCTCACCTTACCCAGGTGCATGTTAAATCGGTATTAATGACAATATCATTCTTGTGCAGTCATCTCCAGCTCGCAATTTGGTTTTAATTACCCACCGCGTTGTCTTTCCCTCTCGCTGACAGCCATTAAATAGGGAATGACACTACAGCCACGCTGGCATTGAATAGACACTTCATCAGGCCTTTCGGGAAGAGGGGGAGGGAAAGGAGGAGATTGTGTCCCTGTAGCTGTCTTCTTGGGTTTTTTGTTTTTTTTTTGCAAAACTCCAAAAAGCAGACTGCAGCACCTCCTAGTGGCACCTGGTGGGGAAAAAATGCCTCCCCCCCCCATCCACTTCCCTGTTGTTTTGATAGCTTAGTTAGCAATGCTTTCTTTGGCTAATCTAGAGCTCTTGAAAAAAATAGCACTGTGCTTTACGAGAGAAAGAAAGAGAAAGAAAACACTTAAAGATTAAGGCGTGATCAGGACATACTGAAGTGTCTCTTCATAGAAATCCAGCCGAAACTTTGATGTCGTTTTTTAAGCCTGTCCTGACAGTGAGCTATGGCTCTTCCAGGGTGAGGACTTCGTCCATTAGAGTGTCAGCCTTTGAAACCAACCGGTCACTGCAGTAAAGGCTCTGGGTTTTGTTTTCTTAGCCCATCTGGCTTGGGCCCATCTGGATTTCTCAGCCCATCTGGGCTGAATGTCAGCCTTGGGAACCAAGGGCCTTTCCTCTCTACACTGTTATAGAGCTATTTTTCTACTCTCAACACCCTGTATAATTCTGGGGTTTGTAGTTTCCTGAGGCCAAAGAACTCTCTGGTTGGGAATTCTAAAGGCCCCTCCCTCAACTGCAAACCCCAGGATTCCATAGGATGTTGGAAATGGAATAATAGCACTTTAACAATGTAGTGCAGAAGGCCCCAGATGGTCACTAAGGTAAACCAAGAATCCTGACTGTGCACCATGGTCAACCCTCCTCCTTTTTCCTTTCCTATCCTTCTCACCTTCCTCATGTCCTTTGAGAACTTTTAACATGCAAAGTGGTTGCAGTAACAGCTTGAGCCCCATAAACACGTCTTTGTGAAATGGCAAAGAACTGAGCAAACTAGACATGTCTATTTCAGAATTAAGTCCTACTGAGTTCAATGGGACTTATTCTGAGGCAACATAGAATTAACATAGAATGAGGCTTACACCCACTCTTCTGGAAAGAAGCCCCAAAAATGAAGGGTTCAAAGAAAGAGTGCAACAGTGCACTTATATGCAAGTCTACTCAGATATAAGCCCCACTGCAGTTTACTTCCGAGTAGACATGCATATAATTGCACAGTTACACTCTTTCTTTGAACCCTTCATTTGGGGTAACCTGGAATCCCTTTGAAAAAGTTTGTTCGTCTCCTTCCTCTTAACATTATAAACATTGCCTTATTATTCAGGTTTGTTATTGGGTAACTACTGTGGGTTAAGAAAAATATTCATTAAAATGTCACCAACCCAAGACTGTCCTTTTTGTAAATCTACAAGACATCCTCCCCCCCCCAAAAAAAAATCAAGTTCATTGGATTTTACTTTGATTCTTCTTCTTTATTGACTCAAAAAAGTTTCACATTTAAGGCACACAATTTCTTCCTATGGCAGCCAGATGGGCTAAGAAAACAAAACCCAAAGCCTTTACACAGCATATTTGAAGGTATTAATCATAATTTACTCTACTGTAAACCATGATGATAGAAGGTAGTCCACTAAGTCATGCTATGAGAGCCCCAAGGCAGCATCCAGAAGATGCTTCTCTATGAGTAGCTGAATTTGAGAAGGAATTTGGGGAGTAGGTGCAATAGTAGGAACTAGGGGGAATGCAACAAAATGTTCCTATGTGCAGCCATCCAGTTCATGACTTCTGAAAGCATGAGTTCTGGCCAGCCAACCATGCCTTTTCCCAGGAGGCTTCATTTCACTCTCAATGGTTTTCTATCTCTCTCCCAACACTATTCCAACAGTCATTATTCCATTCTGAACATGCTTAGTCTTTATTTGGTGGTGGTGGGTGTCCCCTTTTGGTCCTCAGATTTTATACTGTGGGGTCCCTTTGGAGTCCCCCTTTCAACCTCCCTCTAGTAGGTGGGGTCATCTTGACAGCCCTTTCTTGTGGATGGTCCTGTTTTGGCTGTATAAGAAACCCCATTCAGAGAATGAGCTAGTTATGAGTATGCAGGATCTCTCTAAATAGATTTCCCTTTTTCCAATATGCAGTTTTCTGCACACCCAAATAGAACCACTGGGCAATTATGATGGTAGATTTATTAATTGCTTCTTGGGCTTTGGGAAAATAGAACTGGAGGGGATAAACTGATAGCTCTTAAAGACTGAGCCCTCCAAAGTCTTTTCCTGTCTGAAACTGGAAGCTCATATGAGAAAGTCGTCCACAAAGCTTTAATCTCTGATCCAGGTTCTCCTATATTGGTTTACAGCTATATTGCACCCAGTTAGAGTGATTTCTTTACTTTCCTAATATGAAACTTGATGCTTGGGAAATCTGATAAGTGGGTTTCATTTCCCTGGAAATTTATTGCTTCTATTTCCAAGTGCAAGGAAATAAAACAAGTAAAAACAATAAGCAGCCCGTTAGAACGGTATTAACGAGGGGTCACTCTTTTCTCATGTAAGCTGGGAACTGAGGCCAGGGTTGCTGGGGGAGTGTGTCTGGGGGGAGAACAGCTTTCCTCAGCAGCTTAATGAGTGGTATCATTGCATGCTTTGGCAGAGCTGAGCCCTCAAGCCAGAGTTTAAGCCTAATTTGGATGCAAGGGGGGGGGAAAAAGAGATGCATTTAATGCAAACATAGAAATATGGGCTAAGATCCTGATCAACATTTGCACAGTGCAAGTTTTCGTGTGTGTAGGTACACAGGGATTGTAGTACACCAAAGTAATGTGATGCCTTGTGCTTACCTGTTAAGCAATGCTGTAGTTATTTCCAGACCACCAAATGAAATGGAAGATCCTGGCAACTTTCCAGAAAGCACAAACACTTGTGAAAAGATGATACTGGTGTTAACACCACTTGCTTTACACAGATTGGGGTATCACACTGGTACAACCTCCTATAAAAGAGAATTTCATAATTCTGACAATATAAGATACCAGCAGGAACCTGGGTATGGAGTGAAGGTTAACAACAAAACATTTTACTTCCAGAACTGCTAACGGCACAGTGTAACTTCTGTCTTATTTTCAGTGGAACATTTCCAAGAGTTGGTCACAGGGACCACACCAGAGCAAGATATTATCACTCTGGCACTGTGGAGGTTTGGTAACTAAAGGCACAATGAGCCATCCTTCCACCCAGGCCAACTTATACCAGGAACATGACAGACTTCCATCCCTTTTTAAAGGCTGTTTTAGGGACTAGAACACAGTCCAGAACAACCTTCAGATCAGAATTTTGTCCAGCAGGGGAAAGAAACACAGGGATTCCAGGAACTGCCATGTGCCACAGTGAGGATCCTGGTGGTCAATACTTTGTCCACCATTGACTGAGTGATTGGCAGCGGCTCTCCAACCAGGTTCAGCTAGGAACTTCCATGTCAGTGGTGCTATGAATTCACCAGATGTTAAAGGGGCTGTGAAGATGCTGAATCCAATCTCCAGCAAAGGTCCAGCGCACTGGATAGCATCTTTAAAGTGTGGAATAAAACCTAGAATTGATTTGCTGCATCACTAAAATCGAGGCCCCACAGCTGCCCCTGTCTCCACGGCTTTAGACAGAGGTCATTCTCAGTCATACCTGCAGATGCTGCAAGGGATAATCCTAAACCATATGCTGTTTAGTTGAGTTACAGTCCTTCAGCTATGCCTCTGTGCAAATAATCCCAATCAGTGGGGCAGGACAGTGTTCTAATGCGTGATTAGCTTATCATATGGTAGCCATCATATCGACTGGGCAAACACATCCTTAAAAATGGCTTCCTCCTGTTTCCTTCCTCCCTCTATTCAAAAGCTTCCAGAACATTCATCACCCCTTCACTGTCATTAAATTTGGTTTCGGGCTCAAGTCAAATGTGATTTTCTTCCCTGACTGGCCACTAGTTATATTAGAATATAAAATTAATCTCAGGGGAGAAGCCAGCACTTAAAATTATTGCCACTGTTTAGCTTACTAATGCGATTTCCTCTCTGTGACCTTTCCATTTGATCCTTCGACAAACCAAATCAACAAACACATATGCGGAGAAATGAAAACACTCTGAACACTTAGCTTTAGTTGGCTGAAAACTTTTCACATTTCACAGCCAATGGGAATATTTTTTTTTCCCCTGCCTTCCTTAGGATCTGAACACCTACAGCATAACTGGTATTATTTAAGTTTTATTCTGGTTGTTAAAAATGGTTAGTACCACAGTAATATGGCCATTTCTGCACTAGACTGTTCTAGTGCTATTATTCCACTTTCAACATCCTATGGAATCCTGGGGTTTGCAGTTTACAGAGGGGCATTTAGAATTCTCAACCAGAGAGCTCTTTGGCCTCAGTAAACTACAAACCCCAGAATTCCACAGGATGTTGAAAGTGGAATAATAGCACTAGAACGGGGTAGTGTGGAAAGGCCCAGTAACTCACTGCTTTTTGTACTGGTCATGAGGACTCAGCAGACTATGTCTCAGATCCTCCAGTTTAATCCCTGGAGCCCCAGAGAACACCCACCGACTGCTGAAGTCATCAAGGCAAGTATGATTATAGGAAAATGAGATAATGGGATGTGATGAGGTCCTAGGTTTACCAAGAGCGACCACTGCCCATTGAAATGGGACAGTTCAACAAGAAAAAAAGATCAGTAAGAACTTTTTCAATTGAGCATTGAAATGAAAAGATCATTTTCTTTGCTTGTTTTTGTGGTTGCTCCTTATCTTCTTTTTTTCTTTAGAATTCACTGCACTTCTAAAAGGTTGCACAGTCAACTCATTGAGGTGTAATTCTTCACTAATGGAAACAATGAGCAATTTTAGCAATTTTCTTTCTCTGTGAGAAAGTCTCAGAAAATCATACAGTTTCCAAAGCATATTCACAGTTTGGGACTCTTTCTGTGCAAAGTTCACACATGGTGGTTCTGCATAGAAAACAGTGTATTCTGCTCAGGAAACAACTTTTTCTGTACAGAAACCAATGTGTTGTGCAGAAGAAAAGTTTTCCTCTTTGCAGAAAATATGTTTTCTATACAAATCAACCACACATGAATTTTGCAGAGAATAAGTCCTCAGTTTCACCATTTTCTGTGCAGGAAACAGCTTTTTCTGCACAGAAATACTCTTTTCAGAAAATGTGGTTTCATGTCCAAAGCAGCCATATGTGAATTTTGTGCAAAATAAGCCCCAAACTATTAAGATTCCTTTGTTGTTGTTGTCTGCCTCCAAGTTGTTTCCAACTTATGGTGACCCTAATTCAAACCTATCGGGGGTTTCCAGGGCTGAGAGTGTGTGATGTGCCCAAGGTCACACAGTGGGTTTCCTTGTCTGAGAAGACAACAGAGTCATGGTCCAATGCTACAACCACTCCACAAAACCGGCTTTCCTCAGTCCCTAATTCCTCTCGGTAGGATTTCTCAATTTTTCAGAGTTTTTAAGAATCTTTTAAAGAGCCCTTAAAATAAACCTCTATTTTTTACAACCATTTTTCAAATATTTTCAAATCTTCTTTCCATCCCTATCTACCAGCCATAATTATCGGAAGTTCCTGCCCAGAATGTGGTCTCAGAGTTTTGCGTCTCACAGGCAGAAATTACGTCTGCTTCCAAGTACTTGTATTTTCCCTCCATAGGCAGCATTTTGGGGGTAAAGCTATGTCCATCTCCGCCGTCCTTCCTCCACTTTTCAAGATTGTCATTTAAGCACTCGGACACTCCAGGGTGTCCATGTGTCATGCTGCGATAACGCTGTCCTCTGAGTGCTTCCCACAATGGTTTTCAGCAAGCTGAAGAGTGACATTATCCCAGCAGGATGCTTGGCCTTCACCTTCCAGATGGAGACCCACCTTCAAAAGGTTGACCATCCTTGCAGCTTAAAATAATATTTTATAGTTGCTGCCGTTTGGGATTCAAAGGATGGGGTCAGGTAAGGAGGCTTGAGAGCTGTGAAATTTGTAAAATGCCCATTAGACTCAGCAAAGAGGGGAGACATACACAAGAAATGGTCCAGAGATCTTTCTTGCATTAGGATTTTTAAATATAACAAGTTCTCTCCCCACTACAATTGTTAAGTTCTCTGGGGACTAAAATCTCTTTATGCCATCAAAATTCAGGAGACTTACAATTTTATTTAACAGGGATGGATTTTTACATTGGGGCTGCATTTCTTCCTTTTTCTTTATTGCATTCAACACTCTGCCTCCCATCTTCTATTGTTGCTGATTTCCAGTATAGTGAAAGGTATACAAACCCACACTAATGTCATTCTGAATTCAGAGCTATCTATGGAAAAAAAAATAAGGTGGTCAATTAGGGCCGTAGCTATGGAGTGGCAGAAGAATGAGGGCATTGGCCGTCCCATAAAAATTCTGCACTCCAAAAGAATTTTCGCCCAGTCCTCAAATTTCTAGCATTGCAGTTCCTTATAAACGTTAGCTGCACATTTAGAAATAGATTTAGGAATCAAGAAAGAGCGAACAGGCAAAGGTTAAGAAGGTGATATGAATAATGTAAAGAGAAGAGACCTAGGTCATTTCCACACTAGCCTGTTATAGCACGATGATTCCACTTTCAACATCCTCTGGAATCCTGGGGTTTGCAGTCTAGGGAGGGGCATTCAGAATTCTCAGCCTCTTTGACCTCAGTAAACTACAAACCCCAGAACTCCACAGGATGTTGAAAGTGGAATAATAGCAGTACAACAGTACAGGATGGAAATGGCCTGTGTCAGAATCTTGTTACTCCTAACTAGAGTAAAATCATTGAATGAATTGTTCATTCTTTTTAAAATGTCCAGTCTTCCTCCCAATATGGGATCAAAGGTAGCCCACAATGTATGCTAAAATTATAATAATAAAATAAAATAAAACACAGTGAAAATAATGGGTAATGCCATTTTTTTTAAAAAAAAATCATATTTAAAAAAATAATTTTTAACTGTGCAGAAAGCAATTAAAACATAAGAATCATGAGAACAACAGAGCACATCCCAGTTAAAAGACCGTCTGCAATGGACAGTTAACAGTCAAAGGCCTGGGTAAATGAAAAGGTGTTTGTCTGCTGGTGGAAAGAAAGCAGAGAGAAGGACAGCCCAGCCTTCCATTAGAGGCACTTTCAATGTCCTCTGGAATCCTGGGGTTTGCAGTTTAGGGAGGGGCCTTTAGAATTCTCAGCCAGGTTGCTCTTTGGCCTCAGTAAACTACAAACCCCAGAATTTCACACAGTGTTGAAAGTGGAATAATAGCACTATAACAGTGTAGGGGAGAAAGCCCCCCAGTTTCTCACTTCTCCTCCCACTTCTCTCTTTGACCTCAGCTTACTTCAGCAGCTGCAAACTGGGTTTAAATTGCATAAGTCATTTGCACTCATTTGACTCAGGGGAGGGGAGAGGAGATGATGGGCAAAAACCTGCCTTTCACAGCAGGCTCAAGCAAAAGCACAGTGCTGCAGGCTCTCCTCGCTTGTGTGTTTTCCGTCATTAATCACTTTTGCCATTTGATATGCACCAGGCCACATATGTCCTGGTTTTCCTCTGGGAAATGTAGGAGGGTATGCAACGAGGGCCTTTCTGCACTACACTGTTGTAGTGTTGTTATTCCACTTTCAACCTTCTGTGGAATTCTGGAGTTTGTAGCTTATTGAAGCCAAAGAGCTCTGTGGATGAGAATTCTGAAGGCCCCTCCCTAAACTGCAAATCCAAGAATTCCACAAGATGTTGAAAGTGGAATAATAACACTATAACAGTGCAGTGCGAAAAGATCCTGAGTGTCAGCAAATGTGAAGTGGATATTTTTGTCTCGGATTTTGAACCCAACAGAAGTTTAGTTTTGTGTTTGTGTGGTGTGTTATTTTTCTTTGCTGTCCCTAACCCCACTCTAGGCTACCATGCAATGGGGCACTTTACTTACGTGTTACATCACCCAGGCCATTTCTACACTAGACTGTTATAGTGCTATTAGTCCATTTTCAACATCCTATGGAATCCTGGGGTTTGCAGTTTAGGGAGGGGCCTCAAATTCCATAGGATGTTGAAAGTGGAATAATAGCACTATAACAGTCTAGTGCAGAAATGTCCACAGTCTTTTGTCCAGTAGACCACAAACTCCCTTTATCTTGCAGTTCTTCCAGAGACTTGTCAGGCTGCTGACATACTTTCCATGTTGCCACACGCCATTGGATCTTTCTCGGTGGTAACGGTGCCACCGGAGCTTCAAATTCCTAGGAGCCGCTGGAAACTCAATGACTCTCGAACGTGTGTTTGTGATCCTACTTGTCTCAGCAGGAACATCTTCCCTTGTTCATTTCCCCCCTCTTAAATAAGCGCTTCGCTCAGAGTCCTCGCACTTTCGTAGATATTTTTTTAAAAAAAATTCCTCATCTGTTTTACAGGTCTAATCACTCTTGCAGCTCAAGAAGTAGGGGATCTTTCAAAGTGGTAATTAGACAGCTGTGCTCATTATCTCAGTGGGTAACATCACTAAGATCTCCTTGTTCTTTGTTTTCTTGTTTATTAAGTGGCACAGAGGGAAGGAGGAGATGTGGAGAATGCCCCCTTGGTAGGACGCCTTACTGCCTCTCAGCCAGTGTGCGGTGCTGTAAAGAAATTGTACAGCAAAGGTATCCTTTTCTTTCATGCTTCTGTTCTTGTTGGCTCTAGGGAAAGCAAATACCACTTTCTGTCAAGGCAGTATTCCTCGTTTCATGCTTCTGTTAATGTACAGATTATATTCTGTATCTGTGTTTCACATCTCACTTACTCGGTTGTGTTTGGGCTTCGAGACGGCTATCCTTGAATATAGGACAGGAGCCAGCATGATGGAGTGGTCTGAGCTTTGGACTACCACCCTAGAGACAGGCTTTGATTACCCAATCGGCAATGGAAACCCACTGGGTGACCTTGGGCAGCTCACACACTTTCTCAGCCCCAGCAAAACCCCCATGATGGGTTCATCGTAAGTCAGAAATGACATGAAAGCACACAACAACAACACATTTGAGAACGGGGGATATGTACAAGAAGGACGACAAAGAAAACCAGAGTAGTAGAGTGGTGGGAGGCCAGGATTCAAATCCCTGTTCAGCCATGGAAACCCACTCAGTGCCCTTGATCAAATCACACTCTCTCAGCCTAAGAGGAAAGCAATGGCAAACCTCCTCTGAACAAATCTTGTCCAGACAGCTCGATTGGTCTTTTGGGTCACCAAAAGTCAGTGGGCCTTTCTACACCACACTGTTCTAGTGCTATTATTCCACTTTCAACATCCTGTGGAATTCTGGGGTTTGTAGTTTCCTGAGGCCCAAGAGCTCTCTGATTGAGATTTCTAAATGCCCCTCCCTAAACTGCAAACCCCAGGATTCCAAAGGAGGTTGAACATGGAACAATAGTACTATAATAGCGTATTGCGGAAAAGCTCACAGTTGACTTGAAAGCAAATAGCGTGTACTCCCTCATATACACAATATGAGGAAGAGGAATGTAGCCACATATGCCAGCTCCCAGTGTCCTAGCATGCACTTTCTTGGCTCTCTGTCCCATCCCCAACATGCATGAGTTGAACATAGAGGTCTGTAGTAGGTTTCTGTTTGCATTCTCTTGAATCCAAGGAGAACATTTTGCATGCTAGGCCTACGCAAGACAAAGGGCTAGTCAGCTTCTAAGAACATGCAGTCATTTGTATGCTCTTGACCCTAGCCTAGTTCCCTGCCTGTGTATGTCACTGCATTGCATTTTTAAACATTATTTATTTTCCCCAACCACAGATGGAAAATGTTTTTAAAAATGGAGGGAAGGACAAGCCCATATACATCACCCAATTTACCCATTTCATCTCCCCCCTCAATTCTTCTTTTCTTAAATATTTATACATAGACACACAAGCACACATATCAAGTACTTTCCATCAAGTTTATGAATATATTTGCAGATTTCAGAATGGTTTTTTAAAAAAAGAGTAAGGATATTCTTTTAATTCTTTACTTCAAACTAGGATTTGAGTACTCAATGAAGATACTGATTTTTAAAAAAACCTACCAAGGTGGTTAACCGTGTTCTCCAGAAAGTTCTGGTCCCAAATCTAGTCGCTAGAAAAGAAACATTAAATGAATGGGATTTGCATAAGTATTACCTAGTCAATCAGGAATTGATTCAATGGGTTTACTCTAGCTAGGACCAACAAATAAATTTAAGTTTCTAGTTGAAGCTAGTCCAAGTGACAATAGGAGAAACGTGACAACAGTGACAATAGGAGACAATAGGAGAACATGACAATAGGAGAAACAGAGATCCGTGTGCACTGATAACAATAAGTTATATTACTACTGTAGGATGGTGGTACAGCATTTCTTCATACTATTAATCATAGAAAAGGTAAGCTAGCTTGAGAAGTATGTTTCTTCACATGGACCGCCTAGCACTGACTGTGGTTCCTGAGACCTGGGTAATATTTGCAGTCTAACTACTCTGGTTTCATCTATGGAATCTTGAGCTTTGTAGATTGCTGATGCACTGGGGATGAGAATTCTAAATGCCTCTCCCTAAAAAAGCCAATCCCATGATTCCATTGGAAGGAACCATGCTAGTTAAAGTGGAATAATAGTGCTATAATTCTGCAGTGTGCATGGACCCCTGGTATTCTTCAAAGGCTTTCCCTCCATTCCAACTGCCACTCCCCTGACCTCTGATGGAGCAAAGAAGAGGCAAGCATAGATCCATCATGTCAGGTCCAGCAGCAGAGGAAAGGGCCTCCTTCCGTCCCAACTGCCACTGCCCTGGACTCAGAGAGAGGAAAGAAGAGGCAGGGACATTTCCATCATGCCTAGGTC
Organism: Cyclura pinguis; assembly: GCA_030412105.1. NCBI lineage: Eukaryota > Metazoa > Chordata > Lepidosauria > Squamata > Iguanidae > Cyclura > Cyclura pinguis. The sequence continues at coordinate 5,209,258 of CM059608.1, forward strand.
CAGAAGCAGATGAAAGGCCTTCCCTCTGTCTCAACGGCCACTGCCCTGAATTCAGGAGGAGAGAAGAACCAGCATCACTTGCTTCCTCCAGGCATGCCCATCCCCTTTCATTTTGTGTCATGACTTAATTAGATTGTAAGCCTGAGGTCAGGGAACTATTTTTTTTACTTGTGAAGCTCCATGTACAGTAATGGCACTATACAAATAAATGATCATAATGATGATAGTGCTGATAGTAATGATTGTGATGATGATGATCATCATAATGTTTAATTCAGCCCATGTTTTCCAATACCTTTAAGGCCTTTATAATCCAGCATGAGTGATGAAAATGATGTAATGTCTTCTACTGATTTCTACCGTCTCTCCAAAACCCTCCTCGACACACACGGCTTGTCATTTGCAGTCTGTTTGGCTTAGCTGGGCAGTAATAGGTGTGGGTGAAGGGTAATTTGATTGCCTTCCAGTCCTCTTCTTTCTGATACTGCTCAGTCAGAAAGCCCATGTCACATTAAGAGAATTCTAATCAAAGTTCTGATGCTGTACTGTCCTTCAGATGAAACAAAGTGGAGAAATGGATTGACACTTCCACTCATACTTCAGAAACAAAATGACTAAGTGGAACTCCTTGCAATGGCTATGTGAAATGGCATTGGCATTGATTATGAAATCAGCATTCTGAGAGTCACTGGAAGCTAATTAAAGGGTCACATTGACAATATAGTCCCCTTTGAGTAGGAAATGAATGGAAGCTTGGTAAGAAAGAATACCCATCCCTCTTTAGAACTTTGCTTTTGGGGAAAAGGGAGAAAAGGGGATCAATTCACCAGCCATTCAAGGTGATGTTACTTTCATCAATAGCTGAACATATAGGCCAGTGTTCTACATCAGCTATTCAATTGTGTAACCTCCCCTGGCCCAGTCCCTCCAACCTGATGGAAACATCATTCATCCATGGTCTGGTCACCAGCAGAATGGACCTCCTCCTCCCCACACAGCTGATGCCTGGTAAGGTAGGTTGGAGGAGAAATTATGGTTGTGGCAATACTGTCACAATTGTGACTAAGCAGCAATTGTGAATATGGAACCGTTACCTAGTTTACTCATCCATAACCGTGAATGATGTTTCTGACAGATTTGGAGAGTCAGGCCAGGGGACGGTACTTAGTTAAGGATCCTTAACTAAGGTTAGTTATGTATCGTTAAGGATAATTGACTAAGTTGCTTAATTAAACCCAATGAGATGCTAAATCATATCATCCCAATATCAGCTGCTCAACACAATTAAGTAATGGAAACCTTTGAATGCCAACATGAACATTTGTTGTTCTTGCTGTATGCCTTCAAGTCATTTCCAATTTATGGCAATCCTAAGGGGAACCTATCATGGGCTTTTCTTGGCAAAATTGCTCAGAGGGGCTTTGTCTTGGTATTCCTCTGAAGCTGAGAGAATGTGATTTGCTGAAGATCACGCAGTGGTTTTCTATGGCTGAGTGGGCATTTGAACCTTGGTCTCCAGAATCGTGGTCCAATGCTCAAACCAATATACCATATTGGTTCTCCAGCACTCAAATACTCTCAGATTTTAATTACTAGGGGGACAAACATTGGAGATGTTTGTGAGCATTTGTATCAGTGAGCATTTGCAAACATTCAGTAAACATTTGCATGGTCTAGGATCTGGGTATATACTTGACATCCAATTTGCAGAGCAGAATTTGCGAGAGGGAGTTGTTTTCTGCTCCTTCCTCTCTCTACCCTGTCTGCGTCCAACATTTTTTGCTTCTCTCAAGAACATTGTTGTTGCTCTAAAGCACGGCACCAGCTGCTTACCGTGGCCTTTTGCTCCCAGATTTCTGTTCCCCGCTGCCCTGCAGAGGTGAACAATAAGTTCCACTTCCAACGGTGTCCAGCCTCCTCTCTTACCCCTTGCCGGCAGGATTTTCTTGTGTTTGATGTGATATTTTTTAGTCACGCTGTGTCCTCATAATGAGAACAAGAATATGGGGGAGCCAAGATCCTAGTCTCCCTTCAGTTGCCATGGCTTGCCGTCTTGTGTTGTTGTGTTCTGCTTTGGAGGGCCTACCACTGCTGGCTTGACTCCTGGTTTCCAATTTCTTTAATAACGTTCCCTGCCTTACTACAAAGTGAACAGCGGTGCCTGATCTCTCTAGTCAAAAGCCTGCTTCCCCCTGCTTGCCCATTATCTTCCATAACAGCCCAAGCCACAAGCCTGAAGAGGGAAAAGAAATGCTTTAAATATATATGGGGATAGGTGTCTGTATTTCATGCCATCTGTTTGTGAGTCCTGAAGACATGTCTCCTCTTTCCTCCTGCACATTTCAATCCTTCCTGGACTGCTGAAATAAAGACAGTGTAAATTTATTAAGATAGCCCTTGGAAATGCCTCATCACAAATAGCAAATTAACTGCAATTAGTTGGTTAGAAATATAATGAATGTACAAGCAAGCTGGATTATGCCTGTAACTTAAAAAGTGGTAAACCAACTCCTTCTACAAGGTAACTCTAAAATTACTTTGCTTTTCTGAGTATAGAAGTGTGGCCTCAATATTTATCAGAGGAGGAACATCACTTAGTTCGTGTTCTGACCTGTGCCCCACACTGTACCCTCGCACTTCCTTGTAGGTATGGAAGACACAACAAAGGGTAAAGGACAAGGTCGTAATTTATATCACAGGCCAACAATGTCTAGTGTTAAAGTAACTCATAGTGACTGTTTAATTCCTTTTACAAAGCAAGTAGTAAAAAGCTACTCTTTAAAAATGACAACTTAGGTGATAATTCATTAATTCAGGAGTACTAAGATGTGTAACTGTGACTAACTGGTTTTTAAAAGCAGCGTTCCAAGCTTTGCATGCATCCATCTTCCTTGCTCATGTTAGCCTAGATAATTCCATAATGACCCTCAAACACAATTGCTGCTGTTGCTGCAGCTGTTATTATTGTTACTGCCTCTGTTAATATTCTTATCATTGTCACTGTCCGCAACATCATCTCAACCAGTGGATTAAAGAAAGGAGGTTCCAACAAAACATTAGGAAGAACTTCCTGATGTAAGAACTGTTCAGCAGTGGAACAGGTTACCTGAGAGGGTGGGAACTCTCATTTGGGAATCTTGAAAAAAGAAACTGGATTTCCATCTCTCAAGAGTGGAGATGGTGGAGTAGATGGTCCTTGGGATCCCAACTGTATGATTTCATCTTCATCATCACCAGCACCATCACAAACTCATAATTGGAGAGCCATCCTTTATGTAGCCAAAAAGGCATCACTCATGAAAAAGACAGAGGTGTCAGCAGGTTAAGGGAAATCAAAACTTTTTTTTTTTCAGAAAAATATAAATTCAAGGACGAGGAGACCTCAAAGTCCAACAAATGGCCTCTTGAGGGTGCTGAGGATCCTCTGAAATGAGGAAGAATGAAGGAGAAGATATATAATGAATTATTCTGGAAGAAGTATAGGTGGCCAATTTGCTTGCATTCTGAACCAGGTCACCAGACTGAAATTGTTGCATTGCCCATGTTGTGGTTGTTGTTATTGTTATTGTTACTATTTCAACAAACTGCCTGCCCCATGTGCCCTAGAACTCATACGTCCCTTTCTACTGTAGATGAAACTTTTCCCAGGAAAATAAAATGGGTTCCAATCAAACGATTGCCTCTAATGTGGTTTACCCCATTTTTACATTGCTCCAGACAAACGGCCCTTCTCATCCAGCACTGTCTGCTCTTGTCGGTAAACCATTCTGCAAGCTGCCTTTCCCAGTTGTTTAAGAAACTTCCTTGATGGTCACTCCTGATACTTTCTGTATATAAAGCATGGGTTTCCACAAGTTTTCACAGATTCCTGAGAATCAATATGAATTCTTTTATAAAGGTATGCACATTTATTGCAGTTTTAAGTTTTTCAGCATTGGCATACTCCTTGCCCACGAAAAGCAGGGCCGTGAGAGTGCGTCTCCATTCTTTAGAGCACCTGTAAGGTTATAGAACAGACAAAATGAGACCACATTGTTGTTGAGTGGAGGTTGCCAACTTTGGTCTGGTTGGGCATTTGGCCTGCAGATTTGGTCTGCAGATGTTCTCATCTGTCATCAAGCTTTATTGGGGGAGGCAAGGTCATTTTGCTCCTGAAAGTTGTTGGAAAAGAAGGGATGGGATAAAGAACTCTTATGTACTTTTCGTCTTTAATTCAGTTTGGATGATGAATTTTCCTCTATATATCAGAAACAATGTCTTTTGCCCAACACTGCTAATGTCAGAAAATTGCTACTGTATAATTCATCAAAGTGTTTCTATAGTCTCCTGGCTTCAAAATGGCATCATTTACTTCTATGTGATATCAATGTAAGGAACTTTAATCATTGCCATACAGCATCATACGGTGCTGTATACACCAAAAAGAACGGATAGGAAAAGGAAAGCAGGAAAGGAACCTAAAAAGGTTTGGCCTGTAGTGCATGGACCAGACACTGGCCCTTTTTGCACCTTACCTTCTTCCAGCACTGGGCTGCAGGGATCGTGCAAGCAGCCTCCGGCGAGAGGCTTTCACGTCCCTGCTGCTTCAGCTCCGCATGACCTGCCTGCTCACATAAGAGCCCCGCCTCTTCCTTCTGCAGTGCAGCCTGAGACCTTCCCAGGCTGCACTGGGGCAGGAAGTGCAACTGGCGCAGCTCTGGAGGCTCCTCACGCCAGGTAAGTGCACGCAGGGCCCGGGAGCAATGTGCAATTTCACACCATTTTCGGCTTCTAGCCGAAAATGAAAAGGTCCGCGATCGGAGCCTGCCCTACCCTGAAGCGTAATGCGATTGTGAGCGTGTCATGCAGATCGCTCCTCACCATCTGGCAATGCTCCAGGAGCTCTTTCACATGGAAAATGCCATGCGGAAAGGGCCATTCTGTGGTCATAATTCAGTTCTCTACTTACTATACAGCTGGGATTGCTATCCACAGAAGAAAAGAACAAGTTGTTCAAGCCATGACATTAACATCACAAGTCGTAGGCCTTGGAAGCAGGTGACATCAGATAACTGATCCTATGTCACTGCCTGGTGGCAGTCTAAGGTTTAGGAGCATGGGATAGTCCCAACCCATTGGTCCATCTTACTCTCGGGTTATACTCTGGGTTATACATTCATAACTGATCATGAATTCCAGCCCAGTTTTTTTTTTCTTTCTGATATAACATGGGAAAAATAAAATGGACAGATTCATCCATTCACATACAAACCTTTGGATGTTTAGTCTTAACTAAAGCTTCCTCTCCATGCTTTGAATACTGAGGGTATCTATTGAATTTGGCCATGTCAAATAAGGAAGGATTTTATTTTAGTTTAGAAGAACTTGTCAAATTTTTTAAAAAAATTCTTCATATTTGGGAAGGAAAAATTTTGTTTAAAATTTGAATATGGTGGGATGTGTCTGCGAGGTTTTCCCATCAGTATTCTTAACACTTTGACTTTGGGTTTTATTAATGAATTTGCAAATTGTTCCCTTTTACTTGGATTCAGCCCAGAGGAAAGCACGCATTAGGTTAGCTTTTTTGCCAGAACATCTGATCTCCTATTGGATCAGAGATCTTTTTTAAAAAAAATTGCTAGCTGTCATGCAAAGCTGTTTAGCATTTGACAGCTTTTGACAGACAATATGAGATTGGATCCCAAGGTCTCTGTCACATCTGGAATATGTCATCTTCTCATGGAAGATATTTAAGTATTTATTTTCTTACTTCCTATTATTACCCAGCTTCCAAACTCTCTGCTGATCTACAGTGGCTAGCAAAAATCAGTAAAAACCTGTGAAAGAGGGCTATTTGAGGGATTATAACTACATCCAAATGGGTTCTTCTACTTTTTCAAGAGCTCCTGACAAGCTCCTGCACAAATGTGAGAATTACTCTAATATCATCTAGCTATTCTACCACCAGAAAATCTTTTTCTCCAATGCTTGCACAAGGTAGCCCTGTCTCAGTATTTATTGAGCTAATTTTTTGAGGAAAAAAAAGAATATTGTAAACACTGTCATAAACTTCACAAAAATTTGGATTTTAAAATGATCCAGTGAAAAAACAGACACAGCACAAATATTGCTTCTGCAACTGGAATCAACGGTTCAAATATATTTGGTTAGCCCTAGCTAGAGTAGAATCATAGAATCAACAGCAAGCTGGTAAATCAACACTTACGTACTTATACTTAGATATAAGTATATACTTATATACAGTCCATTAATTCAGTGGGTTTGCTCTAGTTCAATGGATCTACTAAGTTTAGGCCTATATCTATATTTCAAGCATGAGTTATAGGTTGTTGCTTTTTTAAATTGTTTCTGTATACTCCTCTCTCTATCAAAGAGAGGGAGAGAGATCCTGTAAGTTCAATGCACCGACAGAAAGACTTCAAGAATCCCTTGAAGACGTCTCTGAACAATTCCCCAGGCTCTATCTGAAATCATTCCTATATCCCAGAACCTTTTACACACAGTCCAGTACCAGCAGCAACTAAAAAAGCCAATGCAATTTTAGGTTGAATCAATAGGAGTACAGTGTCCAGGTCACAGGAAGTAATAGTTCCACTTAATTCTACTTTGATCAAACCTTACATGAAATACTGTGTCCAGCTCTCGGCACCACAGTTCGAGAAGGATATTAACAAGCTGGAATGTGCCCAGAGGAGGGGACCAAAGTGGTAAAAAACCTGGAAACCATGCCCTATGAGAAGTGGCTCAGGGAGATGTGTATGGCCCTTTCTGCATGGCATTTGCCATGCAAAAGGGCTCCTCGAGCATTGCGCGATTGTGAGGGGCAATCTGCACGATGCACTCACAATCACGCGACGCTCCAGGGTACAACTGGTGCTGACCATGCACCTTTCATTTTCTGCTAGAAGCCAAAAATGGTGAGTGATCATGCATTGCTCCTGGACCCCACGAGCACTTACGTGACATGAGGAGCCTCCTGAGCCATGGCGGTCGCGCTTCCTGCCCCAGTGCAGCCTGGAAAACTCCCAGGTTGCACTGCAGAAGGAAGAGCTAGGGCTCTCATGCGAGCAGGCAGTTCGTGCAAAGCCGAAGGACCCTGGACACGAGAGCCTCTCACCGGAGGCTGCTCACACGATCCCTGCACCCCAGCGCCGGAAGAAGGCAAGATGCGGAAAGGGCTTATATTTAGCCTGGAGAAGAGAAGGTTAAAAGGTGATATGATAGCTATTTGAATATTTGCAAAGATTCATACTGAAGATGAAGCAAAGTTGTTTTCTGCTGCTCCAGAGGCTTAGGCCCTTTTCGCACCTTACTTTTTCTTGCTGCCATTGTGCAGGGATTGTGCAAGAAGCCTGTTGTGGGAGGGAATTGTGTCCCCTGCACTTTCCTCCACACCAGCTCTGTGCTGGACGGAAGGAAGCAGGATATCTCTGCCCCTTCCTTCCGCAGAGCAGCCAGGTACTTTCCCAGGCTATGCTGGGGGAGGAAGTGCAGCCATTGTGCTTCCTAAGGTTCCACACACCAGGTAAGTGTGAGAGGATGTGGGAGGAATGCGCAATGATGGGTCATTTTCGGCAAAGAGCCAAAAATGATATAATCCACAATTGCCGCAGAATCACTACAGGATGCAAAACCGTCCTCGGGATCCTGCGGCACTCCCGTGGCCATTTCATTTCATTTGCATTTCATGCAAAAAGGGCCTAAGATAGGGGGCAATGGCTTCAAAGTACAAGAAAAGAGATTCCACCTGAGCTGTTTGACATGCTGCCTCAGAGTGTGGTGGAGTCTTCTTCTTTGGAGGTTTATAAACAGAGTCTGAATGGTCATCTGTCAAGAGGAATTTGATCATGTATCCTACATAGCAGGGAGTTGGACTAGATGGACCTTGGGGTCTCTTCCAACTCTATGATTCTGTAGGCAGTTTCAACAGTTAGGACTGTAACCCACTGAAAATATATAAAAAGATAGCACACAGTGGCAAAGATTTAGTTTAGATGCTAATAGTGCAAAACCCTTTGCTCAGTGCTGGATCCATGGGCTCATTCTTAGTTGTAAAATACAGGTTAGTGAAATGGGGCATTTCTGATGACCATACAGAGGCAAGAGTGTGTATTTTTCCTGAGTGCCATCTTGTTGCATTTCTGCAGCCAGCAGAGAATAATTGACATTGGCCTTCTTGGTAGATTAATAAGGTCAGGACTATGCCAGGCCTGTAGATTTCACTATCCAAACCAGAGGCCTGGGAATAACTCCTTGTGAGGTTACAAGGGGCCCTGGTGAGATGACAAGAGAGATATTACAAGGTGAAGATGCTAATGATATCATTAAGCATGACAATTGCACAGAGTTATGCCCCAAAAAGCAACCATGTCTAAAAACTGATACACATTCACAAAGAAACACATAGGCCATTTCCACCCTAGACTGTTATAGTGCTATTATTCCACTTTCAACATCCTATGGAATCCTGGGGTTGAAAGTGGAATAATAGCACTATAACAGTCTAGGGTGGAAATGGCCACAGAGAGACATTCAGACAGATAGACACACACACACACACACATCTGTCTCTCTCTCTCTGTATCTCCCTCTCTCCATCCATACAAACATATATATGCATACATACACACACAAATACACCTTTCAAGATGGTGGTCTCACCCTGAGATTCCTCCTCTTTGCCCTGATGTCTGGAGAAGAAGGGCCAGTCCCTGAGACTCAGGGTCAGATGCATTGATCGGAGAATCTTACTCTAAAGCATCTAGCATTCAAAATTTGACTGACAGCAAGGGAAACTGAGGTACCTTTTGCATATTTGAAAAGATCTGTTTCACCTCTACTATGAAGGGAGTCGAGAGTGAGACCCGCTCATGCATCCACAGCTAGAAAATAAACATAGTTTCTCTTTAAAAAAAGAAAAACCTGCTTCAAAGCATCCCTGGCTCTTCCCTCTTTCATGCCCTGGCTTACTTCTAGCTTGTTGCTGTGATATATATTTTCCTTCAACTCCAAACACACAGACTTTTTTTTCAAAATCACCAAGTATTTGAGTTAAAAACACTCTCAGCCTGCGGCATGAAAATGTAGAGCTACATGAAAGTACAGAAGGATGAGAGCTTTTCAATCAATTTGATGAAAAATTTAAGTTAATTAAAAGAATGCTCCATTTTTCCCTAGAAGGCTACACTGATCTTTATTATTAATGCATACTAGTGTTTCATAACCATGCATAATAATGGCCTGAAACACCAAGCTCAGTTTCATCCCAAGCTTAATTTGTTACAAAATCTTTTCTGGTATTCTTAAAGGATGCCCTTTGCCACTGCATCCCAGACGCTCTTAGGCTAATTCCTAACTCCTAAAGGATGTCTTATTTTAAGTTTGCACCTGAGAATTAATTTACCAGATTCTGTGTGGGTTTTCTTGTTTAAAACAAAAAGGAGGGAGGGCGAACACTTCTCAAGCTTAAAAAAATCCCCAGAAATTCATCATCAATAGCCTTTCATTTTACATTCTGTTATTCGTCTGTCTGCTAATGGAAATATCACAGAATTGTAGCATTTCTCCGAGGCCAGAGACGTGCCTTTGATAGAAAAAGTGAAGACAGAAATAAGTTGGTGAGATTGCTTACATGCCTTAGAAAGTCAAATATTACTTAATGATGTGATACCATTCCCAACACCAATGGGGCTCTATAGAGACACCTTCAGGGGTATTCATTGATAGAAGCAAATAGGTCCAGAATACTGGTAAAAGGTATTGATTGCCCATGCTCAAGATAGACCAAAACTTATCCTCCTCTTTTATCATGCCCTGTTGATGCAAGACCCAGAATGTATGGTCATCATCACCACTGTGTAGCTGTATCCACAGTCTTCTCAATAATGGTCACAATTTTTGCTACATAGCATTGTTGCTGTGAAGAATACTAACAATGTCTGGCCCTATTGGGGAGTTGGTTGCTTGTGTTGCTTAAATTATATGTGCACATATGTATGGTGAGGTATAAATAGTTCAGAAGAATAGCTAGCGCTTTTCTGCACTACAGTGTTATAGTGCTATTATTCCACTTTCAATCTCCAGGGTTTGTAGTTTACTGAGGCCAAAGAGCTCTCTGGCTGAGAATTCTAAAGGCCCGTCCCTAAACTACAAACCCCAAGATTCCATAGGATGTTGAAAATGGAATAATAGCCCTATAACACTGTAGGGCAGAAAGGCCCATAGATGGTAGATAGATGGATAGATGGACAGATAGACAGACAGACCCTGAAGCTTCATTAGAACAGACACAGAATAGTGGTAAGCACAACATTGTAAAGGTGGTCTACTGCATTTCACAGGTTGAATCCACTTGATGACTTATGCTGACATAACTAGAAGTTACAACCTATTTTTTTTCTAACATTGTGCAAGAAGGTATCCGGTACCTCCTTCCACAACAGTTTTTATAGACTATCAGGCATATGTCGAGGAATCTCTATACATCCCAACTCCCTCATGCCTCCATCAGCTAGCTGCCTTTTATCATCCTCTTTGCTTGGCCTCCTTTCGTTTGAACCTCCAGAAATTCCGAGCACAGGTACATTGGTGGACCGCCACACTCTGCCAACTTCAGATAGAATCTTTGCCTGTATTCCCATAATCTTTGAAAGACATTTGTTTCATTGTGTACCTTCCACAGTGGGGATGGCCTGAGATGTCATAGTTCGTGATGGGCTGAAGTTAAGCTCAGGTATTGTCATACATTTTGGAAGTGGCTAACATCTCACACCGAAGGATATAGTTTCTGTGGAGAAAACATGTTTTCTGTACAAAAATACTTGTTTCCTACACGGGACTATTGTTTTTGCACAATAAACCTGTTTTCCAATCAGGAAAGTTGTTTTTGGATTGAAATGTTATTTTCTGGCTTTAAAAAAAAAGCCCGCGTGCATTTTTAAAAAGAAACAGAACAAGTCTCACATTGTGAAGAAGATTCTCACCCATCTAGCATTCTCTTTGTCAAATTTTCCCAAAATCTGAGAAATGTTTTGTTTGTTTGTTTTACCATTTCAAGTGGATTTAGAATGCATTTTCTAAGGGCATTTCTGCCCTACACTGTTATAGTGCTATTATTCGACTTTCAACATCCTGTGGAATTCTGAGGCTTGTAGTTTACTGAGGCCAAAAAGCTCTCTGGTTGAGAACTCTAAATTCCTCTCCCTGAACTGCAAATCCCAGGATTCCATAGGACATTGAAAGTGGAATACCTGGAGGACTGGCAAATTCCAATGTACTGTTAGGGTGATGATTTTACAGTCTAAAATTAAAAAAGCAAGGTGCTTCTTTTTCTTTCTGTCTTTCTCTCTCCTGCCCCCCAACCTCCACAAAGGATTTGGCACTACTTGTGTTTTCTGCCAGGCCGCCATCTGCAACCCTGCGTCATTCTCTATACACAGGACAGAATTCTGTTGGGGCGCTACACTAGCACATAAACCATCATGCAAGCAGATGTACTTTCTTTCAGGCTGTGTAAATGTCACCTGTTGCAAAGTATGCAGTGGAGCTGTGAATTCAAACTGGGTTTCAGCCCAGATTATTAAAAAATGCTATTCAAGGTGTTGAGATCGATCCCTAAAGTATGGTCAGCACTGGGATAACTGCTTTAAACTTTTTGCTAACCCCCAAAGAAGGTCTACCATTCCATTGACAGAGGAACACTGCCTCTAGCACAGTGGGGCATATAATTCAGGTTTGTAACAACTGGTACAACTGGGGTTCATATCCCAGCATCATTACATTACTCATTCAGACGACTCAGTTCCACAAACCACAAGTTGTTACAATAATCTATTAGCGTACAAATTTATTCAACAGAAGAAAGCAAATGAAAACTGTAAGATGCTTTACAAACTTAGGGTGCAATCGCTAAAAGTTTGAATCATTCATTAGTTGTAAAATCAAACATTCAGCAATATATTTAAGGGCTGGTAATAAAATTAAGACCTTTCTTATCACAACACAATTATTAATGAATGATTTGTTTACAAATCTGTATAATCAAGGCCCGCATAAGCCCACTACACTGTCATCATCCTCTGGAATCCTGGGGTTTGCAGTTTAGAGAGGGTCGTCTTTGGCCTCAGTAAACTACAAACCCCAGAATTCCACGGGATGTTGAAAGTGGAATAATAGCACTATAATAGTGTAATGTGGAAATGTGATTAATCTTAGAGATGAGGGAGGAGGAGTTAAATGAAAGCTACTTAACGGAGAGCCTGTGCTGAAAAAAGCAAGAGGGGAAAAAAAAGTACTTTTGACATCAAATCACATGTTCTAACCATGCCTTTATTGGGGCCCTTCGGTGTTTATTCTTTCCACAACATCCACAGATTTTCCTTTGTCTCGTCTTCTCCAGCTCCATACTTTAAGAGGTTCGTCTTGGCATAGCAAGTAATGTGCTTCGAGCCATACAGGCAGAGATCAGGAGGGAACAGAAAGGCAGTAGGTGACAGGTGGGGGGGAGAGAAGTGTGCAGACATTGACCCCTCATGCCAATTACGTGAGTGCTAGTGGAGATGAGTTCCAGTGGGAGCCTTGTCTCGCCTTCCTTAGCAGGAACAGCAGTAAAGCTGACAAAGGCCCTCTAGAAACAAGGGGTATAACACAGCACAGATAAAAGGAAATAATCAGAGCTTCCAAAGGGACAGAGGAACCTCCTGCAGGGGAACCAAAGGGAATGCTCAGCATCTTTGGGGAGGCTAATTAGAGGAGAAATGGGCCTCTTTAGGTATGGACTAAAATTCTGTAGGGATGCTTACTCACATAGCTATACCTACAGACAAACAGGCATGTGAGCACATACACACACATACAGAGGCTCTTTTACCTGCAGCAGCTTTATCTGCCAGGCATTGTCAAGGTGACACAGTTTTAATTATTCAACAGAAGATGATGGGAAAGCGATGCACCTCCGTTGAATATCTATGAGCTCAGATACTGGCAAGAAATAATCATGATGGTAAAAGAAGATCAAGTGGGACACGCCAAGAAGATGGTTCTTCCCCCGGCACTTCAAACCCATGGCTAGCGTGATGGATCTGGTGGTGCCAGACCTGGCTCTGGGTGCCCAGTTTTTACTGCCAAAGAAGTGTTGCAACAAAGCAAGGCATGCAACAATGCATACAATGAAGTAGCAGGGGAGTTGACTGCAGTGGGAGACTTTGGGAGGGAGGAGGTCAGCCCAACTCTATGCAGCATTTCCTCCCTAGAGTAGCCATTCCCCACATCCTATCAGTCACAGTTTCATATAGTGGAAGCCCTTTGGGAAGTGCTCAACAGGTTGGGTCAGCTCATGTTGAGGTATCAAAAATGGCATCTGAGTAACACATCTGTATGTAACTTAGGTTCATACACATCCATAATCATTTATTCACTTCTTTCTTCATATGCTGCCCTATATCATACAATCTCAGGGTGATGTATAGGACTGCCAGATCTCAGGGCCTGGTCCTGGATCTCTTTTTTGTGTGTGCAGCATTTCTAGGCAGGAGACAAGGGTGGAAATTCTCCTGTTATGGTGGCCTCAGTGTTGGGCAAGAGAAAAGGGCAGTGTGCAAATTTCCAGCTCAGCTAGCAGAGTAACAGCTTGCTTGAATTTACAAGTCTTAATTCATTTGTTGCTGAGACCTACCAAGATTATTCTCAAGAGGGGTTCTATATATTTCCCTTCTTCCTTCCTTCCTTCCTTCCTTCCTTCCTTCCTTCCTTCCTTCCTTCCTTCCTTCCTTCCTTCCTTCCTTTCTTTCTTTCTTTCTTTCTCTCTTTCCTCCCAGTTGTTGTTATGCCTGGACTCACCCTCTACTCTACTCTACTCTACTCTACTCTACTCTACTCTACTCTACTCTACTCTGTGGCTGGCTAGAAGAAAGCACACTAGATTAAATGCTTCTCATCATAACTCCCTAATTAGGTGAGAAGGAATAATTCCCCCATTTCACCTTGATCTAGGCACATCCCTTTAGGTAAGATTTTGGGCTTAATTTCCAAATAGGAAAATATGTTTCAGGTCTATGTGTGTCACCCGAATGACAAGCTGTGAGTAACTGTGGCCAGTACTTAGCGGCTAATGCTTTACGACATCACCAGTAGCCATACCTGGGTCTCAGAAACTCCAGGGCCCAGGTGAAGTTCTATGCTGTTACTGAGGCCAAAGAGCACTCTGGCTGAGAATTCTGAATGCCCCTCCCTCAACTGGAAACCCCAGGATTCTATAGGAGGTTGAAAGTGGAATAATAGCACTATAACAGCGTAGTGCAGAAATGACCTGTTAGTGACATCTTTAAAAGGCTGGGGAAACCGTGACATGAGTGGTACTCAGATACAATAACCAATCAATTACTTTTCCCCCACGTCCATGTAGAGGTTTATTGCCCTTTTAATTATTATGACTGCATCCTATGGAATCCTGAGATCTGTAGCTTGGACAGTTCTTTGAACTCTTTGACCAAGAATTCGAAATGCCTCTTGAAATGATAAATCCATAGGATGCAGTCATAGCAGTTAAAGAGCTACCAAACCGATAAAATTGTGCATGCCATAATTCACCCACATTGAGTCTGAGGAATACCAGATAGACTACTTAGATACAGACAGGCCTTAGGTTTTCGATGACAACTCTTCTACGCTCCCCACCAGACTTAAACCCAGTGGATCCCCCTCCCCACATCAGCTGGAGTTGAGGAACACTGAGGACATACCCTCATCCTTTGTAAAACATCATCATGACAAAGTGGAAGACATGTTTAGAACAGTCAACATCTGGCAATTAAGAAACATTGAGAAAGGAAGCATCTGGTATCTCAAGATTGGATGGCTATACATCTTGTAGCAGATGCTGAAAGTTTTTGTTGCTTTCTGCTTTTCATTTTCATGGGTGTATTTGGATTCTTGACCTCTGGACTGGCTTATAGTATATAGTGGGCCCTCCACTTTTATGGGTTCAACACTTACAGATTTGATTATTTGTGGGTTATTTTATTTTATTTTATTTTAAAAAATCTTGCCATCTTTGCCCCTCCCACAGGAAAAAAAATGTTCTCTATAGGCATCTCTAAGGCCCTTTCCGCACCTTACCTTTTTCCAGCGCTGGGGTGCGGGGATCGCGCAAGCAGCCTACAGCGAGAGGCTCTTGTGTCCCTGCTGCTTCAGCTCTGCATGAGCTGCCTGCTCACATGAGAGCCCCACCTCTTCCTTCCGCAGCGCAGCCTGGGAGTTTCCCAGGCTGCGCTGGGGCAGGAAGCACGACCGGCACGGCTCTGGAGGCTCCATACACCAAGTAAGTGCTTGCGGGTCCCAGGAGCAATGCATGATCATGCACCATTTTCAGCTTTCAGCCGAAAATGAAAAAGCACACGATCGGCACCTGCCGGCCCCTGGAGTGTCACATGATTGTGAGTGCGTCATGCAGATCACTCCTCAGAGTCGTACAACACTCCAGGTGCCCTTTCACATGGCAAATGCCATGCAGACGTCCTCCAGTGCAATTCCAGAAATGGACCAAAGAATCATACTAAAGGACCTAGAGATTCCTAGAGGAGTTTTTTTAAATATAGCATTCATGATTTTGATTTTGATTTGTATTTTTTCTCACTTTTTCCGAGTCACAGTCACAATAACCAAAGTTGCAAGGGAAGACAAAGAGGTGTACAGTTGGCCCTAACCCTTGTAAAAGTGGAGGGCCAACTGTACACCTCTTTGTCTTCCCTTGCAGCTTTGGTTATTGTGACTGTCGGATTCTGGAATGGCTGAGACCTTGCTACTATACCTTCCATCAACCTTGGAAAACTTCCTTGACTACCTGGGTATGACCTGAATTGGCTTGACACACCCTTATTAAAGCCTGCCTCTAGTTGGTAGCTGGATGCCAAGAATCACTTTTGTGACTGGAATCCTGTTTGTGATATACATGGACATAACTCTGGATTATGCACATGCATGTCTTCTCTTGGTATAGAATTAATCTGTTGTCCTAAATCTACACCAGCGGATGCACCAAGAGATTAACCTTGTTCCTTTTCCCCTGCAGCTGAAACAGACTGCTGCTTTGTCAACTGAGTCCACCATTTGTCTCACAATGGTGCCATTAAATGGCAGCAACTGTGGCCCTTCAAGACCCGAAGATATCAAGGGATGTGAGGAGATCTGTGGAGCTGAGCATGTGGAGCATTACTTTCTCCACTAACAATACAAAATTTTAGCCATTCAGTTCAATTTTGCAGAAGCAGAGTGGCATATGGAATGCCATTGCAAGCACAGATGTGCATTGCTCAGGAATGAGCATTGCACATGCTGTACATTGAGCACTTGGTTGCACATTTAGTGTCTTGCTTCAGCTGTGCAAAGTTTTCATTCAACACCAAGGTTGCATAGCAGAACATCAATGCATAACTCTTTATGTGAAGATTTCCAGTACACAACTCCAAAGTAAGATCTTAGACATTGTCTAGCTTTAGCTTATTCATTTTTGACATCCCGATCTCTGAATTGCTCCAAAGTACTGTGAACTGTGCCATTCAGATGGTACAAATTTGTGTGAATCAGCCCAATTTGCTTTGTTATTTGGGATTCAGCTGAGGTGGCTGCTCAGATCCTTCCTTGTACAATGTCCAAAAGAGGGGTTATACCATTGCAACCCCCTGGTTACAGAAGCATAAGTCATTAAAAGGAGAGATTATTCTGGCCTTCTTATAGTCTGTTCCCTTCTATATTCTAGCAAGCAAAAAAAATTTAAAAAAAAATTAAG
This sequence comes from Cyclura pinguis, assembly GCA_030412105.1. Lineage (NCBI taxonomy): Eukaryota > Metazoa > Chordata > Lepidosauria > Squamata > Iguanidae > Cyclura > Cyclura pinguis. The sequence continues at coordinate 5,226,041 of CM059608.1, forward strand.
TGGAATTAGCTGCTCAGCATGGAACCATTACAGGCTGTAATTTATTTTAGAAAGTGAAAAGTAGTTGAAGGGCTGGGAAAACCCTTTCTGCTGATAATTTGTTATGTTCTGGACCCAGTTAATAACCTTATACATATGGACTTAAGTAGACTTACTCACTAAGCATAATATATCTGAAATGTCAAAGTGGATTGAACCTAATTGATATCATTAGAGTGCCGTTCCTCTTATGCTTGGCCTCTTGGTTGGTGTAACCAAGAAAGCTGCTTTTGATTTATTTTGCTTTGCTTTTTACATTCCTTTTTCCCCTTCTCCTGTTCTTTTTGTCACCTATCCCACCCACCCCCCTTTCAATTCCCCCCCTGTCTCAAGTTCTCAAAGTTCAAAACACTGGAGGCTAGAAGCTTACCAGTTTAACAGTGGGCCCCCAACATTCATGGCATATATATCGGATATGTTTCCAATATGTCCACAAGAAAAAAGAAATAAAGGAAGAGAGGGAGATCTTTTTTTGTTACATTCTCAGGGACTTTGTCTCCCTCAACTCCACTTCCAAAGGAACAATCCTGATTTAAAAATTGCTGTCTGGGATGCTGTCTTTGACCGTGTTCTCCTTGCTAAGTAGAAACAGGCATTCACTTCCTCACAAACAAACAAATTCTTCATGATCTTGAGCTGTACTTACCTGCATTGGAAAACCCTCACAGGCCATTTTTGTGCCAGATGGTTCCACTTTCAACACTTTCAACATCCTATGGAATCCTGGGAATCCTTTGAGGCCCCTCCCTTAACTGCAAATCCCAGGATTCCATAGGATGTTGAAAGTGGAATAATAGCACTATAATAGTCTAGTGAGGAGATGGCCATAATCTCTTGACTATGATACTGTATGGTCTCTTGCCCTGTCCCACCTCCCCTGATTCACATTCAGAGGGACACAGTCATATGTCAGCACATTGACACACTGTTGTTGTTGTTGTTTACCTTCAAGTCATTTCCAAGTATCGGTGACCCCAAGATGAGCCTCTCACAGGGTTTTCTTGGCAAGAGTTGTTCAGAGGAGGTTTGCTATTGCCTTCCTCTAAGGCTGAGAGAGTGTAACTTGCCCAAAATCACTGAGGAGATTTCCACAAGCCAAGACAATGTAACATCATATGGGGCCTACATCATCTTTACGGTATTTGATTGTTGTCCCCATCCCTTCACTTAATTCATTCCAGAACCTGCCAAGAAAGGGAAAACTAGGCAAACATAAGCACTTGAAAATTGACTGAATCTGCTAGCTCCAATTTTTCTGTGCATTTAGCTTAGAATTGTCTCACTTCCAAAGCATGCCTTCCAATAGCCACATATGTCCATCTTTGTAAAAATCACACAGCACTATTAACAGCCATTACTAGCTAGTGGTTTTTTATGGTCAGAGAGCATTCTTGCCTTCACATCGCTTTAGGCTTGGATCACATAACAATAAATTTACCTTGGAAGTTGTCATTCCTTTGTGTTTTTTCTTCTTGCCTTCCTTTCTATCCCTTCCCAACACACTGTCTCACACTTATATCTTCTTCCCTCTTCCTATCAATGTTTCTGCATCTTCTCACTTACCCCATGATTCAGGTCTTTTTGATGATATGTTTATTGGAGGTAAAATACTGTGGCCAGGCTCCTGCGTCAGTGATTCCCAAACTTTGGTCTTCCAGGTGTTTTGGATTTCAACTCACAGAAGCACCAGAAGTTTGGCGAACAGTCAGAAATTCTGGGAGGTGAAGTGCAAAATATCCAGAGGGCCAAAGTTTGGGAACCAATGTCCTACACTGAGGTTGAATAACATAGATTTACATACATGGGAATTGATTAGGCTACCTTTGTGTTCAATGGCAACATTGTGCAAGTGAATGCACACCTGAATGTGCAAACAAATGCCCAGCCATATGCACATGTGTATCTCATGTGCATCTGAATATGCAGACACCACATACACAACTCTGCTTTCTGCAACCTTGAACTGAATACAGACATCACATACCAAACAAAAATGTCCAATCGCTTCCATAGTTGAACCTACACATGTGTAAGACCCAAACAGGACAATGGTCTGTATTTGCCAAGCACAACCCACAAGAAATAAATGTCTTCCGTGGTATTTAATTTCAGCCGCTGCAAGGCACGGCAGAGCAACCAGAAACTAATACAAACTCGACATTTGCAGACTGAAAGCTGATGAAGGAGATGAGTCAAAGTTAAGGAGCATCCTCAATGCTCTTCATTTGTACATTCTGAAGGACAAAGTTAAAAGAATTTCCACTGCCAGATCAGAGGTCAAAATAGTCATTTGCTTAAGGAAGGACTGTCTGGAATTAATCAAAATGAAAGGTAGGTTTTCATGTCTTCCTACTACTGAGAATCTTTATGGCTCTTTTCTCCCCTCTTCCCTTTAGGAGGAGAAGCCTTTATCCTCTCACACCTTGTCCTGCCGAGGTTTTGTTCCAAGTTGTGTCACAGGCCTTCCCCTTCGGTGTATAGAACCATTTTAATCAGGACCCAGTCTCCGTATGATACTGGGAAAAGGTCAGCAGCTGCTGGTGTGTTGCTACCACTGCAACTAGGAAAGAGGAGGAGAGATTGAGAGAGAGAGACAGAGCCGACCCTTCATGATGAATTTTGAGTTGAAAAGAGAAATTCTATTCACTACCTTTCTCTGACTTTAAAAGGAAGTTAAAAGAGTGGCTCCAACACTCAGAAGGAGATAACTTTACATATTTGGTTTCACTGTAACCTGAGAAGAGCAAACTATTCAGCTACGGATGTCTTTCATTCCCTTTTCAAGAAAAAGTAACCCTGAAACTGATTAAGAACTTGACCCTACCTGAGAAAGGGTGATACCAATATTTTGCAAGGGGGGGGGACTATTGTTCTCCTCTCAACTTTGTGCCATTGGTTGTGCTCTTGGACATGAAGATACCAAAATATTTAAGCATTTCTGTAATGTCTCCTTCTAATCAGAGTACAAAAGGAAACGCTCCCCCTTTTCCAGTGCTCCAGATAGCAAACTTTCACCTCCAAGATGAACTACTTGGAAGTTTGATATGTTACCTCGTATATATATCTAAATGAGTTACAGAGTTACATAGGTATATATACATATGATTTTAGCTCTCCTAAAGATTTTTTTTTTTTTAAAGACATGCACTGAAGAGTCTCACATTTCAATCTGACAAGCCAGAAATAGCCAAGATCCTATGGTTGGAGGTGTGGGGAGAAGTTAGAAATAATTCCCCCAAACACTTTGATAATCTAGACTGTTTTTTAAAGGTCTTGTTTGATGCTGAAATTTTCCTTAAGAATCTCTGCTTTGCTGCTGTTTCTGCCTGCTAGGTACTCATTCTTCCTTCTTCTTAAATAAACCATAGATATAACCCTGACCTATAAAAGAACATGTTGTTAACAGGTTCATGTCATGAAAGTCCACAGCCAATTAGATGTGATGGCGTCCAACAACGGTGAAGCAAGGGAACTAAGGCCATTTCTGCCCTACACTGTTATAGTGCTATTATTTCACTTTCAACACCCTGTGGAATCCTGGGGTTTGCAGTTTACGGAGGGGCATTTAGAATTCTCAGCCAAAGAGCTCTTGGGCCTCAGGAAACTATAAACCCCAGAATTCCACAGAATGTGGAAAGTGGAATAATAGCACTATAGCAGTGTAGTGTGGAAAGGCCCTTAGAATGCAGCCCAATTTTAGTGTTCCAGTTCCCCATGCAATTACAATCAGTCCATAGAATGAGGCTGGATGGCCCTTTTTAATCTCTTTTAATGTATTTAATGTATTTTATGTTGTTCGCCACCTCGATCCTTGTGGAGAGGTGGGATAGAAATAAATATTATTATTATTATTATTATTATTATTATTATTATTATTATTATTATTATTATTATTGCGGTGGTGGTGGTGGTGGCGGTGGTGGTGGTGGTGTCTTCCAGCTCTTTGACTCTATGAGGTATCATTCTATAAGGGAATGAGGGCCCTTTTGGCTGACTTGGTGGCCTGTTTTCTACCCAATATCTGTGTCTGATCTCTTTATTTCTCTGGATGTTCAACAATAATGACACTGTAAATTTTTGCTGAAATTTAGGAAGGTGGTTTTTTTTAAAAAAAAAAATCATGTTTATCTACAGAGGTGTTGGACTATGACTGTTTCAGACTTCTGTATTGTAACAATACTTTCTTACATTACATTGTTCATTGTCTTTACAACAAGAGTGCAAGATATACTAGGGCCCTTTTCGCATGACATCTGCCATGTGAAAGGGCCCCTCAAGCATCGTGTGGCTACGAGGAGCAGTGCACATGACACACTCAGAATTGCGCAACACTCCGGGGCCTAGCACGTGCTGATCACACACTATTTCATTTTCAGCTGCGAGCTGAAAATGGTGCACGATCGCGCATCGCTCCGGGGCCCCGCGTGCACTTGCTATGCGTGCGGAGCTCTGGAGCCGTGGCGCTCGCACCTCCTGCCCAGCGCAGCTTGGGAAACTCCCAGGCTGCACTGCGAAAGGAAGAGGAGGGACTCTCATGAGAGCAGGCAGCAGCTGTGGAGCTGAAGGAACCGGGACACGAGAGCCTCTTGCTAGAGGCTGCTCAAGCGATCCCCGCACCCCAGCTCCGCAAAAAGGTGAGTTGAGGAAAGGGCTTAGGACTATTGTCTCTAACCAAGAAAGACACTAGCATGGGGTTGCTATGAGACAGTGTATTCTTCAATAAGCTCACCAGATGTGTTCAGAACTGATCTTACATTCAGATCAAGAGCTTCCAGTTCATAGATCATATTCTTAACCACAATGGTGGATCTATCTCACTGTTGTGAGCAATGCGAAACATTATTGTGAGGCAACAGTAACAAGTAGCAGCAGAACCACTCTTCTTTCCTTTGCTTCACCTTCCCACATCATATGAAATAGATTTTATTTGACAAGAGAGGCATGTAATTCATATAGAAACACAGAAAAGAACAGAAAGCATAGACGTTAAAATTTCCTGTTGCAGACTCAACCACACAAGACCCAGAACTTCTCTAAGTCCCATAAAGATTCTGTTACAGGTTTCCCTATACTGTTGCCTCTTGCATGAGTTTGGAACTGCATTTTCTATCAGCCCTAGCTCTAGAGGCAGTGATAAAGTACGATGAGTTGTAATCCAAAACATCTGAAGGGTGTAAGGCTGGGCAGAAGCTATTCTACCTAAATATTCATTCTAAGTATGAAATCCACAGCCGAGTCTAAGAAAGCAGCCAGTCTACATTTTCTTTCATTTAACTTGGTTGACAATGCAAAAAGTGTTTTATTTCCCATCAGGACTTGACATGAATGATTGATACCACCTGGACAGATGACAAGAAGTCCTTCCTCCTCTTTGGACCCAAGCATTTTGTCTTCTCCAGTTGTAGTAGCTGATAACATTTATGTATTTATATTTATATTTATTCAACATTTTTGTATAAAAATGATAGCCAAGATTTGGTTCACATAAACCAAATAGCTGACATAGGTACAACGAAAAAGCAATTAGCAATCTCTAAAATAATGAAGCTCAAGACATGGTGCCACCTGAGGGACAGTAACAAAGGGGACTCCACCATCTACCCAAGTTAAGATGTGCAGTATCAAGGCCCTCCAAATTATTTTGGCATATGAAATCCCTCAAGCAACTCTCCACATCACTGCAGGAAAAAAAATGCAATAACAAGATAAAAGTTTAACAATTTGTTGATTTCCATGACACTGAAAATGGGATGCCTCGCTAAGTTGCCTCACATTGCCTAACCGTTGGGCTGCTCCTCTTAAAAACAAGAGGCATGATCAGAAGCAATAGAGAAAACTTATTCAATAGCAGAACTAAGAAAAAGTCAACTCAGATAAAAGCAATGCTGTAAGGTAAATACTGAAAGGACCAGGCTGGCCTCTTGGAAGAAAGATTTCCAAGGTACAAGGATGGAAGACCTTGAAGTAGGGCTTCAAATGAACATTGTTGTGTTGTAAAACCTGTTGGGAAATTGAGAGATTGGTAGGTCAGTAGAGGGTTTAGTAAATGTGCAAACAGAAGTTGAACAGATTAGCAGCCCCACTTCTATCACTCTACCCCAAACACACTTAACCCAGCTCAAAATAAAACATAAACAGTTTAGTTAAAAGTATTTAAAAAAGGATTTACTCACATAATCTTGTGCATACTTTACACAGGTTCAAATTCTTGAAGAAAGGTAAGAGGGAAGCATGCTTGCCAGAGGATCGAAGATCACATGCTTGCAGGGAAGCAGAAGAACAAAAAGGGAAGAGTAAGAGCAAGAGGAAGTGAGTGTTGACCAAACAACAGGAAGTTTACTCTAGGCAGTCCCCTCTATGCCTACAATAAACATGCAAACTAACTAGCCAGTTAATTAAGCATGCAAAGATTGCCACCCACAATAGAACCAATGGAGCAGGTAGCTCTGAGGTCAGTGGAGCATTGAGTCCACTCAGGGTTCTGAACTCTCTCCCTAAAAATAGGCAGAGTACCTTGGATACCTTCATTAACGTTCTGAATAAATCCGGGAATGGATTTACCACCCTACTGGTATCAGAGCTTCCTGGACACTTTACACAGTGAAAGGAATTCATTGTATATGCTTGTTTCAGATCCTGTAAGGCTTTTAAGATGAAGACCACCATTTGAAATACGTATTGAAATGAACTGGTTATCAGTGCATATGATTTTTTTTAAAAAAGAAAGAAAGTAGTGTTTCAACCTCCCTTACTAGCTCCACTCAGAGTCCCTGAAGCCACCTTCTGAGCTAACTAGAGTTGCTGAACTGTCTTGGATGGCAGCCCACATAAAATGCATTGTAATAAGTGACCTGAAATGCCTGTAGCTTGCTGAAGCTGGTAATAGGCTTGGTGAGCACCCAGGAACACAGCCTGGTATATGAGGAACCTTTTCTCTCTGTTTTAGGGAGAAGACCACTCCATTCAAAGCAAACTGTGCTCCTGCTCTGTGCTCCTGCACTGACATCAACAGCACCTTCCAGGTTGTCTGGCTACAACTTCATTTTGCTCCCTCTCATCCAGGTCAAAATCAAAAACAAAGCACACCACAACTTCTCTTGCCTTCCTTGGAACAGAAGTTAGAAATCAACTTAAGAGCTGGGTGTCATCTGGTTGGCTCAATTATAGGAAGAAATGTGGAGCTCAACAGCCTTGTTGAATACTTGTGGCAGGGGAATTTGTACCTTCTTCTGTACATTCACACACTTACAAGGCTTACAACATGTTTTCTGGAAAATAATGCATACAATTTTTAAATGCCAATGTGCACAACCATCCCAGCATGGCGACACATTGCTGCTAGCCCGTGATGCATGGCAACACACAACATCATTGTAGGCCCACTGCTTTTGTGTCCCCAGCCATCACGATGGTAGTGGTCTCCCATCGCACAACGATCATGTTGCCAGCAGCCGTGCAGGAAGGGTGGAAGCACAATCAAATGCCTCCTTTCTCAGTGCATCGCAGGAGGAGGCCAACTGCACTGTGGAAAGAAGGAGCATGTCCTGAACACAAACCATCTGCCAGCAGCCAACCAGATGTGGAGGGGAACATTTGGGTCCCTCTGCCATCCTAGCAAAGGCAATGCCAGGATGAAGCCAGGACATCACCGGATGCAGGTATAGTGTGGAAAGGTCCTAAATCAGCTGTTAAGCAGATGATAGTATCTCAGCCAAGGTAACTAACATGGAGACTAGTAACCATTCCTCAGTCTTTCCACTGCAAAATCTTTCCTGCCATTGAACCCCTTTTAGTCTGTTTCCCCCTTGCACCCTCCTGTGGTGTTCCCTTCTAGGATGAAGTCACATCAATGTGTAAGGTACCTGGGACCGTCTTGCTGCCAACTTTGCAATGACCACACTTTTCAGCATTTGCCCTTCAATAGCCCTGATTGAAGAGTGGTGATTCCTCCTCCCTTCCCAGTGTGCAGATTAAGGCCATTTCCTCCCAACACTGTTACAGTTCTATTATTCCACTTTCAACCTCCTGTGGAACTCTGGGGTTTGTAGTTTCCTGAGGCCAAAGAGCTCTCTGGCTGAGAATTCTAAAGGCCCCTCCCTAAACTGCAAAGCCCAGAATTCCATAGCATGTTGAAAGTGGAATAATAGCACTATAACAGTGTAAAGCAGAAACAGCCTAAGTAGCTAGCCAAACCACCTACTTTCACTCACTCTCACATTGGCATATGCAGCCACAGGCGATCTCAGAAGCCTGTGTAGCACTGACAATATGTCCAGTATGTTTATTTTTACAACATTTGAAATTTGGTAATTAGTGCCTGTTAAGGCACTTGGAAGGAACTGATCCCTCACTGCTTTGGAGGGTTAAAAAAAGATCCAAATTCAGCATGCCCAATTTATCAAGACCTACTGTGGAAAGGCAGATTCCTGCTGTAATTTCCTATGATGTTGCTGTCACTCCTAAACTTGCCAGCTTCATGATATATAAAAAAGCTCTTGAGATTTCTAACAGGGAATCACTCTTCTTCACAACAACTGAGGTGAGTCAAGCTTTGAAAACCACATGGATGCATTAAGATTTTCCCCACCTACTGGAATTGAATTTCATTCAGAAAACCTTGTACAATTAAACTCTGCCATGCACAAAATACCATCACCGTAAGAAATTTCATGAGGATTGCTGAAATTCTGTAGGATTTCCATGTTCTTAGTTTGCCAAATTGCCAGCGCATATCGTCAGAAATGACACATAAGACAATTTTTCAGGTGACTGAAAATGCTGTTTTCTGTACAGAAAAATGCTGTTTTCTGTGCAAATCAACCCTATGCAAATTTAATGCAGAATAAATCACCAATCACATCATTTTCTTTTGTAGTTGTTTTGCTTAGCTCTGGTTTGCTGAATTACTCAGTTATTCTTTTACTCCAATTCTGCACCCATTTTACTGAGGTAGTTCCAACCCACCTTCCAACCCTGCCTGCCCAAACTGTGTGACCTCACAAGTTTCTTGAGTTCTGGACTTGAAATTTCACAGAATGGGATGCTGTTGACTGGCACGCTTGCCCAGGCCACTTTCAGAACTGAAATGCACCATGGGGCAAAGCCCCATCATAGGTTTAACCTAGCACAGCTTCTTCAGCTTCTTGGCCATCCCTTTACCGCTTTCTGAGAGAATGAACATTGCTCATGCTTGACAAGCTCAGAACTGGCTCTCAGTGGGAGGGAGAGCATAATGGGGAAGAAGGTGTGGAGCTCTTTTAGAAGATGAAAAGGAAGAGGGAAACTGGTTTCCATCTCTGTTTTGTCCTCCAGGCACAAATGCCAGGACAAATCAGCAGGTCTGCAGGTGAATTTCCTAGTTACACTAGATGAAACATCACGTAAGCCACTTTGACGGATTGTTAATGTTAGTAGGATTGAGTGTGATTAATATGCCCGTTCCATCAATGACAGAGAGGAAAAGGTTCCTTTTTTAAAAAAAGCTGTGCAGAGGTGACCGTCCTCAGATTTGTTAAAGGTGCAGAGCACGAAGCAAAAGGAGGCAGCCTCGTTCTAAGCGATGGAGACATAAGCATGTCAGCTTCCAGCCTGTGGTCTTCTGGATCAAAGCAGAGGTGCTGCTGATTCAAAATGAAAGACGGAATGGGAAGGTGCTCCTAATCTGAACTGGCACAGGGAAGGATTGAGAGAGTCTGTCTTCCATCCTCATGCCACAGGATGCAATAGATGACATGAGTGGACAAGGCAAAAAGCAGCAGTGATTGTTCCAACATATTTTTTTAACAGTTATGAGCTGGGAAGCATTTGTATTTTGCAAAACAAAAGAGGATTGGTGAGGAATAACTATCCTTTTTCCTGTGACAAAAGAAATATAGCAACTTCAGATGCTAACACAAAGCTTTGCTGTTGATTTGGATCTTGAAGCAAAATGAAAGCAATTCATTGCTTTTCAACCAACAGCTGGTGGCTTCTATGTTTATGGCATGGTGAATCTACTCTTGGTTTCAATCCAAACTTTGAAAAAGCTATCCAAAGGGCCAAAGCCAATCCCCTCAGCTAGGTTCAGTTGCTTGGATAGCAACTTTAAAGTCCAAACACAAAACCTGGAATGGATTCACCACTCCATTGACAGAGAAACAAGCTACTGGCAGTGTTTGGTCGATAATTCTCTTTCTCTGTAGATTTTTCTTCATGATTCCCTCAAAATGTTATGCAATATATAGTTTAATATGGTACAGGTTGACATGTCAATTTCTCTCTGTGTATTTAAATGTATATTTTTCTCCCAATATATTTATTTCAGCATTCATTTTCTGCAAACTAGGGGCTCAACAGCATATTCTACTGTCTTACACACTGAGAAGTGTGAAATATAGAGGACAGAAAAGTTACAATTCATAAACTAATCTGGAAGGTACTGTTCAGCAGCCCTTTCACACTATATAATTATAGTGCTAAGATTCCATTTTAATCACCATGGTTGCATCCTATGGAATCCTACGATTCGTACCTTAAGGAATGGTATTTAGTATTTTTTGCCAGAGTATTCTAATGCCTCAACAGACTACAAACCTCATATTTCCATGGGTTGCAGCCGCGGTGGTTAAAGTGGAATCATAGTGCTGTAATTGTGTGGTGTGAAAGGGCCACAGGTCACTTCATACCGTAATTCAAAAACATCAAATTTCTCATGCTTCAGTAAAAGTTCCTACTTTCAGTTTCAACCTTCTACTGTAGTTCAGTGAGACTTTGACCATTTCCACACTATGCTACTACAGTGCTATCATTCCACTTTCAACCTCCTGTGGAATTCTGGGGTTTGTAGTTTCCTGAGGCCCAAGAATTCTCTGGCTGAGAATTCTCAATGTCCCTCCCTAAACTGCAACTCCCAGAATTCCATAGGATGTTGAAAGTGGAATAATAGCACTATAACAGTGTAGTGCGGAAAGGCCCTTTGCGTCCTTGTTCATCCTCCAGTCCTTCATATTATGGTTGTAGGTGCGTGCCTTTATATCATTTCCAGCTTATGACAACCCTAAGGTGATCTTATCACAGGGTTGTCTTGACCAGATTTCTTCAGGGGAGTTTGCCACTGCCTTTCTCTGAGGCTGAGGAAGTATGATTCGCATGAGATCATAACTGGGTTTCCATGGGTGAGCATAAATTCAAAACATGTTCTCCCAAAGTCCTAGTCTGACTCTCAATCACTATGCCAAATTCACTCTTTCTCCCTTCATGATACATCATTTTATACTTCTCCATCACAGATCATCTCTTATTTTTAGGATGTTGGAAAACCACCTACACTCTGATCATTACTTAAGGTTCTGTTGCTTCCATACAAGATAAACAAGCCTATTATTTTCAGAGTCAACAAATGTCACAAAAGGTTATTTATTTTATTTGCCCAAGGCAGTCATCCCTAGCTCCTTAAACCTTAGAGAGGAGGATGCAAAAGCAGGCATTGCAGAAACATCTGGGCTATTTCCTGACCCCATAGGAATTTCAATATACTGAGGGGTGTAGAAATGTCCCACATCCACAGGGGCACCTCTAGGTGTAGAATGAATAGCATTCCACAATATCCAGAGCTAGAGAACACATCTTCACATGAAGTGGAACATTTGTTCAGAGCTCAGTAAATTATCTTCTTTTTTTCTTTCCTAAGCAATTAGGGTTTTTAAAAATTATTGAAATTAGCTCTCACCTTTCTTGAAACAAGGGACCCAAGGTGGTGATACAACTGCAAAACTGATGATGCAAATTTTTAAAAACAATTGGATTAGCTAATGTGTAAAAATGACTCAGCGATTCATACAAGCGTGGATCATCTAGCTTAACTCTCTGGCAGTCAGGCATCTAAGGCCATTTCCACACTACACTGTTATAGTGCTATTATTCCACTTTCAACATCCTATGGAATCCTGTTGATGTTGGAACAATTGTCCCGATTTTCTTTTTAATTGTAAAAATTGCTGTACATGACAGGTGACCAAAAGTCAAGGACTTTGGTTGGAATCAGGTATCAGCCACTTCGTTAATAATGTCACAAACATGAGTAAATAATGATTGTGAATATGAAAGAGTTACTAGATTTACTCATCCATAATCTGTTACCTAGATTTACTCATCCATAACATCCACAACCGGACAGCCCCTCCTGAAACTGCAAACCCCAGGATTCCATAGGATGTTGAAAGTGGAATCATTGCACTATAACAGCTAAGTGCGGAAATGGCCTAAGTCATAACTGTAACACTATTGCCAAGATCATAATTCCCCCCCGCCGGTACTTTGCTGTTGTAGTTGCATGCCTTCAAGTTATTTCTGATTTACAGCAACCCTAAGGTGAACCTATTATAGCATGATCTTTTCAGAGTAAAGATTTCCTTTGCCATCCTCTGAGGCTGAGAGAGTGTGACTTGCCACAGACACCCAGGAAGTTTTCATGGTTGAGCAAGGATTTGAACCCCGGTTTCCCGAGTCATAGCACAGTGCCCAAATGGCCAAATTAACTTGCTTGTTGAAAAATGACTCCATTAATGACTTTTTGAAAGATTGGGAAACTTTTATGGAGTTTTTGAGCAAAAAGAAATCTAATAGGTTCAGTAATTTGTGGCTGCAGTCACCAATAATTCTAGTAGGACTACTTAGCTGCTTGTGTGATGGTACAATAACAGATTTCTTCCTTTTTTTATTTTTTTTTCTTCCTTTACCGTTTTTCTTAGGGGAGGGTCTCAGAAACCTTTTGTGTTCTAGTAGTTTAATGTTTTAGTTAGTTAGTGTTTAATGTAGGCCCTTTTCGCATGGCATTTTCCATGCGAAAGAGGACCTGGAGGGCCACGCGATTGTGAGGAGTGATCTGCATGATGCACGCACAATCGCACAACACTCCAGGGTAGGGCAGGCACCAATCGCGCAGCTTTTCATTTTTGGCTAGAAGCCGAAAATGGTGCATGATCCCAGGGTCCGCGCACACTTACCTGGCTTGCGAAGCGTCCGGAGCCACGCCGGTCATACTTCCTACCCCAGTGCAGCTTGGGAAGATCCCAGGCTGCACTGCAGAAGGAAGAGGCGGGGCTCTCGTGCAAGCAGGCAGCTCGTGCGGAACCAAAGGACCCCGGACACGAGAGCCCCTTGCTGAAGACTGCTCGCACGATCCCCGCACCCCAGCACTGGAAGACGGTAGGGTGCAGAAAAGGCCTTAATTTAGTGCAATCTTATTGTGTTTTAGATTTTGTTTTAGTCCCTCTTCTTTTAATTTGAGCACATATTTCTTTGACTGTAACCGTGATTCTAACAGAAAATCTGTTTGCTTATCTCTTTTAAAACTAATAAACTAATAATCCCCAAAAGATATTTCTTCCCACATCTCAGAGGCTGTTTTGAAGAAAACACCACAGGTCTTCTCATATGTTTGGTTGATCCTGAGAGACACATGGAACTCCAATTTTATCATGATTTTCTAGGAACCTCTGAACAACCTTGTCCTCTCTACTGAAAACTTTAAAAAAAAAAAAAAAGCAAAGAGACAGCTGCCTTAGAATTTGGTATCAAGTGGATAGAGTTTGAGGAAACATAACAATAACCAGAAGCATTTCAGGAGATATATATCAATGTGTTGCTAATATTCCCTTAACTCTACATTCACCAGTTCCAGATGCTATGAATCAGAGTTCAAGCCTGTAATAAAATAAATTGCACAAAACACCAAATCACTATATAATCCATCTGGAGCTGTGTCCAGCAGGGGTTAACATTATTCTGCTCATCCTGGCAATAGTTTCCCCTGCCAAGTATCCCATCTGTCTTGAACACTACTCTCTTCTAAAGTCCATAGAGAGAGACAAACATTTTTTTAAAAAAAGATAAAGGATGCATGGAGCTGCTTTAAGTTCTTATTTGGGAAAAATATTGGTCATGAGAAGAATAAATGTATTCACCAGCTATGAAGCAATACAGGTGGTTATGCAGACAAGCAAAAGCTGATGTTTTAAATTATACTTCCAAAACATTCTAAGCCAGCCTTTGTCAACAAAAGCAGAAAAAGTTAAATTAGTATACTAGGTATACATGCAAAAGATATATTCTCTTAGACCATTTCTGTACTACACGGTTATAGTGCTATCATTCCACTTTCAACTGCAAACCCCAGGATTCCATAGGAGATTGAAAGTGGAATAATAGCACTATAACAGTGTAGTGCAGAAATGGCCTCAAAACAGAGGGTAGGGATCATGTCTCCAATATGTGTATACTACAGAGTATCCCCAGGCAATGTGGATTGGGAGAAAGGGAGAACTGTGACCTAAATCCAAGTACTGGTCCTACTTAGACCATTTCTGCCCTACACTGTCATAGTGTTATTATTCCACTGTCAACATCCTATGGAATCCTGGGGTTTGTAGTTTAGGAAGGAGCCTTTAGAATTCTCAGCCAGAGACCTCTTGGGCCTCAGGAAACTACAAACCCCAGAATTCCACAGAAGGTTGAAGTGGAATTATAGCACTATAACAGTGTAGTGTGAAAATGGCCTCTGTCTCAATAAGTTGGCTTCCAAGGCTGTCCAAGGACATCTCCTTGAAGGCAACTATTGCAATGAAAATACTTTGCATCTGACAAATTGTGCTCAAAGGGGAGGAATTATAAAAAGTAGCTTTTCTGTGATAGTAATGTTCGCAGTCTTAATGACTCACATTCCTTTCAATATCAGGAATAGCACACAGCAATGCCCTTTATTTATTATTATTATTTGGCTTGTGATGAGCATATTAATGGCCAGGGTTGCCCCCAGCGGGTCCCAAAAGCTTTAAAAAGCAGTTTGTTGGGGAGGGGGAGGAAATATAACATTTCATTAAGTAAATCAGGACAGAGCGATTGTGTGTGGAAAGGCAGCTGGCTTGCCCCCAAGGTTTTGAAAACCTGGCCACTCCCCTTTAGTCATTACAGAAAGAGACCTGCCAAGATGAGAAATTACAGCAGGAGGGTGGAATATTAGGATTAATTGTCTCGAACCAGCGCAGTGGAGCAGGTAGGCAAGTGAAATCAAGGAGCAGATAATGAGGGCCAATGAGCAGGTTTTATTGTCTTCTCTCATAAAGAAAAGTATTTAAAAGAACCTATTTCACATCTTTCAGTGCTGCTAAAATTGGATTTTTAAAGCTCCAAACCTTTCCAGCTATGTGATAATTAGAAAGTTTAATAAAGAAGGTTTTCTTTTAAGGTACATCAGCTTTAACAGTGATGGCCTGCGGACCATTAAATGCTCTTCCATGTAGGCATTTGGTGCCATCTTTTCTCTGTGCCTAGTAGAATGGCTTTGTAGTCGTTTCTGTTAACATTACTTTCCTGAATCTGCAAAGGCATCTGCAAATGATGTCAGAAGCCTAGAGCTGGGGTGAAAAGCGACCTCATACCAGTGCCATTCCAGTTTATTTTTTGAAACAAGAGATAGGCCATTTCCGCCCTGTACTGTAATAGTGCAGTTATTCCACTTTCAAGATCTTGTGGAATTCTGCAGTTTGTAGTTTTCTGGGGCCAAAGAACTCTTTGGCTGAGAAGTCTAAATGCCCCTCCCTAAACTGCAAACCCCAGGATCCTATAGGATGTTGAAAGTGGAATGATAGCAATATAACAGTGGAGTGCAGAAGAGGCCATTGTGTCCACATAACACATTGATTTGTACACATTTCCCCCTTTTTTCACACATTTTGCAAGCAATTTCCCCAAAAACTTCCATTTTTGTTTTTTCCATAACATATATATTACAAAATTCTGAGAGGCATAAAAAAAGCAAATGAGAATTGTTTTCTGGTTCATTTATTAATTCAAGATCTGTGAATTAGGTCAAATCTGATTAAAACATAAACCATATGAATTCTATCCTCTTATCCTTACAGTTAAGACTTGCCTGCTCTTGTTTTTAGAAGTTTAGAAAGTAGTTAAATAACAGGGTTTAAAAAAAGATATTATGACCAAGATTGCAATGGGCAGTTGAAGAAAAGGAGATGACAAGGACGATATTACAGATTACAAGCTGATTATGCTTTGACACCCATGTGAGATCCTTCCAATGGTTCTCATGTTGCAAAAGTCAGCAGGTTATCTTTTCTGGATAAGAAAGTGCATTCCATTATCAGTCAGGTGAGTAGATGGTGTTTCTATTTAGCAAGCCCAGCTCACAGTGATAGATGGTATGAGGGGGAAAATTCCATTTTAGACAGTGGCGCCAAAGTACTGAAACACAAAAGCCTTTTGTAGAAGAACGGCAGCCCTTTTTTTTCCCTCGTATGCGTACACATAACTTTTCCAAGCACCTTATCATGAGTCACTGATTTAGATGATGAAAGTCTCCCATAGTTCCAAGTGTCCGACAGTCACAGGCTATTTCAATTGGCAGAGGCCAGGCAAGGGAGAGGGTTTCTGAAAGTTCATCATAGCCCTTTTGACAAGTCTGCCAGTGCACCAAAAACCAAATCACCAAAAGCTGAGCTATACTTCTCATGGCATCTCTTCTTCAGCTTTATGTCTTTTTTTAAATAAAAATTGAACATTTTTAAGCTACGCCTTTGTAAATGCAATATATATTCCATTATGTTGAACGGCATAGTAGAGGAGAATGCAGGAATGCACCACTCTTGGAAATGTGGGGGGGGTACATTTCATTGTTTAAGCCTGGCTTCCTGTTAATGAAGTGCACATCCTTAAGTCAGGCTACACATGCGAGATTAATTATTTGCCATAGTGCAACAGACATATTCTGTTGACAGTGGCAGAAGTGGAGTTTCTGACCAACTCACAAATAAGGAGACGCGGACAGGAGGCTTTGGGATAAATAGGATCACTTCTATTAACTGTTTCAATGTAAAACTTTAAACATGAACTGCCGTGAGGGGATTAACTCATACTGAGATTGCACTGAGACAGGATGTCCCTTCCCAAACTCCTCCTCAGCCACCCTAGGGTGAGACATCTGGCTGCAGGAAGCAATCCAATTTGGCTTGGTTCCTCCCTGTCCTGGCTTCTTGGGGAAAGCCACCCACCCAAGGAAACCCCCTCCTCCAAGTCCCATGACACAGCAGACCTCAAGGGTAATCTTCCTCCCACCTCTTAGTGCCATGTTCAGAAGGGGCAGTTCCAGAGACTTCCATTTCACCAAATGGATGCCTACTGGTACTCAGCATACCTATTGCTTTTTTCCCCACCACCTGCCAAGTGACCACGAGGTTAAGAGCCTCACCCAATGCCAATCTCCCATAACTCTCACAACTTCATTGTAGGATGGTGGAGTGGGAAAAGGAGGTAAAAGTGATTGATCAGATCTTGTGTTTAGCCTCCAGGGTGGTTAGACGCTCACTCCAACCCAATGAACATTAAAGGAATAGCTCCTACTCTCAACTCTCTCTGTTGTCTTGAGTAGAACAGCTATATTGTACTTGAAGGACATACAAAAGCAGGTGGTGTAGATGAAGGAGTACAATCTTTGCCAATACTGATGTGACCTGACTTCTTCTGAGCCTCTCAGGCTAATTTAGCTGCTTGCTAGATTTCCACATCTCCCCAAAGTTGTCACCCAGGCCATTTCCACCCTAGACTGTTATAGTGCTATTATTCCACTTTCAGCATCTCATGGAATCCTGGAGTTTGCAGTTCAGGGAGGGGCCTTAAGTGCAAACCCCAGGATTCCATAGGATGTTGAAAGTGAAATAATAGCACTATAACAGTCTAGTGCAGAAAACAGCTAAACACATCAAATACCCATTTTGCTAACACTCATTTAAAAGTTTTTAAGCACATAATACATCATGATATACGTTTTTGGGAAAGAGGACTTGCATATCTATGCGTAGTTATTGCTGTTGTTGTTAATAAACATGTACCTAAAATGTTCTAATTGCCATTCAGAGATTAAAAGACAAATTGATGAATTCATCTATCCCTTCTGTTGATAGGTGGGAGAGTCTGACACCTATTCTGCTTGTGCCATAGTATTTTGAAACAGAAAAATAATACAAAATACACGCATGCGCACATACCTACAAAAGCTAGTACAAAGTCAACATGATAAAAATACCATATATAACCAAAGTAATTAAAATACTGTACTAGGAGGAACCAAACCCATCCAAAAAGAAGTGTTACAGTCACCAACACAAAAGAAATTTGCAAAACAAATACCTAAAGCCAATTGCTAACCCTAGCTACAGTAGACCCTAGCTAGGGTTGTAGAGTTGTAGAGGAGTAAATCAAAACCTATGCTTGTGTCATTGACTCAGTGAGACTTCAGTTGGGACTAGTAGTTGGATTTAGGTCAAAGATTGTAAAGGACTGGTAGAATAAGGGGGCTTAATAAGAAAATGGAAAGAAAAGCACAATGTTTGCACCAGGTTTTAAAAAAAAATGTAAGGAGAGCATCCTACATAACAAGTGACTACCAAGTAGGGCTTCTCTCTGGTAGCCACCTTCTGAGCTTCAGAATGAGGAGGCACTTGAAAGAAAGGATCTCAGGAGGAACTGTTCCATCAGGTACTAAGTTCTCATGCTATGAAGAGCTATATAAGTCAAAACCAGCACTTCTCATCTCTCTGGCCCTTTCCACACCTTATCTTCTTCCGGCGCCAGGGTGCGGGGATCATACAAACAGCCTCTGGTGAGAGGCTCTTGAGTCCGAGGTTCTTCAGCTCTGCACGAGCTGCCCGCTTGCATGAGAACTCCGCCTCTTCCTTCCACAGTGCAGCCTGGGACCTTCCCAGGCTGCACTGGGGCAGGAAGCATGACTGGCGCAGCTCCGGAGGCTCCACACGCCAGGTAAGTGCACGTGGGTCCGGGGAGCAATGTGTGATCATGCACCATTTTTGGTTTCCAGCCAAAAATGGAAAGGTGCACAATCAGCGCCTACCGGCCCTTGGACAGTGCACAATTGTGAGTGCTTTGTGCAGATCGCTCCTCACAATCACGTGATGCTCCAGGCGCCCTTTTGCATGGAAAATGCCATGCGAAAAGGGCATCTTTCTCTTTCACAGAGAGAAAGAGCAAGAGACAGAAAAGGGAATGAAAAAGAATTATGGATTTAATCAATGGAAAAGAATTAGTGGGAAAAAAGTAGCATTGAATTTTGGATTAAAATTTAGCAACACTGATAGAAGACACAGAGTAAATAATGGACAGATATGAGGGGGCATCATTGTGACTTTTGTACTGCCCAGGGATTAGACTGGATGGCCATTAGATTCCTTTTCAGTTCTATAATTCCATGATTCTACAAACTGAAAATCCCAGAAGCAGAGAAGAGGGTCCCTCATCCTGTGTGTTTAAACTTGGAGACTTGGAGAAACTTCAGCCCTTTTTGTTTCAATATTTCAGGCCAATTTTTTTTTTCACAGATTGCAGAGTCATAGAATTTTGGAGTTGGCAGTGAACCCAAGGGCCATCAAATACAAGCCCCTGCCAGGCAGGAAAACACAGCTAAAGCATTCCTGAAAGACTGCCATCCAACCTCTTTTGAAAGACCTCCAAAGAAGGAGAATCCACCATCCTTCCAGACACTATTGTCCCAAGGTTTCAAGTTTCCGCTATTGAACAGCTCTTACACTGAAAAAGTTCTTCCTAACGTTTATAAGGTATCTCTTTTCTTGTTATTTGAATCCACTGGTTTGCATTCTAGTGTCTGGAGCAGCAGAAAACAAGCTCACTCCTTCTTCTTTTTTCCCCAGGTTGATGAAACTTGCAAGCAAACATCAATTTTAAAACACCAATGAATGCAACACTTCAAAAAAGTACAAAAATAAAAGTCAGGTTTGAAAGACTGTGGCACCAATAATAAATATATGAGTGGGTACGTATTCAGGAAGAAATAATGTGTGCTTGCCACCAGAGTCGAAGGGTTCTTCTGCTTGAATTCTGTTTTCTGCTGCTGGTGAACGCAATGCTGAAAGGCGAATTGGAAATTGTTCTGAATTCTGACCCTCCAACTGTGATAGCAATTTGTTTTAAACAGTAAAATTTGAAAATGCCTTGCTTCTCGCCCTTCCTCTTTAGTTGTGTTTCTTGAGTGCTTCAAAAATGACCTTGAAATTAGTGATCCTCTTCAGTGTTCCTTCACATCAGTCATCGTATCTGCAAAAGCTGTCCTTCTCCTTTGGAGTCAGCAAAACCACTTCAGGCTTAATTGCATTTGACTCTTTCTTACTGCAGACACTTCACCATGTTGAGGAAAGCAAGGCTCTCAGTCTGCTTTTTCCCTTCTCACAGAATGGAATATATTTATTCTGGCATTCTGGCATGGAGGTTGTCAGAGACATGGAAAGGACTATAGCAAGTCATATCTCTCCCCCCTCATCACACAAACATAACACACACACATGAACTCACATCCCACACATAATAACTTTATCAAACACTTGACCAAGGCCCTTTTCGTACAGCATCTGCCATGCGAAAGAGGGCCTGGAGCCTCGTGCAATTGCGAGGAGTGATCTGCATGACACCCTCACAATCGTGCAAGGTTCCAGGGGCCGGCAGGCAACAATAGCGCACTTTTGCATTTTCGGCTTTCAGCTGAAAATATTGAGTGATCGCACATTGCTTCCGGGCCCCGAATGCACTTATCTGGCATGCAGAGCCTTGGGAGCCGGGCCGGTCACACTTCCTGTCTCAGTGCAGCCTGGGAAGGTCTCAGGCTGCACTGCAAGAGGAAGAGGCAGGGCTCTAGCGGGAGCAGGATGCTTCTGCAGAGCTGAAGAAGCAGAGAAGTGAGAGCCTCTCACAAGAGGCTGCTCGCACAATCACCGCACCCCAGAAAAGGTAGGAAGTGGAAAGGGCCCAAGGGTCCATTCACAGTATAGAATTATAGTGCTGATATTCCTTTTTAACGATCATGGCTGCAGTCGATGGAATCCTGGGATTTGTAGTCTGATGAAGGACTAAAGCACCCCGGTTGAAGATTCTAATTGTTGTTGTTGCTGTGTTCCTTCAAGTCATGTCTGATTTATTGCAACCCTAAGGCAGACCTATCATGGGGTTTCCTGGGGCTGAGAGTGTGTGATGTGACCAAGGTTACCCAGTGGGTTTCCATAGCCAAGTGGAGAATCGAACCGTGGTCTCCTGTGTTCTTAGTCCAATGCTCAAACCACTATGCTACTCTGTCCCTCAGAATTCCAAGTGCCTCTCAAAAAAAAAAAGTTTCAAAAAATTTCAGGTGAAACAAAAATCCAAAATTGTTCAAACTGCAACAAAATGGCTAAAAACGGTGGCATTTTCCATAGTTCTGACTCCCCAAAAGACAAAACTCAGGAGGGAAAATGCAGCAAATTTGTGGTGAAGTGAGAAGTTAGATGACATCACAGATGCAGATGCAGATACACCAATATGCCCCAAAAATGTGTGCCTCTGGAAAGCACCAAGGACAGAAAATTGGTTCCCAGAGCTGGGGCAAATGATCACCTCTGATATATATATATATATATATATATATATATATATATATATAGCAACTCCCAAGGAAGCCATATAAGCAAGCAGCCCTTTCACAATACACAATTATAGCATTATGATTTCACTTTAACTGTCATGGCTGCATGCTGTGTTCTCCTGGGGTTTTTGCTTTTGTGACTCACTAAAGCTCTTTGGCGAAGAATGGTAAATTTCATAGAGTGTTGTGAGGAACTCCCTTGGACTCAAGTGTGTTGTGTGGATTAATGCACATATTTTTAGCAGTGTGCATTTTTTCAAACAAATGCATGGTTTTGTACAAATGTGTATTGCAAAGTTCAGCAATATACAGATTTCTGAGGCAATCTGTATTCCATTCTGCTACTCATCTTAGGAGAATGGCAATAGATATTTCTGCAGGGAAATGAAAACCTAGTAGGTTTCTTTTCCGTTCCTAATCACAGTGATGGCTTAATTGGTCAGAAGGCCTTATTTACTGGAGTGCACCTCATAGAATTAAGGGTGGCATAATTGATCTTCCTTTTCCCAGCATGTTCTAAAAATAGAAAACAGAAAACAGAATATAATATGTCAGGCATTTGTTTAGTACTCCTGTTTTGCAAATCATCTTTTTATGAACATGAGAATAAGTCTGATGAATCAAACAAATAGGTGGTCCACTCTCACTGAAACTGCAGAGATGTTGTCGTGCAGGATATGAACTACATCGGAATGCAAATGTAAAACAGATATAGACTAGTAATAGATCAATCCATTCATCCCTAAAGGTTCCATTTTATTCATAAAGCGGTATGTGTATGCACACTTGTGTTTGCGTGTGCCCTCAAGTCACCTATTGACTTATGGTGACTCCATGAATTTCGTAGGGTTCCCTTAGCCAAAGAATATTCTGAGGTGGTTTTGCCAGTTCATTTCTCTGAAATATAGCTGACAGCTTCTGGTATTTTTTGGTGGTCTCCCATCCAAGTACTAACCAGAGCTGATCCTGCCTAGCTTTCAAGATAAGACAAGATCTGGTGCCTTTAAAGAATTTAGCCCATTTTCAGAAAGCAATAGGAGGTGACAATTTTAATATATATTTTTTTAAGTAACTAACTGAATAAACTAAAAAAACTGCTGCTTGTCTAGAGATTTACCTCCTAGCCTGGAGAAGGATAGAAGTTCTCTGAAGTTTCCATCAGCACTCTGTGACCTGGCAAATCAAATGCTGGATCATCCCAAAGCCCTATCTGGTACAGCAGTCTCTTCACAAAATGGTCAAGTGATTGTTTATGAGAAGCCCACCTGCAGGACATGACTACAACTTCAGCCTCCATCTTGTGTTCCCCAGAAAGTGATACACAAGGGTATAATTTTTTCTGATGCTAGAGTTAATACATAGCAATCCAGACTAATAGCCACTATCAATAGCTATAATAGATGTAATAGATGCTAGAGATTAGAGGCTAGAGATAATATATAGCAATCTGGACTAGTAGCTTCATGAATTTATCCAGGCTTCTTTAAAGATGCCCAAGTTGGTGACCATCATTATATCACTACATTTGAGGGGTTGATCCATTGGCATGTTGGGGGAACAAGGATGCTTACGCACTTGTCAAATAACTACCATTGATGGGAATATCACTCATTGTACTTCCACACCTCTGGAGCTTCCTATGGGTATATTGGTCATTTTTCATTTGTTGGCGAGACAGTACACCCTTCTCACTACAAACCCTCATCCAGTCTTCAGCAGGTTTTATGACTGGTCTGTACATCCATTAATGGCATAAATTTTAATTCTTAGATCAATTAATTGATTGAGCTTGGGTCCATATGAAGAATAATAAAGTAAATGCAACCAGCCCTTAACATTCACTAGGGCTAAGGGCACGAGACCCTTACAAAAGTAGAAAAATCACAAATATCAAAATGTGTATATGTGTCTGTGGGAATGGAGACAAGACATGATGGGGAGCGCTGTCACTCGGGGCCCCAACCAGGTCAGGGGAAGGAGAGGAAAAGCAGGTATGTGTGCACAGTAGTCCCATACTTCCTCTCTCTTACCCAAACTCTTCCATGGGTGTGTGGGGGCATCAGGAGATGGCTTGTAGTGCTGAGAAATTGGGCTGCAATCCATCCTTAGCTGGCCAGGCAGTGGCTGATGGAAGAGGAGGACCAGAGGTGGATTTTTAAAGGCCTGAGTGGAGTCAGAGAGAAGAAAGGTTCCCCCAGCAAAGAAGTGCCTGCGGTTGGGTAGAAAAAACTCACAAATAAATCCATGAAAGTCAAACCCACAAATGTGGATAGTCAAGTGTACTCTAAATAATGAAATACTTTATTTATACAAGGTGCGTGTGTGTGTGTGTGCGTGCATGTATATGTTGTAACCTCCTTATCTTATTATAGGAACCCTACATTGTATTTCACAAAAGGAGGAATTGCTTCTTCAAAGATTCTGCTTTTTTCACTGTTTACATTAAATTTTTTTTAAAAAAAAAATAAAACTGGTTCCTGATTAATTTGGGTAGCCTTTTTGAAATCAATCCAAAGGTTTTTAATCGATGAATCTCATCAATTAATGGACCAAAGGAGGCGACCTTATTTAAATCCTTTTCACGGCTTCCCTTTCTAAGGAAGCTTTGAGATTTGAAGCCTCCTTCTGAATGCTGTAGACGTGCCTGACTTGCAAGAAAGGTGATCAAAAGGACTCTACCAGCTAGGGTGCCCTTTATCTCTAAGGAAGGTGATGCTCAGCATCTGGAGATGATAGAACGCATGATTAACAATACCACCGAGGATGATTAATATCTTCTTAAAGCACCTACTTCCAGATTATCCATCATTTCATTAGAGTGAAAAAAAAAGCCCTCTTTTTGAAAGAGGGCTGGGCCCCTGAACCATGAATAACTAACCCACCTCTTGACATGTTTACTAATTGAGTCGCAGAGTATGCTGACTACCAGGGTGAACAAATGGCTATCTTTTGTGTTTTCTGAGATGAAGGGGAAGAAAGGAGGCAGTAAATTTGGGACATTAACTCAATAAAGCCATTTTCCTTTGCACACGTGGGTCTCTGATAATTAACCCTTGAGTCTTAGAGCCAACATTTCATGTTGGCATCTTAATGGGGCATCTTTATTGGATGCAAGCCATTTCAAGCATTATTATTATTATTATTATTATTATTATTATCATTATCATCATCATCATCATCATCATCATCACCATCATGCCATCATTTTCATAATCTTCTTCATCAAAAAATTACTAAATAAGATCCAATGTGCCTGTTACTCAGAATAAGATACTAGACTTGGGGCAGGGAATTTTGTTCCTCCAGATGTTGTTGAGTACAACTCCATTGTCCATAACAATCAGCCATGCCAGCTCGGGATCATGAGAATTGGGGTCCAACAACATCAAAGGAGCACATGTTTCCCATTCATGTGCTAGACTGCAGTTGTCATACCAGTTCAGGTTATGGGGGCATGGTGTAATATTTTTACCTTCTCTGTTGTGAAGAGGAGGAAAAGGAGAGAGGGAGAAGGCAGTGACAATTGCAAAGTTGTGATCAGGAATTCGTGGCCATGGAGAGCAAATGTGGGCTTTGGCTGTTATTGGCTGCCACTCCCTGGTGTAGGAAGAAATCTGTGGAGGATATAGGTGACTTCCTACTGATGAGGACAAAGACAGTATCATATGGATGTAACATGAGGTCTTGGGAGGTATGCTGTTTTCCTCATCCAAGTATCCAAGATGTAACAGGTAGGTTGTCAAGACTCACGATACCCACCAGCCATAATAACTTTCTTCTGATCTTTGTGCAGGGAAATGATCCTGCTGGATACAGTCTTCCACTGACAATGAGACTCCAGTGAAGGTCCTTGAGGCGCTAGTGGTTATCCCATCACTCTTCTTCATCATGGGGGAAGAAGAGAGAGAATACTAGAATGGACAACCCAGAGTTTCCAAAACATCTAGTTTTCAGAGTTCTAACATCAGGTCTCATGTTGGAGTGATAAAGGACACGTAAAATATTATATTTGAAAGTCGGTACCAGCCATACTTCCCCGAGAATGACCTCTGGGCGTTTAACATGTATGCAATTCTCAGGACTTATATATCAAAAACTGTGGGTCCATCTGCTGGCAGTGCAGCTGGCACGGTGCTAATCTTCCTCTTCTCTATCCAGCCAGGCTGATGATGAGCAGCAGAGTAGACTTACTTCTGTCATAAGACATATGTGGCTTCTGAGGTGCCAATGAGATTTGAAATCTCACGAGATCCCCAACATCTCACAAAAAGCCATTCTCTTGCAGGACTTGAGGCAGGCTTATATAGGCCTGCTCATACATCAAGTACCGCTCTTGAGAAATCCTCCCAACCCAAGAACAACTGGCTGTGAAGATGGGAGGGATTTGGCTTTCTGGATCGTTCTCTGCGCTTCCATAAGAACAGTTTGTTCTTTCTGAGTGCTGTCTACAAGTTTGGTTTATCGTTGCTTTCCCCAACCTGGTGGCTTTTAGATGTGTTGAACAATGGCCACACTGGTTGGAAATTATGGTTGGACCCCTGTTATGTAGTACCAGCTTGGGTACATTTATTGAAGCAATTGTTAAATGGTGAGTCAATCTGTATGCAAATCCATTCTTTCAATGGTTCCTCTCTAATCAGGACTAGCAATAGGATTTAGGCATATGAGAGTTATGGACCAATACAGCTGGAAGGCACCAGGTTAGTCCGCACTAACCAGCAATGGCTCTCTGGGATTTCAGGAAGGAATCCTTCTCAACTCTACCTGGAGGTTCCTAGGGCCTTTTGCATTGAAACACATGTTCTACCTCTGAGTGAGATTTCCCCTTTCCCCACTGCTATGCCTTACACCTTTGGCATTGTGGCTCAAACATTTCTAAGCAAACTAATTTAAAATGTGCCTCTTTTGCACATCAGCGTCCAATCACAGGATGATGTGGTTTCTACAACAATCTGTTGTAGATCACTTCACTGATTTGGGTTTATTTTTGATATCTTGAGTTCAACAAAGATGGGAAGAGGATCACTAGCTCCCCACCATCAGGGGGGAGAGAGAAAGAGAAGGAAGGAAGGAGGAAAAAAGGAGGGAGAAAGGGAGGGCACAGACAGCTGAATTGCTTGGATTTGCAGAAGGAAGCTTTGCCAGCAAAATCTTGGCAGTGGCATCCCTGTTTACCGATATCTACATGCCTCTTTTGTTAATGGTGTCCCATGTTTCCAGAGGTCAAATCAATACTTCACCGCTTTTCATGTCATGCTTATAATATATAATATCTTCTTATGTTAATCTTATATTCCTGAGGTTTTGACGGGCAGTGGTGAGACAGAATACTAAGCGGGTGATTATTCATCATTGGAGGGATTGCATTTCAATGAGGGAGCCTTTCCAATCGATGAAAATCTACCAGAAATTTGGGGGGTCACAGGAATGATTTATAGAGGGGCAGTAAGAAGCGTTACAGTTGGAGAATTCTGGGCAGCTGTCTGGGTCAGCTTCTGTTGGGATTCACAAGTGTGTCCATGTATTTAAGTGTGGAGACGCACACTGTACATCCATCCTGTATTTATCCTGCCATGTTAATGAAGGGGCTGCGGCCAGTATTGGATGGTAGTTCCATTGTTGAGAGTGATTTGCTCTGGGTTGTAGTCTGAACTTTAAAGAAGTAACCCAAGGGGCTGAAACTTTGGGGGGATATTTTAGAATGGTGATAGCTCTTCTATTTCCCCTTCTTTTCCTTGCATGTCTTCAAGTAATTTATAGATTTTCACAGGGTTTTCTTAGCAAGTTCTAAAGCCATTACCACACTACACAGTTTAGGGAGAGGCATTTAGAATTCTCAGTCAGAGAGCTCTTTGGCCTCAGTAAACTACAAACCCGAGAATTCCACAGGATGTTGAAAGTGGAATAATAGCACTATAATGGTGTAGTGCAGAAATGGCATAAGAGAGAATCTCTCATCAGAGAGATTTTCCTTGGAGGGTTAGAGAAGTGAGTAGCCCAACATCACCTGATGGGCTTTCTATGGCTGTGGAGACTTGAACCTGGGTCTTGCAGAGTCCTAATCCCAGGTTCAAAACATGACACTACACTGGCTCAGTGATGGCTCCAGGGAAAGCAAATTTCACCAGATCTCATTACTTGAGAAGTTTATTTAAAAGAAATGTCATCAATATGCTACAATAATAATTTAAAAAGCAATGTCCTGTAGCTGTGTCATCTTTTACAGCTATGTAAAAAAGGCTATTTTACACATGTAGATTTCCTTCTCCCCAGTTTATCTCCATAACAATCTTGTGAGGTAGGTCAGGCAGAGAGAGAGAGAGAGAGAGAGAGAGAGAGAGAAAGAGAAGTGGGGGATAGTGTTACTGACCCAAGCTCACCCATTTCTCAGACAGAACTTCAACATGGCTCTCCAAACTCATGATCTATGGTTCAGTTCATTGCATCACACTGGCGCTCTGAACTAGGTTTTTACATTTGTATTTGTTTGATTCATCACCCCGCTTTTCTGGTACCTGCGCATCAGTCAGGGTGGCTTACACCAATTAAAACCACGGTCTCACAGTAAAATTACAGCATCTATAAAAGGCCACTGAAGCACAACAATGTTCAAATCAATGTAAAATCTTCAAAAATAGAAAAGTCTCCATTTAATGGTAGAAAGCAGCACAAGAGAGGGCCAGTCTAATCTTAAGAACCAAAGCTTAGGTGCAGGCACAAATAAGGCCTTGCAGCAGTCCAGTGGATTCAATATTAGTGGGAGGAGATAGATCTGGTTCCCATTTTAGTCAGAACTTTAAAGGAACTGAACACTGTTCTCCAAATAGCTTTATCACCCCAAAGTCTAGAATGAACCCGTAATGAATTCACCATCTCACTGGCACTGATGTCGGTGGGATAGTGAATGCCTTATGGATTCGATTGAGACTTTTAGGCATGGAATCTGTTTGTAGAACAGGGTTTAGCTCCTTTAAACCAGATGTCATGAGAAGGTCCTTTATAGCCACAAAGAGCAGTGTGTCCATTACAGGTGAGACATAGGGAAAAGCATCTCCACTTTCTTAATTTGAAAAAAAAAAAGATATGAGAGATATCTTGGATTTAGGGCAGAGGGTGGACATCAATTTAGGGTATAAGTAGGACTTAAGTGTTTGGGACTCCAGTTCCCAGAAGCTTCAGATGGAATGGACTATAGTCAGGGATTACGGGAGTGGCCCTTCAAAAGACCTGGAGAAGCTCGGGTCTCCCAGTTCTGATTTAGGGGCTGATAGACATGTGCTGACATTTCAAACTGCATACAAGAACAAACTGGTAACCAATACAAGCACTGCAGTATGACTGGTATAAGATGATCCTTTGGGCAACCATCCATTCCCATCCTTGCCACTCCATTTTGCATCAGCTGAAATTTCTGAAGAGGAAACTGACGTTTCAGAAGCTAGCACTTGGTGCCAAACTTGGTTGCCTGCTACCGGAAAAAGCTGTTTGCTTAAAATACCAGCTGATCATTTAAGAAAGGAACTAAATGAGCTTGTAATTTCAAGTTCCCAAGCTGAATTGCTTTTCAGATTAGGCCTCGAGGAATCTTGTTGAAGAAAACAATGAGACTCAACTGGTTTAAATCCAAGGATTCTATTTTAATTTAACCGCAAGTTCTTTTGAAACCAATGAGAGTTACATCCAAAGAAAGTGATGGTGATAAAGACTATAAAACAAGACTTGTGCCAGCTTTGGCACCCTTGGGAACTGCTTGGAGCCCTGGGGTCCTGGCAGAGCTCACTGATGCTAGCTAGAAGCCACAGTTTTTAATTTCCTTTCACCCTCCACAGTAATCACTGCACCAGGGCATTCTGGGTAATTATCATGGCACCCATCTAGCAGCCACCAGATGTAAGAAGGGCTCCTGGGGCAATGATACCAAATTTCCCCCACCCCAAAGCAGAGCTGGCCCTAATGAAAGCCATTTGTTGTAGACTGTTACAAAACAGCATTCCTTTAGAAATTTTCTAATTCTCCCCACTGGGAATCAAAATTATCATAAATTTCATTCTTGTGTGCAGGAATGAATGTTTTACCATTTTTCTCCTCACTGTGAGAAAGTCATTAAAAACTGTGCAGCTTTCAAAGACTACTCACAGTTTGGGATATATTCTGTGCCAATTTTTTGTTTTGTGTGGGTGTGTGCTCGTTAGTGTGGGTATGCAGAAAACTCTTCTGAATACTGTTCAGAAAATAATGCTATTTTCCATGTGCAGAACTTGTTTTCTGTACAGGAATATTTTCTGTGCAGAAAATCCCATTTTCTGCACAAGAACCACTAGACTATATCTCTAACTGGCAAGAGTCTCCATTATCTAGGTTTATCTTCAGAAGCCCACTTTCCTAGCCATTTTTCAAATATTTTCAAATACTCTTTCCATCCATATTCCCCACTAAGCTCCAAGAATCATTCCATTCCTATATTCAAATCTCTCTTCCTACTTCATCCTTCTTCCTTCTTTCTCTGCATTGCTTCCTCTGTAGCTTGCAGCAAAACCACTTAAGAGATTTCTAGTTCCACCTCAGCCAACTTTTTAAACCTCGCCATTCTAACCAGTCTGAATTCAGTTTCTCTTTAGATATTTATGAGTGTGCTTGGAATTAAGCCATTGCAAGTCATAACACTACCTATAACACTTTTCTTGAGGGGAGAGCAGTTTAAAAAGGCATAAAGATCCTGCATCAGAGACTGCAGTGCTTACCTAATGAAGGAGCTACGTTGCTGACATGATAAATAAAAAAATTGAGTTACATAAATAATTTGTGGCCATTATTTTTGTTCTCTTACTATTCAGCTTAAAAATAAATGGGAAAATAAATAAATGCAAAATTGTGGTAGAAGTTTACTACAGGCCACCAAACAAAGAAGAGACGGTGGATGATGCTTTGCAGAAACAAATTTCAGAAATCTCCAAAATGCAAAAACTGGTAATTGAGGGGGATGACAACTATCCTCATATCTGCTGGGAGACAACTCTGCTCAGCATAAACTCTCCAACCAATTCCTGACATGACTTGCAGATAATTTCTTATCTCAAAAGGTAGAGGAAGGAACAAGGGAATCAGAAATCCTACATTTGATCCTAAGCAATAGGAATGAGTTGGTCACTGAGATCAAAACAGTTGATACTTTAGGGGGGAGTGTCTGTGTAATGCTAGAATCCACAGTTGTGGGTCAGGGAAAAGAATATAGTCAAACATGGACTTTGGATTTCAGGAAAGTTAATTTTAACAAGTTCAGGGAATTACTAGGTGGTATCCCATGGCTAGACAAGCTAAAGGGAAAAAAGACACCCAGAAAGAGTGGGAGTTCTTGATAAAGGGGTTGCAAAAAAGTACAATCACAAACAATCCCATGGGATAAGAAGACTGGGAAATGTTTGAAAAAGTCAATGTGGCTAAACAGCAAACTCAAGGAGTAAGTGAAAAGCAAAAAAGAGTATGTGTAAGGAATGGAAGTATGGATGAATCACCAAGGAATAGCACAGATGTGTAGCCCAAGCTCGTAAGAATAATATAAGGAAAGCTAAAGGTCAGAATGAGCTGAGACTGGCTGGCAACCAAGGAGTAACAAAGAGGGGTTTTCCAAGTTCATTTGAGGCAAAAGAATTCCCAGGGAGAGAGTGGGGTCGCTGTTCATTAAGGATGGTAAAATGTTGATAGCAATGAAGAGGCAGAACTGTTCGATACCTATTTTCCTTCAGTTTTCTCCTAAAAAGAGAACTGTGTGCTTCCCTGCAGCAGCAGAGACTTTAGCAAATCATGATTGATAGGGAGCCACTCAAAAACCACCCAGCTAACTTGAACAAGTTCAGATCCATAGGGCCACACAAACTCCATCCCAGAGTATTGAAGGAGCTTGTTAATGTACTCTCTGAACCCCTTACCATCATTTTTGAGAAATCTTGGAGAACCGGCAAGATGCCAAAGGGCTTGAGAAAGGCGAACATTGTCTCTCGCTTCAAAACAAGGCAGAAAAGAAGATCCAGGAAACTATACACCAGTCAGCATAACCAAAATACCAGGAAAAAAAAACATATTAGAATGATTTATAAAGGAATCTGTTTGTCTTGACGACAATGCACTGGACAGTAGGCGCTAACATGGGTTTGTCAAGAACAAATCCTGCCAAATTAGTCTTATATCTTTTTTCAATCAGGACACTACTTTAGTAGATAGTAGGAATGTTGTGGATGCCATCTATCTGAATTTCACCAAAGCACTTGATAAGATCCCCCATAATGTTTTGATTGACAAACTGATTAAAAGTGGTATATATTGGTACACTCTCATACAGATCCTGGGGTTTGCAGTTTAGGGAGAAACCTTTAGAATTCTCAGCCAGAGAGCTCTTGCCTCTCCCTAAACTACAAATTCCACAGGATGTTGAAAGTGGAATAACAGCACTATAACTGTTGGGAATGCTTTGATGTGTGTTCCTGCATAGCAGGGGGTTGGACTGGATGGCCCCTGTGGTCTCTTCCAACTCTTTGATTCTGTGATAGTGCAGAAATGGCCTTAGTTTACAGCAGCTGAAGTAAGCTGAAGACGGTGGGTAGTGGGAGGAACAGAGAAAAACTGAGACATTTTAAAAGCAGTCGAAAAAGTGGGGTGATGAAGAATTAACCATGATTGTCTTGGCCAAATCAGGACAATTGGAAGGGTATAAAAGCTGCATAGACCTTGGTCCTAGGAGGACCAACAGCAAACAACTGCCCTTGAAAGCTATTTCTGTCCTCCATGTTCCATGGCACAGTGAACTCTGACACATCCACAGCCCTTTTTTGTCCTCAGAGGAGTTCGTGCACTTGAGCCTCAGCTGTGCCCCATAAAAGCTGTAGTCGACAGCCACTGAAGGAGATCTTTCACCAGCTCTGGCCTACTTCTCTTCCTGTCAGCGCTTGGCACTCCCACTGACTTGACTGCTTGTCCTACTCTTTGCCCTCTTTGCTCCATTGCAATTGTCCTGGATTTTTTCCTCTCTCCAACTGCTGTCCAAGCCAGCTGCACCCACTACATCTTCAGCAGTGGACCGAGGAGGGTATTAATCATATTTTTGAGGAGGACACCCTGCTATTTATCTCCCTGACATCTCTAGCATTTTGGAACCTGGTGCTACACACAGCCCATTGACTAGTAATATTACCCATTACCGTGCTCCATTGCCTCTCCCTGCCCTCTTCATTGAGTGGCTGTTGAACAGTGGAGTTGTGTTTGTTCAATCAGACATAATTTATACCTTTTCCATTCTTCCCGGAGAGCTGTTAATTCCAACTTTAAGTGTGATACTCTCCAGAACATTCTGAGCTTTGACCTCTGGATAAGAGAGAGAAATAAACAAAAACACTCTCTCTGTGTGCCTGTTTGTCTGTGTGATTTTAACTCAAACAGACCAACTGATTTGGAATCACCCAGAACAAAATATTCTGTAACGTGGGATTAAAAAGAATGTATTTTGAACCCAGTAAGGCTGCTCTTGAAACAACCATACTGAGGGCCAGAGCAATACCAAGTTTTATAGGATTACCCTCCAATGTGTGTATGTGTATGAGAGAAAGGTAGGTGGGAGGAAGTGAGATATAGATCGATCGATCGATCGTTCGATCTATCTAGAACCATATATATATATATATATGCATACACATACATACACACACACACACACACACACACACACACACGATATGATTGACACTCTTTAAATATTAAAAGGGCTGTCACAGAGAGGAGGATGTAGGTTTGTTCTCTGCTGCCGCAGAAGGTAGGACCATAAGTCCAATTGTTACAGGAGGGTAGATTTTGATTGAACATTAGGAGGAATGTCTTGACAGCAATTGAATTAATTAACTAGAGAGATGATGGGGTCTTTTTCTCTGGACATCTTCTAAAAGAAGCTGCACCACTCCCTGCTAGGATGCTCTAACTGGAGTTCCTACACCAAGCCAGGGTTGAACTTGATGGCCCACCAGGATCCTTCCACTTTCATGATTCTATAAGTCTATGGTTCAGGAGACCATGAAAGAAGTTCCAATCCCTTCCACTCTTCCTACCTCAGTGGTGGCTCTTTGGAGCTTCTCTACCAGGATGGAGAGATTAAAAGGAATCAGATGGGAAAGCTCAGGGCTAATGGGCTTGCAATATTCCTTTCAAAAGCACAGGCAACAAAGACAATGGAAAATGAAACTGCCAAGATAAAGCCACCAGCAACCTACTGTGATCCTACTCTACAGGAAATCCATTCCAGAACTCCTGCACATCCAGACGTTAAGAGATTATCATGACTCCCGCCAATGTTTTGTCACCTACATTTATGACAACTAGCCCATTCCAGACTCCTTGGTCAGTTTCATGGGAAGGTCATTATTGCTTTGGCCATGCACCCTCCTTCAGGGTAGGAAATAGGGCACATAAATCACAGCTCCAACCCATACAATTTGTAGTACATTGGGTATCATGTTGCACGTGGTCCCCCAGACTTCTGTTCCTCCATGCTACCCTCAGACTCTTGTTTGAGCCACTACTTTTTGACCTTTTGATTCAGGACTGGTAAATATCACCCCTTCCACCCCAAACCTTACTCCATCCAACCTTTCTTGCCTTTCCCTTCAATAGCCTTGTATGGTTTGTGAGACTGCTTGATCTTTTGTGTGTGTCTATTAATTTCCAATAAAATATTCCGTTTGACTTCTAACTGGAATCATCTCTGCAGTTAGTCCTGGTATACACAGGTGAAAAGATCTTGCCATTACCCTCCTCTCACAGGCCTCCTTTGAACTATCACTCCCCAAATTCCAAGGAGACACTGACATTGCAGGTGGTCCTTAAAGTCCCCCATCTTTTAGGGTAACGGATGTGTTCAAAATTAAAGCACTAATGCATAGCAAATATCCTGCACCAGGAGAGGGAGACAGTAAGCAAAAAGATAGTACCTGGTATTTTCCCCTTGTACCATTTCTAGATGTATGAATGGACTTTTCTGCTTTAGCCTAACTTCCTTATTCTTTTCTCTCAGATCTCTTTCTGTTTCTTCTTCTCCAAGCCAGAGAGAGGCAGGCAGCACATGAAGCCTCCATAATGGCTGCAGACTTGAATGCAAGGAACCCAACATCACTGGCTTCTGTAGCCAAGTTAGGGACAATTTTAATGGATTTCCTGAAAAGCGATTTTTTTTTCTTACTAGTACAAGCGTCTAGAGTACTTATTTTTGATTTATAGCTAAATGCTTACAGCAGCAGCCTTCAGTACTCTGATAGTATGAATACTAAACAGTCTTACAAAAAGAAGGTCTAACCAACAGACTTGGAATTTGGACAAAGATCAACAAGATGAACAATCCAATGCTTTGCTCGTGGTTTGGGTAGGCACAATGCTCCCTTCCATGAAAGCTGGGCATTCAGGAAAGTTGGGCTGAACTACTCCTGGTGGGGCAAAGATCCCCGTAGGCCCTTCTTCTGCCTGCAGCTTTGAGCCTCAGATGCCTTTCCATCAAGGATAATTTTGCTGCACGGTACAGCAGCCTTGAAGTTGCTGGAGCAAATGTAATCCAACGCAGCAGACGGTTCCTGCAGAATGTCTGCACAATGACTCGCCCAATTTACTTCTTCACACATCACGTTTCTGAAAAAGACAGCAAAAGAAAACCCCTGTTTGCATAGATCTTTGCTCCAGTCTCTTTGGATTAGGAATGAAGTGCTGAAGAACCACATGTGGTAGTGTTTTATATTGATAATTTATTCCCAAAGCTATATGAAATGGAACTGGATAAGACGCAGAATACTATTTCTCTCGGGCGTCAGACTAGGGATGCAAGTGCACCCCACCCCTTGCTCCGTTCTACATAGGGGAAGACCTTTTGTTGGATTCAACCATCTCAAAGAAAGGAACGTTTTCAAATGTCTCAAAATTTATTCTGAGAAAATGCACACTTTGCTTTAGGTGTCAGTATACCTGTTAGGTGGACAGACCATTTCCAAAAAATACAGCTGACAATGATTACATTGCAAATGGAAATGATTAATTGGGAGAAAAATTGCAGAACATTTGCTTTCGGCAGAAAGTTGTGTAAATTAGGTAAATTGAGCAAATACATTCACAAATTGGGGAAAAATTTAGGGAAAATGTGTTCAATATTGTGTTAATTTCCACAAAGGAAGGCTGGCATACTGGTGGTCAGTTATGATATGATTTACACCATCACAACTCACTTTTTTTGGTCAGTGCAGGGGTCTCCCTACTCTCCAGTGAAATGGGAATGTGTCTCAGGGACAAAGTCACATGAAAAGGTGAGTTAGAATGTAGTATTGAAAGACACAGCTACAGGCAACACATAACATATCCTGATCAAAGATTCTAGCCAAAGACTCACTATGAAAATGACGAGACCAAGCACATACGTTGGATTGGACAGAATCACTTAGATGTATTAAACCTATGAACTGTTCGGGATGCGAGAGAACATAGTGTGGGACCCGCTGAGGAAGGGTGACCCTGAATGAAGAACCTGAGCCCCTGTGGCAATCCAACCACTTGAAATGTTGCCTGGTCCGCCCTGTCCTGGGAGGCCAACCTGAGGAGCCCTTCCTCCCAAGTCATGCAATTGAAAATGAGATTGTGCTTTTCTCCCACCTTCAAGGAGTAATGAGGTGCCACTCTCCAAATCTCTGCCCAGTACTCTGAGCACCCTTGGCCTAAGAAGACCTAATGCTCTGCCACCCATGGAAGGCCTACCAGGGCCTAGCCACATGCAGAACCTGCCTGACACAGCCTGGGTAGGCCTACTGTGCCCAAAACATACAGGAGACACTCCTGAAGAAGGGAAACACAACCCCTTGGAATTCATCAGCACTGGGACACCAAGCCACATGCTACCAGAGCTTCACACACTGCAGTAGCAATGCAGAAGGTACTGCTCCTTTCCTTGTATGTGCTCCAAACCTGAGATAGTGACCAAGGCTGCCACTACCCAAAATGGAAACTGAAAGCACAGTGCATAGCAACACACACAGTGTCCAACCACACCTGTTTCAACATTCAGGCCTACACCTCTGAGCATCAATGGCCAAAGATGAAGTCACTGGATACCCTGGGTTTAGATGTCCTCTGGCTCCCCTGTGTGTCTATTTTGTGATGTGACAAACCATGTTGACATAAGCTGCTGGCTATGCTTCCATATGTTGTCAAGAAAAAGGTGGCCCTTCCCAGAGGCATGTCTGTCCAAGGAACAGGACCAAAATATGGGAATGTTGATCCAAATATGGGAACAAAATGCAGATGGGATTCAGAGAAAGTTAGGGAAATCAAGGTTGTTGTTGTTTTCCTTGACATCCCTTACTCAAGCAGAAACCATTGATTCAGATCTTGCGTATATTTCAGATTAAACAATGCAGTTAGTTTGCTGGCTCCTCCCTCCAAGAGCTATTGCCCTAAGTGATAAAGGTCTGTTTGTTGAAGCCCATGGTTTTCCTCCCCTATGCATCTTGCATTTTTGTGCTGTGTTTTGTGATTGGAAGCTAAGTAGAAGCTAAAACCAAGCTTCCTTTGAAAGTTTGAAAGAAAGAGAGAGGCACACATCTCTGAGAAAATCTCATTGTAGGAGTGGAAATGAGTTAATAGTAGGGGATAAGCAATTTCTAGTTTGGCCATCTCTTCAGAGCTCAGGTAGTGTTTTTAGGCAAACTTTCAGCATCCACTGTTTAATAGAGATCTAGCGCAAATATAGGCCTACTTCACAAGGTAGTTATTAGGCCATTAAAAATATTACATTGCTCTGATAATGCAAATAACTCACGACAAGCATGCTGGTATGCTAAATATATGTGAATGATGGTGGTGATGATGATGTCCTGCTTTGAAATAGAAACATTCCACAGTGGAGTTCATGGAACTCTTCCGTATTTAATCCTCTTCCTCCCAGTGTTCTAATAATAAATAGCCCATGTGCCAAATCAGCTGCTTGGTTTTCTCTCCCATTTTATTTTAAATATTGGCAACACCTGTCAAAATTGTGAGAAATCTTTAAAGTCTCCCTTTCCTGCCACTCTGCAGTTTGCAGGTAGCATCCTGATGCTTCCGTTGATGGTGTTGGCAGCCGCCGTATATATTAGCACATCTTGACAGGTTTTTGCAGCAACTCTGCAGTCAATCAACCCTCCTTCGTCTGACCCTAGCAAATAAGTAAATAAATAATGAAATCTCCACGGAAAGTGATGCACAAGGCCTGGCATTAACAAAAGGAGGAGCACGGAGGGGAGAAACATTAGGTAAATGCAGGCGGCCAATTCTTAAAACTCCATGGCGATAGGATTTAAAACTTCTAGTTTCAACACACTGAAACGAGATCTCCAAAGTCATCGGCTTGAGTGATATAGAATGTTTATGAATATTCCAACTGCTCAGAAATCTGTTTTTTTTTAAAAAAAAAAAAAAAATGCTATAAGTACACCCAGCCTAGGGACCAGATTGCTCTGTTTGTGTAAAGGGTGGAAATGAGATACAGACAGAGCAATAATAGTCAACCGGTACGTAGTTAATTGGGTAAATTGGCTTATATGTGGGAGATAAAGACAGCAGAATTATAACTCCACCAAAAAATGGTGTGTAGTTTTCCAAGGAACTTGGTTTCTATAGATTAACTGAATTAACTATCCTCGAGCCTGGAGCCAAAGAGAGCAGTTGTTCATTTCAAATGACTAGGTTTCAAAGCCTCTATTACTGTTACTACTACTACTACCACGTTCCTCACTAGACTGTTAACAGTGCTATTATTCCACTTTCAACATCCTATGGAATCCTGGGGTTTGCAGATTATGGAGGGGCCTCCATAGGCCCATAAGTCCTCAAAGGTCCCTCCGTAAACTGCAAACCCCAGGATTCCATAGGATGTTGAATGTGGAATAATAACACTGTAACAGTCTAGTGCGGAAATGGTCTAGAAGGAATTACTGGTTATTATTACTGGTACTACTAGTATCTAGATATTTGAAAAGGGAGAAAAATCCTCTACATTTCAAGCTTTCTAATTTGTATACATGTCTAGAATGTTAAGGCAGGAGATATGTTTTAAAATCCACCCCCCCCATCACTCAAAGTCTTGCCAAATAGCTCTGTGGGAATGCTGCCAGCTCCTTCCGTATTTCTGCAAAAGTCGCTTGGAATATTTCCGAACACGGCAACGCACATTTGCCAAGTTAACGTGCATTTGTTTAAAAAAAAAAATCCTTTGATCTTTCAGACTCATAAATATGTAATAAAGTACATGATTGCCCTACTGATCCATCCTCCATCAATCTTGCATCTCCCTTTTATTGATTCATCAAAATAAGATATGATCAAGGTACAAAAGAGTTAAAGGAGCTATTTATTTTAATGTTTCCTTGGAGAGCTTGCATGTTATTCTGAGTACAAATTATCTACATAATATTTCATGAATGATGTTGAAGCATTAAAACTCACCTCTGCACTCCACGTTAACACAAAACACTGGCAGAACGCCATCTTTGCTTTGCTTCCAGTCTCTTAGACGGAATATGTAAGAGGTGGTGTCATCTTTCCTTGCTACACGTATGCCTCAGTTTTGGAAATAAATAAATAAATAAATGAGTAACGTAAACTCAATCAGCAATTTGCATTAGAGTTGTGGCGATAATTTTCGACACTTGCTTCCAAAGTAGCATATTTGACCCAGTGGAAAAGATGTACAAACATAAAACAAACATATTCACTGTTCCAGTGTGGCACCTTTTTTGTTTCCTTGCCTGCTACTTCTTGGTGCTACTTTCCTATTCTCCTGCCCCCGCTCCTCATTGACCCCAACTCCGAGTGAATCCTATAGACTTTGGCAAACGCATCTGATGTTGTTTGCATGCGCCCATGTAGCATCATAGCTGCATGGCTGTTACATTGATAAAATTCCATCAGTTGCCATAGCTAAGAAGTTCTTATGATAATGGTGCAAATGGGAAAGATGGCTGTGAGGGCAAGGGAAGCAAAGGAGGGAAATTTATTCATTGTGTTGTTATTGTGTGATTTCAAGTCATTTCTGACTCACAGCAACCCTAAGGTAAACCTATGACAGGGTTTTCTGGGACCAAGAGAGTGTGACACACCTAGGGTTGCCCAGTGGGTTTCCATGTCCGAGCAGAGAACTGAACCCTGGTCCTTTAGGGTTGTAGTCCAATACTGAAACCACTCACTGCAGTGGCTTAAAATATATCTATTTTTGTATCCATATATATATATATATATATATATATATATATATATATATGATTTATTTAAGATGGCTGGAATTCTCTATTAAGGTCTACTTTACCTAACTTTATGTATACTTAGCCATGAAACAGAGATACTAAGAAACCCTATTAGTGAATTGTGAAGATAACAGAACATGGGAAATTGTGTCCCAGTGTACATATCTGGTGTCCGAATGCATATCAGTTCTGATGTGTGTCATTCTCATTACTCATCATTCCCATTGTTCATTAGTCCTGCTGTGGTCACTTTGCCAATCCCCCTACTTTAGTAACACAACAGAAGCCCTGTCCTGAACACGGGGACAATTTCCACACTAGCCTGTTATAGCACTATTATTCCACTTTCAACGTCCTATGGAATCCTGGGGTTTGCAGTTTGGAGAGGGACCTTGGGCGCTATAACAGGCTAGTGTGGAAACGGCCTATGAAAAGTGCTCCATTCTATCTTCTGCAGATGTATGTCCACTCAATGTATGTATAGGCTCCTGAGATGATGAACAAATCAAAGCAATTAAAACACTGCAAAAACAAAAACAACAAAACAAAAGAGTTCAAACACGGCAATTTCAAACATTAAAGACCAAGAGGAACAGCACTGTTTGAGCTGCCTGCCAGAAGCTTAAAAGAGATGGGATCAATCTAACTTCCTTCGGTAGGGAGTTCCAAAGTTTGAGATGCTGCTGCAGTGAAAATCCTGATAGGTGTACCCACCAACCTAACGTCACAAGTGGTTGCGACATGCAACTTTGCCTCCTCTGAGAATCTCAAATTTGCGGTAGACTTATATGGGAGGAGGCAGTCTTTCAGATCTCCTGACCCCCGAACCATTTAGGGTTTTCTAGGTCAAAATCAGCATCTTGACTTGAGCTCAGAAGCAAATTGAGAACCACTGCAAAAAATATTCAAAATATGCAGGAAATCTGCCAAAATCAGGAGTCAATGATTTCACGCAAGAAAAGTTAAAACAAAGCCATTCCAGTTCAAATTCACTTTAAAAAAAACTGTGGGAGGGAAGAATCATATTTTCTAGCAGATGTTGCAGCTGGATTGTTTAAATAACTTTCAATCTCTTCCAAAACCAAGAACCAAAATTTATACGAGGTTAGATTAAGCTCAGAGAACATTCTATGGAATGATATTATAAGTAACAAAACCAAAGCCTGAGCCCCAATGGGCAGTGAGGCCATGAAGCAAATAAACTGAAATTTGGTTGGGAATGAGGGGAAATTATACAAGCAATAAATTGAATGAGTTATATACGATCGGCAGTAAAATCTACATTTCACATCACAAGGGAGAAATAAGGTGGATCACTTAAGTGTTTGCTTCATGATTCTTCCTCACAGAGGAGAAACAAGAATTCACATTTCTCTATGATACCATAATCTGACAAGCTAAAGGACCATCGGCTTTCTCTGTAACATATTTACAGCAGCTGTCGGAGGCTGGCTTGTGTCAAGAGGCATGGACAGATTTTTCTGGTTGCCTTTTTTTAACCCCACAGTAACTTTATGGCATTGACTTTTTAGCAGAACATCAACCTATGCTGCAAATGTAATAGGCTAAGGGCAAGATCCAAGACTGTGCTTGCATAGTGTAAATCTACACTTCCATAATCACACAGTGTTTGCACTATGCCACCTTCAGCTATATATTGCCATTGTGCCTAGTTATGGTTTCTTATGCAATCCAGAATGTTTCTGACATCCCAGTTAATCAGGTGGTACATTAAAGCACTGACAAATAGTTATGCACTATCCAAGAATGTGCAACTGGTGGAATTCCAACTAAAGTAGACTCATCAAATCAATTGTTGAATGGGAAGCCAACATACAAGTAAATCCATTCATTCAAATGATTTTACACTAGTCAGGACTAACTATAGCATTTAAAGCCATGTGAAATGGTTACACTTGTAAAACTCTGCTTATGCAAGCAAGGCCATTTCACAACAGCTAAAAAAAAAAGTACATCTGCATTGTAAGGAAGTTTATACAGGTGCATGAGAGCCAAAAGATTCTGGCCTAATCCCTCAGGAATACAAATAAGAGTTCAAGGAATACAAAGCTTTGGTAACTTTTTTTGGAAGAGGAAGTAGGGGTGTTCTTGTCATAACTTACCTGGAGAAGGAAAGATTGCCAGGAAGCTGAAGATTTCTCTGAATTGGAGAAGATGGGAGTTAAAGCAGTGGAGGGTCCCTAGCAAAGCGTGGCTACAGATGACATGCCTCATCCTTCATTGAAAGAGGGAGAGAATAACAATGAGCTGCAGTTTAAGTAACAAATGCTGACCCCATTACAATAATAAGAGAACTGTGGCTTTGAAGGAGATGGTCATAAATATCATGGCAGTTCCTCCCTAGTCTTATTGCTGACAACTGTCTTATCTGCTTGCCTAGCAGTACCCTCCCACATTTCTGTTTTGCCTTGATGATGGACAGACTACGTTTTGAACTATTCTGTGTACTCTTTGCTGGCTCATGTACCTGGACTTCTGACCTGTTGATACAAGTTTTGGACTGGCTAAAGACAACTCTTATGCTTCTTCCTATATCTTGATCTAGACTGGACTGACAATTCAACCACTCCTACACACTAACCTGCTGCCATGGGCTCTTGCTGATTTGTGTTTAGGACAGCTTTCTAGCTACACTGAGCCTCAGAAGGGTGAAGGATGCTCCTTTTCCCCAGCTGTGCAATGACAGCCAGCCAAAGGCCAAAGGTAGTTCCATTCTGCTGGCCACTCTTCAGCCATGGAGTGGCTGGTTTCTGTTGCACAGCTGAAGAAAAGCAGGGGGTGCTTTCCTATTTGCTACTGATAATAATATTTATTGGGGTGTAACTGCGGGTTAAGCAGCATAAGTCACCAAGAGCATTCCACTCAAGATTTGTCTCTTGAGGTCAAATTAGATGATATCTTTGTCATATTTAGAAGATGTGCTATCTCAAGTGATGAAAGATGTAGAATCATACACTCATGGAATCAGAGAGTTGGAAGGAACCTCATGGGCCACTGAGTCCCACGCCCTGCTCAGTGCAGGACCTCCAGTTAAAACAGGTAGCTGTCCAGATTACTTACACACACACACACACACACACACACACACACACATATATAATGTTTATTAGGATTTTCCACATAAAATAAAATGTGAACAATTGTCAAACTTGGTTTTTTATATTAAACATACTAAACAGATTCTTTCTGAAGTTTTTCAGAGAGGGAGACCCCTCTAGGCAATTGGTTCCATTGTCAAACTGTTCTTAATTTCAGACATCAGTTTGTAATAGCAAGTGATTCTTCTGACATATGTTCTTTATAGTAAACATGCTTTGTTTTGTGATTAGCCATTGGAAGATGAACACAGCCTTAATTTGCAAGTCTGATTGTGAAAGCACTGCTCCCTGACAAAATTGTGAGTGGAAAAACCTATTAATCACAAAGAACAAACATTCCCCTTAACATCAAGGTTGACCCAGGATTGGCTCACTGACATTTGATAACTGAGATTTTGGTGCTCAGCCAACCCCTTTCCAGGAAACCTTCAGACAGAACATAACCTGATTCCCCAAACTCTAAACGTTAGCTTTCCCAGGGCTGGATACCTCCAAAAAAAGGCCCCAAAACTCAATTGAGATGTATACATATCATTATTGATCTGTTTCTCACCAATTCCCTTCCAGATGTGTCTTCCCAGCACATCTATGATTGCCCATCACAGTCATTAAGGGGGGGGGGTGAAGAAAGGGGAAAGAAACTCAAAGAACACACCAAAAGTAGGGGGATAAAAGGATTTGGAAAAACTAGCATGACAGAGCAGAACCCTCTGAGAGGATGCAGGTATACTTCCTGTATCCTTTAGGACCCCTGTTAAAAGGCACAATTCCAGCTGTAATAAAGAGATGTTCCCACTCTCTTCTGCTCCTTTTCTTGACTCTCTTCAGTCCCTCCACTTTCCTGCTCATCTATCATTCCTCTCACCACCTTTCCTGCCTCAATTCATATTCTTCCTTCCCAGTAGTATCCTTTACTATTGGGGTAGCACAAGCCTTTGTCACATGTGCAAAGTAATTGTGTGTTGTTGGCATCATCATTATCAACATCGTCATCATCATCATCATTATCATCATCATCATCATCATCCTGCTTTATTCTCAAGCCCTTTTCGCATCTTACCTTTTCGCAGTGCTGCGGTGCGGGGCTCGCGCGAACAGCCTCCAAAGACAGGCTCTCATATCCAGGGTCCTTCGGCTCCGCATGAGCTTCTTGCTCGCACGAAAGCCCCGCCTCTTCCTTTCGCAGTGCAGCCTGGGACCTCCCAGGCTGCACTGAGTCAGGAAGCGTGACTGGTCCGGCTCCTGAGGCTCCGCAAGCAAGATAAGGGTGCGCGGGGGCCCGGAGCAATGCGTGACCGAGCAGCATTTTCAGCTTCAAGACGAAAATGAAAAAATGCATGCGTGGTCTGCGTCAGGC
Organism: Cyclura pinguis; assembly: GCA_030412105.1. Lineage (NCBI taxonomy): Eukaryota > Metazoa > Chordata > Lepidosauria > Squamata > Iguanidae > Cyclura > Cyclura pinguis. The sequence continues at coordinate 5,270,312 of CM059608.1, forward strand.
CCTTGAGCATCACGCAAATGTGAGTGTGTCGTGTGGACCACTCCTCACATGTGTGCGACGCTCAAGGCGCCCTTTCGCATTGGAAATGCCATGCAAAAAGGGCCTCAGTCTCAGGCCATTTCTGTGCTACACTGTTCTAGTGCTATTATTCCACTTTCAACATCCTGTGGAATTTTGGGGTTTGCAGTTCACTGAGACCAAAGAGCTCTCTGGCTAAGAATTCTAAATGCCCCTCCCTAAACTGCAAACCCCAGGATTCATAGGATGTTGAAAGCAGAATAATAGCACTATAAGAGTGTAGTGTGGAAATGGCCTAGGACTCAAGATCACATAGGATTGCCAGGGAGAGGGCTCTTGTAGAGGTTGTATAGAAGACAAAATTTCAGCAGAGGTTTCTGTTCATGCAACCAGGTAACAAACAACATCTGCTGAAATTTCCCTCTTCTGCAGAACCATTAAAGAAAGAGAAGCCTCCTCCAGTTTTCATTCTAACAACACTATAGTTAAGTAAATCAACCCAACTAGACAACTGTGCAAATCAGGATGCAATTTTCCTTTACCTTTCACTCTTTTATGGTGCAGTTCTGCACTCAGAGGATCAAAACAGCTTAAGGAAAGGTGTTTTATGTTCAAACGGTGTGTGTGTGTGTGTGTGTGTGTGCGCGCTAAAAAAATGTGAAAACATTGCAGGTTGATGCCATGCTGCAATGGAATGGGCTTAGAAATGAAGACATGCACAACTGACATTGTCTGGAAGCAAACAAATTGATCCACCCATTCCTAACCATGGTATCTGTGAATTCCCATCCATTATCAGAATATATCCCCTGCTGCCTCTCCCTGCGTTTCCAGTGACCATATGATGACTATCACATCTGAACTCAGTCCTCCACTCCAGAATCTAAGAGAGCTGTGGGATGTCTTTTACCTGTGGTCAGTGGAAGAAAAATCTATTTTTCTTCAACTCAGAACAATCCCAAATGAAACAGCTGAACATGTCCTGTAGACAGGAAGATGCTGAGGTCTAGCTTTATTAACCACATCTTGGAAAGCGAAAGGAAGCCGCATTTGTTTGGATCCCGGTTCATATTGTTTAAATTGGCCTGTTTTAACTCTCTGTCTCTCCGTGATTTTGGTCTGAATGGGAAAGGGGCGTGGAATGACACAGCTTTGATTTGTAAGGTGAAATAGCTATTCTTAGCCACTTTCATATCAAGGCCCCTGGTAGGAGGAAATGTAAGGGCTCTGTGCTCCCTGCAGAATCAATAAACCCTTTTGCCGATTCCCCACAGGAAATGAAATTGCAGTGGAGAGAGAAGGCAATTGTTTAAAATGCAGTAGATGAGTAAAGTTCACAGGTTCCCTTGTAGGACTTCTCCATGATATGTTTCCCACCAAGGTGCGGAGGAAAGGGGGCTCTTTCTTTGCTCACACATTGAAAAGAAGGTTATTTCTCAACAAATATGCCCCTCTTTTATCTTCCCACAGCTATCGGAAAAACACAGCTAGAAGCCTATGATTGTACATGTCTTCCATTCTCTGAACAGAAGCAACTGAAGATATTGGTTATAAGACAAGGCCCCGCACCATGCTTTTGTAATGTAAATCTATGCTTGTTTAATGAAGTGGTAGTTCTGCTATATCACCCTTCTGATTAATATTGACATTGTGCAACCAGTTGCATATTTGTACATATGCTCACTTGTACAGTGGGGAGCTGTACAGAGGCTGTTTCCACACTAATATGCTATTACACACCATCGAAGATGGTGCAGGAACATGTGCAACAGCTGTACTTGAGGAACACTGCTCACACAACTGTAAACTGAATACAGATATTACGCCATGCCCAAAACAGTGCACATAAGGATTGTGCAATAAGTTATCCACTAGGTTGCACATTCAGTTCTCCGCTGGATAGTGCAACCTTGCCATTTAAAGTAAGGGCTGCATAGGACTCACAAATATTGATAATATGCAACTCTGATATAGGATCTTAGCCATTGTTTCCTTTTAAAAAAATCACAATAAGCCTTGGAGTCTAGCCTGTAGTTTGAACTCCTTGGCATGTCTTCCACATAAATCCCTACTCATGAAAGCCTAATGCATGATGGGTAAAAGGAGAAAATACAAGGTGAAGTGGAAAGGGCAAAGAATGTAGTTTAACCTAATCTGATCATCTTAAGTTTATTTTGATGCCGGCTGCAAGTCAAATTCACAAGGACTGTGATGCTCAGGAGTCCCCCAGGAGTCCCCCAGTAAGGGAAATATTTGTTCACTTAATCTGTTTATTACAAGAATATGTAAGTTACTAATGCAAATATCCAAAGCTGTCTTACTAGTGGCACGTATTCCAACTGGTGTGTGTTTGCTTGTGTGTGTGCATGCACACATGTTTCCAATTTTGAGCTGCAAATTAGATTCTCAATCCCATAGTCAGCTACAGTGCTCATTAAGAAGATATACTGGATCTCAGCATATAGGTTGCTTTTCAGCCTCTTTGCTTTGAAGGAAACAGAACAGTAGCTTAAGAGCCTGAACAATGGATCTCTTAAGGCCTCATCTCAGCTAAGAAGGCTTCTGGGCCCAGGTGGTTTTTGGGCTGAATGGGGGGCTATCTCCCCCCTCCATTTTGAGGGGGCACATCCCCCCAACTCAGTACAGAAAACTCAACTGTATCCATGGAGACCCTCTATATTATTATTATCATTTATTTATATAGTTCCATCTATATACATGGAGCTTTACAAGTAGAACAACCAAAAACATTGGGCCCTGCCAAAGGCGTACAATATAAAATATGTATATGCATACACAATCACAAAGGGAGGACAGGGAGAATAAAACTACAACATTCCATTGTAAAATGAGTTATCCGGGTAAAAAAACTGAAGTCCAAGATAATATAAAACAAACTGACAAGTACATGTAATCAGACTATACAAAAGTATAAAACAACGTTAAACTAAACTCCAAAAGCTTTTGAAAACAAGAAGGTTGTTGCAGCATCATCAAGATTTTAGCTCAGATGGAGAACCTCCATGGATAAAACATGCTCTCCAGACCTCTTGCTTTTCACATAAGGAGGAAAATGTTAGTGGATGAGACAGAGCTAGTAGTATGCTCCCTTTCTCTTGTTACCAGGCCATGCACCCTTACTCCATGATATGGTTTACTTGGCAAAATATTTAACTGGCATGAAATATAAATTATACCCTGCTATGACTGGGAGCTTGCTGGCAAAGAGGAACTGATTGCATGCATGTGTTGCAAAACTAGGTCAGAAAGAGACCTCAGGCCATGGCTAAGTCATAGGGAAGAACTGGACAATGGATTAGCAGATGTCCCTCAACAACTCTACCTTTAGAAACAATAGCACCAGAAATTGCTTCTACTGATTGTCAACCTTCTCCCTTAGTCTTTCAAAACTCTCCCTTTTGTCCCATCACCTGTCCCATCATTAAGGAGCTATCACAATTCCCATTTTGTCACCTAATGCTAAGGCTATTAGGCTTGTTCTGGACCCCACTGTCCACTCTGAGAATTCCATTGTTTTCCTGTCAGAGAGCCATTAACACCTCCCCTCTCACAGTGGAAAAAGAGTATTTAAACCCTAGCTTTTTACCAGATAACTTGTAGTACTTTTGGCATACTCACCATCACTCTGACACTCCAATTTCTGATTTGTACTACCCTTAGACTCCTAGTCTAAACCACATGGCTTTGCTTCTCTCTGTTGGATTGCTAAATATCACCCACTTCACCCAAACTCCCATTATCCAACATTTCCTCCCTTTTCCTTCAGTTAGCCTTGTGTGATTGTGAGACTGCTTGTACTTTGTGTGTGTGTGATTGTTAATTTCACCAATAAAACAAACAAGCTTACTTTTGACTATCCGGCTGGTTCTTCCCTGTACTAGTACCTATATACACAAGTGTAAAAGATCTTGTTAGATTACACACACACACACACACACACACACAGACCTCTTCTTTGAGCTAATATTCCCCACCATTTCACAGAGGTACTAGCATTACAGGTGGACCCCTGAGTCACCCATGTTTTGGTGTAACACTCTCATGTGGAGTACTCACATTTACCAAAAGCCTGAATAGGGATTATATTCAACTAGAATGTACCTTGCACATGCACCATACTGGGACACTAGACTAGCTCCACATGGAGGCCTGGATATGGCCCCAAATTTGCTTCATTCAAATGTTGAGACTTCACCTTCATTCTTCTTCTTGTCCCTCAAAGTCTTGCAAAATCAAGCAATGTTATTAGCAGCAGCAGTAGCATAAAAGCACGTTGTCTCCGTCAGTCTAATTATAGATATTGAAATATGTGGTATTAGTTAATCTCCAAAGCAGTCCCCTGTTCAAAAGCTGCTGCCAGATTTATGAACAAGCTAGCTTCATAGCTTCTAAGAACTGTCTATAACTTGGGAGGAAAATCTAAAACTAAATTCAGGCTTTGAACAATTGTTGGTGCAATAGATCCCTTTTCCAAGCTCCCACCACCACCATCACTTCCAGCTCTTGGAATTGCTTGCTTTGCCGTCCCTACTCATAAAACCTCTGTCTGATTCTCTGGCCCCAAGACAGCACTATTCTAGATAGGCAGATGTGTTTCTTGGTGAGTTCATTTTGGTAGCACATGACCTAACTCCTTTAATAAGTCCAAAACAAAATATATCCAGGCACAGCAGCAAACTACAAAGCGTTTAAGGTTTATTCAATAACATACAACCTGAATATCTGGAATTATGTTGGCGGCATAAAAAGTTAAAACAAAATAATGTTTTTCCTGAACTCTTTCCTCACTCTCAGTTCCCATCAAACCAATCCCTGTTGTGCTCCTATCCATGCGTAGACTAAACATTTCTCTAGTCCTAACTGACTCAGTCTTTAGATGCCACTCTCAAGATCTAATCTATTCCTTTCTGCTCTAGGGCCATTTCCCCACTAGACTGTTACAGTGCTGTTATAACTTGAGGTCCCTCCCTAAACTGCAAATCCCAGGATTCCATAGGATGTTGAAAGTGGAATAATAACACTATATTAGTCTCGTGCAGAAATGCCCTAGAACAGAGGTGGGGAGAGTCTGGCCCTGAGGGACTGCCACTGGCTGTCTTTGCAGCCTACCAGATTTCCTGGACCCACAAAAGAAAAAGGGGACTACAGCAGTAGAAGCTAGTGGGAGTGTCAATGAACCTTTTAAATGGGTTCCCCATTTTCCAAAATAACAAACCGACTTCCATCTCTTTCTGTGTTTGCTTTTTTCTGGACATTTTGTTGCTGTTGATTTTGCTTCGCTTTATATTTTGAGCAGTCCATGCTCCTCCCCTCCACCGAATCTCCCCAGGGCATAAAATTGCCCTCTAGATCAGCTGCAGTTGCCCACTGTTGCTCTGCCTCTTCCTAGAATATCACATGGAGATGACATGGTGCACACAGGCAAGCATACACATGTGCACATGCACACAATCTTTTGCCTTGCATATTTATGCCTTTGCAAGAATGAAAAGTCATTTTTATGGCATGTTAGCAAGATTTATGCTATAAATATTATATTACAAGGTTCAACTGCGGTGCTATTTTTGAACATATCCACACTTTGCCTCAGATCAGCATGTCACTTAAATATTTCCTTTGAAGCCAGCATTTTTTAAAAATTAAAACACAACATAAAAAATTCCAGCATTAGGGTTGGTTCCTATCCCTCCACTCCCTGACTTTTTCCTACCCTCCTCCCTTCTCTTTTTATTTCATTTTATTTTTTCCTCTGTCCCGGCAGTACATGTCAAAATGTCTCTATGAAAATAAGACATTAAAAAGTTATAGGCTTGACTTGGGGCCTCGACCGGGCCTTGGAAAGGCAGGCAACATCGCTTTAATTGAAGGAGACAATGTTGTCAACCGACCCGCTCTTCCAGTGGGCAAGCCCAGCAGTATTGTATTCGTCAACGTGATTCTACCTGACACTTGAGTGAAAGCATTTTGTGCTAATTTGCTCAGCACTTGTCTGGTAAATCTGAAAAAGGATGAGTGAGAAGGTGATAGGTGGCCATTAAACAGAATAAACAGCCTCTGGGAAAGAAATGCCATATTATGAACTTGTTGCTTTTCTGTTTAGATTGGGGGGCAGAAGACTGGAAGTAGAAGGAAGGGTTCAACTGGCATGTGGCAACCTCTACTGCAGCTTCACCCAACTCAGTGCCCTCAAGATGCCATGGACTACAACTTGTAGGAACCACCAGGCAGACTGCTCTAACAGTTCTGTAACTACCAGCATCTGCTTTGGCCTGGAGACTCATACTCACATCCAGAGAGAGCCTTCCTGAGCAGAAGGAAATTCTGTCCTTTCACCGCCACAAGTGATGGTCTTCTCCAGGACTGTACAGTTCATATTTTGTCCATGACACAGAAGCCTATGATGTGAATCTTGCAAACATCAAGGGTTAAATAATCAATTCAGAATCCAACCAGTCCAGCTTTGTTAATCCTTTTCTAGTGTTATCTGCCCCCCCCCCCCGCTCCATACCTAACTTGACAACTGAGGGCATTTACTTTTCTCACTTCCTTTCTTCTGAATCAATTTAATATTGGTAAAAAAGTAGAAAATGCTGATGAAGATGGAGGTGACGACAAAAAGGAGGAGGAGGAGGAGGGAGAGACATACAACCTTGGGTTTATTCTCATACTGCTCTGCTTTTGCTGATAACAGGCAGGAAATAGCTGTGTCAAGGAAAGGAGGGTGGATAAACAGCTCACTCTGTGGTCTCTAATTGGTTCATACTTTTGGACTGTGAAGAATAGAAGAAGGAGGTGGAGGAAGGCTGGAAGGCAGCCTAACAAGGAACACATGGGTATCAGCAAACTAAACACAGCTGGTCCCAGAGCTGCCTTTGACCACCCGTTCCATGCTCTCAATATCCTTCATATCACATTGTTATTGTCATAGCCCCGGATTTCAGTTGCGGAGAGGATGTGAGCACTGCTGGGATAAAGAAGGCTGCATATCACGGCTAATGAGAAATCAAAATAAGAACTTCCGCTTTTGCTCATTCCTTTGCTGACTTTCTTCAGAGTCTTTTTATCTCTTCCAGTTCCTCGCAAGAATTTAGTCACTGTTGAAAGTCCCCATGGTGGTGGGGTTGGTTCTTCTTCTCTCCAGCTCCCCAGCCCACACACACATGAGAGGACAATGAACAAACAAGGTTTCCTAGCTTATCATGCTCACTTAAGGATACTCACTAATTAAACCAAGTCATTATTGTCATGTGCATGGTTGTCAGCATAAAATTCATTGGCTGGTACTCCACTGGTGTCAGACACACTGGCCCTTTTCGCACAGCATTTGCCATGCAAAAGGGCCCCTGGATCGTCACATGACTGCGAGGAGCAGTCCACATGACGCACTCACAATCACACAACGCTCCAGGGTCTGGCAGGCACCGATCATGCACTATTTCATTTTTGGCTGCGAGCCAAAAATGGTGCGTGATCCCACATTGCTCCGGGCCCCCGTGTTCACTTTCCATGCATGCGGAGCTCCAGAGCCGTGGTGCTTGCACTTCCTTCCTCAGCACAGCCTGGGAAAATCCCAGGCTGCACTGTGGAAGGAAGAGGCGGGGCTCTCGTGCAGGCAGGCAGCAGCTGCAGAGCTGAAGGAACTGGGATGCAAGAGCCTCTCACTAGAGGCTGCTCGCGTGATCCCCATGAGCACCCCAGCTCCACAAAGAAGGTGAGTTGAGGAAAGGGCCACAGATAGGATCAGACTGGCAGTTGTAATTTCTTGATCATTGTGTAACAGACATATTCAGTTCATGGCTGCATTTTGGGCCAGAGTTCTGCAGATGTAACCATTGAACATGCATTTGCACATTCATGGATGGTGCATAGCTATCCATCAGTGCCCTCAAGACACCATTTGATTGCTAGGATTGTGGAAAAAGCCATTGTGCATTCCTCACTGCACAATGGGACTATAAGCAAGTACATTAACAGATAATGCAATGGGTTGCACTACTTTGGTATTCAGAAGAAGGGTGGAATAGACCAACGAGAGTAATCAATGAGAGACACAGTGCAGGACACAACAAAGCATCATAATTCTGCATTTGGATCAATGCTACAAAACTCTTTTCTACAGACCGCTCCCCACTTACTATTTCACTGCTGCCACATCTCCCTCATGGCTGCTGGAACATTGTGAGGGTTTGAAAGAACTACCTGGCTATGTTACTCTGCAATCCACTGAGATCCTCCAGAAGTAGAATAAGATTATGTATTCATTCTATGTTTGTCTGCAGCAACATAGTAAGGTCCATCTTCTATACTTCCTACTCTCGAAGAGCAGTGCTTTGTCTGGGGAGAAGGTGTCTTTGGTTGCTGTGGAAGGTAGAAGAGAACACCAACCTCTACAACTACCAAAAAGAAAGGCATACCCAGGTAGATGACAGACTATGGCCGTTTCCTTCCTACACTGTTATACTGCTATTATTCCACTTTAAACATCCTATGAAATGCTGGGGTTTGCAGTTTAGTGAGGGGCATTGAGCATTCTCAGCCAGAGAGCTCTTCGGCCTCAAGTAAATGACAAACCCCAGAATTCCACAGGAGGCTGAAAGTAGAATAATAGCACTATAACAGTGTAAGGTGGAAATGACCTTAGGGTTACATATGTAACAGGATGCCAGTCATATGTAATTATGTGAATGTAGATACACACAAGCCAAGCATGATGCAGGATCTTGGCCATTCTCCCTTTGTTTGCTGGAAGTCATGTCCAGTGAATTTTTCCTAGCATACTTCAAAATGAATGCGGGTTTCCCAAAATTTTCTGAAGAATTCCCAGAGGAAAAAAACAGAGGAAAAATGAGAAATTGATATGTCAGTTTCAGACACTTGTTTTTTTGTTCAAGTTTAAGCTTGTTTCAGCCCACTTCTGCAACTGTTTTTCAGTTGGCATCCGTAGATAATTTCAGATGCATTTCTCCTAATACAAACTTTTGTATGTTAGCTAGCATGAACGCTTTTGCAACTAATTTTCCTCTCTTGATTATTCTCACAGATGCAGACATTTTCCTGACCACTTTCTCTTAATATACACATTTTCAAAAAATGAGTAGGTACATTGTAAAATTTGGAGAAGTCCAAATACAGAAGGCTCCCTGTATTTTAGCTGCGTATTTATTTAGACAGAGGTCATATCCGCACTACACTGTTATAGTGCTATTATTCCACTTTGAACATCCTATGGAATACTGGGGTTTGCAGTTTAGGGAGAGAGCTCTTTGGCCTCAGGAAACTACAAACCCCAGAATTCTACAGGAGGTTGAATGTGGGAAAATAGCACTATAACAGTGTAGTGCAGAAATGGCCAGAGTGCAATCATATTGAGGAACTTTTCTGTGGCTGTTCTAGCATATCATAGAGAAATTGTCTAGCCTACACTGCCCTGAGAATTTTGTTACTGGGCAGTTTAAATAAACAATTAATAAAAATTTCTAGCCCAATCATCTCTTTGCTGCACACTTTTTCTACTTTCACAGAGTGCTAATTATTCAAGGATGCTTTGAGATGAACTTAAGAAAGTTCCTTAGTGGGACAACAGGACCCAGAATCCCTTAACCAGTAGGACCACAAGGCAAGATGCCTGTGGGATTATGGGAGTTGTGACATACAAATGGAACTTTTCCAAGCTCTAAATTTAGAAATGTATTCTCTCCAGCCGCATTTTTCAGTGGAACAGTCAATCCTGCTAAGCTGAATTTGAGCTAAAATGCATTACAAGGAAGGTGAAGTGAAAGTTCTTCCTGGGCTATTTAATTCAGAATTGTTCTTCCACATATGTGAGTTTTTCAGCTGATGATATTGAAATTTAAATGCATGTGTGTGTACAGGATTTGTGGCTCTTAACATAACCATTGACAATTGCTTGTGTGCAATGAACCTATAATAAAGAAAAAAAATGAAAGCAATGTGGGATAGACTAATTTTCCAGGTCTACTCATTTGCTTTAGGAATGTTTACATTGCACTCTGTTGTCCCAAGATCTTTCATATAGATGCCACTCATATCCTTGAAAGCACTTGAAATCATCATACTTTTCTTTTTATTTCACATTATCTCCACTACAGCCTTGTGAAGTAGGCTAGAATAAGAGAGTCAGTGGTTTGAGGACACTGAGAAGTTGTTATCTATGCACAGAAGGGCAACCAAGATGGTAAAGCATGCCCTATAAGAAATGGCTGAAGGAGATGGATTTCTTTAGCCAATGAAAAAAAGATGGATATGGTAGCCATATTCAAAAATCTGGGATGCTGCCCTGTGTAGGAGGATCAAGTTTGTTTTCTGCTGCTCCTGAGAATAGAGCCCAAAAAAATGAATCCTAGTAACAAGATCTTTTTCAATTAAACATTGAGAAGAATTTCACATAATTCTATGTACAGTATAACATAATAATAGTAATAGTGGTTGGTGCTGTGAGCCTTCAAGCTGTTTCCAACTTATAGTGACTCCAAGGGGAACCTATCACAGGTTTTTCTGGGCCTGAGAGGCTGAGAGTGTATAATGCATGCAAGGTGACCCAATGGGTTTCCATGGCCAAGCAGGAATTCAAACACTTATCTCCAGGATTGTAGTCCAACTTTTAAACGACTACTCCACACTGGCTGGAATGTAATAGTACCACTCCAGAATCCAAAGGGAGGGGATCTCACTAGCTGCTGGGGCCAAGGCATGATGGATCTGTGCTTGGCTGCTCCTGTCTTCCTCATGGCCAGAGCAGTGGCAGATGGGATAGCTGGAGTGCCTTTCATCAACACCAGGACACAAAGCATGAAGGTGCAAGATTGTTTCCTGGTGCTCCAGAAGACAGTAACAAACCAATGGATTGAAACTACAAGAAAGGAGTTTCAAACAAAATATTAGAAAGAGTTTGCTGGTGGTAAGAGCTGTTCAGCAGTGGAACAGAAGGTCATGGTCTTTTCTTTGTTGGCAATTTTTAAGCATAGCTTGAATGGCCACCTGTCAGGGATGTTTTAGCTGCGGATTCCTACACTGGCAAAATTAAACATGATGACCCTTACTGTCCCTTACATCTCTATGATTCTATTTTAACTCAATGAAGTTTGCTTGGAATTCGAACACTGATTATGGTGGTTTCGTGCCCAACATTTTGTCTACGGGCCCCCTACTTTCACGGGTTCAGCACTTGCAGTTTGGTTGTTCATAGGTTTTTTATTTAATTAATTTATTTAAAAATTTACTCTATTTGGCTCTGCTATGGAAAAAAAATGTGTTCTCTTTAGGAATCTCTATGCATTCCAGCATGATTCTATGGTCAGCTTCCAGCAGAAGTAGAGACAGAGTCACACTGGAGGACCTAGAAATTCCTAGAGAAAACACTTCTCAAGGCATTGCTGGGTTCTGCAGCATAGCTCTATCACTACTTCTGGTGGAAGATGACCATAGAATTGCACTGGAGGACCTAAAAAGATTCCAAGAGAAGTGTTGTCAGCTAAGAAAAATAGCATTTATGATTTTTATTTTTATTTTTTCCACTTTTGTGAGGGTCTTGCACCCCTAGCCCCTGCAAAAGTGGAGGGCTTACTGTATACCACTGTGATTGTGAAAAGAACCATAGAGGATTTTTTTAAAAAAAAAAGCCAGTGTGATAAGAGAACTACAAAATATGCCTTGTCCAACTATATATTTCAGTAAATAAATAAACACAAAACAAAGGGTTTGTGGATCAATCCTTGGTCAGTCAGATCTTTTAATTGGGGCAGGAGGAAGAGATGAGCTTCTGGAGCCTCGGAATTAGTGCTTTTTTTCAAGAGTCCTTCCATCTGCCTCAAGTGGGATTGAGGCCAAGTCACAAAGTCAACAACTATTTTCTCCTCGGCTTCTTAAGGCAAACATATCTCACCCGGAGAATGAGCCGGAGAGACTTTTCATCTTTCAAAAACTACCATGATGTTGTGGAGCCTGATACAAGGTTGTAGGGTTGTGGGGGAGGACTGACCATTATAGAAAGGCTGTGAAAAAGGGACTGGGTAATGATGACAAAGGTCCATCTGACTCGCATCAGAAGGTGAGCCTGGGACTTCAAACAACGGCTGGAGAGCAAAAGTGTTTGCTTGTGGTTTCGGGCTCTGACTTTTATCCTCGCTTCTCTTTGAAGGGGATGCAGCTGAGTGAAAGGGAATAGAGGGGGAGAGAGATGAAATCAAGCCTTTTGGACGCAAACTTTGTCCTGGAAGAATTACGTGCGAGAGAGGAAAGATGAAAAGAAGTGTGCTCTGATTGCTTGGAAGAGATTTACCCTTCAGTTTATTTGTTTTTTCAGGTTTGTGTGCTTAGAAAGGAAGAAAGAAGAGGAGAATTTTCAGTCCTTGAGTGGAAATAAAGGCTGTCCGTAGAGTAGTTAGCACAAATCCCAAGTTTAAATTATGATATTGAAATGTAGTGGGTGCAAGTGTGGGACTGGGATTTGGGAGAACCAGTTTCAAACCACCACTAGTGGCATCTTGTGGCCTGAATTACAGTGGTGTGGTGAAGATTCTCCAGGCTTTACTCCCAACTTTCAAAGATTTTCTTTCCCCAGTGTGGTGAACCCTCTCTCAATAACAGCTTGAACGCCTCACATATCATCTTTGAAGCTCTTTGGCCTCAGGTAACTACAACCCCCAGAATTCTAGAGGATGTTGGATGTGGAATAATAGCACTATTAACAGTGTAGTGCAGAAATGGCCTATGTCCAGTGTGGAAGAAAGATTTAATTGTCAGTCCAGCTAGCTTTTGGACCTAGAATGGGTATAGGGGTGTCATTTTGATCTCCACCTCTAGCAACGGTATTTCTTGGACTGACCATGCTGGAAGACCTCAGGGCTGTGAATCTTTCCCAGCCCTGAAATTTTTTCACTAGCCATGTTTGGTTTTTAACTCAAGAAGTTTTGCATACCATGAAGAATGAGTCTATGATCTTGTATAAGAGTATGGGGCCAGAAGACAGAGTCAATAAGGCCACTAGTTAAGAAGGCATATCCTGAATTGTTTCAGTCTTCTGAGTGAGAAAGAAGATGGGGTAAAAATGAAGGCATTGCCCCACAGTAAGAATTCTAACCCTCCCATGAAATTTTCCTTCGGTCCCCAAATGTATTAGCATTGTATTCCTAGCAGAGCATTTAGAAATAAGAGTTTAAGAATGAAAACAAAAGGAAATGGTAGAATCCTGCAGAACACCAACATTAACATTTTTTAAAAAAAAAACATACTAAAACACTGTACATGTACAAGGAAGACTTGCCGTGCATGGAACTGGCAAAACTACCTCTGAGTATTCCATGACTAAGAAAATCTTATGAAATTCATGCGGTTGCCATGGGTCGACAGGCAACTTGAAGGCGCCCACACACGCACGCACATTTTGTATGCTGCAGAATTCGCTTTCCGTGCCTCTAAAGCTGTGCGCGAAAATTCATTCTCCAGTTTGGCACACACGGTGGCACCATACATGTGTTCATTACTTCATCAAAGAAAAGCAAATTTAGCAGTCTTGGCTTTTGAAAGCAACACATTTGAAGGAATTTAATGTGGACGGTTTTCTCCCCGGGTTTGCAGAGAAGTCACAGCTCATTAAATTTTATAGTTCAAATCATTACAGGAGGATGACTTGTCCAATACGCATTTACTTCTAATAGTTACACAAGTATTTTGCATGTGGAAAAATACTGCCTGGCATCCTGTTAGGGAATTATGATGTTGTAAGCTAGACTGATAACCTTGCAACTGCTTCATATTTGCCTTTGCAATCATGGTACCATCTCCACAACTGCAAAGGCCGCTGAAGCCCACCTTAAAAGCAAACCAGCAGTCCTGAGTGATGGAGGTCTGTAGTGCAAGTGAGTTGCTGTCGGATGCTGGGACCAGACCCTTTTCACCTGCCAATGACACTGAGAGGAGCAGAAATAGGAATCTCTCCAGGGTCTTATTGCAACTCCTCGTCACACTGTCACTCAGGCCATTTCCACACTACACTGCTACAGTGCTATTATTCCACTTTCAACCTCCTATGGAATCTTGGGATGTGCAGTTTAGGGAAGGGCATTTAGAATTATTAGGCAGAGAGCTCTTGGGCCTCAGAAAACTACAAAACCCAGAATTCCACAGGATGTTGAAAGTGGAAGAATAGCACTATAACAGTATAGTGCAGAAATGGCCTTACTGGTAGGAAGGGGGTGATTCAGCATCATCCTATTCTCTAGCACCACAGACTTCCATCATGCTGGATCACTGATTGGCTTTTGATGTGGCTTTCAGGGACAAAAAGGGAGATGGAGCATAGTGCTGAGATCATAGCTATGCCTCCACTACAAGATCTCAACATTATATTTTAAATTCACATGCCTTTTTGGAAGCTTCACAATATATTCTAATTCAAGTGCATCAGTTGTGGGTTATTTAATGCCCTTTTTGCATGGCATTTGCCGTGCAAAAGGGCGCCTGGAGCGTCACGCAATTGTGAGGAGCGATCTGCATGACACACTCACAATTGCACGACGCTCCTGGGTAGGGCAGGTGCCACTCACACACTTTTTCATTTTTGGCTTTCAGCTGAAAATGGTGCACGATCGCACATTGCTCCAGGGCCCCGCACACACTTGCCGTGCATGCGGAGCCTCCGGAGCCGCAGCGGTTGCACTTCCTGCCCCAGCACAACCTAGGAAACTCCCAGGCTGCACTGTGGAAGGAAGAGGGGGGGCTCTCACACTGCCTGCTCAGGAACAGGCAGCTCATGAGGAGCTGAAGCAACCGGGACATGAGAGCCTCTCACTGGAGGCTGCTTGCACAATCCCCGCACCCCAGCTCCACAAAAAGGTAAGCTGCGAAAAGGGCCTCAGTTACAACCTCCCCCCCCCCACTCTTTTATAGGAACCATCATCAATACCTTCTGCCCCTCCCCACTTTTGTCTCTGCTCTCCCTAGTGAAAATTGTCTCATTTCAACCCTGATATGCTGGTTTCCCTCACAATGCCACCAAGATATATTGGCACAGCATGCTACACTAGCTCTACTGCAGCTTGACCAATATCTACCACCTAAATCTGTTGGACCACCACAGGAACTGTAGCACACTGCTTAGTTTCCAAAACTCATGAGAATCCTGAGCAAGAGGGAAATCTAGAGGAGGAGGAGGAGGAAGAGGAAGAGGAAGAATTATTTTTCCTTCCTTGGCTTACTAGGTGACTCTCTTTGATCTGGTACTGATACCCCAGCCAATATTGTTGATTGTTTTTTGCCCACCTTCCAAAGTCAGTTTCCCAGGAGCAAAAAAAGCATGTCTGTTCTTTTCTTGAGTTTAGGGTAATTGGAAACATTGACAGAAAACAGACCACTTGCTCTTCCTCTGACAGGTTATTTTTTTAAAAAAAAAGTTCATTCTTTCTAACAGTTTTCTCTGGTCGAGCCTCCTTAAAAACACTTAGAGGTCAATGTAAGATCCTCACCACTGTTTTCTAATATTTCCTGAGCGATAGAGTGATTAGGTATTACACATACATGTGTATGCCAAGGACCAGAAAAGAGAGAATATGTAAGTTGATAGGGGAAACCGAGATTGGCTTGCTTCAGATACTTTTCAAAGGCTATGTCAACAGATGCAAGCTTCATTACCTTTGCGTGGTTAACTTCTAAAAGAAAACCCGATAGATTGGCTTCTCTGTCAAAATGGTATAAAATAATAAAAATATTTATTATTTATTTCATGGTTATGCCCCACTTGACAGCCAAAAACAAAAACAGCACTCGAGGCAGCAAGTAAGAACGAAACACAGATTAAAAACAGAATCTGGATTAAAACATAACATTAAAACAAGCAATTTTTTAAAAAAAGAACAGTAGGAAGCATAAGTAACATTCAAACTGACTTCCCACCCTTCAAGGACAGATCAGCTTAAGTGCCGAAGACCTGCCTGATAGATAAATCTTTGACTGCTGGCAGAAGGACATCAGAGAGGGGGCCAATCCAGTTTTCTATTTGGTGGTGGGAGGGGACTTCAAGCCTAGTGGTGTCTGGTGATGGTTTTTATGTTAGTGGGGATAATAAATATGATGTGAATTCTCACCTAAATCTTACAGGAACTGTGTAAGGCACATGTATCAACACAAGGCCCACAGGCTGAACCCGGCCCCCAGACCATTTCATGTGGCCGTCGCACCTCTCCTGCGGGTGTGGCACTCCCCCTGCCTGGCAAGCCCAATCCCCATATTGTGGGGCCCCGGCTGCCGGTACTCTGAAGGGGGGCCCAGCAGTCAGCACTCAAAATCTACTTCTACTTCTGACTGCTCCTCTGTCCAAGGCCCTTTCTGCACCTTACCTTTTTCCAGCACTGGGATGCGGGGATAGTGTGAGCAGCCTCTGGTGAGAGGCTCTCGTGTCCCTGCTGCTTCAGCTCCACACAAGCTGCCTGCTCGCGTGAGAGCCCCGCCTCTTCCTTCCACAGTGCCACCTGGGAGTTCCCAGGTTGCGCCAGGGCAGGAAGCACAACCAGTGTGGCTCTGGAGGCTCCACATGCCAGGTAAGTGCATGCGGGGCCCAGGAACAATGCCCGACCACACACCATTCTCAGCTTCCAGCTGAAAATGAAAAGGTGTGTGATTGGCGCCTGCTGGCCCCTGGAGCATTGCGCAGTTGTGAGTGCATCATGCAGATCACTCCTCACAATCGCACAACACTCCAGGCACCCTTTTGCATGGCAAAGGCTGTGCGTAAAGGGCCCAAGTCTCACCATCAGAGCATTGCTGAGGGTTACCATGGCAACTCTCTGCATGGCTCACAAGAGTTGGACAGAGGAGCAGTCAGAAGTAGAAGTAGATTGCAAAAGCTGGCTGTTGTGCCTCTCTTCAGGATACTGGCAGCCAGGGGCCTGCAATGTGTGGATCAGGCTCACCAGGTACAGAGAGGTTCTGGGGGCTAAAAGTGGCACACTTTGGATAAACTGACCAATTCTATGTCACTTTACAGAGGTACAGGGACCATAAACTATGATCAAATAGCCCCAAAATGTCCAAGAAAAGAAAAGTTGATGCAGAAGGAAAGCAATTTAAAAACCAGTAATAATTGAATGCAGAGGCAACTATTTAATATGATAAAAGAGTAGATACATTTATATAGTCTTACAGATACAACCAGCCCTTTGAGGGCAACCATAATGCTGGTGTGGCCCAAGATGAAATTGAGTTTGACACCCCTGATCTAAGGCACTTAGCCCTTTCCTCAAAATCACTTCAGCACCTTGAATAAGATCATGTAAAGTCTGGAGTAAAATATGGTGCCACTCTTCCACCACAGATCAAATCATTGTACAACTACTGTGCAGTCCTGGGGTTTGCAGTTTAGGAAGGGGCCTTTAGAATTCTCATCCAGAGAGCTCTTTGGCCTCAATAAACTACAAACCCCAGAATTCCACAGGATGTGGAAAGTGGAATAATAGCACTATTAACAGTATAGTGCAGAAAATGCCATCTCTCATGTTTCAAGAATGTGGATAGTAAGATCAGGGAGGCTGGAGATATGGGGCAGCAGGACGAGAGAAAAGTTGAGTTTACCAAGCATCCACCTCTTTATGCTTTACTTGAGTCTCCGTGAACTTGAGATGACTTTCTCAGGATGTTAGTAAAAGCTTGAGGGCGGCTCCCCAAGTTCAAAGTGACAGCATACGTCATTTTTATTCAGTGCCTTCTGACAGCAAGGCCTGTAGGTGGAGAGCCATTAAGTGCCATTTAAATCTTTTCCTGAACGTCTCATTAGAAATATACTGGAATGATACTCTGATGCTGACTTCATTGAGATCTGTGATAAATTCCCCCAAGCCTTTCCTAACACATACCTGGCTGTGGCAGGAAAGAAGCCTCCACTTGGCCAAGCTGGAAACTAATTCCCCATTTTCTAGCATTGCTTCACTTATTCAAAACCAACATACCATGAAACCAGGGTGGCTGCAGTGGTGAAGAGTACTTAAAGAGCACTCTTCGAAGATGATGAGATGTCAGGCCCATCCAGAAATGTTACTTCCTAAAGACTTCCACCTTGATGAGTTTTTCAGTATGAGAGGAAAGTACTCTTTGCATGCTCATTGGCTATTGGTTCTTTTCTTACATCAGATGTGTCAGACTGGAAAAAGGATGGATCACCCTACCATGGAGTTTAGAATGTTTTCCTAAAAAGCTGTTAGCTATCAGCCTTTGGCTTGGCTTGGCTTTGGCTTTAGATATTACTCTTTAGAGCTGAAACCCTGCTGACTATTAGCATGTATAAGTTCCCCTATGGAAGCAGCTTGACATTTCTGTTCGATGTGACACATCTGCCTCTAGTTCAAGATTGTGCAAATTGAGACGTACACGCAGAGCCAATGTGCATACAGGGGCAAATATAGGGACATACAGATGAATTAATTAAACATCAATTTATTTATTTCATAACATTTATATCATTGGGTTTTTAAGTGAACCTGGTTTTTAACTTTGTTGTAAGACTCGTTGGGTTTACTGCCATCTTGGGGGAAAAAAGCGGTATATAAATGTAATGGCTGGCATCCTGAAGAAGCAACATTCCTGGTAATAGGGAGACTTCAATGGCTGATCAAGCAAGCACTATTAGAGGCCTTCTGCCCACCTGCCCACTCAACCCTGGGAGGTTGGAGGATGAGAGTCTGGGGCCAGCGTCCATAAGGTCATTAAGGGTGGGGTAGGCCAGTAGCCATTGGTGGCTTCCATGTCAGTGGGATGGCAATCTGTTCTACTTTAGTACGGACTCTAAATGAGCTATTGAATTATTGAACATTAATCCAAAATAGACTCAGTACCTCAGATGTGCCTTTAAAGTTCAGATTAAAAGTAGATTCACTGTTCCATTGACAGAGATGTCACTTCTGTGACCAACAGTGTTCCTTTTACGTGTGCTAATGTGCCATGTTCAAGTGAAACAGTCGATCATGGTTTAGGTGGCTACTAGTAGAGGAAGTCCAGGCATCTTGAAACTGCCCCAAATGGTTGTTGGTGTATCAGGCTGGATTCCTTTCCCCCTCCCACAACTACAATGTGTTCACATCACACCAAGCTTCCTTCAGGCTGTTAGCATGGCTCCGGGCAGCTTCTATAATAAACAGCACACTTGCTGTCAGTCAAACTGGCAACACCCACAATCTGGACTTGGCTGCCTCCTTCTCCTCCTCCTCCTCCAGCTTTTCCTGCTCTAGTTCCAGATGCAATCCATCTTTCACCATCAAACCAGCTGGACTTCCTCTAGATGAAAATGACATTCACCCTTCTGTGGAAAGCACAAGCGCCTCGGCAGCAAAGTTGATCCTAAACCACTGCTTCCTGTGTTGAGACATATTGAATTTAACTTCTCCCTCTTCCATCAGAGAAAGCAAAGCTGTTTCACTGGGGAGTAACCCATGGAGCTTCAGCAAAGGGCTAAATGGCAAAGACAGCTCTGCGGTGGAAGGAATTCCAGTTAACATTTAACCATTAACCCCTTTTCCTCTGTTTTTTTTAAAACATCCTTTCCAGATAGATACAGAGAGAGGGAGAGATCTAAATACTCTTCCCTATCTATCTATCTATCTATCTATCTATCTATCTATCTATCTATCCATCCATCCATCCATCCATCCATCCATCCATCCATCTCTTTTGACTATTTACATTGGGTTACACCACTCCTGCACAATGATGCTGTTCCATGTTGTCACGCTGCAACCTTGGGTGTAGAAAGGAGCATGTCAGCAATGCTCTCCTCTGCGCCTGCTTAGTCCATGCAGAAGGGAGCACAATGGTGCTACCTCTTCCTTCTGCAGTGCAGCTGAGCACTTTCGGTTGCTGCGCTACAGAAGGAAGGGTCACCATTGCACTTCTGCAGCATCCACACAGCCAGGAATGACAGGAGCACTGTGTAATTGCAGGCACAAAGTGGATTTTTTTCTGTTTTGTGAAAACTGTGTGAGCATGACGCTTGGGGATGGGGTGACAGCAGGCCAGCAATGACGTTGTGCAGAAGCACAACCTCCCAACTGCTGCCATCCTGTCCCAGTAGTGGCACAGCCCTGTCATGCGGCAATGGCCTTAAAGAGAACCTGAAGACATCCCTACTGGAGATCAAGGCACCCTAACTGAAGACCAATGAAGCAGCATAGAGATGAGCAAACTTTCTGAGATTGGGGGCTTCACTGGTAGCCCTGTCCTGGAGGCTTCTAGAAGTATGATTCTTCTAGATTTTGCAAACCAATTTGTGGCAAGCTGTGGTGGCTGCAAAAAAAAAAAAAAAAAACCTGACCAAAATTAATGATAAATCACATCCTTTTCCGCTATTGGAGGTTTCTGTTGCAAAAACTCAATCAGCGTGGCTGTGTTTGTAAATGAAAACCTAAAGGGACAGAGAAGACCAGGTTTCGTCTGTTCACTCAAACCAGCAATTCAGGACTGTCCTTTTCTGGACATATCCCTTTCGAACAGTGTTGGTGTATATACAGCACAGCCTCCATTGTCACTAAATAGAATATAAATAATTGGGGTGGGGGAGGATGCTGTTATCAGACAGCAAGCCACCAGTATTAGCGCGATACCATCTGGGAACAGCAGTTCCCTTCTTACAAAATATGTAAAAATATGGACTCCCTTAAGGAATTGCTTGCACTGCATCTGCTCAATTCTCCCCCCTTCTATGCTAATGGATTTTTAAACTCAGCACATGAGGCATGAGGAAGTGGTGCTGGTGGGGGGAAATAACTGAAAATGTTCAGCTAAATTACTTGTTCACATTTAAAATGTCACAAAGACAGAAACAGCCCCAGATGCTGATGCTATCTTAGCTACAGGGGATGGAGAAGAAACAAAGAAATACAGCCGGGGACAGACATTTCCTACCTGCTGCTTTGCTGTCTCGGCCTGTCTCCCTCCCCAACTCACTTGCTATGGAGGAATTTCAGCTGGCCCAAAACCTGAGCCCACTTGAGACCAATTGGCTACTTTTCAGTTGGCCCCGAAAAATACTCATAAATATTTTTCTTGAGTATCAGGTAAACCTGCTGATGAAAATCCTGGACTGATGATAATCTTTACAGTTCAAGACTTATTCTGGACAAAATTCACACCAAGATTTGTGTGCATGCGTGAACAGAAAACATGTTTTTTTGCAGAGAAAACTGATTCACACTATATGGAAATACTGCTTCATACCATAGCCCAGCAACTTGTAGCATTCTGATACTTAAAAAAAAAAACTATCTATCCATCTGTCTGTCTGTCTATCTATCTGTCTGTCTGTCTGTGGCCATTTCCACAAAACACTGTTATAGTGCTATTATTCCACTTTCAACATCCTGTGAAATCATGGGGTTTGCAGTTTAGGGAGGAGCATTTAGAATTCTCAGCCAGAGAGCTCTTGAGTCTTTTTCTATGTTCCTCCAATTTTGACAATAAATTTAAGGAGGAAAAATGTATTGAGTTTCAGGCCGTTTAGGTCTTTAAACACCATTACTATCACCTAGCATCCAGCCTGGAAACATACTGACTGTCAGTGCAATTCCTTTGTAACCAGTGTTCTAATTCCTTTAAAAATACTGTTTTTACCTAATGTACTCCAACCATGTCAATGGCTCCCCCATCAGCTTCAGTGTCCTGACCTCTCTGCCATAGTGTCATCTTTTGGGTTCAGTTATTCCAAGCATCCTCTTGGAGCTCAGTAACACTGGTATTCTCCCCATTTCCACACCACACTGTTATAGTGCTATTATTCCACTTTCAACCTCCCATGGAATCCTGGGGTCTGCAGTTTAGGGAGGGGCCTTTAGAATTCTCTGCCAGAGAGCTCTTTGGACTCGGGAAACTACAAACCCCAGAATTCTACAGGATGTTCAAAGCAGAATAATAGCAGTACAACAGTGCAGTGCGGAAATGGCCAAAGTTTGAGATACTCCTAATGACCTCTTTTCCAGATCCGTTGCATCTAACCATGTAGAATAAGAAAGCTCTACCCTTTCTGTTTCTCACCTTTCCAGTAGCAACTATGCAATCCATACTAAAAGGGATTTATCCGAAAGAATATGATCAGATAACCCATCTTATGCTGAATGTTAATTTGTGGGCGTTAGACATTTTCTTAAGGAGCATTTTTTTAAAAAAAGAGTACTCATTTATTGCAGCTGAGCTAATCATTTATATCAGTCCCTGTACTCTGGCTGTAAAATCCCATAATTCACTTCCCTTTAGGAGATAACTCTTTTTCTTGCTATATGAGGCTTTGCTAGCACATCATATTTAATCATCAATACAAAAAATACTATTATTTAACACTAACAGCAGTATTCATCATCGGCAAAAGACAGGTCAAGCCTATAGCTGCCACTTGCGAGTCTTAATAACATGTCTCCAAATGGGTAAAGGAGTATTCCTTGCTCAGATTAAACTGCATGCAAGTGAGAACCAAATGGCATGGGTTAGCAGGGTTCAGAACTTTGGTTATTTCCGCACTACATTGTTATAGTGCTATTATTCCACTTTCAGTGTCTTATGGAATCCTGGGGTTGGGAGTTTAGGGAAGGGCCTTTAGAATTCTCAGCCAGAAAGCTCTTTGGCCTCAGGAAACTACAAACCCCAGAATTCCACAGTAGATTGAAAGTGGAATAATAGCACTATACCAGTGTAAGGCATAAATATCCTTTGTTTCTTACCTTCATTCTGAGTCTAAAGGGGGTTCCTCCGTACATTGTAAGGTCCTTGCCATCCACAGAAGTTTGCTTGTTTCATTATTTGGTTTATGTCCTGCCTTTCTTCCGATACCGGACCCAAATTTGAAATCAGCTTCTTTGGGTGACATTTTTATCATTTATTGATACAGTTGGGAGAGAAATCCATTATTATTGGCTGGAATCTTCTATAATACTTTATGCTACCTAATTGTATGCTTATCTAAGTAGCAAAGGCACTAAAAAATGCTATTAGAGAATTATGAAGATACATAACAGGACACTGACAAGAGTGTCCCAATGCATATTGGGCTCTATCCATGTGCATTGGCACTCCAGAGGTGGTGTCCCCATGCAC
The DNA here is from genome assembly GCA_030412105.1 of Cyclura pinguis. Lineage (NCBI taxonomy): Eukaryota > Metazoa > Chordata > Lepidosauria > Squamata > Iguanidae > Cyclura > Cyclura pinguis. The sequence continues at coordinate 5,293,430 of CM059608.1, forward strand.
AATGGATCCAGTATGCATTGGGACCTGTTGTGCCTTAGGTCGCATTGTGTATCAGTGCTAAGGTACATCAGTCACTTGAAAAATTCACCCATTTAGTAGCATAACGTGAACCCCTTATTAGATAGGGACATTATGGAACTGCCCAAAGGCCATTTCCGCACTACGCTGTTATAGTGCTATTACTCCACTTTCAACATCCTGTGGAATCCTGGGGTTTTCAGTTTAGGAAGGGGCATTTAGAATTCTCAGCCAGAAAGATCTTTGGCCTGAGAAAACTACAAACCCCAGAATTCCACAGAATGTTCAAAGTGGAATAATAGCACTAGAACAGTATAGGGCAGAAATGTCCCTAGATAATAATTAGAGAGAGAGAGAGAGAGAGAGCGCTCTGGAGAGACATCAGGTAGAAATTCTCCCTTTGTTATAATTCCCAGTCGTATTTCCAATTCCTAATTTAAATCTTAATGAATTTGTCATTCTTTAAATTGTGATCACTGGGGAAGATACATAGCTTCTCATGAGGATTTTGTTAGGGTTTTTTTTTAATAATTTCTTTCATTTGCAAAAAGAAAATAAAGCAAGTCTTATTTATTCAGAACAAGTTCATTCATTTTTCAGATTTCAATCATTTTCAGACCATTATTTTATTATTTTCAATGGGAGAACCACTCTATTTTCTATGACCTTCAACTTTTAATATTTCTTAAAGTCCTAATGGGTTAACATTCACAAGATTTGGACTTCTCTTTTAGGGACACATGCTTGTTAAATTCCAGGAAGGTTAGAGGATGGGTCCCAGTATCAGTAGCAATTAAATAGGGGTGACATTTCAGAATTTCAGACTAGTTTCAATGATAGGCCAAGCCAAATTTTGCCAGCTATAGCTCTGGCGGCCTTCATCAGAAGTGCAAAGAATTGGTGGGCTCTATAATATCACAAAGGCATTATGCTTGCCCAAGTTCCAAAAGGATCAGGTGAAGGGTGCCCAAGAGGGAAAGGTTAAAAAATAATGTTTTTAAAATTTTTTGAACTTGAAAACTTGGGTCAAAAGTTCCATGGGTTAACTAGTCTGTCTATCATCCTTTCATGCAAACTGTTCTTTAAAACTGACAGCGGTGTATAAGTTTGGAGTTCTGCACCCAAATGGATGAACATTTTCAAAGATTTGAATAGTCCCTCTGGGCATCAGACCTGCTAAGTTCTAAAAAGATTGCAAATAAGGTGACAATCTTACGGGCAAAAGAAACAGTTCCCACTTTAACAATAGAAGCCTATAGTATTTAATGAGAGACCAAGCCCTCTTCACTTACCAGGGATTTTGGTGGAGTGAGTGTGGGATAAAAAGTCATACAAATGAAAACCAATTAGATGACAGGAGACTTTTGGCTACAAATGAGACAGATGGTATACACTAGAAAATTCTTCTGTCATTTCCAGGTATCCAAGCTTCCATTTACCCATGATCTGCTTATCCTTGGTCATTCCTGGCTGTCACTCATATCACTCAAATTTTGCAAAATTCTTGCTAATGCATTGTTCTTCCTGTCCAGTGTTCTCGAGTATCAGGAAAACTCATTTTGGGATCAGTAAAGATACAACAATGAATATTCTCTCCATCCCTGCTCTGCACATATTATTTAAAGTTAGGTAAGGCACAAACAACAAAGCCAGCTCTGTTATCAGTTTCAGCTGATGCACCAACTGCATCCCTTCTTAGAATTAGAAGACCTAAAGATAGTAGTAGTAACCTCAACACTGGACTTCTGTAATGCGCTGTTCATTGGGCTACCTTTGTACCTAATTTGGAAACTCCAGCTAGTCCTAAATATGGCAGCCAGAATGGTCACAGGTACATGGAGGAGGGACCATATCACACCGATGTTGAAATCACTCAAGGGGCTGCCAAGTAGTTTTCAGGCAAAGTGCTGGTTGTTACCTTGAAAGACCTAGATGGTTTGGGTCCAAGTTACTTATGGGATCACCTCCTCTCGTACAATCCACCCCTCAGGTCCTCTAGGAGTCATTAATTTAAACCAGCCAGGTCTAGATTGGCAAAAGTCATCCAGAGGACTTTTCTGCTGCCACCCCTCAACCGTGGAATGACCCGCCAGAAGAGATTCAGCTACTAAACATACTGTCTGAATTTTTAAAAAGTATTAAAGACCAATCTCCCAGTGTGCCTGTCCAGTCAATTTCCAACTATGGATTTTAAATTGGTATATTTCTAGGGCTGTGTTTTAATCTAGATTTATATGTTAAATGGTTTTAAGTATATATTGTATTTTAATCTATCTTGTACCTCACTTCAAGTCTACTAAATTCAGTAGTAGTAGTAGTATCTGTTAGGCCAAAGCTAAGAATGCATGGACCTCCCAATGTTTTGAGACCATAACTCCCATCATGTGTCACCATTGGTTCTGCTGGCTGATGCTAATGTGAGTTGAAGTCTAAGTTTATCTGGAAGAACCCATGCTCCCCACTCCTGTCCTAGGCCCTGATTTGCAGTTAGATCCCTTCCAGCTTGCTTTGGTTTGCTTCACCTCCATAGCATTATGAGCCTTGGAGCTATCAAAGAGAATGGTAATTTTTTTCAATGGTATGCATCACTGGGATCACAATAGTCCCTCAACAAAGCCCATCAATGAATGCAATATTTTGCAATTTTGGTAAGTGACATTTACTATACTTCATGGCACTTGTGATTCAAGACCCTTTCCCCTTACCCTGACAAAGAAGATATGTGGCACTAAACTGCTTCCACCTGTTGGAGCGGCTTGCATTTTCAGGAGGGTTAACTGCAGAGCACCATTTGGAAATCGTTAGCAGAGATGCTTGAATCCTCCAGGGGCAGTCACATTGTACACCTTGGTGGTTGTTGAGTGTTTCTCAGCTTCAGTTTTATCTCTAAAGTCAATCAGCTGGGGATCAGGCAAGAAGACTAGCTAACAGTTTTGCTAATCAAAACAATTTTGGGAACTTTATAGGGTTCCATGCTCTTCCCTTCCCCCCAGGCAAAAAGTTCAAATGGAGATTCTGGGAATATAATTACTGAGGTTTGGATAGAGGACACAAACTTGTTCCTTACTACCAGAACGAGCTTAACATTTTGTTTGTTTGATTTAACATTTAATGACATTAACCTAACCCTTGATTAAACTGATAAGCTGACCTCTGGGAAGCAGCCAGACATTTTATTTCATAGAAATAGGCAGACAGAAAGCCATGGAATCTCAGACCACGTTGCATTGAGAAACCTAGTAGAAGGTTGAGGTTCCCACACAAGTCTTGACGAGTAATCTCAGGAGATTATTATTCATTTATTTTATTTCTACTTCATATCCAGACCACAACTGGTCCTGATTTTGACTCATAATAATCTCCCTTTAGTACAGTGAGGAATCTAGCTATATACCAGAGCAGCATTTCTTTTCTGGGGCCCCTTTATAATTAGGGATGTCCCCTATTTGAGGATTTGAAAGCTCTCCCTTTTACAGTGAATGAACAAGATGCAAATATATATATACATAATTTTGGGTGTGGGCCCTTCTTAAAGACAGAAATGCATCCACCATGAAATTTCTGAATGGGGACAAGGTGTCAATTTTTATGGAGAAACACATGGCTAAGTTAACAGAAATCAATATTTTCACTGAGTATGTTTGTGGAACACAAAACTTATTAATAGCTACTTCCTGATTGTCAGCTCAGGATGTTGTGAATTCCAACTGTCCCTTATCGCTGTTTTGAAAACGTGGCTCAATAATTTCACATTCACAAGCGCAGTGGCACCTCATGCACACTTGTGATCTGAATGAGAACTTTCCACAACAGACAAAAAAAAATCTCCATCCACTTCCACAGGAGAAGTTATGCACGAGTAGGCCACCAACAGGATTCTAGGCAGAGAATGATTAATTTCTCCTCTTGTGGTGTCCTTGGTGCCACCAGGCAACACCATGGAATGGCATGAAGTGACTTTAACTTGAAATATACTTGTTGTGGGATGGAAGAAGGTACTAAAAGTATAAATTTTAAAATACTGGAAGTATATAAGCAAAAGAAATTGGGGAAAAATAGAGGAGTGAAAAAACTGACCGTTAGCATCTGTATAGTCAATCTTTCCCTGTTTCTTGGGAATAAAACACTGTTCTGTAAAAACATTGTCCTATAGGGCAAGATGTCCTTTTGTAGCTCCTGGAGCACCTGGGTGGTCCCCTAAAGCCCCCCAAACTTCCCAAACATGTTTAAATATTATGGCGAAAATCTGGGGCAATTTTTGCCTGAAAGTCATACGCAAGACTCCCTCCCAGTACGTGGAAAACCTTGAAAATAACCTGACTGCACCCCAACAAATACTCAGAACCTCATCTTATCCCCAAATACCTCTGTTTCCCTCTGCAGTCCTTCACCAAGTGGCTTCCTAATGCCATTTTGAGGACTACAGAGGAAACTAAAGGTATTTGGGCTTGCAGGGTTGGGGGTTGCAGTCCATGGGGTTGGGCTTGGGGGAAGTGGCCTTTGAGGCCCGCATAGCAGCCCACCTTTGCTTTGGAGCCACACGTCGAAAGTCTGAGAGTTTTATTACTATTCTAACAGTGCCACCATTATCTAGGCATGCCCCTTGAATCAGCCAGACTGAGGAGAACTTTTTTTGAAAAAAAAAAATATTTCAGCAGCCAATTCTATTGCATGTGCTAAAACAACAATTAAAAGTTCATGTGTCAGGAGGAAGGGCAAGCGAGAGAGAAAACACACAGGAAAAGAAGATAGCAGGAGTGGAGCATAAATGTCGACTGCCAAGGCAGAGACTCCTGAAGACTTCTTCCCCCTTCCCTTGATTTGAAGGATGTTTTTGAACAGACCTTCTTGACTTTACGAGAGATGTGGGGAAAGGCTTTAATTATCCTTGACAGAGATGTCTTCCCAGGGAAACACAGACAAAGCTGACAAAATATCTGTGCAACAATTACTGCTTGCTGAGTCACCAAGCGGGGTGGGGTGGGGACCTCACCTCTTAAACAAACTGAGCTGACAAATGTGTCATTAGCCAAGCGTAGGTTGCGGCAGCTTGTTACACCTTAATTGTGGTGTGCCGCATGGTTTTCCTACCTCCTCTCCATCACCCCTACACTTCCATCCCACCTCTGCTGAAAGATAAGTTACTTCACATGGAAGGATCTCCCCTAGATGGAGACACTCACACGAACACTTATACATGCTGTTCTGGAACCACCTGGGCAATGCTCACCTTGCCATTAGGCAGAACGAGGCAGCCACCTCAGGAATCTACTGTTGAATGTCAGGAAAGGGCAGCAAATTATCCATTTTTTACTTGATTATTAGCATTTATTTTTCTTGCCCAGACAATACTGGGCAAGGACTGGGGACTTGTGAAATACACCTGGCCACTCGCCAGGGTTCGAGTGCAGAACCCCAGCAAAAGTGGAAAAACCACGAATATCAAAATGTATGTCTGTGTTTGTGGGAAAGGGGTCAAGGCATGGTGGAGAAGGTGGGCAATCAGGGGTCCAAACCAAGTCAGGGAAAGGAGAGGGAAATGCACTGGTCGGGATGGTAGCCCTATACTTCCTCTGTCTCATCAATCTCCTTCTTTGGGTCTCTCAGTGGCACTGGGAGAGCGTTTGTAGTACTGATAAATTGGGCTTCAATCTGTCCTTAGTTAGCCAGGCAGTGGCTGGTTGAGAAGGGGGATCAGAGGTGGGTTTTTAAAGGGCTGCAGGCCTGATCAGAGCCACTAGAGGGAAGGTTCCCCTGGAAAAGAAGTGCTCAGGGAAATTGGAGAAACTCACAAATAATCAAATCTGTGAGAGTTAAACCTGCAAATATGGACTAACCTAGGGTTCTGAATCAGGGGTGGAAAGTGTGTGATCCACCAGATATTCTTAGTCTCAGCACTCTTCACTTTGGCTGCATACCTTGCAACTTTCCAAATTTCCTAGGGACCGTCCTGATTAGTCATCTGTCATACCATTTTTTCAGCTCCTTTTAAAATGTCCCAGTTTCTTTCTCACTTTCTTCCTCCATCCTCAGGTTGCTTCAGTTGACTGAAACTGAAGTTTAAAGTGCAAAAGTAGTTTGCCCTCAATTGATGCAGCAGAGGGAGAGGGGAAGAGGAGAGAGCAGAATCTTGCCCTTCCCAGTAGACTCAGGCAAAACCAAACTGCCGCAGCATCTCCACTTTCTGTCTTCTTCTTCATCAGTAACTTTTGTCATCTTGACCATCTATCGTGTTGCTTGGATGCATGTGTCCCCATTTTCACCTGTGAAATGCTGGTGAATATGTGTCTGTGCTGGCCAGGGACGCTGAGAATTGCAATCCAATAACAGCTGGAGGGTGACACAATTTCCACCTCTAGTTTTGCCCAAATTACCCTAGCTTCTTTCTATCTGGACGGAGGTAATGTCTTCATTCCGCTGCTCTTTTAGCTACACTCTTATTCCATCACCAGAGTGAGATTCTAACAGCTGAATCAAGAGAAGATGCAGAATGCTAAGACACCAAAGCTAAAACATGGCCTCTTTAAGAGATTCAGGCCTAGCGCTGGGAAATGTTACAATAGCCATGTAACCTAGGGAATTTTTACAGACCAAAAAGTAGCATTTCCAAGCTATTTCTAGTCCTTATTGAGGAAATGAAGCCTGAGACCATTTTTAGAGGCTTGGACCTCTTGAAAAACAGATTATTACTGCAACTCCTGTCCTCTTTTTTATCTAGCTGACAGCTGCTATGCTTCTCTGCCACCCATCCTAAAGTTCTGGGCAGACACTTCTGCCTGTGGCTTCTGTGTGTCTCCACACTTGACCTCATAGAGGTCAAGGAAACAAGCCAGAAGAAGCCTATCATCGTATATCATAGGATGCATGCAATTTGCTGCATGAAGTCATACTGGTTTAGCAACCCTCAGGGCCCAATAAACATGACAGCTGGCAGGTCTGTGATTGGATGTGCTGTGGGAAATTTCCTTGCTCCAAAGGGATTCCAAATTTGATCAGGGAAAATAGCACTCATACACTGGTGTGTGTTTTTAAAAAAACTTTTCCCAGTCTAACTTTCCTCCTCCACATCAGCTCTGTGCTCATGGGACAAAACATACAGGTGTCTGTATAGGGCCTGTGCAAAGGATATGAAAATATTATGTAGGTGTAAATTGATGAGTTTTTTCTCTGTTTTATTATTTTAGTCTGGAGCTCTTTCCAATGGTCATTTGATTTCATACTTCCAAATTTCACCAAGCCATGTCAACACTGGAGGAATAATCTTCAGGGGATGATGTGGAGGAAGTATATTCATATCTAGAACATCTGCACCCATAGAGTTCATTCCCTTCTCATGCCCATTTTCAGCCTGCGCCTGGTTTCATGGGGTACCTCATTAAAAGGAAAAGAATAAAATCTATCTGCTTTTCAACATGTTTTTCCCAAAGGAGCATATTTGTGAGCTTGTTTTGAATTGCACATAATATTTGAACACATTCTTCCTGTTTACTAATGGATGCTTAAGCTGTCTTTGCACACATTTCAAATGAACACATTTTTCTTTGCTTACTTTTCAAATGTGTGCAATATTTGCATTATTTTTGGACACATCCCCAAACAGCTGTCAGTATAAAGATCCTGGAGTGAAAATTATGCCTGTCTTACGCACAACCTAAAAACCTCAGAAAGAAAGTTGATTCCTCACTTTTCCCTGATTTGGAGCTGCCTGGGATAGACAGTCTGGAGGAAAAGATCAGTCTGAATGATCTATAGACAACGCAAGAATACGCAAGGAGGGGACATGGTACCATCAGAGAACAACACTCCAGTATCAGAGAAGGAGGCTAAGCCATCTTTCAGACCCATAGAGTTGTTGTTGTTGTTGTGTGCGTTCAAGTTTTTTTGGACTCACAGAGCACCTATCATGGTTTTTTGGGGGGTCAGAGTGTGTGATACACCAAAGTTACCCAATGGGTTTCCATGGCACTACTGGCTAAAAACGCGCACAAGGCTAGAGACCATGTAAAGGAGTTTCTCCTTACAGATGACTCCTCACAAATAAAGGACAGCGTGGCCAGCATCCTGTTGGTGACATTGTTGTTGTCATTGCTGTTGCTGTGTGCCTTCGAGGCATTTCTGACTTACGGCAACCCAAAGATGAGCCTATCATGAGGCTTTCTGTGGGCTGTTGATGCACCCGAGATCACCTTTCCACAACTGTGCAGGTAAGCAAACTCTGGCCTCCAGTGTCATAGTCAAATGCCCAAACCACACAAGCTTTCTTCAGTGGCATATACTGACGTAAAGTGCACTGTGCATTGGGGGTGATTTTGGGTAGGTGGACAATGCATAACCATCATATGATGTTTTGGAGTGGAATGAGTTTGCCAAAGGGGTCTTGCTCAAAGTCATTCTAACAAAATGATGCTGTTGAAAACTGGCCAGGTCTATACCGTTGGATCTGAATGAGTGTTATATGCTTGGCTAATTAAATCAGAAAAGGCATATGCAATAGACTCATAGAATCATAAAGCTGGAAGGGTCTCCATCAGGTCCAACACCCTGCCCGATCCAGGATCTCCAGTGAGAACATCCCTAACAGGCAGCTTTTTGAAGACATCCAGAAAAGGAGGCACCACCACCAAGTTGCAACATTGCTTGCTACCCTGAACTCCAAATTTCCGTTGTTTTTTTTTTTCATTCCTATAAATTATTTCACCAAACATGGTTCCTTAGAAATAGGCCTGCCTTTTCCTTGCTCCCTCCTGCATGCATTGTTGCTATCTATAATTGAAACTTAAAAGCTATGAGCGTGAATAATTTAATCAGAAAGCATATTGTTTTTACTGTTCTCAGTATGAATCCAAATGATCACATTATTGTGATGTTAGAAAATCAGAATGTGTTTAGCTTTCCTTGCTCAGTCATCCTAGGTGCAGTATCTTTCCAGTTATTTCAAGGGGGAAGAGCAAGAAAAATATAAGAAGGCTATAATTCATAGCCATGGAGTTGTCTGGTCTAACTTAAGCAAAGGAACTCTCCTGTTTCCTCTGTTAAGTTGCTATAACACTTTCCATCAATGGTGCAGCATTCAGAGTCTGGACCTTAGGCTGGGTGGGATAAAGGTATGAAGTCTCTTTGTCCAAAGGCAACTGGTGTCAATCACACCACAGATACCGTGTCTTCCAACTGTCCCAATCTCAATAAATTATCTCCCATTCCACCTTTTCAACTGTTTTACAGTGTCCCAGTTTCTCTTTTCTTCTCCCACTTTGTCTTCAGCTTGTTGCCATTGCTGCAATGGAAGGAAGCTATTTTAGAAGACTATTTTGATTTTGACAAGCCTTTGAAAGCTGATTGCTTGCGAGTCCTTGGGTCCTGGAGCTGGGAAAAAGGGTGAGCTATAAGGAAGAGAAGGGAAAGAAGGGAGAAGATTGCAGCCCCTTCCAATGTTTAACATCTTTTTTAAAAAAAGATACCCATTTTTTAAAACCAGAAGTTGATTTCTGGCCATTTCCCAACTAGAGTAGATCCAGTGAATGAACAGGGATTATGTAAGTCTGACTGACCATTCAACAGCTGACTAAGGAGTGTTACCCTGATTTCTGGGGGTCCCGGGAGGGACACCTAAATGTGCTCAAACAATGTGGAGGGAATTAGCAAAGAGCACTAGTTAGCAATGCGAGAGGCAAGGTAACATAGCGAGATCTTGAACCCTATGTCTCCGGGCTCAGGCCGAGTCAAGGAACAAACAGAAGTTAATAATAATGGAGGTTTGATTGAGATACAATCAAACACGTGTATGCAACACACTCACACAGAGAACTATAGAAATAAAGTTTGGAGTGGGATAGAAGGATTTTTAAGAGGAAGTTTGGTATGGGAAATACTACACCTGTCCTGAAGCCCGGGTAGTCAGAAGAAGAAATTCGTGGAAATGGAGTTTCTCAGCATGTGGAGCTGAGGGGAAGGCTCGCCGAATGAAGCAACAGCAAGGCGGGATGGAAGCCAGGAGTGATCCGAGGAAGCGCCTCGGATCAGGGGTTCTTATAGGGAAAATTGTGGCCGCCAGCTAGTCCGTTCTCAGGGATAACAATGAGTTTCGGACTGGAGACAAAGCCTCCGAAAGATCAATACTTTGCATGATGGAATTATGACCGAGTTGTCAGTAGAGTGGCCAGCATGCAAAAGCGGAGTGCTTGAGAGTTGCATAGTCCACTCATCAAGCTGCCTGCTCGGGGCAGGGGATCTTTTGTGAGTAGCGTGCATACATAATGTGATCTTAAAATGTACTTGCCTTGAGGTCTCCTGAAGCTGCATTCGGCAATGACTGGCCTGCCAGGATTGGGATTTGAATTGTTTGGCAATTGTTGGCCGCGCCTGTGTGCGTGCTTGTCCAGGGGCCTCGCAAGCACGTGGAGAGGAATGGGTACAGAAGGCCAAATTATTGATATCAAATGATATCTTAATATCCCACAAGCTCGGGCTAGAAACAGTGGTAACAGGAGTCTCCTCTAGTTGGGATATAACTTATGAGGATTGTAATAGGAACAAATTTAAAAGCTAAATTGCTCCCAGACAACAGGATTCAACATGGAAATAACATGCATTTGTATATACCAGAGCAGTGCACGAGAATGGGGAATGCTGTTACTTTTTTACACTTGGATTGTAGGCTTCCTAAAAGCACCATGAATGCTGTCTGAAATGGATCCTTGTGGTGATCAGGAAGAGCTCTCCTTGTCTTCCTATGAAACAAGATAGGTAAGGATGATTTAATGACGCCATAAATATCTTATTCTATTTTTATTTTTCTAGAAAACCATTGCATATTCTTTAATGAAATAAGTATAAAAACTGACTCTCAATCATCATTTTCTAAAAAATAAGGGAGGAATTATGCAATTTAAGCAATAAAGTGGTTTCAGGGATTCAGGTTTAGTCTTGTGCATACCTCTTCATCTCAAGGGAGCTTACTTTGGAGTTTAAAAAACATGAAATTTACTTTACTGAGGATCTGTGTTGGCACTTTTACAAGCATACTAAACTGCAATATTGGCACTGCAGAAAGAATGCAGACATAATGCTGTCTGTTGCAATTCAGAGATAGTGAAGTGGTTGGTAGTCACTGTATTATGTCTAAGGAATGGATAACAGCAATTGTAGAGCACATTTTCTTATGTAAAGTCCCATAATCAGTCTTTAGCATCTCTAAGTTGGAGTGGAAAAGATTTTGACCTGAAATCCTAGACAGTCACTGCCAGTCAGAGACCAAGGATGAGAAACCATTGCAGCACCAAGGATCGGTTTCCTACCCCAAGACCCATGGTAGGTAGATCAAGCCAGGTATTATTATGATGTGATGCCTGACACATTTTATTCAGCAAGAAAAAAATGTGCCTAAGGAAATAGGGGTTTTATGGAGTTGGCAATATTGTGGGGTTTTTTTTCAAGAACCAGCTTATTTTCTTAAAATAAATGAGAAAAAGACAAAGAAATAAAATTAAAGGACTACTCTTACCTTGAAGTCTTGGTGACTTTATATTGATTGTATATTCTTGAGATCAAGTACAGAAATGTTCCATCTGTGACCAAGGAAGGAACATGCATGAAGATACTTTGGATCCGACACCTTTGCTGGAAGCTTTGTCAACTACGTCCAGCACTGCTTTTGTACCACAATTTCTAGGTTTGATGGTATTTAGAAAGTCAGATTTTTCAATGTCTTCCATCATTTTGTTGTTGTTGTTGTTGTCAACTGCCGTCAAGTTGATTTCATCTTATGGTCCCCTACAAATAAGAAATCTCCAAATCACCCTGTCATCAACTGCCCTGCTAAGGTCTTTCAGATACAGGGACGTGTCCTCCTTGAGTGAGTCTTTCCATCTATAATGCAGTCTTCTTCTATTCCTGCTGTCTTCTACCTTCCCAAGCATTATTGTCTTTTCTAGCAAATCATGTCTTCTCCTGATATGACCAAAGTATGACAGCCTCAGTTTAATCATCTTGGCTTCTAGGGAAAGTTCAGGCTTGATTTGCTCCAGGGCCCCTTTATTTAGCAGTCTAGGGTATCTGTAGAACTCTTCTCAAGCACCACATTTCAAAGGAGCTGATTTTCCTCCTATCAGCTCTCTTCACTGTCTAGCTTTCACAACTGTATATAGAAACTGGAAATGTGATGGCATGGACAATCCTAACTTTAGTATTCAATGATATATCATTACACTTCAGGATCTTCTCCAATTTCTTCATAGCTGCCCTTCCAAGTCCTAGTGTTCTTCTTATTTCTTGATTGTAGTCTCCATTCTGATTGACTGATCCAAGGTATGAAAAATCCTGAGCTATTTCAATGTCTTCGTAATTTACTTTAAGGTTATGTAAATCATCTGTGGTCATTATTTTTGCTTTCTTAATATTCAGCTGTAAACCTGCTTTTGCACTTCCTTCCATCATTACCTAAATTTAATCAGTTGTAATTTGCTTCATAATGCCATCACGCCTCAGGGGCAATGCCAACATATCTTCAGTCAGTGTTTCAGTGAGTATGTGTCTGTCACTTTCTACAATGCACTGCATGGTAGAAATAACACATGGAAAATAACATATAGTACTGCATAGATTGGGGAGAAGGGTCCCCTCGTTATCCTTCTCCTAGCTTCTTGTGTAATAGGGGATAGAAAGGGGTCAGAATAAACCCTGGCTCAAAGTATCAGAAATACCAAAAAAAAAAACCCTGCATTAAAATTTGAAGTGGCCAGAAGTTCATTCTTCAGTTTGTAAAACAGTGCTGTCTGTCTGTCTGTCTGTCTGTCTGTCTGTCTGTCTACAACAACTAGGGTCTCTGTTGTAGTCTATATAGAAGATAAAGAGCTGTCTGGAGGCACTGAGAGCTACAAAAAAAATGCCTAGAGGTAGGGATGTAATTCTTTGCTAAATTAATTCTGGAAGGAAGCAATGAGTCGTTTTAGCAATTTTCTTCCCACTACAAGACAGTCTTCAAAAACGGCACAGTTTTTGAAACTTATTGCCATTTCAGAACCCATTTTTAGCAAAATTTGCATGTGGCCTTTTCGGCACGCAAGACATTGTGGACATTTTCCACAAAGGTGCCAGCATTTTTGGCACGGAAACTATAGTTATTAATTGCTGATATATTAATATATCAGTATTATCACATGCATGAACAAAATTATAAATAAAATTACAAATATTATAATTTAAATAAGATAATATATTAATATTGCTATATTCATGAAGAAATTTGTAAATAAAATTAGAAATTAAATAAAATTTCACTACAGCAAAAGCCATTGTCTCCCCCCCCCCCCCAGAAAAAGAGTGAATTTTGAGCAGAATTATGTCCCATACTGCAAAGATTCTTGTCATTCCAGAATTCTTATTCCTGACCAAGCCGGGAAATAATGAGGTCAGAGATTTAAAAAAAAAAATAGATTGAAAAATGAAGCACTTTATTTAGGGCCATTTCAGACTTACACTGCTATAGTGCTATTACTCCACTTTCAACCTCCTCTGGAATTCTGTAGTTTCCTGAGGCCAAAAAGCTCTCTGACTGAGAATTCTAAAAGCCCCTCCCTAAACTGTAAACCCCAGGATTCCATAGGAGGTTGAAAGTGGAAGAATAGCACCATAACAGTGTAGTGTGGAAATGGCCTTCGTTATATATTGATGTACCAAGTTCCCATTGATTTAATGGATCTACTCCAGTTGGGAGTGACAAAGGGATTAGGCCAATGTTAGCAATGTTTTCATGGGGAGGGGGGATCTGTGACTCAATTTTATTGGACTCGCCATCAATAAACAAAGAAAAGGGCACATTTTTACTGTCTGACAGATTTATTAGCGCACAAGCCAAGGGCCATGGTATCTGAAAAAGCAAGTAGAAAAACACCACACATGATACCTATGCCATAAAATACACAGACCAGTGCATAATAAAATAACCAATACCAATAAATTCACTGAATCATAGCCCTAAAAGAAATTTGTCTCTGATTTCCCTTTTTCTTTCCCCCTTGTGCTCAGGGTGAATGAGGCTACACATCTGCCAATCCCTGAGGTCCTTGTCATTTAAAAGGTATGCAACTTTAGCTACAGTAGGCATGGAACCAATTTGTTCCAAAATAAGAGACAGCCATCTCATTCCAGGGGATGGGATGAAAGAATAAGCTGGTGGAAATAAAGGGGATGCTTCTGAACCTCTGAAAGACCACAGGCAAGGAAATATCCAACAAGGTCTGATTTTTTAAAAAAAAAATGAAGTTGGGCGTGATCTTCAAAGATCTTGGTCATTTCTGCACTAGACTCTTACAGTGCTATTATTTCACATTCAACATCCTATGGAATCCTGGGGTTTGCAGTTTAGCAAGGGGCCCTTGAGGCAAACCCCAGGATTCTATAGGATATTGAAAGTGGAACAATAGCACTATAACAGTCTAGTGCAGAAATGGCCCTTGATAAAGAATGCCTAGAATTTTAATTAACAGAGGCCATTTCTGCACCTTACCAGTTCCCATCATGGTCCCATTGTCATCTCAGCAGTGCCTTTTCTGGGATGGGAGTGCAATGCAAATGCTTTGCTCTGCTCCTGGCCAGCTCACTGTGGAAGGGAGCATGAGCAGCACACACCTCCCTTCCACAGTGCCGCCAGCTTCTTTCCTGTGCTGCACTGGGGAAGGAAACACCTACATCACGCTTCCACCCCTTCCACATGCCCGGTGATGATGGGAGCATTGTGCAATCACAGGCCATTAACAGATTTTTTTCCACTAAGTGACTATTCTGTGATTGCAGTGGGTGGGGATGCATTGGCTGAGGGACTCCAACGACATAGTGCAAAAGCAAAGGACTGCTGCCAACACGTCCTCATCACGGGACGGTGATGCCATGTGGAAATGGCCAGAAATAAGCTAGCCACAGAAGTGGCTAAGTCAGTCGAGAGAAGAGGAGGTCTCTGTTTTACCTTTCTTGTTTTGAATGGAAGATTTCCTCACCCTGCCAGGGAATTTACATCTATTTTCACCAAGTTTGAGACTTGCAAATGAACTCTTCTTTAAACCCTCAATTGTCCTTCAGGCTTCTTTTTTTAAAAAAAAAAAAAGGGCAAGGACAACCACACCATTTCTTAATGAGACACTAAACATAGCTGCATATAGATCTGGATGGAGATACAGTAAGACCCAGATAAATAAAGAAATAAATAAAGAAATTTTGGGCCTCTGCGATCCTTGCTCATTATCTTTTCTACAAGACATTTCCTTTTTTCTTTCTTCCTTTTTTTTTTTTTCATCACGAAAGCCTATCCATCTCACTTCATCAGACCATATGCATTAAGAAACAAGAGTGATTTATTGGAGTTAAGAAAACCCAGCAAGAGTGGAAAAAAAGAGAGCTTCTGATGGGGTTGGGGGGGAATGTCTCACACGAGCCAGATTTGATCTTATGAGGAGAGGAGCAGACCCTTTGCCAGGAAAAAAAGGCACCATGATGAAAAAAAATTCACAAAGTGATTAATGTTTCCCGAACATCAACAAGCTACAGTTCCTCCCCCTCCCACCTCACAAACGCACAGGCAACCATTTCTGTAGAAATGGGTAACCTCTTATCCCAACTGACTGCCTTCCGAGGTAAAACAAGGAAAGCCTTAAACTTCACAATCGCCAATAATGAGCTATCATTACTCAAATTATACCAAGCACTGATTAGGTTTAAAGTAATGAAGAAAACAACACAATCAATCATCATCAACCTAAAGGAAAGTCAATTTGTGTTCAAGATACAGTGAGTCCTTAGTTCAGGGCTCCATCTACAGGGGTTGAGAGATGAGAAAGAAAATATTTTTGATCATTTTTTTCTCCCTAAGAAAAATCTGCCCCACGTCCAAACTTCCAAGTTTTCGCTCTTGTTCCAAGAAGAACATGCTCGACAAATATTTTAAAAAGCCTTTCACCCCCCGTGTTCAGCCCAATTCTTAGAGGGAAGGGAAAATGAGGCGGAGTAGTTTTAAAGAATAACATTGCATATCCTACTGCTGTTCTGGGTCGGCTTAAGGAAACCGCAAGCGCTGAACGCATAACATTCGTCAAACAGTACAAATTAGCAGAAAAACATAAATCAGGCTAACAGCTCTTCCAAAAAAGCTGAGGTTTCTAATGGGGTTGATATTAACAGCTTCTTCAAAAGAGTAGATGGAGGCGGTGGAGGAACCCACTAGGAGTTTTCAAAACTGCACATTTGTCAGTCCTAATCAGTCATTCCGGTGAAATTCACAAATGGACAGGAAGTTTATTTTGCAATTGGAGAGCAAATTTCCTCCACTTCACTTAGTTCACAAATGCGATTTGATCATGGAAGGGGAAGAATTCCAGGAAGGGAGTCATTTCAACTGTATTTTCCAAGAAGACCAATGACACAGAGTAATATTTTCTGAGACAATAACGAGGCCACACTCCCATTCCCAAAAGGAGCAGTGTGATTCATAGGGAACAATCAGGTTTTTCACATGTCATAAACTCCTGCCCAGTGCCAAAGCCGGCACAAGGGTGATCTCTAATGGCTGGAAATGTTAAACAAACCTATTGATCTTCTTCCTCATGCACATGTGTATGTGAATGAAGGTACCCTGTAATTGATGCAACAATGGATCTCCCTGCCAACAGCTGTGTGATGCTCATGCTACCTAAGGTTAGTTTAAGCACTGTTTTTGCTATGTACCATCAAGTAGATTTTGTTTTCTGGTGACCCAGTGAATGATAAAGCTCCACAATCTCTGGTCATCCGCTTTCCTGCTCATGGTTTGCAAATTCAGGTCAGCCATGGCTTCTTTAATTGAGACAATCCAGCTGTAATGTGCTCTTCTTCTTTTCCTACTTCCTTCCACTTTCCAAAGTATTGCCATCTTTTCCAATGAGTCATGACCTAAGTACGATAGCCTCAGTTTAGTCACCTTGGAATCAAGCCTGATTTGCTCTAGGACCCATGATATTCACAGAAATCTTCTCCAGCACAACATTTCAAATGTGTTGATTTTCTTCCTGTCAGCTTTCTCCGTTGTTCAGCTTTCCCATGCATCCATAGCCATTGTTGATGAAAGCAGGTTGGTATTTTTTTCCCCAGGATGACTGCAAAATCAAATGATGATTGATTTGAGTTCTACCTGTGATGGATAGAGCTATAGGCTCCTTGAAAAATGCAGGTTCAATGGGGCTGGGGGGAAGGACACTTTCAAGATTTGACTTTCTGAGGTCTAAGGCCATTTCCGCAGTACACTGTTATAGTGCTGTTATTCCACTTTCAACCTCCTATGGAATCCTGGGGTTTGCAGTTTAGGGAGGGGCCATTAGAATTCTCAGCCAGCAAGCTCTTTGGCCTCAGGAAACTACAAACCCCAGAATTCCACAGGGTGCTGAAAGTGGAATAATAGCATTACTACAGTGTAGTGCAGAAATGGCCCAAGTTAGAGTTTGAGGTGCCTTGCCCAGCTGAATCCAGTGAGTAAATTATATGTATTCCTGAAAAACTGAGATTGGACCTTATACCACCTCTAGAATATTGACAATATTGACGATAACAAAGATGATTACTGAAGAAAGTTAAGGCAGAAAGTGCAAAGGCAGGTTTACAGCTCAACATTAAGAAAACAAAAATAATGTCCACAGATGATTTACATAACTTTAACGTAGATGATGAAGACATTGAAATAACTCAAGAGTTTCCATACCTTTGCTCCCTCATTAATCAGAATGGAGTCTGTGGTCAATAAATCAGAAGAATACTAGGAACTATTTCGTACTAGCCTGTTATAGCACTATTATTCCACTTGCAGCATTCTATGGAATCCTGGGGTTTGCAGTTTAGGGAGGGGCCAATCGGCTCCTCCCTAAACTGCAGACCCCAGGATTCCATAGGATGCTGCAAGTGGAATAACAGCGCTATAACAGGCTAGTGCGGAAATGGCCTAGGACTAGGAAGGACAGCTATGAAGGAACTAGACAAGACCCTGAAGTGTTAAGATATATCATTGAATCCTGAAGTTAGGATTCTCTATGCTATCGTATTTCCAATTTCTATGTATGGTTGTGAAAGCTGATGGGAAGAAAGTCAACTCATTTGAAATATGGTGCTTGACAAGAGTTTTATGAATACCCTGGATTGCTAAAAAAAGACAAAAATAATAGGTCTTACAGCTAATCAAGTCTGAATTCTCCCTAGAAGCAAAGATAACTAAACTGAAGCTGTTGTACTTTGGCTACATTATGAGAAAACATGACTCACTACAAAAGACGATAATGCTCGGTAAGATAGAAGCCAGTAGGAAAAAGAGGAAGATCGCATTACAGGTGAATAGACTCAGTCAAAGGAATCACGGCCGAGTATACATGACCTCAGCAGGGTGGGTGTTGATAGGGTGTCTTGGAGGTTCTCCCATTCATCCGTAAGTCAAAGTCTACTTGATAGAAGTTAACAACAAGATTATTGTCATACATTCTGCAGGGAACTACCTTTGAAGAGTACTTTGATCCAGCCAGAAAAATCAGCAGTAGCAGAATATGTTATTCACCAACCTGGACACAAAATGCTATTTGAAAGCACAGAAATTCTGGACCGTTCAGACAACTACTATGTACACAGAGAAGCCATTGAAACCCATAAACCCCTGGACAATTTTAACAGGAAAGAAGAAACTCAGAAAGTAAACAAAAGCTGGCTACCAGTACTGAAAAACACTAAAATCAAGACTCAAAAATATGCCAATGAACACCACCCAGACTCAGGAGGTCTCCCTACAGAAAACAATATAATGGGTTGCTAACATGTACTTAAATGCACACACAACTGTTATGCATATCCCCTGACTAACAATGCAACGCTGGGGACTAGCCCACTCAGCAATGGGCTATCTCACAGCCCAGCTGCATCACTAATACATCACAAATGGAAATCCCTCCCAACATGAGATCACAGAGGTATATATACTCCATTCCACCTCCAGATCCTCTGAAGATTCCAGCCACAGATGCAGGCGAAATGTCAGGAGCAAATACTACTAGAACACGGCCTCACAGCCCAAAAAACTCACAACAACCCATGGATTCTGCCCGTGAAAGCCTTCAACTTTACATATTTTTTGGGGTTTTTTTGCTTTGTTTTGTTTTTGTTTTTTTATTAATTAATTAATTTATATCAACATCCTGTACCAAACACAAAACAATATATAGTAATACTACCCAACCCTAATCTATCATTAACCAAACACAAGAACACTAAAAATAGCCTAATTAAAAAAAAAATCAGTTCATCAAATGATGATACTTAACCTTCCTTTAAAAAAATTACATTTCATCCAAGTAGTACATTGTTACCCTTATATCATATCCTCAACACTTTGATAATGTTATGTAATTTCTACAAGTTTCATCTCTTAACTACTAAAATAATGTCATTAAATCTATAACACTATCAAATCCTTGCCTAAATAATTCTTACTAAACAATATTACAGATTCTTAGATCTTCTAACATTAATTTTCTATTATATATTCTAACTCTAAAATTAATTGAACATCATTTAATCATAATCAGCTTTAATCTCTAATGAAACCATGCCATAACACTTTAACCAAAAACAGTAACAATCAAAAATAATCTAATATTAAATAATGTTTTATTCATGCTTTACTCCTTTAAAGAGTATTTTGGAACTATTACTGAGCCAACATTTACCAGTCTGGTTGTTGCCACTGGTCACGTAGATAAAACATGTGACTCTCTTGTTAAATCCCAATTTTAAAAGCCACACCATTTTTTTCCTTTTGCCATCAGTGCCATAATTATAATTCTTTCATACTTTGGGTGTAACACCTAAAGATGTCATTACCTCTGAAAGTAACAGCTAATATTTCCTTATAGCTCCTAAAAAGTTGTGAAATTTGGGGCCATTTTAGATGTATTTATGTATACATTTATGTAAAATGTATGCGTTTTAGATGTATTTATTTTTTAAAAAATAAATAAATAAATAAAAAGTTGTGCATTAGTAATGCGTTCCTTGTGCATTGCTCTTTGAATGACAAGCAATGAATCACTTATTTAACATTTTATTCAAAGCTCAGTTTTCAGCCATTTCATTGGCTACCAATTTGTTTCTCAGTGCATTTCAAAATGACAGTGCTGACCCACAGCCCTGAATGGATCAGGACATTGGATCAGCATATCATAAGAACCGCCATCTTCAGTACCAGCCTGTTGAGATAATCTTCAAATGCTTCTTTTAATGTTCCAGCTACCCCACGGACACTCTTAACTGGGACCACAGATCTATCTTTCTGTGACTATAGCCTTCAAACTTCTTGACTGATGACTTTCTAAAACATTCCTAATTACTGATTTTTCAAAAACTGGAAAGCCCCTTGCTTTTTTTCAGAAGGCATGTAGTACATGATTGCAACTTTCTAATCTGTCTCCGCTTTCGTTTTGTCCCAAACATTTAAATTAAGTTTACAGCTGTTGTGTTTTGTTTTCTACTGATTCTGTTTTTGTATTCCAGTATTTTGACTTTATGCTGTGAATTTAGTCTGTTTTTTTTAATTCTTAATTTAATTCTAAATTTAATTCTTTAATTTCTTAATTTTAATTCTTAATTCTTAATTTTTTAATTCTTAATTTTTAATTCTTAATTTAATTATCTTAACTAAAATAAAACATATATTTTTCCCTTAGTGACCTGAAATTCCCTCAGGAAAAGGCATAAATGTTACCTAGTGAGGTAATTAATTAATTAATATATACTCCCTTAAAAGTTATCACATGTTAAATGTAATACTTTATGTTTAAAGGGCTGACCGTAGTCTAAATTTCAGCTGCCATCTTTTGCAAGACCATAAAGGTCCATCGATTTATATAGATTTGAATTGTGGAATAGTCTTTTTTACGCACACAAAAATGCAAATGTACGTACTGCATGCCACTCATGAGTGGTCAAAAAGACACATTTGGAGAATAACACAGAGAAAGACAACTGCCCAGCACCACATTTTGCAGAATCCTCTCCAAAGACCCCACTGATGAATATTTGAAGGAACTACACATATTGCTTAGAGAATTCTCCACTGATGTACAGAACTGAATGCAAATGGGTCCCAGGAGGCAAACAGGGTCCTTCCCAACAGTCACACCCTAGAGACATGAGAGGAACAATACTTACAGCAGCCAATAAATCCAGAGAGAAAGGCCAAGTCCCAGTAAATCCAGAGAGAGAGAATCTGATGGCAGAATCCGTGAAGGTCAAGGGTTCTAGGAGTGTAAGCAAGGAATCGGAGTGTAAAGCGAGGCAGCTTCCACCAAGAGGATCGATTCTGAGACTAGCTGGCAGCAAAAGGCTGTTGCTGTCTATGGACAGGATTTTTGCTTGTAGAAAAGATTGTGTCGAATCCTAACCCACTACAACAAGCTAGGGATGGAAAGAAGGTTCAAAAACATTTGAAAAATGATCAGAAAATGTCTTCTTGAATATTAGACAACTCTGAAAAGGAACGATCAGGTTTGATCAGAATGTTTGCAACTCAGCGCTTACTCTGCTCAAAATTCACACATCATTCTGTTCAAAAAAGCCAATATTGTAAGTGCAGAAATACTATTTTCTGCACAGAAAATGCTGTTTTCTACAAGAAAATGCTGTTTTCTGCATAAAAATGTGATTTCACCCCCATAAGAAGCCCCAGACTGTGTAGTTTTCAAAGGCTTTCTAGCAATGGGGAGAAAATTGCTAAAATTACTAGTTGCTTCCTCCAAGAAGTGAAAAACTACTTTCCAACAACCAGCACAGCCTGCATCCAGAACACTGGGGTCTCTAATCAGTTCTATTCCTTAAATATTCAAAGGCTCAAAATCCAGTTCCTGAAGGCAGTATGGAATATGGTATGACACCTTCCAGCAAACCCTTCAGCACACCTCCATTGGTTCCAGTCTAGATCCAGCTTGAGATAACTTTTATCAAATGACATCTGACATTTTGCAAAGCATCAACAGCATTGTCTGGTTTTTGGACAGTCCATCCTTGAACAATTTTAATAAACTATTGCCATGGTAACTCATGGGAAAGGAAAATTCTGTTGCAAAAGATAACAACAAATCACATCAACATGGGAGAACAGGTAAGTGTGTTGGCTGTGGTGATTGTTAATTGTCAATACTAAGGAGGGAAATAAAGAGAGGTGACCCATAATTTTTGATAGCATTTTTCTCACACATATAAATATGAGAAAAATGCTATCAAATATATATATGTATATATATATATATATATATATATATATATAAAAATTTTGATAGCATTTTTCTCATATATATGTATGTACTCATATATATATATATATTACAAAGAAAAGAGACTTAGGAACCTAATCAGAAAAATAGGAATCTAACAAGCCAGAGGAGAACAGAAAGGAAAATTAGTTCAAAACAAGTCATTACATCAAACAAACTCCATCCTTCACCAAAGAATAAAATGACCTTCAACGAGCAATGAGGATATCTGCTTATTTTTCATCCTTGTTACTTGTGTATATTGACAACTCCACACCATTTCCACATTGAGCGGCAACCAAAACTTTTTCCCCTCAAAATAAATGTTTAGGTAAGTATTTGAATGCAGTTTAATACTTCCAGTAGTCTTTAAAGGTGTGCTGTCTATCAAAATGCATACTTAAATGTCTTTTTTTTTTCAACCAGAGTGAAACTGATTTCTTTCCCACAAAATGTTCTCAGAAGATTGCTGAGGCAATTATTCTTCTTGTAGTTCTTTCAAAAAATCCTAATTTTCCTCAAGTAGATGAAAGCCTCTTTTAACAAATTTTCTCAATTTTGACCCCCAGTTGGTGGGGTGACTACAGTTTGTCTCATTCCAACTGGCCAAATTCCCTTGGACTGGGGCTCAGTCCAAGATGTGGAGAAGGATAATAAATGGTGACTAAGGCACCAACATAGCTACTGCTACTGCTGCCAAAAACAAAGAACTTGTCCAACTGTAACTGCCAATGGTCAACCCAACCACAGAGAAATCCTCCCCAAGAGAAATTGTACGAAATTCCCTTTTCCTTGTCTCCCTCAACCTCATACCTACAAGCATGGTGGAGAATGTCAAAAACTCCTGTGTTCACAACTGTAATTAAACTGCTAAGAACCAAAAAGCTTTCCTAAGTTTGCTTGTTTGGGGCCAAAACACTTCCATCCATTTATGATAACTCGCAGAGCAAATGTCCCAGTTGGTGCAAGAAAGAGGAGAAGGCGCCATGCAAAGCAATGCTGAAACCATGCTGATAAGATGAAGAATAAAAAAGAGATGTGTTTTAAATTTTTTCCAACAATTTCCAATGGGTCTACCCTCCTCCTCTCCATGATTTTTCTTACAATGATTCCAAGGGGACAGAAATGAATGACCTTCATTCGCACACCCACACACCTACACACACATGCGTGTGCACACAAACCTCTATAAATTCCAAAACAAAACTGGGAGTATAAGAGGATGTGGTTGGACAACACCTGAGAACATATATTTTAAAAAATCAAAACTAAGAGTAAATTAAACTATGTTCATTCATCCTTCCAAGTCCAGGACATTCAGTGTTTCACTATTTGTCCTGGACTCCCTGTGTATTTCTTTTACTTATTTTATCTCTACAGATGTAATTCTTCACAAACTTTCTTCTCGAAGGATGCAACAAAATTATCTCAGCAATTTTCTTCTCTCTGTAAGAAGGAAAACCTTGCCATTTTCAATGGCTATTCACAGTTTAAGATTTATTCTTCAGAGGGAAAAAAAGTAAACCTCACATGGTTGTTTTGTACAGAAAACAACATTTTCTGCACAGGAGATAGCTTTCTCTGTAAAGAAATAGCTTGGAATTTCTGCACAGAATAAAGTGTGCCAAACATATTGTTTTTGTGCAGAAAACTGAGCGGAAAAAAATGTGATATGCTTTAGTCCGCTTCTATCAGAGTCCCAGGTTCGAGATCCTCAGAACTCTCCACTGATCCATTTCTGAACAGCTGCAAAGCAGCAAGGGAGTGAGTATGGTTTGCAGTGGAGAGGCAACAACTGTTTTGTGGCCTGACTAAACCTTCTGCCCATTCTGCCACAGCTGTATGCTGTCCAATACTTTGATTCCCAACTCTTTTTGCTCTTCCACTGAGGTTAGCAAGACATGAACCACTTCCACACTAGACTGTTATAGTGCTATCATTCCACTTTCAACGTCCTATGGAATCCTGGGGTTTGCAGTTCAGGGAGGGGCCCGCCGGCCCCTCCCTGAACTGCAAACCCCAGGATTCCATAGGACGTTGAAAGTGGAATGATAGCGCTATAACAGTCTAGTGCGGAAGCGGCCATGAGTTTGGCACATGGCAGGTTAACATAATACCAGCAAAAGCAGCACCAAAGATATTGTAGGAGCAAAGTGTCAGGAAAAAAAGGAGAGAAATCATTCAGGCCTCTTTCCATTCATAGTTTCTGACTACCCCTGTCTTGAATGCTCCGGGCGATTTAGAGAAGAAAGATTTTTCTATGGCTGCTAATATATGTACCAGATATACTTTGATATGGAAAAATGAATCTCACTTGTTGGAAAGATTAATTACAAAGTTAAATAGCATACAGCTGAACATCAAATTGGCAGCCGTTTTAAGACAGGAAACTATTAATTATTTAGGTGGAGAAGTTATAAATCAAGACGGCATCAAGTACAGTTAGGAAAAAGACCAAATTTACATGCATAAAGGATTCATTTTGAATCTTTTCATGAAAGACTCGCAGCATTCAGCTGAGTGAAGATTTCAAAGGATGGACCTATTTCTTTATCTATTTATTTATTTTTGTGGTGCTAATTCATGTAGGCCTGTCTTCCAATCTTTCTGGTTCTCTGTAGAGAGATTTTTCTCTCCTTCTCCACCTCCATCATACATCTTACACTTCGTTTCTCAGCTGAGTTGTGTGTGAACCTTTCCCTTTTGAAGAAGTTGAAAACAACAAGCCAGTGTGGGTAGTGGTTTGAGCACTGGAATACATTCCTGGAGATCAGTGTTTGATTCCCTGCTTGCCCATGGAATCCCACTTTCAGCCCCAGAAAGCCCTGCGATAGATTTGCCTTAGGGTTGTCATATGTTGAAACGACTTAAAAGTACACAACAAGAACAAAAACAATGAGGCCAGTGCAATTTATGGGCCCAATTGTCACAAACACAGTGGGGACCATTAAAAGTAGTTCTTTGTATGTTTCTGAACACTTCTTTTGAACAATTTTTATCCAGGATTTCAAATTGAAAATATCAAAACTGCTTCAGTTTTCACCTACCACGTAGGCCGGCTTGGTGGAAAAAATTTCTCCAACCAAACCACAGATTTAAATGTCAAAATGGAAATTCACAAACTGGCAAGTCTTGAATCTTTCAAAACGGCAGAATGAAGTGACAGAAACTACTTAAACATAAGCCCCTTCCGCATGTTGGGGGGAAACGGACAAAAACAGACCTTACCGGCTTTCTTTTCCGGCCGGCTGAGTCCGTCGCCACGAGGAGCAGTGCGAGTTCGCTGCTCTGCAGTCCTCCGCATCCCAAATGGCGGCTTCCGGTTGGTGGAGGCTCTCCACCAACTGGAGAAGCTCGCCAGCCGGAAGCCCGCCCCCGGCAGATCTGCAGGCATGCACTTGCGCGTGCCTGCAAATCTGCTCCGGAGCTGGGCAACGGAGCAGCACGGGATTGCGCCCTCCGTGATTTTTAAAAACCTCTGAAAAGAGGTTTTTAAAAAACATGCCGTGCAACCAGTTCCGGTCGCTCCAGAGTGGACTGAGGTACGGAACTACAGAATGTAGTCCGCCCCAGTCCACTCTATGGTGCAGAAGACCTCCGTGGGAGGTCGCTCTGCACCGTTTTACTAGTCCGGTGCAGAAATGGCCATAATGTCCTGCTTTACAAAGTCATAGAGATAAATTCTGGATCTACTTGAATCAGTACAACCAATAGGATTTGGGCCATTGTAAGCCACCTTAGACTCATATTGGGAGAAAGGCAGGAGATAAATAAAATTGAATTGAAAATGAACGTTTCAGTGACATATAAATCCTTTGGGTGCCCTTAGAACTGTAAGGTCAATGAATGCTTTTGGTGCTGGTGTAAGTTCCGTTTCTATATATCTAGATCTATAAAATGTAAGGCAAGCAAAAGGCAGGCTCCTGGTAATTAAATCAGGTACTGGAAAGGGTTCCACAGCAGCAAAGAGAGATGAATTCCCTCTCCTTGCATGAGTCATTAGAAAAACATAACCAAACACAATTACATGCATTCAGCACCATTCAGTTAAACAAATTTTCTCCAATTGGGATTCACAATCTCCATGGAATAATTGTTCCTCAACAAACTTAAAAGGCTTTGAAAATGTTTGGGACCCAGAAAGCATTTCATATCATCCACTGACAGTTCTGTCTTCCCCATTGGCAGGACTCTTCAGAGTTCCCTTGGAAGAAGCAATTTTTAATCAAGATGCGGATCAATAAGGGGTTCACCAGTCACAAACAGACAGGTTCCTTCTGGACTATATATTCTCCATCTTCTGGCTGCTCTCTGTATCCTCTATCCTCACTGTCCACACTATCTTTGTGGTCCCTGACCTTCACCACTGGGGACTTGCCGTCCCACACAATTTCCTTCATCAGCAACCCGTTCAGGTCCTTCCACATCTGTTGAAATATCTCTTCCTGTTTCCTGATGTCTTTCTCAATCACCATGAGGGCTTTGCAGGGAGGCTGAGAGTGATGATCCAGTCTCCTGTATTCTTCTCAGTGGTGAGAGAAAGCCTCCTGATCATGGGCACTGGACTGGCAATGGTAGAAAGAAGTGTTTTATGGTTGCAACCAGACTCCATATCTTGCAAAGAGCCATTATTTTCACCAACTCCTCTGTGATATCAAATGTGTTTAAGCTACTCAGTTTTTCTACCAGATGAGTTGCCAAGGCTGACTTGCAGGGAAGTCCATTTTCATTTTATTGGTGGGATGATTGGTGACCTTCCTTACTGAAAGCTGGCGAAGGGAAGCTGTCTATCTGGGAGCACAGTATTTAGGTCAGGTTTACCTTTGGCTTGACTGGAACAGCACATCCTCTGATGGTTTTTGTTGACTTAACTCATTTGCATCTTTCCTTTGTGGAAGTCACATGTGCTCAGGTCAATGGAACTGTCTGTGATAACTGAAGCCCCTGTCAGAGTTGCTGATGACGAGCAGCAGCTGTTGGTCCCTGTGGCTCTGGCTGGAGAGGAGTCCTGCGGCTCAAGAGCTCCCCCAGCTGCCATGGACCAAGCAGGCTCGGAGGTTCCTCTGCCTGCTCCTTTAGGGCAACAGGGATCCGATTCTGAAGATGCTTTGGAGCCTGTGTCAATCAGCCCACAAACAAGGTGGAGACTCAATTGAGTTGTGCAAAGGGAGGCTTCCTTGATTAAGTTCAAGAAGCAGTGACTGGCCACAGCTGTGTATAACTGTATATAACTGCCTGCCTGGAAGCTTTCCTTTGCTTGTGGCAAACTTTCTACAAGCCCTCTCCTTGCTTCCAGCACCTGGCACCTTGGATTGATCTCTTGGTTCCAGACCCCTGGCTTTTGTAACTCTGACTATGGCTTTTGCTTGTCACTCTGGCTTAGGTAAATGGACTTCCCTTGAGTAAGTGCTTCCTTGACTCCTCCTGATAGGACTCTGCTAGCTCTCCCACTCCCTTCTCTGGGCTGTCTTGCCGCCTGGGTCTCTGACCTTGACACTGTCCCAGTAATGGGGCAGCTGAGAGTTACTACTAGGGATCTCCTCAGTGTCCCACTAGTGGGAGCAATACATTGCACTGAGACTTAGGAGAAGTCGTTCTTTGTAGCTGCACCCCATTTATGGAACAATCTCCCAATCAACATTGCTTGTTTTTTATAAAACAAGATAAAGCATGGCTTTTTAGTGAAGCCCTTAGGGGCTGAATCTTTTACACACACAATTTTAATTATTTTAGCTTTTCTTCCTCTTTTAACGTGGTGATCTGTTTTAATACAGTAACCCCTCCGCATTTGTGAGGGTTAGGAGCACACAACCCTTACAAAAGTAGAAAAATTGGAAATAACTCTGACTCCTGAGAGTCAGGAGTTATATAGCCATTTTAAGAAAGGACAAGACAAGACAAGACATTGACATAGTCAATAACTATGATTCCCCTCCAGAGCTCCCCCCCCCATTCCTTTGCCTCTAGCCCCAGCATTGGGAGATGGGGGAGAAAAAATATACAGTAAAGGGCTTACCAGTATTTACCAGTACAAAGAGAAAAGAGTACAGTTCCTCCCTTCTGGTTACTTCAGGCAGCCATCTTGTAAAGGGAGGGGTAGAAGCAAAAAGAGCACCTGAGCAATCAGCAACCATTACATAGCAGAAAGTGCAGCCACATGAGAGAGAGGACACATCTCCACCAATGGGGCGAGGTTTGCTCACCCAAGAAGAAAAAAACATCAATTTTGAAGACAAGCCTGGAAAGCCTGAGGTGAGGAATGCAAGGGAATGGAAAGAAGAAAATGCAAGGGGGAGACAAGCACGTACCTTGTGAATAATCAAATTTGTGAATGTCAAACCTGTGAGTGTGGAAGGGGAACTATATACTTTTTATCTCATTTAGATTATTTCATTCTTTTTATTTTGGATTTTTTAAATTGTTTACATTGTTTTAATTGTATACAGCCCTAAGATTGCATGATAGAGAGTAGGACAGAAGTATTTTAACAATTAAATAAATACTGTGGAACTTCCAAATCAAGCCCAAGGCAGGGTAGCCCAAGCCCCATCTTTGCTCCACAGCTCCCCTCTCCCACCAGTGCCTTGGCCATCTTCCTCTACCTTCCTTGGGCAAGAGAGAGATTGCCAGATGATGTAGTATAAGCTCTGTTGAAAGATCTTATCTGCTGCATGGAATTTTTTTAAAAAATGCTCCTACATTTTTATCTAATTGCTTTTAACTTTTATTGTAAGCCACCCAGTGAACTTTCATTATTAAGCAGCATAGAAATATCACAAGTAAATAAAAGTATGAACCCTGCCCTAGACTGTGCTGCAATTCCCAGTGGTTCACATAGCTGGGGAAAGAATAGCATTTGCCAAATGAGAACTTATTGCAATTGCAGATTGCAGCATCACTGGGAAAATGTCAAATGGTCAAAACAGAAGTACTTCCTTGAGGGAGATGTCTGTATCTTCTGCTACAAAAAGGAACCGTTCTTCTTGTATATTAACTGTATTAAAAAAATAATCACTTGAAAAAGATGTACAGTAATCAGGTCTGGTATGTTTTATATTTTATTTTTTAAATCGAATTTCTTAAGGAAGGGAAACAGCATGCCACAACTAGGGAGGCTAAAGTTCTGCAAACTGCATTATCTATGCAAAATAAGGCATTATCTATGCAAAATAAGACAATTTTGAACAATGTATGGCATTGTCATACCGTATTCTGATGTTTTTATGATGTTGTCTAATTAGTTCTGAGATAGCTACTGAGGTGATTCTCAGGGACCTGCCCAAAGTGGTTGGACTGCATAGCTTATGATCTGCTAAACAAAGGCAAACTGAGACTGCCAATAGTCCATGATTTTTCACTCCCAGACAGACAAAAAAAAAGTGCTGGAGTCTTACCAAATAAATCCATAAATGAAATGACAGCCAGAGAAACAGCCTTCTGATGGCATCTACTGACTCCTCCTGTGGGACAATCCAAGGTGTAGGTCTCCCTCTGCAAGACAGCAGAGAGACAACAGGAAAGACAGAGGGTGCTGCAGTGAACACCTCTCATAGCCCAACTGAAACCTCAGCATGGCATGGATGGCTGACATTTTAAAAATACTGCTAACCAATCAGTGATCCAAGGCTTGCACAGTGCTGACTGTCCATCCTCCTTGCCTCTATCATCACTTTCCAAAAGCTTATGATAAGGATGAGATTTCCCCTTCTCTTATCGTTATCCTGCAGTGAAAACCCGTTGTTCATTTACTTCATTGACCTTATTGGTGGAAATGGTTAGTAGGCTAGATTTGGCCTGATGCATCACAATATGTCCATCCCTAAAGAAGAAATTCTCCAGCTGAAAATCTTCTTTGGCAATTTCTCCTGTTTTTGAGACTCTATCAGACTACTACAGGTATATTGCAGAATAAGAGCCAGAGCTCAGTGGCTGAATACATGCTTTGCATTTCCACACATTCTACCCCATGTTAAATCTCCAGCATTTCTATAGGTCTCAGGAAGAAGAGCTAGGAAGGACCATGCACATATGAAATCTTGTAATGCCACTGTTAGTCAAATAAATAGCCTAAATGCTAGTAAATAAGTGAAAAAGTGCAGTCTATGAGCTATATATGACCTCCTAAGCCCCAATTCTGTGGCCCCTGAAGCCCTCACCAGTCCCACAAAGCTCCCACCCCCTAAAATTATACCAAAATTCACCAAACACATGAAAACGGGCAAAAATACCACCACCCAACCACATGAACACCCCAGAACCACAAAATATCAAAATACCTCAATGTTCCTCTGTCTCAAAACAGTGGCAGGAAATGAAGATGCCTTTCTTCCTTTTGCCATTTTGAGACGCAGCTACAGAAGAAGACACAGGTATTTGGACTTGATGTGGTGGTAGATGGCCATGTGGGGATCTAGGGAAAATTGGTCCCTGGCCCCCACATAGTTACTCACCCCTGGCAAACAACCTAGACGCCTAGATCACAGCAAAGACCCTAGATAACCCAGTGGTCTGACTAGGCAGAACTTAAACTTTGTTCCACATGTTCCTCTTTGCAGTCATGAGGGCTAGAAGATTGTGTTTAATGAAGATTGGGCCTCTTAAGAGCATAAACCCTTGCTGTACATCACATTCTACTCCTTTTCTTTGTGACAGGGAGATCACAGCATAAGTACAGCCCTGAATATGAAGTCATTTCCCTTCTGCCGTTCTTTCAATCTGTGCTTTCTGAACTGCAAAAGCTGAAGGCTCACTCAGGGGTTAGATGGCCACTCCAAACGTCTTGCATCTTTTGACCTGCATGACAGATCTCCTAATTTACCACTCCCTCTCATAAGGATAAGAAAGAAGACAACTTCTCTGCCATTCACCTACCTGTCGTCAATTAACAACGCCTCATTACACAAGTCACCCGGAAAGCTGATGAGGTTTTATTCCAACACAAGAGGCCAGGTCAATCAATCGTCATCAAACCTGTGGATCTTCAATGGACGCTGAAAGGTTAACCTCCTTTCTTTGAGGCCTCCGTCATGTCAGCAGAAATTAGTAAAGAGGTGGGCAAGTTGTCAATAGAGCACCAAGACAATTAGTTGATGATTAGAACGGGAGTACTTGGGGGAATTGATAACAAAATGAGACATCTTGGATAAATTTGCATGCATTTAGGAAATCTATACAGCACTCTGTCGGAATCGGCGGGGGCGGAGAGGAAAGCTGCCCAGAAATGCAACAATCCAAAGGACTAGACAGCCAAATTCAGGATGTCAAAAATAAAGACATTTGGGACTCAATAAATTATCTGTTTGCCCCTACTCCCACCCCCAAAAAGCCTGTCCCATTAAGGAGATGAGCATTAGTTGCTGTACCTTGCTAAAGTGTTTGTAAGAAAGTTTGCATGACTTTGCTGGAGAAAACAAAAACTGGGGGGCACCCAATATGAGCAACAGAAAACAGGAGGCATGTTGCAAGGTGCTCTATGAATGAATGATTTATTAATAAAAAGCCTCACATGTTTTGGCCTGTTGTTTAATGCTGTTGTTGCTCTGGCTGTTGTTTTTTGTTGTGTGCCTTAGAGACATTTCTGACTTACAGTGGTGCTAAGGCAAACCTGTCGCGGTGTTTTCTTGGCAAAATTTGCCTTTGCTTTCCTTTGAGGCTGAGAAAATGTGATTTTCCCAAGGTCACCAAGTCGTGGGGATTTGAACTTCGGTGTTCCAGAATCATAGTCTAGCATTCAGATCACTACACCATTCCTCTATATGTCCTCAAAGGCCTTCTTCAGAGGCTGTATGTAAAATCATTGAAAGAGACAACACTTAAATACATAATAAAGCAAAGCATAATTTTCCAGTGTGAAAAATCCTTACTACATTTGTACACTTCCTGTGGCCTAAACATAGCTGCTTGAAATGTAACTTCAGAAATTTGTGGAGTTGAAAACCTTCATACCACTTATTAGGCAAAAGAAGAGATATGTGAACTCAAGCTAAGGAGTTTTTTAATATCACCAGATGTTCAAGAGAAAAACAGGGTTTTAGATAACATTCAAGGAAGTTTTGGTACAAGTGGACTGAAGGAAGTCCAGGAGGTCAAGATCCTCATTAGACCTCTAGGGACCAAAGATTTTAATTTTAAAATCCCTCATGCCTGATTTCTTGCCAAAATTCTCTTATTGATAGTATGCACCTTTTCTGTAGCCCAAAATCTAGCTTTGCTGCCCATCAGTGTTACGTAACATAAATCTCACACATGGACCGTTTCCACACAAAACTATTACAGTGCTATTATTCTATTTTCAACATCCTATGGGATCCTGGGGTTTGCAGTTTAGGGAGGGGTATTTAGAATTCTCAGCTAGAGAGCTCTTTGGCCTCAGTAAACAACAAACCCCAGAATTCCACAGGGTGTTAAATGTGGAATAATAGCACTAGAACAGTCTAGTGCAGATGGAATTCATTGAGCTACACAACTCTTGAGCTGAAGGACAAAGTTGTCCAATGGAACCAAGACAACACAAGTTGAAGTAAAGACACAACCAAACACTAAATGTTCCTCTATGCACCATGTATACGTGTATCCATGTGCATTTCATAAGCGTATACAATGGAACTGCATGTGCAACTCTGCTTCCACAACCTTGGACTAAATGTAAAATGCAATTGCGAATACCAATTTAGACTAGTTATAAATTACTTGTTCAGCTTCAGTACAGCCCCTACCTAACCAGTAATACGGTTCCAGTGCCACTGGTCAGCTATTCAGACACACTGTAAACCTCTCAGAGCCCAACTTGAAGTGGACAACACAGCAGGGCTACACTTTTTCCCAGCTGCAGATCATTGCACTCTGCAAACAGAAGAATTGACACTATTAGAAGTGTGTGAGTATGCATCCCATTGTTAAGTTAGAAAGAGTACAAATTCTTCTCTTCCACTGTACTCTCGGAGTCTGGGGGTTGCGGTGGGCAAACTGGAAACCAGGCTAAGCTACATAAAATGTTAGGATTTCTCCATTGATTTTTATGGACAGCTTCCACTTTCATCCCTGGTGACATTTTAAACAGCTTCTCAGTGTGAAAGAATAGGTAGTGACCTATCCAGACAATGGACTCTTTATCTCTGTAATTTTGATTTCTATATTTCACCTTCTTTTTCTCCCTTTCTAGCCACTCCATTTCATGCCTCTTTCAGGTGGTCAGGTTTCCCCCCTTTTCACTTTCTTAATGCCCTGTGCCATAAAAGGGATCTTTAGCATTTTTTCCTTGGGTATGAAGGGGAACAAGGTACATGTCCAAACTAGGGTTCCAGAATAGAAATTGGAGAGGGCTTCTGTGTTTTTAATGGTTGTGCAGAAGAAGGAATTTCAACCGGTGTTCTTGTTACCTGACTGTGTGATAAGCAACAACACTAAGGCCATTCCTGCATTAGCCTGTTATAGTGCTATTATTCCACCTTCAACATCCTATGGAATCCTGGGCTTTGCAGTTTAAGGAGGACCTTTGAGGGCCCTATAACAGTCTAGTGTGGAAATGGCCTAAAATTCCCTCTTCAACACAACCATTGAAGTTACAGAAGCCCTCTCTAGATTTCCCTATGGCAATCCTATCTGAGGTACGATTAGGTCCTTGGACCCTTTCAGATGACGGAATTGTAACACTACAATTCCACTTTAACTGCCACGGTTCCATCCTGTCGAATCCTAGGATCTGCAGTTTAGGGAATGGTGTTTAAAGTTCTCAGCCAGAGAACTGTAGTCTCGTCCCAAACTACAAACCCCAAGATTTCCTAGGAAGCAAGCATTGCAATTAAAATGGACTATAGTTCTATAACTGTGTAGTATAAAGTGGCCCCTTGTTGTAGACAGGAGCTGTGGTTTTGGCTGCAAAATGACAATCCCTCTCCTCTGAGGTTCAGAAGTGGAAAAGATCAAGGTGTGCAAGCTGGCCACATGTAGCCATCCAAGGCTGGCTTTGCAACCTTCTGCCTGTCCAGACTCCACAGATTGTCCTCTATCTGCTTCCCACCCCCCAAAGATGAATTGCCTTCCTGGTTAGATCCAGAGGTGGTAATTCATCTGCAGAGAAGTAGCACCACCTCCCCTGTACTGTTTAAAATTTAAAAACCCTTTTTGGAAAAAAAAGCCACACATCTTTAAATATTTGAAGGGATGTCACCTAGAAGGGTATTGTATTGTAGTCTTTGCTGATCCAGAGACTACAATACAAACCAGTGGATTCCAGATGCAACAAAAGAAGCTTCTACCTAAACTTTAGAAGGATCATCCTTACTGCAGGAACTGTTCAACAGTGGAATGGACTGCCTCGAAGGGTGATGGACTTTCCTTCTTTAGAGATTTCTAAGCAGAGGTTGGATACACATCTTTCAGGAGTGCTTTAGTAGTATATAGTAGTATATGTTATGGAAGAAGTTGCAAATGTCTGAAAAAGATGTGTTTGTCTTTTTACTAACCCGAAGCTGATTGATGTACAGATTGGGAAATGTCATATCAGTGATTTTTCAATGTATGCCAGTGACCACTGAAAACATTCTGAACATCCTCATGTTGTTGGATTTTTAGAACATTTGCTTCCTGCTCTTGAGTCTCTCTTTGATGGAAGACCAGTCTAGGTTAGTTGATCAACTGCAGACTCCATCATTATAAACAGCCCCTTAATAAGACATATTCATGTAGCTTGTACATGTTACTAGAGGTTTTGTTGGATTTTCCAAAGAAGCTTGAGAAGATGTCTCTTACACACAGTCACACATACAGAGAAAGAGAGTATAGGTTATCTTCTGACCCAGTTGCCATCCTATTGAT
Source organism: Cyclura pinguis (assembly GCA_030412105.1). Taxonomy (NCBI): domain Eukaryota; kingdom Metazoa; phylum Chordata; class Lepidosauria; order Squamata; family Iguanidae; genus Cyclura; species Cyclura pinguis. The sequence goes on from CM059608.1 coordinate 5,328,562, forward strand.
GTGCAGATACTTGCCTTTATGTGCCCAAGTGCTTTGACATACAATATCCAATTATATTCAATTTAGTTTCAGGTGGCAAAGACCTTTGATTTATTTTTTTTAAGTAAGCTTGAAACCCATAGGTTTTAAAGGAAACTCCACAAAAGGAAGATCATTTTAGATGTCTGACTCCTTTTTAAAGTTCTTCCAACCCATGTCCCTTGATGAAAAAAACACTTTGTGATTCAAGTTGCCACCATTGAGAGGTGAAGTCTTCCATCAAGGCAAAAAAAAAATGTCCACAAGATGCCTACTGCACCCATCAATGTCCACCTGCTTTTCACTCCATATTAGATAAACATGAAAGATCCATCTCTTCCTCCTTTTGAACATTGTGGGGAAGGAACATGGTGCTTCAAAGATGCTATGCTTTGAATTGTCCCATTTGGCCAAGATAGCCTAATTACATGGAATATTGGCCCTCAAAGCTTTTGTCAAAGCCCTCTAAGAGAGGTTTCCTTGAAATGCATTGAAAACTTGAAGTATTCTTGAAGCTGAACAGTAACGGCTCACTCCACAGGATGATCTTACCATCATAAAAATACTTTTGCGATTTTGTGGATTGCTTCCAGTGCAATTATCAGAAGTGAATCAATTGGTAAGAGTGAAGGCGTGAGAGCAAACATAAATATCATCTCAGGAAGCAACCTGTTCTCAATGACTTTTCATTCAAAGATGAAGAACTTGGACGTTGTTTTGTCCAAAAGTGAGTAGTGCATTTTTGTGCCCTCCTGGCCAGTGAAATTTATCGTATCAGTGCCCAAAATCCTATAGGTTAGTCCCAGCTACCGTAGACCTACTGACTAAAGTGCTGAATAGTTACTCAACACAAACGTAAATCCCACTGAGTCAACAGATCTACTCTACTTGGTATGACAATAGGACTTTGATGAATTCCAATGGACCACACACACAAGGACCAGTTTCTTACCAGTTCTTACTGGCATGCATGAGCTTAGCTCAAGAAGTGGACATTTTTGCATAATATCTGCATGAAATTCAAGTTTGTGGAAGCAGAATTGCACATTTATTGTCAGTGAACATGTAGGTGAACATATGCATGTATGCACATGGGATGCACATACAGCTATCCCTGACCTTTTGTTTGTGTGTTTGACCTTATATGTGGTGTGTTTTCAGTTGTGCAATTCAACACAAGGGTGGTCAAGCACAATTAATGTGTAACTTTGCATGTAGGAATGTACGGTTTGCAACTCGTGTAGGATCTTAGCCTCTGGTCTCTATTCTTCTCTTTTCCAGGCATTTCCAGAACAAAACTCACAAGGCTCTTAGCTAGAATATGATCTGAATTACTTATTTGCAGTATTAGTTCTGAGATTCATACTTGCAACATCAAAAAGTGTGTGACTCAGAGCCCACCCATGATGCCAATGCCTCCTTGGAAAGGTGGGGGATTATAGCTTCTCCAGGTAGCTATCACCATATGCTGGTAGTAACAGACTGGTAGAGGGGGGAACCCTGAGCCTAGATTTGGGGGGGTGTCAATGCCCCATTTGCTCTAATAGACCAGGCTTCACTGCCTTTAGGAGAAAGATACCCAACTTGTTGTCTCTAGTTGTCATTGACTATGCTTCATTAGTCTTGTTTAGCATAGCCAATGGTCAGGGGTGATAAAGAATATAATCCAAAGCATCTGGATGGCTACTCTATTTTAAGAAGCAGCACCTCCTACACAGTTCATTGCGACTTGGGCACTTCCAGACATATTGGCTATTTCCGCCCTATACTGTTACAGTGCTATTATTCCACTTTCAACATCTTGTGGAATTCTGGAGTTTGTAGTTTGCTGAGGCCAAAGAGCTCTCTGGTTGAGAATTCTAAAGGCCCCTCCCTAAGCTGCAACACCAGGATTCCACAGGATGTTGAAAATGTAATAACAGCGCCATAACAGTGTAGTACAGAAATGGCCATATATACCTGAAACACAACCTTTTTCACCAGACACTATTCTGTATTTACACCATCTCCAATAGACACCATACATGAAGTTGCCAGACATCAAAAATTATTTATGTTACTTTCTACTATTCTCCCAGTAGGGGATCCAACATGGTTTCCAATACAGATTAAAATAAAACACAACTAATCCCCCTGCATGATAACAGTAAAGGAAAACCAATTAAAAAACATAAAATATACTATCCTTTTAAAAAACAGTCAGCGTGAAGTGATGGTTTGAGCATTAGACTATGACCCTGGAGACCAGAGTCTGATTCCTTGCTCTGTCATGGAAACCCAATGGATGACCTTGGGTGCCTCACACTCTTTCAGCCCCAGAAAATCCCATGATAGGATCAGCTGGGGGTTGTCATAAGTCAGAAACAACTTGAAGGCACACAATAACAACAATTAAAAACAGCACTAATTTAAAACAAGTTAAAAGCATCCAAAACATGACAATGAGGGTATGGTATAGTGACCTTCCTTAACAGACTCCTCCAGAGCAACTAGTAAATAAGTAAAACCTGTCTAAATAGAAAAACCTTTGCCTGCCAGGAGGAGGAAGAGAACAAAGAGTGAGTAAGCCCAGCTTCCTGGGGAAGATTGTTCCCCAGCCTGGGAGCAGCCACCAAGCAAATCTTCTCACAAGCCCCCACCAGATGGGCCTGCGATGATGGGATTGAGAGATAGCCCTTCCCTGGTGATCTTAAAAATCAGGCTGGCTCACGTAAGTGACGTTCGGTACGTCCGAACCAGATCTCCCTCACACACAGCCCTCCCTTACTACCTGATAAACAGCTGTCTGAGTAAAGCATATCAAATTAACAATTTGTCTTATACAGATATCTCTCTCTCTTTAACTCTTCTTTCTTTGATTCCTGAAGTACCACCAGGGTCCCACCATGAATCAGGGTGGAGAGTTCATCTGGTGGCTTTCACCTATAGGATATGATCCTCCTGACAAGCAATACAGAAGCTCTTCTTCCATCACCAAGGTGCTAATAATGTTGTCCCCTTGACCTCCAAGTGGGGAAAATCTGTTCAGCTTCTCTCAAACAGATGAGTTTCTTTTCAGCTAGCTGGCTAAAATGCTTTTTTTTTTCCTGTCCTTTCAAAGACATAATATAGATTCTATATTCTTGAAAGACTTAAGTTCGACAATAGCTGTCAAGAGTTCTTGCAATGGTTTGTGTTCTGATTTTCCTTCTTTCCTTCTTTTCTCAGCGTACCAAGAAAGAAAAAGAGAATTTCTTGGTACACTGATAACTAAGACTACTGAAATACTTTTCTGCAAGAACAAAAGTTGAGTTATTGATCTCTCTCCTCACCCCACAGTCTTCTTTGAGGGGTCAACAGTGTACACACACCCAAAAAGCATGCACACTACTGAGAAAGTTGTGAAAGAGTTAAAAGTATGATGCATCTGGTTGGTTTATTGTCTTTCTGATGGCAAAGATCAGGGTAGCTCTGACTGGGGCCGGATTATCAAACAAACCAGCAAGACCCTAGACTGGGGCCTCTCATATTTATTAAATGCTGCCAATCACATCACTAGGGTTGGCTATAGCTCTTAGGTTTTGGCTGTGATATTTCCGGACCTGAGATATTCCTGTCTTGGTAACCACACCTATGGAAGTGATTCAGTTTGCAAATACCAGTTTGCAAATACCAGAGGACCATTAAAATCCCCCCAAAATTTTAGTTTTTTTCTGTTTGTTAACCAAATCATATGAAAATGGTGGGCTGGATTTTTCATCTGATCTGGAAGGCATGTTCGGGATGGATTCCACAGGATGTTAAAAGTGGAATAATAACACTATAACAGCCAAGTGTGGAAATGGCCATTGAGTCCATCCATCTGTAATGTGGTCTTCCTCTTTTCCTACTGCCTCCTATCTTACCAAGCATTATTGTTTCTTCTAGGGACTCATGTCTTCTCATGATATGGCTGAAGTACAACAGCCTCAGTTTAGTCATCTTGGCTTCTAGGGAGAGTTCAGGTTTGATTTCTCCTATGACCCAGTCATTTGTCTTTTTAGCAGTCCAGGCTATCCATAGAACTTTTCTCCAGAACCATATTTTGAATGAGTTGATTTTCTTCCTCTCAGCTTTCTTCACTGTCCAGCTTTCAAAACCAGACATAGAAACTGGAAATATGATGCCATGGACAATCCTAATTTTAATATTTAATGATATAACTTTACGTTTTAGGATTGTCTCTAGTTCCTTCATAGCTGCACTTCCAAATACTAGTCTTCTTCTGCTTTTTTGGCCGCATTCTCCATTCTGGTTAATGACTGAGCCCTAGTACAAAAAATCTTGAACTATTTCAAGGTCTTCATTGTCTACTTTAAGGTTATATAACTCATTCGTAGTCATCATTTTTGTTTTTTTAATGTTCAGCTATAAACCTCCCTTTACACTTTCTACCTTGACTTTCTTCTGTAATTGTTTCAGGTCTTTGCCATTTTCTGGTAGTAGTATGGTGTCATCTGCATATCTTAAGCCTGATAAGGACTCAGGCCATACCTACCGTACAGAACCCAGACAGCAACACAGCTACAGGTCCACAATTAAGGGCTTGTGGCTAAGGAACTCAATCCAGAAAGGGATTCAGTAGGGGAACAAGGGCAGGGAGAGTGGAAGGATTCCAAGGGTTGGAACTGTGGGGCCAGCCTGCCACAGAGGGAAAATCTGTTTCTCTTCTTCCACCTACTGTGAAAACATTCACTAAGCAATCTACTGGCTATTAGTCATGTTGTAACTAGTTCTGAGTACACAGGGAAAGAATTTTCGCTTTTATTTGTATTCTTCACCTAACAAGGATTTCCCAAGACTTGGGAAACACCATCAGGAAGAATATCATAGTTGCAAGGCTTTTGCTCAGTTTTCTCCTGATATTCACATCTTCCAAAGTATTCCAGGGGATTGTTCTACCCAGGAATACATGTGGTTTTTCTGCATAAAAAAAATGGTCAGGATCCTATTGGTGGTGTCAGGTAGATCCAATGAGTCAGTGATATTTATGTAAAGGTGTTGACTCACCTTTTAACAGTTGACTCAATGGGTTTACTCTTGTTAGTTTATAAATAGAATTCAGGGCATATTTCCTGTGAGCAAAATATGATTTCTGTACTAAAACTATGTTTGTTGTGTTGTATTTTGCCCAGGAAAAAACCATGCATATTTCTGCACAGAATAATTCTCCAGAAGCTATCTAACTAAGTATGTCACCTTTTGTCCTATCTCAGTCCTGGCTCCCAGCTCATCACTTACTTCCAGGCAGTAAGCACAGGGTCATAAATAAAGCCCAACAGGGTTCCAAGGCAAGAGAGTTTCTAAGGTCAGTTGGAGTATTCAGCAAGGTATCTGGCAGGGTAGAAGGTCAGATAAGCTCTGACAACTCCTGGAGGCGAAGGGCGGCAGCTATATAGGTCTGAAGCCTAGTACAGCTGTGGCTTGATTAATTGTTGCCAGTTATAAATTCTGAGAGAGTGACACCATCTTTCTCTTTGCTGTCTGCACTCTGCATAGGTGAGTACAGGTAAGTGCTCTTCTGTTTCTGAAAGAACAGGACTCTCCACTGGAGCTGGCACCACCCCCTGTTCTGTTTGTGGCACCCATAACCTCTTCCTGTACAGTGGGTCTTGGCTTGTCCCCTGTTTCAGACTCTGAGTCACAGTCCTTGCTCTGGAAGCACAGCATGATAATTTTCACCCAGCTTCGGAACCAAGGTGGCTTGTTGTTGTTGAGTTCCTTCAAGTCATTTCCAGCTTATGGCACCCCTAAGATGAACCTATCATGGGGTTTTCTGGGGCTGAGAGTGTGTAAGATGTGTCCAAAGTCATCCACTTAGTTTCTGTGGCCAAGTGGGGAACTGAACTCTGATCTCTAGTATCATAGCCCATACTCCATGCTGGCTGTCTTACATAGGCTAAAAGCAATATAAGCTAAGAACCTGATAACAAAAAGTTAAAATGCAACTAAACAATCATCACAGTAAAACGCCATTAAACTGGAAGTATGAAATCCTTCAAAGTATAATTTTTTATTTAAAGTGCACTCCCAGATGTGCAAATAGGAATGGTGACACTACTATATGTACTGTACCTTTCCCAGAATGCTCCAGAAAATCTAAAACACAAGTTTCTTTTTCTACTGAGTGGTCACGGGAAGCAGAAGTTTTGTCTTCTGGTAGTTGGCAGAATGTTTGAAAGTGTTCAATTTGCACACTTGGAAGTACAAATGCTGTTTACCTGAAATGTTTCTATAATTCCTCTAACATACTTCTTCTTCTTCTTTTTTTTTCAAAGAACTTTCCAGGTTGGTTTGATTTGCAAGCAACAGACTGGATTCTGCTGAACAAAAAACTGACAAAAAGCCCTCGATAGCACGCATTTTTGGGAAGGGGGAGGATCTGGAAGGACATGAAATAAAATGTTTTTTAAAAATCACTTCAAGAAATCTAGGCTGGACAGGGGCCCCCCCTCCACAAACCCTCCCGACTCCCTCCCTCTTGAAGCTGAGTGAATTCCCAACACATTCTCCTCCTCTCTCTGCACAGCGTCTGTACTGGTGACAACTGATTCATGTGTGCATTTGCATATCCCCTCACCGCCAGCAGCAAAATTCCAAATGGGGGCCTCCTGCGCCGGCAGATGACAGAGAGCTGGCAAATCAGAGGGACCTGTCAAAAACAGCTGTCCATTAAAAGGAGTTTGCCGCGACAACCGAGAAAAACGTTTGAAAATGCTAGGTGGTAGAATTTAATTGGAGTAGCAACTGTTCAAAATTAAGATTAAAAGGACCTGCCAGGACATGGGAGCTTGAGGTTGGGATTGGCGGGCAGGCAGCGGGAGGAGAAGTTTTGTTTGCATTTTGTTATTATCTTATATTTTGTTACCTGTCTAAGCTTTGCAAGAGAGCTGAGCGCCTTCGGGCTTTTCTCACTTCTGTTTACCTTGTGGTTCCCAGCACGATAAAGAGGGTGGGACACTGACACCCGTTTCTTCGAGTTTATGTGGATGAAATGTGGCATTACCAAAGGCTAGTTTAATTTTTCTTTTCGCCAAGACAACAGGGTGCCCCTTCTCTTTCAGAAGTTACAATTGATTTATTAAATTCATTTTATGGATTCGGTTTGTCAAACTTACATACTTTTCAGAAGTTTCTGTACATACAACGTATGGGATCTACTGAAGACTGATCATTTGAGAAAGGGAATATTACAGTTCTGCTATTGTTTACAAGGAACTGAGAATGAGAGATGGATTTTTGAGGGGAGAGGGGATGATTTGTTGCATGAGGTGAATGTGTTGTTCATTTATTTATTTAAAGTTTATAATATCTCATGTAATACCTTGCCTTTCAGTTCCTGAGAATCCCCAAAACAGCTCAGCTAAGTATTGAAGACAGTAAACAACAATGACAACAATAGCAACAACAATGCCGTGAAATATGTGCAACATCAAAAGATGTGATGAATAGTGATGTGATGTCTTATTATTAAGGACTGAAAGAATATTCAAAAATATTGAAAAAATGATTTAAAAAATGTGGTCTTGAGTGTCAGAAAATCTTGAGAAAAGGAGTCCTGGACAGACAGGAATGTTCACAGTTTGAGACTTATCCTGCACAAAATTTGTACTGCTTTTTTGGGGGGCAGGAAATACCACAGGCTGTGCAAACAATACTATTCCTGTGCAGAAAATGCAAAAGTGTGAATTTTGTGCAAAATAAGCGTCAAACTGTGAAAAGTCCTTGAAAACGGCACATTTTTGAAGACTTTCTTGCAGTGAGAAGAGACTTTCATTAAAAACTTGTTGCTTCCCTTGGGAATGTAATTAGCAAAGAAGTACATCCCTAACTATTATTGAAGAAATAAGTAGGCTTAGGTAAGAACGACTGCCTAACAATGTGTGTGGGCATATGGTTTCAGGTCACCTGTTCACTTATGGCAAATCCATGAAATTCATAGGATTTTCTTAGGCAAAGAATACTCAGAGGTGGTTTTGTCAGTTCCGTTCTCTGAATTATAGCCTACGGTACATGGTATTCATTGGCAGTCTTCCATCCAAGTATGAACCAGAGCTACCCCTGCTTAGCTTCCAAGATCAGATAGGATCCGGTGCCCTTATGGTAATTCAGTTCCTGACACTGCTAACAGAACCTGTAGAACTTGTAATAATCTCTTTTTCATTTACAGGTAGATATGGCTCCATCCCAACTTATCCGTCTTTGCCTTTCTCTGAATCTCTCTTTCCCCTAAAATAGGGCAATTGGACTCTCTACCATTTAATCACCACTTCACTTTCTTGGACTATGATATCTTCCATAACAATGCATTGCCGGAAGAAAAGGCATATCTGGGATCACAGTACCATAGAACCAGAATAAGAAGGGATCCAATTCTCTGATAGTGCAGGAATTTATTACTAAAAAAAAAAAAAACCTGATGTGTGGTTGTCTGATAGATAATTCAACATTTTCAATGATGGAGAATTGCCACCTTATAAGGTATTCTAGTCCTTTTCAAACAACTCTTACCATCAGGAAATCTCTCTAATCATAGAATCATAGAACCATAGAGTTGGAAGAGACCACAGAGGCCATCCTGTCCAACCCCCTGCCATGCAGGAACCCACATCAAAGCACTCCTGACAGATGGACATCCAGCCTCTGTTTAAAAACCTCCAAAGAAAGAGACTCCACCACACTCTGAGGTAGCTTATTCCACTGCTGGACATCTCTGACCATCAGGAAGTTCTTCCTGAGGTTGAAGTGGGAACTCTTTTCCTGCAGCATGAATCTGTTGCTCCTTGTCCTAGTCTCTGGAGCAACAGAAAACAAGCCCTCTCCCTCCTCGACATGACATCCCTCCAAATATTTAAACAGGGCTATAATGTCCCCTCTTAACTTTCTCTTCTGCAAACTAAACATACCCAGCTCCCTAAGCCACTCCTGATAGGGCATGACTTCCAGACCCATCACCATTTTGGTCACTCTTCTCTGGGCACACTTCAGTTTGTCGATATCCTTCTTGAATTGAGGTGCCCAGAACTGGACACAGTCTTTCAAATGAGGTCTAAGCAAAGCAGAATAGAGTGGTACCATTACCTCTCTTGATCTAGACACCATACTCCTATTGATGCAACCAAGAATCGCGTTGGCTTTCTTGGCTGCTGCATCACACCACTGACTCATGTTCAGCTTGTGGTCTGCCAAGACTCCTCGATCCCTTTCACACGTCCTGTATACAGCCATGTGTCCCCCATCCTATATTTGTGAATTCCACTTTTTCTGCCTAAGTGTAGGACCTTACATTTCTCTCTGTTGAAATTCATTTTATTAGCTTTGGCTCAGCTCTCCAATCTGTTAAGGTCATTCTGACTTTTGATCCTGTCCTCTGGAGTACTAGCAACCCCTCCAAATTTGATGTCATCTGCAAATTTAATCAGTATGCCCTCTGCTCCTTCATCCAGGTCTTTGATGAAGATGTTGAATAGCCTGGGCCCAGGACTGAACCCTGCAGCACCCCACTAATACTTAGCTGGAATATCCTTTTACTTCTCTAACTTCAGCGAGAACTCCCCATGCTTACAAGACTATCAAGGCCAAAGAGAGTGACAACATGAATATGAGGACTTTTACAAACTGAAAATAGTTTTCTTTACATGATTTATAAAGCTATACTGTCATAAATTGACTGGAAATTCTTCAGCTAATTCACATCATTACATGTTTTGAAAAACTCCTTTCACATTCCATGCAAAGCACCCATTTTAACAAAGATGCTCAGTCCATCTACCTTTCATGCATGTGGGGTTCAACTCCACACACGCCACTGCTGAAATTTAAATACAAGTGTAAATTGAGAAAGGAGAACAAAAAAAAAAAAGCAATGAAAGACCGCTTTTTAAATCTTGAAAATATGTGGTAGGTCATATTGCTCACTCCTCCGTGTGTGTGCATTCCGTGATTCTCATTCAGTTCTCCGGGATTCTCAAACAAAGTGCCGAGTCCTAAAAAATATTTGGAACTATTACAAAGCATAAATTATAAATGTGTCAGGAAAATGGAAAACGGAGCCTAGGGCCGGCTTAGAGCGCAAAATGATCTCGGCCATTATTCAACAATGATATGAAGATCCTTTTCCCCCCTTCATTTCCTGTTAACAGTTCCCTCTGTTTGCTATCATCTCTAGCCTGGCACCGTGTCAATAATTACTAAATTAGCAGGACGCCTGTACAATTTCAGCTCAAGTGTTATTACTGACAAGTCAAACAAAGAGAGGGCTGATCGAAAAGATGGGACTCCATCTACTTATTTAAATGGGCCGTGTTCAGTGAGGAAGATTGAAACCCCTTTCTGTTCAAAGGAAAGATGGAAGAGACTAGTTTACATTTGAGCTGATTCAAGGACACCAAATCTAAAGAAATGCTTTTTTTTGTTCTTTCTTAATTCAAAACTCTTTTCGTTTTGAGAAGACAAAAAAAATTGAAAGTTATTTAAAAGAATCGTGTTTAGTGGAAGAAGTAATTATGTCTAAGACGAGGGAAAAGAGATCTCAAAGAAACAATGCTATTTTTTCCCCAGAATAACCCAGTTTGTCTTGCAGTGTAAAGGTAAAGATTCTGGCTCCTTTGATCAATGCTGAGGTCTAAGAAAGCGTCCAGTCTTGCTATGCCCCAGTTTGCATCAAGGCCTGGAGCATTTAAACAAAAATATTTGCAAAGCTATTGATGGCACATTCTAAGTGGATATGATCATTATGTTTGGTCATGGGGTTTGCTGAAGAGGTCCAAGACTATTAGATAGCTCATCTCTTTGTAGGTTCAAAAAGTGTGAATGCGTCCACAGACTAATATGCAGTTAAAGAACTAATTTTTACTTTTAGTTCCAAAGCGACAATTAGAGATATAAAAAATCATAGATTTAATAAGTTGATAAGAGAAAGCAGGATACCGGTTAGATGTACGGATTGAAGTAAAGTGCTAAGGAAATGAAAGATAGGATATAAATAATAATGTCGATAAAGAACATAAAAGATAAAAAGGAAGTCACATGTTTCTATGTGTAGTGTGAAATGGTGGTGTTAGAATTATTTGTAAAGTAAATTAATGAATGATTGTACTGTAGTGTCTTGTTTGTTACGTAGTGAATGTTTGGGAGATGAGGGGATTAATGTGTTGATTTGTATTAGAGTCGTTATGGAAAAACCAATAAAAAAATTATAAAAAAAAAAGTGTGAATACATGGGCCAAGATCCTTCATTGATATTCCACAATGTAAATCTCTGCATGTCAAGTTTACACATTAATTGTGCTACCTCCCTTATGCTGAATGGCAGTGTTGTACAATCAAACCAAGACACCAAATGTGCAACCATTGCATAACCAAAATGCACGCACATCCTTGCACAGTGTGGTCCACTGTGTCATGTTCATCCATACATAATGGCACCATATGAACAACAATTCCATTTCTGCAATCGTGAACTGCATGTGGACATCTGCATTGGACAAAAATGTCCATCAACTTCTTTGCAGGGGAGGTTATACAACGGCAAGACGCCAGCAGAATTCCAACCATGATGCTCAAAATTAATGCAGTGCCTCACACTTTCACGAGGGTTCGGGGCATAGAATCCTCAGAGAAGTGAAAAACTGTGAATTAATCCTCCCATGCTTACCCTCCCATTCCCTTCTGGGACTCTCCCCGCCATTCTTTTGCCTTTTGCCTTGGCATCTGTACCTTCCTTCTCCAACCCAGGGCAAACGGCAAGGAAAGGAGGGGAAGACACACGGGCACTTTCCTTGGGTGGTGTTCCCACTCCCATGCTTTTTGCCTTGGTGCACCTTCACACCCAGACAAACGGCAAGGAAATTGGGAGGGAGGCGTGTCCGTGCTTTCTTTCTCTGTGTGCAATACTCCCCCTCCCATTCCCTTCCCTTTTCCCTAGGCCTGGAGAAGGGAAGCACATGTGTAGGAGCAAAAGGCAAGGGAATGGGAGAAGGAGAATGAAAGAAATGGCACATGCATGCCTCACGAATAATCAAATTCACAAAGGTCAAAACTGCAAAGGTGGAGGGAAGACAGTGCTCAAAATAATACTCAAAACAACACTTTTTTGGGGGGGAGGGAGAAATTGGAAAGCATTCCCTGCTATTCTGATGGACCCCAGCTTCAACCATGACTCATTCTGTGATCTTCAAGTTAGGCAGGCAGAAGGTACTTTTCTGTTGAACAGCTGGGGACAGAAAACCAATCTCCTAATATTTCTACCAAGTCTGGCCAATCCAGAGGTATCACACTATATAATCATAGCAGCTGATATTGCACATTCAGGAGGATACAGCCCTGGACTGCTAAAAAGGAACATGTCTCAATCCTTGTTTCTGACATTCAGTAAAAAGCTATTGAAACTATGGCCATTTCCGTACTACCCCGTTACTGTGCTATTGTTCCACTTTCAACATCCTTGGCATTCTGGGGTTTGTAGTTTCTGAGGCCAAAGAGTTCTCTGGCTGAGAATTCTAAAGGCCCCTCCCTTAACTGCAAACCCCAGGATTCCATAGGAGGTTAAAAGTGGAATAGTAGCACCATAACAGTGTAGTTCAGAAATGGCCTCTAATCTGGGCTGCACAGCCTGCCAGTACGATCTCTTATTGCCATCTGTCATAGGGTGGCTGTACAGATGGCACTCTTCTGCTCAAAGAGTTGTCAAAAGAAGGTCCTCTGTTTGAAAATGTCCTCTGTTTGAAGGCTGGTCCAGTCCAGGTTGAGACTAAAGATGTGAAACATAAAGAGGGTGAACGCCGGATTTGAAGCCGTCCATCCATACTTGCTGGTACTTCAAAAGCAGCTAGCAGACACTTAGGCTACCAGTGTTTTGCATTTCTATTTAAATTATAGCAATTAATCCTAAACGTGAATTTACACATATAAATTAGCATACGATATGCAAGCCTGACTGCAGTTTTGCCTCATTTTTCATGTCATGTTCTCTCTCTCTCTCTCTCTCTCTCTCTCTCACTCTCACAATGTTTAAATATTTCCAACTCCCTCATAAGGCTTCCAGATATTTGATCATCTTGTCCAGCTGTGGTCCACTTTGTCAGTATCTTTCTTGAACTGTAGCGTCCAGCCACCCTACTCTGCCAGCATTATTCCTTCCCGGAAGTTTGACTGAGGTCAGGCATCCACTGTCTGATTCTAGGGCCCAATCCTGGCAAGATAGAAGACTTGTGTCCCAGAGAAATGTGGATCACCTGTTCTGGATGGCATCCCAGCTCCCTCCCAGGATCAAGATGGCAGACTGGTGGCCTTTCTGCACTACACAGTTATAGTGCTGTTATTCCACTTTCAACATCCTGTGGAATTCTGGGGTTTGTAGTTTCCTGAGGCCCAAGAGCTCTCTGGCTGAAAATTCTAAATGCCCCTCCCTAAGCTGCAAAACCCAGGATGCCATAGGATGTTGAAAGTGAAATAATAGCACTGTAACAGTGTAATGTGGAAAGGCCCTGGGTATATTTCTGAATTCGCATTTTGTCATTGAAGGCCCACGTGGCTTCAGTGGCTCAGAGTGTCACCTTTGGCTGATATACCGGTTGTGACTATTCTGGGGCAGGGATGGCTGTGCTGCAGTGGCCCGAGCTTTGACCACCTTCCAGAGGTCACAAGGCAAATGAGCACTCTGAAGGAACCTGAACTTCACATGACAAATGTTGGGATCTGAGTTGCTGTTAACTGACAAGAAACAAAACAAATCTGAGGGCTGTGGTAGATAGATTAAGGACAGTCAGGAAACCCTTTCAGGAAAACCTTTAGAATAGTGAGGCTTTTGAACATTTTCCCCTGGTACATGAACATCCCAAAGCATTGTGGATGACTCATTCTGTTTAGAAATGCACATGGTGAAAAACAAGTTTCCTGCACAGAAAACATGTCTTTTTGTGCATGCAGAAAAATGCAGAGAATAGTACAGAGAAATGTGCATTTTTTCCTGTTGTTTTTGTTGTTGTTGTTGTGTAGCAGGGAGAAAACTAGAGTAATTATTTGTCCTGGAATGTGAGGATGAAATCATCAAGGGTCCTTAGTCAGCCTAGAAGCTGATCTAGTCCAAAGTAACCACCCAGGTTTTAACTAGACTTCCTTTACTGGAGAAGCCATTTTCCCCATTTGTTGTGAGACTGGAAGAGTTAAGACTGTAAATGCATTAAAAATAAAAAGTGCAGGAGTTTGGTTTGGTTTACACCTGAAACAATAATTGGAAATTTTGCAAATGCTTTTGAAGTCCTAGTTAAATCTCTGAATATTCTGCCAAAATCTTACCTCTGTTCTTGATCTTCTGCTTGAGTTTAGCTGTTAATTTGCTTTTCATTTTAGCTTGTTATCTTTCTTAATTCACATTCAGCTGGAGGCATAATTTAAAAGTAGCAATCATCTGTTACTGGTTAATTCTTGGGACTCTTGAGACAGCTGTAAAAGACTCCAGAAAAGGAAATGTTTATTAAATGTAATGGAGGAAAGTGTGTGCATTTCCCTTTCCTTTTTGGATTCCAGTAGAGCTTCGCCTGGAGCAAGAGTAGGAAAGCTCTGGTGCTCCAGATGTTTTGAACTACAAGTCCCACAAACCCTTACTATCAGATAAATTAACTGAGGATGCCTGTGTGTAACATTAGCAAGAGTAAGGACCGAAGTAAATATTCTGTGCACTCTGCGTTCTAAGAACTCAGTTCTCCACGAACAACTAAAATGTGTTTCTTCATGTGTATGGAATGGTGCTGTTAGTAGGATGATTGTGGCAGACAGAGGGCAACAAGGGGGAATAAGATTAACATCACATCGCATTCATTTAATTAATTAATTATAGTTACATACATGCATACTTCATGAATAACCTTCTAGTGTGGGAATGGTCGATCAGGGAAGACACATCCCTGAATATGCAAGACCTGAGCAAGGCCTTCGAGGATAGGGTGGCTTGGAGATCTCTCTTGCATAGGGGTGACATAAGTCAAAGTCAGCTTGATGGCAGTTAGCAACAACAACAATAATGAGACACTGGCAACAGTTTCCTTGTGCACATGTGACACTACCAATTCATCACCATTCTCTAGACAGTGTTCTGACGCATACTGAGTCCAGGGCACATCATTTTCACTGTGGATCTGTGCCATTGCACATTGGTTACCTTGCCACACACCCTTTACTGTGAGGTGTTATGGATGTTATGGATTCTACCCAACTCTAATTCCTGCAGATGCAAGTCCATTTACGAAAACTTAAGTCTATTCTAGTCATCATCATCATCATCCCTATTCCTACCTATCCCAAAAAAATCTTGGACTCAAAGTAGCTTACTAAAACTAAAACAGATATAGATAGGGACACATATAGGTAAAAACATGTTCTAGTTATAGTTAAAATATGTTTGAACTATCTGTACCTACAACTGAACTGTTTTTCACATCCCCCACACATGTCTTCTCCAGTTGAAAAGCCCCAGCTGTTAGAAAATGGTTGGAACACTCCATTTCTAAGCTTCTAATTCCTCACGCGAAGTAGGAAAAAACTGGCCAAGTACCTCTTCATGTCAAATGCGCCTCTTGAACCAGATTCAATCAAATGTTTCTTTACACATATTGGTCTTGCTGTATAAACTCTCCTACAGTGAATGTCTAGCCTTACAGTGACTTCTGTCCCAATCCATTGCTCATCGACACAAGGATGGGCCAATCACTTTCTATTCTTCTGCTTCAGTATTTCCTCTTCTTATTCCCTTAGTGATAAAAGGTTTCCAAAATAAGGAAATAACATCTCTTATCAGCTGGTCTCCACATTAAGAAGAAATTCTAAACTCCTAAGATCAGTTTTGAAACACACACACCATTCTAATCTCTCTTTCTCTATATATTTCTATATATTTATTAAAATCAGCAACTATTAAACTTGAAATATTTAAAATTAGCAACCGTACCAGCATGGCGTAGTGGTCTGGACATCGGACCATGATTCTGGAGACCAGGGCTGAATCCCTGCTCAGCATGGGGACCTTAGGCAAGTCACACTGTCTCAGCCTCAGAGAGAGTTAAAGGGAAAACTCCCTTGGAACAAATGTTGCCAAGAAGACCCCATGACAGGTTTACCTTAGGGTGGCTGTAAGTCAGAAATGACTTGAAAGCACACAGCAATTACTTTCACCACCATATATTTCTGGTAACTTGTGTCTTTCTTAAAAGGTGGTATAAACCATGTCAAATGAATGAATGAATGGTAGCTTCTAATGGCTGATGGCTACTAAAAGACTGGATGGAGAAACCACTGTTCAAAAAACGGGTGAAGACCAACACTTTGCAAGTACAACTACTGCTGATTTGCTAGGGGGGAATTCCTCCTGCTTTACACACTAGCCTGTCCCTTCTGGATGTTTGCCTGCTTTCCCAGGCTAAGCCTGCACATTTGCAAACAGAGGGATGTTACAAAACACCATATGCCTCCAGTATTGTCTTTTTGCAAGAAATTTGCCCTATACAAAAGATGGGTCTCCCTTGAAAAATCACTGCTACTGAAGAAAGTAGGGAGCTCTAAACACGACAGAGTTTGCTATTATGATGCCATTTTCAGTGTGCTGCTTGCAACCCCCACTGTTCTTGACACTGGTACTTCAGTGGGGCAGGAAAACCATCAAATAGCTCATCATTTTGACTGTATCAATATGTTGTGCTTCTCCTCCTTCCCCTCCCTGATGAAATTGTTCATTCTTTGCCCTTAATTTCCTTTGAAACGAGAAAACATCATCGGAAAAACGCTGGGCTGCAGGGGGGCAGAAAGCAGAGGAGGGAGTATACAAACATTCATCTTATGTACGCTCCTGATAATAGAAGGAATAATGAAGTATTTTCTTTTCACTTGTGTAAAATAAAATTGAGTCTTATTTTATGCCAAAACAGCACAGACCTCGCCATCGATCTTCACAAAGAGGCTCCGACAACAAGAAGAAGCAAACAAAAGAGGGGAGTCAAACAGAAACAGGAGAGCAGAACGCCTGGAAATATTGGCACGAGGGAAAGAACTGAGATCTAAAGATGACCCACATTCATAACACCCTTCTGTAGACCCTTGCCAAATCCTGCTGGTGCCTTACTCTGGCATAAATACCATTGCTCAAGCGGAGATGCTTTTCAAGATGTTGCATGAGGAAGGTATTTGCGTCAAGGTTGCACAAGCAGTGCTCCACCAGCTGGACTGTTGCAGAAACCTTTCTGTACTGTTCAAGACAGGGGTGAGGAACATGCAGTGTCTTGGGTGGTCAAATGGAGCCCCACCAAAGGTACTGAGATTCCTCAATGGTTTGGCTGAAAAGGTCTTTTTTTTTTTCCTTTTTCCTGAATAACACCTGCAAAGGGTAACAAAATGATCTTGATGGACCCATGACATGGGGATCCCCAACCCAAACAGCCACTGTTGTTGTTGTTAGCTGTCAAGTCAAGTTTGATTTATGGTGAGACTTACAATAAATAATTAGACCATTCCCTGGGAGAGGGAAGCAGGGGATAGTATTAAGTAAAAAAGATATATATGAGGATTTATGGGTAAATAAAATAATTTATTACAGTCCTCCTTCCACATTGGTGAGTGGGACCTTTACAAATTTGATTATTTGCATGCTTGCCCCTCCCCCCATCTCATTCTCCTCCTTTTCCCGTTTCCTTGCATTCCTCATCCCAGGCTTGAGAGGCTTGTGTTCAAAATTGACTTTTTTTTTTCTTTTAGGTGAGTGAAGCACTGCCCCACTGGTGGAGGCATGTCATCTCTACCATATGGCTGCACATTCTGCTGGGTAATGGCTACCGATTGGTCAGGTGCTCTCTTTACTCTTACCGCTCCCTTCTAAGAGGAATCTCCTTCTCAATATGGTGACTGGAAGTAGCTAGAATGCCAGAACTCAGCAGTCCACTCTTATCCATCTGAAGGGAAAGTACTGGTAAGCCCTTTACCTTGTTTTTTTTCTCCCTCCCTGGGAGCTCCTCACCCAGAAGCAAAGGAATGGGAGGGGGAGCTCCAGAGGGGAATGAGAGGGAGATTGTGGGGGAAGTTATTCATGGTTTTCCCACTTACATGAGGTTTTTGTGCCCCAAACCCTCACAAATGTGGAGGGGCCACTGTATATTATGGAAAATATTAGTGGATATGTTGAAATTGTTGTAATATTGTTGTTATAGTTGAAACAGTTGTTAATAGATGAAATAAAACTTATATATTTTTTAAAAAAACAACTTTGATTTGTGGCAGCCCTATGAATGGGTGATCTCCAAGAACCCCAGTCATCAACTGCTGCACTCAAAGTGGCAGCTGCCTTGATTGACTCAATTCACCTGCAGTGAAAATGCCTTCATTTCCTAATGTCTTCAACTTTACCACGTATCACTGTCTTTTCCAACAACTCACATTATCTCATATGTCGAAAGGATGATGGCCTCAGTTTAGCCCATCCTCCCTCTCATCTCCAAATAAAACAATCCAAGAGATCATTGGATATTAAGGCATTTCTAAAGAAATTGTTACTGGGTGCCCAAGAAAGCCAATGCAATTCTCAGCTGCATCAATAGGAGTATGGTGTCTAGATCAAGGGAGGTACTGGTACCACTCTACTCTCCTTTGGTTAGACCTCATCTTGAATACTGTGTCCAGTTCTGGGCACCCCAATTCAAGAAGGACATGGTCAAGCTGGAGCAGGTCCAGAGGAGGGCGACCAAAATGGTGAGGGGCCTGGGAGCCATGCCCTATGAGGATAGACTTAGAGAGCTGGGTATGTTCAGTCTGCAGAAGAGAAGGTTAAGAGGGGACATGATAGCCATGTTTAAATATTTGAAGGGATGCCATGTAGAGGAAGGAGAGGGCTTGTTTTCTGCCGCTCCAGAGACCAGGACAAGGAGCAATGGATTCAAGCTGCAGGAAAGGAGATTCCACCTGAACCTCAGGAAGAACTTCCTGACAGTCAGGGCTGTCCGGCAGTGGAATCTGCTGCCTCGGAGTGTAGTGGAGTCTCCTTCCTTGGAGGTTTTTAAGCAGAGGCTGGGTGGCCATCTGTCGGGAGTGCTTTGAGGGTGTTCCTGCATGGCAGGGGGTTGGACTGGATGGCCCGTGTGGTCTCTTCCAACTCTATATTTCTATGATTCTATGATTCTATGATTCATAGAAGCCACTGGAGCCTACAGTCAACTACTCACAACTACACTCAACTACCCACAGTACCTGCCGAAATGTTTGTGTAGTCATGCAATCCAGAATAACTCCAACATGGCTATGCTGGTGTAATTTTATGCTATGCAACTGTTGAGCAGAATCCTGTCTTAGATGTGCATATGGAGAGCGTGTACTTAATGGTCCCCCTCAAAGGCACCGAGAGCTTTCCATGTCAGGGAGTGGCACACCCAATTTAGGCTTTATCCCAGAGCTATCCGTGGTGCTGCAACTTATTAAATTGTGTAATATGCTTTTAGACTATTTTGTTTTAGGGTTTTTTTAAAAAAATGTTTAAATCTAAATTGTTTAAATTTTAAACCGTTTAAACCAGTTTTGTGGAAAAGTACCCAGGCTTCTTGATAAAGTGTGAGATATAAATATTTATAATCAAAGTTTTATTCTGAAGGAGATAAGATGGAAAGACAAAAAAAAATGAAAAATTGTGCATGTAAAGAGAAGTACAGATATAACAAGCCATGGGGCATAGATGTGTTTCAGTTGCTTGAGATTTATTTTCCAATTCTAGCTGCACGGTGTTTGCAATGAGAGTATAGATCCAAGTTCAACTGTGATCAAAGTCAACAATTGTAAATGACCATAATAACAGAGGATTCCTAGAATGGAGCGAACCAAAACACCATTATTTCTGCAGGAAGGGACACTTTGATACATGCAAAAACAATAAAAGAGCACAACATCTTCTTGTTTGTTTATCCTTGCTTTCAGAAAGACTGGTATCCTGTTAGTAAGATATTCAACCATAAGTCTGTCTTATTATTGCATATGTATACATTGTTGTTCATCACCAAGGCTGGTTTTCTTTTTCTTCTTCCACAATAACTATAGCCACATACCCCCAGGACTTACCCCCGTGCTGTGATAGCCACATACCACAGCCATTCCATCGCTGGTGGGGAAAAAAAGAGGAGACCAGAGAAGACTTCTGGAAGTCCTCAATGGATCTCAGGGAAAGATGTCTTCAGCCAGTGACTTCTCTGATATCCCCCTCCAACAAAGCACACACACACACACACACACAGAGCATGATTGTGCCCTTGGGGTTGTGATACCTATATCACAGCAGCAGAGATCCCTCTGAGAAACTATTATGCTATACTCTACCATGTCAGATTTCAGCCAGTGTTGCTAATTTTTCCTTTAATGCTATTTTCCAGAATCTTAGAGAAAGAAGGAAAGCAAAGAGGGAGGGAATTATATGTGTAGCATCATGCATCTGTTAACCTGCTGGTATACCTCATCTTTTCCTTCAGATCCACTTCAGTTGTGTGAGTGACAAAGGAACTTGTATGGGAATGCTGAGAAGAAAACCATGAAAACTATGGACTGTGTTTGAGGGACTTTAGACCAAATCTAGTGTCTGGAATCTTGAGCAACCACCCCACAGTGAGTGTCCCAGCACCACCCAACATCGCCACCTATCTTGTGTGTCTTCTCTGTTATAAAGCACTCCAATTTAAATTTCTCAAAAGCCACAGCTCTCTTCTTTTGGCATTCTGAGAAATTCAGATCATCAATTATCTTTTAAAGCATCCTAGCTGCCAGTGTGAGGTAGTCATTTGAGCATTGGACCGCAACCCTGGAGACCAGAGTTTGATTCCCTACTTGGCCATGGACATGTGTCACACACTCTCAGCCCCAGAAAACTTCGTGATAGGTTCACCTTAAGGTCTCCATAAGTTAGAAAGGATTTAAAGGCACACAACAACAGCTGTGTTCACTAAGACCCAATAAAGTAAGAGGGGGCTTTCTAAAAGCTACTTTGACAAGGGCCCCAAGGTCAGTCCAAGACAGTTCTGCTACCTGAGGAGGGAAAATGAGAGGAGTGTCCTTCCATTCTATGAATAAAAACCAACTGGCAAATGGAAAAGTAACTTCAACTGCACTTGGAAGCAACAGGCTAGACTTTGGGGCTGCAAGCAAGTCCAGATGGCACGCAGCTCTCTTGTCCATGCTGAAATCTCTGAGCATCTGTTGTCTGAGATGACAATGGTCCTTCTGCCTAATGTTAGGGCCAGTCTTGTTCCTGTCAAAGCTAGTGGGATCTGTACTTGAGACTTTTACCTGGAGAATAAGATTTGTTTCCCACTATTAGGAGCTTCAATGGTAGCAACAGTATGCAGCTTTCAGAAATGCTGGGTCTTGACCTGCAAATGTCAAGGCCTACTTCAGTCAGAGAAAGTTTTCCAAGCAAAAAGAAAGTTTCCCAAACTTTTAATGGGTTGCATCTATTAGGTCTCACTGGTAAATTTTAACTCCCCTTCTTTTTTTTTCAATGTATAGAATCTTCCCTCACCTTACCCCAATATTAATCACCATAGTAATAACGCTACTAATTATCTCCAAATATTTGGGGATGATGATGATGATGGAATAGAGTCAGTAGAAACCAACAAGACTGGCTGGCCTCTCCCAAAACTGCAAACCCCAGGATTCCATAGGATGTTGAAAGTGGAATAATAGCTTTATAACAGTCTAGTGTGGAAATGGCTTTCTTCTGTCTATTCAAAAGAAAGCCCAATTGCATTTAATAGGATCAAGGAAGGAAGGAAGACGGGAAAGGAAGAAAGGCAGGCAGAGAAGGAGGGAGGAAGGGAGGGGAAAAGGGAGAGAAAGAGAGAAGATCTACAGAAGAAGAACATTTGAACTAGGAAGGCAACTGAGCTGCAGTTTCCAACATTTAGGGTAAGGTCAGGGAAGTGGAGACAGAGTGGGGAAAGTTAATAATATAAAGGAAAAGCAACACAGCAGCAATCCTGTTGTGTAATATGCATCACTTCCTGAGGTGTTGAATACTGAGGCAGTTCAGTTTTTGTCAGTGTTGGGTGCTTTTGCCAAGCCTTCTTGGCTTGCATTGGTTAGAGAAATATTGGGAAGAATAGACAAAAAGAGATGAGGTGGGCAGGCAGACCCCTGGAGAGTTAGGAGAGACCACTTTGAAACTGCTGGAAGCTGTGAAGGCCATCAGGGCACAATCTTTAAGCAAGTGTTTTTCCTTTCAGGTCAATGTTTTCACAGTAACTTTCCTCTTCCAGGGCCTAATATTTGGGATCCCTGATAGATCATATGGACTTCAGAGCCTTGTTTAGGCATAGAACATGGGCAATAAAAGCGTCTACGACATCGCTGCTTCATTGGATCAAAGCTTCTGTGACATCCACTAGACCCTGTATTAAATTATGCTCAACAGAGCAATGTCTTCTGTAGTCTGGCTCTGTATCGAATGCATGAACTAGGACCATTTCTGCACTACACTGTTATAGTGCTATTATTCCCCTTTCAACCTCCTGTAGAATTCTGGGATTTGCAGTTTCCTGAGGTCAAAGGGCTCTCTGTCTTAGAATTCTAAATGCCTCTCTCTAAACTGCAAACCCCAAGATTCTATCGGATGTTCAACATGGAATAATAGCACTATAACAGCATAGTACAGAAATGGCCTAGGTCTAGAATTGGTTAGACCAAAATAGTTATGGAAAACAGCACCAGAGAAACATGCAAGAACAACCAGGGAAAATCAGAATGTCTTTTGGTCCATTCAATTTATTGACTGTGTCTTGACAACCAGCCAACACAATCTGCTATTGATTGTAGTCAGGGCAGGAAGTGGGGGACAGGAGAGAGAGAGAGAGAGAGAGTAGAAAGGAAAATTTTCTACAATTGAGTGGTAACACTGATGGTGGTTGCACTTTGATTCCAAAAGAAAACTTTTGCAGGGATGGAAATCTGCACTTATTTCATCCTCACACACAAGAACAGGTAATTCCAAATGTCTCCCCCCCACTAGATAAGAATGCAATAGTTTTGCCTATTTTCCAATCATTTTTCATATTTTAAAGTTGTTAGGGTGTTTGTTTGTTTACTAAATACTCATTTGCACAAAAAAACAATTTTGTGCAAAAACCAAAACACTTTGAAAGGAGATCATCAGAGCTGAGAAGCATAAATCTCAACATGTGGAGTCATACATGGATTGAGCTATGCATAAACAACCCTTATGCTGAATGTCTGAATTGTGCAACTTAGTACGCATCCCAATATGCAATCAAATGCACAGTTGAATGTATGTGTTTGAGCTAACACATCTACATATGAATGCATGTGCATTCTACTTGCATCTGAATGCATCTCAGATTCATCCATGCGTATCTCCATGTGCATGCCTGCACACTGCACATGTATCTATTTACACAACGATACTACATGCACAACTCCACTTTGAAACTTCGGAATGACCGCAAATATTCTCCAAAAGATAAAAATGTCTGACTGATTCTGTAGGTGAAACTATGTGAGCATGAGACAATAATAGGATATCAGCCACTGTATTTTACACACACACACACAGACAGACACACACACACACACACAAATAGCTCACCTTGTTTTCTGAGTAAAACTAGAATGCTGGGTTTTGTGCAAAAAAGGAAAAAGAAGGGACCTGTGCACAAACGAATTTTTAATAATAGTTTTAACCCTACTGTTTTGTTTGGCTTGTTTGTTTTGCAAAAAGATACCAAAATATGAAAAATCCCACAGCCATCGACCATTTTCTACACAAATCTACTCATCAAGGATGACTCATATCCTTCTACCATTTCATGTACATCCCTCAGGCAGTGGCTTCATTCAGGATCACATTGGGAATCATTAAGTCTGCTAGCCACGTGTGTCCCCCTCTCCAGGATATGTTTGTGTCATCCCTTCTAAATCCAATCTCCATGAAAATTTTGCAAAAATGTTTTGATATTCCTCAGCTGCAATTTTGACTTAAAACAATGTACAGCCACCGCCACCCCCCTACACATCCAGAGGCCTGCCTCAGAAAAATACCCTCAGTGGCCCCCAGAAAAAGGGAACAAGAACAAGTATGAGACGAGCAGAAGATTTGCATTCACATCTTAAGGTGGTGGCCAGATTTTTAGAATAGAATCTTTATTACGGTCAGAGACCAGCACAAGTAAAAGGTCAGATTTTTAAAAAACTCTCAAAACAAGTTACTGTTATGCTTTAGATGCTGAAGGATAATATCCTTGCAAGATGTTTTTACATCTCTGAGCTGTGAATGTGTCTTAAAACAAATTCCAGGTCTTCCCTTGGAGCTAACCTTGGTGCTGAACCACCTTTCATAGCTTTTTAAAATGTCTGACTAAAATCCGGACACAAGCTGCAAGCTGCCACTCTTCATAGGGATTTCACAAGGAAAAAATACTGGGGGTGAGCTAGAGAGGGAAACACGACATACCTCACCCTAAACTCTTTGAAGGATGTGCGGGATGAAAATGTAATGAATAAAATAAGAAATCCTGTTCAATTCACTGAACCTGCTTTAAATGAATAGAAAGGTGTTTGGAAGTATTCGAGAGTTATAGAAGTTGGGAGAATTACTTTGTACATTTCTCGTGATGGCACCCTCGGTTAGCCCGGAATCTGAACAAAGATTTTTTTTTCCCTCCAATTGCCACTTACTTGTAGTACTCAAACTATTGGAGAAAGGAAATCATAAGCTGTTTAGAAAGAATCTATAAGGCAGAATAGACCAGTATTAGAACGTTCGCAACAGGGGGGATGAATACAAGAAAAGGGCGGGTAAAAAAAAAATCTATTAAAAATGAAAATAACAAAGTCTTTTAATGTCTAAGGGGGAAAACAGAGGCTGATTTTGTGCAAAGACGGTACAACATGTTCATTGATCCCCCCTTTTTTCCCAGAGATGAGAAAAAATTGGCCAGTGACTGAATGCAAGAAAATGAAGTTCCATTAATACAATCTGTCAAAAGACAACTTGCGTAAATTGATCAATGCAGCACAAACCATTTCTAACCTTTCTTCTCATTTGAAAAGGATATTGTGTGCTTGTATGTGGCTATGTGTATGAGAGAGATTTTTCTCCCTCTTCAACTGTGTAAACTATATACACCCACAATTTCAAATGAGTTCTAGACAGCTTTTCCAGTAAAAATTAGAAATAAAATATTATTGGACCTAAATCTTTTCCCCGTATTTATCTATAGAACCAAACTTTGGAACTAGTTGTTGTTACTTGTGTTTTCTTGTTTGTTGTTTTCTTTTAAGTTGACAGTCTCCTCTTGTTTTTTGTCTGGATATCTATGGAAGATCAAACAAAATTTCACAAGAATTGCAAAAAAAATCCAAAATGTGAACCTTCCAGCTGTGAAATGTAGTTTCTGGGAGGCTGCGATTCATCATGGGAGTTGTGATCTTAAAACTGAATGAGGTCCCAGTAGAACAATGGTGGCTTACTATATTCTTTTAATAATGAACTCTGATAAGGAGTGCCGCCAGGACTGTAGACCTAGTAAAAAGAAGCAAAGAGATGTATTAGCATGATCAGAGAAATCCAGAGGTTTAAAGCAGTACAAATAATTGGGAGGAAGGAATGAAACTCAACGCAAAAAATATTCCACATCTCTAGCATGTGCAATACTGAGCAAAAATAGACATACTGCCTTGTATGATTATAAAGCTGTGGAAGGTAGACACAATAAACTACAAAGTAAAGTAAATTCAGGTGGCAGCAAAATAAGTTGCCCCAGTTAAAGTCTGCCAGCTTTCGGAAACGTAGACTTGAGTTGACTGACCCAGACTGAAGTCAGACTCAAGTCACTTCAGTGACTCGACTCGGACTTCACTTGGCAAAAATTACACACTGACTCGACTCGACTTGAGACTTGCATATTTTTAGTGATTGACTTGCAGCACTTGGTTCATTAACATAACACATTCATATGGAAACCTTACAACTTCCTGTTCACATGAAGATCTGTCCCAAGCCTAAAGTGTGGACACATTTCTCAGAGGAAATGGCAAATGGGTGAGGCAATGGGCTTGAGATGAAGTTGAGACCTGCTCAGTAGCCTGTCCCTGCTACATGTAGGAGGAGCTTTCTAAAACTTTTCCTAAGAGCAGAAGGCAAGACTCATGCCCAGAGTGCAGCATGCATATTTCAGAGGAAAACAGAAAATGTGTTAGGCAATGGGCTTGAGGAGGAAGAATCCTTCCTTCTAAAGCTCTTGAAGCTTCAGTAATGGGAAATAAGAAGGATCCTATTCACGACTACTGAAAAAGCCTCCAGCTTTGCAAATGGGAAGTAAGAAGGATCCTATTCCTCTCTTCCAAAGCTGCAGATGGCAAAATCATAAAAGTAGAGGGCCAACTCTACTTAAATTGTTAAAACTGAATTTATTCGACTCTGTCCAAAAATTCTAGAATACAGGTTGGGGTATAAGGTTGGCTCCCAGACTTGAGACTTGACTTGAAACTATCTTGCAAGGACTTGAAAGTCAACTTGAGACTTGAAGGTAGAGACTTGAGACTTGACTTGAGACTTAAGAGTAAAAGACTTAAATGCATCACTAGCAGCTTTGAAAACTGCTCAATATAAGAACTCTCTGAAAACAGGAAAAGTACCTGACATATCAGAAAACTCAACACTTTGGCCATTTCTACATGGCATTGCAGTCCTGCTATGGGGATGGGGTGGCAGCAGTCTGATGGTTGTGCTTCTGCACAATGTCATTGTGATCCTACTGTGATCCCTCCCCCACCCATCATGATTGCAGGATGTTTGCTTAATGGGTTAAATCTGTTAAACACTTGCAGTCGCATGATGCTCCCATACTTACCTGCCATGCAGAAGGTCAGGAAGCATGATGGAGGCACCTCCTTCCCCAGGGCAGCATGGGAAAAAGCCCGGCTGCACTGTGGAAGGCTGGCGCATGTCGCTCACACTCTCTTCCGCAGGGATCCAGCTGGATGTGGAGGGAAGTGTTCCTGTCACACTCCCCTCCTGGAAAAGGCACAGCCCGGTTTGCAATGGGAGGGCAACGGGATAAGGCAATGTGCAGAAATGGTCTAGCTCCTTGTTGTGCCTCCTGAACCCCCTGACCTAGAAGACTCCGTGGGAACAGCTGCCTCTGTGAATTCTACGCCTTCAAAAGTAGAGACATAGCCTTCTGAAAGGATGAAGTTTGGTCCCAGAATCGTGGAATGAGGCACAGTCTCCCAGCCCCCAGCGAGAAAAGCAAGAGCTAGGCAGGAGATTACAGGACAAAGTGCCCTTTCAGGACGAGAAGTTCTAGGGCATAAGAACCTCCTATGGTTTAAGGGAAGAGTCTTGGGGAAACCTTTTGCTGATGTGCCACAAGGTGATTCTAGAATGGAGCCCTGGAAACTCATCTACAAAAACCTGAGTGCTGCACTCAGGAAACTCCTGGAAACAATGTTGATATCGGCCTTCAGAGCTTGTCAGATGTTCCTTAGGCGTTCTTGTGACTTAATGTGTTAGTATCTGATCTAGAACTGTGTTTGATAGGCTTACCCTTGACAGGTTGCTGCTTGAACTTTACTGATTTGAATCCTGGGCACATACATGCCTCCTGTTCTGTATAATCCTCATTGCCTCTGTCTGTCATTTGCTTATTTGTTTATTGAATTTATATCCTGACCTTCTCCCAAATGAGATTCAAGGCAGCTTACAATAACTTTAAAAGATGCTTCTAAACCATTAATTTACAAAAGTTAAAAAGAAATTAAATGTCCTTATTTTTAAATAGTGGGACAGAATGGGACTCGGAGGCTTTGACTTCTGCACTGCCTTTTGGTCTTAATTTTTAATTGTCCTTGTCTGAATAACTCCGTCCTGTGCACATCCTACCAACCTAGACCTTCCAGCTACGCTTCTAGATCATCTTCTAGCCTTGGAGTTTCCTGGAATAAAACCTTTCTTTTTTCTGAGAAATGTGATCCTTCTTATGAAGTGGTACAAATAATTTTACCTTCTTAAGTTTGTACCACTTCACTCAAAAGCACTGGAGCATCTGGAGTGAAGATGGAGTGCTTGTTACATTTACTTGTTGTTGTTGTACGCCTTTAAGCCATTTTTTACAACTTACAGAGACTCTAGGGCAAACCAATCATGGAGTTTTCTGGGCCTAACTTTGTATGAAGTGCTCAAGGCTACCCAGTGAGTCTCCATGGCCAAGCAGGGAACTGAACCTTGGGCCATTTCCGCACTAGACTGTTATAGCGCTATTATTCCACTTGCAACATTCTATGGAATCCTGGGGTTTGTAGTTTCAGGAGGGGCCAGCTGGCCCCTCCTGAGCTTTGGTCTCCAGAATCACAGTCCAGTGCTCAAACCACTACACCCCATTGGCTCTCCCCATATTGGCTAGGACTGTGCATACCCATATCCACTAAGTATAAGAGGAAAGCATCAAATTGAAGCAATAATTGAGGGAAACAAGACCAAACAAATGCATGCAGTTCAAAATAGAAAAGAATATTTCCAGTTTAGTTCCACCAATGATTTTTCAATAAATAGCTTTCTTCCAGTCACCTGAAAGTGCAACATGCATTGGGAAATGAGATCCAGTGAACGATTTACATTTCTAGCACACGATTCCTATTGTCTTATGTAACTATTCTCACACTTGGTCCCTGCTTATGTGTACACAGAGCAGAAGAGGAACCTGGAAGATGTGGTTGTAACAAAAGGGTTCCGGGTAGAAATCTCCATTGTCCAAGCAATTCTCACCCTTTGCCTCAAAAAATTGCTTCAGCATGGTTTTTCAGGGCAAGGAGCTAGGATGGCAATCTGTGCAGCAGATTTTGGCTGGTGCGACACTCCTGAGAGTGAGAAGGACGAAAGAGGATTGCTTCCCTGGGTGTATTGAAGGGTGAGGGCCTAATAGGGCTGTACATCTTTGCTAATTTTATTCTCAAAAGAAGCAATGACTAATGTGGGCAATTTTCTTCCCACTAAAAGAAGGTCCCTGAAAACTGAGCACTTTTTGAAAACTATTTCCAGTTCAGGACTTACTGTGTAAGATTTGCATGTGTGTGTGTGTGCGTACAGAAAATGCTGTAGTACAGGAGCAACATGATAAGAGGTCTGGAAACCATGAAGCCCTACTGGAAGAGGTTTAGGGAGCTGGGTACGTTTAGCCTGGAAAAGGTTAAGAGGTGGCACAGCAGCCATGCTTAAATATTTGAAAGGATGTCATATGGAAGATGGAGCAAACTTCCCCTTTGTTGCTCCAGAGACTAGGACATGGAGCAGTGGCTTCAAATTTCAGGAAAAGAGATTCTACCTAAACATTAGGATGAACTTCCTGATAGTAAGAGCTATTCACTGAGTGTGGTGGAGTCTCCTTCTTTGGAGCTTTTTAAACACAGGCTGGATGGCCATCTGTCAGGAGCACTTCGATGTGTGCTCCTGCATAGCAAGGGGTTCGACTGGATGGCCCCTGTGGTCTCTTCCAGCTCTATGATTCTCTGTGCAGACTTAGGCTTGAGGGGGTGGTCGGCATCAGCCTGGGGGAGCTGTGCCATCTGGAGCCCCTCCAATACTGAATGCCTCCGTCCAACATCTGTCAGCCTCCCTGCCATCAAGACCTCCCCACCAGAGAGCTTATCAAAAGCCTCCTCCAAAATCCTCATCCAGAGGTCATCCAAACATTGTAGATTGTCCATATTGCCTTTCCTTCTTGCAGTTCTCCAAGACATTGCAAGAAATGCTTGGTGAGCAACATGAAAACTGAGACAAAAGAAACAGGCAGGTGGATGGTCCCAGTTCAATCACCTGTGAATCTTCATCAGCTCACCGCGGCCCATGGGTGCTGACCATGGGCCTTGCCAGAGAAGGATGGACAGGAACTTTGACTCGATATTCCCCTTTGCCGCTTCTCATTCCATGTCACCAATTTACTCTTCTTTGACATCAGTGGGTAATATCCTCCCTTCCCCTTGAAGGTTTTAATTTAATACCAAAATCCAATTATTATGTAAATACAAGCCCAGTTATAATTGTCAGAAAACAAGTTAGCATAACAATGGAGAATAGGGACTTCCCAAAGTAAAAGCCAGCTCTGATTAATGACTGTCTTTCAAATATGATTGATAAAGGCCATCCTGAAAGGGGACCATGTTCCCCCCTCCACTTCCCTGTTTCCTTTCCTTATTCTTCTCTGGCTTGCCATTTCAGAACATCGCTAAGTCTCTGTGCAGCGTAAAGTTTTCTTCGGGAAGACAAAACTTCTCCAGAAAAAAAGTCATTGTTTGGGGTGGTTTGTTTGTTTTTGCCTTTTGTTTAATTTTTAAAGGCAGGAGAGGGGGGGAACTCCACAGACAACAAAACCACACTGAAGTCATTATTTAAAGTGCCTCTGCTAAGTTTCTTTCCTTCCCTCAAATGTTCTTAGCAGATGTTTATGGTGAGAATAGGCTGGATTTCTCTCGGTAGACACAGAAGTGACATTTCTTGAGGGTTTTAGCGGAAGAATTTGTCTTCTGCATCATGTCTTTAAACATCTGCAAAAGGCAACGGAATCTTTATTATCTTGCTAAGTTGAAGCACACATTCAAAAGCTGGGGGGGGGGAGAGGTGGAAAGCAAGCTTTGCCTCAGCTCAGAGTCCATAAGAAACTGTATTTAATGGGACTGACAGATGAGAAATATCTATCCTGAACGTTTTGCTTCAGTAGAAACTCAACCTCTGACCTCTTGACTCTGGAATAAGGCTGGTGCCTTCTAAAAAAGAACATTTCATTTCCCTTAGATGTGTTCTTTTTTCCTTAAAAAAAAAAAAAGAGGAGAAAGAGAAGGAGATTTGTTGTTTTGCTTTTCTCCATATTTCTCAGTTATCTGCTTTAGGGCAAAGCATCGCCCAGAGGATTCAAAGCTACAAAAACAAAGAAGGGGAAAATGTCCTGGATGGGTCTATTTATACAACTTATTATGCCAATTTCCTGGGGTTTTTCCCCTACTGGATTCCCTCCCTCTCTCTGCATTCTCCATCTCTTTTTTTTACATTTAAAGGAGCCTTATCTTTCTGTTTAAAAATAAAAAACAGCACCAGGTGATTGTGCTTGAATAGCCAGCCATTTTTACATTCCTTCCTGGACGTACTAATTTGATTCATTCCTGTGATGGTGGTGATGACGGTGATGATGCTCAGCTACATAGTTCTTTTCAGTGCCTGGGGTCTGTTGCGACAGCAAGACAGCAAGGGTGAAGGGGCTGAAAAATGGCCTTGGAGCTTGAACACGGCCCACAGGCCACCCTCCCGTCTCCTACTTTACTTGGCTGTCTCCCATCCAAATGCTACCCAAGCCTGATCCTGCTTGCCTTCAACAAAATTATCTGCATTTCAAGTGGGATGTTCTTCCATTCTGCTTTCATGAAGTTGCTTATTTGACTAATTCAGAAAGAAGCAGAAGCCAAGGGGAATGGGAACGGGTACCAAATAAAAAGGCAGAAGCTATGAGATGCCACAGCTCAGTTTTTGATATTTGCACAGTCCAAGCAACTTGTGGACAATTTTTTCACCCCAGTAGAAATTGTTGGGGATTTCCCCCCCGACGTATAATCTGTGAAGTCATATTTAAATAAATGACATTTTGCCTGTACTTCACTCCATATATAGGTCTAAAGGACTTAGTGAGGCCGGGGGATGAGATAAAAAGGGGAGGAAACATTTCAGAAATTTGGAACGGGGCTGTACATCTGAAACATCCTCCAAAGTTATGCTTGGCTCAAGCGCTCCTGATTTAAGGACCCATTCTTCCACAGAGAAGCATCAATTAATCGCTCATGTTTAATTCTACTCTCTCTGTGCCAGCTGGTAAGCTTGTTGTGCAACAATCATAAATATTTTCAATACCCAAGCTCCCATTAAAAAAACAAAAATAAAAATCAGCAGTGGTAATTAATTCTTCAGCCAGGGCACCCTTGACTGACAGTCTTCCACCTGAATGATCTCTATAGTCACTAACAATTCATTACATATTAATCATTTCCTACCATCAAGGGGCTTGCTTGGCGCCGACCCAAGGGTTGGAAAGTTTAAAGTCAGAGGGATTCACTTCATTGGGGATGGGTCAGAGCAACTCTAAGGTAGTGTCTTTGCTTGGCTGAAGTTCCAGGGAAAAATGAGTGCAGAAAAAGGAGGGACATCTACTGTTTGATTGACGAAAGGACAATATATTACCACTGAACCTAATGGGAAAGTAAAAAAAAAAAACACTGCAATGAAGTTTTTCAATTTCCTCCAGTATGATTGACATAGTCAACAGAGAAACATTCCCTGTACACTTGCAACTTTTGAAAGGACTCTTTTTCTTTCTTTTTTTACTGCAACAACAGTGCCATTCAATGACTGCAAAACTTCGTTCCCTGCAATTTAGATTTCCTAGTAATTTCATAAATTTAGGTTTAACTGATTTTGGTTTCATGTTCTGCAGGTTTCTGCTGGACAAGATAGGTAAGAGATAAGGAAAGGAAAGGAAAGGAGATTCCACCTGAACCTCAGGGAGAACTTCCTGACAGTCAGGGCTGTCCGGCAGTGGAATCTGCTGCCTCGGAGTGTGGTGGAGTCTCCTTCCTTGGAGGTTTTTAAGCAGAGGCTGGATGGCCATCTGTCGGGAGTGCTTTGAGGGTGTTCCTGCGTGGCAGGGGGTTGGACTGGATGGCCCCTGGGGTCTCTTCCAACTCTACATTTCTATGATTCTATGATTCTATGATTATTATTGCGGCTAAGGCTTGCCTAAGCAAGGAGATTGCCTTGCAATTTGATACATTCTTGTACCCTTAGCTATTTGCTGATTTCTGGCTATCTTGCTTCTTAAACTTGCCTCCAGGGCCCTTTCACACTGAACAATTAGAATGCTATATTCCGCTGTGGCTCTCATTCAGTTAGGGACATACATTCTCAAAAGTTGTGCTATGTATGTGGCACCAAAAAGGTTGTGCAACTGATGGGTTCTGCTGAAAGCAGCAGAAGCAAAGTAACACAGGCAGCATGTTCCTCTGTGCCCTGTCTTTGCATTTGCACATTGCATGTTTCATGTTGTGGTTGAACACTGAGCATTGCAGTTATGTATCCCGTAATGTGCACTATAGTTGTGCATCCTATATTGCAGTTGTATTTCCTGTATTGTGCATTGCAGTTGTGCATCCTATACTGTGCATTGTGGTTTCACACCCCATATTATGCATTGTACTGACCCAGCCCGGTATAGTGGTTTGACAGTTGCGCTATAACTCTGGAGACCATGATTTGAATCTCTGCTGGGTCATGGAAACCCACTGAGTGGCCTTGGGCAAGTCATACTCTCTCAGCCTCAGGGAAAAAAAACATGAGAAACCCCCTCTGAACAAATTCTGCCACAGAAACCACATGGTAAGTTCTCCCTAGAGTCTCCAAAAGACAGAAATGACCTCAAGGCACACAACAACTAATTATGCATTGTAGTTGTGCATCATGTATTACGCATTGTGCATTGCACAACAGTATCCAGACACTAACATGTGTTGCACAACATTACTATTTTACATGGGGGTTGTGTAATGCTTACATTGCATATCTCCCCATGCAGATGTTTATGCTATGCTGAAAGGATGTTGGATTGCAGCCTGTATGGAATCCTTGGATTTGCAGTTTGAGGATTGCTTTTTACAATTTTCAGACAGAGAGTTCTAGTGCCTCACTATACGACAAACCCCAGCATTCCCTTAGAAGCAGCCATGGCAGTTAAAGTGGAGTCATAGCGCTATAGCTTCTACAATGTGTCCAGTAGAAGGGGAGATCAGAAAAATGAAAAATGAAAGTATCAAAAAGTTTTTGGAGAACTGGAAGTGTTCAGAGATAACAAAGAAAGAAACATGTTCCAGCCTCAAGGATGAAAGATGGGGAAACAGCTGTGAGTCTGGGGAACATCTAGAATGATGGGGTGATGTGAAATTTACTATCCTCCCCAACTACTGTTTTGCACGCCAAAATTTGTATGGAAAGGCATAAAACCTGCAATCACCATATACATTCAGTGTCAGCAACTTCAGATGAAGTGTGCTATGTTGTTTGCTTTGCTACAAATAAACACTGCCAACTACCACTGAGTGAACTTTGTAGATCATAAATTAGCCTTGGGTGCATCACACACTCTCAGCCTTAGAAAACCCCATTATACTTTCGCCTTAGGATTGTTGTATGTCAGAAACAACTTGAAGGCACACAGCAACAACCTGTTTCCATGCATGCACCGTTATGCTCCATGCTCATAGTGCAGGATCTCAGGCTATACCTGTCCACAGCCGAGTCCAAGAGTAAAGAAGTCACTCTTCTCAGAGCTCTACAAACAGCTACTGAAACAGTTAAGCAAAGCAGTTCAGAAATATCATTCTGCCAGTCTTAAGATTTGAATCTGAGCTAACCAATAGATCTTTCTCTCCATGGCAAATGCAACCTTTCAAGCTTTGAGGGCTTTTTTTTTCCCCCTGAAAGGAAGTTGAAAGCCAGATCTGAACAAAGCATGTGAAATATGTTAAGGCCACACTTTTTTAAAAAATATTTATTGGAAACAGCCTAAATAATTAAATGCAATGGGTTTTTTGGTGGCTTTCAGGCTCAGGCCTGGAGTGAAAGGTCACAACCTGACATACCATCAGACCACGTGGTCCAAATGATTGACAGGGAAAGGAAATCAGTTGATATCCTTCACGTGGGAATCACAGCTTGCAGTGCCTCTGAGTAAGTCGGTTGGGGAAAAAACTTTGTGGGAAAAGTTAATTGTGTTATTATTCAAAACCTCCATTCCCAAAGTTTGGCTCAGTGGCAATTTATTTACTTAGGCGATAAAACAGCTGTGTGTCATAATAAAATACAGGTCACTGGCTGTTATTTAATGTACCAAGCTGGAAATTTAGAGTATTGTGGGTTCAGCTGAGATATATGAGAATTCTTGGAAGCTTTAAAACATTGGATGTTTCTTTCGTCACATAGAAAATAATTAAAGCTATTTCCCCAAGTTTGTTTACTTTATTTTACTGAGTACGATCCAGCCTAAGTGAAACTTTTTAAAAAAACACGATTCCATTGATTTTTAGTAGAGGAACTCAACACACTTTTAAAAATTTCCCATTAAAATTGCATCACTTGGATGGGTCTCTCCCATTGCAACTAGTGGAAGTGGAAACATTAAAAACAGATCCAAGG
Organism: Cyclura pinguis; assembly: GCA_030412105.1. Classification (NCBI taxonomy): domain Eukaryota; kingdom Metazoa; phylum Chordata; class Lepidosauria; order Squamata; family Iguanidae; genus Cyclura; species Cyclura pinguis. The sequence goes on from CM059608.1 coordinate 5,363,843, forward strand.
AAGGGGCGAATTTAAAAGAAGAACACATTGTCACCCTTCCTTTTGCTCTTTTGTGGTGAGTTTTGAAAAAGTTAGTTCTTTTTTTTTCCCTTCAGATGTCCCCACCAACTGGGCAATTAAGTAATTTAATATTTCATTTAGCATTCTATCACTATGGAAGGACACTGAGGTTTTCATCCTGTATTAGGGATAAAAAAAGAAATGCACATTAACTGAAGATTTTCATGAATGTATGCAATTTGTGCTCTGTGAGACTATTAGCAAAAGCACAGGGGTATCTTTCAGTATTCTGTCATTGAGAAGAAGCCGTGGACATTGAACACTTCTCTTTCCTACCCCTTTCATTTACGAATTTTGCACAAATAGATGTCCACAACTAAAAGAAAAAAATCCTTTGAAAAATGCACAAATGGATCCATGAAGAAAATGTTTTAGAGACAGGCGCTTGAAGAATGCATTAAAAAGTGGGTATGTTGTATGGCAAAGTGTATGGCAAATTATAGAGGGATGACATTGTGGGCGGGGGGGGGGAACACAACCTGATTTGAAAGAAGGACAGAAAGTAAATTTAGGTGGGATGTAGAAAAATACAACAGAGTTCAGATGAAGAGGTGCATGCCTCCAGCTGTCCCGGTGTAGGATTTTGCCCAAAGTCCAGACATTCCCTACCCGCTGTTGTTCCACTCGATGCAACTGGGGTTCTTCACATTCTCACGGATGGAGTTCAGTCACTAAGGCCATTTCTACACTACACTGTTACAGTGCTAATATTCCACTTTCTGATATTGCCTGCTCTCCATCAGCAACAGAATGGCTGTAGGATGGGGGGGCTATTGCAGTGCAATGGTGGGAGAGGTGACAGGAAAACACAGCCGGGTCCTGGAACTCTTGCACTATGCTCAACCGTGCTCAACCAGTAATTCCAAGTAGCTCACTAGACCGCAGTACATTTTCAGACATCATGATCCCGGAAGTGTTCTCAGTGCCCTCCCAGCTTGGCACCTTCAGCAATTGTCTTAGACTGCATAGTACAACTTGGCCATCAAATAACATTACCTGCACACACACACACACACGCACAAGCTGTTTTGACAGGGTTCTTAAGGAAGAGGCCTTTCTCTTTTATGATTTATAAAGCTGAGACGGGATTTTTCTTACATCTTCCCCCTCCCAATCTTCATGGCTCATAATGATCCTCACAGTGAATTGCAATACAATGATGCCGCGGAACGGTGAAGTGGAAAGGAAGAAGACGACGGTGGAGCGGGGAGTGGGGGGGATAAGAAAGACCTTTCAAATTATTGTTCTGGTGCCAAAGGTGCCCAATCACCTTCCACCTGCGGATTAGCCGGTTGCCATGGAAATACACCATTGCTTTTCAGCGCCGTGATGCAGAGGTACCCAGATTACTGACTCTGAAAAACACAATAGGGACAGAGGAATTGTGGGTTATTATCAGAACTGCTTCTGGAGATTATGTTGTAAACCTGGGATTGCATGGAGTGACAAATGGAGAGTGGGGAGAGGAGAGAAATGAATACAGCAATAGCCTTGAAACAGAGAGAAGGAAAAGCAGAGAGGAAACCAAAAGAATGAAGGGTGCAGGGGAGTGCTCTACAATGATTACCATAGAAATTGCGTCCTTTATCATCTCCCCTCCTCCGCTTCCCCGGCCTGAATAGGTATTTTCCTGCAGATCCAAGCAAGAGTGTGGCGGCACAAAACTCCACTGAGAGTATTTTCTCCCTGAGGAGGTGGGGAATATTAATATGCTAGCACAATGTCCATCATGGAGTATGTGTAAAGCAAGGCTTGTCAATTATAAAAATCCAGAGAAGACAAGGTGGAGACCCCACCTGGAACACGGCATCCACTTCTGGGCATCACAATTCAAGAAAGATATTGCCAAACTGGAACGGGTCTAGAGGAGTGCAATCAAAATGGTAAAAGGCCTGGAAACCATGGAGCCCTGTGAGGAGTGGAGAAGAAAAGATTAAGAGGTGACCTGATAGCTATGTTTAAATATTTGAAGAGATGTCATATCGAAGAGGGAGCAAGTCTGCTTTCTGCTACTCCAGAGACTAGGACCCAGAGCATCGGCTTGCTCGCTTGCTTATTTATTTATTTATTTGCATGGTGCCTTTCCCAGAGTGGGACCGAAGGTGGCTTCCAAAGAAGCTAAAAACATTAATAAAGCAATTTAAAACCATTAAAAGCATTCAAACGTCAACTTCAGCAAAAGAGATGCCATCTAAACATTAAGAAGAACTTCCTGATGGTAAGAACAATTTGACAGTGGAATATTCTGCCTCAGTGTGTGATGGAGTCTCTTTCTTTGGAAGTTTTTAAGCAGGGGCTGGATGACCGCCTGTTGAGAGTGCTTTGATTGTGTATTTCTGCATGGCAGGGGGTTGGACTTGATGGCCCTTGTGGTCTCTTCCAGCTTTGTGATTTTGTGACCCATTCAAGCCCCTTGTGAGATCTCTGTCACTAAAGGATGGGCTACTCTACATCTGAGTTGTCCATTTATGATACCTGAAAGTCCACTGTGGGAATAAGCAGCAGCTATAGTTTGAAAGAAAGCCAGCTTGGATGTAGAGTAAAGTTGAACGCTTTAGTGGTGCAGCGGTGTAGTGGGTGTAGTGGTTTGAGCATTGGACTGAGATCCTGGAGACCGGGGTTTGATTCCCCGCTCAGCCATGAAAATCCACTTGGAAGTGTCACATGCTCTCATTAACCAAGAAGCTCTGTTGATAGGTCTGCCTTACAGTTGCCATAACTCAGAAACCACACAACAACAACATGGTTTAAATGCCATGGGACTCAGAGAGAGTGGGGTTCGAATACCTACTCAGCCATGGAAATCCAATGGGTGAGCCTGCACAAGGCTCACAGTTGTGATAGGATAAGAAGGCAAAGGCAAACCTCCTCTGAACCAATCTTGAGAAGAATCCCTACGATAAGATCACCATAAGTCAAAGTCAGTCTGACAGCACGTAACAACAGCAACAAATCTATCCATGTGGCTGCAACCAGGAGATTCATCGTAGCCTTCAGTATAGCAGCCCTCTCTCTGCGCATACATTGCCCACCACAATGACTGACATTTTGCTAGCATAAATTATAATTAGAGCCAAGCTAAGTGGAACCACTTTTTTTTAGTTTATTGGCAGTGTCAGAAATTAGAGAGAGGATCTTACTTTTGATGATGTTTTCTACAGTTGATGGTAAAGAACTCTGAAGTTTAGAAGTGTCACTCATTGCTCCTTACTGACCAATCATTTATCCAAATCTGATGGACTAAGTAGCATCATGGTACCATGCAGGGCGTTACAAGATCTTTGACGTGACTCCTGCCCATAAGAATGGCTCTCCCTCTTAACTGGCTTTCTTTCATGCCATCAGAGAATAAATATGACTATGGCCATTTCTGCACTACACTGTTATAATGTTATTATTCCCCTTTCAACCTCCTATGGAATTCTGGGGTTTGTAGTTTACTGAGGCCAAAGAGCAATCTGGCTGAGAATTCTAAAGGTCCCCCCCAAACTGCAAGTCCCAGGATTCCATAGGGTGTTGCAAGTGGAATAACAGCACTATAACAGTATAAGGCGGAAATGGCCTATGACACATTGTGACACCATTTCAATCAGCATAGGGTAAGGATATAAAGAATATTTACAAATTATCTATCTCTCATGAGAAATGTGTGTTGGCATGTCCAGACACTCCACAGGGAAAAACTTCAAATGCCATGATATCTTTTGTAAGAGTGGAAAGACTGCTGCTTGTCCTCCACACATATCTGAGGACCTTTTGAGGGAAAATTTTCAGAATTTATTTGTACAAAACTTTTTTAAAAAAACGAAAACCACTAGTTTCGTTTATGTAGTACCATCATTTTTTTGTTTTAAAGAACTCCTTGTAAAATTTTCATTTCAAAAGTCTCAACATGTGAAAAGTCATTGAAAATTATGGGTGTAATTCTTGATTAATTTTTTCCCACAGTGAGAAAGTTTTTCAAAACTGAACAGCTTTGGAAAAATATTCACAGTTCAGGACTTAATTTTTTTTTTGCAAAATTTGTGCTTCTTTTCTCTTGTGATGGGAGGTTGAAAAAAAAAACAGAAAAAAAACAAAACATGATTGTATGAACAGAAATATTTCTGTACATAAATAGCGTATCCAAATTTTGTGGAGAATTCTGTGGATTCTTGGTAGTTCAGAATTCACCTGGTCAAGCTTTCTTCACACTTGAGAAGCAAGTGAGTTTTTTAATGATTTTTTTTAATATGCTTTTCATCCCTTTTGAAAATGCAAAGCAACTCTCATAATCTCACCCAGCAGGGAGAAAACTTTGGAAATGTTTCATTCTTGCAGGCAGGAACAAAATAAACAAAGATTTATATCTCTAGTACGGGATCCCTTGTTGGCTAGGACTATAAATATCCATATCCACTATGTATAAGCAGCAGTTGAGGGAAACAATACCACACACATACATACAGTTGAAAATAGAGAAGGATATTTCCACAGTTTATTTCCACCAATCTACTTTTGATAAATGTTTTTCTTCCAGTCACCAGAAACCTGAAAGTGCAACGTGCATTGGGAAATGAAATCCAGTGAAATATTTGCATTCCTAGTACAGGATCCCCTATTAGCTTGCATGACTATCCCCACCTTTGGGTTATTTCCACACTACCCTGTTATAGTGCTATTATTCCACTTTCAACATCCTGTGGAATTCTGGGGTTTGTAGTTTCCTGAGGCCAAAGAGCTCTCTGGCTGAGAATTCTAAAGGTCCCTCCCTAAACTGCAAGCCCCAGAATTCCACAGGATGTTGAAAGTGGAATAATAGCACTATAAACAGTGTAGTGTGGAAATGGCCTTGGTCTTGGTTTATATGTACACAGAGTAGAAGGGGAACCTAGAAGATGTGGCCGAAGACAGCATCCCTTATTGGCTAAGATGGCTTGTGTGACTGTTCCCACTAATTCCTCCAAAGTATAAACAGAAATGAAGCATAAAATTGTGGAAAGAATGGCATACACAACCCCCCTTTGAAAAAAAAAGAAAAGAATATTCTTACAGTTTAATCCCACCATTCAAGAAAGAGTTTTCTCTCAGTCTGCCAAAAATGCAATATGGATTGGAAAATGGAATCCGGGTAACATGCGGCAAAGCCTCACTTGTCCTATTAATTTCCTATTTTCATCATCAGCCTTGCACCACCAACTTCTAATCTGAGAGATCTGAAGACAGATGCAAGTTGGAGCTCAGGGCTTGTACCTACAATTCTTTGTGTATCCGTACGAAACACACAGTAAATTGCTCCCAGGATGAACATCTGCCGGCCAACATCCAGCACCACCGGCAGCATTCATCTGTCTCGTTCCAAGTGCTTGCAAATGAGGGCTTATCATTTCCGCAGTGGTATCATCCCAACACGAAGCATATAGAAAAACCCCTTCCGTTGTCACAGGCAGTGAAGCACTTCACCTTGACAATGTTTCGGAGTGCCCTGGGAGTGTGACCACAGACAATCTCTTCCTCCCCCACCTCTTTCCTCCCCTCCCATCTGCACTACGCTCCTTGCCTTTGACGTCAGCTTTGAAATTGCTTGCTGTGATGTGCGGTGGCTTTTTGTGTTCCCTTTCTAGTCATAATATTGCTTCAGCCATAACCTCGGCACTTTGTGGTATAATTGTCCCTGACAAGAGGGTGAATCAATGGTGGAGGGTTGATAAGCATTACATACAGATGACAGAAGTCAGGACATATTGGATTACTGCTGTGAATATAATAAAAGGGAGACTAAACACGTTGGCAGCTCAAAGACAAGCCATTTCATAACTCTCTAGTGGGGCTATTATCTTCCATTTACTGCCACTGATAACCAGGTTGCCAATGGTCTCCATAGGATCCAGTTACAATCCATTTAACACTTTGCTCACCAGACATGGCCAGAGGTGGGGGGAAGAGAGGTGATACAGAATTTTAGCTTCCTTGATTTTTTTTCTTTTAAGTTTGGTTGGATTTGACCCAACTTTGAACTCAGATGAGACACAGAAAAGGAGAGCTTTGAAAATTTCATGGTGGAAAAATTCAAGACTGCTTAGAGGCCAAATGCAGAGAGCTCACTGAAGATAGGAGTGCAATCAACCACCTGAGAATCTCATTGGATTTCTTTTTTCCTCTCGCTCTGTCTGCTGTAACTATTTGTAGCAGAGTTCATTTCCTTTCTCTAAAGACAGGCAGTGAGTGCAGATAGTTTGGATCAGGGCCACGGCACTGGGAATGAGGGAAGTATGAATCTTCAGATCATTCCTTACTGTTGGTTGTGCTGGCTAGGGCTGATGGGAGATGCAGTCCAGCAACGTGGGCAAGTCCACACATTCCCTACATTTCAGTTAACTCTTTCCTCCTTCCTCACTATACTCATTCTCCAACTTGCCCACCCCACCAGCTGCTATTACCAGCAAAAGTGTAAATGTGCCAAGACTTGCAAGGTACCCAGTACTATTTTGGCTCGCTTCTCCCAGAATCCAATAGGCAACATGGCCAGTGGACATAATTCTGGAATCTATTCTGGAAGTCCAAAGAAGCTATTTTCTACAGCTCTGATCGCACCTATTAAGTTTTCCTCTCCAGCACTAATAGCAGCCAGGGAGAAAAAGAAATTTGCAGCAAAAAATCAGCAAAGAGGCCTCCCTTCCCAACATCATGATCATCAGTTCATCAGTTCCCATCCAAACCACATCCATCAAGATTGCTTTTATAGAAGACATCTCAGAAGATCCCATCACAGCTGCATCAAGTGGAAGAGTTCAGCACCCTGGAGAGTTCCCTTGAAGAGTTCAGTCTAAAACCTGGAGGACATTTTGCCACCGTCTCTGGTGACATAGAAACCATTGGTGGCTCTTGGACCCACAGCCTCTCTTGACCATCTTTCTGTGCTGTCCGATACTGGACAACGGAGAAACATTGGAGGCAGACTTTAATAATTGGGATGCTTCTGAAGTCAAAACCCCTTTATGAGTTTGGGGTGGGTTCAAAAAAAATATCACATGTCTCAAGGATGATCTCAGGATTGCAACCTAAAGAAGATTTAATTGCTGGTCAATCAAAAGAGTTAGTGATTTTGTTCAATGTGTATGTCTCTGCTTTTCTGGGGTCTGTTGGCACTGAGGCTTCCATGATTGAAGCAAGGGGGCATTTTTATGATCTAGCATAACCTTTTTTAAAAAAAAATGTATTAGAATAATAAGCATTCATTATAAGCACTCATAACAAAGATACAGCAGTGTTAGAGAGTACAAGTAACTATAATAGGGTCATCAAATCACATTGACTTTTTTTTTTCCTTTACAGGCTATCTCACTTTTACATTCCTATGGAATCCTGGGGTTTGCAGTTTAGGGAGGGGCATTTAGAAATCTCAGCCAGAGAGCTCTTTGGCCTCACTAAATCACAAACCCCAGAATTCCACAGGAAGTTGAAAGTGGGATAATAGCACTATAACAGTGTAGTGCAGAAATGGCCTAAATATGTAGCAGTCAGACAATTAAAGAGATAAAAATGTTGGTGAGCAGAGAGCAGTAGTGGAACTATTTGAACTTCATGTTCATCAGGAAAGGATCACCGGATAGTTGAGTTGTCCTTCCAGAAAGCCTAAATTAATTTGCTTTGATCAGCTATAACAGTGTAATGTGGAAAGACCCATAGAGTTGGAAGAAATCACAAGGGCCATTGAGTCCAGCCCCCTGCCATGTTGGAATATGTAGACATCTGAATACAAGCTAGTCACAAATGCATAATTCTAGGTTATGCATTCACAACTGTGGTCATGAATTCCAACCATGTATTTTACATTTATAAAGAAATATTGCTGAAAGTCTTATTGGAAATTTGCAAATCGAGTTACAATTGCATAAAGCTGAACTACGCCATTGTAACAGTACTTTCAGGAGGTGAGCTACACCAGCAGGATCATTGTACTAGTGGAGCTGGCACCATGGCAATTGCTCAGTATTGCCAGATGTGCAACTGGTGCCGATTCATAGTGTTCCAGTGCGCAGTACAATGAGAGCCTCCATTACATGACATGACACCCTGCATTGCACATCGTTGAAATTCACTAACATGGCTGTGGATCAAGTCAGCAATGAAATTCATTGTAAACTTCTGCCTTGTAGTCTCTGATGTAGGATTACAGCTATTATTATTGTTCTTGAAATAGATCCACTCCAAGATCTAGTGGAGTCTTTCTCAGTAACAGATAATTTACAATAGTATGTCATTTTGCATATTGATAGGTTTTCAACCTACATGGGATATATGCGAACCACATAGGATCTTGTTTCCAAGCCTTTAGCTTCAGATGAGTTCAAAATATCAGATTCTAAGGTATCAAAGGTTGCACATTTTGCTTTTTCAAGAAAACAAAACCCAGCACCTCCTTAGAATTATTCACCTCTGGCACATAGCTGGGGAAATCACAAGTGATGGTCAATCTCCCTTAGCATGCCGTGAAGAAATACAGATCTGGAAAGATCAGCTTCATGAGGAAAAGTTCCTATTCTCTGTGTGAAATGAAACTTTATATTCTGCCAAAAGAAAAAAAAATCCTCTTTTTTAAGAAGTGTGCTAGCAAGCAGGAAAGCGCCAGCCGCCCGCCTCCTTGGCTTCCGACAAACGAGGTGTTGTGAGATCCAAGACAAAAGCTGTTGCTGACTTTCTCGGGCTTGGGGTTCAGACCCAGAGCTCACACACAGGAGGCAGCGATCTGCAAATATTTGGCCACAGAAATGTGCTTGGGCATAGGCCAGCTGCAGCCCCAGGCAAATTCCTACCATGTGAAAGATTTTTCTTTTCCTGCCCAAAAAAATGGCAATCTGAGTGGAGGGGAGGAAGTATGAAGTACTGAGCTGTTGCCTGGGCAGAACAGACAAAGGAATGTTTGAAACACCTTCCAATTTCCCTTTCTTATTTTGATCTGGGCAAATCATATCCTTTTTTGAATGGTTCCATTACCCTCGGCTGCTTTATCAATGGAGCCCCTTTTTCCAGTGCTACCCTCTACTGGCTCAAGGCTTTCCCAAACCCTACGACTGTCTCAGTTTGGCAAGGGCAGTCCAAGTTAAACCTCTATCATTCCACTTTTCCTGCTGCTCTTCAAATGTCCTAGAAAACATAGTCATGGATAGCCATGTCGACCATGCAGCAAAATATAAGAAAATCCAAAATCTACAAAACAGAGGTACATTTATTGATATAGTGGTATAGTAAAATGTTGGAAGTCATGCTTGTGAGACCCAGTGTGGTGTAGTGATTTGACCTTGGAGACCAATCAGAGGGTCAAGCATGGTGGACGAGCATTCTTACTCTACTCAGGGCCAACTCTACCATTAAACCAAAGATGGACAACTGCAGAGGGTTGAGGGACCACTGTTCCACTCCTGGTACCTTCCAAGGACAAGACAGACAGAATACTAAAAATACCGCATCCAAAAGAACAGACACAGGGCATTTTCTGTTATAGTGCTATTATTCCATTTTCGACATCCTATGAAATCTTAGGTTTGAAGTTGAGGGAGGGGTCTTTAGAATTCTCAGCCAGAGAGCTCTTTGGCCTCAGGAAATGACAAACCCCAGAATTCCACAGGATGCTAAAAGTGGAATAATAGTACTACATCAGTATAGTGCAGAAAGGCCCATGATGTCAAAAAAGGCAATATTCAAAGAACGACTGGGAGAACACTTCAGCCTCACTGTATATGCTGTCACTGAATTTAAATTGGTCATTTTAGAGCAAATATAACTGCACACAAACACATACATACTTCAACAGAAGATTACAATGCTGTGTTGCAATCCATCAGAAAGTTAACCAATCTATCACCAGAGGTCAGGATTGAGATAAAGGATTCTTATCACAGGGTATGTGTTATTTGCCTTTCCTAGCACCAGGGTGTTGGTGTTGTCAGCATCAGTTTTGTGAAACGTTCCAGTATATTTTATGAAGAGTTCCAGTTCCATATTCAGTATATCAACCAACAAACACCAAAGAAAGAACAGACAGGCCTTGAATCCTACTGGTTGGATCCAACTAGAATAGACCTTTTGAATCAGTCATTGAGGAAATATGTATGTCCATTCTACTTAGCTCTACCTGTGTATTCCAGGTCTACTCTGTTTAGGACTAGCAGTATATCAGTTGGTCTAGTGATTTAGATCACAGAACACCAGCCATCTCTTCACCCAGAAGATGATACAATGCAAACATCTAAAGTCAAGCTCAATGGAAGATGGCCTGCAGTTCCACTAGTTTTGTGGCCAATGGATGTTTGAATCCACAGTGGATTTCACTGCCATTCTTCCCAAAGATTCCACAAGTAGAACAGGAGCTCTACCAGTGCCAAACTTGGATCCAGCCAACACTGACAGACATCCCATTTAATTTGGAATCACTATGAGAAGAGCAGAAGTAAAATCCAGAATGGACTTGCCACCTCTACAGTAGGGGAGCCACTGGCTACTCCAGTGAATGCCCACTTTCTTAAAAACCAGTTACTGCTAGTAATTTCTATTTTTAGTTTCTATCTGGCCTCACTGTCTAGAATCCCACTCCTACCTGTGATACTACTATATCTATACCTGAAATTTCTGGACAACCCTCCATGCATCTGATGTAGTGAACTCTAGCACACAAAAGCTTGTGCTAAAGTAAGTTTGTGAATCTTTAAGATGCAACAGGACTTTGGTTGTTTTTCTTGCCTTCAACTAACATGACTCCCACTTTGGAAAATGCCAGAACTAGAACAGGTACAAAAACTTAGGAGGGGGGGCTGTATTATAAAAAGACAACTTATTATAATTGCTTCTTCTAATAATGAAGGTGTAACTACATCAAATTAAGATTATAACATAAGAAGGGATAATGGCATCCCTGTTGCAGTGAAACTGTTAGTTGCTCTTATGGTCGTGGTAATGTGGCTTCTCTCTGTGGTGGAGGAGGGTGATCAGCTGGTTCATGTGCTGGCCCATGACATGTGCTGGTACCTTGTACTTTGGTGTGAGTGTTCAGGCAAAAAGAAAGAGAAAAAAGACGTATTCAGTATCACAGGTCAGCAGTTTATAGCACTTCAACTGTGTTCAAGATCCTGCGTTGGGGTTGTACAGTATAACACATTTGTTGTACTAAGCAGTTCTTGTGCTGAATAACAACATTTTGCAAATGAATCAATAGTTTGGTTGCAAATGTGCTCCCAAATGCACAAATAAATGCACTTCTCTGTGCAATCTGTGATCCCTGTGCCGTGGTCGCACATGTTCAATTCCTTGTGAGACAAAAATATCCAACTGTTGCTACAGGGGAACTTTCACATGCATAAAACGCCATTGAGATTCTTGTCCATATATAATTTCTTTTGAACTAGCTTTCTATCTACTGGCAGATTCAAACACATCAAAAGGGGAGGGGGGAGAAAAGACACATCTACTAACAATTGCACAGAATTCGCATGGACTGGTGAGAGTTAAAATGATCGGCACCACAGTCTGCTTCACTTGGGAAGCCATTTTCTTAATTATTTTAGCTTAACACTTAAGTCAGCATGAACAGGGGTGAGAATTTATGTGTAATCTAAAACCCCCTGACATGGGGACAGCACCGGGTTGGGAAAACATTAGTGATACAATTGCCGTTGCATTTTTAAAAAATTATTTCTATTAGACCAGTCCTGCGGGTATTGCGTTCTGTCCATTCCCTTCCACAGTTACATCACTTGATGTCATTAACATGCTTTAGGGATATAACATTACAATTTTATCACAGAAACCTTAAACACTTACCCCCAAAGTACTGAATCTAGTTATTACACTAGCAGACCAGATCTTAGTCTATTATCATATCATTGCCCATTAAACACACACACACACACACACACACACACACACACACACACCGGTGACTCAGTTTTATTTAACACTTGAGAGAGAAGAGCATCCTTTTGAGATGATTAAAACTCACTTTCACTGTTAAGGCAAAGACGTGTGACAATGATTTCATCCTGTTATGGTTACAGTGCATGCTAGACAATGCTGTGGGATATATCTGGCATCCTGTTTGTGACATGCAACACATGCAACATTGCATCCTAGGCAATTTTTAGGGATATGATGGACATCGTGTTGGTGACATATACAGTGCCCCCATGGTTGGTCATTTTTATCTGATGCAGAACACCCATGTTCAGTTCAAGATTGAAGAAGTGGAGTCACATATGTTGGTGCCATTGTGCATGGTCACACATTGGTGCATATTGCTGTTCGCTGCTGTCCACTGGAGCAGAACACTACAATTCTCTAATGAGGTGAGTTTACGCAATAGCCACATAACTGCGTGAGCATTAAGTTACACACACTTTCTCTCTCTCATTGATTTAGGAGCTCAACCAATATTTCAATGTGCACCAAAAACTACCTCACCTCGTTCTGAAGATTTGGGTTCTAACATGGCAACTTGCCAAGTTTCTCACCTCCACATAGATCATACGAGAGACACTATGATACAGCAGTTAGAATATTGGACTGGGATTTGAGAGACGCAGATTCTAGTCCTCACTGAGTCATAAAATTCACTGAGAGACTGTGGGCCAGTCACACATATACACTCCACATAATCTATCTCACAAAGTCACTGTAGGGAAACTGAAGAAGAGGAGAGCCATATGAACTGCCTTGAGCTCAGTGGAGGAAGAATGGGGTTTAAATGTAATGACTGTAATAGAAAACAAATAAAAATAATAATAAATCAATGCAGCAATTGATTTGCTTCCCTCCCTGCTTTAGTTTCCACTATAAGAAAGGTGGAAATAGCTTCTACCATTGCAACTCCAGTGTCTTCTACTGAGAGATATCCACTGGTCAAATCCTTATCGGCAACAGATCATAGCCTTGCAAGAGAATGGATCCTCCCTCTGGATTCATCAGAGTCCAAGCTGTAACCCAGAAAGGTGTTGAATGAATCAATCACATCCTGGTATGTGCACTGAGTCTCCACAGACAAAGATGACGGCTTTGTAACAGCAGCTGCTCTCAACTTGGAGGGGAGCGGGGGACACCCATAGAAAATCTAATCCATTCTGGAGCCACATTCATTACCTGCTAAGAGTAATACAAGTGTATGTCATTTAATGAAGTAGATGTGCTCCTGGACCTGGTTAAGTATTAACTAAGCAAGTTCTTCTGTCCTGAGTCTCTCAAACCTGATGGAAATGTCATTCACCTACACTCCAATCACCAGTAGAATGGACTTCCTTCTCCCCATGCAGCTGATGCCTGATAAACTAGATTTGGGTGGCAAAAGTCTCAAAATTATGACTAACCGGTGGCTATAAATATAGAACAGTTATCTAAATTTACTCATCCATAGATTTACTCTTCTATAACTGTTCTGCATTCCCTGGTGGCACAGTGGTTAAATGCCAGTACTGCAGCCACAACGTTGTGAGTTCAATCCTGCAGAGCCCCAGATTGACTCAGCCTTCCATCCTTCTGTAGGTTAGTAAATGAGTACCTAGCTTGTTGGGGGCAATTAGCTTGCAACTGTAAATCGCTTAGGGAGTGCTTCGCACTGATAAGCAGTATAGAAATGTACCTGCTATTGCTATTACTAGTCATGATTGCTGCTTAGTCATTATTTTGGGAATATTGTCATGATCATGATCATTGCTACCTCAGAGTATGGTGGAGTCTTCTTCTTCGGAGGTTTCTAAGCAGAGGGTGGATGACCATCTGTCAGGAGTGCTTTGACATGGGTTCCTGCATGGCAGGGGGTTGGACTGGATGGCTCCTGGGGTCTCTTCCAATTCTATGATTCTATAATTCCCCCATACATTTAGGGCCTTTCCACCCTACACCACAGACTCCAGAACCTTGAACAGAAAAGGAGTATCGGACACTATCTAGTAGCTACCCAGTGTCGTCAGATTCAGACAGGGTTTTTAAGCAGGGGTCTCACCACAGCTTCATTTAGTAAGGATGGAACTCTGCCTTGCTGCAATGAGGCATTCACTGCTCCTGTTATCCACACAGCAAGTCTCTCTCTGATTGCTTTTAGACGCCAGGAAGGGCAAGGGACCCATGTTCATGTGGTGGCTCTCACCTCTCCAAGGATTCTGTCCACATCCTCAGCCTGCACAAACCGAAACATATTAACCTGGGACAGACAAAAGCCAAGATTGGATCCACCAGTCCTGGATCAACTATAGTATCCAAATCAGAGTGGATTGGAGCAATTTTATCTGCAAAGTGCCATGCAAACTCTTCACAAATTCCTTTTAGTGGTAGTCATCCCCCAGTGCTGTTATGCAGTCCAAGAAACAGACTGGGCTCCACACACAGACACAACAAGAATGGGAGTTTTCCATCCCTTATTATGTGGCATAACTGCCCCTAGGGCCCCCCACAAACTGGCCTATTTTATTGCTGCAATTTTTGTTTCTTTCAACAAACTGTTCACAATTGAAGCTGCAGCAGATTTGCAGCTCCTCCAAAAGGCCAGTCACTGTCCCAGAAGCACCAATTCTGTTATTTTCGGTAAGGGTCTGGAGAGCCATATTGCGAGAAGAGAAGGGCACTCTAGTAAGATACCTCTAGGGTGCTCTAGCCCTTCTGGAAAGGACCCAATTAGCACTTCTGGAAGTGTTAGCCTTTTGGAGAAGCTGTTGCCAATTTTGAATAGTTCTGAAGAACAAAGAAAGAATGTACAACGACCCAGAGAGGTCAGTTTGGGAGTGCAGTGGTTGAACTCCTTTGGGTTGAAAGAGAGAGTATTCTTTCTCTCTGTCTCAAAGGGGGGAAAAAACAAATGTTCATGCATACAGCATAGTTGGTCAGTGTAAGCCCTATGAGTTATCAGTTTGGTCCACAGGGTGAGAAGCCCCTAAGGAAGGGGCTGTGCTTAATGGTTGAGTTCAGAAAGCGAGCGAGAGACAGAAAAGAGAGAAGATTCAGTTGCCAGGGCTAAGGAGTAGAAGTTATAGCTCCCATGTTGCCATTCATATAACTTGTCTTCTCTAGCTTCACCTGCCAATCCCAATCTTTCAACCGATGCTGAAAATGGAACATGAAATAGTTCACAATGAAGTCCTGTTGAAAAAATAGAACTGCCCCTCCCAGCCCAGTGAATTGGAGCTTACAAAGCTGTTTGCCTAGAAATGGAAGAAACACCTTCTAAACTAAGGACCTTTCCACACTACACTGTTATAGGCTATTATTCCACTTTCAACATCCTATGGAATCCTGGGGCTTGCAGCCAGAGAGCTCTTTGGCCTCAGCCAACTACCAACCCCAGAATTCTACAGAATATTGAAAGTGGAATAATAGCACTATAACAGTGTGGTGTGGAAAGGCCCTAAGATGTCACTAGAGAAATTAAGAAGAAAGAAGAGGTCTTGTTAATGAGCCAGAAAGAAGAGCAAGAAGCAAGTCAAACCAACTATCTCTACTCTCTGTCCTGTATCCATGGTTTGCCCTCTTTCTTCTCTAGCCAGATTCCAAGTGATCATATCGAAGGGGCCACTTGATTAGAAAGATTACCAAAACCAATTTGAAAGTGAATTGGAAAGAGAGGATCCATGTGTGGCCTTCCTACTCTAGACTATTGTGGGAAGAACAGATTTTTATCTTGTCTGAACCTCCTGACTGCCCATGGAGCAAATGCAAAGGCTGCAAAACTATAGGGGGTTTATGCATGTGCAAGTCCCCCTATGTAAGCAGTTGGATATTTTTGTCCAAGCACATGCATGTGATGCTACTGTGCATGCAGATGAACAGAGTAGTGTGCATACAGATAAACATTTAATTGCATACTTGGTTATACACTGGGGCATGCATTCAACTGTGCAACACTGCCATTCAACACAAGGGTTGCATGGCACAATCAAGGCACAGGTGGAGAATTATGCTATGTGACACTTGTGTTGACCATTACATGTCACTCATTATTGCCACTCACAGTAAACTTTGAGAACTCTTGAAGAACGGAAGAAATCCCAGCAAACTGGAGGAGGACAAATTGTGTCCCCATCTTCAAATAGGGAAAAAAAGAGGACCCAAATAATTATCACCCAGTCAGCCTGACATCAATACCAGGAAAGATCCTAGAGCAGATCATTAAGCAGTCAGTTTGTAATTACTTAGAAAGCAATGCTGTAATCACTAAAAGTCAATATGGATTTCTCAAAAGTAAGTAATGCCAGACTAATCTTATCTCTTTTTTATGACAGAGTTACAAGCTTGATAGGTGAAAGGAATGTTGTGGGCATAGCATATCTTGATTTCAGTAAGGCCTTTGACAGAGTTACCAATGACATTCTTGCAAAGAAGCTAGTAAAATGAGGGCTGGTCAGTGCCACTGTTAGGTGGATTTGTAATTAGTTGACCAACCAAACCCAAAGGGTGCTCACCAATGGCTGCTTTTCATCCTGGAGAGAAGTGACTAGTGGGGTGCCGCAGGGTTCTGTCCTGGGCCCACTGCTATTCGTCATCTTCCTCAGTGACTTGGCTGAGGAAATAGAGAACATGCTGATCAAATTTGCAGATGACACCAAATTGGGAGGGGTTGCTAATATGCCAGAGGACAGGATTATCTGGAATACTCAATTAAGGAAAGATATCGAGATGCTGGAGCGCGTCCAGAGAAAGCCGATCAAAATGGTGAATGGTCTGAAAGCCATGCCCTATGAGGACCGGCTTAAGGAGCTGGGTATGTTTAGTTTGCAGAAGAGAAGGTTAAGAGGGGACATGATAGCCATGTTTAAATATTTGAAGGGATGTCATGTCAAAGAGGGAGCAGGCTTGTTTTCTGCTGGTCCAGAGACTAGGACAAGGAGCAATGGATTCAAGCTGCAGGAAAGGAGATTCCACCAGAACCTCAGGAAGAACTTCCTGATGGTCAGAGCTGCCCAGTAGTGGAATAGGCTGCTGCCTGGGAATGTGGGGAGTCTCTTTCTTTGGAGGATTTTAAACAGAGGCTGGATGGCCTTCTGTCAGGAGTGCTTTGATGGGTGCTCCTTCATAGCAGGGGGTTGGACTAGATGGCCCCTGGGATCTCTTCCGACTGTATGATTCTATGATTGGAAACTTGCAAGTTTATGGATGGCTATGGAAGTGTCTCTCCCCACCCCCACAAAAAAAAAAAAAAAACATATATTTGAAAAGTTGATATAGAAAAAATATACATATTTCAGAGGTACACAAACCACAGTTTAAATATGTTTTAGACAGTGGGGACCTTTTCCTGTGTCTCAAGATGTAATGAGAGTGATAAATGGGAATATACACAAGTGTGCAATGCAATTTAACTCAGCTCTCCATCTACAAACATATCTATCGTATCAGGTGACACATTAATTGTACATTAATCAGGATATAATGTCAAGGAGTTAATGCAAGTTACCTTATAATTTAGCTTTATTACTTATACCTCAATGGCCATGGCTACATTAGTATCATTTAATAAAGTGGATTATTCCAGGATAACTCATGTCATTGCAAAAATCTGTTCCTATCCAGTCTCAATATTTCCTGTAGCAAGCAGTGCTTTATATCAACTTTATATCAAGCAAGCTGTTGCAGCGTATGTTGGCCATTCTCCTTTGCACTGGGTATTTGAGTCATTTCCAATAAAAAAAAGAAAAACTGCGTCATTATCCACTTTTGTCAAAACTGTGTACACAGGAAGGTATCCCTACTGAGAATTAAAGGCATTTGGGGGTTTGTCCCTCTGGCTTGTAATGGATCCAGTTCTTACAGAGCGAGAAATCTGTCCATTTCACGTTGTCCAAGGCCATTTCCGCACTACACTGTTGTAGTACATCCTGTAGAATTCTGGGGTTTGTAGTTTCCTGAGGCCAAAGAGCCCTCTGGCTAAGAATTCTAAATGCCCCTATCTAAATTGCAAACCCCAGGATTCCATAGGATGTTGAAAGTGGCAATAATAGCACTATAACACTCTAGCACAGAAATGGCCCTTGTTTTGAGCATCACTGCTTCTGCCTCTCTCAGATTTCCTTCTCTAGGTTGCCTTTGGGCCCTGCCACTCTCAGCCCCCTTTGTGGGAGAAGAGGGGGAAGGAAGAAGGAAGCCATCTCTTTTGCTAATCACCTCTCACCAGCAATGAAATTCCGCCGGCAGGGTGCAAAGCATGTACCTATCAAAGGGGGAAGGAAAGAGCAGGTGGAGAGAGAGACCTGTCACTCAAAGTGGATATTTATGAAAGATGACAGTTTTCAAATATCTCAATCTTGGACATGGCTGCTCCAGTGACATGGTGGAGTCTTGCAAAATTGGACGAGTCAGCAGCCAACTTTTATTTCATCAGGGCCTGTCCAATCTCCACTGATCACTTGACAGTCCAGAGATTGCTGGCACAAGCTGCCCTCTTCCCATTGGCTCGCTGGGTTGTGTTTGCATGGATTAGTCTAAAGAATTGTAATAAATATGTAAAGGAGGGTAAAGGGGACCATTCGGCAGAGCAGAAGCACGGGCTTCACCCTTTTTAGCTATGCCAAATAGGAACAGGGGTAATTACATTCATATTGATCGTTATTGTGCGGGAACAAGGTGATTAGACTCTCTTTATCTCATTGCTGCAATGGGGAACATATGCACACCCATCCTTGTGACTCAGGGCAGACTGATTTCAAACAGACTGTTTGGGGAAGGGAATCTTATAGGCTCACTCTCGACTCATCCAATCTGTGGCATGGATTGGAATAAACACGGACTTGGTTTACATATACATAGGTCAGATGATAGGGCAACCTTATATATATATGCTGGAATCTTATATGACCATTATATACCATGCAGTGCCATAACTATAGGCCATTTCTGCACTATGCTGTTATAGTGCTACTATTCCACTTTCAACATCCTATGGAATCCTGGGATTTGCAGTTTAGGGAGGGGCATTGAGAATTCTCAGCCAGATAGTTCTTTGGGCCTCAGTAAACTACAAACCCCAGAATTCCACAGGATACTGAAAGTGGAATAATAGCACTGTAACAGTATAATGCAGAAATGGCCTTAGTATTCAGTGTTTTCAGTTCACAGCTTTAGGACTGTATTTTAATTTTAATTCATGTTCCTGTTAAAAATGTCAGTTTGTTATTTTTTTGTTGAAATTAATAAATGAATGTGAGAGAGCACCTCTTTTTTCTGCACAGGAAACCGAATTTTCTGTGCAGAAAACAATATTTCTGCACAGAAATATTTTCTGCCAGAAAATGCTGTTTCCTGGGAATCAATCCTGTGCAAATTTTGCACAGAATGAGTCCTGAACTGCAAAGTCAATCTAGAATTCTTCTTGCTGGGGTTTCTCAAGACTCCAAAACAGGTTTTTGTTTTACAATTTTACAGTATTTTTGAATATTCTTTCCACTCTTAGAGCTACATGGACCCACTCAGCATAAGGCAGGTTCTTATGTTTCTATGTCCCATTTATGAGAAATCTAGAAACACATTGCCATGGTAGTCACGAAAAATGACCAAGTCCTTGTGGCCACCAATGGAAAAGAATGGTGTGGGAGTGGAGATCCTTGATGAATTATTCATTCTGTACCATCTGAGACTGACTATGAGACAAAGCACATTTTGCCTTAGAAATTCACACATTTACGAGGCTGGAGGCATTTCAAAGAGATAAAATATGCAATAATGATATGTACATTTTAAAAACAACGCAAACAGCAAAAATGCCTCCAATTGGAAAAGGAACACAAATGTGCTTTAATCAATTGGAAGGAACATTAAAAAATGACTAAAATGCCTACAGCTGGAAACTGCAGGCAAACAAACTTCAGTCCATGGAAGAAGGCATACAAAAATGGATACATTAGGCAAAGGTGTGCTCACAAAATACCTCGATTAGGAAAAATGGATAAAAGGTACCTGGCGGAAAGAAGAGAAAAAAGAAAGCTGGAATCCTGTTTATTAACACCAGCTAGAATAGGCCCATTGCTTCATTTGTTGAGCAGTGAGTCAACATGTAGGTAAATCCAATAAATTTAATGGCTGTACTCTAGCTGGGACTAAGGGCCTTTCCACACTGCACTGTTCTAGTGCTGTTATTCCACTTTCAACATCCTGTGGAATCCTGGGGTTTGCAACTTAGGGAGGGGCATTTAGAATTCTCAGCCAGAGAGCTCTTTGGCCTCAGTAAACTACAAACCGCAGAATTTCACAGGATGTAGAAAGTGGAATAATAATACTACAAACAGTGTGGTGTGGAAATGGCCTAACTCACTAAAACACTAACTAACTAACCACTAACTTACTAGAACACAAACCAAACTGTAATGAAAAAGAGGGGAAAAAAGAAAAGATCTGTAATGATAGAATAACATTTTTCTACCATTTCAGATCCAACTAAGTAAATCTACAACAGTTACTAGTAATCATATCTAGAAATAATTGCAGCCTTAGATGTCTTATTGCTCAAAAAGTCCATAAATGGTTTCCAATCTTTCAGGAACTCTTCAATTGCCTTATTCTTTAGAACATTAGTTTGCTTATTTGGGATAACTCAGGCCATTTCCACACTATACTGTTTGTAGTGCTATTATTCCACTTTCAACATCCTGTGGAATTCTGGAGTTTGTAGTTTACTAAGGCCAAAGGGCTCTCTGGCTATGAATTCTGAACGCCCCTCCCTAAACTACAAACCCCAGGATTCCACAGGATGTTGAAAGTGGAGTAATAGCACTATAACAGTGTAGTGCGGAAACAGCCTCAGTGATCTTTAGCAATCCATTCTTCCATTGCCAATGCTTCAGTCTATACCCAGGTTTGAGCAACCAATATTTTCACAACTGTTACAAAATGAAGAAGTAGGCCATGCTTATTATCTAATTCCTTATCCATAATACCCAGCAGAAGCATTTCTGGTGACATCACAAAATCCACCTTTAAAATTTTTCAAATCAACATATGATCCTTACACAAATATCTCCCCACTTTCTTTCAAATCCATCGCATATGGGAAAAGGGGCCTTCATTATCTTGACATGCCCACCAGTGAGTTGAAACATTCTTAGACATTTTTGATAATTTATCTGACTTAACTTACATCATCTATGCATCATCTAAAAACATTTTTTTTTTCTTTTAGATTACTGCACAAAGTAAATGTCATCTCTTCAGACCACAGTGCTCCCATTCTTCCATTTGTAGATGGTACCCAGAAGTTTGGGGCATATTATCGCAGAAAATGCTGTTTTCTGTTGAAAACTATGTGGTATCACAACTTTCCAAGGCTTCAGAGTCAGACCTGGTCAGTGCTTGAATTGAAGACTACCAGGAAACCCTAGCAATCTCCAGACAGGGCTGAGACAGAAGCCTTCCTGAAACCTTGGAAGGCTGTGGTTGCCAGACAGAGTTGACAATAAAGAGCTAGATAGCAATGTAATTCTTCACTAAGTTTCTTCTCGAAGGAAGTAATGAGTAATTTTAGCGATTTTATTTCCACTGGAATAAAGTACAGTCCTCCCTCTACATTAGTGGGTTTGACTTTTGTAAATTTGATTATTCACAAGGAACATGCTTGCCCCTCCCTTTTTTTTTATCCTCCCATTCCCTTGCATTCCTCACCCCAGATTTGCCAGGCTTGTGTTTAAAATTGAGATTTTCTTTTTCTTTCTGGGTGAGCAAACCTTTCAAACCCAAACCTTTCTGGGTGAGCAAACCTCCCACTGCTGGAGGCATGTCCTTTCTCCCAGGTGGCTACATTTTCTGCTGTATAATGGCTGCTGATTTGTCAGGTGTTCTCTTTGCTCCTTCTCCTCCCTTTTCAAAATGGCCACCAGAAGTAACTAGAAGGGAAGACCTGTGTTCTTCTCCCTTTGAGGGGAAAGTATTGCTAAGCGTTTTAGGTTGTCTCTCCTCCCTGCCACACCAGGACCAGAGGCAAATGAATGGGAGGGGGGAGCTCTGGAGGGGAATCATGGGGGTGGGAATTATTCACAATTTTTCCACTTTCGTGAGGGTTCTAAGCCCCTAACCCTTGCAAATGTGGAGGGGCTACTGTATTTAAAAACCACAGAGTTTCCAAAGACTATATGCACTTTTGGACTGATTTTCTGCAAAATTCACAGCTGGTTTATTCTTTACAACTGGAAGGTCACATATTCCCCAGCCCCATTGTACAGGAGTAACTCATCTACATGACTGCTTTTTAAAAATGGCCAATTTCACAAAGTGAACATTAGAATATGAAAAATAAAATATTTAAAAATAAAGCATCTATTCCTTATGGATGCCACTGCAAAGAAAGTTTGACTAGTAAAGGGACTGGAATAGGATAGACATGCAACTAGCATAGAGAATCATCCAAAGCTTGGCTGTTCTTCTGCTGCCTGCCGCCATCTGTACTGTCACATGAAAAGTACAGGGTGAGAGACTGTGATTTAATTAGCTACTGTGACGGAACGTTGTTCTCTCCGGCTCCAGTCCCGTCCTATGAATGTGCATGCTCGATGGTACGTTGCGCATGGGCCTGTGTTACGTGAAGATATCTAGAATGTAAATAGAGGTGGGTTGTGTTAGTGGAATACAAAGCTGATTGTCTGTTGGTGGTTTTCAGCAATTCAATTGAAATGGATGATGAATTCAATTAGAGGCCTTGTTCTTCTCTCCTTTGTGCCTGAACGTTGTCCAGCCTTGCATAATCTAAGCAAGAAATGTAACCCAATCAGGTTGTCAGTAAAGAAAGGCTAGCTTTCTCTTGGAGAAATGTTAGGCAGGGTGGTGGTTCATCTTGCAAGACATGCTTATGGAGATTGGTAAGGAGGGTCAAATGTCTGTCTGATTAAAAGGAGACACAGAGAGCGAGAGAGAGGAAAGAAGGAAAGAAGGAAAGAAGGAAAGAAGGAAGGAAGGAAGGAAGGAAAGAAAGAAAGAAAGAAAGAAAGAAAGAAAGAAAGAAAGAAAGAAAGAAAGAAAGAAAGAAAGAAAGAGCACATATGCAATCTTTGTTTGGTCAGCATTTCTCCTCCGTGCTTCATACAAAATTACTGAAAGAATGTTATTAAAATTCAAGTAGAGTTGACAATAGGAATTACTGCTCTGGAAGTAGACAGAGGCATTGTCTATTTGGCATGACAGTCATGCATTGTGCCCCTCTTTTCTCTGCTTTTGCAATAACTTGTGATGAGAGGGTAGGTGTGACATGAGAAGTTTGGATTTGGTTACTCTTTGACTATATTAATTGGTTTTGTCCAGTTTAGTGGTAAGGAAACTTTGTTTCCCCGTTTGTTTTACTGTTCAAATCCCGCAATCCTTTGCCATGCTATCTGAGTCTTCTGGGAGCTGACCTCCAAAGCCATAATCTTCTTAGTGGCTTAAACCTGTATATCCAATGGCTGTGCAAATGCAAGTACTTCATACAGTGAGGTGCAAGGAGGTATCCACTAGCTCCTTGTATGACAGTTCTTAGGAATGCAATGGTACCTGGACAGCTGCCGAGTGAGCCCACAGGAGATACCAGAAAGTTTACTTCCATGCATGTTGCCCTCCCAGCAGCTGGCCAGACTTCTGCGCCTCCACTACCACAGACAGGACTTCCCGCATAGCTTCACTGGTAAAACCTTACACGATATTACTGCAGCAGTTTGTTCTAATTGGTCAGAATCCAGTACTGGGTATTTCTCTCTCTGTAGTCATGAACTATCTAAGCACAAAGTGTTAACATACCTGCAATAAACTGGAAACATTGATTATTTTTGCTGTTGTTGTTTTTGTTATCATTGTGTGCCTCCAAGTCACTTCTGATTTATGGCAGCCCTAAGGCAAACCTATCATTTTTTTTTTTCAAAAAAATTGTTCAGAAGGGGTTGCATTTGGCTTCTTCAGGTGCTGACAGAATGAGACTTGTCCGAGGTCACCTAGGGGGTTTCCATGCCTGAGCAGGAATCTGAAACCTGGTCTCCCAGGGTTCTAGTCCAACCCTTAGGTCAGTACATTACGATGATGATAGTATTGTGATAACTTCATTGTTACTGTTGTATACTTGGAAAGTATATTGACAAGCTGGAACACGTCCAGAGAAAGGCAACCAAAATAGTAGAAGACCTTGAAACCATGCCCTATGAGGAGACGCTTAGAGGGCTGGGTATGTTTAGCCCAGAAAAGAGAAGGTTAAGTGGTGACATGATAGCTATGGTTAAATACTTGAAGAGATGTTGTGTGGAGGATGGAGCGAGCTTGTTTTCTGCTGCTCCAGACTTTAGGACACAGAGCAATGGCTTCAAACTACAGTCCTCCCTCCACATGCATAGGTTTGACCTTCATGAATTTGAGTATTTGTGAGACATGGATGTGACTCCCCCCCCAATCCTCCCCCTCATCCTCCCCCTCCCAATCCCTTACCTTTTATTCAGGCGTACATACCTTCCTTCTCTGTACCTGGGCAAAAGGCAAGAGAACGGTGGGGGGGAGCCCTGGAAAGGAAGGCGAGGGGGAGAGCAGGGAGAGAAGGCGTGTGTTTGCATTCCCTCGCTTGCTCACTCAGATAAAATCCTCATGAAACTGGAGGGGCCGCTATACTGGGGAAGAGATTGCATTTAAACATTAGGAAGAACTTCCTGATGGTAAGAGCAGTTCAGCAGTGGAACACTCTGCCAAGGAGTGTGGTGGAGTCTCCCTCTTTGGAGGTTTTTAAACAGAGGTTGGATGGCTATCTGTTGGGAATGCTTTGATTCCTGCAGGGCAGAATGGAGTTGGACTCTATGACTCTATGATTAGTCAATAGAATGATTCATTTTTTTAAAAAAAAGAGGATCTAAGCAGAGGATGTAAATTTTCCTAATTTCATTTTCATAGAATAATATTTATGCACAGGAGACTGCATTTTCTGCATGTAAAATAATATTTCAACACAGAAATATTAATTCCCGCACAGAGAATGCTGTAATTGGGGATTTAGTCTGTGTACAATTTGCACATGGCTGATTTGCATAGAAAACAGTATTTTCTGCACATGAAACAGCATGTTCTGTGCAGGAATTACTATTTCTGCACTGACATATTGTTTTCCACACAGAAAAATATTTGCACATGCACAAAAAAAGCCAAGTGCAAATTTTGCACCAAATAAGCCTAAAATTGTGAATGGCCTTCAAAAATTGCATGGTTTTTGAAGATTTTCTCAGAACAAGAAGAAACTGCTGAAATTACTCATTGCCAACTTTGAGAAGAAACTTAAGTGAAGAGTTACAAGCCTAGGTTAGACTCAGTTCAATGGATCTGCTGTAGTGAAGACTAACCACGGGCTTCTACCATAGTGAAGTGTCACAGATTGTCACGTCTATTAGACAGATGCTATTCTTCCCTGAAAGGGCGAAATCAGTATACTTCACAAAATATTTAATAAAACAATATCTACGCTGTAGATTCTACTGCATATGCCTTCACTATCCAATATTTTGGGTACAGCTGGAGGGTGGTTTTGGCTGCTCTCCTCATGCACAAAGTTTGCCGTGTCTTCAAAAGAATGGCAACCCCAATTTGTGCTAATGTGCTACTGTAAACACAACTCATTATCTGTGCCTTTGGCAGAGCTCCCTGTTGGCTAAGCAGATGTCCCTTATTTTAAGAGACAACCTTGTGTTTGAATGGATTGTCCTTTATTCTAGAGTATCAAAGCACTGTCAAGCAGACTTGATGTCCCATATTTCCAAAGTCTACACCTCTGTTATATTCCACTGAATATTGTCCAAGGTTCCCAACACATCCCTTATGTTATGATAAGGAAGATCTAATTTCCTACCACCCTCTGTTTTAATCTTCTGTTTTCCTAACCAACAGCATATTAGTTCTATATAATGTGGTGGATTCATTTCTGGCCATCCGAGTCACTATTGCACCCTAAAACATTAACTGAACAAGGGGGGAAACACAACCACTGAAATCAAAAACTCAAGAAAACTTATTGATAAGGTTAAATTTTTTTTAGATTGAAACTTTTCCAAGTGCATGGAAAATATGTTGCTTCTAACAAGACTCTCTTCTGGAAAATTGTCTGCATTTCCACAACTTTGAACTAAATGCAGATATTTCACATTGGACACAACCGACTCAGCAGGGCAACTTACCCATTAATAAGACAACCATACTCTCCAACATTTCACACATAAAAACTGGGATGTGTGGGGTAAGCAACAGCAGAGTTTAATCAAGATGGCAAAATTTATTAATAAGGAAGAACAGACAGGCTAGGGGAGATTGCGGCAATTTACTTTTGCCTGAGTCCGCAAGGAAGGGGCAAGACTGCGAGACTTCTCTCCCGTCACTGGGTTAACTGAGTACAAACTTCTTCTGTCCTCAGCTTACTTCAGTGGTTGCAAATTGAGTTCAAAGCGGAAGGAGGAGAGAGAAACTGGAACATTTTAAAAGCTGCTGAAAAAGTGCGACAACAGAAGATTCACTGGGACTCTCCCTGACAAACCAAGACAGTTGGAGGATATGAGATGCCAGGTCAGTTCTGGGCAATTTGCTGGAAAATATACTGATAAATTCAAATCGAATGAACAGTACTGCACCTTTCCATATTTTTCTCACTGCCCCCCAAACCGAAGAGACACTGTGTATTCCATGGCCACTGAGCATGTTCAGCATTCAAAGGGCTGTTTTGGAGAGTTTCATTAGGTTGCTCCAAACCTCCTGATAACTCCTTCTTGTACATGGTTGGTGCTGTTCTGGCTATTGCTTAAGAATGAGTTTACTGCAGAGTACAAGGTAAAATAATTTAGCTTTGGAATTTTCCAAACTACACTGTTATGGTGCTACTATTCTACTTTCAACCTCCTGTGGAACTCCGGGGTTTGTCGTTTCCTGAGGCCAAAGAGCGCTCTGGCTGAGAATTCTAAATGCCTCTCCTTAAACTGCAAATCCCAAGATTCCATAGGAGGTTGAAAGTGGAATGAGAGCACTATAACAGTGTAGTGCGGAAAGGCCCTTTATCTTCAGAGCAGTAACCTGCTTCCTCTTTGAGACCCGAAAGGACATCGTTTCCCTTCCTGGCCGACTGGCTATTATCCTAGCGGGATGCCTTTCTTTGCCGTATGAGGGAATGAATAACAAATTAATCACTCTACTGTGGGCAACGCCGTCCCTCTCTAATGTCCCTGATTATGCTATATTGAATAAATAGTGTTGCTAGGCTGATATGTTTAAGGCAAATGAGATGCTTATTTGTATCTAAGAAGCAAGTTAACAAGATCTATTTTCCTCCATTGACTTCTACCCATGTATTAATGAGGTTCAAAAATGTCTTTTTCTCCATGTATCAGATTAATCAGACTTTTGTTATTCCCATGAAACACACAAATATTGGCTCCATTTATGTTTGTATTAATGTGCCATTGGAGCTCAGTCTTCAAAAGGAAAATAGCTACTGCACCCATTAAGCTGTTTAAAGAGAGTAAGTACTGTTTTATTGTCATTTCATTTCTTTTAAAATGTGGTGCAAGTGTTACTAGGGCTACGATCCATTTTGGGGAAATTATGCTAGGCAACTCCAACATAAATGCCTTCCTGCCCCATTAAAAAAAAAAGTTAGAGGGAGGAAACAGATTTCTTAACAATAGTTAAATCTTCAGGTACCCATATGTGCCTTAAGAATGAAAATAAGCAAAGTAACATTTAATCTGGAATCTACTAAACGTTACTTTTAAATAAATGTTTTTACAAAATGCCTTGCAATCATTAAAATAATAAAAACTAACAAGGCATTAAACAAGGCTAAAATGTCACTGCTAAGGTGGAGCATACACAATATCGCTAGTAGTCACCAGCCAGGAAAAGAGCATCTCCTAAAAACTAGTGACTCTTCGAGAAGCATCTTCAAACACTAACTATACTAATGAAAGAAACTGTCTTTACTTGATATCTTTACCTGATATCCATTAATGGTATATGTAAGGGGTGGGCAAGACTCTTTACTGAGCAGGAGTTGA
Organism: Cyclura pinguis; assembly: GCA_030412105.1. Classification (NCBI taxonomy): domain Eukaryota; kingdom Metazoa; phylum Chordata; class Lepidosauria; order Squamata; family Iguanidae; genus Cyclura; species Cyclura pinguis. The sequence goes on from CM059608.1 coordinate 5,391,865, forward strand.
ACTAGGTTAGATTCTGACAGGAAGGAAGCAAATTCAGGACAGCATATTAGACAAGAATGCATCAGATAACTTCTCCATCAAACATTCATTAATTAAATAATTAATTGTTAAGTATTTAATTAATTAATTAATTAATTATTATTATTATTATTTAAACATGCCTCAATTTTATTTTATTTTAGAAAGTGGAGTACAGCTATTGGATGCTTGGGACACAGCGCTATAACGTGACTCATTAGCAAAAAGTTTTTTAAAGTACCACCTCTCCGTAGGTTGCTGCTGTGGAAATAATTGGTGACAACACACAGGATTATCTTCCCAATTCACCAGAACTCCTTCTCAGCTTTCTCACTCTCATCAGAACTGGCTCTTGTTTAGCCACATTTCAGAGACGAAGAGAAATTCTTTTGTGGGAAAGAGAATAGAAGCACCAAAGTTTGGTTTTGTTTTTACTTTTCATAGAAAGCCTTGTTCTGAGTTAGGCTTTGAAGCTGGGAGAATTCATCTAAAAATGGGTAGCCCCATGGTCATTCTTTGAGGATGGCCATCTTAATGGAAAGCAGTTGAATATCTATAGCAGGGAGCGGGGAGCTGCAGAAAGAGGAAGAAAGAGAGAGATCTTCCATCAGATCCATTTATTTGAAAGATGAAATATTAAATACCTCTCCAAAAATACTGGCAGTGATTGAAGCAGTGAAGTTGAAATACAATGTCAGAATATGTGATTCCATGCAAATCCATTTAAAACCTGATTTGCTAAGGGACATATGTTTTAATGTTTGGATTTCTCTTCTTATACATATAAGAATGACTTGCAAGTAAATAAGCAGCAACAATGATTTATTCCAAAATCTCTAACTAAACCCAAAGGTTCAAAAAGTATCCTGCAATGCTTTCTGGTGGCAGGATGGTAAGATAGATAGCAAATCCTTTTTGTGTCTAAGCAGAAATAAGTGTCGTTGATTGCAGTGGGATATAATCGCATGTAAACCTGCTGGAGAATTGGCAAAACCATTCAACCAAGTCCATTTCCGCAGCTTGCCAGTTCCCACCAATGTCCTATCACAGTCCCAGCAGTGCTTCTGCCGAGTTGGGAGCATGTCCCCAGCACTCCTCTCCACACTCAACTGGCTGCCTGTGGAAGGTTGTGCAGGGGACACACTCCTTCCTTCCAGACTGCAGCCAACCTTCTTCCCATGATGCAGTGGGGAAGGAAGCACACAGATTGTGTTTCTGGCTCTTCTGCATGGGTGGCTGCGAAGGAAGGCTCATGCAATCGGGGGTCATTGAAGGACTTTTCCCATCAATAATATACTCCATGATCACACCAGTTGGCAACGCAAGAAGGGCATGACCACAATGACGTCATGGAGAAGTGTCATCATGGTCCCACTCCTCTCGAGTCCCCATGCCAGGATGCCACCGTCCTCCAGAAACGATAGGAGAGAAGCACCCCAAAATAGGAGAGAAGAGTGCTTTTGCACAAAACTGTCTTTCTCTGAATTTCTGCATCAGTACCCAAGAATTTTGGAGAAAAAAAAAACCTCTGTTTTTCACCAGTCTTCCTCTCATGATACTGAGGGGTTCGATCCAGATCCAAATATTGTGCCTCTTCTCACTACCAGTGTTGTTGTTTCAGCCCTCAATGACACTAGGTAACATGCTTATTATATAACAGAGTGCAGGTTTCAATTGCACAAGACTCTTTTAGCCATGATGACTTGGTCTTCCAGTGGACCCTGAGAGTAATTCGCAGCTAATAAAAGCTGGACAGACAAGCCACTCTCCTTAATGGCTGTGTGGCCATTTATCCTCTGTACCAGGAGGGCATTCACACAGGTATAAAAGGGTAATTACAAAAGAAAGAGAAAATGGAGATTGAGTTACATATTGGGGTGGGGGGGGCAGAGGGCTCACTTCTTCTTTGATTTTTTTTCTCTTTTTTCTTGTGGGAAAAAAATATATATATATAAAAAATAAATCACCTGTATTGCAGCTGCTTCAATAGACTTCAAAGAAACATAAAGGATCAAGAACAGACCCAGAAATTCATTAGGGTCATGGGATGGAGGGAGGAGGGACAAGAGGAGGAGGGAAGAAGAGGAAGAGGAAAAGGAGGATCATATCTGATTAATTTAAGGGCAAACTAGATTATATGTTAAATGCATGGAAATCAATCTCAGCCAATCAGGGAACACATTAGATCTTCTCCCCCAGCATGAGTGAGATGGACTATCTATTTTTCACAACAGCAAATGCATGAGTACATTAAACACGCCTTGCTTTTTGTTTAAAAATAACAGCCACTGTGGCCCTCATCAGGATTTTAGGGCTCCAGCATACAGGGAGGAATACTAATTATTTCTCTCTGTGATATATTTCCAGACAAAATCGCACGTTTTTCCTATGAAACTCCAATATCTCCCAAAGGAATATAAGAAGTTATTTCATACCAAGTCAGACCAATGGTCTATAAAACTCAGTATTGCCTACACTGCCTGGCAGTGGCTCTCCCAGGCTTCAGACTAGAGTTTTCCCAGAGCTTGTGGGGGGGATGGACAACTCCCAGAATTCAGCAGCTGGTATCAATCCTCCTGAAGACTGGGGAACCCAAGAAGTTTTAGTCTAAAAAATGACTCTTCCAAGCTAAGATCTTTCTTAATTTTACATACACATAGAATCTTGGGCCTACTGCATTCAAAACCGTGGTCAGTGCAGTTTACTCCCTGGTACGTATGTCAAACAATTTGATGGCGCCAACAATGTGTGTCAAGGTTTCCTCATTTCTGCATCATTTCCTTTTTCAAGATGGGTCAACTGAGCATGCACACCACATTCCAAATGAGGCTTCACTCTGGCCCTTTTCACACGGCATTTGGACATTTAAAATTTTGGAGTTAGGTGTCCTATCCAGATAGCCAGCCACAGTTCACAGTCCTCCAACTGGGTCTAGAGTAGCAGCCACAGACAAGATATGCAAAAGCTTATCAGTAAGACACCATTTTTGTTTCAATAGTCCATGTCTGTAATAAATTCAGAGTGTCAGTACAAGGGAGTATCCAGCAGTGTAGTCAGTACACAAAGCAAAGGTCAAGGTTTCCCAGGAACATGAGCCAAGGATCCAAATGAAGATGTTGCTTCCACCAGAAATACCGGTTGTCTGCAACAGACTTTTTCCCCATCCCATCCCATGTATTTATTAGCCAATAGCTTCCCCAAGCTGTTTGCCTAATGAATATGTCTTCTCCGTATAAACACTCTGAGTCTCATGGGATCTCCCTTTCTCAACTACACTGAGCCACAGCAAGTATTGTTCTGTTCATGTCTGTATGTTGGGGAGGATCCTGTCGGCATTTGCACCTGGGAAATGACAGTAGGGATGCTGTCTTGGTGGAACAGAGGTAACTCATTAGTGTTATGCAAAGCTAGAGGCTTAGACCCTTTGTGAAGCAGAACATACAGTTCTGTGAGTATAAATGTGTGGAGGTCTGGGTACCAGACAGAAATGGTGAAGACCAGCAGCCAGGCAATGGCATGGAGGAGCTTTCCTAATTCACCCTCACAACCACTCAGTGGTTGTATGGGTCAGGGCAATGCATCCTCAGGAAGCCATCCAGCAGCCTTGATCCAGCAAGGTATCCGGGAGGTACTGGATACCTTCTTGCTCAATGTTGGAAAAATTATTTACGCTACTGTTATCCCTAGTTACACTAGTATAAAGCCACAAGAGGATGCTGGCTATTGCATAAAGTCCTTGTTGTGGCATTACCTTTATCACGCTAAGCCAAAGGAGCAAAATACATCACAGTTGCTTCAGAACTCAAAGAGGTCTTCATCAGGTGCAAGTAAGAAGAAAGGTGGAGATGGTGGTGGTAAGGAAGAGCCTGTGTAGACAAGCATGTTCAGCCACACACACACAAACCCATAATCATGAGTTGACTGGGGGCTAAAAGGACAGGAAATAAGCTAATAAAGTGTTGTTCCTCCTTCTGAATTTAAAAAACATTCCCTTCTCCTAAGAATTCCAACACCTTCCCTTTCCTTCCTTTGCAAACGTGTTCACTATCATCACCTGCTGAAGATTACTGTGAGATCCAAAAGCCAGTGCAACCTATTCTTTGAGATTTGGTTGCCCTAATAAAGCTAGCACGAAAACACAGACTTTGGATTGTGTTTTGGGATCAAGGTGGCTACCCTTGCCTACCCCCACCCCAACCTATCTGCTTCAGGTTTGCAGAACTGTCTCACCTCAGTCCTGGTGAGATGAACCCTGAATGCCCTAGAGGCCCTTCCAGATTTCCACCCCCCTCCCCCAATCCCTGACTCTCAAAAATGTTACATCTGTCTCTACTCTAATTGAAAATGGGGGACATTTTGCAAACAGCATTATGTGAAATGTGAGAGATAGGATCAGGCTGCAACAAGCCAACACCTGGTGCGAGCCATTAAGTCAATTTTACAGCAGCGTGTTACATACCTGTATCGCTCCGTTAAAAGATGAGGTTGCCTCCACTTGCTGCCTTCCTGTTTGGCCACTAACTTGTGTTACAGAAATAACCCAGGGGCAGGGAGAAGAAAGTGTCCCCAGGGATGCTGATGCCATTTGGCTTGAGAAGCGTCTCAGTTTAACATGATTCAACATGATTTTTAAAATGAACATGTCCAGTTCTGGACACCACTGTTCCAGTAGGGTAGAGGAAGAGCTGGAGTATGTCCAGAGAAGAAGGATGAAGAGGATAAGAGTTCTGGAAACTGAGGCCATTTCCACCCTTCACTGTTATAGTGCTATTATTCTGCTTTCAGCATCCTATGGAATTCTAGCGTTTGTAGTTTCCTAAGGCCAAAGAGCTCTGTGGCTGAGAATTCCTAAACCACAAACCCCAGGATTCCATAGGATGTTGAGAATGGAATAATAGCACTGTGACAGTGTAGTGCAGAAATGGCCCAGAGATTCGATGGGCATCTTTCAAGAATGCTGTAGAAGTGTATTCCTGCATGGCAGGGAGTTGGATTGGATGATCTTAGCGATCCCTTCCAGCACCAAGAATCAATCATTCTCTCCCCCCCATCTCTCCGTCCCTCCCTCCCTGTATGTGTGTGTGTGTGTGTGTGTTTCTGACCCTTGCATAATGGTGTTAGGCAACCGAAGCACACTAAGAAACCCTGAAAATGCTCTGCACTCACACACAGAAAAATCACACCGAAAGGAGCCAAAGTCAAGATGGATAAATCTACCAGTTTGAAATCAATTTTGTCTTCTTGAAAACAGGAAGACTATTTTGCTAACTTTGAGATATTCTAACCGAAAGCAAACTGAAATGACATTCTCACCCATCTTTTCCTTTCTTGATCATCAACAACACTGTTGAGCCCTGAGAGTTGCTTGATGGGTTTAAACAAGACAGGATGGATTGTGCCAACACTGCATGATGCGCTCCTTTGGATTTGCACTCAGGTAAATGGAGAAAGAGCAGAGAACTAACTGGCACATAACTGGGTACCAGGAAGGGATTTTTAATGGGAAGGCACACAGTGGTGTATTCCTCTCCCTCAGCATGTTTTTAAATTGTTTTAAGTGTGTTTATTATTCTGAGAAACAATACAATGATGTTTTAATGTGATACCTCAGTATAGCTTCACTGTATCTTTTTTTTAAAAAATCTTATTGTGAGCCATGGGATGTTGAGGGCGGGGATGAGAGCACTCTGCTTCCAAACTAAGAGTTCTGTCTCTCCCACGAAATTTATTCTTAAGTCTCCAAATTTCTAGTCTTGCAGTAACCTTAAACCTCAGCTGAGTATGCAGAAATACAGTTTAAGCATCCAAATAAAAAGGCAAAGTTACCAAGGGAATGTGAAAAAGTTCAAGGTGCAAACGATTTTCAAGGTCTTACTCTCTGCAATACTAGAAATTTGGAAACTGAAGGAAAAAGAATTCAATTGAGAGGGCAGAATTGTTACTGGGGAGGCAGTGCCCTCATCTGCCCCAATAGTCTGTAAGCTATCTTGAATCCCAGTACAGTACAATACAATGCAATACAATATTTATTTATTATTTGATTTCAGAGGTTATCCTTACTGCATTGGAACATTGGGATGCAAAAACTATGGCCATGTCAAAGAAAGAGAATGAAGTGGGGAAATGAGCTGCAAAATAAATAGCAGTCCAACTATGGAGGCTTCAGGCGCTATCTTGAATAGGTAGCTCATTCCTTTCTCTCCTTCTGAAGTTTTGGGACATCTGGAAGAATGCAGAGAGTCTGGCAAGAGAGACCTGGGAATGTCAGGAAGAAGAAGAGCTTGGTTGGTTACTGCTTAAAAGCTATCAATTACTAAATAGCCTACTTCTCTCTGTAGTTTCATTTTTCCCCAAGTAATTTTTAACTTTGCCATTTGCAGAAGTAATTAGAATAATTACTTTTAGATATATTAGGAGGGAAAAGTAAAAGCCATTGGCCTGTGCTACTTGGTACCCTCTCCTCCCATCTGCCTTAGCATCAGCCCAACACATAAGACGATACAGGAGGCAACAGCACAAGACAAAATTCAAGCCAGTGTTTCAGCCACGTTATGTAAATGTAAAAGTAGCTCTGAGGTTAGAATCTTTTTGGTGATATTGTGCTGGCTTAGCCCTCTTGTTCCACTAACATAAGTGTTTTGGGGGCATTGCAGAAAGTGGGATCTCATACCTTATTGCACAACAGTAGCTAGAAGAGTCCTGGGTGCAGGTCCCTTTCCACAGCCATTGTGAATGGCAAAGTTGCATTCTAGTTGCTTTTGAGCACCCACCAAAGAAGGAACAGCCTTATGCTGGGAGGAAACAGAGCTTGCTCTTCCTTCTCCAAGTGTGCCAGGACATTTAAAATGCATCTCTACGATTGAACAGTGGCTGAGGGACAGAGCTGAACCAGGGATTAGGAGCAAGCTGCTACTGGGCACTCAGGGAAGAAGCAGGGATTAAGAATTAGCCTCCCTTAACCCTCCGCTCCAGTGTTGGAAGTCTGGTATAAGTATGTTGGTGAGACTTCAAGAGATCTTCGTGTCATGCCCCCATCCCAAGACCCAGACAGGACCCTTCCCAACAGGTACAACAAGGCCATTTCCGCACTAGGCTGTTATAGTGCTATCATTCCACTTGCAACATCCTGTGGAATCCTGGGGTTTGCAGTTTCGGGAGGGGCCGGCATAACATAACAGTCTAGTGCGGAAATGGCCTCAGAGACAGATAAATGGCTTCAGAGAGAGAAATGGCCTCAGGGACAATACTTACTGCAGCCAGCATAGGTGAAAAAGGGGAGGCACAGGAGACTCAGAGCATTTATACAGTAAGGATGCATCGATTAGGCAAACAGCTGGGGAAAGCCGTCAGCCACTATAAACAGGAAAAGGAATGAAAAGAAGCCATTGAAGATAACTGCTCTCTCTTTACATTCAGATCCCTTGCTCGTGTTCCTGGAAACCTTGACCCTCGCCTTGTGTACGGACTTCACTATTCGACTGTCACTCTGAATTTACCACAGACTCAGACTGTGAAAACAACAACCAGTAACTAGCTAACAAATCGTTATAAACTTTGTTTATGGCGGCTGATATAAAAATTCTGGTTAGAGAGTTACCGTTTACAAAGTTTACAAACTTTGGCTGGCTGCTGGCACGGGACGCAGTTTAAAAGTCTTAGCCTGGCATCCTGTTAGTTTCAAATACACATGAGCAGATATAAGTCTGCCTTACACCACCATATATATTTGGGGGTCGTTGTACAGGTTGGTATTCTCTTCTACAACACACAATACTCCCCTATGATTCATTGTTCACCTATCCTTACCCTTTTTGCTCATCCATGAGCCAGTGGAGAGCTAGGAACTATAGTTGTGTCTGCCTGTCCCAGTGGATGAGGTAATCATAGAGATGGAATGGACCTCATGGGCCATTGAGGAGACACAAGCCCTTTCCGCAACTTACCTGAGTCTGGCGCGGTCAGGTAGGAATCATGCAAGCAGCCTCTTCCGTGAGGCCCTCGCGTGCCCTCTGCTCTGGCTCCGCAGGAGCTGCCTGCCGGCTGGCAGGCATTGTGAGAGCTCCGCATCTTCCTTCCACAGCGCAGCGGGGTATTTTCCCAGGCTGCGCTGGGGGAGGAAGCGTGAGGGCCGTGGCTCCAGAGGCTCCACACGGACGGTAAGCGTGTGGGGGGCCCCGGAGTGATGCGCGATCATGCACCATTTTCGGCTAAAAGCCAAAAATGATATAGTGTGTGATTGGCGCCTGCTGGCCCCGGCAGCATTGCCCGATTGCAAGGACGTTGTCCGAAACACAATTGTGCGACGCTCCGGAGGCCCTTTCACTTGACAAATGCTGTGCGAAAAGGGCCTTAGACAGACCTTCCTCTGACTTTTTCCCCCACAACCATCAGCCACAGAATGGATGTACGGGGCTGCAGTGGCCAGGGCTACATTAAGGTTTTCATAGGCCCTAGGCATTCTTGTATTTGACTCCCCATCTCATAAGCCCTACATTTTTTGTTAATCCTGTTTGCATAGGTCCAAAAAAATTTTGTGCCCTTAATGGATGAGGCAGCTCCGACATTGACCAAACAGTGAGTCTGGGAAGGTGTTGAGAGGACAGTGTAGCATAGTTCTGCTTTAAAAACCATCATGCTAAGCTGTGTCGTACAAGTACCACTGCACAGTATAAAATGCATAGATTTCTTCTGTCATGTTACCATTACATGGTAAAATAGGCATACTCTCATTACTGGGGAAAGGAACAAATTGCAAACAACTAATTATTTGTAACCAGTTACTTCTAAGTTCTGGGAAGGAAAGAAATCAGAGGCATCACCCCCAGACACACACGTACACAGAGACACCCCATGTGCGTATGAATGTTCATAACCATTATTCTTCCAGAAGACCTACAGGGCCTATATTTAAATAGAATTGTTTAAGCCGAAACTGGGAAATAATTCAAATCTTGAGAGACCCAGGCTCTCTCCAGCTGGTTCTCCAATAACTACAAAAAAATCCCCTATCCTCTCTAAAGGCCGCCAACAAAAGAATAAAGTATATGCTCTCCCAATGTGGTTTTTCAAAAATGAATTATGCCATTAAGTGCCAAGAAGAAAATTAGCTATGAGCTTTTAAATTTAAAACGATCCCCTTTTTAATTGTAAAACAGTGCCACTTAACTGCTATTGATTCAGGGAAAACACATTAGGGAGCAAGGTCACCATAACTGTTAATATTCACTGCTTAGTGAAAGAGCATCAAAGGACATTTTAATGTCACTGACTTTCTTGGGGAGTCTTTAGTGAAAGCTTTACGTCGGCCAGCCTATGAATGAAAAGGACATGGAGCAGACAAATGTAGAAACAAATGGGATTGCAATTGTCTGCTAATCAAATCGTAACATGGGATTGATTTTTTTTTTTAGATAAAAGTTTATGTCATGGATTTCCAAGCTCTGTTGACATTTAAAAGTCAAAATATATAACTTTTTTTGCTGGGTGGTTTTCCTCTTCTCCATTTTTTTTCTTCCGTTGGACCATTGTTGATGGGGAAAGAGAAATGTTTATTTTGTTGGACTAACCTGTTCCTGTTCTATTAAGAAGAACCAGAAGACGAATCACAAAAGAAGTGGAGATGGAAGCAGGAGTAATAGTGAAGGAAGGGCCACAGCTCAGTGGCAGAGCTCTGGCCTTCCACCCAGAAGGCTTAAAGCTGGACAGGAGCAACTCCTCCCTGAATCTCTGGAGAGTGGTCACTCAGTCAAGAACACAGGATTAGATGGGCCAGTTACCTGATTTTGCATAACGGAGCTTCTTGATAGCTAACACTGGTGCAAATATCCAAAACAGGAAAGAATAACAATAGCAAATGTTGGGAATGTTATCAAAAAACAACCTTTTATCATTTGGGCCAGCACTGTAAGAAAGCAAGAAAGTTTTGGAAACAAATTGATGAGCAAATAATAAAAACTCTTAAACTTTTCAGTGTCACCAGAAATATGCCTATTTACTGTTCTTGATGGAATTGATAATCAAGGAATAAATAATGAAGAATTTTGTTATGCATGATATATGCTGCCAGAATAACTGTTGCTCAGATCTGGAAAGATGTTCATATCCCTTCAATAGATAGTTGGGTTTTGAAGCTCTATGAAATGGCAGAGCTGGATAAATTAACCTTTTCATTATCTAATAAGCCTCTGCAACAATTTCAGCAGCCTGGAGAAGAAAAAGTTAAGAGGTAATATGACAGCCATGTTTAAATATTTGAAGGGATGTCATATGGAGGATGGAGCAAGCCTATTTTCTGCTCCTCCAGAGACTAGGACATGGAGCAATGGCTTCAAACTTCAAGAAAAGAGATTCCACTTAAACATTAGGAAGAACTTCCTGACAGTAAGACCGGTTCAACAGTGGAATACGCTGCAGAGTGTGGTAGAGTCTCCTTTTTTGGAGGTTTTTAGGCAGTGCTGGATGGCCATCTGTTGGTAATGTTATAATAATAATAACAATAACAATAATAATAATAATAAAAATATTTATTTCTATCCCTCCTCTCCACATGGATCGAGGTAGCGAACAACATGAATACATTAAATACATTAAAACATTAAAACATACCCAATCCTTCCCACCCACCAACTCACCTAAAACAACCCCTTAAAACACACAACAATTAACAGTCAATCAATTAACTATTAACAAAACAGCAAGACAATTGATGGGAGGTAATGGAAATGCTAGTCTTGGAAGGCCTGTTGGAAGAGATCAGTCTTGACTGCTTTTTGAAAGCAGTCAAGACTGGTAATATGGTGGGTCTCCTCCGGCAGGCCATTCCATAACTTGTGATGGTGTCTCCCTGCATGGCAGAATGGAGTTGGACTCCATGGTTCTTGTACTCTCTTCCAACTCTACAATTCTATGAAATACATATATTAAAGGGGGGGAGGATGGGAAATTAATTGCTTTGAAAAGTAAAACAACAAAAGAGTCTTGCAGCGTCTTGAAGACTAGCATATTTATTTCTCTGGAAGATTTACAATCCTCTTCTTCAGGTGTCCTGTTTGTGGGGGTGGTCTACCTTATTTTACTCCCATGGGGGAGTCTTTTTTTTTTCCTACTAGAAAAAGAACTGGACTTAAAGTTCACTTTCTACTTAAAACAAGGCATCTCCTTGGCCTAACCTTTCACAGGTGTGGCCAAGCAACATCAGAGTACAGTCAAGGTGGCAAAAGTTATTAATGAGGAAGGATGCAAGTGTTAGGAAAAGATGCAGTGATTTGCCCTTTCTTTTGAGAAGGGCAAGATTCCATCCCCTGTCTTCTCTCCTCCCTACAGAATTGAGTGCTGACTACTTTGAACCTTTAACTCAGGTTGCAGCAATTGAAGTTAGCTGAGGACAAAAGGGGAATTCCTCATACAGATCTATTACACAGCATGAAAAATTGGGCAGTCACCACCCACAGTCCATGCTAACTCAAAATTCTGGGACTTTTAAGTCCAAAAAAAGCAACAGTTCCAAATTCTGAAGCATGTTGATCTGACCCTAACAAAATCAAACATATTTTTTATTACAGTATGATGTAGATGACTATTTCTAGTTGTCAATTAATAGGAAAGTATGAGAGCCAGAATGATGTTGTAGTTTGTGTATAAACTCTGGAGACCAGGGTTTAATTCCTCACTTGGCCATGGAAAAACATTGGGTGACCTTGGACACATCACACACCCTAAGCCCCATGATAGGTTCATTTAAGAGTCACCATAAGTTGGAAACAACTTGAAGACACACAGCAACAACAAATCAAAGGAGGTGCTATGGTATGGACAGATTGAGCAGTGCTATGGATTTTGCTATGCCCCTCCCAACCACTAGAGGGTTCAAAATCCGTAGTTAGAATCACAGAGTTGGAAGGGACCACAAGGACTATCTGTTCTAACGTCCTGCCATGAAGGAATGCAAAACTAAAGCATTCCTGAAAGATAGCCATCCACCTCCTCCTTAAACGCCTCAAATGAAGGAGAATCCACCGTGCTCTGAGCCAGTCTATATCACTGTTACTTGGACCTTGCAAAGCAGGTGACTGGCTAACAAAATAGATAGAACTACACCGGCAATCCTTTGCTTTTGGTGGTCTCCACCCCAACAGCCCCGTTGGGTATCAGCTGCCACTTGAAAGTATTCATCTTTGCAATATATCTTTCAGTGAAATGAAATTTTCTCAACAAATGGTTGTATGCAAGAACCAAAACGTCACCAGTGTTTATGAATAGACGATTATAATGATGTTATCATTTAATTTGTGATGATTGTAAGGATTTTTTAATTATTTTATAACTTAACCGCCTTTTAATAATGTTGTTAACTGCCTTGAGTGTCTTTTTAAGTGGAAGAACAGGATAAAAACGAAATAAAATTAAATAAATTAATACATATTCCATACTAGGGATGGAATTCTTCACCAAGTTTCTATTTAAAGGAAGCAAGAAGTAATTTTTTGCAATTTTCTCCCTTCTGTGAGAAAGATGTGCTTCCAAAAGATCATCACAATGGGAAGCCCGTTTTCACTGGACACGAAATGTTTTGTAAAGGAAAAGGCCATGACAGCCAAGAAAAAATAAATTGCCTGGTTTCTCTGCCTCCTACTCCATGCTACTAAATCTCAAATTTCCATCCTGCTCATAATGTACTTTGTGAATTTTGATTCTTCTTTAAAAAATATAAAGAAATTGTCACCCATCCGCAGTAGTCAAATGAAGCAGGGAGAGTTTTTCCTGCCTGAAGAAGAAGATCGTATTCTTGATTGCTAGGGACTATTAAAAATAACAAACCTGAAATCAAAAAGAGTTGGCATTTCTTAATTCAGCTCATAAACTTGGGTGAATAGAGGATTTGGAGCCAGAATCAATCATCTATTTATCTATCATCTATTCCCCAACAGCTGAGAATTCTATCCACACTTCTCAGTTATAACAGTAAGATACCACTTTTAATTGCTAATCCTGGGATTTTTATTTTGGGGGTACTTAGAATTCTCTTCACTCTCCTATACTACAGTACTCTCTAGCAGGGATATCTCAGCATCTCACTATATGACAAATCCCAGGATCCCGTAGATCGACACATGGGAATTAAAAGGAGGTTTATTTCTTTTAAAACAACTGTCCATCTCCTTCATGAAGATATTAATGAATTTGCCAAATTCTTAACAAAAAAATCAAACCAAATGAAATTCTCATACTTCTCTCATTTTAGCTGAGAAAATAATGGCAACCCTAAGGAGATCTTCTGAGTATGTGTCTCTGGCATAACTTGAACACAAGACTTCCCATCAGATATTTTTGCTTCTTTGTTCCATCAGTTCTGGGGGACTTTTCCCCCTCTTTTTTTTTTTTTTTTCTTGACAGAAGGGAGTCTCCTCTGAAGAAACACATACTGGCAGCCATCGCCCTCATTTTTCATACTGTAATGTTAAATTATGGTTTCCATCTCCCTCTCAACAATTTCATAAAAGGAATTGCAGGGCTTAATGGATAAAGAATATAGCTGGACGTTTTTGGAGACAGAACTAGTATTGATTTTATCCTGCCAAGAGGTCATCTTGAGAAAATGGCATCAACTCTGAACGGGAAAGGTGATGACTCCACACCGCATTTCTGATGCAACTGTGAGGCTTTGCCAAAAAAGAGAGAGAAAAAGACAGAGAGACAGAAGGGGGTGAGAGAAACAGAATCCATTAATTGCACAGACAACTTTAATTTGTTTATTTAGCTGACTTCACATTTTGGCTGATGTTTAAGACACAGATTCCGGAAAGGCTGTTATTAAAAGAGGTTGCATCTCTACAGGACAACCTGTGTCTCTCTAAAGGATCTGTTATTTTGGAGAGAAACGTCACTGTACAGGCTGACTTCAGCCTTAGATTGGTTTTTCCATGTCCAAGGGTCAAATCAAAGGTTGCCATGAGTTGAGAATGCTTCAGCTACCCCCTGTTATGATCTGAAGCTGCTATTCATTTAAGGGCATCCTTGGTTCCCTTGAAAACAATTCAAGGAGAAGTCATAATAGCTGCATATATACAACTAGACATGGCAGTCAAAGATTTGGGTGGTTGTTTCAAAAGGCACGTGAGTATCCCATTCTTCACGCTTGAAAAGGGTCTGATGCTTATTTAGCATTCCAGATCAAGTGGCCCTCTCACCCTACCCAATTATAGCACTATGATTCCACTTTAACTGCCCTGACTTCATCCCATGGAATCCTGGGATTTATAATTGTTGGGAAATCCTAGCATTTTCTCTCCCCCACCCCTCATGTTCTAGAACAAATGGGGCTTAGCTAGCACAATTTTCCTTATGCATGTAAAAGCCCTCTGGCCTCTCATCTAAAGTCTTAACTGTTGCTCTGTGTTATTTAAAATGATTGCCTATGGTATCCAGACCATGTGACCCAGGACACACCCTGGAGTCAGTCATTGGCCTTCCATAGAAGACCATGCTCCTCTCTTTTTTCCCCTTTTGCAACCTTGCTTCTAGCATCTTTTCTCTGCTATGCTGTCTTCTGTACCAAGAAGTTGGTGAGTTAAGAATGAAGCTACCATCTTCCCTAATCCTATTGTTAGTCAATTAGGATCTAGTTTCTCCAATGCATATGTAATTGTAAAGTTTATCAGTAAATCTTTTAAGTTTGGAATCCAGAACTGCCTGCCTTGTTTTACTTTCCAAGTCAGTCTCAGTTCAAGGAAGCCACACAGCGATTGGGACATGCTTTTTTTCTACAACTCTGCTAAAAGAAGGCTAAATCCTAACAGTTTTAGCTTTCATAGAATTTCCCCAAAGGGCTAACACCCTGGAAAACTCTAACTCCAAACAGTAATTTGGTAAAGCACTAGAGTATGCACACAATCACACACACACAGCTAATTATCATGTAAAAAAAATAATACTTACTGCATTTCAGGGGGGAAAGCTGAGGAAACCCTCTTTTTCCACCAAGTCCTTAAAACGAGAACTTTGAATGGGGAAGCCAGGGAAGCAGACAGTGGGGGTCAGGGGGAAGGAGAGGAGCTTTTATCCTAGAAGACTGCATTTGATAACCAAGTTCTGTGCCTCTTTCACTTGTGGGCTATTAGGTCCGTCTTGCTCTCTGCCTCTTGGGACCTGTAGAAGCGTATGGCGTGTGTAAGAACAGATAGCTTCTGTCTGCTTGGCAAAGACAGTGCGGTCGGAGGGGCTTCCCTCGGGACCCTTCTAACGATCAGAGCCGAAAACACGACTGTATAACCTAGAGCGGGAAAACGCATCATTTAATGAAAACGTTGTCCGTTATTAATAGAGTGATGGGTGGAAATAAGAAACAACAGGCCTGCGGGCCTTTGGGTCTTTGGCTAAGTGTTTTGACTTCGTCTCTCTCTATCTCTCTATTTCATTCCCCGCCGCCGCCACCACCACCCTGGAAAAGAGCAATTCCAGTAACACAAAGCTACACATACAATCAAAAGAAAGCCCAGAGCAACAAAAAAGAAAAAAAGGAGGGGGAGAGATCCATGTTGTTTTCCAGAAAGGTCATATATAGTTCACAGTGCAAAGTCAAGCGGATGAGGGAGACTTCTCCAGGCTGTACTGCAGTCAATATCACTAAAAGATAAATTTCAAGATTTCTGTCTTTCTCCCTCCAATCCACCCTCATCTACTTTCGGCTGCATTTCCCTGTTGCCGTTGACTGTGGAAAGTTTTATCAGCCTCCTCCGAGGAAGAAAAAACAACTGTGTCTTCCAGCTTTGCTGAATTTTCTTCATGGATTATATGCTGGGTGTCATTCCCTGTGATAATGAGCTCAGAGCATTTTTTTTTTTAATAGAAGGAATGCCCAACCAGAGAGATGGCGGACGAACAAATGAAAGGGGTCACTAGCTTAGGGAAACACAAGATTTTGCAGATGTAGAAAAATTCCTAAGATGGGGGCCGATTCCCCCACCACAAATAAAAAAAAATAGTCTTACGAGTGTTGACAATGCACAGTAACCAACAGAATGCAGCAAATTAGCTGAAAAAAGACTCATTACAAGGTACAGTATATTCAGGGTGGAATGGTTGTTTGGCTGGGGAGGAGCAACACTGCTAAAATGTAAGGCCAGCTGTATAGTAGAACAAGGGCTCATGTGGTGAAATGCCAGGATATTTCAGCAAACAGAGACAATTATTCGTCTGCCACTTCCATAAGGCCTCTCAGTTCCCTCTGAGTTCCCTTCACTCCTCATTAAAAGTCCCCTGGGGGTATGGATTTTCCTTGCACAAAGGCACTTCGTATACAACTTCATTTCCAGGATGCAGACAAAAATGTCCAGCTGCTTCCATGCAAAACTTGCATGCATAAAAGACCAAGAGAATTCCAGACTGTGGCTGCAACTTCTCGTGGTTCAGCACACTGCAGTAGTTTTGCACGCAGACTCACACTAGAATGAGCCAAGTACCACCCCCTCAGACTTACCATGCCACCTCTGAAGCACACAGCCACGCTGCCACACGGTCATTCTGTGCCATTTGTGTAGAATGGGCCAGACCAAAGAAGCATCCGGTTACGTCCCTGTAGCCAGACATGAAATGATTACATCCATGCCCAGCTACACCCAGGTCTTCCAGGGGTCTCAGGGCTGATGTGATCATTTTGTGTCTGATTACAAGGCCATAGCCAGATGCTTCTCTGATTCCTCCCAACCTCCACAAGGCACAGAATGGTGGAGGGGCGGGGGGGACTTCAGCCGCTGTACTGTAATTGATATCACTGAATAGCACTTGTTTTTCCATTCATCACACTGCTGTCCCAAGAAACTCTTGAATCAGATCTTTTCGTTCACACTGAACCAGGAATGAGCCGTCTCCGTCCTTTACTTGGAGTTTATTTTCACCTTTCCAACGTAACATAGCCTCAAAGGAAATACTCTTCAGCTATTCCTCTGGGAAACTGTTACAGTCTAATAATTCACACTGGTAGGTGTATTCCTT
The DNA here is from genome assembly GCA_030412105.1 of Cyclura pinguis. Classification (NCBI taxonomy): domain Eukaryota; kingdom Metazoa; phylum Chordata; class Lepidosauria; order Squamata; family Iguanidae; genus Cyclura; species Cyclura pinguis. The sequence goes on from CM059608.1 coordinate 5,408,872, forward strand.
AAAATGAAGTGCTTTCTCCCTTAGGACAAACCTTGCTTCCATTTTCTCCCTCCCTCCCTCCCTCCTTTTTTTAACAGATCACCCCAAATCTAAACTAGCAAATCAAACCAAAAAGTTTCCTCAACCCTGTTGTGTTTGCTTAAGAACAGACTAACAGTGGGAAAATAACATCTATCTGGCTTTCTCCCTCATTCAGTTTTTTTAACACAAGTTCTTTCTAGTTTAAATATGAAGAAAGTTGTATTCCGGTTAATAAATGTGCTATATTTTGTAGCGTGAAAGGGCCCCATAGATATGCCAAAGTTCCAAGAAGTTACTACATCTGCTTGCTAATGGTAACCTCACTCCCTGTCAGAGACAGATTTATTCAGACACTTCCCCTTTCCTGCCAGATGGCATCACCTGTCCCCAAAATGCCATCACTCATCCCCATCATCTTCCATCAGTCTTTACCATTTCAGTTGCTAGAAACTACTTGCTTAATACCACAGTTCCCCCTTTGCAGATATACAGTCTGAATCTCAGGAGACCTACCAACCTTCTCTCAAAGAAACTCCTATGATAGCTCCTTGACGACGCACATAGAAGCATTTGGAAGAGAAACAGCCAGTCTCTGTCACTCTCAGTCCATTTAGGAACTCCAAAAGCCAGCCAAAGAACGCAAAGTAGTAAATCCTTGTACAAGATGAAACTAAAGCCGAGGCTCTTCTGCTGACGTCTGCCTTTGAATATAGGGTTTCCACCTGCCCTCACAGTCCAGAAGTGGTGGAGCCCCTGAAGAAAAAGAGTATATACCCTGATAATGTTACCTGATCTGTCTGTGGAAAGACACATTAATGCTGTCTCCGTTCCCCCCGTATGTATGCAGGCCGATGAAGCAAAGTGGTCTCCAGACCTCTGTCCTTCTCCTCTTGCTTCTGAGCAGACATTTCTCACCAAACAGAATGTTCCTAAACTGGCTAGACATAAGACACCATAGACCACTATTCCCTCCTCAGACATGTACATACATGGGCATTGAGACGAGGTGAGAAGACATGTCTGAAATGTGTTTTTGCCCCCCACTGCCCTTGAGAAAGGAGGCCCCTTGACAGAACTTCCTTTGGATATTCTCCACAGACCTCCATTTCAACTCTTCCTGTGTCTCCTAGAGTTACACCAGTTCCAGGGATTTGTGGAGAAGTGAAAATGGTAACCAAACCAAGAAAGAAAGTCTTTGAGGGGAGAGGGGAACAAATATTTTTCACTATTATTGCTCATGGTAAAAGCCATCCCCCCCAAAATAATCAGAAAAATTGATCTGGAAATTTCTCTGCCTACAGAGAGGTCACAGAGACTGTAATGGACGTACACAACCACACAAAAACACACCATTACTAGCACGTCATAGCATAGTTTGTTACATGTTGTAGTGGTTTGAGGGCAAGGACTTTGGGGCTATTTCCGCACTAGACTGTCATAGTGCTATTACTCCTGAGTCCCTCCCAAAACTGCAAACCCCAGGATTCCACAGGAAGTTGAAAGTGGAATAATAGTGCTATAACAGTCTAGTGCAGAAATGGCCTCAGTTTTAGAGGAAGGCACCAACAAATTTCCACTAAATAAATAGGGCCAAAAAAAGTCCCCTATGATAGGGTTATTGTAAATCAGAGCTGACTTGAAGACGTATGACAAGACAACACTGTAGCATGGCAACCGTGTTACACAGGACGCATGAATGTGAATCCATGTGATCAGAATCTAATTTAAATACTATAGGGCTGACCACTGCATGTGTCTCTTTCACCACTCTTTTGTGATTTGTACATTATTTACAAGAATAGTAAACCCTCTAAGTGTCCCAATTTGGCAGGGACAGTCCTGCTTAATCCTATGCCATCTCATTATTTCAGCTGCTTTTAAAATGTCCCAGTTTCTTTCTCCTCCCACTTTCCAATTTTGTCTTCAGCTACTGCAAACTTCAGCCATTTCCACCCTACAGTGTTATAGTGCTATTATTCCACTTTCAGCCTCCTGTGGAATTCTGGGGTTTGTAATTTCCTGAGCCCAAAGAGCTCTCTGGCTGAGAATTCCAAATTCCCCTCCCTAAACTGCAAACCCCAGGATTCCAAAGGATGTTGAAAGTGGAATAATAGCACATATAACAGTGTAGTGTAGAAATGGCCATAGCCTCAAACTGTCTTGATTTCACAAGGACAGCCCTAATTCTCTGCCATCCCACTTTTTCACCTGCTTTTAAAATGTCCCAGTTTCTCTGTCTTCCTCCCACTTTCTCTTTTTGTCCTCTGCTTACATCAATTGCTGCAAACTGGGTTTTAAAGTGCAAAAATCGTTAGCACTCCATTAACTCAGCAAGGTGGGGAGAGCTGAGAAAGGGGCAGGATCTTTCTCTTCCCAGTGGGCTTAGGCAAAAGCAAATGGCAAAAGCCTCTCCTAGCCTGCATGTTCACCCTCAGTATTAACTTTTGCCATTTTGACCACACTCCGATGTTGCTTGGCCACATGTCTCACGGTTTTCATCTGTGAAATATTGGAGGGTATGGAAGGTCTCTCTAGGTCCTTTGCTCTCCTCACCTCTATTTATAAACCCTTCTTTTGCGTCACCAGCCGTATGCCTCTTATTAGCCCAGCGCTTTGGAAAAAGCAAAGTCACTCTTTCAACAGCCTTGTGCCAAATAACCAGATCCAGCTGGGGCAAGAAATAAACAACTAAATAAATTGTAGGGCACAAGAAATAGGGGTGGTGGACGTGAAGAAGAGAGGACCTAAGCGTTGTTTGCCTTTTAAAAGGGCGAAAGAATGTCGCCGTTCCCTCCCCTCTTTCTCACAACCTGCCCCTCCATGCCCCAGATGTCTTGATTATGGCTTTGTGTATGCTGGTCAGATTCAGGGATTAATGATGGCTAATTTGCCCGAGGTTGGTGAAGCCCAAGCAGCAGGCATCTTCCACCAGCAGCTTTCGTTGCCATATGGGCCGAAGCAGCTGTTTCAATTACTTTCTGTGCCCAGATGTGTCAGGCAAGACACTGGCACTCTGCGGGATATGCTCAGCCGCTCGGCAGCTAATTACTTCTACCGCGTGTCGGAGCATGATGCTGGATACTGTAAAAAAGGGGGGGCTTCGAAAACAGCTGAATGCCAGCTGCCAGGACGCCTCACTCTGATGGCAGCCTGAGAGGCTATATGTGACTAGGTTTTAGCTTCACCGACTGAGGGCAGGGAGGGTATATTTTGGGATGGATAGATGAGAGGAATGGAGAAATGGAAAAGTGGAAAGGGAGGGAGGGGAAAATGCCAGAGCAATGGAACAAGAAAGAGGATGGATAGAGGGAAAATGTCGATACTAGGGATAGTACGGTAGGGAGAAGAGAGATACTCACAGATTTTCTTACCCCAAAAAGAAAGTAAGGTACTGATAAGAAACTGATCAACTGCCTCAATGTATTTGATTTATTTATTTATATGTTATTTTTTTAAAAAAAAATGTGTGTGAGCTTGTTTGTCAACATTCCCTTTCTACAAATCGTTGGGTTTTGCAGAAAACCGCGCCTTTTCAAAATCAGAAAACCACATTTTACGCACGCACGCACACGCACGCACGCACAAAGTTTTTATGCAAATGATTTTTTCCCTTAAAATGCAAAATACTTTTGTACTCTCACCCAGGGTGCGGAGGAAGCTTTTGAAAGTCTTTGTTTGTCCATGAGAGAATATATAAGCAAAGATAGACATCTCCAAAAAGAAGTGATCCATACTACCCAAGCTAATGAAGGGCAGATGATTTTGTGCTGGATCAGCCCATTCTAATAGGTGATTTTAAAAAAAAAATGCATAAAAAGTCCTATCTTTTAAGCATGTGTCAAATGTCTATTTCTGAAATATTTTCCAACTAAAACATATTTCTAAATGTATGCCATCCTAAACAATGCCTTTGAGCACCTCTTTGTTTATTTTTTGAGGAATCGTACAATAATCTTTGGCCAAATCTGAAGGATAATTGTGTTCTGGTCCATGTATTCATCCAAGAAATGCAGATCAAGTTGTTTCAGTTTGAAGGTGAAAACAGGGACGTACGAGTCCAAATCATATCATAGTGTGGACAAGACGAAGACATTAATAAGAAAGAACACGCAAGCTAGGGGCGACTGTGCTTTTGCTTGAGCCTACTGGGAAGGGTGAGATTCCACCGCTTCTTCTCCTCACCTAAGTCAACCAAGTGCAAATATCCACCATTCATACCCACATATCCAATGGTAGCAAAGTTGGGGCAGCATGGTAGAAAACATTTAAAAAGCCAAAGGTTTCCTAAAAAGCCATAGTATAGTGAACTAAGGCTGGTGGGGTTGAAGCATTAGGATATTCGAATTACAGAGATGGTGACCTCACCTGCCATCCCCTCTCAGACATCCCTGAAATTTGCAGCAATCATCACATCATATGGGAGGGAAACAACAGCTATGCCAAGCAACAGGTTTTCATAAGCAATTCCTCTTGTATTGCAAAGTATTTGGGGTGATTTGGTCTTGAGCTGACTCAGTCTTAATATGCAATTAGGTTTTACAAGAAACCTACTCCAGGTGACCATGAAAACTGGTGTAGATCAAAAGCATGGCTTGTGTTTGAGGGCGTCCCTTGGGGAATGTGACTATGGGAAAGGTCACAATGAGTGTCTGTGCTTCAAAATTTACCATGAAACTACTGTTCCGCACCATTGGTTTACATTAACTGGCAGTAGTGTTTAAGAAGTCCATGGAGAACCTTGGAGATTTGAACCTGGGACCTAATGCACGTAAAGCAACTTCTCCATTGCTAAACTATGGACCTACACATGGAAAATGAGACCAGCTTCTTGCTCGCTTAAACTCAGCACTGGTTTTTAAAGAAAGATGTAATAGTTCCAAAGGCATGTGGATGTTTACTTCTGCCTCAAACAATTCCCAAATTATAGTTCACACAAAGGGAGAGGTTCTGTTTTGCAGTCAAATTCAGTTCCCCTTCACCACAGTGTTTTGGCCATGAACTGAAGCTCCAAAGTAGGCATTACAATTTATAGGTATCTTAATGGCTTTTTTCCTTCCTCGTTTTTTAATTCTTCTTTTTTTTTTCAGAGCCTTTGCATGAAGAGGCATTATGAAGAGGTCCCTTAGTGTTCAAGTGATAGAGACGCGAGTCTATTTTGGGCTACATGAGCATGCGACAGATCATTAAAAGACTCCAAATCGATTCTTTGAATTTAGATTGGGGGAGAGGAAAGGGAGGGAGCTAAAATAAGACTGGAGACAGTTGAATCTTCCAGGACATTAATAACCAAGAACTACTAGAAATAACCATGGCAACAAACAGTCGCTAAGTACAGTACAATCACCCTGATTACCATAGAATTAGCACAAAGCAAATGTTTATTTTCCTAAATATGCGTATTATGAAGGTGATGAGCGCGTTGGTAACTATCCCAAATTACAGAGTAGGGGCCGAAAACGACACTGGCATTGCAATAAATGCTCCACTTGGCACTTGTTTCTTCTGATCAACGTAAGGAATATATTTATAAATGAACCTTTCGTCTCTCAATGAGTTCTGCTAATTTGACAGCTGAATCTCTGTTGTCAATGCCAGTTGCTTTGCAGATAATTAAGACCTGTAGTGCTGGTTGGCATCGGACTTGACTCAAGCTCGCTGGTCACCAAAGGGCTGAACCTCTTTCATGCAAAGACTAAGAATGGCACGTTTGATGGGTATACAAGATGCCCTGGCTCCCAGCCCTTTGGCAAGTTACAGCTCATTGCTGATTTCCTGGCCATGGGTCAAGAACAGCATGCCCAGGGCTGTGGTTGATCTGACCTGGTAGTGTTTATGTGTGATTCCCAGCTAATTATTGCCTGGCACCACAAGGAAAGGACAGCAAAGGTCAACAGTTGCCAGGCCTTCCAAAGTGACCAACTGGCTGACACCCCTGGCCGGAAGAGTGCTGAAATGAGAGCCATGCCTCCGAGGAGAATGTAAACACTCAGGCAGCTGAGTTGATCCATATCAACACATCATAACCAGTTCTGTCACTTTTCATCTTCAAAAAGAACAGGTCTTCTGTAGAGCTAATGGATCTTAATCAAAGCTTATGATTTTTACTTTTTGTTTCCCCCCACAGCTCCCAGAACCATCCAGCAAGCACGGCTATAGGTTTATAGGAGAATTCATAATCACAGGCTATTTCCGCACTACACCCTCATAGTGCTATTATTCTATTTTCAACCTCCTGTGGAATTCTGGGATTTGTAGTTTCCAGAGGCCAAAGAGCTCTGTGCCTGGGAACTCTGAATGCCCTTCCTTAAACTACAAAGTCCAGGATTCCATAGGATGTTGAAAGTTGAAGCATAGCTTACACACACACACACACACACACACACACACACACACACACAAGCTATGCTTCAACTTTTAACATCCTATCAACTTTCAACATCCATCAACATCCTATGGAATCCTGGACTTTGTAGTTTAAGGAAGGGCATTCAGAGTTCCCAGGCAAATATATACATTTAAATATGGGCTTTGAGGGGGAATATACTTTTAATCACATTTGAAACACACATTATGAGAACAATGCTTTAAACATGCAGCCTAACGAGGAAAGAGAATGGAATTATGGGTAACCGCTTGCACACAAGTGCCACAGATGGGAAACTGACAGTTTTTTACCCATCCCTGGCTGCCAGGATGCAGAAGCCTGACAGGCACAGAGGAACAGCCAGGTGGCTTCCTTGTATTATCTGCTGCTCAGATTGAAGAGGAACAGAGAGCCCCAGAGCTTTATATAACAAGAAAAATACACGATTGGTTCCTTCCAATCATCTGATTCCCAAACCCCAGAGGATTCTAACCTGCTAGCTTGAAGGGCCTGCGAGTTCAGCCCTGACTGAGCAGCTGTGTTGGTTGCATTGCACGTAAAGATCCAGCAGCTGACCTGTGGGGACCCTGGTTCTGATCCTACTAGAAGCTATTACAGACACAGAAAGAGAAAAAGGGTTCAAAATAAGCATACCATCATAGCCAGATGGGATGGTTGTACTCAGACCTCAGCAGAAGCCCTTGGATATGGCATTTTGTTTTGTTTTCCAATGAAAAATAACCAAGTTACAAGATGAAATGCACTGAAGTGACAGATCTAAGGTCTAATAGAGTTACAGAAAAGTAGAAAGATTACTGGAACTACCCTTTGGGAAGAAAGCAAGAAACATCTAATATACTTAAACAGGTTTAAGAGGATATCCACATATTTGTCTGCAAGGGGGAGGGAGGGTTGTGATAATTTTAGGAGTGGCAGATGGAACGAGGAAAGAGGTAGCCCTAAGCAGAAAGCAGAAAGTTGTATTTAGGCCAATGTGTCAGCTTCAGAAGGAAAAGTGACTGAAGGAACAGGAGAGGAAATGTTGTTTAATTACAGAATCTGACATAGTCACTGAAAGCGTCTTTGAAAAGAAGCTGAGAAGACCAAAAAAAAAAAAAAGCAACGTTAGAAAATGAAGCCTTGCTTGATCCAAAGGCAGATGATGGAAAAACTTTCAGAGGTCAGCCAGGGTGAAAAATGATGGACCCTCTGAAGGTCTTCCCAAGCTAATTGTGCCTTTGGGCTGGACTCCCAAGGAAACTCAAAGTAATGTAGATCTCTAGTTTGAGTCTGTGGTTTGTGTTTTTCATCATGGTGGTTGAGAATACATGAAGACGAAGCTATAACTTGAAGTATGTTGTTGATTTGTTCACCTGTTCTCCACCCATACTGAAACCTCAAAAGATCTTGCTTGTGTCCTCCAAAGCATGGAGATGGCCATGGAAGGGAGAGGAAGAACTTTCCAGTAAGGGTGGAAAGCATATATGAAAATACATGAAAAAAATTGTTGAAAAGCATATTTTTAAATGTCTGGAAACCCTAATGAGACTGGCAAGAATCTTCACAGTTTGGGACTTGCTCTGTGCAAAATTCACACATCAATGTTTTGTTCAGAAAAAAACCTTTTCTGTGAAGGAAACAGCATTTTCTGCTGGAATATTATTCTCTCTTCAGAAAAAGCTGTTTCCTGCACAGAAAAGGCTCCATGAAAAACAACCATGCACAAATTTTGCACAGAATAAGTCCAGAATGGTGAATATGATTTTCAAAGTGGGACAAAATTATCACAATGGGAAGAAATTGCTAAAACTACTAGTTGCTACCCTCAAGAAGAAACTTAGTGAAGAATTACATTCCTATATTCCATCAACCTCATTACAAATCCACCAATGTCAAAGGCAAGAAGAGAAATTTTTCAAGTAGTAGGATACCTTGAAGGGTCTCCAAATTAGCTGGCAAATGGGAAGAGGTAGAAGGGAATTTGCCACTTCCTTTGACCTAGATACCTATAGGTGCAGCGTAGAATTGAATTGGCTTTTTTAGCTGCCACATCACACTGCTGATTCATATTCACCTTGTGGTCTACTAAGACTCTTTGATCCCTTTCACATTTCCTGTGGTCAAGCCAAGTATCATCCATCTTATATCTGTGCATTTCATTTTTTTCATTTCCAAATTCTGGCTTTCATGGTTCCAAAAGGAGAGCAGCCTTTACTTTTTTTTTTTTTGTTCCAGCAGCCCTTAGTGCAGCTTCTCTACTTTTGCAGCTAGCACTGGAACTTAATTATGGTGACAACACCATCCAGTATACCTGGGAATAAACTCATCCTTTGCTTTTCTCTCACCATCTCTGCAGTCCAACCAATGGCAAACCACCTGATGCCATCTGGGCTATGGGAGAAGAGCCAACACAACTGTACCTATGTCCAAACATGAGGGTTGTATAGGCCCTTCAAAAAATTATACAATGAGCCCATTTGGGAGCGGTTTTGTAGCCAGTTATACATATCTCCTACAACATTTCCAATGACTATGATCATTCTTGTTGCACAATGCATGAGCAACAAACAGAAACTCAGCCACCATGACACTCAAATTTAACAAGGATGTTCTTTGGGAAAAAGAAAACACCATCTTCATCTCCCCGTCATCATCATCATAGAATTTCTCCCACGGTATATCAAAAACATGAATAGGATCAGCTACCCCCATTAGTCCAGGTGAGAACAATGGGATGGATTGAATTCCATGACAGCAGCCATGAGGTGGGGAGCAGGGAGGGTGGGTGGACAACAGAAAACCATCAAAGAACATCTGAGCCAGCAGTTTGCTATCTCAAGGAAGGACATTCCTGAAATCGATTTTCCTGAAAAAAGCTTTTTAGACTCCCATTTATTTTAGTTCCATTTATTGTTTTGGCTAACTCAGTTTCCAGTGTTTCTCTGAAGCTACATCTGCAAATCATAGAAGAAACATATTGCTTTATCTCTCAGGGGAGATATCCCTTTCTACCATGTCTTGTAACTGTACCTTGGAATGTCTTCCAAGTTCAGATTTTTGGAGGTGTACTGGATGAATGGCTTTGATTTACAAGGCACTATTCTCCACCTCTACTCCAACAAACAAGTATCGAAAATACATCCTAGGTAAACCCCAGATTCACAGACTTAAACCATGTGTCCATTTATTTGTTCGTACTCTTGCTCATCCCTTCCCCATTTTTTTTTCAAATACCATTACTCAAAGGCTGCAATTCTATACAGGCATAACTGGGAAAGTCTCACTGAACTCCATGGGTCTTTTTTCTGAGTAGACATGCATTGGATCATATTGAAAGTGAATCAGTTGGTCAGCCAAGGGCATGTCTTTGCTGTAAGACCACAAGTCCACTATTTGGCATCATGCTATATTCCTTGGCCTATTGCATTCTGTCCTTCAGTACACTCCTTGAACTATTCCCTTCAGAGTCTTCCTGTCTGGCTTTGGGCCCTTTTCAAACTGCTTTTTTTTAATGCTTACACCTTGGATTGCATTGATGCACTTCTACGTTATGGGCTGTCTATGGCCATTTCCACGCAGGCATGTCAGCCCACCACAGCGAGGGATGATTGCAGTTCCAAGAGCCATGTTTCAGCATGACATCATGGACAACCCCTCACTATCCTCCCACCAACTGCCCCTAACCCACCCATATCACTCTCTATGTCAATAATAGAAAAAGTCTGTTGTTGACCCCCATTCCTGTGACTGTCACATTAACTGGTGGTGTGCAGTTGCTCAATTGCACCAGCTCCCCATGGTCAATCTGGGAGCCTGACACATAGATGCACGGAGAAGTCCAATGCCACCCAAAAGGAAAAAAGGCCCAGAGAAGGGAGACTAATCAGGTGCAGTGGGGCAGGGAAAGGGAGGGGAGAAGGCATTACTATGGATGCTGTAATGCAGAAGGAGTAGCGGTGCTAAGACTGCTACTCTGCTGCCACCAAGGGACACGTGTGGAATGGAGTGGTGCAAAACCACTCCTGTCCCAGGACTGGCGATGCCAGGATGTCCACAGATCATCCTGGCAATGAGATGAGGTGTGGAAATGGCCTTTATTTGATCTTGTTCTGGCTTGGTTTCTCAATTGCTTGTACTCTTAAACAGTAGACACACTCTCCAATGCATAGTAAGAGTTGATCCCTTTTCTCAAAATAGTGGGAGGACTGTAGTCCAACTGCAGGACTGCACTGATAGATACACCAGCCAATTACAAGGGACGGTCATCTGTATGAAAGGCTGACATAGGCTCCTCTTTCAGGGGCAATCCAGTCCAAGACCCTTTTAAGGATTAAGAACACTGAGAAACCAGGAGAGTAGTGGCTTCGATACTGGTTATCCATCAGTTAGTACCTTGACAGAAGGTTCAGCAAAAGGTATAAGGTCACCTCACCATAATTATCCCCCAATATGCTGAACTGGTACGCATTCATGTGTAAAATGGAATCTTCATTGCACTGAGAGAGAAAAAGAGATGTAGTTGTTTGAGTGTTGGGGAAAGGCTCTGGGAGACCATGGTTCATATCCCTACTCAGGTACAAGAACCCACCGAGTGATCCTGGGCAAGTCACGCTCTCATCCAAAGAGGAAGGCCGTTGCAAAACACCTTCTTAACAAATCTTGCCAAGAAAACCCCTTGTTACATTTGCTGTATGGTCACCGTAAGTCAGAAACTATTTGAAGGCATAGAACAAGAAGTGTGTGCATGTGTGTGTCTGTGTGTATATTAACATCTGAAAACACTTTGCATGACTGCGTTGTCTTTTGTCATCTTTTTTTTTCTTATTTATTTTATTTATTTATTTTGGTTGGCACATTTCCTCTTTTCAGACAAATGGATATGTGACCATACTATTGCTACCTGAGAGGGACTGGATCAGAGGTGTATCTGCACACAGAGTTATCCAAGTTTGATTGCTCTTTCACTTCCACAGCTCAGTCCTATGCAGTCCTGGGATTTGCAGGTTAGTAAAGGATGTGGAATTCTCTGCTAGAGAGCTTCAGAGCTGTAGTTCAGAGGAGTGAAGCAAAGCTCTCTAGCAAATGTATCACCAGTCTTCAAGGATTAAGGATACCAGATAAAGTGGCAGCAAACTGCTGTAATTGTGCAATGTGGAAACACCCAAAATATACCATCTAGGAGGAAACTTGGATTTAACTATGGATTTACATACAAAAAAGAAACCAACACCTATCTCTCTGCCTGTCTATTTGTCTCCCTCCTCTTTTTCTTTCCTCTCTCTCTTTCCCCCTCTCCTAAAAATTCCTGTGTATAAATGATTTTCCAGTTACCCTCCTCACCATTTTTTGAACTTCATAAGCCACCTTGGCGTACGCATGCAGACACCCTTCTCATCAAGATCTTCTCGACCACCCCCACTTCATTTTGCCACATGGGTGAACACAAAGATATAATCAGATAGGAGATTTCACTCCCCCCACCCCACTTCTAAATTAGTCCTCTTGTTTGTAAACTGAAAGAGTGCTAATGCCGTTCAAACTCAGCTGCGTTACCATATAGCGCACACTCAGCCCAGGAGTATTATAAAGTGTGGGAGAATGGAAGTTTTTGTTCTATTCTTTGAGGTCTTTCTAGATGAGAGAGCCATTCATTCACTCTCTTTGCTTCTCCCAATCTCTCTCCCTCTCTCCCTCTCTCTCTTTCTTCCCATAATGCCAGCATTAGCTGCGAGCTGCGAGCTGTAAAAGTGCTTTGATGTTGACCTCTTCGTACCACTGACAGACCCGTATTGGTGGGTGAGTGGTAGAGCAATGAGGGCATGTGTGGGAGAGAAGAGGATGAAAGCTTCAGACAGCTTGGAAGGGGATAATATGAACAAATTTGGCCTGTTCGCTTAGGTTCTTTAAAGACAAAAAGGACCAAAAAAATAAAAAAAGCATACCAAAAAAAGAAAAGAAAAAAAAACCCAACCCTGAGTCTTCTGATTACTGAGGTCACAAACCAGTGAAAGTTCTGAAATGACCAAAGAAAGCCTGCCCTTCATGAAGAATTAGATAATTGTTCCAGCACTGACTTTGTAAAATTAAACCAAGCTTGGGGAAAGGAGCAGACAAACAATGAAGATACTTTCCAGTAATATTCATGGGAACTGTAGGTGCTGAGCAAGCTATTCAGCCCTGGATGTTAACAGTGACTGGAGCATGGCCTGTAGATGGGGCTTAGATTGGCCAGCAGAATCTCCTCTGTCTGCTATTCTTCTCCCACATGAGCCCAGACATCAGTAAGACACACACCTCCTCAGTGTAAACAGCACGGGAAGCTTTGGCAAAGATCTCCTCTTAATACAGATTTTTGGTTCTAATAAGAAAGATCATGACTGGAAGATAATGGTTCTAATACGGAAGATAACGATATGGACAGAGCTGAAGAATTCAATACATAAGGATCAGTCCAAATTTCAGAGGAACTATCTAAAGGGCTGAACTTATTTTAGGTACAGGGATCAGTACCTCAGAGCCAGTGTGATGTACCAATTTGAGTGTTAGACTAGAACTCCAGGACACCAGGGTTTGAATCCCCATTCAGTCATGGAAGCCCACTAGCAGATCTTGGGCAACCCCCTCTTAGACTTAAAGGAATGCAATGGCAAACCCTCTCTGAACAATTCTTGCCAAGAAAACCCTATGACAGGTTCATCTTGGGGTCACCATAAGTTGGAAATGACTTGAAAGCATAACAACAAGGAGATCAGGACCTCGGATAGCTCCCTGAACTCTGGGACTAGATTCAGCACCCCACTGATATGGAAGCAATCAGGGACCTCTGTTTTTCTAACAAGCCATGGGGGTAGTTATTGGAGATGGGCCTTTTTGGTAGTGGCTCTCCAGATGTTGGAACACTCCTCCAGAGAAGCTCATTCGGCACCTAATGAAGACCTTACTTTGTTTTCTTACATCTTTTGAACTCTGAATCCTCAAATCTAAAACCCCTTTGATTTTTTTCCTTGGTATTCTTGAAAGTTTCTTTGTTTAGCTGGTAGCTTTCAGTTACACTGATTTTAGTCTCTGCTTCATTTTGAACTGTTTGCAGTTCTATTAAATTCTTACTAGCGTTTCAGGAGTTTTAATAAGCAAATAGAAAAATGAGGCATAGCATAAAGATGACAGAAATCCCACCTTCCCACCCACCCCAATTTGTCCCCAGCCTCAAGTATTTGGAGATATATTGCCTGTGGATTAGATGGTAGGGTTGATACCCCTACCATCTAATCAACCAGGTCCACAGTTCTATTCTATTGTTCTAAAAAAAGTATGGGTGACTATGTCAGGTTTAGGGGTTACTTGTAAACCCTGGAACAACTCAGGGCCACATGGGCTACATGAACGAAAACAAAACCCCGAAGTGTCTACTCCTGATTCTCAAAAATGGGTATTTTTTTTATGTTAAACTTTATTGGGAAACCTTGTGGACTCCTTTTTTTTTTTTTCAGAAATCAAAGTCATTCTGAGGAACCTGGAGGTGTCAAGGAGATCAAAAACATGATCATAATCATAATCAATGCCTATAGCCCCAGGAATCCACTTTGCATACCTCTGATCTAAAAGAACAGCAAACGAGCTTTAGTAGAGGCCCGCACCATATATCCTAGCAATTGTTTTCTCTCCATCACGTGATTAATTTTACCTCTCTTGAATGTATTGGCCAAGTTATTTGTGTGACTCCTGTACGTGTGTACGTGAGTATATATGTATTTTGAAAAGGAAAACATGTCCATCTCTACTGACAATTCACCCTTTTATAAATCTCTGATCTGTAGTTCCTATTCTGCCCCACCAACCCAAAGATGAGTCTCAGGGACTGGACCTCTTCTCCAGTCCTCAAGGTGAACAGGAGGAATCTCAGGATGAGAGCAATGCCTTGAAATGTGTAGGGGGGATTCTTCTGCACACACATACACAGACATCTATAGTTCTTATTGTTTGTTGTTGGTCCTGCCACAATCTGCTCTGGAATGGCTGTTCTAAATCTCACAAGTGGTCTATTTGGCCCACTTCTGCTTACCCTCCTCTCCCTTTCAGACATTACTAGGGCCCATCTCTAGGTCTCAGGGTTTAGGCATGCTTCTGATCTGGAAACCCTAATTATTCTTTCTCCTTTTAATTTTTTTTTAAAAAAGCAAAAATCCAGTGTTTGCTGGTAAAGTGGTGGGAGAGATGACAATGAGTGGAAGCTACCTTTGATTAGCAATATAGGGTGAACTGAGTTTTCTCTTACCAGGCAGCTCAGGGTGGGAAAGAATTCTGTTGAATTCAACAGTTTCAAGGAAACGGCCTTTTCATGCCTTCTGAGACTTGCAGTGAAAGGAATGCACCTCAGCTTGAGAGTTTGACCATTTGCAAGAGAATAAAGCGTACGATGTACATGCTTTAAAATGCAAAAGGTTCTCTCTCTCCCCCTCATGTATCTGTGTCTGTGTTTGCATATATGTATGTATGTATGTATATGTGTGTTGGGGGGAAATATTCACCAAAATACATATATTTTTGTCAATGAGGAAAAATGAATATATTATACAAAATGCGTAAATTACCCAAACAGAAGTCTAAAAAAAAAATAAATCACAGTGTGGGAAGAAAAAAAGTTTTACAAACCCATGTAAAACCATAAAATGCCAGTAGGATTTGGACAAAGTGCAACAAAAGGCCAAGAGATTTTTGTATACCCAGCAGCAGCAACAGAAATGGGGTGGCTTTGCCCCAGCACAGTACAGGGATATGTTGTGTTGAATTATTTGTTCCTGCAAGGGAGAATGAATAATTTAATCAATTTTCTCCCCGCCGCCAGACGTTTTCCAAAACTATGCAGTTCTTTGAGATGTCTCCTGGGCTGCATTAGAAAGACTGAGGTTACAAGGATGCTCTGAGAAGATCCTGACCTTGTCCCCTGCCCCCACTGCCCTGGGTATCATTGGGAGGGTGGGTGTGGGGGCAGGTGAGGATTGGCAAACTATAGTCTTTCAAGGTCTTCTCCTGAATTCCCACCCACCCAACACTGGGCAAGAATTGGCAGGTCTGGTTATTAGATCACAGCCAAGGGTGAGGGTGAGGAAATAGATGACTCTGGCTTGGGTTGCAGGTGGGAGTAATCCTGAAATCTATTCAAGGACTGTGGGGAACGAATGAGAAAGATACATTGGGAGCATTCTCCTCATTGGGATTTTTGGACTCTTGAAATGCCCCTTTCCCAGCCCTCCCCCTTTGCATTCCAATATTCTTTCCATCAAAGACTACCAAGGGAACTGGCCCATGGACACATTGGGTTTAGCCAAGTGAGTAATGCCCACTGACAAGGGCACCCCCATCCAGCTCCTTAGCTGCTATTGAGAAATGGTGCCCACTTATGATTTTGATCCTATTTTTCGTGTTATCACTGAAGGAAAAATACTCCAATTGCTTTACAACAGGCGTGGGCAAACTATGTGGGACTCAGGGTTGCTTTTACAGACCTCAGGTTCCCAAGCAAGGCCTCCGGTGCACCTCATAAGCTTTAAAAGAAAAAAGTTTCAATTTTTTTTTCTTACTTTTGGAGAAGGAATTTGCAGGAGGAAGGGTTATAGACCACAACAATCCTCCCAGTCTCTGAACCCCCTGCCCAAATCAACAACAGAAATGGACAACTGGACATTTCTAATTTTGGAATTTTGCTAAAAAAAATTTTTGGCATTTTCAGGACTACCTGCAGTAGATGCTAGAAGTAAAAAGTTGCCCCTAGGGCTCTCCAAAGCTACTGTCTTGTGTGCTGTCACCAGGTAAAATATCCACTGACAAAAATGATTCAGAGCCTAGTGTAAGCTTGTCTGTAAAATAAACTGGGTCTCTATCACACCACAAAATTATGACCTTTGATACTGCTTTAGCTGGTGCGGCTTTATCCTACAGAATCTTGGGATCTATAGTTTGGTGAGACACTAGAGCCCTCTGCTGAGAATTTAGATACCTCACTAAACTGTACCACCCAGGATTTCATAGGACAGAGTTGTGTTAGGTAAAGTGGAATCAAAGTGCTATAATTGTGGAGTGCAGAAAAGACCTCAGTAGCAGGATGTTCTCCCTTAGGCCTGGATGGAAAGAGTTCCCCTTTGGTTCTCTTTCCCACCTCTGAGCTGAGCTGACACATGGCACACACATTGGACAGCCCAAAACATGTAGCTGCCTGAGAATGAACAGCAGTAGATGCCACGTCCTTACCCATTCAAATCAAAGGGCAATGCCAGCTGAGCTATTCCAGTGCATGGAAAATGTGACAAGCCCTACCTGGGAAGTAAAAGAACAAATCGAATAAGGAACTGTTTGCTGCCCTTTCATAGTATCCAAAATCCATTGGATAAGGAAGTTGCCTCCCTCTGCTAAATGGTCAGCCCTCCACACTTGCCAAAAATGTTGGCCACCAATGGTTTGCATTTGTGGGTCAGGCCAGTCCTCCTAGTCTAACCTAAAGGAACAAGCTAGTTAGTTAGTTAGTTTTTTTAAAAAAAATGTCAGTAAAGAAGCTAAGGAAAACAACTAAAGAAATTAAAGGGGGGAAAAAAATACCCACATACCTTTCTGATGAACTGTGCCAGATATTTGCAAAGGACCAATTTTGAGCCTTATTATCTCACTACAATGCTCACAACAGGGGAGGGTTTGCTGTCCAAACTGTAATGCAGACAAAGAAAGATGGATTTTTAAATTATCTACCTTTGCCTTTGCAACATGAATGTTTCAGGACAATTATCCTGAGATAATGCCTTCAAATTGCAGCAGACTTTGGGTCTGTAATTGCTGATGTTCATTTTAAGGTTCCCAGCAGACTAGCGCAAAGAGATCCATTGCCAGGCAAGCTAAGATGGATAATGTACAGTAACTAGGACTTTTGTACAAGACAGACACCCAAATCAGTGTTTCCTTTCTTCTCCTTCTCCTCATCGAAAATAGAGGTATTTCTCAAAATAGCTGTTTGTTTGGTGTCTTCGTATGTCAAGAGCACACGAAGGAGCTGATCCCGAGGAAGAACAATGATGTTTCCCACCTGAAACCAAAGCTGCGATAACCCCACCCTGCCGATCGGGCCAATTTCTTGGGATGCTTTAAAGTGGAAAGAAATTAGCATTATGCTCTCTTTTTAAGCTCCCCTGTACAGTGCGAGTGAATTGGAGGCCTGTAAATTAATCTTCATACACTAATGCATTCAGCAAAGCAGCAGGGTACCAAAGCT
Source organism: Cyclura pinguis (assembly GCA_030412105.1). Taxonomy (NCBI): domain Eukaryota; kingdom Metazoa; phylum Chordata; class Lepidosauria; order Squamata; family Iguanidae; genus Cyclura; species Cyclura pinguis. The sequence goes on from CM059608.1 coordinate 5,426,514, forward strand.
AGTTCCAAGCAAAGTCTTCCTTTAGTCTTAGACAGCTGAGGTACAGCATGGCTTAAAGAAGCATAATGTCTCCTGTTGGCCTGTTGAATGTTGTCCTAAACTGTTTGCTGCAAGAGATTAGAAAGGATCCCTAACTACTCAGCACGAAACCAGTGTTCAAAATTCAGGCCATTTCTGCACTACACGGTTATAGTGCTATTATTCCACTTTCAATATCCTGTGGAATTTTGGGGTTCTAGTTTAGGGAGGCCAAAGAGCTCTTTGGCTGAGAATTCTAAATGCTCCTCCCTAAACTGCAAACCCCAGGGCTCCATAGGATGTTGAAAGTGGAATAATAGCACTATAAGAGTGTAGGGCGGAAACGGCCTCAGATTCACAGCTAAAATTGTAGGAGTAGCAAGGATGAAGAACTTGGAAAGAGACAATCAGGGAGGGGAAAACAATTCCCATACTGTAAATTTACTTGCAGAAATTCAGAGGTACAGTGGCTGCACAAGCTTTCCATGAGGGAGGCTAGATTTAGGGCTTACAGGTAAACTCAAAATGCATGAGTGATTTGTGATGTCGACACTTGGTATCTTTAGAAACATGGGTTTAAAAAGTTCTACTGGAATATATCCTGGAGCCTTTTCATGCTACACAATCATCATACCGTCCAACATTTCAGACGTACAGAGAGGGACACACACCAAGCAACATCACAGTTTGCTCAAGATGGCAAAAGTTATCAAAGGAGGAAGAACCCACAATCTAAAAGAAGTTCAGAAGCTTGCCTACACTTAAGCCTGCTAGGAAGAGCAAGATTCTGCCCTGCCCCTGTCTTCTCCTATCATCTCCCCCACCCCAATTAATTGAGTGCAAACGGCTTTTGAACTTTGAACTCAGTTTGCAGAAGCTGAAGTAAGGTGAAGACAAACTGGGAAAGTGGGAGGAGAAGAAAGAAAACAGGATATTTTAAAAACAGTTGAAAATATGTGATGACAAATTAGGACAGTTTTTGCCAAACTAGAGGGTATGAATCATATCATGATGATTCTACCTAACTGCTATGTTTCCATTCTAAGCATTTCTGGAGTTTGCAGTTTAGGGAGCGTTATTCAGAGTTCTCAACCAGAGAGCTCTAGTGCCTTAACAAACAACAAGCCCCGGATTCCACTGGCAGCAGCTACGTTCATTTCCACCCTACAGTGTTATAGTGCTATTATTCTACTTTCAACATCCTGTGGAATTCTGGGACTTGTAGTTTACTGAAGCCAAAGAGCTCTCTAGCTGAGAACTCTAAAGGCCCCTCCCTAAACTGGAAACCCCAGGTTTCTATAGGACGTTGAAAGTGGAATAATAGCACTGTAACGGTGTAGTAGAGAAATGGTCATTGACAGTTAAAGTGAAATTATCATTCTATGAATGTGTATTATGAAAGGGCCTCTGCTTTTAAAGAGCCTTTTTTTAATGGTTGAATCATATTAACCACAACCCCAGGGAGAGGGAATGTGCAGCTCTCCAGACATTGCTGACTGACGTACAAAGTTAGGAAATGCCCATCTTCTAAGAAAGGGAGAAGAAACCCATAGCCTCCACAGATTCTTGGATCAGAACTGGCCTCACTCCTGTCCATTTGCCACCAAGGCTGGAGATGATAGAAGTACTGTCCAACAAGACCAAGGATTTCCCATGACTGTCATTGGAGGAGGAGGGTCACTGATGGAAATTTTGAATAAACCTACATCCTTCTTAGGTGATGTCTCTCCATTCACGTGGAAGCGGCAGGCCTACCTTAAACTTTTAGATTTGGGACACATGTGGACTTGTCAGACAGATCTTTCTAATGGAGCAATCAGCTACATGTTTCTCTCTGACACATCAACCATGTTGTTCTGTGTTCTGCACAGATCCTTGGGGAATGAGTGTGCTCTTTTCCAAGTGCCACCATCTTTCAGTTCTGTGGATATTTGCCCAAACTGGTTGACCTTGATAAACACTCAAATAGATTGTGTTTTTGTTTGTTTTGGCATGCTATTTATCCAACCCCCTTGTGCTCTATTTTTTTGCTATCACCTTTTGATAATACTGAGTTTGTTTTGGAAATGTCATTCTGTCTCTAATAAGGAGGGAGGGGCATTCTCAGAACAAAGGTTGACACAGAAGTCCCCTCTGCAGGTTTTTGAATTCTCATTCCAACTCACTGCTCTCTCTGTCCGCTTGAATATCTTATAATAGTGAGAGAGAGGGAGGAGAATATTAAATGATTCCAAAATGCATGACACAATAAGTAATTTACTTCATTCCTTCCTTCCCTCTTGTTGCTAGGATCACTGGACTCCTTCGCTTAAGTCCTTTGTGTCAAGATTGTATTCTTGACTTTCACCATGAGTCCACCATTCTGTCCTCGGCTGCAGGCTAAACAAAGATTCCCCAAGCTGACATGCTTCAGAATCAAAGATGAAGCTCTTCTCTTTGGATGGATCATTTTCCACGCGAGGAAACTGCCAGTGAAGAAGAGCAGAGTTCCGTCTGTGTTGAAGGAAATATGCTGAGTAATGCCTGAGAAAAAGGTAAAGGCTGGGAGCCTAAACTGGGACTGCATAGCACAACGATCCGTGGCTGGAGTTATGCATAGATTGTGTTATGCATGGATTTTGTTTCAATGGCAATATTGCATAACTGAATGTTATGCACACCTGAATGTGCAACGAAATGCACAACTGGATGTGTATCTCATACGCAGAGTTATGCATGTAGGTCCCTTGCGCATGTAGGTGCACAGGCGTATGAGAGTCACAAGCTCACCAGCACAGCTTCTTATGTGTATGTGCATACTTTCAAGTCATTGGTTCAGTTATGGCAAACCCATTAATTTCGTACAGTTTTCTTAGGCAAGAAATACTCAGAGGTGGTTTTGCCAGTTCCTTCCTTTGAAATACAGCCCACAGCTCTTGGTATTCATTGGTGGTCTCCCATCCAAGTATCAACCAGGGCCAATCCTGCTTAGTTTCCACAAACAGATGGGATATTCTGAATTGAAATCCATGGAGGTACCATGTCCAACAGGCTGTTAAGTACTGTGACCTGAACCTTTGGGGTCTTTTTATGATAAAACTAACATCCTGAAATGCATCCGGTGCCTCACTCACAGCCAATGTCATAATTTCCAAATGGGCATCATATGTTCTTTCACTACCAGTGGACAGGAAGCAGCATCCACCACTGGCATCTAGACCATTAATAAAGGAAACCCCATGTGGAGTTCACTGCAATAAACCTATCAAAAGTTATCAAGAGTTATCAGACTGTGATCAAATTATCCATAGCCTTGGAATTACCATAGCTGCTAGAGTAATTGTAGCTGGCCAGTAGCACTTCTCGCTAACAGAAGCTGCCAGTCTTTCCACTGGCAGCTTTGAATCAAGTTATATTCCCAGACCGCTCTGTCAAGGGGACTGCTATGCCATGCAAAACAGGTTGGCAGTCTAATTCCCAAATGTGGAAACCCCCTATCTCCAGATCTTGTCAGGTTTTAACTTCAGTTTGTTGGCCTTCATCCAGTTCACCACCAACTCCAGGCACCAGTCCAGCAATTACAGTTTCTCCTGATTCAGTTGGTATAACAAAGCAGAACTGCATATCATCTGTGTACTGATGACATTGTATTGTAGATTCCCAGATGATACCTTCCAGTGGCTGAATTCAGATGTCAGGCAGCACTCAAGATAAAAAGGAATCTTTTGCAACTCCACAATATAACTGCCATTAAGCCATGCAGAAGTCTTCTGGTGATAATCTCTAATAATGAACCTGCAGGTAGGATTGAAACCCCTTTGATACAGTGCCTCTGACACCCCAACCCACTGAGCTGTTTCAGGAGGATGTTCTGGTCAATAACATCAAAAGATACCAAGGAGAACCAACGGGGTTGCATTCTCCCTTCCCCACCCAGAATATCTTAATCAGGGTCACCAGGAATGTTTCTATTTTACAGCCCAGGTTTGAAGCCAGATTTCATCTAGGAATGCCTACTGCTGGTAGAACACCTCTCTGTTAGTCTTCTAATACAGGAATGTTAAGCACAGGTACGTGCAACTGGGTACCACTTTTGTTCTAGCTGATGTCCAGTCTGTTTCATTTATCAGGGCTCTTCAAAAAGCCAGGGAGTCTTCCAAACTCCACAGAACTAGACACGGCGCTCTGGAGAAGGGATGTAGTTCTTCACTAAAGCAATTTCCGCACTACACTGTTATAGTGCTGTTATTCCACTTTCAACTTCCTGAGGTTTGTAGTTCAGGGAGGGGGCTTTAGACGTCTCAGCCAGAGAGCTCTTTGGCCTCAGGAAACTACAAACCCCAGAATTCCTCCAAGGATGTTGAAAGTGGAATGATAGCACTATTACAGTGTAGTGTGGAAATGGCCTAAGTTTCTTCTCAAAATAAGCATATAGTTTTGTTCCTGCTACAAAAGAAGTGTTTGAAAACCTATTTCTAAGCCTATTTACAATTCAGGATTTTTCTGCAGAAAATTGCTTTGCACAGACAATGGCATTGTCTGTGCAGGAAGCAGCATTTTCTATACAGACAAAAGACTACCTACTGAGAAATATTATTTCCTGTGCAGAGAATGCCGTTTTCTGCACTAAACAACCATGTTCAAATTTTGCACAGAATAAGTCCTGAATTGCAAAGATTCTCATCAGCCCAGGATTCTTCTCATCAGGGTTTCTCAGCACTTCAGAAACGTTTTTTACCTGTTTCTGAGTATTTTTGAATACTCTTTCTATCCCTGCTCTGGAGAGATCATGTTAATTGCCCTACCCATCTCACTATTCGTTGTAGAATAAGCATGTCAACAGAAGCACCAACCATGTTGGATGGAATATCTCCAAACACATTTGAGAATCTTTTCTCTCATAGGAAAAGCTAGTCACAGCCAAACCAAAGTTCAAGTTCACTGCTATCCCAGCCTGCAAATACTGGATAAAGAATATTTCCATCTCAGTGAGGAACTGAGAAAAAGCCACAACTGTCACATAAAGTGGCAATCCTGCATGAATGTTGAGGTCTCCTGGAATCACAATCTTCCAGAACTACCATTTGGGTGTTCCCCAGAGTTACACTGGAGCTAATATTTACCAGCTTATCTAGAGATGTTGTTGGACAGTGAGATGGGAAATAAACCAACAACCTCCTTCTTTTGTCTCTGTGACACAACAGCAGGTTCAGATCCCTGTACCCAGATCACCAGTTGCTCACTGGTAGAATTCTGACATACAACTGTAACATCTCCAGTCCGTTTCTCTAACTGATCTTGATGCTGCACTAAGTATCGTGGCAGGTATCAAGGCAAGGCACCTCCATCCAGGGCTCAGCCCCCTCATCCACATCCACATCATGGATGAGTAGTGTGTTATTATGTACTTCCTTGACCCTGAACAACAGTACCACCAGACAAGAGGTTTAGTTGGTACACCTTCCCAAGCAGCTGACTAGAAAGCGGCACAGTTACTAATTGCCTGCACTCCCTTCCTATTAAGATGCCTCTTTCTCTTGTTTCCATTTCTTTCCATTCTAATCATTTCCCCGATAGAAACATCTTATATCTCCTTTCCCTCTTCCCAGACATATTCTGAGTCCAGATTTATGCTCAATGTACACGCTTCCAGGCTCAATATTAACAGCATCTTTTATCCACTGTAGGCAGGGAGCAAAAAAGAGGTCAGTTTAAACCAGTCTAACGTTAAAGTCCAAAAGACCCTGGATGAACACACATAAAAATATGCAGCAAAGTCAGTGGAGCAGATAAAATACAGCAAAACTTTCAGTTTAGGAAAAAGTGATCATTAGGGATTCAGAATAGCTCAACTCTTCCTAGGCCATCTCTTCTCAGTTCCACCCTTTTTGGGAGAGTGATTACAACCCCCTCTCCTCTTCAATGGCCTCTCACTCCAGTGGAGAATTATGACCAAAGCACACTCACCCAGCTCATCCTGGGTGCATGAATTGCAGCAGCGTGATTCCACTTTAGCTGCCATGGCTCCATCCAATGAAATCCAGGGATTGGTAGTTTGAAGAGAGACTTGGAATTCTCTAGTACACTTCCTTGGGCTACTAAGCATTAAACTTCTTTAGCAGGCAATGCCAAGTAATTCACCAAACTACAACCCCCAGGATTCCCTAGGGTGGAGTCATGGCAAGTTAAAATGACATCAAACTGCTGTAACTGTGTATATCACACCTGGACAGCAATCTCTTCCCTTGCAGAAGTGTTGGTTGGGAACCATAATGACAGTTGTCTCTGTTCTTGTATTCCCCACCTCTAAGAAGACGTCAGACCTGAGAACCTTGCAATAGTGGCAGCTGGTGGCTTCCATCTTAGTAGAACAGTGACTGTGTCATGGATTTTAGAGGGAGGATTCAGCACTTTGGATAGTTCCTTTAACGTTCAGAGTGGAGCAGATTCACCACCCCACTGACATGGATGCCACCAAATGGCAGTGTTTTCTGTGAGCTAGACCAAAACAAGTTCTCATGCTCCTGCTTTGCCATGGCTATTGCTCCATTAAGCTCTGTACAGTTGGGTCTGTTTTCTTCCCACTCCAAGAAAGGTACAAAACATGATGTTGGGAGTTAGACTGTTAGCCCTTTGGGGAAATTCTATGAAAGCTAAAGTTGTTAGAAATTAGTCTTCTGTTAGCAGAGTTGCAGAAAAAGTATGTTCTAATCTCTGTGTGGCTTCCTTGAACTGGAGGCTGACTTGAAAGCAAAACAAGGAAAGCAGTTTCAGGTTCCAAACTTAAAAGATTTACTAATAAACTTTACAATTACATATGCATTGGAGAAACTAGATCCTAACTAACTAACAAAAGGATCAGGGAAGATAGTAGCTTCATCCTTAACTCTCCAACTTCTTTGTGGAGAGACTAGCATAACAGGGAGAAAGTGCTAGAACTGTCATGCCCTGCTTCCAAAGCATGGACTCTGACTCAGAGTCTGAAGCAGAGGGCACACCAGAGACTGAAACGGGGGCATGCCAGGACCTGCTGTACAGAGAGAGGTTACAGTGCCAGAAACAGCACAGAAAGAGGTGCCAGCTCCAACAGAGAGTCCTGCCTCTTCAGATACAGAAGAACACTCACCTAGACCCAGCTTCATACAGCACAGGCAACAAAGAGAGACCCATGGTTGTTCTCTCAGAATTTATAACTGGCAACAATCAATCAAGGCACAGTTGTGCTAGGCTTTGGGCCTATTTAGCTGGCATCCTTCCCCTCCAGGAGTTGTCAGAGCTTATCTGACCTTCTATCTTGCTGGATACCTTGATGAATGCTTGGATTAACCTTGGACACTCTCTCGTTGTGAAACCCTGTGGGGCTTTGTTTATGTTGCACTTTAGTTATGACTCTGTGCTTACTGCCTGGAAGGAAGTAACAAGCTGGGAGTTATCCAGCTTGTTTTGTTTGTTTCATCAGCTGTGCCAGGACTGATATAGGAGAAGAACCAAGATTGCAAAAGGGAAAAAAAGAGGGAACCATGATCTTCTATGGAAGACCAATGACTGATTCCATGGTGTATCCTGGGTCACATGGTCTGGAAACTATAGCCAATCATTTTAAATAAAGCAGAGCAACAGTTGAGACTTCAGGTGAGAGGCCAGAGGGCTTTTACATGCAAAGGAAAATTAACCCTATGCTAGCTAAACTCCATTTGTCCTAGAACAAGGGGTAGGGGAGAGAGAATGCTAGAATATTTCATCACATAGGACAGAGAGCCACAGCTCATTTCCACTCACCGCTGACCTTTGGCTCACTTACATAGTCCAGAGCAACCATTTAAAAAAACTTGTTAAAAAAAAAAGAAACCATAGATAAAAGTGTGGAGTCACGGTTTGAGCAGGGGTTCAATTTCCCACTCAGCCATGGAAATCCACTGTGTGATCAGAGGCACATCACAGACTTTCAGCCCCAGAAAACCCCATGATAGGTTCACCTTAGGCTCACCATAAGTCAGAAACAACTCAAAGGCACACAACAACAACAGCAATAGGTAAATAAGTAATTGCAGTTATTACAGCAAAATATGTCCATTTCAGGTGTGGAAAGTGGTGACTTTCTGCATTCAGAATATATTTTCCCTATTTTAAGGCTTTCACACTCTATGGATTTCTTGTTCCACCAGTGTTCACAGGACCACCAAGAAGACATATGCAAGTTATAAATTAAGTCCTCTAAGGTTTGTCTAGCAACAAAACCAAGGATATCTTTGAGGGGATAGGAGGCACCATTAGTTAAAGTTCTTTCCAGCCTGGATGAAGGAAATAGGAAAGACAGTCATAAAAGGGAGGCTGAATGAAAGTTTAAATCCATGTCTCACAAGGCAGCTCTTGGGGAACACAATGCACCTCTGTGCTCAGTGCTATTGGGAAAAGTATTTCAGAAGAGTGCCCAGGAATGGGAGGTTAGCTGACTCACCATTTCTCAGCAAAGGAGATAAATAAGCCTGCAGCTTGCTTGCTTTTCATGAGCTGGAGTCCAGCAATTCGCACAGCAGATGCCACTTTTTAATTATTCTCTTTCTCCAGTTTTTCTGTCATGTTTCTCTTCATTCCCCCTTTTACTTTGGCATCAGCTTCATCGGCTGTTCTGTGCCTCCACCGCCTCAGCGTTGCCTCCTTCCTTGCATGAAAGATTTGTTATTCAGTTTTGTGATAAGCTTCCATATTTATAAGTGTCTTGTCTGGGGCAATGAAGAAACAAATCAACAATCAGTGTACAGAAAGGGCAGCCTGTCTGTTTTACAAAAGTTCAAGGTCATGCTGTCCAACTTTGGTCAGTTCCAACTTTTCACACTAGTACTGAAAGTGCTGTCAGGAACTCTTTGGAAGTTTTAGAGACTCCTTTTTTCCTCTGTAACAATGGTGCCAATCATTGTTCTCCAACTGCTGTTCAGTCACTGGTTTTGTAATTGTGGGATGGACTCCTAGAAGCCCATGGGACATCTGAAGGAGTTACAACATTCCCAAACCTTCTCTCCACCCTTCCACCAAGCAAGAACTCAGCAGACTGAATGTTCCCACACACACACAACATGGAGGATCCACAAATCAGTGGCTTTGCCTGCATAGGCCGTGAATCCAGTCCCTCGTAAGTCCAGATAAGATCTCTGCTGAAAGGAGGGATGGATATTCTTGAGTACATGGACTGTTTGCAGCCCTACAGTCTTTTGAGCTGCCCTCAGGTTCCCAGGACCCCTTCCTTCCCCAAAAGAGGCAAATTCTGCCCCCTGAACATCTTCAAAAGAGATGTTTTTACACTTAATCATTGTTTTGAAGGGAGCACTGTCAAACAATCAACAAAAATAATTTTAAAAAATTGGCAATGTGCAGTCTGTGGGACCTGAAAACATCCCTCAGACCTGCCACCCATGCTGTCTAGAGAGCCACCATTAGAAAGGGTAGAAAATGCTGAATAAGATAGATCAGTGGTTCGATTCAGTGTAGTAAGGCAGCTTCCTTTGCCCCTATATCACTGAGCTACATTGGATTTATGCAATATTACTACATCTCTAATACTGTGTCTCCTCCTCCTCCTCTTCCAATAAATCTTCCTCTTTTTTGTGACCCCTGGCACTGGCACCCAGGGCAGGTACCCTACTTGCCCCACCCTAGATACGCCTCTGCCTTTCATTCCTGCAGCAGGTCTTTCTTTTACCTTTGCCTCTGAGGGTCAAACCAGAGTTAACAGCAGGCATGGGCAACTGAGCTAGGAGCACAAGCTAGCTGGCACCCTGTTAGACAGTGACAAAGTTGTAAGACTTGTAACTGTTTACTAGTCACATTTACAATTGTGGTACTACTGCAATGCCCAAGACCCACCACAAAATCCAGCCAGCCACAGCAAGGGGCAGAGTTCTGTGGCATTGATGAGCAGGGCACTCAAGGATGACATGTCCAGCTCCCTCTTGCCAGCAAGTGGCACTGCACCAATGAGTTGCAACAGAACAAGCTGGAACGTGTCCAGAGGAGGGCAACCAAAATGGTGAAAGGTCTGGAAGCTATGCCCTATAAGGAGCAGCTTAGGGAGCTGGGTATGTTTAGTCTGCAGAAGAGAAGGTTAAGAGGAGACATAATAGCCATGTTCAACTATAAACCTCCCAGAGAGTTCTGAGAGTTCTTGTTCTTCACAGCAGTTTATTCTACCTGGCTTTCAATTTTGTAGTGTATGTTTCTGGATTTACCTGGATTTTTGTCCTATGGACTGGCATTTGTTTTACATCTCTTTGTCTTTCTCTTTTGGCTGGGTTATCATGAATGCTGGCTTCCTGTAACAGATTCTAGAATGGCTGAGACATGGCTTCTGTGTCTCCCTTCATTTTCAGTGAACTCCTTTGATTACCTATATGATCCATACTGGCTTGACCGACTGGTAACCTCTTCCCCCTACCATAGCCTGCCTTTTCTGACACTTGCTGCCTCAAGGCATAGGACGCTGATTTCAACTTTGTTAGTCAGAGCAAGAAAGTGGAGCTCAGTGATGTTCCTCGCAGGAGGTCCAGTCCCGTCCAGTGGAAGATCTGCTGTGGCTTCAGTATTGCAATAGGAATCCAGGAGACCAAGGTTCAAATTCCCGCCAAGCCCTGGAAACCCACTGGGTGACCTTGAACAAGTCCCACTCTCTCAGCCTCAGAGGAAAGCAATGGCAAAGCTCCTCTGAAAAAAAAATCTCACAAAGAAACCTCAGCAATAGGTCACCATAAGTGGGATATGACTTGAAAGCAAAGAAGAAGAAGGAAGAGAAGGAAAAGGAGAAGAGGAGGAAGAAGAGAAGAAAGAAGAGGAGGAGGAGGAGGAAGAAAAAGAAGAAGAAGAGAAGAGAAGAATGGATACTCATACAACTCCACATCCACTTGCTGTTTTGTTTTTTCTTTTTTCTGAGTTAGTGCTAAACTTCGCAACCAACATTATACAGATGCACCACCTGTCAACCTGTCAAAAAGCAGAGACCAGAGATACATGGATCGCTAACAAGATTTGCTTTGGTTAGTCATGTGCCATTTAAATAGATTTGCAAAACCACACTCCAAGAACAAGTTCACCATTAACATATGAGACTGTAGAATAGAAATGTTACAATTTTGGGTGGGAAAAAAATGTCCTTTTTTTTTCCCCCCTTTCCATCTGTCTAGCGATGAAAGGTAAATTAGCTACCGTTCTGAGGTGAAGTGAGGACGAGTTTGCAGAACAGGCCTACTGTTTAAAAAGGGAAAGGAAAAAAAGGTTTGCGGCCCAGCCCGATTCCACGAAGCTTTTACTCTGACATAGCGGAGTAGCTGTGGCAACAAACTTCGCAGCTACCTTTCCCCTTGAATTAACAGGCTGCTGTTTGGCCCGCCGACAGGCGAAAGCGAGGGCACGTTTATGAAAAGGCGAACCAGAGAAAGTGCCGCAGGGGCCAGCAAGCAAAGAAAAAAGGCGGCCTTTTGCGTCGGAAACTGCCTCTGTGAAAAAGGCCCAGCAGGCCATAGTGACTGAAGGCATTTTGCCACGGAGCTGGTATTTTAAAATCAAAATTGCTCCCATTCCCACCAGGTGGAGGGGATGAAAATTTCTTTTCTTTTTTTAAAAAAATAACCCTTTTCTAAAGCCACCTTTTATAGGTATATAATCCCTTCCTTCTTATTGACAAAGTAAAGACCTGAATGAGAAAGGGGAGGAATTATCCCTCACTATTTCTGCACAATCTGGTGGCCTGGGGAGCTCTTGTACCTAGCAGGAGTAATGATTCTTCCTCTGAAAGGTGCTTACACCCCTGGTAATAAAATAAAATGAAATAAAAAGAACGGTGACACACAATGTTGCCAGGATGTTGCATCTCCATATTGCACGTATGCTGCCTTGCATTTCATTTCCTGAATAAAAGGGCCAGATAAGAAGGGGGAGGTCTTCAAGTAAGCCGTTGCCTTGGTTTGCATTGAGGCATATGGGGCGAACCGTTCCACTCTGGTCAACGGCAACAGAGCAACTTTTTCTTGAATCTAATTTTGTACGAAGCAGAGCTTTCCAAACTTTTCATGTTGGTGACATACTTTTTAGACGAGCATCATTGCATGACACAGTAATTCAGTTTTACTAGCAAACCGGAGGTTAAACTAACTGATTACGTATGGGTGGTACCCAGAGGCGTATCTGGGGGTAGGGGGGAAGGCAGCCCCCCGATCGTGGCCCACTGCCATTGCCGTCACCAGGAAAGAGCCTGTCAAGGGTGGTAGCAGTGGGAAAGGCAGCCCCCCTACCCGATCCTGGCCCACTGCTGTTGCCCTTGCCAAGGAAAGACCCAGGGGAGAGCAGCAGGAAGGGCAGCCCCCCTATCCAATCCTCACCCACCGCCTTTGTGCTTGGCGAGGAAAGACCCCAGCGAGAGCAGCAGTAGCAGGAATGGCTCAGGTGAGGGGGGTCTTTCTTAGCCCAGGAAGGCGACACACCTACACACTTCAGGCGACACACTAACGTGTTGTGGCGCACCGTTTGGAAAGCCCTGGTATAAAGCATTAAAAAAGAAAACAAAAAAAAATAATAAACATACAAACACAGCTCCTTTTCCTCTCCTTGTTATTGCATACAATGACAAATTTTGGATTACAACTATATTACAGATTATGTAACCTTTCATCTCCTAATATATAAAAGTCAAAGTTTGTTTGTTTGTTTGTCTGTGTCAGGCAGGTGAAGACCTCACATGATTGGCTGCCTGAGAAGATTCTATGGAATCCTGGGATCTGCAGTTTAAGGAGGGGCCTTTAAAATTCTCAGCCAGAGAGCTCAGGCTGGTTGCTATAGAGACAAGGCCTAGCAGCAAGGAAGAGGTCAGTGTATTTCCCTCAGGAGCCCAACCTCTGTATGTTAATAGTGCTGAATACAGAATTGGATTGGGGAACATGGGGAAAAGTCACAGGCGCTAGACAGGACAGTTTGGGGAATTAGAGACACAGGATCTCAAATCTTTCTAACAAGCGCTACCTATGAGAAAATAAAATCCTGGGCAACACTGGGTAAATACACTAGTTAATTATAAAGAGTGATTCTACGTCTTTATAGAGCAACTTTTTCTCATGTTTGATGAATAAAACCAGCACCGACTCCCTATCCGTATGGCATATCTTCCAACTGACCTAATTTGGTACGGACAGTTCAGATTGATTCTCTGTTATTCCACTTTTTCAGTTGCTTTGGAATGAAACTATGGGATGCCCAGGAGCTGGTTTCAGCCTCTATGGAATGCACACTGCCTGATAACTTCTCTTTTTCTTTTTTAAGGAGAGGAGTTAAAACAGAGGAGGGACAAACCTGAAGTATCTTCTGATCCCCATCCAGTTCCTTTCACCCCCTATTGGGGGAAGCAACCTTGTTGCCCCAAAACATAGGTGACTCAGGGGTCCATCCACAATGCTAGTACCTCCGTGAAATAAGGGGGAATTATTAGCTCAAAGAGAAAGCCTATGAGGAGTGGGTAACCTAATGAGATCTTTCACACCTATGTTTCCCTGTATTTCTGCAGGGAAGAACCAGCTAGAGATCCAAAAGTAAGTTTAATTGTGTTTTATTGGGAGAATCCAAGATCCAAGAATTATACAATCGCACAAGGACAACTGAATTAAAAAGGAGGAAAGTTTTAGGTGAACATTCAGGATGAAGCGCGTGATTTTTACCACTCCAGAAGAACAGCGAAGAAGCAACGTGGCTTAGACTTGCATCTAAGGACAGTACACAATTGGGAGTTGGAGTAGCAGACTGGCAACCAGCAATCAGTGTACTGTGAGTTGACTGGCCAAAAGGTGGCATTTATATACCCAGTTTCTGACTGCAGGGCACGGACGTGAATGGCTCTCTAGTCTGGAATGGATAAAATCTTGGCAATAGATATAAAACTGATCTGGCAACCTTATTCTGAAATATGCGACAATGCACCAAAAGTGTCCATTAACGTGATTTATCCCTACACTGTTATAGTGCTATTATTCCTCTTTCAACATCCTGTGGGGTCCTGGGGTTTCCAGTTTAGGGAGGGGCCTTTAGAATTCTCAGCCAGAGAGCTCTTTAGCCTCATTAAACTACAAACCCCAGAATTCCACAGGATGTTGAAAGTGGAATAATAGCACTACAACAGCGTAGGGCAAAAATGGCCTCAGTCTCCAAAAACTGGCTGCAAGAAGGAAACATAAGGATGAGTTGGAAGAAAGAGAAGGGGGGAAAAGATGGGGTAAAGCACGTGAACTGAATGGAGAAGACCCCAGGTTCAGTCTCCAACATCTGTTGTTAAAAAGAACCAGATATCTTTATCTTTTTGTGACTCGGCATAGCCACTGCCCGTCACAGCAGACAAAATTGTTGGGATGGAAACAATATTTGAAAATATTATAAAAATTATCTTTTTTAAAAAACACACTTTTTTTTAGTATCAAGAAACCCTGACAAAAAGAATGCTGAACTGATGACAATCTTCACAGTTTTGGACTTACTCTGTGCAAAATTTGCACCAATATTTTTTCGCTCTGCATAGAAAACAGAAATTTCTGCACAGAAATATTTTCCATGCACAGAAAATGCTGTAATGGGGAACTTGCTCTGTGCAAAACTCACACATGAGTGATTTGCTTAGAAGCAGCATTTTCTGCATGAGAATGACAGTACGGTCCTCTCTCCACATTTGCAGGTTTGAAATTTGCAAATGTGATTATTTGCGAGGCACAAACTTGCCTCCCCCCCTCAATTTTCCTCCTCCTATTCCCTTGCATTAGTCACTCCAGGCTTGCAAGGCTTGTGTTTAAAATGGATTTTTTTCCCTTTTGAATGAGTAAAGCCCCCTTCCACTACTGGAGGCATGTCCTCTCTGCCATGTGGTTGCACATTCTGCTGTGTAATGGCTGCTGATTGGTCAGGTTCTCTCTTTGCTCTGGCCCCTCCTTTCTCAAGATGGCAACTGAAAGTAGTAGAACCAAGAACTCTGTTCTTCTGTGCCTGAGGAGAAAGTACTGGTAAACCTTTTACCTTGTCTTTTTTCCTCCCCACTTGTCTTTTTTCTCCTCCCAGGAATGCCAGAGCCAGAGGCAAAGGAATGGGAGGGGAAGCTCCAGAGGGGAATGGGATGGAGATCACGGGGTGGAGAGAAGTTAGTCATATTTTTTCCACTTTCACAAGGGCTCTGTGGCCTGAACCCACATGAATGTGGAGGGGCCACTGTATTATTTTATGCAGAGAAAGTACTGTTTCCTTTGCAGAAAATTCTGTTTTCTGCACAAAGCAAAGCAAACACGTGTAAATTTTGGACAGTCCTGAATCTCAAACAGGCATCAAAACCTGCAGGGGTTTCAAAGACTGTTCACCAACAGAACAAAAACTGCTAAACTTACTCATTGCTTCCTTCAGGTATAAACTTCTCAAAGAAAACAAGAAGAATTACCTCCCTCCAGAACTGTGCAAATAATCTGCTTTCTTCCCCTAGGTGCAGCTGAATGATGCAGAAATAAACTTAGGCTCCAACCAAAATATAATAACACCGTAGCTTCTTGTTAACAAGGGGAAATCTGGCAATCCAGCAGTTAACATCTTTTTAAAACACCTTTTTGTCCAGGAGCAACCAAAAGGTTTTACCAGCAGGTCAATACTAGCAATTCAAATGGAATTTCTATAAAATAAACACAGCCATGGGGTCTAAATATCCTAAAGGAACCAGGTCCCATCTGATCTTGGAAGCAAGGCAGGGTCAACCCAGGTTAGTATTTGGATGGGAGATTGTCAGTGAATACCAGGTGCTGCAGGCTATATTTCAGATGACGGAGCTAACCAAACCACTCTCTGTCTTCATCACCTAAGAAAATCTTAAGAAATTCATGCAATTGCCATAAATTGACAGGCAACTTGAAGACACATACACACACAAATGCAGCCATCTGGTGCCAGACTGTGACATCTCTGTGCTTTCTCTCTCTTGCTCCCTCTCCTTCTCTCTTTTCCAAATAAGGTCCATTTCTTAACACATTCTCTTAAGGCCAGGACTGAAACAAAATCAATAGATGCAGAGATCCAAGAAGCGGGAGACTTAGGAGAAGGTAAAGTGTGTGGGCGGGAGACTCACACGGGGCTGGTTTGTTTATGCGAACTTTAAATAATTCATTTCTTTATCCCTGTTGAGCTTGTCCACAGCGTGACAAAAATAAACGTGTCTTCTTGGCCTATTGTTTGGAAGCAGAGGGTTGTTGAGCGAGCGGGAAATATTGCAGTGACCGAGGGAGATACACGTAAGAGGGTGACCTTTAACTGTGGTACCTATAACCAATCTCATCAAATTAGCGCACTGTATATTTTCCTTAATAATCTCTGATTAGGCTTGGGGTATGAGCGGACACGATTGCCCGCCATTGCTATGCAGTGGGAGGCCTGCTTAACTCTGGCCAAGCGTTTGGGAATAAGTGAGCAAAATGGTTTAATTTGATAGGGTTAGAATCCTGCAGGCTCGGGGATGAAAGGTCGCCAGCAGCCCTGTTCATACCGAATATGCAAAAATAAAATTAAAAAAAAAGCAAATTGCTTACATCTGCTGCCAGCAGCTGGAAGAACGATCTGATTGGACGGGCTGAGGGTTCTCCATTTCTTTTAGGTTAGAGACAGGTTTTCAGAGCATCAAAAGCTCATAATTGAAGTAATTCTGAATTAATGGATGCACTCACACACACACACGCGCACACACATCAGCATCAGGCAGCTGGCTGTCAGCTTCTCTGTGTTTAGGAATGCTTAGGGACCGGAATGATGAGGCTTAAACAAATAGTCACAAATTGTCCTTTATTTCTAATGAACTGTCTATGTTGCGATTTGGACACTATTGTTGGCAATAAGCGTTGGCAAAGCACAGTCGGCTGCCGTAATGAGGACACACCTTTCCTGCACGCTTCTGTGCTCACCAAAAAAAATGGCCCCCACATTCCACATGCAGAAAATGCATGATGCAATGTTGCTCTGTGTGTGTGTGTGTCTGTGCGTGTGTGTTTCCAAACGGAACTGTGACAGGATTTGGAGGGAGGGCAAGAAAAGAGAGGGCAGAGGAAAGAATGGAGACCAGGGACATGTACAGGTTGGTGAGGGCAGCAATTAAGATCAATTACATCCTCACGGTAGAATACATACATGAGTGTTGTTCTAGTGAAGGGGCACCATTGCTCAATAAATTCTCCATCCTTCTCATGCAGAGGAGTCAGCATGGATATAGGAATGTGTGTAGTCACTGAAAGAAATGAAAGAGACCCCACACACTCATTTGGGTGAAGAGGCACTATATGCACCTTGAAGCATTCATAAAGAGATGTTATTCCTCAATCAATTTCTATGTCTGTCTGTAAAACAAAGAGTCAATATGCTACAGTGTTAGTAGGGACACAAGAAGCCTGGGTTCAAATCCTAGCTCAGGCATGAATCTCACTGGGTTGCTGTAGACAGCTTGCATTCAGCTGGGCTCCGTACAGTTGCAATTCCACTGGAACGGAGCATTTGCCTTGCAGCGTACATTTCAGAATTTTCAGCATCTTCTTGTTATTAACTGCCATCATGTCAACATTGACTTATGGCAACCCTATGAACGAGAGATCATCCAGGCACCAGGTCTTGCAAAGGCAGGAGCATGGCTTTGTTGATTGAGTCGATGCCACTGTAAAGTGGTCTTCCCCTTTTCCAACTGCTTTCCACCTCCCAAAGCTTTACTGCCTGCTCTGTCGAGTCATGTCTTTGCATGACATGGCCCAAGTATGGTAGCTCAATTTAGTCATGTTGGCTTCTAGGCAGAGTTCAGGTTTGATTTTAATCTTGGACTCATTCATGCTTAGCATCTTACATTTTAAAAAAGCAAGTTTCTATCCCTTATGGGAGTAGGAGGGGACAAGTAAAAGAAAAAGAACAACTACTGCTACTACTAGTACATGGGGCAGTGGTCCCATGTCCTGTGCTATTTCTTATCTTTCTTTGTACTTCCACAAACCTAATTCATCAAAAGCAATAAGAAGACATTTAGGACAAGTGGGTGTATAGGTGGAGAGAGAATTACTTTCCTTTGCATAGTCCATGCCACTTGCAGGAGACTGGTTTCCTTGATGGAGGATTCTGCCCTTGCTCTCAGCCTAATCTATTTTACACGATGGCTAGAAGGATAAAAAAAAAATCTACTGAAGTTATAGGAAAATCTACCTTGATCCCTTGAAAAAGAGATCCGTGTTCCTAACAATGCTTCTCTTTGATGCAGCAGCATTGCTTTAAGTTAATTTGTACCTGGTTCTTTGCTCCCTAATCTGTGCTCATATCTGTGTCTGCACACGTCTGACTTTGCCTGAGGCACCTGGACTCTCCTCAGAGATTCGTTGAAGTGTTTTGGTTTCCATCAGCCTTGTAGATCTTCCTCCCTCTCTCTCTCTCTCTTTCTCTTAAAAATCTCTGGTGAGAATTATGCAATTGCACATGTGCTTGTAAAAAAATACCCCAAGCCAGTTCCAGACAAAGCAAATATAATACACGTATGCATTTGCTATGCAATCTATACACTTACTAAACGCAAACATGGAAAGAGCTGGAATCCCTTTGGCGTCTTATGCATGTGTTATGTTCCCTTATAAAAGTGTTTGGGCATTATGACCTGCTGTGAAAGAGCCATATTCAGTTCAAGGCTGCAGATGGAGACTTCCAGATGTGGGGTATTGTGCATGGGTTTGCATTGTGCATGAAGGTGCTCAGTGCATGCATGTGTGCATAGTTGCACCATGCATTGTGTGTGGCTGCATTTTGTGAGTGCAGATGCCCATGTGCGTTTGGTGGCACTCCTTGTTGTGCAATGTCACAATTCACTAATAAGGTGGTGTTATGCAACCAACATGTTCCTCTGTGAGCATAAAGTTATAATCTATATCCTCAATGTAGGACCTTGGATAGAGAAGCCATTTCCACACTAGACTGTTATAGTGCTATTATAGTTCAGTTTAGTCCTCAGCCTCAAGGCCCCTCCCTAAACTGCATACGCCAGGATTCCATAGAATATTGAAAGTGGGATAATAGCACTATAACAGTCTAGTGCAGAAATGGCCAGAGAGAGAGCAATAGAGAATATCTATCATCTATCTATCCACCTATATCATTAAAAGAAACATATATGTATATATTTGCTGAATTACGCAGTTGGATCAAAGAACAATGGGTGAGAGAAGGAGGATTTTTTAAAAATAAACAGCCGTTGTAGTGGCTGATTCATCAGTACCCCATTCAGAAGCCTTGTAGCAACATTCAGCAAGGGTAAACACAAAGGAAGTGTGGATAGTAAAGGAAAGGCATTGCATTAGCAAGCTGCGCATGTTCATTAGAGCATTTTAAAGAGTCTGTCCAAGTGCAGCTGACAGTGCAGGGTCTCTCTATGATTGTTCTCACAGAAATGCATAGATCAGTTGGGGGTGGAGGCTGATGCAATTATTCCATCTCCTGACTCACCTTCTGTTAGGAGCTGCAGATGGATGGCATTCCTAGTAGAAGCAGAAGCATAAAAACTTCCTATAGAGCATAAGACATTATGGCAGATTACACTAGCAAAGGAAGGCAGTTTCCATTTACCAGGGTCAGGGATATCTGTACATAGACCCAGAATAGTGGTGTATGAATCAGATAAAGGGAAAGACTCTTCCTGGTGACATATGCAGACAACTCAGGGGTGTAACACTGTGGGGGAGCCAAATGAAGACATTGTCAAGGTTGTTGCCGGGCAGGCAAAGATTTCCTATGAGTGGATGGCAGAAGGAAGAGGCAGTGTGGCCAGACAGCCAGGTGCAAGGCCAGCAGACTTGTTATGGCTGTGTCTTGTGTATTAGAGACGGCCACACGCCAGAGCACTGATTGGGTCACCCCACTTGTTCCAGGGTGTCATAAAAAGGCTGGTGTTTGCCTTGACCAGCTGCCAGTTAGACTCCTTAGCTGGACCTGCCATGCCTTTGGCAACATATTGTTTGTAAGGGGAGATGCTGCCCGATTTTTCTCCGTTATCTTCTGTTTTTCCTCTTTGCCTAATTACTGGAAAGCTTGCATGTTTTTGCTAAGCCTTATCTTAGAGTGCGGCAAAAAATCAGTACTCTAAGCCTAACTAATGAGCCTCTGGAAATTTTTCTGCTTCACTGGGACTCTTTGCTGTAGCGAAGCCTTGCTTCACAAGTAGCACTCTGCTTGTGCTCAGAGGAGCCAAATTCTGCCAACCCTGACAAACATTGCCCCTCTCAAGTAAGAATTCTCCCCCACCAAATGAAATTTTACCTCATTCCCCAAATTTCTAGCATTGCAGAGATTGAGATATTGGAAACTGTTCACACTTCTAAGTGTGGTATTTGCTGTGTTGACATTCCCTGGGTAAATTTGTTGCTGTGTGCCATTAAGTTTCTTCCAGCTTGTGCCTGCCCTAAGGCCAAATGTCACAGAGTTTTCTCAGCAAGATTTATTCAAAGGGAGTTCACAATGACTTACCACTGAGGCTGAGAGAATGTGACTTGGAAACAGTCACCTGCTGTGTTTCCATGGCTGAGCAGAGATTCAAACCCAGGTCTCCAATATTCAAACCACTGCGCCTCACTGGCTCAGCTGGGTAACTTTGCCTCCCCCTTTTCTTTGGATGCATAAACTATTTCTAAATGCTCAAGTGATCTCTTAAATTACTGCAATGCTGTTAATATGGGGACTCAAGGAAAATTTCACTGGGGGGTACAGTACTTATTCCTCTCCCATAGCTACATCCCTGGCAAGCATTAAGTTGCACTAAGTACACAGAGTAACTTTTTTTTTTTAGACAATGCAAAGTGGACTTATCTAATCAATGGTCATGGGAGAGAAGCTTCACATGAGGAACTGTTGCAAATGTGCAATCATGCACCTAGAGTAATGTGTCAATGTCCATGGCACATTGCATCCCACGACTATGCACTCTGCATTGTGCACTGTGCAATGAAAGGACAGCTATGCACATTCATCATTTCACGTGCATTGGGTTATGGTGATTTTTTGTATACAGATTATATAGTGCAAGTATAATATAATTCTGCTGGTGGATAGTTATGCAGCACTGAAAAAGTGTAGAATCTCAGCCATCATCTTCCCCATGTCTGTCAGAAGGTCAGGTGCTCTCTGTTGTCCAGTCCTCTCTGTTGTCCATACAGTGTTCCTCTCACCCCACATCACCCCCACATACCAGTGGATCTGGGATGGAAAATAATATGCAAAATAAAACATTTTTTTATAAGGCACATGATTATAAAACACTGTACAAAACAGTAAACAGTGCACAAAACAGTGTACAAAATAGTGCCAGATAAGTCCAGATAAAGTAGGTATCTAGGAGGATTTATGCAAGTGTTGCCTCACTAGCCATTTCCGCCCTACACTGTTATAGTGCTATTATTCCACTTTCAACCTCCTGTGGAATTCTGTGGTGCGTAGTTTACTGAGGCCAAAGAGCTCTCTGGCTGTGAATTCTAAATACCCCTCCCTAAACTGCAAACCCCAGGATTCCATAGGACGTTGAAAGTGGAATAATAGCACTATAACAGTGCAGTGCAGAAACGGCCATTGTTCAACAGATGATTCAAAGGGTCTACCTTATGAGACCCAAGTCAATATTTTGCAAATATCTCCAAAAATGTTGAAGGCTTGGTAACCTTTCTGCCCAAACACAGATTCTGTTGGGACACAGAGGTGTAGAAACAAAAGAATGTTGCCCCTTTTCAAAAATTTGGTACCAGTAGTTTCTGTGATGGATTTTGCCATAATTCCTAACCCAAATGTTTCAGGACTAGCTCTGATTTCAACTTAAGAGAGGCAAGAAGAGAAAGCAATGGTAGCCAGGGGCTAAGGGATGCAAAGACTATTTTAAAGTGTTGAAGAAACAATTGAAAAAAGGCATTTCCGCACGTAAACACCATATGTGAAAATTGCACAGAATAAGTCCGGTGACTGTGAATAATGTTCAAAAACTGTATACTTTTTGAAAATTTTCTACCAGTGCAAAGAAAAGTGCTCAGATTTGTTGTTGCTTCTTTTGAGAACAAAATTAGCAAAGAATGATACCTCTAGCGGTGACTCCGATGTCAGTGCTTTAGAGCCTCCACTCAGCATATTAGTCTAGACTTTGATGGAATTATCCAAAGTACTCATCTCTATCCTCTAAATAGATTCAAGACCTTGGACAGCTTCTTTACAGTTTGGACTAAAGCCCAGAACAGATTCACCCCCTCCCAGGAGGCACTAGTTGTCACTGATAGCCAACCTGTCACTACTTTGATCCAGTGCAATGGTAGACTTCACTGGGAGTGACAGAGATGGTCTGAAGCATATTTACTTTCTGAATCAGAGCAATGAGTGATGCTCCCCAACCTGTTAAGTCAAGGTTCTTGGTTACCAAGGCTGGGTGTAGGATGATTACTGTTGTTGTTAGTCGGTTGGGACAGATCCTCATGCCAACCAGACGGAAAACAAAACAGCAACAAACAAACAAACAAAAACCCTGTAAAACAAAACAGGTTGCTGCCGTTTCACGATGCCCCAAATCTATTGCCTGAAGCAGCTCTCCCACTCCACCTAGTGACCTTGGGAATTAAGGGTGAAGATTTGATGAAGCTGTCACTTTACAAAAAAAGGACTCAGGACTAACGTCATTGCACACATGTTTTCAGAAAGAGTTTCAGGCATTTGGTTACTCTCTGTTTGTTACGCCGATATCACATTTTGCCTTGGCTAATGAAAGGAAATGGATCTAAGCAGCCCTGGAAGTATTTTAATCTCAAAGACTGTCTGCTGATTTTTATATTTCTGAATGGAGTGGCAATGGCATACAACTAGAGATGCTAACAAAAGTTCTCCCAAGCAAGGTTCATAAACCAGCTCTGGAAAACATGGATATTCTTGACTTGTTCCAAAGAGCCCATGCATCTCCAGGTGTGCATACATTGAAATGTATGTATGTGTGTGTGTGTATAGTGTGTGTGTGTATGTGTGTGTATATGTGTGTCCATATACATACACAATCATTTTCCATTCATGAAACCTAACACAGTATGAATGGAACCACCCAAGTGGCTGCCCATGCAAAGCTGCTTAGCTTTAGTAGAGTTTCAGCCTCATGTGTCCTGTTCTGATCTTGAGCATATTACATAGAGACTGCCTCCATTTTCTTAAGTGAGTTGGAAGCTACCAAGAAGAAGAGCATTTCTGGGAGTGGTGGGGTGGGATTGTAGAACAGTCTCCAGAGAAAGTCTTCCTCGACTTTGCTTTGTTGTCCTTTCAATTTTAGGCAACTTCAGGCAATTCTCTGGGCCTTTCCACCCTACACTGTTACAGCGCTATTATTCCACTTTCAACCTCCTGTGGAATCCTGGGGTTTGTAGTTTACTGAGGCTGAAGACCTCTCTGGCTGAGAATTCTAAATGCCCGTCCCCTAATTGCAAACCCCAGGATTCCATGTAATGTTGAAAGTGGAGTAATAGCACTATTAACAGTGTAGTGCGGCAAGGCCCTCTCCTTTTTAAAATTTTTCATGGTATTCTAGACATAATTTTAGTCCCGATGATGATTTTATGTTCTCCTAAAACCTTGTGTCCTTTTTAAGTCTTTGTTTCATAATCATCCTGATTGTTTCTATACTTTATTCTTTTTTGATTTTTTTTCTCCCTTTTCTTTCTCCTTCTGGGTGTTGTAGTCCAAAAGACTACATTTACCTAATGCCAATCAGTGAAAGGTTGAGTTTTTGGATGCATAACGCAGAACACCCCACTTTAACTAATAATAACTATAGTAAGACAAATAATGCTGACTAATCATTTGATTTCCTTTTGTCAGGCAATGAATCTGCTGTCTAAGGCAGTTACACTCCTCTACCTAATGGTAGGACTGGTCCTGTATAGAGACTCTAACGCTAGGTAGACTCAGGCCATTTCTGCACTCCACTGTTCTAGTGCTATTATTCCACTTTCAACCTCCTATGGAATCCTGGGGTTTGCAGTTTAGGGAGGGGCCTTTAGAATTCTCCACCAGAGAGCTCTTTGGCCTCAGACAACTACAAACCCCAGAATTCCACAGGAAGTTGAAAGTGGAATCATAGCACTATGACAGTGTAGGGCAGAGATGGCCTCAGAGTGGGTTTCACTCAGAATAGGACAGATTCCTATGCTATTAAGATGTCAATAATTTCAATAATTTTAGGCAACATTTCCATTTTAGTAGTAGAGAATAGTTTGATATGTTTTCAGGACGAGAGATGAAAAGCAATGCATCAGCTTTCTTTGGGGTTTTGTGAGGGCGAGGCCAGCAAGACAGCCAGAGTAGTGGTTTGAGATGCAAAGAATAAGCACAGATTTTTTTAAAAAAAAAAATCCTACATGAGAAAGGACGTACGAACATATCTGAACATGTTAGAAGAAGGGGCGACTGCATTTTTAATGAATGTTCATATTTAGAGACTTCATTTGTTTGTTTGTTTGTTTGTTTGTACATTGCAAAGCATACTGTATTTTGTGTAAAGCATCTATTTTGTACAAATACAAAGTTTTCTCTTTCAAAAAAATCAAAAAAGTTCCACGATGCAATATATATATATATATATATATATATATATATATATATGCACATACATATACACATACATGAAAACTTTTATGATTTGGCCCAGTGGGGAGGAAATGTGATCTTGTACACAAAAATGAAATAAGCAAAAATTTGCATGCCTCCTGATGGCACCGCTGCCTGCAGTTTTAAAACAGTCATGGAATGCAGAACAAGATCACTAAAAAGAAAGCTGTGGGCTTTCAAAAATGCAACTGCTATCCGAGCCTTTGAGGAGGTACATAAGAGCTTCTGAAGGCAAGCACAGTCTCTCTTAAGTGTGATATTCTGGGCTATCTCACATATAAGTATCCATTCTTAATTTGAATGAGGTTTGGAATTTTGCCAAGTTATAGATTTTCAACTAAGCCTAAGCACGTGCAGTTGACACTTTCCCCATGTATCGCTCCTTCGCTCTCTCCCCTTCCATTTCTCGTATGTCAAATTCTAGATCGTAAGCTCCGTGAGGCATGTCCTCAGATACTCCATAAAGTACAGTGCATCATTGTCATCGCTATCGCTATCAATTTACTATTATTTATAATGGCTCAGACACACCCTCCAGATTGCCTGCTGTGCTTGTTCTGAAGGGTAGGTAGAGGTGGGAAAATCTGCCATGTTGCATATTTTGGAAGTTCTCCTTTTTTCAACAACCAGCCTTGTTCTTTCACGTGCCTCTGTCAGCTTGAGAGCTCTTCTCCTTTCCATCCTCATAGAAATCAAACCAAGGATATTACTATAAGACCGTTTCATTTTCACAAATAAAGGTGAATAATTTCCACCGTTTTCTCCTGCTGCAAAGGAAATGAAAATTTCTTGCTCAGTATTTGCACCTCCCACAGTAATTCAGGAAATTATTCTGTGCTGAAACACGCACACACACACACACACACTTTTTTTTCATAAGAATTTGCAGAAAGGAATTCCACATCCAAAAAACAAAAATGTTTGTGTGAGTTTTCAGTGCAAGATTGTAAACTATAACCTTACGCAACAAAAATCTTGCAGAAAGAACAGCAATCTTCCACAACAAAACTATGCACCTATTTTGATGCAAGATGGCTGCTTTTTGCACAGACTTCTGTTGTGCAGGACTGCTTTTTTTTGCGTAGAGAACAGTCATGTTTCACAGACATACATATGATTGCCTGGAATCTGGTTTTTGCTCAAACCCCCATAATTCTCATATACCAAGTTCTTTTTCTATGAGTGCTCCCACTGATTCCAGAGCATTTGAGGACATTTTTTGACAGACGTCTCATGCTCCATGTGCATTTTCCAAGTAATGTTTTCAAAATTATTATTATTAATATCAGTATTAGTATTATTGCAGCACCACAGACTGACAACTGTACGGCTTGCAAACCACACATTTCATTTAGGTTTGTGTTCAGTTCCTGGAGATGCAAGAACTGGGTAACCTCACAATAACATGCAAACCAAACCCATTCCTAGAAGTGGAGAAAATAAGTAATTATAATCTGTGGATCGGGAGGGGGTTATACGGCTTTCTGAGATTCATCGAAGCCATTATATTTTTAAAAAGAAAAAAATGCTTTCTCCCGACATCTTTTGAATTGCTCCAATCGCTGTGACAGAGTCACTCCTTTGTCTGCTTTGCTATGCCTGCCACAGTCTATTGCAAGGTATTTGTCAACAATTATGTGTCTATTAAGGGCAAGTCAATCAGCCCACATGCAAATAATCGGGCCTCTAGGGTCCCCCTATTGATAGGGACTTGTCAATATCCAATCCAGCCTTCTTTCAGCCACCAAGAAATTAAATACTCACCCAAATCACCAACTCCCTGAAGCCTGTCTTTTAGTTTGTGAAGATGAGGCCCTTCTCTTAATCTACCCCATTTGGCCTCGATTTATTTGAAATAAACAAAGGAAACAGGGGAGAGGAGGGGAGGGGAGGGGACAGCTTTTTAAAAGATACCTGTCTACCTACCTCCTCCCCACACCAGCAACCATCTATTGCCTGCAATTAGGACTGCCGCCGATGTAGGTGGCGGCGGATAATTCTCATGGTAGTGACAGTAGAAATGGAATTAATAACAGAAACTTTAAATTAGCTTAAGTGTAATTAATAGAGCTGGTGGGTAAATATCAGCTCTCCCACTGACACCAAACGCAGCCTTGTTTGCCTACCAAGATCATGGGGAAGGAGAGGGGAAGGTAACACTGTTAGACCATTTTGTGTGTGCATGTATGTGTGTAATTGGGCTTATTAATATCTATAGATACAGATGCACATTCAGGCACACACGCACGCTCAACAGTTGATGTCGTGGTGCTGATTAGTGCGTGCTCCTCACCGACTCCGGCACCCACTGGGTGAACCGGATGGCGGCTTTAAACAAAAGCCCCCAGCGAAAGCTCCCACATGAAAAGGGAAGGCACTGGTACACAGCCCTGTTCCTTTTGAACCGGCGCATCGCTCCCATATCACAGGAGACACCGGCTTTCTACAACAAAAGACGGCATCAAACACCGTGCCACAAAGACCTAAAAGGGCCACAAATATTTAAAGCAGATGTAATCCGGGAAGCCACGTTCACCTCGCGCATGAACCTGCATGCACACGCATCCTTTTTAGGCAGATCACAGACGGTTTTGTTAAAAAATTACAGAAACAAACAACCGTCCCTGTAAAGCACTGTTCCAATCCCTCCTCTCTCTTCTCTCTGCATTTCTTTATTCTGCCAGTTGCTTCTAACCTTCACTGAGGCCATCCCTTTACAGCAAGGAGACATCAGCCTGACAATTCATTGGAAAGCGTATTCACCAGCAGGCATTGCTAAATGCAACATTATCTCAATAACCATCCCTTCCGAACCAAAGGGTTGCCTGCTTACAGTGGCATTTCATCTGGCTTCATCACAATAAGCCTTGCCTATTCCAAACAGGAAAGGAATTTGGCTAGGAATGCATGGAAGTAGCCACTGAGCCATGATTCAGTCCCCATTGTTTGCCATTTGCATTGTTGCCCGTTTTCATCCTTTCAACAGCATCTTGTGTCTGAAACGAAAACCCGGCCAACTCACTTTTCAAGGCCTGCCTAAATTCATGGGATCCTACTCAGTAACAATAACTAAAATATATAAATGGGGAACATACTCCACTATGTTAAAAAAACTGCATACCCAGGCAAGTTTAAGAAACAGGTAATTGTCAACAGGTAAATGTCATAAATCATAATTACCTCTTTGAATTGCAAGCTCGGAGGATAAGTGTGGTCAAATGTGGCTACTAAGAAGCAAGATTTATTTATTTCCTTTCCATGAACATTGATAAACTACTTCAGTCTTTTAATAAGGAATACTTTTCCTCAAGCTGGCCATCACCCACTTCCTCTAAGAAAAATACTCTTACTCCACTCTTCCATGCTTACTCCTCCCCTAATCATGTTCCATTTTTTTCTTTCCCAATACTCACTTCATATTTCTCACCTACCAAACATGTTAGTCCTCCTTTAGGTGAAGAGGGTGTTTGGGGGGAAAGAATTGCTCAGATGGCTGAGGGAGGGTTTCCTTTTTAAAAACTTCTGCAAACCTTTAAAACTTCTGCAACATCTTCTTTGGTTTCCTGAGCTTGCTTTTAACTACAGTTCTGTTGCATTGACCAAATGAGTTCACTACGAGAAGGGATGACCCATTGTTCTTGGTCCTGATTTTGAAATTCTAGAATTTGAGGGTCAAGGGTGAATTCTGAGAGTTATTTTGGGGTAGAATCCAGCCCCTTTCCTACATTCTTCGCTCCACATTCATGCAGAGTTGTATGCATTCATTTCGGCAAGGGAATGGGGCCTATAATTATCTATAACATTCTATCAGTGCTTTCCATTAGCCGAGATCCTTCCATCAGTGCTTTCAACAATAGCCTCAAAGGCCATTTCCGCCCTACATTGTCTCAGTGCTGTTATTCCACTTTCAACCTTTGGTGGAATTCTGGCGTTTGCAGTTTCCTGAGGCCAAAGAGCTCTCTGGCTGAGAATTCCAAATCCCCCTCCCTAAGTTGCAAACCCCAGAATTCTGTAGGATGTTGAAGGTGGAATAATAGCACCGTAACAGTATAGTGCCGAAATGAACAGAGACAAAAGCCTGACCAGATCCTGCTGGCCCTGAAGAGTTTATGATCAGAACTGGAAGTATTATGAAAATCTCTCTCTTCCTCTCTCTCCTTTTCCAATCATCCCTCTTCAAGTTTTATCTTTCAAGGTCTGAATGAGCCCTTACATGGATGGATTCAGGCAGAAAAGGCACAAGAAGCAGGAGACCCAGATAAGCAATTTGGATGAGATAGAATCTCACAGTAAGGCCTCCGTTGTGTTGGCCCTAACACCATCTAAGAGGTGACAGAGACTTTGTGCAGATTTCCCCAACTTTCCTATGGAAGCTTGCTTCACATCTGTATTTAAAAAGGCTGCTAAGCTCTTCTACTCCACCCTCCATGGGCAATGATAGATGGAAGCTTGAGAGAATTTTAAATGGATGATGGTAATGATGATGACGACCCTTAAGACATACTTACCTAAAGTTATTTAATAGTCATTCCTTATGTACAGGGAACCTGCAGTGCTGTGAGGATACTTAGGCTTCCTAAATTCTTAGCACTCTCGCTGAGTTACAGCTCCCACCATTTAGGGCAGATATTTAAACTGCACTGAAACTTTCTAGTGAGGACATGCCTTTAGAAAGAGGTGGGATTCTGACTGCTTGAGGTTTTTTGTTTTTCCTTTTGTCTTGTTTCCAGCAAGGGCTGTCCTATTACTTCCGACTTTGGAACAGTCAAGGAAGTGGATTAATAAATTTATAGATAAGTAAATAGGAAAGTAATTAGATGGAGAAAATGGGGGACGCAGATCTGACAGACAGGCATTATCTCCATAGTGCTGCTTGCTAGTTTGGAGTGAGACAGGGAGGAATGCCAAAATCTTGTTTGCTCTTTCAGTAGCTGCTTTTCCAGCCATGGGCAACTCACCAGTGCTCCCGACGGTGAGACTGTAAGTGCCGCTTATGGATTTAGCATGTCAAAAGTGTAAAGAATGCCGGGTTAAGGCTGACAGGGCCTCTGTCCTGAAGTCATCCGGACATGCTGGCCCATTGGAGGCTTCCACAAAGAGGATGACCTTCTAAACAGTGTGAAACGCTCCGCAGTCCTTCATCACAATGGGATGGCGCTTTCGCCTCTTCGCGCTGAATAGCCGATGCTTTGTTGGCATCAACTGAGATGTCCAACCCGATCTTAACCCAGTACAAAATGTCTCTCTTAAGCCTAAGCTCCAAGAAAAAGTTCTTAATTTTGAAACAGGATGTTGTAATCCTCAAGGAATCGACAGAGGTTCGTATCTTTTTAAAGGCACTATTTTAAAACTGTCTATTTTCAGCAAATGCAAGCGTACAGATAGATAGATAGATAGATAGACAGATAGAAGGACAGACAGACAGACAGACAGACAGACAGACAGATGACAGACCTGGGAAGTAACTCTGATTAAAATCAGCAGAATATACTCGCATGTAAATATATTCAGAATAAAAGTTCAAACAGCAGGCATATTTGTAGAATTCAGTATAGAAAAACTCTGGTGGCCTGATCCATGTCTCGCAAACTAATGTGTGTATTAGAATTTATTGTTTCATTTCACTTTTCTCCTTTCACCTTTCACTTGTCTCCAATTCTTGTGTTGGAATCTGCAGGTCAAAACAGACCCAGTGCATTTTAATGCATTTTCTAATGATAAAAATATGCTTTCAGGTATCTGCTTTTGAGCTAAAATACATTTACAAATGTGTATTCCGCCAGGAAAAAAAATCCATTCTAAAATAATATTTAAATGTTAATTTTCTTGCAGATTTGTGTGTGCGTGTTTTTAAAAAAATGCAGAATAATCTATAAAGAGGAGCAAACAGCTTATGAAGAAAGACATGTGCAACTGAATGGAGTCATACCCTAACTTATTGATTCAAATAATCAGTGTACATTAAATGTATGGGAAAGTATTTAAACTCTCATGAGAGCAGAGAGTTTGGAGAGATATACCAATCCTAACTGGTTGTCTCTATATTCACACTGCAGTAACCATGACTTTTTTTAGTACGTAAAGCTTTGAATATTTGAAGTTGCTTTAAAGCCAAAAAGCACTGTTGAAACGGATTTTTCTGCAAAGCTAACTAGTGCAGTGAATCAAATATCTCTTCAGCCTCAAGCACCAGCCGTACCTTTTTGTCCAAAGGCAGAGAAGTTAGAAAGACTATTTGATAAAGGTGATCCCTTCAGACATTTGATAGTTGTCTCCTTTCATTTCTGGGAGCCTATTGTACCGTCTTCCCATCAGTCGAGTTAAATTACACATCCACCCCTAAGACATGAAATGTCAGCCGATTATGGCTGCCATCTTTTAACCTGTCTTATTCAGGAGAGACCACGCAACCACCATGTCCGCTGGAAGAAATAAGTGAGACACAGAGTGTCCTAAACAACCGTCATAACAATTAAGGATATCCAGTTCACATGAAACTAATGCAAATCATTCTTAAATATAGAGAATCTTTCTCTATCGGGCAACTCTCCAAAAAGAATCGCAGTGGTATAATAGTGGTATAAAGTGGTACAAAGGGGATGATATAAACTTCACAGCATTCATCCTCGAAGCCCCTGAACAACAGTTCCACCTGTTATTCATCTTCCTCCCCTGTCTCACAAAAACCTCCAACATTAAGCATTGGGGATTTGTTTCTTCCAAAAAAAGAAAAGAAGTTCCATATCACACCAAAACTTTCATCTGTATCAAAGCTTCCATGAACTGTGAGAAGCATCACCTGGAGTGGGAGCAGTCCATCACATTTCCAAATGGCTTTTTGGCTCCTCCACAGCCAGGGACTGCAGAAAAAGACGGGGCAACTGAAAAAGAAAACAGAGGAAAAAGTTTTAAGTGTCTCGCAGCCATAGTGTTTGCTTGGCTTTGTGTTTCTTTCTCTCTCTTTTGCCAAATTTATATTGTCCAAATGGATCGCTGGGGGGAGGGCGGTCATCTATTCTTGCTGTGATTTTAAACTTTTTCCCCCCTAAATAAGACGTGCCTTCCTTTCGGACTGCATTAGAAGAACGTCAGCTTTGCTACGGTTTCCTGAAAAGAATGCCCAGACCTCTGGCCCTGGCCGAGCAGAGCTTAAACCGCTCTGCGTCTAGCATGACACAGCTATCTCATCTGCTTAAGATGATCACAGCATGCTCCACACCCGGAACGTTTCATCCTACCGCAGCATCAAAAGTCTTTCTGACACAAGCAAATACGGGCAGCAAGGATCTGGGATTCAGGTGAGAAGCAAGCTAGCGATTTTTTTAAAAAAACTATACACAGAACCTTTGAACATAGCAAAACAATGCAGTCCTGACACTATTGTTGTATTGATAAAACCAGTTGCAACAGAAGTATTTCCACACATGCACACTGGTTTCTTTTCCAAGAGAAGGCCTTCTCAGTTCTCCCATAACATTCCTGCAGTTGAACTTTTTCATTCTCAGTCACTTAGTTGGTCTTTGGGAGGAGAACTTTGTCTCAATTCATTTGACGAAAATTGTGCGGTGAAATTATCTCGCTGGCTGATCACATGATAGTTATCAGCCAATCCAAATTCCATTTCGTGAGTACATTCACTCTGTCCAATTTTTTTTTCAGTCATTTTGCCTGGAAGAGTTGTACAACTCCCTCTTTCCATACTCGCCCTCGCTGCCGCACGTGACAAAAAATTTCAATCGGAGAGAAATTGACAGAATCCAGCCCTTTCTGCAATATAACCCTGTTGGCTAAGTGACAGATAGCAATTTTGCTTTGTCTAAATTTTTATGGTCCCTATTTATTTGAAGGGTGGATATTGCCACTTCCTTATCCTATAAACATTTTTGAAGGGTGTTGTTCTTGTTTGATATAGTTGTAGGATCCAGTTGTATTTTTATTTTATGGGGTCCGTCAGCTTCTGCGAGGGTCCCATAGGAGCTGTAAGATGTGCATTTGAAGAATAAAGAATAATCCATTTAGCAGTTTTGCTCCCTCCTCATCTCTGTCTATACACGCCTGTATGTCAATAGCAAAACACCGTCCAAGATTTTACACACTCATGTATGGTACAGAAGCACTTTTAACTGATGCAGGCATCTCTTTGATATAAAATGTAAACACGTAACTTTACAATGTCTCAGAATTACAATTTGCTTTTATAAGGGAAAGTTGCCCAGTTAAAAATTTTCTTCCTGAGAAGAATCTAAATCTGTGTTTAGAGTCCTGTTTTTAGTTAGTATTGTTATTATCCTATTTTTCTTCTTGATCTCCTGTATCTAGATCCCAAAGGAAAAGTAGAAAGGGGGGAAAAAAGAATACTAAGAAGATAATCCTTGTTCATCCTCCTTTAAAAGAAAGGAAAAGAAATCTAGAAATAACATGCTCTTGAAATGTAACTTTTATCTGCTAGCTTTTTTTGAAGGGGCAAAACAAGCAGGCAAACAACAGCCTTCAAAAGCTTGCATTCTCTTCTAGTTCTTCAAAGTTTTCTTGCACATATCTGGACCTTGGTCTAAGTTAGAGAGGCTTATCCTGATGGAGTCATTCAGATGTTTGTAATGGAAAATCATAATGGCACATAACCATCCCCTTAGTGTAGAAATCAGCCAATAAACTCCATAATAAATAATTTGCTTCCCTTTAACAGTATCTCCAAATTCACAACCTATAATGAACCAACAAATCCTGGAACCTGGTACAGAAGTTGGTCTCCAGTCTTCAAAATCTGAATCTGCTTTATGGTAAAAATTTCTGCAGTATATATTTGATGCAAACAATTCTTTGTTGCTGTTTTTTTTTAATTTATTAACATTTTTTGTTTTGTTGGTAATTGGACAACCTGTCAATAAGCTGCTTCCCAGGAAAAACAGTTTCTATCCATGACAGTGTGAAACTGTATAAATTCAAAACAGTTTCCTGACCAATTTAGGAAGGAGAATATTTGCAGTCTGATGCAACAAAGTTCTATCTAGTGACACTGAATAGCTCATCTGTTGTAATCTGCAAACTGTGTTACACAAAAGGTGAATTATTCAAGAGCAATAAGTGTCCTGGATGTTCAAGATACATAGAGTTCTAAAGATGGGATGGAAATCTGTTTTGTTCTCATTTTCTAAATGGATTGACCAAATTAACATTTCCCAGACAAACAGGAGGGTTGGAATCCAGTTATCATTCAGAGAGTACGTGTCCCTGAATTTTGCACTGTTGTTCTCAGATCAAAAGTTGCAGAAAAATAATGCATATCCTTAAGGAAATTTGCATAGAAAATCAATGAAAATCTTCATGTATTTTTTTACCAAAAAAAAAAAAATGCAGACTGAGGCAGAAATGGGATGAAATGGAATTATGATGGAATGTATGGAAGATTGACACAGACCAGGTACAGATTAATTTGCTTTATCCCCACATGACAGCAGACTGCATGTTTTTAATAGCTTCCCACCCTCCAAAAAGGATAGAGGATAAGTATTTTTAACACAAAGACATAGAGCATAAATAGTTGTGCCTTTTCTGTTAAGTGGATAAATTGATTTGTACATAAACTGCATTTAAAACATGTGCCATAAGTATTAGGTGCTAAGATACTGCCTTAGGTAATCTGGATTTTTTTTTTCATTCATATCCGTATTTACACCAGTAGGAATTCCTGCAAAATGTTTTGGAGAGGTTTTTTTTTTCTCCCTCAATGGAAATGTCGTCCTTTCATGTACATTCTCTGAGCTGCCATTTAAACACATTTTTCATTTTAAAAAATGCATAAAGAAATAGCATTCTGTTCAAACTGACTGGCTGTCAAAAAGAAAATTTTCTGGGTTTTTTTCCCCCCACTACCTGTGCAAAACATGAAAATGCTCCCCCGGCCTGTGTTAAATGAGATCTTTGCTGCCCCCCACCCCAAGAGATCCCTGCTCAACCTCAGCTAACAGAAACTAGAAAGGAATTGGTTACTTGCTTCCACTCTGTTCATAAAAGTTAAAACAAAACCCAAAAAAAACGAAATACTCTGCAGTAGGATGTTTCATTATACCTTAGCGCCATCTACTGTCCAATCTTGGAATTCAATTCTCCAGCCTTCATTTAAAGGTTGGGGAGGTATACACACCATAAGAGAGCATGGTGTTAGTGGTTTGAGGGGCCATTTCCACACCAGATGATTATAGTGCTATTATTCCACTTTCCTGTGGAATCCTGGGGTTTGCAGTTTAGGGGGGGGCCTTGAGACCCCTCCCTAAACTGCAAACCCCAGGATTCCATAGGCTGTTGAAAGTGAAATAATAGCACTATAACAGTCCAGTGTGGAAATGGCCTCTCTGTCCAAGGTCCTACATTGAGGGTATGGATTATAACTTTATACTTACAGAGGAACATGTTGATTGCATAACACCACCTTGCTAGTGAATTGTGACGTTGCACAACAAGGTGTGCCACCAAACGCACATGGATATCTGCACTCACAAAGTGCAGCCACGCACAATGCATGGTGCAACTATGCACACACGCATGCACTGAGCACTTTCATGCACAATGCAAACCCATGCACAATACCCCGCATCTGGAACTCTGCAGCTGCAACCTTGAACTGAATATGGCTCTTTCACAGCAGGTCATAATGCCCAAATGCTTTTATAGGGGAGCTTAACACATGCATAAAACACCAAAGAGATTCCAACCTTTCTGTGTCTGCATTTAGTATGTGTATAGATTGCATACCAAACACATACACATCTTATATTTGCTCTGTGTGAAATGGCTCTAGAGACCAGGGTTCAATTCCCTGTTCGGCCATGGAACCCCAATGAGTGACACACTCTCGGCCCCAGTATACCCCTTCATGAGTGTGCCTTAGGACTGCCGTAAGTGGGACATGACTTGAAGGAACACAACGACAACATGAGATGTACCAGTGGGCAACTGCACAGAAGCAACAGCATAGAGAGCACCTGCCATGTTGGCATAACCAGAGTGACACATCTGGCAGCCATTTTGGCTGACTTATAGCCAAGTTTGGAAGCGAGTTAGAGAAGGTTGGAGGGTTTGGGGAACCCAATTGTCACATTTTCCTGTATTATTATTTCTATTATTAGTATTACTACCTCTACTATTACATTCATGTATTCATTTATTCATTTCCAGGGTTCTGGTCCCGGCTCAACGAGGAAAAAATCATGATAGTTCCACCTTAGGGTCACCATAAGTCAGAAACAACTTGAAGGCACATAACAATGACAACAACAACTAACACTCAAGAAGGAAATATATTTCACCCACATCCGCACACACATAGGAAACAAACCATTTTAATCTTCAGGCTTGCGTTTTACAAAATTACAGGCCTGTGGAGGAAAAAAACAGACTGGCTTTTTGTATGTTTATTCATTTCTAATTTTGTTTCACATTCTCCTCAAAGTCAGGATGATTTTATTTAAAAAAAAAATGCTGTTCCAGATTTATCTAAAGAAGTCTGGTCATTTCCACACTAGGCTGTTATAGTGCTATTATTCCACTTTCAACATCCTATGGAATCCTGGGGTTTGCAATTTAGGGAGGGGCCTTTGAAAGTGGAATAACAGCGCTATAACGGTCTAGCGTGGAAATGGCCTGTGAGTTCTCACAACATAGTTCTTTGGGTTTTAATGCATTTAGATGATTGTTATCTCTTCCTCCACTTGTCCCATTCTTGGCCCTTTCTGCACCTTACCTTTTTCTCTGATGCTGGGGTGTGGGGATCGCGCCAACAGCCTCCAGCCAGAGGCTCTCACGTCCCTGCTGCTTCAGCTCCGCATGAGGTGCCTGCTCGCGTGAGAGCCCCACCTCTTCCTTCCACAGTGCACCCTGGGAGTTTCCCAGGCTGCGCTGGGGCAGGAAGCATGACCGGGGCGGCTCCGGAGACTCCGCATGCTAGGTAAGTGTACGCAGGGCCCGGGAGCAATGCGCAATCTTGCACCATTTTTCACTTCCAGCCAAAAATGAAAAGGTGTGTGATTGGCACCTGCCGGCCCCTGGAGCGTTGCGTGATTGTGAGTGCGTCATGCAGATAGTGTCTCACAATCGCGCAATGCTCCAGGTACCCTTTCACACTGCAAATGCCCTACGGAAAGGGCCCTTGTCAGGAGTTGTTGGTTGTAGAGAAGCAAAGAATATTAAAAAATATTTAGAAGTGGTTTGAAAAATGTTTCTGAGTCTCAGGAAATCTTGATGAGAAGAATTCTAAAATGATGAGAATCTTTGCACTTCAAGACCTATTCTCAGCAAAATTTGTATGTGCTTAATTTGCCTGGAATGCAGCATTTTCTGCACAGGAAACAGCTTTTTCTGCACAGAAAGTAATATTTATGGATAGAAATATTTTCTGCACAGAAAATTCTGTTTCCTGCATTAAAATGCTGTTTTCTATGCAAAATAGTCCTGAGAGAATTTTGCACAAAATATATTCAGAATCACAAATAGGTTTCAAAGAATGTGCAGTTTTCAAAGTCTCCCTCCCACCAAGTGGGGAGAAATTACTAAAATTACTCATTACTCTCTTCAAGAAGAAATTTAGTGAAGAATTCCATCTTTCGTTTGTAGCTATTTCTTTGAGCTCCAGTAGGGATCTTCCAAGGGTTTTGTTTTTTGTTTTTTTAACGAGACTATAATTTGCTGTTTGTAAAGGGAAAACTGAATTTATTCCTTTTTCCCCATTTGATTCATCATTGTTAAATCTGATGAGTTTTTGAAATAATCCTATATTTTAAAATTGTTGGAAAAAATCCAGAATTCTTTCTCCCCCTCTCCCTGCCACATACACACTCTTGTTTAAGGCAAGTGAAGCTTAGAGAACATAGCAGTTCTTTTTCTTTGCATGACAAAGCCTTCTCCCTTCTCACCTAAAGCCTCACTACTTTTTCTTGTCTCATTTAAATGTGCGATAATAAATACCTTTGGTGTTCAGATGACCAGATCATGTGACCCAGGATAGTTCCTAGGGTCATTGGTCTTATAAAAGACCCCCCTTCTCAGATCCCTCTCTTCTTCTCCTCATTTTTGTTTCTTCTTCCTTCTCTCCAACCATGTTTCACATCTCCATCAGGAAGATGGTGAGTTAAGAAAAAAGCTGCTACCTTACCTGATCTATTCATTAGCTAGGTAGGATGCAGGATCCCCAATACATATGTAAATATAAAAGCCATTAGTAAACTTTTCTAAGTTTGTAACCTGAAACTCCTTGCCTTGTTTTGTTTTCTCAGCCAGTTTCAGTTCAGGGAAGCCACACAGAAATTTGGCCATGCTTTTTCTGCTACTGTGCTAAAGGAAAGCTAATCAGTTTTAGCTTCCATAGAATTTCCCAAAAAGGACTAACACCCTGGGAAACTCTAACTCCCAGAAAAAAAATTAATATGATTAATCGGTGTTACAAACAAACCAGGCATCAGCAAGACTAAATTTGTTGTTTGCTGTTCTTTGCTATCAAGTTGACTTTGACTTACAGTACTCCTATGAATTAGAGAACCCTGGTCTCCCAGAGTCCTGGTCAAGCACTCAAAACACTACACCATGCTGGCTCTACCAATACTGGTGAGGCAGCAAAAGGACCATAGTTCAGTGCCAGAACATCTGCTTTGTAGGCAAAAGACTTCAGGTTCAGTCTTCAATATTTCCAGAAAAGTCTAGGAAGGAGTACCAGCTGAAACCCCATAGCAATGCTACCAGTCAGTGTAGACTATACAGAGCTAGATGGAGCACTAGTCTGACTTAGTGGAATTCTGGGGATTTTCTTTGCATTCTGCCATCCTAGTTTTGGTGAAAAGACAATATTGTAGGACTCTGCTTCACATACATAGGTACCAGTGAAGGAAAGTTCTTTGCACTAGTAAACACAAAACACATTGGGTGCTACTTCCCAGCCTCAATTACAAATAAAGACTTGAACAAGAATGTCATTGAATGCAGCAACTTTTGCCTTGCTGTAAACCTGGGGCAGGAAATGTGCAGCCTTCCAGACGTTTCTAGACTGCAACTCCCAGCAGCTCTACCAGTATAACCAACAGTGAGGAATGCTGGGAATTATAGTCCAACAACGTCTGGAGAGCCACATGCTTCCCAAGCCTAATATAAAATGTGTGTGCAGTGGGACTGACAGAAGAGAGAGGCTTTAGACCAACTATTAGTCCAAACTAGACTGGACACATTGAATCAATGCAGCTAATAGAAATGTGATGATGATGATGATGATGATGATGATGATGGTGATGATGATGGTGATATATGCCTTCAAATCAGCTCTGACTTACAAAATTTCTATAGTAGAGTTTTAGAGTTTTCTTGGCAACATTTCTTCAGAGGTGGTGTGCCATTGCCTTCCTCTAAAGGCAAAGAGAGGGACTTGCCCAAGTTCTTCCAGAATCCCATTCCAACATGCAAATAACTACATGCTAGTATATGCAATTTAATTATGCTGCACCAATCTAGTAGATGTAAAGAAACTATGGTGTGTTTTCATGTGGCTGTGCACACCCATTGCAGCCTCTCTACTAAGTCTTGTTTTGGAGGCCAGCCAGGAGTAAAAGTCTAGGCAGAGTCTGTCAGGCAGCAGAGATGGTGGCAGCCCCAGTTGTATGCAGGAGCTTAACAGCCCGGTAATTAGAGTTCTTAGGAGTCCAGGCAGTTCAGGTCAGCATGACAGAGCCAGAAATCCAGGGCAACAATCCATGGTAGCATGGTCATCAAATGAAGAAAGGTACAAGGTTCTATGGAAACACGAGCCAGGAATCAAGAGACGAAAGCGTTGCTTACTTCAGAATTGTTGGTTGTCAGCAATGAACTTCCTTAGGGAATTGCTGGGATATTTTATGGTCTGGCAGCCTCCCATAGATGTTGCCTAATTAATAAGCATTTCCTATTTAAGCGTTCTGAGCGCCATAGTCCCTCCCTTTCTCGTCTGCCTTTGGCTGTGGTAGGTGCTGCCAAGTCCATGGCTGTGTGCTGAAGCTGCTGCAGAATGTATCACTGTCTGTATTAAGAACTGTCACGTCCCCCTGCCCTTCTGCTTCACTGCCTGTGTCAGAGTCTGAACCTGGGTCCTGGGAAGGAGGCATGATGATCCTATCTGTAGGCAGAGAAAATTCAGGAACAATTTTGCTGACTTGAACCTGACTTCCAATACTCAAATCACTGTGCACATTGTCTATAGTGTTACCTTACCAAGTTCCTATAGACTCTCATTGGGATCCACAACTGGATTTAGAGCAAGGTCTTCCCACACCAGTTTTCTCAGCTGCGTTCCTGTGGCAAGCCACTTGAGCCATACAGTCCCCTTCACAAATGAATAAACCTTCTGATGGGGGCTGCCTGGATACATTAGAAATTCTCTTTGCTAAACAAATATCCTTGTTCATCTGAGCCCTCCCTTTCTCTAGGGTTAGCATATTTTGAGAAGTTTAAAAAAGGAGGATACATTCATTGACTACTTCAAGCCATCAATCGCTGTGATGATGCTCACTTTCAATGTTCCTGCTATGTGGAGCTGTGATAATTGCTACCCTAAATGTTCCAAACCCTCATTGTATTTAATAGAAATTTTACCTTTCTCCCTTCTCTGCCTCCTCTGGCAGCCTCCTCACCTGCTCCACCAAGCTACCTCATCACACCTGTGCAACTAGACAGTCCTGGATCTGTTCTAGTTTGAACCAACTGTTGGCGCTAGCCTTATCCATTCAACTTTATTATCCATGCTGATTTGCCTTTACATTGAGTTACCTTTAACTGTGTTTTACTCTTTACAAGGCATTTGTTTCTTAATGTTCTAACACAGCTGTAGAACTCATCTCTGTGTGGAAAATGTCTCAGCCTCAACCCATAATCCTTCCTCCCATTCCAAGTCTTCCAGAACAAACAGAGGGCACCTGCTGCAAGAAAGAGGCCTGGTAAGTCAACAACTGAGCAGCAGGGAAGCTGCCACCAAGGTTATTACAAAGCCAAGAGATGAACAGCAGGTGATTTCCCCATGGGCCTGCAGCTGGACAATGTGCGAAACCAATACTGGACTAGAGAGAGGTCTTTTGGTCCAGATGTTCTTCAAGCTGATGTTCTCCATTGACAGGAGGTAGTTATGCAACTCATGACATGGGGCATTCTTTGATGAGCGTTTCCCAACAAGACCAGAGAGCATGGGCAGTACGAACTGGTGGACAGACTCAGAATTAGGCATGGAAATCATGGTCATAAATATTCAAGAATTGGTCAAAAATGTGTTTCTCAAGTGACAGTAAACACTGATGAGAAAAATCCTGGACAGATAAGAATCTTTCCTGTTCGGAACTTATTCTATGCAAAATTACCACACCCTTTGTCCAGGCTGACTAGGGCTTTTGAAAGCTAAAATCCCAAACACCTGGAGGACCAAAGTTTCTGAACCACCATCCCATCCCTAACGTAGACTCAGAAACTTGGATAGTTCAGACTAGGTCTATTTCCATCCTACACTGTTGATAGTGCTATTATTCCACTTCCAACATCCTGTGGAATTCTGAGGTTTATAGTTTCCTTAGGCCAAAGAGTTCTCTGGCTGAGAATTCTAAAGACCCCTCCTTAAACTACGAAGCCTAGAGTTCCATAGGAAGTTGAAAGTGGAATGAGAGCACTATGACAGGGTAGTGTAGAAGTGGCCGAAGATCTGGGGCAGATTCTTTGCCTCGCTGACATGGAGGCCACCAGCACTGGCATCTCACACATACACACACACTGGTTTGTAAAGGATAGCAAGTAATTGAAACATAGCGAGGTGGGTGGAGAGAGAGGTTAGACAGACCGAACATGGAAGCCCTCCCCTTTCTTCTTCGACACATTAAAACCTGCTCCACAAGTGCTCCCCACCCATGAAAATCAAGTGTCTGTGGTCTCTTTTGTACCGCAAAGTATTTCTCTGTGGGAAGACAGTCTTTAATATTCCCAGAGAAAGGACAGGCCTGGAAGCAAGTTTAAAGAGAAGGAGTGACTCTCTCATTTGGAAGGGAGGTTACTCCTCTCCTGTGCAAGACCATCCTTGAAGGGGAAGGAGGAGCATTCGGATACAATGTAGGAGGAAAGAGTTCTTAAAAAAATAATAAAACAGGGTAAGGAGAAGAAAAAGAAGAGGAGGAGGACGCAAAAGTCTTCTTGGTGGCAGGCAGAGCTGAAGGGCTCAGTTGGGAGTCCTGGTAGGGACCCAGATAAATGTAACCGAAATAAAGGAGGTCTTTAATGCGCACATCTTCGGCAAAGACTACCGAACAACATCCATCATTCTCCTGCCAGGAAAAGTGTTCTTTTTTTATTAAAAAAAATTGCTTCTCTTTCAGCTCTGATGTGGCGCGAACACCCTGGGGTGGTTTAAAGCTCTTTCAATGACTTAAAGTGCCTTAACGCTAATGTTTACGCTTAAAGTGCTTTGCTCTGCCGAACGCGGGGGTCTAGCCTAGTGTTTTCCAAGAAAGTGTATTATCAGAAATTTTGTGTTTCCATACTTCTCTCTCTTTCTCTGTCTCAATCTCTCTCTTTCACAAACACACACATACATACACTCTATCATATTCTTCCCAATAGACAAAGAAGATGCCAGTGGTGCTACGTGCATCTATAACGTCGCTGTTGTGGTAGTCGGCCTCCAAGTCATTTGTGATTTAAGGAGATCCTAATGCAAACCTGTCATAGCCCATTTCCACACTAGCCTGTTCTAGCGCTATGATTCCACTTTCAACCTCCTATGGAATCCTGGGGTTTGCAGCTTCGGGAGGGGCCGGCCGGCCCCTCCCGAAGCTGCAAACCCCAGGATTCCATAGGATGTTGAAAGTGGAATCATAGCGCTAGAACAGGCTAGTGCGGAAATGGGCATAGGGTTTTCTTGACAGAATTTGTTCAGAGAGGGTTTTGCCTTTGCTTTCCTCCAAAGCAGAGGCCGTTTCTGCCCCACACTGTTATAGTTTGTAGTTTACTGAGGCCCAAGAGCTCCCTGGCTGAAAATTCTAAATGCCCTTCTCTAAACTGCAAATCCCAGAATTCCACAGGATGTTGAAAGTGGAATAATAGCACTATAACGGTGTAGTGCAGAAATGGCCTGAGTGTGACTTG
Source organism: Cyclura pinguis (assembly GCA_030412105.1). Taxonomy (NCBI): domain Eukaryota; kingdom Metazoa; phylum Chordata; class Lepidosauria; order Squamata; family Iguanidae; genus Cyclura; species Cyclura pinguis. The sequence goes on from CM059608.1 coordinate 5,469,303, forward strand.
CTCAGGTTCACCCAGTAGATTTCCACGGTCAAGCGGGGATTGGAACCCTCATCTCTCAACGTTCTAGCCCAACGTTCAGACCACTACGCCACATTGGCTCAACTTTATATAACATATTAATTTGGTATTAGAAAAATCTTTGGCATTATTAGACACATGTTCTTTTAAGTTACATCTCTGCAATGTGACATTTAACTGAGGGTCAACGTGGTTGGGTCCTGCATGCTCTTACTTTTGCTAAAAGATTTATACTTCACGTTTGAAAAGATAAACATTCTTCATTTTTCTTTCAATGGCTAGAAAACTTTACAGTTTTAGCTATACCTGAGCATATATTTTATGACATCAACTGCAAAAAAGTGTGTGCGATTTTGCTTAAAATATGGTCAGCTTACATGCATGTGGAAACCTAGACCACATTCATGTCTATTATTATTATTATTATTATTATTATTATTATTATTATTATTATTATTGCTGCTGCTGCTGCTGCTGCTGCTACTAGTACTACTGCTACAGTTAGCTCTCCACATTTGTGGGTTTCACTTTTGTGGATTTGATTATTCGCAGATTATTTGCTGTCACCTCTGCTGCCTCCCTAGCCCATTTTAAATAGGGACTGCAAGCCTCCTGAGACCGAGAAACTGCAAACGAGTCTTGTTAGTCCCTATTAAAAATGGTGTGGGGCAGCGGTAGGGGTGGCAGTAAGCCCCCCAGCCCCCCACTTCCGCCTCTTGAAGGAAAGCTGATACCTCAAAGGAATCCATGGTGAGTTGAATATATCATACTTTTTTGTGTGTTGAATATGATTTGGGAGGGCCTTGAGTTATTCACGGTTTTTCCACTTCCATGGGGTCCTGTGCCCCTAACCGTAGCAAATGTGGAGGGATGATTGTACTGCTATCCTGCCTTCTTCCCAATTCAGGACTCAAAGAAATAGTTGAAAAGTGATAAGTGATAAGCTGAAAGTGATAAACTACCCCGCAAATTAAAACCAGTTTAGACTGTAAGCCATAGAAAGCTCAACAGTATAACAAAAATAATAAATAGATTGTTGCAGCCTTGTTCACTGGTGGGAGGGGGCTCGAAACATTCTCCTTGTGTCCCAATTGGCAGCTAAACAAATCTCCTTCATCCAGTGTGGCTGCTGGTTTTTAAGGAGAGTGGGAGACATAGGCCATTTCCGCACTAGAGTGTTATAGCGTGATGATTCCAGTTTCAACATCCTATGGAATCCTGGGGTTTGCAGTTTCGGGAGGGGCCACCTGGCCCCTCCCGAAACTGCAAACCCCAGGATTCCATAGGATGTTGAAAGTGGAATCATCGCGCTATAACACTCTAGTGCGGAAATGGCCATATTCATAGTCTTGATGAATACAGAGTAGTTATGGATCCATAACTCTAGGTTACAAAATTGCAATACGGAACACCAGTTCGCAACCACTTATCGTTTTGGATTCCATATGGGAGGAAAACCGCGTATTAGTACGTACCTATGAGCTCTAGGGGCCAAGAAGGGTAACATTATGTATGATGACAGGACATCACATATGTGCTATAACTACCCGTTGTGAGATGCGTAGGAACCAGGCCAGCGTTGAGGGTCACCATTTTTTTTTTTTAACATAATGGCTAGTGTCACTCCAAGTTTTGTATTTCACGTGAATGAATATCATGAACTGATCTTACCTTTTAACAAAATGGACTGGGTCACTGGGAAAACTTGCCTACATCTTTATATCCAAAATATCTATAAATAATTAGTTATAAGGGCCCTTCCTTTGCCTTCATTTTGTGGGCCTAATTTAGGTGCTTTATCAAAATGATTTAAAAGGACTCTCGCATGAGGAAGCCATATTTCATATCTTTTATTTATTGGAGCCTTCCAACAGTGTGTGTTCTAATGCATGTCCTGACTTTTTGCCAAAGCTGTCCATCGAAATGTTTGAGATTGGAGCAGCCCTTTCCTGGGGAGTTATATTTATGAGATTCTTCATATTAATAACAGACCAATTCATCAAAATAAATCTTTCCCAGAGGGATATAAATCTCTCCCCCAACACCCCCAGCCAGTAAAATTCCCCTAACCAACAGCTAGAAACTGGATTGCATCCTTACCCAAGTAAACTTCTGCCAACCCCCTCCCATCCCCAAACCTGTTAGTTTCCGGAATTGGTGAAAACAGTCCATACTTCAGCTGTGCAGAATTTTCTTCTGTAACCCTTGTAATGGTTGACCTTCATGATGCATTTTTATTTTTGTTCACTAAATGCAAAAATGCTCCACGCCTATCCGTCCATCTATAGTTATCAGTGTCCCAAGTATGGTAATTGACAATAAACACTTACAAAGATAGATATGGGCATTCCTATCATTCAACTGAAGGAGCAGATGGAGTTCACACCCTTTGGAGTTCCATTATGAGGCAACAGGCTGCCATTTATTCAAAGTGCAATTTAGACACCTATGGGAAAATAAAAGCCCAACAGGACTTATCACTAGAGATGTACATACAACATTAATTCATTGTTATATTTTTACCAGCAGGGAGGAGTAACATTTGGAGACATTTTCCAACTTATCTTATTTTTCACAAATTCACAGGAATGACTGCCATTTCTGCAATGTACACTGCTGAATTCTTTTTTTTTTTAAACGGTGGTTTCAAAGAGTTTGAACAGCATCCACTTTTAAAGTCCACAAGCCACTCGTGCACGTCCACGATTCACTTGCACAGTTTGGACATCCACAAGTGAAGAGAGACAGGCCCTTTCTGCTCCACCCTCCCAGCTTGCCACAGGGATGGGAGAAGGATGGGACCACGACGATGCTTACACATGATGTCCTTGTGGTCCCGTCCTTCTCCCTTCCCCAGGGGACATGATCACACCATAAATCATTGATGAGTTTTCCCCATCAATAACCAGCAATCACGCTACCATCCCTCTATGCTCCCATACTTACTTTCCCTGAGAGGTGTTGGAAGCACAATGGCTGCACTGCCTGCCCCAGCACAGCCTAGGACAGTACCTAGCTGCACGGCAGCAGGAAGAGGCACGGCCATCGCACCTCCTGGATCCTGGAGGCAGCCAGTGCAGAGAGGAGTGCTCCTGTTGTGCTCCCCTCCCAGCAGAGCTGATGCCAAGACCCACACTAGATGCCTTTGCAATGAAGTAAGATGGAAAAAGGGTCACAGACAGACAAACAGAAAGAGAGACGGATAGTAAGTAAGGTAAAGCTCTTATTCTATCAGTTCAATTAATCAGTTTAAAGTCTGACATTTGCAATGAGCAATGAGCAGATTTTTTTAAAAAATTGAGTCAATTTTAACAGCTGAACTTGCAGAACTACTGTTGTTGTGTGCCTTCATGTCACTTCCAACTTTGGGCGACTCTAAGGTGAGCGTATCACAGGGTTTTCTGGGACTGAGAGTACGGTACACCCAAGGTCACCCAGTGGGAACTGAAGCCAGGTCTTGAGGGTTGTAATCCAATGCTCAAATCATGCTGGTTGTCTACAAAACTTTGGCCATTTCTGCCCTGCACTGTTACCGTGCCATTATTCCACTTTCAACATCCTGTGGAATTCTGGGGTTTGTAGTTTAGGGAGGCTAAAGAGCTCTCTGACTGAGAATTCTAAATGCCCCTCTCTGACAGTTTCCTAACAGATTCCTAACAGTTTTAGCTTTCATAGAATTTCCCAAAAGGGCTAACACTCTGGGAAACTCTAACTCTCAACAGAAGCCACATGTGCAATTGAATGCACAACCAAATAGAGATATGCATCCACAAGTGATGCACATCAGAATGCAATATACATGTGCACTGGAGCACAAGGTGACTCTATGTACAATGGTACCAGGTGCAATTCTACTTCTGCAACTGTGAGATCTATAAATTTAGAGATTCATAAATTTAGAGATTTCCCATCAGATGAAAATGTCAAACCACTTCTATAGGGAAGTTCACACATGCATAAGGCACCAACAAAATTCTAGCCTAGATAGACAGACAGACAGATAGACAGACAGACAGACAGACAGATAGATAATAGGTAGACAGGTGAATCAATTAATCAATGAATCTCTTTCTGGCATTCTGTATGCATAGGGATGCCAGTAGGTTTGAAGTGTGGCAGTGGCAGGCATGCACATGCAATCTCCTTGATGTCCTCACATGTGCATCAGCTCCACTTCAGACTTCCATGTGTTCTGCACAAAAATCCATACTTAGGAAAATAACTTTACGGGCCAACAGGTTCCCAAAATTCCCAGCAATCCACAGCTGATTAATCAGTCTGCAGACTTATAGACAAGCTAAAAAGTAACTTTTCCAAACTCTGCAAACAAGAAAAGAAAAAAAAAAGGAAGGAGGCTTCCTAGGGGCTTCTCATCTGAATATATTTATAAGCCTTCCCATAAGTTGTTCGTAGAAGCCTCCATGCCCCCCTTTGGCAAGAAATAGGCCATCCTTTGGACCCCTTGTGGCTCAGACACAGGCCATTTCTGTCCTACAGTGTTACTGTGCTATTATTCCACTGTCACATCCTGTGGAATTCTGGAGTTTGTAGTTTACTGAGACCAAAGAGCTCTCTGGCTGAGAATTATAAAGGCTCCTCCCTCAACCGCAAACCCCAGAATTCCACAGGATGTTGAAAGGGGAATAATAGCACTATAACAGTGTAGGGCGGAAATGGCCACAGTTTGGAAAATAACGTTCTAGACTATAGCTTCTTGAATCCCCAAGCCTTCATGGGGAATTCTGGGAGATGTAGTCCCAGAAAGCAATGTTTCCAAAGTTTGGCCTTAAATACAGATCAAAGGCAGAATACAAATCAGATCAATGAATCAATCAATAGGTTAACACACAGTTTTATTCTGATATGAGGACAAAGGAAGGTTATATACTCTCCAGTGGAACTTTGGGTATGTTCAGAGCCACAGGCCACTGTTTCATCCATTTCCCCTTAATTCATCTTGGATTTTTCACATCATTCGTAATGATTTACACATCATCATGTTGTCTAAGTTAGATTTTAACTGATCAGTAGGAAACAGCTTTGGAGTGGGAGAAACCTGCACATTACAGCAAAATGAATGCAGCCTACTGAAAATAATGTTCTGTTTCAAATGCCTCTTCCTGCAAAAAAAGGTCTCTAAATAAAATTAAACATATTTTTTTTCTTTCAAATTGCAGTTTGTGCATGATGGGCACCTGTGAGAACAACAATGTATATTCCTACACATTTTCAAAAGCAAATGAAGCAGACGATTTAAAAAAAAAAAAAAAGAGCATAATCAGGGGCAATCTAAGACATTTTGCTACCCGAAACAGAACAGCAAACACCCATACCATTCATTTAAGCCAAGGTGTGTTGTACGCAAAGCCAACCAAGTTCTTTTGGTGCATAAGAATGAAATCAAATAGGCACCTTTCTCCACCTGGTATTAAAAAAAGAATACATCAATAATCAATCAAATAATCAACCATTTGTTGCCCTTTCATAATACCCCAAATTTGCTGCCCAAGGCTGTTGCCTCACCCTGCCTGATGGTAGGACTGGCCCCATGCGCAATACATTCTTGTCTTTCCATAATGATGCAGGCAAAATTACCCATTAAATGTGAAGCGGGCATAAAAGCTCCTCTGAACATCAAGTGACGGATCAAAAGGAAGGGGCGATAACTTTTCCGCAGGAACAAGCCACGCCTCTCGAAGTTAGAGAACAAGGGCAGGCAGTCTGCATTTTAACTACCTTTCCCTGACTTAAAACAAGATTCTTGAGTCCCCTACTGAGTCAGGTACTAGTAGCTACAAAGATCCCCGGCTCCATTTCTCTTCTTTATCCCCTTTGCTTTTCTCTTACAAATGACATTTCCCTCACCAGTTCCAGGTGAATTGAAGCTGGGGTTTTTTTTTCCTGTTGTTTAAAAAAAAAAAAGCAGGGGAAGGCAAATCCTATTCATGTCTTTTTAGACTACTGAGAAGAGAGTGTAGTTTGCAAGCACTTTCCATGGTGCTGCAAAGCGTATGGAGCTCTGTCCACAGGCACAAAAAACAGGCTGGGGGGGATAACTATGGGCGAGGGGGAATAAAGGCATTGAACCTCCCCATAAGAATTCTATCCCCCAAAATGAAATTTCCCATCTGTCCTCAGATTTCTAGCACCACAGACAGTGATATCTTAAAAAGCATTCACGCCTAGATCTCTTGTGTTTGCTGTTTGTACTCCCTCGTTCATGCTTCCTGCCTTTGCAGGCCTAAATTGTATTTCTAAACACTCAAGAGTTTTAAGTTACTGCAAGGCTAGGCATTTGGGGAGTAAAAGAAAATTTCATTGAGGGGAGAGTTCTTATTTGTTGTTTTTAAGAGCTTTTTAAATAATCTTTAAATGCATTCTATTCTTTTACTGAGTACAGTGGGCCCTAAATATTTGTGCGTTTGACTTTCACAGATGCGATTATTTGTGAGTTTCTCCAACCTCTGCCTGCCCCACCACAAATGCTTCCTTTCCCTTTTGGTAATTCCGGTCAGGCTGTGCAGCCACTTAAAAATTCGCCTCTGGTTCTTCTCCTTCTCCACCAGCCGCTGCCTGACCAGCTAAGCACAGCTCCAGCCCAGTTTCTCAGCACCATAAACCTTCTCCCAATGCCACTCCACACCCACGGAAGGAGATAAGCAAGAGAGAGGAAGCATGGAGCCACCACGCCGCCACCCCCTCCCTTTCTTTCTCCTTTCCCTGATCTGGTTTGGACTCTGGATGTCCACGGTCCCCGCCACGCCTCGGCCCCCTCCCCACGGACAGACACATTTTGCAAGGGTCCTGTGCCCCTAACTCTAGTGAATGTGGAAGGCCAACGGCAATTGTTTTCATACTGTAAATAGCTTAATTCTATTTTAATATTCATTTTTAGTATGTTTTAATTGTATTGTTCTTTTAAATTGTGAGCTGCTTTGAATCCCAATTTTAGGGGGAAAACAGGATAGATAGATAGACAGACAGACAGACAGACAGACAGACAGATAGATACATACATACATACATACATACATATACATATACATATACACACACACACACACACACACATATACACACACACACACACACACATACATACATATCCCCTAATGTCCTCATTTTGCTCCCTCCCCATAACTACACACCTGGACACCACCTTTGGACGGTAGAGCTTCATGCCGCAATCTTCACTTCCCAAGGACCAGTCCATATTGCAGCCAAGCCAACAATTTGTTTAATTTTTGTTTTGGGTGGAGGGTTTTTTGAAGCAAATTGGGCAATTTGGTAGTTATGTGGATAATCTGGATATCGTAGCCAACCTGTAGTAAGAGGATGGCAGAAGTTTCCATCTAACAACACATGGAGAATCACCCCGATACAGAGTATGATCACTATAAAAGGTTTCATTTTTAACGTATATCCGGTGTGAACTCCTTAGAGCCATTATTTGTACCAAGGGCTCTTGGGATGAAGTGGAACCTTGTTGTTCAAAGCTGGAAGCTAGGTGAAGCCATAGTTTTGTAAGCATTCAAGCCCCAACCAATATAAGAAGGGATGGGGATGTTCAGTGACTGGTAGGCAATATGATGCCTTGGGCCTAGATAGGCCTGGTACAAATATTTGGCATCTGACCATCTTTCCTTGTCCATTTGATGGAGTAGCTCATTTCTGCCTCTACTTCAAGGCAACAGCTGAAGTCCAAAGCCCATCAATCCAACAGTTCAGGTCAGGTCAGGAATCCTGGGATGGGGAAACCATGTTCCAGGTTTAAGTTTTGGTTGACCCTGCCCCCTGCCCCCTGGTGTAGCTTCAGCCACTTGGAACTGGTGAAAACAAATGTTACTTGCAGAGCAAGTGAGCAGACTGGAGTGAATCATCAGGCTGTGTGGGGAAGCCTGAGATATTTCCAGGGTGAAAACATTGGAAGCTCGGCCTGATCACTTTTGACAAGCTCATTGTGGCGCTGTACAATTGGAACCATTTGTGCTGCTTTATTAATGTAATGAAACCTATCCTCCAGCAAAAACAGAAACCAAAGGTTGACACAAGAGCTGAAGGGCAAAGTGAAACCAGATCTGCTTGGGGATCTCTTAAAGAAGATGGAAAGCTAATAAAATCCAGCCTTCTTCCCAATCTCTCTCTCTTTCTCTGTCTCCTTTTCTGCCACTTAGCTTCACTTGCCCACCGTTCTCCATCAGGTTTTGAGAGAATAGTCTTGCCTTTCCAAAACTAATTGACTCCATCAGTTCCCTGATCTTGGATGGGCAACATTTTTTCATCCAACGTAAGAGCATGGTAGATTGGAAACTACATCTTTGAGTATTCCAAGGTCGGTGGGGACAGCTGTTCTGGGTTTTAGTTCAAATTTTACAGGGGTTGTCCAAGGTTCTGGAGCTATTTAGGAGTCAGGGATCAGCACTTTGGATAACATCTCTAAAGTCTGGACTGAAACCCCCAGGAGATTCATCAGAAGCGCTGATGTCCAGACCTTTTGTATTCTTTTCACTCCAATATATATATATATATAGAGAGAGAGAGAGAGAGAGAGAGAGAGAGAGAGAGAGAGAGAGAGAATGTGTGTGTGAATATATATACACACACACACACACACACACACACACACATGTGTGTGTGTGTATACACACACACACAGATACACACACACACATACAGAGGGAGAGAAAGTGTGTGCCTGTTCGTGTCTGTTTAATAAACAAACCACAAGTTGCTGTTTTGTTGTAGTTCAGCCAACTGGGCAGCCTATGTGTATGAAATAGGCTGTTCTGGGTTTTAGTTCAAATTTTACAGGGGTTGTCCAAGGTTCTGGAGCTATTTAGGAGTCAGGGATCAGCACTTTGGATAACATCTCTAAAGTCTGGACTGAAACCCCCAGGAGATTCATCAGAAGCGCTGATGTCCAGACCTTTTGTATTCTTTTCACTCCAATATATATATAGAGAGAGAGAGAGAGAGAGAGAGAGAGAGAGAGAGAGAGAATGTGTGTGTGAATACACACACACACACACACACACACATGTGTGTGTGTGTGTGTATACACACACACACAGATACACACACACACATACAGAGGGAGAGAAAGTGTGTGCCTGTTTGTGTCTGTTTAATAAACAAACCACAAGTTGCTGTTTTGTTGTAGTTCAGCCAACTGGGCAGCCTACGTGTATGAAAGAGACTGCCATTACAACAATCCTAACAAATTATTTTTATTATTAGGAGTAGGAGTGGGAGTAGTATTGGAAAAGAGGTTGTGAAAGCCAGCATGGTATAATTGTGTTGGACTAAGGCCATTTCTGCCTTACACTGTTATAGCGCTATTATTCTACTTTCAACCTCCTGTGGAATTCTGGGATTTGTAGTTTACTGAGGCTAAAGAGCTCTCTGGCTGAAAATTCTAAAGACTCCTCCCTAAACTGCAAACTCCAAGATTCCACAGGATGTTGAAAGTGGAATAATAGCACTATAACAGTGTAGGGCAGAAACAGCCTGAGTTCAAAGTGCAAAAGTAGTTGCACTTAATTAATTCAGCTGAAGGGAGAAGGCAGGAGGGGGCAGAATCTTGCCCTTCCCTGGAGTGATCTTTTCATTTGACTTTAAAGACAAATAATGTAAAGACTTTAAACCATTAGAGTTCATTAAAAGATTATAGACACACCAATAAAAAAAATACAAGACACCAGGGATTGCTCATCCTAGTCAGTTTCTAAATGTCTGACAACATAAGAGTATTTTGACTTGCCAGCAGAAGGACAATAAGGCACGGGCATCCTAGCGTCCCTAGAGAAGGTATTCCAAAATTTGGGAGCAGCCACCAAGAAAGCCTTCTTCCTTGTTCCCACCAAATGAGTCTAAGGAGGTTGTAGAACAGAGGGAAGGAACTCCCTTGAAGATCTTAAGAGTTCTCAAAGCCTCATAAAGGCAGATAAAATCCTTCAAAATCCAGCTTTTGGACAATTTGGGGGCAAAAAAAGTACCTGAAAACAGGCCTGAAAAAGAATTGTAAAATGTAAGCTGGGTCTGAGGCCTTTGATGGGCTTCTGGGGGCTTCAGGGGCTCTACTTCGGGGTCCAAAATCTGCATGCACACGTTGCCCACCCCTGAGGTGCCGGACTGGACTGTGGATTAGCATCAAGACAGTCTGAGCCGTTGTCTTGAATGGTTTCTCAATGTCACAGGTAGCAAAGCAAGGCCATTTCCACACTACACTGTTATAGTGCTATTATTCCACTTTCAACATCCTTTGGAATTCTAGGGTTTGTAGTTTACTGAGGCCAAAAAGCTCTCTGGCTGAGGATCCTAAATATCCCTCCCTAAACTGCAAATCCCAGAATCCCACAGGAGGTTGAAAGTGGAGTAATAGCACTATAACAGCGTAGTGCGAAAACGGCCCAATTGGCAACATAAATTGATTGAGAGGGGGAGAGATAATGAGTTAACTAAAACTTTACGGTAGATCATTTAAAAATGCATTTTCCTGTTGCTTTCAGAACAGCTTCAAAGTTTGATCTAATTTTGCTTCCACATACAACTAGTTAAAATAACACACACACACACACTTTGATTTTTTTTTTTAGTTTCTTTTTTAAAAAAAGTAATCTAACTTTAAAAGGAGCAGGTGGAAACGCAGCTAAACAGACCTCTGAGGTCAGTGAGGAGGAATTTCAGAGTCCAGTTAACTCATTACATTTAAGTGGAAAATAGGGGGATGAAAGCTTCGTTTAGGAAGAATTAAGGAAATACCTAGGAATGAGTTTACAAAGTGAAATATTTTCTCTCAAAGCCCAAAGGTTAGCAGGTTGGTTTCCACCATCTGTGACTGATTAAATACATTCGAGGGGACAGGTGGCTTTAGGAAATGGAATACTTAAAGAGCTTTTAAAATATTTGCGGCACTCGGACATGGTTATTGGATCCATTCTCACCGACTCCTATTCGGTAAGAAGGTGATTTGAAAAAATACCACCTTTTCCCAGACCATAACCATATTTTCTCATAATTATCTTGAGGGCAAAATGCTACAATTAATATGTCACCAAGCATGTTAACACTGCCTCCTACTTACTAACATTGATGGAAACAGCTTAGATTTCAAATAGTTTAACTAATTGCAAAGTTTAAGGTTGCTGTTCCGAGCATAAAAACGGTGCCGTTCTAAGTACTGAAGTAAGTCCAGCTGAGCTTGATTGCAGTGTGTCCACACTACACAGCAGTTTGATACCACTTTAACTACCATGGCTGTGTCCTATGGAATCCTAGGATTTGTCTTTGACAAATTACTTTGGGTTGTCTGCTACAGAGCTTTAGTCCACTCTTCAGAACTACAGATCTCAGGATTCCATGGGATGGAGCCATGGCAGTTAAAGCAGTATCAAACTGCAGTAATTATGCAGTGTGGAAGGGTCCCAACTGGTCAAACAATTATAGCTATATAGTGCAGACATAGTCTTACTTACTTACTACTTAACTGTTTATAGGATTGCACGCTAACTTGAAAGTAAAGCCCATAAAAAATGAAGAAACTTTCAAACATATTGGCTGGATCTTCATGGAACATTTAATGCCTGCAACTCATATGTTATGAAATTTGATTTCAATGTTTGATAATGATTTTTGACAAGAAGCATGTAATGCTGTTCCACATTTGACAGGATGAGATAGTCAGCATTCAATAAGAGTTAATATTTGATAGCAACTTGATGGTTGTCAGGCAGTGATGACGCAGTCACCCATTCACCAGGGGACACCAACAGGTGAAGTATTCAACCTAAAAATTCTAAAGTAAACTGTCATAGCTACTATCCCAAATTCAAGTCATAAAATTAAGCTGGACATCTGAAATTCTTACCTGTCAAGGAATAGATTAATATCTGTTTCCTATCAGTGTCATGCTTTCCACTGTAATTCCATTGTGTTCCATTTCTGCATTCATTTGTACTCCCCAAAAGAAATTCTTGAAATGCATGAACATCTATATTTAAATATGTATTTATACAGGAGTACCTCTTTATTTATTAAAATGTGTTCCCTCTCAGAATAGTCATCCCATGTTTATCTTTGACCAAAACACTATTTCCATAAATATTTTCTTTCAAAAGTACAAAGTTAAATGTGTACTTTGATAAGTTTGTGTTTTTACCGTAGTTCCATTCCATTTCCACATCAATCTGCACATTAAAAAAAAATATAGTCTCAAACCACACTTTGCAAAGAAGAACCTAAGTAGGTAAGTCAGGTACCTGTTCTTCCACTACATTATACATTCATCTGCATATAATGGTTATTTCCAGAAAAAACATTGACAATGGCCATTTCTGCACTAGACTGTTATAGCGCTATTATTCCACAACCTATGGAATCCTGGGGACCCTAAATTTCCTTCCATTCAGGGAGTGACATTTGGAATTCTCAGCCAAGGAGCTCTAGCGTCTCACAAAACTACAAAACCCAGCAGTCCAGAGGATGTTGTCACGGCAGTTAAAGTGGAATACAGAGTGATCATTGTGTAGACTGAAAGAGAAATCAGTCTCAGATGGTGTTCCATTTCTCTTGCCCCATTGGACTCAGTGAAGTCAGCCAGACGCCATCTGTGCAGCCTTAGATCTTAAGCCGTATAACTCCACCATGAGCTATATTTCTTGCTAATTCTAAGCCCTGTGCAACCACCTTGTGTGATGGTTTTACAAACAGTCTTGGAGAGAAGAGACCATGATCATGATTACACCACTCCACATCCTCAGTATCCTTATATATGAGGGATGTCCAACTTCCAAAGATCAGGGGTCCACATTGGACTTCAAACAATATACATCAAGGGCCTCATCACCACCAAATTTGCCTCTGTGACTGCTCAAATTTAGCAGCAATTGTGGCAGTTCTTTGTGGTACAGGAAAGTACTAAACCATGCTCCTTTACAGAAATGTCCTTCAGGGCCATGGGATGGAGTGTCTACTTCCCTTCTGGAAATAACAACAAAGGACGAAACTGCACAATTTCAGTAGTAAGGTGATGTGGAAACGGCCACTGATTCTACAGCGGCAGAAGTGTTGTGGGTACTGCAATGTAGGACTAAAAAGAGGCTACGTTTGGTCCACATGTCACACACTTCCCATTCCCATTCCAGTCATATATTGCAGAATATTTGTGCAGGGGGGTCTATGTGTGGAAACAAAACAAAAATGTGTGTGTGTGTGCAAATTGATGCTTTCAGGAGCAGTATCAATTCAACAGATGCTTCCTAGGGAAGTGTCAATACAGCAGCTCACCACTTGCTGCTGACCATAAAAAATCCTGATTTTTCATAACCAGAAGGAAACCTCCCTAACCTTCAACTGTCTTGATTTGGCAGGGAGCTGGCACTCCTGATTAATCCTCTGTTGTCCCACTTTTTCAACTGCGTTCAAAATGACCAAGGCCATTTCCGCACTACACTGTTATAGTGCTATTATTCCACTTTCAACCTCCTGTGGAATCCTGGGGTTTGTAGTTTACTGAGGCCCAAGAGCTCTCTGGATGAGAATTCTCAAGGCCCCTCCATAAACTGCAAACCCCAGGACACTGGAGAGCAGAGTTCAATTCCCCGCTTGGCTATGGAAAGCCACTGGGTGACCTTGGGCACCAAACCCCATGACAGGTTCACCTTAGGGTCACCATAAGTCAGGAATGAATTGAAGGCACACAACAACAACTACTACTGGAAAGAGGAACATGATCAGTGTTCCAGTGTTGTATCTATAACAGACCTCAGTGAAACAGAGTTTGGCTTCTCAATTAGCGCTCCAAAGCATCTCAAAAAAGGGTCCCTTGTAAAAATAATTGCTTGCGTGAAAAGACTTTTCCAAAATTGGTGTTTGCTAAGCTGCCCCTGTGCTAAGGACGCCAGTGCTCTCAGCCTGGCCTTAGTCCAGCTGATTTTCCTAGAGGAGGATGTCTCCCCCACTCCTTCACACTCCATTCCATCTCCCTGTCGGATGTTTCCTCCCACACTTCTCCCGAGCTGGGCTACATTTTTGATTTATGAGACTTTGCTAAGATGCAAATCCTCTTTGCTTTCCTTTTGTAAAGCCCTGTTTTAGTACTCTGCATTGTTAAGGAAAAGAAATGGATTCTCTTGTTGAAAGGGTGGCTACACATCACCACACAAATGTCAAGCTTCTAGGAAACCACTTTAAAACACGCACGCACGCACACACACACGCACACACACACTTCTTATAGGCTTATGAAACATCAGTACTGAGAGGATGGTACATCCTTTGTCTTATGTAGCATTACTTTGATCATGATTTTTGAAAACAACTTTGCCTACCTACCATTTACTAAGACAAAAGCAATTGAGTTGGCAATAAATCTGCAAGAAGAGAACTCACTTCAACAGTGGATGGATGAAGACTGAAACAATTCAGAGAGGAGCCAAGGCGCAAGGTTTACAACGGCAATGAGATCTATGTGAAGTGGTGGGTCTCGCCTACTGCTTTCTTACACACTCTATATGTATTGTGGCTTCACAGTATAAATTTCTGTGTATGGATTTATGCATAAAATGTGTTGTGTAACCTTTGGGATGAACAGCAGGATTGCAGGACTGAACCATGACATTAAATTTGCAATCGAATGCACAACCTCATGTGCATGCACACCTACAATACACAATGTGCAACTATCCATGCACAATGTGCATACGCACACAACAGTATTGTATGTACAGCTTCATCACTGCAGCCCAGAACTGAATGCAGGCATTCTATGGTGGACAAAAATGTCCAACTGCCTCCGTTGGGGAAATTATCCATAAGGAAAGCCATTTCCGCCCTACACTGTTATAGTGCTGCTATTCTACTTTCAAAATCCTGTGGAATTCTGGGGTTTGTAGTTTACTAAGGCCACAGAGCTCTCTGGCTGAGAATTCTAAATGCCCCTCCCTAAACTGCAAACCCCAGCATCCCATAGGATATTGAAAGGGGAATAATAGCACTATATCAGTATAGAGTGGGAACGGCCAAAGACACCTATGGCATTCCAGTTGTTATATCCAAGTAGAGTGTATATAAATATACATAAGGGACACATAGGAAGGGGGTATCATAGTGGCCCTGTCTCAAACATTCACAGATACCCCCTTATTTTTTTCAGTGCCCAATTAAGTAGTGAGCAATGGCAGTTGGTAGCTTTCATGTCAATGAGATGGTGAATCTACTCCAAGCTTTTGTTGAAACAATAAGGAGCCATCCAAGGTCCTGGATTGTATACTTGAAAGAGGTTTCTCACACCTGATCATTTCACTTAAGTTCTGACCACCCCCTTACACCTATTTATATACTGTATTTAACCATAATATTTGAACAAAGCTATAGTCTCCAGAAATGGTTGTGTATTGGCTTGAAATCATCCTGGACTATTAGAATAGACATGGGAACATTTTGCATTGTATGTAAGAAACTGCTGCTCTCATGTATTGGGCTGAATTTATGCTACAGGTTTTTTTTAGTTGTCTCGTGTCCCACTTTCAGTAGAAAGGGGGAGCACAAATCTTAAAAATTAATCATTAATGATCACATAAAATAACAGGGTTTGTAGTGCGTTTCAAAAACTGCATGGCACCATCACCTCTTGAGCTCAGATGAGACCAACAAGACTGGCAGTAAAGCAGTAGAAAGGTATCCTCATTTCCTAGTACAAGTATACCTTTTGGGGGTCCAGGAAGGAGTAGAAATGGCTGACATCTTCCATATCTGTGGAAAACTGAACCCACTCTGTGCTTTAATCCAAACTTTACAAGAGGGGTCAACAGAATCATTCCAGGTCAGTGGAGTCTCCTTCCTTGGAGGTTTTTAAACAGAGGCTGGATGACCATCTATTGGGAATGCTTTGATGGTGGAGTCCTGCATGGCAGGGGGTCGGACTTGATAGCCGTTGTGGTCTCTTCCAGTTCCATGATTCTATGATTACATGGCTGATGCAATTTGCAGAATAATTGCTGTGCATGCATCCTCACCTTTGCAATCAATGACTGCGCTACCTTACAGTTACAGGGCTGGCCTGTTACCTATAAACTTCAAGTTTACCTTCCCTCCCCCAGATATTGAAATTTCGCCGTGTTCTGCTATCAGTGGTTGTCGATTCCACTACTTCCCACGTGCCCTGCTTCTGAGCTGTAGCATGAGTAATCTAATTTTCCTGCATAGCATGTTGCTGTTTGATAGACGGGTTGCCAAGGGACATTTCATGTGTCAGCATCAGTGGAAATGACTTCTGAAGAAAGCTCACACCCTTGCACAAGCATGGAATCCAAATGGCTGTGAGGCTTATCCATCCATTTGCCCCCAGTTTTACTCCCAGTTAATGTATTCCTTTGCCTCTGGCAGGAAAAAATCAGAGAGAATCTCGATTGAATACTGATATCAGCCAGGAGCAGGAAGGGGGGAATCCATAATTAGGAATATTCAGATGTTGAGCAACCGATCTTGCTGTTACATTGCTTGGTTAAACGTGGTGATGGCTGCTGGCTTCCACATCAGTCCATACATTAAGGGTGCTATCCAAGGTGCTCAACTCTCTCTACTCAAAAAAGTTCAGCATCTTGGACAGCTTTTTGAAAGTTAAGACCAAAGGCCACTCTGGTTTCACCACCTCACTGCCATAAAAACCATCGCCTTCTACTGATATATAGATTGAAATAGCATCAGAAGGAACCAAATCTCTTCATTAGATTCAAATGATGAGTAAATCTAGGTAACTGCTCCATATTCACAACCGCTACTTCGTCACAATTGTGATAGGATTTCCACAATGGTAACTCACTCCCCCAAGGTACTTTGCTGTGCATGAGAAGCATGTGGAGAGGAAAATTCCTTCTGCCAGTGATCAGAACATGGATGAATTATGCTTGGGTGGTGGGGGTCAGGCCAGGAGAGGTTTCTCAGTTAACTATACAGTCATCCCTCCACATTCGCTAGAGTTAGGGGCACAGGACCCCTGTGAAAGTGAAAAAAGTGAATAACTCTAGTCCCGTCCCCTCCAAACCATATTGAACACAAACAAAAGTATGATCACCATATTCAACCCCCCATAGATTCCTTTGAGGCATCAAGGTTCCTTCACAAGGCAGAACTGGGGGGCTGGCGGGCTTACTGCCACCCCTACCGCTGCCCCACACCATTTTTAATAGGGGCCTACAAGCCTCATTCACAGTTTCTCAGTCTCACGAGGCTTGCAGTACCTACTAAAAATGGCATAGGGAGGCATCAAAGGTGACAGCAAATAATCCATGAATTATCAAAACCACAAATGTGGAGGGCTGACTGTAGTTAACTAAACAGCTGATACACATTGCTTTTCTGTCTTATTGATTCAACGTTTTCAGATCCCTCTGCTTCTTCTAAAATTAGCTGGACCTTTGGCTGTGATCCAGCAGGGCTCTTTTTCACATTTGTGTCCATTCATTAATGCAAATATTCCAATGAACCCCAAGGATTTCCCATGTCTGACCACTTGTATGGATTACCAACGCCTCCTTCCACTCGTAAACCTTGCTTCTTTCGATGAAGGGACCAAAGGATTAAAAAAAAAAATTCCTTTCCAAGCACCTCATATCTGTCCCGGCAGATGATCCCTCTCACTTCCCATTGTACAGAGAAGCGCAGGAATGTGCTCCATGTACGAAACCCATTGCTATTCATGTGTGTCTGTTAAGTGTAAATCTCTTCAAGCAACTGCCAGGCTCCTTTTATGGAAGCGGGCATACACGGTTTTCCTCCACCAAAGATGTCTGCCATTCAGCACACACCACCTTATAAAAGTAACCTCAAATGTTCTGTTCCTCAATTAAAGTATAAAAGCAGAGCTGTTGGGGGAAGTTTACAAGGTGGTTATTTCTATTTACCTGACAGACTTGAGTGCTGGTTGTAATGCGGTGCCCGATTTCATCATTTTACTGGGAAGGATTGTTTTGTGTAGAAACAGTATCTATGGAGAACCGATATACACACGTCTACATGCCCAACACCGCTGCTTAAAATCTCTCCTCCCTTCCCCACACCGGCTGCCCAAAAACAGAAAGAGGCCGCAGGCTCAGAACTGATACAATTGTTGGTGGGACAGTCTTCATCCGAATCCCTTCTCTCCGTATTGCTATCAGTGAGAAATGATAGGCTAACCACAAGAGTCTCATTTCAAAAGGTTTTTAGAGAGCGGAAGCACATGGTAAGCAGAGGGCTTCTGCAGTGCCAGATCCCACACCTGCTTATTTATTCATCCAAATTACACCAGGCACTGAAATTTAGCAGAGGGCTGGGGAACGGTGTAGAAGGCCACTTTCCTCTTGTCTGGGAAGATCATTAATGGAAAGACATTCCTACAGCCCCGGTCGAAGATTGTTTCTTTTCCTAGAGACACGGATATTAGTCTGATCTGGCATGGTAAAGTTTCAGCACCATTATACCCTCTAATGTTTCACAGATGAAAACTAGGACCTGTGTGGCCAAGCAACATCAGAGAGCGGTCAAGATGGCAAAAGGCAATTGTGAGGAAGAGCACACCAGCCAGGAGAGACTGCAGCAGTTTGCTTTGCCTGAACCTACTGAGAAGAGCAAAATTCCTCACTCTTTTCTTTCCTCTCCGCTGAGCTGAGTGCAAATTACTTTTGAACTTTGAACTCCGTTTGCAGCAATCGAAGGAAGCTGAGGAAAAAAGGGGGAAAGTGGAAGGAGGAAAGAGAAACTGGGACATTTTAAGAGCAACTGAAAAAAAGCTGGATTAAATCAGGACTGTTCCTGCTAAATCAAGACAATCGGAAGGCACGCATCGTGGTCTTAAACAAAATAGACACTAAATGGTGGGAAAGTATATATGCTGTGTTCCCTCTCATTAACCATATTTGTTCTTGATCTTTGCTTCATCTTCTGAACCCTTAAAGAAGGGGTGGGCATTTTAGAGGCCTCCAGAGGCCCCCAGATTCTCCAGTTTTTACCCCCTGAATACTCACTAGGAGCATGGGGGCAATTTTGCCACTCCTCCCCCAGGTTGTTGGAGGTCCTGGAGAAGAATAGGAAGTGACTCAGAAGTCAAGTTCCTGTATGAGAATGGCCTATCTCAAGCCAAAAATGGCCAGGAGAAAGCCAAAAGTGTAGGGAAATTGTTTTTCCCGGAGATTGTCGAGAACATTTGGGGGTGAATTTTTTTTTTCCAGAAGGTGCAGCAAGGTGTGTACAGCGAGGTGGACCTCTGCCAGTGGTTTGGTTCCCTCATCCCCTTCCCACACAAAGCCCCCCAACTTTCCAAAAAAAGCATCCCTCAAAAGAGAAACAAGCAAAAAAACATGCCAAATGGCCAGAAGTGACAAAACTTTTCTTCAGGTTCAACTAAAGGCACCAGTATGGCCCACCAACAAGCTGCAGGGAAGAAAAATACCTCCCCATCCTCTGCACAGTTGCCCACCCCTGGGCTACTGCCTTGACCTCTTTTGTGAAAAACTAATTTGTTGGGCAAATTAACCTGTTCTGTGCTCAACCCATAACTATAAAAGTAAAATTTAATAATGTTTTCCACTGATCGATGTAGAACAGCACGAACTAGCACTTGAACCACTGGCTATTCTTCATCGTCGATGACAGGTGGATCCAGTGCCAGGGGGATGGTGGAGTTTAGTGTGAACTTTGAAGGAGCCATCTAAGGAGGGATCGACCTGGTTTGGAGATAGTGTTCAGTATCTTGTATAGTTCCTTTAAACAAGATTCCAGCATGCGGAATCTATCTGACAAACAAGATTTGGCATTTTGGACGGTTCTTTTAAATTTCAGACTAAGGGCCTTTCCATCCTACACTGTTATAGAGCTATAGTTCCACTTTTAACATCCTGTGGAATTCTGGGGTTTGCAGTTCACTTAGGCCAAAGAGCTCTCCGGCTGAGAATTCTAAATGCCCCTCCCTAAACTGTAAACCCCAGGATTCCAGAGGAGGTTGAAAGTGGAATAATAGCACTATAGAAGTGTAGTGCGGAAATGCCCTAAAACCCAGAACAGTACCACTGCCCCACTGACAGTTAGGCAATCAACCACCACTATTCCTCTTCAACATCTTTTATGTATAAAAATAACAAAAATATAACCAAAAATGAGCTCAAGTTACAATTGCAATGCAACTTGAGCTTTAACCATTGTAAGAAGGAATTAATTACAAGAAACACATTATTCAGAACTGTTTACCGAATTCTGAGTTTCATGGCCCTGCACGCTCCACTCAGAAGGCTGAAGAATTCCTCTTCATCCACATTCAAATTAGCCCTTCTCGTAAACCATTCTATGCATAATCGTACCGTACATTAGAGCCACTACCCAACCACAGTGTTTTCTCTGCTCTGGCACTCTTCCATCCGATAGTTAATTTCCTAGTGACAGCAGAGAAGAAACAACTATTATCCAGGTGCCAATTATTTCTTTTAGCACTGGGTGTATTAGAAGCTGATCCTAACAGCAGCACTCCCACCCCATTAAATGACATTGCACTGATAGAGACAGGCGGCCAATCGTCCATCCTTTTGAAATCATTGTGCATTTCGCCTCCGCCTTCTCACTCTCTCTTTTTCTCCAGCCTGACATGCTGTGCTGATCCCAGAACTTTTTTATGCTGCATATTGTTTATGGGTTCCTTTGATCAGAAGGCCTTTCTGAATTCCCTGTTTCAAATAGAAAGAGGTGTTCAAGAAGCACGATGCGCCACGATACAGAGAGAGCACAGAGGGGAAAAAACATGCAAATTGGAACTCACAGATATTAGGGCCGAGCAGAGTTTGAACTGGAATAGGTGATCTCTCAGAGTTACACATAGTTCTTCTTCCTTTTGTTGTTCAAACTGTGTTCCATATGTGACACCTTTTTTCTCCACTCCGCTGGAATCTTGGCATGCATGTGGCACTGAAAATCAGTTCGCATACCCAAAGACCTGTGGAGTATCACACGTGCAGATCTGATATTATGTTTTCCCTTTTCCTCTTTCCGGTTCTTAAATTGAGTTCAGTTGCCCACCCTTTCTCTACAGTCTTGCTTTAGTGTGGTGGAGAGGGTTCATTTTCAAAACCGGGAAGGTAATTTTGGTCACTTCTGAATTTGTTAAAAAAAAGTACAAAAACAACCATCCTTGGAGCACTTGCATCCTATGGTGAGTTCCCGGGAGCTGAAATTTAACCGTTGTTTTCAGAGCTGTTTTAACTGTTGCTATGCTTAATATACTTGTAACTGGCTCAAATCTTTTACACATTTCCTCTGGAAGTCTTTTAAACTGTTTATAATAATATACATTGTCCCAAGGTCCTATGATAAATGGTGGAATAAACAAAAGTTTTGAATAATTTTTTAAAAAAAACTTGCTTGCCAGAGTCATTTAACGTGCCCATCCTGAATTAAATGTTTACTTCTCCTATTTCATTGTTCTTAGCTTTAATACTGCTGCTAGATACTATGGAATTTTTTTAAAGAAATGAAGGTAGAATATAGGCTTTATTTTAAAAAAATGCTGTTTATAAGAGATGCACCATAGGACCAGAGCTGGATAGAGACCACTGTGCTTATTTCAGTGCTCAGCGCAACAAGAGGGTTTTTGTTTTCTCCTTCAGGTTCAAAAACCTGGTTGTCTTCAAAGTCAGGCTATGGCCAGAATCTTGCTAGCATCTTGCAGCTGCATGCCTTCCCTTATGACAGCAAATAGACATTTTTCTGTGATAAGGGATGTCCACACAGAGTTCAAGATGACAGAAACTAAGTTGCACATGTGCTGCTGTTGAGCATGCTCTTACCCTAAAAGGTGGGGGACCACAATGCCAGCACCTCCTTAGAATTTGAGGATTTATAGCTCAGAGGAGGCCTGCGAGAGGAGGGTAATGGCAGGATCTTTTCACCTATGTATACCAGTACTAACTGTAGAGAGGATTCCAGTTAAGAGTTAAACAGGGTATTTTATTGGGAATTAACAAGCATGCACAAAAGCAGATACTCTCAAGAATCATACAAGGCTATTGGAAAGTGAGGCAAGAAAGGTTGGATAGAGAGAGATCAGGGTGAAGAGAGTGATAGTTACCACTCCTGAAGCAGAAGATCAAAGTGGAGCGGCTCAGACGATATCTAAGGGTAGGACAGTAGCATGGAAGTCTGGGGCACCACACGCAGCATAACACGCCCAGTGTACTGCAATTTACTGGGGCTGAAGCTGCAGTTTTTATACCCTATTTCCTACCCTGAAAGAGGGAGCATGGACAAGGCAGTAATTGCTTTTTCATGGGATAGACAAAGGAGTCCAGAATGGTTGACAAAACATTAAAGGGAGTCATGACAATCTCTTAATGTCTTGGTCAGGTAGGATGAATAGGGACTGTAAGGGTGTGGGTCCTTGACTGAGTCTTTGCAGATTCTGCCTGCAAGGATCTTGGCCCTGACCATAGTCTCTGAAGAATACTGTCCAGTACCTCAGGCACAGCTGGCTGCTCAGATGCAGGGCGGCTGGAGCGGCCAGGAGCCAGCTATATAAGGGCTGGATTTTCTCTGCAGCCTTGGCCGCAGTATCATGGTCTTCTGTGCTGCCTATAGCCTCTCCCAATGCTTCAGCGTTCCTGGCCTTGCTGACTTCTGACCCCTGGACTCTGACATTTGGGCTGTTTCCTGGACCTGTCTCTTGTCTCTGGCCCCTTGGATTCTTGATATCAGGTCAGACCTTTGTTGCCTTGGACTCTTGCTGGACTCTGGCGCCTGGCCTCCCGACCCAGTACCTGTTGCCTGTCCCAATCCTGGTGCCTCATCTGATAATCCTTGCTGCCTACATCCTGGACCGTGACAGGGATGGACTCTCTAGGATAAGATCCCAGTAGGATCCCTGATTTCTCCATCCGGACAGTTTTGCATTCTATTGTATTTGGCTGTGCATGTAGCTTGAGGTCCTAGAAGGATTATCTCGAACACATTAACACTGAGTTTTTCCACCTACTCCTGCCTGAACTTATGACCTGACCATGACCAAGGTCATCCTGAGCTGGCACATGTTTCCAGCCAATGCATTTTCAACCAGGTTTTCCAACCATAAATATGTTCACTTTTGGAAATAGCACATTCCACAGACTAGGGGTCAATGGATGCTGTGCGATGTTGGTTGTGTGCAATGTTGCCATTCAACACAAATTTGCACAGCACAATCAATGCATAACTCTACATGCAGATGTTTATACTGTGCAATTCTGATGAAGGTTCTCAGCTTATATGTAAGATAGAGCCTTTCTCATGGCATTGCTTCCAGCATCCATTCATTCTGAACAGAGGCCAGATTGCTCTGTAATAATCGCAACCCTTTTTTTTTTTTCTTTGCTTCTTCATTAGGAATTCTGGGAAGGACCAAAAAAATGGCTGTTTCACAGGCAGGCTGGTATCACAGACAGTTATTTGTTGATCTTTGGATGCCTTCAGGCCAACAATCTGTGCTACAAGTTACCCTACTTATTAAAAAAAATTACACAAGAAGATAATACTGCTATGAGCATCTGTAACTAGCTAATTAAGCCCTTGTGGGTAACACAGTAGATAGGAAAATGGAAACAAACAAATATCTTCTTGTATAGTTGTACTTAAAAAGCCCATCATTGTCACAAAAGCCCTCACCAACAATGTCGGATTGTTCTGTTCTAAAGGACCTCATTGTGACCAGCTTCCCAGTGTTGCAAATGGCGAGGGGAGGGGTTTTTTTCATCTAGAAAGAAAGAATGCTTTTCGCCTCCAAACCCAAGGAACCTGTTAGAAGTTGGTAATTAGTATGAGCTGTTAATCTAGTTTGGCTGTGATTAAGCTGCGATTGAATGCGACTGTGGTTCTTGTCAGTGAGCAATGCCTGTGAGCTAGAGGGGATGTTTAACGAGATGCCAGTTGTCTGGAGCGCCCACTGGGCATTGTCGCGGCTGATTGGTATTCGCAGCACAGGGCAATCGGGTTCATACCTCCAAAATGTAATTCACCACCTCTCGACTCGGATTCAGCATCATGACCCCTGACAGGGCAGGTGGCATGCTCAGTGCTTCCACCATGGCAACTGTTTTCTAATCTAGGCTTCAGTTTCCCTGCGCTTGGGATATAGCCAAGTGGTCATGAGAGAGGGCATAGCGTGAACTCAGCCATGCCAGGGCATCCCTTGATGATTCAGCGTTGCATGATTCTCTGCTGAATGCATGTCCACACAAACCACTCCGCAGAAAAGGGGAAGGCCGTTGTAGTGGTTTGAGTGTTGGACTACAACCTGGAGACCAATTCCCCGCTTGGCCGTGGGAACCCACTGGGTGACACTGGGCGTATCACACACTCTCAGCCCAAGAAAACCCCATGATAGGTCCACCTTAGGGTCACCGTAAGTTGGAATGACTTGAAGGCATACAACAATATGGAGGCTGGTACATACATAAAAAAGCAATTGGATCTCAGGATGCATTTTTTAAAAAAGGTTTTCTTTCTCAAACAAATCCAACGTGTTTCAACATGTTTCCTGTCCTTCTTCGCGGGTTGTTAAAAGAAAAGGAAAGGTTAATTGGTCAAACTCAAAGGCTTTGTCTATTGGAGCGTATTGTTTTGACTACATCTTTGCAAGCAAGGAGAGTCACCCAAAAGATGCCAAAATACAGAATATCCTCATTTGGCTCATTTGACATGCTTTTGCTTGTAGCAACGCCCGAATCTGGTTCCAGACCTGACAGTACAGGAATTTTTCTGCTCTGTTCCATCATAGGCCATTTCTGCCCTACACTGTTATAGTGCTATTATTCCACTTTCAATGTCCTCGGAGGAATTCTGGAGTTTGTAGTTTACTGAGGCCCAAGAGCTCTTTGGCTGAGAATTCTAAATGCCACTCCCTAAACTGTAAATCCCAGGGTTCCACAGGATGTTGAAAGTGGAATAATAGCACTACAATAGTGCAGTACAGAAATGGCCTTAGCTAATCCAGTCCTGTCCCTTAAAAAAATATGCAAAGAATGCCCAGCCACATTCATACTCTATGCTGGAAGGTTTATACAGCCACTTAATTGATTTGTTACCACATCTGATCAAGTTGTTTAATTGATTTCTCCCTTATCCTGTGTTCCCAGAAGCATCTGATGTCGTCTGAATGCTGTGACAATTCAAGATCAAGTATTATATTATAGCACTGAACGGACTGGTGACACATCCACAATAAAGAGATGATAGAGATGAGTCCTCTGGTTAATCTGGGACACGTTTCCAACACTGCCAGAAATGCCGATGTACACATTAGCACGTTGCTGGCAACAGCAGAAGGAAGTCCACCCTCCAATGGGGAAAGATGTCAGAAATGTGGAGATGCTGGAAAAGAAAAGCAGCAAGAATAATTTTGCAGTTGGAAAGAGAGCTTCCTGGCAAAAAGGCTCAAGGAAGTCAAGCTGCTTAGCTTATCAAAAAAAGAAGGATAAGAGGTGACTTGATTATGGTGCATAAGTACCTTCACTAAAGGACTCTTCAAACAGCAGTGAAAAGCTGCTGATAACGAGAATCAATGGACGAATTCAAATGAGAAATAAGACTGGATTGAACATCAGTGGTGACTAACCACAGAGAACAGGCTATGGAGGGGGGGAAAAGGACTTTGCTATCATTTACACCATGTTTATTGAATCAAGATTTACTGCTCTCCTGTAGAGCAGGCTTCATTAAAGCCGTCTTATATAGTTGACACTGAAAGCAAGTGAGACAATGGTTGGAATCCTGCTGTTGTCTTACACATGACTCAATTCCTCTACAGAAGGAGTGGGACATTTTTGTCCTACTCAGAACACCTGCATTCGTTTCCAGGTTGCAGAACGTGGAGCTGTACCTTTGGTACCTTTGTGCCTGATCACACATTTCACCTTATGCTTGTAGAGTTGGATTGCACATTGCACAGTCTCATGTACAGATGTGCATTGCTGATGCATACACACAGTTGGGCCATTTCTGCACTACACTGTTGTACTGCTCTTATTCTGCTTTCAACTTCCTGTGCAATTCTGGGGGTTGTCATTTACTGAGGCCAAAGAGCTCGCTGGCTGAAAATCCTAAATGCCTCTCCCTAAACTGCAGATCCCAGAATTCCACAGGAGGTTGAAAGTGGAATAATAGCACTATAACAGTGTAGTGCAGAAAGGCCCTTGATTGCAAAATGGCAGTCCATTATGGAGTCAGCAGTAAGTAACTGGCACATGACTCCATGACTGTGACATTACATTCTGTCTTCTCATTGTAGGATCTCAGCCAGTTCATCAAGTAGAACGCTTAACCAGGCATCCTTGAGCATCTGACATGGCTCTTGAATCTGGTGGTCAGATCCGAGAGCAGCTCATCAGTGGAAAACATCAAGCTGCAACATCTATTATTGACACCAGGAGAGAAAGTAGGGATGCTGGTATTTTATGAGCCTCGAGAGATGTTTAAGCTTTTGGGGATACAAATTCCATTAAAAGAGAGGAAATGCCTCATTTGAATTTCTCCAGGAAAATATTGGCTGCTTTCCATATCAATTACTGTGCTTATCCAGTTCAGGTACAGCCTAGCAGCACACTATTCATGCTAATGCAGACCCAAAAGAACACGATGATGCTTTTTGTATCGGATCTGGGTAGCCACTGAATGGCATTGTGGCTTGCACTCTTATACCTGTGAGAAAGTTTTAGATGAGAGGGAAGAGCCAGTTGCTTCACTCCCCAGATTAATTCAACCTTGTTGAGATTTGGGTCAGTGTGAACTCACCCGTCCTTTAAATAACATACAGACCTCTCTTAACTCCACAGTTATGACTTAGCAGTTTCCTGGGCACACAATTTGAGCACAGTGGGTTCTGGTGGGGAAAAAATGGATTTGCAGAATAGCAAACCTATTACTGCTTTGGGCGGATTTCCACTCCCGATCACCCCCTTTTAACATAAGACTAAATTACTGTCGTCTTATTCCGATAAGACTTTTCTTTCCCTCTCAGGAGTCTGGGGAAGGAAGCTTTTCTGAGGTGTGAAGTATCCACTTCTGCTTCAAATGTAGAGCAAAAAGGTATTAAGATGAACAAGCCAGCAACAAACCTGAATTTTGCAGAGCAACTTTACCAAAAAAAAGAGGCTTCTTTCTGCCTTTCTGACATGCCTTCAAGTTGCCTGCCAACTTATGCTAACCCTATGAATTTTATAGGGTTTTCTAAAGCAAGAAATACTCAGATGAGATCTTGCCAGCTGTTTCCCATGAGATACAACCTACAGCACCTGGCATTCACTAGAGGTCTCCCATCCAAGTACTAACCAGGGCTGGCCATGCTTGTCATCCAAGATCAAGAAAGATCTGGAGCCTTTAGGGCATTTAGGGTATTTAGGAACAAGCAGGACATTGTTGTGTGCCTTCAAGTTGTTTCCAACATGGCAACCCTAAAGTGAACTTATCACTGGGGTTTCTGAGGCTGAGAGTGTGTGACATATGGGTTTCCATGACTGAGTGGATAATCAAACCCTAGTCTCCAGGGTTGTAGTTCAGTGCTCAAACCACTGTACCACACTGACTCTAGATAAAGCTGCCAGATTTCCTTTAGTTGCTACCACCCACTAGTAGTAGCTTGCCATCACTAGCTTGCCATCGTTCAGTGATTTAGCGTCCTTTTCTACTTCTGACTTTGCAGACACCTTACATTTTTAGCCACCATACATGACCATAGGACATGTACAATTTTCACATCTCATTCTCACATGCAAGAACAAAGAACTTCAAATGTTTCCTGCCTGGTGGGCAAAATTACAAAAGTTTTTGCTCCTTTTTTTTGACAATTTCTCAAATTGTATGTCCTGTCTGATCAAAGATGAGAAGATCTGTAAACACTCTTTACATTTCTAATGCCCACTCTTTTTATTGATAAGACACATTTATTAAAGAGTGCTTTGCTTAGAAGGCACAGTTGTGCCAAACATAATTCTATCCATGTGCTCTATTCTAGTCTGCTCTTGAAACATTTCTTGAAGTTCTCAAAAACTGAAACTAGTTCAAAATGCCACAGTGGAAGTACTCACTGGGTTGGTCATCTGAGATCTGGAACTCTTTATAGATCCAAATGCACGGGCTACCATTTTATTTCTGGGCACAATTTCAAGATCTGGTTATTGGCTTTAGAACAATGGCTACTGGTTACAGAAATGGAGTGGTGAATCCACTGAGGAGTTAGTCCAGACTCCAAAGGTACAATCCAAGGTGCTGAACTTAGTTAAGGTTCAACACCCAGCTCCTTTAAAATTTGGGCAAAAAGCCAGAGTGGATTGCTGTCACGGAAGACACCAGATGCCACTGCTTTAGCACACTGGATAGTTTAGGATGAGGCCATCTAAAGGAACAATTTTTGCCCATATAAATGACAGCTTAGCCCTTTTGGGTGACCATTTACCTTACTTTACAGAAGACAGTCCTCGGATTAAAGGATACCCTAAAGTTTGATTAAGTTTAAGGAAAATGAATCCTAAGGAAAGAGAACAGGGATGTTGAAGTTGCCCATCAATTTAGCTATTCAACAGCAGATGGAACAGGTGCATGGTTTTCCCTGCTAAAGTGAGGTTTTTCACATCTAAATTTGCATCTATACAGACAAATTAAGGTACAAAAACTTGATATACAAACCTGTAACTTTCTCAAGGAAAGCAATATGTCCCCATTCTTTTGGCCATGTGGAAGATGCCAACCCACGATCAGGCCTAGCATGATTTGGGATGCCGATGAATTTGTTGGGCCAGTCTCCCTAATGCAGCCATTAGCTGCTTATTTCTCTCTGACGCATTAACCATGTCCTTCTGTGTACTGCACAGTCCCTATGTGAATAAGTGTGCTCTTTTTTTTCAAGTGTCACTGTTTTTCAGCTCTGTGGATCCTCACCCAAACTGATTGACCTTAATAAATGCTCAAATAGATGGTGTGATTGGTAGTTTGCTTGTTTTTTGGCATGCTATTGTGACTACCATAGGTGGGTGGCAGGCATTCTTTGTGCTTGTGAGAGATTTTCTAACTCATGGGTCAAAATAGCTCATCTGTCTTTGGGTACCGTGCAGCTTGGCATTGATCAGTGGGTGTGTTGTTATGTTTTTTGTTGCTTTTCCTCAGGCAGAAAAATGTCTTGAGACAGCCTTGGAGGAGGACTTTGAATCTGACAGAACCAAAGTATTCTTCAGTGTTTATGAACATGTACACACACACATACACACAGAGAGACTGCCCCATCATGTCACCTTTTTGCCTTTTCCTCCAGTGCCATCCATGGAGCATCTATCATAACAGAAAGCTATGCCATCATCTAAAGAGACCCTCCATGGGCAGACCTGTCTCTTCAGCCTTGGAGAAACAAATATGAAATAGCTATCCTTTGGAAAACGTGTTCTTTTTTTCCTAGACTAGAACACCTTAAAAATCTGCAGCCCACCACAGCTGAGAGATGCTGAAAGTTTTAAGTCCCAAAAAGGAAATTTTCCAAGCTATGCCTGTGTCCCCTGGGATACCATTTTGGAGGACAAATGTTTGCCCCATTACCATGGGGAAAAGATGTACTTTTTTAAAATAAACAGCCCTTTGTTTGCAGTTTTGACATCTGTAAGAAAGCAAAGCCGTGTTGTTGCTATTCTTGTTCTTATTATACTTTCCTTTGACACTTGTTGCCTTGGCTGATGCTCTGCATCAGAGACGATGATTAAAACAGGTTGCCGTGGTCTGTTTTGTCCTTATTATCCAATAGTGAAGCCTTGAGGGATGCCATGGAAACAGAATACTCAGAGGTATCAATGACATACCAGAGATGCTATTTTTGAGTGCCTGATGAAGACTAGTTCATAGGACAAACAGAACATTAAAACACTGTGAACTCATTTTGCTTGTTTTGTTTGTATTGCAAAATCTCTTCATGCCTCCCCAGCAGCTCATAGGCCATTTCCACACGGGGTAAATAAAACGGTGCAGTGCGTCCTCCATGGAGGACGTCTGCACCTTGGAGCGGACTGGGTCCAGACTACTTAGTGTAGATCCGCATTTCAGTCCGCTCCGGAGCGACCCCAAGTGGTCCTCCAGCGTGTTTTTGAAAAACTTGATTTTTCAGGTTTTTCAAAAAGCTGGCGCGCGCCCTTGCATGCCTGCTCTCCCATGCAGATTCGCAGGCTCACACCAATGCAAGCCTGCAATCTGCGGAGGGTGGGCTTTAGGCTGGCGAGCTTCAGCGGTTGGTTGAGGCCCACGACCAGCCAGAAGCTGCCATTTTAGACTCTGGAGCACTCCGGAGCGACACCCACACACTGCTCCAGAGCAGCCTGGACCAGACCGGGGAGCCAGAAGATCCGGTTAGTAGCGGCACAGGGCAATTCCCTCGCCCCGTGCGGAAATGGCCATAGTTCTTATTATTCCTTATTTATCTAACATGGGTTTGCCAATCCTTCTCCCACCTTTCCTCACATCATTGAGAGAAGGATAAATGAGAAATGGTCACTGTGTTATCAAAGGGGTATAGATGTTGCTCTAATTTCTACTCACAGAAAATATAGATTGCAATTCACTAGAAGACTTATGCATATTTAAGTGGACCTAAGTCTGTGGAAAATAGAATCAAGCAGTTTTGCAATGTCTGTATTCGGCAAGGGGCTGCCATGACGTTACTGTCTAGAGAAGCCAGCAAAATGACCACTGCACATCTGGACTAATTCACAACGGACACTCCCATGCCTGTCTGGACAATGGTTTTGGACTGCTGATGTGCACTGGTATATCCCAATGCACATTCGAACACGGACTAAGGAATGCCAATGATCATGCCCCAGTCTCAAGACTCAGGTGCAAACACAGACAGAACCTTCCCCAACAGTCACAACACAGAGAAATGAACAGAACAATACATAGCGCAGCCAAAGTAAATGAAAAAGAGAGACCACAAGACTCAGAGTGTTTATAGAGAGCAGAGGTATTAATTAGGCAAGCAGCTGGAGAGGCTGTTGGCTGATAAATACAGGGGAGGAGATGGGACAACTGCAACAGAACCAACCTGCCGTACCTTCAGATCCCTGACTTGTGTTTCTGGAAACCTTGACTCTTGCCTTGTGTTCTGACTTTGTCACTGGATACTCCATTTGGACTGTCACCCAAAATTTACTACTGACTCAGACTGCAGAAACCACAAAGGGTAACTGGCTGACGAGCTGTCATAAACTGTATCCGTGGCTGTTGCAACAGACTCTATTGGAGAACTGTAAACCTTGGCTGGGTGGCAGCACAGGACACCAAGGCACATTGGGATAGTCCAAAGCAAATCGAGCACTCTTGGTGGTGCCTTGATATGCATATCCATAATTCACTATGAGGGTTCTGTAGCACTTCTGCTATGTAGCTATACAGTGCAGACAGCAATACAGAACTGCAGCCATAATTCATACTGCACAAGTACCACATATACCTCTTTGCATTTTTTTTATCCTACAAAGAGTTGAAGGAGACATGTGCGGTATCTCTCCCCACCATCCCAGTGGCTGAGGAAGGATAACCCACTTGAGCTATTGGCCCAGTGGCTGAGAAGGAAGTTGAACTCGGGCCCCTGAGCTACAAGAGAAGAGTGTTATCCTCTGCATCAGTGTTTCTCAGGCTATCTGATGTGAGGTACCAGCTATTTTTTTTCCCAATATGCCAAGGAAGGGTGCCATATTTGTGTCCATCAGCCACCGTTGTTTTCTTCTTTCAGAATCTCCACAAGGATCGGAAGGCAATGGAATGGGGACAAGCACCAGTCCAGGGCCCACCAGTTTGAGTAGCACAGCTCCACAAAACCACAGTAGCCCAGTGGGTGTAGCTATGTTCTTCTGTACTTACCGTGTGTTTTTGCACTTCCTCCCATCTCAGGAGGAGAAAAATTGATATGCTGGATGGATTGTCTTTCTTTTGGGGGCTGGGTGGTCATAGAATCATAGAATTGGAAGAGATCACAATGGCCATTGAGTCCAACCCCTTGCCTTACGGGAACAAACACCTAAAGCAACCCCAGCATATGGCCATCCAGCCTCTCTTTAAAAACCTCCACAAAAGGTGGCTCTACCACACTCCAAGCCAGCATATTCCACTGTCAAACAGCTGTTACCCATCAGAGAGTTCTTCCTGATGTTTAGATGGAATCTCTTTTCCTGAAGTTTGAAGCCATTGCTCCATGTCCTAGTCTCTGCAGAAGCAGAAAACAAGCTTGCTCCATCTTCAACATGACATCCTTTCAAATATTTAAACATGGTTATCATGTCACCTCTGAACCTTCTTTTCATCAGGCTAAGCATACCAAGCTCCCTAAGCCACTCCTGAGGGGGCATGGTTTCCAGACCCTTCAACATTTTGGCTGTCCTCCTCTGGATACATTCCAGCTTGTAAATAACCTTCGTGAATTGCGGTGCCCAGAAATGGACACAGGATTCCAAGTGATCATCTTTTAGGAGGGTTTTAGCAATGTATTTCTTCATACCAGGGGGTGGGACTAGATGGCCTTTGTAGTCCTTCCAACTATGAAACCCCACCAAAAAAACCTATTTTCTGTCTCGAGGTCTTGGTAATAGACAATTTTCTATGTCACCACTTCACATCTATGCAACAGGGCTTCCCCTAAACTTCTCACAAAATGGAGCTAGAGCCTGGAGCTCATTTTTTGGACAACAGCTCCCAGAATTTTCCAACTGATGTGGCATTTACTCCTTCTTCCTTGTGCCATTTTCCCTACCACTTTCGTATGCAATCAAAGACCATGCTAGTCTGTAACTAGAAGCCTTTGTTAACCCAATAAAGCTCTGCTCCTAGGACTTTATCAAGAGTAATCAAATACAATACCATGAACAGACTGGTTTCTTTTTTTCCCAAATCTGCTGCACAGTTATGACAGGTTCTTCAGTGAAACCAAGCATGCATCATTCCCCTAGTTCTCCTCTAGAGTAACATTCCCATTTGCTGACCGGCAGGTGGTCCCAAAGGGCAACAGGTTGCAGCAACTCATTACTCAGACAACATTCACACTGCAGCCTCACTCCCCAAGCCGCCCAACTGTTGCAGCGCTGCCTACGTGGCAATAAACAAAGCTCAACTCAAGTTATTCCAGCACATGCTGTACTGCTCGGGCATATGCCGCTTCTTACTGAAGCTTTCATCGGCTCACCAAAGAGAGAGGAGGAAAGCAATGGGAAATGCCAGGAAGCAGTATGCTGCAGTGGCTTGGACAGGGGTGGGGAAAAGGGGTGCAAGTTTTCTGCCAGAATCCTATTACTACACTTCACTAAAGTAGACCCACTGAATCAATAGACCTATGTGTCAGCTTACCTATGTGTCAACTCAGTATTCAACAACTGAGTCAGTGGGTTTACAGTGGGGGACTAACGCATAAGATTCAAACCGTTTCTCTGCCCATTTTGTGTGTGCATGTGTGTGCTCATGCGCACATGCAATTTGCGCATTGCAGCATGGCAGGGGGTTGGACTAAATGGCTCTTGTAACCCCTTCCAGCTCAAATGTTCTATGATTCTAGGGACTTCATATTTCAAAAAAGTCCCAAAGTGCAAATAATTGTTGGAAACTGTGCAGAAGACCACCTGTTCTTATAGAGCAAGGAGAAAACTGTTGAAATTATTCATTCTCACACAGGAGAACAAAATAATTGGAACTTTATATCTCTAGCCCCAGAATGCTAACTCATGCAGAGTTACAAAGGGCAACCTCCTTTGAAGGTGAGCAGTGTTGCCACATCTCTGGATGAAAAGTAGCAACGGTCCAATCATACCTATTGTGGAAATAGAGAACAGGAATTTCTCCTAAATCTCATATTGTGGTTTTGGAAGCTTTACCCCAGTAAGCAGTTCATTATTAATAGGTGTGGCTTCTCCCCCCACCCCACCCACCCACCCCCCACACACACCTTGCTCCTGCAAGAAGTATTTTAAAAAAAAATTGAAGTTTCACATTTCCCCACTGAGTGAAAATCTGAAAAAATGAGGAGGTATCTGTGCATGTTGGAGATGGGGCCACTATGATACCCTCTCCCCATGTGTCCCTTACATGTGTTTATATACCCTGTTTGGACATAATATCTGGAATGCTGCAAGTGTCTTAGGTCATTTCCACACTACACTGTTATAGTGCTATTATTGCACTTTCAACATCTTATGGAAACCTGGGGTTTGCAGTTTAGGGAGGGGCTTTCAGAATTTTCAACCAGAGAACTCTTTGGCCTCAGGAAACTACAAACCCCAGAATTCCACAGGATGCTGAAAGTGGAATAATAGCACTATAACAGGGTAGTGCAGAAATGGCTTCTCCCTCCTTGAAAATAGGACCAAGTTCTACACCTGGCTGCCAGAGTCAATTCAATGAATCAATGGATTTTACACTTACTAACTTCCCGTTGTTTCAGTCCAATCTAGTTAGGACTAACTGCAGGATTTAGGCCTGAAAAACGTAAGATGAGAAAAACAAGGCAGCAGAAGCTCTAACGGCTCTGCAATGCCTTTTTTGCAAGGCAAATCGGTGAGAGTTTTTCAGAGCGTGAGCTATAATCCTGTGTGAACACTAGATGGCATTTTACTGCAAGGAAGACTGACCCAGCTTAGGTAACCGAATTCATCCAGAGTTCACCGGTGTTTGGAAGGGACATTTGTGCTTGGCTGCACATTGCATGCGCAAGGAGGGTCAGATGGTCAGTGGGTCTTTCCGTCTCGCTCTCCTTGACTGGTGCCCAAACACAGGCAACCTTATGGTTGTATCATAAACAACCCTGTTAAGAACCAAACAATGACATTTTGGACTGATTTCTTATCAAAGCATTATTTCTTTGCTGTTCAAAAGGCTTAAGGGAACAAAGAGAGGAAAGCCTTCTCCCGGCAACCCCATCTTTTTTTTTCCCTCCTTTTGCCAAAGTGCTGCATGAAAAGGAGGAAAAATAAGAATGGGAATGATATGTCAAGCTTACAGCTCTCCTCCCCAGCCCTTCTGCCTCTCACCCAGGGCGGCGCAACGTGGATAATTTCAAAATGCCATATGGTGCCCTCAATCCCTGCACAGATTTTCCTCAGCAATGTGTGTGGGAACGGTGCGTACAGATCAAAGCTGAGCAAGTATAAGAAGGGAAGGACATCAAAGAAAGGGAGTCCAGAATTTTTTTTTAATGTTTTTTAAAGATATTTTGGTGCAATGTGTGCATGTGTTGTGCTCATTGTAATCTTTCTGTCACCTCTAGAAACACAGGAAGCTCCATCACCTCTTGGTTTCACAGAAAATGAAAGAGACAAAGCAGAAAAGGGGATTCACAAGTGAAGGCTGTCCCAAGGTTCCTTGCTATATTGCAACAGTCAGCAGATTGCTGCCTGTTGGTAGCCCATGGCTCCTAGAGCCATTCTTGTGCCCCCAGTAAAAAAAAAAAAAAATGTAATAAAAATTTTAAAAATACCCCAACCCCACAATTCCTTCTAGTGGGTGTAGGGGGCATTTGTCCCATGTTTGTTCCCCCCTCCCTCCCCCGGGCCATTTTAGATCTAGGAGAGGCCTTTTAAAGAACATGAAATAAGCAGGAAGTGATTTCTGGGTCACTTCGTGTTGTAAAAATATCTGCCTAAAATGGCCCAAGGGTCAAAAATGTGGAAAATGCCCCCAGAGGGAATTTGGGGACAGAAAAAATGAATTAGGGCATATGCATGTAGCCCTTAAAGGCCTCTTTGGAGTCAATGTAGCCCCCTGGTCTCATATAGTTACTCGCCCCTACTATACCGGGTTGACAAATGTGCCCTTATTGTACAGAGAGTCTCAGATAAGAGCCCACATTAAATGACCATCCATTCTCCAACCATCGTGCTTCAGCCATGTCTTTTCCCACTTCTCGTGGTTGGCTTAAGGAAGAAGAAAATAGCGGCCTCTGCCCCCGCCCCAAACAAAATGGATATTAGCTAGCCAGATTGTTTCAGCACATGAGGCAGGTATCTTATACTCCGTCCCAGGTGGTGAAAATGATTTCTCTGCCCTTTCATGACTTTCAAATTTGCGGCCTTTCCACACTACGCTGTTATAGTGCTATTATTCCACTTTCAACGTCCTTTGGAATCCTGGGGTTTGCAGTTTAGGGAGGGGCTTCAGAAATCTCAGCCAGAGAGCTCTTTGGCTTCAATAAACTACAAAACCCAGAATTCCACAGGATGTCGACAGTCGAATAATAGCACTATAACAGTGTAGTGCAGAAAGGCCCTTGGAGACCTGTGGTCGTGGCTACATTTTGCTTATTAGCGGAGTTGTCCCTGCTTGCATTTTAGTGTAACTTTGCTGGAAAACACGTTCATTGTTCTCTAAAGAAGAGGTAGGACAAGGGTGGCCCGTTGGGTTTTCTTGCCTTGAGGGCCTCTGCCCACCAAAACGGGGGGAGGAGAGAAACAGAAAGAAAAAATGAAGTTTTTCTCCAGTGCCATCTGGGAAGTGTGAAGGGACACATTTTGATGCCCCATAGGCTATTTTGAAGTCCAAGAGGGTTCTTTTTCCTATAGAGAGTTACTCAGAAATAGCCAGAATGTGACGAAGCCCCATACATGATTGGGGGATCATTTGAGGAGAAAAGCCAATTTTCCCTCCCAAAGCTTCAGCAGAGGTAGAGCTTTTCAAGCTCCCCTTGGAACAACGTGGTCCCCTAATCCTCAAGAGTTACCCACCATTGCCCTAAGGAATGCAAAATATTTATTTTATTCTATTTCCTTTGAGTATTTACATCCTTCCGCTCAGCCACGAGAGCAGCTTACAACCTAAATAAGGCACAACACACATAGAGAAAGGGTTGGTGGAGCTGGGATTAAGTTCAACAGTTTGGGGCTGTTCTCTCCTCTCAGACGCTACAGCAATGGCAGCTGAAATGCTGAAGGAGGGGCTCTCAAAGACCGCCGAGGCCCAGATACAATGGGGTTGTATATGAATTTGTTCGTTACGCGCATTCTGATTCATCATGTGCTATGTTGCCTGTCCCTCTGCCTTTCATCTTTAGGTGCCATTTGTCCCCATTGCCCACTTCTGACGCATTCAGTGGATGTTGGTGTCTCACCATTGCCTGCCAGGATGTGCCCCTGGGCTCCACTGCAGACTTCACCCACTCATGGGTGGAACACGTAGGAAAAATCTGGGAATTTTACTGAGACTTAGGCCATTTCCGCACTAGCCTGTCACAGCGCTATGATTCCACTTTCAACATCCTATGGAATCCTGGGGTTTGCAGTTTCGGGAGGGGCTGCCAGCCCCTCCCGAAACTGCAAACCCCAGGATTCCATAGGATGTTGAAAGTGGAATCATAGCGCTGTGACAGGCTAGTGCGGAAATGGCATCAGAAAGGGCCCAATGGCAGCTGGTAACTCTTGTGTTCTTGGCCCTGCAAGGTTTTAATGCAGGCTTTAGAGAGGCAATCCAAGGTGCTGAACTCTATCTTGAGAAGATTCAGGACCATGGACAGTTTCTTGAAGGTTAGCCAAAAGACAGAGTGGCTTTTACCATCCAATTGGCAGGGGAGTCACCGGCTGGCACTACAAGGATCCTGCTTTTCTCATTCTCTTTGGCAATGCCCTCCACTTCTTCCTTAGCTTTTACAACTGAGCATTTGTACTGGCAGCTGAAGGCTTTCTTGCCCAGGATGTTGAAGAATTAATTTTGGGTTTTAGACTGAACTTTAAAAGATTTATTCAAGGGGCTGAGTCTGTCTTGAGGATAAGGTTTTACACCTTGAATGGTTCCTTAAAAGTTCAACCAGAGAAGATTCACACCTCAAAGGGCCCCTCCCTAAACTGCAAACCCCAGGATTCCATAGGATGTTGAAAGTGGAATAATAGCACTATAACAGGCTAGTGCAGAAATGGCCTAAGACTCAGAGCAGTTTTACTGCCCTACTGACCTGGGAGCCACCATCTATTCTGCTCACTCCGGCTGTTTGCAGCATCCAGTGATCCAGTTCTGGCCAACACAACTGTCCTTCTGAAGCCAAGCAATAGCTTTGCCACCCAAACAACCAAGGGTGAACAAGAATTAACTTGCCTCCCCGCACTTCCATGTGGCCAGTCTTTTCATAGGGTCTTGCAGCATCTATTCAGATTCTTTTTTTTTCTGGGGATGGGGGAAACACACAACAACCAGTGATTCATTCAGCAAAACGCCCACTTGACCCTTTAGAGATATCCCATGGAGAAGATAGTCCTAGAAGTGCCAAATTGCATCTGTGCATTTCCTCCAAAATGGCTTGCACTCTCTCTTCTTCCTCCTCCTTGTCTGTTTCTCTGAGGTGTTTAAATACTTGCATTAGCTGCCCTGGAATTTCATTAGCCCAGAAGGGAAGTGCTACAATGTGAAAATCCATTGGACTGTATCTAGACAACAGTCATGGCAGATGGATACTACTTTGAAAAGCTGTCACGGCTCTGTCCTGAGAATTATTGGGATTTGCAGTTTACTGGTATACTAAGTACTATGGGTCAAGGGAGTGGGTCAAGAGTACCTCAGTATACTACAAATCCCAGGTTTCCCCAGGACAGAGCCATGCTACTTAAAGTGGTATCAAACTGATACACCTGTACAATGCAGTGCTTTAATTTCCTTTGTATGCTTCTCTGAATCCCATAGTAAAGTTCTGTGAGTAATTTAAGAGGTAAAAATGTAGGAGAGGCCATCTGTCTTTCATGGGGAAGTCTGGGGAGAAAAGCCCTTGTTTTGTACATACGAAGCCAGTGAAAGGACAGCGGCTCTTCCAGAAGCAGGCAGGCCTCCTTATCTTTGACCATTTCCGCACTGGACTGTTATAGCACTTTGATTCCACATTCAATATCCTATGGAATCCCAGGGTTTGCAGTTTAGGGAGGGGCCTTTAGAATTCTCAGCCAGAGAAATAGTAAATATATAGAATAGGTCTTGGTTGGGGTATAACAATCATTAGGCTAAAGTAACGATTGTTCTTCCAGGTGATATTAGTTATAGATAAACTCAAAGTTATCTAATTATTGATCTATTTCATTTATATCTCTTTGGGGGCTATAATTGTGTATTGAATAATACTGTAATACGGTTGATGTCTATTATGGAGTGTAAGGTAACATACACATATGGATTTATTGTATATTGATTTATATTTTTTTAAAAAAAATCTTTATTAACTATCATAAGAACTGAAAATATAATACATATGGAATCAAGATACGATAAATTGACTTGCAACTTAAACAAGTTCACCAATAAATAAGTATACATTTAAAGTATCCATATGCTTGTCTAATATAATTCTCTTCTCTTACATTTATTGTGTTGATTTGTACTGACGGTTGAACTAAATAAATAAATATATTATTAACCAAAAAAAGAAGAATTCTCAGCCAGAGAACTCTTAGGCCTCAGTAAATTACAGACCCCAGAATTCCACAGGACACAGTATTCCAGGTGAGGTCTAACCAAAGCAGAATAGAGGGGTGCTATTACTTCCCTTGATCTCAACACTATATTCCTATTGATGCATTCCAGAATCATATTGGCTGTTTTAGCTGCCGCATCACACTGTTGATTCATGTACAGCTTGTGGCTGACTAAGATTCCATCTTAGATTCCATAAATCAGAGTCTGGATGGCCATCTCGCAGGAGGGCTTTAACAGTATATTCCCGCATGGCAGAGACTGGACAAGATGACCTCTGGGATCACTTCCAACACTGTGATTCTATGATTGTCTGAGCTACGCTCACCCTAAGTGGATTATTGATCCTATCTTGGAAAAAGGATACTATGCTCTCTTTTGTGAGTTAAATCTTTTTAAGTTACCCTTCTGATCTGGTGTCATTTAGCTCTGGAGAATGATGAGGAATCCACTGGTATGGAGTGCGCCGAGCAAAGACAGATGAGGCGTAATGTGCCATTGG
This sequence comes from Cyclura pinguis, assembly GCA_030412105.1. Taxonomy (NCBI): domain Eukaryota; kingdom Metazoa; phylum Chordata; class Lepidosauria; order Squamata; family Iguanidae; genus Cyclura; species Cyclura pinguis. Next base: position 5,509,255 of record CM059608.1, read on the forward strand.
ATGCTAAGAATGCTAGCTGGCCAAAAATGGCTTTCAGTGAGATTGCATGTCAGCGAGACTGCACATACAATGGAAATGCTGGGTCATGCCCTATTAAAAATAAAAGCAGGGATGTTATTATTTTATTTAATGGGATAGTGGTGCTCTCCTCCTCTTCCCAGCAGATCAGGGAGCTGATTAAAATGCAGGAGAGAGAAGAGAGTGGAACAATTTGGCCATTAAAACAGAGGAACAGCAAAAAGCCACCAATTTTCATTAATCCCTTTGGTGACAAATTGTGAGAGGGGTTTTTTTCCCCCATTTGCGAGAACAGAAAGTGTGTAGTCCCCTGGCTAACCACCCTCCTCAACCACCACCATAATATATAGCAGTGTCTGCTAGTGAGAAATTTGCCACTATGGACTCTAATAGTTTTCATTCTATTTGCTATAGCTAGTATTTGATGGCGATGAGTCTAAACTTCATAAATGTTTTTATTCAACATTGATTGATTGATTGATTGATTGATTGATTGATTGAGCTATCCTTGCTTTATAATAAATTCCCTTGGCAATGAGTTCCACAGGGTAATTACACCTTACTTGAAGATGTCCCTCCTCTCAGTCCATAGCAGCTGGTGGCTCATATGCCAGCAGGATTGTGAGTTGAATCTGGCTCATAGTCCAAATTTTAAAGGAGCTATCCAAAAGACTGAACCCTACCCCTAAAATAAGTTCAAGACTTTGGGTAACTCCTCTAATGTTCAAGACTAAAACCCAGAACTGAGGCCATTTCCGCACTACACTGTTACAGTGCGATTATTCCACTTTCAACATCCTATAGAATCCTGGGGATGCTGAAAGTAGAATAATAGCACTATAACAGTCTCTTGCAGAAATAGCCCATGATCAAACAGGATCTGATAACTTCAGGCTCGTTAGGCCCTGACAGAACTCTAGCTAGTTAATAAAATATGCCCAAGAAGTCCAGTTCACTAAAGGAAAGGACTTAGTAAAGGGAAAGCTGCTATTCCAGTGCGCTGGAGCCAGAAAAGTATGTGTGCACATGCAATCACTCACACACACACAAAACTGAGGTGCTGCACAAAGCAACATTAATCTATCTAGGTCTGCCTTTGGGCACCGCAGCCCCGTTCTTCTGGGAAAGTGTTACACAATCTTGAATAAATAAACGCGGGCTGGGTACTCCGGCCTGATCCACCTTCCAGAACTTCTCATTTAAGTAAGAGCAGAATGGAGCCTTGGGGGCATTCTGCCTCATGTAGGAGATGTAATTTCCCAAAGACAGAAGTACATCCCCATGCAATTCCTCCTGGAGGAGAATATTTATCATGCAAAATGACTCCAGGATGGAGGCTTCTGCAAGAAAGCGGCTCTTAGATCACAGATGGGAAATTGGGATTTGTGCTAAATCACAGATGGTATATCCTCCCCCCTCCCTAATTCACAAAATGGCCCATTTACACACCACTTGCCATACTTCTTTTATTCATAGGTTTTTCTATACTTATGGCAATAAGAGAGGTTCATGCAGAGGGAGGGAGAGAGGTCACAAAACAATCCAGCCCTTCAGTCCATTAACTAGCAGCATTCCTCTGTTCCTTTTTCAGACGTTTGCCGAATGCATGGCGGGCAAGAGAAACTGGATGCCGTGCTTCATCTCATGACTTCCACACAGGCACAAATCCATGCGCAACTGAACATTTCCAAAATTTTCTCTTCGAGCAAACCTGTTTTTCCAGATCAAACGAAATCTGAAGCATTCTGTCGGCGCATGTGAGGGGTAAAATAAGGGGTGGGTGGAATGCTGCTTGTGCATTTGGAAATCCCCGTGGCTTCTGTTTTATGTCATTGAGAACCCTAATAAAACCTCTCTCAGAACTCACAGCCCAGTGTGGCAAGCTTGGAGGCAGGGCATCAGGGCCAGATCATGCAGGAGCAATGAGGATGTGGCTTGTTTGCATGCCATGGCCCGTTCGTGCTTTCAACCCCTCACATGTGCAGGTTGACCGTTGGCTGTAATCACTTGTGGTTTTCCTGCTTCACTTTCTGTCCTGTAGTATGCATTCTAACTGTGCATCTCTTAAGGCATTTTTTTAAGTAGCCCCTGAAAGACCATGGAGACATTTGACTTTTCTGACTTTCCTCTTCAGCTTCCTGTTTACCACTTCCCTCATTTCAGAGGAGTTTCCCCTTCTGAAGCCAAATAGGATTGTGTGGGAGTCTCCTCCACTCCTCCACTTTTCTCACACATTTTATAGATTGAGGCCATTTCCACTCTTCACTGTTATAGTGCTATTAGTCCACTTGTGACCTCCTGTGGGATTCTGGGATTTGTAGTTCCCTGAGGCCAAAGAGCTCTCTGGCTGAGAATTCTAAAGGCCCCTCCCTAAACCGCAATCCCCAGGATTCCATAGGAGGTTGAAAGTGGAATAATAGCGCTATCACAGTGTAGGGCAGAAATGGCCTAGCTTTCATAGCATTGTGCTCATTGGTTTCAGTGGGTTTGGCCATACTTCCATGACTCTAACTATGCAAATATAAGTAGACTGCAAGCTAAACATGAGTCCACAATGTGATGTGGTTTCCAAAAAAGCCAATGGAAGTCCAGGCTTCATCAACAGCAGTATGTTGTCCAGATCAAGGGCAGTAGTAACAGCTCTACTGTGCTGTAGTCAAGCTTCATTTGGAATACTGGGTGCAGTTCTGGGCAGCACAGTTTAAAAAGGATATTGACAAGCTGGAATGTGTCCAAAGAAGGGCTGGGAACTAGGACTTATGGAGAAAGGTTTAGGGAGCTGTATATGTTTAACATGGAGAAGAGAGAACTGAGAGGTGACTTGACAGCCATCTTTAAATATAGTAAAGGGATGTCATGTAGAAGAGCCAGCATGGGATATGGGTTTGAGCATTGGACTACATGGGTTTGAGCATTGGACTACAATCCTGGAGAACAGGGTTCAATTTCCTTGCTTGGCCATGGAGGGTCACACACTCTCTGCTCCAGAAATCCCCATGATAGCATATCCATAAGTTGGAAATTACTTGAAGGCCAACAATAACATATAGAAGATGGAGCAAGCTTGTCTTCTGCTGCTCAGGAGACTCAAACATGAGCTAATGGATTCATACAACAAGAAAAGAGAGTCCACCTGAACTTCTTTACTGTGAGGGCTGTTTAAACAGACGTGGGATGGTGATGTTTCAGGAAAGCTTCAGTTGTGTAATCCTTCATGGTGGAGGATTGGACTAAATGGCCCTCACAGTCAACTCCAGCTCTTAAGGCATTTCCATACTACACTGTTATAATGCTATTATTCCACTTTCAACATCCTACGGAATCCTGGGGTTTGCAGTTGAGGGAGGGGCCTTTAGAATTCTCAGCCAGGGAACTCTTTGGCCTCAGTAAACTACAAACCCCAGAATTCCACAGGATGTTGAAAGTGGAATAATAGCATTAAAGAGTGTAGCATGGAAATGGCCTAAGGTTCTGTGTTTCTATGAGTCTTGAGCAATGCCACTAAGGATTAAATCCAGGGTTGCCTCTTCCTTGCCTGATTCCATGACCAGCAGTTCCAGGACACAGTCATTTAGGACACTAAGGCCGCTTCCGCACTAGAGTGTTATAGTGCTATGATTCCACTTGCAACATCCTATGGAATCCTGGGATTTGCAGTTTCGAGGGGGGCCGACTGGCCCCTCCCTAAACTGCAAACCCCAGGATTCCATAGGATGTTGCAAGTGGAATCATAGCGCTATAACACTCTAGTGCGGAAAGAACCTAAGGTATTTTGCCTCTTTTTAAAGACTGGAACATGAACTTGTCCATTCAACAGAAAAGTGAGGTGTTACTCATTACAAGAGCATAATTCATTGAGGTACCTCCACGATTTCATTCCAGATCTTAAGATCCTCTTGAGCCTTTTGATTGGGGAAAACGATAGCAGCTCGATTATACTAAGTTACTTTTTTTCACCCATTGTGGCTCTCTTTTGACTTTCTGTTCCACTATGTTTCTGTTATACCCATCACGGGCTGCTCCAGGTGGGAGGTTGTGTTTATTTCTGCCGTAGATTTCGGAGATGGCAGGGAGAGAACAATTTCCAAACAATGGTTCTGCTGTCCTAGACTATTTTCTGGTAATTCCCACCATTAGCAGCAACATGTTATTCCCACCTCCGAGTGTGTATGTGTATGTGTTTATTCCAAAGCATATCAGACCCAAAAAGTGAGCCTTTCTCTTTAAAAAAAATAATAATAAAATTATAGTGCATCCGTGTGTCAGGGACTTTTAAACAGCACTTTTACACTATAGCATTACAGCTCTAAAAACATTATTTTAAAAATCAGAGAGAAGAAATTTGCTCTTCAATCCATAGGACCACCTCACCAAACCATGTCCTGGTTTTAAAAAAGGAAAACCTTTGGAAGAATCCTAGTACTTCTAGTGTATGTGGGAATTGCTATAAACAGCGCCTCCCCACTGTTGTCCCAAATCACTCAAAAAGCCCTCCAGAATGGGTGAAAACAATGCCTCCATTTCCCTCTTTAGCCCTTCCCAAGTTGCCTCGCTTCCCTTCTACATTTTGGGAGGGGCTGGCAGAAAAAGCAGTGGGGTGGCCAACAGGGGATTGACCCGCAGAGGGTGGGTCTAAAGGGGAAAAAATTAGTTGCTTGTACCAAAATAGCTGCCCCACCTGCTTTGTAACATTGGCATCCATATGCCCAGGTAGCCGGTCTCAGTCCTGTACCCTCAGTCCTGGGACTTTTCGCGGTTCAACTCCCGCAGCCTCCGACAGTCAGAGGCAGCGGACAGGGAAGGAAAACAGGGAAATTAGATTTGAAGAGCAGAACTTGGGAATTTCATCTTTTTGGACTATAGCACCTAGACTTTCCCAACTAGGGGTCAATTCTCAGAGGCCATTTCCGCACTAGGCTGTAAGAGCGCTACGATTCCACTTTCAACATCCCATGGAATCCTGGGGTTTGCAGTTTAGGGAGGGGCCTTTGAGGATTCCATAGGATGTTGAAAGTGGAATCATAGCACTCTTACAGCCTAGTGCGGAAATGGCCAGAGTTGTAATCCAGAAAGTGCCTTTTTCCAGGATCTGTCTCTCACCCTCCAAATCTGCCTTGGGAGACGTTTCCAGCCATAGATATGGACCCTGCGACAGCTTTCCTCTTTTCCAAAGTGGCGTCCACAGCCCTCCTATGAAGCAGAACTCCCTTCTTCTACCGCAGCCTGGGTACCCATAACGTGGCACTTGATGGATGTCGCGCGGAAAAGCGGAAGTGCTCTCCAATTCAAACAGCTGCACAAGTATGTTAGTACGTTTAAAATTCACACAGCTATATCTTTGGGGAATGTGGGGAGGGGGGAATGTATTTTATTTTTGTTTTCAAATCTGCCATAACGCAGCTGGTAGCATCAAATTGTCATTAAAACATGGTATTTAAGATGATTTAATGGGTTGATTACCAAGCAAGAGCTACAGCAGTTTACTCAAACTACTGAGCATGAAAAAAGGATGTAACTATTTAAGTGGCATTCAAAAAAAGAGGAAAGTGGGAGGGGGAAGAGTGGGGTTGTTTTGTGAAAGAAATGCACAGACTCAGAAGTTCTGTGTGGATTTCTGAGTGGTTGTTTTGTTTTGTTTCACCCCCAAACGCCACTAAAAGGAAAGAAAACCTCTTGCAGATGAAAATGGAGGAAAACAAATAAATGGTTCCTAGAGCAAATCAAACCAGAACACTTCCTAGAAACCAAGATAACTAAACTGAGGCTTAATACTTTGGATATACCATGGGAATACATGACTCCCTAGAAAAGACAATAGCATTAAGGTCATTTCCACACTACACTGTTATAGTGCGATTATTCCACCTTCAACATCCTGTGGAATTCTGGGCTTTGTGGTTTACTGAGGCCAAAGAGCTCTCTGGCTGAGAATTCTATGTGCCCCTACCTAAACTGCAAAACTCTGGATTCCATTGTATGTTGAAAGTGGAATAATAGCACTATAACAGCGTAGTGCACAAACGGCCTTGGTAAGGTAGAAGGCAGCAGGAAAAGAGGAAGACCACATTACAGATGGATAGACTCAAACAAGGAATCATAGAATCATAGAATCACAGAGTTGGAAGATACCCCAGGGGCCATCCATCCCAACCCCCTGCCATGCAGGAACACCCATCAAAGCACTCCTGACAGATGGCCATCCACCCTCTGCTTAGAAAACTCCAAAGAAGGAGACTCCACCACACTCCGAGGCAGCATCTTCCACTGCCGGACAGCTCTGACCATCAGGAAGTTCTTCCTGAGGTTCAGGTGGAATCTTTTTTCCTGCAGCTTGAATCCATTGCTCCTTGTCCTAGTCTCTGGAGCAGTGGAAAACAAGCCCACTCCCTCCTTGACATGACATCCCTTCAAATATTTAAACATGGCTATCATGTCCCCTCTTAACCTTCTCTTCTGCAGACTAAACATCCCCAGCTCCCTAAGCTGCTCCTCATAGGGCATGGCTTCCATACCCTTTACCATTTCGGTCACCCTCCTCTGGACACACTCCAGGTTGTCAATAGCCTTCTTGAATTGAGGTGCCCAGAACTGGACACAGGAGTCCAGATGAACTCTAACCAAAGCAGAATAGAGTGGCACTATTACCTTCCTTGATCTACACACCACACTCCTACTGATGCAACCAAGAATTGCATTGGTTTTCTTGACTGCCGCATCACACTGCTGACTCAGCTCTTCTGAAGAGGTCTTCTGCAAGAACCAGAACAAGGGTGGTTGATGACAGTGTGACTTGGAGATATCTAATTCATAGGATTGCTATAAGACTAAATCTATTTCTACAGTACATCAAACCCATCGGTCCCATTGTTGTGAGAGCATAGCAATATCCTAACAGTCAGATTGTAGCAGTTAGCAACAACATCAATAGTCCTGTAGGAAAAAAAAATAGCATGTATATTTAAAAAAATACACAAATAAAACAACCACCTGTCCTATCTATCCTGAAATCCTGAAAAGCATCTCCCCCCGCAGACAAAAAAATGCTCACTATGCACTTAGCTTAACATGCCGATTGCTTCATTGTCATGAGGTTTGGCCTCCAGATGGAAATGGGATTTTGATTACATGGAGCAGTCTGTCTGAACCTAGAATGACCCTATGCATTCATGCTATCAATTAGTCCATCTATATTCATTAACTCATCAGGGCAATTTTTTTTAAAGAGAGAAATAAAATGTTCACAAGGTGTTAACACACATAGAACATCTGGGAGAGAGGTGAGGTCTTAATGAAGAGGTTTGTTTGGCTGGTTTTACATCTGTTCTGTTCACTTGCTTCTTCTTTCGTTCCCTCTCTCTCTCTCTCCCTATATATATATATATATGTAAGCATGCTAAGCTATGTCTGTGTGTAAACATGTGATAACGCAGAATATAACATAATGAACTGCTTTAATGGTTGAAAAATATTTGGCATATGAATACACGCCTTTCAGGAAGATGATGGGTGTTACAGTATTAACAAAGGGAACAGCAGAGGGGAAAAAACTGCATGGTAACAGGATGTGAAAAGAGATAAGAAAACATCAGAAATTTACTAGGCAGCATGAGCTGGACAGTCAGATAAGAACCAACTATTTTGTAACAGAGTTTTTTTACAAATGCATTTTTTATGTCAATGGAGCAAGTCCTTCTGTTAAGATAAAGATTTTAACTCTCTGAGAAGGGAGGACAGCCATGATGCAGCCCTGAAGATTCGAAGCGTTTTGCGTGTGTCTGTGTACGTGTTTTACAACCAATCGAACCCAAATATGCATTTTTGAAAGGCCAAGGAGAATATAAATTTCAAATGGAGAATGTGTTCAGGACTGACTTATTTTCTGGCGAACACAAACCTAAAGTTAGTTCAATTGTACAATTGAGAATTTTAATGGTAATTTTTAATTGACTTAATTAAATAATCTTCTTACCCTACTCAATCCCTCTGAGTCGTTTTTCACTGGCTTCCTAAACTCAGGGACAGGCAGATTTGCAGTAACACACGGACACACATAGGCCCTTTCCGCACAAGGCTGATACAGTGCAGTAGCGTCATATTGTCGCTTTTACATCCGCACGTTAAACCGGTTTGATGTCGTTCTGTCCTCTGTGCTTCTGCACGAGTTGAGTCTTAGCGCGGTTAACATCAACGTTAAACCAAAGTACTGTAAAAACGGGAAAACTCAGATGTAAACCGCCCAAACCGCTTCTGCTGCGTTTTTTCCTACCTGCGGAAGCATTCCATCGATTCACGCCACTTGCGCTAAAACGTAGCAATGGTTTCTACGATGTTTTTTTTTTAAATTGACCAATCAGCGGTGGCAGGGTGGAGCGAGGGAGGGGAATAGGAGTTCCACGAGCATTGGCGAGGCAGAAGCGACAAACAATTTTCTCCGCTTTACTTCTATAGAAACCGGAGGACGTGCAGATAATCGGGACAAGTCAGAGTAAAAAACACCGCTCGTGACACTCTGTGGAACGCTCCTCCACTCCAGTGCCGAAATAGCCATACAATGTGCATGAGGTATAACGTATACGCATGCGTGTGAGAGGAACAGACAGACACATCTACTCGTGACTTGATGTTTTTTGAAGCTACATCTCAGACGGCTTCTGTAGTTCTGTTGCAAAAACTATTCTTGCTGTCCTAACAGCCATTATGGTGGCATAGGAATATGCTGGTTGGCTCTGACTTGGTTGAGCTTTGGAACAAAATTCCTTCTCTCCTTCAAAGCCAGAGAAAGCTAAAAGAGTCTCAGTATTCAGACATGAGTTCTCTTTTAAGACGCGAATACAAGGGCCACGCTTCCCTTCAATTCTCTGTTGAGATAAGTACCTTAAGAGGGGGGGAACGGTGTTGAATATTGGCTCATTCTCCTCCATTGCTGTTCACTGTGAAGCTTTGATTAGTTTTCTTAAAAGACTACACACTCAATAATTTGAAGCAAGAGGTTAATGGTGTTATTACAACTATTATCCCTTTTAAAATCATTATCCTCTTGTTTTTCATGTCTATATTACCTTCACCTTTTCATGAACCCATTTCCCCAGCTGTTTCTTTCCGCTGTAAAGTTTGCCAAACACCATCCCAGGAAAGAATAAATGGAGTGTTTTATCAGCCAAGCCTAAGGGAATTTGCAGATTCCCATAACCCAACCCATACAGAGAGATTAGAACAAAATGAATATTTTTAAAAGAAAAAGAAAAAAAGAATTGACCACAAGTGAAATATAGACCCTCAAAGCAAAAAAGGTGAAATTATTTGGAAAAGGCCACATTCATTCAGGAAATCCAATCGTTTAAAACTGGATGTCTCAATAAACGCTGGGTTTATATGATTGGTATTTACAGGAAAATGTCACCTTGAGGTGAACAATCCATCTAATTTCATGAATGGTTATTAGGAGTGAGCAAAAATATCCATCATTATGAGGGCATAAAGAGGGAGAAGGAAACTGTCAGTGGACAGGATTTCCCCACAAAGCCATTCAGCCCTCCACTAAAATGTCTTATTTTATTTCCCCTGCTGCAGGAGCAAATGGGTCCCATGCACTTCTATGGGAGAAAATAACAAACACATCAATAGTTCCTGGCACTCCCCATGGCTATGGTTGCTAGACTGAAAACAGGAGAGTGCCATGAATGGTTAAGTAGAATGGGAGATTTCAGGAGGTATTGCTTATCAAACGACCAAGGCCATTTCCACACTAGACTGTTCTAGTGCTATTGTTCCACTTTCAACAGCCTATGGAATCCTGGGATTTGCAGTTTAGGGAGGGGCCTTTGAGGCCCCTCCCTAAACTGCAAATCCCAGGATTCCATAGGCTGTTGAAAGTGGAATAATAGCACTAGAACAGTCTAGTGCAGAAATGGCCAAAGGTTCAGGAGCCCTCTCCAGTTTCACTCTGGCAACCTTCTCCATGGCTGGACTGAGAAGTAACCTCTGTCCCCACTGTAGGGTTGCCAAGTGAAATAAATGACAGGGCTCATCTACCTTTCTTATTTGTGTACACAAGGAAGTTGTGGAAGATGTTGCTCATTGTGCAAGCTGCGCTTACTGAAATTCCATCTTCTTCTTCTTGTTCTGTGAGTTCAAGTCGTTTCTGACTTATTGCAACCCTAAGGTGAACCTGTTACGGGGTTTTTCTGAGGCTGAGAATATGCGATGCACCCAAGGTCACCCAGTGCCTAAGCAAGGAATCGAACCCTGGTCTCTGGGATCATAGCCAAATGTTCAAACCACTATACCATGCTGGATCTCTACACAGCCATTAAGGGCTCGGTCCTTTATTTCACCTAGCCACTCTGACTTTCAAATACTTTCAAGTTGCAGATTCTTGGCCCCATAGAAAACATCACGAGCTAGTTGGAACTCAGTCAACCCTCAATTTGCTGGATCCCTCCCACTCATTGCATATTCTTCCTCTAGCAAATGCTTCTTCACTTGAGTTTGAACAAGATTCGCCTTAGGTTTGCCATAAGTTGGAAATGACTCGAAGGCACACAACAACAAGAAGTGTTACAAGGGCAACAAGTCCCGCAACGATAAGGCTGAAAACAACAGTTTCATGTATTCAAAATGCTTCGTGCATGCTATCTAGCTATAGTCGTTACACTAACCCTGCAAGGTAATTCAGTATTATTATTCCCCTACATTGCAGAGAGGTGAGACTAGGGGCCTTTCACACCATATAACCATAGGATTTTCATGCCCCTTTAACTGCCGTGGCTCCATTCTGTGGCATACTGGCATTTGTAGTTTGGGGAGGCACTAGGGATCCTTGGCAGAAAATTCTGAATACCTCATGAAACTATATATCTCAGGATTCCATGGGATGGCACCAGGTCAGTTACAGTGCCATTAAGTGTTGTGGTGTGAAAGAGACCTGAGGCTTGGAGAATATGGAAAGACCCATCAGAGTTTTTGGAAAATTTATTTTTTCCTACTATGCTTTCCAGATTCAGAATTATGTAGCCAGCAGAACCACTAGTCATGCTGTGTTACTGCCCTGGCTAGTCCGAGCTTTGGGGATATTAAAAGATATCCTCTTGATATCATAATTCGGCTTCCCTTCTCTATTCCTCTCCACGTGCTTGCGAGGCCACCGGACAAGCACGTAAACAAGCTCGGCCGTTAATAGCCGTAATATTCAAACTACAATACAGGCAGGCCAGAAATAGCTGACTCGCTGCTTTAGGGGACCTCCAGGCAAGTACCCTAATTAGGTATGCACGCCACTTACAAAAGAGCCTCTGCCCCGCGCTGGCAGCTTGATGGGTAAACTATGCAATACCCAAGTACTCTGCGTTTGCATACTGGCTACTCTATTGAGAACCGCTACGATAACTCGATCATTCAGATTCTGACCTTTCGGAGGCTTTGTCTCCAACTCCAAATCTATTGTTTTCCCCCAAGTACAGCATAGTCTGCAGTCACAATTCTTCTTATAAAAACCCTTGATTCCGAGACCTTCCTCGGAACACTCCTGAGTTTCATCCCACCTTGCTGCCACTTTGCTTGGCGAGCCTCCCCTCAGTTCCACGTGCTGAGCTACATCACACCCCAGCCTCGCTCTCTATTTTTCCTGGGCTTCAGGACAGGTGAAGTATCACCCAAACCAACAATCCCTCTAAAAATCCCTCTATACCACTCCAACCTTTATTTTCTTTAGTTATCTTGTATGAGTGTCGCATACACTGTTTTGCTTGTATTTAATAAACATTGTTTATTATTTCAACTTCGGTGTTCTCCTTGACTCGACATGACCCCGTAGACATAGGGTTCAAGAACTCACTAAGTTACCCTGCCTCTCATAACGCTAAGCAGTGCTCTGAGCTAATTTTCCCCAACTTTAGTTGAGCACGTTTTGGTGTCCCTCCCGGGACCCCCCGTTCACAGGGTAACAGCTGGATGGAGGATTCTGGGAGTTACACTCAAAAAAAGTAATGTTTCCAGGTTCTAGCCCCCAGCTAGTGATTTTATGACAAAGAGATATTTAAACTGGGGAATTTTCTTCTTCATAGCTAACTTTCTTGACTGCTATGCTATACCATTTCCTTAAAAAAAAATATATGGCAGTCATACAAGAATCATTTTGGAACAAGGGTTCTATTGTCCCATGCATAACACTATACACTTGGGTTATGTTTGAAGTTTATTCCCTATCCTTGAATTAACATTGGGTTGAAAGTTCTGGTGGAAATGGAGGGAGATGGGACCTTTTGTGGATTTTGTTACTATATTCTAAAACTAGCTTGCTTTTTATCACAAGCGCCCCAAGAGCAAACACCTGCTGAGATTATAACGGGCACAAATACATTCCGAAGTCATTTGCTCAATATTTGAGTTTCAAAAGAACCTGGACACTGCACACTCCTTAACAGCAGAATATCTGATATTTAGCACATAGTTGACCAGAAGATATCTAAATCTGTGGGCAGAGTGTGTTGCTCCCGGCTTTTGCAAATGGCACCTCTTGCCTCCTGCATCCAAAAGTCACCTTCCTTCTCGGAAAAACATTCAACCAGCCTTTTTCGCTATCACAAAGAGAACAAAAAGAGCCAAATTTATGTGTAACAACATATGGGTCCCGTATTTGTTGTTTTCCACTCTATGCTCAATGAGAGGTTGATTCAAGGGCAATTTACCCATAGTTAGATGAATGATTCATTTTTTTTAAGTAAATAGCTGGTGTGGGTCCTCTAATCTAGTCTGGGAACACTGGCGGCTGGTAGGAGATTTATATTTTCTCCCCTACTTCCGTCCCAAATTAGATCTGGGCAGAGCAGGGGAGTCTACCGTGCAAAAGACAGAATTTATCTTGGGAGCTACTAGGAAAAGAATCAAAACCAAAACCGTTGTTATTACAATTTACTGTTGTTATTGCATTCCTGTAAGTCAACTCTGATTTATGGTGACTCCATCATCGGTTTTCTTGTCAGGGTTTAGAGATTCGCTCAGAAGAAGTTTGTCATATTTTGTTTGTTAGGCTGGGGGTAGGACTTATCCAAGGTTACCAGGTGGTTGTCCATGGCCAAGTATGGATTTGAACCTTAGTCTCCTGGGGGTCCTAAGTTAAAAACTTACACCACTAAACCACTCTGGCCCCCAAAGTGAGCTTGGGAGCCACTTGCACTCCATAAGGAACACTTTTCCCAATGCTGGCACTTGGCAGAATTTGTTGTTGCTGATACGTGTCTTCGAATCAACTTGGACATATGGTGACCCTGTCCTAAAGTTTTCTGGGCTAGATCTCTTCAGAGGAAGCTTGCCATTGCCTTCCTATAAGAGAGAGGATGACTTGTCAAAGGTCACCAAGTGAGATTCCATGGCCAAGCAGAGATTTCATGGAATTCTAGTGCAACAGTGGCTATTTCTGCATTATCCTGTTACAGTACTATTATTCCACTTTCAACCTCCTGTGGAATTCTGAGGCCAAAGAGCTTTCTGGCTGAGAATTCTAAATGTCCCTCCCTAAACTGCAAACCCCAGGATTCCATAGGAGGTTGAAAGTGGAATCATAGCACTGTAACAGTGTAGTGCAGAAATGGCCACTGAAGTCACTACACCATGCTCTGTTATTTTTAGCTGCCATCAAGTTGACATTGACTCATGGCAAGCCTTTCAATGAGAGATCTCCAAATCATCCTGTTATCAACATCCCTGCTCAGGTCTTGCAGGCTGTGGCTTCCTTGATTGAATCTATCCATCTGTGATATGTTCTACCTCTTTTCCTACGGCCGTCTACCATACCAAGCATTATTGCCTTCTCTAGTGAGTCACGTCTTCTCGGGATATGTCCAAAGTACAACAGTCTCAGTTTAGTCATCTTGGCTTCTAGGGAGAGTTCAGGCTTTATTTGGTCTAGGAAACATTTATCTGTCTTTTTAGCAGTCCATGCTATAAATAGACATTTTTTCCAGCACAACATTTCAAAGGAGTTGATTTTCTTATCAGCTTTTTTCACTGTTCAGCTTTCACAACCATACATAGAAATTGGAAATATGATGACATGGACAATTCTAATTACAGTATTCAACAATATATCTTGAGACTTCATGATCTTGTCTAGTTCCTTCATAGCTGTCCTTCCAACCTCTAGTCTTTTTCTGATTTATTGACTACAGACTCCATTCCGATTAATAACTGAGCCAAGGTATAAAAAATCGTGAACGATTTCAAGGTCTTCATTGTCTACCTGAAGTTATGTAAATCATCTTGTGGTCATTATTTTTGTTTTCTTAATGTTCAGCTGTAAAGCTGGCTTTGCACTTTCTCGACTTTCTTCAGGAATCATCCCAAGTCTTTGCCGCTGTCTGCGAGTGGTATGCCTATCTTAGGTTGTTCAGGTTTCCTCCTCCAATGTTCAGACATCTTTTCTCCAGTTCTAATCCTGCTTTACATACGACATGTGCAGCATACAAGTTAACCAAATAGGGTTATAAAATGCAGCCTTGCTTGACCCCCTTCCCACCTGGAAACCATTCCATTTCTCCATACTCTGTCCTGACGGTGGCCTCTTGTCCTGAGTACAGGTTACACACCAGGACGGTCAAATGTCCAACTGTGTAGGACGTAACATTGGCAATGGTGATCTACCCACGGCATGTGGAGGGGTGTGCTAAGCCAGGAGCACCTCACAACGATCCAGACATCCTCCAGGACCTCTCAGGTATAGACCAGAGGCCTCAGAGACGATAACTTTGTTCTGCACTGACTGTCAGAACGTAGCTGGGGACGACCTTAGGCCATTTCCGCACTATACTGTTACAGTGCTATTATTCCACTTTCAACCTCCTATGGAATCCTGGACTTTGCAGTGTAGGGAGGGGCCCTTAGACTTCTCAGCCAGAGAGCTCTTGGGCCCTCAGGAAACTACAAACCCCAGAATTCCACAGGAGGTTGAAAGTGGAATAATAGCGCTAAAACAGTGTAGTGCGGAAAGGCCTGTACACACTCCAGAGACCACCTCCCTACCCCTCCATCCATTGGTTCATTTGTTAAACTTTTAGCTATCCTAATCATCTCTCTCTTACCCTTTCCTGCAGGAGCTGACAACCAGATTGCCTCCCTCTCCCCCTCTTAGAAAACTCCTCCAGTATCTTGGGAAGAATAAAAATATTTTAAAATAAACAGGGTGCTGCTGCTTCCCACATGGTGTCATGCTGAAAGTGAAGGAGGCAGGAAGTTCGGGAAGTCCTGCAGACATTACAACATTGGGAGTCGTGTACAGTCGTTTTCTATGAAAAGAGAAGTGGGTGAGTGCGTTGGAACAACGACGTGCGCTTAAGCACGTAAGTACAGATAAGGAGAACCTGATCGCGGCAGATAATATATTTCACCAGCCCAAGGAAAAACTGCATCTTTCCAGTTCAGAGCAAATTATATAGCATTGTTGGCCTGCAAAACAAGATCACCTCCTTGTTTCAATTATTGTAGCTTCTCGCACCCAGAGAGACAATAGCGTTTGAGAGAAAATATAAACTGCTGTTAAGACGTTCAGATAAGTTTTTCCGTGCAAAAGGATTCATTCCAGAGCCAAATTTATGATTAAGCAGCATGAGAAAACCTACTAGAAGAGGCAGATTCTGCGGTGGCATTCAGAGCAAAAACAGCCAATTATTTACATTACTTTTCGGGAAAGAGCCACTTGGAGTTTGTTTGAGTTTCCCACAAATTCTCTTTAGGTGTCTTTGCTATATAAATTTTAACCAGAGCTTGAAAAAGTAATTCTGAGCTGTGGGTGAGGACTATACATTCCAGAATATTCTGCCAGCAGGACCCTGGTAGCTACCATGTCAGTCAGCAGATAAATTCAGGCCATTTCTGCACTACACTGTTATAGTGCTATTATTCCACTTTCAACATCCTGAGGAATTCTGGGGTTTGTAGTTTACTGAGGCCAAAGAGCTCTCTGGCTGAGAATTCTAAACGCCCTTCCCTAAACTTCCAACCCCAAGATTCCATAGGATGTTGAAAGTGGAACAACAGCACTGTAACAGGGCAGTGCGGAAATGGCCTCATTTTTTCAGTCTGAACATTAAAGGGGATATACAAGGTTTGGAACCTCACCCTCAAAACAGATTCTATAAGTTGCATAACTCACTTAAAATCTGGACTAAAACCCAGAGCAGATGCGCGCATGCACACACACCAGCAGCAGCATGGAGGCAACTAGCTGTTACTGTATTATATTTGACACTTGTTGAATGGAGCAGAAATAAATGCAAAGTCTCTGCAAATGGAAAATAACCAACAGGTCAAGCTGTAAACTCTTCTGCACTTCCACAAATGCACTTTGAACTGATATAAGAAGCATTCTGTCACCCGCACCAATTCAGCAGTCTGTATGAGAAACTTTTTATTTAGTGTCTTTCGGTTCAGCTATTTTTACGTATTTTGTAATGAGCATTTTTTATTGTATCATATTTTACTGACAACAATGATCATGGTAACAGTCACAGTACACCACCCACTTTTTATTTTGATGTTTAACAAACGCCGGTGTTGGTGTTGTTTTGTTGTTGTTACCGCCCAGCATTTCCACATTGTTCCACTTTTGATTTTGCTAGCTGTTATCACCTCTCTCCATCCACTTATTACGTTCTTTTCGCAGACTGTTTGTAGCAATTTCTTGCATCCACACTAGAGGTCTTCCAAAGTTTTTTACTTTAAAAAAAACAAACAAGAGTATTGTTTGATGAAGTGGTCCTGTAGAGCAAATTTTCTCCTCTGTGATTTTTTTTTTTTAAGTTACAGTGCAAAGAGCCATTTCACTGGTGCCCTACAGCACTTTTAAAAAATAAAAAAGAAAGGAGGAGAAAAGAAAGGAATATATTATCCCAATATGTCTGGGGATTAAACGAAAACCATTCCGGGGGAGGGGGGAATAAAACATCATTTGGATTTTTTAAAAAAAGAGAGAAAGAGAAAACTACGGTAAGAAATACTACAAGTATGTATGTGTGTGTGTGTCCATGAAAGACAATTACTCCAACAATTACTTTTAGGCACAGATGAGAGACAAAGTTATTTTTGCAAGTCACCATTACTCACAGGCTGAAGAACAACCCGGAGGAAGGCAGATTCTGGAAGTCCCAAGAGAAGACTCTCTCCCCTGCTGGCTTTCAGTCTGCATGCAAAGACCTTTTTGGACAACAAGCTTTTAGCAACTGACTGCTAAAATATGGTCTTTTAAACAAGGAAGCGCCATATTTCCCCTCTCTCCTGTTTGCTTTGCACCATCATCCAGGCAGAGATGACATTTGTGTCCTCCGGGGCCAAGCAGAATTCATGAAGAACTAGACCTACAAGCCAAGAATTTTATATCATTTGTATCACTCCGCTTCAACCATCCACAGTGCATGCTTTGTTTTGTTTTGTTTTTTAACAAAAACTGGCTGAGCCAAAAACTGGCTGAGCCAAAAACTATCCCAGGTATTTTCATTACATCTTTGCAAGCAAGGAGAGCCACCCAGAAAATGCCAAAAGACAGAATATTCTCACTCGACATGCTTTTGCTCGTGGCAACGCCTGAATCCGGCGCCAGACCAGACAGTGCAGGGATTTTTCTGCTCTGTTCTATCATAGGCCATTTCCGCTCTACACTGTTATAGCGCTACGATTCCATTTTCAACATCCTGTGGCATTCTGGGGTTTGTAGTTTCCTGAGGCCCGAGAGCTCTCTGGCAGAGAATTCTCAGTGCCCCTCCCTAGACTGCAAATCCCAGGATTCCACAGGAGGTTGAAAGTGGAACAATAGCACTATAACAGTGTAGTGTGGAAACGGCCACAGCGGCCTGGGGATGGAGGTAAATACAGCAGTCTTGGTGGGGATTGCCTTTTAAGAAAGAAGCCAAATTTTATTCTCTCTCTCTCTTTTACCACCTTCGTTCCCAGTCAAGTCATGGTGTTGTAGGGTTGCCTTGCTGTTTGACCACACAAACTTCTTGCAGTATCTCAAAGTAAAACTGTAGGTGCTGTGATCAGAACGGGTTAACTTTCCTTTTACTACACGCTGTTTGCTTCACCATCTTCGCTGCGAGTTTTGAAAGCCAGCATGGTGTGTTTCGTGTCTTCTGCTTCGATATAGCATTGCAAAATGGATTTTGGATTTTTCCGCCCTTTTTCTTTGGCCACGACAGCTACCCCACCCACTTTGGGGGGTTATTGTGGGATACCCCTGAAACCAGACCTGCAAACTCTCAGGCAGAAGGAGGGCGGTTTTTTATACCCCACAAAGCATTTGAATTCTCCTTGGGCCCAGAAAAATGGCCCTGATTAAGGAACTCAGTGTAAGCATTTTTATCTGTCTGAGCAAGGATTAAATTGCTTCTAAGTGCTTTGCTATTAGAACATGTGAATCTGTTCATCTACGTTAATATTATAACTCACTTTGCATTTAATCATTTTGCCCTCTCAGTCATGTTGCCTGATGTTGTGTTGACACTGAACTTTGAAAGAAAGACAGGATATTAAATAAACAAATAATCCTGCAAGAAGCCAGTAGCACTTTTGAGCCTAAACGATAAGGTGGAATTTTTCTTCCAAGATCATGTTCCTGCAGGCAGTAAGGCAAGCCTGGCACGCTACGGTTCCCAGAGTGAAAACTGGATTTAGCTTCTAGGGGCCTTTCCGCACTACACTGTTATAGTGCTGTTACTCCACTTTCAACCTCCTATGGAATCCTGGGGTTCGCCATTTAGGCCATTTCTGCACTACGCTCTTATAGCGCGATTATTCCACTTTCAACCTCCTATGGAATCCTGGGGTTCACAATTTAGGCCATTTCCGCACTAGACTGTTATAGCGCGATTATTCCACTTTCAACATCCTATGGAATCCTGGGGTTTGCAGTTTCGGGAGGGGCCCGCCGGCCCCTCCCGAAACTGCAAACCCCAGGATTCCATAGGATGTTGAAAGTGGAATAATCGCGCTATAACAGTCTAGTGCGGAAATGGCCTTAGCGAAGGGCATTTAGACTTCTCAGCCAAACAGCTCTTTGGCCTCAGTAAACTACAAATCCCAGGATTCCATGGGATGTTGGAAGTGGAATAATAGCGCTATAA
This sequence comes from Cyclura pinguis, assembly GCA_030412105.1. NCBI lineage: Eukaryota > Metazoa > Chordata > Lepidosauria > Squamata > Iguanidae > Cyclura > Cyclura pinguis. The sequence continues at coordinate 5,528,379 of CM059608.1, forward strand.
CAGTGTAGTGAAGAAGTGGTCTATACATATTTTTAACGACGGTAGAGAAGCGGGAATTTCAACAGGTGTGGCTTGCAACTCAACCAGGGCCGTTTCCGCACTAGACTGTTACAGCGCTATTTCTCCACCTTCAACGTCCTTTAGAATACGGAAAGGGATGCTGAAAGCGGAATAACAGCACCGTAACAGCCTAGGGCGGAAGCGGCCCAGGGAACAAGCAACACCTGTTGAGGGCCCCCCCCCGCTTGCCCACGGTACAGGAGCCCTCCCCCTCTCCAGTCCCACGCTCACACCATCTCAGCCCATCCACGTCAACCCTCGCGTGTAGGAGGAAGCCGGAATTTCCCTCTCTCTCTCCCGCCCCGCCCAGCCTGTTTACCCACGCAGCTCGTGCACATGGCCCTCTCCCTCGCTGATTGGCCGCCTCGGCCTCGAGCCCGCGCCGGCGCGGCCAATCGGGGCGCTCTTCACGCGCCGCCTGCCGCCCGGCGGTTGGGCGAAGGGCCGCGATCACGCCGCTGGGCGCGGGCCGCGGTTGGGCCGGTCACGAGCGCTCCGCCGTGCCGGGGAGGAGGAGGAGGATGGGGAGGCCGGCGGCGGAGCAGCTGAGGCGGAATCCTCCTCCTCCTCCTCCTCCTCCCGGTCTTCTTTTTCCCTCAGAGGGCGCCGCGCAGCTGAGGCGGACGCCGCTCCCGGGGGCCGCCATGGCGGCTGAGACGACGGAGGGGTCCTCGCCGCCGTCGGTGAGGCTGCTGGCCGTGGCCCTCTCGGACGGGGCGGCGGCGGGCTACAGCAGCGGCGAGGCGGTGTCGGGGCGGGTGGTGCTGGAGCTGGCGGCGCCGATGCCCCTCCGCGCCCTCCGCCTCGAGGCCACCGGCCGGGCCAGGGCCGCCTGGAACGAAGGGCCCGCCGCCGCCGCCTCGCCGCCTCAGCCGCCCCCGTCCCCCGGCGGCGCCCGGCTGGAGGCGGAGGTGCGCTACCTGGACATCCGGCAGCGGCTCCTCGGGCGGGAGCCCGGCCCCGGAGGTGAGACCCGGGACGGCGGGGGAGGAGAGTCGGGGCAGCCCCGTATCCCCCCCCCTTGTTTAAAGCGATCCTTAATTTCTCAATTTGGGTGTATTATAACTCTCTTAGCCAAATAATTGCCATATCCCACCCTCCTTTCGCCCTTCCCGTGGCTTCAGGGGATGCTTCCATTCCAGGTGGAGTAAGGTTTATTTATTTTTTTCTCTTTGGAATAAAGTATATGCGTTTCGGGGGGAAAAACGATCCTTCATTTCTGATCAAACTTGGCCTGGAAAGTAATAAGCAAATCTCTTGGTTATTCGGTGGCAGGGTGACTGTGGTGAGAAGAAGGAAGCCTGGGAGGTTCAACGTGTTCTGCAAATTTTGCTGAACCTCTGCAGTTCTGATAATGAACAGCTGTACTATAACAATATCTAGGAACTAGATACTGGAACGGAATATTGGAGTATGTAACATCTTAGAGTTTCAAGCTGTTGATGTTTAGTCGTTTTATGCTGTAAAATTGGTTCTAAAATCCACATTTACAATAGAATAGAATGTAGTGTAAATCTGTTGAGATGAACACAGTTTTGCATGTACAGGTCTACTCTGGAACTATCCAGAAATAAGTGTTCTGAATGAAAAAAAATATATATGTCCTTAATTTCTCAGCAACGCCTGCGTATGCAACCAAGACATTACATAACAGGAAATAATACCGAAAGATGAATCACTCTTACCACAATGGTAATGATGATGATGATGATGATAATAATAATAATAATGTTTTTTATTTGTTACCTGCCTCTCCCCAAGGCTCAGGGCGGGGGCTACAACACAGATACAATGAAAAGCAAATCATAACCAAGTACATTAAAATAAAAATCACCTTAAAATGCGAATATTTTATTATTAAAGTACATCGTTAAAATCTATGATAGCTTCTATGCCAGTGGTTAGGTTTATTTACTCTCTGGTTTTGTGTTTCTGGGTATCCATACAGGGATTAAAACAGTTTAAAAATCACAGTTTAATTTAAATTTAAGAAATTAATGTAGATTAATTTTAATACTTGTGATTGAAATTAATTTAATCTTAATAATTTAAATTCAGATTGTGATTTAAAATCACAGTCCTGCCCTGGAGATTAATTAATACTCTACATCAAAATGTAGACTTTGGAATCAAAGAGGAAAAGGCTTTCTTTTTTTAACCTTACCATATCATCAGATCACACAGGAAGTATTTATGCTAAATTCCTGAAGTCAACTCTCTATGAAATGTCAGTTAGAGAGGCTGACAGATGTATGTGAGGGCCTTAAATGACAAAAACTAGTTAAATTTCACATCATTAAAAAAAAAATCACATTCCCCTTTGAGACATGATGGAAGATGCACACTAAAAAGACAGGAAAAAGAGAGGCCAGGAAAGAGACATATTAAAACTGCAGATACCTGTTTGAGATAGGGAGCAAGAGGTTTGAGAGGGGAAGAGCGGGCTGGAAATGACCCCAGGGTATATAACCAGTTTAAGGACTGGTGAGGAACTGTTGAGGTAAAGGTGGGAAAGCTCTCCGGTCAAGAGTTCAGAAGCCAGCTTTGAAAATGCATAGGAAGGCAAATGAACAGTGAGGCTTACATAACAGTAGCATTCAAAACCCTACGACCAAAATGAGAACAAATTTAGAACTGAAGCTGTTTCAGCATGTTTGGGAAAATAAAAGGGAGTGGGTAACCCCCTTGTCTGACATTAAGAGAAAGGCCTAGGTTTAAGGGAGGTTGCCAGGTACCTTAGCAAGGATTTGCATGGTGGAGGCTGGGGAATTTATGTTTTTTGATTGTTGTTGTTTAACACTAAACAGTATTTGGGGTTTTTTTCCTTCCAAACAGTCTTCTATAGAACAGTGTGAAAATAGTCTCAAAGTTCTAAATTATCTTGCCAGTGAAGCCAGTCAGCAGATATCTTTCTCAAGGGTCCTTTTGAAATAACTTTCCCTGGTATCTGATAGGTGGCTGTGATTGAGTCAGGCTAAGTACAAACAAATACAGACACACACACCTGTGTGTGAGTAGGAGGGTACTGCAAAGCTGTGTCATAGCTACAGAGAAAAAAGCTTTGGGTTTGTAAAAGGTGGATGGCAGATTGAATGGGAAAAAGTATCTGAAGGCAACCTGGACAAAAAGAAAAACATACAGTGCTCATTGAAATACTTTGGATCTTTCTTAATTGGTCAGTACTCTTGAAACAGCATGGGTGCTTAACATTTTCTTGGTGACTTGGGGTTCTGGGGGGAGTGGAATTTCCTGGGATTGGGGAAACAGCCCATGTTCGAGTGGGAGGGGCAGGTTTCTTAAGCAAGTGGTTGGAGCTAGGCGTCATAATGACTTCAGAACAGGCAGAACGTAGGAGACTGCCTTATACTGAGTCATGCCATTGGTTCCTCAAACCCAGTGTCATGAATACAGTTTAGCGTATGGTTTCCAGAGTTTCAACCAGGAGTTTTTCTTGCCCTGTCTCAAGGGACTGGAGATTCTTTTGCATGCAATGTATGTCCTCTGTTGCTAAACTAAGGTCCTTTCCATAATGAAGAAGTGATTAAATAGCATTTGGGTAGGCTAGAGTTAACCCTGGCATTTTTGTTCAGTTCTGAGTAGTGATGCCTCTCTTGTCTTCTATAGTTCATACTTCTTTAAGTAGGTCCATATCTGGAAGAAATTTGGCTGATGAAACTTATTCTGTGTTTGGCTGATGAAGCTTTCTCCATGTTTTCTGTGCACTGGGTCAGCATTCTGTGGCAACACCAGAATGGCCCATCCAAAGCATTCCTTGGGTCCTCCCAGGTACACTTGACTGCTTTATTACATTTCCTGAAGGTCTCTGGAACAGCCCATCTAGTTATTCTTGGACATTATCTTAAATTATCTCAGGCATTATTCAATTTTCCATGATGTTCCAGAGCAACAGGGAATGCTATAGATGGATTAAATACCATCTACAGACTACCTGCTGGTCATGGGAGATTGCAGGCTGCCACTGAGATTCCTAAGGGGACCATCAGTGTAGGAAAATACCCAGTGGAGGACACCATGTCAACAGTCCCTTCAGGTATGGAGCTAGCTTTGCATGTGTGCTTTTGTATGTTCCTGCTGATATAGGGGAATCCTTGTTATATCACAATGTGAGCTCTGGTAGGGTGGTGAGATGCAATCTGACCCCTAGGTTTGAAGGGTATTGCACAAAAGGCACTCTGATTTGCCCCTTCTTTTAGTGGTCCATGGTGGACAGTGGAGGAAAACAGCATTATAAATGGCTGGGTTTAGCTGATAACATTTAAGGTCTCATAGTGCCTTGTAAAATTGCTGAATCAGGAATTGATGTGGAAAATTAAAATGGCAGTTACACTTAAACAGCAGAATGAGAAGAACTAGCAGTGGGCTTTGGCAGGGTTGCTCCAGCTATGGCATCTACCCATGGGTGCTGAGTACTAAGATGGGTTTTGCCTTCCATAGTTGTGTAGCAGAAGGAATTTTTATCAGATTTAGTTCGGAGTAGAAGCAAACTGGTGCAGATGTCAGTACACATCAACTGTTCATTGAAGCTGTTGTTTAATAAATCAGGAGTTATGATGTAAATGATGTGGGAATGCAGCCAGTTTATTCTTGCCACAGTGTGGACAGTTATGGAGTTTTCACAGATTAAGGATGGTTTGGTATGGTTTCTCTTTCAGAGAAAGCATACTTCCTTAGTCAGTGCAAGTATAATGAACCAGAATTACCATTTTAGATGAGATCAGGGCATCCTGTTTGCATAGTAGCTGGTCAGTTGCCTATGGGAACTCTGTCAGTGAGACAGGAGTGCAAATGATTCTCCATCTTATGCTCCAGATCAATTGGTACATGGAAGCCTACTGGCTTTGATACTAGTTCCTGTACATAACCATCCTGACTGCTAGCCATTGATGCTTTATCCTCCCAAAATTTATCCAGTCCTCTTTTAAAACTGTTCAACGTGGCTGACAGTCCTGACTGCATCTTGTGGCTTTAAGTATGTACCATTTGAAGGAACAGTTACATTTATCTGTCCTGAATTTCCCACCACTAAGCCTCACTGGAGGGACCTGGCTTCTAGTTTACTGTGAGAGGAATTAAAGCTTCTTCCTATTTACTTGCTCAACATGATAATGTGTAGTGTTGTGGTTGTGTGCTTTCAAGGTTGTTTCCAAGGCAACCCTATGATAGAATTTTCTTTTGTTTAGAGAGGGTTTCTTTTTGCCTCCCTCTGAGGGTGAGAGAGTGTGACTTGTCTGAGGTCACCCAGTGGGTTTCCGTGGCTGAGTGGGGTCTCCAGAGTTACTACACCATACTGGTCTCAAATTGGTACACATTTATGTTGTTTCCACTTACCATCTTTGTTTAAATTACCCTGGATGTAACCTTTTCTTGTAGGAGAATTGATATGGTTTATTAAGTATCATGGTTGCCTTTTTCCACACCTTTTCCAGCTCTACAATATCCTTTTTTAGATGTGGCAAACATAACAACATGATATCACAGATGGGGTTGCTCCATTGATTTGTACAAGAGCAATACGATATTGACAGTTTTATTGTCAGTTCTTTTTCTAATTATTCCCAACATGGAATGTGTTACAGCAGCCACATATTGGGTGAGCATTTTCATTATGCTATTTACAACAACCTCAGGATCTCTTTTATGGTAAGACGATACCAATTTAGACCCCATCAGTTTATAAAAGGACATTGGGGTTTTTTGCCGTAATCTGTTTATGTTTTCATCACCCTAAATGTCATCAGCTACTCATCTGTTACTCCAGATCAATTATGAATAAGTTAACAAATACCAATAAATCACATAATCACATAGGTCTTGAACATTGTCACCTCCTCTGTGGCCCATTCCATGATCAGCTGTTTTTTAAGAACAGTCATTTAAGATATTTAAAATTTTACTTCTCTGTTAGGATGGATTCATGCAATCATGCATTTATCTAGGTAAATAGCTAAAATAACTAACATCAACCATTATTACAACATTGTTTCTTTTGGTTCCCTCTGCTGATTTTATTCTCCATCTCAACGTCTTCTTAGCTCTTTGGTCAAGAAAACAATAGCATGTCCCTAGTTCCAATTATGTCTGGAACCAGGTATTGATTCTGTGAAGGAGTTTGGCCTTTTTGAGGTTTCTAGTTTACTCAACACAGTGCCCTTCCCGACATGCAGAGGAAAGCCAACTTCGGTATGCATTGCCATATCATTACTAGAGTTATATCCACAGATGATGGCCTTGATTGATCTCTCCATCTCACTTGGTTTCTGCTATGCCTGTTATATGGTGCATCAACTCTCCTGTTTTGGTTCTGAGGGTTCTGGTATTGGAAAAGAAATAAATAATGTCACCAGTTGTCGATAGTGCGTATATACTCCTCCTAAAGCCTTAGGCCTTTCCAATAACTTATAGTTGTCATTATTACTACTATTAACTTTGTTTATGTGCTGCCAATGTCCTAAAACTGTACTACTATACATTCATGGCCTGTTTCTATTTGGTCTGTCAGAAACTTTTTCACTTTTGTCTTTCTGTACTTTCTATCAGCTTTTGCCCAGTATTCAGTTTAAAAACTATTTTGCCACCTTTTTCATGTAACGTACCAACAGGCTTGTTCTGTCATAGTTTGATGGAAGCCTGTTGCTTTTGTAAAGGTCTGGATAGTTCCAGAATGTTCCCCATTGTCCTTCCTACTTCATGGCCTGATTTGTACATTGGGTCTGCCCACATTGCCTCTTTAGCTGTCTTTGTAGAAGGAACTGGTAGCATTTTTCTGAAAGCTACCTTTGAGCTCCTGACTTTCAGCCTTCTTTGTAACAACGTAAATTTGTTTGCAGGACCTCATGGATTACCTAGGCAATTGGTACCAACATGCAGCATAAATGACTGCTCACAAGTCCTGTCTATCAGACTGTGAAGATACTACATGATGTCTGCAACCTTCACACCAGACAGGAAATTTACCAAGTACATGTATAGTTACAAATGCAACTATATGTCTCTAATGATTAAGTCATCCAGTACCATAAGCTATATCCTCAGCACAGGAGGTCCACCAAGACATGAAACCTTCCTAAGTAATGATTTCTTTCTTCCTTGGGATGAAAGCCTCCTGCCCTTACACTCTTTTTCTCCATGACTGCAAAACTGTAGTCAGAATAGGAATGGGATTACACTGTCCTATCCCTGAAGGCCTCATTGACTAATATCTCTTTTTCCTCTGTACTTCTTCTAGTCAGGTATTTGGGTGTCAACATGCATTGGGCACTCAGTGCAATAAACGTCTACCTTCATCATGGTTCCTATATTTTATTCATTCATTCATTCATTCATTCATTCTGAACTGTTGTGAACTGTTCATCCAAGAAATGTCTTCCTGTTGAGTTAAGCCTCCTTTAAATGTTGACTCCAGATTTTCAAAGAACATGTGGCAAGTTGGACAAGGCCTTTCCTACTGCCTGTGATCCTAGCATCATAATTCATGTATAGATTCCCCCTTTGAACTGTCTGCTTGTTAAGAATGTGGAGAATGCATGTATTACGAGCATTTAAATTTGGGAGCAGATATCTTCTGTTCACAGATGTAAATACAAATGAACCATTGTTTATCTGTCTAATTTTGAAATGCCCAATCTCAAGGGGCAGCTAATAATTCAAGGTTGGCCTGTGCAACTTGTGACCAGTCAAGATGCAGGTGGGCCTTATGGCTATCTGTTATAGCATACCTTGTGCTGTACGTATTTCCTGGTTTTTTCAGTCAGATAAGCAGCAGAAAATGTTTCTCAAGGCTTGGTGGATTGCAGTACACGGCTAGCTGTGTCATTCAAGTTATTGCACAGATACTTAAATAGTGACAGAAACCATTGTGTGACAATACCCATAATTTCAAAATAGAATTAACTGAATCTCTCGTTGGCTGCGGAAGCCCCTTCTTTTGGTATCTGGTCATACTCATAGTATTTTTAATTTCGAAAAATGCTTTACATTACATTATTACATTGGACTCAGTTCAATGATTCTTCAGTTTTAAAATCAAATTAGATATATCTTCCTTCCTCAACACGTCGCCCTGGAGGAGCCCTTGAGATAATTTTCAAGTCTCAAAGAATCCCATCATAAAAGTTATATTTATACCTAAAACACATGTTCTTTTTTTCCTAATCAGGTTTCTTGTGGATTTTTATCACACTACACTTGATCTTAGTCGAAAGGCCAAGAAGCAATGTGGACTTTTATCAGTCAGATTTCTAGTGATTTTTCAGGGAACCCTGGTTGAGAAACTGTGGTTTAACAATTCAAAAGCCACAGCTGAACTTTATTAACTTTAAAACTACTCTGAAAGCTTTTTCTCTGGCTTTACCAGCACCATTGTTGTTTCTAGGAACATTTTTAATTTCAAAAATTTCACAGTCTAATGATGACTTAAACTGATGGAGATCTCACTTAGTAAAGAAAACTTTAAAAAATCAAATAAACATGCTAACAATGCAATCCTATGCATGCACACACATATACAGTCCCTTTTGAATTCAGTGGGACTTATTCCCAGTCAAGTGGCATAGGACTGTGACCTAAATGTATGCCATATTTTTTTCTCTTGCAAAATAACTGATTTTTCCCCCATTAGTCAAAAATAATTGTGGAACTGAAATACTTGAAGGAGGTGTTCGGTAAAGTACACTTAATGTGATTTAAATGTTATATTCAAAGAAATTGCAAGCTTTACTTAGGATTTATTTTTAATACATGGCCAGTCAATAACATATACTTCCTTTGCATTGTTTAGTTCTTACAAATAAGGAACAGCTGTACATAGGAATACACATGCTTCCTAAGCATGTACTGTTTTCAGTTCCTCAAGATCAATGTACAGAACATACTTGTTTCCCAAAATTAGTTGCTTGGAAAAAGTTAACATGTTTGGCCTTAGTTTTGTTGATATTGTATCTGTTTTAGATATCTAGCCTTGCAATTTTGATCCATTCTGTTACTAATTAAATTTATAAAAACGGTTCCCAAAGGAATAGCCAGTTTAGTCCATTATAGCAAACACATAACTATCCTGTGATTATTTTAGCCTAAGCTTTCATGGACTATAGCCCACTTGATGAGCATGAAATATTATCCTATGCGTGTGTCTGTATATGAGGTGTATGCAGCGCAGATTTTTACAGGTAGTATTTTACAGGTGACAGATTTTTACAGGTGACAGTGCAGTCAGAGATAAAGTAAATACAGAATACTGACCATGACAGTTAAGTTGTTAGTACTGGTCATCCCTAAACTGTAGCTGATAGTTCTTTAACTATCCTTGCGGTACTTAAGCCAAATAGATGTCATGTAATAAGCAATAGTTATCATGATTTCAGCAGCTGATGATAGGGCTAACATATCCTGATAAGCTCTATCCCACTTGCCTGCCTCCTTACCTCTCTCCCTCTTTTTTTTTAATCTTTCTTTAAAGTTGCTTTTTAACTAAAGTTACTTAAAGAGAGATTAAAAATGGATACTTCTAGGGCTTTGCTAAACTGTTTGATAGCTTGAAATTTCCTTCAGATATTAGCTATTCACAAGCAGACACCTACTTGCTCAAGCAGTAGCAGTTCATACGAAAAACAGAACATAAACTATATTTGTATCTTCACTGGATGTATACATGTTGTTACAGAGCTGTTGTTTTTAAATAGGGTGATAAAATGCTAGCAAAGATCAACTTCCAAAAAAGCATTGTTTAGAGAAAAAGCAAGAATGTGTTTTTGACCTGGTTGTTTGAGGGTGAGGAGGCCTCTTGTGAAGGAACAAAGCAAATTCAGTGTTGCCTGCGATAGTGAAATGGTTTATTCTAAATATGAATGCTAAGCCTGCTTCTGTGGTTCCATTTGTAAGGCATGAAATACATGAAGTTGTATTCAGAAATACTGTGTCAGTGCAATACAGTAGAAAGGGTAATATGCTGTAATAAGAAATTAAGCTTCACATTACAGGACTTTGGGAGCTAGAAATGGGTAGAAATTGGATGTGGTAAGATTAAGCATTATCTTTCCAGACCAATAGGGAATAATTTAGGTCAAGGGGTACACAAGATATAGTCCTTAACTTGTCTCTTCGCCCCCCCCCCCCAATTTATCATTCCCTGACTTCCAAGCTCATAGGATGTAAGAGGTTTTCAGTCTCTTCATCCATCCCTCAGTTCTCTGGATGGAATGGAGGAGCAACTCACCTACTCATGCAAAATAATTAAAAACTATGAATACATGATAAAAACTGAAAACTAATAAAAAATGAAGATGTGGATTGCTCTTCCTGCCATCCAGGAATGAATCTTCTTGGTAAGTATCAGTCTTTCATTGCTGTATCTGAGGAGATATGAAAGCGGTGGTTTAGACCTCCCCAACTTTGCGTGCTGGGATGAGGGAAATCATAATTGTGCAGATCTAATTTAGATGCTATTTTACGTCAGTTCCCTTATGCATATTTTGAAACTACAGAATAAGCACTTTTGTTGCTGTCATTAAAAAAAAATTCTGCCTATTCTTTTTCTCAAGTTCCATCATAAAGATAGTTTGTAGTGACATTAAGTAAGAAGTCCACATGTTTCTTGGAATGAAGGCAGGCATTTTTTCCTAGAACTGAATGACAGTTCACAAGAAGAAGTTCACATTGTATGCATCTTTTATCTTACCTCCTTTGGTAATCAGGTTTTTGTATTGCTTAAATAGAATAACTGGGGGACAAAAGAAATACGTACATACCATGGGAATTGCCTCTTCCTGGAAACCACTTCAAGCTACCCTTATGTGCTAGTGCTTGGCCTTAGATGGAACAAAAAGGAGCCCCCTTTGAAAAGACACATAATAGATGACTTTTGATTTCTTGGTTTGTTTTTATAGTTGCTATGATTTTTTTAATTGACTTTTTACAAAGCACATTTTCTTTTTTCCATAGGTGATGAGGGCTTAATCCTTTTAGAAGCTGGAAAACATGAATTCCCTTTCAACTTTCAACTTCCCCAGCAGTAAGTGATGCAGTATAACTTGAAATACTAGTTTTTACCATAAATATTCTTGAAGAATATCTGCCAACTCTTTTACAATAACATACAGCTGTGAGTGATTTTGAGGCAAAACGGAAATGAATGGGAAGGGGAAAGCTCACGCGAGTTCTCCGTGCCAGGGCAGAATGCATAGGAATGGCAGGGAAACTCCAGTAGGGAAAAGGAAGGCTCGTGTGAGCTTGCCCCACCCCACTCCTTTCCATGTTGAAGGGGAAGGTAGGGAAGCTCTGGAGGGGAAAGGAAGGGTCACACAAGCCTTCCCCCACCCCCATTCCCCTCTGTTTTACATGAGAGTAGGAAGAGGGAGACCTAGAAGGGAATGGGGAGGAGAGAGGAGTTATTTGCATTTTTGCCCCTTTTTACAAGGTTCTACACCCCAAATCCTTGTGAAAGTGGAGGGGCCACTGTAATCAAATCTGTGAAAGTCAGACCCGCAAATCTGGAGGGCTGACTCTGTATTAATCATCAAAAGTTGTCATACATACCATTCTGGTTTTTGGTAGGTTTATATTGATGTTCACTAGTCCAAACTACAACCTCATCATGTGGGAAGCCCACATTTGTTAAATGTTTAGGTGCTAATTGTTTAGATGTTTTGCATTTCTATTTGTTTTGTTGTATGTACTTAATTTTGATAAATATTTATTAAAAAAGTTTTCATACATACAAAACCTAATATACTTGTATATGTCAGTAAAATAATGACATCCGCTTCCTAGTTTTTAATGAACTGTTGTGACATTTAGATGCGTTATAATGTGAATGATTTACTGAACAGTTCTCTTTATTTTTTTTTCTTTTGGGAACAAGGATTTATAACATCACAAATTAAAACACTGACCTTTGCCACTGATGTCCACTTAGCGTTCCTGTTCCGTGTTCAAAATTTTGCTTTTGACATCAAAAGCCTTAAAAACCTTGGTATCAGGATAACCAACAGACCACCTTCAGTTGTGGCTCTCCAGTCAACCATTGTGATCTTCAGTGTAGGCTTTTCCGGTTGTTACACTACCAGCAGAATACTGTGTAGCAACAGATAGACTTCCTCAGTAGCAGTGCCCATCCTTTGGAACACCCTTCCCTAAGACATTAGAGAGAGAGAAACTGTGTTCACGTTCAGATATCTACTGAAAACTTTTTTGCTTACGCTTCCACTGCTCTTTTTTTGTAATTGGATGTTTTTATATACAGTGGCAAAAAGTGCATAATGATGAGGGAACCAAGCAACACCTTAGAGAGTCACTTGATTTGTTTTAGTATGAGCTTAATGGATATTAGTCCACATATTCAGATGTACTGGTGGAGTTGGAAATACAACCAGCCGATGCACTTACTTGCTTGATTCCTTCATCCCCCGTCTTTTTCATTTTATGCTGAAACGGACTAATACAGCAATCTCTCTGAACACTGCTGAGTGTTTTTAATTGTTTTTAATTATTTGTTTTCAAAATTATTTTCATAAGAGTTTTACATAAAAGCTTGAAAATGTCATGGTATCAAACAGTATGCAAGTATTATACGTAACTCTGGGAATTTCTTTATCGTGTCTTCAGACCGTTGGCAACCTCTTTCACAGGAAAGTATGGCAGCATCCAATACTTTGTGAAAGCAATCTTGGAAAGGCCAGTGGCACCCACTCAGAGTGTCAAGAGGGAATTTCAGGTTATCAGCCACATTGATGTGAATTCACCACTTTTACTGGTAAGAACGGTGCTCTACATGTGGTCATTCTCTGTCAGTTATAACCTACTTTGCAATATTCTGGTCCGTCCTTTTTGCTGACTTCTCAATGCTCTTAAGCTCACTCCAAGCTTTTTTAGATAGCATCAATGGCAAATAGTGTGTTGGGGAGGTTGTGGCATTGATTCTATCCCTGCTGGAACAACTGCTCTGCCAGAAATTAGAAGAGGATGGACATCTGTTAAGATGTAGTAATGCAGCTAAAAAATATTTTCTTTATCACAGTACAGAGTACATCTACAGGATCACAGAGCCCTAAGCCCCTTCAGTAATAGTAGGCTATGAAACAGTAATTATAGTGAACTATCAGTACTAACAGTTGATTTAAGTGCTGGTCATTATATTATTATGTTTAATTCAATAAATAACAAGAAATAAATGTTCCGCATGCTTCCCTTGTGCAATGGTCCAGCATAAAGTGCGTAGATGCAGCTGCCTCAGATATTTTCACATATTATTTTGTTATGTGGGGTTTAGTTACATGAAATAATGGAACTTTGAATGATTACTGAAAATGTTTTAGAGAATATAATCACTCTAGAATAACAGCACAGACAAGATGGAAGCAAATTAAATAGATTCCTGTTTTTGCTTGGAAAGTGCTTGTACTGTTTTGAATTCCTAAGTTAATGCTGAGGCAACAAGGTTGGATTTTTGATATTTAGTGTTGTTTTTTCAGTGGTTTTTGTCTCCATTCTTTTTAACTGAAACATCAGAAGGTAGGACTTAATGGCTCATTTCCCATCCAAAGTAAAGAATATTATTATTGTCCAGTTGGAACTCAATAAACAGAGTTTCTTTATAATTTGCATCTATTCTGCATATAGGCCATACAATGTTGCCAATTTCTGGAAAGCAAGGAAAATCGAAATCGGTTAGGGAAGGCAGAGAAAATGAGGTTAAGATACACTTATGTGATTTTGATTTTTTTTTCTAATGTCACTTCAAGTGAAGAGTTAGTACTTGTGGTTGGTTTTTTTTTTTTTGTATTTAATTTATTTTATTGTGATTACATCGTATAAAACAACATTTCTCATTGTACATTTTACCGAACTATTACCACTATCTTCCACTCCTCTCTGGATTTCAATAGTGTTATTTCATTGACATATCAACATAATGCATCGCATTGCATTTGTTAACATACAAGATAGATCCCGCTCTTTGACCCTACTTTACATGTTCCATGATATTCCACTGATTTTTACTTCTAACTACTCATGCTACCATGAATTAAGAATTATTACCTGTCAACACCCAACCCGTTTTCAGAACGATTTGCCATTCTTTGTTAATGTCACCATCTGATTTTCCTTTTAATCTCTGAGAGACTGTATCTGCATTCCGATTTTCAATAAAAGTTGCCCACCATTGCTCTGTTGTAGGTATCTGCTCAGTTTTCCATAGCCTTGCATATTCAATACGGGCTGTTGTAATCATATACAGCATTATTCGCCAATATTTCTTTGCAACAGTTCCATCTAACACATGTGTCATATTTAATAAGTACAGTTCAGGTTTCTTATCAATTTGAACCCTCAATATTTTACATATCATATTATGTATATCATTCCAATATTTTTTAGCCTTAGGACATGACCACCACGTATGAAATAGTGTTCCAACATTCTCTGACACTTCCAACACTGACCTGTTCCCGTATTATATATCTTCTTTAATTTCTCTGGTATCATGTACCATCTATGAAAAAGCTTATAATAGTTCTCTTTTAGGTTCTGAGCTAAATTTTTGTGTCCATTGCCAGCTCTGTTCCCAGTGCTCTAATTGAATTGGATATCCGAGATTTTGAGCCCACAATATCATTGCTGATTTGACTGTCTCATCTTCTGTTTCTTGATTTAAAATCTCCTGGTATACATGTGATAGTAAATGAGGCAGGTTTTCCCGCAGTAACTTCAACATTCTTCCTTGCTCTTTTTGTTCTATTCCATAAGTTTTCACATCCATCTGGAATCTCTCAGTTAACTGTCTGAAAGGGAACCAGTTTAACATTATTCCTTCTGATTCCAATTTTTCTCTTGATTTCATCTTAAAAAGATTCAGATTTGTCATTTCTAATATGTCATCATAACACAGCCACTTATCTGAATCAGACCATCTTCCAAAGAAGGCTTCTTGAGGGGAGACCCATGTAGGTAGTTGCCTAATGTTCTTATTCGTGTAGTCAGTCCATATTTTAAGTAGTGATTTTCTTACAAAATGATGAACAAAGTCTTTGTCAACCGCAGCTTTCCCATAGAACGTATAGGCATGCCAACCCATGCTTAAATCAGCTCCCTCTAATGTCAGCATTCTCGTATTTTGACGTTTCATCCAGTCTTTTATCCATGTAAGTACTTGTGGTTGTTGAAGTGTTAGAATATAGATAGAATGTAATGGCACATATATATTCCATAATGTCATTACATAATTTTAAAAATGTTTTTGACAGTAAAACATAATAAAATGAACCTGTACAATAGCATTTTTATTATGAAGAAGCTGACTTCTGAAGGTTGGTTAAGAAATTAGACCTTATGCACAAAATATGTTGATGAAAGAAAAGCTATGTTATTTAGATACGTATGATTTGATTTGATTTTACATATTAAAGTATTTATATCTTGCCCTGGATCACAAAATCATAGGGCAGTGTACTGGCAAAAAGCAATTGAAAGTAACTTAAAACAGTAAAGAACAACTTAAAATAATTGAATATTGATGTAATAATTACAAAAATTCAAGCCAAAAATCCTAATCTCGCTGTGGCTTTTTACCAAGGTAAATATTTTTTTTTTTACACTGGAGCCAAAATTATGTCAACATTCATGCCAAATGGGCCTCTAAAGGGATGACAATTGATAGTCATTCTGCTACAGCAAAACCAGGGCCTCTCTTGCATCTCAACATAGTGTGTTGCTCTTACTGGTGAAACACAGAGCCTTCCCCTCCTCCCCATCCAACATCTCTATTTGCTAAGATCCCTGTAAATAAGGGGGGACGCTCTTTCAAAGCCCCAGGCCGTTTAGGAGTTTAAATGTCGTCAGTAGCACCTTGAATTCAGACTGCAAGCCATTTTAAAATTTTGGTTTTGTTTCTTTGTAAAACGGTTGCATAGACTCGTTGTTCTAACAGTTTAGCATAAAGGACTGCTGTACAGTCGTCTCTCCACATTTGTTAAGGTTAGGGGCACAGGGCTCCCATGAAAGTGGGGAAAAAAACGTGAATAACTCTAGGCCCTCCCAAACCATATTTAACACGCAAAAAAAGTATGATCACCATATTCAACTCATCTTGGATTCTTTTGAGGTATCAGGGTTCCTTCACAAGGCAGAAGTTAGTGGCTGGTGGGGCTTACTGTCACCTCCACTGCTGCCCCACAGCATTTTTAATAGGGACTTACAAGCTTTGTTCTCAGTCTCACAAGACTTGCAGTCCCTATTAAAAATGGCATAGGGAGGCAACAGAGCTGATAGCAAATAATCTGTGAATAATCAAATCTGCAAAAGTGAAACCTGCAAATGTGGAGAGCTGACTGTACTTCTACAAAAAGAACTCACAGCATTGCTTTTTTGGAATAAATACTATACAGTAAAGGAAAGAACAAAATTAATGAACGCCAGAAAAGACTGTTAAACCAAGATGTTCAATAAGGCAGTAATTTTCAATTCATTCAGTATCATATCTTGTAACCTTTCTTGTAGGCCATTGAGGGTCATAGCCTGAAGCTTTTTAAGTCCGTGTTTAAGGGATTTCATATTGTGCACTGAAGTGTTTAGTTGTCTCTACCCTTAAAAGCTAGCATAAACTCAACAATAAAATGTGTATTCATACAGTGATACTGAGTTAATGAAACAGGAAATCACAGAACTGTTGGAAATTGTGAGGGAGCCAGAGAAATAGATGGAGGACCTCTCTCTATTTCAGTTTACCTCAGCCTGGTATTAGATTAAGAACACCCACTGGCTGCAAGACGAGATATTTAACTGTAGATATGAGACTTTTTTTTAGCTGAAACAGAACATTCTTACCAGTACTACATTTACCATATGAACAAGGTTTACAGTAAATCAACTGAAAACTTCTTACAACATCCCAGAACATGCACTTGTTCTGGGACTGCACAGCTCCACGTGTTAGAACCACGGTTGAGAAGGAAATTACAAGCAGAAAATGGCAGTTTTGCTTCCTGCCACCATCAGAGCTGAACAGGAGCAATTCATTACACTGAAAAGGCTAAAAATACTGAGTAGAGAAGTGAATGTGGAGGATAAGAACAGTTGATCAAACATGGCAAAATACAAAGAGAATTATTGAAATAGTGGTTGTGAATCTCTGTTTATTCACATTTAAAGAATGCTTGAGATCCAGCATGATTTAGTGGTGTGAGTGTTGGACTGGGATTCTGGGAGACACTCAGCCATGGAAACTCGTTGGATGATCCTGGGCAAGTCACATTCTCCCAGCCTCAGAACAAGGCAGTGGCAATCTTCCTCTAAAGAAATCTTGACCCCTCACCCAAAAAGCTAGAATAGGATCCACCTAAGTCAAAGTTGACTCAAAGACCTCGAAAAACAACCAAAAATATTTATTTTAATTTATAAAAATATTAATATTCTATCATAGATCCAAAGATCTAAGAGTGGAGTACTATAAAATTAAGGTAACTATAAATTTAAAGGGGTTGGAGATGAAAGCACAAACATCAGCCCAAAGGCAAGCTCTAAATACAAGGATGTGAATTCTGCAGGAGAAGCTGAGGGAGAGAATGGGTACAGCTGTAGACCAGTGCTTCTTGGGCTATCTGATGTGGGGGACCTGCAGGGTTTTTTTTCTATTGTGCCAGGGGCCAGTATTATATTTGTGCCCACTGGTCACAGACCAATACTGGCCCGCATTAAGTAGTATTGCTATAGACAGCATCAACTGCTGCTACTCTGCTACTCTGAAAGCTTTAGCAAATGCAGCTCATTATATCCTGTTATGGTTTACAGTAAAAAATGATTTTGTCTTTACTAAGATGTCTTTCACTTCATATTAACTTGCATGTTTGTTTCTTTAGGTAGACCTTTTAGGGCTTAGCACAGGAAGTGTAAATTTTGCTTCAAATGAGTGCCTTGTCCTGTTAACTCTCATATTTTTATTTTGTCTGTATTAATTTAAGATATTAGTTTAACTTGTATTCTGAGTGTAATTGATTTAGCTCTGGAAAACAACTTTTCCAAATAACTGCTTTGTCTGGAGGAATGGGTTTACATGGTATTTTTTGTTTCTCTAAACTAACATTACAGCTTTCCCATGCTATTATGAAATGGTAATATCAACAGTACAGTTGAAACTGCTTTCTAAAAGAATTTACTCTGGGCAAAGGGCCATATGCAGTGTCACCCACACAGGAGATTTTCAGCCTTCTCTTTTTGTCAGCAGCCCATTCAGAAGCCATCCATGGATGTAAGAGAAGGCAAACCTTTCAGCGCAGCTTCCCAGCTGTTAAATCATGGGATGGGGGGCTGTTGCTCATAGGAAAAACTAGCATGCCTCTAAATACTCTTTGGATCCCAGAAAAAAATGCCAAAGAAGTTAAAACTTGCATGTTGGTTCACTTTAAGTGGAATAATTTGCAAATATGTGCAATTTAAACTCATGCACATGCTGTAGATACATAGAATCAGTTATTGTGGACAGACTTGTAGTTTGTTACAGTAACACTGAAATAAATGCATGTAGACAGCATTTCAGTTGTGTTTGGTTAACTTTTAAGCAATTTCAGCATGCAGCCAAATCTCAGCAGTCTCTAAAATATTCATTGACAGCTGTTCCAGTTAACCCCCTAGTCCATTGCTGAGAGATGTAATAACTTCCCCTTTGAAAAGTAGCTGCTATCTGTAGTTTCCTTCATGCATTTTCCCCTTTTGATGGAGAATTGATGGAGAAAAGTGGACATTTAAGTTATCAAGGTGAATAAAATAATCAGTGCCTTGGTTTGTATCCCATTCCACCACTGAAGAGGAAGGAAAGAGAGAATACTTTTGTGCCAGTGGAGCAGCTGTTGCTTCTTGCCTCTGCCTGCTGAATGTGTGGTCTCAGTGCATTGCACTCATGTGGTACTGTTCCAGGCTCAGTAATAACAACAAGAGCATAGATATTGCACAGTGACTTCATATTTTTGCACATGTGGCTAATAATGTGGTTTAAATAATAATAATTCATATGAGTATCTGAATAGCACATTCGAGTTGCCTACTGAGATGTCTGGTTACTGCTGCAAAGAGCAATGAAACATCTGTAGTTGGCAGAAAGAACATATATGTTGTCACACAGAATTCTCACAAGAAATAGATATGGGAAGGGGATATGCCTCCTTGTAAAAAGAATTGCAGTTGTTTTAAGGCTGTCTTGGTGAATGCAAACCTGTGTGCCTGATAAAATGCTACAACTTGCTCATATGCAACTGGGAGTGCCATGGGAGTAGATTTGGCATGGATGCTACTGGATGTAATTTGCTGTTCTGAGCCCCATTTTAACCAACAGTTGGTACACTGGTCACGGTGAATTACTAGTACTCTAATTTATCCTCGCAGACTCCTGCAAGGCAGTGCCAGGAAAAGATGGTTGGATGTTGGTTCTTCACTTCTGGACCAGTTTCTCTGAGTGCCAAAATTGAGAGGAAGGGCTATTGTAATGGTAAGTAGGTCTTATTCAGTTTAAAAAAAAAATCAGAAAGGAAATGGCTATTAGGTTGGCATATATAGGCCAGTTTCCTTACTGTGCCATTATAATGGGAATGCAGGGATGTGAGATTTATAGGGGAAGATTTGCAGATGGGAATTCACAGCTTTTAGTGCATGGCACTGATTTGACTGATAGGATCATAGGTTTGGAAGGGATTGCAAGGGCTACCTAGTCCAACGGCCTGTCATCCAGGAATCCAGGAGGTTCTTCCTAATATTTAGATGGAATCTCTTGCAATTTCAATCAGCTGGTTTGTATTCTAGTCTCTGAAGCAGCAGAAAATAAGAATCCTCCCTGGAACTTTTTCCCCCAGTTGGTGTTATTTATATTTTCAGAGGATTGAAGGATATCACTTATATATTGGGCAGCAGAACAGCAAGAACTTCTCCCTCCCTTCTAATAATTTGACCCTGCTGGTCAGCTGTCCCCCAATTTTATTCATCCGTTGACGATATTTGGTGTACTGCTCAATAGTTTTTAAATAGCATGCTTACTTCAATTCCAGCCTTAGTGTCCTGTCTTTAAAAGCCTCATGTTTGGTAGCATAAAAAGAAAGCAGATTAAGAGTGCTTTTTAAAAAAAAAAGGCATAGTAAATTTGCAATTATTATCATGAACTCAAAATGTTAATCTTCATTTTATCTCAGGAGTAACATATACATTTACTGTGTCCAAAAGCATGTTCTACTTTTTTTTTTAAAAAAAAAGGTGAAACTGCTGAATTGTTCCAAGAAGGACAGATTGCAAAGATAAGAAATGTTTTCTGTCTCATAATGGTTGAACTTTTGACAGTTGCAGTATAGTGTTTATTAACATACTAATTCACTGCTTTTCAATATTTATGTTTTTTAGGTGAAGCTATCCCAATTTATGCAGAAATTGAGAATTGTTCCTCTCGTTTAATTGTTCCAAAAGCTGCCATTTTCCAAACACAGACTTATCTTGCTAGTGGAAAAACAAAAACTTTTCGTCAGATGGTTGCTAATGTGCGAGGAAATCACGTTGCATCTGGCAGTACGGAAACTTGGAATGGAAAAACTTTGAAAATTCCACCTGTAACCCCTTCTATCCTTGACTGCTGCATTATCAGAGTTGACTATTCCTTAGCTGTGAGTATGCTTTTCACCATTCAGATTAATTTAGAAGAGCATATTGTAATACATTTGTTGAGAAGTTCTGACAATTATATGGTTGTTGTTCTAGTTAGGGCAGTATTGCTGTGCCCTCACAGTAATTGGATTTCAGGCATTTCAGGCATTGGGAATGGGGACAAACAAATTTAAGCTTAATCCAAACAAGACAGAAGTACTCCTGGTTAATTGAAAGGCACATCAGGAAATAGTGGTTCAGTTTATTATGGTGGATGAGGTTGGAGACCACAAGTTCTCTGACTAGATGTACTCAACCTGGAAGCTGAGGTCTCTGACAGCCAGGATTGCATTTATGCAATTAAAGCTGTAAGCCATCTTAAGTCCTAGGGTTGAGGAAAGGGCAAGATATAAATAAATATAATAATAACAACAACAGCTCAACCACCACCACTTCTGGTGTAAGCACAAGTTAAGCCAGTGTGATTTCCAACAGGATTCAGGTCACTTAGTGATATTTCTCTAATTTCTTTTTGATGTTTCTTAATTTTGGTAACCTTCAGAGCATGAGACGATACAACTGAGTTCAGCTGTATGCCAAGTTACCAGGAAACTAGCTCTCCAGCTAATAAACCAAGCCCCAAATGTCCTTCATACTCAGTAGCCTTCAGACTCGGAGGTTTGTCCCATAAACTTTGCTCGCCTGGAATGAAAGTGGATAAGGAGTCCAGAGGTAGGGCAGTAGATTGGTGGAACAGTGAAAAAATATTTGGGTTATCAAGTTGACTTTACAGAAATATGAAGTTAAAGGTGAAAGAGTGAGAGAAAATTAAACAATTAAAATTAAACAAAGAACATCATTAGAGCAATTTCAATTACGTTTAAAGTTAGAAACACAGCATACCTCACTGAAAACACCTTTCTGCCACATGATATAAGAACTAAAACCTGCCTAAATAAAAAGATGTTTGTTGCTGGCAGAAAGAGAGCTTCAGCTTTATCCAGATCATTAGATTTATGTAAAAAAAATCTTGACCTTGCGCCTTGTAAGTTGGAAAAAATAGTGTTAATTCTGGCTCCCCTCTAACAAATTGTCTGAAATTTCATCTCATCACAGGTCTACATTCATATTCCTGGTGCTAAAAAGCTGATGCTTGAACTACCTCTGGTAATTGGCACAATTCCATGTACTGCATTTTCAAGCCGAAACTCCAGCCTTGTCAGCCAGTTCAGTGTGGATATGAGCTGGCTGGCACTGACAATGCCAGAACATCCTGAAGGTAATAATGTGGCTTTTGTTTTAGTTCATGCTGTTGTTATAGAAGGTCCTTCCTTGGGAAAGGATGAAATCGAGGTGTTTTAAATAAAAATACATCATGAAATGCCTGTAGTGTGTCTCTGACATATTAATGCTAAAAAAACTACATTTTGTTTTAGACTTCATTGCCTCTTAATGTTATTTCTGTGTTCCGGGGCATTATTTATCGTAGTTACACCTTAGGAACAGATTTACATGCCAAAAAGAAAAAAAAATGGCAAATAGTATCTGAACTGGCTTGGTTTATGTCTGTCTTATGTTGTTTGTTTTCTAGCCCCACCCAATTATGCTGATATAGTATCAGAGGAAGAATTTTCAAGACATGTCACTGCTTACCCGGTTGACTGTGATGAACAGCTGTGTTGTCCTATGTTTGCCTACATACAAGAATTCCGGTTTCAACCCCCTCCACTCTATTCAGAGGTAAGTTAAGATGCTTCAATACAGAAGTGCTCAATTATCCAAGTGGTGATCCAATAATACAGTGAGATGAACCTTCCCCTGCCTTTCTGGAGCCTGAGCAGTTGGTATTTGAATTCAAGTTTTAAAAATACCAAAAAATACATAAATTTCACAATATCAAGCAATAAATGTGTGTATTTTCTCTGCAGATTGATCCACATCCTACTGAGATAGAAGACAATCAACCAGTTTCAATCATGGCTTAAGGACTGGTTTGAATTTATCTTCATCAGACGAACTTTTTGATGTTGGTTTTCTACACCTTCTTGCTGGTAATGCTTTTTAAAAAGCAATGTTCTTACATAAAGTTGAAACAGCCAGGTAGCAAGGCACCTGATGTCTCAGTCCAGATAAGTATGTGCCTCTTTGTGGAGAAGGGAGAGATGAAGGAAAGCCTTGTGGATTAGCTGGAACAGAAGAAGTTGTGTGAACAGTTACTGAATGAAGTGGATCCTCATACCTGGAGCAGATGGAAGCAGATCTGGCGGGGGGGAAAGGAGGACACAGAAGTCAATGCACAGAATTAAACGAAAAAATCTTGTTGAGGATATTTCAGAAAAATGAAAACAGGGAGATGTAGAAGGGCTGCACTGAGCAGATTAAACAATTTTATTTGTATAATTAAAATGTACTCCACTGATTTCCAAGAGCTTCTTCAACTTGACAGTTTCAGTATCTACACAAGGATATCTGAGATCCTTGATCCAGTGTAAAAATTGGCCATCTGACCACAAAACAAATGCTAGCACTGAAATTCGTATTGATTTTGAATGAAAGATATGACACCCGTTATGTATCATGTTGGAAAGATGCAAGCATTTGTTTAGAAGCAGAAGGAACATCACATCAATGGTAAAAGCTGGATTTTTGTAGCTTCTGTGCACGTTGGGTTTTTCTTCTGTTATTTATTTATTTATTTACTTATTTAAAGGGTGAATAGTGCAGCTTCTCTACAGCTCTGCAGGCATGTGGTTTCGGTTTCTTCATTTGTTTGTTGAATCTGCAGCAGTAGGACATAATGTGGTAAGGTATAGAGGGCGGCCAAATACTCAGCCAATGTGTAATTTCAGCAACTTGAGCCACTACTGCTAGAGTATCTGCCATCAATATCTGTTGGGCTGAAGCTTGCCACATTGCTTTGACACTGTGTTGGAATGTGTGTACAGAATTGTGAAAGTAGTAGTCTTCATTTAAAAAAAGTAAAGGCCTACCTCTTTTTTTGGATATGGGAGCTGAGACCAAAAAATGATTCCACAGAGTTTGTACTTGCTCCTGCTTAATATAATTAATAAAAAGATAGATGGGGAAAATTTTTAGTAAGTAATTTCTCTATGAAGTTATGTGGAGGGTGGACTCTTAAAAATGGTTCTCTGCAGAAACAAAATGACAATCTCTTAAATCAACTGAAAAAAACCAAGAAGAATCCTGTGGCCCCTTAAAGACAAATATACCGTAGTATGAATTTTTGTGGACTGTAGGTTCATCAGCTGTAGTGGAGTATGCATCATGTGGTGCAGAATCATATTATCTAGGATTCTGACTAGAATTGCAGTGTGTCTAAATTGACCAGGATTACAATATGTCTATTTCTGGTCCTGCTTCATGCATCTAATGATGTGGGCTGTACTCTCTGAAAGTATTCCATACTGCAATATGTGAATTTTTAAGATACCACAGGACACTTGGCTGTTTTTATGCTACAGACTTAATACAGCCATCCCTTTTGGAAACTTATATGCATACACGTATGTATAGCAGCCTGGCTCATTTATCAGGCCGTTGTTGTTTGCCATCTCTCTAGTCATAAGGATTGACTTAAATTCTATTATGGTGCAATATAATTTAATTTGTTGCTCAGGTCATGTGGAATATTGAACTTTGATGTTAAGAGTAAGGTCTCATCTTAGAGCTCCCAAACAGATCCCTGTATTTGAGTATGCAGGGTTTTATCACATACAGTATGCTTTGCACTGGGAAACCTCAGTTGATGGATCATTTGAGCTTTAAACTTTTAATCTATACATAAATCAGAGTAGGTGTGAATGCAAAATACTGCTTTTATGCATTGGCATGATACCAGCACTTTCTCTTCCTTAAGGTCACTCCTTTAAAAATCACTCCTTAAAAACAGTTTTCATAAAACTTTTGGCACAACTCCTTCTGCTTTTGTAAACCTGAATTAATGCTGCAGAAAACATACAAATAAGCTTCTGCGTCCCTTTCTCTCCTCCTTTTCTGTTGTGCCTCCTATATCAAACTGAAGGTTGTAAGCCCTTTAGGCATGGACTTCTTTTATACAGCGAAATATCGCACACATTGCTAACATAGATGCATAGTGGGCTAAATCTGCATTTAGGCACATGCAGATAGCCTGGCAGAATCAGACTTGCCCACCCCTCCAGCAAATGTTACACAAACTGATCCCTCAAATTTGGAGAAAGCTGTCTTCTGTGAGCAGAGTCTTCTGTCTTAGGAAGGCAGATCCTGGCTTCAATCCAATAAACAATACCTATTTTTTTATTTCAACAGGATCATGAGCCCCTGAGATGGCTTGCAGTTTAAGTACTTATTTGAAAGCCATTTTTAAAACATGTACAGTTTTCCATCAGGAACACCACTGTGAAACTAAAGGTTTTCATTTAATTTACAGTCACAAAGTAGGTTGAGAAAATGTTGGCACTGTAATATATACATAGAACTTTAAGGAGTAAAAAATGTCTTCTAAATGTAGAGTGCAGCCCTATCTCTATGTACTCAGGGGTAGGCCCTGTTGACTTAGAATCATAGAGCTAGAACAGGCCGCAAGGGCCATGGAGGAGTACACAGTCAAAGCACTCCTGACAGATGGCCATCCAACCTCTGTTTAACCTCCAAAGAAGGAAACTTCGCCACACTCCAGTTCAGTGTACTCCACTGTCAAAGTGTTCTTACCATCAGGATGTTCTTGCTAATGTTTAGATGGAATCGCTTTTCCTCAAGATTGAAGCCCTTGATCCATGGTCTTGTCTCTGGGGCAGCAGAAAAACAGACCTGCTCCATCCTCCGTATGACATCCCTTCAAATATTTAAACATAGTTCTTGTGTCACCTCTTAACCTTCTCCTGGCTTCCGGCTCCCTAAGCCACTCCTCCTAGGGCATGGTTTCCAGGCCTTCTACCATTTTGCCCACCTTCCTTTGGATACATTCCAGCTTGTCGATATCCTTCCTGAGTTGTGGTGCCCAGAATTGGACACAGTATTCCAGGTGGAGACTGACCAAAGCAGAAAAGAGTGCTACTGTTACTTCCCTTGATGCTGTATTCCTGTTGATACAGCCCAGAATCACATTGGCTTTTTTAGCTGACTTCAGTGGGACTTAACTAGGTATAGGATTGCAGCCTTGACTTGTTATTCTTCCCTAGTGCATAGGCCATTTTGCCTAGTAATGAGATTGTTAGCTTTCTAGGGCTAAAGTACAAAATTTTGGTGCTCAGTGATGATTATATGTGGAAATGTTAATGAACTGGGAAGAGAAGTGATCTCCTATATAGTATAGCCTTGTACCCCATGGAACTCTGGGCATATGGAGAAAAACTAGGATAGAAACGTTTGTTTTTGAAGATATGTAGGTGGAAAAAGTTCCCTCCCATTATCAGGAATGGAGATAAGACTCATTTGCCCAGAGCTTCAATTTGCCTTTCATAAGCAAGGAAATTCGCATCTCTTTATAAAGGTGGAGTGCAGCCAAAATTGTAGCTGCAAGCTGGATTTCTTCTGACATTTTGTATAATGTCTGTGTTGTGTGTTATTGTATCCCATCAACATGTAAACTGAAGAATGTTAGGGAGGAAAAGACTTGTGGTGAAGCAGTTATATATTGCGGAGACATTATTTAGTGCCTGAATGGAGGTGGGGCTTTCCTTTCGAAGACGAAGCTCAGTGTGTCACATAGAACAAACCAGTAAGATGTTTAGAGATCAAATTTGTTCCCCAGACCCCATCATGACGTGTGCCCTGCTTTTGCAAAGACCTACAAAACCTTTATATCTGGAGAGAGACACTCTTTTGGAAGGGTACAGTGTGTTCTCAAGTAATTCTGCCTCTTCCAGGTGCTCTCTAAGTGAGATTTGGGTTATCCAGTGTTAGGAATATAGACCAGGTTTAGTCCTGATCACAAGTGTCTCCAGGTGCAGCATATTCAGCTTCATAGAGAGAAATAGTTTAAATTGTAGAAGGTAAAAGAAATACATTTAAGATGGCTCAATCTGTGACATTACTGGGATCCGACTGCTTATAATTGAACTGCTCCTGTCTGAATTATGTTTGTGGACACACTAGAGTGACAGAATGTTGTAAATTTGCTTCTGCATAAGCTTATGTTTTGAGGAGAGAGGCTAGAAATGTCTTAACTGTCTTGCTTGTCTAAGAAAGTGCAATTAACTACTGGCGTATGCCCCCTTTGCTTTTTGAAAAAAGGTCTAGAAGAGAGGGAACACTTCAACCAAAATCACCTTGCAGCTTATTTTGGGAAATACAGTTGTCTTAAAATAAAATCCTCATTGGTATCACCAATGCCTTTTTTAAAAAGAAAAAAATGAGAAGCCTATAAAATATAATATTGCAAGATATGCATTGGAAGAGAATAAAATAATCTCCTTGTTGCACCTTTTAACTACTTGAATAGCAATAATGTGGCTGTATATTATGCATGTCTTAGAATACTAAAACAATGATAACTTAGGTGCTTACAATGACTGACTTTAATACCAATAAGAGCTGGCTGTTGGTATCATTGTGGTCATGCAACAGAAGAATATGCATCAAAGCAAATAATCAAGATGCTGTTCTTTTGTTTTTAATCTTGGGATCACTCTCTGGGTTACTTGCAAATAAAACTGTGGCCTTAGATTGTTCACAAAAAGAATTGTTCAGAAGCATGTTGTTATCTTTCTAAGGGAGTGGTTTGAAACAGGAAGGACAAAGTTCTGCCTCTGACACTTAAGGGCAGGATTTTTCTCCTAATGATATATATTGCACAATAACAAATTTAATAATGCAGGGTTTGTGTTTTCTCAGTTACTGTAAAACAGTTTAAAAACCAAGCAAAAATGAGGAATGATTGTATTTTATATTAATGTATGAACCCTATGGGTTCTGTTTTTTAATAAAAACAAACAGAAGTTCCTGCCTGTCTTGGTCTGTGTCTTAATTGCATGTCAGAGCATAGGATGGTATTACACAGGGGTCTTGACCTCGAAAGCTCTTCACAGGTCAGGGCTGGAGTGCCTAAAGAGTGTCCTCTTTCTCCCTACATGTCTGCCTGTACTTGGCAAGC
Organism: Cyclura pinguis; assembly: GCA_030412105.1. Lineage (NCBI taxonomy): Eukaryota > Metazoa > Chordata > Lepidosauria > Squamata > Iguanidae > Cyclura > Cyclura pinguis. The sequence continues at coordinate 5,556,157 of CM059608.1, forward strand.
AGAGGCTCTTTTTTGGGATCTTCCTGAAGGATTACAGGCAGGGAGACCTTACAAAGACCTTAATTAAGCTTAACTGATTTTTCTGTTTCTATTTTATCTTTGTATTTTGTGCTGCTTGTATTATTACTCTGTTGTAACTTATTTTTGTCTGTTGAGCATTTTAATGCAAGCCACCCACATAACTCAATTGAAGGGCAGAGATATATAATCTATACAATTGCAAGATAGTATTGTAAGAAAGTGGACACGAAGGTCTTCCCACCCTCTGTGTAGAGTTCATCAAGGAGAGTTGTGTACTGCAATGCAGTTCGGGCAAGAAAAGAACCAAATAAGTGATGCCCAGTGATCTGCATTGCACTGAGATGTGTATTTTTAGAATTTGGACTGTAATCAAAATACATTAAATTGTTGGCTTGATAGAAAGGGAACTACTACAAAATATCTGTTTCTCTTTCTGAAAGTCTTTGTTGACTTACTTGCCATTTCTTTAACTCATATACAAAGAACACTTATTTTTCTGGGTTATGTGATGGTAATATCCTGAATCACCCAGGACAATTCAGTGCTTCCACCAGATCCCACCATTTCCACCAGAATCAGCAGAAACCACCACTGTACACACCCAGCTCTCCTCATGCACTGTAAAAACCTTACCGTAGCATGCTAGAAAAGGCCTTTGGGGCAGTTTTAGGGTGCATAGGGAGCTAGAGGGAGGGACAGGAGAACAAGTGCAATCTCCTAGTCCTTGATTGCTTTGGATAATATTGTAGAAGTGGTGAAATGTTGGTTTTTCCATGCAGGGAAAACAGTAACAGCCCAAGGCTGTGCCAAGCAAAGTGAAGAGACAAACTTTTTGTTCTACATACTGAAGGTAAGGGAACAGATAGGTGAGAATCCACATTTGCACCTTGAGAATCTCAGCCCTTTTACTACATCATAACTTGGCCTATATTGCCTGATCGCACAGTTGGAAACTCCGTTGATAAAGTACAAACAGTACAGGAGACAAGCATTTTCAAACAGCGCAAGGAGAAGTGTGCAAATGTAACCAGGTACCAATGTTTCATTATTTTATTATCTACTCACTGTGTTTCAAAGTGCAGAAATAAGGCATCTGTCCTGATTCTGCTTTGAGGCCAATGTTACAGTAGCATTTCCTGAATACCAGGAATGTAGTAATGTAACAGTAATACATAAGTGAAATATATATATGAATTGTGTAAGTACTGGCTGCAGGCTACTGACGAAGTACAAGCACAGTTAAAAGTACCAAAGGCCACCCTGGGTGTGTGGTAAAATCATTGTGGAATGGCTACAGCTCAGTGATGGAGCATAGTCTTTGCTGGCAAAAGGTTCCCCTCTCGGTCCCTGGCATTTCCAGGTGAGGCTAGGAATGTCCTCTGAGCACCCTTCCACACTTGCTTTCTCCAGATATTTTGGATTCCAGTTCCCACAATAAATGATTGAGACCAGGAGAAATGGGAACTGGATAATATTCGGCGAGGTAAAAGTATTAGTCTTGGTGTTAAAAGTAAATCCTGCTATTCAGGAAATCAGAAAGCTGTCCCACAGCATATTGATTCAGAGCTATTTTTCTGAACTTACCCTGCAAAGCTGTTCCAGGAGGGTCTTGATGCACTTTAAAACCAACTGAGGTGGGCTAAAATGCAGACATTTATTTACCTTAACTATTTAAACTGTCTGCTTAATTGTACTTCTGGCAAAATGCTAATACTGCTGCGTTGTCCTAGAATGGCTTAATAGAAGAATGAATGGTGGCATGAATTGAGCACAGCCGTCTGAACACTGACTTGGAAATATTATTAGCACTGTATTACATTACACAGTGATTTAAAAATAAACACTGGTCAATGAGAGCAGGAAACAATTTTCCATTTATACTCAATAAATATACTGTCATATCAATAGGTTTAAAATAGGGGAGGGGAAAATGCAACCCTCCACTTTAGATTCTCCCGAAGGTCCTAAAAGGGCCTAAATACCCTTGAAGGTACCATATTCTGTCTGATCTTGGAAACTAAGCAGGGTCAGCCCTGGTTGGTTCTTGACGAGAGGCCGCCAGGTGCTGTAGGCATTGTTTCAGAGGAGGGAACTGGCAAACCTGTCGCCAAATATTGCTTGCCTAGCAAACCCTATTGAAACGTGGGGTAGCCATAAGTCAACAGGCAACTTGAAGGCTTATAATACACAACGGTCTCTAGATCCACAGGTTTTTTTTTAAAGAAAGTTAAAACTTCCCCCAGGGAGAGCATTTCATTGCGCTTGGGAGGAAGCTGGGTTGTTTTAAGCACAGAATATGCCTTTTTTAAGCCCCCAAAGTAAACCAGTAGTTGTTTTTTTATTGTTCATAGTTTAAGAAAGACCTCTTTCTGAGGCTCAAACAGCTTGAGAGAGACAGTTAAAATTGCCCCTGCTCCAGCTGCTAGAGAGGTAATCCAACATCATCTACAACAGAACACTAGGATTCATGCAGACTTCCAAATGTTGAATTGCATTTCCCATCAGCCTTGGCAACATAACCAATGGTGAGGAATGCTGGGAGTCAAGGTATAGCAACATCTGGGGGGACCCCACAATTCTGCAATACGATTGATTCTTCAAGGAGACAAGGCAGGCCTTGGCAAGGCTCCCATCCTTTCACCTTTTTGACCTTTTCAGGCTCGGTTTGGAAGTGATCGATCCCCTGAGCTAACGTGTATGGCCGTCCCACGGTTGAAGCACAATGAATAAGATGGAAATAATGCCCATTGGAGGAGGCTGTTGAAGATCAGAAGTAAAATCAGACGCAGCTCGGCTTCTTGTTTCATTTCATCTTACAGTGGGACTCGAAAATATTTAAAGTGATTAATACATAGCAAATGAGGGACAGAAGGAGAGCGTACAAGTTGGTATATCTGTTGAAATCCTATGTCTGCTTAACGTCTCCTGTTGTCTCCCTATAATCATTCATCCAGGGCTCCACGTGGAAGGAAGTGTCAGCATTATAACAGCCAGCAGGGATTCCTGGTTAAATTTCGGACTGGCACGGGCAGCCACAGAGATAGGAGCTAAATATTTAAGCCAATTAAGTTATCAATTAATTTGGAAGATGTTTTTTAAATGGAAAGGGGAGATTTAATTACATTTAATTTTTAACTTAATTGATTGATTTAAATACTAATTTCAGCATTAAGTTAATTCCAGAATTAAGTTACTGATTAATTAAATAAAAGACAACTCTAAAGAGCCAACAAATCTTACGTTTCCCAGCCAGCCCTCTACCCAAGGCTGCCCAGTTCTCCTGGAGTCTTGCAATCTGCTGCCTGCTTTTTGTTAGTCCCTCAGGGTTAGGGAATTACAATATTTAGGTCACACAATCCAACCCATTTGTTTTAGCTGGGTCACAACTGTCCAGGGTCAGAAGTAACTTGGCTCGCTTTTACTTGGAAAAAAAAGAGGGGGCTCTCTGCTAGCCAAAAAGTGGCAAAAATGCCCCCTAGAGGAATGGTGATTTTTTTTTCCCCAGGGGATACAACGGGTTTATATGTGTGTGCAGGTATCCAAGGTCCCTTAGGGGTTAATGTGGCCCAAGACCACCAACAAATATCAGGTACTGTAGGCTATATTTCAGAGGAAGGAACTGGCAAAGCCACCTCTTGAGTATTTGCTGACCAACCCATGACATTCTGGGACCACACACAAGGGCTTGGATTGAAATATGGACCACTTTATTTTTAACTCTATTTAGCATTTATACTCTGAGACGTGCAAAAGTAGGGAGCAACCTAGTGCTGAGGCAGGTGGTCTCTCCCGGATCTCTTCCCCAGCTTCCTTTGGGTGAAAGTCTGAACCCCAAGGACAAGGCCAATTGTTGAGTTGCTCCCTGGCTGGTCTGCTACTGGAAGCCCAAGCGGAGAATACAACCCCTAAGTCACAAGACTCTAAAGTGAGAACTAAACTCCCTGGCCAGACTCAAAGAGAATTTTTTTCCCAACCCCCAGAGACCTATCTTTCACTAAATGTGTGCCATAGGTGTTCACTGTTCTCCTATTTTCTCTTTCCGCTACCTACCACAGATAAGGACAAGCATCAATTTAGTCCTTAATCGCCATCACGAGGGCCAAAAGGGCCTTCACACACTGTTGCAGATCTCCCAGAAATTACTAGTTCCCCACTTCAGACAAGTGGATTTCATTTGCTCTGTAGAGCTCAGGCCATTGGTAGATAATTTATGGGCATGACAAAAAGTGACCCAAACCCTTGGTCATGCCATTCCAAATTTCCCTGTTAACTTGCTTCTTTGCCACATCAATATATCTGGGATTTCCCTTTCTTGGCCACACTTGCCTAGGCAATGTGGTGGATCATATCATGGCTACCCTGGCCTATGATGACTGTATGATCTGCATATCATGGAGTGCCTGAAGGATCAGGACCTTGCCCTTTAACAAAGCTAGTTCATTACCACCCAGGTGAATGACCAGAACATGTGGCAGACACCCATAGTTCTCCCCAAACAAAGTTGGCAGTAGGCTATGACACTGTAGTCCCCACTTCCCCAGTTACTTGACCACAACCAGATCTCCTAGTCCCAAGTGGTATCCAAAATGGCCATTCTGAGCCTGGCACACTACCTGGTAAACAAAACTATGGCCACAGATCAGGACATGATGCCTCATCAACCATAATCTAGAATCTGAAAGACAAAGCAACCAAAAAACATGTTAGTGCTATAATGGCCTAACATACATCTCAAAGGCTGAGCAGCGCCAGCACTGAATACGAGCAGGGCTCAAACCCAAAGTCGATGTTGTGGATAAAACCCCAATTCAAAAAGAATAGGTCCCAAATTTAACCCCTTTTGAACCCAGTAAGGCAAGGGCCCTGGAGGTCACCAACCAGAACTGGAATTTCATTAAGGGTGAGAAGTTGGAATGACAAAACAAAGGATCCTGATGTACTCCCCGAGATGTATGTAGTCCTGGGGACCATGCACAAGACACAAGGCCAAATCACTACAAGGCTGCAAGTGCACAACTGAGCACACTTACTTTTGATCTTTTTTGGAACCACGTAGCTTCAACAATATGTGGTGTGTACTCAAGGTAAGATCACAGATTCTACTGCCTGCCTGACCTGTCACCCTTCGACAGCACGACTGGTTCACTAATGCAGAAAGCTCCAAAGGAGGCAGTAATGGAAGAAGCATGGAAGAGGAGAGCTCCAAAGTATTATGAATTGCAAATGCCCACCTAAGTCTCACCTAGGAGCCCACTGAACCACTTGGATGGACCCTTGGCACAACATAATCTATTCTCTCTCAGCCACTGGTTGCCAGATTTTCCATTCTGAAATACCTATGAATATACATGGTGGCCAGAATTTGGGTTTCATGATTTCCAGTAGCTGTAGGCCAAAGGAGTGGGCTCTCCAATCCTGCCTCTTCCAGCCTATTATTCTATTCCAGACTGTGTCATGCCTACATATGGGCCTGAATCCTAGTTATTCCCAACTAGAGTTGATCAGCTGAACCTATTGTTGGGTGGTCAGTCAACATACCAGTGAATCCTATCAATTCAGTTAGTCCACTGTAGTTGGTACCAACAATAGGTTTCAAGCTTTGGCCTTCTTACTACTGCTAATTGGACTATTTGAGGTAGAAGAACACATGGGTTGTGGGAAGGGTTCAGCCAGTTGTTTCCCACAGCTTGAAAAAATGGGAAGGGGAATCATAGAACTAGGTAGCATGCACAGCCCTGATCCCTCTGCCACCATCAGGCACGGTGGCCATGTTCTGTCTCATTGTCTATATATTCAGATGCCCTGTGTAAGAATCTACGTGCTTACTGATCTAATGGCACAGCATTCCTCCATGTTAGGAGAGGCCCTGATTAAGCTAGTCCCCATCCTGCACTTATAGTGATAGGAATATTGGCAAGGAATGTGGCTGTTAAGTGCACTGATAACAGAAGTAGGGCTAGCCCACATGGTCCCATGACCTCTCCCCCCCATACATGGTGGTGGCTGTTGGCTTCCATGTCAATGGGGCAGTGAATCCACTCCAGGTTTTAAAGGAGCTGTCCAAGGTTCTGTACTTATATTCCAAAACTAATTCAGCACAAAACTAGTTCACCATTCATTTAAATCCAAAACTAGTTCAGCACCAATTTAGGCTAAAACCCACAGCAGACTCATAACTTCACTGACATGCAGCTCCACTAGTCATACTGTTCACCCCTTCATTCAGTGTGTGAGGATCTGACTCCCCTTTATTATGAATCATACTATTATTTGTTTCAAGGGGGAAATCAACCTCTTTTAACCTCATCCCTTTGGGTTTCTCCCCCCACTCTCCAAAAAACACACACAAAAACTCCCTCCTGTCTTTTTTACATGTACAAAGGGAAAAGATACAAGACATGAGTGTTTCCTTTTATGTGTTGTTTTGCTTTCTGCACTGTAGATATTATATACAAACATATTTTGGGTATGCGGTAGAGGATGATTTATGGCACTTGTCAGTTCTTAAAATGATCTATAAAGCATTTTTTTCCAGTTATTGAAAAATAAACCATTGGCTAAACATACTGCCAGTGTAATTGATTTTTCCGTATTTTCACCATTGTTCCTGCTGATGTTTTGCCCCAGACTGAATATTCCTCTTCTTAAAACAAATTAAAACAGAACATGGTACACATCCCAATGTAGTCTATTTTAGGTTAAATACATATTGCAAAAAATAATGCTCAACAAAACATTAGACAATATTGGCCAAATTTTTCTCTCTAAAGAATATCCCATATTAAGAAAATGCTTGGACTTTCTTTTGAAACTTTTCTTTACATGCATGCAAAGTTGCTAGGTTTCAGAGGTTTTCCCGACACCAGTATTCCTGTTTCGTTAAGGTTTTAAGTGTATTGGGTTTGCTGTGATATCCATTCACAAAAACAGAAAGCAATTTTGCATTACATCAGCTCAAACCTTATCTCTTTTGATTCTCACCTGTTGATAGTGCTATTTCTACGAACATTTGGTGTTTGGAGGTTTTGTTGTTGTTGCTGCTGTTTATTTTGTTCTTGTTTTGGTTTGTTTTGGGGTTGTGTGTATGTGTGTGTGTGTGTGTGTGTGTGTACACATCTTCAAGTCATTTGTGACTTATGGTGACCCTAAAGCAACCCTATCGCTGGCTTTTCTTGGCAAGATTTGTTCAGAAGGAGTTTGCCATTGTTTTCCTTTGTGGCTGAGAGAATGTGACCTGCCCAAGGTCACCCGATATATTTCCGTGGATGAACATGGATTGGAACCCTTGTCTTCTGGAGTCCTAATGCAACACTATGGCAACAGAAAAATACATAATTTTTATTACAAAAAAAAAATCTTAGTTTCATCTGAACCTCCAGGGGTAATCAACCTGACACAGCTGTGAGGTTTCGGCTACTTCAGCCCCCAGGCAGGCAGTTTCCATATTGCCCAGCAAAGTTGAACTTAGATCACTGACAGCCGCCAATCAGAATGTGAAATGGAGCAGGAGAGACGGGGTGGACACGCAGCGTCTCTGTTTTCCAAAATGCATTCCTCCGCCTGCTCCAAAAAAGTTGTGTCTCATAATCAAATCCACATGCACTTTCGGACACCTGGCAACCAACTATCCACCTCACTTAAATTGTGTTGCATCCTCCGATTCAATTCTGTGGGAGGACAGAATTAATAGCACAGTAAACACTTCCAATTCATGAAAGCCATGCCAATTTTTCATAAGTTAATTCTTTCTTTAGATAGATAGTTACTGCTACTGTCATGTTTTCCCATTCAGGGATTGTTTTCTCATTTAGGTGCAGTTTAGAGGGGAAAATGCAAAGCCCCTAATTGCAGTGTACAGAATGTTAAGCATATTAAATTTCAATTGTCATTTTCAAAATTTGCTTGTTTGTTTCTAAATACTGTGGCTGCATTAATCACAAGGTGTTGGAGTTCTGGGAAGTTCCTTGGGGAATCAATTAGGTTTTTTGTTACAGATGGTGACAGGTGTTTGCTGCTAATTCTTGACAAGAAAGTTCTGGTCACTCCGAACCAAGCAGAACAAATGCTCCTAGTTTTTTACCATTTTTTTTCTTATTTTTTGGACAGCTCGGACTGTGACAACCTGTCAAGATTGTTTCTTCTATCAGCACACAGTATTCCAGGATATCCCAAAGGCTGTACCCTACAGCATGAACTAGCCTGATCCAGCCATAGGGACGGATGAAGCTACTGTAGAGACAGTACTATTAAAAAGATGATCATTTGCAAGCTCCATTCTGGAACTGACAGTGTTTGGACATTTTCTTATTAAAAGGAACTATTTATTTTACCCATTACTCTGGTCCAACAAGTTATTTGTTGTTGTTACTGCAGTCTACAAAAGAAATTTGCTGAATTTCTTATACTAACAACTTGCCTCTAGTGTTGTAGTTGTGCCATTGGACAATATAGCAAAGTGCTCTCTGGTTCCCCCAAGTGGAAGATTCAGATATTGCACCTTGGAAATTGTGAGTAAAAAAAAATAGAAAAGGCATTACAAAGCAATCTTTCCCAGCTGCAGCATGTGGCAGCCATTCATGTGATCTTTCCTCTCCCATTGCTGATACTAAGTTACTGCACCAGTAAAGAATAACTGGTAGAAAATCCATTCCCGTGCCACTAAAAGTAGTAACTTACAGCTATTGTTGCTACAACAAAAAGTTATGTGTTGTTTAGATAACAAATTAGAAAAAAAATGAGTTATTTCCTATTTCTGGAAACTAAATGCCACCAGAATCTTCAATGACACCCCCCTCGTGCATATTGCATAGAATCAGTGATTGGTTGACCAAATGTAACACCTATCCTTGGTACTTTCTATGGCAAGTCCCATAACAATTAGTGAAACTATTTGTGAGCATGGTATAACTAGAATTGGAGAACTCATTAAGGGGTCTCCCTAGCCCCCCACTGCAAAAAATTGAGCACTGCTGAAGAGAGCTTTGTCTCATCCCACATAAGAAGAATATGCGTCCTCTGTCTGAAAAGCTATAAGAGAACATAGAACAATACCCTTTATCGCAAGGGTGGGCAGCTACAGCAGGTCTGGACACCAGTCTTCTGCTCCTAGAACATTTGAGGAAATTATGGTTTAATCAAAGTTTTCAGTCTGAATTGCATGATCTCAAGCTGCCTTAGAGCTCATTTTTAGTGTCAAACTGAGATACAAGTTAAATACATTACATTACACTACATTAGTGCAGCCTAGGGTTATATCAGTGTATGTAATTGTGGATCTCGTAGAAGCAAACATTTGTTGCTTCCTCCTGCAATTTTTCTTTATGTATTTTTTTATTTAGAGTAGCAGTGCCTCCCCTTGTCTTCAAGGCCCTTTCCTCACTATACCTCAATAGTGGATTGTTCTGTTTCAATCCCAGCATTGCCATCTCCGTGATGGTGTCAGGTTAGAAGCACTCTCTACTGCACCCTTTTGATTTAAGTGGATGAGTAGTGTTATTGCCACTACCGCATAACTGGCCAGTCCATTACCCTGCCTCTTCCCTGCCACATAGCTCATGATTGATCAGTGATTTTTTTGTGGTTGTTGTTTCTGTAAGCCATGCTCACACAGCACTGTTGTAATGGCATGACATGCCAGCACACTATTGCATTTTCACAATATAATGATCAAAAACATGTTTAAAAAAATTTAAAAAATTAATTCAAAGGAGACATTTAAAATAAACACAGAGAGATTATAGATTCTGAAGTTACCACACCACAGGAGTAGCTGTGGGAGAGACAACCTGGGAACACTCACACCCTGCCCACTTGTCAAGGTCCAGGGCACAGAGGCTTAGCAGATACAGGCACTAGGGCTGGGACAGGGGATAGGTACTGAGTCAGTAGGCCACAGGTCAGAGTTCAGCAAGTCCAAGGCAACAGAGGTATACCTGATGTCAGGAGTCCAAAGGGCCAGAGGCAGATCAGAATGCAGAGATCAGCAGTCAGGACCAGTGAGGGATCCAGAGAGCATGCAGGCAACACAGACCACCATCTTGCTGTGGGAAAGGCTGCAGAGCAAACCGAACCCTTATATAGCTGGTTGCTGGGTGCTCCAGCTGCCCTGCCTCTGAGCAGCCAGCTGGGTCTGAGGTACTGGGCAGGATTCTGCAAAGAACGGGGTCAAGGCCAAGATCCTTGCAGGCAGAATCCTGCAAGGACTTAGTCACAGACCCAGACACTCATACCGCTGCTGGGTCTGTGACAATAGGATGCACTATCAAGCACTATTACGGAACAGCAGTGACACAGCTGATGGGATTGTAGCACTAAAGGAGGTTCTTAATACACTTTTTCTGGAAATGAAATAGGGCTGATTTGCAACACTTGGAAACAGGACAGCAGCTGGATAGCGACGATATCGTGCACTAGCACAACTGCTGGACTGGGAACAACCCATTGCTGTGGGGAGATGGCAATGTCCTGTGGACATGGCCAAAGTGAGCCCCTCTACAGCCACTTAACACTGAGGGAGGGACAGGGGGTGTCTTGGCAGTGTCCAGCTGCAATTCTGCAACTGTGAAACTAGGCAGATGTTACTAACCCAGATCTTCAAATCTTCACTCTCTAAAACCGTGATCACTGGAGATCCAGGACAGCCAGTTCTGTTCACTTCTTTCAGATGAAGCACAGGGGCTAGAGGTTGCAAAGTCTCCCTGGGACCACCCCTAGCTGTGTAATGCCCACGGTTGGCACACCCCAATACTGGGAAGCAGAGGCATATCTAGCATAAATGGTGCCTAGGGCAGGCAAGGAAGTTGTGCCCCTACCTCTGTGCCCCCTTCCTCCTCCTTGTCCTCTGCAGCTAAATCTGATATCCCAGCAGAAATGCACAAGCAGAGCCTTCCACTCCAGCATAGAATCTCAGCCTATATTTCTTGGATTGCCCCACAAAGCACAATCCCTGAGATGAAATCAGGAGAAATCTTTTTAACTCTACTTTTTGTTCTTCCTGCAGAACTTTTCTTATACTCCCCCATATGGTCATTGTGTTTTATACAGAGCAGGAGAAGCAATAGTGTTGCTTCTCTAAGCAACATGTGCATCTATTCTGGTAATGCAGTCTTGCTGACCAGCTTTACATGTGAAAATTACCTCTACCTTCATGTCTGGAAATTATTCTCATAAGTGCAAAGAGAGAGAGTCTTCCTCGGCTTTGAAATTCACAAGATCTCTGAGCCGAAGTACAAATTAGCTTCCTGCGGATCATCAGCTCCCCATCACCAAGCACATCAAGCTCTGATGTGCAGAATACAAGGACGCTGACTAAATCTCAGTCAGTGTTCCCCTTTTGCATTCAAGTCTGAAAGCAACAGAGCAATAACATGTACAACAGGGATGGAAAAAGTGATGCTCTGAACCCCACTTTTCTGTCCCCTGTAGACGCCTAGCAGTCTCTCAAAGTCTTCCCAAGACCCCCCAAAATCAAGGGAAGAAATCAGCACTATTTCAGGCAATGTTCTGCAGCCAAAACAATTTAACACTTCCCTCAAAAATCTCCCACCAAACCCAAAAGCCCGTAAATCACTCAAAGTGACAATCGAAAGTGACATGACATCAGTTCTGGTGTGCCCAGATGCTCCTATGCCACCCATGGGAGCAAGGAAAAATTGGCCTCTCTTCCCACATAGTTTCCCACCCTGATATGGGAAAATGTTGCAAAGCTCACACCTGTTTGGACTGGCCACACATTCTATTTATTGCATTAAAGTGCTTATATCAGGCAGTGGTGGCCACTGGCTTCCATGGCAGGAGTGTAGTGAAACTGCTGTGGGTTTTATTCCAGTGCTGAACCTATTTTGGGGATAGGACTCAGCATCTTGGAGCATTTTTAAAACTCTGATGGGAAAACCCAGAGCAGAGTCATTGCATCTCTGAAATGGAAGCCATTGGCTACTAGCAATTGGCCAGTGGCCAACTAGAGATCAGGAACTTATGACCCTCCAGTAGTTCATGGACTGTATTCCGATCATCCCTAGCTATGCTGGCTGGGACTGCTAGAAGTTGCAGCCCAATACTCACTGGAGGTCGGCATATTCTCCACCTGTGCCTTTTGTGTCACAGCTGGATAATATGGTAGGGGGCCAACCTCCCATTAAATTGACCCATGGGGAAAAGCCAAAGGAAGGAGGAGGCTATACTAATCTTTGTCAGACCACCTAGGCGTCCTTACCAGCCAGTATTCAACCAGCGTGTTTAAGATTGTATAACGCCAGATTCCACTCTATAGAAATGAGGCCAATAAGAGATACAGTGGTGCTACTGTGGAGGCAACAACAACAAGGCCTGCTTTCTCTTCTCACAGACTGGAATGGCAGCTTTACCCCCCAGTCTGCCAAAGTGCCTTGCCACTTTATGCACAGCTCTGGCTCTCCCCTAAAAACACCACCTTTGTGTAATCAAGGCAAAGCCCTTCAGTTATTAATTAAATCCCCTTTAAATATTTATGGTAGTGTGGTTCTGGATGGTTATAACCACTGAGAATCATTTAGTTGAGACCAACTTTATAAAAAATATAGTATAATCTTTATTAATAATAAACAACAAGCAGAATAAAGTATTGGTTTTGTATGTATGTCTAAGTTCAATTAGATCTTCAGAGTGCACCTAAACAATTTCTTGCCTCTTTATAACAGCATAAAGGCACAGGTCTCTCTCTCTCACACACAGACACACACTCACCCCTCTGACTTCTCTCTTTGCCAAAGGCTATGTTCTCAAAGCTAGGCCACTGTCTCTGACCATATTTAACAGTGGGTTGATTTCTCTTCTCTAGGCTTTCCCTGAGAAAACATGTCTCTCATTCAAACCTCCCCCTCAATTGGCTAAAACTGAGTTTTTATACACAATTTCTGTCTGCCGGCCAATAAACAATGGCGTTCTCAGAGTGGACAATGAGGTCCGGAATTGGTTAATGATCTTAACGTTCGGTGACAAAGGACTAATGGATGTTGTGATAGCTCTATAATGATTGGACAGATGTGAGGACAATGGAGAGATTTACAAGACAGAGGGAAGAGGGGTTAAAACAATCAGTGGTTTGGTGGGAACTTCCCAGTCAATATTGTCTGAAAGGCAGAGTTGTCAAGGCTACCTTAACCCTATTATCTCCGGAGTTACCTGGTGATTTCTTGACTATTACCGGGCAATGCCTAAAGGACGTCTCTGACCTACTTTGCAGTGCATGGCTTTGGCCAGCATCTCCTTCTTGTCCAACTTGGCCATACAGTCACATTAGGTATATTTTATATTAAAACCAAGTAATATATCTTTGCCAATTAAATTATATTTCACCAACTAAACCATATCCAGCTATAGGGGTGTACAGCCTGCTAACAATAGCCATCTTTAAATATCTGAAGGGATATCATGTACAGATGGAGCCAGCTTGTTTTCTGCTGCTCCAGAAACTAGAGCACGAATTAAAGGATTCAAATTACAAGAAAAGAGATTCCATCTACATATGAGGGAGCACTTCTTTCCTGGAGAAAGGTCTCTCTGCAGGTCCTTAAACAGAGTTGGGTGGCCATCTTTCAGGAGTGCTTTAATTCTGTCTTCCTACACGGCAGGGAGTTGGACTAGATTCAACAATTCAATGGGTTTACTCCAGTCAGGACTAAAATAGGCTTTGGGCCAATGTATCCTCCAATGTCTATTTTGTCCAGGTAGATTCTGACATAGGTGCCCCCTTGCCCCAGTGCCCCGTCCTCATTGCCCTGCTGATTGAATCTGGCTTCTCTCATTTTGGATTTGCTTTCCTCGGAGAGCTACTTCCAGTTTTCTGAAACAGCTTTTTCCCGTTTATAATGTTGATGTGTGTTCAGAGGTAGTACTCCAGCGACCGTCATCACTGAAGTAAAACACAATCTTTTAAAGTCAGAATATTACAGACTGCAATAAAATTGTTCAGTTCAACATAAAAGAAAACAAAGTTTAATCGACACTGGAAGAGCTACAAGCTGTAATAAGCACTAACAATTCTCCATGCCCCTCAAATGAGCACAGAAATTATATCACTTCTTTTCGGCATCCTGCCGCGTCTAGAGACTGAAAAATAAACTGAACTAGAATGAAATAGATGCTAAATATTGAAGAGGCCAAATACTCCAGACAGGAAGAAAAGCGTGTCTATAGATACTCTTCAGTGGGATTTACGTTGTGCTCTGTGTGTCTTGAAGACAGACAATCATATTCAAAGGCACAATTAGGTTTGAGAAATTCTGCCCAGCTAGTCCCATTATGCCCATAATGTGGATTCCAGAACATAAGAAAACGATAGGCATTAAACTCGAGGAGAGAGTATAAAGCAACCCAATGTGGTCTTAAGCTTGCCAAGGAGGTGTGATGAAGCATCATTGCTTAATGTACCGTTGTGATCGCTGCTGAGACAGTGAGGGAGAGTGGGTATTGTTTGGACAGTACTACGCACGCACTGTCTTAAGCACACAGAACCCATGAACCTAGTAAAAACAACAGGCTTTGTAGTATGCCACTTTCTTGGGTTTAAATTAAAAGTGCAAACACAATTAAGACTTGCTTTTTTAAACCAGCTAGCAAAAAAAAAAGAAAAAAAAACAGTAATAAATCCAATGATGGTGTGTGTGTGTGTGTGTGTGTGTTTTACAAGATCAGAGGCAAGTGGCAGCATTGTGGCCAAGGACCAATTCCCCACCCTCAAGGGCCACACCAAACCTAGCATGCGAAATACCTCTATTTTTTTCTTCAGAGTTACCCATCTGACGAAACGCTTTCAAAGAGGGCCGGTCAGACTCCAGTTCATCAAACCACAGGAAGAAGAAAGAGAAAGAAGGAGTAACTATATCCCTGAGGATCAGAAGATCAGGAGATCATTGAAGTGGACCCTGATGCCAAGGAGATGTTGAAGCTGTTGGATTTTGGCAGCCTGTCCAATCTGCAGTTTATTCAACCCACCATAAGGATGAACTTCAAAACTCCAAAAGAAGCCATCTGAAACCATTTCTGTACTGTCACTTTTACAATAAATATATAGAAACACACACAAACACACACAAACACACACACGGATAGGATCCTGTCACTTCTGGTTACTATTTTGATATAGACTCTGATGAGGAGTTGAGAAGCTGAAAGTTAGTGTATTTTCTGTTTTTTCATGCACCTAAGGGGTTTTCTGCATGGTTTTCAGGCAAAAAATCACCCAGAATCACAGGAGTGATGCTGGCTTGGTGAGGGCATCAGGGACTGCAAAAGGTTCTGCACCCCAAAGAACCGGAGAGGAAGGGAGAACAGCAGCTGAAATATTTCTCGACAATAAGTGTTGTTTGACAGTGAAATGGGTCAAACACTGGCAGGATGTTGCATTAGAGGGGATCACTTCCAACTCTTGGGGTTCTATGATTCTGTGCTTCTAATTATTGCATGTTCTTTAACACATGTCATGTCTTCAGATGCATGAAGTCAAACAAATAATTCAACACTCCATCTGGTTAGCTTCTGTGTGTGGAATGGAGCATAGCGGGAGTTGTAGTCTGATAAGTAACTTTTTAAAGCTCTGTTGGGGCAGCCGGTCCATCCCATCTATCATCGCGTGCAGCAGCTTGCCTTGGGCCCTGGAAAAATCTGCTTTCAAAGATATCTCCCCCTCTTCTCCTATCTCCCAGCTAGCAACTCCTGGTTTTTTTTTCCTTTTTCTTTTTGTTTGGTCTTTTTTGTGATTACCTTACAGGTCCCACATTTCTTCCACTTGTGATTATTCCAGCAGTTGAAGGGATGGAGGTGTTAGGCATTCAATTGCCTAAATTAATTCACACTTCCCTTTCTCTCCAGTCCCCGCTCTTCAATCTAGGTGCTCCAGACCTTGAAAAAAAGGAACACATACAAGAAAAAAAAGTTGTGCTTCACTGAGTGCCACCATGATAGGTGGTATTGCAAGGGAGGGTGTGAAGCTAAGCACATGACTTCCATTCCTGTTTTTCATACAAACAAGCTGAAGGAAAAGTAAGGCATGTAAGATGTTTTATTTGCACATAAGGTGCTGGGGAAGCAAGGAGGAAGACATTTAATCATCTACCACCCCAAAGCACTGTTCCACCCAGAGAGAGATTTTTTTTCTAGGGAAGCAGAAATTCAAATATTTGGGGAGATAGGGGATGTCTTCCTTCCTTCCTTCCTTCCTTCCTTCCTTCCTTCCTTCCTTCCTTCCTTCCTTCCTTCCTTCCTTCCTTCCCAGTGGGTTCCATTTTCTTGCCAGAAGAAACTGAGACCTTTTAACATAAAAATAAAAAAGCTGGCTGGATCCCGATCCAACTTCAAAAATTTCTGGAGCAAGAACCCTGAAACCATTTACTGGGTAAGTGAAAAATTTCGTAAATGGTACAAAAATTCTTGGTTCAGAGATCTTTGAAGTCTGATACTAAATACTCCTCCTCTGAAAGGGCATTAAGAGATCACATGTGTTGAAATGCATCCTTAGAATCGTAGAATCATAGAGTTGAAAGAGATCCTAGGGCCCATCCAGTCCAACCCCCTGCTATCCAAGAACACACATGCAAAGCACTCCTGACAGATGGCCATCCAGCCTCTGCTTAAAACCTCCAAAGAAGGAGACTCCACCACACTCCGAGGCAGCAGATTCTACTGCTGGACAGCTCTGAGCATCAGCAAGTACTTCCTGAGGTTCGGGTGGAATCTCCTTTCCTGCAGCTTGAATCCATTGCTCCTTGTTCTAGTCTCTGGACCAACGGAAAACAAACCCACTCCCTCCTCAACATGACATCCCCTCTTAACCTCTTCTGCAGACTAAACATACCCAGTGCCCTAAGCCGCTCCTCATAGGGCATGGTTTCCAGACCCTTCACCATTTTGGTCACCCTCCTCTGGACATGCTCCAGCTTGTTGATGTCCTTCTTGAACTGAGGTGCCCAGAACTGAACACAGTATTCCAAATGAGGTCTAACCAATACAGAATAGAGTGGTACCATTACCTCTCTCAGTCTAGACACCACGCTCCTATTGATGCAACCAAGAATCGCGTTGGCTTTCTTGGCCACCGTATCACACTGCTGATTCCTGTTCAGCTTGTGATCTACCAAGACTCCTAGATCCCTTTCACACATACTATTATTCAGCCACGTGCCCTCCATCCTATATTTGTGCATTCCATTTTTTCTGCCTTTTTGTTTACTAAATCAGACCACCATCGTTTGAGCATCTTCAGAGGTTTCTTCAGTTTCTTGTGTGGATGTTGCCCAGCTGTTTTCTCTCTCTGTTTCAACTTTTCCAACTGTACAATTCTGATTCTGCTGTTTTTATCTTGTTGCACATTACGGTTACACCTGTTACATATTAGCCAGAACTCAAAATCCTAGGAAAGTTTTTAGCTTGCAGGTAGTTATTCAGATGATCTAATGCAATTGTTTGAAGGAATTGTTGAAGATGTTATGAGTGAAAGGCCTCCAGTAAAGACTAAAATTGACCATCGGAAGCAATTAAGTGTTTCTTTCTAGTGCCACCTAGTGGATAATCAGATGTGCTTCCCTGGACCGAGCAGAGATGCTTCCACAGAATAGTTACATAACAAACGTGTTTGCTCTTTTAATCTCCTGTCCCACTGATTCAGTTTTCTTTCAGCTAGCCATTTGATCAGTCACTCCCACCCAGACACATACGTTTGTTTGATCCCTTGGAGTTCTTTACAGCAACAAGCGGGGAGGGGGAGACAGGATAATAACTTCCACTCTTCATAAAGTCATTTATTTTGCCATGAGATTTACAGCAATGTTGCATACAGGGGGAAATTTGCCATAAAATAGGCATGGACAAGCTTATAAAATGGCAATAAAATGAACCATAAGGCACAGCTGGGTATTTATATCCACACCTGTTCACAGTACATTTTTTTCCTCCTTAAAAACCTTCTAGAATATATTTATATTACATATGAAATATGGATGTAAAGCCTTCCTTGCCATCTTATGTCTGCCCCTCCACTCCCATGGTCACACACAAATATATATAAAAACCAATATGGATTTCTGATCTATGGAGTTTTTCAAGCAGAGGCAGGACAATCATTTCTTAGTGATGCCCTGGTTCTGGATTTCCAGAAAGGGGTGGACTTAATGGCCTTCAGGAAACCCTTTCAAATCTGTATTCAGTTGCACCCACCATTGCATTAGCAAAACAAATTATTTGTACAGAATGACCTCCTGAGTTGGAGATCATTCAAATACTTGAGGTATGTACCTGGTGAACGTCAGTAGTATACAAATGTATATAACAGGATCAGGAACCTGTTTCAGCCCAAGGTCCAAATTCAGATTTTTCAGAGGGAAGGCAAATTCTAGTGAAGGGTGGTTCCAAAGGAATGGGAAAAGGAATGGGACCAAAAGACAAGTATATTTTAACTGAAAACTTTTACTGTCAATAACTAAGCCCATTTCCATACTATACTGTCACAATGCTATTATTCTGCTTTCAGCATCCTATGGAATCCTGGGGTTTCCAGTTTAGAGATGGGCCTTTAGAATTCTCTTTCCAGAGAGCTCTTTGACCTCAGGAAACTACAAACCCCAGGATTCCGCAGGAAGTCGAAAGTGGAATAATAGCATTATAACAGTGTAGGGTGGAAATGGTCAACATCTGGAAGGACACAAGATCTTCGTATTAAAGTAAGGGAACCCGCAGCCCTAGTTATCCTAACATGGTTTCATACTGCTTAATCAAAACGTGCTGACCAGAATCCATTATGGTTTAATTACTCTTCTGCCTCTCTCTAGGCTACCACTGAGAATTAAAGCCTTCCCATTCACTCGCCCTCCCTGGCCGACTGGGGCACTTTATTCCAGAAGTCTCTCTGGTGGTAATTCTGACTGCCCAAAAGACAATCAGTGGCCCTTTCCACATGTGGGGGGGGGAGGGCGAAAACGCCCAAAAACGGAGCTTACCGGCAGCCGGGTAAGTCCGTCACGACGCGGAGCAGCGCGAGCTCGCTGCTCCGCAGTCCTCCGGAGTCCCAAATGGTGGCTTCCAGTTGGTGGAGGCTCTCCACCAACCGGAGAAGCTCGCCAGCTGGGAGCCCGCCCCCGGCAGATCTGCAGGCACGCGCTTGCGCGCGCCTGCAAATCCACTTCGGAGCCCGGCGACGGAGCGGTGCGGGGCTGCGCGCTCCGTGCTTTTTAAAAACCTCGAAAAGGAGGTTTTTAAAAAATACGCAGCGCGGCTACTTCCGGCTGCTCCTGAGCGGATTCTGGTGTGGAACTACAAAAAGTAGTCCACGCCAGTCCACTCTACGGTGTAGAAGACCTCCGTGAGAGGTCGCTCCGCACCATTTCAGAAGCCCAGTATGGAAATGGCCAGTGTTTGCCTTTATGTATTTTTTTCTCTTAGCCACCAGTCCCTCCTCACATTACTGGGGTGGGTTTCTTTCCCAAGGAGCTATTCTGGCTGCCTGGCAACCTGTTTCTAGGCTGGTTTGGCACTCCAGATAGCCACAACCCCAGAACTCCATCACACCGAGTATCCCCCATCCAATACCTGTGTTTTTGGTTTCCACATCCTAAACATATGCTTCTTATAGTTGCATAACATATCAACTGGATCCCAGCTAAGGTAAACTAAAGTTTTTGTTGTAAGTCCTGAAGGGACCCCAGTAACAAAATGCAAAGTATTTTTATTTATTTATTTGTTTATCTTTAATGTTGCTTGTGGGATTCCCAGAAGCCTTTGCTTGTCTCCTGCTGGAAAGAGAATGTTAGATCATAGCTCCAGCAGTCTTGTCTCATTTACGCACATGCACGTCTATATGTACATTCATGACACTTCAGGCTGTGCACAGCCATCCATTTTACATGCGCCTTCTGCTGGAGTCTCTACAAAATGCTCATTGTGGCACAACGGTTCATTTATTTTAAATGTTTGTTTTTCCTCAAAAGAGCAATGCCTTTTTGCGTCTAAAAAAACCCAGCCAATTCACATACTTCCATAGTGCAGTAAAAAAAGTGGTAAGTTGGGTGTGAAAAGAGGTGTTGTGTAGCAAATACCCAAGGGAATCTCTATTCTCATCTGCGAGGGCACGTTATCACAGCCACAGTCATAATCATGGAGATCTGGTCATTTTGTTTTAATTATTTTAATTGCAAAAGAAATCTCCTCACATGATAACCTTGCATGGTTGTGACAGGAGGTCAGTGGTGATGTGTGAGATTGAATTGTATTGATAAGGGCCATATCAATGAGTTCAATCTAGCAAATTGGTGAATACTTATCTATAGTTAATCATTCATGCAAAGATAGCTGTTATCTCTTAGGATTTTCTTCTTCTTCTGAGAAACAGCTCACAGCGACAACACAACTGTTACATCATTTCACCTATCTGTAGAATTATTGAGCTGCAAGGTGGCAATACAATCCAACCCTCTGCCGTTCAGCACATGCTGTCCAACATTTCACAGAAGGAAAATGGGGCATATGTGGCCAGGCAACATGAGCGTGTGGTCAAGATGGCAAAACATTATTAATGAGGAAGAACAGATAAGCTAGGATAGTTTGCAGCAGTTTGCTTTTGCCAGAGGTTACTGGGAAGGGCAAGGTTCTGTTCCTCTCCTGTTCCCCCCGCTATCCCCTGCTAATTAATTGAGAGCAAACTACTTTTACACTTTGAACTAAACTTTGAACTAAACTACACTTTGAACTTTTATGCTTTGAAACAACTGAAGTAAGCAGAGGGAGGAACTGGCAAAACCACCTCTGAGTGTTCCTTGCCTAAGAAAACCTTACAAAATCCGTTTGGTCGCCATACGTCAACAGGTGACTTGAAAGCTTATGCACACACATACGTGCACAAGGAAAAAGGGGGAAAGCAGAAGAAAGTGCAAGAAACTGGGACATTTTAAAAGCAGCTGAAAAACTGGGAAGATGAGGGTTTAACTGGGACTATCCTTGCCATATTGGGACAGCTGAAGGGTATGTGGAGCCACTCCCAGTGGTCCCAGCCGGCACAGCCAGTGATCAGGAATGTTGTTCCAACAGCATCTGGAGGGTGTCTTGATTCTACACCGGGTCAAAGGATGTTCCCAACTTGGTGATGATATAATTTCAATCCTGAAGGTACTTGTTCCACTGAATGACAATTTGGAACAGGCAGTGGTGGAGCTCGGAGTGTGTGGAGGGGGGGGGAGAGTGTGTAGTGGCATGGCCAGGGCGCATGGAGGTGGGACCAGGGCACACGGGAACATGGCTATGGGCTGGGATGCCCCAAAAACATTGCCGCCCAGGACAAACTTTCTCCACCACCACCACCCCCCGTCCCGTCCCGTCCCGTCCCTACACGACTGGGAACAGACTCCTATGAAACTATCTCTTCACTTAGGCCATTTCCACACTACACTGTTCTAGTGCTATTATTCCACTTTCAACCTCCTATGGAATCCTGGGGCTTGCAGTTTAGGGAGAGGCATTTAGAATTCTCAGCCAGAGAGCTCTTTGGCCTCAGTAAACTACAAACCCCAGAATTCCACAGGAGGTTGAAAGCGGAATAATAGCACTCGAACAATGTGGTATGGAAATGGCCTTAGCCTGCAGTGGTCAGAGGCTTTCACTCCAAAGGTTAGGTAACCCAGCACAGTTAAGGCCGTGGCTACAAAGGTCTTTACTGAGAGCACTATCTTTTGGCTAATTAAATCAAGCTATAAAATCTCCCCACCCTTTGCTCTGTGCTCACATAAATTCTCTCCCACACTCCTTGCCACTTCTAACACTGCTCCACTTTTCTCCCCAACTTTCAGCTTTCATAAGCTAATCAGGCATTTTACTGGGTGAAACATCTCTATTAAGTCTCTCATTTCTCAGTCATGTGATACAAAAACAGGGTGATAATTGAGGCTGCATAATTGATGCGCGCAATGACAGAATATAGAAAAGGGCCCCATTAGCCGGGTCAGATCATTAGCATACATTACATTCAACAAGATTGCTCCCTTCACCTCCTATTTATTAATGGGTTAATCCAGTCCCATCAGCCTCTGTACATTATTGTTCAGCCTTTTTTTTTTCTCTTAAGATATAGAGGCCTAGTTTTCTTTTACCATCAGGGAGGCACCATCGTAAACCATAATATCCCTCAGTTTTGAGCAAAGCTAGGGCTGTCGTGATTAGCTTTTCAGAGCCTTTAAACCTGCTACTTGCCATGCTGTTTGCCAGGGAGAGTCCCGACTAATCCTCTGTCATCCTATTTTTTTTAGCTGTTTTAAAATGTCCTAGTTTCTCTTTCCTCCTCCCATTTTCCCCATTTGTCTTCAGCTTGCTTCAGTTGCTGCAAACAGAAGTTGGTCTTCTGTCTCCCACTTTAGAAGGATCTTATTTATTTTTGCTATCACCTTTGAATGTTTGTTTGTAAGTATTGAACTCAGTTGTGTTTCTCCTTTTTGGAATCTGTTTATTTTTTGCTCCATTTTCCATTTCTCTCACAGTTGCCTATATAGTAACCAGTGGTAGTTGATACCATCTTCTTTTAATTCTGTGTCCAGTTCCGGGCACCTCAATTCAAGAAGGATATCGACAAGCTGGAACATGTCCAGAGGAGGGCAACCAAAATGGTGAAGGGTCTGGAAGCCATGAAACCCTATGAGGAGCGGCTTAGAGAGCTGAGGATGTTTAGTCTGCAGAAGAGAAGGTTAAGAAGGGACATGGCATCCCTTCAATATTTGAAGGGATGTCATGTCGAGGAGGGAGTGGGCTTGTTTTCTGCTGCTCCAGAGACTAGGACAAGGGGCAATGGATTCAAGCTGCAGGAAAGGAGATTCTACCCGAACCTCAGGAAGAACTTGCTGATGGTCAGAGCTGTCCAGCAGTGGAATAGGCTGCCGCCTCAATGGAGTGTGGTGGAGTCTCCTTCTTTGGAGGTTTTTAAGCAGAGGCTGGGTGGCCAGTTGTTGCGAATGCTTTGATGGGTGTTCCTGCATAGAAAGGGATTGGACTCGATGGCCCCTGTGGTCTCTTTCAACTCTATGCTTCTATGATTCTCTGATTCTTGAGTCTTTCAATTTATAATTTCATCTTGAATCTTAGATAACTTTTTGAAGGTAATGCATCTGCCATGCAGTATGTTCTCTTTTTTATAAAACACCTCATGGGAATATAGCCATAATGGTGTATGTGGGAAGAATCTAGGTTTCACTCTTTTCCAAACTTTTAGCAAAGAGCTTCGTATATAATGATTACGGAAATGCTTGCGGGCTTTCTCTATGTTGAACCAAAGATAAGCCTGCCATTCTAATGGAAGATCTTCACCCTCCAGCTTCAGCAGATTATCATTTGTAAATTGTACCCATTCTTTGATCCAATCAAGGCATGAAGCGTAATAATATATTTTCAGGTTGGGAAGGTCAAAAATCCCTCTTTCTTTAATGTCATATAAGATTTTTAATTTTATTCTTGGGGGATTTTTGCCTTCCCATATACATCGTGAAATATCTTGTTGCCAAGATTTGAAAACGGATTCATTGTTAATCGTTGGTATTGTTTGAAACAGAAAGAGTAATTTTGGCAGAATATTCATCTTAACAGACATTTTTTTTTCTACCTAAAAAGTTCTATTTGTTAATACGTGGAGGTAACTATGCACATGTGCGTCTTCAACTCACCTGTCGACTCAATGAATTTAATAATGCTGAATATAAATTTAGTAAAATAAATTTTAGAGAGTCAGCCTCGAGTGGTGGTCTGAGTCTTGGTTGCAGTTGCTGTATGACTTCAAGTCATTTTGAATTTCTGGCAACCCTAAGGCATCATGGACTTTTCTGGGGCTGAGAGTTTGACACACGCAAGATCACCTGGTAGGTTTCCATGGCCAAGCAGGGAATCGAACCCTGGTCTCCACAGTCTTAGGCCAATGCTCTAACCACTACGCCATGCTGGTTCTCTTGGACTGGGACTCAAATCCTGTTTCAGCCATTAAAACCCACTTGGTGGCCTTAGGCAAGTCAAATTCTCTCAGCCTCAAAGGGGGGCAATGCAACCAGCCCCTGAACAAATCTTGCCAAGAAAGCCCTACATGATGCAGCTTTGGCCATTTCTGCACTTCTGCATTTCTGGGGTTTGTAGTTTCCTGAGGCCCAAGAGCTCTCTGGCTGAGAACTCTAAATGCCCCTCCCTAAACTGCAAAACCCAGGATTCCATAGGATGCTGAAAGTAGAATAATAGCACTATAACAATGTAGGGCAGAAATGGCCATAGTCTAGTGGTTTGAATGTTGGACTAGGAGTCCAGGACACAAAGGTACAAATTCTTGCTCAACCACGGAAACTCACCAAGGTCACACACTCCGGAGGAAGACAATGGTAACTGCCCACTAAACAAATCTTGCCAAGAAAACCCTGCGAAAGGTTTGCCCTTAGATCACCATAAATTGGGAATTACCTGAAGGCCCTCAACAGCAACACATCCAATTTTAATGGTATTTTTTTTAACAAAAAGGGTTTTTTTAAAAAATAACAAAGTGCTGTCTTTAAGCATTTGTATCTGAAAAGTGGCCCTTTGCCTCATGGCAGTTAGGGTTAAGGCTTGCCTAGAGCTTGAATAAGTTATGTTTTTGGACAACAGCTCCCAGCATCCTCCAGCTAGCAGGGCCACTTTGCTTTCACAAATAGACCTCTAACCCTCTGTTTAAATCTGCTTGGAAAAACCTGAATTTCAACCAATGATTCACCATTTCTGCCACTACCACATCCAACTTGACCCTCTGTCTTTGAGATCTTACAAATTTCTCTGCCGTTTTAGATTATTGTTTTCTTTTTTGCATCAGTCTTAAAGGAGGAATTAAACAGGACAAGATTGTAATTTACTATATGCTTGAAAAGTCAAAGAAAACTCTGTCTTTTCTTTTGCTATTACACGTGCATAATCAAAGGTATTTATCTGTTTGCTTTATACCCCATCTTTCCAATATGCAGGTGCCCAAGGTGGCCAACAATGTACAATTAAAACATAAGAACCAATAAGTTTAAAAAAATATATAAAAAACATGTCAACAAAAAGCGAAATAGTACCTAAGCGACGCTGAGGTTTAAACAAGTGAAGGGTTTGGGTAAGGGATTGTCTTAATTGTATTAATTATGATGCGTTCCTTTTTCCACCCCTCTCTGACGAATGCTGCATTTTACAAGCCAAGGAATTGTCTCGCTGAATTTTAATCGGAGATCCGCACAAGCGACTAAAATGTGATTAGTCTTTCTCTATCTGACACTCTGCTTACTGCTCAAGAGACATTATGCCGTTGCATAAAAGCAGATCTTCCTCTGCCCCCCATCGCCCTTTTAAATGTCCTCCTTTGTTATCAAGCGATAATCTGCCTTTTAATGGTAGGGAAACAGCTCACGGGCTCCCTGGGGTGGCATTGTGGGGCTCCCTGCAATTCCACCTGCCCTGTTGACACCCTCC
Source organism: Cyclura pinguis (assembly GCA_030412105.1). Lineage (NCBI taxonomy): Eukaryota > Metazoa > Chordata > Lepidosauria > Squamata > Iguanidae > Cyclura > Cyclura pinguis. The sequence goes on from CM059608.1 coordinate 5,581,636, forward strand.
TCCATCTTGGGTCGCAGCCTTGGAGAGATAGTCGGGGCTGCGTGCTGGAAGGGGCAGGGTTGAACTGAGCAGGCTGATTTGCATGCGAAGTATTCTTTCCCTCTGATTGGGACCAGCTGCCAACACTGCACATTTTGAAGCTCAGGTTGTCCTCTTTCAGCCTTGCCCTTATGGGATAACTTGTGTTTGACAGCCTTGGGGGGATGCTGGAAGCATCTTTTTTTTTCCCCTCGGGGGACTGGGAGAGCTCAAGAGAGACAGGACACAACGAATATTGAAATGGGTTTATCAAAATCAAATGTACTCTGGAATACAGAAAGAAAGCAATCTACGCCCAAGTTTTTATTAAAATTAAAAATGATAGACTCCTTGCAGAATGGGGATGAGAAACATCAAGCCCTGAGGCAGAATCCAAGTCCTGATTCCAGACCTATGGGCTTCTCCATGCCCATACCCTCCAACATTTGATGGATCAAAGCCAAGTCATGTGTGGCCAACTATCTCAGAGGGTGATCAAGACGGTGAAAGGTTTTGGTCAACAACTCCCAGCATCCCAGGAGGAAGAATGGACAAGCTAGGAGAGGGTGCAGCCATTTGCTTTGGCCTAAACCTGCTGAGAAAGGCAGGATTCTGCCCTACCTTGCTAAGTTAACTGAGTGCAAGTGACTTTTCCACTTTGAACTCAATCTGCAGCAACTGAAGTAAGCTGAGAACAAAGGAGGAGGAAGAGAGAGAAATCAGGACATTTTAAAAGCAGCTAAAAAAGTGGAATGACAGAGAAAGAATTGGGATTGTCCCTGCCAAACTGGAACAGTCGAAGGTATGAATGTCCCCTTCCCCACAATACAATCACATAATGATTTCCCAGGTTTTCTATGGAGTTATTTTATTCTAAAGATTTCAGTGCCTCTCTGATGGCCCAGTTCCTGACAGTAAGAACTTAAAGATAAAATATTCAGCTACAGTGACCGCTCCATATTTGCAAGGGTTTGGGTCTCAGAACCTTTGCGAAAGTGGAAAAGCTATGAATAACTCCATCACTACAATCCCCCTCCTATTCCACTCCAGTGCTCCCCCCTCCCATTCCTTTGCCTCTGGCCCCAGTGTTCGGGGGGCAGGGGGAGAAAAAAGACAAGATAAATGGCCTGCCAGTACTTTCCCCTCAGACAGAGAAGAGCAAAGTTCTGGTGTTCTAGCTACTTCCGATTGCCATCTTCAGGAAGGAGGAGTAGGAGCAAAGAGAGCATCTGACCCATCAGCAGCCATTACACAGCCGAGTGTGCAGCCACACGGCAGAGAGGTCATCCCTCCAGCAGTGGAGGGGGGGGGCTTTGTTCATTCAAAAGGGGGAAAAAATCCTTTTAAACACAAGCCTTTCAAGCCTGAGGTGAAGAATGCAAGGGAATGGGAAGAGGAAAATGGGATGGGGAAGGCAACCACGTGACTCTCAAATAATCAAATTCACAAAGGTCAAATTCACAAATTTGGCCCTCGTCATCACTGAAATGTGACCCCTAATAATTTGTTTGAAATTGAATTTGGCTCTCTGGCTAAATGAAGTCATGTACCTTGGCTGTAGAATGCCAAGCACCCTGGACGAGATGTGTAGATTTGGCATCCTGTTGGGTATTTACAGTGTTACAAACCAAACTTATGACATCATACATTTTGGAATTCATAACCATTGCCATTGCACCATAGACAGATACCCCAGCAAAAAACCCTCCCTTAGAAGCTAGGCAGCCCCATAACTAGGGATTTTTGAGGTACTGGAGAGTGGGGTGGTAAGTGAAGAAGTGGTAGCCCTATTCTAGAAGAAATATATCATCAAGGACAGTGTCCCGCGCCCACCCATTGTATTTCCTCTTAGGAAAAGCTCTGGTTTCCTCTTTCCCTTCCTTATTTTCCATGGTCTTTGACATTCAGCTGAACTGTATGTGCTGGAATGAGAACCAGCATGATGTCGTGATTAGAGTGTTGGATTGGACTCAGAAGACCTGAGTTCAAATCCCCACTTTAAGAATGAAAGAAGCTCACTGCATGCCCCTGGACCAGTCACTCTCTGTCAGCCCAACCTACTGAAGCATTGCTGTTGTGAGGATAAAAATGGAAAAGGCAACTAGGTATATTCCTTTGAGCTCCTTGGTAGAAAGGTACCATATAAATATAACCCTAATTAATTGATTGGTTGCCACAGTTTATACTATGCTTTACTGCAAGGGTAGAGAACCGATTTTCAGCCTAATGACGCAACCTAAAAATTGCATTGGCTCTTTTGGCTGTTGCATCACACTCTTGACTCATATTTAGCTTGTGCTTTGTTAAGACAGCCAGATCCTTTTTTGTATGTGCTGTTACCATGCCAGCTGTCACTCTCCCTAGATTTGCGCATTTTGTTTTCATAACTTGATCTGTACATGCAACACCCCCGTATAGTAGGTCAGCATCATCATTTATTTATATAGCACCGTCACTGTACATGGCGCTCTACAAGTAAAAGAACAATGAAACAGTTCCCTCACCTCAGGCTTACAATCTAATTAAGACACGACACAAAAGGAAAAGAAGATGGCAGTGTGTGAGGGGATTAAGTCCAGCATATACTGTGTCTTCTTCTCTCCCTCCAAGACCAGGGCAGTGGGAGTTGGGATGGAGGGAGGGCCCTTTTTTTGCTCATGAGACAACTGTGGGGACAGAGGGTAAGATCCTCTTTTGGTGTTAGTAGTCATCCAGAAGTGGCCATTCACCTTTTAGACAGGTTACCGGGGATGTTGGTTTCATTGCGGGGACATTTTGGCAACCCAGAAAATTGGCCCCAAACTGGATCCAGTGCTGTTGGCCACCTCTGGCCCGGAGAAATGCCTCTCCTGAAAAGGATCCATTCTCTTTGAGGAGGAGGATAAATGACAAAATTCCACATGTGATTAATGAATACACATGCACACCATATGCGGGCCGTCAGAAACATAAGGAGCATAAACAAAAGGAACCAAAGGGTGTTAAATCAGACCTCCAGATTTCCAAAACACAAAGGTTTGAATCCTGATTTATAGCACAGTCCTAACTCAAGGAGGGTTGAAGGGGGTTAGAATTAGGCACAAGCCTCTTCAGAAATGGCTGTCTGCTGGTTGATCTTTTGCTCTTCAGGCTAAAATCTGCTGGCAGAACAACTCCCAAAAAGGGGGCATAGAAGAGGTGGGATAAGAGAGGAGCTGAGCTACATCATGTCCAAACTCATCCAGATCAGGGATACCAAGTCAGGCCAGGGCAAAGGTAGTCATAAGTAAATTCCAGCATCCCTGGGCTCAGAGAGATTTGGATCCAGCACAGCTCCAACTAGACTTGCGTCAGCAAAACTGATCCTTGGTGATCTTGACTAGTTAGGATGGCATTCATAAGCCTGAACTCAATGCTAGTCCCAACTAGAATAGATATGTTCAGTCAATGTGATTTACGTATGTGTTGACATACAATTGAGCAATTGATTTGGCAAGTCTGCTCTAGCTGGGATTATCAATAGGATCCAAACCTTTAAAGCAAACCCAGAGCAGATCAGTGAAACCAGTGGGCCATGTAACTCATAACTTAGTTCAGTCTCATTTGGGTTGGTGGGTGAAATAAGGGATGGGGTTTCTGTCCCCTTAATAGTTGTGTGGAAGAGGAAATGTCAGCAAGTGGTGTTTGGTCAGCAGGTTAGTTCATTGAGTTCAACTGGTTGTCTAACCCAGTGACTTTCACAAAGATGACAGAGAGAGAATCGGCCCCATGTTACAAGAAAAATGGCATTTAGGCAGTGCTAAAGATGGAGACATCTGATCTGGAGGTCTTTCCTCCTTATAAACAGTCTCAAGCTACAGCAGATTTGATTATAGATGAACAACACCATACAGGCTGGGCCTCACTGGGGGAAAACTATCATTTTTCTTACATGTGAGCAAGGCACATAAAAGGGGAACATGGCTTGTTTTACAAGAGATAATCTCAGTCACAGAAGCTTCCACAAGAAAGCACAATTCTCATTAAAAATAAAGCATGCCAATCCAAGCATCACGTTCATGAAAAAAAAATCAGCATTTTCTCTACCATAGAAGCAACTGCAATAATCACGGTTTTTTACACACGTATGAGGTATGCAAGACATATGCCATTTGGAAAGGAGTCATCATACTTCCTGGAGGCTTCAAAAAGCACAACGCGCCTGAAAAACAAGATGCATGCTTGCTGCTTGCCTTGTTTATATGTAGAAATATAGAATGGAATCCTGTTTGCATATCACATATGCTCCATGTTCCTCTATGAAAACGGGTGAACGCTTTTGTCCAATGTGCCTGCATCCACTTCAAGCTTGCTGAAATGAAGTTGTGCACGAGTGCAGTTGTGCATGTACACACGTTTGTTTGTATCTTTGCGCAACTTTGCCATTCAACACAAGGATGATGTAGCACAGTCAGTGCGTAATTCCATATGTGGACATTTGTGCAAACTCAGAGTAGGATACCTGCCATGGTGATTTTCCCACCCACACAGAGGCAACTGTTCTGATTTCTATGTATGGTTGTAAAAGCTGGATAGTGAAGACAGCTGAGAGGAACAGAATCAAGCCCTTTGAAATGTGGTGCTGGCGAAGAGTTCTACAGATACTGTGGGCTGATAAAAAGACAAATGCAAATCAGCAAATCAGGTGTGAACTCTCAGTAGAAAACAAGATGACTAAACTGAAGCTATTGTGCTTTGGACATATCATGATATGACATGTCTCATTAGAAAATACAATAATGTTTGGAAAAGTAGAAAAAGAGAGAGACCACATTACAGATGGATAGACTCAAGGAAGCCATGGCCATGAATTTCCTAGACCTCTGCAGAGCTGTTAATAACACAGTATCTTTGACGTCTCTCATTCATGGAGTTGCCATAAGTCAAGGCTGATCTGACATCAGTGGCAGCAAACTCAACTGTCGAGATGCTGTAGCCCTCATTGATTTGGGAGGAAGTTCAGTGCCCCACCCCATCCTTCAGAACTGATTCAGCCTACGTTAGATGAGTCTAGAAAGAGAAATAGTCACATTCATAGAGGATAGGACTACCAACAATGATGATCTTTTAGGAACCTCTGTGTTCAGGGCCTCCACATCTCCAAATGTCAGATGTTCAGATAAACATCAGGGACTTCACAATCATGTAATATGCTGTTTCATTCGTTTGACCCAATCCAGCAAACCAGTTCTGTTATTCCTTAGCATCTTTTGAAACATCATAAACAAAAGCTGGAATATTATATCAAAGAGGTGAAGTATGAATTTATATTTATCTCATTAGTGAATTACAACTTCGCACAACTGAGTGTGAAAATAAATATGTAATGTAAACTTGCGCATGCAATGTCCAGCTCCACCGGCAATGTCACCTTCGTTTACAACACACACCACAGGTACAACCTTGGACTCAATGCAAACCTGAAGCAACTTCTACAACCTTGAACTAAATGTCAGCTATCTGCACTGATAAAAATGTGGAAGCATTTGTATTGGTGAAGTTGTGCATACCTAAGACACCAAGAGGATTCCAGCCAATGGCCAAGATCCTGCATTGCTTCAGAGTAGAGTAAATATCTGCTGGTGGAGTTATGTTATGCAGTGCCTGTATTGAATATCAACAAAGTGTAAATGCATGGATTAGTTGTCAATGAGCATGGCCGGACAATCTGTTGTGCAATTGCAAGGGGCCTTGTACAAAGGCAATGCATAGAGGTAATGTGCATTTGCATATGAGCCTGGGTACTTTAAGGCACTATGGCATGCACAATGGTTCCACATGAGCCATTCTGCTTACACCACCATAATTGGGCATAACCATTGTGCATCGTCCAAAAAAAAAAAAAAAAAGGAAAACCCACTCTGTACGCATATTGTAACTTACACATATATGTCACTAACAGGATGCTGTCTTCCTTCCAAATAATGGAAACAAGATTGTTAGTAAATATGAATAATTTAATAAGGCCATCTTCACCCAGCAGTGGACAATTATTTTACAGACACACACATATGTGCAACTTCCCCCATCCCCAACTTCAAACCAAAATAGGGAAGCCTTCCCCCTGCTCTCTCTCCCCCACCTTGGACTGACTGCTTTTGAGGCCAGGGGTAAATCCAAGAGAAGCCATTTGAAAATTTTCTGCCCCTTGCTTGCATTTTGCCAATAATAGGTCTCTCGCTGTGGTATTCTCCTCTTGCTCTTCCCCAAAGACTAGATGTAGGACTGCTCACGAAGCTAATTAATATGCATAAAGTAGTGCATAATTAGTTGCTACAGGTAACCCTTCTCTCACTGTGCAAACGGAGCTAATGTGGAAAGATGAGCAGCCCAGTGAGCATGCTGGAATGAGACTTTTTTTTCTTTTTGGTACGTGCCTGCAGTGTGCCTTTTTTTTTTTTTTTAAAGTCCCCCATTTGATAAAAGAAAAGGAATAGATTTGAATAATATGCAAATAAGCTGGATGTTATTAACAGGGTGTCAAGGTTTGACAGTCCATGTTATTGTGGAAATAAATGAGTTTTGACACAAATAAGTTAGAAATGCATTGATTTTTTTCCCCCCTTTTGAGCAAATGTTGTAATGAGATGTTGCAGCTTGGGCCTCAGATTCATAAAGATTTTGATGAGTATTAGGAGAAAACATAACAGCTGATCAATTATTAATGGATTCATTAATGTGCTCCAAGGTGTAACAATAATTATTTTCTTTCTCAATAGGGCTCCCCTAATACAACACACACACACACACACACGCACGCACACAGCCAACGCACATCGTTCCCCTTTGCATATCTCATCTACCAAAGTGAGAATCCACAATGCCAAGACAAAATAATGTTCAGATCATGAGCACCAAGGAAGATCAGAATGCTACATGGAAAGCAAAACAAACAAACAAAAAATGAGGGAAGAAGAAAGGAAGCGGCACAGTTTCTAACCAGCACTGACAAATTTTATCTGAATGCTCCTTATAATCTGTCCTTTTTCATTTCAGCTCCCAGGTGAATGAAAAGCCATTAGCCCCCGTGTGTTTGCGTATGTGCATGCGTGTGTCTTCCCAGAGTCTGCTTTGCATCCTGGGATTGAGGAAGAGGTCAGCGCTTCTTAATGCCGGCCAGTGAGCTTCACTGAAATTTTCATTGTACTGGGCACGTTGTTGCAGGGGAAGATGTGTCCAGCAAAGTCCTCATTGCCTAAGGACAAGCATCTGCTAGAGGAACGTGCTGGCCAAGCTCACCAACGGGGGAATTGGTGGTTGTTCCACTCTGTCAGGGTTGCCAGATGTCCCCATTTTCTGTCCTGGCCTGATTGTTGGAAGGATCACCGCAGAATCCCACTAGGAGGTCCAGCGACCCCAACTGAATGATTCTCTCAAAGAGCTGTTATGTTTCAAAAGTCCATTCTCCCGTTTCTCTTCTTTGTTCTGCCTTCTGATGGTTCTTAGCCATTAAACCCATCTTAGATCAGATAGCCCTTAAAAGAGAGGACATCTTCTAATGAAGACCAGCCTCCTGTGAAAGACTTCCAGAACAAACTTCCTGCAGTGTAAGGCCATTTCTGCAGCTTACCTGTTCCTTTCATCCTCCAGTTGCAATCCCGGCAGTGCCTTTGCTGGGAAGGTCGCACAACGGGAATGCTTCCCTCCACACCCGCCTGTTTCCCTGTGGAAGGGAACGCAAGAGACACACTTCTTCCTTCCGCAATGTAGCCAGGCTCTTTCCCATGCTCACTTGGGCAGGAAGTGCCTCCATTGTGCTTCCAGTCCTTCCACACGGCTGGGAAGACTGGGAGCATCACGCAATCAGGGGTCATTGACGGAGAAATTCTGTGAATGATTTACCCCATGATTATGCTGATTGGCAACGGAGAAGGGTGGGACCACAACGACATCATGCAGAAGCATCTTTGCGGTCTTGCTCTTCTTGTGCCCCCATGCCAGGACGCTGTCATCCTGAGGAAATGGCCCAAGATACATGGCTACCCTACCAACCAGATGTCTCTGGCAGGCCCACAGCAGGATCAAAGCTCAAAAAAGTTACTTTTAAAATGTCATGTGTTGCCATTTTAGGACAAACTCCCTCCCCACCCCAGCTAGGTTGTTACCTTATAGTTAACATACCATGTGAAGGAGGTTTGCTTGTTGTTGCTCCAGAGGGCACAACCTTAACGAATGGATTCAAACTGCAAAATGATTCAGATTGCAAAACATTAGAAAGAACTTCCTGATGGGAGGAATTGTTTTACTGAAGAATATATTGCCTCTCCTTTGTTGAGGGTTTTAAAAGATAGATTAGATGGCTGCCTCTCAGGAGCACTTTAGCTGTGATTTCCTCCTTGGCCCCAGCAGTCCCTTCCAGTTCTATAATTCTACAATTTTATGAGTAATCACAGTCATCCTATTTTATTTTGCTTCCATCCTACATACTGATAGTGAACTCATCCTTTCAGGTACAAATCTTTATATATCTAAACTGCTACTATCCCATGCACAGGTAAAATCTTTGGAAGGCGAACATTTGCAGAAGTAACCAGAAAAGAAGGTGGAGTTCCCAAGAAGCCCAAAGAGTTGCTAGTGAATGTGGAACATCGAATGACTTTTTAGGTGAGGATAGGAAACTGAGGGATGAGGAGAGAAGAGGATAGAATGGAATGGCATATCCTGGGTAAGGATCATCGCCAGCAACCTCAAGCTCAGAACTTCACAGGCCATTTCCGCACTACGCTGTCCTAGCACTATTATTCCACTTTCAACCTGTTATGGAATCCTGGGACTTGCAGTTTAGGGAGGGGCATTTAGAATTCTCAGCCCGAGAGCTCTTTGGCCTCAGGAAACTGCAAAGCCCAGCATTCCACAGGATATTGGAAGTGGAATAATAGCATGGTAACAGTACAGGGTGGAAATGGCCCTAGATTGGATTTTTGCCCCAGCACGACTGAGCCCATCCAGCTCAAAGGTCCACATAGGCTGGTTCTGTTGCTTACAGAGGCTCACCTTGCTGTCTGCTCTGAGGCACTCCTGGCCCCGTATCTTGACGACACCCCATTAGCTCTCCTAAGCATTTCTTGATCCTGAGCGCCCTTCTCTGAATTAACATGACGTCTGCTGCTTCTCACCCAGGGGCAGACCCTTCCATGGCCCCGTGGCACCCTCATCGAAGCAATGACACATTTCTGGTTGTGATGCTATTTGCTTTGATGCAAACTACGCAGAGGCGGCGGGGCTGGAAATGAGTTTGTTACATCTTCCGCGCAGCAATTCTAGTTATTCTCTTCTGCTGCGTTACACAAAAGCGGGACGCTGGCCTTTAATGGCACTGGCTGATGGGGAATCAACAGCTCCATAAATAAAATCCAAAATGGGCATCAAGCAGGAGTGGTTTCTGCAATCAAGTCATAAAGCGGTGCCCATAACAAAACAAAAAAGACGTGCGTGAAAGGCAAGGCACCACTGGCATTACAAAGCCCCCAAGCCCTTGGAGTGATTGGCATGTCATCAGGATGGCAGAGAAGCCGTGTTTAAAAGCTATTTTGCAAGGGGAGTCTTGTTTTTGCATAAAAAACACCAACACAGAAGGCCTTTGATTTTCCCATTTCCAGTCCTCTTGAGTTTTGCATTTCAGTGAAAGGATAAAGGAAGGGGGGGAAGTCCTCCTGTTACCCTGGGTGTTTTAAAGCCTTTTCTATATTCCTGGGTTGCATCGCTGCACTGAACTACAGATCCCAGTGTGTGGTCCATTATATACTCACGGTGCTTTCAAATTCACTTATCCCACAACGCAAAGTGTCTGAGAGTAAAATCCATCAGAGACTTATTATCGGCAAAGGCAGTAAGGGAAGGGTGATGGAAGGGAGGGGGGAATTAATCATTCAGGCTTCTAATCTGCTCCTGAAGATCGGTACTTGCTCTGAGAAAATGTAAGATCTCCACAAGTTATATTATTTTTGAATGTCTCTGAAAACTCCTTGGGTATTTAATTACTGGAAACATCTTGATGCCACTGGCCAAGACGAATGAATGAATTGTTTATTTTGGTCACAGACCAGAAGAACGAAATCAGCATAATTTTAACAACATATCCACAACACGTCTAAAATGTAGGATTTACTCGGTACGTACAAATAAAACAGTAACTAAAATATATAAGCAAGAACATTATTCACTGATGTCATTCACCACTTGTCTCTTTAGTTTTATAGCCGCTGCTCAAAACTTATGCTCTTACCACACCATGCTTCAATAGCAGGTTGTCCTGTTTCGGTCCCAGCATTGCCATGTCCGTGATGGTATCGGGTTCTGAACTTTCTCTACCGCACCCTTTTGACTTTAGCGGATGAGTAGCTTTATTGCCACCGGTGTTTCCACCGCATTGCAGCATCATTGGCGAATTCTTTTCCCCACCCCACAGCTTGTGATGGGTCGGGGACTTTTTTGGTTTTGATTTTTGTAAGCCATGCTAACGAAGCAACATTGCAACATCACCTTGATGCAACCTTCCAACACCAGTACGTTTTTGCGCTATAACAGTAAAAAAAAGTATTTAAAAAACCAAAACTTTTAACTCAAAGAAGAAGTGTAACATAAACATGAGGAGGTGATGAATTTTGAACTTTCCATGTCATGGGAGTAGCTGAGGGAGGGACAACCTGGGAACATCCACACCATGCCCACGATAGATCGACGACAACAGGAAGTGCTATCAAGCACTATTGAGAAACCACACTCACCCAGCTGACAAGGTTGTGGTGGGAAAGGGAGTAATTACCAGGTTTTTTCCAGCAATGAAAAAGTGCTGATTTGCAAAGAATGGGAATGCGTTAGAAGCTGGTTAGTGATGCCGTTGTGCAATAAACACTGGTCCTAGACTAGGAACAACGCATTACTCTGGCGAGACAACAACTTTGTGCAGTAAGGGCCTTAGACTCTTTTAAAGTGATCTGTGGTTCCCTATCCTATATTAAGTATTTTAAATAATAATCACCACATCTACCTGGAATTCCTTGCACAATAGGAACATTAAGTGTAGAGCGTGTGCCACTGTAGAAAGGGTCCAGATGTACCCTTTTGCCCAGGCACTCTGCCCTCCTTCTCTGTATCACAGCAAAATGCAAGCAAATGGGAGGGGGAAAGGTTTGTGCACATGCCATCCTTTGCCCCTTCAGTCTCCTGCCTGTTGCCCATGCGGGCATGCAGAACAAAGGCAGGGCATGATGGCAACAGGCAGGAAACAGGAGGCAGGGAGGTCTTTCTCCCTTCACTCTCCTGCCTTTAGCCTGGCTGGGGGCATGCACAAAGAAGGCAAGAAGAGAGAGAGGGAGTGCTCTCGAGGGGGGGGGTATTTGCATTTTTTTAAAAAACTTTCGTGAGGGTTCTGCATCACAAGCCCTCACAAAAGTCAAAGGGCCACTGTAAACCCTGCAGAGTTCAGTCAAATCTTCTTCTTAGATGGTACTCAATTTACCCCACCAAACTCAGTAGCAACTTCTTCTGTGTAGATTCTTGCAGTTTTGCATGGGTAGTAGCTCAAAAGGGACCCTTTCCTGAAGCTCCAGTAGTGGAAATTCATTTATTTTTGATTGATTGATTGATTGATTGATTGATTGATTGATTGGCTAAAAAGCTGCATGACTAATCAGCTACAAACTCTTCAATGGGTTTGATAGCTCTCCCTTTAATAGACATCCTGCAGACCACCTTTGGGGTGCTGAAGGGGGGAGGAGTACAAATATTATAAGCAATCATGCTGTGGTGCAGATCAGACCAGGACTCTGGGAGACCAGGGTTCAGTTCCCCACTCAGCCATGGAAACCCACTGTGGGATTTTGGGCAAGCTGTACTCTCTTAGCCTCAGAGGAAGAAAATAGCAAATCTTATCCAGACAATCTTGTGATGGGTTTGCCTTAGGATCAGCACAAGTCAGAGATGACTTGATGGCACACCATAGTAACAACAACAAAGTTAAAAAGTCAGGCCAGTTAAGCTTAACAACAAATAACACAGTTGAATTGCAATATGTCAGTCCAAAATGACATATTTTGAAGGAGGTCCATGGCAAATTTCATTTCTAAAGCAATAGCAAACAAGCAATACACTTTATCAATTGTAATAGTAATTGCATTTCATGTCCTACAGAGCTTTAGTCACATCACTCATGTGCTAGGCTTCTCAGCCCACAGTTCTTCATTCATAAGCAGTGATGATGAGCTAGCAGAGTCCTGCCAGGAGGAGTCAAGCAAGCAACTACTCAAAGGAAGTCCATTTACCTCAGCCAGAGCGACAAGCAAAAGCCGTAGTCAGAGTTCCAAAAGCCAGGGGTCTGGAGCCAAGAGATCAATCCAAGGTATCAGGAGCTGGGTGCTGGAAGCAAGGAACAGGCAAGGGGAGAACTTGTAAGAAGTTTGCCACAAACAAAGGGAAGCTTCCAAGCAGGCAGTTATATAGCCCAAGACACAGGTGTGTCCAGTCACCACTTCTTAAACTTAGCCAAGGAAGCCTCCCTTTGCGCAGCTCTCTTGAGTCTCCGCTTTGATTGGGGGCTGATTGAAGCAGGCTCCAGAGCATCTTCAGAATCAGATCCCTGTTGCTCTAAAGGAGCAGGCAGAGGAACGTCCGAGCCTGCTCGGTCCGTGGCAGCAGGGGGAGCTCCTGAGCTGCAGGACTCATCTCCAGCCAGAGCCACAGGGACCAACAGCTGCTGCTCGTCATCAGCAGCTCTGACAGGGGCTTCGGTTATCACACATAGCTAGATTACATTATGACTATAATTTTAAAAGCACTCACCCCACACCATTTATGGTGCTTAGTTATTAATGACTGCCAAGTCAACTTTGACTTACGGTGACCCTACAAGAGACCTCCAAGTCTCCCAGTTATCAACAACCCTGCTCAGATCTTGCAGACTCAAGGCTGTGGCTTCTTTGACTGAGTCTATTGACCTGTAATGCAGTCTTTCTATTTTCCTACTGCCTTCTACCTTGCATCATTGACTTTTCTATGTCTTCTTGTGATATGTCCAAAATATAACAGTTTCAGTTTAATCATCTTAGTTTCTAGGAAGAGTTCAGGCTTGATTTGCTGTCACATCCATGGTATCTCTAGAAATCTCCTCTAACTCCACAATTCAGATGAGTTGATTCTGTTCTTTACATTTTTCTGATTTAGGCCATTTCCACAGTATAGTGCTATTATTCAACTTTCAATCTTGGGGTTTGCAGTTTAGGGAGGTGCATTTAGATTTCTCAGCCAGAGAGCTCTGTGGCCTCAAGAAACTACAAACCCCAGAATTCCACAGGATGTTGAAAGTGGAATAATAGCACTGTAACAGTGTAGGGCAGAAATGGCCCAAAGTAGGCTTCTAATCTTCTTCTATACACTGGCCTTGCTGAGTTTCTCCTTTAATCCCAACCTGATGGATGGGTGATCTTAATCATGCCTTCATTGCAGCCATCTTTATGGTTTAACGGTGTGTTATAGTCTAAATGGTCACCAATTGAATAGATCTTGTTGGTTTATGAAATCACTGTTAATATTAGATTGCACAGCTGGGAATATTGCAGTGCAGTCTTGCGCATTAAATATTAATGGCAAATGCAGAGACGACTTGAAGTGTAAGAATTGGAATCTGGGCAGGGTTTTCTTGGGAGGGGGGTGTTCCAAGGCATTCATGCTCTATGTGCCTTCCATGCATGCACCAAGCCTTTGGGATATTATGACCTTCGTGTAAGAGCTCTCACCTCAAAATTCCTGTTGGCTTCTGATGAATATTTCAGTAAAGGAAATAGGTTTCCTCTTATTTCAGTAAGGGGAACAGTAAGGTTTTCCTTCCCTCCAAAGCTAAAATCCTACACAAAGCAAGTAAAACTTGCCAATAAATGAGAACTTGCACCATTTCCACACCTTACCTGATCCTGTTGTCCTCCTGTCGCAATCCTGGCAGCACCTTTGCTGGGAAGGGAGTGTGACAGAAATGCCCCCCTCTGCACGCAACTGGCTCCCTGCAGAAGGAAGCGCAAGTGACATGAGCCTGCTTTCCACAGCACAGCCACACTCTTTCCCATGCTGCGCTGAGGAAGGAAGCACTTCCATCACGCTTCTGGCCTTCCACCTGGCCAGGAATGATGAAAGCATCACAGGATCATGGGCACTTAACAGATTCATTCTGTTTGTTCATGATCACAATGGATGGAGACGGAATGGCAGCAGGACTGTAATGACATCATGCAAAAGCACGACTCTGAGACAGCCGCCATTCCGTACCCATCACAGGACTGTGACACCATCTGCAAATGCCTTGGTTTCCAGATAAAATTTTCCCAAGGTCTTAGCTAAAAGAAGAAAACATCTTACAAATGCACATGTGAAATCAGAACTCTACAACAGAATTATGTTCTGAACAATGTGTGTATACTGATTTCTGGGGGGGGGGGAGTCTATTAGTAAATCAAGGTAGTACGGAGTCTCTCCAGCCCAGATTTTCTCCCAGTTCTACTTGGAAATGCCAGAGATGGAATCCTGAACTTTTGGCATGCAAAGAATGTGTTCTCCAACTGACCAATTCCCCATTTCCAACTCAATAGTAAACATTATGACTAGAATCCTTTTACAGAGGCAGAAGTCCCGCTTGCCTCTGCAGAAGTCATTGTATTGGCCACTGTGGAGATAGGAATTCTCTATTGACCTCATGTAATGATCCAACCAGCCCAAATCTGTTGCAACTCCCCCTCCAGCACAACCATTTCCTGTCCAGTGGAAAGTGGGCAGTGCAGCAGAGAGGCATCTGGCAATACTCCTCTAGCTGGATTCATAACAGTGATCTTGGCCCCTGTGTTCAGGCGGGACTTACCTCCAGGTTCCTTTGCACAAAGTTGCAATCTTTATTAATACAGTTAGAAATGCAGGGACTTAGACACTTTGGTCAGAATCGAGATTACTGCTTCAAAGATACACAAACTATTAGTCCAGGGCAGTGCTGAGCAACTGTAGGAGGTCCGAGATTACTTTTATGGCCTGTGACCCTCCAAGGCCCTCACTGACTACCATTTTTTTTAAAAAAAAAGACTTTGGATATGTCCACTCCTGGTTCTCAAACATAGGTATTCTTTTCAGTTAAACATTACAGGGAGGCTACTTAACCAGTAAATTATCGAACCTGGACTGCTGCAGGGTCAGCTTTTGGCCAAAACCAGGTTCAATTCCATAATTAAGTTATTTTAAGTTACTAATCAATTAAATGGGAGATAGTGTGAAAGAGATGACATATGTTAATTTTTGGACTGCCCAAGCTCTAGTTCTTGTGGATTTTTATTAAAGTGTTTATTGCTTTTTTGTTAACCTCTGAGGGTTGGATAATTACAATATTTAGATCATAAAATAGGAGCCATTTATTTTAATTCCTGATTATCTTGTGATCGTTTAGTCAATTCCAGGTTTAAAGATACCGGTAGTAAAAGCAACTTAGAAGGACATGATATTATCTTCTTCCAAATGATCCTCATTAACATCCTTCCTCCTCAGCTCTTGCAGATTCAAGGATGTGTCTTTCTTGATTAAGTCTACCCATTTGTAAAAACTTCCTACTGCCTTCTATCTTGCCAAACTTTATTGTCTTTTCTAGCGTTCTCATGATATGGCCAAAGTATGACAGGCTCAGTTTAGTCATCTTGGCTTCTTCCTGTGTTCTATACCAAACATCACATGGGGTCTTCTCATTTGTCCTAGGAAACCAAATATGAAACACTTAACTCTAGGACTTTTGATCCACATGAGTCAGAGTAAGCTCAGAAAAACTGGGAACAATGAGAGGCAATTGTAAGGGAGGAAGAAAAGAGAAAGCAAGAGAAGGGATGTTGGTGGGGCAGATAAGAAACTGGGCTTTCAAAACCCCATCCATTTCCTTTCCAAAACTCAAAACAGAGATATGGGGCAGGTAAAGTCAAATCATGGAGGGATTTTTCTCTCCATTTTATTCCAGTAAGGCTTGGTTCGGCTTTTGAATTAATTTAAATGGCAATCTAAGATAAACATAATAGCTAAATTCCCCCCATGTAATGACAATTGAATTAGATTTTTTTTTTTTAGCATAGTAATTAACTAAACGCCTTAACCCTTTTCTACTGACTTTCTGATCTCTGCGCTTGCTAAATAAGCAAAGCCAAATTTTGGCACGAAGAAATTACCCGTGGTGACAGGGTTTCTTCCGGTCATAGGGCTTTCTCTTCAATAGCGACACATGGCAACACATCTTGCCAGTGCTGTGCAGTCGAGGGATGGGGAGAGGAGAGAACCCCAATTGCTTTCAGCCCTTGCCAAACAAGACACTACCCAACCAAGCAACCCTTCTTCCTACACACAGATTCATTTGAACCACAGTGACAGGCTCATTTAGAAACAAATTAGGGGTTAACGAAGAAGTCCGCGACAGAGGCGGAAGCTGGCTTCCCTTTTCCTCTCCCTGTCTGTTAGCATTAGGAAGTGTCGGTGAGCCACGGGTGTCAAGAATATGAACGCCCAGTGTCATTTCTCCTGCCTCTAATTGAAGCCAAGATAAATGAAGTGGAAAGGCAGCGTCCAATCCAATCAAAACATGAAAAAGGTATTTTGACATGTAAATTACAAACTTCCTGTGTATTTTGTCTCCCCAATTACACCCTCCCCTGTCATGTTTTTTTAAATTATATCTTAATCTCCCAGCCTCCTAATAATTATGTCATCATTCTTGGGCGTTGAACGCTGCGTAATGGTATTTTATAGGATGTGCCATTCATTATTAACCAAACTCACTCTCACTCTCCAATGATGCTATTTCTCATGGTGTTCAAATATGCATTGTGTCAGTTCTGCCTTTGTAAATGTTAAGCTGGTTCCTCTCGCTGCTCTTTGATTAAACGGTAGGGAGTCAGAGAGGCACTCACCAACAGTTTATTCTGCCCATCATTATTTTATAGGGACGTGCATTCCTGTAGTCCATTTTTTTTACATTTTTTTCGCTTAATGTGTGAATGACTTCAAAGATAAATCAGTTGAGATCAGTAGAAGAGCCTTTTCATGCTGCAACTGGGTACAGGTCCATCACCACTCTGCAGAACTACAAGGTAGGTAGGAAGGCAGAGGTAGACAGACAGACAGACAGACAGACAGACAGACAGACAGACCACTTGGTTGACATAAAATTGTGACACATTACTTGGTTATCATTGGTATCTCAAAGTGTGGACAGGTCTTGCAGTGTGAAAGTAGTCGCTGCACCCCATCAATGCTTCCTAAGAACAATTTGAAGGGGGAGAAGTTCAGGAGAAGACAACCTAAACATACACCATGCCAAGTCTTTCACAGTTTCTACTCATGACCTAGATGCAATTCTTATATATTAACAGAAGAAACAAAGACAGAGATAGAAGGCCTTTCCACACTACACTGCCATAGTGCTATTATTCCACTTTCCACATCCTGTGGAATTCTGCGGTTTGTAGTTTCCAGAGGCCAAAGAGCTCTCTGGCTGAGAATTCTAAAGGACCCTACCTAAACTGCAAACCCCAGGATTCCAGATGATATTGAAAGCGGAATAATAGATATTCTGACTGAGCCATATCTTTATCTATGCCTATCTATTAGGTATCGATATAACTATGGCTCCTCTGGTCTCTCAACGCAGCATTTGGAGCAATGCGCAATGAAAGGGCTAGTAAACCTAAGTCAGCGGGGATGAGCAGCACAGTTCTACAACAGGTCATCAGTCCAAATTCAGAAACAGTTGTAGAAAAGGACAAGCTAAACATGGGTAACAAGGATATCAGTCACTCGTATTCATAGTATCCACAGATTACATCCATTATCAAAGAATGGCTGCAATCCAATATCCCCTCAGTCAAGCATAAATGTCTACACATGTAGATACGCTTCAACAGCACTGCATGACTCCCATGTAAAACAGCAACGTTGTGCAACACATATCAATGACTGGGTGCCGTGTGCCCTGAGTAATGCACAACTGGAATGCACAATGCACAATCATAATGTGCAAGCCACAACAGCAAGGCACAGCATTGCTGCATGTACAGCTCCATTTTTGCCACTGTCAGCAGAATACACTTCTTGAATTCAGGTATAGCACAACTCACAAACAGAATGCCAGCCAATGTATGCCCTGAATGCCTGCTACTGAAGAACATGAGCAAGATGATTTTCTTGTGCTGACGTTCTGGTTGTGGGCTTTGAGGATGCATCTGGTTGACTGCTAGGGAAGCAGAAAGTTGGGTTTTGATCTTTCCCAGCACTGCTCCATTTGGCCAAAATCAAGAATAGGTGTGATGCGGCCTCTCAGGATCACACTTCAAGATGCTGATCATAACCAAGTCATGTTCTACCACCTTGTCACCAAGTGATATGCCACCCTCTTAAAAAGATTAAACTTGCTCTTACTTTTTAACTCTGTGCTTTTGTTCATTTTTGAAACATCTCAAGAAGGGCAAAGCAAAGATTAGCAATCAACTTGACAACCAGAGCAGCTAAAAGTTTATAAGACCTGAAATTCTGAAGCACCTTCACTGAGAAAGAACTGGTCATACAGCATGAGTCAAGGAAAAAAAATTATAACATTGACGTGGCATGCCAAACATCCATAAACTTAGGTTTGCATTTTCCATTGTGCAGAGACAAATTACTTTGACCCAGACATTGTACAGGGCAGACATTAGACTTGTCCTTAAAATGAAATGCTAAAAGCCCTGCTCAGAAGCAACATCTGATAATTTTTCAGGGAAACAAACCAACACACCATCAAAAGTGAAAAACACTAGTAAAATTTCTCAGATGGATTTTAGATGGACAAGAAAGATGTACCATTAATGGGTGTTTCCCCTGTTCCAGGTGTTTTACGGCCTTTCCACACTACACTGCTTATAGTGCTATTATTCCACTTTCCAACATCCTATGGAATCCAGGGGTTTGCAGTTTAGGGAGGGGCATTTAGAGGTCTCAGCCAGACAGCAAATGAAGTTAGAAGATCAGAGCCAAAGAGACGTTTTTCCCCAATCCACTTGGCACCATGTGTTATATTAAGTGACCATGCAGTGCCCCACAGAAATTGGCAGTGATAGCCTCACTAAGACTTTCACTGAAGTTAAAATTGGCACTGTCCCTGAAGCATGATTGTACTGCAGATCAAACCAGAACTGACAAAATTTCTGTAGTGGTGAAAGTCATAACAAAATTTGGTGATAAAAACCAGTATTTTCTAGATGTAAGCGTGATAACTGAAGCCCTTGTCAAAGCTGCTGATGACGAGCAGCAGCTGTTGGTCCCTGTGGCTCTGGCTGGAGATGAGTCCTGCAGCTCAAGAGCTCCCCCTGCTGCCGTGGACCAAGCAGGCTCGGATGTTCCTCTGCCTGCTCCTTTAGGGCAGCAGGGATCCAGCTGTGATTCTGAGGATGCCTTGGAGCCTGCTTCAATCAGCCGACAAACAAGGAGGAGACTCAAGAGAGCTGTGCAAAGGGAGACTTCCTTAAGTTCAAGAAGCAGTGACTGGCCACACCTGTGCCTTGGGCTATATAACTGCCTGCCTGGAAGCTTTCCTTTGCTTGTGGCAAACTCTCTACAAGCTCTCTCTTTGCCTGTTCCTTGCTTCCAGCACCCAGCTCCTGATACCTTGGATTGATCTCTTGGCTCCTGACCCCTGGATTTTGGACTCTGACTATGGCTTTCACTTGTCACTCTGGCTTAGGTAAATGGACTGCCTATGAGTAATTGCTTGCTTTGACTCCTCCCAGTGGGATTCTGCTATCTCTCCCACTCCCTTCTCTGGGCTGGCTTGCCGCCTGGGTCTCTGACCTTGACAATCAGGGAATCCTGTAGCTGTGGTAGATGCAGCTGACAATGCCTGCAGCAGCAACAACATTAACTCAAAGGCCATTTCTGCACTACACTGTTATAGTGCTATTATTCCACTTTCAACATCCTACGGAATCCTGGGATTTGCAGCTGAGGGAGGAGCCTTTAGAATTCTCAGCCAGAGAACAGGAGGTTGAAAGTGGAATAATACACTATAACAGTGTAGGGCAGAAATGGCCCAAAGTAGCTAGATATCTCTCCATGCATGTATCCTCCTTGATCACAGATGGAGCAACCAGGGAGTTGGTCTTGATAACACCATATTCATACAAAATTAAAACACTGAAAGGACACGGTGGCCTTTTAAATTTTCTATTTCTTCTTCTTTTTGTCATGTCTTCATTTTAAGAAATAATCTTGCTCCTGATTAAAACTCATATCACCAACTGCAAAAAAACCCAGTTTCTTCAGACACGTTTCTTTTTCATATTGCACAAGGTATGTCCAACTACCCATTCAAATAATGCCTGGGGATGGTGCATAAGCAGAGCTGCACAAGTGGACCTCAAAGGTCCCTCCCTGAACTGCAAAGCCCAGGATTCCATAGGATGTTGAAAGTGGAATAATAGCACTATAACAGTCTAGTGTGGAAGTCAACTTCAACTTAGGGCAGTCCTGTGAATGAGAGAGCCCCAAGAGCCCTGGTCATTCTTTGCCATGCTCAAGTCTTGTAAATGCAGGATTGTGGCTTCCTCGATTGAATCAGTCCAGTTGACTTTGAATGCAATCTTAACATTACGTAAGCACAATGTTTGATCCCAGCCACTGTGCATTTAAAGAGTTAAAACATTTCATATAACCACACATTTTTCAGTGAATAATTACCAAGTCCGTCCACTGTAAGTTGATTGAAGAATCTTTGTATCTCTCCTTACTACTACTACTACTACTACTACTACTACTACTTATTATTATTATTATTATTATTATTATTATTATTAAAATAATGATTATATAATTATTATTATTAATAATAATAATTTTTCCATTCTCATTCCAAGAAACATAAGACCTTAACATCTCAAATCTACCATTAAGAGCACAGTAGCACCAATTCCATGTGGCTCTACCACCATCTACTGATAAAACAAGGCTATTTCTCTGTCAGTTCCAGTCTTTGCTACCTTGATAGGCTAAGCAATATTTCAAGCCAATGAAGGCTAGAAAATGAGCATTAACTACAGGTTTAAACATCCTCCACCTCAAAGCCCTTCAAGTCAATATGCCTGTCTGTATTCAGCCTCATCAACAGCCTTCCAGATCACTGGATGATAGAAAATTATTCTTTCTCTTCTTTTTTTTCTTCTTTCAAGTGAACAGAGCAAAGTTAAAGAGAACAATCTTCTTACAAACGCGGCACATCAATTTTTTTTAAAAAAAATGGCATCATTAAGATAAAAGCAAAACAGCATTCTGTTTAATACCCTAGGACTAAAAGGAATGTTCTGTGCTATTTTCAAGAAGAAGGACGCAACTGACTAGTGGCCACAGTTATCTTCAGCATCTACTATCAACCCCCAGTTTCTTAGAATATATGGAAACAAATGATGTTGATACACCTGTGAAAACGGTCAACCCAAGTGTTGTTACATGTACAGGTCTGATGATGAATCAATTGAGCATAACATAAGAAGAGCTTTGCTGGATCGACATCCCAGGATCAATGAGATAACCCCGGAAGGACTAAAAGAAGTTCAATAGTCCTCTCCCCCATTGGCTGGTATTCAAAAGTATGCTGCCTTTATTCTCAAAGTCTGTGTTGTAGGCATCACAAATACTATTTATGGATAGCCTTATCATATCCATATAAGTTAGCAATGAATTTTGTTTCGCCTCCTTTTGGAGTCATCTAAATTGGTCTGTTAATGCATTTCTTGCAGGACAAAGAGAACAACTTATCAAATATTGGATTTGAATATTAGTATACTGTAAAATAAGCGAAGGAAGTTTTTCATGAGAAAGTACTTAACAGAGGTTGATTTAATAACTGTGACATATAGTCTACGCTGGGAGAATTGGAAGCCTTTTTTTTTAGCGTATTTGTTGTGAAAATAGCTGTTTGTTTTTGTTACAGGAGGTGGCAGTGGAGTAGCTGTAGTTCTGGTATGTCATGATATATTATGTTGTGTAATTGTTTAGTTGTGTAGTGTTGTCTGATGTAGTGTTATAAATAAAAAGTTAAGTCCAAAGTCATCTAAGGTAGAGGCTGTGCCACTACTACACTGAAAGGAACAGGAAGCTTAGCTAAACTGAGATGTGTAGCTCACTACAGGTTGCACCAGTGGTGGGGTAATTACAATCTTCTAGATACTACTGGACTACAGATTCCCAGCATTCCCTCTAAGACCAGTCTTATTATCAATACCCATGAAAACACATCCTCACCAGGTCAGTTCCCTTTTTTGCATCCTCGTTGGCAATCATTTGCTCTCCTGATACCCTGTGTTTGCCACTGCTTTGTCATTTCTGGTTCCTTCTTCATCATGGCTCTCTTCGTCCTGCTTGGAAGATATCACTGGTCCCCCTTGGAAAAGAGGTTAGGTAAGGTGGATCATAGAATCATAGAATCATAGAAATGTAGAGTTGGAAGAGACCACACGGGCCATCCAGTCCAACCCCTGCCATGCAGGAACACCCTCAAAGCACTCCCGACAGATGGCCATCCAGCCTCTGCTTAAAAACCTCCAAAGAAGGAGACTCCACCACACTCTGAGGCAGCATATTCCACTGCCGGACAGCCGTGACTGTCAGGAAGTTCTTCCTGAGGTTCAGGTGGAATCTCCTTTCCTGCAGCATTGCTCCTTGTTCTGGTCTCTGGAGCAGCAGTAAACAAGCCCTCTCCTTCCTCTCCATGGCATCCCTTCAAATATTTAAACATGGCTCTCATGTCCCCTCTTAACCTTCTCTTCTGCAGACTAAACATACCCAGCTCTCTAAGTCTATCCTCATAGGGTATGGCTTCCAGGCCTCTCATCATTTTGGCTGCCCTCATCTGGACTTGCTCCAGCCTGGCCATGTCCTTCTTGAATTGGGGTGCCCAGAACTGGACACAGTATTCAAGATGAGGTCTAACCAAAGCAGAGTAGAGTGGTACCAGTACCTCCCTCGATCTAGACACCATACTCCTATTGATGCAGCCGAGAATTGCGTTGGCTTTCTTGGCTGCCGCATCACACTGCTGACTCATGTTCAGCTTGTGGTCTATTAAGACTCCTAGATCCCTTTCGCACGTACTGCGCCTCCAGCCATGTGTCTCCCATCCTATATTTCTGTATTGCATTTTTTCTACCTAAGTCTAGGACCTTACACTTCTCTCTGTCGAATTTCATTTTGTTAGCCTTGGCCCAGCTCTCCAATCTGTCCAGGTCATTTTGACTTTTGATCCTGTCCTCTGGCGTATTAGCAACCCCTCCCAATTTGGTGTCATCTGCAAATTTGATCAGCATGCCCTCTATTCCTTCATCCAAGTCGTTGATGAAGATATTGAACAGCACTGGGCCCAGGACAGAACCCTGTGGCACCCCTCTGGTCACTTCTCTCCAGGATGAAAAGCAGCCATTCATGATCACCCTTTGGTGATCCTTTGGACGGTCAACCAACTACAAATCCAACTAAAAGTAGCCCTGTCCAGCCCGCATTTTACTAGCTTCTTTGCAAGAAAGTCATGGGGAACTTTGTCAAAGGCCTTACTGTAATCAAGATATGCTACATCCACAGCATTCCCTTCATCTATCAAGCTAGTAACTCTAGTCTGGCATGACTTATTTTTGAGAAATCCATGTTGATTTCTCTACAACTTAATTCAGAGGCCAGCTTCCATCCATTTCTGCCATATTTTTTCATAAAGAAAATGCACAAAAAATCACATTTAAACATTTGGTTGACTCCACATTTCTGTGCATAATTTATCCTGAAATACATCTGTATGTGTCTGTGTGTGTATTCACTTTATGAGCTGAGAACTTTAGTGCTGACATTTGGAAAAGTTCATAAGTCAAAGGCAAACTCACTTCTGATCCATGTTCTTAGTCTGGCAACTGAAAATTGGGTCAGTATGTTTAAAAATGCAGATCAGCAGAAGCTGGTGGCTACTATGCTGGAAGTGGAATGAATCTATTGTGGGGTTTAGTTCAAACTTAAAGGAGTTATTCATGCTGCTTAATCTTATATTAGAGTCCGGGTTTGGCTCTTTGGATAGCCCCTTTAAAGCTCAGGCTAAAACACGGAGAAGATTCACTGTCCTGCTGACATGGATGCCACCAGCAGAAGAGCTACTGATGAAAAATCCACAAGCTACTCTGTCCAACTACTTTCCTCCAAAAATCTCTTCCCAGTCTTGCTCTATTAATCTCCTTCATTTTTAAGAGCCTGGAAAAATTAAATTTTGGACTAGTATATCTAGTGGCTGGGGACTGTAGTCTGAAAATTAACTTTTCCATGCTCTGTTTCAAATTGATCTATCTAGGTCTTCCACATATAAAGCCACTGAGTTGTGGGTCTCTACATTGCTGTATAACCAATTGAAACTACCTCATACTTAAACTCTTAAACCTCGTTCTGTATCACTTGATTGGCAACAGTTTTCCAATTCTTCAGAGAAAGAAAGTTTTCTTTGCCAGCATCGGTGCCTAGATTCTTTTAACTGGAGACACCTAGCAATCTGGGATTGAATCTGGAACCTTCAAGACACAAAGAAGATCTCTACCTTTCAGCTAAGCTCCCTATGTAATGGTATGATCTAGTCCCCCAGCAAGATGTGGCTTGGCTTCCTTGTTATAAAGGCTGTTCTTATGTTTCATCAACCTTCATATATTTGGAAGTTTCAGCATTGTCCTGTGCATAGCACAAGAGGTCAACACGCAAAGCTCTACCATGGGTCCTCTCTCACCAGCTTCAGGACTTACTACAAGAACACCTCCATGGCTCCATCTCCATCATCCATGGCTGATGGAGAGAGGAAGGGATCAGAGAAGCATTTGGCTATGTTTCCATGGCCAGACGCAGACCAAGGACATCTTCTGCCAAGTTTTGCCACAGACCTCCTAAGGTATCAGAAGATGATGTTATTGGTCTAGATCTTCCTATGGAAATATAGCTAGACAATTCTCCAAACTTTCTGCTTCCCACCAGCAATAGAATGGACATTGGAGGTAGCTATCACAGCAACACAGTCAGTCTGGGAGGGCTTTGGTCAGAGGGAGGAAGAGAATACCAAACTTTGCAGTAACCAAAAATATAAAATACTAACATATGCACACATAAAGTAGAATGCTATTTTCATGAGTCATGAACAGGATGGCAGTCACAGTACGTCACTAACAGGATGCCAGGGGAATTCCTCTTTTAGCTTGAGGAGATGAAACATAACTTTATTATGACCAGGGCTTACTTTTTTCTCTCTCAGATCGGTATGGCAGTTCCCCAATCTAATAAGATGCCCTGTTTTTTGACACAGCTCTCTCTTCCCCCTTGTATCACTACTTTTGTAAGAGGGTGAGGCCTTTTAAAGGTTATTTTGAACCCCTTTATAGTTCTACAGCAGCATGTTTTCTGTGTTTCTTTACATACTGTATACAACTCAGGAGAGTCACTATTTATGAAAATAAAGTGTAAAATTTATTAAGATAACAGACAAAACAAATTATTAGAGTTCATGTGCAGATCAAAATTAACACAGTTCTTCAAAGTACTTTTAGACAATTTCTTTACATCTTTAAACTCTCATATAACCACAAGTATCATAACCAGCCCTTTGGCTATACTCTCACAAAAACCCAGCCCCCAATCTAGGGCCATTTCCGCACTAGGCTGTTATAGCCCTCCCTAAACTGCAAACCTCAGGATTCCATAGGAGGTTGAAAGTGGAAAAATAGCACTATAATAGCCTAGTGTGGAAATGGCCTAGGTCACACTTTCTGACTAGATTTTGTAATGGTTTAATTACCCTTCTGCCTCTCTCTAGGCTTCTCCTGAGAATTAAACCCTTCCCACACAGACAACCTCCCTGGCTGACTGAGGACTTTAACCCACAACTCTCTCTCTGGCAAGAAACCTCATTGCAGGACTGCAAAAGACAATCAGGGTTTGCCCTTATATATCTTTTCCTCTCAGCCAGCAGTCCCTCCCATACATTACTGGGCTAAGTTTCTCCCCTGAGGAGCTATTCGGGTTGCCTGGCAACCTGTTTCCAGGCTGCTCTGGCACTCCAGATAGTCACACCCCCAGAACTCCATCACATTTATGATCGTGGAATTAAGTTAAAGTTGTACAACTTCACCTTATTAGTGGATTACAATTGTGCACAACCAAATCCTCATGTACAACATAGATAGATGCCCCTATGCAGAAGTGCTCAATGCACATGCACATTTGTGCAAATATGGCACTGCAGGATCAACTTCACTTCCAGAATCTTGAACTGAGGGCTGCCATTTCACATTGGACAAAAAAGTTCAACCACTTCTATAGTGAAACAGAGAAGTGAGTAAGATGTGAACAAAATTCTGCCCATAATGTGTGTTTGGGGGGGAATGTTATAAACAAAGTATAACAATGATGCTAGCAATCTCTACAAGGATAATTTAAAAAGAAAAAAGAAAACCTCGTGACCTACTAACTAGATAAATAATCTAGGGGTAGAGTTGGCTGCTGGAAAGATTGCAAAGGAACAGACTCAGACTAAAAGCACGCTTTTCTATCACCACTGACCTAAATGCACCCAGCTAAATTATAACAGCATGGGGGGTTCCATAATTACCTAATTGTTAGTGTTATGCTACTTCTTTTCCTCTCTTTTTCTTTAGAAAAATGCAATTTACGGTGTACCATTGAAGCCTGACCTCTAGTTTGGGATGAAGTGGGGAGCTGCTGACATTCCAGTTCAAATTAGTAGGTAAGTAAGCACCCAATTAAAGATTATGCTAGCGAGCTTTCATTTCACTCTGACCACAGTGCTACGCTAAGCAGTTTCTCTGAGCCTTTCGCCTCCCCCATAACTAATAAGCATTTCCCATTCTTTTAGTCCTTCCAACTGCCTTGTTATCCTTGTAAAGGAGTACAGACTCCAACGATTCTTGCAGGAAGATGGGATTTCTCTGCCAGAATTATTATTTTTATTATTATTTTAGCCCAGTCAGCAAAAAGAAGGAAAGACTGGAAGACTAGACTTGCCCATCTTCCAAGCGGAGCTTCCTCTGTTCTGCCGCTTGCATCTCAAAGATTACAATCACAGACGCACAGAACAACTGATTCAAGCAGCACCAAGTGTATAATTCAGTTTCAGGGAAATCTTGGCTTTCTTCTTAAAGCCATTGTCATTTCAAAACCAAGTTTCCAGTCCTTATGACTGAGGACAATGGATAGTGCCAACTGATATCTCAAAAGCCAGGGAGGTGGCTGAATAATACTCTAGGTGGTTATGGCAGCAATCATAAAATGAACTCAGAGATCAGCTAGTCCTTCCTCCTTCTAAGGGCAGACTCTGAAGTGCAAGAGGCAAGCCTTCCTGACAAATGGCTTTTCAGTTTTTGCTTAAATACCTCTAATGAAGGAGCTTTTATCACCTCCTGAGGCCATCTCTCCAATAATCCCATTGCTCCACTGTTACTATTAGACAATTTCTCCTGTGTTTAAACTCAAGCTGTTGGTCCAATTTGCTTCTACCACAGCATGTTCTGTGCAATAGCCAGGTAAAATTCTGCACCATGTTCTGGGTAACAGGCAGTAGCAATTGGCTTCTCCTGGGTCAAAATTATGTATTTAATTTTTTTAAAAAAAAATTGCAAAATCACATTTTAGCTAGTCTTCTTTTAGATTATTAGAAGCCATTTTGGCTCCCATGCTAGGAGGAAGTCAGAGTAGAAAATAAATAAGGAATCAAATAAACAAATAAGTATACTTGACTAAGTAGCTGGTGTAGAATTCTGTACTCTCTTTTAAAAAGCACATGGCTAAAAGCAGCTTGAACAGAGGCCACTTCTGCACTACACTGTTATAGTGCTAATATTCCACTTTCACCATCCTGTGGAATTCTGGGGTTTGCAGTTTAGGGAGGCCAAAGAGCTCTCTGGCTGAGAATTAGCAATGCCCCTCCCTGAACTGCAAACCCCAAAGGCAACACAGGCCATTTCCACACCGGGCTTCTGTAATGGTGCAGAGCGACCTCTCACGGAGGTCTTCTGCACCGTAGAGTGGACTGGCGTGAACTACTTTTTGTAGTTCCACACCAGAATCCACTCAGGAGCGGCCCGAACTAGCCGCGCTGCGTTTTTTAAAAACCTCTTTTTCGAGGTTTTTAAAAAGCACGGAGCACGCAGCCCGGTGCTGCTTCGCCGCCCGGCTCCGACACGGATTTGCAGGCACGTGCAAGTGCGTGCCTGCAGATCTGCCGGGGGCGGGCTTCCAGCTGGCGAGCTTCTCCGGTTGGTGGAGAGCCTCCACCAACCGGAAGCTGCCATTTGGAACACCGGAGGACTGCGGAGCAGCGAGCTCGCGTTGCTCCGCGTCGCGACGGACTTACCCGGCTGCCGGTAAGCTCCGTTTTTGGGCGTTTTCGCCCATTCCCCCCCCCCCCATGTGGAAAGGGCCTCAGATAGTCCATGCAACAGGAATCCAAATAAGATGAATCGAAGGTGGCTGTCACCTTGGACAGATCAGAAATCCACAGGAAAAAAGCACAGTTGGAGCAGGAGACACTTTTTTAATTTTTAATTTGTCAATATACAACAATAAGTAATAGAACCATGTAACAGGCGGAAAGGAATAAATTAACAACACTTTGTGTCACCATCAATTTACAGTCTCTGCTACAGAGAAATTGCAAATTCAGATCACCACAGTCCCAAGTTCATGGGGGGACATCTGGTCATATTCTTCAGCATGTGCTTGACCTCAAAAGATTTTGCAACAACCATGAGCCTTTGACTGCCCTGTGTAGTTCTTTACTAATTTTCTTCCTGAAGCAAGTAACAGGTCATTTGAGCAATTTTTTCCTGCTGTCAAAAAGTCTTCAAAAACCACACACTTTCTGCATCTTGGGACTCATTTTGTGCAAAATTCACCTGTGGCTGGTTTGTGGAGAGAACAGCATACTGCAAAATGAAAACGGCATTTGCTACACAGGAAACAGTTTTTTCTGCTTGTGTGTGAAGGAAGTTGTTTCCTGTGCAGAAAACACTGCTTTCTGTACAAATCAACCATGTGCGGATTTTATGCAGAATGGGTTCCAAACTGCAAGGATATTCCTCATTCCAGGACTCTTTGGATCAAGTTTCTCAACACTTGAAAAATATGTGGGGGTTTTTTAACCATTTTCAATTTTTATTTAATGTTCTTTCCATCCTACCTGCAACCAACATGCATGCAGTTGCAGCCAGTACTTTGATAGCATCCAACACATAATAGTCAACATGTGGCAATCTCTAACAACAGATTTGCAGCACCAATAAGTCACTGGTGGCATTTGGTAGCTTCTACCAAAAGCAGCCATCATGATCTGAGTACTGGAGCAAGATACTGAGAGATCAGGGTTCAAATCCTTGCTCAGGCATGGAAACTCACTGGGTGACTCTGAGCAAGTCCAACTTCCTCAGCCTCATAGGAAGTCAAGGGCAAACCCTCTCTCAACAAATTCTGCCGAGTAAACTCTATGGCCATTTCCGCACTAGACTGTTATAGCGCTATGATTCCACTTGCAACCTCCTATGGAATCCTGGGGTTTGCAGTTTCGGGAGGGGCCACTCGGCCCCTCTCGAAACTGCAAACCCCAGGATTCCATAGGAGGTTGCAAGTGGAATCATAGCGCTATAACAGTCTAGTGCGGAAATGGCCTATGATAGGTTTGCTTGAGGGTCAAAAATGATTTGAATGCACTCCAAAACAAATCCCTTATCATCCTTGTTGCCTTTCTCTGAACCTGCTCCAACTTGCCTATATCCTTCCTAAAATGAGATGCCCAGCATTCAACTCTGGATCCAGTCTGACTAATGCAAAATATAGTGGGACTGGTGTCCTTGAAGCATGTCTAGGTAAAGGAAAATACCTGGATGCATCACAGCTAATCCTCTCACTCTCTGACCACCTGGAAATGGTGGCGTCGGGGGTCCCTACATGGCTTACAGAGTGGGGTTTGGAGAAACATTTGGTCATTGTGTGGTCAGAAGAGAACTCCAGCCTATACAATGATTGAAAAGGTGACTTGTGACCTTGTAAGGCAGACTTATTACTAACAGAATGCCAGCTAAGATTAAAACAATTTAATAACTGCACTTAAAATTGATTTTTAAATAGTGTAAAGCCTGTACAATTTAAAACAGTGCAACACTCTCTTAAAGTATTTTCCTTAGAAACCTCCAGTTCTAAAAGCCAGTCAGATGCCTGCTGGTGGAAGGCCAGCAAGGAGAAATCCATTCTAGCCTCCCCAGCACAGGAGGTCCAGAGCCCAGGGCAGAGTCCCCCGAGGCCCATTCACACTACACAGTTATAGCAATATGATTCCACTTTACCTAAGAAATTCTGAGACTTGCAGTTTAGGAAGGTGTATTTAGAATACAAAGCCAGAGAGCACTACTACCTCACCAGAAACAGCAAACCAAAAATCTCACACGATGTAGCCGTAGTGGTTAAAAGTGGGGCCACAGCACTATAGCTGTGTAGTCTGAAATGATCCAGGGTTTCACTAAAGGAGAAGTGACCACATGGTTGAACTACTAGCTGTTGTTGCTGAATGAGAAACACTAAGGTAAATCCCACTCATTAAGTCAAGCTATTTTAGTTGGACCTATCAATCGGACTTGGAATTTAGTAAATTTTGAAAGAGAGACAGTCTGGTGTAGTGATTTGAATCTTGGACTACAGCTCCAGAGAACATGATCTGAATCTCACTCACTCACTCAGCCATGGAAATCCACTGGGTGACATTGGGTACATTACATTCTCTCAGCCTCAGAGGAAGGCAAAGGCAAATCCCCTCGGAACAAATCTTGCCAAGAAAACCCCATGAGACGTTCATCTTAGGGTCACCATAAGTTGGAAAATGACCTGTAGGCATACAACGACAAGTTTTGAGAAACTACAGTTACTTTTACAATTGTAACTACAACAGTAACTAACTGCTTTTAGGGCCTTACAATTATAACTGGAACTAATTCTATTTTTTTAAAGTAATTTCTAAAGCTCTGAATGTGGTTGCAATGCAAGAGGCATAGCAGCAGCAACACCAAAACCAACAGCAATAGATAATGTGAGTTTTCATGCCTTAAAGTTGAACCTGAAACACATCACATATTGTCTATACTTAATGTATTAAAAATAATAACAACTATGGAAATAATGCATTAAGAAAAGCTATTTTCCAGTGCATATTATGCAAATTGGGAACAATTAAAATAATTTATTCCATGCTTTTTCCTAGTTGCACTATTGACCCTGGTTTTTTCAGACCGGCAAGGAAAGAACAGCAAGGACATCTCCATCCATTGGAAGGCTTATTTAGCACTTCTCAGGCTTCTGAGATTCCAGGTGGTGTCGAGTGAGCTGACTCCTATCTTCACAGGTCAAAGGGGCTAGTGAGTTATTTTACATTTATCTTCTTTTGCTTGCAATATGTTTGTTACACTTGATTTTTTGTTTGTTTATTTGTTTCACTTTTCCACTAGAAGAGAAATCCTAGAATACCAGCTTCCGCTGTCATAATTTTCCTGAGCAACTGAGGCACACACACCTATCATCACACTCCAAATAATTTCATTATAGGACTGCGGTGAGCTATTTTGGCCATTATGCACCTCTGAGCACCTTAAATTCCATTGCTTGAGATACTTTAAATCCTTTGTACAAAGGGCAATGAAACATCTGTTGCTTTCTGTCTTTTCTGTTGGTTTGCACTCTTTATATCACTGTCGCTATGTGGCGGAGTGGAGCGGTTTCTGAATTAACGGAAGTTTGGTGTCACGGACTTGATATCCCTGATTCATTTTTCCACTGTTTTTTTTCCTCCTCACAGAGATTGGGTTTAAAGTCTGAGTCTCCATAATCAACCTTGCTCTTGAGCAAATCAACAGGGAGGCTCAGCACCAGACTAATTGGGAATCATTGTGCCTTCAGCTTTTTTACTCTGAGCTCTCCAGGGGAGACTTGGGTAGGTTTTAAATAATTGATGAAGAAAGGAAACCCATCTCTAAGATCGCCCTTGGCAAGTTTTTAATATGCCGGAGTTCATCTCTGCAAAAGAAAAAGAGAGGAAAGAATTATACATACACGCACACACTGACTTTCTCATGCGCGTTGGCATAAAAGCGGAGTTTATGAAAGTGTACATATAGAAAGGGATGTAATACTGGTCTAAGTTGACGTGACCGCTCTAATTATTTCTGATGTCAGCAAGCTGATGACGAAATGTTAAAACATCCTGAGCAAAATTCAGAAATACAAACGTATGTGTAATATAGACATACACACACTTTTCAGTGTTTGACAATCATGATTCTGTGAATCTAGCAGTGGAATGCTGTTTGCTACGCGCAGACCTCTCAAATCTGTTTCCATGGATTTCTTCCTTTTCCAGCCTCTGTCTAGTGATAGTTCTGTGCAGATATTTCTTTCTTTTTTAAAAAGAAAGAATAAAAAGAATGGTTGCATTCTGGTATTGCAGTTTTGGTTTTGTAACCTAGACAGTCGTAGATCCATAACTGTTCTGTATTCAGTCATAATACATATTCACAACTGTAGCACTATTACCACAATTGTAAATGCCTCCCGAATCC
Organism: Cyclura pinguis; assembly: GCA_030412105.1. Lineage (NCBI taxonomy): Eukaryota > Metazoa > Chordata > Lepidosauria > Squamata > Iguanidae > Cyclura > Cyclura pinguis. Next base: position 5,614,317 of record CM059608.1, read on the forward strand.
CACCATCACCTCCAGAGAGATGCTCCAAGCAATAAAGATATTTCCAGCCCTCTCCCACCAGCAAGCAAGACTGTGACAATCAGAATCAGGATCCCTGTCACAATTCCTTGTTGCAAGCTGGACTTCTCATCCTGCTGTGCCCCAATTGCCGGCAGCACAGTCTTCCATCACTGGGAGCATTTGCCGGTTGATAAGGCAGGTTTGGATGATCAAGGCAGCAAATGACCCTGAGCTACATATTTCTAACTAAGTCAGCAAGGTAGAATCTCAGCCAGAATACACTTTTGTAAATGGACATAGGAATGGTTGTATGCCTCTGTTAACTAAAATATATCAGTGTACAATTTAGACATGTACAAGGGGTTGCACATGCTGAAATGTGTAAATGGTGTTGGATTTTTTCCCCCTTTCTTAATAGAACATGCTTCAAGCTTGGAAATTCATGAAATCCCAGTCAAAGGTTACATCAAGTTCCCTGTTCAGTCTAAGAGTCACAGAACTGAGTATATCTCAATGGGAAAAAAATTCTCACATATCCCTAAGTTCAGTGGCTGGGATCCTACCTCAAGGTTGCCTAACATGAATCTCCACATGCAGTTATGTGTACAGTCCTTGTCTTCAATGGCAATACTGTGCAACTGAATGCACAACTGAATGTACAAACGTGGGCCTTTCCAAATTACACTGTTACAGTGCTATTATTTCATTTTCTACATCCTGTGAAATTCTGGGGTTTCTAGTTTGCTGAGACCAAAGAGCTCTCCGGCTGAGCATTCTCAATGTCCTTCCCTGAACTTCAAAGTCCAGGATTCCACAGGATGTCGAAATTTGAATAATAGCACTATAACAGTGTAGTGAAGAAATGGCCCCTATTTGCTTGAACATCACATATTGATCTGCACGAGCTATGGCACTTCATGCACAGCTCTGCCTCCACAACCTTTGCAAATTCTACCATGAACCAACCTGCAGCACACCTCCCAGATTGATTCGTAGATTGGAACATAGCTATCCATCAGTATTTGTATTTCTCTCAGTGTCATTCCACCATTCTCTGCTCTTTTGCTTTATTACTTTATCAATAGCATTAAAAGAAGAAAAAGAGGAGACATTTATTCAAACATGGATCCCACTTATTGAGTTCAGGAGATCTAGTTCTTGCTGACCACAGTAGCAATTTCTGGAAATGGCTTGAATGCAAAGGGAGTAGCATGGATGCCACATTCAGAAGCGCGAACACTGAAGAAAATACACTAAACATTAATGACAATTGACAGTTAAAAGTACTGGCCAGCATTCTGCTTGGGGCTTACATCTTCATAAATAGCCTTACATGTGTGCAGACCTGAACTGAGTAATTTTGCAGTGTCCATATTCATGTAAGGGTTGTTGTGACGTTACAACAAATGGACGTCCATTGCATAATCCATTGCCGGGTGCACAGTGCTCCTAGTGTGCATGAAGACACTGGCTAGGGAGTGTCAGTGCGCAAGAGGAACATCCAATATGCATCAGAAGTACCCAATGCACATCAGATGGGCCAAGTGCATTGGAAGGGCCTATCGTACATCAGAAGTGCCTGAAAGCACATGTTTGCAATTCACTAACAGGGTTTCATCGGATTTTGGCAACATTGCTACAAATTCATAACGTTATGAAATGTAGACTGTGAAGGAAGATCTCTGCCATTGATTGATCTACCAAGGTTGAGGTATCACATTGATACTACTTTTTATCTGCTTATAGATGTCTCTACCTGTTATGTTGTGTTATAAACAATACAATTATGCACACACACATAAATTCTCACAAAGATCAAAACTGCTTTTCACATACATATTTTGAGATAAATTTAGAAATATATAACATCACTATAAATACATTTTAAAAGATATATTTTAAGCTAAAACGTGTCTTTAGAAACATAATTTTCACAAGTTTCATACATTTCTTTAAGAAGAGTGCAGAACACTAAAAAGCAGGATGATGTGACCTTATGAGAAGAAACGTGCAAAGGATTATACAATTCTGGAAAAAGATTGATCTATCCATCACTATAGGGGCCCAGAGAAAAACCAGGGATTGTAGAAGTTACTTTTTGCACCACTATTCCCAGAATCCTCCAGCTGGAATGGCCACCAGTAGGGGGGATTCTGTGAATTGTAGTTAAAAAAAAAATTTCCCCATGCCCTGGAGAAAACCCAACAGAGAATTGGAGGGAAGGCATTATTCCTGATGTGTGCATGTATTTGAAATACAGTCAGCCCCCCACTTTCACTTGGGTTAGGGGTTCGGGATCCCTGCAAAAGTGTAAAAAATTGCAAAAATCAAAATGTACATGTGTATGTCTGTGGGAAGAGGGTCAAAGTATTATGGGGAAAACAGGCACCCAGGGTCCAAACTGGGTCAGGGAAAGGGAAAAGGAAGGGGGGACGGCATGGTAGCCCTATATTTTCTCTCTCTTGCCCGTCTCTTCTCTTGGGCATGACGGAGGCATTGGGAGAAGGTACGTGGTGCTGAGAAATCAGACTGCAAGCCATCTTTAGCTGGCCAGGTAGTGGCTGATGGAGGAGGAAGAGCACCAGAGGTAGGTTTTTAAAGGTCTGCACTGCCTGATCAGAGCTGCCAAGGAGGAAGTTTCCCCCAGGAAAGAAGTGACCGAGGTGGAGGGAACAAGGTTTAAAGAAACTCTCAGATAATCAAATCCATGAAAGTCAAACCCACAAATGTGGAGGTTGAACTGTATCTGTTGTTTCTGTTTGCTGTAAAGCCAACTTACAGCGATCCTATGAATGACAGATCTCCAAAAGCTTTGGTCATCATCTGCCCTGCTCAGTTCTTACAGACTCAGGACTGTGGCTTCCTTAAATGAATCAGTCCACCTCTAGTGCCGTCTCCCTTTTTTTCTACTGTCTCCCCCGTTTCCAATGAGTCACATCAACTTATGATATATCCAAAGTACAACAGCCTCAGATTAGTCATCTTCACGTCTAATGAGAGTTCAGGTTCATTTGCTTTAAGATCCATTACTCGTACTCATCTTCTGCTCTTCCCTGGTAGCTGGTTAAGTATTTTCTGACCTAAGAGTCTCATCTTCTAGCATTATCTCTTGTTTCATTTTGTATTATCTCATCACAGGGTTTTCAAGGTAAAAGGTTTCAGGAGTGCTTTGCCATTGCTTCTTCTATGGAGTGCTAGTTCTTTCAGAGTTAGCTAAAGTGCCACTCTAAAAGAGCTAGCACCGTACAGAAGTGCCACTAGTAACAGAGCCACCACGGTCTAGTGGTTTGAGCATTGGACTATGGCCCTGGAGACCAGAGTTCAAGTCCCTGCTTGACCATGGAAACCCATTGGATGGCCTTGGGTGCATCACACACTCTCAGCTCCAGAAAATCACCTTAGGGTCACCATAACTCAGACACGTCTTGAAGGCATACAACAACAACAAAACTTGCCAATCTAAGGCCTAAACACCCTGAAGATACCAGAACCCATCTGATCTAAGATTTTTAAAAAATGTAATAAATTAAGGGATTATGAGCTCTAAAATTTACCAGCCTGGTTCAAAAGTTATACGGTTTGAATGGAAGAATGTTGTACCCAGGCATTTGTTCGAAACAGAGCTCACAGTCATTCCAAAGAAAAATCCACTACAACCCATCCCAGACTGTATTCATTCCAGCAGTGAAATTTAAATAGAGGAGAATCTTTTTATGGGTCCCAAGATCCCATCTGATCTTGGAAATTAAACAGGGGCAGCTCTGGTTAACAACTAGATGGGAGACTGCCAAGGAATACCAGGTGCTGTAGGCTAAATTTCAGAGGAAGGCAACAGCAAAACGACCGCTGAGTATTTCTTGCCCAAGAAAACCCTGTGAAATTTGTGCGGTCACCATAAGTCAATAGGTGTCTTGGAGGCACATACGCACACAAAGCGCCACTGCCGTTGTCTCTGAAAGATCCTCCACCAGTGTCACTCCCCACCGTTTCTCCTGTGCAGCAGGTGTTTGGCACCTTTAGTCTCGTTCCTCAACAAAAACCTGTCCAGCATGAGAGACCTTACCAGCAGCAGCGCTACAGGCAGCTTGCCTTCTTGCACACAATCGCACCACCATGGAAAGCTAGTGCCAAGGTAAGCAAAATGCATGGCAACATCATTTTTTCACTCTAGGAACAATCCAGTTTCCTGAAGCAGGACATCTCCCTTACTTGGGGAAGAGTTGAGGGGTTAAGAAAACATTCTTGTCTCCAACAGATTTTCTCAGAGCTGACTGCCAAGCACTGCATTTTTTTTTTCAGCTGCATGGAACTCTGGATATTCATTAATCCACTATCCCCATTAGGGAACATTAAACTAAAAAGATGGATTTGGAGCAAAGAACCCATTCTTCTTGTCTTCTTTAATTTTCTGTTCTCAAAGTAAGTTAATATCCACGGTGTGAGGAGGATAAAGTTACTGCAAGAAGTGAATATAAACACAAATAGATCTAGCTGTGCTGTGTGTATGTGTATGTGTGTGTGTTTAATATTATTCTTTTGCCACTGGCTGCGTTATTATTAGAGTTGGCAGAATAATTCATAATGAATAATTGGACATCTCTCCTTCTCTTTCACGTATCATCCAAGAGTTGATAACAATTTTCTGACAGATTTTCTGTCAGTAACTCCAAAAAGGGACATGACTGCTTTGATGGCTTCACTGTAGTTTCCACTGAAATTTCATATGAAATGAATTTTGACATCATCATCATCACCAGCGGCTTCATCTTCATCATCATATCTCATCCTATGTCAAAGATCTCGAGGTTGCTTCCTGAGAATATTAAAACAAGTTAAACAGTTTAAAACAATAAAATAATATGAAATATGCTAGAACATATTAAAACAACAATAATAAGTTAAAAACGGATTTTAAAGGTTTAAAAGTTTTTAAAACAACCATATTTGGAATGAATTAAAGATAGCCAAATTTTAACTTGGTACCTAAATGACGTGAGTGTTGGTACCAATCAGGCCTCCAGGGGAATGGCACTCCACAGATGGGGTGCCACAGCTAAGAAGATCCTCTCCCATGTCCCAACATAAGAGTATTGACCTCACTGGTGGGACATGGAGGTTTTCCCACCAGCAGATCTTAATCTTTAGGCAGGCACATATGGAGAGAAGTGCTTCCTCAAGTTTCAAGGTCCCAACCCTTTTTAGGGCTTTAAATGTCATCACAAGCTCCCTGAATTCAGACCAGAAATGTATTGGCATCCCGTGCAGTTCTTTCAAGATTGGCATCACGTGCCGTCTGTATGAAATTCCAGTCAGCAGTCAAACTGCTGCATTTTGCAGTAGCTGCAGCTTCTGAGCTTTCTTCAAAGGCAATCCCACATAGAGCACATTACAATAGTCTAATTGGGAGGTTACCAGGGGATGGACTACTGCTGTCCAAAGAAGGTCATAGCTGGCACACCAGTGAAAACTGGTACTGAACACTCAGAGCCATAGAGTCCACTTGGGCCTCCAGTGACAGGGGTGGATCTAAAAGTACTCCACAAGACATGGATCTGGATTTTTATTCACAGCACATGTGTGTTGTGTATATTACATTTATATCTTATCTTTCTTCAATCATAGAACTCATGAGTAATCATCTAGATGATCATCTAGCCAGACACTGACAGAATTCCACAGTATATTGCAAGTGGAATAATAGCACTATAACAGTGTAGAGCGGAAATGTCCTAAGTTGCACATCTACCCCCCAGTGAAATGGCGGGCACTGACTGACATCTCATTTGGTTGTGGTGAATGGGGGAATTTAGCACCTCCTTCCATTACTTCTCCCTTACTGAAGTATCCCTCCCCACAGCCATTCAGTGGCCATGGGAAGATGTGGAGGGATGAGAGACAGGCAGACAGACGTGCCGCTCTCTTCTTGGAGTCACCTAGAGGGCCCTCTAAAGGTCTAGGAGGAAGACATCAGCTTTCTGCTGACAGCAGAAGAAAAGTGAGCTAGTTGTCCTTCATCCTGAACAGCCATGCAGAGAGATGCCTGGCCATAAAACACATAGGTCAAGTTTGCAGACAGGGTGGATGTAAGGTAACTACATCTGGTGGGACTTGATAAGCTGCCAAAGAGACGCAGCATACCTCAGCCACTGTCACCAACGTTGAAATACGAAGCAGCCGATGTCAGTGACGGAGCTCGGAGTGTGTGGAGGGGGGGCGGGAGAGGCCCAGGTTACGATGCATAGGTGCACGGCCACGGTGCGTGGGGGCACGGCCACGGTGCGTGGGAGTGTGACCAGGGCATGCAGGAGTGTGGCTACGAGCCAGGACGCCCCAAAAACATTGCCACTTGGGGCAAACTGCCCGCATTGCCCCCCCGTTCCTACATGACTGGCTGTTTCAGTCATTTTCTATGCATGGGACATGGAGGCCACCTTGTTATTCCCCTCTAGCCTCCATATGTCTTAGGCCAGACCAACTCCCTCCCACCCAGCCAGCTTTGGAACGCTTCTTGTATTTGTCCCAATGTCCAAAACAGATCTCTTCTGTTTACAGAGCATATCTATACATTCAGTTGCACCTGGGAAAATCCATTGGGACTTCCATAAACAATACACTTTAACACACACACACACAAAAATCCCAATCCAAGGAGGGTGGGGGAGAAAGAGAGAAAGGGGGGAAACCTTCTGTGGAAACGAGCCCTCAAATCAGTAGTAAGAAGTGAGACTCCTTCACCGGTGGCGGCTGATAAAAAGACAGGCTCGCTCGCACACCTCAGCCGCCAGTCGTCCTGCCAGGGCATTCATCAAATTAAGTACCCAGGGAAACAACACCTCTGATATCTCTTCATTTGGGGCTGCAGTGAATGAGGCACTAGATTAGGGTTGACAGTGGCCTAATGCAGGCTGAGCTTTCCTAGGCGTAATTAATTGGAACCTCGCCAGCTTGACAAATTGGAATGATGAATCTATCTGGTATGAATAGTGGGAGGGAATGAGGAGGGAAGGAAGGGGAGAAAATGCATAATCAGTCAAAGATTTAGTTAAGACAGCTTCTGCCTGATTCTCTGGCCATAGCCAAATCCATTAAGGGAAGGAAACATCACTTTAAGACAAGATGCTGCTCTCCATATGTTCAATTTATAATTTTTTTGGGGGGGGGTGGGGGGAGTTGTTGCTGTTCCGAGACTGTAATGGAACCTGAGGACACTTGACTTTGGAAGAGTGAACTCAGAAGGAAAAGGTTGTTGCAAGTTATCCTTTTAAAAATGGCAACAACAGCAAAAGAGTGAGCCTTGCCTGTCCAACCACAGATCTTCATCCATAACTGAAGCTTAAAGTCGTGTGTGTGTGTGTGAGAGTGTGTGTGTGTGTGTGTGTTTGCTTTTATTATGATAAATCAGGCCTGGAACCAAAGGGTGAACTTGTGATGAAACTTGCTTGTCAACTCACCCCACCCTCAAAATAATTTGTTTAATTCAGAGCAACATCCAGGCCCCTTGAAGTGGAGAATGATTAGCTGTATAGCAAAGCATGTTGGGGAGGGGGGTCTCCCTAACTTTGTTTGCTAACTGTACTGAAATTTCATGTTTCTAAAAGTCTTTGACTGACATACTTAAGGGAGCAACAGAGTGAAACAGTTTTGCTCCTTTCGATGAGCTGTTCAGATCATTCATGACTTGTTTTCTGTTTGCATTATTGTGGGCCTTTCTGCACTACACTGTTATAGCGCTATTACTCCACTTTCAACATCCTATGGAATCCTGGGGTTTGCAGTTTAGGGACGAGCATTTAGAGTTCTCAACCAGGGAGCTTGTTAGCCTCAGTAAACTGCAAACCCAGGAGTACAACAGGAGGTTAAAAGTGGAATAATAGTACTATAACAGTGTAGTGTGGAAAGGCTCTGTGTCTCCTACACATATGGGTATCTATGTCGTTGCAAGCTTTGTTCAATTAATTGGTAGAATGTATGAATGAAATTTCTTTCTTTCATTAAAAATGATGCCCCAAATTAATCAAGCAAAGGTTCAATCATTCTTAATACCAGAGCTGACAAAAATCATGGGAGGGATCTGGTAGATGAGGAGCCAGTGAGGGAAACCCACATCCTCTCCATGGTCTTAGGAGGGCTCCCCCAAAAAGAGGAGGATTCATCAGCTATAAGGGGAACGCAGTGGTCACCTCTCCCCATTTGCCCACAGAAAGGCAACGCCTCTTCCCCCACACCAAGAAAAACAACGTTTATAGGTCCAGCCGCCACCACAGACCAGCTCTGGAAAGTGATCCAGAGCAATGGTGGCAGATGATATCCACTGCAGTGGGGCAGGGACTCAACTCCAGGCACCAATATGCACTTCAAAGGAGTGGTCCTATGAACTAAACCTATGAGGAAGCAGCACTTTGCATTGTTCCTTTAAAGCCTGGATGGAAACACAAGCCCTTACCGCACCATGCCCCAATAGCGCATCATTCTGGTGGGATCCCAGCACTGCCACTTCTGCAATGGGATCGCAGCATGAACACTGTCCACCGCACTGTCAGCTTCCATGGATGGGTAGCATCAGGTGTGCTGTTCTTCCCTCCGGCCGGCCCCTCCCGAAACTGAAAACCCCAGGATTCCAGAGGATATTGAAAGTGGAATCATTGCGGTATAACAGGCTAGTGCGGAAATGGCCTCAGAATTGACTGGTTCTTGCACTGTACTGTGGAAGGAAGTGCTATCAAGCACTTTGGCCCTTACCGTGTGCCTGCAGCTGACAGGATCATGGCAGGAAAGGGGCGCATTACCAGATTTTTTTCAGTAATGGAAAAGGTCAGGTTTCCCACAGATGGTGACATGACAGTAGCTGGTCCGTGACGACATTGTGTGATTGCATGGGTCCTTGACCAGGAACAGTGCATTGCTGTGGTGGGATGATCGCGTTGTGTGATAAGGGCCTCATTGCACAACTTACATGGAAAACATAAGCCCAGTTTGGGGCAAAGTGGATTTATGTATGTATTTACAGTCTTTCTAACCCCATCATATCATAAGATGCCCAGTGGCTTACAATAAAATCTGTTAGAACAATTTAAAATGTAAGACTTTTTAAAAAATTACAGTAAAGGTCATTTAAACATTCTAAAAACATTAACCTCTCTAGAAGCAAAGATGACTAAACTGAGGCTGTCATACTTTGGACATACGATAAGCTGATGTGACTCTTCGGGAAGGACAAGAATGCTTGGTAAAATGAACAGCAGTGGAAAAAAGAAGGAGACTGCACTACAGGTAGATTCAATCAAGGAAGCTACGGCCCTGCGTCTGTAAGACTGAAGCAGGGGAGGTCATGACCAGGGCTCTTGGAAGCCTCCTATCTGTAGGGTGCTTCTAAGTCAAAGTTGATTTGACAGCAAGCAACATCACATTAAGATTTTCATCATTTTAAAATTTGACATTAAAACAGTATAAAATTGCATAGTTATATACATAGGTTGAAGTCATCAAGTTCCAATGGTTTTTATAAAAAGTCAGTCTTAACTTGGCACTGAAATGAGACCAATGTTGGCACTAATCAGCCCCCAAGGCAAAGGCATTCTACAATGTAGATGTCAAGGCTCAGAAGAACTTCGCCCATGTGGCAGCCCTCTCTGGAATGGCAGGTTCCATGGCAGGAAAGTGGTAGTTTTGAACAAAGTGTTACTATAGTAACATTGGAAAACATAGGAAAATACTTTCGGGTTCCCCCAAGTGGCCAATTCAGATATTACATCCTAAAAGTTTTGTGAAAAATCCAAAGCAATACAAAACAATCCTGCTTGGGGGCAGCACAAGGTAGCCACCCATGTGACCTTTGCTCCTCATCCTCCCATTGTTCAAAATGAACCAGCATACACCTCCTAGTAGTGATTGCCAGGAAGACAAACCATTCCTGCTATACTGAAAAGCAGTGAATTTCAGCCAGGCTGTTACAGGAAAAATGTAATTCTGTTCCAACTTGTTACTGCAAAATGGGAGTTGTTACCAAAAGTAAGTCATCAGAAAAAAAGGAGTGACTTCCTAGCTCTGCCAGAGGTCAGTTAAAATATGCACAGATAGAGACTCAACAAATAAAGTTGCAGAAACAATCAAACAACAATATATTTAATATCGACATACATCCTTTCTCATCAGAACATTGAGATTTGAATTTGAATTCAAGTACAAGATGATGGGGGAGGTTTCCACTCTCAGATTTCATTTCTGCTTTCTGTAGATGCCACGATTTAGCATACAAAGGCTAATTCGCAATCCCACTCATCCTTCACATACAAATTTCAAAGTTGTCGACATAGATCTATAACCTAACCTATCCATCTCTAAATCAACATATACAATGCCTACCCCTCTGGAAGAGATGAGGGATTTGGTTTTTAATCACCCTTTCTAATGCAAAAAAAGGGGGGGAAATGATCAATTACATATGTCCCTCTGCAGTCATGTTCCTATTAGAGAAGACCTTACCTTTGCAAATGATTAGTATGTGGGGAACGCATTAAAATGAATTATACCAGCAATCCAGTCCTCAATCCCGTGGCAGAACCTTTCCATCACGTGAGACAAGTTGACTCCCTTGGGCTTAGGGAGAGAAACAGAGAGAGAGAGATCAAAACCCAGTTCAATAACTTTACTAGAGTCTGATAGAATATTCAGTGTTCAACCCTCCATTTGGCCCTGATTTAAAAGAAATATACACGAACAGCAGTTTAACACACATTTGTCTGTGCCTCTTTTCTGCCAAGCCTACTCACAGAGGCAAAAAGTGTAATTCACATGACAAAGTGGTCTTTGGAAATGGCCCCCATGTGGTAAAATCAGAAGTGATTGCTGGCCACGGGGGGAAAAGATAAGGGGGAAGATGCTTTGCAGGAGATTGCTGCATGCAACTTGATGGGGGACATTTGAAAATATCACTTTGCTAGGAGAATACAGAGGTCACTTGTATGCTTTCCAGGTGGCCATTTGAATCAACCTTTGGATATCTCATTCAAAATGAATTTCACTCCCACTCCCACCAGACATACACACCTAGTTCTCAAGTATTTACTCTTGAAGTCATCCCAGAGTTTCTCTGCAGAAGAGTATTCTCACTGAATATTTCCTCTTCAGCATTAGTATTTTGCATTCTTTGATTTATTTTATGGCCTGCCTTTTTCTGACTGCTTTTCAGAACTTATACTTGGCCTTTCCTCTTAACAGGGAATCCAGTGCAGCTCACAAATGGATTAAAAAATAAATAGTACCCTAAAGGCAGCAGATCCCATCTGATCTTAGAAGCTAAGCAGGGTCAGTCCTGGTTAGTACTTGGACAGGAGGCCACCAATGAATACCAGGTACTGTAGGCTATATTTCAGAAGAAGAAACTGGGAAAACCACCTCTGAGTATTCTTTGCCTAGGAAAACCCCAGGAGTTTCATGGAGTCACCATAAGACAACTTGGAAAGCACACACACACACACACACACAAGCAATTAAAAAACACAATCCAAGATCCATTGTTGTGTAGCCTAAACTTCTGCAAGTAGAATTACACATGGATTGTGCTATGCAACCCTTGCATGGAGTGCCAAGGTTGTGTACCTGAATGGACACCCAAAGGCACTACAGGTAATAATCAAATACACAACCAAATGCACATCTGCACATGCACCACATGCAAAACTTCAGTGTTACCCAGCAGACAAAAATATCCACCTGCATCTGTAGGAGAACTTACACAGGCAGAAGACACAAATAAGATCCCAGTCCACAATGTATAATATTAAAGTCAATTTCTATTAATTATCTCATCAAAACAAAAACTAAACTTAAAATAAATCAATGATACATCAGGAGGAAATACAAAGCTACCACATTAAAAAGATGGTCAATTGCCAAATTCCTGCCTGAGTAAAGAGGAGGTTGCCTGTTAACAGAAGAACAAGAGGACAGTAGGGCAGGAGCCAGCCTTGAAAGAGAGCTCCACAACCTATAAGGAGCCACCAAGAAGGCCCTTTGTGTTGTCCTGATACAACATGCCTGGGAGGGTGACAGGACCGAAATATGGGCCTCTGCGAAAACCTTCAGTCCAAGGCAGACCAATACAGGGAAGTATGGTCCCACCGTTAACGTGGATGACCTTATATTATAGGACATGAACAGACCTTGGAGGGGATCCCAGAACAAAGGCAACTAATAGATTTCATATCAGGGGTGCAGTGAATCCCATCTGGGTTTTATTCAAGGCATTAGTGAAGCTATCCAAGGTGCTGAACACATCCCCCCAAAATCAGCACCTTGGAGAGGTCATTTAAAGGCTCTGATAAACCCCGGAATAGATTCATTGTACCCCTGTCATGGAAGTCACTGGCTACCACTGGCCCAGAAACAGACTTATAGCCAGTCTTATAACAAGGTATGCTACCTATAACCAACCCTGGTCAGCAGACCCTTTGCAGCATTTTGGACCTGCTAAAGTTTCTTAACACCTTCCAAAGGCAATTCAGATAGTCCATGCTATAGGAATCCAACTAGGATATACCTAAGGTGGCTGTCACCTTGGACAGATCAGAAATCCACAGGAAAAAGGCACAGCTGGAGCAGGAAACACTATTTTAATTTTTAATTTGCCAATATACAACAATAAGTAATACAACCATGTAACAGGCGGAAAGGAATAAATTAACAACGCTTTGTGTCACCATCAATTTACAGTTTCTTACGGATGAAAACAAAATAGCAGACAGAAATTACCAATTCAAATTATCACAGTCTGAGGTTCATAGGGGGACATCTGGTCATAGTCTTCAGCCTGTGCTTGACCACCAAAGATTTTGCAACAACCATGAGCTGACCTATAGCTTGTGATATAATTCTTTACTAATTTTCTTCTCGAAGCAGGTAACAGGCCATTTCAGCAATTTTTTCCTGCTGCCAGAAAGCCTTCCAAAACCACACCGTTTCTGCAATTTGAGACTCATTCTGTACAAAATTCATGTGTGATTGGTTGGTGGAGAAAACAGCATTCTGTACAGCAATTGGGTGCACAGGAATTAGCTCCCCCTTCCCCCCCGGTGTGGAGAAAGTTTTTTCCCGTGCTGAAAATGCTGCTTTCTATGCAAATCAAGCATGTGCAAGTTTTGTGCAGAATCAGTCCCAAAGATTTTCATCAGTCCAAGATTATTTGCATCAAGTTTCTCAACACTTGAAAAATATGGGGTTTTTTAACCATTTTTAAATTTACTTAATATTCTTTCCATCCCTACCTGCAACCAACACGCAGCTGCAGCCAGCATTTTGACAGCATCCAACAAATGGCAGCCAACATGTGGCAGCCTCTAACAACAAACAGCATGTTGTGGTTTGAACATTGGTTTGAATCCTGGAAAGGAGGGTTCGATCCACCACTTGGCCGTGGAAACCCACTGGGTGGCCTTGGGCAGATCCCATACTCTCAGCTCCAGAAAATCCCATGATAGGTTCACCTTAGGGTCTCTATAAGTCAGAAAGCTCACACCAGCAGCAACAACAATGGCAGCAACAAAATGACAGCAACAAACATCCACCGGAGATCAGTTGCTGATGACATTGGATAGATTATCCTAAAAGGAACGAGGCTTGTATAGTGGTTTCGGCTTTGGACTAGGACACTAGGAGACCAGGTTTCACATCCTTGCTCAGCCGTGGAAACCCACTGGGTCAGTTTGGGAAAGTCACACTCTTTCAGCCTCAAAGGACAGCAAGGGCAACTCCCTCTGAACAATTCTGCCAATAAAATGCCATGATAGGTTCACCTTAGGGTCAGAAAGAGTCAGAAATGACTGGAAGGGACAGGAGGAGGAGGAGGAGGAGGAGAGGAGGAGGAGGAGGAGAGGAGGAGGAGGAGAGGAAGAGGAGGAGGAGGAGAAGAAAAAGGAAGGAGGAAGAGGGGGAGGAGGAGGAGAGGAGGAGAAGGAGAAAGAAGAAGAAGAGGAAGAAGAAGAAGAAAACGACAACAACAACGATAAAAAAGTAGGAGGAGGAGGGATGGACTTATGGCATCTCTATAAATCTCATTCCACTTCTGATTTTTGCCACATTCTGTAGTTCTTACGTGGCTTTCTAGAGAGAATGTGGCAGCAAGTGGGATCCATGAAGGGCTGAATTCCCAAAGAACTATTTTTGGACATTTTCCTGGGGAAGCCTAATCTACCAGTCAAGTTGGAGAGGAACAGATTCTTCCCCATCTTGTATTTACTTGCCCATCTTTCTGCAGTCTGTGAAATGATGAGACGGTGCCACAGCACAATTGAAATCAACAGGAAGAGAGAAAGAAGCTACACTACCAAAGCCACCTGGTGGGAAAACCAAAGGCAAACTGCAGGCTCTCTTGTCCTGAGGTCTCCAGAAATGCACTGTTTTTAGATTCCCCGCTAGGCATTTCGACCTCCTTCAACTCCCCAACTGATTTTGATTGAGACAGCTGAGCAATTGTGCAGTTAAGGGAAATACAAGCAGACAAAGAGACACAAACACAAAGAAAGATAGGGGTTATCTTTGCCTCGGGCAGCATGATACCTGAGACCAGCCCTGCTCTTCAATGAGGGCTCAGTCATACTCAGTTGATTTCTGACCTTGTCATCATTCAGCACTTGGAAATGTAACTTTTTTGGACTGTATTTCCCAGAATGCCCAAGAATGCTGGTTGAGGAATCTTTGTAGTCTTTAAAAAGTAACTTTTTGCAAGGTATGAGAAAGCCTCATCACTGAACAAGAATTTCAGTAGGACTGGGTCAACCCTCTCAATATTAGCTATGTCTGGCTCCTGATTATATTCACTTGCAATTAACTTTATTCATTTTATTTTATTTTATTTTTAGCTAATGAACACAGGGTAATTTGGATGCCACCAAACGTTAAGGTTAACTTTCAACATCACAACCAAACTTTCAAAATTTGAAAATGCATGAAGTCTCAAACATTTCACAGAATTTCATTTCCATACTACTTAGAGAATTACCATATAACCCCAGGCTGTATATTTTATGGCTTGGCCATGGGAAATAAAATTAGTGGGTGACCTCAAAAGCTGATACGTAAAATCCTTTTTAGTCATCAAGATGGCTTTCAATTATAGCATGTAAACTTATTAACCTTCTTACTGTTGAGACTTGATTTATGGAACTCCAGTTGTATTAACTTTGCCAGACTCTCAAGACTACGCTCAAAAACGCAGCTGTCATCAGACGCTTAAAATGGGATTCTGGCCCAACATAAATCATGCGCCACTTCTTTTATCCACGGGAGTTATTAAAATATCTGGGTGCATAAAGAGGAAAGGAAGGGTGCTCTTTCCTATTCTGGACATTTTGTCCTCTGACTTTCATAATCCAGATTTATCAGGACTGTTATGATACCAGAGTCCAGCAATAAATGGGACATAGAGGCTGAATATGGTAAAGGGGCCAGAATTCACTATTGCAGTTGTGATGCATAACCTAGAGATATTAATTTGTGACTGGGGTCATTTCTGCACTACACTGTTACAGTGCTATTATTCCACTTTCAACCTCCCATGGAATTCTGGGGTTTGTAGTTTCCTGAGGTCCAAGAGCTCTCTGGCTGAGAATTCTAAATGCCCCTCCCCAAACCGCAAACCCCAGGATTCCACAGGATGTTCAAAGTGGAATAATAGCACTATAACAGTGTTGTGCCAAAATTGCCATTGTATATCCAGCCTTTGTTCCAATGCTGAGACCCAGCGTGGCTTACAACATGATTTAAAAAAAACAAGTTACACTAAGTACACAGTAGGTTATAATATTAAAACACAATGGCATTTAAAAAAATTAAAACAATTAAAAACACATGGAAGGGGTTTTACACGATGGCACAAAAACAACAGAGAGGGAATCAACCTAGCCTCCTTTAGGAGGCATTTCCATAAACTGAGAGCAGCCCCAATTCCCTGTCTCAGTTCTCTACCAAACATCTCTGTGAGAATAACAGAACTGAGAGAAGTGCTTTAAAATCTTAAAACCTGGAGTAGGATCATATGGTGAGATACAGGGCCTTTCTGCACTACACTGCTATAGTGCTATTATTCTACTTTCAACATCCTGTGGAATTCTGGGGTTTGTAGTTTCCTGAAGCCAAAGAACTCTCTGGCTGAGAATTCTAAATGCCTCTCCCTAAATTGCAAACCCCAGAATTGCATAGGATGTTGAAAGTTGAAAAACTGCACTATAAGATTGTAGTGCAGAAAGACCCATCGTTATTCAGATAGCCTGGATCCTGTCAATTAAATTTCAGCATTTGGACAATCAGGTCCAATTATCTAATTAGGGGATCAATTAAACTCTGTTGAGAGAACAGCCATCTCCCTAACCAAGGTCCTACAGAATCTGGTCCTAGCCTTCACTAGGAACCTGGGCATGAAGACATCATGCAACTTCTGGATGGCTTCTCCTGAGAGGTTTCTCCCCTCCTTACTCAACACCCTGCAGGTTCACAGCCTGGAGTAAAAGAGCACTTCATGTTCAGGGCCATGGGTAGCATCGTAGTGTTCCAAAGCATCACAGATGTCCTTTCCGCAACTCACCTTTCTGCAGAGCCGGGGTGCAGGATCGCATGAGCAGCCTCTTGCGAGAGGCTCTTGCGTCCCCGTTGCTTCAGCTCTGCAGCTGCTGCCTGCTTGCAAGCAGGTAGTACAAGAGCCCCTCCTCTTCCTTCCACAGTGCAGCCTGGGATTTTCCCAGGCTGCACTGGGGCAGGAAGTGTGAGTGCCATGGCTCCAAGGCTCCGCACGCACTTGCCGTGCGTGTGGGGCCCTGGAGTGATGCACAATCGCGCACCATTTTCAGCTTAAAGCCAAAAATGAAATAGTGTGCGATCGGTGCCTGCCAGTCCCTAGAGCGTCATGCGATGGCGTCGTGTGGACTGCTCCTCACAGTCGCACGATGCTCCAAATGCCATACGAAAAGGGCCAGAGTTTCTTATGTTGTAAAATAAATTGCAATCCCAGGGTTATCCCACATTGCGTGCCTCATGCATCACAGATTATATCTCCCAAGAACTCTGATGCCAGCTCTCTTGAGTGCATTAATAGACTAAGTAGGGTGACATGGATTAGCGGCCTGCTTCAGAAGTGTGCCGTCCAAAGCCATGAGAAATCTAACTGACTCAGTACTTGTCTTGCTAAAATAACTACTTCTTCTGCAGGGTGGAAATACGAACATTCTGGATATAGTACAATGATGACGATAGCGTAAACCAGCCAATTACAACACTTTCTGCCTCGAATTTCGCTGTATGTCCTTGCTGACCCTCTACCTAGGGAAGGTTGCCTGGTGTACTCACACTGAAAACAGAAAATAGAGAATTTTAGCAGTTTCTGAATATTCTCAGCTGACACATCATACCTCTGAAGGCTATTTGAAAAGGATTGATAAAAGTAAGAAACAGCCATCTCAAGGAACATCTTCATTGTTAATATTGTAGTGTGTGGTTCGCCAGCACCATCTAATCTAATAGTTTCTTACGTCAATTCTTTTCATCCTTCACTCAGATGTTTTTGACTTCAGTTGCAATGATCATAAGCCACTGGCCACGCAGGTTGGGGCTTCTGAGAGTTGAAGTCCGAAACATCTGGTATCCCAATGACTGAGAGCCTTTCCTCCCTACACTGTTATAGTGCTGTTATTCCACTTTCAACCTCCTCTGGAATCCTGGGGTTTGCAGTTTAGGGAGGGGAGTTTGGAATTCTCAGCCAGAGAGCTCTTGGGCCTCAGGAAACTACAAACCCCAGAATTCCACAGGAGGTTGAAAGTGGAATAATAGGACTATAACACTGTAGTGCAAAAAGGCCCTGAGAATCACTGGCTTACACAGTCCTATCTATCCTCTTTAAGACCTCTGCTTTATTGTATTTGGCACTGCCTATACAAGTATAGACTAAATAAAAATCCTATACAACTAAAAAAAACTTTAAAATATGCTTCCATCGTCGAATGACAAAATCAGATCATCCACAGTATGGTCTATTGTTTGACAATCACAGCAAAACGGACCTGGATGAATCCAATAGCACATTCTGGTCAGTCGAGAAGATAATGTTCTGGTTGCAGTCCAATTTCCCTCCCTAGGGGCCATTAAAATGTGGAACTCAACCTAAAGAGAGGAATGATTTTAATGGAGAGTGGACAATACCCAACTTTCAAGCTATTTGCCCCCACACTCAGTTATTTTTTCAGAACCTCACTGATGCAGAAGCTATATTTGTCAGTTTCATTTTTGCTCTGAATTTGCCTCTGGGTTTCAGCAGCATGGCAGCAAATACTCATTCAAGAAAGGTAGTTTTGCTTATGGATACAGCTCTTCACTAGCGTGCCTCTCAAAGGAATGAGTGAGGAGTTTTAGCAGTTTTCTTCCTGCTGCAAGAAAGTCTTGGAAAACCACACAGCTTCCAAAACCTATTTGCAATTCGGGACTTTCTGCACTCCACTGTTACAGTGCTATTATTCCACTTTCAACATCCTACAGAATCCTGGGGTTTGTAGTTTTGGGAAGGGTCTTTAGAATTCTCAGCCAGAGAACTCTTTGGCCTCAGGAAATTACAAACCCCAGAATTCCACAGGATGTTGAAAGTGGAATAAGAGCACTATAACAGTGTAGTGCGGAAATGGCCTTACTCTGTGGGAAAATCATATGTGGTTGTTTTGAGCAAAAAACAGCATTTTCTGACCAAGAAACACCTTCTTCTATGCAGAAAATAGTATTTCTGAATGGGAATAGTAGTTTACATAGGTGAAGGAAACACTGTTTTCTTTGAAAACGATCACATGCAAATTTTGTGCAGAATAAGTTCAGAACTTCAAAGATTCTCGTCAGTCCAGCATTCTTCTTGCCAGGATTTCTGAATTCTCAAAAAATATGTCTTTCGACCATTTTTCAAAAACTTTTTAAATACTACTTCCCATCCTTACCTTTGCTTAAAAACAAGGCATCTGGGTAGTGTTCAACATTTTAAAGGCAATCACCTCTTCCAAGCGGTTTTCTTCCTTTCTTGCCAATGCCAAATTGCCAGATTTCATTGGAAGGTAGCCCTGAATAGGTTGGAGGGTAATAATTTGGCTTCAAACAGTTGCCAACTCCCGGTTGAAATTATTCCTGGATTTGCCCTTGATCCTTAGCTAGGTGCTATCCTTTTAAATTGAATCAAAGCTTCCCACCATCAGCTCTCCACGGCTTTTTTGTGAAAATGGCACACGCAGCCGTTGCTGCACCTTTGGATCAGAGCCACCCTATCGAGAGCCCGGTTTCAACCTCTTCCTTTGTCCTGTGCTTTCTCAACCCATCAAAGTGCGAGAACATTATCCAACTCTACAAAGGCACAAGATGTCAAAGGAATAGAGGTGCTAAGTAAGTACCAACTATATTAATATCAGGTCAGGCATTTCAGTATCACTCTTCGAGAGACATCTCATAATAAAAAAAGGGAAAGAAAGAGAAAGAAATGGATGCCGCTCGAAAGCAAGCCACATCCTAATTGGATACAGTAAAAATAAAAGAGTGAAACCAAAAATCTCTCTATAGATCCATCTTGCTAAAGCAAAGTGGGGTGGGATGGAGTTGGGGGGGAATTCATTATCTGAAGGACACATTATCCTTTCTTCTTCCTATGATTCAGCATGGTAAGTAGTCATTCCTAATTGGCTTAGGGCTTAGTATGATATATTAGAATGCTGAAGGATGCGATGACACAGCCAAATTCCTGAGGGAGGCCCGTAAGACAGATCTGAGAGCAAAGAAAATTCAAGGCTACGGAAGACTCCTGGAACTTCAGAACTAATGGCCGACGTTTCGGCGCCACCTCTCTCCTCACTGATTGGTAGAACTGCTGCTCCTCCATCTTTGGGAGGTGAACTTAGAGAGTTCTGTTGAATAATCCTTGCAATGGATGGGACCATCTGCATAATGAATATAGGAAGGAACAGTTGTTAGGAAATACAATGATGCCAATAGGTTTTTTTTAAAAAAAATAGTTTCAAAGGACTTTTTTTAAAAACAAATCAGTGTAATTCTTCACTGAAAGCAAGATGCTGACTTGTATCCAGATTTAGTCAGAATTAACTCAGGCCATTTCTGTACTGCACTGTTTCAGTGCTATTGTTCCGCTTTCAATATCCCGTGGAATTCTGGGATTTGCAGTTTCCTGAGGCCAAAGAGCTCTCTGGCTGAGAATTCTAAATGCCCCTTCCCTAAACTGCAAACCCCAGGATTCCATAGGAGGTTGCAAGTAGAATAATAGCACTATGACAGTGTAGTGCAGAAAGGTCCTATGTCTACAGCACTTTTCCCTTTGAATTACAACAGATGAGATTTAGTTCCCTGGGAGGATTTTGATTAGCAGGAAACAAAAGGAGACAAGCTCCACTTGCTGATAGACGGTCAAGTGTTTATTCCTTTTAAAAAGTCCAGTGCATTTTGTCCTATATGAGAAAAGGCCTTCTTCAGGGGCTAAAAACAAAACACAAATCCTAATCTCTCATCAGTTGTCGTGGGTTTTCGGTGCTTTGAGGCCGTGTTCTATTAGTATTTTCTCCTGACGTTTCACCTGCATCTGTGGCTGACATCTTCGGAGGATCTGGAATATATCATCAATATTAAAAAAGAAGCAGAGCAACACTGAATCAACCATATTTAAATATATAAAAACTATAAAAATTAACCATTTTTATACCCAATTGTCCAACCTTTAGGAGAGTGTGTCTACAACTCCAGAAATTTCTGTTGAATGATATGTATCTTTTTGTTATGAAAAATATGTAATCTTAGGCCACTTCTGCACTACACTGTTTTAGTGCTATTATTCCACTTTCAACCTCCTGTGGAATTCTGGGGTTTGTAGTTTCCTGAGGCCAAAGAGCTCTCTGGCTGGGAATTGTAAACGCCCCTCCCTAAGTTGCAAACCCCAAGATTCCATAGGATGTTGAAAGTGGAATAATAGCACTATAACAGTGTAGTGTGGAAACGCCTTTCATTATTCCTTGCTTGTCACTTTTCAGAACGATAAGCCATTGTTTTTCCATTTTAAAACAATGCCTTTGAATCCAAATGACATAGGAAAACCAGCAAGTTTGCTTCTGGCCTTCCAACTGAGTTATATATCCTCTCCGGGAATTTCCACATCCTTTAACCACCCAAAGAAGAGTGTGTCCTATTCAAAGATTTTGAAAATACCAAAAGAATATTTTATATCTAGATGTCTACAGGCTACAACTTAATGGCTTCCACAGCGTTAACGCTTCTTAACCCTTCTGTGTTGGGATGCTAAGGTTCTCCTGTTGGGATGTCATATGGAGAGAAGCTTCATGGTACAAGACTAACGGTGGAGATTTCATGGGGACTTCTGTAAGTTTGCCTACAAGGGATCAACACATGTAGAGTTTCATCTGTACTAACAAAGGAGCCTATGAGTTTATAGCTGCAGAGAATAGGGTGCAATTAATTTTGATTAAAAAGGGCTTCCCTGGCTAGATAAAACACTTTACCCATTATAGTAATTCAAATTAGAGACACTAAATGCCACGATCTTGGCACTTAGGACTTCTCACTCCTGAAAGGTAAGCACACTTACTGCAGCCTTTTAAAAACATCATGTGAGTTGCTCAGTATGCCGGGAGGAGTGAAGTTCTCTGCATGCAAAAGAGCTTGAAAGTCAGTTGCCATTTCCGCACTAGACTGAAAGCCCCAGGATTCCATAGGATGTTGAAAATGGAATAATGGCACTATAACAGTCTAGTGTGGAAATGGCCAGTGTAAGGAGAAGAGGCAAGTCTGAAAGATAGTGTTAGGAGCCTAGACAACTGAGGCCAAAGCCCATATTATAACTGGAGAAGATGACTGTGATAGATCCTCAGATCCTGTCTCCAGAACCATTTAGCAATTGCTTCAGTGGGTCTGCTTTATCTAGAAATACTAATAGAACTGAAGAGTATTTATGGCTGCCTGGTGAAGAAGAGGACTGGGCTGCTGTCCTTGTAATGGCTGCATGTAAGAGGGAATTTCATCAGATAACGGTTGCATGACAAGCAACACCTGGTGAAATAACTGTTTCTACACAATTATTTGGGAGCCAGGCCATTCCCGCATTAGACTCTTATAGTGCTAGTATTCCACTTTCAACCCCAGGATTCCATAGGATCCTGAATATGGAATAATAGCACTATAACTGTCTAGTGCAGAAATGGCCCCAGCATGGTGTAGTGTTGTACTGCTGTTATTCCACTTTCAACATCCTGTGGAATTCTGGGGCTTGCAGTTTAGGGAGGGGCCTTTAGAATTCTCAGCCAGAGAGCTCTTTGGCCTCAGTAAACTACAAAGCCCAGAATTCCACAGGATGTTGAAAGTGGAATAGTAGACCGTAAAAGTGTAGTGCGGAAATGGCCTCTGAGTCTACCTGACAGTGGTTAACAACAGTAACAAAATTAAGACTCGTGTAAATCCACTTGATGCCATTGGTTTACTCTACTTGGAACTATCAGTTGGATTCACACCAGACCTGAGAATTGTATGATCCTCCAGTTGGGGGTTCAACTGCAGCTCCCAGCATTCTATCCAAAAACATCTGCAGGGCCACATGGTACTTGCCTCTGAAATAAACAGACAGACAAACAACACATTCACATAATGAAGTGTGTCTGTCTGGAGACCTCTTTCGCTGCTGATATCAGCATCCATCCAAATTAAGGCACTTGATATTAATCAGTTTTGCTATTTCATTACAATTTGGGAAGGGGGCTCGGAGTTCCTTTGTGTTTTAGTTAGCTAGTGTAGCTAGGATGTGTTTGTGGTAATAGAATACTCTTTTACCAATGTGTTTTACAATTATGTTTTACATGATTTCCGTCTTACACTGTTACAGTGCTGTTATTCCACTTTCAATCTCCTGTGGAATTCTGGGGCTTGTAGTTTCCTGAGGCCAAAGAGCTCTCTGGCTGAGAATTCTAAATGCCCTCTCCCTAAACCGCAAACCGCAGGATTCCGTTGGATGTGGGAAGTGGAATGATAGTACTATAACAGTATAATGCGGAAATGGCCATAGTCTTGGGCCCTTTTCGCATGCGAAAGAGCCTCCGGAGCGTCGCGTGATTGCGAGGAGCATTTCAGACTACGTCCTCACAATCGTGCGACACTGCTGGGGCTGGCAGGCACCGATTGCACGCTATTTCATTTTCAGCTTGAAGCTGAAAATGGTGCATGTTCGCGCACTGCTCTGGGGCCCCACGCACACTTACCTTGCGTGCAGAGCTCTGGAGCCACGGCCCCTGTGTTTCCTCCCCCAGCACAGCCTGGGAAAATACCAGGAACAGGGGGAGCCCTCACACTGCCTACCGGCCGGCCGGCCACTCCTGCAAAGCCAAAGCGGCGGGGACGCAAGAGCCTCTCACAAGAGACTGCTCGCGTGATCCCCGTGCCCTGGTGCCGGACAAAGGCAAGGTGAGGAAAGGGCCTCAGTTCAGTTCAGTCTAGTTTATCTTAGTTTCATCTTTAGTTTTACATGTATGTTCTTCATGTATAGTTCATTTCCTTTTCTTTTTTCCTTCTTTTCTGCTCGTGTGAATTTGTTTTTATGTTTGTGTTATTATTAATAAACACAATTTTTTAAAAAAATCTCCTTCCAAAATGCCTAGGCATTCAACATGCAACCAACTGCTAAACTGGAATCACATCTCACCTTCAGTAAGTGGTTAATTTACAGTTCAAAAGCAATAGCAGCATTAATAGCTAGTGTTCTCCAAAGAAGGGAAGCCGAATCGCTGGCAGATCTACACACCCATCTGCAAATGGCACGGGCATCACAGCTTAGCAAGAGCTCCAGAGTACCTTCAAAGCTCTGCTCCCAATAACCACTGACCCAAAAGCATGATCTGATCAAATGTGCCCTCCCCACGAGTAAAAGAAAGGTTAAGCTTGCAATCAGTGTAACCATTTTTCTCAGGGAAAACAAACCCATGTTTGCCACCTAGTCTGTGATATTCCTCTAATTGCCATTTCCCTCTGTGCTTGAAATCCACAATTTAATTTTGATTGTCTGAATGTCACATGGAATCATATCAAGGTGGTGCGGAGGGGGCAAATGGTTTTAATTCCTCCGCCTATCATCATCTCCTGGTGGAGGGGGAAGGAAAATGAGGGGTTGGGCTAAAATCCTCATCTAGCAATGTTTTCTCTTTTTGTTCCTATTCTAAAAAAATAAAACTCAAAAGGCTGGAGAAGAGCATTTCACGAAAACCCTTGTCGAGAGATAGGATAGCTCAAAAACTGTGCATTTCATAAATTAATCAGCATTGCCAACTGCATTGCTTGACCCTTTAGACTCTGTGAAATTAATATAAGTAGACAAGCCAAGTACACACGCCCCCTCCCAAAGAGCCTTCGAAGTTCACTTAAGCAATCCAAGTTTCCTTAAAGTTTTATAAGCCAGCTTTTAGAGCACGTCCTTTGTACTTATTACTGGTGACAGTAAGCATTATAACAGCCACTGAACCTTGCCTGACTTCTGACCCCAATAAGGTAGAGCGTGGTTATCAAGGGAAATATCGGGAATCAAAGCTTGTATATTACATTGAGGTCCTGCCTCTTGAAACAGCCCCCTGTAGACTCTTCAAAAGGACGTCAGAGAAATAAACAGCTAATATCAGAAGACATCTACTTACGAAGCAGCGGTATTATTGTTTGTTTAACTGACTTCAACAGAGTAACCCTTAGCTATTTTTTTTTCTCCCTCTCTCTAAAAAAAAGGCAGAGGGAAATCACGTTGTTTACAGCACAAGACTTTTCAGAAAGTTACTTTTTAGAAGTAATTTGTTAAAAGGGCAACCAGTGGCACGACGTAACATTACAAACGCATCCCGCAAAACTTTTAGCTGAGTGCTGTGTAATTCGTTAGGTTATTTCCCATTTTTAATATTACTAACCTTGTTACTTTTCAGTTTCTGTAAGAAAAAATATTAGGATTGATAGGATTAAACTTGAAAAATTCCACTCCAAATTCCTCTAAAAATGACCCTTGAAGGTAACTTTAATGGCAATTAGGAAAAGTAGTTGTTCCACCCCAAAAAGTGATATTGCTCCCACTCATTGGCCTGAAATCTCTTTAGGGCCAAATAGACCCCTTGAATTAAAGGGATTTACCTACACGTTGACTCTCCATTCAACAATTGATATCAGTGGGTCTACACCATGGGTGGGCAACTGTGGAAAGGCGGGGAGCCCATTAGTCCCCAAGGAGATTTTGGAGAGGCACAGCCCCCCTTCACTGCACGCCCTGCAAAAAACCCCAGGACTTTCATGCACCAATACCCTCAAATACTCACTGGAAGATGTGGGAGCATTTTCATCAAGTTTTCAGGGCCCCACAGGCCATTGTAGATGCAAGAGAAGCCTTTTTTTAACAACAGTGAGTAGAAAAGAGCCAGTGGGGTACGGTGGTTAGCACATTGAACTATGGCCATTTCTGCATGACAGCGCTGTCCTGGCATGGGGACACATTGCTGTCAGCCTGTGAGTTGTGCTTTCACACACTGTCATCACAGTCCCACTGCCCATGGGTCCCCAGTCGTCGTGATCCCAAAGTATACCATTGTCAGAAAAAAATCCAGTAATAGCCTCCAATTGTGCAATGCTCCTGTCACCAGTGGCTGTGCAGAAAGCGCGGGAGCACAATCGAGCACTTCCTTCCCCAACGCAGCACAGGAAGTGGCCAGCTTCACGGAGGGAGGGAGGAGCGTGTCCCTCATGCTACCCTCCCACAGGCAGCCAGCTGGTTGCAGAGGAGAGCGTTTGGGTCCCACTCCCATCCCAGCAGCAGCACTGCCGGGATCGCAACGGGATGACGCAGGAAGCCGGTAAAGTACAGAAAGGGCCTATGACTCTGAAGACCAAGGTTTGACTCCCTGCTGGGCCATGAAAACCCATATGGGTGACCTCGGGTGCCTCACACGCTCTCAGCCCCCAAAAATGCTGTGATAGGTTCACCTTAATGTTGCCATAATTTGGAAAGAACTTGAAGGCACACAGCAATAACAAGAAGTGAATAGAAATTGCTCCTTGTTTATTTCCCATTTTAAAAAGGGCATCTCCTGGACCTCAATTGGCCAGGGAGAGAAATATGGTAAAAATGGCCCCATGCCTCCTGGAGAGCATTTTGGGGCAAAATAAAAAGGAAGAAATGTTTTGATCCCTGGGAGATCCTGAGGATCACAAAAACAGCCCGGGAAGACTATGGGTCACGCTTTGCTCACGCCTGCTCTAAATTATTTGGGCCAAACCAATAGGATTCTGGCTGTTGCCTTACCTACAAAACGTAACTTCATTATGCTCTCATTACCATAGGAAATCAAAACACATTACTGGTAATTCTGATTTTTTTAACTTGTTACCATCCAGACTGCGTGAACAGAATTAAGTGTCTCTGGACATTTGCCATGGACCTTCCCCATGGACTCTCCATTTAGACAGGTTTGGAAAAGCACACACAAACTCACCCACTCCTATGACAGCAGCAAGTCAAGCAGTGCTAAGTCTTCCTCTTACAGCGATTAATGGATTTAAATTATTCAGCAGTGGCCAGGGGTGCATGGGCAGAGTAAAAAAAAGGGAGCAATCATCTCCAAATCTGTCATCCTTATGGTGCTTCCTCTAGAACATCTTGGGAAAAAAATTGGACTTTTTTGGAAGAGGTCATTTTTGAGGACCAAACACCAAATAATCTACCACGAGGCAGCTGGGATTGCCCCTTGCAAGGCTGACCCATCCACACCTCCTCCTTCTGCCATTAATCATGCAGCACTTGTAACACTTGAGCTATAGGCCATGGCGGGGGGCAGGGGGGGAGAAGGAAAGAAAGAAGGAATCAGATCTCTCACCCTTTGCCAGTTGATTATCATTTCCATAATGTAAAAGGTTCCTGTTGAATTATTGAAGTGTTCCCCCTTCCACAACTCAGTTCTTTTTCTTCTTGTAAGGCTTTTCACAGATAAGTGAGGAAGAGCAAAGCTAGCATTCGCTAAAACCCATCATTATTAATTAACCATCACCATATTTTCATGATATATTCAATGGCAGGTGGTAGTTCCCATATCAGAGAGATGGCAAGTCCATGTCAGGCTTTAGTCTGAACTTTAAGGGACCTATCCAAGCAGCTATATCTTTTGAGGGATCATGTTTTGCACTTTGGGAATGGCTCCTTTAAAGTTCAAAGTAAAACTTGGAGTGTATCTGCCTCCCCACTGACATGGAAGCCAGGAGGCACGTCTAGGCATAATTCATGTTGGGAACCTAGCTGGTGGCATTACGCAGCAAATACTAGGTCCACAGTCACCACAGTTCACTAGCATGGTTTCATATCATGTCAGCAATACGGTTCTGCTATCATACCCATCGTAGCCTCTGATGCAGGTTCTTGGCCATAATTGCTAGCTAGGTCTTTAAAGTGATGTCAGCTGTGGTCTTCTGCCAACACACATAAGATTGCCATGTTAACTGAGAAGCAAATTAGAACCTTGTTTGGTGAAATTGTCTGAGATGCCTTGAAACATTTTTCTCCGACGCACTGGGAACATGAAAGTGTCTGGCAGCTGCAGTCTAAGATCTTATGCTGCCACACCACCCCAGCTGTCAACAAAAGGGGAGGGGGCAAGTTTCCAAAAGTGGGAGCACATAAGAAGAGACACTGTAAGCCCCTTCTGTTATAACTCACCCTCTGGAATCAGAAGACTGTTATCGTGTTATTATTCCACTTTCAACCTTCCTGTGGAATCCTGGGGTTTGTAGTTTCCTGAGACCAAGGAGCTCTCTGGCTGCAAATTCTTAGCGCCCCTCCCTAAACTGCAAACCTCAGGATTCCATAGGAGGTTGAAAGTGGAATAATAGCACTATGACAATGTAATGTGGAAAGGCCCTCAGACACAGAAGAGTCAGATCGCCAGGAATTTGCAGCTCCAAATAATAGTGGCCCCTCTGAGTCTAAGATGCCAGGGATGCAGCAATTACAAGGCCTTCTCCCCAGAAGTTGGTAGCAGATGCTGAAGACTCTCCTCCATCCTTTGAAGATTGCCAAAGAGACAAGGAGAAGCTACTGCAGATCCTAGTGTCTGTTATGTTGACTCATTAAGCACCTGATGTCTTGGGACAGCTGCCTATAAATGTCCCAGCACTTCCCTAGCATCTTTGTTACTTGCAACTGTTCTACCTTGGTGCATTCTCACGGTCCCCATGCTCTTAATCTTGGACTGGCTACAATTGATTTCTCTGTATTTTAGTCCTTGCTGGCTTTGTTTATTTGGATTATTGACTTGCTGTAACAACTTCTGGATGGGCTAATGGCTTTCTCCTTTCATCTTACTGGACAACCTGTGACTGACCTGCAGTAGATTAACTACTTGGACTAAATTAGCTACCTCTTGCCTTACATCTGGCTTCTGGGTCACTTGTTGGCTAGAACACAGGGGCCCTCCCCCTCCACTCAAGCTGGCACAGATTGCTCTGCTTCCCACCCTTGCCGTCCCCTTTCACTCTATCATTTCCCAATCTGAGCAAATCTGAGAACTAAGTGAGGTCATCTTATTATGCCCCTTTTACTTCAGGAAGGGTGTGGTTTGAAATGATCACACAGACTTTATGAATATAAAAGTGCACATTATCCCAATAAACTTTACAACAACCCTGAAAAGCAGTCTGAATTATCCTGCCCCTACTGCAAAGAGGGACTGTGACAGAGAGACAGGGGCTCCCCCAAAGCCATGCAATGAAATATAAGTCAGCCATCTTTGCTTCTTTTATAGTGGCCACTTTCATTTCCCCTGTATCAGTTTTCTTCTTTTAAAATAATTTCCTCCTCTGTTCCCCGAGTGTGAAGTAGGTGCTCTGTTCTCCCGTATCTTTCCTTTGCTCTTTTATTCTCCAAGCGCTTTGTCCTCCTTCCGTAACAATCCCTAATGTGCTCCTCCATTTGATTTCTATGGGCCCTGCTGGCAATGCTCTCCATCTAATTACCTTGCCCCGTTTCCTTCTCTTCCTTCCCTTGAGACGTCTCAATTAGTATACCTTTTGCCTCGCCGCCTGTCACCTTTGGAGATGCAAGGTGGGTCTAACTCCAGCTTAAGCCATGCAGAAAATAAATGAGGAACCCACGCTTGGCTCTTCCAGAACACAAGGTGGTTGTTCCTTTACAAACCAGTGCACTTTTAATAGATGATAAATCGACAGAAAAAGCGGCCTTGTTAATGTTGCAGCCCTTGAGTTAGTTGGCATGCGGCATCGTTTCATTACTCAAAGATAACAGCAGAAACTGGTTCTCCTAAATCCATGGTGATATATTTCCATACATGGAAAGCAAATGGTGGCTGATTAACATAGCACTGGACCATGATTGAAATTAACTCCTGTCTTGGAAGATTGGAGCAAAATCTGCCATTCATCTTACTCATTATTACGTTTATAGGCAATTAGGAGACAATCTTGGGGAGTTTCCTTTTTTCTAAAAAAGAAAAGGGGCAGTATAATTCTTTTGACTGTACAGCTGGCAGAGGTAAGTGGAGACAGAGACAGTGCAGTTATTTGATTAAAATGAAATTACAGATCACAAAGAATGTCCCAGCACACACACACACACACACACAATTACTTGCATCTTTTTTGTTTGTGCCACTTTAGGATAGAAAAATAGAGGGTACCACCTCACCAACAAGGGCCTGACCCTGGGAATATTTAAAGTTTTTTTTAGGGTTTGGAAGCCTGTCAGCTGACCAATCAGTTCTTGTCAATAGGTTACAGTGTTTCTCATTGACAGTGGTAATAAGCATGACTCTTAGGGCCTTTCCACACTACACTATTATAGTGCTATTATTCCATGTTCAACGTCCTATGGAATCCTGAGATTTGCAATTCAGGGAGAGGCCTTTAGAATTCTCAGCTAGAGTGCTCTTTGGCCTATTCAAACTACAAACCCCAGAATTCCACAGGATGTTGAAAGTGGAATAATAGCACTATAACAGTGTAGTGTGGAAATGCCCAGCTCTGCTCTGTGTTTCAGTCCAGATTTTAAATGAGCTGTCCAAAGTGCTGAACTCTATCCTTAAAGTGCATCTTTGATGCATCCTATATGTTTACATCTTGGATTGCTCCCTTAAATTTCTGTCTAAAACTCAGAGCAGATTCACCACCCTACTGACACACTGCATGCACAATCATGTACAGAGATTGAGAGTGAGAGAGTGCTTCTTTCCTCCTATGAAGAAAGAAAGAGATGAGAGATATTTGAAAAGTAAGAGCTTCAAGTGTTCAGCTTTGAACATTTTGAGCTTTGAATTTTTCAACCCAAACAAAAAGAGATCCACTTCCGTGTCTAAAGAGGAAAACACTGACCTCAGAGGGCAGGAGTAAAGTTAAGCTCATTGCTGCTGCTCGAGCAGCCGGGAATCCCATTGGCTCCTATTTTAAAAGCTTTCAGCCTCTGTTAGCATAAGCCAGCTCATTCCGCTGTGCAAGAGCAAGTCATGACCAGGTCAACTCAGGCTATCAGGAAAATGAGCTGTTGATCATTCAAATTGCAGGGCAGGCTTGATTCACATTCAGCACAATGCAGTTCCATTGATCAGCCTCAGATGAATGCACCTTTAAGCAGGGAACTGGAAGGCAGATTGGTTATGAGGCTGCTGAAAAAGGGTGGATGCAAAGCAGCCTTCCTCAAACTGGTGTCTTCCAGATGTGTTGCACTACTCCTGGTTAGGGATGATGGGAGTGATAGTCCAATACAGCTCAGAGGCAGCTAACTGGAGGATGCTGTCTTTGAAGGGCTTCCCAAAGACATTATTATCCCTCAGCTTCACAGTCTTACTGACTGGAGCTTTGGATCATCGATATTCAGATTCTGTCCAAGAATCTGAGACATCACTGGATAATATAGAAAGTTCCAAGCAGGATAATTTTTTTGTAACTGTACTATTGTGATCCTATCTTTCAGATGTTTTGTAGGTCTGTTTGTAATTTCTCCCAGCAGCAGCAGCTATGGAACTACATTTTCTATTTTATTATTATTATTATTATTATTATTATTATTATTATTATTATTATTAGCAGCTGCAATCCTTTCAGGAACTATCCTTGCAAGAGGACTTACATCTGCAGATTTGAGCAGTTCTGTAATGCCCGTATCTAATAAAGAGCTACTGTTATGTTACTACATAGGAGAGCCAGCCAAATGAACAATGTGCATTAGGATCGAGGTGCATTAGAACCAATGCACATTGGTGTGACAAAGTTCTGAGAGGAAAACATATATAAAGTCAAGTACTTGTTGGTATTTCTTCCTTCAGTGAGATCTTGGCCAGAGAAGGTGGCTAGGTTGTGTTTAAGCAGCTGAGGAAAAGACACCAAGAACGGGCTCCTAAGGCAGGGAGTTATTGGCATAGACTGTCAGAAATTTGAACCGGTTAGTGTAACAACATTGCATTTTGCATGAACTTTGACAAGACACTTTCTTTCTAATGTTACTACAATAAAGTATACAGTTTGTTTTATAACTACTGAGTTGGCCTGCATTATCTAAAGTCACTGATAACAAAAAAAAGAAAATGCTATCTTAAATAAACTTATTGGTTCAAAGGGAACACTTAAGACCCTAGCTTTTTACACAAAGGTTGTATTTAAAGGGTGGAGTTAGGGCTAAGCGTTCATGTCAGGGCGTCTTATTAAGCTGGACCTGCAAAACCAATCTAGTGAAAAATAAGGGTGTGTCACAGTAGATTGCAGATAGGCCATTTCCACAATACACTGTTATAGTGCTAGTATTCCCCTTTCAATCTCCTGTGGAGTCCTGCGGTTTGCAGTTTAGGGAGGGGCCTTTAGAATTCCCAGCCAGAGAGCTCTTTAGGCTCAGCAAACTACAAACCCCAGAATTCCATAGGAAGTTGAAAAGTGGAATAATAACACTATAACAGTGTAGGGGGGAAATGGGCAGAGCTGGGGAAATATTACTTCTTGGACTCCTGCTCCCAAAATATTGCAGACAGCATGGCCCCTGATGGATTCTGGGAGCTGCAGTCCAAATAAATAAATTCTCTGAGCTCTGGGCATCTGGGCTTCATTCCACAGCAGAAAACAACCAGCCAGCTGCCACCCTCTCCCTGCACATGCACTGTCTGAGAAACAGGGATTAAGGAAGGGGAAGAAGGGGGAGACCACTCTCTCTCCGAAGCCAGCGATTACAGCACAGTATTTTCTGCTTGCTGTCCTAAATCTGCTTTTGCCTTGGAATTGTCAAATAGCAGGCACTGTATTCAATCTTGATTTCAGACAGATAACAGACAGGTGCCAATCTATTGGGCAGAAGGACCAATTACATCCTGTGAAAACTGGGCTGCATTACTGAAATGGGACATAGCCTTGGATATTTCAAAGTGTTATGTCAAATACTGTATGAATAGGGATAAAGGCAGAGACTCCACTGCCATCTTCAATATCACCATCATTGCCCAAAATGCCTTTAGTATACCTGGCACTATGAAGCACAAGGGAAAGAAAAAGAAGAAAGAGGTAGATCTGTGTCTCCAAGGAGCTTCTGGTCAAAATAAAGGAGAGAGGAGACACAAAGGCAGCAACAGATGAATGCATCCCAATGCAGCTGACAGTAGTGTTTATTCATTTCTTTATTTACTTCCTTGAATTTTTCCAAATATTTATAAGCCCCTCATTATGGTCAAGCTACTGCCCATTCTGGTTAGGGGATTCTGGGGGTTGTAGTCCACAAAAGTAACTTTTCCAAGCCATGCTGTAAGGTAGGGTTATAGAACTTTAACCCCTCCAGCTGGTTTGGCCTAGCAGCCCACTCAGCATTTCCAATGCCAAGGGACTATGGAATGTATTGTCCCAAGAACAAGGGGAAAAATAAAGAAAAGCCAGCCAAGAAAAACTCTATATAGATAAGCAGAGATAGCTCCGCACAGCTGTCAAAGCATGCCAAGCTGCAGGAGAACACCTTTAGCAGCAAATGCACTAAGCCAGTAACACTCACCCACTCAGCTTGTAATCTTCCAATGTGGAGGCTCTTTACTCTTTGTTACAAAATATATACAATATTTACAAAGTCCAGATGGCAATCCAGCATATCTAGCTTGCTCCTTCCAGCAGAATCTCCAGCAACATGTACACTTGTTGGCTGGGATTGTGCTACCTTTATACAGACACCCAGCCAATCCTGGCCAACCCTTGCATTGTCTGCACCTGGTGCTCATCAGCATGACCCAGGACAAATTAGCTCGAGTCACATTCCTTTCCACAGGTGCACTTAACAATTAAAGCAATTAAAGCAGCATGACATTTACACTTACATCACAAAGTATTTTTCTTGGGGTTTAGTCCAACCTTTTCTGACATGTATTGTATTGCATTGCATTACATTGTGTTGCATTGCATATGTTGAGGCCATGTTGACTCTCATAAATAGATACTTCCAAACCCTGAATGATACAAGTATGTTCACCCAGGAGTATCTACTGGATACTCTGTGATGAGAAGCACAGGCCTCCCTTTGCATGATGTTTAAAAATGACCCTTAGGCATACAGAACCCTGCTTCTTTGCTGCAATAATCTAGCAGATGCTTCTTGCCACTTCTCTAGCATTCCCTTTGCACCTCAGGAGGCACCAGGAAGGAAATAGTTGGAAACATAGGCCAAGATCCTGCGCGATTCACAACTTTACAAAACCATAGCTACACGTTTGCCTATTGTTACAAATAATGGTTGCAATCCCATATCACAAACCACATTGCATAACTTTATGCATTGTTGTTTGTTGTCGTGTGCCTTCAACTTGCTTCCAACTTATGGCAACCTTAAGGCAGGGGTTTTCTGGGCTTGAGAGTGTGTTATACACCAAAGATCACCCAGTGTTTTCTTTTTGGTTGTAAATTGTGGTATTCTACCTAGTTCTGCATTTTTAGATTCCTACTTATATGCTGTCCACGAGGGCTGTAAATATACTTATTTATACTTGTTATTATATTCTCTGATATCCTTTTTTGTTTATGTTTTTGTTAAGTGCTTTTGTGATTTATACATCTGTGGTTGAGACCCTTCCCTTCTGTATTTGTTTATGGTTACATCCCTGACAGTGAATTGTGACAGTGCACTTTGGCATGCTCTACACAATATCCTCTTGTGCAGTGGGGCTCCCTGTTGCACAGCAAACCACGTAGCGCACAATCACCCCAGAGACGTAGCTACATCTCTACCCCCTCCAGAGAATATGAATCTTGCACATCACCACCATTCATGTTTATATGATCCTGGGTCACTTTACAAAGACATAAAAATGTAGCAGAATGTTAGCCAAAGTCTGGACCAGGAATGAAATGGTATCAAAGATAAAAATTGTGAGCGACAAATTTTGCTGCTTTGTTTTGGCCTTCCGTGTGGATTAACCACTCTTGACCTCCTGGGAACCCAATCACAGCTTCAAATGTGTGATCATAGAGTGACCTCTGGTGTTATAAAGAAGGATGGAATTGATGTAGCCTGCAATCCATGACAATGTCCCCAAAAAAGCAGACAGTGGGCAGGGGGAGGGAGAAAGAGAGAGTTGAATCCACTCTGATCCCTTGTAATCCTGCCAGCTGGGATTTCATGCAAAAGTGACTGCTATTTTCAGCTCTGATTTGACATGAAATTCTTCCCAGTGTAGAGATCCTGATCAGAGGTCTTAAATGGATGGAAGAGACTAGGGCCATTTCTGCACTACCCTGTTATAGTGCTATTATTCCACTTTCAACATCCTATGGAATCCTGGGGTTTGCAGTTTAGGGAGGGGCATCTTTGGCCTCAGTAAACTACAAACCCCAGAATTCCACAGGATGTTGAAAGTGGAATAATAGCACTATAAAAGTGTAGTGCGAAAATGGGGTAGGCCGTGCAAGAAGCAAAGAAAGGGAGAGTTCTTTGGTGGTTAGGACCCTCCAGGGGTGATTTGCATACAGGCATTGTTTGGATCAAAATCCAAGAGCAGGAACATGACTTACTGGGGACCTGGGCCCTTAGGAAGTTTGTATGCTACTACTACTTTGAAGTCATTGTTCCCCACCCCAAAATCATCCAGTGATGTATTTAAGTCTTTAACTCCAAGTCTCAAGTCAAGTCTCAAGTGTCTACCTTTAAGTCTCAAGTCAAGTATCAAGTCAAATCTCAAGTCTGGGAGCCAACTTTATACCCCAACCTGCATTCTAGAATTTCTGGGCAGAGTGGAATAAAGTCAGTTTTAACAATTTGACCAGAGTCAGCCCTCCACATTTGCAATCGTGCCATCTGCAGCTTCGGAAGTGGGGAATAGGATCCTTCTCACTCCCCACTGAGGAAGCTTCAACAGCTTTAGAAGGAAGGACCCTTCCTCCTCAAACCCATTGCCTAACATATTTGCTGTTCCCCGCTGAGAAAGGCACCCTGCACTGTGCAGGTGACTCTTTTCTTTTGCCCTTAGGAAACGTTTTGGAAAGCTCCTCCAATATGTAGCTGGGTCAGGCTGCTGAGCAGACCTCAAGGCCATTACCTAACCTGTTTGCTGTTCCCCTCTGAGAAATGCGCCCACACTTGGGGCTTGAGAGAGATTGTCATGCGACAAGTAGGTCAAAAGAGATGGAAGCATTGTTCAAAGTTGTAAGGTTTCTAGACGAATGTGTTATGTTATTGAATCAAGGGCAGCAAGTCAGTCACTAAAAATATATGAGTCAAGTCGAGTCAGTGCATCATTTATTGCCGTGTCAAGTTGGAGTTGAGTCACTGAAGTGACTTATGTCAGACTTGAGTCCGAGTGAGTTGACTCGAGTCTACATCACTGAAATCATCCTTGGTGATACAGTAGGTCACCAGTTCCATTATAATTGACAAAAACTACTTTGGCATATAGAGTTTGGAGGAGGAGAGGCCAACAAACCAAATCTAGGCACCAGCTGAAGAGGTAGCTGCCAATTGCCTCTTTAAAACATCTAAGCAATTGAGCCAAGAGAGTTGCAAAAGGCCAGTCAAAAAGAAAAAAAAAACTCACCCAGATGGTGATGTTTTGCAAAATACATACCACAGATTGCAGTGCACTTCACTTATTCATGATTACATGAGCAAAAGAAGGGCAATATAATTAATATGTACACACTGGGCCATTCTTATCACACTCTTCTGCTTTTTCTCTTATTTACTCACTCACTCACATACACACAAGTGCAGACCAGTACATATCCCAAATTGAAGTCAATCAAGTTGAACCATCTCATGGAAAGTGCCCCATTTGGCATTCTCTCTGCAGTCATCTTCTCCACTGTAAGTTATGCCAGTTTGACTAGGAATGGGTGGATGGAAAACAAACAAAGAAAACAAAACAGAAAAATGTATTTTTTTTCAAGTTCTATCACTAGGAATGAGAGATTTAATTACCTAGACTCATGTTGATGTCTCAAGGATG
Source organism: Cyclura pinguis (assembly GCA_030412105.1). Taxonomy (NCBI): domain Eukaryota; kingdom Metazoa; phylum Chordata; class Lepidosauria; order Squamata; family Iguanidae; genus Cyclura; species Cyclura pinguis. Next base: position 5,650,802 of record CM059608.1, read on the forward strand.
TATAAGTCCCCCCGACAGAAGTGCTGGACGTTTTGTCCAATGCAAAGCACCCACATTTAGTTTTCAGTTGTAGATGCAGAGTTGTACCTGCGGTGCCATTGTGCATGGTTGCACATGTGCACTGTGCATTGAAGTAGGGCGCACATGGATATGCATGAGCAATTGGTTGTGTGTTCACATGCACATTTGATGTCTTAGTTCAACAAAGGTTGTGTAGCATATTAATGCATAACTCTGCATACAGAAATTTACATATTCTCGGTGGATCTGGGCCCTTATTTCTCTACTAAGGTGTCTGACAATAGTTTCATAGCAAGCTCCCCTCTCTGACTAAGTGTGTCCCGTCTATTTTCTTATTCTTAATCTCCTGCTTCCATGGTGTGCTTGCAATTGCTCTTGTGAGGACTGGGTAGGTATACAGGTAGTCTCAAAATGGAGCTTCCAGTAGTCAGGCTACCAGTGTTGCGGTCCCACTGGCAGATTGAGTGCTATGACTTGAGGCTGCCATCTAAGTTTCTGTACCAACATGGCTGAGCATTCTGTCAACTGACCTGGAAAGCCAATCTCAGCACAGTAGGCCCTATAAAGCCCAGAGTTCTGAGCTTGCTCCTTAGTTAGAGCAACTCTTCTCTGCTTTGGGGAGTCTTTTTAAGGCCATATCCACACTAGATTTCCCCAAAGCCCCCTCCCTAAACTGCAAACCCCAGGATTCCATAGGATGTTGAAAGTAGAATAATAGCACTGTAACAATCTAGTGGGGAAATGGCCTAGGCATCTTCTCTTTTCCTTAAATCTTGGCTTATGCCCATTGGTGACTGGTTGTTACTGCCCTGGCTAGTCCGAGCTTTGGGAATATCCTCTTGATATCATAATTCGGCTTCACTTCTCCATTCCTCTCCACGCGCTTGCAAGGCCGCCGGACAAGCACATAAACAAGCTCTGCTGTTAATTGCCGTAATATTCAAACAACAATAGAGGCAGGCCAGAAATAGCTGACTCGTTGCTTTAGGAGACCTCCAGGCAAGTACTCTAATTAGGTATGCACGCAACCTACAAAAGAGCCTCTGCCCTGCGATGGCAGCTTGATGGGTTAACTATACAATGCCCAAGTACTCTGTGTTTGCATACTGACTACTCTATTGAGAACCGCTACGATAACTCAATCATTCAGATTCTGACCTTTCGGAGGCTTTGTCTCCAACTCCAAATCTATTGTTTTCCCCCAAGTACGGCATAGCCTGCAGTCACATTCTCCTTATAAAAACCCGTGATTCTGAGACCTTCCTCGGATCGCTCCCGAGTTTCATCCCACCTTGCTGCCGCTTTGCTTGGCGAGCCTCCCCTCAGCTCCACGTGTGGAGCTACATCGCACCCAAGCCTCGCTCTCTATTTTTCTGGGCTTCAGGACAGGTGAAGCATCACCCAAACCAGCAATCCCTCTAAAAATCCCTCTACACCACTCCAACCTTTATTTCCTTTAGTTATCTTGTGTGAGTGTGTCGCATATACTGTTTTGCTCGTATTTAATAAAAGATCATTTATTGTTCCAACTTTTGTGTGCTACTTGACTCGACCCGACCCCGTAGACATAGGGTTCAAGATCTCATAACGCTAAGCAGTGTTCTGAGCTAATTTTCCCCACCTTTAGTTGAGCACATTTTGGTGTCCCTCCCAGGACCCCGAGTAAACAGGGTAACATGGTGATACCCATGTCAGAAGGGCACTGAATCCATCCCAGGTTAATTAAAGTTTGAGGACCTGAACCTGTTTTGGGAATGAGGTTGTACACCTCGTGTAGCTCCTTTGAACTTTGGACTGAAATCCAGAATCACTTGATCACACTGAAAGGGGAACCACCAGTTGGCATTTATTCTTCCTGTCTTTCCTATACATCTACCTATCTTGTTCGGGCCCTTCCGGTCTTTGCTGGCCCTCTGGAATGTGTACCTGGATGCTCTGAATCATGCCCCTGCTTTTCTGGGCCCAGATCCTACTTTCACTCTCCCCATGTCTGGAAACCTGAACCGAACAGCCATGTCTGCTTCCCCTTCTCTGTCTCCTCTGCAGGTCATTCTTCTCTGCAGGTCATCCCTGTCTCCATGTTTTATGGCTATAATCCATAAAATTTCCTGAGATCCTCCTAGTGAGCAAATTATTTAACAATAGCATGAAAAAGAAAGCCTTTACCTCAAAAGAAGGAAATGGTGTGAGGATTTCAAAACATAACCAGTCCTATTGCCAGTGATAAAACCACTTCCAAGCCTTATATCTGAGCCAATCACATTTTGTTTTATACTCAATTGCTCACAAAGAAAAGTTGGTGACCCTTCTTCGACCTTACCCAGAGCAGCAATTTTTATCCCACCTCCCCGCCCCCATCTTTCAGGGTGACAAAACTAAGTTGAAACATACATCTGAATTCCCTGACAGCAGTTTGACCCTTGCTTTAGCTGAACTGATTGTGATATCCAACGACAACAATCATTCCTTACGTCGTCAGCAGTAATGCAGAGGGACAACTGCGAGAGGACTGTCACAACATGGGGTGCTATGGACTGGAAAGAGAGGCTCCCTGCTAAGGTGCTTTGGTCTCTCGTGTGCCCCTGGTAAAATGATCTAAGTGGTACTGGCCCTGTGCCACCATCGCCACTTCTTTTTTTTTCCACCTGTAATGTGGAAGGAAATGTATAACAGTATTATGAACATGTCACTGACATCGTTAACATGCATGAGCTGAAACCTCGCTCATTTGCTATTCACAGGGCAGGAGGAAAGGAAGACAATCCTTTTAATTATTGAGCATAAGTGAATTCTCCGCGGTTCCCCAAAAGCCAGTAGGAACTGGACCGTGGTCTTCAGGTTGCTTGTGCATCACTGACCTATTTGTACAGCTGCGTTTCTTCTCTTTGTTTTGTGTTTTCCTTTTGAGTGTTTATCCCAGATCCATCCACAATGTGAATGCAGTGATGGCAAAAGAACGGTGTTGCTAGGTACTTGGACAGCATCCTGAATTCTTGCCATCAAAATGGAAAGGTGGCCACAGCAAGACTAAAAGTCTCAGTGGGATAACATGAAAGTCATAGAGGGGGGAAATGAGGTTGCCATTCTGGCCATAAGAAAAGATACAAAATCCACACTAGCATAGTTGATCAGTCTTTTAATAGGCTAGCCAAAGAGGCACAGAAACGTGTGCACACTTTTGGAGATCCTGAGATCTTTTCATCAGGGAGGACCTGATTTGATGTTGATGTCTGAGCAGATACGTAATGTGTTAACATGGAATGAGGAAAGAAAGGTCTGCAGACATTCCAATGGGCTCTAGAAGAGGGATGGGGAAACTTCAGGTCACAAGCATGTGGTCCCCCAGTTGCTTTTTCTGCCCCATCACCCCCTGCTAGACTGCCTGAAGCCCTGTAACATCCCCTCCCAAAAAACTGGAGGAACTGCTCTTGTTGTTCAATCACCACTCCTGGAGTATCAGATATGTCTAACTCCCTTCAACCCTCTTCCCCCAACTTACGGGGATCCTAAGGCAAATTATCATGGGGCTATGTATGTGAAGCACACAAGGTCACCCAGCGGTGACCCTGAATGGGGAACTGAACTCTGGTCTCCATGGTTGTAATGCAATGCTCAAACCACTAGGTCACACCGGCTCTAAGTTGGACTTACACTAGCCTAAAAGAGCAAGGATATGGCTTAGCAATTGTCTGGGAAAAGTCAGAGAGACAAGAAACTGAAGCCCACCTGGCTACAGCATTGTTGACTTTGACTGTTGACTCCAGAGTTTCAGGCAGGATTCTTTCCTAGCCCTACCTGGAAATCCCTGGTCCTTCCAGTCCAACTAGTCTCTAGGGCTAACCCTGCTTAGCTTTCTGGTCTCAGAAAAGGCTGTATGTGTTTAGGGTTGTAGTTGATGTTATCTCTCTGCCACACTTCCTGTCACTTGTTACATGCACAGATGCTTTTAACTTCTAACACCTGTATCCTTCCCACAAGTCTTCAGGGGGCTGTTCCAGATTCCACTAAACTTCTCCAAAGTTTCAGGAGTCAAGGTGTCTTTTGCGGCATTCCCTCACACAATAAAACAAGGACCCCAGGCTGTAGATATGCTGCAGCACATTTAGCACAGTTGGCTCAAATACATGATTAGGCAGCATGGTGGGATATTGTACAGTGAGATACTGATTTTCTTGTTCGTTGTGAGTCTGTGTTGAGAAGCTGCTTCTCAACACAGTTTTTATGTGAGCCTATGTGTGTATGTACCTTCAAGCTGCGTGTCGACTTACAGTGACCCCATGAATTTCCTAGAGTTTTCTTAGTTAAGGAATACTCAGAGTTGCCAGTTCCTTCCCCTGAAATAGAGCCTACAGGATCTGGTATTCATTGACAGTTTCCCATTTACACATCTTGAAATCCGAGCCAGCGTCACTTTTGAATATGAGTAGATTTATTGAATAACGCCTCTATTCCATTTCTCCAAAATACTCAAGGAAGGTATTATTTTGTTTTTGCTGCTTTATAAAACCCAGAAAATGTCACCTGACAATCAACTATGGCTTCTGCTCTCAAGATGTCGGGGAATTATTTGCTTTCTTTATATGTGGTCTGCTGCAGAGGTAGGGAACCTTTGAGCATCCAGACATTTGGTGCCTGTGACTCACCTCAGCCCCACAGAAGCAGCACAGCCAATAGTAAGAGATTGTAGGAGAAGAACTTTTACAAGAAAATGTGTTTTGTTTTTAGTGTGTCCTCTTGCATTTATTATCTGTTTTAAATCAATGTTGTAAATGCTGTAATTCCATTGATAATTTAATAGTGTTTTACTCACAGTTTCTCGTACATTTTCAACCACATGTGTTTTTATCTGTGGATGTCTGCATTTTGTAAGCTACTTTGAGCCCCAGTTTGGGGAAAAGGGGGAGTATAAATAAAAGGATGGATGAACGGATGGACAGATGGAGTTGTGAGTTGTGTAAGAAAACTTCTGGAGAGCCAACAGGTCTTTCCGCACTACACTGTTACAGTGCAGTTATTCTATTTTCAACATCATGAGGCCAAAGAGCTCTCTTACTGAGATTTCTAAATGCTTGCCCCTCCCTAAACTGCGAAACCCAGGATTCCATAGGATGTTGAAAGGTGAATAATAGCACTATAACAGTGTAGTGTGGAAAGGCCCAAAGTCTCCTCTACCCCTCTGAAAGAAAAACAGCTGCATATAAATATACTAATATCCTCAGGTGGATATTTATACTACACTGGATAGCAGTTGTGGTTAAATTATGAGCAAACACAATGCTAGTCAAGAGCAAAGAATAATTGAACACTGATAGTCCTATTCCAAGTTGCCACTGACTCAGAGGTGGATGATGGCTGCAGAACTGTAGGTCAGTGAACTCACCCCAACCCACTCCAAGTTTTAACAGCTACTTGGCTATAGCTATTTTAAGCTGAACTGGAACTATCCAGGTATTGGACCCCATTTCCAACTTAGGTTCAGCAACTGGATAGCTCCCATACAACCTGGAGCAGCTGTGGCAGAGCTGCCACTAAACAACTGCTTTTAAAACCAAGAGTGGATTCGCCACTCCTCAGTTCTAAAGCTACAGCAGCCTCTATGCCCTGACTGAACTCAACAGGATCTTTGAAAGGCTTTTCTGTCGCCAACTTTGCCTCCAATGCACAATTTATAAGAAGTATTCTTCTTCTGAGTATTCTTTTGTCCTCTTTTTTTTCCTTTTTTTTGGCAGTGGTTTAAATGGCTGCCTTTGGTTTCTCTCTGGAAAAAGAGAAGACTCTTGTTCTAACTAAGAAAGAAGGTCTATTTGTGCATGTGTGTATCCACTGCCACCCCAATCCAAATCTCACCTCAGCTTTGTAAGAGAAGGTCTTGCTTGCCTTTTGCAAAGTACTTGCCATCTCTCTGCTCTGTGCTTTGCAAGATTCACTTGAGATAACAAGCTAGGCCTGCAAGGGAAGGCCTGAAACCACTCCCTAGTAGCTGGACTTCATTTTATCTTCACAAAGTGACAGCTGTGCACAAGTGCATGAAAAATAAAGAAAGGTTAGGTGACTTGAATTCCTCGCAACCACTCCCTAGTTTGTTTATTTGTTTTCTTGCTGAAGAATGGTTTGGTTCAGTCATGGCACATCAGAAAAAAGGAGAGGATGAGGGCAGGAACGCTTCTGCCCCAACGCAATTCACAGCCACCCCAATTAGCGTCAGTTTCTTCTCCGCTTACAAACCTTTCGGCGTAAAGCCAGAGAAATCACCCTGTACATTGCTGTTGTTTCACTCAGGGCCATTTCAGAAAACATCCAATTCACCACTGAACCAGAGAGGGACCTGTGTCCTTCGAAGACATTGCGTCAGGTGTGAAATGTGCCTTTGGTGTTTGCGGGCCTATTTCTGGGCTGAGTGGGACTTTGGCAGTTCAAAGGTGGAGTTCACCTGAGCTGCAAATATTTGACATTCTCAAGGCCGGCCGGCCGGCCCACGTAAAGCCATCACACACTCAAACATCTAGTCTTGTCTGTTCCAGAAAAGTAGCTGCTTAACCACTTGGCAAAAAGAAACCGGGAAAAGAATCTCATGCACCTTAAAAATGAACAAATGCCTTTTGGCACACACACTTTCTTGACAACTGAATAATCCCAACAACTTTTTTTTACCCTCTCCTCTCCGAAACAAAACTCCTATCTCTCCCTCTGATGTATAAAGAAGAAGACATTCTTCAGAATTTCATAAATACTCAAAAGTTCTGGAAACCTTCCCTGTTTCAATAGGTGATTTCATGTAACTTTGATATACATATACTCTTCCACTCAGGTCTGCTATAATAAGGGACTCATCATTTAAGGATACGTATTAACTAAAGCTAAGAATTTACTTCTATGTTATGCTTATATTTTCCAAAAATTCCCCAGAGGAGAAAACTCCAATGATTTGTTTAAATCCCGAAGCCTAAATCCTATTGTCAGTCCTGAGAAGAGTAGAACTGTTAAATCAGTTAGGTTTATCTACATGTTGACTCACCATTCATCAAATGATTGAATGGATCTACTCCTGCTGAAACCAATCAACCGGACACCAGCCTTAGTCTGGGTGGATAAGATGCACAAGTCTTCACGGCAGAAACACAACACTCGTGACACAAATCCGGAAGTAGCAAGAATGAGAAGGTTAGACATAAAGCTTTCAGGACCATGGATAGGTCAGCAGGTGACAGAGACATAGGCCATTTCCACACTAGCCTGTTATAGTGCTATTATCCCACTTTCAACATTCTATGGAATCCTGGGGTTTGCAGTTTAGGGAGGGGCCTCAACATTTTCCTCAAAGGCCCCTCCCTAAACTGCAAACCCCAGGATTCCATAGGATTTTGAAAGTGGAATAATAGCACTATAACAGGCTAGTGCAGAAATGGCCTTGCTCAACAGAAAAATCCCCAGCTTCAACTCAACTCTCGCAGTTCTTGTTGTTGTTGTGTGCCTTCAAGCTGCTTCTGACCTAGGGCGACCTGAAGGCAAACCTATCATGAGGTTTTTGGGCCAGAGAATGTGTGAGATGCCCACGCTTGCCCAGCAGTTTCCATGGCTGAGAAAGAAATTGAACCCTGGTCCAATGCTCAAACCACTCTACCCATCTGGCCCCTAATACCCCCTCCTTACTAAGAGTGAAGGCCCTTTTAAAGTGGCAGCCTTACCACTAGGAGCTGAGTTAGTCTTAGTATTAGCATTACCCAATATTCTGCACCAGCTACTCAGTTTATACTCAGCCTCTCCTGGCCTGACTCCCTCAAACTTGGCAGAAACATCATTCACCTGTGCTCTGATCATTGGCAAAAGGGACCTCCATCTCCTCATTCATCTGTTGCCCAGTAAAGTGGATGGAGGGGGCATTACAATGGTGGCAATTGTCTCACAATTGTGACCAAGTAGTGATCATTATTACGGAACAGTTATGGATGAGTAAATCTAGGTAACTCTTCTGTATTCATAACTTGTTCTTAGGTAAATCTGAATAATTCGATCAAGTTACTCTAGTTAGGACTGTCGATTGGATAACCAGTCCATATGCTCTCAGCCTCAGAGGAAGGCAATGGCCAATCCCCTCATCTTGCCAAGAAAGTCTCCTGATGGATTTGCCTTAGGATCACCATAGGTCAGAAATGACTTTAAGGCACACAACAAGATACAACCACCTGAATCTGCTGTGGTTGCTGGTGTCTGCTGGTGGCAGTTTTAGTCTGAACTTTATCTTCAAAAATAGGTGCAGCACACTGGATAACTCCTTCAAAGTTCAGACTAGTAGCCAGAGCAGAACCACCACCCGACTGACATGGAAGCTACCAGCCACCTATGTCAATATTCTCACAGCCCAGATATTGGGGATCCTTAATTTGTATGTGCATATCCTAAATATTGACCATTCTCATTCATATTCACACTCCATGAGAATATGCAATATTATAAAATCATTGGACCTAGCAGCATATATTCTACATAGGCTCGAGAATGGATATTCCATTGATAATTAAAATACCAAGATGCAACATTGTGCATCACTGGAAGAGTCAGGCTGGATTATCCCAGACTTAAGTGCAATCTCTTAAATGACAGAGACTGTACTCAGCTTGGGGTGAAAGAATATTGAGGCCATAGAAGGAGAATTTATACGGAAGCATGGTGGTTTGGTGAAACTGAGCAGGGAGCCAGATTGAAATGTGTCTTGTATTGAATAATGTCCAAAATCTTGAACAAGATTTCAAATATTCCAAACATTTACATTTTAGTGGCCATTGTTCTTTGCTGAGGCAGAAGAGGGACAGTCAAAGTTGCAGCTAGGAGGCAGGCAAAGTGAGAGCGTTGGCCTTCAAATAAGAATTCTGACACACTCAGCTGAAATTTTCCTTCAGTCTCCAAATTTCTAGCATAGCAGAGAGTGAAACGCTGAAAAACCCTTCTCACCCAGAATGCTTATATTTGCTGGGTTCATATTCCCTTGATCATTTTGATAGCCCCTTTTTTCTGTCTAAATATTCACCAATATCCTTTACTGGTTAATTAGTTGTGAATGTATAACTGGCTCAGTCTCCCAACTCCACCTTACAACCAGCAACTACATTGAGCAACGGAAGTTTGTTCAGCTGCCAATCCAGGTTCAAGAAGGAGGACATTTCCAGCCTCTCCCACCAGCAAGCACGGCTACAAGGAACTGCAACAGAGATCCTGCTTCTAATTGTTGCAGCCCCATTCACCGGGCAGGAGAAGGCTGGAAAGAATATCTTCTTTTTTTCTAATTTTTTTTAATGACAAGATATATATACAAATCAACATAAGATACTAAAACAAATCCGATAACACATAAGTTACAACAATATAAGGGGAAAGAAATATAGGGAAAAGTGGGGAGAATAGGACAGATAAATAGGGAAAGAACCACAACAACAAAGACAATTGAACAAAATGGTTTGACACAAATAATTACAAACACTTAGATACTTCCATCTGGAATGCAGATACTGCCTTAGTAAAATCTCACAATCAGAGAAAATAGTAACCTCTCCGCCCTAAGAAAAGGGAGAATCTTACTTAGCTGCAAGGAAATACCCTTAAAAAAACGTAAACAGCCTCAAGGAATCAATACCAACCATCCAATCACTACCTTGTATTAGAATACAGCTAATTGATTTTAAAACTGTTACCCTTAGTAATTCATCATCTTTATCCTATGTGATCAAATGGTAACCCTGTAAAACATACTTCCCTTAACACTCCAAATTCAAAACAAGCGGTGACTTATCTTCTACTGTTTTTGCCCTCCACTGCCTTAATCACCGGTGAGTATAAATACAGTAAGTAACTATAATAATAATAATACTCTGATCTACTCCAGCACAGAAAAAAGAAACAGTTGAGAAATTAGATTTGAATTAAGATTCCACATGAATGGTTAATTAAGAATACAGATCAACAATGAAAGGCAAATGCAGAAATCTTTTTACTTTATAGAAATGTCGCTAGTGGCTCCCATGCCCTATAAAATTTGCTGTCTGACATATTTCCTAGTCTGTAGGTCATCTTATCCAGTTCTGCAATCTCCATAACCTTTTCTAACCACTCTTCAGTTGTGGGGATAGAAGTCGATTTTCAACGCCTGACAAAAACTATTCTAGCTGCTGCCGTAAGGTGCCACGTTAATCTTCTAATCTGAAAGTTGGGCCTTGGTTCAACTCTCCATATAATATCTTCTTTGGGACCCAATCAGCAACTGAACAGACCTCTTTCACGCGATGTGACTCAGCAGTCACATCGAGTGAAAAAAGTCTGTTCAGCTGTTCATTGGGACTGGGAGGGGAAATTACAACCATGGCCATAGCACTATCATCATGGCTATGTACTGTTAACTGAATATGAATCAGTTACAGATCCATAACTCCAGCTTATGGCCATTTCCGCACTAGACTGTTATAGTGCTATTATTCCACTTTCAACATCCTGTGGAATTCTGGGATTTGTAGTTTGAACGGGCCCAAGAGTTCTCCGGCTGAGAATTCTAAAGGTCCCTCCCTAAACTGCAAACCCCAGGATTCCATAGGATGTTGAAAGTGGAATAATAGCACTATAACCCTGTAGTGCGGAAATGGCCTGTGAATCACTAACTGCAATACCAAATCCCTGCTTGTATTTCTAAATTTTTAAATCATGGCAATGCTTGAAATTTGGGGGTCACGAAAATTTCAACTGGAGGGGACACAACTGTTATGGAAGGAATGCCTTTCTTCTCTTCCTTCCCCCATAAGCTTATACCCCCGGGATCAATGATAACAGGGGTAACGAGTTAAAGTGCACCCGCTCTTGTTAAAGGAGAGAGTAAGAAAACATGTGCGACTTCATGCTCTGTTCTGAATGTGCCCCTCTGATTGAACACACTCCACTGCACAAAACAATCTCAGGGAACATAGACAGGTTTTCTCCTGCAGTACCACAGTTGGCAGGAGAGTCATTTCAACAGATCTGAAAACTGGATTATTTAAGGTAGCAAGAAGGCTGGGTGCTATAAAGGAAGGATGCAAAAGCCAAAACAGAAAATTGACCGTTCTGGTTCCACGCTCCTAGGGAGAGCAGATCTTTTTTTAAAAAAAAAGAATCCTTTTTTTATCTCAGCTCTGGCAAGCAACAATGCCTGATGTTTCAGAACAAAGCCAAGAAAAATAAAATCTGTAATACACCAAGCCAACTGTTCCGTGCTGTTGTTTGAAGAGTTGCTGGACAATGTATGGGGGGAAGGGACCTTTCCTAATGCCTGAGGCCACTGTGTTTAGGAAACAGACCTTAGAAGCAAAATCTCAGTGGAGAGACACAAATTAGACTTCTTCACAGTTCAGGGGTCTTTCAATGAGTGGGCATGGATGGGCAGCACAGAAGGAAAAACAGACCAGCTGAGGAATACAGAGGTCTGCAGAACTTGGACGAAAGACCAATTCACGCCACAGGCCCAGTTCCTATCATCTTGGCTCCTGCAAACATCAGAATTTGGAATGCTAAATGGGTCTAAATGTAAGGTATGGACTGTGGCAGTGTAAAACAATGGCTGGAATCCCAGGACGCTGCATTTTGAGAGCCAGGGTGGTTTACTGGCTTGCTGTGATGTAGACTCGAGTCAATTGACTTGGACTCAAGCCTGACTTAAGTCACTCAGTGACTCGACTCGGACTCGACTCCGCAATAAATGATGGACTGACTCAATTCGACTCAAGACTTGTATATTTTTAGTGACTGACTGGCTTCCCTTGGTTCAGTAACATTCATCCAGAAACCTTACAACTTTGAACAACGTTTCCATTTCTTTTTGCCTATTGGTCACATGACAATCTGTCTCAAGCTCAAAGCACAGGCACATTTCTCAAAGGGGAACAGCAAATGTGTTAGGCAACAGACTTGAGGAGGAAGGATCCTTCCTTCTAAAGCTTTTGAAGCTTCAGTAATGGGGAATAAGAAGGATCCTATTCCCCACTTCTGAAAAATCCTCCAGCTTCGGACATAGAAAGTAAGAAGGATCCTATTCCCCACTTCCAAACCTGCAGATCGAAAAATCGTAGAGGGCCTACTCTGCTTAAATTGTTAAAACTGACTTTATTTGACTTTATTTATTTGTCCAGAATTTCTGGAACATAGGTTGGGGTATAAAGTTGGCTCCCAGACTTGAGACTTGAAATTATCTTCAAGAACTTGAGACCTGACTTGAGACTTGGGCCATTTCCGCACTAGCTTGTTATAGCACTATGATTCCACTTTCAACATCCTATGGAATCCTGGGGTTTGCAGTTTCAGGAGGGGCCACCAAGTACAACCAGCAGCTTTGAAAGACAGCTAGATACAGGTATATCTCAGTTAACACAGCTGATGTGTTTCTGGTGCATCAGTCCAAGACTCCTTCAGCACATGAAACAACTTCCTTTGATTTTATTATATTCAATAAATATAATTCTGATATCATTTCAAAATTCATTTTGAATATTTTTTGAATTTCGTCATGTATTTCTTTCCAAAATTTCTTCACCTTTTTACAAGTCCACCACATAGGATGAAATGTTCCCTCTTTTTCTCCGCACTTCTAGCATTTCGAATTTCCAGTCATGAAAGAAAATCAAAAGAAAAGAATATCCAAACTTTATAAATTGTCATTACAAAGAGAAATGGAACAAGAAGAAATTAAAGAAACAATGGTGAGATGGTCACAAAATATAGGACACTCAATAAATATTGAGAGTTAGAGAATGGTATGGAAAACAGATTTAAGATTTACATTAATTTTAAGAGAAAACCATTATAAACTGTTGGTAGATGGTATATGACACCAGCAAGATTACAAAAAATTACAAAGAATGAAATCACGGAACAATTTCATCGCAACTACCTACTTGGAATGCTAGGTCTATATCACATGCTCAGATTTTGGTTAGCATCTGATAATGGCCCACAGGGAATAAAGCAGATGTACTCCAGGGCATTCACCAGTCATCCTCCAATATTTTTTCCAATGCTGCTCCTCTAGAGCAGGAAGATTTTTTTTTCTAGCAGCCAACACTCCGCATGTGATCATATGTTACTGGCACCACGTCCTGGCACAACCAGTGAATCTCAGAAAAAGAGAGAAAAAGCTGTCAACAGAGCAATGGGTGGTTTCAGTTTTGTGGACCTGATGTCTTAGACTGTGGTCTGAAATCCGTTAGTCGGCCACAAAATATTTCCAGATGGGTCTCAGCATCATGTCACACCCAATAGCTCCTATAAGGAAGAAGGAGGCAAAAATCTGTCATTCCTAGGATAAGAGCTGCCACATTAAACTGGAGGAGTTGCTGGGAGAGATGATGGGAAACAAGTAAAAATCATTTAGGAAACAGTATAAAATAAAAATCTATTCTCTTAGAATCTCCTCTTTTCCCTCTGATTTGCAGAATGGTAGGATGGCTTGTGATGTACACAAATGTGTGTACTTCACTTAAGGGAAACTGAATTGTGGATTGCACTGATAACAAGAAAACCAGCACGGCAAAGAATATAGTCATTTCTGAGGGTGGTTTGCTATCAATATAAAATGTCAGTTAGGTGTCTGCAGGTACATGCCTTCAACTTGCCTGTGGACTTAACGGCAACTCTCTGAATTTCATAGGGTTTTCTTAGGCGAGGAATACTTTGCCTTTCCCTTCCTCAGAAATATAGCCTACAGCATCTGGTATTCCTTGAGGCTGGATGGCCATCTGTCAAAGGGAGTGCTTTGATGTGTGTTCCTGCATGGCAGGGGGTTGGATTGGATGGCCCCTGGGGTCTCTTCCAACTCTATGATCCTATGGTGTCCCACCCAAGTACTAATCAGAGCTGACCCCATTTAGCTTCCAGGATCAGATGGGATCTGGTGCCTTTAGGTTATTTAGGCCCAACGTATCAGTTACCACAAGCAAATGATGCTAAAATTTTGCCTCTACCTGCTGCCATGTTGTGACTGGTGGGCCCTAGTCACCTTCAGATGTCTTGAGAAATTCCTGAGGGTAGAAAATTTCAAGTATCTGCTCCAGTTCAAATCCTCTTCCCCACACACATAGCTCAAATCTTGACTTGGCCAGAAGCTGTTACACTGTTAGCTGACTCATTTAGAAAGACAAAGGGCTTGGAGAATTACTTCAGCAGCCTCATTCATTATGTGATTTAACCCACAAGTTAGTTATTGTCAGTAAAGATCCAAGACAATTATAAGATTTAGGTTTCTTCTACACTACATAGGCCCTTTTTGCACGGCATTTGCCATGCGAAAGGGCACCTGGAGCGTCGCGCGATTGTGAGGAGCCATCTGCACTACGCACTCACAATCACGCAACGCTCCAGGGTAGGGCAGGCACCATTGGTGCACTTTTTCATTTTTGGCTTTCAGCCAAAAATGGTGCGCGATCGCGCCTTGCTCCAGGGCTTCGCATACACTTGCCGTGTGTGTGGAGCATCTGGAGCCGCAGCAGTCGCGCTTCCTGCCCCAGCACAGCCTGGGAAACTCCCAGGCTGCACTGCGGAAGGAAGGAAGAGGCAGGGCTCTCACGCTACCTGCTCGGGAGTAGGCAGCTCGTGTGGAGCGGAAGCAGCGGGGACGCAAGAGCCTCTTGCTGGAGGCTGCTTGCGCGATCCCTGCACCCCAGCGCTGAAAAAAGGTAAGCTGCAGAAAGGGCCATAGTTGTAGCACTTTGATTCCACTTTAGCTGCCGTGGTCCCTCTTATGGAATCCCAGGATCTGCTGTTTGACGATGTATTTAGAATTCTCTACTGGACAGCTCTAGTGCTTCTCCAAACTACAAATCCCAGGATTCTACTAGACTCCCATGGCAAATAAAGTAGAATTGCTTGCTAATCTTCTACAATTTTTTAAATTCTTTTTTTGAGGTGGAAAAATCCCACCCTGAAACTCCTTCCACCGTGCCAGGCAGGGAGAAGCAGCACAGCCCTGCCCAAGTCTCACCTTCAAAGTGGGCCGGGCTCAGCTCTGAAGAGACAAGTGGCTCCTCCTTGCATGCATGCCACTGTGACCTTGTGAGAGAGAGGAGAATTGGGGCCTTTTCCCATCATTATTCCCTTTTTTGTGTGTACTCCCAAATGTCTTGTGTGAACCCCGAGGGTGCCCGTACCCCAGGTTGGGAACCACCGTTTCCATAGGTGTAATGGTTCCTCTGATTGGTACTGACAACAATTTGGGCCGTTCCCTCCTTACTTCACTTCCCCGTAGGCACCAAGGTTGCAAAACAGCAAATTGGAGAAAGAAGATTCTTTTGCTACCCACTGCAAGACTTTGAACATAGGGTGGGGGGTGTATAGCAAAGAGTGAAACATGTAACAAGCAGCTATTTGCGATGGATCCAAAAGGGGTTTTTTGAAAGGGGATTCCCCCCGATCGCTTCTCTTTCCCACCCCTGTTTAACAGAAGCAAATTGACCTCGCTTCTTTTCCGTTGCAATCACAGATGAGTTTGTGAAGTCCTTAAAGAGGAAGCAAACGCAAGGTGTTACTTTCGCCCTCCAGGTGCCCAGCTGCAATCTCTCCATGTACATCTGCTTGCTGCTCTCACTATACATGACAGCAAAGGTCGAGGATTAAAAATCAGTTTATCATTTTGTTGGGAAATAATGGGGTTGGGGCGAGAGACGATGTGGAGCAAAACAGGATCACGGCACTCAGAATCTACACCACATCTATGAGGCAATGAACATTAGAAACAAGGCACAGGGAAATTTATGCAGTAGGTGGAAACACAGCTATCCTACAGCAGGACACATGACAATGTGGGAAAACAGAAAGGCCAAAATGACAGAATAATAGAGCTGGGAGGGGTAACAAGGGCCACGTAGCTCACCCCTCTGCTATGCAGGAATATACAACTACGGTACTCCTGGAATTTGCCTATCCAACCTCAGTTTAAAGTCCTCTAAAAAAGGGGAGTACACAACCATCACACTTGGGGTAGTCTACTCCACTGTCCAACAGTTCTTACAGTCAAAATATTCGTCCTAATATTCAAATAGATCTCTCTTCTTGTCATTTGAATGCATTGACTTGTATTCTAGTCTCTGGTAGCAGAAAACAAACTGAAAGCCCTTCAGATATTTAAATGCAGCTCTCATGTCCCCTCTCAGTCATCTCTTCTCCAAGCTAAATATACCCAGCTCCCTAAGCTGTTCCTCGTAAAGCTTGGCTTCCTTCCTCTTGCTTGCCTTCCTCTGGACACATTCCAGCTTGTCGATATCCTTCTTGAACTGTGACGCCCAGAAGTGGACACACTATTCCAGGTGGGGTCTGACCAAAGCAGAACAGGGTAGCATTACAACTTCCTTGGTCCTTCTTGGTGTCACAGGCATGCATCAGTTCCCCTACAGAAGCAGCGGGACATTTTTGGCTGCATTCAGTTCAAGATTTTAGAATCAGAGACGCACATGTGATGCAATAGTAGCTGCGCATGCAGATACATGTCCATATTCAGTTAGGCATCAGTGGCACATTTGAGAGTGCACTCAGTTTCACTACTCCCCATTCCATACAAGGGTCACACGGCACAATCAATGTGCAACCCCACATACAAAGGCTAAACCCACACAAAACTGATGTAAGATCTCAGCCAAATATACCTGATGTAGACAGTGCTGAAGCAAAATGGAATTAAAAGTTTGGCCAGGTCTATCATGAGCCAAGTGAATCCTATGGCGTCGGGTGGCAGACTGAGATGAAAAGTGGAGCAGGGAAGGTTCAGTATATCCATAGTACTTGATTGTCACCTGTTCTCCCCTATCAATTTACCTTTTGACACCTTCTATAAAAGATAAAGTCGATGTGACATCAGTACAGTTTTGATTGGGTCTCTCCGGGTTTTATTTTCTTATGTGGAATGTGGAATTCTGGGGTTTGTAGTTCACTGAGGCCAAAGAGCTGTCTGGCTGAGAATTCTAAATGCCCCTCCCCAAACCCCAGGATTCCATAGGATGTTGAAAGTGTAATAATAGCACTATAACAGCGTAGTGTGGAAAGGTCCAAAGCCACATAGCAAGTCAGAGCTTTGAAACGTCAGTCTGGGAACTGCTGGTTAGTCCCAGTTTGAGTAGACTTATTGACACAGTTTTGGCCAGTGAATCAATACAGTGGTGTAGATAAATCCAGCTGGTAGAATGGTTCTAGCCCAACTTTGAACTAGGAGTAGGACTATGCCTAAGATTTGAACCATAAATTGGCTCTATAAATGTTAAAACTGCTACCTGAAAGTTAGCATTAATGCAACAACTGTTAATTGCTTTAGTGAGAATTATGAAATGCATTTGTGGTGTCAGCATTCAGGTCAGATTAACAAGAAGATAGTTTCAAATTTCAAATATATCTGCCAAAATCCTTCATTGTCAGTGTAACAGCAATGGAACTCCACCATCATAGTTACATCTGAAATGTCACCCCCCCCCCCCCAACTACCTACACTGGCAGGACCACAGCTGAACGATTTCTGTGGTGCTGGCAACTGGGATGATGAAAAATGACATCTTCCTCACTCACTTGTTCACTAGCACATTGAGACCAGGCAACTGGAGAGACCCCGCAGGGTTCCACCTCATACGCTTGTCTCAAGGTATCCTGCACATCCAGGAGAGCACAACAGATACTCTTCCTGGTGTCACAATGCCCGGTGCCTTGGAAATGCTTTGGTCAAGGTGCTACCTTAAAAGTAGGATGGGGGGGTCACATTTAGTCACCAATGCCTGTAAATGTGAATCCGCAGCAGTTACAAGACTGTAAATTCAGTTTATGATCTTGTAACTGTGGCACAGGACACCAGCAATTAAAATTACTAAAAATGGGCCAAATGTCCCACCCCAAAGCAATAGGAAATGTTAACTGCTATTCAAATGCTCACATTGTTGACATTGCAGCTATTAAATTATCTACTTTTTAAAGTGGTTGTTAAAACAAGCAGCACATTAGAGGTAACAAATTAATTTTAATTGAATCACTTCCCAGTTTTGCTGCAGGTGAAGGATCTGTTCCTCCCACTGATGGAACATTCTCCATCTGTCTTTACCCTAAAATGAAACAGAGGGGCAAAAATTGCTCATTCCCTCCACCAAGCCATCCATCCATTCCCCTGTCCAGTATCTGCAAAGACATACTCGTGGTCTGGCCAAAAACATCCGCCTGTGTTGTTATGTGTCAAATTGTCTCCATCCCCAGACACAAGGCAATGCCAGCTGAAAGTATTATGTAGCCTTCAGTGGAGGGAACAGCACAGACGCTCTCAGGCACAGAGTTTGGCTGAAGACTCCAGATGGCACTGGTCATTTCATCATACTGTGAAAAATATTAAAGACCTCAGATGGCCTGCTGATTGTCTGAGAATTCAAAAGACAACTTTCCTTTTAACACATTTGGCACCCCTAAATCAACACATAAAATGCCCTTTGCTCTTCCATGTGGCGATAGTAATTTTTTTGCTCTCTCTGCCCAATAATATCATACTGGTTCATGTCAAAGGGGGTAGTTTTGTCTTCTTCAAAGCACACACAACTTTCCCAAGTTCTCCACCTATTAATTTGCAAGAAAAAGTGGCCATGGCATACCGTCAGGGTGAGCCCAACACTTTTTGCTGACTGAGGCAGAGCAGCAAAGGACAGCCAGCAACCACTTTCCCCACCAAAGTCAAGGGGTGCAGTGCCCAAAGCCACCCGTATTATTTTGAGACAAGAGGCAGAAAGTGTTATCACCACCTGCCTTCATCGCTGGCAATAGAAATAACAACAATCACAAATTAAACAGCTAAATATTTACTCCAGTTTATCCTCCCAGTAACTCTGGTAGATTAAGCCTGATTTCACTTGTTGCTCAGTGAGCACTAGGGCTGTGTTGGAATTTGAACCCTGGTCTTCTTAACCCAAGTCCAACATTCCATGGCCATTTCCGCCCTATACTGTTATAGTGCTATTATTCCACATTCAACTTCCCATGGAATCCTGGGGTTTGCAGTTTAGGGAGGGGCATTTAGGATTCTCAGCCAGAGAGTTCTTTGAAGGACCCGTGGTGACACAGTAGTCAAAGGCTGGTACTGCAGCCACAAGGTTGTGAGTTCAATTTTGCTGGGCTCCAGGTTGACTTAGCCTTCCATCCTTCCACAGGTCAGTAAAATGAGTACCCAGCTTGTTGGGGGCAATTAGCTAACACATTATAAACTGCTTAGAGAGCGTCTAGCTGATATAGTCTAGCTGGTACAGCTGATGTCTAACTGGTATAGAAATACACATGGTATTGCTATTGCTATTTGGCCTCAGTAAACTACAAACCCCAGAATTCCACAGGAGGTTCAAAGTGGAATAATAGCACTATAACAGTGCAGAGCAGAAATAGCCTATCTTCATTCATATATTCCTTCTATATTACCCTGCCAGGTAACAGCATCTATAGAAGAAATCCAGCCAACGTTGCATTTTAGAAGGCACTGTCCATCACTAGCCAGGCTCCGCCCCCTCATGGCTCCACCCACAAGTATCAAGTTTCCATTCAAGCTCCTCCCCCTTCACAAAGCTTCTCCTCCCCTCCCCATCCCACCTCAGCCCGATATGGTCTTTCACTGGCCTGCCAGTTGCACCTCTGCCCCCGTGGTCTTTCCCATCTATGCAGTCCTTGTGAACTCCGTTGCTGGCAACCTTCAAGACTGATGACCTGTAGACAAAGCAGATGGCACTGGGGGAGCATTTATGTCTGTCCCCAGAGCTTGATGGTATTACGTTGCTGGACTACAACTCCCATCATCCCCATCCAACATGACCACTGGCTAGGATGAGCCATAATCCAGAAGGGGGGGAAAAAAAACCCCAACGTTCTCAAGCTTGGTCTCAGCTTCCCCAGGGGCTCAGATTTCTGAGTGGGAGAAGGAAAGGTTAAGGAAAGACCAAATCACACAGAGAGAAACACACAGCCCATTTGTGACACCCAGACTCACGCTGGGAGAGGGAGAGGGACTCTCTCAAGCAATATGTATACACACATACACACACACACACACAGAGCATTACAAAAAGTAGGTTTTGTGCCAGCCTCATCAGTGTGGCAGGGTAATAAGGTCAATGTGAAAACAACTGGAAGGCACATTTCCCAGTAAACATGCACCGAGTGCAAACAGCCCGACCTTATGTTGTAGAATCCAAACCCATCGAGTCAATTGCCAGAAAACATGACATGACCTTTCAGATTCAGTGAGCATCAGCTCCGGGAGCAAGCTGCCGTGCTCTTTTCCATTTCACTGCTGCCCCCGAGGGCCTCAAGTCACCGGAAATAATAGCTCAGGCCTCTAAATCTGCACTCCTTTAATGAAAAAAATATATATATACACATGGCATCCAGTTTGACCCTGGTGCCAGATACTTTTTCCTGTATGCTTAGCTCAATTTCTTTAAACTTAACAACCTTCTTGCTTGCTTTATTTATATATTTCACACAGACACACACACTCTTGCCTTTTCTTGTATATCCGCCACGTATTTCAAGAGTTCTTTTTTCCCTCTCCTGCTTTTGATTCTTCCCCTCTCTACCCTTCCTTCTTTTTATAGTTGAAATGTGTCAAAAGCATCAAGAATGTCTTATGCTGAATGAAAAGCATTGGTGAAAATGAACAGCTTATCGCCCGGTGTGAAATACCTACGAATATTAGAAGCTACCGAAAGCTCGGTCAGATCAAGGGGTCCATCTTGCCTTATTTTATCTGTTCTGACTGGCAGCATCTCTCCGAGAATTTGGTCAGTGAGATGTCCTTTGCAGAAACTGTTATTTAAGATCTTTTAAATGGATAGAATTAGACGGGGCAGGAATTATGAGGTTCTCTGGATATTGTTGGATTGGAACTCCCAGCATTCCTCCCCATTGCTAATGCTGGCAGGGCCACTGGGAGTTGCAATCCAAGAATGTCTGGAAATCTGCAGGATTCTCGTTCCTGAGGGAGGGCATGACAATGGGAATAGCTCACAACAACAACAACTATTATTTCTTATTCGCCTCTCGCTATGGGGAACAACAGATTAAAACAGAGCAACCAATAGACATACAGCACAGTTTAAAATACCAATACCTATTAAAATACACAATCAATTAAATGAGGATAACATCAGCTTTAAAAAGATGCATATTAAAAACAGTTAATTCATAATTTAAACATTTGTGATTTAAAAACCAGCTGCAGAGGCCTGCCAGAAGAGATTGGTTGTTAACGCTGTTTTAAATGCAAGTCGTGTACTCTCCTGCTTTTGATTCTTCCCCTCTCTACCCAGCGGGTCTCTTAAGGCAGGTTATTCCACCATTTGTGGGGCGGCTGATGAAAAAGTCCTTTGGTTAACAGCGCTATTATTCCACTTTCAACCTCCTGTGGAATTCTGGAGTTTGTAGTTTACTTGAAGCCAAAGAGCCCCCTGGCTGAGAATTCTAAAGGCGCCTCCCTAAACTGCAAACCCCAGGATTCCATAGGATGCTGAAAGTGGAATGATAGCACTATAACAGTGTAGTGTGGAAATGGTCTCAGTCTATAGCACTTCTCCCTTTGCATTATGACAAATGAGACATGGTAGTTTCTGCACCCAGAAGGCTCCCCAAAATAACAATTCAGCAGACAGGCCCTGTGTCGTTAACCCAACAAGCTACAAATACTATCAGTTGGTAATACGTATCAGCAGTCAAAGTTTAGAGAGGGATGAGAGCTGAATTTTAGAACAAGAGCACACTGTTCTCTAGACACACTGAGGCAACTGAGCAGATTCTGGAAGTAGTAGCACCTCCCAGCTGTTTCTCCTGCCTTCTTTTTGTGCTGCAGGAAAAAGAGTCACGAATGGCACACAACTAGCACCGTGTGAACCGTACCCAAATCCTGTGAGTCTTTTGGCTGGATATGAACTCTCTTCCACTCTTCCATCCTCCAGATGGACTGGGATGCTCCTCCTTTTTTCTACCTACAGAGATTTTCCCACGGAATTTCATTATTATTTTATCTGTTTCACTGAGAAGAACAGTGAAGCTGAACCAATCAAGTAGGAACTTACGGCCTTTTGTGCTGTAAAAAAGTATGCTAAAAGTTGTGCCTCCCTCTTTGATAAGGAGGAGAACCTGAATTTAAATGCAGCAAGGAAAAATATCTGTTTATCAGAATTGTAGGCTGATGGGTTGGCCTGACAGTTCCCACTGAAGCAGTTTATTGGGGGATGGCAAGTGGGGGAAGAAGTATTAGACTGTAAAGTCATAAACAGACTCCGGTTTGTTTCTGCAGCAACTGAAGTGTCTGGCAATCAGGCAGCAGTAATTTGCCCCTTCAAGCACTGAAATACGTCCACTCTGTTCTAAATATGTTTAATTTTTGCACATGTTTTTCATCAACACAACAACGCCCACCTGGGCAGAGCACAGACTAAGCAGCATGCATATGACAGATAGATTTTTGAAAAGAAATCTCTCTCCCTCTCTCTCCCCACCTCCCTCCTTCCCTTCCTCCCTGTGTTTATTCAGAAGTTAAAACCCGTTCCATTCAAAGGGGCCTAATCTCTGAAAAGCGTACCCAGAAGTAAAGGATATAAAAGGAGATTGAAGAGTAATTGTCAGAGAACACCGGGCCTGGCCTTTATCCCACAACATTTTGTGAAAAGAGATGCTATGTTCTGGCACCTCATCTGCTGTACCTTATAAAGGGGAGTACCACCAGGTTTAGAAATTAGAAATCTCAATGGGAAGGAGGGAGGACAGTACAGAGGAGAATAAAAGCAACCATCTCAGTGGGAAAGCACTGATGAGTGTGTCATTGCATGCCTATTTATGGAAAATTTCAAAAGCACTGTGAAGCATTTACATCAATTCATGCATAGTTTTCACTGACCAGTGGATCTTTCCATCTGTTGGTGGATTCTCCAGATTCTTGTGCTGTCCATGAGCCTGACTGAGTTTTAGATCTCGGGGAGAGGGCTTTCCCGTGGTCCCACCACCATCACAGTCTGTGGAACTCCCTTCCACAGGATGTTCAGCTGGCTTCCTCCAGGTTGTCTTCCTGCCAGCAGGTAAAGACATTTTTTTTTTAATTTAGGCAGGCCTTTGGTTTTTAACATGCTGCTGCAGATGGAACTTTTCATAGGGGATGTTCTGTCTGAATTCTAAATATGTTTTTTAAATGTTTTATATTTTTTTTAAAAAAAACAGAATTTGGTTTAATTTTTTTTTAACACGCATTAATAGTTTTTTTTTAATTGTACTTTCTTTTAAATGGTTGTGAGCCACCTTGAATCCACTGCTGGGAGAAAGGTGGGATGTGAATTAAAAGAAGGAAGGGAGAAAAGAAAGAAGGGAAGAGGGAAGGAAGGAAGGAAAATAAATCCAGCCATACACGGTATCCATTCTGTCAGAACATCAAAATATCATGTCATGGATAACTTGCACTCCACCAATTTCACTCAGAGTTAAACAACAACGTTTATTGTAGCAAAGCAAGCAACATAGCAACCTTCTTTCAAAGTTGCTGAGACTAAAGCACACGTGGTGGTTACAGCTTTTATACCTTTCCGTACGAATTAAGGCAGACAAAGTTGTGATTGGAAAGGATCATAAAGTTGACATCACCTCACCAACCTAGACGTTTTCCTTGACCCTCAGTTGCTTACAGATCTTTCATCCTGAAGGCTGGAACAAGTTCCTCCCTTCTTATCCTTGAGCATTTCCATTTCTCATAACACCTTTCAATACTTCCATCTCCCCCGCAATCTTCTCTCCATTGACCAGATATGCTGTAGCAGCGAGCAATAAAGCAATTAATCACTTGATAACCCAGAACACGCTACAGGCTTCAACTGGATACACAGCTGAAATCAACCATTGGCAACTAATACTTTATAGTGCTTTACTGACTCTAGCAATGCCTAAGCTAGTTGATCTATTCTAATACCATCCAACAGATATTTATGACAGGATCCAGGCATCCTGATACAAAATTCCAATGTCAATTGAATTTCTTTCACATTTTCACAACACTCCTAAACACAACCTGCCACAGACCCCTAAACCTTGCCTGCAGTGTGGTAGAAAACAGTATCCCAAGGAAAACACTGAAGTATCAGCTTCCAGTCTAGTCAACATCTGTGCACGGGAAGGAAAAGACTGGTTTGTCACTTTAGGTGGAAAAACCTCAGGGATCAGATGTGGGATATTTGTTGCTGCTGTTGTTTTACATGGAAATTCAATTTATTTCATTTTTGAACCTTTCTAGTGTACTGGATACAAGTTATGGACATCTGTGTATACCGTACAGCATCAGTGGGAACGGTTAGGACTATGACCATTTCCGCACTAGACTGTTATAGCGCTCTCATTCCGCTTTCAACCTCCTATGGAATCCTGGGGTTTGCAGTTTAGGGAGGGGCCAGCGGAATGAGAACGAAAGCAGAATGAGAGCGCTATAACAGTCTAGTGCGGAAATGGCCTATGAGCCATGTTCGAGCTGTCAAGACCCTGGGTAGCTGCAGGTCCCTCAAACCCCCTTGTGAAAAATGGAAAATCCACCCCGAAATGGAGAATCACATCTCAGAAGCCTCCAGGTGATATAATTTTCCATTCTAAGGTAATTCTGCTGGATGCACCAAGTGTATACCCTGTATACTCAAACCTTTGAGACCATCAGACAGGGTATCTCAATAGGGGAATGGACTCATGATAGACTACTGTGACTCTTCCTCCTTGCCCATTAGATTTTGCCCTCTGTTGCACCAAGAAACCTAGTGGGCGTACCACTTCTGCCCTCTAAATGAGGAGGGGTGGATTTGCAATACATCCTCATTAAGCCCTTGTTCAAAGCACCAGACTTCCACAAAACTAGAGTTAGGAATTCAAAAAAGACCCCCAAACCCTGAACTCTAGCAGTGCGTTAAACTGCATTATGCAAGAGATGATTAGGCAAAAAAGTAGCCAAGATGAACTAAGTGGGAGACGGTCACTCAGCAGGGCTAGAACTAAAAACTGCATCAGAGTAGATGTCAGCCGTGCATATTTTGCTACCACCAACTGACTTCAGTCCTCTGTAACCAGAAGTCAGCAAAAATTTAAGGTATGCAACTGGGTTTCAGCAATCCCCCAGACTTTAACTACAAGACAACTCGTGTGTATTTGTAACCGAAGCATATATATACATATATATATATATATAGCTCTTGGGAGAGCAGAGCATTTTTGGAACTCATGAGAGAGGATGACCCCTTTGAATGTTTTTTTCCCCTGCACATCAAAACAGTGACAGGCTTCCCCCACTTATGTAACAGGTTAGGGACCAGAGCATTGTCAGAAAATGGAAATGACCAAAATGCAGAACTCATGAACATGAAGGACTTATGGAAGTTTCTCTTGGGACTGACCACACACTTACGATGATTGTAAAGTCTTTCAAGTGGCTTGGTGCCTCCTCCCTCTTCCCGAGCTCACTTTCCAAGCAGCACATGTGTGGTGGGCACGGCAAACTGATAGAAGCCTGCTCTTTCAATGCTTGCAATACAGAGAGGTTCCATTACTTTGACCAGGGATCTGCTCTTTCCATGGCCAAGACTTGGAACTATACATGCATGTGAACAGTCCCAAGCAAGCCTCTGTAGGCAAGAAGAACTGATGAAAAAGCAGACATCACATCAAATTAATGGAGTTTTTCCTTAATCTGGAAGCATTGACAGAGTTAGCTGTCCGATCAGAAGGTGGGGGCTTCCTAAATTGCCATCATGTCAGTGAATTACAATGGCTCAAGTTGGACTTATTCCATTACATCTCACTTTTTGGGTCATTGCAACAGTAGGAATTCACAACTGACCACACAACCACCACATAAACACCTTTTCTCAGAGGCAGCACCCAAATCTGGCCATTTCCTGGTCAGCAGAGAACAGAGGGAGGCACAGGCAAGCCCCCAGCTATGTTCCTATTGCTCAGGGGTAGGCAAAGTGGAGCCCAAAGACTCACGGGGTCCCACACCGATTTCAAAAAATGGAAAAAAATGCCCCTCTTCAAATGTCCTGTAGTGGATTTAGGGGACCATTTTTGTCACGTTTTTGGAGGGTGGGTCATTTTAGGCCCAGGAGAGAACATTTTTTAAAAAAAGGAAGTAAGACAGAAGTTACTTCGAATCACATCTCGTTTTAAGAAGACATTTCTTCTTGGTCCCCAAAGATGCCTTTCGCTGTATGCTCCTCTCTAGGAAAACAGTGGGATGCATGTCTGCTGCATCTCCCCAGAAAATGGCCAGGTTCAGGGGTCTGTCATTGAGAAAAGGTGGCTTGGGGAAGGTGTTGATGGCAGACTATCATAACTGCCTTTCATAGCTATGGCCATTTCCACACTACACTGTCATAGTGCTATTATTCCACTTGAACATCCTATGGAATCCTGGCCTTTGCAGTCTAGGGAAGGGCATTTAGAATTCTCATCCAGAGAGCTCTTTGGCCTCAGTGGTGGTGTGCCCCTTTCAAGTCATTTCTGGCAGCCATAAGGCAAACTTATCATGGGGTTTTCTGGGGCTGAGAGTATGATCACCCATCGAGTTTCCAAGCAGGGAATCAAACGCTGGTCTCCAAGGTCATAGTCCAATGCGCAAAACATCGCACCACCCTCGTTTTCACCAGGAAATTTTAGATGATGTGATTTTTCTGACCATGTAGTTCAGCTCTGAATTCATCAACAGGAGGAGGTGGTGGACCAAGATGACAAGAGTAGAACAAAGTCAGATTGTTCAGAGGAGGACTATGCCACTTTTCAGTCCCAAATCAGCATCCAAAGCTCCAAGAAACATGTCCTTTCCTTGATTATGCAACCAGCGCTTTTCTCAGCGCAGAAATCTCAGTTACCCAGACAGTGTGCTTTGAACTTTATGCTTTCATCACAATATGTATATTTTATCTTCAATTTTAAGGGGAAAGGTAAAACCTTTCTTATACTTCATGCAGTTCCCTTTTTCCTTGTGGCTATTTTATGATTTATTTATTAACATTTTTTATAGCCTGGCCTATATTCAAAGATCTCAGGGCAGGATGTGGGCAATAAAGAAGCTGTAGATGACTTAAAACTGTTCTGAAAACAATTTTGGGTGGCTCAGATCATTTAAATCAGTTTACGACAAGTTAAAACAAGTTAAAGCGGTATACTGTTCACTATATATTAGAACAGAAATCCACAATTGTTCAAGCTATGATCCCCGAGTCTGAAATGTCTATTGGAAAGCTACATTTCAATTTGCTGCCAAAAGGAAAACAAGGAAAACACACCTCTTAATGGTTGGGTAGAACAGGAATGCCAAAATGCCAACTTCTCAGGAAACCATGTCTGGATGGGCACAAGGAGTTCCTGTAGAATTTTTGAGACTTTTTGCATTACACCCATCTAAAGGTGTGGGTGTCTGGTGAAGTGGTAGGTGTGGCTTGTTACAACTCTCCCATCTTTTACAGAATACACTTGTATTAAAGCAATAAAGTAATAAAATGCAAAGCTGCAAACATTAAAAATAGACTACATAACTGGAAGCAGAAGATGAGAAGTTCAATTTTCTCTGCAAAAATAAGACCATAAGCAAATTGTGGCACGGGCCATGAAATGTTAATCACAAAAATTAAAGTAAAGCTAAAGAAGCACACAAAATTAATTGCTATGTCCAAATGCAACCTGAAGAACATCTCTGTAGAATGTAAACACTATGTGCAAATAGATTTGTGTTGTAAAGCCTAATTGACTAAGCACCAGAAGAACTCTGGACTGAAGTTAGGGACGTTGTTAGGGAAGAATGCAAAAAGACACTATCTGCTGCCAAAAAGAAGGAGAAGGCTCAGTAGATGACAGATTAAACTCTCCTAACAGTTAAGGACAGACAAGAAGCAGGGGGTTGGACTCAATGGCCCTTGTGGTCTCTTCCCACTCCATGATTCTATGAAAAGAAAAAGGTGATAAAAATAGAGTCAAAATCTTGAATGCAACTGTTCAGCAGCTTGTGCGCATCAACAAACTACCAAAACTACCATAAAATCAATGCAGTGTTTAAAAAATGACCCACAGAAAGGTTCAAAAATGCTAGCTATGCCATTGCCATACTCTGGCGTTTCTTGGCCACATGTGTCCTTGTTTTCATCTATGAAAGTCTGGAGGATATCAGTGTGGGATTCTGGGAGATCCATTTTTGCTTCCAAGCTCTGGGAACCCTACACCGTTACCTATTTTATTCCTTACACTTTTTCTAAGCTTCTTTGTAGTTTTCAAAAAGAGAGGGTAAATAAAGAATCTATGCAATCAATCAGCGAAAAAAAGGAAAAAAAAAGATGAATTTAAGAATATATGTGGGGAAGGGGGCCATGTTGCACTTCATCGCAGACAACAAAATGTTTGGGGTTTGGCCCGCCATGCGGTTTGTCAGTCACTAAGGCCATTTTCTACACTAGACTGTTATAGTGCTATTATTCCACTTTCAACATCCTATGGAACCCTGGAGTTTGCAGTTTAGGGAGCCTTGCAAGCCTTGAGGCCCCTCCCTAAACTGCAAATCCCAGGATTCCATAGGATGTTGTGAGTGGAATAATAGCACTACGACAGTGTAGTGCAGAAAGGCCCTAAGTTACACCCTTCCTGCAGCACTGAGTCAACATCTCAGACCTGTGCCTCAAGGCCTGGTTTGAATATTTCTGGAATCTCCGAATACAGCCACATGTCGTGATTCCCCGTAGCCCACCTTTTTCATTCTGCCCATGGCGAGCCGATCTAGCCTCCTTCTTTCCAAGATCTGTTTCTCCCAGTTCAAGTGAGGTGAGACAAGAGGAGGCTTTGACGATAATACATTTTAATGTTCTGCGATGCCCACGCTATGCCAGCTTGCTCTGCCTACATCTGAAGAAAAACAGTAGACGAACTTGAGAGCTGAATCTTCCTTTCAAGAAAAATCTCTCCTCTCCAAGGCAAAGAGTTCGAGTGAGGACAACGTGCTTTCTTTTTGATAAATAATACAGGAGGTGGATTCACTCCAATATGAACCTTTTTTTTTCCCTCTCCTTCTCTCTTGCTCAAACAGGGCTGAGCCACAAGTAACGTAATACACCAATGGCGTGTGGACAACCGAGAGGGGCTGAGGCCAAGTATACGGATCCAAAGACATAAGTGCCACATTCACAAGAGTCTTGAAGGTGGCAGAGAATATTAGTCAGGTAGGATGGTCACATACAGTACTTTGCACGCTTACACAGATATAAACCAGTGTGGTATAGTTGTTTGAGCATTGAACTACAACGCTGGAGATCCTCGTTCAATTCCCCGCTGGGCCACGGAAGCCCACTGGGTGACCTTGGGTGAGTCACACATTCTCAGCCCCAGAAAATCTTGTGATAGTGGTCTCTCAGGGTCTCCATAAATCAGAACAGTTGTAAGCCAACGTAGATAAGATCTGACATCTCAAGGCACAGCTGGAGTACAAGCTTCAACTCTGTAAATGCACTCCTAGCTGCTGTTGAAAACTGAGATTCCAGGCTCACCCAGGAACACACCCAAGCTGCAGACCTCCGTCTTCAGGGGAATGTAATCCCATCCAACACAGTCTGGACCCCTATTCCCTGATCTCCGTTTTGGCTGACGAGGAGCACCTCCATCTTGCCTGGGGCCATTTCCACACTACACTCTTATAGCGCGATTATTCCACTTTCAACATCCTATGGAATCCTGGGGTTTGCAGTTTTGGGAGGGGCCGGCCGGCCCCTCCCGAAACTGCAAACCCCAGGATTCCATAGGATGTTGAAAGTGGAATAATCGCGCTATAAGAGTATACTGCAGAAATGGATTAAGTTTCTGTTTGTTCAGCCTCATGCAGTCCACCACCCATGTCCGACACCAGTTTAGGATTGAAACAGCTTCCTTGGTTTGTGGCGGATGGAGCCAGGAATCATCCGCATACTATAGATACAGTTCATGTAAGCAGTCAGTATATGCAGTCTAGAACTGCATTTGCTTTTTTTTGCCCCTACAGCATACCGTTAATTGTTGTGGTTTACTATGGCCATTTCCGCACTACACAGTTATACTGCTATTATTCCAGTTTCAACCTCCTATGGAATCCTGGGGCTTGCAGTGTAAGGAGAGGCCTTTAGAATTCCCAGCCAGAGAGCTCTTTGGCCACAGTAAACTACAAAGCCCAGAATTCCACAGGAGCTTGAAAGTGGAATAATAGCACTACAGTAATCTCGTTCTTCGGAACAGCCAGTGATTAAATGTGTCGGCAACTTTGAGGAGCGAACAAAGATGGTTGCCAAACTGTCCTACAGATACAGTTAACCATTCCAATTTTTAATCATATCTCTCTTATTAACAATGGACAAGCCAGTTTAGATGGTTGAGTTTAATCCAGTCGACTGCAACTCCTGACCTTTAGTAACATAGATCAACAAGAACCAAACAGGCCAAAAAAAGCCTCATTTAGTAATACTGCTTCCTCCGCATTCACTTTTTCGAAATGAAAGGCATTTTAGTAAATTGGTGTTTCTATGGACCGCTGTGAAAAGGGGAGGGAGGTGAAGGCTTGATAGATAAGCGTTAACCCAACTTCACTTCATAAACAGCTTAACATTGGTGAGGTTTGACATAATTGCTGATTTCCTTTACAGATTTCAAACCTAACCGCTGCCATCGCATTAATCCGATTTCACGCCCAGAAACCGAGCAGAGTCCAACAGAACATCTTTCTTAACCTTGCGATATCATTAATTATTGCTTCACGTTGGGACTTTCAGCATGGAACAAACAGATTTTTAAATAGAAATCATTTGTCCCTCAGCAGGGGAACTCGGCAGTTTTATTCCCTACAAATCTCCCCCAAAGCCATAGCAAAGTAATCTGTTTTCATGGTGATCTTCCCCCATGACCTCTGATTCAAAGAAGGAAGATCCTGCATCGTCCGTTCTTTTCTCGGATGCTGCCTTGCCACCTGGGGCAAGAGGAGGTGGCTGTTCTCTCCCTTCCCCTTAATTGCAAAAAGAAAGGTTCTCCCCAACACTTCCAGGCTGTTTATTCATTCCTAAGCTTTGGGCATTTGGTTGGGCGTCCTGGTGGTTTTCTGCAAAAGGAAATCCCTCAACTCATTAAAAAAATATATTAATTGACCAGTTCAGTAACAAGGTGCCCCAGGACCCAATAAACTTTACAAAGGGTACATTCCAATTACCACTGGGCTCAGCAGGAACCTGATAAGTAAGCCAGCATAATCTTTTCCCAGCATTAAGAAACTTTTATATTTTGGAAACATACATACGTATATACATATATATATATATTCCAGGGAGAAAGAAACACCTCACAATATCTCACTACCACTCATTTAACTCTTTCCCATTCATTTAACTCTTTCCCAATATGTTTCACCGCTACCATATATCTGGCCCTTTCTGAATGGTTTTGTGACTGGGCACATGGGTAAATACCAAATTGTGGCCTGAATCTAGTTGGTGTACTATGCTATCAGGAGAGCTCTGGCTAGAGTCATGCAGTGACCAAGGAAGGCAGGCAAAGGTCTCAATCTAACATCCCCTTGGTGTATTGTAAATACCCGCATGCAAAAAATGCCATGACAGTAGTACACAACCTCCATGCAGAACAGCAACATTGTGCAATACCTGTCACTGACTGGGTGCCATTGCACAATGCATGATACTCAACCACAATGCAAAGCATAGGGTGCCCAACCACAGTGAAAAGTATAGGTTGCACTACTGCAATGTATAGCCAAAATGCAAATTTTAGGATGCACAATCATAATGGGAAGTATACGATGAGCAACTCTTGACTTGTTCAGCAGGAAGTGGTTCAAGTGCAGAATATGGGCATAGAGGCCGCAGGGGGATAAGTATTTATGAGTTACACTTCTATACCACCTTCCCACCAGTCAAGGCAAGGCAGTATACTGGCTTTGTGTGAAGTAAGCCAAGCTGAGAGTAAACAGTAAGTGTCAGGGATGACTAGTGGCTTGGATATGGCTCTCCCCACATCCCAGGCCAAAAGTCTGACTCTAACACCATATTGGCTATGCAGGAAGCCACCATAAAGAGGTCTCCAAAAACCAGACTGAACTCACAGGCTGCCAGTTTCCTAATGCCTCCCCAGCCTCCCCCACTTGTTGCCCTCCAGAGGTATTGGCCTACAAATCCCATCAGACCTAACTGGCATGCCAGCTCTCATACCCTCCAACCTTTCACAGATAAAAACTGGCACACGTGTGGATAAGCAACCTCAGAGTGTTGGTCAAGATGGCAAAGCCTACCTACATGAGGTAGAAGAGGCTGCAGAAGT
The DNA here is from genome assembly GCA_030412105.1 of Cyclura pinguis. Lineage (NCBI taxonomy): Eukaryota > Metazoa > Chordata > Lepidosauria > Squamata > Iguanidae > Cyclura > Cyclura pinguis. Next base: position 5,683,163 of record CM059608.1, read on the forward strand.
TTGCTTTTGCCTAAGCCTACTGGGAAGGACACAATTCTACACCCTCCTCTCCTCCCATGTGAGTAAAATGAGTTAATTCCAGAGGCGTATCTAGCATAAACAGCGCCTAAGGTAAGCATGGAAGTTGCATCCCTACCTCTCAGGATGCTTCCTCCTCCTCTTCCACTTCCAGCATGACTCTTTGTGCGTCCCTGGCATTGGCACCCAGGGCATGTGCCCTACTTGCCACACCCTACATATGCCTCGGTTGGACTCAGTTTGCGGGAAATGAAGTAAGCTGAGGATAAAGGAGGAAAGCAGAAGGAATTAAAAGAAACTGGAGCATTATAGAAGCAGATGAAAAAGTGGGATGACAGAGGATTAATCAGGACTGTCGCTGCCAAAGGACAGTTGGAGGACATAGGACGCAATGAGTGTTGCTGTCCTACCCGTCTGGCGTGCAGCAGATTGAAGAAGTTTGGGCTTCGCCCAGACACAAACCCATTAACATACAGAGTATATTCCTGCTCTTTAGAACAAAGGCAAGATTTCTTCCTCAAAACAAGGGTGGCCTCTGCTAGTAAATGAATCACATTTATAGATACCTGTCACTTTCCCCATTGCTTTCTTAATCAGATGTCACCCAAAGGCGCCGGTGTAATTAGGATGAGATATGGAAGTTTGTGGGGGGAGAGAAAATGTCACAACCCCTCACTCATCATCATCATAATGCCTTGCTCTCTCTGATCACCAGAAATGTGTGCCATTCTTATGGTAGCATGACATTTGCTAAAAAACACAACCTTCTTCATAACTCTCTGCAGTCCCATATAGAGCACTGCCATGATAGCACAACAAAAGGCCACATCTATCCCTGGAGATACTGAGCTGTATTAACGTGACATATTTTTTTTGTCACCAATTAATCTCAAATATCTTTGTCTCAGAAGATAAAACTGGCACCGAAAGGTGATCTGGGTGGTAAAACCACTGGTGCTTTCATGGCTAGGCTGAAGCAGGATGCCTGCCTGACCCCATCGCTTTGGTGAGGAGTGACAAAGCTGTATTAAAGCCTAGGAGGCCTAACTTATTTCTGTCATAATATAACAGCACCTGATTTTTTTTAACTGTTTTCATTTTTTAACCTGTCATTACGCTATTAAATGCGGCTGGCATTCAGTAGTGCAGTTATGGATTTGTAAACTAGAATTATAGATCTGTAACTGATTTGTATTCAGTTTATATAGGTTTTCAGTAAGATCACATAGTCTTAGGTCCTTTCCACACCATACCTAGATCCCACAACATCTCAGCATCTTCCCAGCAACGCCATTGCCAGGATGGGAACAGGAACCAAAAGCTCCCCTCCACACCCAGCTGGCTGCTGGTGGATAGATAGTGTTTGGGACGTGCTCCTTCCTTCCACAGTGCAGCTGGCCTCTTCCTGCATTGGACCGAGGAAGGAAGTACTTGATAGCGCTTCTACCCTTCCCACACAGCCACCAATGACACAATCATTGTGCAAAGGGAGACCATCACCAGACTTTTTCCGGTAATGGTATACTGCGCAATCACAACGGCTGGGGACGCAACAGAAGCAGGACTGCAACAACTTTGCGTGATGGCATGTGTTACGGGCTGGCAACAACACGTCCCCATGCCAGGACGATGCCATCGTGCGGAAAGGGCCTTAGTGGAAACCTAAATAAATGAACCCCCAGCCCACCTTAAGAGGCAGCAACGGGGTCAGGCAAAGGAGGCTCATTCAGCTTCCAGTCAAGGAGCAGGGAGGATGCTGTTCCCACCCTGCTCCTGCCAGTAAGCAGGGCCGCAACAAGGACTTACAATGGGGTCCTGCTTCTGACTGACTGCAGCCTCACTTGCTGGCAGGAGGGGGGCAGACATCTTCCTCGTGCCCTCCCCATCAGAGGCTGAACAGACCTCCTTCACTCAATCCAGCACCTGGATGTCAAGGTGGGCTGAGGAAGTTGGACCAGGAGGTGTTACTCAAGCAGACGTAACTAAGTAGCCAATCTAGGACACCGGTGTACAGTGGCCCCTCCACTTTCATGAGGGTTTGGGGTACAGAACCTTTGCAAAACTGCAAGTAACTCCCCACCCCACGATCCCCCTGCCATTTCCTCACCTTTTGTGCGCTGGGACCAGAGGCAAGAGAACGGGAGGGGAACTACGGAGGGAGGGAGGGAGGGAGGGGGATATGTGCATGCCTCCCTTCCCATTTCCTTGCCTTTTGTCCAGGTGCTTGCCTTCCTTCTCCACACCCAGAAAAATGCAAGGGAATGGGAGGAGGAGAATGGCAGGGGAAGGCATGCACATACCAGTAAAGGACTGTGGGATTTATAGTACAACACACCAAGAGCACTAAAGAGACAGCTCTGTTATAGACCTAAGCTCCCCTTTAGTTCAGTAGGCATGATGAGTATTTTACGGGCATCATCATGAAGCAGTCGTATCATGCAACATTCCATTAGATGGTCTTTTCTGTTTCTTTGGTTCTGAAATTAGCACAGGTTTGGAAGAACAGCATCATCAAAAGCGGTCTGGCCTAGGAGACTCCTTTTGGAAATCACGTGAAACTCTGCCCCTGGCTTCAGGGAAGTTTCTTACACCATCTTGCCCCCTTCCACGTGCTTTTTTTGGCTGAAGGAGTGTGTATGATGAATTTTGGAACTTGGCACCCTGCCAGTCAGAGTAATTGCTTTCTGCCTCACTAAAATGCCCCCTGCAGTTCCAACCAGAGAACTTCCTTTCTTTACTTCCTCTCCAAACAACTAAAGGGTGTTACTGAGGCCAAACGGCCAAGAAATGTGTTTTACCCTTGAGGTGGCTGTGTTTTCAGGGCCGAGTTAACTAACCCTGAAAAATACACATTTATACCATAATCTGTGTTTGGGGATTCATTAAGCAAGGGCCTGCAACATGTCATAAAAGCTACCAAGGCCCCGGCTTACATTGCAATACGCGGCACACCGGCGATTTCCTTGCAAGAACTTACGGACTGTGGGAGCAATCTAAAGTAAATGCCTGTTAATGTGAGAAATAAAATGATTGCCACGAGTGCAAATCATTTGCCACCTCTTTCTCCACAAGTCTGCCTGCCATGCAAGAGATGCTGAACAGCAACCCTTGGAATTTCAGAAAGACCAGCTGGTTTCGTGTACCTAATCCACAGTACTCCAGAGGGGTGCACAAAAATATTCACACCAGGCCCCTACAATTGTAAGAGAGCACCTAAAAGGCTCCTCTCTTGGTGTTCCCAGTGCCATTCTGAACTCCATTTGTTGGAAAGTTGCACAAAAGCCAAAGCACGATATATACCCTGCTGTTTCCTCCTTGCACAGCTGGGTCATCTTGATGTTCCACCAGGACTGGATGAAGGGAGCTTGTTCATGCTGCCTCTGACCAAGGGAACATACATAGCAAAGAGCTAAGGTTCCCTGTTCAGGTGTCCAGACCAAAACCTGAGAGCTAAGGATGTGGTGGTGTCATTAAGCATTATGCACTAAAGACCAACAACATTTGTTCACAGCTTGTCATTCAAACACACAAACACAAAGACATTGGGCATTGCAGGCAGCAAGGCAAGAGAAGACATGAGATTTGAATATGGAATTTCCCAGGCACCCTTTGCCACATCATTGCAAGAAAGAAACATCACTTACTTGCTATAATTATCACCCATAAGAGTTCATTACCATTCATGCATCAATAGTTAAACCAACATTTAGACAGCAGATACTCTAGTAAAGCCTTTGACTACCAAGTATCCTTTAGTTCTGTTGAACTAGCATTCCCATCATCCCCAGACAGGATGACCAATGATCCCAAAACGGCTGGAGAGCACCAGATGGGAGTGGTGAGGTGAGGGAGAGCAATACTGGTTGAACACGATCAAGCAGCCGTAGCATCTTTTGTTGAAACAGGGTGACTATTTGTCTAATGAAGATCTAAAGGGCTTCTGAGAATGCCATGATGAAGCTGTCCCATAGATTTTAATCGTGTACCCATGTACATCCTTTGGCAATGGTTCCAATGGCCTGTAGGCCTTGGAAGCATTGCTTGTGCATGCATTGGCATCCAGAAGGCAGTGCTAGCTTTGGACCTGAGAGAAATGAATCAGTGATGAGGGCTATAGCAATCACAGATCCAACATAGGGAGAGACCCTACTTGCTACTAGCAGATCATAAAGTGTACTTATATTGGAGATGCAGAGGGGCAACAGCTTAAAGGCATCTGACATTGCCAGATAGACCCATGGCCAACAGTGGCCACTGGGGTCAGAGACGGAGAGGCACCCCCTGGCTGTCTTTAAGTAACCTGGGAAAAAGTATTGCGCAAGGAGGAACTGGACTTGTACGGTGTCCAAAAAGTACATATGTAAAAGTACACAGGTCCTGGTTATACCAAGGTAAGTCACTAAAGGGATTCCAGCCGTAGATTCAAGTATGCCTGGTTCCAGTCCTTCTAGTAAACTGGAGTACTCCCCAGCTCACTGGTGGATTGTGGCTAGTCGCCAGGAAGAGAATGTTCTCACACACACACACACACACACACACTTGCAAATGTGTATGTTTAATTTCTTCTTAATTGAATTCCCTGTGTGACCTGCACTGGTATGTGTAAAGAATGTACAAGGTAAAGAAAAAAAATATATCTAGGGCAACCAAATACCATTGCAATAAGAAATTAATTGCCAAGAATGGTTAATATGACAGTCGAGTACATAAAATCCTATTATATTTCTTCACAATTCTATTCTGTAGTGTCTACTACTGCTATACTCAAAGGCCAGGGTGATCTCCCAGGGTAAATTGCTACATAAGTTTGACATTTCTGGCTCCAATTAACCTTACATTTGAGCTATTTTCTGAGGGGTTTTTTTTTGTCTGAATTTGTGAGAAGGTTACTTTTCCCCCTTACTGTAGTTTCAGTTGGTGACATAACAAGCTGCAGTCTGGGCTAGAGATATATACATCTATTTAACATATTCAAAGCTGATAAAGTTGTAAAATGTACCATCTTGGCTAAATGAGGCTATCATAATATGGGTAGTTTGTTGTGAAACATCCCTTTCACCAATTCTGCTAGGTAGGACTTATGGGATTTGCAGTTCAACGACCTTTGGAGGAACATGTAATTTCCATCCCCAATTAAATAGCACATAGGCTGGCATCCTTTATGAAACACATAGCCATAATGTTATGGTTACACTTGGACCATTTCCACACTGCACTGTTCTAGTGCTATTATTCCACTTTCAACATCCTGTGGAATTCTGGGGTTTGTAGTTTACTGAGGCCAAAGAGCTCTCTGGCTGAGAATTCTAAATGGCCCTCCCTAAAATGCAAATCCCAGGATTCCATAGGAGGTTGAAAGTGGAATAATAGTGCTATACCAGTCTAGTGCAGAAATGGACTTAGTGGTAGCTGACAAATCTCTTCCAGAATTTAGTCAGAACTTTCAAGTTGTCCAAGGTGATGAATGGCATCTTGAATAGTTCTTTCAATGTTCAGACTAAAACCCAGAATGGATTCACTATCCCACAGACGTGGAAGACACCAACAGCTACTGCCAACATCCCTGTTTGATCCTGTTTCAGCCACACCAGTTGAGCCTTGTGGTGGTAACACTGCCCTGGTCACACGGCACAATCCCATTCCATCCACAGACCCTGATGAATCAGGAAGTTTCTATTTTAACTCTGAGCTTAAATGTTCTGCATTCCTGAAATAACATCAGAGCCCACCCTAGGGCTTTTCTACCATGCCATAGAAACTAATTTGGGGAGAGGTAGGTTTTGTTTTGTTTTTAACATAGCATCCAAACTGTAGAAAAATTCCACAAGTCACCTGAGTATGGCTATTTCCGCACTAGCCTGTTATAGTGCTATGATTCCACTTTCAACATCCCAGGGAATTCTGGGGCCGGCTGGCCCCTCCCAAAACTGCAAACTCCAGGATTCCGTAGGATGTTGAAAGTGGAATCATAGCACTATAACAGGCTAGTGCAGAAATGGCTTATAATTCTTTTAACTGTTTCATTAATCCTGTTAAAAGGTATTAGAAACCCAGCATGGTGTAGCGGTTTGAGAGTTGTTGGCCTATGACCCTGGAGACCAGGGTTGGATTCCCTGTTCAGCCACGGAAACCCACTGGGTGACCTTGGGAGTGCCACACACTCTCAGCCATGAAAACCATGTGATAGGTTCACCTTAGGGTCACCATGCCAGAAATGACTTGAAGGCACACAACAACAACAACAACAACAGCAGCAGCAAAAAATTCTTACCTTGCAGGTGTCCTGACTGATTTATTCTTATGTAGCTTTCCATAACATTTCATAAATGCACCAATTCACTTTCAAGTTTTATATTTCTGAGCTATTTAACAGCAAAATCACAACTTTGATCCTGGAAATCAATATATTTTTTCCACGCACACTAGATAACAAAATAGCTAGGTGACATAATTGTCCTTGCCCATCATAGAATGCCTACAGTTTTCAATGAGACTAGTGGTGTAGAGGAAAATCTGTGATTCTTTGTGTGACATGCTCTCTCAAGAACTACCAGTCCCAGAATTCCTTGTGGATAGGCAGCAGGAAGGAAGAGTGGCAGAAGAATGTGGGGCATTGATCTTGGGGACAATGGGAACCAGTGATGCTGGAAGGAATTACATGTCAGAAGCTATGTTGGGTGGGGTATTCTGGGAGATGTGGTCCATAAAAGTAATATTTCTGATCTCAGGCTTATGGATTGAGACACTGGAGGAGAAGGCCTTGCTTGCATGCTCTCTCCTCCACCACCCTTTTAACCTTCACAAAAACACACTGAGTACCTACACTGGGATATTGGCTCCATCTGTCAAGGTCAGAGACCTGGGCAGCAAGACAGCCTGGAGAAGGGAGTGGGAGAGCTAGCAGAGTCCTGCCAGGAGGAGTCAAGGAAGCACTTACTCAAAGGAAGTCCATTCACCTAAGCCAGAGCGACAAGCAAAAGCCACAGTCAGAGTTCCAAAAGCCAGGGGTCTGGAGCCAAGAGATCAATCCACAGCCAGGTGCTGGAAGCAAGGAACAGACAACAAGAGAGCTTGTAGAGAGTTTGCCACAAGCAAAGGAAAGCTTCCAGGCAGGCAGTTATATAGCCCAAGGCACAGGTGTGGCCAGTCACTGCTTCTTGAACTTAATCAAGGAAGCCTCCCTTTGCTCAGCTCTCTTGAGGCTCCGCCTTGTTTGTGGGCTGATTGACGCAGACTCCCAAGCATCTTCAGAATCAGATCCCTGTTGCCCTAAAGGAGCAGGCAGAGGAACCTCCGAGCCTGCTTGGTCCATGGCAGCTGGGGGAGCTCTTGAGCTGCAGGACTCCTCTCCAGCCAGAGCCACAGGGACCAACAGCTGCTGCTCGTCATCAGCAGCTCTGACAGGGGCTTCAGTTATCACACCATCAAATTTGGATCTGGAGAATAGGTATTCTAAAACACCAAAATTGTTGGAATGGATCCAGATTCTGTCTTCCATACACAAACGGCTCTACTTCCATATTGTATTTCCATCTGATTTGGAGAGATTATGCTTACACACACACACACACACACACATATATCCATGCAGTGAATCCCCTAACATTCCATGTAGCATTTTCATGGTCTTGAAGGCAAGTTGCTTTGGGGAGGATGCAGTAGGGATGCCTTCTTCACCCTCAGTAAAATCTAATCTCCCCTGTGCTTGATTGTTGAGTGGTCATGCTGTCTGGATGAATCTGAAAACTGTAGTCCAAAAAAGCAAGTTCTCCATCTTCTATTCTAAGTAATTTCTTAGCACATGCATCCAGACACTGTGGCCCACTGAACCATGGATGAGCTTGCCTGCAGAGATTAAGGCTCAAAGTAGATGAACTAGAGTAAATGGTACCCCAGGCCCATGTTTAACACAAGTTCATTTTATGCAGTTGCAATTGTATGCAAAGATCCCCCCTGTCATGCTCACACAGCTCATGGTATCTCCTGGTGCTTGCGATATCTGCTGCTGACTCCCAGCACTGCTCATTCTGTCATGGTGCTACTGGCCTCCCTGCTTGTGCTGTTAACGCTTCTTACAGTGTCTGCTTCTGGCTCCTCATGTTGTTGATATCACTTGCAGTATCTGTTGCTGCTGGCTGGTGCTATCTCGTCTTGCTTGCACTACCTCGTGTTCAGCTGCTTGGCGGTAACTGGTGAAATGGTCATGCTGCTGTAAAATGGCCCCAAAGCTCAAGAACGGTGATGCTGGCAATCCAGATAAGCCAAAGAAAATCCTAAATGTGCTTTCTTCAAGTGAGAAGGCGAACGTCCTGGACCTGATATTGACACTGAACCATCTACATTATCCTGGTGCTACAATCAAGGACCACCCTCCAACAACCTTCCTTCGGATGAAGTTTCCTCTTCTGAGGATACCTGTATGTCCGACGGCCAATATTGACAGTTTTCAGTGGCCACAATGCCTTTTTCGTTCATTTTGGGTAAGAAAAAGGTGTTCCACATTATACACAAAAACTGCATAATGCAAAGAATCCCAGAATGGGTCCCTCATGTTATATGTGGACCTACTGTAGTTCTAGTAAATCTCCTTACTAGTCCAAAAAGGCCTAGAAATAACAGTTATCCCATTATTCTGTTATTTCATTACTCAGTTAGTTATTCAGTTATTCAGGTGGGTGGATGGACGGCTGGATGGCTGGATGGATGGCTGGATGGCTGGATGGATGAGAGAGAGACAGAGACAGAGACAAACAGAGATGATAGCTTATTCAATTCTTTATGATGCAATAAATGTAAATCCTGTCATTTTTCCAAATAACAGCATACATGGTTTTCCCTCTCCATCCTTTGTCTTCACAACAACCCTGTGAGGTAATTCAGACTGAGAGAAGGGGATTTCTCCAACATTAGCAAGCAAATTTCATGACTCAACTTGATACCTTGATCTGTCAGATCCCTGGTCAACACACTAATAGTCACACCAGATATTCTCTCCTCATGATTTCCCTGCATCTATGCACCAGTTTCCCAGATCATAAGAGAGACCTAACATAGAGAATATTACCATTATGTAACCTTCTTGCACCTATCCATTGCAGAAGCATCCATCCAGAATGCACCACCTTATGTTTTATGCATTGGTTTGTTTCAAAATTACCTTTAGAACTAAAAATGCAAATCTGAGTGGTTAAAAAAAGAATTGAATGAATGAAAAAAAGATGCACAAGTTTAGAACAGGAGAAAAGCTACGGGAAGAGAGCTCCATATCCATTAATACAGAATAAAGTGTTGCATTTTTTCAGCAGCTAAAGATCAAGGATAGCTTTTTTACATAATTAAAACTCTGAAATTTTAATCGAGTCTTCCCAGCACAAGACTGCAGGGGAAAAGAAAGAAAGGGAGGGGAAAAAAAAACAGGGAGGAAACACGTATCTATGGGCATTAATTGCCTGCGATAATCTTGCGCTCAGTACATGCAAGCGATCAAAACTTTGATGTATAAAAGTGATTGCCGTGTTGTTCTTCAGAGGCATTTTGCAGTGCTGATATTTTATGGCTTGCCTCTTCTTTCCGCTCAGGTTCATTTAAAGGGCAAAGTATCTAAGCATTCAAGCTTTTGACCCCACTAGCAAATATTTAATGTATGAATTAAACTGGACAGGAGTTTGCCAGAAGCTCTCTTCATGTTTTATTTCTCAAGCTATTTTTACCAACATTTAATCGCTTAAATGTAAGGGGATAAAGACATCTCTGACAAACTATGTTTATGGAGCTAAATGCCATCGAGGGGAAGCCCTTCTGTGTGTGTGTGTGTGTGTGTGTGTGTGTGTGTGTAATAACAAGTTCTGCACACTCCAAGTCATGGGCTGGATGGTGGAAAAGGAGGAACAAAACATTGGTAGAAACCAAAAGGAGATAATAAGTTTATTGTTGCCGTTGTGTGCCTTCAAGTCATTCACGACTTATGGTGACCCTCAGGTGAACCTATCATAGGGTTTTCTGGGGCTGAGAGTGTGTGATGTACCCAAGGTCACCCACTGAGTTTCCACGGCCAAGCAGAGAAAGAAACCCTGGTCTCCAGGATCATAGTCCAATGCTCCAACTACTATATCATGTTGGCTGTCTTAGATAACAGGTTAGCACAAGATAAATGTGCACTTTAAGAAACACAGGAGTCCTTCAGCTGGCCATTAGTCCCAGTAAATGTCAGGCTATTCTGGTCCTAAGTGGCATGCCTCATTGTGGTTGCTTCCACATTCACATCCAGTCACATCCAAAATCTACCAAGATTGTGTCCTTTTCTCCCCCCTGCTTGAAGTGTGGTGTGGGTGGGGTATCCTCCATTTCTCAGAAACTTAATGACAGAAGGAATGGATGGCCATCCCTCAGGAATGCTTCAGGCATGTATCCTTGGCAAGGGGTTGAACCAGATGGCCCTTGAGGTCCTTTTCAATTCTATGGCCATTTCTGCACTACATTTTTATAATGCTACTATTCTACTTTCAACCTCCTGTGGAACTCTGGGGTTTGCAGTTTCCTGAGGCCCAAGAGCGCTCTGGCTGAAAATTCTGAATCCTCCTCCCTAAACTGCAAACCCCAGGATTCCATAGTAGGTTGAAAATGGAATAATAGCACTTTAACAGTGTAGAGCAGAAATGGCCTATGATTCCATGATCTCGATCGAGAGACAAACTGCCCTCCTGGTTCCCAAGTTTCTCAGAAAACATCAGGACGGATTTTTAATAGCGACAGAGTCAGCTTTCTTTTCTGCCACCTCGCCATCCCAAAAATGCCTTACTCTGTGACAATGGAGCATTGCACCAGCAAGAGGATTTTGATCCAAGCCTCCCTCACTCCCTCCTGAAAGCAGCTCCATTGCTAAAAGGAAAGAAAGACTATTAAATCAGTTAAAGCAGGGCCAATGGCCAGCATTAAGCAAATTTTCCATGGGTTAGTCGGAGTTAATTGAGTTTAATTGTACAATGGCTTGACAAATTCGGTATTTTTCTAAGCCTGGAATTCCAGCTTGGAACGGTGCTTTCAAAAGTAGGCGTTTTCCAGTCTGCTTAGATGAGACAAGAACGAGCCCCCTTTTCAGACTAGGGTGGGGAGCAGACAGGGACAAGCGGAGAGACAGGAAGGTGTACATCACATCCTGGCTAAATGCACTAACTGTTTTAGTGCAGTGACCTCTCTCTCTGCCTGTGGAAGTGCAACGAGCAAGGAGAATGATAAACTAAGGAACTTTGCCCGCAGAGTAAATGGGTTGGTTCATTTCTGACTCAGTCTGGAGGAGGCAGAGGAGTTTCTCGTGGACCTGAGATGGACGGATGGTTGGTGCCTTCGGGGAAAAGGAAAACGGCTGAGCATTTCCACATCACTGGAGCCAGGTTTGCTAAATGGACTCCAAAATGAGCAAAGGCCAAGAGAAAGAAAGGGAGGGGGAAGAAAGAGACGAAAAGGACAAGTCTCAATATAATGCAGCCATTAAAAAAAAAAAACGGGCGAGACAAAGAAATTCCGACTCCTTCAGACCCTCCAACATTTCACACAGATGAAAACCAGGACTCAGCAACATCAGGGTGTGATCAAGACGTCAAATGATGAGGAAGAACACACAAGCTAGGAGAGCTGCAGTAGTTTGCTTTTGCATGAGTCTACCTCTCCTCTCCACATTTCTGAATTAACTGAATTGAAAAGACTTTTCCATTTTGAGCTCATTTTCCAGCAATTGCAATTTCAGCAATTCTAAACATGCCAACAACTCCAGCAATTGAAGTAAGGTGGGACAAAAGGAGAAAGTGGAAGGAGGAGAGAGAAAGTAGAGTGTTTCAAAGCGGGGAGACAGAAAATTAATTGGGACAGTCACTGCCAAATTGAAATAGTTGAGGAGCATGGTCCTTCAGAGCTGGGGAACTTATAGCCGTCTGGGTGATGAAGTACATCCCCTACAATGCCTTATCCATTGGCCAGGAGGATAGGTGTTGTAGTGTAACAACATGTAGAGGCCAGAAGCTCTCCAGCCCAAGTGTAACTGGTAATATAGTAATATATTTGCATCTCCCCTTCTTGCAAGGGATACAAATCAGAGTACATTGAGGGTTACCTCCAGTTTTTCCTCACAACAACCACCATGAGGTCACTTGAAACGGAGAGACCGTGACCCAGCCCGAGGCCACTTAGCACGCTAAATGGCTGAGCAGACCTTTAAATCCAGAGATTTCCAGTTCAAATGTAATACTTGGAACAAAAACAAAACAAAACTACAGTGAACTCCATTACAGAAAAGATGAGACAGGATCAGAATTTGGAAACTCTATTTTTTGACCCCAGCTCCCAGCATTTCCCAGCCAGCATGCCCACTTTTCTAAGCTCTGGACATAATGTGGTAACACCTTGAGATTACCAGCTCCATTCTCTTGGAAGGCTATACTGCTTTCAAGGCCAGTCTTATCATTAACTTGAGAGAGGGATCACTTCAAGCGGAGAGACACCGGGGTCGGTAAATCCAGACTCCTCATCCCACCCAGGTGGGGCCTTGCTACTCAGGCAAATGACATTGTTCCATGCATTTCTCCAGAGCTAGAAATCTCCTGGCTTGGACTCCCTTTAGGTAGTGGCAGCAGAAGCAGCTGAAGTAACATCTAGTGCAAGTTACATCTATACATGTCAGTGACAGGATGACAGCCCTAGGAAGTCAAACGTCTTCAGCTCTGTGGAAATCTATCTTCTTGGCTTGGAACATAAATTACCTGCAAGTGAGAAGATAGAGAATCAGCAAATCACGGCATTAGAAGGGACTACCTAATCCAACCAGCGGGAAGAGTCTTGTAGGAAAACTTTATGCTAAGCAAGTAACTGTCATATTAGCATAAGGCACCATATACCTGAACAACTTCCTTTCGTCAAGTATGCCTGCTTGGAAAGTAACAAAGTTATCAAACAGTTGTAAGTCAGATCCAGACAAGGGTAAAAAGAAATATAAATATATAAATACTAGTGTATATACCCGGCATTGCCTGGGATTTTATTCTCTCACAGGTAATACTTGTTAGAAAGATTTGAGATCCTGTGTCTCTAATTCCCCCAAACTGTCTTGTCCAGTACCTGTATTTTTTCCCCATATTCCCAATCCAATCTGTATTCAGAGTTATTGACATACAGAGGTTGGGTTTCTGAGGGAATACACTGCCCTCCTCCTTGCTGCTAGGCCTCATCTCCATAGCAACTGGCCTATTCAAGATAGGCCCGAGAGCTCTCTGGCTGAGAATTCTAAAGGCTCCTCCCTAAACTGCAAACCCTAGGATTCCATAGGATGTTGACAGTGGAATAATAGCACTATAACAGTCTAGTGCACAAATGGCCAATGATTCTATGACTTCCATAAAGTGCCCAATTAAACCTTCTCTGTTCTATGCATGATATCAAATCTACTGATGCATTATGAAATCTACAAAGATTCATGCTAAAAAAAAAAAAAAAATCAGTCTTCAAGGTGCTGCTAAATTCCTACTCTCCCCCCAACACACTTTTTTTTGTTTTCCTTTTTAAGCTGAAAGCAGGTGACATCAGGTTGGGCAGCCAGAGTGATGTAGTGGTTTGAATGTTAGACTAGGACACCTGGAAGCCACAGGGTGCGAATCCCTACTCGGCCATGGAAACTCACTGGGTAACCTCGAGCAAATCATGCTCTCTCAGCCTCGGAGTAATGCACGGGCAAACCTCCACTGAATAAGTCTGGCCAAGAAAACTCTAAGACAGGGCTGCCATATGTCAGAATGGCTTTGAAGGCAGATAAAAACCGACAGAAGTCAGGACAACGGAGAGCTCCCAGTGGTTCTTTGCCTGAGCGTTTTGTAGATTAGAAGCTGGCTGGCTTGCAACTTAGAAAGGCAAATGCAATGCAACCTATACTATATCCAGCAAAACCCAATGAAAAATAGAGACTGGCCTGAATCAAAGAGTAGCGGCAATGGATTTTGCATAAGTGTTGGCTTATAAATAGCCTAAATCCCATTGGTAAACCCAACTAAAGGAGACTCATGGATCACTTATTGAATAATGTGTCACTTGCACCTGTTTACATTCCATTGGCTCTATAAGCCCACTCTTAAGTAGAATTACCAACAGAATTCAAGCTTATTTATTTAACTCATATCCCCCCTTTCTTCCCACATAGACCCCAAAGTGGCTTACGTGCAATTAAAATAAGCTACAGACTTCAACCAACAATTAAACAACGCTATTAAAACACACAGTTAAAATTTATTATTTGCTCATTGGATTTATACCTCACTTTTCTCCTGCATGGGGCTCAGTATAAATTTAAAAAGGAACAGAACAATGCATTCAAAGCATATTTCAAGAAGATAAAAGCACAGCCCTAATAAAAGTCCCTCCTGACACGTAGATTAGAATCCAAAAGCCTGGGTAAACAAGAAGATGTTTGCCTGCAGCTGGAAAGAGGAGGGGGACAATAAGACCTTTCATGGGAGGGCATTCCACAACGTGGGAGTAGCCAGCAAGAAGGCCCTGTCTCATCCCCTTACCAAACATTACTGTGATTGTGGTGGGACTGAGAGGAAGCCCTCCCCTCAAGGATATTAAAACTCATCACTTAAAACTCAGTTTTGTTTTGTTTTTTCTAGAAAGGAGGCAGGCTGGGGAGTTCAAGGGGGCCACCTCAGTACCCAGGCCACATTTGCCCCCTTACTGATCTCAAATAAATGCTCCTTAAAAGGTTCTGTGTATGCTCAAAAGTACTAAAGACCCTGACTGGAGAGTCTGCCATTTGCCCCTTCCCTCAGGCAGCGTTGAGTTGATCATCGCCGGAGAATGGGAAAGTTACTTTTTTTTGGACTATGCACATGCAGCTGCTACAGGGCTAGCTACCTAGCTAGTTATCAAACTACTTTATACACATACACACAGCCCTATAAAACACACACAGGCACACAAACCATCCTGTATCACAAAATCTCAGGACACAGTGGCAGATGAGAATGCAAACTAAGCCAGTTTCAAACCCTTTCGAGCAGTTTAAAACACACAAAGCAAAGCAATTTAAAACCGTACAGTATCCCAAAGCCTTTTGTTGTGTAGATGATGAAAAACTATGGATCACTCTTAAAGAAATGGATGTGTCACAACATTTGATTGTCTGCATTGGTTAGAACTCGTTTGGAATCCTGTGTCCAGTTCTGGGCACCTCAATGCAAGAAGGATATCGAGAAGCTGGAACGTATCCAGAGGAGGGCGACCAAAATGGTGAAGGGTCTGGAAGCCATGAAGCCCTATGAGGAGTGTCTTAGGGAGCTCGGGATGTTTAGTCTGCAGAAGAGAAGGTTAAGAGAGGACATGAAAGCCATGTTTAAGTAGTTGAAGGGATGTCATGTCGAGGAGGGAGCGGGCTTGTTTTCCGCTGCTCCAGAGACTAGGGCAAGGAGCAATGGATTCAAGCTGCAGGAAAAGGGATTCCACCTGAACCTCAGGAGGAACTTCCTGACGGTCAGAGCTGTCTGGTAGTGGAATCTGCTGCCTCCATGGAGTGTGGTGGAGTCTCCTTCTTTGGAGGTTTTTAAGCAGAGGCTGGGTGGCCATCTGTCAGGAGTGCTTTGATGGGTGTTCCTGCATATCAGGGGGTTGGACTCGATGGTCCCTGGGGTCTCTTCCAACTCTATGGTTCTATGATTCTATGATATGTAACCTGCACTCAGGACACAAGGCCACTATCAGGAAAGAATATGGAGAACCAGAATGATTTCCAATTGACAGGGAAGTCAGGCAAACCTGCATTTTATCACCCTATCTGCTTAATTTGCACACTGAATGTATTATACATAAAAGCAATTCTGAGGAGTTACTTTCTCAACTAGAAATCTTGGTATTTTATCTATCTGTTTGTTCAAAATATTTAGACTCCAACATACCCTCCAAAAAGCCCCAAATCTTCAGGAATAGTCCCAATTCAAACCCTGTCCGGCCACTTTTTCAGCTGCTTCTAAAAGGTTCCCTCTCTTCCTCCCTCCCCTTTCTCTTTTTATTTATCATCCTGTTTCTCTTTCTTATTTCTCTTACCCTTATGTCTCCTAACTACACCCATCATCTTCCTTCTCTTTCCTTCCTAAGAGCCTCTCATTTTTTTGCCCCTTCCAAAAGAAACCTTGAAACCGTAGTTGGGATAAGTTAGATTCTGAGCATATTAAATTTGCAGGTCCCATTTGAGCTTGCTTCTGAATCGGCATGCATAGATTGGCTCACCCCATCAGTCTAAACTGTGCTGATATATTATCATCCATCACCATCACCATCATCTCTGCCTTCCAAAAATATTTGGTGACGGTTAACAGCCCTATTAGGATTGCAATTATTGGGAGGAGGGGGTGAAAGAAGATTTCGCAAACAAACCGTAAAAGAAAATGTGGACAGTGTTGAAGAGCAATCCCTTCAAAGCAGAGTGTGGGAAATCTTCTCTTTGCTTAGGAAAAGTGTACAGTCAGCCCTCCATATTTGCAGTTTTCACATTTGTGGATTGGACTCTTCACGGATTGTTTGCTGTCACCTCTGCTGCCTTCCTAGGCCATTTTTAATAGGGACTGCAAGCCTCGTGAGAGTGAGAAACTGCGAACGAGGCTTGTAAGTCCCTATTAAAAATGGTGTGGGCAGCAGTGGAGGTGGCCGGAAGCTCACCAGCCCCCCACTTCTGCCTTGGGAAGGAACCCTGATGCCTCAAAGGAATCCACGGTGGGTTGAATAGGGTGATCATCCCTTTTTTGTGCGCTAAATATGGTTTAGGAGGAGCTAGAGTTATTCACGGTTTTTCCACTTTCACGGGGGCCCTGTGCCCCTAACCCTAGCAAATGTGGAGGGATGGCTGTATTTGGCTGACCTGCAGCTCTTGAAAGTTGTGAAAGGTAGTCCCTCCCCACAACTGGAAAAAGTTGAGGGTGTTTTTGTTTTGTTTTTTCTGTTCAGTGGTGACTTTGGGAAACATGACTTGCAATCGGAGAATCGTTTTCTCATTTTTAAACTTGGGGATGTGACGTTTGGATGACATGCTCCGAACAAGCATGGCTGGTGTTGATTGTTATCATGCCGAACGCCATTCTCAAGCCCTAGCCCTACGGCATCGCCAAAGGTCATTCCTAAGAAGTAGCCCTGAAACAGGGCTTGGAACGCAACTGTGATCAAGCAACTGCGTTTAGACCTAAATGTTTAGCATGAATGGAAAAGGTACACTGACTACACAACGCGTGAGTGTTCTTTCCATACCAGCTGTGTGACATAACAGCGAGAAGTTCAAAAGGGGCACCAGAACCTCACATATGAAAGTAATTACTTCAGCATTATTTTCCCTGGCAGTTTTTTTTTTAAAAAAAACCCAAAACCTCAGCACCCGTTTGTAACATCATCCCATCCACGCACTTTAAACACACACGCACTAACTCATTACTTAATGATATGATTTATTTATTATTTATTCAATGATCTAGGCAGAGCCGATATAGCCCTTAACAATTCTAATGATAACTCTTCTAAAACTGGAAACAACATGAAAAGAAGGTGCATGAATAATTGAAACCTCGCCTCATTTCCTCAACGAGAGCGGCGCAAGTCATGTGCTTGTTTTGCTTTCTTCTGCTCTAGCTCACCCGCTACCAGAGAAAAAGGGTGAACTGCCACAAGCTAAACGCCAGCCTGGTGAGCAGGGACTTGCATTTCACCATCCTCGTAAGCAAAGCTACCGTCGCTCTGGCATACACTGCAAGGGTTCCCATAACAGCAAGTTGCAAGGGTAGAACACTCTCCATTTTAGAGAAAAGAAGGGGCTCAAGGGGCAAATTAGGAGTGGGCTAGGTCTCAGGCCTACTGACACAAATCTGCAAGCGATACAAAGCTGTCAAGAAACTGCAAGCAGTTTAAAGGGACAGGATTTCAAGGAACATCCAAAATGATCTTTGACGACACAGGTCACCGGACCTGCAAAGGGAGAAGATGCATTTTTAACAAATGTAACAAAATGCAGAATAAGGAACAGCCGGTTGAGCTTTGGCATTCTTGAGAAGGAATGTCAGCATTGTGCTGAGGAAAATCTTTGCAAAATTCCAGGTGTATCCGTTGCCTCCAGTAAGAACATATTTATCTGTTCTCTCTTTTTCTTTTTTTAAAAAAGCTTTCTATTTGAATTTCTTTTTTTTTTATGCTTCTTTCTGTTTCAGCCTCATTTCTTTAGGGCTCTACTTTGAAGGTTTTGTGGTAATCAGATTGCTTAGTGTTTAAAAAAAAATGTCAAGATCTTTTTCCTTACAAGACAAATCTTTGTTCTTGCAGAAGTTGATCTCTCTCGTGCCTTCAAACTACTCCCAAGGAGAAAGAAGTACAGCCCAAAATAAGACAGTGAAAGATATGGTTCTTAAGATGATTGAGCAAATGCTGTCCATTTTTCTACATGTTAGTGTTATTGATCACTGACACCGAAGGGCCTGACACATAATCAATAGGCCTTGCAACTCACACCATTTGTGCTCTGGTCTGTAAGAGCTCTAGAAGCAAGAAACAAGGAAAGCAAAGAATAAGCAGGGCTGCCCTTGATGCTCTCCATAACACTCCCATGCAGACAACCCTTCTGAATGGCTTGGGCCCCATACCAAGGCCATTTCCGCACTAGGCTGTTATAGCGCGATGATTCCACTTTCAACCTCCTATGGGATCCTGGGGTTTGCAGTTTCGGGAGGGGCCGCCCGGCCCCTCCCGAAACTGCAAACCCCAGGATCCCATAGGAGGTTGAAAGTGGAATCATCGCGCTATAACAGCCTAGTGCGGAAATGGTGCAAGAGCTGGGACTCCCACCTCTGCCATCAGATTTTCCATAAGCTATATTCTTTCAGTGGTGTAAAACTCAGAAAGATTTTGTGTGTTTCGGCTGTGCAGATTATGACAAAGGGCCAGACCAGAGGAAGAATCTGCCCTAATCACAGAGAACATGTCCATTGCTTGTTATTATAATTATCATTATCATTAGAGCTATCAGAAATGGATGCTCATGACCAAGTAGTGCAGAACTCTCTGTCACTTCCACACATGATACCAGGCAGGCAGGAACAAGAGAGAAGTGTCT
Organism: Cyclura pinguis; assembly: GCA_030412105.1. Taxonomy (NCBI): domain Eukaryota; kingdom Metazoa; phylum Chordata; class Lepidosauria; order Squamata; family Iguanidae; genus Cyclura; species Cyclura pinguis. The sequence continues at coordinate 5,702,298 of CM059608.1, forward strand.
TCTTGGTGGTGACACCACAGTTACAGAACTCCTGCCGACTGGGGTATTCTCCAGGTTCTCGTTTGGCATTTCCGCACTACCCTGTTATAGTGCTGTTATTCCACTTTCAACATCCTATGGAATCCTGAGGTTTGCAGCTGAGGGAGGGCAATTTGGAATTCTCAGCCAGAGAGCTTTTTGGCTTCAGTAAACTATAAAACCCAGAATTCCACAGGAGGTTTTAAGTGGAATACTAGCACTAAAATGTGTAGAAACGCCCTCCCCCTTTCTTTTTTCCAGACCTGATTCTCATTCTGTTTTTCCCTGGGAGGTAATCACATTTGATTTGATTTTTTATGAAACCAAACTTGGCGAGGGGGGTCAGTTCTTTGTCTAGACTATATGCATGAAATATTTTGAATGCTTTTCATAGAAAGTTCAGGATATCAATTTTAACTAAAATCCTCCACTCACCCCATCCTGTTGCTTGCCACCAGATGCATTTCTCCTCTGCTGAGTTCCGAAACCAGGAGTAAGCCCAGTGGAACAGAAAAATCTCCGGAGAAACACTGCAGGCAAGGAAGGGAGCACTGCATTCTTCACTTGTGGAATCCTTTGCCATTAAAAGAAAACTTTTACACACCCACACACTCACACACATGAGCTTTCTCTGAAAAATCAAGTGAGATCTTTCCATGTTTCTTTAAAGCATGGATCTGCCTCAGCTTTGTTTCTCACCTGGCCCTTCAATGCTCAATTTGGCATCAAAAATAAATGAAATTGGGAACTGCTCTGGCTTCCATGAGACCACTGCTTATAACATGGGAACCGGCAGACCAAATGATGCAGGTCATTAACTAACAGGGAGCCCAGTGGCAACCTTGGTAAAACTACAGTGGCTGCAAAACCATGATGGAGGGGAGATTTCCAAAACCAGGCAAGCACGGCTGGCCTCACCATTGCACAGGCTGAAGCAACCCCACCAATCAACAGATGCTGGGGGCAGCACGATAAGCATAAGCATTACTTCTCCAGCCCCTAGCCGTTCCCCTCTTTTGGATGACAGACATACTACATGACTGAAACTAGCCACCCTTCAGTTAGCCTGCTGCATTTAGCAGCAACAACGTTGAACTGCCAGTCCAGTCCACTTCTGTGAATAAAAATGTGGGGGCAAGGGTAGGACCATCTAATCTTTTTCTTCAGACAGCAAAATATGCTGACGGATCACCACCCATAGTAAGCCCAAAGTGACTGGCAGACGTGAAAATATCACATCCATGCCTTCTACCTGGGGCCGCTCACCTGGAAACCTTATTTGGAGATCAGGGACCACTGAATGTCCACTAAAGAAGCCATCGTTCCTTACTTATCTTCTTCCTGGGACCATCAGGTTGACTAATCTGAGAAACAGGGTGCTCCAGAGTCTGATAAAATTACTTTTTGGAATATAACTCCCAGAATCAGTGGCAGAAGGTGATTCCCATGACAGAGTTGCAGCAAATCTATTCCAGACTTCAAAGGAACTGTTCCAAGTGCTGAACGTATTTAGGGGATAGTGTTCAACACCTTGGAGAGCTCCTTTAAAATCTGAAAGCTCAGAGTGGCTTCACTGCAACCCTGATGCAGAAGCCATTGGCCACCCCTAAAGTGTGTTTCTAAATGCTCAGCTGCAGTTTTAAGTTACTGCAATGCTAGAAACTTGGGGACCAGAGGAAAATTCATTTGGGGAAGCAGAATTCTTCTTTGGGAGGGAAACAATGCCCTTATTCCCCTGCTGCATAGCTACAACCCTGTGTATTGGCAGGAAGGAATCCAGCAGCTGGCTGGGGAAGTTACAGGCCACCTAAATGGTCTATGGGCCATAAGCTTTCCAATCCTGCTTTACATAGACTAGCTGGTGGGGGGCAGATGCCACCAGCAAGCACACCCACCCACCATGGCCAAGATCCTACACTGGGGTTGTGTAGCATATATTTCATGTAGAATTGCACAGTATTTGACAACCCTTGTGCTGCATGGTAACTGAACCAAGACACCAAATGTGAAACCCAATGTAGAAACAAACGTGCATGTACATCCATAAGCAGTGTTCAATGTACATCCACATGAAATGCACATTCATAAACAATGTGTATGTGAATCCATGCACAGTGCACAACCGTGCACAATGAAAGACACTGCACTCAGAACTCCAGTTTCACAGCCTTGAACTGAATGCAGCCATTCCACTTTAGACAAAACTGACAGTCCCTGGTGAATTTCCAGGAAAGAGAGGAACACTTGTAGCCAAAAAAATGTATGACTCTGATCCCTGGCAAATTAGATGGGAAAAACGTTGACCCTCAAATCAGTTACCCTGAAAAGCACCAGTGTAGGAGAACGTAGGTATGTGAAAGACACCTCTAGGATTCCAGTCAATATGTGAAAGAATTTTGAGATGTTGGACATGCAAAGCCATAAAAAAATTACAGGACAAAGCTTTCATCCTGGTTGTGGCATCCAGTGTTTAGCCTCAGATGCCCCTTAGCTGTGACGGAAAAGCAGCTTTGGGTGAGAAATGCCATATATATTTATCACACTTAATTTTTAATACCCAACATGCAAATAGGAGGGAAAATACTTTCAGTAGCAAAAGGCGAAAGTTCATGGCCTCTGTTTAAGGTGAATCTCTGTCTGTTTGTGTGTCTGTGAGTGCGTGCAGGAAAAAGAGTGGCTTTGAGCATTCAACTAAAGAGCAACATCGACACCTTGTGTCCAAACTGAGAAATTTCCTCCTTGTCCGACACATTTAACAGCACCCAAGATCAATGTCTCTGGACAAGGAATCTTTTCCCGTTAATGAATGTGTGATCCTAGCTGATCCAAGGTCATATTAAATTAATGCAGTCTTCAAAGCTTTTTGTAGTAATACAATTAATGATTTGCCTCCATACCATTCAGGGAGCGGATGGCCCCGAAACCTTAAGGGCTCTGCCCTGACCTATTTCATTATGGTTTCGAAAATACATTCACAGCAAAATCATCCCTTTGTCACCCTGCCTCCATTCCAATCCCAGCCTCTAACCACAGAATTTTAGTAATCCCCAGTTCAGAATTCCTGAGTGGGTTTATCTGCTCCTGGTTCATCTTTTAATTAATAATTTGGGGGTACAGGTTAAGTAGGGGTTGGCTCACATGGAAGTGAGGCAGTTAGCTCAGACAGCACATACTGGGGACACCAGTGGCACCTACACATACACAAACACACACACACAGCCATTCCTCCAAGCTCTTTGGCAATTCCCCTTTCTGGAGGACAGGCATGTTTTTCACATTGAACGGAATCCCATTGGTGTCTTAAAACATGTGCACATTTTCTTGCAAAAGCAGTTAGGCGTGTTTGTCGAAATCAGAAGAGCCAGACTCTGTTCAAGTTTGCAGAAGCAGACATTCTCATGGAGTGAACACGGCGCATCGATGTGCACTGCGCATGACACACTTGCACAATGCACACAGTTTCATGCAGATGTGCATTGCAGACACACATGCCCATTCACTAGCAAGGCAGCTAGCAACTGCCATGTCACTTCATGGCCTTGTTGCTCCTGGGCAGAGGAGACCCATCAAATCAATGGGATCCACATATGTATTGATTCACCATTCAAGAAGTGATTGAACGGCTCTGCTCTGGCTGAGAGTAACCAACCGGATGCTAGCCCACGAATTTATAGTTATGTTACACCTCCTTATAAGATCCTGGCCATAGCCCATCCTGCACCCCTAAAACTAATCTAACCCAGCTTCAGGTTCAGAGGGTGGAGAACCCTATCCCATTGCCAGTTCAAAAGTCACCCTCCACTGCCAATCCTGTCAGTTTCTTCACACGGCATGTTCTGCACCTGTCCTGATTTGGCATGGACAGTCCCAATTAACCCTCTGTCATCCCACTTTTTCAGCTGCTTTTGAAATGTCCCAGTTTCTCTCTCTGCCTCCTGCTTTCCCCCTTTGCCCTCAGCTTACTTCAGTTGCTACAAACCGAGTTCAAAATGCTGAAAGAGTTTGCACACAATTAACTCAGTGGGTGGAGAGGAGAAGAGTGGAAGAATTTTGCCCTTCCCAGTAGACTCAGGCAAAAGTAAACTGCTGCAAGAACAAAAATAAGAAGATACTTTTATATTTGATCACGGCAGCCAGACCTTGTTATGTGCGGCTGGAACAATCAAACAGCGTCAACAACTGACAGTTGGAAAGTTAAAATTACAGGCATGATCGTAATGGAAAAACTATCCAGTACAATAAGAGGGAATTCATTTCAACAGTTTGAGAGAGAATGGTTATGGACTGGGTCCAATGCAAGGACAAGAATTAGTGAGAAAACAAAGCGGAGGAGAAAGATTTTTAAAACGTCAGATATTCAATCAAAATATATTATGTATGCTACAAGAGTTTGGACAATTGGGAGGAAAAGGATATTGCACATAAATTGGGTTTGATAAAAAATTACAAAAATAGTATGTTATTATTGGAATAAGGAATGAGGGTTATAAATTTGGGGAAGGGGGGTTAAGAATGCAAAGGCTGAATTACTTATATAATGTATAGATAAGAGAATGTTTTATTGTGTGTTGGAAATTGTAAAAATAAATTAAAAACAGCAACAACAACAAAGGAAAATGCTGCAGCCTCTCCTACATCCCACGTTTTTCCTCATTGATAACTTCCGCTGTCTTGATCACATCTGATGTCGCTCGGCCACACACGTCCTGGTTTTCACCTGTGAAATATTGGAGCACCGAGGAACACCGTCACGTCTTCTCCCTGAGGCAGTAAAATGTCTTAGACGTGCCCGATGTTGGATCTAACATTCCTTCCCTGATTAACAGGTTGAGGTAGATTGGCCCTGGCCTTGCTTATGCTTCCATCAAGAGAAAACAAGGTCATTAATTAGGACAGTCCCACTACACTGAATTTCAGAGACACTTGCGTTCATTTTTTTTTCCCAGATTCACAAAAGGATACAGGAGCATAAAGCTCACTAATCCACTGCCCTCAGCTCCCCAAATCTGTGGCGCTTATCCTTTCCTTTGCCGACCAGCTATTTAAAGGTTGACCGGACCTTTGCTAACAATCAGGAAGGCTTAAAAGCCTAATAAAGTCCGAGACTTGCTTCTGTCTACGATTATCTAATTCTTTCAGCGCAAGTGACCCATCCATTGATCCTAAATTACATTCCTTAATTGGGGAGAGTGGGGCACCGAGGAGGAGGACGGGAAGCAAATGGATGTTACGCATTGCGTACACCCACCTTTTAAAGCCCGCTGGCTTCAGACAATATCTCCTGTTTAAAAAACGAGGCCAAATATTTGGTGATTTGATCTCAAAGACTTTGTTATCCACCTCTAAGATTAAGGGCGGCCCCGTCTCAATTAGCCAAGTGTTTGGGGGAAGATCCAAATCTCCCAGATATAAACAGGTGCGCCACACAAAAGTACTGCGAGGAGAATGACACAGTGTTCTGGTAATTACACTCTTTGATCAAGCGAGTCTGGATTACAGAGAATTTTCCTGCTCCCATAAGAACCTGCTGGGTTACTAAGATATTTATCGGACGCTCTTCTCCCGGCGCTTTCCTTCACGGGGTTAGGTGGCAACCATGGAGAGAGCTAAAGGTCAGACCTACCATGAGACCGGCTAAAGAAGCCACCTCAGGCAGCAGATTTTGGATGTAATGAAAAAGCAGCAATTTGCTAGTTGCTGATGTATTTTTGCTGTGTTTTTTGCTATAAGTTGAGGGGGTAATCTTGTGCAATATTCTGCCTAAATGTTAGAATAACGTGGCTCGCCTTGGATTTTACATACATTGATGTGTGGTGAAGGCAATGTGAAGAAACAGTGTGTATAGTGGTTTGATTGCAGGATTAAAACTTTGGAAGACTAGGGATTGAATCTTCATTTGGCCAGGGAAAGCCATGGGATGACCTCGGACAAGTCACACACTCTCAGCCTAAATGGAAGGCAATGGCAAACCTCATTTGAAGAAATTTTACCGAAACCCTGTGGTCTGGTCACGATAAGCCGGATAACTCTGATCATGATAAGCCAGAGCTGGAGGTTTTCTCAAACCCCTAGCCTTAACATCATCTGATCAGACAGGCAACCATCGGTTCTATAGATTTTGAAGCACTGTTTAGAGTGTGGTAACGACTGAATAACGAGTCTTATCATGGTTGTGTATTTGCACCTTGAAGTTCACATACATGTTTCTGAGGGAGCCACTTCACTCAGTGAGAGCTACTAGCTACTGTTCATCTGACTGAACCCACATATCCTAACACGTCAACTCCATCTGTGTTTGTGGGAGATGGGGAGAAAATGAAGAGCTGCAGAGAGGGAGAGAAGATAGAATCATAGAATCGTAGAGTTGGAAGAGACCCCAGGGGTCATCCAGTCCACCACCACCACCACCCCGCTATGTGGGAACACCCATCAAAGCATTCCCAACAGATGGCCATCCAGCCTCTGCTTAAAAACCTCCAAAGGAGGAGACATCAACACACTCCTTTGAGGCAGCCTATTCCGCTGCCGGACAACTCTGAACGTCAGGAAGTTCTTCCTGAGGTTCAGGTGGAATCTCCTTTCCTGCAGCTTGAATCCATTGCTCCTTGTCCTAGTCTCTGGAGGTACCTTGGAGGAGCCCTGGTGGTGTAGTGGTTAAATGCCAGTACTCCAGCCACAAGGTTGTGAGTTCGATCCTGCCAGGCTCCAGGTTGGCTCAGCCATCCATCCTTCCAGAGGTTGCTAAAATGAATACCCAGCTTGTTGGGGGCAATAATTGTAAACTGCTTAGAGAGCACTCAGCTGATAAGCAGTATAGAAATACATATGCTATTGCTACCTGGGTTTCTTAGCCAAACTTGTGCATCAGATGCCTCAACTCTTCACTTGACGTGCTGTATGGTCTCTTAGGAACCATTTCTAAAGAAAGACTGGGAAAGATACGTGCATTATTTGTGTGCTTTTAAAGCTAGGCTTAATTATCTTTCATCTTTTTATTTGCTGGGCTTCTGAAAAAAAGTCTTTACATGTGCTGCCTCGGATCTTATTTGACAGAAGGCGTACATCTTCTAAGGTTGAGGACCCAAACAAACATCAAAAAGTCAAAATGTGGTTGTTGTGGTGCATTGCAATGATTCTTCTGAAACATTCAAAGAGCTCGGCTAATTTTTCAGGGCAAGAATCAGTCTGCTCACCAGCCCCTGCCATCTGATTAGCAGCTTCTGATCTCAGATCAAAGATGAGACTAAGACACCACACCAGCCATAAGATTTGCAAACTGCAGAGATTATCCTACACCCATTACAGATGAGATCTATGCATACAGTTCATGTGGACGTTACATCAGAAGTGGGAAAACCCAAAAGCACAACTCAGTTGCATGGTTTCTTCTCTGAGGATGGGGTAGCCCTCAGAGAAGAAATCTTCAGGAATCTTAACTGGGAAGAGGCAGAATGTGAAGCTAAGAATTTTCTGATGCTGAACATCAGTGGTACCACTGGGGCCTCTCTTGCCATAGCTCAGTGGGGAATCAAACACACTCTGTATGTATCAGGTACACTTTATATGCAATGGGTTCCAGGCTCAATAACCTGTCATCCAGAGGTAGGTCTGGGAAAGTGCTCCTGTCATGTTCTGGAAGAAGTCTGCCAATCAGTGTACCAAATTTAACAACAATGCACATCTGTAGAATACTGATGTTGATGGAGCTATGGTCTTCATATGATAAAATGCAGCTGCCCAAATATCTCAATTGTTTTTACAGTCTCAGAATGAAATCAACTACAGTATGAATTTCTTGAGAGCCCACATGATGTAGTAATATCAGCATCAGATCATGCCTCCGGAGACCAAGGTTTAGTTCTCCAATCGTTCACAGAAACCCACTGGTTGACCTTGGGCACATGACACACTCTCAGCTCCAGAAAACCCTATGATAGGTTTGTTTTAGGGTACATGTGTCAAACACAACACCCGTGGGCCAAATCTGGCCCACCAGGCCATTTCATGTAACCCTCACACCTCTCCTGAAACTGCAGCACTCCCCCCACCTGGTGAGCCTGATCCTCACATTGCGGACCTCTGGCTGCCACTATTCTGAGAGGTGCCGAGCAACCAGCACTCATGATCTACTTCTATTTCTGACTGCTCCTCTGTCCAAATCTTGCTGTCAAAGCATTGCTGCAGATTACCAGGGCAACCCTTCACATGGCTTGTGAGAACTGCACAGAGGAGCAGTCAGAAGAAGTGGATCGCAAGTGCTGGCTGCTGGGCCCCTCTTCAGAATACTGGCAGCCGTGGGTCTAGAATGTGGGATTGGGCTCACCAGGTACAGAGAGGGGCAGGGGGGCAGAAACAGCCATAGGAAAGGGGGAGCAGAAATCTTACAGATTTCTCACAGTATCTTACAGATACAACCGGCCCGTTGAGGGCAACCATAATGCTGATGTGGCCCAAGATGAAATTGAGTTTGACACCCCTGCTTTAGGATCACCATAAGTAGGAAACAATTTGAAGATACAGAACAATAACAATGAATTTCACATTGGCTATTTATCAAAGAAACCTTGCTTTTGTTTTGCTTGGGGCCATGGGTTGTTTGTTTATTTTTGCTGGAAGTTTGCATAACTCAAAGCCTAAACCTCTCTCCCTACCATAAAGAGCAAGAAATCAAACCAGGGCTGACCACAAGGCCTCTCTGCCACTATCTAAATGTTATATTTGTCAGTCCAGAAAAACCTTGCCTCCTTATAGGTGCTGCTCTTGTCTTTAATACCTGGACCATGAAGGGAAGACCATGCTAAATACCATCTTAAATACCCTTGCGCTGTCTGCAGAAAGGATTCCCATCTGACCTTTTCACTTGCTGCTTGCCTGCATTTTCTGATCACCCCTTCCCTCATCATTTCACAGTTGCACAGGAGGTCAAATGAGAACCAAAGGGCTTTTGGTCCCTTTGAGCAAAGTATTAAAATAAAGATATTTGTGGTTCTGACACCACTCACGCCCGGACAATATACAGTTTGCAGTTCCATGTAATTTAACCTCCCACTCATCCACCCTGACGGTGGTCTCTGTGTAGCTGGGGGGGGGGGCAGCATTTCATGCAGAGTTTGAAACAGATGGGCTTGGGAAGCAGTGTATGAAAATAAGGGACTTGGAGTGGGGGGGGGGAGAGGAGGTTGAACTGGCCCCAAGTTCTGGAAATAGTTTGAGATTCCAGGGAACCTTTTCTCCACATTGTGCAATTCAAGACAAGGGTTGAGAGCTTCAGATCCAACGTGGGTTAAGCAATTCAACTACGACGTTTCAAAAGGAAAAGGATACACTGTGTAGAATTTCCAAATGGTAAATTAGCCAGTCTAAATAATCCTGTTAGGAGAAGGCTTTATAATTTGGGGATGGGGGGTGTTAGTACACCCCCCTCTTCTTTTTTTTATTCCCAGAGGTAGTTTAAAGCTTTTGAGGGGATTATTGTCTCCATATGGAGAGGTTTATGGACATGTCATGTGTCTGTATTTTCCAAAGGCAGCGTGGAACTAATGCTGTTAACGGCAGGTTAGTCTGTCTAAACAAAGGGCAAGAACACTGACCAACCTCTTGCGCCACGCAGGTCAGAAACCCTAAACATTATTTGATCCAGCAAGACGGAGCCATTGATTTATCAAATACCCAAAGTGTCAGAGTTTATCTTCACCATGTTAGAGTTTGGGAAGACAACACAACAAAAACATGTTAATAGTAATACAGCTAGGAAACTCTCCTAGCTATTTTTGCTATACGTTATCATCTTCAGGTCCTCTCAACAACCTATAGACCAGGAAAACATCATTTTCAATAAATAAGAGACGTTCCTGGAACTCAACCCATTGAACGTGTATATTTAATTCTCAGAAAGCAAATGCCCAAAAAGAAGACTGTCCATTATCAGGGCGGGCCTTCCACAGCTGCTAACTAAGCTGTTAAATAATCCATCAGCAGGCAGAATCCAGAACCAACCGCCAGTACTTCTGTGTCCTGCTTCATCCCATTGCTGCCACCTGCCCTAGGCATGGTCTGCTGTACCATTAGACAGGTTAAAGAGGCTGTCTCAAGCAGCAGTTTTGAGGTATCACGCAAGGGGAACAAATTGCTCTTTATTTAGGTTGTTGTCATTGTATTTGTACAGCCAGGGATAAAGAAAGATGACTAGATTTTCAGTTCTACCAGTACCAGCCAGTGGTCATTCCCTGACCTCTCCTCTTCCTCTTCCAAGTCAACATCTCAGAAGCTGAGTTCAATTCTAAGGTATTCCATATTGGCTGACATGCTTTGTGGCAGCTGAGGCACCAAACATTTCGAGGCAGTAGCCATTTTTCTCTCAGAATTGTCATCCCCCTTTGAGAGTTCGTCTTCATTGGAAGACAAATCAAACTTACCATTGCAGCACACACCTGATAACCAGCCTAGTCCTCCTTCTGTTCAACAGGTCAAGTCAGGTTCAGAGCAGGAAGAGGAACTGCAGGAGAGTCACACACACACACACACAAGTTTCAGAGAAAGGTGGAGACTCCGGCATCAAAGTATCAGAAGGAGCACAGTTGTGGAATGCTCTCCCTAAAAACTGCCTGGGATCCGGACACTGGTTGAACATGCTGCCTGTATTAAGGAAATTACAACCACCAGCTACCTTGCTCAGTACAACTTCAGTCTTCCTCCTCACAGATCAGTTTGCAAAAGTCTGTCAGATTTGTGATCCCTACTGCGTATAAGGACTCGCTACAGTGACTCCTCAGAATCTTGATTTATGGCTTTCTCGACCCTGGACAGCTTGATACAGGATACCTCTTGCTTCTACGGCTTACTGACCTGGGAACACTGAACCTTGTTTGAGGTTAAGAGCAGAACAAAAATGTCCAGAAACTGACACAACTTCTGAAGAGTGAGGGGAAAATGGTAACCGCTTGGAGTCATTAGTCTTGCCTCCTTTGTCAATTTTAGGAAGCCTTACCACACAGTGAACATACGCCAACATTTCACAGATGAAAACCAGGACATGGGTAGCCAACCAATATTCAAGTGTTGTCATCATTGTGAGAAATCACAAATAGAGCAGTGGACACAAAAGACAATTTTAAGGTTCCAGGGATAACCAAGCCTGCATATAAGTTAAGCATCACCAGTTGCTAAGAGTTGTGTTCCATAGCCATGAAATTAAAAGAACTCAGTGTCACCTCTCTTGCTAAGTGCCAACTCTGTATTTCATGGCACTGAATACAGGTCCAGGTGGAGTGAGGCAAGGAGGCAAGAAAAAGTGCATCTTGGGCCTAGATTATGTGAACGATCATGTTCTCCCACCTGAGCCAAGATGGGTTTTGAGATCTTTTGAGAAGTCCTTGTTTCCATTCAGCCACCCTCACAGGTCCATTTGGCTGAAACACGGGGTGGAAGTTCTCAGGCTCTGGATCTTCCTTTCTAGAAAGGCTTAACTGCACCTTCCACACTTCACAGCATATCTCCAGCAGCAAACAAAGATATTTTTATTGAGACAGGCCTCTGGGAACCGACAGTTTAAAGGGAACTGACAGAGATTTTAATAATGTGCTGCATTATCCATAGTTGTTCCTTTTTAATGGGCATGATGTAAAATTGCTTTTCATTCTATGGAGGTTTAATTGTTGTTTTGCTTTGTTTTTTTGTGATGTGAAACTTTATCTGTATCTGTTTTAATTTTTGTAAGCTACCTTGAGGCCCATGGTTGGCGAAAAGGTAGGATATAATTACAACAACTATGTAATTCAAAAAGTGTGATTAAAAATGAAGGCCTACCATTGGAAATCCATACCAAATAGTTGGCATAGAGGGTTCTAAGCTTGCTTTCTTCTTGCAGGACACCATTTTCACCTGTTCTGTGTTCCTAAATTTGCAAATATTAGAGACAAGCCTTCTTTCCCCCAAGCCCATTCCTTATATCTCTGCTAAAATAGCACAATGCATGCTTGAACTTTTGGCACTCCAATCACCAGGGCACAGCTGAAGTTGTTACGCTGTGCAGCAGCACCATCTTCTGGTGATAAAAAAAAATAATAATAACATGACATAATGTAGTACAAATGCAGAAAATGAACCTCATCTAACATGACCATGAGCAGCATAGAGGTCTCACCTAAGGAGAGATGGGTGAAAATGCTTGAGAAAGTGAAAAGAGGTGCAACTCTCATCATGATAAACAGTAAGAAATGCTTAATTATATTTCTTTATTTACAATATTTGCAAATTCTTGCATACTGAAGTGCTCAATTCAGTTTGCAAAATAAAACAACATTTAAAGCTTAAAATTAAGCTTTATATTCACAAACAGAAAAATATGCATACCAAATTTCACCTAGAAATCATGGTCTATATTTTGAAAAAGAACAACGGCTTGTGGTTGCATAAGTTTCAAGGAAAGTCTTTGCACATATTTTCAGTGTGTGGAATTGCTGGTCTCAAGTGTGTGTGTGTGTGTGTGTGTGTATATGCGTGTGTACACAGTGAACTGGCCCGTTACTCTTCAACACAAAACCTGCTCCTTGCAACAAAACTCAAAATACTGTCTGCATACCGATATTGCTCATAGATTCCCAGAACAACAACAAACAAACAACAAATAGGCCTACCCTGTTTGCAAGATTAATAACCTTGTCATTGGGAATGATAACACCAGAGGAAACAAGACACTATTTGGAACAGAACTCCTCCCATCCCATCACTTTTACAAAAACATTTACACAGTTGGCCCTCCACATTCACTAAGGTTAGGGGCACAGGACACCCACAAAAGTGGGGAAACCTCAAATATCAAAATGTGTGTGTGTGTGTGGGAAGGGGGCCGAGGCATGGTGGGGAGGGCAGGCACCCAGGGTCCAAACCAGGTCAGGGAAAGGGGAGAGAATGTGGGGTGAGTACAGTGACCCTATCCTTTGTCGCACTATTCGGATCTGGTGATGCCATACTTTTAGGAATATGGCCGTCTCTCTGAAATCAAACAAATATGTTACAGCTCAGCCACGCACTTGATGGGAAAATATCTGACTTGTGCTACATTCACACAGTATGATCAAGTAGGTGCAGTAGGAGGGCAAATTATAAAGTCACTAAGCTGGGGCTAAGTGGGTTTGGATCTTGTCAGTGCCTGGGGACCTCAAATACGCCAGAATGCTGGGTTCTGTGACAGAGGAAAGGTGTGATATAGTTGTGCTAAATAAATGCACAGTAAGTAAAAACCAAGAGATGTCTCAGTACTGAAAACATCAGCAAATAAAAGCCTCTCACAAAGAAGCTCCTTTTGAACAGTCTTTTTATGCCGACCACCATCATCCCTTTTTCTTCTTATCTTCTGTCTAGCTGGAAGCTTTCAGCAGTACCAGCATTGGGAAGATAGTGACGGAAGGCTGGAGAAACACAGGCTATTGCTACTGAGGTCCAGCAGTGTGTCTACAGTGGACAATGCAATAAAACTAGACCTGGGAAAGAATGGAAATCTGCTCTAACTGATCCTGCTGTAGCTGTGAGACCGTACCTACAACAGGGAAGGTGAACAGTAGCTCACTTCAGAATCCTTTACTGAACATGCGTAAACAGCAAAACAGAGAAAGCAGATCAGCTTCCCTACCTCTGGGACTTTAAAGAAGTCTGACCGCTGAAAAAGAAAATCATAAGAAAAGTGGAGGCTGGTGAAAGAAAATCACCATCCCCAGAGACATTTTGAAAGAAGCCTTCAAGCAATTTGTAGAAGGTTCAAAATGTCTTTCTTTACTTATGCAAGAGTTATGTGACCTGATTGTTTCATTTCACACGTGCACATTGTTAGTTTTGAATAAAAAGTCTGCTGAAACATGTTGAACTGCTCTTCTGTTCTGTAGCATGGAGGAACTTCTCCCTATTCTTTCCGTATTATTTTTCTTTTGGTACCATTTTTTTTTGTTAAAGAAGTAATGCTCAGGAACGCATCTAATTCATTAATTGTGGTATACCTGTACATCTATCTGAAGAGGCCTCTAAAGCCTCAATACGCAGATGGTCTGAGACCGCTTCATTTTTCATGGCCTAAATGGGGGGGCGGGGTCCTTTGGTCAAGTCACAGAGAGTCTGACTTTCTAGTAATACATATGCAATCTTACTGCATATGAACTGGATATCATGCTATAAAACATTTAGGCCTATACCCACTTATGTTATTATATTAGAACAAGGCACTTTGTGCTGGCAGGTGTGCATTTTCAGAGTTAGTGCAACGGAGGTATATAATTTTTATTGTACAAGCAGTTGTGCAAAGTAGTTGCACAAGGACTGCACAACCTCTTTCAGAATGACTTTACACTATGTGGTCCCCACACTTCTGCAAAATCTCTCAGTGTGTTTTGGCTTTGGCTTTGGCTTTTGCGTGCACACATGCAGATGCAAATTTACAAATAGGCAGCTCCCCAATCAGTAAATCTGGGCACTAACTTGAATGCTGCCCCTGCAAAGCAACGAATAAGGAACAGCATTCAGGGGTATTCACCCTACTTCACCTGCAAAGCCATCATCCCAGATGCTGCTTTTGTGTGTGTGAGTGTGTGTGTGTGTGTGTGTGAGAGAGAGAGAGAGAGAGAGAGAGAGAGAGAGTGCATGCATGCATGGGCAGAGGGCTACACTTTATTTATGGCAAAATTGTTCCTCTGGGAGATTTCCAGGAGCAGAAAAAGCCTTTTTATGGGGAAAGCAATTTGCAGGGTTCCAGCAAGGGCCCTGCAGGCTGCATTTTGCCCACTTCTGTGTTAGAGATTCACAGTTTCTTCAAATAATTACAGTTCCTAAGATTGCATGGATACAAATGCCAAAGCTCTGCAGGAATGGGGGTGGTCTCTTCACAGCAGATGCTGTGTCAATTACAAACCATAAAGTTCTAGCATAAATAGCAGAGGAGGAAATAAGAACATCATGGAACTGGGCAGGCTTCAGAGAGCCATGAATAATATTCACCTGTTGTTCACCTAACTCAGTTTTTTCAAGCAAGAATTTTATTTATAATGCTTCCTCATCATCCTAGTTATTACCAGTTAGTCATATAAATTAATAGCCTCCCCGAGGACACCAACTCTGATTGTTGTCAATCACCTCCCAGTTCTGATTTCCTGCTCAAACAATAAGAACCACCAGGATTATGGAAAACCTGATTATATTGTGACTAATTCATCAGCCCACCTTATTCTTCTGCATTTCATCTGATTGCCCAGGTTCATCATCTTGAAACTTT
The DNA here is from genome assembly GCA_030412105.1 of Cyclura pinguis. Taxonomy (NCBI): domain Eukaryota; kingdom Metazoa; phylum Chordata; class Lepidosauria; order Squamata; family Iguanidae; genus Cyclura; species Cyclura pinguis. Next base: position 5,717,572 of record CM059608.1, read on the forward strand.
TCCAAAGGGCAGCTCAATTTCACCTCTGGAACATGATAATACATGTCAGCATCTGTTCCTTGGCAACATTTCACATTTTTTATAAAAAACCTTCGCAGGTTGCTTACAAGAAATGACCATCGTATTCCAAGATCCAGTTCTGATGACCAAGCCATTTCATTGCACATTAGTCTTCAAATGAGCTGAAGGTTCTCAGCTCATTGGACACAATTTACTGAATATTTTAATCTACTGCTTGATAACAGCCATAAACCTAGTTTTGGACTGGCAGAACCAGGTTCCTCAAAAGACTGCTTTCTCCCCTATGAACCTGGTTGATCTTTAAGAAGAGGTTTGGTGGCCTTTGTCTGCATACTCTTACCTTCTGAGAAAGTGGGTGATTGTATCTTTTCAGCAGCAGCAACCCCATTTATAGAATACCTTCAACAGACAGATAACACTAAACATTAACAGTCTTGTCTTTGAGATGTTCGCCCAGAGATGGGTCACAACTCAGTAGAAGAGCACTTTCTTTGCTTTCATAAGTACAGGATCCTAATCCAGGGTAGTCCATTCTAGTACATAATTTAATCTGCAACTCTATATACAGTACAAGGCAGCCAGACTCTTAATTGGGTCTGGTTATACGGAGCATCCAACTCCCTTGCTACGAGAACTCCACTGTCTTCTGGTTGGTTTCAAAGATGGGACTTGATTCTAAGTATGACTAAACCGAGGCTGTTATACTTCGGACATATCACAAGATAACATGACTCACTGGGAAAGATGGATGAAGCTTACTAAAGTGGAAGGCAGTAGGAAAAGAGGGAAAACACATTACAAGTAGATTATTAAGGAAGCTATGGCTTCCTTGAGTTAGCAAAAACTGTGCAGCACAGCTGATGAACAGAGGTTTTCAAGGTCTGTCATTCAGAGGGTCACCATAAGCCAAAGTGAACAAGGGCAGATAACAAAACTAGTGCAATGTTGCACTCGTACATTTTCCATATGATTTCAAGCATGCAGTTTTAGATGTCTGCCACCAGGTGAAGCCAGCGCTGCAGCATGTATAACAACTTCTGTGTTTGTGAGGCAGCGTTCAGTGGCACAATCTTTACATCAGAAACTCTAGAACCCAAGAATGTTGCTCATTCCCTGACAGTCAAATTATGACCTTTTTTTAAATCACAAGAATGATAGCTTTGGTCTCGTCAAAGGCTGACCTCAACTGTAATGACTTCAATGCATTCTTCATCACAGAAATGATGCTCAGATGTAGCTGAGGAACAGCCCTGCTTACTACTCTGCCTGTAGCAAGCCATGAGCATTTCTCTTTGTTTGTTCTGCTGCCTTAATTTTTAAATTTTTAAAACTGCCTTCATTCTATAAGAAAAACCGATTTCTATTAGCTGCCTGAAGTCATACGGTTAACCAGTGGGATCTAAATCTTTAGATAAAGAGATAAAAAGCATATTAAACACACGGTATCTCACACTTGCCTTTTTTGACACTATATGGTACAACCTTGAAAAAGACAACACAGAAATATATAGTGTACAGGTATAAAAATGATGTCATATAGTGTCATATTATCTATTTTTTTTTATTTATTTATGTGCTGTCTCTTTCTTTGATTTTTATATAGCCCTGAAAAAGGCCTTTGAAAGCATGCTGGGCTTTTCTTTTCTTTTTTTCCTTAACCAAAAAGTAAAATCCATCAATTGAGCACTTTGAGCCCTGTCTCTGGTTTCTTCTGCAAGTCAATAAAGGAAGCTACATCCTTCAGTTTCTAAGACCTGATCAAGATGTTAGCAACAAAGGTCCTTTGAGTCCTCTCTTTAATAGGGCCGCCGTAAGACAAAAGCTGACCTGGTGGCAAATAGCAACAAGAAGAAATGGGAAGCTTGGTCCAGGTAGGTTAATATTATTTACAGCCAGCTGCCACATATTACTTACTGTTAAAACCACTGATGATGATGATGATGATGTCATCACCATCTCTACCATGCAATTGTTCATTGATGTGGCAACTAGCTTTCCCTTTACTCATCTATCTACAAAGCTTCCAATCAAACTCTCCAGGTCTGACACTGAGAAAAATCTCACAGGAGGAAATAAGGGTGAAACTGGAAATCAGAACTGCTGCTTGGATGAGGCAAGGAGTTGTGCGGTGATTCTAGTGCTGGGTGCTCTTGTTTTAACTGTTCTTTGGGCAAGGCCAGGAGCCTAATCAGAGTGAGGAGCAGAAAATTCAGCTCTTAAGATTGTTGTTGTTCTTGTTGTGTGCCTTCAAGTGGTTTCTGAATTATGGCAACCCAAAGGCAAATCTATCACTGAGAGTGCTCCAAGTTTCCAGGAGCCTTCGCACACCATGAGACCTCCTTCTTTTGATTGCTAACCTTAACAATTTAACGTTAGCACTTAAGCCTTCACTGCTCTTCAACTCACCTCTTGGGAGGTTTTGTTCCAGCTGAATCTTTAGCCAGATACTAATACGCTGGCTCCAATCCCCTGGTGCCTCCACTTCCCAGAGTCGGGACTGTTCCTCTGGATGGATCTCCAAGAACTTTTGACAAACTGCAAAGGGAAGGCAAGCAGGGCAAAGCAAAATCATGTGGAACCTCAATCAAAAAGGCTACAATGAAGAATGTCAACTCTCTTAATACTCCTCCAGATTACAAGCAATATTGTTAACACTTAGCATCACGCTAAGCACTGCATAAATGAAAGATAACAACGAAATATCAAATGCAACTGCTATCATTGCTACTATATGCTAAACCTCCCCTGCATCCAAACCAGGATCTCAGATCGGGGAGTGCTTGTTGTATGGACTTTTTTTAAAAAACCGAAGCATGGGAAAGATTGCTTGCATCTTAATTCTTAGTCAACTGGTCCTTCTGTGCTTAGCGTTATGTATGCATTTAGCTTCACAGAGCCACTTGCACTAAGGACAAAAAAAAAGAAGAGTGAAAACATCTCATACTGAAGATGAGAAATCTTATGGGGATTAGCAAACCATGATAGGCTGTTTTGATACGTTGATCAATACGTTGATACAATGAGAATGAGACAGTTAATGAGATTTGATTACCTCTGTAATTGTGACTACCAGTTGGATTTGAGCCACATTCTGAAAATGTGGTAAAACCATTCCACTGCATAAAGGGGCCCTCTGGCTCATTTTGCTGAGAACTGGCTCCCAGTCCCTCCCTGATGGCAAAAACTTGCAGAAATCCCTAAAGCAGGGATGGCCAAATTCAGCAGGGGTAGGACCAAATACCACTGCCCCTCCTCCCCAAAAAAGCACAAAAATTATTTTTGGGGGGACATTTTGGCCATAACAAGGTGCAAAGAAACTGCGCACCAAGTTTTATATGATAATTGCACTTCCTCAAGCACCATTTCCTTTGTTTCAATTTTTAGTGTTTAAAAATGAGTGAATAGGCCTCTCTAGGTCTTACATGGCTCACATGTTGCCCACCTCTAACCTAAAGCTACCTTTTAAAAATTGGTGCTCAATTTATTTATCATCTAGGATTCAATAGGAAAGCAAAGTGAGGTATGGTACAAGCATTACAACTGAAATCATGTTAAAAATTGGTGTATATTGTACACTAATGAACTCACTCCAAACCTCTCAGGAAAAACAAGGTTAATTTTACCAATTATGTGAACAAGCACATTCCTCACTCAGGATGGCTCGCATATGAAATAGAACTGTTTGTGTGTCAGGAACTGGAATTCAGACTCAAATCTGATGAATGGTTTTTAGGAAATATCCTTACTACTTCACATGGAATATCTGATTCTAGGTATGGAATACTGGTATTATACTGGGCATGTGGTGTTGAGCTGAGAAAACCAAAATGGTAATAATAACAACTATGACAGATCTCAAAATTGCACCTATGAATGTGTATCAACTAAGCTAAGGTGATTCTGTCTTCTCTTGGGATAACCAACACAGAAAAGCAGGATCAGGAGACAGTGGCAGCCAAGGCATGGCTGAATGAGGCAGGCAGACAGGCAGGCCAATATCTGGACAATGATCATTTCTACAGATTGTTGCAGGATGAAGTTGGGGGAAATCTACCACTTTATGCAATGTACAGTACTCTTTCTGTAATGGCATGAGCCTTTCTGTTTTATTTATGTGTGAGCATCTGTAACAGCCTGGAAGAATGTGCCATTTTCAAGATTAGTCTGGGACTTCTAAAGTTTCTTGCATAACACTTTGTTCTGTAATAATATTTGGAAACCAGTGAAGAGCTGTGTCAAAAGAGCTGATTTATGTCTTCCGTTCAACATTGAATTTTCTTTACAACAGTGTCTGGGGGCTTTTTTTAAATGAATGGTTTGCCTGAGTAGACACCACACAGCTGTTTATAATGAGAAGTCACGCAGTATGCCCAGCCTCATATCATTCCCTTTTGAAAAGGACATGTTAAGTAAGATTTTTCTGGTTTGGTTAAAGATAACACGGTAGAGATTAAAGAGTGAGAAGAATCAAACCACTTCATTTATGTATTTAATTCACACTTCACCATATATTAAACACCTCTGATCTTTCCTGTTTGCCTGAAAGGAACGACATCAAAATCTCTCCCCAAAGTGATATTCACTGATACATAACATAAAACATGCTGGACATGCATTGGAAACCTGAGCCACTTTTGCACTAGACTGTTATAGTGCTATTATTCCACTTTCAACATCCTATGGAATCCTAGGGTTTGCGGTTTAGGGAGGAGCCTTTGAATCCTGCAAACCCCAGGATTTCATAGGATGTTGAAAGTAGAATAATAGCACTATGACATTCTACTGTGGAAATGGCCCTGATCCCATTCTAACGTTTTTGCATGGATATTTCTGTATCTGAGCCAGTATGCTGTAGCGGCTGGATTGTTGAGCGTTGAGCCAGGACTCTGGGAGACCAGGGTTTGAATCCCCACTCAGCATGGAAATCTGCTGGGTGGCCTTGTGAAAGTCACACTTTCTTAGTCTCAGGAGAAGGTAAAGGCAAACTCTTTCTGAACAAATCTTGCCAAGAAAACTCCACAATAGGGTCTCCTTAGCATTACCGTAAGTCAAAAATGACTTGAAGGTATATTACAATCAGTTCACGTATTTACCACTTGTGTGATAAACATGGATGAGAAACAGTTTCACAGAGGCAAGCAAAAATGGACAAGCAAAGAAGAAAGAGTTCACATAATCCTTGCCTTGCCAATCTACTCCATTCTAACCACTAAGGAAGACCCACACACACACACCTCAACCAGTGAGGAAATTCAGAAGGGAAAATGAGAAAGGGATTTCTCCCTCTTCTGCCAACCTCCTTGGCAAAAGAAAAAAAAATACTAACCCATTGACAATCTAGTAGTTTCGCTTTTCACACTGGCCAGGACAGCCAGCTAAAGAAATATAAGGTGGTTTTTAATCAATTTTTTGGAGTATATTTTAAATTAGAATTCTCAAATCAAATGCAATCTCAAGCCAAATACTAGGCAAAATGAACGCACTCAGTGCTTCATATGAGCTTCTTTGCATTCATGAATGTAGAGCTGAACCATAACTTAGGCCATTTCTGTACTAGACAGTTATAGTGCTATTATTCCACTTTCACCATCCTATGGAATCCTGGGCTTTGCAGTTTAAGGAGGGGCCGTTAGAATTCCCAGCCAGAGAGCTCTCTGACCTCAGTAAACTGCAAACGCCAGGATTCCACAAGACGTGAAAAGTGGAATAATAGTGCTATAACAGTGTAGTGTGGAAATGGCCATACTTGTGCATGTAAAGCTAAACCTTAACACTATGCTTAGCACAAAGATGTAAAGAAGCATTTCAATGGACATAGGAAGGAAGGGCAAAGATGGACTCTGCTTTCTTTGAAATGGAAAAGCAATATTACATGGACAGGCCAGGAATTCAAGAGGCAGAGTTGCTGTGTGTGCTTTAATTAGCTTTATTGTCCATAATATTGCACAGACAGATTTGCCAATCCAGCAAACCACAACAAATGTGGAGGCAAAGGGTCACTAACAAAAATAGTGTTGGCATTTCAGAAGTTGCACACAAATTACTCTAAGGAGTAGTTTGGATGGATGAGATGTAGTCACAAAATGGCTGAATTACTCAATGGTATCATTTATTATTTCATAAATGTGGGGGGAGTCTTGCTCTTTGGACACAAATTTCATTGCAAGAGTCATCTTTTCTAGTTTGTGCCAAGTGACACATTTCAGAAACTTGCTCCACTTTAAGACAGGAAATAAATACATGTGACATGATGCACAATCTATTTTGAAAGGAAGGCAAGTCAAGCATAAATGTTAAGTAAGGGTCAAGGTGCTGGAGAAGGAGACACACAGAAATTGCTTAGCCTTGCCGAAATTACTGAATTTTTCTCCCATGGAAGGGGGATTCCATTTGCACTTTGGGGAAGAACAGAGCTATACTCAATATGCTGTGTTAAGAAGAATCCAATAAACAGAATCAGCCCTAGCTCTCTGAGCTTCTAGGGGGCATTTCACACATTACATGGGAGCAAGCCCAGTTTGTAAATATTTACTCACTTGTGGAGAGCGGAAATATAGATAACCAGGCAATGAAGCTTAACAAAAGTCCCCACTATCACCACACACACACACGCACTACTGCCACATAGACACATAACTCCTATTAATATCCACACACAGCTAGGTTAGTAAGCATGCTTCAGGGTTATCAACTTCTGTAGACTTCACAAGGCTGCCTTAAGTGTCAGAAAGTCACAGCCAACTCAGCAATATGACAATTGTACCTCTAGAACACAAGTACACGTTCATTGCATTCTCAGTTGTACCTTAGGCATACACCCAAAAGCAGGGGTGGGAAACCTATGGCCATTTAGATTTTGTTAGGAGTCTAATTCCCATCAGCCCCAGCCAGCATGTCAAAAGCTCAGGGCTGATAGGATCTGGAGTCCAAGCTGCAGGTTGCCTCACCCCATCCCCTTGATTTAAAGAATGAAGCATGTGAGGCCCACAGTTGCATACCAGCCCACATCTTAAAACTTGTTAAATTTACTTTATCAGTGCTTGCTATCACTGGGGCCCTTTTCGCACTTTACCTTTTCACGCTGCTGGGTTGGGGTTCTCGCGCGACAAGGCTTGGAAGGAACGCTGCCACGTCCCTGCTGCTTCGGCTCCACAGCTCCTTCCTCCTCGCGCAAGCGCCCAGCCTCTTCCGTTCGCAGTGCAGCCTGGGACCTCCCAGGCTGCACTGCGGAGAGGACGTGCAACCGGCCCGGCTCCTGAGGCACCGCACGCCGGGTAAGTGTGTGCGGAGCCCCGGAGCGATGCGCAACCGCGCTCCATTTTCGGCTTTGAGCCAAAATATGAAAAGGTGTATGTGCGGTCCGTGTCAGGCCCTTGAGCGTCGCGTAAATGTGAGTGCGTTGTGCAGACCGCTCCTCACATTTACACGACGCTCAAGGGGCCCTTTCGCTTCAAAAATGCAGCGCGAAAAGGGCCTGGGTCTGCTCATTAGTTGAAGATGCTGAACAATGGTGTTGAGCCCCCTTCCTTCCACACCTATGAAAACTGAAGGACGATCATAGGAGCACATAAGGGCAAGCAATATGAGTGAGGGAAGGGGCTCATCCTCCAGCTGCTCAGCATGCCTCAGATGTGGTAGTTTATTTGATTGTTTTTGAGCTTTTTTATCATTATGCCTTTTTTTTTTTAATTAATAATGTCAGCTGCCTTGGGTCCCTATCCAGGCTGATCCTGCAGTTTCAACCACTGGGCTCCCTTCACTCACCCTCCCTGGATTTAGTACTAACTCTTCAAGGTCACCTCTACACTAGACAAGTGGCTGTGTTGATCAGCAGGATCAATATGGCAAAGTGTGACCCATCTATTAAAACATCTAGACAGAGATGTAGAAAATGAAAACAGTAAAGATTATATAGCAAATAAAACAAACACCTAGTCTTAAGCTGATTCCATTCACAGTACACTATAACATCTCAGTTTCAACCAAAATAATATACCTCCCAAACTCTTTCCCCATTCACAACTCTAAAAATCCTACACAGATATCAATTCCTTTCTTCCTAACTAGCCTGAACTCAATTTCTGACTAGCCTTATTTCTATTTCACTCTGGCCCTATCTATTCCTTTTACAGACAAGCTTCTAGTTCTTATACTTTTCCCCCATTGCCTGCCCCAACAGCACTCCATAAGCTGCTACTGGCTTGCTATACCTAGACTTACTCAGCCTCTTGCTTCGAAGGTGGGATATAAATTAAACAAACAAACATTTCTAGCATGAGCCCTTTACCTCGGTACATATCTGCAGAAACAGGACAGCTTACTCCCAAGGCCTCCTCAGTTGCAAACATCTGACAAAAATCATGAAGCATTTTCATACCAATTCCACATCTTCTAAACTTTTTTCGGACAAACATGGTGTCCAAAACTGGGAGCAAGTAGCACTGGCTGGTGAGTCCATCACACAGGCTTCCTGGAAGCAAGACACAAAAAATGCCTGTAATTACACTGTATTCTAAACAGAGCTCATGAATGAGTTTATTAAAATCATCATGGAACAGGAGAGAGCAGGCTGGTATTGGACGCTATTGCATGAGCTCCTTCTACCCAGCTCTCTGGTTTCCAAAGCTATGGTGGTCTCTGGATAAACAAATTGTTATTTAAGTGTCATGAGCCAGGCTGAGCGTGCTGCCGGTTCAGACTTGGACTCCGATTTAGACTTGCACTCCCAGCCGGGGGAGGATCCCTTGGAGGGGCCTTCGGGAGAGGGGGCTCCTTCAGAGTCTAGGGAGGAGTCTGCCAGCGACCCCACAGCTGTCCCAGTGGGCTTTCTGTTCCAGGCTAAACCTTGCTGTTTGAGTTTGCTGCTCCTGGGACTTGGATGTTTGTTTTGGTGACGTAACCTCTTAATTTCTTTATTACTAAAGCCATAAACTCAGCTCCGGCCTCTGTGTCTGCTTAGCCGCCGCCTGACATTGACATTAAGTGTGACTTGCTATAAAGGGTTGTATGAACAATTAAGGAAATAGTTGTATAACGAGATAATTAAACCTGTGAAATCCTCTCTACAAACGTTATAAAAGTAGCTTGTTCATTTTACAAGACCGGAAGACTGTTTCAGAGCACGGAGGACCCTCGGATCAGAGATCATCTGTAGTTTTCCTTATCAAGGAAGGGTCAGTACAGTGAAGTAAGAGCATCGAAAGGTCCTCTGGCATCTAACTTGTGCAAGCAAATCAAGCCACATAAGAAATTTTTTTTCTAAGTCTCCTTCCAAATCTCAGAGATGTAATGAAAAGGCAGCAGCAGCACTCTCCACTGCAAAACTGTCCTTTATTTATTTGCTGGTTAAGAGATCAAAAAAGGAAATACCATATGCAGACCTTGGGAAGTTACTTAATTGTATACCTCCTTTATTCCTTCTTGTATACTTCTTAATTGTAAACCTCTTCCCTCCTTGAAGCAGACTGTTATCATTAACACCATGGGAGGAGGATGAAGGACATTAAAATTTGCATTAATTATATTACTTGTACTTCTTTTTAATCAGCTTCGTCTCCAGGATCATACTACAGTGCTCAAATCACTACACCATTCTGGCTCTCTGATACCTGTCTTTTATTGCTCTTTGCTTGGCCAACACAGCTACCCCTGAATATGTTTTTCCTCCATTATGAGTTTATTCAACCGGGCTGGATGGGTGGGTCTTGTTTGAAGACCCCTATTTTTCTTTTGGTATAAAGCCAGAGCATTATGGGTGACGGCAAAGACAAGGGAAATACAGGGATGTCATCAGAGAAAGGAGGCTTTATGCAGCCTATTCCCTCAGAGCCTTAAATCTGTTTGGTTAGGTCACACATACTAAATGACTAACCCTCTGAGCCAGCAGAATGGTAAACAGCAATTACAAGGGCAGAGAAAGGAGACAGCCATTAACGCTCTCAAACATCCAAAAGCCCGGGAAAAGCCCAACCCCTTCCTGCTCCACATCTAAAAGACCCAAACCAAACAAAATTGCACATTCCAGCTAGTTCCCTGATTAACAAGCTGGCTTGGCAGACATTTGTCCAGAGGGAGACCTTGGGCAGACAGAGCCCTTGTGTAACAGGCCAGAATGTTTCTGCTGAATGGTGCCCAAAATCAACCCATTGTGTGATTTGTGTATACACACAAACACACGCCTACAGAAAACCCAAGAAAGAGAGCATAGCTATCTAGCTTCAACTAAAATTCACTGAAGGCATTGCATGGCCAGTAGCATGTGTTCTTATAATTTTATTACATACCGAGATCTGTACCTAGTGCAAAAAAAAAAAGTGTAAATCAGACTAAACAAAAATGAGTGAAGCATAAGAGTATCCTTATGTAGGAGGATAAGACCCTCCTACATTTCACAGATGAAAACCAGGACACATGCAGCCAAGCAACATCAGAGTGTGGTCAAGATGGCGAAGGGGATTAATGAGGAAGAGCACACAAGATAGAAGCAGTTGTAATAGTGTGATTTTGTTTAAGCCCTCTGCAAAGGGTAAGATTCTGCCCTCTCCTCTCCTTGCTTCCACTGAGTTAAACTGAGTACAAACTACTCTTGCACTCAGTTTGCAGCAACTGAAGTAAGCTGAGGATGAAGGGAGAAATGGGAGGAAGAAGAAAAACTGGGACATTTTAAAAGCAGTTGATAATGTGGGGCAGCAAATAATTAAGACTGTCCCTGCCAAATTGGGACAGTTAGCAGGTATATTTGAATGTGACCAGGACCTCAGAGTTTGGACCTTAGTCCAGCCTTGCCCTAAGTTAGGGCTTCTTATGCATCCTTAATTAAAAGAAAAAAAAAGTATGTCATCTATTTCTTGAACAATACCAGATTTCCCAACCTCATATAACTTCTCTAGGTTATATGTTTCCTCCTCAGAATGTGCCAGGGACCATGAAATGACACCATGTATGATGTCTGGTGACTTGATTCAAAGTCTGACCATGCAACCTGCTTCTACTGGTCTACAATGATGAGTTGTGATCACGAAGGGTTCACACACTTCTGCAGATCTAGAGGTGAATTCTCAGAATTCTACCCCCCCCCCCTTTATTGGATTTGGCTACAGTGACTCATGTCCTGACTGCATCTCATTTTGGATAACAGTAACACACTCCACACAGAGCTGTCTTTGGAAACTGTTTGGAAACTTCAGCAAGTCAGTGTTATATTACTAGCCACCTTTTAGGGTAAGCCCTGGTAAGACCACATAACAACGTGAAAATACAGTGCAATAACATCACATTACAACATGACTGTGATTGTGTTGCTAACTTCCTCGAGAAGAAGAGAAATTCCAGGGAAAAGTACTCCCTATATTTGATATCCTACTGCAGAGAAAGCTCTTGACGTTTATGACATTTTTTATAGTATTTGTTTTATTTATAGAGATAATAACAGAGCATAAGTGGAGACAAACAGCAGGAAGTCCCACAAGGTCACTTTCAATGTACAAACATAGCTCAGTTGATAGTGAACCTCATTTTTACAAAGTCTTTTTATGGCCATCCAGCTGCTGTTTTCCTCCGTTGAGGTGAAAATGTTTTAGCCAATAGGCATCAAGAGGATGGGGAAGGATTACTGGAAAAACAGACATTTGATGTCAGATCACAGCAGCACGACAAAGCTTTTGCTCAGAAAAATGGAATTCCACTCCACCCAGTCCTTCTGTAGCTGTATGTATGCCTACAATAGGCAAGATAAACTGCAATGCCCTCTAGAATCCCTTACTGAGCAAAGGGGAAAGCAGGTTACCCTGCTTCCCCAGCTACACCAGTGTATTAAAGAAATAAAGATCTATAAATTTGGCCACCAACTTCGAAATTATGAGAAAAGTACAGACTGGTGAAAGAAAAGTAACATCCCTGGGTGCCTTTTGGAAGAAATCTTCAAGTGACATCTAGAAGGTTCAAAATGTTTTTGCTTACTTAAGCAAGGCTTACCTGACCAGTTGTTTAATTTCACAACTTCATATTGTTAGTTTTGAGTGAAAAGCTTGCTGAAACATGTTGAACAGCTCTTTGTTTTGTGGTGCAGGAACCTATCCCTATTCTTTCCACACTATTTCTGCCTCATTTTCTGTTAAAGAGGTAACACCCAAGAACACATCTACTTCTTTAACTGGGCTATACCTGTAACTATAAACTTTTTATGTTCTTTTTATGTTTTTTAATGTTGCCTTGGGCTTGCATGTAGATGAAAGGCAGCTTAAATATTTTAGAAATAAACTGGTACCCCATATCGGATGCTTGTTATGTACATGGCATCTCCCATATATGCTTTCTTTCTGCCTTTTTCTGTCCCACAATAAAATTGTTGCTTCTTCACACACACATTTTATGCACTCCAGTAAGCTGGCAGAGCCAGAAGCCACCTTCTCCAAGCTATGATTGCATAACAGAATAACAGACTTGGAGGGGACTTTAGAGGTTGTCCGCTCCAGTTAAAATGGATGGCGTCATGTGATCCTCCTGATATCGAATGACAACGCTGAGCATTTCTCACGACTGGCTATGTTCTCTTGGTGTGGCAGCCTCCCAGTTCCAGGAGTTCCTGAGATGTATTATCTAGATCCATTTCAGTCTTTGGGACAGAAATAGCTTTGGCTGCCTTAGTGGATGATCTATAGACCAAGAACTGGACAGCGGAATGAGTCTCTATTAAGTTCTGCTGGACATCTCAGTGGCTTTTGATACCATTGGCCATAGTGTCTCATAACCTCCAACATCCTTCTGTGACAGGGACATCCCACTTTTTCAACTGCTTTTAAAATGCCCCCGTTTCTCTCTTCTCTTCCCACTTTCCTCCTTTGTCTTTAGCTAATTTCAATTACTGTAAACTGAGTTCAAAGTGCAAATGCAGTTTGCACTCCATTAACTCAACAAAGGGGAGGGGAGAGAGGAGAACAGAATATTACCCTTCCCAGTAAGATCAGGCAAAAGCAAACTGCTGTAGTCTCTTGTAGCTTCTGCGTTCTTCTTCATTAATAACTTTTCCATCTTAACCACATTCTGATTGCCTGGCCACATATGTCCCAGTTTTCATCTGTAAAATGTTGGAGGATATCGTATCTCTCTGGGATACCTTGCTGGATGGACTTGGTGGTGGTGCTGGGACCAGTGGTCCAACAACATTTGGAGGACTACACAGTCCCAACTCTGATATAAGAGGTACAATGTTCAACCCCTTTTCAACTATGTGCATATAAATCTGCAAACTCAGGACAACAGTTCATATATCTGATGAAATAGACGGCAATCTACAAAAGTGCCCTAGTCTAGAAAGCTTGTACCATAATAAATTATCTAGGCTTAAATCCAATCATTAGTCCCAACCAGAGTTAATGGGATTTACATAAGTGTTGACTTACCAGTTAGCAACTGATTCAATAGGTCTACTCTGATTGACAACTAACAATTGGATGTAAGCCTGGCTAATTTATTATAGCTTTAATAAATATTTAAGCATCATAAGGTGTGTGTGTGAGTGTGGTCTTTTTGGATTTAACAACAGTGTCCTTGAAAAACAACAGGTCAGCCAATACCTGATTTGGTATTTCTAGCAAAGGCATTTAAAGCACTCAAGAGAAGCTTCTCTATATCATCTCCTAAAAATTAGCTCATGTAGAAAAACAATTAGCTACTCTTTGTAAATGATGTTTCAAAATGCATAGACTCTTTTTAAAAAAATCAAGTTTGCACTGATGGATGGAAAGTTTTTTTCTGAAATGTGTTGGGCAATTTTCAATACTCATACACAAGACACTTAGAAAACCACGTTTCTCCCTTGGCGTCATCCCGCCTATTATTTTTTGTAAATACATTTAGTGATGAGAAATTGTGCTCAAAACAAACATACCTTTTGCTTTGATGGTGTAGAAGGCAACCGCCTCTCCTCTTGTCCAAAATATTTTGGCACGCTCCTTCTTGGAATGAGGCACAAAGAGTGCATCGTGAGTCAAACTCCTCTCTAGCATTCCAAAAATGATGCAATTAAGCACAAAGAGGACAATTCTTTCTGCAAATGTTTCAACCTTACAAGGCACACCAGGTCAGGGGAGAGTGGAGAGAAAATAAGAGAAAAAGGAAAAAAAATTCTTACTTCTAAAAAAGAATTCAAGTGCCTTTAATAAAGGTGACTGATACTGGATAAAAACAGTGAAGAAGGTGAAGCTCCTTAGTTTTTAAAACAAATACATTTGCACAAATCTGGAGTATCCGCACAGGAGATATTTGCAAAAAATTATGTAATTTATACAGGAGGAAATCAAGGAATATTATCAAAAAGGGGGATCAAGGAACACCCAAATTCCTACAGAAAGAGAAGGAAATACTAACAAATAATGTTAACTAATCTGCCTGTAGTTATGGAACTTCTACACAGAAAAGATTTACAATATGAAATCAGTGAGAGAATTTGTAAAATAAAGATACAAGTGTATTATTGAAGTCAAACTGCATCAAAACCTAGAGAAAGCGTTGTAAGTGTTTCGGATCAGATAAATCCCCTTAAATAAGAACTCAATAAAGTAAATGCAATACATGCTTAAATGATCCAAGACAGAAGGCATTTGTAAATGTGTGTGTTAAGTGAGATACTATGCCAAAGGCTAATAAGACTGGCTTTTCCCAACAGATGGACAATCAAGCAGCACTAACACTGCTAGGCTATTACAGCTAATGGAATAACACCGTTATCTGATTGTCTCTTCTACTACCTGCCAAAGGGGACAAAGTGGACAAAAACGGAAAAGAAGAAAACGGCAGATGAATTGAAATGCAGCTGAGGAACATTACTGGCTCTTAAAACATCCGGAAAACAGAGGGGCAGATAGCAGTGAGGAAAAGTGGAAACGTTACTGGCAAAGCATTTAGAAACACGCACACCCCCAAGGCATGATACTTAGGGGAGAGCATGTGTGAATTAGTCATTACTGCCTTCCCCACTGCCCTCCAGGGTCAGACCAGCTTATGTTCACTTTACCCAAGAGGGAAGTCACCTATGACCAGATTTCTTACTCCCAACATTTTTCTTCTTAGCCTTAGAACCAGCTGCAGGACTCCCCTCACTCCCAATTTGATTCAAATCTACAGGGTTAGAGATAGACAAATGTAACCTACGTTAGTGGTTCTCAAACTCTGTCTTTCCAGACGTCTTAGACCTTAGCTTTCAGAATTCCTGGCCATTAGCCACGGAAACTGAGATTTCTGGGATTTGGTCCAAAACATCTGGAGAAAGGTGGAGAATTGCTGCCCTGTGTCATTTCCCCACCTTAAACTAGCCAACATCCAGGGGCTTCACATGCCTTTCACTGGATATCACAAGACTACACACACCCTTTAAAAAAAAATCAGAATGTGCCCCTATGTCCTTTAGGCTGTGTTTCTGGGTGGTCCATGAATGTTCTGGGTGAGGGAGGAGGCATTATGTTTTTATTGACTGGCAGGTGGGACAGTTGAAAAAATTAATTCCCTTTCTCCAAAACCGGAGGCTCAAAGGAGCCATGAAAAGGGTCGTGGAGGCTGTGTGTCACCCATCAGACACATTTTTCCTACCCCTGCACTATTATAGGGAAAAAGTTGCATTTATGTTCTGTCTTTCCTCCAGTGAAATCAAGGTGGTGTATATGACATTCCTCTTCACTTCTTTTTCACAACAAGAACCCTTTGAGGAAGGTCAGGCTATGAGAGACAGAGTCAGAGAGAGAAGGAGAGAGGGAGAATGGCTCCAAGTCTTCTAAAATAATCTTCTGAGTTATGAAATTCACTGGTTCCCCAGGGATCACTCACTTTTTCTCACTCACTTCACAGTGTTCTTGTGAGGATAACATGGAGACCTGAGAAAGGAAAGCCATATATGGCACCTTGAGTTCACCAGAGGAAAGCTGAGAACAAATGAAAAAATTGTGACAAACGTCTCCAACAGGACTCTAGCAATGACCTTGTTCACCCAGCTTTGAGCCACAGTTTGGAAAAAATTACCTTTTTTGGACCGTGGCTCCCAGCACCTGCCAACCAGCACAGCTGGCTGGTTGGTTCTGGGAGCTGCAGTCCAAAAGAGCAATTTTTCTGAACTCTCTTTTACTTAAACCAGTGAGCTCCAAAGCTGAAAACAAAAGCAGATCTTCCACATTACAGGCCTTTGGCTGCCAACAGGCTGTTACAGAAGGATCAAGTGCTATACTTTGTCTTTATTGCTACATTTTATTTTAAAATAAAATCCAGAACCCTTTCACACTATGCAAGTATAGCAGTATGCTATACTTCAGAGGAGAAAGGCAGGATATAAATTAAATATATCAACAAAATAAAAAAATATGAACCAGCAAGACATTTCAACTGTGACAACATGACAAGGATAAACTCCGGTCCCTCAAGTCAGAGCCAGGAGGCAGGACATACTTGGGTCTTCTCCTTCGGACATTCCTCAAGCACCATGTGATGTTGGCAGCCCATGCTGAGTGCACAAAAGCTGTTTCAGCAATCTGTTTTGAGATTTGAGGAAGGTTTTTCCTGTCCTTGCCACTAGTCCCCACCACTCCATATTATAATAATATTCCAAATTCTCTCATATGCCAAATGCTGCAAGTAAAAGTATGATGCAAATCAAGAGGTTTGTTCCAGACATACATACATACATACACACACACACACACACACACATCTACATGTATTTTGGTTGCAGGGTCTAAATACTCCGAGGTCACTAAATCCTATCTGTTCTTGGAATCTCAGCAGAGCCAGGCTTGGTTAGTATTCGGATGGGAGCCCACCAAGGTTATACTTCAGAGGAAGAAAATAGCAAATCACCTCTAAGTAATCCTTGCTTAAGAAAAACCTATGAAATTTGTGGGGTCAGCATAGGTCAATGGATAACTTGAAGGCAGATAGAGACAGACACATGCATATTTGGCATAGATACTTGACATTGATTAAATGACTGATTAGCATTGAGTATCCCCAGTCCACTTTAGAAAAAGAGAGCATGCAATTGTTCAGGCCTTATTGCTGACAGAGATGAATCACTTCTACTAAAATCTTCACCTGTATCAGACCTTCCCGGAAAGGATCAGCAGTCTTCACTACATCTTCAGTAAGCCACCAGGAACTGTGTAAGTATAGTGCTAAAACTGAAAAAGGAGGAAACTTCCATTTAAACTGGTTGCAACAATGATATCAATGGACCCTACAGATGAGACACCTCCCAGAGCTCCAGTCATGCACTGCCTGCTGAGGTTTTACAAACTCAGGGCCATGGCATTGCTGACTGAATCAATCTACTTAGAATTCACTTGTCCTTTTTCTTACTGCCTTCCACCTTACCAAGCATTATCACCTTTTCCAGTGAGTCATTTTGTCTCATCATACGTCTAAAGAGCACCAGCCTCAGTTTAGTTACTATGGCTTCTAGTGAGAACTGATTCAGTAGGTCTATTACAGTTGGGATCAAGAGATGGATTTAGGCCATTTTTTCCCCATTAGCATTTTAAAAGAACATATTCTAAATATTCATGTGTGTATTTATCCTTAGCTCATAAACAGATTTGTGACAACTATTTTGAATACAAAGAGATTTCAAAACACCAGAGTGATCCTTAATATGATTATAACAGCAGCATGGCTCTCACGAACAGAGGATTACATAATTCCCAGTCTCAGGGCTGTCTCATGCAATGGCTGCAATCCAACATGCCCTCATCGTAGCATAAACATGCACATGAGGAGGTATGCTGTACCCACATTACACAGCCCCATGCAGAATAGCACATTGTACAGCACATGTAAATGAGTGGGTGTTATTGGTCAATGCATAATGTGCAATGAATAACGCAACCACAGTGCACAATGCACAACAGCAATGAGCAATATGCAGCGGGCAACCACAATCCCCAATACACAACCACTCTGCCCAAAGGTCAACACTACTGTATCGTTAAATCCACTTCCACCTGTCAGCAGAATACATCTGTTGCACTATTGTGAATAATTCACCCAGCGTGCATAGCATGACTTATGCATACATATGTCACTAACATAGTACCACCCGTTATATGTAACATACTTTACATCTACATCTAAAGATAGTCTGAATGGAGCAAATACATATTTGCAAACTTGAACATCATACCGTCATTAGTCAGAGACACTACCTTGGCCAAATGACTTTAAAAGCATCAGTGAAACAACCAAACTTCTCTTATCAATTTCAAACTTTTACACATACTTTTATAATTCAGCAGAACATCATTTTGACACACAGTGTTCCAGAGAGTTGCTTTTTGTGACAAATGCTCATTAAAAAGTTGACTCTTCTTCATTACTACAGGTTGATGTCAGGAAACAGTGTGTTCTTTTCTTCCATTCTACACCAAATGACAAAGCACTGCCATGCCACAATCATATTAAGGTAGATTTAAAGGAGATGTCAGCCTTAACATTTCTAGACATGGTGATAATTAAAAAAAAATGGAAGGTGTCTGTAACTTGAGCTCTCAATGTTCCTAAACTAACAAACGCTCACAGAATAACAACTCAAGACACAGATGAGAGAACACAAATTATTGGGTATAAACCAATGGAACACATAGAAGAGGAAAGCATAGTGAAACCTGCTGAATGTGTACGGAAATTATTTATAGAAACATATAGAAAACTACAGGTAGAACAGGAAGAGAGAGCAAGAACAGATTTCAAAATTAGGACTTAGACAGATTAAAGTGAAGTAAGGGAAAGAAGCCAGCAGAATTATATCTGATATCAAAATAATCTCTTAATCAAGCAAAAGGAAAAAATCAAAGAAAACAAAATGAATTACAAATCTGTTCTGAACTCCTTTCCAAAACATTCTTAAATGCAGCTATTTGAGAAGTGCTTCATAGTCTAAGTGCCACAGCAAAGCAATTTAAATAGTGAGTTTCATTTTTAAAAAGAGAGGGGGTGTTCTCTCTCCTTTTTGTTCTAAGTCTGAGGTTGACTACCCTGAAAACTCTTAAAAGAATTTACAAAGCAATGGCCCCCAATTTTGAAAAAGGGGTTTAATAATGTAACGTACAGTGTATAATAATACCTTCCTTATATATCTTATATATCTAATAGTACATTAGAGCAATATAATTCTTAGATAAATATTCCCTAAACACTTGAAAGAAAGTATAGAACACCAATAATGAAAACCCGTACATACATATGTACAGGTTTCTAAAAAGAATCTGAGTTTTCAAAGTCACCTAGGTTTGCAGCGACATGAAACTGTTTTATAGTGAGGCAAGGCAAGTAGTCTATGATACATCTAGCCCAGTACTGCTGACTCTACAGCAGTGCAGAGCTTGGAAGAGTTACTTTTTGACTACAGCTCCCACCATTCCCTAGGCAGCATGGCCACCAGCATTAGCACACCTCATTACAACTTTTTGTTGCAGGAACCACTTGCTTACTTTATAAAATACTATTATGGGCCACAAAAGGAATCATCCACGGAAAGAACAAGTAAGTTTTATGGAACGTTACTGAACAATTTGCAAGCAGTAGTTATATTTGTATTCCACTCAAAAATGTACAATAACTTACATATAATTCCATCTAGTTTCTGTTCAGGGCCAAACTTGCTTAGCTCCAGCAGTTATACCCTATCTTTTCAATCATTATCTGAGGTATAGTGATGCACAAAAGAAAAGAATTAAAAATGAATACACTAACCTGCGTTCTTGTCTTGTGGATCAGTTAAAACCAGAATCTTACATTTACTGTCTTCTCTATACAGAGGGAGGAAGTGCATCAAGGAAGGCTCAAGTTGAACCTATGATCAAATACGTTATTTACATTTGTAATTGTAATGTCTATACCCGAAGTACTACTGACACGAAGAAGAAAAGGAGAAAATTATAATCAATAACCTATGATTTTGAAACTACTCCATCCAGAAATGGTCTCACACTGAACTCTCCTATATGTCATAACATATTCAAAGTAAAGGAACCTAAGAACCATAACATCTGAAATTTGTACTGAAAGCAATCTAATCTACATACACAGAAGTATAAACATTACACCATTGACCTGTGTCCGCAAGGACATGTTGTGCACGACTGCATATTCTGGCGCTTTACATATAATACACACAAAATAATGCAATCTATGAATTGTCTTATGTTGAATGTTGGTATGTCATTACACATACCAAGTAAACCAACCTAAGAACAATAACTGTCCAAATTGTGCATACTAGGGAATTTGCTCTATGCACACTGAGGTATAAACTGTGATTAACATTTCTTTCTTTCTTTCTTCCTTCCTTCCTCCCTCCCTTCCCTCCTTCCTTCCTTCCTTCCTTCGCAATCTTTTCATTATAGGGTTTCAAAATAAAATAAGTTTCAAAATAAAATAAGGGGCACTCAAAATTTATAATGTACAGGGTTAACAATTAGGAAATGGTAATAATAAAATTGTTTAGTCTTTCAGATGCCACGGGACTGTTTTAAACTGCCAGCACATATACTGAGTTCTTTCGTCTCTGCCTTGGGTGTTACCACTTAGAACTAAGTTGCTCATCAAGCCGCGAAGTAGGTTATCAGGTACTACTTCTTTTATGAATCTTACTCAGCAATCCTTAAATCAGTGGCAGGCCAACATACAAAAAAGCTACTTTGGAAACCTTGTAAACTTATTGCCAGCACAAGTTTCACCAGGACACATGAGACAGGCCTACAGGTGGTCCACCTCAAGTCTTGAGAAAGGAGGACCTCTTGTGAGAGTTCCAGGCTCTTACAAACCCAACCAGCATATATAAAACACGTCTAATGCTCTAAAACACAAAAGGAGGGCTGTGTGTTGTTATTGTCGTAAAAGCTAAAGCTACCAATACAGTTGGAATGTCTATTTCTATTCTATGTGATGATTATTATTTCGAAATCAGAGAAGGATCCCTGATTAATTCGTGATACTGCATAGAAATATTATTACATAATTTTCAGGACAGACAGGTATAATTTGTTGTCTACTGATTGTACTCTGGAGAAAGGAGTTGCGAAGAATGTGAATAAAGATATGTAAGGTCTACTTAGTTCCATTATCTGAATAGATCTACTTTCTTTCATTGAAGAAAAAGAAAAGACTACTGCTCATTTGTGTATTTCTCAATTTTTAAAGAATATGTGCGAATTTTAAAATAGTTCAAGCAGTGACACTGATTAAACAATACCACCAGAAAACAGTCAAGTTGAAACTGGTGAGGTAGCAGCCAGAATTTAAGCTTAAAGTGGGAAAGTGGCTGAAGTTTTTTAGTTATAGCATCCCCTTTTAAGTACAGGATGTACCTCATAGAATCATAGAATCATAGAAATGTAGAGTTGGAAGAGACCACACGGGCCATCCAGTCCAACCCCCTGCCATGCAGGAACACCCTCAAAGCACTCCCGACAGATGGCCAGCCAGCCTCTGCTTAAAAACCTCCAAAGAAGGAGACTCCACCACACTCCGAGGCAGCAGATTCCACTGCCGGACAGCCCTGACCGTCAGGAAGTTCTTCCTGAGGTTCAGGTGGAATCTCCTTTCCTGCAGCTTGAATCCATTGCTCCTTGTCCTGGTCTCTGGAGCGGCAGAAAACAAGCCCTCTCCCTCCTCTCCATGGCATCCCTTCAAATATTTAGACATGGCTATCATGTCCCCTCTTAACCTTCTCTTCTGCAGACTGAACATACCCAGCTCTCTAAGTCTATCCTCATAGGGCATGGCTTCCAGGCCTCTCACCATTTTGGTTGCCCTCCTCTGGACCTGCTCCAGCCTGACCATGTCCTTCTTGAATTGGGGTGCCCAGAACTGGACACAGGATTCAAGATGAGGTCTAACCAAAGCAGAGTAGAGTGGTACCAGTACCTCCCTCGATCTAGACACCATACTCCTATTGATGCAGCCGAGAATTGCGTTGGCTTTCTTGGCTGCCGCATGACACTGTTGACTCATGTTCAGCTTGTGGTCTATTAAAACTCCTAGATCCCTTTCGCACGTACTGCTATCCAGCCACGTGTCCCCCATCCTATATTTCTATATTCCATTTTTTCTACCTAAGTGTAGGACCTTACACTTCTCTCTGTTGAATTTCATTTTGTTAGCTTTGGCCCAGCTCTCCAATCTATCTAGGTCATTTTGACTTTTGATCCTGTCCTCTGGCGTATTAGCAACCCCTCCCAATTTGGTGTCATCTGCAAATTTGATCAGCATGCCCTCTATTCCTTCATCCAAGTCGTTGATGAAGATATTGAACAGCACTGGGCCCAGGACAGAACCCTGTGGCACCCCGCTAGTCACTTCTCTCCAGGATGAAAAGCAGCCATTCGTGATCACCCTTTGGTGATCCTTTGGTCGGTCAACCAACTACAAATCCAACTAAAAGTAGCCCTGTCCAGCCCGCATTTTACTAGCTTCTTTGCAAGAAAGTCATGGGGAACTTTGTCAAAGGCCTTACTGAAATCGAGAAATGCTACATCCACAGCATCCCTTCATCTATCAAGCTAGTAACTCTATCATAAAAAGAGATAAGATTAGTCTGGCATGACTCATCTAAGTGTCATGTTATGCCACTGCATTAGGCCAAATGGCTAATCTTCTATGTTTCTGCCCTCACGTTCTTTTCAGTTTTTTCATAACAAAATGCAGTTAACATTCTTTCAAAAATTATGTGCCTGCTACATCTGGGAAGAAAAAATAATAGCCCCAAAGCAAGGGGCTCCTTACAATACAGTCACTGCATCAGCCAAGTTTCTCTGTAGATACCCTCTCTCCTTTTCCACATGTCACCTCTGCTCCCAAAGTCCAGCACAGCAGAGAAGTCAAAATGATTCCTCATTTCTGACTATTAACCACAGAAAGCCGGAGACACTGGGAAACAAGGCCAAGACTGCATCCTTAGCTCACCCTATTGTGTCTCGCTATTGAAAGGATGCAGTGTCACTTAGTGTGCTAAGCTTCTCAGTCTGCCATCTCCCTCTCCCCAGCGGAGCACCAGATGGGACACCAGCACTGACTGCATCCAGGCACGACAGGTTGAGCTAAGGACAAAACAACAGCCTTAACCCTCTTGTCCTCCCACACACACACACACATGCCCCAGTTGTTTTATTTAGCCTCTGAAGCAGTTATGTTCTTAAAACACTAGAGGGCATTACAAGAGTATTTTCAGGCAAGCTTCCTTTCCTTTCTCGGGCTATAGAAAAAAAAAGTTACTTCTCATACACTGGGTTTTCCCCTTTCCTATAAAGAAACCATGCTCCAGCACTGGAAGGAACAATTGTTCCTGTTAGTTTTTCTCTTGCTTCAGCTCAAGAAATTAATGCACTTTAAGGAAGCTCTTTTGTTTTGTTTAGTGCTTACTAGAGAATTCAGTAAACCATTAACCCCATGAAAGGATGCCAAAAGTAGTAAGGGATGGGATAAAGATTTACACATCCAGTCTGCCTCCAGCTGGGAGCAGCCTGCACTTCAGATTTAATCTGCACACATTTTTATCTAGTCTGCATTCATTCTTTTGGCTCAGATTTTCCTTGACAACCCAAAACATACAAGAAAATGCAATTCTTCGAATCAGAAAAAGCCCAAACCATTTTCTGGTAGACAAAGGAAATCAACTGTATCCACACAGACATAGATCATGGAATTAAAACTTACAATCTACAATGTTAACGTCCTGCAAACTGAGACATTTGTGGAAAAGAAGCCCAAATGCCAACAAAGCATTTCAGTTACCCCCTCCCCAAGGGTTTTAAGGCACTCAAGATGATTGCTGCACTAAAAAGCAGAGGCATTCATCCCATGCTATATCGAACTGCTTTCCAGACCCCTCTCTATTTCCAAAGAGGCTTTCCATATGGCATGGCAGCTCTAGCCTGAGTAATCCAATCAAAAGTCAGATTGTCAGTGGCCATTAATATTACTAGCTTTATTATTTCAATTCATACCCTGCCCTTCCTCAAAAGAGTTCAGGGGAAAGAACAATCTACATAAAAACAGTTAAAATCACATATATTATAAAATCACAAATCTAAAATCCAAAAGTAAAATGTTTGCTAAAGCACAGTACAAACAAGCAGCAGTGAAAGCATATTAAATAATTATTTATCCCTCCACCACCACCCCAAAAGAAGCTTATACAAATAGATATGTTTTAAACTTATGCCTGAAAGACAAAAGTGTGAGGGACATGGAGGGAGTTCTGTAACTGAGGCACAAAGTCCTGCAGTAGCCCTTCAGGCCACTTAGACTATGGGGCATAAAGAAAACAACCACATAGTCTTATAACAGGTCTAGCTTCAGATTCAGCAAATTGCAACCCATCTTGTGCTACTGCACCTCTTGGCAGTGGTCACTTTAACTTCTCACAACATACCAGAATGAAACTATCTTGGATGTTGCGGTTGTTGTGTGTCTTCAAGTTGTTTCAACTTACAGCAACCCTAAGACAGACCTACCATGGGGTTGTCCCGGCAAGATTGTTCAGAGGGGGATTGCCATTACCTTCCTTTGAGGCTAAGGGCATTTGGCTTCCCCAAGGCCACCCAGTGGGGCTTCCACGGTCAAGTGTGCATTCAAACCCTATTCCCCCGGAATCCTAATCCAACACTCAGACCACCTTGGCTCTCATCTTGAAAACGCTGTGACAAAATATAATCATAGAATCATAGAGTTGGAAGAGACCCCAGGGGCCATTCAGTCCAACTCCCTGCCATGCAAGAAGACACATCGAAGCACTCCCAACAGATGGTCATCCAGCCTCTGTTTAAAAACCTCCAAAGAAGGAGACTCCACCACACTCCGAGGCAGCATATTCCACTGCTGGACAGCTCTGACCATCCAGAAGTTCTTCCTGAGGTTTAAGTGGAATCTCCTTCCCTGCAGCTTGAATCCACTGCTCCTTGTCCTAGTCTCTGGAGCAGTGGAAAACAAGCCCGCTCCCTCCTCGACATGACATCCCTTCAAATATTTAAACATGGCTATCATGTCCCCTCTTAACCTTCTCTTCTGTAGACTTAAACATACCCAGCTCCTTAACCCGCTCCTCAAAGGGCATGGCTTCCAGACCCTTCACCATTTGGGTTGCCCTCCTCTGGACACACTCCAGCTTGCCGATATCCTTCTGGAGCATAGTAGTCACTGCCTACTACTGTTCAACGTTGCCTTTAAGAACAAAGTGCTTGTTATGTCCTATAAAGCCCCAAACAGCTTAGATTCACTCCATATGATAGATAGTATTTTGTACATGAGCCTGCCTTGACCCTGAGATCCTCAGGAGAGGGCCTTCTCTCAATCCCACTGCTTTCACAGAGGCATCTGTTGGGGGCACAAGACAATGGCAACCACCAAGGCCCTAAGCTGGGGAATTCTGATAAGGGCTCCACTTCCTACTGTGTTTCCACTGAACAGGCAAAGATTTTCTTTATTTCAACAGGCATTTGAGAACTGGAACATTTAAAGTTTTTTTTTCCTTATTGCTTTCATTTGTTTTGTTTTCAAACTGTTTGCTTTATTAATTTAAATTGTTTTTACATGTTGCTGAATTCACCTTTTGTACATTTTAACAACATTGTACTTATTTTAGTTTTAGGAAAAAGACAGGAGGAGGTGGAGGATGGGCAGAGGAGGATAGGAACAGAAGTGAACAAGCATGGGCAACACTGTGCCCTTCAGCTTGCAAGCATCATGTCAGCAAAGGACTTAAAAAGAGCAATACTGGCTCAGACTAGAGACATGTCTCGGCCAGCATTCTGTTCACACAGTAGCCAACCAAACACCTACAAGAAGCTCCCGAGCAGGACCTGAAGGCAACTGTTCCCTCCCACTCATGTCCCTGAGTGACTGCTACTGAAAGGCAAACTGCTTCTAATACAGGAAATAATCTACACTCTTTGATGTTCCTTAACTCCATTCCTTTGTTCTCCTGTATTCCTCTAAATATAGTGGCCATCACTACATTTTGTGGTAGTGAATTACAGTTTAACCATATGCTGGATGAAGAATTACTTCTTCCTTTCTGTCCCATGTCCTCTAACATTTAATAGATAAAATTGGGACACGTGTGGACAGGGAACATCAAACTGTGGTCACAAAAGCAAAAGGAAGAACAGGGAAACTAGGAAAAGCTGTAGAAGTTTGCTTTTCCCTGAGTCTGCAGAGAAGGGCACAATTTCACCCCTTCCTCTCCTCTCCCCACTGCTGAGTTAACTATGTGCACACTACCTTTGCAATTTGAACTCTTTGCAGCAATTGAGGCAAGCTGAGGAGGAAGGGGGGAAGTGGGAGGAGGAGAGAAAAACTGGGACATTTTGAAAGCAGCTGAAAAAGTCGAATGACAGATTATTAATCAGGATTAAAATGTGTTAACTGAAGTACGCTTGTAACCAGAAAGAAGGGACAATGAGTACTTACTTTCTCTCTTCCTGGAATAAAGAAATACTCAGAAGATGAGGGTGACTCCTCTAACTGTTTTGCATAGTACACCGCAGCCATTTCTTCTAGAGCTCCAGGATTTGTTTCATTCATATCCACTGGATAACGTAGACCTAAGAGAAAGGAAAATGTTAAATATTGACCTACTGACTTGAATTGTTCATGTTGCTATCAGTGAGAGATAAATGTGATAGTAGTGTCAGCTTCTGCTGTCAAGCATCATAATCGATCCTAAGGAAACTTCAGCAACAAAGCAGCCTCCTTTCTTCTCCAGCAGTGGGAACAATACATTTCGAGAAGACAAGGGACAGTGCCTTTTCAGCTTGGAGGCCCAATCAATGCTGACACCGGTTTCATTCTGGCACCAAATAAAAACAGCTTTTGATTAAAGACTCTGAAGCCTAATGACTTCTTTCAAACACATGGTTTTAAATCTGTTTAACCATTTTGACCTGTTTTAATGTGTCAATTGTTTAATATAATTTTTATATATCCAGATTAAATTATTAATCTTTCAAATTTTAAACTTGTTTTAAACAGCTTAAATTTATTTTACTTATATACTTTGATATATACAGTGGGGTATAACTATTTAAATAAGTAAATAAATGCTTTAATTAATTTAAAATGTTCCTTTAGGTGGGTGCATTGCAATGATTTGCCATTCAATATGCTACTCTCTACTGCACTTGTACCATTTAATACATAGATAAACCTAAAACTATTTTGATCAACTAAAAATGTCCTGATTAAAAAAGGCAGGCCAAGTTTTAAAATATTTGATAGAAGTGGGTATAAAAATATGCCACTGATAGCCTCATCCTCCATGGACTCATCCAGAACCTATTGTGTGAAGAAGTACTTTCCCTGGCTGCCAAGGGTGATGGGAATTGTAGTCTACTGATATCTGGGGGGCCACAATTCTCTCAGCCCTGTCTTAGGATGTGCTCTCTTCTATGTGTGTGAAAGGGAAACAAAGGAGAATTGCCTTTTCTAAAAGAGTACTGGTGATCTGCTGTTTTTTATTACAGAAAAAAGAATGTGATCATCGATAGATGGATAGATAATCAGACGGATAGATACCTTTGTTGTTGTTGTTGTGTGTGACTTCAACTTGCTTCTGAGTTATGGCAACTCTAGGTGAATGAATGATGGGGTTATCTGGGCTGAGAGTATGTGATGCACCCATGGTCACCACGGCCGAGTAAGGAATCAAACTGTGGTCTCCAGGGTCATAGTCCAACACTCAGGCCATTTCTGCACGAGACAGTTATAGCGCTATTATTCCACTTTCAACATCCTATGGAATCCCGGGGTTTGCAGTTTCGGGAGGGGCCACTTGGCCCCTCCCGAAACTGCAAACCCCGGGATTTCATAGGATGTTGAAAGTGGAATAACAGCGCTATAACCGTCTCGTACAGAAATGGCCTCAAACCACTATACTACACTGACTTTCAGACAGCTGGATAAACAACTTTAAAACAAACAGCACTTTTGACAAGTTTGTTCTGCATCTGAAAAAAATGCAATGAATCACAATATGCATGTGTTTATTAAAGCATTAACGAACAGAACTTAAAAATAAGTTACCAAAACATTTCAGCTTATGCTTTCTTCATTTGCTCAAAATAAAAGTGAGCTGCATTATAGGTGGCAGTTTAGCACACTCCTGACAATATTGCTTCAGAACTCCCACTGGCCATGTTACTATACGTTTTTAGCATTGTCTAAAATATATGCCCACATTGCTCATGCTGGATCCCAAAACTGTACAGCCAATTGTGCAATGGTTGATTATTTCCTCACCCACCAAATCAGAAGTGAGAGAAAGGGTCATGTATTTCCTTGTGAAATTACTGGACAGACTCACACTTTCCAACTGTCCTAATTTGGCAGGGACAGTCTCAATTAATTCACTGTCATTCCACTTTTTCTGCTGCTTTTAAAATGACCAATTACTCTCTCTTCCTCTCACTTTCCCCCTCTGTCTTCAGCTTACTTCAGTGGCTACAAATGGAATTCAAACTGCAAAAGCAGTTCAAACTGCAAAAGCAGTTTGTGCTTGAATAACTCAACTGCGATGATAGCAGAGGAGAAAAGCTGGCAGAATCTGGTCCTTTTTAGTAGATTCAGGTCAAGGCTGAAGCCTCTACTAGCTTGCCTATTCTTTCTCGTTAATGAACTTTTGCCCTCTTGAGCTCACTCTGATGCTGCTTTGCCACACGCATCTTGTTTTTCACCTGTGAAATGCTGGAGGATATACTATATAGCACGGTGAAGTGACAAGCAAAAGGATTTAACTGGCCTATCAGCATATCCAGATTAAGATCTCTTTCACACCACACAGTTATAGTCCTTTGATATCACTTTAACTGTCTTCATCCTCTGCCAGAGGATTCTAGGGCCTCGCCGGACTATTTATTTACTTATTTGAATATTTATATCCCATCCTTTATCATGAGATCTCAGATTGGTGCACAGCATAAACAATTTAAAACACTTCCAGATTAAAATCGTTTAAACATTTAAATGAGATAAAAGCATATTAAACAAGACAACAGTTGAAACCACTTTAATAGCTGCTCGTTGTTTTTGTTATGTGCCTTCAAGTCATTTCCAACTCATAGCAGCCTGAAGACAAACCTATCACAGGGTTTTCTGGAGCTGAGAGTGTGTGACATGTCCAAGGTCACCCAGTGAGTTTCCATGGCCAAGCGGGAAATTGAACCCTGGTTTCCCAGGTTGTAGTTCAGTATTCCAGTCCATATACCATGCTGTTTTACTTTAACAGCTACAACAATTGGCTAGTGAGTCTACCACCCCAGTCCTTCCCCACGAAACTAACCCACCCTGAAAAAAAACAAGTATTTATTTGTTACTTTTAGCTGAGTTTCACTGACTGGTCAATTATGAATTTTAGCCATCTATTCAAGTTAATGAACAAAAGAAAAGGTGGCAGTAACTAATATTTTGGCAGATGTACCAAACACGGAGTCCCCTTTATAAGACAGTGCTACCCTTCATGCTTTGACAGGGAGGAAATAATAGCATGATGTGACACTGATTATAGTGTGACACGTGTGCAATGCATGTGGGGTCACCAGCTTTTGGTCACATGTTGGTCAAATTCTCTCAGGCCCAGAAAAAGGGAAAGGCAAATCCTCTCTGAACATATCTTGCCAAGAAAACCCCAGGTTCGCCTTAGGGTCACCATAAGTAGGAAACAACGTGAAGGCAAACAAAAACAATAATCTTTTCAGAATAGTTGTAAGAGACAATCAAAATTTATGGCACATGGGTTTGACCAGAAGGTGGGGATTAATGAGAAGGTGTTCTCTCTAAATACCAAATAACATATTGGTTTCAGTTAACTAATCAATGCATTTCTCAGTAAAGTTAACACACTGCCAACATTATACAGCTACAGCTTATTTTATGATGTGCTTCTAAAAAATGCATATTTGATTTCCATTTATTTATTTATTTATTTATTTAGGTATGCAGCAGCAATCCTGATTCTGTTTTAATAATATCAAAAACACTTGAAAACTATGATTAAAATTCAAAAGAAGCTGAATCTCAAATATTGTTAGATACACAGAACATCTGTAACTCTCATCAATCTCACACCTCAAAATATGGGATTTTTTGCATCTCATTCAGCCTTATGTAAGGGACAAGTTTTCCAGTCCTCAAACACAGGACATCCCTTATAATAAGAGATACTTGGGATAAAAGTATATCACAGGAAAGTAATGCACATCCATGCTCAATGTGCATCCATGGACAATGGCACTGCACTTGTAACTCTGATTCCACAACCTTGAACTATATACAACTGCTCCATATAGGACAGAAACGGCCAACCATATCTGCAGGGGAACTTTCACATGTATAAGATAGCAACAGGATTCTAGCTGTCATTTGCTTTTTGGAAATAGACAGAACTTTACTTAGAAATTAACCAGAACCAAAAGGACTCTGCAGAGAAAGTTCTTCCTAACAAGATCTGTAAAATAATGTAAACAATATCCAAAGAACCAGCTGACATGTTCCAGTTTGACAGTTTCTAGCTTGTATCCGCAACGGTGCATACATTGTTTAAAACATAGTGGTATCTCAGTATCAATTGCAAAGGTGAAGACTTTGAAAACCAAAGGAGAAACATTGTAGTTAATGAAGAGAAGGAGAGAAATTTGTTTAAGCCTCTTGAAGCATGAGAAATATGCTTAGCTCTTTGCTTATGAAGAAATCTAAGTAGACCACTTTGAGCCAGTTGTTATTTCTGTGGTTATGTTATAACATTAAAAAACTAGGTAAATATCTTTCGCTGGTTTTTCTTTTAAGCTTTTCTTTTAAGCTTTATAGCTATTTTGTGGTTCTGGGTTTGGCTTTCACATTGTGCACGTTGCATCCAGATTTCTTGCCCTACCACCCCAGAACTCAAAGGGTTTAGGCATAAAAAACCTGTATACCATTTCTGATTGCCCTGACAAGGACCATGACTCAGAAGGCAAAGAAGTAAGGCTACTTCAACAAGATAAGGACATTTCAGTTGACAAATAATACACAATTTAAAATGTTAACTTACTAATTAACAATTAGACTTCAGTGGTCAAAACCCAGTTGAACTACTATGCTAGCATAAAAATAGTTGCACATACTGTTGTGCCTTCTTAGAGGTTTGTAGCAATTGAAGTATGCTAAGGACATAGGGGGAAAAAGAGGAGGGGGAGAGAAAAACTGGGACATTTTAAAAGCAGCAATAAAATTGGGGTGACAGAGGATTAATTGGGAGTCAAACAGTATGATATAGAAGAATAGACTTCAAAATTATTCCCTATCATTTTTAAGCAATCGTCCCAATCACCTGCAGCTTTCTCACATTTCCAGAATGCAGAGCCACTAAATAAATAAATAAGCCACAAAATAAAATAAAGCACATATATCAATGGTACCTGTGTTTGAGATGGTAAAAGAAAGAATAAACAGAACACAGTGCTGTCTGGTTTCTTTCTACAAGAAAGTATAAGCAAGAACTTTGCAGCAAATAAAGGTGAAGAAAGAAAGAAAGAAAGAAAGAAAGAAAGAAAGAAAGAAAGAAGGAAGGAAAGAAGGAAAGATGTACATAATCACTTCTAAAAACATTTCAAACAACCATATCAGGTAAAGGGATCCAATCTACATCAGAAACAAAATGTATTAAGATATCTTGAAACAGAGAAATGCCCAGCAAGATTAATAGAAATCTTATTTTTAAAGTCTTTATGCACAGATTCAAATTGACTGGGTGTGCACTTCCACAAACAGCAAGATGTCTGGCATTCCATTTATGCAGCTCAAGAACACAGGGCACTATACTCTATCTCAGCAGTTTTTGAAATACAGATAATGACATTTATTTCACTTTCACAATAAAATACTGCCAACTCACATCTTAAACTTTAAAAATCTCTTAGCAAGATGACACTTCAGAGTGGTTTATTTAAAGCAGTGTGATGATGACCAAAATATAAAAAAGACAAGATAAAATCCTCAAGCAAGGCACTTCATAACTGCCAAAAGTAGCCAATATCTTGTTTTCAAAGAAATTGATTTGAACCTCCTAATCATACCACACCCAAAAAAGCCACAAAAATTTCAGGATTTTGTTACAAGGAAATGGATCAGAATTAGTGCCATGAGTTCAAAATGACTTTGGAACTTGGGTATCTAATTATCCAGAAGAATTGTCTGCCACATTTTCAGTTCAACTTCAGTGTGTCTCCAAAAACTAAGAGATTGACTCACATTCTTTTTCCTAAAATATTTTCAGTTGCAGTTCTGCTGTCTAAATATTCTATTGTCATAAGCCAAGGCATTTTATTCATAGCAAAATTACTCTTGTTTTTGTCTAACATAAGAAAGATGTAAGGTTTTTGGAGTTGCATGCACACTAGAGATGATAAATCTTGACGTCTCCAAATCCTGACAGATGTCAAGAATAATGAAACAATTTTTCATCCAGTAACTTTGAGCCATTTGGGAATCTTTTTCTCCACAATGATGAGAAACTGTTTCAACAAAAGTGGTGCAGTTTCCCCAGAAATTTGCAGTTTTCCATAAGCTACACAGCTCCTCCTGAAAATTCTGCAGGTTTCCCGGAAAATAGCATATTTTTTTTTATTGGAAAAGGACAGCTTTCAGGTGGCCAAAAATGTCCAAAATGTTGTGCAGAAAAGAACAATGTTGCACACGAAGTCCACATGCCTAACTTTGTGCAGCATTGCTGATTTTGTTAACATTTTTGTTGTACAACATTGCTGTTTTCTATGTAAAAAATAAGCAACATTGTGCAACAAAAATATTGTACAAAACCACATTGCTATTTTTTGTGCACAACTGCTGGATTTTGCACAACATTATTGTTGTGAACCACTGCTGTTTTCTACAGAAAAAAACAGCAATGTTGTATGACAAAAATGTGCAAAATCAGCAATATTGCACAACAAAACCACATTGATATTTTTTGTGCAATGCTGGCACTGCATTATTTTCTACATAAAAAATTGCAGTCACACCACAAAAATGTTTCACAAAAATGTTACATGAACTCCAGCAATACTGAACAACAAAACCACATGTGGCTATAGCTTTAGTCGACACGAGTTTCTTTTCCTGCTGCATATTTGGGTTGCACAGCTTTCAAACTGGCAAAGACTGCAGGTACAAATTTGAACACTTTGTCATGTTTATTTGTACAGGAGTACAGTGTGCAATTTAATTTTGCATTTTTTTGCACTTACCCCAAGCACGTAGTGAAAAAATGTAAGGGTTCCCCAGCTTCACCTCAGGAAGCTCTGCAGTTTTCTGTGCACAGACTGTAAGCACAGGTTTTGCCTGTAAAGCTGTGCAGATTCTCAAACTATTTCACATTTCTCAAAAATTGCGTAGTTTATGTAATGCTGGGAACAAAAAAAAAAAAGAGGAACTTTTGTGCCATGTTTCTTCCCACATAAACTTCTCTAGGGATCGGGAAGTCCAAATTCAACCCCAGGTAGAAAACTGGTGAATTTTCATTCCATCCCTAGTATGTGAGCGCACATACACATATACAACTTGCTAAAATTTGTCAGTTTTCCTTTTCTGCTTAGATCCTGTTCTCTACAAATTTCTCATTATAGATAGCTTCTCTCATAAGTCAGGTAACCGAAATCTGCCAAATTCCAAGGAGAATGTTTTAGCCAATTTAAGTTGCTAACATTTAAAACAGTTATCCTTCCAAGGCTGTGTGTAAAGAGGATATTGTGCCAAAAAGCTGTAGTAAACTAGCCTGACTTTATTTTAAAAGGCCAAAAAAATATTTGAAGGTTATCAACAAAGGCAGATAGGAATGAAGGTATAAAATATGAGGGATTCTCTACAACCATCTAAAAGGTACCATGTAATCATGCAAAAGTTATATTTAGAGCTAGAGGCCTCCTGCATTTGAGAGATTCCAGACATTCTAGCCCTTGCATTTCTGCAGAGCTGAAAAAACTGACTGCCATCTTAAATAACCCAAGCCAGTAAACAAGTTCAGGACATCACATATGCTGATTCTACAGCAGCAATGTCAACAAAGGTCTTAACCAGTAGGTAGCAGCCTCAGGCCTTTTACATGTGGCAAACTGGCAATTAGTTTCATTCATGCAGAAGGAATTTTGTTCCGTTCATGCTAGAGGAAATATATAGTTTATGTCACTCTCTAAGATTTTTCTGCTATTCTGGCAAAGACAGCTTTTTAGAAAAGTTGGGGGATCCTTCTAGCACCCGTAAAATGTATCCTCTATTTCTACACCAAAATCCTAAATGCCAACACAATTTCCTTTCTATTTGACTTACTTTGGCAATTGTTTCATGAATGTTAATTTTAAGAAGTATGCTACAACACCAGTTGTTTGTTGGTTTGTTTAATCTCTACTCTGCCTTTCTCTCAATGAGGGACTAAGGGGTTCTGGGACTTACAAGGCAAAAAAGAAAATGAAACTGTTGCAGACTTTTGATTTTTCAATCCTTTTCCCTTCAGAAAACACATTCTGTACCAAAGCATTTGGTGTAGTCGTTTGAGCATTGGACTACAATCCTGGAGACCAGGGTTCTGTTCCCCACTTGGCTACGGAAAATCAATGGGTTACCTTGGGCACATCACATACTCTCAACCCTCCACCAAATAAAGAACCAGATAGGTTTGCTTTAGGTTAGCTGTAAGTTGGAAACAACCTGAAGACACACAACAACAACGAAAGTGTTTGCTGCGAGGAAACCCTAAGCAGCCTGCCTGAGCTTTAAGATCTTTGTTGGAAGGCACCACCATCACAAGCACATTTGGTGAGGATATAGAAGAGGGCCTTCTCCCATGTTGTGGATTTCTCTCTCACGACAGGTTCAGCTGCCGCCTCTCTTCTCCCTTTTCTAGGCAGGCAAAGACCTTCTCATGCAGGCATGCCTTTGGCTTCTAATTTATATGCTAATAAGGGCTTTTAAGGGGGACTGTTCTTCTATCATTTTATCATACAGTATTTTAAATGTTTTAACTTTGCATTTTTAATATAATTGTTTGGGGGAGGTAACTTTTTTATAAATAGTTTGTTCGCTCTACCAGGTTTTATTGGATGTAAGCTACCTTGGATCCTGTGCAAGGAGGAAAGTAGAATATAATTTAATTATATAAATAAGTAAATCAGACGGCATCCAGGGCAGATGATGACCAGGGGTCTTTGCGGTCTCTCATTCAACGGATCACCATCAGACACACTCAACTTGGTGGCATTGAACAGCAAATATATGTTATAAAAGCAATTTCTATGCAGGCTTCTTCCATCTGAGAGATGAGGGACTGTCAGAAAACAACATTCGTTGAGAAACAGAACTCATACCCTGTGCTGTCGGAAGAATGAAGGACTTGCAGAGGCTCATGTGAGACTAACCACATGTGCACCGCTTGCAAAGCCTCTCAGGCAACTTAGTGCCTTTTTCCTCCCCTCAGCTCATTTGCAAGCAGCATCCACAAACAAACAATTCCACGAGAGTCTCTATAGGTAAGAAGGACCAATGAAAGAAAACTCACGTCTCCATTCAGCTTTTGGGATCCCTGGAGAAGCAACAGTGGAGATATCCCTATTTAGCCAGTGTTCGGCATCTTGTTGACTCTTCTGGTCTGCACCCCGACACCACCCAGCACAAGTGCATGGGGTTTTATATAGGATGAAACCTCACAGATCTATCATACCTGCGCTCTGTTTGAAGTATGCCTCCAATGACTCATGCCTGCTTTAACTTGAGAAATTCTAAACAGCTAATTAACAGCAGCTGCTTTAATCACTAAGTCGCTATGTTTATGTTTAACTGGACAAGGATGAATCTCAGCAAATAATTGGCACAGAGTCCTCCCTTTCTTCCAAGGCTGGTTACTAGCCATACACTAAAGATAAACAGAAGTAAGAGCCAAGATTACATAAGCTTACTGTTAGACAATGCCAATTCTAGATAGGCTTCTGGGAGAAAATCAAGAGCCAAAGTGGTCAGCCTGATGGAACAACTGACACACGTCATCCTAATCCTTCTTGTACAGAGTTCTTCTGGTATATTTTCTCCTAAAGTACAACAGAAAAATCACACTCCTTTGCCTTTATTTGAAATACCACAAGGTAAATCAAAATACATATACCAACCCTGCTCTGTCCTGATTCTCCCCAAGCAAGGCAGATCTCTTTCAAGAGCAGAAAATAAAGTTTGTTCACTTAAAACTGTACATGTAGGATTCAAGCTGTACAAGCTGTTACGATACAAATTAAAATGCCTTTAAAGCAACATCTGGAAGTCTTTTCAAAACCTTGCAATGCATGTGGTGCTGGTCCCTACCTGCAACTCACATGGTGTTTTCAAGGCTCTGTTTCTGCTCAAAATTTCACATTGGCTTTACTGTAGTCACCCAGACATGAAGTTCCATCTGTTCTGAACCCCACCTCAAACCTTGCAACTTAAAGTCACTATATCAATACTGGAAACGTCAAAATGGTGAATAATCAATTTATTTTCACTCTGATTATATCTTACTAATAAAACCAGCCTGTGAAAGTATACATCCTTCCTTCTTCTCCTCCCATTTCAGAACACAAGGGGGCTTACAACAATTAAAACAGACATTGTTAAAAACTCACAGCATATAGAAGTTGAAAAATAATTGAAGTATCAGAAATTAAAACTGTTAAATCATAAACCATTTTTTAAAGTCCAGAAGGTTATATAAGTCTCATTTCTCCTGGGGGGAAAAAACACTTCTCAAAGGCCTACCACAATAAAAAGGTCTTCCCTTTCCTGCAGAAAGATTAGTAAGGAGGTACCAATGTAGGCAAAATATCACCGCCATACAGAAAAAGCAGGTATCAGTAGGCTCAGAGAAATCCAAGCGTCTGCAGAAACACAAGCATCCTACAAAAAGAGAATCTTAAAAGAAGAGGAAGAGGAAGAGAAGGAAAGAGAAGAAGAATGAGAAAGTGCCAAATGATAACTGAACATGCTCACTGGGCAGAGGGACAGAAACCTCATGGGGTAGGGAAAGGAATGTTTTAGATTACTGATGTTTTTACCTTTCCTCCCTCTACTGTTTTTACTTTTCCTGCCATTTTTTCCTTTGGTTTTGATCAGACAGTTGTCATTGGTGTTTTTTTGTTTTTGCTATTGGGATTAAAATAGCAATGCAGATTTTGCAGATTTTGTACATCAGATTTTAGAAGAAGCTAAATTAAACAAAGTCTGGGTTAAGAGATTCTAGGTTATTTTAGCTCATGAAAAAAAATTACCTTAAGTATATCATTAATCATTTCTACAAGAAATAACTTGCAACATTACATCCATTATTTCTTTATCCCAATAATATCTGGTTGGCCATTTTCTTTATCGTGGTGAACTTAGAGATAGGAAAATTGAGGCTGAAAGATAGCTTTTCAAGAGCCTACCTGCAATCAATTATCTAAAACCTCTTAAACAACATTTGGCAGAACGATACATATAAAAGGGAGGAAGGTAAATACTACCAACAATTCTATCAAGGAGATCTAATATACTGGCTTAATTCTATGTTCCCAATGTTAATTATGAGGTTGTTTAAAGTCTATTTTCTAATAACCATTCAAAGACAATCAAATTAACTATAAGAATAAGCATGAAAGACAGAGGGGAAATGGTTTTAAATGTTGGGTTCAACATATTTCTAAAATATATTGAGGTAGGAAATGGTATGGGGGAGAATTTATTACTAACATGAGAAAAAACCTGGAAGAACATTAAAGGCTTGATTTCAGAGCAGAAAATTAACTTAGGCTTTGTATAAACAATGCCATACCTTAAAGCTTTCTGACAGACAGTTGGGCTCGGAAAATAATGTTCAGTCTGAAAGCAGAGTCTATTAAAAAGCATAATGTTTCTAAACAGCATCTGTTACGTACTAATAAGCATTACTTAAAGGACACAGACCTTTAACTGCTACCAAACATGCACTTAATCAAAAAGGCCGCAAGCCAATCTTTACCAAAAACATCACATGACCCCACAGGAATCCCAATAATACAAAATGTTTTTCGCTTAATTGGGCTGGAAGTTGCCCCACCCCAACAAAAGTACAGACACTTTCTGCAAATTCTTTGAAAATGTTTGCGAAGCTTCACAGGAATAAATTACAAATAAGAATTACATCAGAGCTGTTTGCCATCTGTTCTCAGCAATACTACATTGCTAAGACTGGCCACCAGACTGCAGTTTCATATATTACAAGTGCAATCTCTTTAATATGTCACTAAGCAAAGCTTGTGTGTTGCACAGAAAGAGAGTTGTGAGTGTGTGTGTGTGTGTTCATAAGAGAAATATACCTTAAAACCTAGATGTCACTTGTCTAACTATTCACTGCAAAGAAAAGTATGCATGCCCAGAAACAGAGCCAGAAGATCTTAGGAGTTTTCAGAAGTACCACTTTTTGATTTTGTATGCAGAGTGTTCTTCATGTACATTACGGACACAGTGCTGATGTTTTTAGAAATCTTTCAGTCCATGATAGATTTTTAAAATTCATAATTGCAAAACCAGGAAATCAACATTTTTAAAAAATCTAAAAATAGTACCCCTCTCCATTCAAGCATCACACATGAAAATGTATTTCCTATACTTTGCAGTAAATATGATTAATATGATGCTAACAGTTCTAAAGTGAAGGAATTCACTGCTACATAATTGATATTTTTGGTCAAGCCATTTCTCTCAGGAAAGTAGGAAAGTTATATGAGTGTGGAAGGTCACTTTGCATTCTATAGCTGCAAAGGATACATTTTCCTTAGGTACCAAGTTTATTAACAAATAAAATAATGCAGATACTCATATCAGTGAGTTCAGGGTCAACAGGATGATTCTGTGGGAAGAAGAACAACTGAGCAAAGGAATAAAGAACAAAGCAAAGCAACAGAGTTAGAAAAGAGGGAGAACGGAGCAGTTACAAAGAGTTGAGTAAAGGCAGATTCAGTAAAAGCATAATATGATTTGATAGATAGAAGCATTAGGAAAGTACCCAATTTAAAGCATGGAGTTAACCAGTGCGCCCTGGGTTTGGCCATGCTGAAGGCAACAGCTGTTGAGAAAACATGAGAGTGGGAGCTCTCACCATGACATATAAGCTCATTTTAGATGCTTGTCTAATATACATACAGGATAGACTCAGAATCATGCCCACTGACTCTAGCCCCCAAGTGAATGCAAAAGTTATTACTGCAGGCACTGTACAAGGAATAGGCAGGCTGCACAGTCTTGTGGATACCTTGTACATATGGCAATTATTTCAAAAGTTCATTGAAATATATGTAATCCTGCTCCCCATCAATATAGCTCCGTGTTAAACCGCCCTGTGTTGGAGGAGGAAGATGGCCATGTGTCCTACTTTACAGAAGACAGTCGTCTATTTCAAGGTCTGTCACAAAACAGTCTCCATTTGAAGACATTCTTTCCTGAAGGGCTGTCCAGCCCGTATCTGATTAAAAATAAAGGAGCAGTTGGACACCAACAGATAGTACCTAGACACCTAACAGACCATCAAAAGGTCATTTGGTCAAAGTCTTTCCCCTATATTGAAATGGATATATAGATACAGGTACCCTATTTGCTGGCATATAACACTCACTTTTTTTCCCTGAAAAATACTGTTTGAAAATGGGCTGCATCTTAGTGTATCTTATATGCTCGCTAATAGTATAAATGGGGTGTGTCTCATATGCCGGTGCATCTGACACGCCAGCAAATACAGGTATATTAAATTGCAGTTGCTATATGCACTAAACCAATTAGGAGATTAACATTTAGGCTGTTATCCTATTGTGTTAACAAAGCGTTAGGTAGCCAGATCTGTGCCCAGGCATCAACAGAAAGGGATGCCAGCTATTGTGCCACCAGGGAAAGTCTTGTGTCAGGAGACTGTTGCTGGTGTGATGTTGCATGCCTTCAAGTCTAATTGCAACTAATTGCAACCCTAAGACAAACCTAACACGGAGTGTTCTTGGCAAGATTTGTTTAGAGGGGGCTTGTCACTGCCTCCTACTGAGGCTGAGAGAGTGCACCTTGTCCAAAATCATACAGTGGGTTTCCTCTGCTGAGTGATGATTCAAACCCCGATCTTGAGGAGCACCGGTCCAACGTTCGAGTTACTACATCGCACCAGCTACATACACAAAGTCAGCAAACATACAACTCCCGGTGCAATTGGCTGTGCCAGCATAACAACTCAGGAAAATTCCAGCCTTAACGTGGATCAGTGTTGATTTTTTAGTAATGTCTCCTGTTTCTTTATGATGATGGTGATGATGATGATGATGCATAAGCAGCCATTGGGTGGTGATGGGAGATGTTTTCTACCTAATAATCACTGGCCGGCAGGGGGATTCTGGGAGTTATAGCCCCAAAAACATTACTTTTCCAAATTCTGGTTTGGTAGGCTATAGGAATTGGAATGGGGGGATAACGTTGAAACAAGAACATTTGAGCTTCTAGGTAAAAATGCATATGCATTTTATTTACCTGGGTTTAAACTCAGTGTGCTAACAAAAACCTTTCCACTGACATTGTTGCAAAGCACATCCAGTGCGTCTAAACTTATGAGGTCAAATTTTTTGGACCAGATGAAGTTATTCTGGGGAGCACTTATATATATATATAGGGGTTGAAACAGGAAAAGGGTCCCACGGCTCCACAAAACGTACCTAGAGCAAAGGGTGGACATGTATTCTGGGGTCATAAAATACTGCACCCGCCCCGACATCCTGGGAGGAGGAGGGAAGAAACCAGGCAGTTTGGAATCTGACAAACATTATTTCCCGTCTCTGCAGCTAAAA
This sequence comes from Cyclura pinguis, assembly GCA_030412105.1. NCBI lineage: Eukaryota > Metazoa > Chordata > Lepidosauria > Squamata > Iguanidae > Cyclura > Cyclura pinguis. The sequence continues at coordinate 5,758,443 of CM059608.1, forward strand.
TTGTTGCACATTTAACCGCACACATGCAACTAAAGCAGCACCTTTGAGAAGCATTGCCAGTACTATTTTGAAGAAAAAGAAGCCAACTGGGCGCTCCACGGACTACACAGTGCTTGGATGTGGGGGGGCGGGAGGTCACCATTTTCTACTACACCTCAGGCAGCGTAGTATCTTGGGTCGGCGCCGAGGGAGCCAGAAAAAGTAAAAGCGGCAGCAGCAGCTCCTGCTTCTCTCTTGGCTGCATTTTTCCTTCCCTTCCCCAGAAATGGCAACGCTCGCATGGAGGAGGAGGAGGGGTGTGTGTGAAGGAATACTCTCGTATCGGGAAAGCCCCTCTCCCCCGTTTTCCTTCCTTTTCCAAAGGCCCAGCCGCCCCCGACGGGAAAAAAGGGGGCGCGCTGGTGCGCAACCCCGCGTTCCGGCTCTGCCACGGCGCCTTCAAAATAAAAGCCCCGGCGCCCGGCGCCCCCTCCGGCAAAGGAGACGCGTTCCGCCCCGCGTTCCGCCCTTTCCCCTCACGGCCCGCCCTGCCGCGGGAGCCAAAACGTGAGGCGACAGAGCGGCCCTCCCGCCCCGCCGAGCGCACGCCCGCCTCCCTCCCTCCCTCAGGTAAAAGGAGGCCCTCGGCCGCCGCTCCGCCGGAATAACAGTAATAATAATAAAGCCCAACCGAGGGCGCGCCCCCCCCTCCTCCTCCTCCTCCTGAGGCCGCGGGGGAAACGGCAGCCGGGCTCTGCGCGCGCGCGCGCGTGTGTGTGCGCGTGAGGGAAAAGGAACGCGGCGCGGCGGCGGCGGCGGCGGCCATGGCGGGCGCCCTCGGGTGCGTCGTCCTTCTCTTCTTCTTCTTACCCGCAACCGAAACGGCGCCTCCCGCTCGCTTCTGAGGCGAAGGTGGCGGCGCCGCCGCCGCCGCCATCGTGCCTTCCGGGCGAGGCGAGAGAGTTTTCTTCGCCCGCCCCCATTTTCTGGGCCGCCCAAGTCTCTCCTCGCCCTCCAATCCGGCAGAGGAGTCGGGACCCCCGCCTCCCTCACCGCACAACACACACGCGCGCACACACACGCAATCACACGCAGAGAAGAACACAACGCGAGGCGAACAGTGTATTTGCGTGTGCGACTTTGTGTGTGTGTGTGTATGGATATGTATGTCTATATACATACTATATATGTATAACATACTATATATGCTATATATGTCTATACACTATATATGTCTATACATATGTGTGTGTGTGTGTGTATATATACCTATATATGTATATTATACATTGTATGTGTGTGTGTGTGTATAAAATATATATATATACACACTCCCTCTCTCCCTCTCTCTCCCTCTCTCTATATATAATATGTATACACAGACAATATACAGTCGCATAGGGCCGGGGGAGTGATGGAGGCAGTTCACCCCCAGAAGCAATGCTTTTGGGGCATTGCGGCTCATAGCCACACCTCCACGCTCCTTAGCCACGCCCCCCACACATGGCCACGCCCCCATGCGCCGTAGCCCGTCCCTCCCGCCCCCCTCCATGCACTCAACGCTGCCCCACTGACAATATACATACATACATACATACATACATACATACATATACATTATATACAGATACAGATATGTATATAGACATGCACACAATATATAATGTACATATACAATATACTGTATATATGTGTGTGTACATATGTACATACACTCAATATACATATACATATATATACACACACATACACACTATACCCTATTTGCTGCCATATAAACCTCCCATTTTTCCCAAGAAATACGGTTTGAAAATGGGGTGCGTCTTATGCGCCAGTGCGTCTGATATGCTGGCAAATAGTATTTCCTAGTGCATAAATGGGGTGCGTCTTATACGCCGGTGCATCTTATACGCCGGCAAATACGGTACATTATACAATATACATTTATATGTGTGTGTGTATATATATACATATAGTTAGAAGAGGCAACAGCGATTTGCTTTGGCGAGATTCCGCCTCCCGCCGCTTCTCATTCCCCTGCCGAATCAATTGGACAGAAACTACTTTTGCACTTTGAACTCAGTTTGCACCAATTGAGGTAAGTCAAGGACAAAGGGGGAAGGTGGGAGAAAGATAGGGAAACTGGGATGGAAGAGGATTAACTGGGACCGTCCTTGACGAACTGGGACAGTTGGAGGGTATGTCTTTCAGTCTTAATACAATTTTTTTACAGTTGCAACTGATCCGAGTGGACCTATACAAAGAAATGTTCAAACTGCTGGATTTGGAACAGGGAAACACAAATCTTTGCTTGATGGTGGAATTTACAGTGGGATTTTGGGCCACTCCCACTCAGCAAAAATATCTTAGAGGACCCTTGTTTCTTTCTCTGTCCCTCTTACCTCGCCCCATCTCAGGTCTTCGCAGTGCCCCCCTCCTTGCTTCTTACACACCGCCTCACCTCATTGGGTTTGCTGCCACTGTGAGCAAAATCTGAATAACCCCACTGTCTTGTAGGTAGAGCTTGCAAGTAATTTACTTGTTTCCGGTTACATGGGGTAATAACGGTGTAACAAAATTGCATTTCAAAAGTAATGTAACATGTGGTAACAAAGTTCCTGTACTGGAATAAGAAGTAACAGATACTAGTTGATGTTTAAATGTTACTTCTTAACAGCATCTAAAGGCATTTGGGTGGAAATGTTCATGTATTCTTCCTTTCTCATTTTAACCCTCCAATGTTGAAAGCACAAAAATGTGCTTCCATAGAAGAAATATTGCATGTGTATGACACCAGTGGGATTCCAGACAGAAGTCCAAAAATCTGGCCTAGTAGGCCATTGTGTCTTATGCTGCAAATGGCAGACTGGCTTGCAAAATAGAGACGGCACATTCAGTGAAACAGAAAGTCATTGAGGTGTCAGTTTACAGTCTCTTCTCTGTAGACAAAAGCCTGCCTGGAGCCCCTAGTGATCTGTCTGTTGCCTCGGATGAAGCACACTGACTTCTGAAATGGCTTAGATTTTCTGCACAGGACTAACGCAGTAGTGTTTTATGTCGGGGAAACTCCAGCTTGCCATGTTTGTGATATTTTAGTGATCCAATAAAGCCATTATTCAACTCTGAGTATTGTTTCTATTCATAGATCACACAACTACTTTATTTCCTCTTTTAATTGCTTTGTACTGTGTTGAAGAGCATGAGCACATGAGGTTTGTTCCACCTCTCATTGACCAGAGGTGTCACTAAGGATGCAGTGGCCAAGGAGCCACAAAACAATGGAGCAAACACTGCCTACAGTATGATCTATGATTTCACTTTATGACGGTGCTACTTAGTAAATTTTTTTTTTATTTTGGAAAGTTTCAGGCAACATCTGTCTACATTAGGAAGGAGGGAAAGAAGTAATCTGGGTCTATGTATACATACCTTCAAGTTGCCTATTGACTTCTGATGATTCCATGAATGTCATAGGGTTTTCTCAGGGAAGGAATACTCAGAAGAGGTTTTACTAGTTCCTTGCTCTGAAATACAGCCTACAGCACCTGGTATTTATTGCAGTCTCCCATCTAAGGACTAACCAGGGCTGACCCTGCTTTCCTTCTCAGATCAGACAGGAACTGGTGCCTTTAGGATATTTGGGCAATCCTAAGAAGGAATCTATTAACTGCTTTAAGACTGAGGGCTCAACCAAACTGCTGAATTATGGAGTTTCCCATTCTTTTTATTTTGATTGTGCCTGCATATTCACAGGTTTGCATCCAGTCCTCTCTTGAAGTATGCCAGATTTCCCTTTGTTCTTCTTCCACTTGTATCCACTCCTTCCCTTATCATGTGCCCCACCCAGTCTCAGAAATTGATATTCATCAATTTCCACTGAGTGGAAAGTCCTTTAGCAGCAATATAGTAGTTAAGCATTAGGATCATTTTGTTTTAGTGCTAACATGACTTTTTCCCTCACTAGATCTCTGTTGAATCTGTGTCCCAGAATTAACAGATATGTTTACTTGACTGCTTTCTTTACTTGCCCCAAGACAGTAGAAACACACAATGGGAACATTTTATTTAAGAAGATACTGGGTTAATTTGGAGAATGAAAAAAAAAAGGCTTTGTTAATGCCATCAACTCCCAGGAAATATTTTGTGATGAGGAAAATGTCATATGGATGTCCAAAATAAAATCAGTTTGTGAAGGAACAAAACCTGGCATTTCCTGAGAATTTCTGTCCTATCTGGAAGAACTCTGATTTATTTCAGTATGAACTTTTGTGGATTTCAAACCACTTTTGCAGATCCACTGATTAAGTTAATATTAAAGCCACAGGTTACTTGATTGCAGGGGTGGGATCAGATTGTAATGGAATACTTAAAGATGCAAACTGTAACTCTATCTAGGAAAACAGAAATCCATTTTATAGTTTTGTAGTTTGTAATGTAAAGTCTATTCCTTCTTTATGGGAGACACACATTTCTGTTTTTGCTGTTCTTCCATATAGATCCACCCAGATCCAGCAAGAGATGTATGTGTGGGGACATAGTGGACCCTACTAGTGGCAGCATTTGAGGTAGAAAAGGCCTTAACATATATCCAGTAAAAGCAAGAAGTTTTTATGGCAATTTGTAGGAGAATATTTTATATATACCTCTTAAATTGAGTATACTTATCCATATAGTTGTTGTAGATAAAATTTCAGGCAAGTTTTTACTAGGGTGGGTTAGGACAAGCTAGGTATAGGCTCTTAGTAACAATCTAACATGCCTTCTATGGAGCCAGGCAGTAGATTATAAATCCTAAATGTAACATGTTATATGTAGGCTTATTTTGTTAACCTCCAACTGCAGTGCAATGGAAATATACAAAAATAGACCAGATGGGATTATTGCTAATAAGGTTTCAGAATTAGACTTGAAATCAATAGCTAAGATTATGCTGTTAAGTCACTCTGTATGCCACTGGGAGAGGAGGAAGCATAAGGAACTGTGTAACCATCAGTACTCCAGGGACTTGTGTAATTAAAATTATCTCACATCATGTGAAACCAGAACTGTCCCTGCTTGGTGAAGTGTTTTTCCACTGGCCAATCAGGAGATGGACATTCTGGAACAGATGGTAAAAGAATATAATATCAACAGCTGTGATCAAGCATGTTTACCAATGAAGAGAGGGGTTGATTATTGGTGCTGGGGCTGAAAGACTGCCTTCAGGATCCAAGCTAAATGGATGTCAGTTCCAACACAGTGGTTGTTACAGGTAAGCCTTTATCGGAAGAAAGACAGAAAGAAAAGAAAAAAGAAAAGAAAAGAGGGATGAGCCTTCCTCCCTCAGCCAGACATGGAATGTATATATTCCGCTCGGCTGTTTGTCAAAAACTCCTCCCAGGAGATGGGGTCCCCTCAGCATCTGGCAACTGGGCATATCAACATTTCCAAATGGAAATAACCCAGTAATGCCACTTGCTAAGCAAATCAGTTGGTATGTTGGTAGGATTAAAAAAAGAAGAAGGAGGTGGGGGGAGCTTGCTATCCTTTATTCAAGAAAGTTTGCAGTTCTCTATTCCTGTCTCTTCTGAAAATATCTGTTGACATCTTTTCCTGCAGCCGCTAGGCACAGCTATTTAAGCATTACCAAAAAAGAGTCACAGACTGAGACTACTTCCCAATTCCACATCAGAGTCCAAAATTAAAGCAACGCCATATCAAATTTCAGCTTCTCCATTTCAAAACAAGTGAGGGAACGACATACACAGTTTTATCAAAACTAGAATGTGGGTGTGCTTAAAAGTATGCTGTTGAAAGAGCATGAAGGCATGCCTAGCCACACAAGTCACCGAAACCACATTTGGACCTTTTCTTGATGGTGATAACTAATGATGTATCGCAGTTGCAGACACAACCACTTACAAAGAGACTGAACTTTAAAAGGTTGAAACTCTCCTGGAATGCTGCTGTACACTCTTGCTCTCTGTTACACCACTGGTTGCTCTAAAGGCAATTATTACTTATACGCTTGACATGTGAGTTGCTGGATAGTTTTCCACCATAGGCCAGCTAAGGACACAAGACTGAGTTTGAAGTGACATCAAAGAGAACCTGAATCTTGCTGTTTCCAATTAACTCACACTTAGAAATTATTTGAGCAGTTCATTAAAATAGCTTCAAGACAGGCCAAATCAATTTGGATGTCTTGAAACACAGCAATGACCACCATTGGAGAAGTTTTAAAAGGGTGATGAAACCACTTAATAATAGTAATAACAATAACAACAACAACGACAACTGGATTCAAGCTGCAGGAAAGGAGATTCCACCTGAACCTCAGGAAGAACTTCCTGACGGTCAGGGCTGTCCGGCAGTGGAATCTGCTGCCTCGGAGTGTAGTGGAGTCTCCTTTTTTGGAGGTTTTTAAGCAGAGGCTGGCTGGCCATCTGTCGGGAGTGCTTTGAGGGTGTTCCTGCATGGCAGGGGGTTGGACTCGATGGCCCCTGGGGTCTCTTCCAACTCTACATTTCTATGATTCTATGATTCTTTCTTTGAATCCTGCTTCTTCCCCAACATTGGGCCTCAAAGCAGCTTATATATTAATACAATTTAAAAACATATGAACAGTATATATAAAAACAAACTATAAAAGAATTAGAACAGCTAAAAAGAGATTAAAAAGAGCTATTAAAACTAAAAGCAATTAAAACTAAGCACTTAATAGGGCAGAAAAAGTAACAGATTCATTATAAAACAGCTTCCCTCTTCTGTTTGTCTATCCACCTGCAATTTAACACACATTTAAGGAATTTAACAAGATCCTCACTCACCAAGCAACTCTGAATCAGCAGTCGGTGACTGACAAAATTGTATCAATTTTGGGAGAAAAATGAGATAATCATCACCATTGTTGTCATCACCTTTACCTTTTTTTTAACTTTACTTCTTTTGACTGTGGCTTCTTTTAGAAGTCACTGATTCAGATTTCCCAAACCTGGTGCCCTCTATATGTTTTTAGATTGTTACTTCCTTTTGCTCCAGTCAGCATTTCTCAGGGATGGTGAGAATTATCATCCAAATATCTGAAGTACACAAAGCTGGTCACAGCAGACTGCAATAGATTTTTAAACAGTATTGGACTGTATATCTAATTGTAGCACATCACAACAGACTTTTAAGAAGCTCTTTGGAAGTGATGGGACACATTAAACATTCCTTTGCATAACAAGATACACTGATATCCCTTACCTTTCATAAACAGTAACGTTCCACTCTTCTGCTTTGGTCAGATATCACCTGGAGTACCATGTCGGGTTCTGAGCATCACAATTTAGAAAGGATATTGGCAAAAATGACTGCATTGAGAGAGGGATAACAAAAATTCTACAGTGCCTGGAAGCTTGGAATATGAGGAAAGGAGGCTGCTTGCATCTAGTCTGGAGAAAATACCATTAAGGGGCAATACAGTAGACATTTCCAAACTTTTGAAGGACTTGGTGATCAAGGAAATTTGTTTTCTTCTGCTCCAGTGGGTAACACGCAAGACAAGACTTAGACTAAATATTAGGAAGAATCTCCTGACAGTACAAGGAGCTCTTGGACATTCCAACCTTGTCTTTGAAAATGGTGGACTCACCTTCATTAGATGTTTTTATGCAGTGGCGGGATGATCACTTGTCAAGGATGCTGTAGCAGCTTCAAGTGGGGTTTTGGACTGGGTTAGCTTTGAGTTTTCCCCCAGCTCTGTAATTCAATCTTTTTGGTACAAGACTCTCTAGAACTGTATATAATCTAGGCAGGCAGGAGAAATTGTTACCATTTTAGTGACAGTAGTTGTTTAGTGAAAGAAATTTTAGATTAGATTGCTGTAGGTTCACATTAGTAGAAGTTATAGTTTCAAAACAAGCAGCACACAGATGGAGATGCATGCGTGTACCATACAAGAAGTGCAGCTCTTAGGGGGGTTTTTCCTTGACGTATGAGGAAAAAGAAGAGGCTGGTTGCCTGTAATTGTGGTTCTTAGAGTGGTCATCTTTAAATTCATAACTAAATAAGACAACACATAGCACCTGCAGTTCTTAATATGTACTTGCATTGGAGTTCATATTTTAAACATCTGCTGCCTAATTGATCAGGAGCACTTTTGGGGTTGAGGAACCATCTTTTTAATTAACTAACCTAACAGTTTAATCAATTAAATATTGCAACTCTAATTTTAATGCCGCATTGGGGAATAAAGAAAAAAAGAACTTCAGTCACTTCAGTGCAAATGTTAGTCCATCGCCTAATAACAATAGAGATCAAGGACTCAAGAATGTTAAAAGTCTGTAATCATGTATTTTCTTTGCTTTCAGGCTTCGGTCCCTTCCGGCAACATTTAGTTAACTCCAGCTGGGAAGCTGCAAAGGTAGGAGAGTCTTTTCTGATGAAGTTCAAAGGAGGACTATGGGGAGGTTACAAAGTAATAATTATTTATCAAACAAGCTTTTCAAAGCTCCGTAATTATATACAAAGGTAATAGTTAAAAAAAATCAAGGCATGTCATGGATTTTCAGGAGTAATCCTCAAAAATTTAAATGTGTTGAAGATATAGCACAGACTATTGATAAATGAAATCGTTAACAATGCCTAGGACCAGAAATGATGCTGAACTTCCTGAAAATATAACTGTGCACATCACAAAATGGGCTAATAAGCATGAGAAAATAAATAACCCTAACAGCAAAGTGTTCAGAATAGGAAATATATTATAGGAACAGTAAAATAGTGAGGCAGCAGATTAATCCATGCTCCTGATAACAAGAATTCCATATCAGACTTTTAATATTTAATATTCCAACTACTGCAGGCAATGTAAGAATGTATTGCAACCCCAGCTGTGTAGGCCCTATCAAACCACAAAAATACTAATCACATAACAACAGCATCATCTATTGACTTCTGATTTCTGCTGGTTCCAATTTTAAATCATTGTATCATCCTGAGTGAAAATAAAGTATCAGATTTATTTTCTAGTTAAAGCAGCCCAAAGCCAAAATAAATTAATTAATTAAAGGGGTGGAGTTTTTTGTAAAATCTTACTAGTACTAGAAAATTCTATAACACAAACTAGGGTGCTATATAAACAAAACATACTGAAGGTCCCTTCCTTTTTATTTTGCCTGCTTTGTTTATGCAGATGAAGTATTTTACCCATAACTGAAGATGCTGCTCCTTGATGTCAGGCGATACAGACTAAACCACTATTTTGACTAGGAAAACAATTCACTTATTTCAAATTACAGAATGCAAATTGTACCCAGTCTCTCACTCCTTTTTTTTTTAATGGTGGTATTTGACTTAGAGCAAGCACAACAATATGTCCCAGAAGTACTCCAATATCTACACCTAATTAAGAGCCATGTTTCATAAAATGTTCAGCTTGAGAGTTTTCTGTACAAACATTAAGAATGTCTCTGGTTTGCAAAGGAAAAAAGAAGAATGTTTCTAGTTTGCAATTTCCTTTGTTTCTTTGGGACCCATCTTTTTGCTTAGAGAGAGAGGGATTCTACCATCTTTGCTTTCACTAGGAAGTGAATTTGCTTCCCTGTTAGCATAGCAGTACAGACAGTTAACAGTGGTTGCTTTCCTACCAACCATTCTTGGACTTGGCTCTTATGTATGGAGGGGGCAGTGAGGTTATTGTTGGTCATCTGACCATGGCCTAACAGAAGAGTGTTTCATTAAACTGAGAAATTAAGATGTGTGTGAGAAAATAAAATGCTAATTGTAAGCTGGCATGGTTTGTATGTTTGGAAAAATGGACACACAACACTGCATTCTTATGCTAGATGATGCAATGGCCTCTCCAAGACCATTCATGCCACAGGAAAAACACAGCTGGCTGTGTTATCCTAATGTGTTTACTTCGCCTGCAAGAATTGTTTGCTTGTTTGTGTCAAACAGTTTATTGAGCACAGCTAATCAATGTTTCCGCTGACAAGGAAATTGTAACAGTTTACTCAGGAAGCCAACCTACAAGAACAAGTTTGTCTCATTCATGCATCAGCACCAGGGAAATCTTTCCAAATCCATCTATGCCACCTTGCTTGCTAAGCAACAACCTCTTCTGTGAAACTTTGAGAACTTCCAGCTTGTAAAATCAGATTTATCTCCTTCCAAACAAGGCCCCGTCTTAGAGAGCGCCTCTTAAGATGCCTATTGGAGTATCAGAATAGCAGGTGGAAGACTTGACATTTTAAATAAATTGCAGGCCTCTTACTCAAACACTGTTTAACATTTAAAAAAATTGTTTTCAAAACCAGAAATTGATTTCTGGCAATTGCAATTTTTTAAAAAAAATTATTTCTATTTATTTCTATTTTTTCCCCATTTTGGGCAGTGTGTATCCTAGGTCAGAAAATGAAGTCTATGGACATGCTGAGATTGCTCACCCTATTCTATACAGAAATGGTTTAGTCACTAACCAGTCACTAATCCCATTGCATTTCTCCTTCTGCAAACTAGTCAACCAACTCTAAGGATTAGGGAAGGGTTAGCAACCTGCAGTCCTTTAGTTGCTGTCCATATAATTCTTGGTGAGTGTTTCGGACCTGATGGGTCTTGGACTCTATCATCATCTGGAGGACCACATGTTCCGCATTCATGGATTAATATTAAAAATCTAGGCTACAAAAATATTTGCTGCACTAATATATATATGTGTGTATGTGCCTTCCAGTCACCTTTTACTGAATTCTAAAAGCTTCCTCTGAAATAAGTCTGATATTGACATACCTCAGTTAACAACGTAGATGGGTTTCAGGACAATGTGTTTTTAACAGAAAATTTGATACCAGAGGTAGAAATTACATGGAAGGAACTGGGGGAGGTTCCTGCACCACATATACACACAAAAGCTCAACATGTTTCAGCAAACCTTTTGTTGTTCATAGCTGCTCAGTAGAGGTTCTGGAAGCAGCTGCTGTTTACCTTGCCTGGTGTAAGTAGACACACATGGCTACAGTAGGAGAATCCCATTCTTTCCCATCTCAAGCTTCTATTGCATTATTTATTTCAGACATGCTAATGCAACTCAATACTGTACGTCTGTGTTTTTCTAAACCTCCTCCCCATCCTTCTTATACTGACAGTATTTAAAAACTTCCAACTAGAGAGCAGACAGGGAGAAAAAGGGAAACTGTAAAAAGACTTTGTAAAAGGAGCTTGTTAGAGGTTTTTTTAACTGAAGTTTGCCTGTATTCTAATTCTTCCTTACCACAGGAGCTGGTGAAACTTGGCCTTGGTGATGATATAGATCTACATATTATAGAACTACCAGTGGTCTACCAAAAGGCAAAAGAGATAGTTTGTAAAACATGGGCAACCCTTAATCCAAAAGTAAGTCACTACACAAAGTAGAGGATATAATTTAAAATTAAGCTAAACTTGCAGAAGAAAAGGTTAAGAGGGGACATGATAGCCATGTTTAAATATTTAAAGGGATGTCATGTTGAGGAGGGAGCGGGCTTGTTCTCTACCGCTCCAGAGACTAGGACAAGGAGCAATGGATTCAAGCTGCAGGAAAGGAGATTCCACTTGAACTTCAGGAAGAACTTCCTGACGGTCAGAGCTGTCCGGCAGTGGAATATGCTGCTGCCTCAATGGACTGTTGTGGAGTCTCCTTCTTTGGAGATTTTTAAGCAGAGGCTGGGTGGCCATCTGTTGGGAATGCTTTGATGGGTGTTCCTGCATAGCAGGGGGTTGGACTCGATGGCCCCGGGGTCTCTTCCAACTCATTCTATGATTCGATGATAAAGTTTGAAGTTTTGTAGTATATAGTACATACATTATAAAGGAACATACAAAGAAAGATGTCTAATCAAGCCAAACTACACATTTTGGTTTAAGCCTAGGCAGTCTGCCACTTGGAGCTGTTGATGAGGGCATTATTTTGCTTGTGTGTGCCCATTCCTGGGATTCATTTTTTTAAAAAGGGTTATTGAATGGAACTCATTAGCTAACACTAGACATAGGGGGAGGATTTAACATTGGAGGACATGTTGCTCATTCTGAAGTATGCATGCGTACTCTTAATTTCTCATCTACTAAGCATATGCTAAAGGAAAATAAAATACAAAGCTTTGTACCAGCATACATATATATATGTCCTTAAAAGATTTGAAAATATGAAGTGAGGGCACATTCCTTTCCAACATGCTCTCCTCTAAAACAATCCATCCTCTGCTACAATGGAGGGAACCATGCCAAATCAAAATCTGATGTTTTTTTAATCAGTGTATTTCACTGAATTATTCCAAATAGGAATCAGCTTGAGGTTTCAGCTTGACATACACACACACACACACACACACACACACACACACGAGAAAACTGAGAAAACATCAAGCTTTGTTTTCCTTTAGCATGTGCTTAGTAGATGAGAAATTAAAGGTACGCGTACATGCTTCAGCACACACACACACACACACACACACGTGAAGCAAACTGTCATGTTTATGTACCATGGCAACTAGATCTGCAGAAATATTATTTAAGGTATAGGAGAAATGTCTTGTGCGAGGATCTGTTTTAAAAAAGCAATTTTATATGGTAAGATTGACAAGTGAAAACAGTCAGCATAGGAAATTAGCACTGTGCAAAAAGGTCTTCAAAGTTCTCCTTACTTAAAAGATTTTGTATAGATATCTCCAGATGATTCCTTGCTGGATCTAGAGACAAAAGTCCCATTTGTGCCCTAAACAGTGGAAATATGCTTCGACAGGCAGGGGACTTTTACAGGCAAGTTTATATTTCACATGTCAGACTGCATTATGTCAAGAATGGGGACACTTTGGCCACCCAGAAGATTTGGCCTGCAACTGTAATCATCTCCAGGCAGCATAGCCAACAGTGAGGGGGTTTAGGAATTGTGGTTCATTACTTCTGGAAGGCCAAAGGTTCATCTTCTGTTCAATAGCGGACTCTCTTTGCCTATTCTCTTATTCCTGTCTTATGGGTCAACCTACAGCTTATGATTCACGTTGGGCTGGCTTCCACCTCAAAAGGAACCATAACTCTGGAGCAGTGTGGGAAGAACCAAGGCTATAAAGACATCGACATTTGCGGGTTTTGTCCAGAAGACAACTGTTGCCTCTTAGAGGGTCCAGAAAGAATTGAATCTATAATTAACATGAAGGGAGTCTGCAAAAACCTTCGGGTAAAAGGGATGGATGCCATTGTTTCCAGAGATGCAGGAAGGTAAATACTTAAATCTCTTGAGAAGCCACATCTATTGAAGGGAATATAATTCAGACAGGAAACTTTCTTTGAAGACATTCGCACCAAAACAGAATGTTCTTAAAATTTGGAAAGGCCTGAGAAAATAAGATTTGCTTTGACTTTTAGATCAACAGAACATATTTAGTGCTTCTAAAGATGTTAAAATGTGTTTGTACTGTAAGATTTAAAGTCAGTATTTTATCACTGTAGTTTACAGTTCTAGGTAAACCCTGTTTGAAGTCGCATGGATATCTAACACAATTAAACAAATTAACAGAGTACACCAATTTTACAAGTCTTTCAAACATATCTGGAGTAATGCAAAAGGTAACAATAGTGTGGTGTGATAAGTAAACATAGGAAGAAATGGTTTTGCAGGTTAATAAAGTTGTATCTTCGACTAGGATGTAATGAACTGAGACCCAGTAGATCAGCTCCCATGTAACACTATAGTCCTGGCTTGCACATTCTGCTCTCTCTTTCTGGCACGACTGAAAAGAGTTCAGACTCTTCTCTTTCAGATTAAACACAGATTGCTGTGCAATTCAAAACTGCAGTGAATTTCATCGTTTACTAGAAACCAGACTGCTACAGACTATCCTTTACTAACTGGCCTAGTTTCTACTCACTCACTGACCCCAGTTTAAGAACTGCACAGAACACTAAACTGTGATTAATCTAAAACGGATGTGAACATTTTTAGTCTTTGCATAGAAATGCTGAAGGAGTGGGGAAGTGGGAGCAAACAACATGCAAGTCAAACAGACTTTGGGAAAGTTGCAGTTTTTGAACTGCAACTCAAAGAATCTGCTAGCTGGCCTGGCCAGTGGCACAACCCAATCCTGAAACGGAGGCACTGAACATTTCTTCTAGGAGAATAATAATTCTATTGGCATTACATTTTCATCGTATTGAAAGTAATTCTTCAGATCCCAATAACTATCTGTAAGTTTAATCAAAAGTTTGGGGCTCATCTCAGACTCATATGCTGGCACTTCCTGACACCCTGGTAGTAAAAGCCCTTTCTATCCAGTAAGTGATGAAATCAGATCTGACAAACAAAGGAGCATATATATAGCCTCAATTCCTCCCATTAAAATGAGTAAGAATCAAGAACAGCCATACTGTATCAGTCATCTGGAACTATTTTCATTATAGAATGTCTTTGCATTCAGAAATTGCCAGTGTAAAATACCAAAAAAATAAATATTCTGAAACTGGGTTAAGTTTTGTACTGAGGAATGTTTAACTGGTTGTCCCCTTCTGCCTTTGATGAGATGTATTCTTGCAACTCAATAATATCAAGATGAAGTCATACCATTAGTGTGATTCACCCTTAAATTAACCCCTTTTTCACCTTGTAGGTACCTCTGTGATTATGTCTACTATACCTCACTTTACTATGGTAACAGAAGAGCAGCATTTATCCACATGCCTCCTCTAACCAAGTTGGTAACAGCAGAATTTCTGGGAAATGTGCTACAGACAGTTATCTTAGAGATACTGAAGCAATGCAGATCAGAAAATATGTAAGTAAATAAATAAATGGGTTTCAACAGACTTCCATTTTTGTCCAGATGCCACAGAAACATTAGTGCCAGCTTTAGCCACAGTGATCCTATCTGAAATAGCAAAATAAAGCACAACAACCCAGTGCCCTTTGCAGCTTCTAGGCAGGCGACTTAGAAATTTGCTTGGGTATCTAAGTCATTTTTCCTGCATTAAGGCAAGGAGTGAAACACACATGTTGGGAGGATGAAGTTTAAATGTGTGTAGTGGAGTTTTGCAAAGACGGGAAGATACAAGCAGTGTGGACAGATGGGAAATGATTTAGATTGGGTAGGCACACAGCAGAAGTTCAGGGAGCAATTTTCAGCCCACAGGATCTTCTGAAATTCCTTCCAGCCCCCTAACCAGAAAAGGGCTTGTTTTGGAGTGGAGAGGTGGTATAACACAAGCTTCTAAAAGTGGAAATAGCCATCTCCTTTGCTGGTCTCAAGGGCAAGAAAAAAAGTCTTGTGCACTGCATGTTCTGTGGACTACAATAGTCCCATGCCTCATTTAAAAACAGCTCACATATGTTAAAAGGTATATAGAAACAAAAACATAAAACTATTCAACAGAGTGACTGCATTGGTTTATTGCAGCAAAACAAGAAGTCATGTGCCATTTTTTAAAACTAATCAACTTATTCTAGCATGATCTCTCTGTTGTACAAGGAATGCAGTCATGAAGCTTCTGGTATATTATGTAGTCCAAATGGCTGGGGGATGATGTGATGTAGACAATGAAGCATGCCGAAAAATAAACAAACAAACAAACAACAACAACAAAAGATGGAGAAACAGGGTGAGAACTGTTTTATTGGGAAGTTTCTGTGTATTGTTAGATGTTTGTTGCTGGGTAAGAGATTCTCCCTTCAGTCAGGATTTTTGTGTTAACATAATAGGCATTGCTAGTAATTATGCATTTGAATATGCTCTCAGCAACCATATAAACCACAGTTAAAAAATGTGTAAGGCCTCCTGGCCCAACACCCCAAGCACACCTTAACAGCCAGCGGCCACATGTAGTGAAGGTCTGTTCAGATGCCGATTGGGATGCAAGAGGATGACATTTCCAGTCCCCTCATACCAGCCAAGTGAGGCTGTGCTGAGGAACTGCAACAGGGGTTCCGCTTCTGATTGTCATAGCCTTGTTTGTTGGCAAAAGGAGACTGGAAACATCACTCTCCTTGGTCCCCCGTCACCAGCTAAACAGACCTCTTTTGCTTGATGCAGGTGCTGGCTGTTAGGTACATGGTGGGGGAATTTGCAATCATGGCAGCAGTGCCAATGATCTACATAGACCGAGTGGGGAGCAGTTACAGATTCATGGCTCTTGATTACAAATGTGT
This sequence comes from Cyclura pinguis, assembly GCA_030412105.1. Classification (NCBI taxonomy): domain Eukaryota; kingdom Metazoa; phylum Chordata; class Lepidosauria; order Squamata; family Iguanidae; genus Cyclura; species Cyclura pinguis. Next base: position 5,774,557 of record CM059608.1, read on the forward strand.
ACCTGCAACCAGTGGTGTACCTAGTGTAAATAGCACCTAAGGCAACTGTGGAAGTTGCGCCCCTACATTCTTACTCCTACCCCCACCCTGACATGCATGCACGGCTTTTTTGTGCCTCCTGGCATTGGTGATCCCTACTTGCCCCACCCTCAATATGCCCTCTGCCCGGAATAGAGAATGCCAGGCATTATTTCATCCTGAAACCCCAAGAGTCTCCACTCCGTGCATCTAAGTGGGCTGTTATGTCCATGCTATAATAATAACCAGAAGCTGACCTTTTAATGTTGTGACCCTTGTTGTACCTTTGAAAAATATTTCATATAGTAAATAAAAGGAAACACACTAAGCACAAATGCATACAGAATCCTTTTTATTTAACTTAATCATGTAGTACTGTAACTACTAGAAAAAAGCAGAGTAAGAGAAACTAAAGCAGCCTTAGCTTCAGCCATTCAAAATAGACAAAGGTTCTTTTTTTCATAATGTAAAGAATCCAGAATATATCGCAACAGGAATAAATTCTTACAACAGAATATACAAAAACATTTTGAATTTTTTTTCATCATCTACTGATTCATTTTAATATAAACACAGGAATTTCTTTAGGAATAATTTATACACAGCAAGTCTTTACGTAATAAATTGGCCGTGTTATTACTGTTTTATTTTTTTTCATATTTTTTTTTTTAAAAATTTTGTACTTTAAACAAAGTAACTTGGAAAATGTTATGTTTGTAAATGCATTCAGTTCCATAGCACTTTCTATGGGCTTTTGGGGGTGGGGGTGTTTGGTTTATGTTTGTTATTTTTTCTGTCCCAGAGGTAGTCCTTTCTTCTCAAACCTCACTGGTTTAGAAAACAGAAAAATAATTCTCTAAAAGGTAATAAAGCCACACAGAAGCCACTGGGTAAAGTGGGAGCCTTTTAATTTGCAAGAAAAAAAAACCTAGGATTTTCAATATTGTTTAAATAATTATAATAAATAGGGACCCTGGATGGTAACTGAAAACAAAGCTTTAATGCTGCTAAATAACAGAGAAATGTATAGTTTGCAACCTACATCACCTTCTCTTTAAACAGAATGATAAGGAATCTGTAAACACAGTTGTCTCTCATTCTGTTATCCCTTCTGAAAATAGCCTTTCACCGTGTCACCTACCACACAGTCAAATCCTTCAGTCTACCTAGACAACAACATTAGAGACTTAAATAATGCAAACCTAATTCTAATCCTAAATACATTTCCTTAGAAGCAAGATCCACCAATTTCTGTGCTGTTTACTTAAAAAACAACAACACACCCTTAGTACTGTTATTAAATACTGCTTAGCAGCAATACTTAATTCTGTTTCCTTAACCAATGAGGTTTGCCCAACCTACACTTACACAGTAAAAGCAAAATGACTGGTTGAAGATGATCCCACCCATCTAAGGGGCTCTGGAAGACCAGGTTACTGAAGATACAGAACAGATTTGGGGTTTATTGTTTACTTGGGCCAACAAACGATTAATGATTTAAGAGTTGGTACAGAATCCTTTTTTTTTAGCATACTGTAAAGCTAACTAGTAAAATTTGTCTCCTAAAAAAAGGGGGGGGGGGCTCACACACATTCACACACACACCAGAGAGAGAAAGATGCCCTTAAATTATCTTTAGGCATTTATAAACTACGAACATTTTTATAAAAATTATTCTGTGTACTTACAAAATGCAATGAAATATGTAATTAGTTTTTGTAAACCAGATCTTTGTCAACTGACTACCCGTAATCTACTGGACTTAAGAGCCCTATTGAAAATGTTAATGAATTGCTAGACAACAGAAAGGATACAGAATTAAAAGATGACAGCCACACATGTATACACCCATTCTACATGCACAACATCTATGAAAACCATCTGGAACTTGTGAAACACTTAATTATGGTAGGCTGGCCCAGTCCAGAAATCCCTTCCAAATGACCCGATACATATACAGAACATTTTCTGAACTCCACCTAAGGGTTTCCCCATTTACTCGAAGGAAGCTACATTCCACCGAGGCGAACAAGGAAGCCTTTGTGTGTAGCTGCTCTGTATGTACTTAGGTGCTCTGGATCAGAGGGAAAAAGGTATGAGCAAATTGCTCCACGAATTTCTATTTGATGTACTTGACTCCACAGCAAGGATTGCTGGGAGACTGGATTTCCATTCTGCAAACAATTAGTTGTAAACCCTGGACATAGATGTTGTCAATACTTGTAAACAACTCTGAATTTCAGTAAACCTGTCACCTTAGTTGATCAGAATTTCTGCCCCCCCCCCACCATAAAAACAGCCTTGTGTGTACTTTCTTTCAGTTTGGATGGACCTCATCATAGGTCTTAAATCTTATTAACAGGAAGTCTAAGTGCCTCAATTCAGAATCAACTCACCTTCCAAACTGAGATGCCATCTAACGTCTTAGTGAATATACCCTATGCGTTCTGTATCTTCAGCACTTCCAGCAATGTTCAACCTAAATGACCATACTCTTGTTATTTTAGTTTGTGCCAACTCTTCATTAGAGAGTGGAGTCATCGTATCTCGCATTCATCACTGGCATATGCAAACATGGCAGAAGCTGCAATTGCTCTGCTTCTTATTAACCAGGGATGAAGTACATCATTTGACAAACAAAACTGAAGAGAGTAACAAGAAAGTTACTGACTACTGGAATGGAAAGATTTTGTTTGATATAACTATAAAGTACATTATACCAATAATAGGAGTGTGATTCATACAGCCATGGATTGTACTAAACAACCCGCAGCAGTTCCTGGAGATCTAAACAGCAATTCCATCTCGTGACCAGTCCTGGGATAACTAGGTTTTGTTTTTTAATCAACAAGAGCATCAGTGCTAACAAACTTGGCAATTCTCAACTTCACTTGGAACCATTCTCAAGGAGCAGAGGAAAAAGCTTAGATGGAAACTAGCTTTGTCTCATGCTCTGCTTTTGTGTCTAACCGTTGTCGAAACAATCCTGCTTACTCAGTCCGCATACAATGAACTGATACAAGATTCCCTTCCTCTGAAACCAAACCACCTTTTGTACCACCACTGATTTCCTGAAACAGTTTACTGGAGAGGGAGGGCATCTGAGAAACTGAGCTCAACAGAAGCAATGGGACATGAAGTTATAGAGCTAATTGATATGTTAGAATTTAACTTGTCATAATGTTTAGGCAGCATTCATGCAGGGACTGGGAAATTGCTTACTTTTAACAAAAATATGCAAGTCCACGTGAAAAACTGAGTGTAACAAAACAGGAGCCCCACATAGCCCACCCACACTAAACACAACATTGGCCTGGGCAAATAAATGTAAAAACCGCCTATCCCATTTTTCCTCGTCTTGCCCTCCTTGTAGAGGATTTGAAGATAACTTCCCTACCAGCATTTTTAAGGGGGGGGGGGCAGAGTGATGTATAATTACAGGGCATTAGTCCAACATCTGTCCCAGTAAAATGAGTCTATAGAAGCAGCATAATGGCTTTTGCATTCTACATGTTCTAGAATTTTCTGCCAACATGTCATTTGGGATGATCCATTAGATATTTCTTATAGAAAGCAGAGAACAGAAATATAGGGTGGTCTTCTCAGTGGAGAGATGTAAGTAACAAAGTCCCTCCCTTCACTAGCCCTGAAGATCTGAGTTAGGGCTGATAGTCCTTATTCTTCCGTGATCTGGAGTTAAGGGTCAGCAGTGAGGTAGCCAGGTTTGTGAATGATGCCAAGTTACTCACGGATGGCGAACACCCAAGTTATCCCTTCAAACTGTGTTAACAGATGACAAAATGGCAAATGTGATTCAGTGTAAAGTTAATGCCTATTGGGACAAAGAATCCCAATCACATATACCCTGTAGGATCTGACAGTTTTGAGATGACTGGCAGGGGCAGGCTTTATAGTAACACAGAGTGGCAATGAAGAAATGAGCTGAAAATAAAACTGCAATTATTGTACTGCCTTTTTAGAAGTCTGGTACAAATACAAATCTGGTAGCCCAATCTCAATGAATGGTAGAATGGAAAATATACAAAGCAGAGCAACCCAATGGTTCAAGGGTCTGGAGCAACTTCACTATGAGGAAAAGCTAAAATATCAAGAGGTTCATAAAAAGATTGGGGTGGCCATGGTGAGAAAAACATATTGGACTTTAGAGTTTACATGGTGTGCAGAACATGGGTAGAAAACACGCTCCCTCTCATGCTCCTAGAGCTCCAGGTCACCCAATGAAACGGACAGATAGTAGATTCAGGACACAGAAAATAATGGAATGCACTCACATGAGCTTACATAGTTTAAAAGAGGATTTGACAAAGACATGGAAGAAGAAGAGTCTATCGATGTCTGTGGCCAAGATACTTAAATGCAACCTGTAGGCTCAGATATATATAAAAATTTGCTGAAGTCAAATAGGGAGGAGCTGCTACCTTCATGGTCTGGAAGCATCTGCTTGGCCATCACAGAAAACAGGAAGAAAGGCCGGAGGGACCTTTGGTCTGATCCAGACGGATTATTCTTAGGTCCTCCACAAGTACTTCAACTTTCTGCCCCACATTGAAGCCAATACATTTCTATGTTGTTGGCTAGGTATACCTGGTGACCAAAGGCACCAAACTTATTTGAGCAGACTTATTAAGAACTTGAATGGTAAATAAATTCTCTGTCCCTTGCACCCAGTTTTCTGACATGCATTAACATACATTATATATTACTGGTAGAGGACTGTATAGGAAAAGCAGGGTAGATCTGGGACACACACACACACACACGTGCATGCACACACACTCCCAAAACAAAAAAGAGCTGTGGAAGCCAAAACAGATTTTTTTTGAAAAAAACAGATATCATGAGTACAGAACAGAATGGCAGAGTCAAGGTGGTTTGTTTCAGATGGGCTTAACTTATCCAATGAGCCCACTTTTTAGTCGCATGACTGCCTTCCACTTGAATGCTTCTGAAATGTGTGTTCAGATGGGCACTACAATGTTAGTGTTCTCTCCTAATATGCTTAAACCATCTACAAACAATTAAAAAATAATAACTTGGACAGTTTTAAAGAAAACTCTCTTAAGCCAGCTGAAAGATCTGAGGATCCCCACAGTTGTGGAGATTAGTATGTGCAAGAGAGAAGAGGTCACCACCGCTGTAACAAAAAGACCACCAAGAAGAAAAGTCAGAATCAAGGACACCTTGCAAAGGGAAGCCCAGCGTATCAGGCATCCCCTCCCTACGTAACTCAAAAACACAGGAACTAGACAATCCTGATTTCCCTTCAAGGCAACATCTGATGTATGTAACCACAGCAATCTGTTTTGAAATCTCAAACTAAAGTAGCAATTATTCAGATGCCACAAGCAATACCTACTGGAACAGCTGCCAGAATCAAGCAGTTTATCAGTTTAATGTGTAAATCAGTGACAGTTTTGACAACTGTCTGATTAGGAGTCATGCCTACAATCCCACTTCCAAGGTATAAGAAACTGTTCCCAGGTCATCAACACAGCACAGGAGCAAACATGAATCATTGCTCATGACTAAACTGAAGCAGCTCCACCAATCAACCCAACAATGGTTATTGAGTGGGCTTGTGGTTTGAAAATATCACATTTCACAGTTCAGTCCGTCCAAATAACCAAGCCAAGCATCCCTTAGTTATTAGTGGTGGGTACCACTTTGCTCTAACATCACTTTCTCAGGTGTTTGGGGCATCTGAAAAATAGGCATGTGCTATCGCTCCGTCTCCTTATTTAGCAGAGCAACCAGCCCAATTTAGTCTCTGACTAGTGCATGACAAATGTGTTAATACTCATCCATCTTTTTTTAAAACCCCAGAGAGCAGTGAGTTCACACACCAGATAACTTGAGTGTCTGCCTTGCTCTTACTCCACCGTTTTTCCTTGAAGCTGCAGGCATATCTCTATTGAGTTCTTCTTGTGCCCCTTTGTCTTAACAGTACTTAGAGCAGCTTTTGATTTCAAATGACCACTGACAACGCTTCCACCCTCAACAAACCATCAAGAGAGAAAAAGTGTATGTGTGTGTTGTAAAGCAGCAACTAGTTTTTCAAGTGGCCTTTTTGATTCGGCAGTGACTTCTCCTCTCCAAAACCTGGAGGATGAACAATGAATGAGTTTACCAGTATTCAACAGTATATTGTCGCCTGCTGAGAAATGTGAGATGTATATTTTTATATATACACACAAAAAAAAAATAAGAGTGAGGTAGATAAATGTTTGAAAAAAAAAATAAAAAAAACTGTCCCCCTTTCATAACTCCAAAACCCTTATTTCAGTTATTTTAAATTTATTATGGGGTATCTCTACAGTGATTTAAACTGATAGCACAAAAATAAATAAAAAAAAATCCTACATAGAATACCTTTTTTTTCTTTTTTCATTTTTTAAAAAGGGAAAAAAAAACAACTATGAGAGGTGAAAAGAAGATGGTGGGACTGAAGCTACACAAGCGAGAGAGAAAAAAGCACTACAAACATATTTTTTTTTATCTCCAGTCACATCTAGCAGTTATATTTCAATTCTTTGTTCTTATTCAAATAACTCCCCCCTCCCCTCCCACATTAAAAGAAAAAAAAAGAATAAATTCATTATTTCCATCCCAGGACAACCCTTCCTTTTGCTGCCAGACTTTGGTTGGGTCAGTGCTAATCCAGAATTTCCATGCAGTAACTACAGGTGAATTAACAAGTGTTAAGGCACCTTCACTTTGGAAACTGAGGGCTCCGTCTTTCTCAACAGAATACATGCAACTTGGCTAATATGTCCCTATTTGGTTTTTTTGTCTGATTCAAATTGCCGCACAAACTTCCAGAAATGCTACTGCAGAACGGCTGGCTTGCGCACTTGGCGGCCCCCAAAATTTTCCACCGCTTGCCTCCATTATTTTTAACCACCAGCCATTTTGACAAAACTTAACCAACTTCTTTTTCCGATTTGGTAACTGGAGTAACCGGAGCCTGATAAAAATCAAGGAAGGGCTCATGGCCTTGTAGAGTTACTCATTGGCTGAGAACTAGACACGCATTGTTCGTAGGATGGAAGGGTTACAATGTTCAATTATCATTGTTGGTCTCCTTGTTATCATTTTGGGAAAAAAAAATAAATGACCCCAAAGCCTGGTATTTGCAACTCAACAGCTGTTGCACCCAACAGTTAAAATACATACGTGCGCGGTTGTTGGTGAAAATACAACCCAAAAGCAGGCAAAAGGAAAAGCAGGGTGAGACTATTGTACACCAGTATGAACATGAACACTGAGCAAGAATGTACTAAATAGTTAACTTTTTCCCCCTGACCTGATCATACCTTGCGCTGTAACAGACATGGGTACCATACGGGCAAAAGGAGAGGAAAAAGAGGACACACAGTCGATGAAGAAGATGATACGCATCCAGACGTGTGAGGGCACACAACTGGCCACGTGGGCCCTCCCCCTCCAGCTCTTTAAAGAGCGCTTTAACCCAAACAAGTTAAATATTGGGTTAAAAAAAAAAAGCAGAAGGGAGTTGTGGGGGAGAAACAGAAAAAGACAAGCAGAAATGTGTTTATAAAAGGCATTAAACCGTTGATGGCAAATCATATTTCAGGTATCACATCGCGGGAAAGCGGTGGTAGGCGAAGGAAAAGAACTTACACGTCATCGTACAAAGCATAAGAAATTGCTTGGGAAGACGGGGAGCGGGAGGGGAGAAAGGCGAGGGGGAAAAAGGGGTAGACCTGAAGTATTTCTTATAGATTAAATCCACAAAGATAAAGAACAAAAAAATAGCAGCTTTTTTTTCTGTACAGACATATAGATGAGTTATCTGAACTGTAAAAAAGTTATAAAAGTGACACAAAAAGACAATGTGTATGCAAATGATCCATGGTCTAACATAGAACTGCAAGACCCATTTGAAGTCTTAATAACATAGAGGAAAAAAGGTCAACAAAGTGTTGGATGCTTGAATCCGTTTAGTTGGCTATTCTTCTTCAATTTTTGTGTCTAAGTTTGTTTGTTTGTTTTTCCTGCAAGGCTGCCAAGGACAGCAGGAACACCCCATGGAAATCCCTTCTGTTTTTGTCTTTCATTATTTCCTTTCGGAGTGCTGTTGAATTTCTGCACAAGATACACAATTCCCCCCTCTGATTTGGCTCACCAGTGCCAGTTTTGTCCAGAATGTAAAGGCGGGCCATTTACTCAGCCTCGGCCTCTTATGTTCTCAACTGTGTTTTTTAAAAAAATAAACAATCAAGGCTTTGTCCAGTCAAAAAAAAAAATAGACAATTTGATATTTTAAATGCCAGTGTATGATTGGAGTGTATTGGTCTGTATTTCATTTAAATGGAGCGTATGATTATTTTGCTCCTTCCAGGCCTATAAAAAAAAAATCTTAAAGGAAAAGTTCTTCTTCCTTTTTTTTTTGGCAAAATTTGGCAGCGTTGAAAACAGTTACAACCTTGGACAAATAATGGCCTTTCAATCTTTTATGTGATCCTACAAAGGTTAAAGAATAATATTAAGAATCCAGTCTGTTTTGTGTTTTTTTCTTTTGAATCCTGTTTCATTTTTGTTACAACCTACAGTGTTAGGCAGGTGCTTGCAAGAGGGAATAGAGAGCTGGTTGGCCTGCAATTTTGATGTGTTTTTTTTTTAAAAAAAGTGCCATACAGTTGAACTTCACGCAGATATGTTTCCCATTATGAAGCAGAGAGAAAGAAGAGAAAAGGGAGACACACATCAGATCAAGTTTTCTGTTGCTATTAAGTATTAATGCTAAAAGTTTTAGAAGGCTGGCTGTGCGCCTCACATACAAGAGTTCTTTTCCTTGAAACGATCTTCTGCTTGCATATTGAAAAAAGAGAAGGAGGGGAAAAAAAGTTATTTCAACTTCTAACTGAAGAGAGGATTCTCCTGTGTGCAGCTATGACAGCTCTGAAGATCCACTGAGGTACAGTAGGCTTTTGAATAAACTGTTATTGTTTTTTCCTTGCTTGCTTGCTCTCTTCCCCGCTCCCCCCATGTATGTATGTGTTTGCCAAAAAAAACCTGGTTCTAAAGGTCAGCAGGCCGAAGACTGGGGCAAAGGCAAGGCACGCTCGTTCTTGCGTCCCCCGTTCATATGCGCGTACGGCTGTCTCTCCTCAAAGCTGGCCCGCAAGACCACCATGCCGGGGCCGTTCTCAGCTTTATGTCCTGAGTGTTTGTCAGAAGGCTGGAGGGTAGAGGAAGGATCTAAAGGAATGCTCTCCATATTCTCTGCCTCCAGATCAAGCTCCTCCGTGTCGGGTGGCTTGTTCTCGTCACTATAGAAGAAGGAGACCTCTTTAAAGGCTGGGTCAAGCTCGTCTTTAATGCTGCCAATGATTTCCAAGAAAGAGGGTCTCATCTTGGAATTGTACTGCCAGCACATGCGCATTAGTTCAAAACTGGGAAGGAAGGAAGACAAGACATGGGTTAATGCGATTATTATAATCCTCGTGTGTAGTCATGTTCAGAGGTGAGAAAATCTTGGGACCTCCAAATCTTTTTGGACTTCATCTCCTAAAAACCCTGGCCACTATGACCAGTGATAAGACCCAAGTCTCAGGGGAGGGGGTAAAGGTCCTACAAACTCTGTCCCAGTTTCTGACATGTCATCCATGAAGGATTTCACGGGCTGCAGAAAAAAATATATATCCAGTAACTGAAATGCTCTGTTAAAATCAGAAGGTGATCATTAAACCAAATCCTTGAAGCAAAGCAGCCACAAAATCTCAAGCCAGTCCCTCAGCAAATCATGCCGATGCAATCCAGAACCACAGGAAGCTGAAGGAGAACAAATCTCTCTAAACGAAAAGGCAAACCACACAACATGGTCTCAACAGAATCTCCCTGTGCCTCCAATCTGGCTAGAAAGAGATAAGCCAGAAGTGTAGAAACTGAGAAAAAAAATAGTTTCCTAGTTTCCTACCTTTGAAACTGAGAACTGTGCTGGCTGATCAACACAGCCTGCAGAGAACTCAAAACTATCTTGATGTATAGGCCAGGGACAGCAGGAGGAATTGCAAGGACATGGGATACTCAACAGATCTACCTTTTAGGATCTGTTTGTTCATTATCAGCCAACCAAGTATTTTAACAAAGATGCAACTAAAATTGTTTCTGCTGGTTTATTTTTCAATTTGTTTATACTTGAGTTGCAAAAAAACTCCCATAAAAGCTACCACTTTAGACTTTTAGAACCAGAAATGCAGTCGGCAACTCTTTCTGTGAGGGGAAAAACAATGTAATTTCATCAAATATTAGATGTACTTTTAAAGAAAGGGAGCATAAATTCTTGCATCAAAGATGCAACAGGTCCTCTCTGTCTCCCATGAGCTTTTAAACAAGCCCAACTTTTCAGCACTTAAAGCAACTGGCCTGTAGAAACAGGAACTACTACTCTGCCCACCGCTGCCCCCACCATCAGCTAAGGAGAAAGACTGTGACATAAATATCCAAGATCCATTTCTGTTACTTCGTCGCCGTTCCCTTCCAGCTGACAGCTCCGTCTTGGAATAAAAGCACCAGCTGGGGCCAAGAACACGGGATATCGGCTGGCCCTCTGCCCTGTGGCCTGAGGGACATTGCTGAGGAGATACCGGGACCAACAGAGAGGCACACGTGACGTCCGTGCCAGCAAATGCCCATGACGCTTCCTTTAAGCTATTCCACTACTTCCCTTAAAAGGAAGCTTTCTTCATCCAGGGAGTTCAGAGGCCCTGTTGACACTGTCATGGAGACAGAACGCGCTTCCCAAAATGGGGGAAGAATCTGTGAACAGATGGGGGGGATGCCATGCTCTAGGTGGTTATCGTAGGGGAGCAAAGCAAACAGACTGCTAACGGCAGCACTGTCTTCCATGGGTGGCCGGGGGGATCGACGCCTTGGCTGCTGTTGGTGCCAGAAACCTTCTGGACATGTAAGGGACCCCAGATTTCTATGGCTAATGAATGGATTTTTCTTTTCATTCTTATTTGGCCCGAACAGACAGACATCAAAGTCCACAGCACTAAAGTGGTTGTGATGTTTGCTGTGGCAACATTTCACGTGGTGGAAAATAGGAGAGGGTCCCGCCTCTGGAAATTTCAAAACAAAGTGTTAAATACGGGGGGGGGAATACAGTTTTTAATAATTAATTGCTATTATAAAATCTGGGGTTTATATGTAACGATTATTTTAAATGAAACTGTGCACACTGCTTTGGAAGTTATAACATTTAAGGCAGTCTATCACTAAGAGAACAAACAGATCAATAAAATTAAAATAGGGACAGAGTAAAACTATTAGCCAACTCCCAGCATGATGCAGCAGTCCGCAAATTGGACTAAAACTCTAGCAGACGAGGTTTCAAATTCCCACTCAGCCATGGAAATTCACTGAGCGACCTTGGGCAAATTGCACTCTCTCAGCCTCAAGGGAAGGCAATGGCAAATCTCCTTGGAACAAATCTCGCCAAGAAAAGCCTGCAACAGGTTTGCCTTAGGGTTAGCGTAAAATATGCACACAGCACACACAAAATACTCCAGTGGGGTGGAGAGCTCCAACTATTCAAAAGGAATTTTCAGCAGCAACTGTGTCAATATATGTAACACGGGGTTCAAACATCAGCAGCTGTATTTTGGGGAGCAGAAGTGGATGACTGAAATTGTTTAAAACAACTGTTGTAATCAGTTCTTTCCAAAAGGTGACTTATTCTATTAAAAAAGGGTAATTAATGTAAACCTTTGGAGAATATGCCTATGAAATAAATAATGACTTGAAGAAATTGTGTCTGTTTACATATGTTAGCAGCCTTGTGTTTAACTGTATTCAAAAAATTACACATACAGAGACAGTCTAACTTAATCAAGTACAAACATTCTCAGAAATGCCAGCGAAAAGTCCCTTGAACTCGCAGTCCTGAGCGGAAAGACTTTTCCCCCTTAAGTTTTTCTTTTCAACCTTTTGTTCTTGCCTCAGAAAATCAGAATGGGGAAACTGTATTTGCCGAACAGACCCCACCCCACTCCCCTTCCCCGTGCCCACCCTACTGAGTTATTCCCACAATGTTGAGCGTAATTTTAAGGCCATCCGAGCTTGCTGGAGATTCCCATCCTAAAAGGGAAAGAATGCAAGGTGGGGAATCCAGTTCCATGGCAACCTCCATCCGTCTCTCTTTTCCTCTTTGCCCAACCCCTGGCAGCAAAGGCAGCAAAACACTGCCTTGTCACCTGACACCAGCTCTCCCCGCCGCCGGCTGGCCAAAGAAGCCCTTTTCCCGAGAATCCCAAGCAGCCGAGGCCTCTTAAGCTATTGCATCCCTTGTGTGGGCCTCCGACAAAAAAAAAAGAGGAGGCGGGGGACACCGAGACACGGCACTTCCTTCTAGAAAGTGACTTTGCAGAGAAATAAACTGAGCCTCAAACTAGTTTAATGCAAAGCCGCAAAGCCGAGCACAAGGAGAACGGAGACAGGCAGCAACTGCCGGTTGCTCGTGGAAGCAAAACTTTACACCACGGACAGGTCACTGTGGCTTCCAGATGCCCCTTTCTTCTCTTCCTCTTCCTGGCCAGCAACTCCCATGTTTCCTAGTCAGCATAGCCTGTTGTGAGGGATTATGAGAACTGCAGTCTATGAACACCTGGAGGGCCACAGCTGATCGCATATGCCCTACACAGATAATTAGTGTGGTACCAATTTGTCTTAAAGGAATTAGGAGTGGCATGGAATAAAATATGCACAATACAGCTTAGAGCTGGCGTAGGGGAGAGACCAGCACAGTCCACAGAAGTTTCACACTGGGCCAGGCCCTCTTACAACCCACTGTACCATGGGTCTTTTTCTGTATCCTGTTTCACTGTGACGCCAATTCCCCACAGTTATGTAACAGTGCACATATACCTGAGGCTTGAATACTGCACTTCATCAGTGCATCTTGCAATTCACAAAAGCTGAAGCTAAAATAAATCTTAAATGCGCCACTAGATTCCACTCTCCCTCCTTTTCAAACAGTCAAACAGGGTTACCTTTTTAAAAATTACCATTTTTTTAAATATTTACCATTCTGAGTAAGGATCCTCAGAACAACCTGAAGTCACTTGATCCAGCTGGCAAATTATATCTCAGATTTTTAAGAACACACCTTTCCCCCATGCATGCAGGTCCCTCACTTCTTCTCTAAGTTGCCACAGTTTCTAGTCAGAATCTAAAACCAAACCACAGTTTAACATCTTTGTTTATACTGCAATTGATAATCGCAGCTTAGGAACAGGCAGTATGGTTTATCAGGGAGTTCCTGGCTCATTGAGGCAAGCTGCAAAAGAAAAGCAGAAGGTTTTGTTTGCAGGGGTACAGAGTTGTGGTATATTGGTTTGAGGGCTGGACAAGGACTCCAGAAGATCAGGGTTCCAATTCCCACTCAGCCATGGAAACCCACTGGATGACTTGAGGCAAATCACACTCTCTCAGCCTAAGAGAAAAACCAGTAAGTAAATCTTGTCAAGGAAACCCTAGGACAGGGTTACCGTTAATATGAGTTGACTTGAAGAAATAATAACACTGTCTGAAAGAGGCCACTCTATTAGCTTCCATGTATAAAATAGGTGGCGTAGGGTGGGGGACAACAATCAACCATAAATGTATTGGCCTGGAGATACTCAGCTGGCCTATAGACCTGGTTCTCCATCTAAAATGTAAACAGCTCTCCAGTAGCAATGAGAGGACATTTGGGAACAGTGTACATAAAACAACTATCTCCAACATTAAAAACGTATCATGGCAGAAGAAAAGTGATTATCTTCACCTCCATTACTACATCATTCAACTTCTGCACACCATCCTTCAAGGCCTAACTTCTGTTGCTTGGCACCAGAGAGATATTTGACCCGGAGATATCTGACCAGGTAATCCCAAGGAGCATATATTCTCCCTTGTGCTCCAAGGCCTTCTGGGAAAATCATCTGACGTTTTCTCTCTCCCCAAGCTATCCAGAAACTGGGCCCTTGAACTCTCTTGGCTGGGACATCCTGCTTTCTAGAAGTTCCGCAGAAGGTTCTTTGTTATAATTTTTCTCTTTTTCTGAGGGTCACTGGCACTCTCTTGTCAGCTTACCAGCTATCACAAAACTCATTATAACTACTGAAAATATTGGGGAAGCTGGCTCCTCTTTTCCTTTTTAAGTGAGGAAAGCATTCTAGCATGCTGTTAACAATAACAGCAAACGGTCTGCGTAACCTTCACAGGCAACTGTAGCCTAGGAAAATAAAGGCCTTGCTCTATTTTGCAAGGGTGCAACTCCATGCCCCCAGCCCTCCTGTGGTTGCTACAGGGTAGCATGAGAAGCACGCCTGCAGCATGCACACCCACATAAGCCAGCTCAGTGCTACATGAGAAGATCAAGGAAGCAAAAGATGGGAGTAGGAATGTCAAGAGATACGTACAGCATATCAGGACAGTTGTCTGGCTTCTCCAGAAGGCCGCCCTCCATCACAAAGCGAAGAACCTGCTCGTTAGACATGCCTTGATAAGGCTGCTCCGCTAACGTGGCTATCTCCCACAAGACAACACCGAAAGACCTACGAGGAAAACATATCCATCAGGAGACATTCAAGCCAAATCTAGCAAACCTTAAGGCCATGCTGAACTCCTATTAGGAGGCTGCCTGATTGGCCATTCTGGGACTGGTTAGTTGAGCATCTTCTTATCCAACATAAATCAAGGCAGCATTAACTCAAAGCTTGTGCCACTCAGTTGATGATAACCCCTCTGTTTTCTGTGCTACTTTTGACATGGACTGGAATCCTACTGGGGACTTGTGTCTTTGTAAGTGGAGTTGCAACTGCGGGAATTAGAATTGGGTAGTGCTGTTAATGTCCACATCCAATCGGGGTGGCTGTTACAGTACTATGGAGGGGAACAAGCAAAGTGACCAATGTGATCAGGACCAATGTGCATCAATAGCCAGGGAGTGCCAACGTGCAATGGCAGAGCCCAATGTACATCAGTACATTCTTGCTGATGTCCTCCTATGCATATATGCAATTCTCTAACAGGGTTTCATAGTGCTTGGCTATGTAGCTAAATATATGTAAAGTTACATAATGCTGAGGATTCTGGCCATGTTTTGAAGCATTTAGTGGTTTTTAGGTAGTATTTTTGAATTGTTTCATACCCCCTTTTTAATGCTATACTAGAAAGGTATTTAGATGTAAATCCTTTACACACTTTACGATATCAAGAGTTATACAATACTGTCAATGAATGCAGCAAGATCGTGTTAGCCAGTTGGAATAACAGAAGAGCATTTTAGCCAGTGGGAGAAACTTGCACAAGCAACTCTGCCATGGAAATAATGTACGAAAATAACCATATATAATGGATTTGGCAAACTGCACTGCTGCGGGAGCATAAAAAATATTTATATGCGCTCTCCATATGTACTCCCACACAGGAATTCTACAAGAGAACATCATAAGAAAATTCTTCTAGATCAGACCAAAGATTTACTGTTTTGGTTTTGAGCTAACAAACACTTTTATAAATCACAGTTTGCTGTATTATAATGAAATGGGCAACTGTGATTTGTTACAAAGGGTACTTACATCTTTTCCTCTTGCATGTTGAGGTGAAGATAAGTATGTACAAGCAAGCCCCAGACTTGCCACATCATGTTCTTGTAATGTACTATTATGGTTTAGTGTCATGTATGAATGCGGCCATTAGAATAAAAGGGCATGCTACAAGTACCCAGTCACAGTGACTTGCAGGTAAAGCTTTGAATATAAAAGGTAAACCACATTTCATTTCAAATTATCTGGGGGAAAAGTTTCAAGCATTTATACACCAATCTGAAGTATATATACATCACATAAGGTTAATTTGGCATGTTGTTTTCTGTATCTTGCACTTTTGATTACTGAATGTGTACCAAAGATGCTACACCAGATCTCCAAGTCAGGGCCTTTCTGCTCTACACAGTTATTATTCCTCTTTCAACATCCCGTGGAATTCCGGGATTTGTAGTTTCCTGAGGTCCAACAGCTCTCTGGCTAAGAAATCTGAATGCCCCTCCTAAACTGCAAACCCCAGGATTCCACAGGAGGTTGAAAGTGGAATAATAGCACTATAACAGTGTAGTGCGGAAATGGCCTCAGCCTTCTCTCACAGGGAAGTTCTCCAGCTGGGCTGCTTTTTAACACCTATTATTCCCAGCCAGCATGGCCAATGGTCAATCTAGATGGTGGTTGACGGGAGCTGTATCTCAACCTGTATCAAGAGGTGCCATGTTGAGAAAGACTGTCCCCGCCATTTACGGCACTGGATGATTTTCCAAAATTTGTTTGCTGTTCAAAATCTTCTGGAAAACCACGTCCTTTTCGTTTTTACACTGATAGCCAGCACAGGATTAGCTCTTTCCATTGCTGCCACTGATGTAATCAAATCGTTAGACCAAACTGGACTGGACCCAGTGAACCAAAGGTGCTGAAGTTGCAAAGTTACCCACTGATTCACCGGCCCTATTCAGACATTCAAGTAAAGGGTTAATCTGAATGCGCCTGAAGGGATACTTGTGAACCTCCTATTTCTTGTCACTCTCCCCATCTAAAAAGTAACACAGACGAGAAGAACTTTTGCTATGCATGGAGGTTTTCCCTGAGATAGAGAACTTTGAAAAATCAGCATTGCCAACTATGGGGAGGTGCCCCACACACAGAAGACACTGTCCTCTTCAAGCTCATGAGTTCAGGTTAACACTTGGTAGTTGGGACTAACAACTGCATTTAGGCCACTGAAATGAGGAGCTCCTTGAATTACCTGCCAAAGCTTGCCATTGCTGCCTCCATCATCATCTCTCCAGAACACAAACACACACACATACACACGCACGCACAAAACACAGAAAGTTCACAAGACATTTCCTACCCCCCACATTCTCAACAGTAGGAAAAGTTCCCACCCTGTTGAAGAGGGACAAAAATGAGAAGGGAGCAGAAAATCCAGAGGAACATCGATCAGGTCCAACTGAAGGGAAATGGGGCACCTTTCATGGTAGATAATGGATGTTCCTCTGAAGCAAAAATCGTTCTGAGGCACATATGGTGATGAAAGGGTTTAAAGCATTCCTGCCTGATATTTCATGCGCTGCACTGTTGACCATGAGGCATAAAGCAAACCATGTTTGTTCACAGATAATATACAACCTGCTGACATTACTTCTGTGAAAGGTGGAGGGTAGAAGACTTTTTTGTTACTGTCTGGATGTTTATGGACCAGAACACAACATAAACTGTGGTTTCCCCAAAGTGTGCCCATACCAAACACATCACTCTGGAAACTATTCACACATTAAGAAGTATACATTTTTTTTCCTGATCTGCAAACACATCTCTTGTTTTGAAGAAGGAAGTGGAGTAGCTGTTCTTGGGTGAGCCATGGACTATTAGTTTTTTAGTTACTTAGAATCTTTTACAAAAAAGAAGGCCAAGACCAATTTTTGTACGCTACAAAAGGATGAAAATTATATATTGAGCCATTTTCTTAAAAAAAAAAAACCAGTGTTGATTTGTACAAAAATACCAGCAAAGAAGGCACAGTTCCTGCCTCCTTCCATTCATGACAAATCAAGAAGGATTTTTCACTGTAAGTAATACTTCAAGCTCTGTGTAAATAGCACACTGGAATGCAGTGTCTATTATTACACAAATGAAAACCTCACATCTATTCAAATGCTCTGACCACCCCTAAAAGAAATTCCCCAGTACCAACTAGAATCGCCTTATGGCCAGGGTCTAGATTCAAATCACATATATAGCTCCACAACATTACTATGCCTTATTTATTTTTACCCTGTCACTGGAATTTGAAATAAAAACTATATAGCCCAGCTCCCAAGTTAGACACAGCATCAGTAGTTTCGCCTCCTCCCCAAGAAGAGTGCAGTTAGAAGCCAAAGAGATTACAAAACCAGATTACACTTGTCTGTGTAAAGAGCAAGACTGCAAGACTTCTTTTTCCTCTCCTTCTCAATTATTCCCCTCTCTCTATTCTTCTCTTTTTCTATCTATCTTCTCCTCTCTCCCTTCTTTTTTCTCTTTTGTGTCTTATCTATTATACCTATTCTCTGTTTCTTTTTATATATTTTTTTATTCTTTTTCAAAAATTTTTACTTCTTTCTTTTCTTAGCCATTTATTACTCTTATCAAACACTGGTCCTTTCTATGAGGACATTATACTTTCAGTGAGATTATATGATGGATTTTGTATGACTGAATGCAATTTTTATGTAATGACCTGTGGTCAATTTAAATAAATTATTTTTTTAAAAAAAGAGCAAGACTTTCAAGGCTGGAATTTCACAATACTTTTCTGGAGCAACCGGAAAATAGCACAGAAATGAAATGGTTTTTAACAAGTTTTTAATAATAAGTCAGTTCTATAAAAATAACTGTTGTGCAGTGGTTAAACGCCGGTACTGCAGCCACAAGGTTGTGAGTTCGATCCTGCTGGGCTCCAGGTTAACTTAGCCTTCCTTCCATCCTTCCACAGGTCGGTAAAATGAGTACCCAGCTTGGGGGCAACTAGTTAACACACTGTAAACCGCTTAGAGAGCATTAGCTGATAAGCGGTATAGAAATACAAGTGCTATTGCTATAAATATGTAATCCAAAGATACTTTTGGATTAAAGTACCTTTGCCTCTGAGAGCCAGCATGGTGTAATGGTTTGGGAGTTGAATTGTGGCCCTGGAGACCAGGCTTTGATTCCCCGTTTGGCCACGGAAACCCACTGGGTAATCTTCACTATATCACACACTCCCAGAAACTCTCATGATACGTTTGACTTAGGGCCTCCATAAGTCAGAAACAACCTGAAGGCACACAACAGCCTTTGCCTCTAAAGTATCTGTCCGGCTCTGTCCCTCATCACATCTCTGGTTCTTTCTTCTATTTCTTTGATAGCTGTTTTTGAAAAAGTCACAGAGAAGTCTTACAGATACCAGCTAGCCCTAAAGCCAGCCAGATTTGTTAAAACTTGCTTTGGGGGTTTCAGTGTGACAGAAATTCCAAACAAAAGGAAGTTAATACACTGAGAGTGTATTATACAGAGCAAGCAAACAGAATGGAAAACAGGAAAAACCAGAGCCGTCAAAAATCTGACATGGTGTTTTCTTTGAGCCATAGTCAAGCTCTAAGAGCCCAGAGGAGAGCATTCAAATATTGCTAAAGATATTTTCATTATTACCAAACGTCCGAGTGAGTAGTGAAGACACCATCCTTCAGTGATTCTGGGGACATCCAGCGAACAGGCAGTAGACCCTTCCCACCTTTCCGATAGTAATCCGTCTCATAGATATCTCTCGTCATGCCAAAATCTGTGTGATACACAAAGGAGATGGATGTTCAACAAACCACAGTAAAAAATAAAGAAAGAAGAAAAAAAACAGCTCAGTGAGAACTCAAAGGGAACCCAGCAATCAAGCACAAAATAATTCCTGTCACAAGCATCTGCCATTTTTATCAATTTTGCAGGGCAACTCCAAGCCTGCATTTCTGTTTCCTTGCACACATTGGAAAGTACTGTGAGGCCACTTCATACTGTCAATCACAGGGAGGAACAAGGAAGCCAGAAATTCAAAATTCTACTGCAGAAAAGTGGGATTTTTCCTATGGTTCCGCCCATCTTCAGTCCAGATTTCAGAAAACCCTTCAAGCTTTTTCTCTACACTTCGAAAAATAATTTTTGCTTATTAAAGAAAATTAAAACAGAGATTCATAACACTGACTGTGTTATGCACTTCCATGGCACTTCTCTTTGAACATGGAATAGGCAAAATTCTAACCAAAATGACAGTAATCAACAGGAAAGACAAGTGCTAGCCTCGTTCCGTCAAATGCCCTATTCAGAGGCAAGTTCCTGCTTCCTCTGCATTTCACACAAGGAACAAAAAAAAGAAAGAAAGAAAAGAAAAAGTGGAACTAGAGGGAGAGAGAGACATACCTCCAATTTTCACAGTAAAATCTTCAGCCACCATGCAGTTCCTTGCAGCGAGATCTCTGTGGACAAACTTGTTGGCATTGAGATAAGCCATGCCATCTGCAATCTCACCAGCCATCTGAATCATCTTCTTTAGGGCCGGAAGAGTATGAGCTGGGTTATTCTGAACAAGGAGAGGTGGGAAAACGATCACAAGGTGAGTTGAGAAAATGGCTACTTTCCTGTTTCCTGTTTGCTAAAGAAAAAAATCGAAAACCTTCCAATTAGGACTACACTCAACTACACTGGTGGAAAGGTTATTTGACTGGTTGGCCACTGTCCATAAGGGGTGTAGAACAGAGGGGAAGGAAATGTTCCCCCAACTGGAAATGCTACCTCTTACACCAAACCAGGAATGAGCAAAGTTTCACCCTAGGACCACATGCAACTCCAAAGGCTGTTCTTGCAGCCTTTAGCCTCCCCCTACCCCATGCCCCCTTTTCTGGACCATCTTCAAAAGGCTGGACCACCTTCAAAACTCCTGAAACCTTTCAGAATGCCAATTAACCTTCTGAGTGGCTCGCAGTGCCTCTCCCCCTGCCCCCGCCACACCATTTAACAGCAAAATAACTCATTTTTCAAACGAGAAGTGGACTTCTAGCAACACCTGATGGGGAGGAGGTTGATTTTGATAATCCATGTGGTCCTCAGAGGGTCCCACAGACAGTTACCTGGGCCATGAACCTCTGTCCTAGAGGATGTGATTGGGCCATCGGGGGCATTTTTTTTTTACAAGGTTGGAGGTTTGGAAGGTTGCAGTGGGAGGCCTTTGTGGGCTACATGAAGCTTGCCAGCAATACTTTCCCTTCCCCAACAAAGGATATTTCATACACTTCACAAAAAAGTGTCCGTGAGTGGGTAGAAATATAGATCAATCCAAGCAAATCCAAGCAATCCAAGCAAAACAACCAGTTCCGGTAAGGAGAAGACCTTGAGTAGCTCTCTCCCACCACAACAGTCAGGTGCCTCAACTGACAAAAATTAACAAGATCCTGAAAAACAACTGTCTCTGGAACAAGAAGACTCAGCACACTCACCTCTGTGTCTGGCCGAAGAGAGCGCAAATAACTCTTCAGATCTCCACGAGTCATGAGTTCCATAATGACCAGAGTGGGCTGGCCTTGAGACACGACTCCGAGGAGCCTCACCTGGCAGAAACAAGCCCTTGTGTCATACAAGAAACATGCACCATTTTAGACATTGGTGTTGCACTTGTAAGGGGTGAGGCCTAAAGGGGAACATCTGAGGTTGACCGCAAGGCCAAATAACGTACAGCCATATCAAAGGAAAAGTATTCTCATATCAAGGAAAAATTCAGAAGCTGTAGAGTTATTAAGCTCTTTGGAATCTCAAAGAAAAACAGATTATGCATTTCCAGAACATTCTGACCCTACCACAGACTAAGTAGAGCCTTCCACTAAGAACAATAAAAATATGAACTACAAGGAAAAGAGAATAGATTTTATGTAGTGCTCACTTAGTAATTTTTGATTGTGGCTTAATGACTATTGTTTCATGGTTGGCTAATATATCTACATCTATCATGGGCAAAAACTTAACCTCCACTGACGTCTCGCTAAGAATTTTAAACATTCCAATCCTAAACCAAGACAACACGAAGGCAAAAAATACGGCTCTGGTTTTCCCTGTGCAAAATTACCCTTTTCAGCATTCCAAGTGTGTAGGTTGGGGAAAAGAAAATGGAGAAAAAGGGGAACTACTCTACTCACACCTGCAATTTGGAACCTTGTGTGGTTGAGCAACTTACTACATGGTGGCAGTTGAACTCCTTCATCACCGAAGCTTCATTCAAAAACTCTATCCGCTCTCTCATGCTGGCTGATTCGTTGACCGTCTTGATGGCCACTCTGGTTTCTGGCTCATCCTTAACCACACCTTTCGCTATCCCTTCATACACCATTCCAAAAGAGCCCTGCCCCAATTCTCGGCACATGGTAATCTTCTCCCGGGGCACTTCCCATTCATCCGGCACGTACACTGCAAAAGCACAAAGAACCGCTTCACACAAAGATGCCTCAACCAAAACCAAGAGATGCAAGTAACGCCCTGTTCCACTGCAATACAGTACAGAGTTCTCTATTTCATGCTCTCTGAATTATTCCCATTGTTTTGAAGTTACATTTTAATGGTCTGTGTTTCTTTAAAGTTGTTCAGCCACACTATAAAGCTGTGGACCCATTTTGCAGACTGAAAATTTGTTGCTATTGCCCTAAAGCTGACTTCAACTTAGGGTGAGCCTATGAATGAGGAATCTCCAAGTCACTCTATCACAAAAGCCCTGCCTAGGTCTTGCCAGCTCAGGGCTGCAGATTTTTTCCCCCCTTCACTGTCTAGCTTAAGGTTATGTAAATGATCTGTAGTTATTAATTTTTGTCTCCTTAATGTTCAGCTGTAACCCTGCTTTTGCACTTTCTTCCTTGAGTTTCCTTCATAGATTTTCCAAGTCTTTTCCATTTTCTGCTAGTAAGATCAGGAATAGGGCCTGAAAAAAATCTCCATATTTCTAAAGGACACAAGTCTAAGGCTGGGTAAGGCAGATAAACAAAAGGCATGGATGACACAGTCAAGTGTGGTAGGTCAACACCCCAAACTCGGGATACAATATAAGTATTTTTTACCCACAGCATGCTGCAATAATGTCAAGCAGGATGGGAAGAATATGGCCCCCCAGATTTTATTGGACTGTAAGTCCCACAAGCCCTAGCCAGTATAGCCAATGGTGGCGGACAATTATTATTATCTGGATGGCCACACATCCCTCATTTCTGATACAAAGGTATCCTTAGAGAGGAAAAGACCACTGGAGCTAGCATCTGGTAAGTCTTTCTAGACATTCAAGTAAGTCTTTCTAGCTATGTCTGTTTCTTGTTGTTGTTATGTGCCTTTAAGTCGTTTACAGATTATAGAGGCCCTAAGACAAACCTATCACGGGGTTTCTGAGGCTGAGAGTATGTGATGTACCCAAGGTCATCCAGTGGGTTTCCACAGCCGAGTGGGGAATCAAACTCTGGTCTCCAGAGTGGCACCATACTGGCTCTCAGAGATTAATTTATCCTGAGCTATATTGACAGAATAGTCATGCTGTTCCCCAGATGTTCCTGGACTGCAATTCCCCATTTTACTCTCCACTGGCTATGCTGGCTGTGGCTGCTGGGGGCTGCCTCCAAAAATATCTGGAGGGCCAAACAATTCCCACTCCTGTCATAGACAGGCACCTGATCTGGTAGCCTGGTAGCCAAGAAATAAGGAAACATCCCTTCCTACTTTGTGTTTTAGAAAAATGTCAAGACTTAAATGTAGACTTTTTCTCCCTCTCGGTTACCACTGTTGAACTGTTAGCTGTTAAAAGGAAACCTAAGTGAATTGTTTACAACCAGAGGGTGCACCTTCTGTGGTAGCTCTACCGTGTGGGCATAGGAGGGAGAATGAGATGACGAAAACCAGAGGGAAAGGGCTGACGGTCTTAGGCCCATATGACCTTGATTGAAATACAGCAGTGAAAAGACAGATAGCCTTGTCTCCCCTGGCAAAATGACTGGCAAAGTTTCTTTTTACAGCTGTTCAAACAGAACTTGCCATGGTCCCACTCAGGCTCTACCTGTGCTACAATTCTGAGCTTTCTGAGAGATAAAAGTTTTTATTTTTAAAAAAGATTGGGGAGGGGGTCCTCAAGAGTCCCACAAATGGCAGGGAGGGAGGAGATGCAGGTCCTCTACATGATTGTTGTTTTGGTGTGCCTTCAAGTTGTTTCCAACTTATGGTGACCCTAAGATACAAGTATGTCAGGGTTTTCTGGGACTGAGAGCGTGTGATACACGCAAGCTCACCCAGTGGGTCTCCATGGCTGAACAGGGAATCAAACTCTGGTCTCCAAGGTCATAGTCTAAATGCTTAAACCACACAACGCATTAGCTCTCTTCATTCACCTTATTCCAAGATGTGCTGCTCTTCAGAGTATCACCAGCTGAAGAAATGACTTACCATCTGAAGCGCTGAAATATTCAGGATTCACAGAAGCGTAAAGTACTCCATTTCCGAGCCTATCGCTGTTCCTGTTAAAACACAAAAGAGTATTTTGAACAACAGGAGGAATTTCTTGACAGTAAGAACAGTTTGGCAGTGGAACCAGTTGGTGGGGTCTCCTTCTCTGGATGTCTCTGGAAAGAGGCTGGACAGCTACCTGCTGGCCATGCTGTAGCTGGAGATCCTCCACTGAGCAGCGGCTGGACCTGGCAGGCCCACGGATTTCCTCACATCAAAACCAGCACACGTGCCCTTCTCCCCCCCGACACACAGCAACATTTCTCTCTCTGTGCCAGAACTTGCCTTCATAAAACACACACAACAACAGTAACGTCTCGCAGGTTTGCACAGAGGTGTTAGGAATCAGCGGTGTTACGTCCCACACATTACGATCACAATGATCACAAACAGATCTTTTAAACTTTATTCACTTAATGACTTTCTCTCTCACGCACCCACCCCTAAAAAAGTGTAGCTGGGTCAGCGGATGGCAAACAGCAAAATGGCAGCCGGCTCGCCACATTCACTTGGGTTAGGGGCGCGGGACCACGCAGCAGCGGAAAAATCACAAATATCAAACTGTGGAGGGAGGGGAGAAGGGGGTGAGGCGGGATGAGGGGAACAGACACCCAACATCCAAACCAGGTCAGGGAAAGGAGAGGGACAGGGACGGGTTAGCATGGTCATCCTATACGTCCTCTCTCGCCCATCGCCTTTTTCGGTTGTGAGGAGGCATCAGGAGAGGGTTTGTGGTGCTGAGAAACTGGCCTTAGCTGGCCGGGCAGCAGCTGGTGGAGGAACCGGAGGACCAGAGGTGGCCTTTTAAATGGCTGCACAGCCTCACTGGAGAGACCAAGGAGGAAGGTTCCCTCAGAAAAGAAGTCCTTGAGATGGGCAGGCCAGAGTTGCAAATAACCAAATCTGTGAAAGTTAAACCCACAAATGTGGAGGGCCAACTGTATTTTGCGGGAGCTCCCACATGTCAATCTCCATTCCTGGAAACCTCTGAGAGGCGTGGCGAAACCAAAATTGGTCTCCGGGTCCCTTCTAGCCTTGATTCTACCTCCCCTTTCGGATTTTCAGAACTAGCACGGCCCACAGTAAATTGTGGTGGTAGAAACTGGTCCCTGGCCCCCCAGACCCTGCCAAACCTTAGTACACCCGAACTGTGGTTGAATTCTACTCAACCTCATTCCCGCCGACGAAGCCCTGGCTCTAAGCCAGCTTCCAAATACCCAGACTCACCTCTTTTTGTTACAGACGTACAGCATGATAAGAAGTCCTCCAACGATCAACAGGACCGCAATGGGGAGAGCAATAATTAAATGCAAGAAATTCCCATAGTTCGCTGCTGCAGCAACCAAAGTAAACAGACACATACACAAAGTAATTATTCAGTCAGCCACGGTATGTGTACTGCTACAAAGACGTTTGCTTAAAACAATACTGCTATACTACAACCACACTTTTCAAATGCCCACCTAACACAGCATTCATTTTATGTTCTTGACGGTAATTTAGGACTTCAATCCTTACAAAGCTCAAAAGGAGAACAAGACAGATGTAGTTCTCTCCTGCTGTTTCCCCAATTCCTAAAGCCATCAGAAACATACCGCCTAAAGTAGTTCTATTCTAAGAGATTCTTGCTAAATATCCAATGTTACACGGCTGTATTAAACCCTAGCAAAGTTAATAAACATATAAACAAATCGAAGGAATATATGCAAGGAGTACAGGAGAGTAGCAAAATTCCCCAGTGAACCCAACTCTCTCTCCAAGGCCAGCGGTCCAAAAAATCCTTACGTTTGGGTTGGACGTAGAATGAGATTGGCTCCGTCCAGGATCCGTTCCCAGACAGAGAAGTAGCTTGGACTCTGACTGTATAATTTCCAGGGTTCAGATGAGTCAGTTTGGCTCCCCCAAGCTTCTTGTATTCTTGTCTGGAAACACACTCTCGCTTCTCCTACAAAAGTTGCAACAGGAGAGGAGGAGAAAAAAGATTAAATTTGATTCACGGGAATCCAGCCCATCCCCTGCATTCCTAACACTTCAACCCCCGAAGAAAAAGACAGTGGGCCCTCTGTATATGTGGGGGTCCCATTCCAGGAACCCCCACAAATAGTGAAATTCAGAAATACTTGCATCACATTATGTTCAATGACAAGTCATGTAGGTACAGGTATGTGACACTCTGCATGAACCGGAAATCGCACATGTGGAGGTCACAGGAAAAGAGGGCCCACTGTACCAACAACTGTTTGCTATTTCCACTCCTGGAAGATTTGAGGTTCAGTAATTTTGCCTTAAAACAAACAGGCAACGCCCTCTCCACCCGGCACGTTGCTGTAGTCTCCTGAAAGAGATTTTACAACACTTGAAGTGGAGTTCTGGGCACTTCCGGCTTTGTGGGGAAAGGCTGGTGGGACCTGTGGCCCAGACCTACAGAGCTATCTCACCCCAACCTATCTTGTGTATGCAGATCGTGGAAACCTATGAGTCTGGTTTCTAGTGAATCCTCTCTAGCAGCAGATACTTTTAAACCTCTTGCCACTGACATTCTGGTTTTGAAAAGTACAAACTGGAGGCCAAATCCTGAACTACATACAGCGCTCTCCCTAACTGTTCATGCCATAGAATTACGGCCACAAATATCTCAAGATGGAATACCAGTTGAACCTAGCTCAAAGAAAATGCCTGCAACCTGCCTCACCTCTCCATTTTGTCCATATTTGATTTCATACATCAGAATCAAACCGTTGGGACTAACAGGTTCTGGCCACTTCAGGTAAATTGTGTTTTCTTCTTTCACTTCCCATGTCACTGCTCCTGGAATGTTGTCAGCTCCTTCTGCGAAAAGATGTACAAGAGCTGATGTAATCAAGGGAGCACGGTCAGCCATGGCTTGGAAAGGTTACTTTTTTGAAGTATGGCTCTCAGAAGGGCCACACTGGCTGGAAAATTCTGGGAGTTGCAATGGAAGAAAAATGTTTCCACACTCTGCTGTGAATTTGCTAAGCTTACAATTCTGCAAGCACAGCCCAATCAAAAGTCACATGTTCATACAAGAGGTTAAAGCAATCAACACACAGTCTCCATGTTGTGGAATAAAGGTCTCAAACAAAAATGGCCAGATTGTGACCCACAAGTTTTGCGAAGTCCTGCCAACCTGCTGAAGGTTGTGTTTGTCACCAATTTTGCCCTCCTCCTGATATGAGGGTTGCATTTTAGCCATAACAGTGAGTCACCTAATGTGTTTCCATGGCCAAGAGGGGAATACAACCCTGGCCTCCAGAATTGTAGCCTAACACTCAAACCACTGCATCATGCTGGCTTTCATTGTACGAAAATACTAATTCACAGTTTAACTCTTGGAGCAGGAACTGATTATTTAGATGTCACCTGATGAATACTGAGATCATTCCCAAGGCATCCTCTCTAACGGTTTGAATTCACAGTCTGAGACGGTAGTAGTTTTGGTCTCACCACTTTCTGTACTTCATCTAAAGATTGCTGGAGGAACAGAATGTGCAGGAGGAATAACTTGTGACTCAGATCACTGAGACGAGGACAGTCTTCTAATCTGACAAGTTATGCCTAAAGAAGAATGAAGTCTGGAGACAACAAAGTGCTGTTCAGGAGAGTGCTGCCTGCCTTTACCTTTTTGCTTTTTTTTCTTTGTTTCTGTCTCAGTACCTGAGGAAGATCTCTCCAATTTATATGAGACAACCAGAATCTCCTCTAGAGATTTGTCTACAGAACACTGGCACTGACAGTGCCCATATTAACCTCAGTGCCAAAGGGTGGGCAGAGACAGAGATAATAATGAAATAACCCCTGCTGCCCCTTTTTCTTAGCTTCCTCCATCTTCCATACGACATCCTATCAAGTACTGGCTATCATGTCACCTCTTCGCCTTCTCTTCTCCAGGCTAAACATACCCAGCTCCCTAATCCACTTCTTAGAGGGCTTCATGGTGTCCAGGCCTTTTACCATTTTGGTCACCCTTCTCTGGACACATTCCAGCTTGTCAACATCCTTTCTGAACTGTGATGCCAAGAACTGGACACAGTATTTCAGGTGGGATCTGAACAAAGCAGAATAGAGTGGTCCTATTACTTTCGTCCACCTAGACACGATACTCTTATTGATGCAGCCCAGAATCACACTGGCTTTTTTAGCTGCCACATCACACCATTGACTCATATTCAGTTTGTGGTCTACTAAGACTCCTAGGTCCCTTTCACATGTACTGTGGTCAAGCCAGGTGTCGCCCATCCTGTATCTATGATCAGATTAATTTCTTATTGAACTAATTCACTGCAGTGGACTGAAAGCAACTGAGAGAAATAATGAAGAAACAAAGAGCATGGTGAGAGAGTCTCCTGCCCAAACAGCTAAAATCTAGACAATTTCAAGATCGCAAGATGATTCCATGGAAGATTCCAAGGGTCCCACAGACACAGAGTGACTTTGTATGTGTGAGTCAGCAACAACCAAGATGATAGTTCAGCATCTCCCTGGACGTGCAATGTATTGGTAGAAAAACTGCTCTCACTTCCATACCAAACTCCAGGCTCCATTAAAAAAGGACACTCACAAGAGCAAGAAGCAACACTCACCGTGGCATAAGTGGTTTTGTGGACTCTTGCTTCCAGCAACACTTGTTTCCTGTCCCCAGTTACCCCATCAATTCAGATATGATTTGATTATGTTACGATCATTTCTGAATTTGGAGTCAGGATTAGAATGCTTTATTACATGTTATCTGTTGTACTTTTTTGAATGCAGAGATAAGAATAAAATGATGCACATAATTTTTAAAATACTCCATACTGAAGGAAACAGGGCATTTCAAGGAAGATTTCCAAGTTTGTACCTGCAGGCATGGTTCTTGCGAAAATAAAGTTAGAAGCACTACAGCCCAGGAGCGCGGCTTCATGATTACAGCTGTGGATGTCAATACGGTAGAGCGTGAAAGGCAGGAGCTGGGAGATGAGAGTTCGTTCCCTGCCTTCCACTTTGCTTTCATAGAAAGGGAACTCCACCTCGCCTTCCTCTGAATCTGACGCATTGGTAACGTGTTCTGGGGCTGTTGCAGTCCTGTTCTTATTGGCAAAAGTTGTGTTGGCAATTCGGTACAAGTCCCTCCGTTTCCGGTCTGGCCTGGATAGGAAAAACAATGGAAGTCCATAAAAGTGGGGATTCACATAGCTTTAGAAAGAAGAAAAGCAATTCAACATCCCAGAAATACAAGTATGCAGCCAACAGCCTCAGTATTCTGAGAGAAAACAGTAATAAGAGACATTAACATCCTGAAGACTGACAGATGGTGCAATCCCTGCATGTAACCCCATGTCAAAATAACTCTTTCTTACAGGGTGGTGTTAGCTCTGAGTCAAATTACACACCAGTGAGATATCCAACCCCAATAAAGGCATTGCACAGGGAAGAGAAACAGAAAGGAAATAGGTCAGACAAAAAGGCTGACTATGTGGAAGGTGAATTCTTGAAATGAAGTTTGAAAAAGTCAAGGGAAGTTCATCAAAAGGACAATCCATTTCGGGAAGATATAACTCCCTTTGCTTGGAGCCTTGCTAAGTTGTTCTGGTCAACTATGCCCTAGCCATGCCTTAGGCCTACGACAAACTATCTTAGATGGTGAAATGGCTGTTCACCAGTCCTGAGAACTGCTTAAAAAACAGACACGCAGGCATACATAGCGAGAAGGAAAAGCTTCTTTCTGCAGTCTCGGCTGCTTTCACAATGTTACGAAGAAAGGCAGACTTGTGCAGAAGGCTGGGAACACTTCTAATGAGGGTTGTGTTGACACCTGAATTGTTCTCTCCCTTGGGGGTGGGGGAAGCAATGAAGACAATGGGGAGCGTGGGGAGGAGAAAAGACAGACAGACATGTGCAAACAACAAACTGCTTAGATGTGTCCCATGGAGAAATGTCACCCAGGTCATAATCTCACTTCTCCTTGACATCTAGGGGTTCTTAACAGTCACTTTAACTACCCAGCTAGTTACAGTCTGCGAGTCTCAACCGCTATGCCTCTTACAGCACTGAAAAGAAAAATGCACCAATTATGAACGCAAGCTGAGCAAAGAAGAGGAAACAAGCAGAGGCAGTCAAGGCTCACATTAGCGAATCATTCCCACTTATGTTTTTTTCCCCTTAAAAATGGCAATCTTTGGAATGTCAAGATTGCTAATAACTTGCTACTGCTTCCCCCTCGGGTCAAGATGCCCGCTGTGCTCAGTTCCTTCCGATACTGGCCGACAGAAAATCTTACATTGACGGCCTCAAAATTAAAGATCTACTGAACAAGGAATCTATACTGCAACGCAAAATACTATTCAGCAGCGACGGAAACCTTCTCACAGCGATTGGCTGCCCTTCCCTGATGCCAGCAAGAGGGAAGACGATCACAGAAGTGTTTCTGCTGCTGGCTAAGGTATTTGGAGCCCACCAGGGGTAGGAAAGGGGGCAGAGTGGGTGGCCGAAGAAGAAAAGGCCAGAGAGCAGCCTTGTCAGGTTTTCAAAACAGGAATAAGGGACTGTCAAAATTCATGAGAGGCAGCGATTGGCACAGATCTGCGTTCTACTTAAATATCAAATGACCCTCTTGATTTCGACTAATGATAAATGACAACATACAGAAGAAGTCTGGAAGACTTATTTTTTATATGACTGCAGGAGCTAGGCTTCTATTCGCTAAAAACTGGAAATCAGATACATTGCCGTCAGTGGACGAATGGCCCTTTCAA
Organism: Cyclura pinguis; assembly: GCA_030412105.1. Taxonomy (NCBI): domain Eukaryota; kingdom Metazoa; phylum Chordata; class Lepidosauria; order Squamata; family Iguanidae; genus Cyclura; species Cyclura pinguis. The sequence goes on from CM059608.1 coordinate 5,805,431, forward strand.
CAGGTCTGAACGGTTAGGTAGGAACATATGTGGAGAAATACACTGCTTCAGGTAACAAACGTCCAGCCCACCCATGGCTTTAAATGTCACCAGCAACACCTTAAATTTGGACTGAAGCATGCTGACAGCCTGTATAATTCTTGTTGTAAGGGGAAGGGGAAAAGCCTTGAGCTCACTTGAGGAACAAATTAACAAATAATAAGTAAACACATAAACACCACAAAATCAACTGCGATGGAGGACAGTCTACAAATATTGTAAATTACAAAAATCCAGTTTGTTTGTTTGTTTTTTTAACCAGGAAGATGATCACCTCAGTCTTGAATCCAACCCACTGGATGCAAAAAAATGGTCAGAAAAGGACCCGCTCACCTGGGCAAGAATATGGCATTGTGGAGGAAATTCTCAAAGACCTTCCGGTACTCGGCCTCCTCCTTCTCAGCTTGCTTCTCTGCCTCGGTCTTTGGACAGGCACAGCACAGTCCCTTCTCTCCTCCAGACCCTTCAGGTTTGGTGGGCTCAGTTGCTTCCTCCGTATCAATGGTGCCATCAGCATATCTCCGAATTGGGACTTTATCTTGCGGGGAAGAGAGAAGTGGGAGAAAAGTCGCAGGTAAAACGGCACTGAAATTACCCTTCTGACAACTACGTAAAAAGGTCCTGAATTCATGTTATACAGTTTTACTGTTTCTCTACACCAGTGGTGCCCAACCTTTGGTTCTCCAGGTGTTTGGGACTTCTACTATTAGAAGCCCCAGCCAGCTTGGCTAACAGTCAGGAATTCTGGGAGCTAAAGTCTCAAACCTGGAGGACCAAATGCTCTACACCATAAAGTAGCACAGGCCATAAGCAAAAGAGTTTAAGGGGCTGCAAGCAGGTATACTTTTCCGTCCATCTTTTACAACAGGGGTGGACAAAGTGTGGGTTTCCAGATGTTGCTGGATTCCATCAACACTAGTCGGTATAACCAGCAGAGCAAAATGCTAGAAGCTGAAGTCCACCAACATCTGGAAAGTTGTTCCTCTGCCCGCCTTATAGCCCTGCAAAAATGAAACATTTCGGATCACTGAAAGCTGTGGTTCTTCTGTCTGGCTCAGAACAGTCTGCACTGACTGGCAGAAGCTCTTCAAGGTCTGAGAGAGGGGCCTTTCACAGCCCTAGCTGGGGATGCAAGGTTTAGTCTCCAGCAGCCTGGGATCTGTTGCTTACAAAGCATGTTCTCTACTACCAAGATGCACTGTTGTTTTCCTGGCTGCCATTGTGGGGCTGCCAAGAGGAATGTGTGTACCTAAGTTTTTAAACGTCTGGAGAACAGCCTAGGACTTTAAATGCCTGGAGTAGGACCAATGAGAGATGGTCAAACCAGACTAGTAGAATGAACTACACCAATTTGGGCCTCCAGGTGAAGAAAGTCACACGTTTGAATGTTCTTTTGTGTAAAGAGTTTGCTACCACTAGAAACGAGAATGGGATGGACAAATACAGTGGCCCCCGGGACCGATTTTCTACTCCTGGGAACCTCCAAGGGCCAGGAAAGCTGCCAAAAAGTGCCAAAGCCAAAAACGTAACAAAATGGAAGTGGCGAGAATTCCACATCTGGTTTTAAAAAAACAGTTACTCCTTTTATTTTAAACAGTTCCGCAACCCATTTAAAAGCTGAATTGCTGCTTTTAGCAACTTCCAGAGGAAGCATTCACACCTTTTTTTTTTTTTGTCAGTCTAGGGACCTTTTCTTTGTGGGAGCAGGGAGACATGTAACCCCAGAAGTGCATTTTGTCCACCCTGCTTGCACTCATACATCTTTCTCCGAGGTGCTAAGGTATTCTGTTTTAAAAACTGGAGAGTGCACACCAATGCCAAATCCACTAGTTGCAAAACGAAGTAGTACAGTCTACTCTCCCACTGTACTAAGCATGGATGCACCAAGTGCTGAGGACTCGTGGGCAGATGGGTGATGCATGCACATTTGTGTTCCAACTCACCTTTGGAGCAGTAGTTGTGCCTATAAAGATAACTGTCCTGCGGCTGCTGCTGCCACCGCACGATGTAGTATGACAGGTTGCCATTGGGGTAGGTGGGAGGGTTCCACTTCACAATCAACTGGGAGGAAGAGTTGGATGCCGATATGACGTCCAGGGGAATAGATGGCACTGGAAAGTGAGGAAATATAAATAAAGAAAGGACTATATAAGCTTTTCTCCTAAAAGGTCATGATGTTCTGAAGTCCAGGAACACAATCACTGCATTATTTACAAAAAATGAAAAACATTCGTTCCACTGAGAAGAGCTTTGCGTCATACGTTAAGATACACTCAAAATACTCTCTAAAGCAGAGGTCTCTAAAGTAGGGGTGGTGTAACCTGTGATGCCTTTGTCCATCCCATCAAGTATAGTCAACAGCCAAGGATGATGGGAGTTGCAGTCCATGGGGCTCAGAACCTGTATAGGAGACCACTGGAAGCCCCATGTTGCCACTCATTTCTAAAAAAAAAAAATGGCATTCAACTGCGACTATTTCTTAGGCAGAGTTACTTCTAAACAGGTCCAGCCATGGTAATTTTAGTAGGGGTTATACACACTCCATGCTTAATATACAAAATGCTGCTATGTTCTGAGCCTTGACTAGGCAAATCTGCATGATAAGAGCCACTAGCCAGGAGTAAGAACCTATGTAAAGCCCTAAATCGTCACACATGCTACTTGAAAACATCAATGGAAATGTGACTTGGGTTTTTTTTGCCTCCAAAACTATATGCTTGTAGATGTCACACAGCCTTGTCTGCAGAAGACTGGGATCCTCGAGGCAGATGGAAGAACATCCACAGCCCTGTCATTAAATCAGATACCATTTCCACTCTCAGTTAGAAAGGTTTTGTTCAAGATGATTAAATGCTGTTAGGTATTTTCTCTTCTGTTTGATTAATCAGACAATTATCACCTCTCTACACATACCTATATTGGATGCAATTAAGTTCTCAGGACAAGGTAGAGTAGAGGCACAACGATAAAGCCATCAGCAGTCTGAGAGGAGTTTCTGACATGCTAAAAGGCCATGTAGCTTAAAGAGACAGAGCAGTAAAATGCTGGCAGCAAGGAACTCGGAACTTCTTGCCACTGGAAAATTACACGCATTGTGCAGCTAAGACAGGTCTTTGCCTACTTCTGTATCAACCCCACGCCAAGGTTAGTGTAGGCAGAATTCCCACCCTATTCCACTGTCAGATCCAGGTCTTTCAATCAGCTTGCCAGCAGAACCTTTATTGTTCTGAATGGGGCTGTAAATTGTAACCAAATTCTCTTCTGTCTCTGATGGGACCAGGAGGAGGCTACAGAAATCTGAGAACCAGTTCCTTACGTCATGCACTGACTGCAGCACCTGAATTCATGGACTGGCCATCACCGGTCAAATCACAGTGCAGATCATTTCAACAGATGTAATTCAAATATTCAGGAAAAGAACACCTGACGATCAACATGAATTTACGAACTGGAGAGACGACAAGTTCTGCAGTTACTCATCACACCTTCTTCTACCAGGAGCAGGGGAGTGCTTAGTCCATCTCATGTTGCCTTCGCCTTGTGGAAAGCGACTTTTCTGAAGAGGAGAGCTTGCTGTTTGCATGGGGGTTCTTCGCATAAGCAAGGACCCTAATTTTGTAGGGTTCTGGTTCATATGGAAAGCCTTCACATGAACAATGTTTCTGCTGCAGATCTGTTCCTTTCCTTGTGAAGACAAGGATTATCAATGGGTGAGTGGGTGGGGTTTCCATATTAAATAAATGGTTACTAATGCCGAAGAAATCTCTGTAGGTTCTGCTTGTGTCCCCCAAACAGAACTGTGATACATTTCATATTTAAAAACCTAAATCTCTCAATTAAACAAAGCTTGGATAAGACACTGTAAATAACCAGCCACTCCTGGCCACCTGCTGGGAAATCAGCACAAAGCTCTCCGTTCCAGTACAAGCCACCAAAGTACAGATTAACTGTTGCGTCTATATCCATTTACACAGAAGTCCCAAATGGGATTCACTGGGAAGAAATCTGATTTCCACACTAGTATTTGTGTCTGTAGTCAAAACAGATTCCTACACTGGCAGTGTATTCTACGATTCTAGCCCACTAAAGCCAAAACATTTAAGATTTATTGCTAGTTTCAATTCATACGAAGGCATCATAGATCTATGTTCCCAGCCCCATTTGCCAAATTCTACATCACCTACTTAAGGCAACAAAACCATCTATGCTGACCAACCACCACAATGACACAGGTATACGTATAAACAGATATTTATGTTACCTGCCGCTTTAGTTCGGATGTAGACTATCTCGCTCTTTGCTCCATGGGCATGGTTGTTCTCCATCATGGTAAGCGTGACAGCTTTGACGTAAATGGCATACTGAGTCCACGGTTTCAACGCCTGCAGTAAAATTCCTGGATTGTCCTCTTTATTGGGAGGCAGGTCCACGTCCACCATGTTCCAGCTGTTAGAACCACAGGCGTCCTGCCCGTCGTATTCAGTCACATTTTTAAAGGGTCTGAAATGGGCAAAGGAAGAGGCGGTAACTTTTCCTTCTAACAAAACTGCTGTTAAAACTAAAAGGGGAAATCTCCTACAGGCTTCTACCCAATGAAACTTATAATAATAAAACTTTGATTTTTTAAATAGAAGGATAGAGATAGAGAATCCCAGTACTTAACAGGGTTTTTTTGCTTCTCAAGTTCTACTGAAAAGAAAAAAAGAAAAAGTCAGGAGACCAAACCTAGGCAGTTGCTAAAATGGCAAGGGGTCTCTTAAAAGGGGATGGCAGCCCATGTTCATTTTGCTTTCCTACAAAAGAAAGATTACATTTTTTAAGTAGAAAAATGGAGGCAGTTTCTTCTTCAGCTAGTCCTGATCCAAACAGAGGTACAGAAATAAATGTAAGCTTTTTCCCACTCTTCTATCAAGTTGCCTATCACCAGACTGCATTCAAGGAGCTGGCCAGTTAGTTGAAATCAGCAAAGGCTAAGCAAAATGAGTTGCAAATAACGAGTTATTTCTAATTAATTCCTTTCCCAATAACTACTAAGGAATAACTAATCTGTGGTAAGCAAAATGAACTTGCAGCACCTTTGAAATGATCAGAGAGAAAGCAGTTTGCAGCACAACCTTTCACGCACTGGGTCAACAATGCCCTTCAGTGCCCTATGTTGGTGTATGTAGCTTCTATGTAGCTTCTAAGATCAGACAGGATCTAGTGCCTTTAGGTTATTTAGGTTGCCACTATTTTACACACATAGCTTTACACAACCCCAACAACTAACTGCTATGCAGAGAAGAATAAGAACTAGCAAGACTTTCCTGCCAAGAGGCAACTAGCGGCATTTAGACGTAATAACAGAATGCTTCAGGCATGAGAACTTAAGGCACTGTTGGGTTTATGTGCACTTTCCTTCTCTCTCTTTCTCCTCCAGAATGGAAATGAGCAAAACAGAAGCCTTCCCTCACATTTTTGATCAACTGTAAGTTTTCCATATTCAAATACATTCAAAGTACAGTTGGTAGTAATTACAGTTTATTGAACAAGCCAGCTTTAAACTATGGTTAATAAAGCAGGCTATGATCTGATTAAGACCACAGTTTTAGGATCCCAGACATTAATGTTGCACTGCAGTGCACTGAAAATGGCAGCAAAAGTTAAGAGTCTCCTCCTCACACTTAACTCAAGGAAAGGAAGCATGTACAAGCTTGGAGTTTGCTAGGTTTGGTCTCAAGACAATATACCACAGTTTATATTAATGTCCAAATTTAACTAATGATTGTTGGAACAAAGATGAGTGGAAAGATATCTGAACCAATTTTTGGGAAGAAGTGTGGATAAAAACCTAATTAATTTGTTCACTCTCAGCTAAACCATGAGCCTCTTTTCACAGTTTCTTGCCCTCCTGCACACTTTGCTTGTAACATCAGTGCATACACCTCTAGATGTAAATACTCACGCTTCTTTGTAATAAACAGTAAAGCTAATAAGATCTCTATAGTCCTTAGGGCGATACTGTTCCCACGTGAGCTTGATCCGATTCTTCATTGTAGTGTTGGAAACAAATTTTAGAATGTGGCTTTCACCTGCAAAACAGGTGACGGAAGTTACTTGAAGTAACAGAGATACACAAACACAAGCATGAGCTTCATTCAATTCTAGTTTAATTATAATGACACTGTTGTGTTTTGGAAACTGTGCCCGACTAGGGAAGCTGTAGCACATTTCCACTGTACCGTAATACATGGCATATGTTTAACTGCTGTGGCTATGTACTGCAGAATGTTGGGATTTGTAGTTTGGTGAGATACTTATGATTTTCTCTAGACAGGCACAAGTGCTCCCTAGCAGAGAAGTCTAAGTACGTCACCAAGAGACAACACCCAGGATTGTACAAGATGGAGTCCAGACAGCTGAAATGGTATGAAAGCAATATAACTGTGTAGGTAGAAACACAACCAACATCTAGGTTCTGCTTACACTCTTAAGTGCAATGGATCATTCTATTTCTCGGCAGAACTGGGTTCTCTCCTTGTGATACTGGTTATCACTTTGGGCCACCGTTTTTGCTTCCTCCTGAAGAGGCTGGCTTAAGTTCAAGTCAAAAAGATGAGCAGGTTGCCTAAGGTGGGGCAAACCAATACCATTTTACATAACAACATATCTCCCCCGTTACAGCCACGCAGGGTAAACAGGCATGTGCAAATGAGCTCTAAAATGCCATACCAGCCACATGGTTGTATAGCCTGCTTTCTACGAAAACAGTCTAGCTAATCCACGTCAAGCAGACACAGCCTGGTTGTATCAACTTGGAAAGCTGCTAAGGACCAATGGCCCCCATTCATCCATGTTGAAAAGCCTTCCCATTCAGACCAAACACATGGGGCGGCTCTTGTTGTTTGCAGGGGAATGCTTGTTTTTTTGTTTGCTTTTTTTTAAAGGAACTTCGATTCTTGGACTGAAAATTCAGCATGTAAAATGTCAGACGTGGAAGGGGTTTCTTGCCTTCTTGTTTTGTTTTTTTAATAAAGCGGCTGCAAATCACCAGTGTTTCCCCCCTCTTTCTACCTTGGCCTGCACCATACCAAGATTTCAAAGCCCCTTTAGTTTACTTGAGAAGTCTGTTTTACAGGAAAGGCAAGTAAGTAGGAAAGCCCCTTTTCCTTCTTTTTGGGAGGCAAAGAGAAAAGAAACAAATGAAGCTTGGCAAGGGACTTGGCAGTGTTGGCAGCTTGGATGGCCCAGGCATCTCTAACTCCTCCAGAAAACGCAATCCCCAGATCTACTGAATGGAAACACGGGTTTTTCTTTACACTAGGCCCAGTGACATTTGTGCTTGGGCTGAACGGCACCACAGTTCAGTAAACAACAATTTGGGGAAGGGGAAACACTTTAAAAATACTTGGTACATGCCATCTTGTAGCTGCCAAGGTTCACCAACTGCTGGGAGGGGCAGGGAATCCGACGTTTCCCAAGGGTACTGTGGTCCCATCAGAGCCCCCTTGGAACTCTGAAATGGGCTGTCCGTGTCCAAAATCATCGTAAGTCATTGAGTCATTAGTCACCAAAAGACAAACTATTTCTCTGAGCCTGAGCTTTCCCATCTGCCCTGTAAATAATATTTATCTGCCTCACACAGTTGCTGTGTAAAGGACTGAAATGATGTACACAAAAAACTTCAATCACCAAAAAAGCCCACCTTTGAATGCACTGATTATTCTTCATTATTCTCTTTTTTATTACAGTACATGATTTGTTCTAGGAAGATCTGCATTTTTAACTCAAGGTTATTCTGCCCCAATTTAATGCCTTTGCTCTAAACCCCTTACGTACAAGAGGCTCGGTCTCCATTGTTCCTTGGATTTATATCGCCTTTACTTTGCCGATCTTTGGTTCCTGTCACCTCCTCCATGCGGTAAATCTCTGAAACGCAGAGCCTGGGATTAAAAGCAAAGTACATCTTCCCCTCTTTGATGGTCAGGTTATGATGGCTCCAGTCCCACAGTTGCTGCAGGTTTTGGTTGTCCAGGACATAAAATGAGTAATTCCTAAAAAGGAAATGTTTTAAAAGCAAATCAGTTCATGCCACTAAATGCACATGTTTTCCTTTTGGTGATTTCCTTGCATAAAAATAAAAATCCACTTGATGACACAACGTTATACAGCTAGCAGAAGGAGTTCACCTGCTACTCCTGCGGAGAATCTACTACAATAATCCCTTAAGTTTGGAGCAAGAGGCTTTTCCACCACTCCCTTGCCTCTGCCAAAACCTACAACAGCAGACAATGGGCCTAACACAACTCCCCAGGTGTTTTACCCTGCAGGCTTCCGCTGCTTTTAATACCACAATGGTTTCCAAGTTGGTGGTTTCCAGTTAATACTGGACTGTAACTCCTATCACTCTCCCCAGGCAGCTTGGCCAGTGTTCAAGAGCAATGGCAGATGTAACCCAGGATCTCAGGAACACACAATTTTGGAATCACTGCACGAAGAAATAGTGCAGTACGTAGTACCACTGTTGTTTTCACTTGCTTCTCCTGGACCACAAAGAGATAGCAAAGGCATGGCTGTAGCACAGTAGGTCACTAATTCTATCCAGAAAGACCATTCTAATATTTTGTAAACAGGAATACCCCCTCCCTTTGGCTTAGAGGTGACTTACTGAGGATTGCACAACTGGATATCCCCATGCGAACTAGTAACTTTTCTGGACTTACAAGATTGTCAATGGCCATGCTCTTAAAAGCACCTCCTGATTCAAAGAATGCCTACCTTCCACATCATTTATGTTGTTGTTGTGTGCCTTCACATTGCTTCTGACTTATGACAACCCTAAGACAAACCTATCACAGAGTCTTCTAGGGGCTGAGAGTGTGTGATGTACCCATGGATTTTCATGGCCAAGCAGGGAACCAAACCCAGGTCCCCAGGTAGTAGTCCAATGCTCAAACCTCTACATCATGCTGGTTCTCATGTCACTTATACCACAGGGAATTAGGCCCTGCAAGTCTTCAATAACAATACACAAAAGTCTTGAGAAATATGGGGGCAGATAAGGTGTTTTGTTAGCTGATAGATAGCATTGTTTGCAAACCAGGAGGATTGCTTAGGCTGACAACGTTGAGAAAAGGCAGCAGGGGGCTATAGGAGGAAACACCAACAATTCAGAAGTACAGTGACCAGGTCGACTTCTTGGTTTCTACGCTTAGACAGACTGATCAGAGGCACTGTGACTACTCCCAGCAAACCCTGTAGGCAAGGCCAGATCAAAAAAACTGCCTCTATATATGCAATACCGTCAAATCCTGTAGTATCTGACATTCAAATCTATATGCCCTTAATATGACAAGCCAAATCTACAAGGCAGAGATGGGGAACCTTCAGAGGATTTGGGATATGACTCCCAGAAGCCCCCGTTTCCATGGGCCAATGTTCAGAGCCTGAAGGGAGTTGCAGTCCCAAATATTCGGTGAGCCAAATGTTCCCTAACCATACTGTAAGGAAAAACTGGCATTAAGCACAGGAAATAATGGAGCCTGGGTACTGCTGGTTGATCTCCCATTGCTGTGGAATATAGCTCACCACCTCATCCATCATCTGAATTCGTAGGCAAAGCCACTGGAGACAAGCACCTGCACTACCCAAGGCCAGCCCCACAATTTTCCAGCAGTTGGGGGGAGGAAGACACCACCCTCGTGTTGGCGGCACCCTTAACACGAACACCCCAGGGCAACACACTTACTGAAAGGGACAGTGGGCCTTTTCACGTGTGGAAAAGAGCGACTGCCCTTTTTTTTACAGCTTGTTCCGTCCCAGAGTGGAATTTTAAGAATGTAAAGCTGACCAAAGTGAGAGGCCTGAGAAAAAAGGGAGGCTTGCGAAGAAGCCCTCATGCAGTAACATAATCCCTTCAGTCCAGATAAATCAGACACACACGTACTGCCTTTTTCCCATGACCTTGCTACCACCTTGTTCAAACAGTTTTCCCCAAATTCTTGTTTATTAAGTGCTGTCACAGCTGATATCCGAAGTGAACTGTTCCACTGGGGGGTGGGGTGGGGGCAGAGGAAAGGAAAAACAGTAATTTCCCAAATTCCACTGTCAGAAAGGCAGTTGCAACCTGCATGGTTCCTCCAACTCTTCTTCTTCCTCCTCCTCCTCCAGACTCCTCTTCCTCTCCACCACTTCCCTTCCTCCTCTTCATCCTCCTCCTCTTCCTTTTCCTCCTCCTACCGTATCACCACCAAGCAATCTCACTGCCTGAAACAGATCTTTCCAAACTGTGTGTTGCGACATGTTAGTGTGCTGGATTCAGTTTGTAGGTGTGACACACGCGCATAACGGCTGGAGAGGCTGCATCTTTTGCCACCATTGCCCTAGGCCAAGAAGACCCCCGCAAGGGCGGCGGAGGTGGGCCAGGCTCGGGTGGAGGGGCTGCCTCTCCCACCATCACCGCTGCCCTGGGCCGAGAAAGACCCCAGCAAGGGCTGTGGCGGTGGGCCGGGCACAAGCGAAGGGGTCGCCTCTGCTGCCACCACTGCCACAGTTGCCTCGAGCCAAGAAAGACGCTGGTGAGGGTGGAAGTGGGCCAGGCTCAGAGGGAGGGGCTGCCTCTACTTATTGAATTATTTATTGTTGCAAAATGATGCACGTCTAAAAATGTCACCAACTATGTCACCAACATGAAAAGTTTGGAAAGGTCTGGCCTGAAAGCTTCAACAAATGGCTTTTTGTCTCAACCCAGATGCCTCTTGACCCATTTGCAAGATAAGGAGCCAAGGAAAGTCCACAGATGAAGCCAGCGTGCATTTTTAGGTGCACACAACCATGTGTGCATGTGTTTTATGCCTGTCTGTTCACTCTAGCAGCCACCAGGAATATACGCCAGAGAATTTATAGTCAATGCCACTATGTTCAGGGCAGATAACTGAAACAGAATACTATTATCCGGTCATTAAAATGCTCACCCTTCCAGCTGATCTTCTCCATTAATGTATCGCAGATTCTTCAAAAAGGACAGAGACACCAGTGCATGTGAATGACGGATCTTCACGTAGCCAGTCACCGTTTCTATCAGGCCCATGAAGTTCTCCAGTTCTGAAGCAATGTTATCTACGGAAAGAATCACAGGAAAATGCTCACTTAAAGGTTATGTTTTATAAACAACTAACAAGCCTACCCTCATTAAATGCAGCCCCTTCGGTCAGCAATCTAGCCTGCACAATTTATCTATGAAAACTAGGCAGACAGAATTCAAAACCAGATTCAGCTACAATTTATACTCTTCACATTTCAGTTAGTACGATGGCCTTCTCTGTACATGAATGCTCACTGCTAATGCCAGCACTGAATTCTGAGCTTTCAACAGCCACTGTTTTGGCAAGAGTCCGGAATGAAGTTGTAAATCTAAGCATACAGTAAACCAGAACTCGTAGGATGCTCTATGACGGATGTACCCTTTACCACATTAAGACTGGCAGACAATGTCCCAATGACCCAGGGTATGCAGATCACTCTTCACCAGCACAAGCAAATCTCAACAAAATGGAAAGCTCATAAGGATGGGCTCAGAACCAATAGCCATCTTGTCCAATCAGGTGCTCCTAAAATTTCCCAAACAGAAGACGGTGGCCAATTTCCTTCTCTTGTTGATCTATTATTCAGAGGTACACTAGTGCTAAAGTGAAGGTTTTCTAATTATCACATGGGAAGTCCAACTTCTTCAGCCCATAGGACTAGAACTACAAAATCAACTTAGCTTCAGTGGTTGATTAGTACTGATCCAAAAAGAAAAATCTACAGGTAAACTATAACTTTATTGGGAGCTTTCAGGTTCTCCATAACTCTTAATCAGGCTAGATGAAAAAAAAAAATGGGTATGGGGAAGAGAAGCACGGACATTGAAAAATCTGGCTAGATGTGTTCAACCACGAAATCTGCAGTTAAACTTCTGCTGTCTTCTGCTGTCACCTTGACAAGGCATTGACTAACTCACAATTATTTTAAAGACACAGCCATGTTAGCCTGGATCTAATGAAGTAGGCTTAAGTCTATGAAAGCACATGCTACCAACTTCTTTCTTTCAGTTAGTCTATAAGATCTCTCTCCATCATAATCATATTCTTGTTGTGTGACTTCAAGTTGTTTCTGGCGATCCTAAGGTGACATTATCATGGAGTTTTCTTGGCAAGATTTCTTCAGAGAAGGTTTGCTGTGGCCTTCCTCTGAGGCTGAGAAAGTGTGACTCACCCCAGGTCACCCAGTGGGTTTCCATGGCCAAGCATGGATTCGAAACCTGGTCTCCTGGTCCAACAACGAAGCCACTGTATCACTGTGGCATTCTGCAATCATTTAAGTCTGAGTAAAGTTTCACCTAGACAACAGAGCACACAGACCACCTCAAAATATCAGTGTGGGAATGTTTACAAAGTAAGGCTGAACGTAAGACCGAACGGAGCACGGATTCTCCGCCGCTCTTAACAGGAGAATTGCTATCAGCTCCTGGAGGGAAAAGATTAACGTTTCCCACAAGCTTTGCTACAGCCCAATACCTAAAAAAATGTTATTTCTAGGGTTGTCAAGTCATTCTTGCCAAGAGGAATGCCTCTTTCCTCAACTAGCACCTTCCCCCCCAAAACAAATTCCAGCTTTTTAATCAAGTACTTGGACATTTTGTTCTACCAGCTTCAGTTTAAGACAAGTGATGAGCTAACTTAAAGATGACTAATAGTGCCATGTAAAACTCTACTTAGTAAAGGTGTGAAATACCGTTCAGATTAAAAAAAAAAAAAAAAAGAGGCACACATCCATGCAGAGATGGGTCAAATACCCTTCACTGGAACAGCCTTTCCACTCAAGGCCAAGAAATTTGCTGTATTCCATTCTAGGCTCTCAGCTGAGTTGCTTTTTAAGAGAGGTGAAGTGTACATTTCATGAAGAACGAGGAGGAGGAAAAGAAAAGAGTAACACTTTTTAAAGATTAGCGTCACTTGGAATGTTCCCAGGGGATGAATCACCACGCTGACAAATCGTTAACTGAACACTCGTTTTCTGTTAAGACACGTACTCGACAAGGCCAACACTGCCACCGAGGAGCACAAGGCTGGGAGGTATGGCGCCAGTATTTAAAGAGGGTATCATGTACGCTGCAGGAAAAACCTGTGCCAGTGGGCAAATACTTTAATCCACAGACATGCCACCCAACGTTTGTGCAGACAGAAGTGCCAACTGCAAAACACAGCCTTACAAAAAGAAAAGAAGAAAAGAAAAGAAAAACACCCTAGAAGAGCAGCACGGGCTCCTTCTCGCCTCTTCCAAGATTCGCGTCTGAAATCCTTATCTCAGGATCCACCTCCAAGGTTATATTGAAAATTCTTATCTCAGAAGACGCTCTAATTGTTAATACGGAACAAATGGCATTTTCCACAGTAACCAAGAGAACAGCTCTCTACTCGCCTGCGCATTCTAATGTACACAGATGAACTCAATCCAAAGCTTAACTGCAAAATGATGAAGGCTAAATATATTGGCATGCATCTGTTCCCCAAATTTTGTTTCATATCAACTGTTCAGCTTCCAAATACTTGCATACTTAAACACGATGATATTCCCCAATTTCTCTGCCTCTTGTTTTAAACAGGCATTCCGCGTTCCCAGCCGCTCCCAAGCAGCAGTAGACAGTATGACTAAATCAGAAGATATACATTTTAAAACAATTATCATAAAAGCAAATGAAAATATAAAACACATAAACCCCAGCAACAGTAATTAAAAGCAGAATGGAATAAAAGGTTTATAAAACCCCATTTCTAAGGCAATTAAAAAGGGGACCAAATACATATCTCATGGGAAGGAATTAAGCAAAGATCAGACTACGGCTGAAAAAAAAAAATACCTATCTCTTGCACTGACCAGTCTAAAATGACCTTGCTGGGTTTCTGATCAGGGCTGAATATAGGGTCCCGTGCCAGTTCACACAGGTGCAGATGGCCCTTAAAAAAATAGGATTTCAAAGGCTGGTCCCTGCATTTAAAGCTGGGCCCAGAGATGTGCCTTCAGCCTGTGAAGCTGGTACAGAATAGCAGTCACACACTCTGACCACTTGGCAGCCATAATCTGTCAAGTTGCTGCTGTCTAAACCAGCCCACACTTTTGAAACAGTTCCAAAGGTAAACTTCTTGCATTACGATAATCTGGATGTAACCAAGGTACGAGTGACTTGGGATTAGAAATATGATTGCAGGCAAAAAAAGTCTTCTCTTAAACAAGTTAGCCAGATTTGGGGCTCCCAGAACAATCCACACAGGACACATGAACCGCAAACAACCTGGGCCAAGGGTTAAAACAGGCCAAAGTAGAATGGAATTATTAGGAAATACAATAAGCAAAAAGGAGTGTCTTGTCTTAATCCAAAAGAAGCAAATGGAAAGTTCCTGACATTTTTATAAAACTCTGCTTGAAGTGGCACAAAGTGAAGTTATGCACACAAAAATGGGAGGTCAGGTCAAAGAGGGCAGCAACTCATCTGTAATTTAACAACTGGAATAAATGCACAGTACATTGTGTTAGCTCCCAGCCAATACATGGGTATCCAAAAACAGTCATTTGCAAAAGGGCCCGTATCCTCCTAAACATGATCATAGATTTTCAAGTTGCCAACACTGGAACAGGCCTCTCTCAAGCAACAAAAATGACACAGAATGGACACAGAAAAGCAAACCAGCAGGCAAGCACAGGCTCTGCTTTTCATTGGGTCTGCAAGGCGACCCAGCAGAACCAGCAATTCATTCAACTCCTTTTTCATATACTTACTGCCACGACGGATGTTGATAAGCAGGTTCCCTTTGATTTCTGTGCACCCTTTTAATGACTGCGCCGACGTGACTGAATCAATGGTCATCGTTTTCTCCTCCGCACACACTTTGGGGCAGGGTCCTTCACAAGGGCTGCAGAACATGCTGCCAAGAGTAAAAAGATACCAAAAGGTGAGGAAAAACTTGCTATTTCTGATGTTGTTCTTCAAAGTAGAAGTGCATCAGGCTAAGTTAAACGGACATTAAATACAGTACATAACTACCATAATGACTACATACCAATCTGAATATGATCACATCTGATTTTGGAAGCTGAAGGGCTGGGCTTGGTTTGTATTTGGATGGGAGACCACCAGGACATACCTGGACACAATCAGGAATATCAAGGAACTCCAGTAATACTAGGAAAGTACCCCTGCCTGGGCTACCACTGGTCACTGTCAACAATATTGGGATGGATGGACCAATGGTTCAGTGTAAGGCAACTTAGGATCCCATATTTTCATATTTGGGGACAGGGAAAGAGGGAAAAGAAGTGACAAGGTCATGTTCAAGTATGATGAGATTTGGATCTCTATCTGAAGTTCTTTCACCTCAACACAGATCTTATGGCAGAGGTTTTAGCAGAGCTTTTAGTAGCAGCCATGTTAACTCTCTTCCTCAAATCCCTCCACCCTTTTCTTCTTCCTCTTTTGTGTCTATAAGCTACTTCTCCTTACTGTGAGAACTCTCAATGGTCTTTATTTATTCTTCATTGGCACCTTCCTTCCATAAACTTTCACATACACATCCTCAGCTTTTGCAGAATCTCGCCCCTAGGCAATTCTTCCCCATTCTGCCTTGCTTCCTCTTACTCTTACAACACCCCCTTGGAAGATTGATCTTCCACTGTTAAGGAGCTGGGTCCCAACTGAAGACTAACTTTACAACACGGGATCCAATTGTAAGGCCCCTTCCACCTGTAAGTAGAACAGATAGAACACACATCAATGACTGCTGCTGTTGTTCAATGCACGTCATGCCTTGCTTCCAGAACATGGACTCTGATTCAGAGTCTGAAATAGAGGGCATGCCAGAGGCTGAGACAGGGGGTATACCAGGACCTGTGGTACAGGAAGAGGTTACAGTGCCACAAACAGAACAGGGACAATACCAGCCCCAGCAGAGAGTCCTGCCTCTTCAGACACAGAAGAGCACTTAGCTGTACCCAGCCACTCTCTCAGAATTTATAACCGACTACAATTAATTAAGCCACAGCTGCACTAGGCTTCGGACCTACATAGCTGAAATCCTTCCCCTCCAGTCGTTGTCAGAGCTTATCTGACCTTCTACCCCGCTGGATACTTTGATGAATACTCTGACTGAGCTTGGACACTCCCTTGCCTTGGAACCCTGTTGGACTTTATGATTCTGTGCTCACTGCCTAGAAGTAAGTAACCAGCTGAGAGATATTCAGTTTGTTTTGTAATCAAATTCAATGCAATGTATCTTGACTGTGACTGATGACTTTATTTCAAAGCAAAAGTCACTTATAATGGTTAATATCACAACTATATTGTGGAGATTCCCCATGGATAATGGTTGCAATTTGAATCGTTAATTGCAGTACCAACCAAACACATCCCAAATAATATTACTTAATCTCTAAGCCTAGGAGAACACCATGCAGATCCAACTACCTGATATCATGAAGAGTTTGACACCCCCAAGGCTTTGGAATTAGCCAGTTTCAGCAGACCTAGCTCTATGTAGGATGAGTTGCCAACAGAAATAAAAGTGAAGTTTATAGAACTCTTTACGCTCTTTGCCACCCTTTCCTTTTTTCTTTTTTCCCTTTGCAGACAAATCTGGTCAAAATATAAATTGTAAGCCACCAAAGGTTGGGTTTTTTGCTTTGTCTATGTCAGCTGACAACATGGCCGAATCACATGACATTTTTTCCCACCGATTCCCCAACATGGTCGAATTAACAAGCTGGCATTTCAAGTGCTTCCGTACAAGGCACTGTCCGTATGTGCCAAAAATGAATCAAGAAAGTACACCAAGAGTTAGCCAGAGCTTCGAAAAGTTACTTTTAGAATAGTAGCTATCAGCTCTGTTTTTAGTCTCTCACTTATAGAAGAGGGAAAGAATTACATACCACACATTTCACTGCATATTGATTCACTGGGTGATAGGATGGTCACCTTTTGAAAAGTTGTGCTTTTTATTATTGATTTTAACAAAAATGTAATTTTTAGAACTAGATTCTTGGTTTTAGCCTTAGGTTTGCATGCAAAAACAAAAGGTGATGTTTGTAATATATTTGTATGATGGCAGATTAGTAATTACAACAATTTTTGCTGATTGCTAATTACAATAATTTTTTGGCTGACTGATTCACCACCAGGGGTAGAAAGGAATGGTGTTGGATTGAATGATGAGGAATGGTGTTGGATTCCATAAAAGTGCCTCTTGATGCTCGTTGTGAGATCTCACCTCAAGAAATTAAGTTTGTGAGGCTTATAACATTTTGGAAGAGTAAACTAAGCATATAACCAAATGAGCCTGTTTCAAAAATATAAGTGTCTTATATTCTGAGACACTCAGAATATTCTCAAAACAGGTATTAGCAAACTGAGAGGAAATGCAGAAATCAGGCAATCTTGCCATAATAAATCTGGAATAATGCATAACGAAAGCTGCATGAATCTGCAAATATTCTCAGCTAGGCAAAATTAATCTGCAACCTGTGTAAAAATTACACAACTCGGGAAGCCAACGCGGGTGGTATTCAGAGAAATGCTACAATATCAAGACTGAATAATTTCCACATGCCTAGTCAACACCACATACCTATTTTTCCTGATTAACACAGTGACTCAGATAAGATAAGCACACTATACTTTTTTATGAGTGCTTTTAATCATCTGAAAACACAAGTGGTCAGATAGTAGCAAGGAAAAACACTTCCCAGTAAACACTGCGTTACTACCTAGGGGCAGAGATCATGGCTGCACACCTGTATGCAAACTAGAAAATCCAAGGGAAAAAGGAGGGTTTATTTGAACATCTTACACAAAAGCAAAGAAAACCAGGTGTCCTCAGAAAATCAACTCACTGCCCAAACAAAAGCAGTCCTGTGCGTTAAAGCAAAGCTAAATAAAAATAAAAGCTCTGTAGAATGATTTTTAAAAAACCACAAATGAGGATGCCATAACTCGGAAACATTACTGACTGGGGAACTCCGGGACTTTAATGTAAAAAAGCAACCTTCCCAAGTTCCAGTAATGGCCCATAAAAGCTGTGAAAACAAATAAATGAGCTTCTCCCATTTTCACTTCCATCAAGTTATCTGTCACTGAAGTCCTCCGGCCAAAGGTTGAAATGGAACGCTTCAGGGAACACAAAAACACAGTAAGGGAAAAACAGTTCTCATATAGCACTTTTGTTACTCAGTGACCACAATATTCGGTAACTAGTCTATAGAAAAAAAAAAATCAGCAGATGAGCACGAGGCGAAGCCTGTGGAAATGTCTCCAGATTGTTCAACTTTGGTTTGTACCAGAGAGGATTTCATAACCATTGTTGTTGTGTGCCTTCAGGCCATTTCCAAATTACAGCAACCCTAAGGTGACCCTATCACAGGGTTTTCTTGGCATGATTTGTTCAAAGGAGGTTCGCCTTTGCCTTCCTCTGAGGCTGAGAGAGTGCAACTTGCCCAAGGTCACCTAGTGGGTTTCCATGACTGAGCAGGGACTTGGACCCTGGGGCCTTTCTGCACTACACTGTTATGGTGCTATTTTTCCACTTTCAACATTCTGTGGAATCCTGGGGTTTGCAGTTTAGGGAGGGGCATCAAGAATTCTCTGCCAGAGAGTTATTTGGCCTCAGTAAACAAACTCCAGAATTCCATAGGATGCTGAAAGCAGAATAATAGCACTATAACAGTGTAGTGCGGAAAGGCCCCTGGTCTCCGGAGTTGTAGTCCAATGCTCAAACCACTACATTACACTGGCTTATGATTAAATACTCCTTTTATCAGAATATTTTTCTGAACGTAAAGTATTAGGCGGAATTCAAGCCTAGCTTTTTCCTGCACATTTTAGTTTAGCGTTGAGAGTGATTTTAATAATGAATGCATTTAATTATCCTGTTCATCACCACCACTGATTAGGATTTTCACGAGTTTAAATCCAATCTGAAGCTAAGTAGATGCAGGCCTGATTAAAGACGGGAGACAACCGTAAGGTCCGTACTAGTGCGGGCTGCGCACAATACTTTTGCAGACCAAACCATGACAACATTGTACTTTGGAACATCTTCCGATGGTTCCGTTCAGAATTTAAAGCTGTTCTCCATCCGAAAGAACGCATCAAGAACGTCTTATTACCTTTGAGTGTCGTTGCGTATAAATCCGGGAGGGCATTCCTGCACACACTCATCTTCATGGATCACAAAACTCTCGTACTCGGGCACATCTGGGGCAAGCAGTATTCTAGAGCAGTTCTCTTTTGTGATGCAGCGCCAGCCCTCAAACTTGTAGGTGTTGGGAGGGCAGGTGGGGACGCAAGCGCCATCGTGGTAGTAGTTGCGACAAGCCACACATGCAGTGTTGTTGTTTGGTGCCGTGCAGCTTCCTAAGCATTCTGGGTGGCAGCATTCATTCTGGTCTGTACAAGCGTATTTGCCGCAAGAACTGGGACACACTGGAAAAGAGACAAAAGCGAAAAATAATTTAGAGAACCCGTTGTAAACGTTAGGAGAAACGGATACACAGTGTCACCGGCACATGCGCATCTTTGTTTACATTCTGCTTTATCAGTCTATCTATTCACATTCTGCTCTTTCATTCCGAGAGAATTCAGAACGGCTTTGACAATACGCAATAGGAGGCACGTGTCTAAAACAAAACAAGCCAAAAATCAATCTATTTATTTATTTATTATATTTCTACGCCACCTTTCTCCCGAAGTGGGACCCAAGGTGGCTTCCAACAAGGGCAGAAAAGGGCAGAATATACCATACTTAACATAACAAGATCTTATTAAGAGAGTCTAAGAAAGATTTCTTTCCAATAACATCCCGAAAAAAAAAAAAGACAAGAGGAAGTATAAGGTAAGAAAATGTAAAATATCAACTGTATTATTAGTATTGTCTTACAACATTTTATTTTGTTTTTTCCTTACTTGTATGATTCTTTTCTTTTTTCTTTCTATTTTGGAGTTTATAATAAAAAAAAAATAAAAATAAAAACAAAACTCGTTAAGTAAGTCACCAGGCAAAAAAGTACGGCCACCCCATTTTAGAACCTTGGATGTTGCAGGGCTGTTAAAAAGGGGGCTCTGTCACCACAACACAAACAATTATGGATCAGCCACACCGCTGAAATCTAGTTTTACCTCCCCGAAGAACTGCTGTATGAAACACTTTGCGTGGATCTACACATCACATGGAAGAGAGGGACTTAAATCAACTCAGGCATTTAGACTGTTTGCATGAAGTTCTAACATACTGTTTACAAGTGGAGGCCTCTTGCAGAAGAACTGCAGCTGTCTAAGTCCAGCAGTGATTAAAGTAATTAAAGCGCCATTTTGTGAGACGAGGTCTATCTTTTCCATAAGAGGTTGCAACTGGTCCATCAGCTAAAGTCAAAGGTCCAAAAGCAGGGCAACCAATCCTTACCCCATCAAGAACAGACTAAACTACCTTCCTCTGACAGGGCTTTCTCTATAGCAGCAACCCAAATCTGGAACTCCCTCCCAAAGGAAGTCACGCCAACTTTCAAATTTTCAGCAGCAATGGCCTTCCTTTCTGGTGGGTTGAGAGGTGACAGACAAATGCTTTATTTAATTATTTGATTTATACCCTGCTTTTTTCACAACATGAAAATCTAAGGCCACTTACACAGCTAACAAAAGAGCTAAAACAGTATATTAAAAGAATCAAAGAAGCAATCCAATGAAAAACATAATTTAAAAACAATTCAAAACAAATTACACATACAAAACACACTCACCCCATATGCTTCTACCTCAGCTAGATATTTGTCTATCCCAACCTGCTTTAAATACTAAACAATAGCTTCTCTCAAATGATCAGTAATTTATTACGATGATGATTATCTATATAAAGCTCTGACCAATCAATTATCTATACAAGCTAAATCAGAAAGTTAAAGGAAAAACCCTAAAATTTACAAAGCATTTTGAATACACAAATAAGCCAAGAAGATGACTACCATATAAACTTTTTTTTTTAAAAAAAAGGAAAATTCCAAATTATGGACATTAGAGAAGATGAAACAACGTATCAACAACAGAGCAAGATAAAAAATATCTTCGCTGATTATTTGCAGGATTTGTTTAAAGATAAACCTCCTTCAAAGAGAAAACGCACAACAGCAAGTCTTAAGTCCAGAGTCTAGCTTAGTAAACCTAACTGAACTTAACCTAAGACTAAAGAATTATTTCACTGTAGAGAAATCAGTTTGCTTATTTACATTTCAGGAGAGAATATCTAATAGGAAGCACTCATTGCGTGGGAAAGGAGCCTTTCTTTCTTTCTTTAACTGATAAATTTTTTACTGTCTTTTCTGATTTTGATTTCTTTCTCTTTTACGTGTTTTTGGTTCCTTTTTAGTTCATGATTTTTTGCTCAAATTTTCTCTTTCTTAATAATTATTATATATAAACATTGTGATAACTCAGGAGCAATGGCATTTTATTCTGTAAGATATGTCTTATTAAAGTAATAATAATAAAAACAATTTTTAAAAACCTATGAAGTTAAAATCATTTTATGCACGCAAGGCCTGCCTAGTTTTTGTCATTTCCACTACCCTCACTATATGAAGAGGACAAGGCAAAAATCTTAAGACATTTATAGTAAAAGTATATTTTTTAATAGTACAAACCAGTATAAAGTGATTAGTGGTTTTTTTTTTAACTTAGAGGAAGTTTTATTCTATATTTTAAATTACAACTATCAGCTGAGAGGCTGGAAGTTAGAAAACTGTTGTTGTCTCAAAACTGTGTTTTTATAGTTTAGTTTTGTAGTCAATAAATGTGTTTTATTTTTTTGTGATATGTTGTTGGTTTGTTGTTTGATGTTTGTTTATTGATGTAAGGGTTTTTTGGTAATAAATCCCTATGTGTTGTTCTATCCATCCATCCATCCATCCATCCATCCATCCATCCATCCATCCATCCATCTATCCATCCATCCATCCATTCATCCTTCTTTCTTTCTTTCTTTCTTTTTGTATTTATAACTTTTTGTGTTTAATAAAAATTATTTAGAAAAAACTAAATGTAGAGGGCAACTGTCTGGAAATATCTATCCATGGAGGTTCTCACCATACTTGGGAACCATGACAAATCTGGCTTCTAACTCTCCCCAGTCCAGTCAAACATGGCCAAAAGTGTTTGTTTTTGTATCAGGCCCAAGAAACGTAATGTTCCTTCCCAATACTGCTTTGAACCAAGGATTGTAATAGTGAACTGAAATTTAACACAACATCACATGGGCCCTCTGCTTGGATGCCAGACTTGTTAGCCTGCCATGAACTGTGCCTCACCACAATGTAGACTCAAAGGCTATTAACAGATTTCTTTAGCAACTCTGGACAAAATGTCCTGCAAACAGATGGACTGCTACTTTCCATGAGTGCCAACACGTAGGATTTAGGGTGGTAACGAGATTTCCCTTTTACACAAAGATATCAGGACACACACGAATAACATACCTCTAAAGCAGGGCTTTCCAAATGTTGCGTCGCAACACGTTAGTGTGTCGCCTGAAGTGTGTAGGTGTGTCACCGACAATCTTGGAAATATATGTTATTGTCCATAAACCACACATTTTTAAAAATATATGAAAGGTTTTCATGAGACATGTTGTGTCCCCTTACATTTCATTATTACAATTTATGCATGTGTCTGTATCTCTTATAAGGGTTTAGCTTAACCTCTGGTTTGCTAGTAAAACTGAATTACTGTGTTGCAAAATGACGCATGTCTAAAGAGTATGTCACCAGCATGAAAAGTCTGGAAAGCTCTGGAATATTTATTATGATGTACGCTTACTAGGATAATTAATTTACCAAAAAATAGGAGGAAGAGGAAGGGGAGGAGGAGAGAAAGAAGAAGCAGCTATTACAGGAACAACACAGATCAATCTTTCATTACTCCCCGCTTATAATTTGAGCTACACAGAAAACAACCCCTCGAAACACAGACCACTCTCCATTATCTCTCATGCTTCAAAACATTTTGCAACTCCAATCAAGAGGGATATTGTTATTTCCAACTGAAGCTACATCTAAATAAAACCATTCACATTCACATCGTCCGGCTACAATTCTGTCATCCCCACCTCTTCCTATGAGCGCTGCTGTGTTTATTTCTGCCAAAAAATGACACTGGAATACAGGAAATCAAGAGAGATATTGACAATATCACCAAGGTAGTCATCCCACGGATCAAATCAATCCCTCCCTCTGCAGAAAGACGGAAAGACAAACAATACAACTAGTGGTATATTGGCTGTCAATTCCAGAGGTAAAGGGTAGTGGATGTGGCAATTCAGCTTGGCAAACGGATAAGAAAGAGAGGAATATATCGGCCCTCGTCATTCGCAAGATCTCTCACTAACATGATGAAGCTGGTCAAACCACCGCATACCATAGGCAGTGGTTCACATGGCTTAATGCTCCCTCTGTATACTATAAAAAGTTCTCTACATAGAAAATCACTGGGTCACTGAAAAGGCTGATACGCCTGTCTGCTACACGGAAGACTTCAGTGAGAATTATCCAATTTTATCAGCTCCCACTTACAATACCCAACCGTACTGCCTGGACATCTTGGCAAGAAGCAGGTCAAGGGAATACTCCACAAAATCTAAATGAAGATAGACTAGAAAGTTTTGGAGGACCTTAATGGGGGGGGAATGATCCCACTGCTGTGATAGGCAGAATTGTAAGGAAGCATCTCAAGCAACTATTCTATCATCCAAACACAAGACAGGGAGTGTATCTGCATGGCACGGTTACACCACTTAGATACCACTTTTAACCGTCACTGCTCTATCAAATATCTAGAATTATCTGTTAAAGAGCTCTAAGCACATGGCCTTGAAGGTGCAAATGCCTGAGAATTTGGGAACTACACTTCTGGAAAAGGACTCCGGCAGAGAATTCTAAATACCTCACTAAACTACAACTCCCAGGATTGCTTAGGATGGAGCTATGCCAGCCAAAGTGGTATCAAAGTACACAGTACACTTTGTGTCATGAGAAATCCTCTTACAAATTTGTGAGATGATACCACATTATTTACTGCAGTGAGAGAAGGCAAAAATACACACTTTTCTCCTCTACAGTGCTACTCAAAAGTGGTGGTCCCTAGACCACTGCTGGTTCCTGAGCCATTGGCTGCCAGTCCCTGGAAAGTTTCTAGGAAAGCAAGAAACAACTCTGGCCAACGGGCATGAATTTATTCCCAATCCTTGGCGCACTGGTCCCTCACATAAGAGAGCCTGAGAAGCAGGTGTGTGCGATTGGTACACCAAACCTCTGACTCCAGTTCCTCCATTTTCCCACTGTTCATCTCTGACACCTTGATAAAACGGCAAATGTATATTAATTAGTAACAACAAATTTACTATATTAAAATGGTAGCACAAGACCTGATGATTCACCTCCACATGAATCATCAGGCTCCTCAAATTGACAGTACATGAAATACATTTATTTGATTAGAATTTTGGAAGAAGGTAACTTTCTTAGATTCCTGTTAAATAAATATGCAACACAAAATAGGCATGTGAAATTGTAAATTTTTATTTTAAAGTCAGAGTCAGCGCAGTTCTCACGACCCCGACTCCACTCAAATTCACTTCTGACTCTTGACACTCTGATGCCGATTTTACAGCCCTGCCGAGAAAAACCGCTCTGGGTGCCCCAAGAGAGAGGCTCCCAGTTTCCTTTTCCAAGTCAGTCTCACCCTCCTGGATTGTCTTACAGTTTTGGACAGACTGGGTTGTTCTTATTGCTTCCAAAACGCCATGACTTCAGCAAAGGCTGGAAAGGAACAATCAGGTGAATAAACAGTCAGTCGGAGAGAATGAAAAATGTAGCTCGCAGGGTAAGACTTCTGGCAAGCAAAGGCCACAGCCTCCGCCAAGGCTGGCAGCGCGCCAGCCGCATGCGGGCAAACACCAAGTTGCCAAGCGTGGGATCTTTCTTTCTTCTTCTTTTTTCCTTTTTTAAAAAGGCTCCTTCCCTTTCTTGTAAAATGATATTCAAGTCTTCATCTCCTCTTCCACTCCAACCCCTCCCCGTCAACCACGAAACAAAGGAAAGCATGAACTGTCCATCCACGCTGAAAAATTTAGTTCCTAAAAGGGAATCCAGAAAAACCTATCCGAGCCGTGCACATCAACTTAACTGGTTTCACTTATAAAACGCAAATGAGATTTGGGAATAGTTATTTCTGTAATTCTTGCGAACAGGTAGTTTTTAACAAGGGCTTTGTAGCCTTTTGCACAACTTTATGCAGAAACTGTCCTTCGAAGCATGAAATTGTTATATTTATTCAGAATATTACAACTTTTTCCGAGGTCATTTCTGCACTACACTGTTATAGGGCTATTATTCCACTTTCAACGTACCGTGGAATCCTGGGGCTTGCAGTTTAGGGAGGGGCACTTAGAATTCTCAACCAGAGAGCTCTTTGGCCTCAGTAAACTACAAACCCCAGAATTCCACAGGATGTTGAAAGTGGAATAACAGCACTATAACAATGTAGTGCAACAATGAGCACTTACAGTAGGGGAGATTAGCAGTGCACATAACCAGCTTGTAAGGTAAGACAACATTGTCATACCAATACTGTAGGGTACGATGTTGTAGCTGAGAGAAAGTGGCTTGTCCATGGTACAAGAAAATTTCCACAAGGCACAGAAGATGAATCAGGAATATCGTAATATTATGATGCATGATACCATATTTCCTAGCCACTGTTACAACCCCAAGGATAAAAAGAAAAAAGTGCAGGACTGGACCAATACACTACAGAGAAACAAAAACAGTCCTACCATTTACAGAGCAAGAGAACAGCAACAGAAAAATAGTTCTCTACCATCTATCCAGAGTAACATGTCAATGAGCCTTCAATGCTCTAAGGCTGGTCACTAAGTGAAAACAACTGCCTGCAAAGTATCCGAACACTAGGCAAACACAGCACGACACCACAGCGATATCAAGTAAACATTCATGCTCTGTCATCTTTGCCAATATTATCCTCTAAAAGCCAGCAACATGTAATAGTTCTACCATCCAGACTCAAACTGGTATCCCCCAGACCAGTGCTTCTGAGGCTCTCCTATGTGGGAAACCAGCAATTATTGTTCTCCAACGTTAGGATCCGCCACAAAATTTGGGCCCACTAGGTACAACTGTTTCCTTCTTTCCTGGAAACCTGCCAATGGCTCAGGGACCAGCACTGGTCCAGGGGCCATCGCTTTGTGCAGCACTGCTCCAGACCTTTTGACTGCTATGTGGCACTGTGGAAGACGGCAGTCCAACAGAACGGCAGTCCAACGGGCTGAGGAAGGCTGGGTTAAACTATTTGACTAAACAAGGTTCAAATTACGATCTAGACACGAAGAAACCCTCACCTCCTTGGAGAGAAGTGGAACACAAACAGAGTTAAATAAATAGATTTTAATGTAACAAGAGCCAGACTGGTGTAGTTTTTTGAGTGTTGGATTACAGCCCCAGAAGTTGCTATTAACTGCTGTCAAGTCAACTTCGAGTTATGGCAACCTTATAAATGAGATATCTTCAAGTCGCCCTTATCCTCAACCGCCATGCTCAGGTCTTGCAGATTCAGGGACGTGTCTTCCTTAGTTGAGTCTACTCATCTTACTCTTTTCTTACTGCCTTCCATCTTACCAAGCATTATTGTTTTTTCTATTTGGTCATGTCTTCTCATGAAAGGTCAGGGTTCAGATCTACAATCATCCATGGAAATGCACTGGGAAATCTTAGGCAAATGACACTGCCAGCCTAAAAGGAAGCCAACAGCAAATGCCCTCTTATCAGGAAAGCACCATGATAAGGTCACCACAAGTCAAAATCAACATGAAGGCACAAAACAAATAAATAAATGGAATAAATAGAAATCATCTTGTATGCCAAATGCTTCACAGGCAGACAAATCATGGGTGTGGAGACCTTGCTTGGTCTTACGGGGAGAAAGACATGTAAGATAGAAAGAAGCAGGTGATACTGCTCATTGTCTTCCAAGAACTTTGTTATCACTAGCCTTCAACTACTGCCAACCTCTATTTTCACATAAAAGCACAGGAGACACACACAGAAGCTATGTGTTCATTTTCAGCCTCCGGGAAGGGCCTTGGGCTGGACACATTTGCTGACCTACTTGCAAAACAAACACACAGAAACATTATCCAGAAACAGACATAATTCCTGGCCTTTTTGTCATATATGCATCTGAACGTTCTTCCAGGCAACGTAGAGTAGAGAAGATGCCTTTGGTCCACTGGTATCTCATGACAATACCCCAAGGTAGAAGGCTTAGTGCCATGTTTTGAACTCCAAGTCTGGTCGGTCCAAATCTAATTTCTGTGTTCTATGTTAGGTCTCTAAGTACAGGGTTAAGAGGCGGCACAGATCAAGCCAACTGGTACATATATCACACATTTTTTCTGATGATTCACAGCCAGAACTGAAATGTAAATCAAACTTGTAAAATTATACATATTCATTTAAGTGCAAGTGGTAACATGTTCCTACTTAGAGCAAAGCAATAGCCTTTTATTCTTAAGAAGTTATCTGAGACCATCTTCCGAGGGCTCTAAGCTACTAATCTCTCTTGCATCTCACAACTGTCCAGCATCAGTAATAAATCTTTTTTACTGGAACAACTTAGTAGTAGTAATAGTAGTAATATTTAATAGTAGTAGTAGTAGTAGTAGTAGTAGTAGTAGTAGTAGTAGTAGTACAGGGAGGGAAAGGGAGAGGGAGAAGATCAATGCTTCTGAAAGAAGAAATCCACAGGAAGGAAGGTGTTATAACAGCAGGAATCAAAATGCTGAAAGCTTTCCTTTTGTTCCTGATAATTAAATCACAATTAGAAGTTTTCTGGAAGAATAGAAAATACAGCCTGCTGGGCTTTATTTTTATTTTATTTTTTTTAATTCTCACTGCTACTCCCTGGTGCTAAAAATCACAAGCAATTATCTCCCTTCGCTTTGAGCTCCACAGTTTGTGTACAACCGCCTGCACTTGCAAAGCACTGGGCAAGATCTCTGGCAAACTCACAGGGCACAGCAGCAAACCAAGGGCACGTTGGTCTGCAGAGTGAGAACTGTATCTGGCCCAAATTCATTTTGCCAGCTGTGGCATGTTCATTCCCCTGTCTGCTTTCTAACCAGGGCCACTCTTATCCAATGGACATTTCCAAGCTGTTCTCAGCATCTTCCAGAATTCTTGCTCCTCCCTTCTATACCCTCTTAATAGTTCCGTAAGTAAGAACATCTGACCAGGGTCATTGGGGAGTGATGGTGGGAAGATACTCTTTGTAGAGAATACTAAATACAGTCCTCGATTGAATTATGCTTTAAGAGGCCCACTAATTAACTGCTGTCCTGTGAAATGGCTGATTGAGGAGGACTTGTTGAAAGAGAGACAGGTAGGAAGTAGGTCAAGTAGATTTGGGTTGATTTGCTATGGATCAGCAAGGACTTCTGAGTCCCAACAGTTTTCATAGAAAAACATTACACATACCTCTTTGATTACACTGGAGGAAGAAACTACAGTAAGTTTATATGCAAAAGCATTTAGACAGAAACTCTAGGTTACTTCAATGACCATATTCCCACATGTCCACGTTTTGAATTCTTCTAGGAAGCTCCCGTTCTCTGTCCCACCTCCCTCACAGGTATATCTGGTGGGAACATGGGAAAGGGCCTTCTCAGTGGCTGCTCCCATGCTCAGGAACTGCCTTCCTAGAAGAGGGCAGTTTTCCTATTGATGGCTTACATTTCTAAAAGATTTCTGGTGTTTTGGGGGGTTTTTTTGTGATTTTTTTTATAGTTCATTAACATTTTTAACTTCTGTATGTTGTGAATTTGCAGCTGTACTCATTTCAACTGTTGTAATATACCTTGAGTCCCAAACTGGAAACAG
The DNA here is from genome assembly GCA_030412105.1 of Cyclura pinguis. NCBI lineage: Eukaryota > Metazoa > Chordata > Lepidosauria > Squamata > Iguanidae > Cyclura > Cyclura pinguis. Next base: position 5,834,465 of record CM059608.1, read on the forward strand.
CATGGGATATCAATAAATATACTACTACAGGGGGCCCTCGGTATCTGCTGGGATTTGGTTCCAGGATCTCCCATGGATACCAGAATCCATGGATGCTCAAGCCTCATCACATACAGTGGCGCAATAAAATGGTGTCACTTATATAAAATGGTGAACAACACAAAGATTTGCTTTTTGGATTTTTTTCTGAATATTTTTTGTGCTGTGGTTGGTTGAATGCATGGATATAGAATCAGAGAACCAACTGCACTATTACTAATTATTCTGATATTGGCCATTTACTTGTCAATATCTAAGGAGCACATCTTCTCCATCAATTTTGCATCTGTCTTCCTCAATCACTATTTTGTGCTTCATTCCAGTCTGCAGACCCCTGGACTGTACCGAAAAATAACATAAATCCCTCAAGCCTAAAGTCTCCCTGCCTTGAGTACAAATATCGTACTAATGTGGACTTTTAGGAGCAGCCAAAAGAACCCCATCAGAATTTAAATTCTCCTGATTGGACACCCAGCATCAGGTTGAGCTAACCAGTAGAGAATTGTATCAGCAACTTTTAATATTTACTATGAAAATACTACCATTAAACTGAACCAAGATCAGTTGTCTCCAAACGTTAACATGCTTTCTTGTATCAACCTTTAAAAAACTGCACATTTACTTTACACAAATAGAAAACACTACTTTTCATTCTAATGAATTCAAAATCCAGCAACACATAAAAGCTGTGGAACGAATCTTATGTTGTGAAATGTTTTCACGCAACTGTGTGCCACTTTAGTTACACGTGCTGTTTAGGTTCATTTTATGAAAATTTACTAATAAATGAATGGACCATTCTTAATCATGTTAAGAAAATAACCCAAAGCAACATTTCCATTGTTATTTAAAAAAAAAATAACCACAAGACACGCTTACAAAGCCCACACAGGGTTAAGAAATCTTAATTCCAGACTAGCACATACCCCATTGTTTGCATATATAGCTTAGCACAAATATACAGCTTACTCTCAAAATCACTCTGCTTAGCTATAGTTTTCCAAATCAATTTGCGCAGGTGCCAGTCAGATTCATTTGTGTGACTCATCCCTTCAAGTCATTTCTGACATATTGCGACTCTAAAGCAACCCATCACAGGGTTTTCTAGGAAAGGTTTGTTCAGAGAGGGTTTGCCCTTGCCTTCCTCTGCGGCTAACTTGCTCAAGGCCACCGAGCGGGTACCCTGACATTTCAAAAACACACACACACACTTTTTCATTACACACAAAATCCAGACACCTGGCCCACCCACCTCCATTAAATCTAGAGCACCGGCATCCCTCGGATTTACTGCACCCAAACAGACTACATAAACTTCCTTGCCACAAACCCGATCAAGCTAACTCTGCTTTGGTGAGGATGGGATGAACTGGAAGGTATCCCGGCTACATTAAGAAACAACAGTCAGTGTTTTAGTTTGCCGGGGCAACCCGAGCTCCTAAGGGCAGTGGGCTGGCATTTTAGGGAGGGGCTGAAACAGATAATTACCGAAAGCCTTAGAGTTCATCAAGGTGTGTTGTTGTGTGTATGTGTATGTGTTGTGCACATATGTCATTTCTCCCTTTACAGCAGGTACGTGAGAGAGGATAGCGTAACAGGGTTATATGTCAGTTTTTCTTCATTCACACCAACAAAGTAAACAACTCCTTTCCAAATGTTCTGGAGTGGAGACCTTTTCGTTTTTCTCGAGAAGAAAATGTTTGCGAAGTCTATTTGCAAATTTCCTCTGTCGTCTGTTTGTTTGCTTGTTTGTTTGGGGCGAGGGAGGTTTCTGTCAACTTGCTGTCATGGTCAACCTCCAATTCAAATAATCCCACATGGTAACTCACCACTATGCGGAGCGCCAAAGGCCTTTTGTCAGCTCCAGCATTACAGCGCACCAAGGATTACAGCCAGAACAACTTCACAGCAGATGCCTGTACCTCTCCTCAAGCCTTTAGGCAACCATTTCCCCAGTTAGAACCCTTCAGCAAGACGCCTCACGGAGACATCTGGCTCTGTGAAGACCACAAAGTTAGTCAAAGCCAGATGTCTGGCTCTGAGGCATCCTGCCTCAGAGTCAGGCACTCTGAGTGAGGTGGTCTTGGAGATTGCCTGCGCTGCTTGTGAGAATAAATGTGGCCACCCTTCCGGGGGGATGTAGATAGGCCGCTGCTCTTCACGCTCTCAGGTGGGCAGTTTGCTCCACCCAATGGGAAGCCACACTTCAGTCTCGGTCTTAGGGGCACAGGACAGGATGCCATCTGGGAACCCCATGGATTGTTCTGTGCTGGGCTGGCAGCCTGCTGAGGCTTCCCAGTTGATAGCAGAAGCTAACAACAGCATTTGCTTTCTAGTCAGGTTCACAGCAAGCTAGAACCTGGTTCATAGCAAGCTAGAACATGGTTCATAGCAAGCTTAGAGCAACCAAGTCTGAATTTACCAAGAGTCCAGGGAGAAAGTATCCAAGGGCAGAATCTACAGTCCAGGCAAAGATCCAAGGCCTGAAGAATACAAACAAGCATGGAAGAGCCAGCAAGGCTGTCACCACCAATGGAACCAGTAGGCTCCAGCAGCTTTCTGTCTTCTTGGCCTCTGGTTATATAGTCTCAGCATCCTACCCAGCTGCGACCTAATTAACAAGCTCTTTCTATATAAACACTGCCAGAAGCCCAGGCTCTCCCTTTTCCACCCGCACTGGCCGCTGTAAGTGCTGTCCCTCTCATGTCTCTAAGTGTGGCCGTCGGGAAGAGTCCTGTCTGGGTCCTGGAGCAGAGAAATCATCTTGAATTCCATGATGAAAGAAAAGTAGGATACAAATGTATAAGGATACCAAATTAGCAATCACAGAGAAGCAAGAGTGTTTCAGCCCTTTAAAAGAACATGGTGCTTTCAACTTTTCCCCCCAACATTATCAGGGGGTTGGTGTCACCGTAATTGGGCACCTGAAACATTTTTTACTATTGAAAGTTGCACTAACGCAGGGGTGAGCAACTGGGTTGGGGGGATACTGCTGAACAGGGGACCTTGGAGTCGGCATCCTTCACCCTCCATAAATTCTTACAATTTTTTGCCCTCAAGTGGCTGCCAATGGGACCTCAAGGGACAGTATCTTCATAGCTTGGACCCATCCTGGGCTGTTTTAGGCCCTGGGGAAGTCATGTTTATAAGACAAAGTGTCTTACCTAAAATCAAGTGTCTTGTCCTTTTCAACAGTGTCCTGTTGAAAAGACATCTGGGATCAATTCTTCATGAGCCATGGGAGCTACAACCATGGATTGTCCTCATGTTGCATTTTCCCTGTCTCAAATATTCTGGAATCAAGGTCATATACTGCAACACTCAGCAACGAACTATGGGTCATACGAAATTGTGTTTCTAAAATGCCAGGTACTTTGGGCACTTCATGGAATAAATGCTAATACAACTCCCTCCACACACACCCAACTAATGAGGCAGCTGTCAAAACTGATGGAACTTGTGATCCAAAATGTCTTGGGATACTAGGTTGCCTATCCCAGCATATAAATATCGCTGAATGCTGCAGAATTTACTTATGAGATCTGGTTTCGACTGGGAACCTCAGAAATGTGTCCATGCATGTCTGTCATCTATGTTTGATATGTCTGCTTGTGCTTTTGCATTTGTACAAGGCTCTTCTGCAACAAAGACACTTGCCTCGTGATGTGCTGCATGGCTCATAGTCTCAGATTCATCTTGAGGTCATTCCCTCTGGCTTGAGAGCCAGCTAAGGTGATCACCCTCCAGCAGTGAGGCAAATGCACCCTGCATATATATTCAGAAGCACTGAAGTTTAATTCACACAGACAGTGGATGAGGTGATCCATGTTCCTACAACTGCATCACTTCAGTAGCTGAATGAATGACTGCACTATCGCTTCACATGAAGTAGTAGTAAAATGAAGACTCTCTGCTAACCCCTAAGAAAAAGGAGTTTAGCTTAAACCAGGTCAGGCTATTATTTGTCCATCTAGCCCAGCATGGTCTACTTTTTGACTAGGACAATAACACATAAAGGAATCCAGCAGAACCTTTGATAATAACTGGGAAGAAGAAATTTCTAGCAAAAGTTTTCAGCAGCACAGCACACTTCTATCTGACAAAGTGTACAGAGTCCAAAAAAAGATAACGCTAGAAATTTCTTCTTCCCAGTTATTATCAAAGGTTCTGCTGGATTCCTTTATGTATTTTCCTGACAATCTAGACCAACATGGCTATCTCTTTGACTGTAAGAATCATCCTACAGAACCACAGAAAGGTTTTTCACATTATGCCTGCTGATTCTTTTCAACGGAGGTAGCATGGATTTGGAAAGCCTGCTTGGTGTAGCAGTTTGAGCTTTGGACTATGACCCTGGAGACCAAAATTCAATTCCCGCTTGGCCATGGAAACCCACTGGGTTACCTTGGGTGCATCACACACTCTGGGCCCCAGAAATACCGCATGATGGGTTCACCCTAGGGCTGCCGTGAAATGACCTGAAGGCACACAATGACAACAAGCATGGATTCAATCTGGGCTCTGGTGTACGCAGAAGAGCTGTTCTTCCAGTAAGTAAAGGTCCCAGACCTTTTTTTCTCAGCCAGGGACTCCCATCTACCATCTCAGGTTTTACTACCTTATCTGTGTTTAGTTATAGCTGTCACTACATCCAGTCTACACCTGCCTCTCTGGCTCTTTCCACCCTACACCGTTATAGTGCTACCATTCCACTTTCAACATCCTACGGAATTCTGGGGCTTGCAGTTTACTGAGGCCCAAGAGCTCCCTGGCCGAGAATTCTCAATGCCCCTCCCTAAACTGCAAATCCCAAGATGCCACAGGAGGTTGAAAGTGGAATAATAGCACTATAGCAGCATAATGCAGAAATGGCCTCTGTTCCTGTCCTCTTAATGCTGCTTTTCCCAAATCATAGAAAGTCCTCATACATACGTACTCACTAGGGATGTAATTCTTCACTAACTGCTTCTCGAAATTAGCAATGATTAATTTTGGCAGTCTTCTTGCTGAAAAAGAAGTCTTTGAAAACTGCACAGAAAACAGCATTTCCTGTGCAGGAATATTATTTTATGCACCCAAAAAAAAAAAAATGCTGCTTCCTGCACAGAAAATGCTGTAGTTGCGGGGGGGGGGGCAGTATTATTACGCACAAAATTCACATCTTGGGTTGGTTTGCACAGAAAATGTTTTCTGTGCAAAAATAATGAGTGTTTATTTAGAGCAGAATGAAGCCTGAACACAAAGAATCCATCAAACCGGTCATCAGGGTTTCTTGACATACACCATACGTCATTTTTTTCGACAATTTTCAAGTATTTTTTTAAATATTCTGTACATCTCTAATGCACATACACATGCGTACATTCACACAAACAGTGTACCAAGGAATTAGACTTCAAATGAATTCATCCATGGTGTTTGAAAAGAACACACACACACACACACACACACACACACACAGCCCAACAGTACAGTTCAGAGCAAGTACTGACAAGTGACACCAACCTCAGAACACATTTTGCAAGCAGTGAGAAACCCCTGAAACAAACAAACAAAAAGGCCAAAGGCTGAAGTCATCATGGGAATAATTAGCGTTAGAGTCATACCAGTCCTATTTTGCTTGTAAATTCAGCTCCCAATTCAGCTCCCAGACAGACATAAAGACAGAGCTTGAAAACACCCTGCCCCGTTTCATCCCTGGATTAAGGCAATTGTTCCCGGAGTGCAGCCCAATACGTGCATGAGGGCTGGATGGCTACCAAACAGCAGCACCCCTTGTACGGAGAGGGAAGGGAACTTTTCTGGAAGGAACTCAAGAGGATATAAGAATGCACACTGCTTCCCCTTCCTGCATAAAAACAAGAACAAAACACCCACTAGGGTATGATTTCATGATTAATGTTTCCAATACAGGCAGAAATACAGACCTAAAAGAAAGTTATTTGAATGTACAGGAATGCAAGAGATGGATTAACATACTTTTGATCTACAAAAACAGTTTCCAAAGCCAAACCATAACAGACACACATATGCGCAAAACCAGTGCATACAGTTTTAAACTTCCTTTCCAACAATTTTAATGTTTCACATGCAATCCAAAGGAGAAGGCTGATCTCTTGATCCACTGGGAACATCCTTTCTGCATCTCGCTGTCCTACAGACATTGGCTCAATGCATTTTATACTAGGTAGACTGTGAAATCAGTACTTATTAAAACAAGAGAAGACAGCATGTACGTTTCAGGTGGCATGCTTTGCCAAGTGGATCGTTTAAAAAATAACAAAAAGTGAACAAAATGTTCCAAAGGATAACCCATTAACCGATGGCATGGAGAACACTGAATCCTCGTTGCTTTAATGCATCCAGACACTGAGTCTTAAAGGCATCTCTCGGTGAGGCGGTACTCTATTACAACAAACCCACCATAACCTTTGGGTCCTTACAAACTAGCCTGCACTTTCTATTCTGGAAGTGCAGGACCAAAGCCTCATTTCCACCAGATATTTTAGAGTTGTAACTGGGATAAGCTAGCCTCAACCACCATCTGTGAAATGGGAATACTTACAGACCTCTGTCCATAGGGCTTCTGCAATAGTCACACCTTGTTTGCTGTGATAGAGTAAGGGGGATACAACAGCTGGTTTAGGACTGCGTACTGGCTGTTGCATATTGACAAATCTCCTTTATATTTGCCTCCTTTGAATGGAGCACTGCTACCACTGCCCTGTGAAGCTCAGTTTCCTTTCCAGCTCTGGCCTACAACGGCCCAGCACAAAATAATCACAGTAATCAGTAATCCCCCCTCCTTTTCACTGTATATAAACTTTTTTAAAAAAAAACCCGGCTAGCTATTATTTCTATTACTTTGCCTGTACTTCTTCCTAGCTTTGCTTACTTTGTGGGAGGAAAAGGAGATAAAAGGATATCGAAAGGCTCCAACCTTAATAGTTAGAAAGCTCATCTGGACCCATTTCTTAGCTTCTCAAATTTCAAACAGCCCTTGGCAACACACTTCCAAGGACATTTTTTTAAAGTCATAAGGACTAGGGGCTTGCTCGTTTTAAATAAAATTAAATTAAATAGATAAAATACAATCTGGAAGGCGCGCAGTGCTATAGTCGGTGGAAATTTCAAGCTCCTCTGGGGAAATGGCCGGTCTGAGTATTTCTGTTAGTAGTTCGAAATGATTTTCATTTTTAAGACTTCATCTATTGATAGCTTTTCTCATTGCTTTACTTGGAAAGATATCGAATTGAGCAGTAAGAGATCTAGTTTGTGCAGTACGGTGGGCTGAGGGGAGACTACAGTCTCAGACATACAGACTGGTGCGAAAGAGAGATTACGGCTGAATCAAAAAGAAGACGGTGGAACAAGGTGCTGTGTGCCTGTGCTCGCATCCACGAATATTCTCAGGTTGGAAGGTTGTGCTTTCAGTGAGTGGAGAGGAAGGTACCCAACCTCCCTGCGTATTTTCCCATTTTTCATTGCGAACTGTGTGAGGCTATTGTCCCAACAATCCCGTGATGTTCCAAAAGCTGTTTTTAGAAGGACTCCCTCTGCTACATGAAGTAACTCCAGCCAACTGGTACAATGAATGCAGATTTCACTGTGACCATGATTAGAACTGGATACGTGACAACAGTTGTGTGATTTTATTTGCCGGTTCCTTTGGCTTCACCCTAAATGGGTGGTAGTGGCACACTTATCAAGCAGGGGACTTGGAGCCAAATCAAAAATGGGGGGGGGGGGGGCAAAAAGCAAAAGGAGACAGAAGTTAGATAACAGGATACTGACTGCTTGTGAAACTGCACAGTGATATGCATAATCTGTGCATCTCTACTCATGTGCACTTGAAGAAATGCATAAGCAGCATGCAAGAGAAACATCAGCGCAGAATGTCAGCCGGCAGGTAAGGCTTTGAAACCTCATTCAAGCTAAACCACATTTCTTTATCTGCGCCAATTAACTGTGCTTATATGACATACTTAAAATTTTAACAGCTTGCAGGTAATGTTATGGGGGACACTCACATACCTCCCCAAGGACTGAAACGAAATCAGATGGGCCACAGTCTGGAAGAAAGATCCCTCCAGAGATAACCCCAAACTCACATTCTAGATCAGTGAGATTTATACCCACCATCCCCATTCCTTCCCCCCATAAGAAAGGTTGGCTCAGGATTCCTAGCTGGTGCTTAAAAATCGTGCAAGCTTCTGCAGCTGAAAAACAGAGGAAGGAAAAAAAATGCACTGTTTTGTTGTTAGTGAAACAACCCCAGAACCAGAAAGCGATCCTCACTCTGGTGGCCGAGAGAGAGAGGAGTCCAAAGCAGTGCAGCTTCTTTCATATTCTTTCTGCACGGATGCTTTGAAGGTCTGGACAGACCACATGACACAGTTGTTTATGAGTCTGGAGTGGAGTCACATGATACGCGGCCGCCACCCCCCCTCCTCCCCCCTCCCTACTACACAAGGATTTAGAGCTTTGCCAAGACAAACAGCAGTGACCTCTTTATAAGGAGACTGGCGAGGAAATCTAGGGGCGATGGCACTGTCTCAACACACACCCATAATGAGGCACTGTGGGGCAGCTCCACGGCAATCCAAGCATCCTTAGCGGAAAAAAGGAACGAAGGACTCCTCCGCCCGCGCTTCTTATTCGCTCTCCCGTAAATGTGCATCCTATCGGCATCACACAGCAGAATTTATTCCCAAAGCAGGAGGAAGGAGAAGGCACGCACACAAAAGGTGCTAGCTCTGTTAAGGAGTTGCAGCATCCTGAATCGAAGCATCCCCAAGCACTTTTGCACAAGTCTAGCTTTTAAAAGTTGGAAGATATGCCTTGCCCTTGTCCATGTAATGTGCATTCTTGCACGTCGGATTCATGCATATATAGGTCTGTTATTTTGAAAAATCAGAGAGTTACAAATTAAACAGACAAATATAAACATTACCGTAAGAAGTACACAATATGTAACTATTAAATTCAATCATATACTATAAGCTATCTCGATCACATATTCAATAAGATATAAATGAAAGAAAAAGAACTATGATTTAATGACAAGATACTGTACATGCTGGAACAAGCTTTGTAAAGTTGCCGATGATGTTAGAGGACCTGTAATATAAGATATACACTAATTATTTGCTCTGATAAAGAAACATGGAAGAACTATTGTACAAATGAGAAACTATAGTAAGAGTAACTGAATATTACATGATGTTTTTTCTTTTTGATAAAATTTAATAAAAATCATACAAAACACACACACACATACACACACACACACACACACATATATACATACACACACACACACACACACACACACATATAGGTCTGTTATAATATAGTCAGCCCTCTGCATCTGCTAGGGTTAAGAGTGCAAGAAAACCCATCCCATGCAAAAGTAAACAAGTAAATTGTACACAGTCATCCCTCCACATTTGCAGGTTTGACTTTCATGAATTTGATTATCTGTGAGTTTCTCCAATGTCTGCCCCCCACCTCAGGCACTTCTTCTCCGTGGGAACCTTCCCTCTCAGTGGGCCATGCAGCCCTTTAAAAACCCGCCTGATCGGACCCACTGAGAGGGAAGGTTCCCACGGAAAAGAAGTGCCTGAGGTGGGGGGGCAGGCGTTGGAGAAACTCACAAATCAAATTCATGAAAGTCAAACCTGCAAATGTGGAAGGGTGACTGTATACCCATCAATGCATACACACATTTAAAAAAAAAAGAAAGAAAGAAATTGGTACCAAAACAAGGAATATTCCATCAACTGTTGATGTAGAAACAGGTGCCAAACTGCACAATTCAGACATAAACACACAGGCACACAAACACTTTTAAAATGAATTTAACCATCTTATTGACATCGTAAGTCTTTTTGGCACCACTGTTTAAATTTGCTTTAATGTCAAAGCTATAGTGTAGACGGTTGAGAAAAAAGATTTTATTAGGAGCAGTAAGCTTTTGTGTTGGATTATATTTGCTGGAATGTATTATATTGTATTTGTTATAACTGCAATGGTTGTTGGCTTGACACAAATATAATCTGACTTGCCTTGAAGAGGGATTTCAAACCATCTTCTCTACTGCTGAACGAGGTTTGCCTTGCACCACCTTGGTGAAAAACAACTCGCCGTGAGCCCTAGCTAGCAAGAGGAAACAGGAATGAGGGGACTTGGCACCTAGCGACTTCTGGAGGGGCTCACAACCCTGCTTTACAAAGCAGATTTTGTATTTTAAGACAGGGCGCGAAGAGCACAACAGAGCTAAAAATCCAGTTCCAAATCTGAACCTCATGCTTACCATAAACTCTGTCGTTGTTGTTGTGTGCCTTCAAGTTGTTTCCAACATAGGGCGACCCTAAGGTGAACCTATCACAGAGTTCTCTGGGGCTGGGAACGTATGAAGCGTCCAAAGTCACCCAGTGGCGCCGCCATGCAGGAAATCGACCCCTGGTCTCCAGGCGGTAGCGCAACGTGCAAACCACTACATCATGCTGGCTCTCAAGCTCGCTCAGGGGGTCCCTTAAAGCAGGGGTGTCAAACTCAATTTCATCTTGGGCCACATCAACATTATGTTTGCGCCTAATTGCCGGTTGTATCTGTAAGACTAAATGTATCTACTCTTTTATCATATTAAATAACTGCCTCTGCATTCGATTACTACTGGTTTTAGTAATAAACTGTGGCACTTTCTGCTCCCCAGACCCTCTCCGTGCCTCTTTCTGCTCCCCCGTCTCCCGTGCCTCTTCCTGCCCCCCTGCCCCTCTCTGTACCTGGTGAGCCCGATCCCCACATCGCGGGCCCCCTGTATTCTGAAAAGGGGCCCAGCAGCCAGCACTCGCAATCTACTCCTACTTCTGACTGCTCCTCTGCCCAACTCTTGCAAGCCACACAGAGCGTTGCCATGGTGACCCGTGGTAATGCTCTGATGGTGAGACTTGGATAGAGGAGCAGTCGGAAGTAGAAGCAGATCGCACACGCTGGCTGCTGGGCCCCTTTTCAGAATACCAGCGGCTGAGGGGCCCACAAAGTGGGGATCAGGATCAACAAGTGGGGGGGGAGCGCCGCAGCCGCAGGAGAGTTGCGAGGGCCACATGCAATGGCCCGGTGGGCCGGATCTGGCCCGCAGGCCTTGTGTTTGACACATGTGCCTTCAAGGAAGCCGCTTGCTCCGAGCCTCAGTCTCCCCCTCATTTGCAACAGGAGGGATAACAACAACTTACCTTACAAGGCTGTTGTAAAGATTCAGCTAGGAAGAAGTTTGGAAACAATATACGGAACTGTTACCATCACCAGCGACACAAATATTGGTATGAATAATACCCCAATCAACATTACTCCTGGTATAATCTTTCCACCTCTTCAGAAACAACATGAAGATTCTCGGTTTTTTTAAGAACTGATCCACAGACCCCATCTGCTTTGTTTCAAATCTTATGCAAGGGAAATCCTATTGGAAACTGTCCAAAAGGGCACACAGGCTCCATGTTAGTTTGCTGTTGCTTTTATTTATTTTAAAACCCCCAGGAATGCCAGCCACTCAAAAAATGAATGTTATATAGAAAGGAAATCCCTGCAGATTTTTTTTTTATGGCTTCATAATCCATTCAGCACAAAAATGGAGTCAGATTCCAAAAAAGGGTTATTTTCCAGCCAACATTTGTTTCATATTCATAAAAATTCTCAATGACAAGGAACAGAACATAGCGGCAAAGCCCATAAACAACCTTGAACTGCCTGGAACACACAGAAATACTGCAGTCATTTCTCTCCCTCCTGCTATTGTTGCATGTGGTTATCAGACAGCCCCCCCCCCCCGCAAATCCACCGGATTTTCTTGCCTCGTTTACTGTCAACATTGTTCTTCAAAAGTCTAGACAGAACAAAAAGTTCCATTAGCCTGCTTCTGCCACGCACATACGTCCCTACTGTAATATTTTGTGAAAGCCAAAGCTTTGAAAGGTGGGGCGGGAAGAGACCAGAAACAAAATATGCAGCAAACTACAACTTTTAAAATGCTAGGTGGGACAGGAGCATTGATTTTAAAAGCAGCTTGCCAGCTTTTTTTTTTTTTGCATGAGGCAAGGTGCTCAACTTTTGCCACTGCTGTAACCAAAATTATTCATTAATTAACACGGAGCGTTTGCAATAACTTATTTAAAGTGCTCACAGAGCCTTACAATAACTTCTGACTGGCCCATAACACACAGGTGCATCCAGGTTCATCCCTTCCACACTGCAGCTAGGGAAAAATTTTCTGCTAGCCCATGGCAAATGCTAGCCCCTCATTCTCTTCATCAAGAGCTCTAGGCTTGAGAGGATGAGAGGGAAAAAAAGAGAGGGTGTTTCTTACGAAGTTCCACCACGATTACATTTTTTAAAATTTAAATTTTTATTTAAAAAAAAACAACAATTGGAAGTGAGTGAACCCAAAGAAGACAGAGAAGCATAATACTCAGCATTCCAATATAATTTGGGTTGCCAGATACTTTTTGATGGCGGAAGGAAAACCAGTTAAGAGCTACGGGTACCCAGATATAACAGCAAAGGCACAAGAAAGTAAGACAGTTGGGAACAAAGCTACTTAATTTAGCCACAACACATCTTTCAGCACAGGACGTGAGGGAATAAGCAACTCAAATAACCACACACAAGGGCTGGTTGGACATGATGGGAATTGCAGTCCCTTCAACACAGCTCCTTTGCTACAACAGCTTCATGGGCTACCGATCTGTCTCTGGACACAACTTAAAGGTCATTTCTGCACTATATCGTTATAGTGTTATTATTCCACTTTCAACACCCTATGGAATCCTGGAGTTTGCAGTTTAGGGAGGGACATTTGGAATCCTCAGCCAAGGAGCTCTTTGGCCCTAGTAAACTACAGACCCCAGAATTCCACAGGATGTTGAAAGTGGAATAATTGCACAATAACAGTGTAGTGCGGAAATGACCTTAGTCACAGAGTCACAGAATTGGAAGAGGCCTCATGGGCCTTCGAGTCCAATCCCCTGCATTTTTCCCAGCCCATGTGTAGCCAGTAGCCTTCAGTCTAAGTGCTTCATCATATGTCTGGCTCTGGACCAAACCAACACAATTCATTTCTAACAGGAAAAAAAAAAGCTTTTCAGAAACACGAAGAAACACTGATCTTCTAAAATACAACCATGCTATCACGCAGCTTGATTTGGTAAAATTAATCACCGTATGTATGATAGCAATCAGAAAACAGGATGATTTTCTCATAGGCTGTCTGAACAGACCACAGGAAATGTTAGGTATTAATGTGCTACAGTGCAGAAGAGAGATCTCGCCCAATAATTCGTGGCAAATTGATTGACCCTAATCAAAGTCCAGCCGTACTCAAATTTGAGTTTGATGATGATGGTCATTTTTATCCTGACAGAACTAATACATCTGCCTACGCCTTTTGTGAAACTGGAATCTTGCTGTTTAAGCTGCAAGGACACAATCGGGGGACCCAGAAAGCCGAAACACATGTTGGCTTTGGTTAAAAAGCCACTGACCACCCCGTAAGGAAGCAAAATCAATTTGCTGATTTCTGTTGTAAATAAACACACAACTGCAGTGCATAGCACTTTTGAGGAGCTTGCTTATTTTGACGGTTACACTTACTGCAAGCAAAAGGTATTCGTGCACGGGGAGAATCAACCCATTCTAGGCTAAAGGGTCAAGCAAAAAGACTGGCAATGAAGAGAGTACAATCTTAAACGACAATTTCAAGAAAGAAAATGAGAGAAAGAAACAACTCCACATCCACAATTGCTCGTACTGGAGCAATTTCATTTTACATGCAAGATTCCAGCCCACATGTTCCAGGCAACCTTGTCACAAATAATTTATGTCCACTACTCCTCTGTCATTGTGAATACCGTCTGGAAAGACGAAACCTTACACAAGTCATCGTGAAAGCTTAGAACACACAAGCCACCCAAACATTTAACACAATAATATCCTGCTCGCGTGGTGCCAATTGCAAATTCAAAATTTTATAGGGGAAAAGCACGGAAACCTAAAAATGGATTGGGATTCGGGGGCGGGGGGAGGCAGAGAGGAAAACTGGAAGTCACAGGATGCTTTGTCTTCCTCCTGGCTCGCCCGCAGCCCAAAATGATTCCATGTGCATTTTCAGTAGCCATGCTGGTTTCAGTGCCTTTTTAAAAATAACCAAAGTAAGCTTCTCGTCTGTTTTCAATAACGCCTCTTGTTAGTATAAAGTGGGAGGTAAGCGTATAGATAAAGAGATGCCACGGAGAACAAACAGCCAGAAACAAAAGCCTTCCAGCAACTCCGCTCCTCCTCACCCCTTCCAAAATAAACCGTATGCCTTTGCCGTCAGCCTGCTGGTTTCTCTGCTGCTAAGAGATTATTTATCAATGAGAACACAGCCATTTACAAACGCATCCACACAGACCAGAATTGGGAAGAGATATTACGGGCTACAACGCGCAACACGCATTTTGGAAACTGTTTCACAGCATTAACGGTTTTAAAATCTACATATTGGGGGAAGGGGACTTCTTGTCCTTTAAAGAAAAAAATTGGAAACCCAAGATGACATTTTTTTCTCCGAGGACGAATTCTCGTTCTGATTGACATTCTTCTGTTTACAAGAGCAATCTTTCACTCTAATCCCGGCTAGGAGGAGCAGAAGCTGCCCCAGCACCCTTACAGCCACTCAGCCACACGTGTGTGTGTGAGAGAGAGTGTGAGCGTGAGCGTGCACACATCATGTGTGTGCGCCCAGGCACGGTGTTTGCTTCAACCATTTGCAGGAGTCTCCCAGAAGCGAGCCAGCTTTGTTCGGGGGGGGGGGGGGCAGCCGTCAAGGTGGAATTTCCGACGGAACCAATTGGATGGCACGGAGGGCGGTTCCACATGATTGGCATGTTATTCGGAGTAGAAAGTAGTAAACAACCTCTTTCCTTGCTGGCTGGAAGCAGAGGTAAGCACTCAAGGGCGCCGCGCCTCCCCCTCCCCACCTCTCTCCTCGGAGTGGTGCGCCGCAAGACAAAGGAGGAGAAGCAAGAGCCATTTCAAGGTGGAGCGGAAGGCACAAGAAACCAGACAGAAAGGGGATGCAAGCCCTTCCAGACAGCTAATGCAAACCTTATTAAACTCCTGTCTGCCTGGCAAATTTACCTGCTTTCCAAAAGTTAACAAAATACTTTGTTCATTTCGGGCAGGGGTGCATTACTAACATCTTTTTTTTTCTTCCTGCACTACTACCTATTCTATTTTTGTGTGTGCCCCAAATCTTGGGCAGGAGGGCTCATCAGCACAATTCCTGTTCAAGTATAAGTGCTCCTATATTAGCACTTCTCTTTCAATCCATTTCACACATTACTTGTCCCCTCCAAAGCAAGAGACAGAGAGATGGGGGGAAAAAAAAACACTTTTCGCATAATCACTTTAGGCATAAAACGATTAGGGAGAAAGCACACATATATGCATGTACGCATACGAACAGATACACACTTATTTCATCTTATTATTCATAAAATAAGATGTCCTATAATCATCACATTTACTGAATCAGAAATGGCCTTTGCAATAAAATCATTTTCAATCACTGCTCCCGATTTATGCATTTCCTCTACTGGGGGATGGAGGGAGGAAGATTACTGAATGGGAGTCTAGGAAATTTTCTTAGGAGAAGAGGACAAACATACACATTTGCTTTAAACAGAATCAATCTAGACGCCCCATCTATTTAGCTCTGCACAATCTATATCAGGTATGCTGCCTGAGGGATTCTAGGAGCAATGCAATGCAATATTGTTTGTTGTGATCACAGACTAAGAAATTAAAAAGGCAAAAATTAATCCATTTATAAAATTACAAACTTAATAAAACAGCTGGGTCTTTACTTTTTCCATTCCTAATCTCTTGAAACAAAAAAAAAAATCTGCCCACTCTTTCAGAAATGAAGATGAATCTTCAGACTCCAATGCAGTCACTTGCAATTTGACAAAAACAATAGAAGATCACACAGGAGACATCTGTCTCACACCAGTCATTTTGGGGAACGGAGAGATAAAAAGAAAAGATTCTAATCCTCTCCCATACTAGCTTCATTAAATAAAGCATATCATTTTTGATCATATTCTGAAAACACATAGGCTTACAGATTCTTCCCCGTGCCACCAAAGGAATCATGTTCTGTATCCTCAAGAGACACTATTTTTTGAAACCATAAAGCTGGGTGTTCAAAAGCCATAGAAATTTCCACGGTACCTATAAGAAAGGTTGAACTAGCTGTCTTACCCAAATAGGATGCTGAGTTTTAAAGCTTTTCATATAGCTGATCCTCCACGATTTGAAGTGTCATTCCACATCTTAATGTATAATTCAAAAAAAAGATTCATTTAGCAAGCAATAAAGGTACTGCATATTTAAAAAAAATCCTTACAGGAGATGCATTTAAAAAGGAGGTTTGCTGGTGCCGAATGCAGATGCCAAGTTGTTCGCAGGGTTTACAGAGTATGTTTAAATCTCCACTCAGCCAGGGAAACCCACTGAGCAACCTTGGCCAAATCACACTCTCTCAGCCTTAGAAGAAGGCAATGCCAAACTCCCTCTAAATAAATCTTACCATGAAAAGACTGTGATAGGTCACCACGAGTCAGAAACAACTTGAAGGAACAACATACAATTTAAAACAACACACATACATACAATATACAATTTAAAAGAAAACATAATATTACAAGGAATATAAAAACAAGGCAGTTTACCGATGCCAAAGAGCTCTCAGGCTGAGAATTCTAAAGGCCCCTTCCGTAAACTGCAAACCCCAGGATCCCACAGGAGGTTGAAAGTGGAATAATAGCACTAGAACAGTGTAGTGCGGAAACGCCCTCAGAGTTGTAGTCCCACCCCGCACCCCCAAAAAAGCAAAGTTTTCAAAGCTCTGATTAAGATTCTCCTCATCTGTAGGCAGGCAATAACATCTTAGGTAAAAAAAAAAAAGGCTTGCAAGTCACTAAAATCAGGAACCACTGAAGTTGCCTTATGCCCATCTAATAAAGTACAGCTTTTCGGACTGGCAGTGGTTCTCCGGGTTCTCAAGAGTTCTGCCACAGCTTTGCCATCTTCCCATCAATCTTCTATAGTGACACCATCTTCTCACCTCCTAGCAACATTTTTCATGTGCACACAAGTCCAGGGAGCTTTATATTCTGAATCAGTGGGTTAAAAGTCTCTTTGCCTCACAGTGGACATGCACTTGCTTACTCCAAAACACCGTGCAGAGAAAAATAATTCTTTAAATCCCAAGTTATTCTTTTTTTCTAAGAGTAATATGCAAATTCACTGGAAACTCATGCGTGCTTCTCTCTCTGTGATCTGGAAAATGCTTATGAAATTACACTTGACACTCCCCACTTACTAATCTTGGAAGGATAACAGATTGGCCACTGCACAATGGCTCCATGCCTTTTATCATACTGCTCTGAGCGCTAAACCACAATCCACTTGAGAGCCTTTTCACTGCCATTATACATCCAAAATAAGAATCTATGACAACTCAGGGCGGTTTGTTAAAATATCCAGTGCAATGCAAAACACCCCTCCTCTTTCCAAGTTTGTTGCCATCACTGTCCTTTATCGACATGAGGCCTTTTCTGCTGAGAATCTTTAAACAGAACCAACGAGTAACTCAGCACATCTTTTTAAAACCATTGGACTATATTTAGCAACCACACCCCCAAATGTCTATAGGTGCACCTGACATGCTCTTCTTCCACTAGCCATAGGTTCTGTGGCATTGTGAAGGTGCGTTGAGGTTTTGATTTCTACAGGACTCTTTCTCACAGAAAGAAGACGTAACACGGATTATATGTTGGAGACAGAGTCCAGAACAGGGACGCTGGTGTACAGGGAAGACAACCAGCAAACATGACTCCACCTCCCTTGCACATCTGCGATTGTGCAAACCTGCAAAGGCTTGTCAGGGAACCATTTCAGGATACACAAAATTCAGCACTGGCTCTCTATTGTCTCTCCAAACATTTCCTCACGGCTGTGGAAATTAAGGGGCAATTGGTTATTGATGGACTTCGGGGAAGCCATTCAGGTCCCTAAAGCATAGTTGGAAGGGAGAAGATTAACACCACTGCTCAGTAGCGTCCGGTTCCTTCTATGTTGGGGTGGTGGGTCTGCTCTAGGTCTTACTTTGCATTCGAAAATAAGTATCTAAGATTCTGAACTCCGTCCCCCAAACAGAAGCATCCTTAATGAAGCTGGTTGCATGGGATCCCGGCCCCCTTCACGGGATTATTAGAAAAAAACCCACACCTACTAGAAGATTTGAGGTCTACTCTTTAAAAAGAGACACACGCATGCTGCCGATGAATATCAGTGACACAACATATTGTGAGTACCTCTAGTATGCTTTTCAATGTCTTCCTCCATCTGCAGTCACTACATATTTACACCATTTCCTGACACCGTCTACCTTACCTTACCTTGCAATGTCCGTGTTTTAAAATGTTTTAAAATGTGGTGGGCAGCTGTTTGAGGGTAGGGGGGCCACACTAGCCCTGACCCACCAAGATTCGGACAGGCTGCACACTCCTACTATACAATTCCACAAAAAAAAAATCCAATTTTTTGCCCCCTAACGCCCTCTAAGTGCTGTAGGGCATTTCTGCCATGTTTTTGGGCTCTCTGGGACATTTAAGGACCAGAAGATGCCTTTTTTAAAAAAGACACTTCTTGCTTTTTGACACCCGAGGGGCCTGCACACAGCCAACACGCCACACCGCTTGAAACCCTCTAAAACATTACTGTACCTTCCAAGCACATTCAGTTCTGTTTTATTCCCATTCTGACCATCGGTCTCAATAGAAGTTCATCTTACAACGCATGTAATAAACTATTATCTTGCTAGTCACTGCAGCAGACAAAAGGCAGGTCAACCAGAAACTTATCTGTTTGTAGATGAACTTCTCTGACAGAATTGATTGCTTGTTCGCACTTGAGAAATGTTTTCTTATTTACAACAGATAAAAGGGAGAATTACCTGCAATCCACTCAACAGCCATAAACTGGGTTTCTTTAAGAAAAATTAATATTTAACCAAAAAATCAACAGATCCATCTGTGTTAAAAGAATAAGGGCCGCTTAGCATAAAGTTCACATGAACTTCTTCAGTGTTAGGCTTTCTCTAGTTCAAAAGAGAGGACCATCTAGCCCATGGGACTGATGTGGTAAAACAAACGTCAAGATTTTGGTCCTCCCTTGCACAAAACTCTAGCTATAGGTTATAGCAAGTGTGGGAACCCAGCAATATTTGTCCCCATCTGCCTAAAAAGGCCAAAGTAGCAAGCTGGTGGCACACAAGAAGCGATGTCATGTTATTCGTTTAAAAAAATAATTATTAGAATAATTTATACTGATATAAATATGAAATATTATTTCAGCAATTACTTAAAAGAAACACTACTGTTTAATTCCATACCACAACCCGGTGAGGCAGGCCAGCCTAAGCAAGAACAATTCGCTCGAGGTCACTAAGTGAGTTTCATGGTGCAATGGGGACTAGCACGCGTGTGTCTTCCCAAGTTCCACTCCAACACGCTAACCATTACATAATGTTATGCAGCGTACACAGAACGCTGAAGTACACAGAGTGTTCTAACTGCTTGAAGTTTATACAGCGATTGCTTTCCCAAAACATCATCTTTAACTTTGCAACCTGAAAAACAAGGTAGCATTTTGAATTCTTTGATTCACTAAAAAGAATGGCTCTGAAAAGCAACCGACTGTCTGATAAACGAAGCAGCTCTTCGTCTACCTGAAACAAAGTGAACGCCAGTTGCCGAACACTGAAAAGAGAGAAATTCTCTAAAATCCTCTTAAAATGTTTTAGAGGTAGTGCTAATTGCATTTTCATCTTTCCATTCCTCCAAGGACCTCAAAGCAACGTTTATCCCTTCCTACCCATTTCATCACCCATCTTCCAATGAGAAAAACCGAGCAAATCCACGAAGTAATATTTGTGCCTGACCAGGATCTTTAAAAGTTTCTCCCATCAAAATTCATTACTCCAAACCTTTCAATCCGATTCGCTAAAAGGCCAAAGGGTGTCCTAAGAGCTGCAGATTTTCTGTACTTAAGAGAGGTCCAAACAAACCCCATCAAATCCTCTCTTCTGCTGCCTGCCTTCATTTTAGTCTCTGTGTGTGTTGTGAGTTTTATTTTGGGATTTTTATTTTATCTTCCTTCATAGCTGCCCTTCCTAGTCTCATTCTTCTGATTTCTTGACTACATTCTCCGCTTTGACTAATCACTGAGCCGAGGAACACAAAATCTTCGTCATCCAGTTTAAAGTTGTGTAAATCACCTGTGATCATTTCTGTTTTCTTACTATTCTTCTTTTGCATTTTCTTCCTAAACTTTCATCAATGGTTTTCAAAGTCTTGCTATTTTATGCTAGCAATACAGTGTTATTTGCTTATCTTAAAAGCATTAAGGTTTGTCAACAGAGCAGGCACTATTCACAGATAACAGGTACACATTTATTGCAACAGATCAAGTCAATATTATGGCTATAGTGCATGTTTGTATTGTATGTTTTATTTTCTTAAATGCAATTCACATCATTTTGTTTTAGTTTATCTTTATAGATGCAGTGATTATTACTTATTACTATTACTTATGTGTGTCATTTTATACCTGTGTTCTGGTTAAAAATAAAATATATAAAATCATTAATGTTTCTTCCCCTGATTCTGATCCCACTTTTCATGTGATACCTTCCTTGTATAAATTGGAAATACAGGACGCATTTTGCAGGAACAGAAAAAAACTGTTTTTGATGAAACCCAGCACGCCTATTTTGCTATCTAGTTACTTTCTAGCAATGGGAATCAGAGCCAAACAATAATGCAATTGTTGTCTAAGGATTTGGCACCCACTGAAACAGCGATTGTCTCTTTCCTTCCCTTCCACCCAACATAAAACAACTTGTTCTTTAAAAAAAATTTTCTTGCATTTTGAGGGAAAAACAAAATGTTTTCAGAAAGCTCAGTCCTTCCACCTCCCATTTAGTCTTCAAACTCTGTGGAAGAGGATTCAAATTTGGCTGCTTTTTTCTCCCAAAGACAACCCTGTACACCCCCACCCCATCTAAGGAAGAGCTCACCACAAAGGTATGCATTATGGCATGCTTGGCATTTCCTAGCCAAGACATTTTAGCTACTACACTGGAGTTCTTCCTATTTAAGTCTCATCTATGCTGCAAAACTCCCCCCCCCCCCAAAAAAAAGAAAATTAGATGGGACATATGTCCATTACAATCTAACTAAAAAGATTGCTAGGAAATTTTATGCACAAAACGTATAAGCATTAATTTCACAAACAAAGGAATCACTCATTTACATGACCGCAATCCCCGCCGCCACCGAAAAATTTTATCAGTCTGAAAGAGCAAAATGCTACCTCTCTCGCTAGATCTAAAGGGAGTGTTTAAGACGAACACCATTGATGTCACCTGTACCACCTTACTGCTCTAATTGCACGCTCTTTCATTTTATACTCGCACTATTTTGGCGTTCTTTTCTTTAAGTCAAATGGAAACGCCAGCCAAGACGATGAGGCTTCGCAAAGCTGAGCGACGGAAGAGAGATCTTTCCTTCTGGCTGCCAAAGAGACGCTCATGGTAAAATTAGATAAACAGGACACATCTGTAGGAATCCCAACCATGGCGAATTCCAAAGAAGCCAACCATTTCTATTTCCTTGATGAGGTATTTATGAGACAAAATCCCTCGCGTAGGAGTCCAGTATCTGCAACAGCTCATAAATAATCGAAACCATGATGTTTGTTTCTTCACACATGCTTAAAATCACTTTCCTCACATATGTGGGGCCAAGACTAATACCTCCAGACCTGCTTTGTGGATGGATAAGGTGCACATCACAACACACCAGCATGTTTGTCACATGCCTCGGTCAAACTCTGACATATGCTACGTTCAGACCTATCTGTCACATGAATTCAAGCTGGCAGGTTAACTACATTTGCTTCTTTCACTGAATGACATAGTCTACTCACGTAAAGTAAGCGTATGAACCATGCAGCCCTCCATAAGCTGTTGAATCGTAATGAATCAGTGTGCCTCACTCTTGGTTAAGCTGTCTGGGGCTGATGGGAATTGAAGTCCAACAACACTAGCAGGGCTGTGCAATTCTTGATGTCAGGGAAGGAGACCAAGTAAGCTGGGAACCTACTTATTTCTGATGCATCCCTTCTTTCAGGACATCTTTTAAACCTGTACATGATTATGATGATGATGATGATGATGATGATGATGATGATGATGATAGCAACAACAATATTTTCCAGCTTATCCAGCCTTCATGGGACATATATAGTCCAGGTTGTTGCTTTCTCCTCCTCCAGAGCAGATTTAACTAGTACGATACATGTCAAGCCATCCGCTACAGCAACCCAGTCTTCACTTGGGTTCATTCAAGGACCCTTGTTGTTTGTTTTGGCTACAATCAGTCCCCATGTTTATGAAAAACAGGTTATGTTTCTGGCACCAGGTTCCTTCTGCAGAACCTCAGCCTTTGAAACTGTGCCCTTTTTGGAAAATGTTTTTCTACCTTGAGGTACTCTGTCTTCTCTCTGGAGGGGCACACTAAAGCCACACGGGTTGGTCCTTGCCAGCAATGCTCTCCATGTTGTGATGTCTGGATTTTCAGCAATATCCCAATTAAGTGTGGGCTGATTAGGTGGAGGGGAGACCCCAATTTTAAGGAACACCCCTTGGTCAGAAGAAAGATGCAACACTGTAGGAGACCCATTAGAGACATCCCGATTTCTATTGTTTAGTTCTCCAGTTCCTCACTTCCGAGCTCTGACAGCCTGATATGAATAGTCCAAGTTCCAAGTTTTAAAAGTTCAAAAACTTTAGATGTTCTAGGGTTTAAAATCAGGAGGATTTAAAGAGAAGGAATGAAGCAGCTAGGCGGCCAACCAGCCAGCCTCTTGAGGCACCTTCTGCATTAGAAGTCAAGGTTAGAAGGTCACCCTTCTCAGCATAGAAACCGTGTCTAAGATGGTCCACAGTCCATTAAACCAGTCTTAAATCATCCATTGTTAAGACTGTTAGTGGATACAGTACTGACCATAATCCTACATGCCACAGCAAATATATAACACAAAGTGAATCCATTTCAAACTGGTACATATTGGCCTCCTTCTAAGGGCTGTTTTAAAATGAAATTATATTCTCTCATTATATCAGACAACCAAAATGAGTGTGCATGCATGCACATACATAACCCCCCAAAACACTTCTTTTGAATTTCTAACATCTTTATAAGTGCGATTCCTCTGTAACTCCAACTTAAGGGTTCAAGCTTTCAAAATACCTAGATCTCTTAATCAAAACCAGATGTTAAAAAAGGAAAGAAAGCAGGACCGAATGAGTGGGTGGAAAGACGAGGAAGATGGAAAAGCAGAGTTGATGCTGAAGTCACAACTGCATGGTCAGAAGTGTAAGAATGGGATAGTTTCAGGTTTGAATTCAGAATTGTCCTATAGTCTGCCAGAATGAAGAAACAAAAGCAAATCAAAGATGGTCCCTTATTTTTGAAAGTATAAAATCTGTTACTTGGTACAGCCTCCATCTTTAAGTGAGAAAAACAAGTTCCTTGATAGGTGGCAAACAGGAGGAAATACAAGCTAGATTGTGTTTATATACATTCACATCTATACCTGTATCTCTCCCCATCCCCACATATATATGGCGTACCTACTGTTTATGCTGAAAGAATCAGCATTTTGCGTGTAGGGAGCAGGAATCTGTTTTTAAAATCCAAGGTGTTTAACAATGCTGGTGATGTTCAATGGTCAGGGCAACTTCTACAGTTCTGTAATGCTGTAGGCTCCACCAAGGAAGACACTTCAAGGTGTTTCGAAAATCAGCGTGAGTAAATCAACCATGTATTTATTATGTGTCAAAGAAGTGGCACACCATGACAGGAGACAGCTCATTAGAAACGACAATGAGCTCATCCAGGTAAAAGGCAACGGGAAAAGAGGGAGACAAGTCAAAACCAACTTCTTGGCAGTTAATAAAGAGGAGGGAGGTTTGGCAAAAATTCATAACCGTGGGTCAACAGAAGGAAGGTTTTGCCCCAAACTCAATGGTATGTCCCCTGCCCATCAGGAGAACATCTTCATCTTCTTCCATACAGGTGGAATGGTTCCCCTTATTTTACTCCATGCAGGGGAACTAATTACTTATATAGAGAGGAAAGAAAAGTTCCACATTTGACCACAGGCCAAGAATCAACCAATCTCAGCTAAGTTTTGAAGAATAACTTGACTCCATCCCTGGAAAAAATGCTACACGCCTCTTCTCCCCACCTCCATCCTCACCCCTCTTTGCTAAGAGTCCCTGCAACATATATTCCTTCGAAATTCTGCTAGCAGATTTAAAAGATTTGACAAGCGTCCCACGGAGAAGGAAGGGATGGACTTCTAAGCATTATCTCCTCTAGCCTCAAACCATACAGAGTAGCATTTGAAGGAGGAAAGAAAGGGTAAATTCAGCTTCTTGAAGATCAATGCCACTGGTACATGCCGAAGAGATGTATAAAGTCACAGGATGTTCCAGAACAGCAAGAAGTAACAGGGACAACAACGTCCTGGGGTCAGGCAAGGAGAAGAAAATGTCAAAACTTCCTCCAGGAAAAAAAAACATCCTTATAGTCTAATAAAGGGGCCAGAGCACTGTGTTGGTGCCAGCTGAGCCATGGTACAGCTGAACCTTCCAACCAAGCCTTGAAACAGTGTTTTGGTTGATCAATGGGACTTGTCTTCTGTCCTCTCCTCTCAGCAATCCCTTTTAAAGACTTCTGTTATGAGTTCAACAAGCACCCAAAACGAAAACTGAAATTCTGTGCAAACTGAAATTCTAGGAATGAAAATGCAAATGCAGGACATGTATATGATACATATCATGAACAAAACCTACTGCCAAAGCTATGTAGGCTCATATGCCAATATACAGCGGGATGGTGGCAGTCACAGAACCAATCCATGCAGCCAAGGTAGTAAAATCTGCATTTTCAACTTAAATTGTTACCCCCCACCTTCATTCTTTCCCATTAGCAACCTTGAATACTGGACTTGACCTAGAGAGGCTTACAACCACAAAGAGGACACAGGCACACCACTTAGGAAAACCAGGAGCAGCAGAAAGTGCTTGAGAAGAAGGCAGAACGAAGGATAGACACTGAAATATATTACTTGCCATTCCCAATGAGAACTGAATATTTGTGAAGGATGAACTAAGTGCTCTACACAGATCTAAAACAAAACTTTTGTGTTTCACAGCAGCACGTTTGCATATGCAGGATGAAAGGAGATGCCTTTAACTTACTCAACCTTGTATGAGAGCCAACGTGTCATAATGCTTTTGAGTGTCGCATCAGGAGTCCAGGAGACAAGGGTTCATATCCCTGCTCAGTCAAGGAAACCTACTGCATGACCGTGGGCAAGTCACACTCTTTCAGCCTCAAACGGCAGACCTCCTTTGAACAAGCCTTCACAAGAAACACCGTGACAGGTTTGCTTTAGAGCCTCCTTAAGTCAGAAGCAACCTGAAGGCAAACAACCACCACTACAAAAACCACAACCTTGTATACTTCTCGAGGCCTCTAGATGGCGACTGACTGGAATTAAATATTTAAGATATATCTGGGGTGGAGAACCTGAGGATCTCCAGATGTTGCATGTTTGCTACTTCCATCAACTCTAGGCAGCAGTGAGGCTCAGTGGAAGCTGTAGTGCAACAATATGTATGGGGCATAGGTTCTTCAACCATGTGAAAGACCTCAGTCCAAGCTGCCACTGCCAATCACCATCACCACCACCACCACCACCACCTCTAAAAATATGACTCTTGTCAAAGAAATTCATAGAAAACACAACGCATTTTGATAATGTCTTCCTCAATAGCATTAAGCTGATGCTGGCCATGTATGAACACAAACATTAGCTTGGCAATGCTCAATTGCAAATCGTAATAATATCCTATGCAGATTTAAAAGTTTAAATTACAACATAACTTAAGCTTAGCGGTAGATGCAAGCACTACATATAATACCTATGTGTATATTATAATAAGCTATGTAATATTTTGTTCTATTTATCTTTGCCATAGGTCAAAGAAGCTATGTTCTAATGTGTTTGCATATGCATGCGTTCCGGGAAAGTGCTAATTCTCATGTCAAAATAAAATTCAGCCCAGGGTATTACTTGACTCTTTTCTTTTTCCTTCTCATATCTGGAATGCCACAAAGAAAGATCATTGGCCCTAACAGAAACTGGGATGCCATATTTCCCCACAGCATCAAGATCTCCAAGCAGCAGCTTCAAAATACCCTATTTCTCCAAAACCAGCTTGGCAGGCAAAGCAAGAGAACTCGGGCCCGTCTCTCTCCAAGAGAATGCAAAACATGTCTCAGCAGGGAAGTTAAGGCTGGCTTTTCTGATTGGCCGGCCGTGACATCACTTTATTATTAAGCCGTCTCGTATTTGCGTCTCAGATCCCGCCCACCTTTCCCGGAGCTCTGAGACCTCACACAGCTCGACCCAGGCAGTTCACAAGACAAAAGGAAGCAGTCCTTTCTTGTTTGGCTCGGCTGCATCCCTGCTAGAGCTTCCCTCGCCCCAATGCATTGAGAGCCTTAAAGCAGAAACAAGTAAAAGCAGTTGGAAGTTCAGCGCAGAGAACTGAAAAGGTAAATACACGAAACCACAAGACAGAAAAGGGAAAAGGGAAATAAATGAGAACTGTACACAACCCCTTAGGCAAAAATGCATATGCAAAAAGACTTCACAGTTGTGCAGATTTCTTTTTTTAAAAGAAGAAATATACACAGGCTAAACTTATACAAGAAGGCCCACATTCTTTCAACACATACATCATGATGAATAACCAAGAATAGCTGTGTTTTTGTCGGGGAAGCTGAAAATAGATTCATCATATGATCTTTCAGCTTTTTTTTTTTTTTAAAAAAAACTTTTCCCCTTAAAGACTTTCCCTTGTTGTTCTAAGATTGCCAGATGTTGTTTCTCTTTTCTGAGTGCCTCTAAGTCACATGCAAAGTTATGCATGAATATAGGATTTCCCTCCTCCCTTTAAGCCACTCGCTTTTTGGGGAGAGGACACCTTCTTCCATAAAAATCCGGAACAAGGAGGGGGTGAAATTCAAAAAATAGCAGCACTGTCTATCCTACATGTATAAAATCATGGATTCTGAAGTCGAAGCCTTCCTGCAAGATTACTTTCCAAAAGATTTTTTTTCCCACTGATCGAAGACATGAAAGGGCACATTAGGTAGCTCAGGTAAGGCAGCAATTGCCAACAGCGAGGTTCTGAGAAGTTATCTCAGAGTAATGTTTAAGGGCCTGTCCGCCCACATCTTCCCAGGCCAATCATTTGTGACCTGAAAGGCAAAAAAGGAACCAATATCAGTACAATTTCCCTGCTTAGTTATCACTGTCGGGGAGGGATAGCTGTGGAACTAACATTGTAGGTATTTCGATAGTTGGAGAGCATTAGTTCCTGGACCTCAGCATGACATTCATTAAAGAACTGGCTAAAAATGTACACACCAGTTAGGTAACATTTTTATTTGCTTGCCCTACCTAACATATGTTGTCTTTCCTGCAAACTTATTTGATGTTTCAGCTACTGTATATATATCTATAGATCTGTCCAAGCTTACGCATATACAGTGGAAGGAACAGATGTTAATGCTTTCAGAACTAAGAGATGAAAGTGGTTAAAGATTCAATGTACATTTTATAGCTGCATTTTTTTAAAAAAAAAGCAGCTCTTATCCACTGATGTGAATATGTCCTTGGTTGAGGAGGTAAGTTTCTACTGCTCACAAAACTGTGTGCTGTAATTCTAATGGCGGTCCACATTCACCAGTCATTTCTGCACCATTGTGGAAGTAACAACAACAAAAAATTTCTAGATGCAACTAACTGCCCCAAAAAGGTGCTCAGAAACGGTTGCTGCATGTGTAAAAAATAAACAGCTAACTGCGAGTTGAAATGAGTTTGGCTGGGGATATCTTAGGATATTCCACGATAGATCTGCTTACACACTCCTGGTATTCAAGAGTGCAACATTTTTGACAGGTATGTGACTTCAGGACATTCATCCACTTGGTCAGCATCCTCGCTGGGGTAGGCAGAAGACGGGTTAGGAGGCTCTAGTCATTTTCTTGTGGCCACTTTCCTGCTGGAATTCTTGCATAGTTAAGTAGAATGTAACTTGGTCCACACATACTTTGTAAGGGAATCTGGAGGCAGCTTCTTGACCGTTCTAGGCAGGCACACAAAAAGCTAGGATCAGCTAGAGTAGAATCTCATCCTCTCCCATCTTGAGATTTATTGCATTGTTTGTTGCAGAAGTGTTGGTACAACTTAACCCTGAACGTCTGTATTTCTCCAGCCTTCCTTCATTATCCTCCCAGTGCTGATGCTGCTAAAAAGGTTCTAGCTATGCAGAGGATGGGAAGGAAAGGGAGGATGGACAGATGGAAAAAGACATGAAAAAGGAGCTTCTTTGTCAGAGGCTTATTTGAAAGAGGTATGCCAATAATGATGATGATGATGATGATGATGATGATGGTGGTGGTGGTGGTGGTGATGATGATATAATTCATGTAATTCTTGAATTACATATAATATGTACCTATGAACATCATGCATTTTAAACATCAATAGGTAGACGTTTTTCAAAAAAGAACTTGTCTCATCATGGACTACCTCCTGGCAAAGAAGCTTTTGAAAAATTTGGAGCAAGGAGAGCACAAAGAACTAGGAAGTATAACAGGGGACCACCAGCTAGCCACCTCTCTCTGGCTCTCAAATATTCTGAAAAACAGTAGCAGACAGAGGTGGCAAATAAATCCCAATTGTGTTTTGAAGGAACCACACGGCTGGGAACTGCAACAAGAATCTGGAGACCTATGACCGTTCTTTTGCCCAGGATCACTCAGATGGATTAGGGATGACAACTATGTTGGAGAGGTTTCCAGATGTACTTGCCAAACAGAAAATATCCTAAGAGGATTACTTGACTGGGAACCAAACACACACACACACACACACACACACACACGCATACGCACAAATATATGGAGGCAGATCAGACAAGGTTGTACTAGAAAGACGTAGCACTGGAGTAAACAAACCGTTCCTACAAGGGACGGAGATCAATTCTGCTCTAAGTCTATTAACATGATCCAGTTACCAGCAGATAGGATATATTTTCTAAATAGGATATATTTTCTGGAAACTACCACTTTGTGTCACACAGAGACCTGAACAAATAATGAATTTCCAACGTCTGAACGTTAATCATTTTGTTAGCAATTCCTTCTATCTCAGCTCCATTTTCATTTTGTCCCTCTGATTCTCTTTTTTCACAAGAATGCCCTACGACTGGAAACGTTTAGAAGATCACCCCAATATGAAGCACAGGGAAAAAATCCTGCTTTGGGACAAAGGCTAAGATGCTCTAGTGTCATCTCGCTGCAATCCCCTCGCCATCCTACTCACTGCCATTTGATGCCCCACCTTGGACATTTCTCCAGGCGTCACAATTTCAAACATGTGGCTAAGAATTCGTAATTTCCCACCTCCCACTCTGAAAGAACGGCTAAATTCTCGGGGAGGCTGAACTTTCCACTCACTGTAATGTTGTGTGCCCAAATAGGACAAATGGAGCAAGACGGCAAAGCGGTTTGACTACTGGACTAGGACAAAGCTTTCAAACTTTTCATGTTGGTGACACACTTTATAGACATGCATCATTTCACGACACAGTAATTCAGTTAGCAAACCAGAGATTAAACTAACCCTTTATAAGAAATACGGACACATGCATAAATTGTAATAATGAAATTACAAGAGATGGAATTCTTAATTAGAAACTTAACCATTTTAGGGGTAAATCAACTGCAATTTAAGTAACTAAACATGAAAATAACAACACCAGCACTCCACTCCTGCAGTGGTAAAGTGAGAGAACAATTCTGCATGCCACATACCAACAGATAGGCAGCTTTTTGTCCAGCAGCCACGAGTTTTCATATTCACTTCCACTGTTCCAACTCAATTAGGCATGCACAGTACCCAGAAGTGTATCTAGGGTGCGGTGGGCCCGCCATCGCCCTTGCCGGGGTCCTTCTCAGCCCAGGGTGGCACTGGCGGACGCACCTACACACTGCAGCCGACACACTAACGTGTCACAACACACAGCTTGGAAAGCTCTGGACTAGCACAGTGAGAGTCCTGCATTCAATCCCCATTCAGAGTTTGAATCTGCACTCAAATCATGGAAACCCATTGGGTGACCCTGGGCAAGTCACACACTCTCAGCCTCAGAGGAAGGCAAAGGCAAACCTCTTCTGATCAAATCTTGCCAAGAAAACCCTGTGATCGGTTCACCTTAGGGTTACCATTAGTCTGGAACAACAAAAAGGGGACACTGGACCGAGGTCCGAATCACATAAGCCCTACGAGACGTACTGGGTCACTAGATGGATGGATCGCCAGACTCTGAACTGGAAGCTCTACTTTCCCATCTCCAGCTATAAGTGAGAAATATCAGAAAACATTTACAGCTATTAGACATCAAGTCATCGAGGTTGTAAACAGTCACTGCAAGAATGGGAAAGGTCTCTAGCCCTTTGAAGCCACTTAAATTCATGAATAAAGTAATAACTCATGTGCTGGCAGCCTGGCTAATATCGGCATTTAGGATTAGTCCCTTGAAGGAACGTGGTTGCAAACCTGTTGTATATGAAAACAGCAGCCAAATTTCACACAAGTTAGGAACGGGATGAGAGTTCCCCTAGAATACAGTACACCATAGGGACTAAACAAACAAATAAATAAACTTTCCAAAAAAAATGGATAAAGGGGAAACCAGAGCTTTCCCCGCCCTCTTCCACCCCTTAGAAAAACATCAAATATTTTGTTCCATAAATAATTGCAGTAGGATGCTGCTGCTTTTCCCAAACAAACAATAGCTTGATTGTGTAACGTTTTGCCATGGGCAAAGCAGGGATGGGGGGGGAGAGAAAAGGGAGGGGGACACACAAAGGACTGCTTTCAGAACTTGGGGTCTCCTGTTAGCAAAAATTCCCCCTCCTCTCCAATCTCCTTCAGGACTACACACTTCACTCCCCACCTCTAGCTATAACTTTTCCTACTTTTCTTAAGAACCAGCAAGAGGAGGTTTATGAAAGAATGTTTTCAAACGTTTGGGTTTTTCAGTCCTCACACAGTTGGCTTACTTTAAAAAAGTCTCCCCAGAAGAGGGCTTACTAACCCAGAACTGTTTTCCTATTAATATTTATGTGGCTGATACTCAAACTGCAATGTCTTCTCCCTCCTGTTTTGTTTTGCAATGGGATAAATTCACCCTTTTCTGCATCACCATCATCGTCAGAATATTTTAAAACTGCCCATCAACCTTGCAATGCTAAGACAGCGGATAAAGAGCAAGGTCAGAATTATCACACAGGGCGAAATCTACAACTAAACGGTTGAAAGATAGCTAAGACGTCAGAGAAGAATTTTAAACATACGTTCTAACTTGGTGCCGAAAGGAATGCAGTGTCATCTCTCCTGGCTGGGAAATACTGGGAATTCTCGTCCCTGAAAAGTAGCTTTTCCAAGCTCTCGTCAAGAAGTCAAAGAGAATCTACGGCTCATTTCCAGCATTTCTGCCATCTATCTCGGCAACTAAAGTCGGCTCACCTGTTCAAAATGGATTTTAGAAGAAGGACACAAACAATTCAGCCGGAAGTGTCTGTCTGCAATCCCAGATCCTATAAAGTATGCTCCTGAGAGTGCATGGCATCTTTGTAAGTGCTTTCAGCCTAATGGCCTTACCAACCCTTCTGTAGCTCACAAACGCTTATGCCAAAATAAACTGATAAGTCTTAAAGGCCCTACAAAACTACATTTTCCATTGTGGAGACTGGCTGTCTTTAAGCTGGGTTGTTATGCATAGGTTATCTGACAGCGTTTAATATTTTATTTTACAATATATTTTATTGTTAGCTCCCCTCACAACCCGATTGAGGGGCATGGTATGAATACAGTTGGTCTGTCATATCCAAAGATTCTATATCCACGGATTCAATCAATCACAGTTTAAAAACATTTTAAACAAAAAAGAATTTTCCCCACTTTTCCAGTTTACATAAGGGATGCTATTTTACTACACCACTGCACATACTGGAATTTGAGCATCCACAAAATTCTAGTATCTATGGGAGGTCCTAGAACCAAACCCTACAAGATACCACGGACCTGCTGTAAAATAAAATAAAATAAAATAAAATAAAATAAAATAAAATAAAATAAAGGCCACCGTAGCTCATCATCCATGAACAACCAGAAGCAGCCAAGGCATATCTTTTAAATGTGGAGTTACTAAGTAGTCTTGTCATGAGAACTTCTTCCTCCACCATTTCCAATTGACTGCTTGGATTTTTATCAGCAGTGCCTCTTCTGTTGCTTTCTTCCCTGATGTCTCTTGATCCTCCAAGACAAATATTTACCTAAACATTCAGATTCTCTACGCTACTTTACATGGTGGTTCCAGTTAAGACTTTTCCCCATGTTTGTACGCACTTACTACTTATCCAAGACCTTTTCAAGCATTAGAAAATCCATTCTCACTGTCAGACTATGCAGAACTAAAAGCATCCCAGTGTTGATCACTATGACAGGATTTTTGATTTGTTATTTTTGGTGTGCCCTTTTTCTTTTTTTCTTTTTTTCCATTTGGCTTTATTGTTTTTAACTGGTTTTAACTTTGTTATAGTTTCACCAGTTTTTAACTTCTGCATTTTGTGAATTTTTAACAACTATTATAAGCTGCCTTACAATAAACTTGGAAAACGGCTGGATATAAATAAATATAACACCAACAGGAGAGGGGAGAGATGACCACCATCACAACTACTAATTGGTAATGTCCGTATTGCTAAGGGCCATGACAGAGCCTTTGCCAAAACAGAACACGCATAGATGATATGTAGGCCAAAGAAGAGGAAAAAGAGGACCTGGACCTGGCCAAAGAATACTCAGGCCAAGACACTTTCAAGAGTGGAAAAGCTCAGCATCCCTGTTTGTTCAGATGCTTCTGAGCCCTGGGAAGGGGTAGGGGTGCAACCCAAAACCTTGCCTAACTGGTGCTTGCAACACGAAGGCTGAAGCCCGAAAGAAGAGGTTCCAGAAACAATCCCCTGTCTTATTTGAAGAATTTCCTTGATTCTGTGACTCCAGATTTCCGGCAAATACGCATCTCCTTGTCCTGGGAGAAGGAGGGCACAGCTTTCACCTGTCCCAATTTCTTAACCTATCCTAAGTTCAGCCACGGAAGCCCACGGGGCAACCTTGGGTGTGTCACACACTCTCAGCCGCAGAAAACCTTGCGATGGGTTCGCCTCAGTGTTGCTGTAAGTCAGAAACAACCTGAAGACACGCAACAACAGCGAAGTTCCTACTGAACTGGATAAACTGGTGGAGTCATCCACAGTGACTTAAATGAGGATGCTTCTATGGAGAGATGTCATTACGGCTTGACAATTCCTGGAGCTCTGTTCTCTAACGTTCACTGTGATTTTCATTTACTTAACATGTTGACAATTTAAGTTTGCTCGGTCTACGGAACATAATAAAGAACTGTTGTTGTTATACAGAGATGTGAAGTCAATCAAAAAATCAGAAAATTCGTAGGAAATTCCCTTCCACATTTATTCCCTGAAGTCTTTTTTTTTTCCTGAAATAATTCAAAGAAAATGGGTTATGGAGATTTTTCTTACAAAATGATGAATAAGATGTTTGACAAGGTGTTTACACATTTACTACTCCAAAATCATTTCTAAAAACTACTTCAGAGGAAGATTTTTATGTAAGACAGTGTACCGTGTCTAAGCGTTGCAGATCTTGATCTTGGTTTCCCTTTCTCAGTTCACTTTATTGAAACGAGTACATTATAAGGGCTTGATGAGCCCTCAAGTTTCTCCGTTATACGAATACTGATGTTTCGCTTTATTTTTACTGGGGTTTATTCTGCCCACTCTTCAAACTGACAAAACCAAATAGGTTCCTAACAATTTAAGTATTTCTTATAGAAAAGAGCTTCTAGGTCCATTTGTAGCATGCATAAATAAATAAATAAATAAATAAATAAATAAATAAATAAAATGGAACTGTTACAAAAATAAGTTCAATCTGTAATTATATCAGCAATAAACTGTATTTTTAATGTACCAAGGATGAAAGCTTAGTGTCAAACAAAGGTATATATAACACATTTTACACTCCTAAATTAACAAAATGGTTTTGAATCTGTAAAAAGTAGGGAGTTAATACTACATTTTGCAAATTTTTTAAAAATTAGGATCCTTCCCATCACATATAATGGTTTTCCAGAGCTGTGGCAGGGATGACAGTCCACTGGTGTTGTGCTACGACCAGGTCTGTTGATGCTGGATGATTTTAGGCAGGGAGAACCACCATGACATAGTGGTCATAGTACTGGGACTCTGGATATCAATTCTGTTGATGTTTCAATTGCTTACAAGAAAAAGGCACAGGCCATTTCCGCACAGGACTGTTGTAGTGCTACTGTTCCACTTTCAACATCCTACGGAATCCTGGGGTTTGCAGTTTGAAACTGCAAGCCCCAGGATTCCGTAGGATGTTGAAAGTGGAATAATAGCACTACAACAGTCCTGTGCAGAAAGGGCCATAGTGTGCCTAGTCCTGCTTGCTGCTCTTAGCAAATATCAAACAGCACCACATGTTTGTTTACTACCCAAAACAAACAGAGTGCACTATACAAAAACACTGTCAATTTACAGCACTTACAAGCACCATGGTACTCCCGTTCTTTTAAAAGGGGATTTTTCAAGAGAGAGACTTTTCAGAAAGAAAAAGAGGAACACACACACACACGCACACACACAGAGCCATTCCAATGAAAGAGGGGGAAACAGCTCATAAAAGGTTTGACAATTCACAGAAGATTTCCACTTACTCTCCCGAGCACATGCACAGGCAGTCACTCCCACAACTTTGCAGCTACTTCTCTAAAGGGTTGTTTCCTGCCACACAAACCGGCCCATTCCTTCCCCATCCCCAATCCACTTGTTATTCCCCTATTGCTCTCCTGGCCACCTTTGTTAACTGCTTCCAAGACATTTCCTCTCCCTCTCTTCCCCCCCACCTCCGGCTCCCCTCTCCATTTTTACGGTTTTATTGTTTCCTAGAATGTGCATCCAGTTGGAAACTAAAACAGCTGCAGAACAGGAGGTCTCCGGCAAGTTATTCCCTTCACCAGGCCCCCTGACGGGCAGGGCCATCTGAAAAGCAACCATGTACAATCTCTGCACAATCTCCGCTTTGGGAACCTTTTGGGCTGTTCCGCAAACAGTGGGCCTATTGCATCGGGAAGGGGGTTAACCCTTTCTTCTCTCCCCTCCATGCCCTATAAACACCTTCACAGTCTGCTGGTAGTAAAGGACAAAACTGAAGCTTTTTGGGAGCTTCGTTTTCTAAATTGTCGATAATGGGATGTTTTCTACGTGCAACAAATGCTACTGGCGAAATACAGGAAGAACACTTCCAAAGTTCACGTTGCAGCGATAACTTTATTAAAGCAATCAGAAAGACATAACCGTTAATTGTGTCAATCTTCTGAACTCACAGGTTGCTTCATCAGGCAAAGATTCAACAACAACAAAATAGACAGAGGGGGGAGAGAAAGAATAGTGATAATTTTAGGTGCACTGTCCGCACGTGGCACGTGGAAAAAGAATGGCGGAAGGGTCAGTATGTAGCTTTGGCAGGTAAGATAAGGAACAGGGATCTTATAACCAATTGTCAGATAAAATAGGGAATTTTAGCAGGTGTAAAGGTACAGGAGCCCTGTCTCTTATTTCGTCTGGCAACTCTACCTGTGTAGGTTATAAAAGCATTCCCCCTCATGCACTCACTGTGATAAAGGCTATTAAAAAATTGTTCTTCCTTTTAAAGAACAAAACATCTACTGTCATTCTTGCAAACTCAAAACTATCTCTTTTCAGTGTAAGGACCAAGGGATCTATGTAGAAAAAGTGCAGTGACTTCCTTAGGAAGTCTCTAAGACTGTCAGGTCTAAATACAAATTTAAGCACGGGGAGGAGGCAAAGCAGGAGCTAAGTTATGCAGCTTTACCTTGCACTGGAGGAACAACCACGTGGAAAATCAGGTCCCAGTTTAAGATAGCATGCACTCTCCTTCCCCCACTGTGCAATCTTCTTGCTGAAAGAGTTAGTAAATCACTCGTCTTCTCTTCCAGACATTACGAAGAAGCAGGCACAGGTCTGTCACTGGGTTTATCCAATAAAGAGCAGAACCAACACCATTTCTCAGAACATATGCCGCTCTGGGCCTAAACACCCTGAAACACCAAATCCCATCTGATCTTGGAAGCTAAGCAGAGTCAGCCCTGGTTATTACTTGTATGGGAGACCACCAAGGAATACCAGGTGCTGTAGGTTATTGTCTCAGAGGAAGGAACTGGCAAAACCACCTCCAAATAATCCTTGCCTAAGAAAAACCTATGAAATTCATGGGGCTCCCATAAATCAACAGGAGACGTGAAGACACACATGGTACATACACACACAGACTGTGACAGTTTTTTCTATGCTCAGCTTTTCAAATGAGAAAACACAGATTTTACCCAAATTCCATAAAGGATCTTGAATTGTAATCGACAGCATCTTAATTCCAATATATTACACACCATACAATAAACCCAGAGAAACCAACCTACCCATCCACTAGTTTTGTGAAACCCTGAAGGCTTCCAGGTTTACGTGCTAAGCTTTTAAGGTATCACAAAACAATTTGTCTTAAATCTGCTATAATAAATCTCACCACTGAATCTGTTCAGCTTTAAATATACTACAAAATTGTTATAGGTTGGGGATTTTGGGTGCACTGGGGAGGAGTTGATTATGAACATTACCAGCTATTAGTTCAAACTTCAGAATCAGATGGACTTGGGAGGGTATTAAAGTATTTTTTTTTTTAAGCATGACACCTCCCATGAAGTTACCCCTCCCAAAGCATCTGAGAATTAACAGCCTTATTCTCAGATGAGGAAAAATTACAGCATCCCTAATAACCAGGACAAAACAAACCAGAAAGATGAAGTATTAGCAATTCCCAAACCAACAAACACTGTTCTAGACAAGGGTTCCTAGACCAGAAGAAACCTCATAGCATCACCTAAGATAATAATTATTGAAATGTGTCAAGGTTCAATATTAACATTAATAAATTAATATTAATAAATGTGATGCTTATAGTTAAAGAGTTCAATAGGTTATTAAAATTGTATATCATTAGAATATTTTAAGGTATAATTACAATTGAATAGTAATGATAGAAATGATATTTAGATTTTAGCTATCATTAATTGTTGTTTTTTTTTTAGGCAACTCAAGATTAATTTGCTTACCTTAACTGATGTAATATTTTAGAGTCATTTGAGTAGGATTACTAACATATTATTTGCTGCGTGCAACAGGGGTGGGAACCTACTTTTTAATTAGCTGCTTATTTTAGTCTTTTGTTGTTATGTTTGTTTGTGTATCTAAGGTAGGTTCCTGTTCTATTGTAGCTGTTGGGTGTTTGTTTTCGAATTGATTTGCTCTTTCTGTCTATTTTTTGCCTTTGTTTTATCTTGTTTATTGTGTTTTTTTTTCTTAAAGCAAATAAATAGATAAATAAAAAGATTCAAGTCCCCATCCACCCACAGAAACCCATCACACTCTCTCAGCCTCAGAGCCAATCTCGCCAAGAAAACCCCGTAGTAGGTTCGCTCAGTGAATCTGAAACGACTGAAGGTACACAATAACAAAAAAAGATGTAAGGCATGATGTGTTCACAGAGTTGAGTATCCGCTCCGTCAAAGCCTCAAGGCTCATCTTCCTTTGCTACACCAACATCCTGAGAATGTGCAAAAAGATTCCTCTAGTTTCTCCCATGTTTTCAACCCTGCAAAAGCCCTGGCTCCGTTACACTTCTACTGGGACTTCTCAAGACCCCCCCAACGTCAGCACTGGCAACAACAACTCACAGTCAGAAGGCTGGGTCAGGCCGCTAACAGAGCCCCGAATCTGCTTCGGTCGTCTAACAGGACTAAGAGAGGCAGTGTGGGATAGTGGTTTGACTTGGAGTCTGGAGAACAGAGTTCAAATTGCCGCTCTTCAACAACATTAACTTACCTGGAGTTTGCTTGTTTTTTAAAAAACGCTGCTGCTGTCTTCGATTATAGGTTGGTTTTATTGCTATTTTGTGGAGAGAATAGAAAAAATTGGGCTAGATCACCAAATAATGTGACCTAGTTTGGCAATTCCTACAGCCCAGTTTTGTTCATATTTTGGGCCACTTCTGCACTACACTGTTACAGCGTGATTATTCCACTTTCAACCTCCTATGAAATCCTAGGGCTTGCCGTTTAGGGAGGGGCACTGAAAACTCCCGGCCAGAGAGCTCTTTGGCTTCAGTAAATGACAAACCCCAGAATTCTACAGGAGGTTGAAAGTGGAATGATAGCACTGTAACAGTGTAGTGCAGAAATGGCTTTAGTCTGTGAGGGTGCAGGACAGAAATGCAATTCTTTCAATAAACTTGAATCCTTGATTCACCACACCTTGTCTTCTAATGTCTCCTGGAGCTGATGGGGAAGGAAATTCCCTTCAAATTCCTATGCAATTTATAGTAAAATCACAACCTACAGAGGATTAAAAGGAAGTCTTAACCGGACAGGAGGCCCAGGGAGAAGGAATCCCTATAGACCGCAACAAGAAAACAGATTTCAAAGGAAAAAGATGCTGCCATGTTGAAGGCTTTGTTGATGCTGCACCAAGCAACTAGAAGGGCACCAAACAAAAGAGAAGAGGCCACCGTCAGTGCTGCTGGACTTCTATTTTTGCATTTAGCGTTTGGCTGCAACTGTTGTGCTAACAATTGGATCAGAGAACCAAACTCTCCTTTGGCAAATGGGTCAACTAATGCAATCCAAAAGCCAAAGAAACCACTGCAAAGAGATCGATTCCAATTTCCCCCTCATCTGTTTGCATCCTAGTGATATTAGCCAACCCACCTCCCTATATAAATTCCAAATGATCAGCCATCTAACTAACTAACAGTAGCAAACCCTTAAGGTACCATATCCCATCTGATCTTGTAACCTAAGCAAACTGGTTAGTTAAACCTGGTAAGTATTCAGGTGGGGAACCACCAAAGAATACCAAGTGCCATAGGCTACAATTCAGGCAAACCACTTCTGAGTACTCCTTGCCTAAGAAAACCCTAGGAAATTCATGGGGTTGCTGTACGGTGACAGGTAACTTGAGGGCAAACACACACACACACACACACACACACACACACATTACAAGGCAAAATTGCAGTATAATTCTGATCACTTCAAGGGGGAGGAGGTCTCAAATAAGGAATATCTTTTATGTATCTCCTCTCCCCATCAAAACCCTGTTTTGGTCCAAGCTGGCCAGGTATACATGAGAGGGTAACTCTCAACTGCATTCTCTTGTATTACCCGTCCTCCCAGTGCATTTTTTGGGAGGTGGGAAGCTGGGAGGCAGAGTCTTCTCCAGAAGCAAGGTTGCCCACACCAGTTACTTGAGCATGAATGTGCCTCACTTTGTGCCTACGTTTTGTCTATCACTGCAAAATTTCTTTCTAAACATTCTGCTTGCTGTTGTTGCTGTTGTCGTGTGCCTTCAAGTTGTTTCTGACTTATGGTGATCCTAAGGCAGATTGAATCACAGGTTTCTCTGGGGCTGACAGTGTGTGGTGCACTGAAGATCACCCCGTGTGCTTCCATGGCCGACGGGGAATCAAACCCCGGTCTCCGGGATCATAGTCCAAAACTCAAACCTCTAAACCACACCAGCTCCAAAATTACTCCAAATCCCTGAGGAAGAGAGAGCCTTCTTGCTGTTGCTGTATATCTTCAAGTCATTTCTGATTTACGACAATCCTAAGGCGAGCCTACCACAGTGTTTTCTCAGTAACACTTAATTAAAAAAGCTACCCAACACGGCTACCCCTGAATACGATTCCTGGGTTTGAACATACT
Organism: Cyclura pinguis; assembly: GCA_030412105.1. Taxonomy (NCBI): domain Eukaryota; kingdom Metazoa; phylum Chordata; class Lepidosauria; order Squamata; family Iguanidae; genus Cyclura; species Cyclura pinguis. Next base: position 5,874,771 of record CM059608.1, read on the forward strand.
GAATCCTAGGCAACTTCCGCACTACAATGTTATAGTGCTATTATTCCACTTTCGACCTCCTGTGGAATTCTGGGGTTTGTAGTTTACTGAGGCCAAGGAGCTCTCTGGATGGGAATTCTAAAGGCCCCTCCCTAAACTGCAAAGCCCAGGATTCCACTGGATGTTGAAAGTGGAATAATAGCACTATAACAGTCTAGTGCAGAAACTTCTGCTTCTGTTCTGGCTGCTTAAGACACTGCTTTCAGAAAGCCCGCCTCAACCTGAGCTACAACAAAGCAATCGAGCACCCATTAAGGACCAAGCGATAACAGAAATGTGAGGCAACCTGTATCAACTGCTAAGAAAAGCTTTTTTGTGTTAAGACAAAACAGGGTCATTAAGCAGTGAAGGGGAGGTTCGGATACATTTTAGTTACACTCAAAATAGAATTTCAACAAGCCTTAAGAAGACGAAAACAAATTAAGTCCACTTCAATGGAGTATCTCTGCATGGCAAGGGGATGGCCCTTGTGGTACATTCTATCTCTAGGACTCTAACCAAACCTCAGAATTTGCCCTTGCAGATTTTTCTCCCCGTGCCCCCACAGAATGACAGTTTCTCTTCATTATGGAGGGGCAGAAAAAGTGAATATCAGGGCAAATCCTCAGAATAAAGGTCCCACACCCCCTGTGACCCTATCTAAGCAATCCACCACTGGAATCTGGATACATCGCCTGTTTCCACTGAGAACAAGATGCAGTGGAAAGAAACCAAGGTTTTGTCCATTTAAATTCCACGGAGGAGTGTGCAAAGGAGGAAACACAGAAGGCCAAACACCGAAAATGTTAACTCAGCAGTTGGCAATCTTTTCTTTAGCACGGACCCTCTTGAAATGTCTTCTGTTGCCGCAGACCATCAAAACATAACTCAACATTAAAAACCCCAAAGTGCATCAAATATTTTTTTAAAAACTTTTGAACGATCTGAGATATTTTAACGAGACGGCTATCACTGATCTTCAAGATCAAGGCATGACCATCCGTCTTCCTTCCTTCCTTCCTCTTTCTTTTTACTCTGTAAAAGGTCACAACATTTCTTCAAACCTTCGCACACTCCCTGAGGACATCACGGCCCCTCAGGGGTTCAGAGACCCCAGGTTAAGAACCCCTGAGGTCAGCTCGACCCCTGATTTTGTCCCTCTGTAGCTGCCTTCTACCTCTGTCTACAGAACGCATGGAAAAATGTGGCCTTCCAGATGTTGTTGGGCTTCAACTCCCAACATTCCTCACTTTGGCTCTGATGGTCAGGGCAGATCAGAGCCAAAGCCCAATAACATTTGTAATGACACAGGGCAGCAGGAAAAGACCCACGCCTTAACAGCTCTGACCTATCATGTCCTAGGATGCCTGCAAAGAAGGGGAAAATACCCTCATACCTGTTTTTTTTGTTTGTTTCGTTTTTTTTGGTGGGGGGAACCTGGGTCATTTCAGAGCTGAGCTCAACCATGAGAGATGCTCATCTGAGCTTAAATGCAAGCCTCTGCATACCGGATAACGCTGGTATTTTTCAGAGCTCACACATGCATCAAAAAGACCACTGAAGATGGGTGTTTGTGTGCCTTTAAGTTGTTTCTGACTTATGGCAACCCTCGGGTGAACCCAACACAGCAAGATTTCGTCACAAGAGGTTTGCCACGATTGCCTTCCTTGGAGGCTGAGACAGAATGAGCCTTGCCCGAGGTCTGATAGCTGAGTGAGGATTTGAATTACAATCTCCCAGCGTTCTAGTCCAATGGTCAAACTTCCGCACCATGCTGATTTTCTAAAAGATGGAATCTCAGGACCCTCTTGGTAAAAATTTCTTCAGAGATTTGCCACTGCCTGATTCTGAGGCTGAGAGTGCGTGGCTTGCCCAAGGTTACCCAGCGGCTGTCCACGTCTGAGAGGGGATTCAATCCCTGGTCTCCCAGACTCTTAGGGCCCTTCCGCACTACACTGTGCCATTATTCCACTTTCAGCATCCTATGGAATCCTGGGGTTTGCAGTTTAGGGAGGGGCCCTTAGATTTCTCATCCAGAGAGCTCTTTGGCCTCAGTATACTACAGACCCCAGAATTCCACAGGAGGTTCAAAGTGGAATAACAGCACTGTAAACAGCATAGTGCAGAAAGGCCCTTGGTCCAACAGGAAAGCGACTATACCACCCTGGCTCCTGAAAGACTGAGACAAAATTAAAAATTGGCGATGGGGATGAAGAGTCTGACGGTCCTATTTAGCCCCATTCAGGAATTCTATACACAAACACGGGTACGGAATATTTGAACAGGGGCATTCCTGTCTGCTAAAATTAGCAGTGGCAGCCCCCTCTTCCCGCTGTGCCGTACAGGCAAATGGAGCTGTTTTTCACAATGATATACGTGCTGGTGCGTCTGTGTGCATGTACTCTCCCTCCTCTCAGCCTTTGCCACGCAGGTCCTTATCTATAAAGGGGGATACAGCACCAGCTTCAAAGAGTTTATTGTTGGTAATTAGGTTTCTCGCCCTATGCAGTCACCACTGTTAGGAGGCTCAAACAACCAGCTTTAAACTCGGCTGCCCATCTCTTTGTTTTTTTATTTCGACAGAGGCTCAATTATGCCGGGGAACAATGGCCGGTCTCTTCATTCCGCCGGCTGAATAGGAAGCGAGGGTGCCATTGTCGGAGGAAATTTCAGTTCAGTTGTGAACAACGGAAAAGGACTGACGTTCCACAAACAGCAGGCCACCCAAAGCAGGCAGGGAGAAGGGGAAGGGGCTGAGGAAAAGAGAGCGCCGTAGCTCACGAGACCCTTACCCTTTCGGACCATTCCTCACCATTCGAGGGGACCGCCCCCGGGGCTAAAACCTCAGAACTGCATTCGGCTGAGGACACGGTATTACTTTTGATTTGCAGCCAAAGAGTTTAAATATTTGCTTATTTCTGGCAAACTGGCAATGATATAAGTTGGTGATCAGGCGTCTCAAGAAAAAAAGATTCTAGGCATTTAAACCCTACTTATTAAGATCTGTTTAACAGCAGAACACAGCAGATGGAAGACGCTCCTTTGTCTTGAGGTTTGTAAACAGGGGAAGAAAGACGGCCATCTCCCAGAAATGCTTTAGGAGCAGAACGGACCAGACGGCCATTGGTATACCTTCAATTCTGGGATTCTATTTCTGCTTCCAGAAATGTTACCCAGACAACTCTCCTCAAATTACTCATGCTTTCAAGATTGCTGCAGTTTTCAAGCAAATAGCTGTGTTAGTCTGTCTCAGCACAATTCCAATCTTTCTCCAATTTATCTGAACCCAGCCCCACAACCATGCAACCGCATATATACTTGTGGCTATAATACTGTACAATACTGGTATAGCGGTTTGAGCACTGGACTACGAACCTGGAGAAAAGGGTTCAATTCTCTGCTCAGCCACTGAGTGACTTGGACATATCCCAGCCACAGAAAATCCTGTGATAGGTTCGCCTATCAGAAACGACTTGAAGGCACCAACAGCAGCAAAGATTGCATCTAATATCATATTCCATCAGTGCGTCTGAGGAAACGGACTGAAATCCACAAAAACTCATGCTAAAACAAATTAGTCTCAAAGGTGCTGCTAGATTCTTCCTCCTAACCCTGGCTTTAAAAAAAAAAAATCAGAGAAGCTTAATTTTTCACCTATGGCCACGTCCGCCCTTTTAACTCAGCTACAGTCATGGTACACAATGGCAGAATGACACTTTTCAAGGATCACTTTGCTGATAACATTTTCAGCAAAATGCTATTAGATCCTGTTTCGGGAATTAGGTTTTGCCTTTGGGTATCGCGCTAACAACTGGAGGGCCAAACAGCCATTTGACGAATGGGTTGGGTAATTAAATCAAAAAGCCAGAGTAACAACCAACAACCAAACAACCAACAACTATTGCTTGGTAGCATCATGACGGAAGGTAAATGAATACTGTACTTTTACATAGGGCTGGAAAGGGGAGCAGGGAATCATTTCAGAAAAGCACAAGGGACCCAAGGCAAGGGCAAAATGGGGTTGCTTTTGCCTGAGCCTACTGGGAAGGGCAAGATTCCACCGTCTCCCAACCTTTCCCCCTCTGCTGAGTTAACTGAGTACAAACAAGTTTGCATTTTGAACTCAGTTTGCAGCAACTAAAGTAGGCTGAGGACACGGGGGGGAGCGCAAGGAAGAGAGAGAAACTGGGACATTTTTAAAGCAGATAAAGACGCGAGCAGACAGAGGATTAATAGGACAGTAGGAAGTTATGCAACCTATACACGCAGCCAGTTTGGATGAGAAAAGTTTGTAGAGGCAAAGAAGAAGAGGCACTCAGGTTAAACTGCAGCGCCAGTTTAAAAATAAAATTTAAAAAACAGTGGTTTATTGTCTGATTCACAAACCACTGAAGGAAAGCAAGTGCCAGGCAGTTATAGTATCACAAATTCCCTTCCTCTTCTTCTCACTGCCTCATTCACAAATGGCTGCTCTGGAGATTTCAGCTGCAGAGACCAACAGGCGGGGAGGGAAGGGGGCGGTGGACGGAAGAGCAGAAGCTGGAAAGGGAGAAAGAGAGAGTATAGTTTCTGTTTTCAAAAAAGCAAAAACAGATTTGCTGAAGAGGAAGAGGAAGAATGTATTTATCCTCCAAGCCAGATTCATCAGTGCAATCCTTCTTCTCCTGCTACGTACGCGGCACGAACCTAGTTCAAAAAAAGAAATCTGCAAAAGTTTATTATTCAATTTCCACATTTCAGGAAAGCTGAGAGTTAGAGAGAGGAGGGGCAACAGGAGGGCCCAGCTCTGCAACCTGAGGTGCCTCTATGTCATGCGAGAGGAATTCTGCAGGAGTGGGTTGTACGCATTGCTTCCTATATCGCATAGCAATCCGACAACAATTGCCCAGATGTATCTCCGAGCATTGTTTGTATAAGCCATCCAAAAAAGGCAAGAACCGGATTTGAGACTTCGAAAGATACACGCTGAAACATCCTGAAGTTTATTTGCTCAGAAGAATCTAGAAAACGAGGAGTTAGAAGCCAAAAAGTAACAAAAAAAGATCCCCCAAAATCCCACATCAATACACAGGCGCAAGCAGGAACTGGTATTGTGGGAAAACTCAAGAAGGACTTGATATAATTCATCCATTACCGGATGAATTACATCAAGCACAAACAGCATACAGCACAAATCCCAAAAGACACAGAACAAAAACCATTGCGTATAGAGAAATAAGTTTACAACGTCACATTGGAAAAGGTCAGGAAAAAAAAAGGGGGCAGCTTCCCGGGTTTTGCTAGAAACTCTCCCCGCTGCTTTATGCAACATTGCAAATGGGTTTATGCCAGAATCTGTGGTCACCACAGCCTGTGCATGAGCTCTTTAAACTGCTCACTTCCCACCCCTTCCAGATTTAACTGTTTCAAGGGGATGCTACAGGACTGCACAATCGATTTCAAAAGACCAAGATTCTTTTTCTAAGGAAACGTTTGGTGCCCTTATCCGGCCCTTTAGTCAAAATAATCGTCTGCCAAATAATACACTACCAATATCATGTTTTTCTTACAGGAATCGACAAAATACCGGCAGCCCAATATTAAGACAATTGGGATTGGGTAGCACTAAAAAGAAAAGTAAATCAAAAGTACATGGACAGAGAAGCGGTTTCAAGGGCTGGTCAAAATACAAGCAAAGGGAGGTTGCAACTGAAAAAGCTCCTTTCCCTCTGGCACTTGCAAATGGTTTAGAGCTGTGAAGCTAGACTATGTTTTAAAGTTGTTGTTTTTTAGGCCTCTTTTCAGTGTGATGTTGTTTTACCCGACTATGCTGGGTTGGTGGCATGTTTTCAGTTTTTCGTGACTCTTGTAAACGGAGCCCTGGTACTCAGCAGAAAGAAGAGCGGCTTCAAAATATCTTAAACAAACAAACAGCGTGTAGGCTGATTTTGACCAATCTGGTGCTTTTCATTTACCTGAGAAATGGACGGAGAGACTGGGGGCCTTTCCGCACCACACTGTTATAGCACTATTATTCCACTTTCAACCTCCTATGGGATCCTGGGGTTTGCAGTTTAGGGAGGGGCCTTTAGAATTCTCAGCCAGAGAGCTCTTTGGCCTCAGGAAACTACAAACCCCAGAATTCCACAGGAGGTTGAAAGTGGAATAATAGCACTATAACAGTGTAGTGTGGAAAGGCCCTGAGTGTCCAGAAGGCAGAGCTTCCCTGCGAGGCAGCCTAGGGCAGAAGAGAAAACCAGATGCCAAGTTCCACTGAGATCCATCTTGGTTTCAGAACTAATCTTGGCTACCTGGACACCACTTTGCAGATTTCTTGTATGCAGTCAGCCGTAAGCTCAGTTGCAAGACTATTATTATGGACTTCACCAAAGAAATGAGTGAAGAACGACTTGCAAATATCCTTCACCTTGCCAGGGATTTCAAGTAACAGCCACTCTGGTGGCAATGATGACCCTGCTCTGTTTTTAACAGTATAAACGCAGGGGATTAATTTAGATCTCAGTCGGGCAATTGATGACCAGCATTCTTGAAGATCTCTTACTTAGAGGATCACCATAGATCAAATTTAACAGCACATACAAAAACAACAAATAAATGCAACTCCACTTTCAGCCAAAGAGGCTCTCACTACAGTGTCAACACCAAACAAACAAACAAACAAACAAATAAATAAATGGTATTTACAGGACAGGTAGGGATACACGGATGGACATTCTACTGCTAAGTGTCTGTCTTCACTGCAGTCACAAGACAGGCTTAAGAAATCATGAGATCTGACACACGCGAGACTAAAATTCTTTCCACTCTACAAGAAAACACGTACATCCACATTTCATTACAGGAAAGCAGGAGTGCAATTTGGTGAACTGACCGCAATTCGGTAAATCTGCACTCCGCACAATTCAAATAAACTTGTTAAAAACACTGCTAAGACTAAAGAAAAGAAGAGGTGACTCTCAGACAGGCAGAAAGTGCTCTAGACTCCTTGAAATTACAACTACTTGTGCATTTCCAACCCTTGCTCGATCAACAGAATATTAACAGTAAAATGAAAAGCATGGTCTGTCCAATTGATTTCACCTTCTCCTTAGGCCGCCTCAAACTTACAGCTTCTTTTATAAATACAAGGCCTGTGTAATAAACACACCAAGGAATGCTTCAATATGGAAAACCCAAGCTTCTAAATTCAGCAGCTTATCAATGAACCAGACTTAACGGAGACATGGATTTTTTTTTTCCTTCTTCTTCCCAAATAAATCAACATGTTTGTTGGGGGAAATTTCCACTAGCAGCAGTGGCCGGGAAGTTGACAAAATTTCACATTTGGGTGTTTATTCCTAGGTGTGATCGCCTTGAAATGTTAAGCCTAGCAACCTCCTCCTCTCACAGACACACACACCACAATACAATACTTCTTCAGAAGCAATACTTCTTCAGAAGCAAGCAAGATCTAAAAAGCAGATGATTTGCGAGGGAGGTGGGGAGAAAGAAAACCCCCCAAAGGATGGAAACAATGACTTCTACAGGCATACCTTAGTTAAGAAAGTCTCTGATAAAGAAGCTCCTTTTTACAAGGTCACTTTTATACCTTCCTAACTCCCGCTTTGCTCCCCATCCTCTGTCTAGCTGGAATATTTTTTAATAACATCAGCATTGGGAGAATGGTGAAGGAGGGCTGGAGAGACATAGACTTCCAGTGTCAGGTTGCAGTGGTGTGCCTGCTGTAAACAATGAAATAAAATCTTAGCTGGAAAAGAATGGGACTGTACTCTAGCCAATCCTACCGTAGCTGCATGTGTTCCTTCTTACAAAGTAAAGCAAACAGCAGCTGCCACTAGAATCCGTCATTTAACTGGAATCCATTATATCCGTTACATATTATATATGTGCAAACAGCAGAACAGAGAGAAAAGGGGCAGGCAGGTTAGCCTGCTTCACCAGCTATCCTCAGCGTGTTAAAAAAGCACAGTCTCATAGACCAAAATGGAAGAAAAGCAAAGACTACTAAAAGAAAGGCAAAAAAAAACATCTTTGGATGTATTTTGGACAAACCTTTAAAGTCATTTCTAGAAGGTTCAAAATGTTTTTATTTCCTTGCCCCAAATATTTCATTTCATACACGTATATTGATTGTTTTTAATAAAAAGTTTTCTGAAACATGTTAAAACTGCCCTTCTTTTTTTGTATCACAGGAATCTATCTCTATCCATTCTATGTTACTTCTACCTCTGCAACCAAACATTTTCTGTTAAAGAATTCATGTCCAGGGACACATCTCTTCTGTTAACTGAGGTATGTTCTGTATTCTCTTCCAACTTTGTAGCATTCACAGTGTTTTTAATCTCACAAAAGAGGTAAAAAGATTCTGAACTCCAAGATCCAGAGCTGGCTAAAGGTTCCCTTGCTCACTCACAGTTCTGGCTGGCTGCTTGGAGTCCCATTTTGGGAGAAAAACAGGACATAAATTAAATAAATAAAGTTCAGAGCTGCACCTCCCAATTTATCAACCATGGTGAACTTTAATCTGAGGCTTAGCTCCTTTGTCACAGCTATACATTCAAAGCACTATCACAGCTTCTGATTTAAAGGCAAGCTGAAGACTGTAACAAAGCATTATAGATGGTTAGTACCAGACACTCCTCCTTTGCTATCTAAAAACAAAGTATTCATGACTTTCTCTCAGCAGAGAAACAGAAATATTGTTTTGCTCCTTAGCAAACTAGTTGCACATAACTGTAAAGAAATGAAATTTAAAGTATGTATTTGTAGCGATTTCTTTTTATTGTTTGTTGTTGTGTGCCTCCAATTCACTTCCAACTTGCTGAGATCCTAAAATGAACCTCTCGCATCTCACCAAGTCAGCGAACCTATTCTTGGCAAGATTTATTCAGAGGGGGATTTGCCAGTGCCCTCCTCTGAGGCTGAGAGAGTGCAACTTGTCCAAGGCCATCCGGGGTATTTCCATGGCTGAGGGGGAACCTGAACTCTGGTCTCCTGGAATCGTAGTCCAACCTTCAAACCACTACAGCCCACGGACTCTCACCAATTGACTCCAACAAATAGCAATGCTATCCTAGAGTTTTCTTGGCAACATTTCTTCAAAGGAGGTTTGCCATTGCCTTCCTCTGAGGCTGAGAGAGTGTGACTTGCCCAAGATCAACCAGTGCGTTTCTACAACTGAATGGGATTCAAACTCTGCTCAAGCCACTGCAACACACTGGCTCTTGGTAGCTTTAGAACACCAAGCAAATGGTGCACAATCTATGACATTCGTTTTTGCAATCCACTGGGTTCTTCGTCAGGCAAAAGGAAAACCTCACACAGGGGAAGAAAACTGACAACGTTGTTAGAGTCACATAAACTGTTTGCTTAAGTGGTCTTAAGGGGAGTCAACCCAGAAGAAAGGTCAGGCCAAACTCACAGTGGCCACAAAGCAACCCCGAACAAATGCAGTAAAAGAAATACAGTAAATATCTTTTTCTCCATTGGCAGCCACAAAGCACCTCCTCACGAGAACTGGACCTGTCCCTATTCTGTGCAAGGTTACAGGCCACGCCGTACACAGAGAAACGAAGTACCGTGCCAGTGAAATCAATGCAGAACTACTTCTTTGCTGCTCCTCTGCCATCTCTTTGTAACCCACCTAGAAACCAAAGAAGGAAAAGAACTCATTTTTGCTCCTTTCTTCAACTTGGGGAGGGAGGGGGGACACATAAAAACGATTTCTCAACCATATCTCTTGCCTCCTTCGATTTCACAGAAAGGAGCATTGATAGAGCCCCTGGTACCAGAAAGAGATCACTTCACTTAACTGGCCGTAAGAAATCTAATTTCCCCCCAAAATGGGGGTAGGATGTGATATGAGCGACACAGGATTCAAGTAAGCGGATTTCGTCCTCCGGGGCTTTTTGAAAGAGACAGTTGCACGGCGCTCCCTCCTTCCCAATTCATAAACGGAGAAAGCAGACCACCCTTCTCCGTCCTCCCCACCATCACTACCACCCCTTTCGAGGTGCCTCACAGAGGCGCACGGCCTTCCAGTGCCTGGAGCGGCCTGAACAAGCACAGGGCCTCACCAAAGGGGTGGAAAGCGGGGAGGAGACAGAGAGAGGCACCATTATCAAGGCCCCTGACACAGAACTCACTCTCTTCTCCGTCGCTTCCCCAGCACGGCCTGTTCGGAAGACCCACTCCCATCTCCCTCTCTCTTGACCAGCCCCTCCGTGTCCACCCCCAGCATCAAGCCAACACAAGTGGAAAACCGCGCTTTAAAAGGAGCCATCGCCCCCTGATTCTGTAAATCTTGGTTGCACTTATTACGGCACACGGCACAGACACGGAAAGGCCGCCTTCGTCTTCCCAAAAAGGAGGCCACGCTGCAAAGTCGTTTCCCACGCTAGGGAGGAATTACTGCACTCGGTGGCTTCTGAGCATACTCAGAGTATTGTTCCATTTCCCCAAAGTACCCACAGTCTGCTCTCTATAGAAAAAGAAAGTCTGAAAATATGACACAGTAAAACACACGCATGGCATTTTCCCACTTCATATACGAAGCACCTTCTGAAAAGGACCTATCATACCTGAAGACAAAATGCATCGCCAAGACATTTTTTCCTTCCACAATAAAAAAAAAAAAATCACATGGATTGTGCAGAGGGCGACTGACTTTGATCAGTGCACAATTACAATGCATTCTAATTTGCATTTAGTATTTTACAAAATACACTGCTTTCTACACAGGAATTGGAGAGCATGCAGAAATTCTATAGCAAGCTTGTTGGAGTTCAAAACATCTGCACCTTTGGATCTGTGGAAGGAGGGGGTAAGTCATGCTGTTAAGTACAGGAGCAGTTACTGCCGCCGTTTCAAGTATAAAAAACTGAAGAACTCCGCAGCTCTCAGGGGCTTAGAAAAGCAAGGTAAGTATAATAAAAACCTGCTCTTCCAGGCAGAAACTGAGATGTTTTGGTAAACAATGTATTAGATTTCTTTTTAAAACAACAGACATAGGCAACCACACGAGTGGCTCTGAAAAGTGCTGTGCTTTTAAGTCACAAGGCAGCGAAGCATCCTTGAAATATGGAAAACGCTTCAGAGGCATCTCAAGAGATTCACAGAGTATGATGAACATGCTATCTTTTAGTCTAAAAAACCCAGCCAAAAAGAGAAGGCAGTGTGGTTTTCAATAAATTTCACCATTCTGGGTGTGGAGTGGGGGCATGCAGAGAGTAAGAGAAACAGGAAGAGAAAGTTTCAGAATCAAGGTTCAATATGGTCCAGTCAATATCTTTTGAGACCTATGCAAAATTTGCTTGCACGGCCTTTCCAAAACACCAAATTCAGATGAGTCAGGTGATGAAAGGCATCCAGGTAAGCTTCCAAGCACTTGCAGCTGCTGGCTCCTGTTTTGACAGATGTGTTAAATCCTGACACATTCCGTAAAAAGCATTAAGGCTCTTCAAAGCATCAGAGAAAGCCCTGTGCTGCCACAAAAGCTTTGGGTGGGTGTTTCTTTTTTTTTTTTTAAGGAACAGCCTTCAACATGTTCCCGCACAGCAGAAGACACATTATGTAGCAACATCGTTTCACAACATCATGAGGATTGCAAATAAACAGCAAAATATCACTGGTGGTTTTAAAAAAATATTAAAGATGTGGCCCATCAATCTTAAGCAAACAGGAGCTGAAAGAGATGTACAATTTCTCTGCTTTGCGACAAGAAGAAGAAATAAGTGGGCCACTTGGAACCTGTCAAGCTGTAGATTAATTTCATCTTATCGGCACATCATTTAAGCCCGACCATTACGTTTTTGAAACTTTAAAACCTATCAAGCTGCCTTTCTTATACAGTTAGTCGTAGTCAAAGACACAGCCATGTTAGTCTGTATCAGCATGCAAAGGGATCATGTAGCAGCTTTTGAGACTACTAACCAAGGAAGAAAAGTTTGCAGCATAAAACTTCCATAGACTGGATTTACACCATCAGATACACCCTTCATTTTGTGCATCTGATGGAGCAGAGCCAGTCTACGAAAGCTTATGCTACAAACATCCTTCTTTCTCTTAATCTCAAAGGTGCTACAAGATTACTTTGACTATTTGCACTAATCAGGTCACTGTGCCCAGTATCTTCTATTCTGACACTCAACGGTTTCAAGGTTGCTGGAGGTTGTCTTCCCAGGATCTGCTAAGAAGTCCCATCTATCTAGCACGCCTGGGATGCTGGTCATTTCCACACTACCCTGTTATAGTGCTATCATTCCACTTTCAATATCCTGTGGAAATCTGGGGTTTGGAGTTTGCTGAGGCCCTCTAAATGCCCCTCCCTAAACTGCAAACCCCGGGATTCTACAGGATGTTGAAAGTGGAATAAAAGCACTATAACAGTGTAGTGCAAAAATGGCCTCTATGTGTTTAGCATATGTGCCATGCTCTCTCAAAATGCAGCAGCAGCTGTCTGGGCAGTGGTGGGCACTGTGCCACAAGACCTCCACCAGAAATCATGGGTACCACCACAGTAAGTTCTCCAGCTCCTCCTCACCACAAGAGGGCACCATTGTAGAGTGGACAGTACTTTCTGGAAGAGCGCTTTGACCCTCTCTACCATGTACCTCTCTTTATCTTTCCATTAGGAAAATCTTGGACCAACCCTGCCCCGCTTTCCCAGTTTGTATGTTTAATTTTACACGCAGCAGAATTTGTCATTTTACCATACCTTGCCCCAAGCCAGGCGATCATTTCAGGAAATAAGCAGGATTTGAACACAAGTCTGTATGATTTGAGGATTCTGTGATCGATGACAGCAAGAGACAAACCCCTACAAGAATGCCACACAGTGTCTCCCTTACTGCCAGACTGAAAGTACTACCCTTCTGCCAAACTTCAGCTTAAGAGACTGTGAGCCACAGGAGGATAACTGTTTCCATGGATTAAACCTTATTTTCTCACACACAAAAAGGTTTCTTTCTGCAAAGACCAGGAGTCCCTATGATTCATCTCCTCTCCGGGTGGCTTTAAGAGACTCTTAAAAATAAACAGTAATTATAAAACAGATGAGTTGATGAACAGGGGATGTGGAATGCAACCGGGCATGGCTCATCATGGGCAGGGTAGAAAACTCGGTGGCTGCTGCAAGGAAAGTTCTCCTTCCACTGCTCCTTTCTAGTTAGTTACGCAAAACACATACATGTACACACAAATCCAGCCTGAACCAACAGTGTACTCACAAGTTATTTTAATTTTTTTAAAAAAAAATCATGATCACACAGATCCAATAGAGCTCCACAGCTGAGCACATCATGGCAACGTTTTCGTGCAATGTTTTACGAAATACTTTCAGATGTTTCCCTTTAAGCACACTATCCCTAGGAAGGGAAACAGCAGAAGTAAACATAGCGTGGAGAAGAGGGCCCCTGGATTTTTGGAAGTCTACACTGCTCAACACGGATCAAGTACACTTTCTCATTTTTAAAACATCTAGTCCAATTCCCAGGTCTTAGCAATTTGAAATAGGGACTTTCCACCTCTTAAAAATGCATACTTGAAGGGTGAAGGCAAGGGATCCTAATCTGCAACATCAGCTGCAGGTACAGCACCAGGGTGTGGTATGTCTTCTGCTTTGGGTATGATCTAACAACTTCCATAGACTATGTGGAAGCTCAGGTCTCAGAACCATTTCCAGTCAAAGAAGGACACTGGTCTCTTCTTTTAAAAGCCCATGTTGTAGTAAAGTCTTCACTGCGCCAACCAAAAAAAGCCATTTCCTGTGCGAGCTTCTAAAGAAACCACATTTCTTCATCAACCATGACTAGTTTTAAAAGGGTTTACTGTTTACTACTTTTATTTTTTAACATTTTGCCCTGATAAGGAAGAATGCATTTCCAAAGCTTGCTCAGAGAATTTTGTGCCTTTTTGGTTGGCATAAATAAAAACACTAACACCATATAGATTCTAGCATTTTTCTTATATTTAACAATGCATTTTCATGACACACAAACTCTTGGTGTTAACAAGCAATATGAAGGCTCTGTATTACCCAGCAAAACAGGACTTTCTAAGTCATTTATTACAGCCAGGCTATTAAAGAGTATTATCTAGTTAAGAGTTCAGTCATGTACATCCAAGGTGCTCTCTCTCGGAATGATGGAAGTGGTAGCCCAATACTTCAGAAGATGCCTGGATGGAGATGACTGATATAGGACCCCAACTGTCTTCAAGAAACCAATCTGGAAATTGGGTTTCCTCAGCTTATACGCATCGGCCAAGGGTGCAGATCTTTAGGAGTTTCGACAACTTCCATGGAAACTGGAGTAACTTGTACAGCTCCCATTCAGTTCAGTGGTATTTTTTTTATCACATCAGGCAGCCTTCCATGCTTTCCTCAAAACTGGGGGCAAATCTGGGCATATTCAAAATCATAGCGCACCCATGTGTCAAAGTGCTTGAAAGAGTGTAATCCTGACCACGAAATGTAGTCTCTAGGACTCAATCATTCCTTTTGAAGGCAGTGCCTTAGTGGACAAGGACCCAGGAGATCTGGGTCTAGAGGCCACTGTATTTGTCTTTTCTTCAATCAAGCCTTAGCCTAGAAACTGTCTTGGCCACCCTGACCTAAGCCACAGGACACAAGGGCTGGGTTGGCGTATTTATTTATTGTATTTGTAGGCCACTTTTCTCCCGGAATTGGGACTGAACAGCTTCTGATGTCACCAACCCCAATCAGAAACATCAAATTCTTCTGGATAGCTTCTTTGAGTCAGGAATCACAACCACCATTTTATGATACCTGTTCAAAGATGGAAAGCTAATTCCAGAAGGTGGCCCTGGGAAACAACTACTTAAGTTGCTGGTGGTGTGTATCTGCAATCATTTCCTATGTGTGCTGACCCTAAGGCGAGGCTATCATGAGGTTTTATTGGCAATAACAGTACAGAGGAAGTCTGCCGTTGCCTTCTGAAAGCTGAAAGAATGATACCTGCCCAAGGTCACGCAGTGGGATGCCTGGCTGAGCAAGGATTTGAACTCGGGTCTCCCAGAGTTGCCTAGTCCAACATTCAAACTACTACACAATGCTGGCTCTCTCTTTTCACCACCCTATTCCTGATGTTTTTGAATATCAACATATCAATACATATGGGAAACCTCCACTACACTAGATAAGGGCTGATGAACTGAAGCTCTATCCATACTGTTGCTGTGTGTTTCTTCTGCTGTATTTAATCATTGGTTTTTCTGCTGCTTTTATTTGCAAATTAAATTTTATTATGTTATCACATTGATTATTTGACATGGACTGTGTGTGCACTGCCACAGAAATGTTTATTCAAAGGACGGGATATAACTGTATCGAAGATATAAAATAAAGCATCCACAGTAAAGAGAAATACCGATTAATCTTTTCTGCTAGATTTCTTTCAACATCTGGACAAGTGTTGCAGATGTTAAAGTCTGTGCATTAAAATATTCTCAGCGACCATTAATGTTCAAGCAGATTAAAAACTAGCACATCTTAAACCGGGGAAACGTTCCTCTACTACAAAAACACTATGCATCTTAAAGGTCTTTCCTACATGTTGTGTAACAGCACAATACACGTTCACACCAATGTGCTTATATGCACAGGGTTTGTAAATATCCTTGGGTACAAGGACACACCCAGTAGTTTGGTTATATGAACAGTCTGCTGGGAGAGGGGCATAAGAATGCAACATGTTGGAAGAATTTTATATCACAGCATCATTTTCTATCTGTCTCCAAGTTTTCGCTGTAACAGAAATGGAGACCTAAAGGATTGTGAGGGAAAGACAGGTGCCCACAAGACGCATCAGGAAGACTAAATTTTTGTTCCTAGTTCTTCCAATGACCCTAAAATACAATGAATAAACATTTACTTAATAACCCATGAATGTTAATTTATAAAAAGCAACTTGCACGGAAATCTTCCAAACATGTCACTAACACGGAAGATATGGCAGAGCCATGGGATGCCTTGCAATTAAACTTTCAAATTTGAATTCTTAAGATACTGTGTATTTCTTTTGAGATATTTCCATTTGAGTCATGGCAAAGAGGTGTGGTAGTCCAGCCTGCATTCAAGGTGCACTTCTTGAATTGCAAAAGGAACAAGTACACTTGCATTACTGCTTTCACTCAGTGGTAAACCAAAAGACACATTTTGCAGAAGGGCAAAAGAACTCCAAACGTTTTCAAGTACAGTCCTTGAAATGTTAAATTATATGAATTTACAGAAATATACAAGTATCAGCCTTGAAAAGGTACAATACCTTTCTGATACAAAGGGGAAAATTCATAAGTTAACACATGAGATTTTTCCCCCTATTGCTCAGTTTATCATCTAAGGAGGAACCAAGTCAGGTTTTACATCTCCACCTGAAACAGGTAGTGGCATGCATTTTACAGATTAAAAGAAGGAAGATGCCTTTAATAATTTTTGCATGTTAAACTGTTTCTGAAATTAGTGTTTCCCAGCTGGGAAGGTCAAAGCACTTCCAATCATTATGTGTTGACTGTAACCAGATCTGAACAATCAAAGTGCAATGCTCACTTTTTTACTTGTTTTATGCCCACCACTGCTGTTCGCCCTTATCAGAGGGAGTAAAAACAACAAGACACCGCAGTCCAAGCAGTGGCTACTGGAAACCACGGCAAAAGGTATAAACAAATGCTGCTAGAGGCAACTGCGTGCCACTGGTGGACCGACAATAACAGCATACAAAGAATGCTGTCTTGGCTGAAGAAAGGCTTCCGGCCACGATGCCCTGGAGAATTTCCTCCTGCCAAATTGCAAAGAGGAAAAGATGGGAGAAGAGAGGAATCAGCACAGTGTAGTGGCCTGAGTGGTCAACCAAGACTTTGGGAGATGAGAGTTCAAATCCCAGCTCAGTCACGGAAACTCCCTGGATAACCACGGGCAAGTCGTTCTCTCTCAACCACAGAAAGTGACAATAACAAGCCCTCCCTCTGACTAGATCTCCCCCCACCCAAAGAAAAACCATGATAGGGTTGCCTTAGGGTCACCATAAGTTAGAAGCAACTTGAAGGCACACCACTACCACCACCACCACAACCGCTGCTCCTACTACTACTCCCAGAATCCTACTCCAGCACTCAGACCACTCCCCAAGCGGATTATTTGTGCTTGCAGCTCACTTCCCTTTGATTGCACCGCTCACAGTCCAACCAACAACCATATATACTCTGTGTGTCCACACACACATGCACACACTCCTACGTGAAATGCTGGATGACATTCTGACGTAACGGGCCGTAGTCCACAAAAGCTCATGCAATAATAAGTTTGTTACAGGTTTGAGGGATGATAGATTTGCCTGAGAGCCACCACAAATGAGAAACAGCTTGAAGGCACACCACGACAAGAGCAACAACAAGGCATGGGAAAGCTAGAGCTCCTACCTACAGTCAGCGCTCGGTATCTAGAAAAGGGCGAGTGAACAGGGTGGGGCAGAAAGGGTCACAATAACACAGAACAAGGTCAGAAGGCCCTGGATGTTGGCATCTGGTTGCCGGCTACAGCATGGACCTTATCAAGTGTCCAATGATGCCAGGTCCTGGCACCAGCAATGCCACTCACTCAGCATTCATACATCTCACACAATATGACTCCATCAATCCTCGCAGTTGTTGCGCACCTATGACCACCCTAAGGGGAACTTTACAAAGAGTCTTCTGTGGCTGAGAGTGTGTGCCATGCCCAGTGGGCTTCCATGGCCAAGCAGGGAGTGGAACACCGGTCTCCTGGGCTGCAGTCCAATACTCAAAGCACTATACAACGCCGACTCTCCTTAATCCTAAGAGACCCCACGGATTAATTCATCGCATCCTACCTGACATAAAAACTGAGGATGACCCTGAAAGGCGAGGTTGCCAAATGTCACCCAATAAAATCCTGCTCACAATTTAATTGGAGGAGGGTGGATTTTCACAGCTTGCACTTTCAGTCAGTTTGCAACATCAGGATTCATCCCTTGCAACATTCATGACGATCTCTTCTTTTTAATACCATCACTACTGTATCATTATTGCCCTGGGGCAATTCTGTCTTGATTGCACTCTCTGGAACTGCAGACACAGCCATGGGCAGCAACACACATTGCACAGTTACGGCACTCTGAGACGACTTTAGCTGCCATGACTCCACCCTACAGAACTTTGGGATCTGTAGTTTGGTGAGGGACTTACGATTTTCCACTTCAAAGCTCTAATGCTGTAGTTCAGGGCTATTGTTCCCAAAGCCCACAATTAATGAAGTTCCTGCTCCAGAACCAGTTCTGGCCATACATTCTTATTGAAAGACTTTTGCCGAATCAAATGAATAATTGCTTTTTTTGGAAAAAGAAAAGCATAATAAAAAAATTATATAAAATAATGAGTGCTGGACTAGAACTCTGGAAATCAGGGTCCATGGAAACTCACTGGGTGACCTCGGGCAAGTCACACACTCTCAGCTTCAGAGGAAGACAAAGGCAAACCCCCATGACAGGTTCACCTCAGGGCTGCCTTAAATCCGAAATGACTTAAAGAAACACAACAGCAACTATAAAAAAAAAAAAAAGGTGCCAGTTTAAACCTCACATACACATCTATAACACGTAGGAAATCAAGGAGGCCATGGTAACAAAAAGTATTGATAATCCGGAAGAAAAAAAAATGCACCTATAGTTAATAAATGAGGATGTGAAACCAAATCTTCTGAGCAGTTCAGTTCTTTCCTTATAGCTTGAGCTGCCGCCTGTCATTATAAACCAAGATCTTCATATCGCCCAAAAGAACAGGACACCCAGCAGCTATGATCGCTTCCTGTCTCTTTGGTCCTCTAATTCCAGGTACGCAGGTATGTTGCTCAGCAGGCATGAAAGCGGCAAGAGCAGAGAACTGATGAGCACAAGATGGTGCTGATCTCTGTCTTTACGTGCCTTCGAGTCACCGGTGGATTTATGGTAACTTCATGAATTTCCTAGGGTTTTCCTAAGCAAGGCATACTCAGAGGTGGCATTGCCAGTTCCTTCCTCTCAAATACAACCTACAGCACCCGGTATTTCTTGGTGGCCTTCCATCCAAGTATTAACCAAGGCTGACACTGCTTAGCTTCCAAAATCAGACAGGATCTGATGCCTTTAGGGTATTTAGGCGTCATAGCTTCCAATACCTCATGCAATATAGGTCATTTCCGCACTGGACTGTTATAGTGCTATTATTCCACTTGCAACATCCTATGGAATCCTGGGGTTTGCAGTGTCGGGAGGGGCCGGCCAGCCCCTCCCGAAACTGCAAACCCCAGGATTCCATAGGATGTTGCAAGTGGAATACTAGCGCTATAACAGCCTAGTGCAGAAATGTCCATAAAGGTGCCATCTACCAGCGACAAAGCTTTGAGTCCAGTATTACAATATGTATTTATGGCAGAGTGAACGGAAGGGTTGAATATACTTCACCCTGCAGGCTCCACTAGAAGGGAGACCTAGCCGGCGAGATGTGTTTTCCTTTTTTTCACTCACCTTTTGGCAAGAGCGTAAGCTATTCTGGCATGGAAAGGCAAAGCAAGAGGGACAGCGTGACATCAGGCAAAACTCTGTGTGAACGGATCTGTCATAGCTGCGAAGAGGTTGGAGACTTTAGCAAGTCTAGAGAAGCAAGTGGTAACTCCATGCATTTCATGCCAAAAGCAAAAAGCATCCAAGCTGGAGGATGGACATTTGCTTCCAGAGCGCTTAAAATGGTTTGAAATGCAATCAGTTACTAGTTGTGGCACCTTGCAACTGCTTCACTTCCACCTTGGATATAGAAGATGGTAGAGATTTCATCAAATCTGAGATTGACGTGACTGTGGGTTGGGGTTGTTATTGCTGTTGTGTGGCTGCAAGTCATTTCTGACTTACGGCAACCCTAACAACAGGAGTATAGAGTATTTTGTGTAAGGCACAACATGTCTACCTCATGGCACTATTATGTATTTGTACAGTGGACTAGAAAAAGCTGGAAAGACAGTTTGCACAACAATCCTGTCTCACCCTTCCTTTCAGCAGAAGCCTCAGTGCAAACAGCTTGGAAAGTTGATTTTTCATCAGTAATTAAGTAGTAGCACGAACTTCTCACTTTTTTGACTGCAATTCTTGAAACAAAGCAAATCTTTGCCCTCCCATTTCTCATGCGTAATTAATAACATTTAGTCACTTTTTTAAAAAAATCCAAACGGTATAAGCCACTGGCCTTTAGTACAAAATACAGGATGTTCTCACACATCGTGTCATCACTCCAACAACTAGTCACTTGCAATTAACTCCATTCCCTAACGACTTAAGGTAGAACTGTGTTACAATACAACTGCAACTGAACCTGAGATATATGACAACTGCAGCCAGATTGTTATATGTTCAGAGATGGAAGAGCACTGAGATTCCAACGAAAGAGGACTGGTTAGTTAAGTTACTGGACTTAGCGGAGATGGATAAATTAACAACACTGAGAAGAGGAAAAAAGTGTAGCAACTTCCGTGGAAGACTGGGATCCGTTAACATGCTTCTTGCAAGAGAAACAGAATAACATTCTGACTGCAGGATTTAGTAATTAATATTTTCAGTTTTTTTAAAAAAATATTATTAAAACACCAGTTTTTCATATATAAAACACCATATTTGGGAAAAGCAGCAGTGGGGTATTTGAGTGGTGTTTGTACTTAGATAGGTTTTTATTTTTTAAGTGACCAAGAATCTACGTTGGCAAAGCTGGAAACCATCTTTTTAAATATATATCGCGCTCGATTTTTTTATATATACCGTGCAGTGCTTTGTAGGTTTCTTCTGGTGTAGTTTGCTCAGTTAGGTTTTTGCTTACATTTTCTTATGCTTCTGTTTTGTTTAAAACTAGTAGTTGTTATAATCGGTTATTTTTGTTTAGTTTTGTAGTCGAAATTGTATCTTTAATTTAAAAAGGAAGATACAATTGCAACTCAGAGACATTCCTTTTGCAGCATTACTGTAAGTTCCGAATACTTTTATAGTCTTATGGTTTCATTAAATGCTAACTTGAACTGTTTCCTCCACCACCATTTAATGAAGCCATAAGACTGTAAAAGTAACTAAAAGGTACAGTCATGCTGCAAAAAGAGTGGCATTATCCCTTCTCGAGTTGCAATTATCATACAACATAGTTAAACCTTAGTTACTGGGGAAAAGAAGCAACTGCTGGCACCTAGTTATTTGTAACCAGTTACTTCCAAGCATATCATTTGTGTTGATATCTATTTCAAAAAGACACACCAGCCTATGCAGTCTGCAAGGACACCAGCATAACTAGTTTAACCGCTGACATAATGAGATTTTTGTTTTCTGTTTCATCCGGCTGCCAAAAATTAAGTGAAACGGGGTTGCTCGACATCAACAACTCTTGTATTTTTTTTAAAATAGGGAAATTTTCTAAAGCATATTGACAAAAAGAAGAAAATTTACAAAACCTCCTAAAGGTAAGTGTATTTCACCATCTCAGTTTGCTCACAAAATGCAAAGTGACTTTTTTTTTAAAGGAATGGAGAGTGGCTTTCCAATCAGGTTTACCTGACTGGACATGGGTCCTTTATTTACAAAATTTGCATGGCGGGAGAGAGGCTTTCCTGGATTATTTTCTATTTACAGGTAGCCAAGCTGTCCCTGAACAAACCGCGCTATTTCACGACTATCTATAGCACATACCAGGCAGCAATTAATTTTAATCCTTAATCCTCTTCCTTCTTCATTATCTCCAAACCAACACCAATCATTTGGGGAGGGGGTTGTTTACAGGCACAGGAAAAGAAAATCTGGAGGGAATTTAATTTTATACAAAGAGCCAAGAAAAGCCAATCTTCCGGGGTGAAAACTGCCCCTTCAACTGCAGTTAGTCCTAAATCAAGGAATTCGTTTTGCTTTTCAAGATCAACCAGGCACAGATTTCGCATTTTTCACGTCTCTCTGCAAGAGCTTACGTCCAGGCTATCTAAGAGACTACAGGCATATCGCAGCTAACAAAGCCTCTGAGAAAGAAGCTAGTTTTTACGAAGTCTTTTTACGGGAGCCCAGCCCATCTCCTTCTTTTCTTGTCTTCTGTCTAGCTGGAGGTTTGGGTTGGTTTGGTTTTGCAGCACTGGCACCGGGGTCATATCCACACTAGACTGTTATAGCGCTATTATTCTACTTTCAACATCCTGTGGAATCCTGGGGTTTGCAGTTTAGGGAGGGTCCTTTAGAATTCTCAGCCGGAGAGCTCTCTGGCCTCAGGAAACTACAAACCCCACAATTCCCCAGGAGGTTGAAAGTGGAATAATAGCACTACAACAAGGCAGTGCAGAAAGGGCGTACATGTGCTGAAACATGCTGAACTACTGTTTTTTCAGAGTGTAGAAACCTATCACTATTTCTTCCATGTCATTCCTGCCTCTGGTACCAAAGTTTCTATTAAATAAGTAAATCCTAGGAACACATCTACGTCATTATATATACCTGCGTATCCACTGAAGTATACCTGTGCATCTCCCTATATGAGCCTGCCTGGACCCTTGGATCTTCAAAATTAGCTCTACTTTTGGTTTCATTACTTTCCGAAGTACGGTCAGCAAGAGCACAAGATCGGCCATTCTCACCGGCTGCTCTAGAAGCAAGAATGACTCTCTCCAAAACCTCTTTCTTTTTTTATTCCAACAGACCTTTAGAGACCTGAAGGTTTCAAAGGAAAAGGCTTTTAAAGAAAGCATGCTGTACTGTTTTAAACTGCACCGCTTTAAAAATGCTTCTTATTCTTTTGATGTATTAAATTGCTTTAATACTGGTTAATAGTTTAATTCTATTTTAATGTGAACCTTGTATGCTTTTTACTATATTGATATCATTTTAATTTGTAGCCTCTCTTGAGGGAAAGGTGGGGTATAAATAAGTTAACAACAAAAAAATAACAGCAGTAACAAGAAGAAAATAAAAGGACAAGAAAACTGGTTTGTTTTTAAAAATCTTCGATGCCTAAGTTGAACGCTACATTCAATTCCACAGTCTATACTTCGGAATGCAAGCTCACAGAGAAAATTTGGAAAAGTTACCTTTTTTGGACCATAATACCCAGAACCCCTCAGCCAACAATGGGGTTTCCGGAAATCAGAGTTTTAAAAAAATGCCTTTTCCAAGCTCTACACACTCCCTCCGATGTTGCCAAATGCCTGCTGGTACAAGCAAAGGACATCATCCTCATTTCAAACCACCCAACTCAAAATTTTATTTTTTGCTTTGTTTCCCCACCACTGCCACAACCACCAAATCTCTCCAGCAAAGTTGCTCCTAGTAAATCTTCCTGGGAGAAACGGCTAGATGGCTGAAAAGGTAAAAACAGCCCTCGATGTTTTTATCTTTTTTCTTCTGGGTTGCTTTTAATGTGCCACATTTTTGAACCTGAACAACAAAATACCCTATTAGCACCTCCACAGTTAGCCAGAAAGAAACACTATCAGGGAATTAAAAAGAGCCCTGGTTAAGGAATTCCTGGAATCTCTGTTCCTGACAACATTCTTAATCCCTTCTAAAGCCCCCAGCCTCACGTAGGCTCAAGAGGTGGCAAATCATTTAAACAGTCTGCATCACAATTTACAGGCCACCCCCTATTTCAAAGACCACGCCGCAAGATAAGGAAAAGGGTTTTTTTAAAAAAACCATTTAAAAGTCATTTAGCAGCAACCTGCATTCCAGGAGTAAACACACACGCACGCACACACATACACACTAACTTTGCAAATCACTGCCAGGCAAGGCACAGAACAGGAGTGACAACATGTTCCGGTCCCTCTGTGTCTGGAACAGGCTAAGCAAGGATTGAAATAAACCTATTGCAGATAAAGCTGGAACATGAGCCTGGAATGCTCTGGAACATTTCCACTGGGAAAGAAAGGCAAGGTATAAAACCCAAAGGGGAAAATTTAACCAGCGATAGAAAGCTGCATATAAAAAAAAATGACCGTTCAGGTATACTATATACAAAAATAACAGAAAAAAAAATCACATTTTTAGAAAACCTGCAGTCCAATGTGGAAATTAGAGAGAATGAACCCGTTACTTAATACATGCAAAACTGACAAAAGATATGAATTAGGCTAGTTTATCCATCTGAGCAATATGATGAACTCGAATAAATGCTGTAAGAAGTCTCCTGCCCAAAAATACAATGAAGAAGACAAAAGCAAGAGTTCCATTAGCTTGGCCAACAGTGAACTGAAGAAAGAACCAGCAATTAAATGGGCAACAGAGATAAACTGCAAAGTTTTCAGAATAATTACGCTTTGCTTCTTGGGCGAAATGAACTATGCTTTCCCTTTCCCTCCTGCCACTGCCTCTTATGCTTTGGGTGTATCTACACTTCAGGATTTGTAGCAGTTTGGTACCATTTTAACTGCCATGGGTCCATCCTACAGAAACTTGGGGTTCGTACTATGGTAAAGCAACAGAGCTCTTCCACAGAGAATTCTGAACAGTTCATGAAACTACAAATCCCAGCATTCCATGAGATGGACCCATGGCAATTGGAGTGGTATCATACTGCTGTAACTGCGTAGTGTGGATGCACCTTCTGCGTGTTTTAGCGAGCAAAGGGTTTTTAAAAACAGGAAGCATCTCTAACCCATGTGCTTCAGGCACTACGCTGGAGACTTCCTCAAAGACTGAAGTAGTCCAAGTGTTTTAATTTCTCTATTCTTCCAGCCCCATTTGGCTGCCACTTCTCAACAAAAGAACATCAAGCTCAAGCCGCTTCCTTTCTTCCTTCTGGTCTTTTCATACAGTTACCCTAGAATCACCACTCATCCTCCATTAGCCTCCAATTTATTTAATGAACTGAATGAAACAAATTCAAATAGGCAGATCACAAGCTTTTTAGATCCACCTCCATTTCACCTAGGACAAGCCATTTTTTTCCATGCTATGCAAAAGGAAGGCAAAACGCCAAGTTTGAGATATATATGGAAAATCCACGCAAACATTCAGGTGGAACTGCACACTGCAATACAAAGCCACATCATGGGGAAAAGCAAGACTACGTCTATCCACACCCAGTAATGTTGCAAAGTCCCTCTGTGCAATGACACTGTGATCTCCCCTGAACTGTTATTAACTTATTTTTTTATTTATTTAGGAATATTTACACAGAACTTCAAATAGTGTACACCACTAACAAAACACAGAACATATACAATACACAAAATCAAAATACAATATTAAAATTTCTCCCAAAATACATGGCAGAGTGATGTTTCACAACTAATTCAGACATTATTCCAATCGGCATGAATGGAAAAATACTCCCCATTTGATGTGACGTCTGAGCTGTGTACACAACAGCTCCTAGTTATGTTTTTAAAGGCAAACTTTGTTTTTACCCAAATCCATTAGCCAGGATTACAAGTCACACTGCAACGCGCAAACCAAGATTAAACCTAAAATTCAAGTCACCGTTCCCTGACTCTGACTAAAAACGGTAGCCTAACAAAGAGCAAAGAGTACTGTGTTAAACTGTGAGAAGGGGGAAAACAGGGCCTACATCAGCAACAAAAGATATATATATTTCAGCCATATGTGAGATGGTTTACAGGTACAAGATAGTTATGACTTGGCTGGACCAATGTCAAAGTAAAAGAAATACAATTACACCTGCTGCTCTGATTCTAGAGGTCTGTACAACAAATAAATAGGAGGAACAAGCAGAGGGAAAATGAAAGCATGCAAAACGTGCCATATTGTATTTTGCACATCAAATGACAAATGCATACATTGTGCTTTGAAAGGTATCAGGAAAAGACACCGATCTTATACGTGCAGTATAATCCACTGGAAAGACTCTTGCAGAAGGCTTACAGAACAAAGTGGCTACTACAATCCTGGGTGCGTGAGCTATAATTTCAGAACATCACCCAGACTTTCTTCCTCAGGCGCTCAAAACATCTTAAGCTAGGCTTTGCCTGGTGTTTTTATTTTACATGGGAAAGTCCAACGCCTGAGTAAAAACTATCATTCCCATGCTCTGAAATTAGTGAAAATAATAATTTTCTTATGATACATCTCTACTCAGGAGGTAGTGTCTTCCCCCGTTCATGTGGAGGAGAGTTAACATCCCTATAATAAAAGCCATATTTAATTGGAAGACTCTTAAGTTAACTAAAAGAAGCTAATCATCATGCACTGAAAAAGGTGTAGGCAGAGGGCAGAAGGGCGGGTATTATACATGCAAATTAAATATCTGTTCATTCCAAACTCCACAGGAGTAATTTGTCATGTGGGAACAGTTCAGGAATATTTAATTCCTTGGAGGAGAGGGAAGCAAAGGAAGGTGGGGTGGGGGGAGAGAAATGAAATGTTCGTATTCTTCAAGGAACCCAAAACTGTGGCCATTTCTGCACTAGACTATTACAGTGCTATTATTCCACTTTCAACATCCTATGGAATCCTGGGGTTTGCAGTTTAGGGAGGATCCCCTCCCTACTCCATAGGATGTTAAAAGTGGAATAATAGCCCTATAACAGTCTAGTGTGGAAATGGCCTGTGTTTCAGCTTTACATTAAATCCTGTGAGAGTAGACAGCAAATATCGAATGCTCCACCCGTTAAACAAGTTATTCTAGCAAAAGTCAGAGGCCCTTGTCTTTACTATTTTTCTTGCATCGGAGGAGTTTCAAAATCAGGCAAGACTGGGTATGTTGAAGACAGAATATCTGGAGCAACATTTAAGCACCACCAAAACAAGAATATGATGGAGAAACAGTGAACAAGTCTTATGAAGCATAAAGTAAAAGTGAAGAAGTGTCGCAGACAGGAAAACGAAAGCTTCATTATTATCTGATTTCATATTTGTTTTTTATACATGTATCTTATCTTTCCAGCAGCACAGGATTCAAGGAGGCTCATATCCCTTTTAAAGGAAGGTTCAGTTAAAAAATACCTGTTGAATATATTGTTGAATACCACGGCCATGCCATCGTACTTCCAGTTTTTACGTATGGTTGTGAAAGCTGAACAATGAAGAAAATGGATAGGAAGAAAATCAGCTCACAGGCTGGAGGAGAGTTCTGGGGATACCCTGGATTGCGAAAAAAGACAAATAAAGGGGGTCTAGAGCAAATTTAGCCTGAACTCTCCCTGGAAGCCAAGACGACTAAACTGAGACTATCTTATTTCGGACGTATCATGCAAAGATCTGACTCACTAGGAAAAACAGTAATGTCTGGCAAAGCAGAAGGCAGTAGAGAAAAAGCAAGACTGCATTACAGGTGGACGGAGTCAGTCAAGGAAGTCGGAGACCTGAGTTTGCAAGACCTGAGCGGGGCGACTCGGAGACACCTCGCTCAGAGTCATCGTAAGTCAAAGTCAACCTGACGGCGCTTAAGAACAAACAGCTAAAAAAAACAACAATGTAAACACTGTGAAAGCAAAGCGGTGTTGAAACAAACGTGCGTTAAAAACGCAAAGTCAAAACCCGTTTTAAAAATGCAATTAAACATAACAGAAACACACAAATACACCGTTAAAACTCTACCTGCCCACAACTTATTAAAAACTGAATGCCTGCCTAAATAAAAAGGTCTTTGCCTGCAGTAAAAAGACAGCGAGGCGGGGGCTAGGGAGTCCCACAACTTCAGAACAGCCGAAAACTCTCTCCCGTGTCCTCATCAAACATTCCTGTGACGGTGGTGGGACTGAGAGAAAGCCCTCCCGGACAGATCTTAATGCTTGGGCAGCCTCACACGGGGAGACACCATCTTTAAGATAGTGTGGATCCAAGCCATGTAGGGTTTTAAAAGTTACAACTAGCACTTTTAATTCTGTCCCACCTTACCCTATTACAGTCCCCACACCAGTCAATTCAATCAAGGAACTTCATTTCCATCACGTACACTAGGGACAGCTGAAAACTTTTCAAGGCATAAAGCCGGGAAAATCCAAGAATGCCAAACCCACCTGCAACTGAAAGGGGCAAATCCACCAACTGTTCAATCCTGCCAGCCCCACAGAAGCAAAGACCTTCCCACCAGGTTCTGATGAGTCACGGAGATTTGCTTCCCCTCCCTCTCCACCACTGCATCCGTCAGCACAGGCAGGATGATACGGACTGGATGTACTTTCCCCAGAATGCACAATGTCCCCCAAGAGTTATACACCACGATCCTATATGCATTTCCTTGGAAGTACATCCCACTGAATTCCATGGGAAGAAAGACTGGAACGTCCACAGCTGTTTTGTTGTTATGTACACAAACTGTCAAGCAACAGGCATTCCCTAGTAAATAAAGACGATTACTCATAACATTAAGCACTTTTTTTTGTAAAGACAGAGTCCTTTAAAAAGACCATTATGATGCCACTTGAAAAAGTGAATGTTCTGCTTATGTGTGTGTGTCTGCGTGTGTGAGTCTGTGTGTGTGTTTTTAAACCAACTTCGGCACAAAGCCACAACTCCAATAATGATATGTATTACTACGTAAACTAACCTTTGCGCTTCATTAAGATAGGGAAAAAACGAAGTGCCAGAAGAAAGGCCTTCCCCAGCAAACAAGCGTCTTTGCCCGAGAGCTTTAGCAACTAACTCCCATGCATATTCCTAATAAAAAGGGCAGTGATTCTAGCCCCAATGATCCTCTAATTTATAACTGGTACAGTGATGGCCAGTATCTCCCCCATACGTACATTTCTTGGGACAAGAACCAGCCATGGTCCAACTTTTCCTTGGCTTAATTCTCAAGACAAAGAAATGCCAACAATACATCACGTGCCACTATGCTACTAAGAGTACGACCACAATAATCACGAGAGCTGTCAATAAAAAACAGAAATACATTTGGCCCTCCGCATTCACTAGGATTAGGGGCACAGGACCTCCGCAAAAGTGGAAAAACCACAGATAGCAAAATGAGTACGTCTGTTTGTGGGAAGGGGCTGAAGCATTGGGGGAGAATGGGCCCCCAGGGTCTAAACCAGGTCAGGGAAAGGAGAGGAAAGCGGCAGGTTGGCATAGTGGCCCTATACTTCCTCTCTCTCACCCATCTCCTTCCTTGGGTAGGCGGGGGGCCCTTCCGTACTACACAGTTACACAGACTGCCCCTTAACTGCGGTACTTGCAACCTGTGAATTCCTGGAGTTTATCTGGGGAGCGACTGGGGCTCTCCGGCTGAGAATTCTCAATACTCCTCCCTAAACTGCAAATCCCAACATTAGACCCCAATGGATCGTGGCAGTTTAAGCAAAATCATACTGCTTTAATTACGCAGTGGGAAAGGGCCCCAGAGCAAGGGGTACTGATATATGGTTATCAGTAGCTCAGATGCAGAAAGATCCTTGGCATTAGACAGAGAGGAGGTCCGAAGAGGGAGTGTGCATGCACACCCACAAAGCCCAGATTCCAAAAGGGAAGGTGAAAGAGAGTTGAAGTTACTCATTAACACTAGACAAGAAAAGGGTTATCTGCAACAGGTCACTTAAAGCAGATAGGAAGGGTGCACCATCACAAAAGGATTACTCTCCACTATCTGAGAAGGAAAGCCAGTTGAAACTTCAAACACAGCACAGTATACATATATCCACCCACTCCAAAGCCTTCTCGAAAACGCTCAAAGCTAGGGGTGGGAGTGTCTCTTCTAAAGGAGGAAGCAAAAGCTTTCTTGAGAAAGTAACGTCAGTTTTCGTTACTCACACACACCATCCCTGAGCCCTCCATAGGGAATAACACCCAGCTGAATGCACAATAAAAATACAGACAGAATTTCGTTATTGACACACACTATCTCTGAGCCCTCCATAAACAACCACCACCAGCTTTATGCACGATAAAAATACAGACAGAATTCATGTTACCTTGATGCCAGGTACAGAGGGCAAGAGAAAGGTGGAATTTTCATGAACACTTAGATATAACCCTCCTTGTGTCCTTGTTTGCATCCACTACAAAAACTGGATGTATGCTTTCATCAGAAGGTTATCTAATCCAATCCTAGGGCTGTGGAGCCAGAAGCAATTCTGGGCTGCAGCCTGAGTCAGAATCTGTAGAAATGTACTGACCCCAACTCCATCTCCCAAATAAAAACCTGCAACGTAATAACAATTCATGGCATATTGTCTCGGATTTACCATACTCAGCACTGTATATTTTTACAGGAAAGGATTTGGTAATGTAATTATCGAAAGTTTGTAATACATAAGCTGTCTTCTACATACAGTGTTCATTTTAACTTAAAGAATAAAAACCTTTCTTTAATTCATTAAACGCTTACTTTGTTGCATATATACTTTCACTGCAATTAAGAATTTTTTTTGTTCAGAAATTTTAATCAAATAAACGTATTTCGTGTTCTATCAGTCTAAGGCCATTTCCGCACTAGCCTGTTACAGTGCTATTATTCCACTTTCAACATCCTATGGAATCCTGGGGTTTGCAGTTTAGGGAGCGCTAAACTGCAAACCTCAGAGTTCCATAGGATGTTGAAAGTGGAACAATAGCACTGTAACAGGCTAGTGCGGAAACCGCCCAAGCAACCTGAAGATTCATGTGGCGGTGATGAAACGCATTGTGCTACCATTTTACTACAATAAATTTGTTATTACTAATTTATATACGCTTGCCTTTTGGAAGGAGTCAGAGTTGGACTCAGACAGTAAAAAAAAAAAAACAGAGACAGAGTTGGAGTTGGAAGTTAAGATTTTGGCACATCGACTCCACAGCCCTGTCCAATCCAATGATTTTAAACAGTTTAAGGGCTCTCATGAAGAAGATGGCAAAGATCCATTTTCAGTCCATTCACACTGGCAGAACTGCAACCAGGAAACTATTGATTCTCTATGCTATAGTCCAAAAAGGAATTTGTCTAAGCTTGGCACAGAGGTTCACATGAAAGTGCATTTACATGAAAGCGCAAAGGGCAAAACTCTCATTTTCAGAGTCAGAATGTATCCCATCAGAACCAAGCTATATAAAAAGGTTTTTAAACAGTGCAGGTTTTGATTACTACATGCACAAAAAGGGGGAAGAAGCTGGCGTAAACCTCTCCACAGCTTTGTGCTACTGAATATTTTACATCAGCAAATGCTAAACGGTAGCTCATGCTTGCGCGAGGAAGAGGCGAAGTGACCTGAAATCGCAGCACGCTTCGCTTCTGGATTCACGAGCACCTCACCTCCTACCGCCATCAGCCACGCTATCGCTACCACCGCTGTGTCTTTGTTTGGGTGTCTGTGGCGGATGACGGTACTGCAGCCGAACCGGTTGCACACGCCCAGCACATCTCCGCACACAAAATACTGCAGACAAGACAGCAGGAGCTGAACACGGACTGCAACAAAAGGCTGCCAAACCCAGAAAGGTGAAATCCATCCGTAACCAGAGCAATCAGAAAGAAATGAAAGAAGGAAGGAAGGAAGGAAGGAAGGAAGGAAGGAAGGAAGGAAGGAAGGAAGGAAGGAAGGACGGCAGGTAGGCAGGCAGGCAGACAGACAGACAGACAGAAAAAATCTGCCTCAAAATAGGGGTGCATTCTCAAAAAAAAAGTTTGCCTGCAGCAGGATAATTCAAGATCCTACTTGGCTTCCATCCCCATCCCCATACCAAGAACGGTTAGGGTGCTTAGCCCCGAAGATTGCATTTCTGCCAACTATCTTTCTGCCTATTCTATATTGACAAAGCCAGCCATTCTCAACTGTTTTTGACCATGGCCCCCTTAGGAGATCCTCTTAGGTTCCAAAAAACCTCCCCGTCAAACCGGGACATAACATGAACAGAAAGACAGGAAGATCGTTTATTACTGAACACCAAGAAAACTGGAACATTCCAACATACCGGACAAAACTCTGAAAACAAAAGACTGTATGAAATTAAACATCTATCAGATCATAACGTGATCATTATGAGCTTAAGCACTGAATTTACCAGGCGTGTCAAATTCAAATCATGTGCTTGAAAAATATTATAAATAGGCGGGGAACTATTGACTCCAATTAAGGTCACTGTTTTGAGTATTTCACTGGTTCACTTACCAGGGACCCCATAAACTCTCGGGGCTCCCCTCGTCACAGTTTTCAGTCTGCATCCCTTCAAATATGCCAGGGGCCCCTTGCAGGACATATGGCCCTCGCTGAAAATGGCTGGTCAAAGGCACACAGGGAGCTAATAATGACGTACTAGTATTTAGAGCGAGTGTACCTAAGTAGTTGGATCCTATAGACCAGGATTTGATTAATATTAACATGAGGACGTGAAATAAGCATCCATTAAACAGCAGTTCCTGTCTGAACCTGTTGATCTGCAGCAGTGTCTTTGTTCCTGAAGCCAACCAGTGTGTAGGCTATCTCTGACCTGGGGCCCTTTCACACTGTATAGTCGTAGCAGCATGGTCCCACTTTATCTGCCTTGGTTCCATCCTATGGAATCATGGGATCTGCAGTTTAGGGAGGGGTATTTAGAATTCTTGTGAGAACCAGTGTGCTGTAGTGGTTTGAACACTGGACCACAACCCTGGAGAACAGGGTCCCCACTTGGCCATGGAAACACCCTGGGTGACTTTGGGCATGTCACATACTCTCAGCCCCAAAAAACCTCATGATAGATTCACCTTAGGGTTGCCATAAGCTGGAGATGACTTGAAGGCACACAACAACAGCAACGGCATACTAGCTGCTTGCAAGACTGCCTTCCACATGTCAGTGACCCCCACCAACAAGTTGGATTTTGTCGTTGCGTGCCTTCAAGTTGATTCCAAGTTATGGTAACCCTAAGGCCAACCTATCACAGGGTTTTCTTGGTAAAATTTATTCAGAAGGGGCTTGCCATTGCCTCTGAGGATGAGAGAGTGTGACTTGCCCAAGGTCACCCAGGGCGTTTCTGTGGCCAAGCGTGGATTTAAAGTCTGTCTCCCAGAGTCCTAGTTCAACACTCAAACCACTATACCCCGCTGGCTCTCTAGAGCTGAGCTGTAACTCCCATAATATAATTTCTGTAACAGTAGTTGTTGTCCAGCTCCCCTGGCAGTCTATTTACTAATCACATAATCACATAGGCAAGACCTCCGTTCCCCCAAGAAAGCAACTGCCTGTTGCCTCCCTGTATGAGTCACCATTCTGGCTTAGTCCCCTTCAAACCAACTTCCACTGGGGCTGGGGGCAGCGAATAGCGAGCAGAATCTTTTAACTACTCCCAATATACAGAGGTGCAGCATCCTCCTGGAACACACACACACACACACAAAAGTTATGTGTCTCCATTTATAATCAGGAGCGTCACTCAGAAGACATATTATAAAGAAGGCACACGGGGCCAGTTGTGTAGGTTGAATATGGAACAGGACTCCTGACCTCTCAACAGCCGACGTATCACACAATTCCTACAAAATCAAAGCAAAAGTGTTATACGCCACACTAGAGGTCAACGTTGCTTTCTAGAAGCAGCTCTGGCCAACAGCGGACGGCACATTTTGAGAAGAGAGGAACGAGGTACCGTCCGAGAAGATCGTGGAGAGAAGTAAGAGCCAGACAGGTAACGGGCCAAGTAACAACCCCCTTCCCATTAAGTGAGAAGCAGGTGCCTTCCGACCGATTTAAGATTCCCAGCCTTTCAACAACTCTAAATAGCCCGGCATTCCAGACAGTGAGCTAACAGACCCTCCGTAAAAGCACCCTGCCTTCTTCCACAGTGCCAGAAAGGAATGTGGCACCGCGGGGCCCTGTGACTTTAGGCGCTGACAACTACGAGTCTGAGATTACCCTGTGTGTTGAAACAGTTTTCTCGTATCCCAAGAACAAGATTTCAACAATGAAAAAGGAGATCCGCCACCAAAGTTTGCCTGTTGGAAATACCACTGCATAATACCCAACTGCCAGGAAATATTTACAGACATTTACAAATATCTGTTGCTCAAGCCAACTAGGGAACATTCTCCTCCCACACAGGAAAAGCAGCTGAGACAAGAGCCTCTAATTTCTGATATGATAACTCATTTAATTGTGCTTTTAACCTTTTTATTATCAAGTTTTTGCCTTTTTTAGCATTTTTGCACGCCGCCTTGGGTCCCGTGCCAGGAGAAAAGCAGGGTCTTAAATCAAGCAGGCAAGCAACACAACCTGGCCTGCAAGCCTCAAACATCTGGTTTCCAGATGTTTCAGACTCCAACACTCATTAGCCCCAGCCAGCAAGGAATTATAGGAAGTAGACTCCCAAACGCAGGGAGGTCAAAATTTTCTAAGGACTGGGAAGTCACAGATGTATTTTTTTTTAATGTCACGGTTTTGTTAGTTTGGTTGTTTGCTTAGTTTAGATAGCGTTGTTTTTCATTTTTGTAAAGTATATGTGCTTTATTGTATGGTGCTTTACAACAGTAAGAAAAACTTCATTGACAAGAGTAAAGATTATCACAGGGTTTTCTGGGGCTGAGATTGTGTCACACCCAAGGTCACCCAGGGGGCTTCCATGGCCGAGCAGGTAATCGAACCCTGGCCTCCAACCCTCTAACCACTACTCATCCTGTCTCTCATCAGATTACCCCTCCCTAAACTGCAAATCCCATGTTCCACAGGATGGAACCAAGGCAGTTAAAGTGGGATCATACTACTATGATTATACAGTGTGACAGGGCCCCCAGATCAGGGGTAGGCTACACACTGGTTGGCTCCAGCAACAAAACAACAGCTGCAGACTAACAGGTTCAGGAAGAAAGTGTTTAATAGATGGTTATTTCATATCTTCATATTAACGTTATCAGCAATTCGAGGTCATTCTGTTGATCCGCTGAATGGTTTTGGGCCAGAATATCAGAACTTCTACCCATCAGGGAGAATTTTAGCTCCTTGGCAGAAGCCCTGCTATTTCTGTCCCACCACCCAAAAAGGTGAGCATACATATATCTCAACTAACAAACGTGTTCCTCAGCTTTAGCTGAGAGAGAATCCCACTCTCTCCACTCAAGCTTCTTTAACAGAACATTTAGTAGCAGAGGCAGAAATAAGATGGAAAGAATAGGAAGAGGTTCCCGCACCACAAAAAAGAAGAGGAGTTCAATATGTTCCAGTGCATTTTTAATTGAAAACTGGCAACGTGCACATGTGAAATGAAGCAATCAGGTCGGTAAGCCACTGCAAAGAAACAAAAACACACGCAGCCTTCTACAGACCATTTGCCAGCTTCTTCCCAAATTCATCCACGGATGACATTTTTCTCTCACCAGCCTTCACTTTCCTGGTGATATCTATTTTGGTGGCCAAACTAATACATCTTTGGTTTGTTTTTTCACATGTTGGACAAGCAGGCTTACATGTCTTCTCTCTCTCTCAATCTCTTTTGGTCCATGCATGTTCAATAAGGGACTCTGGAAGAAGCCGCAGTTCCCTTCACCTGTTGTAGACAGCCACGCAAGACTTTAGTAGGATCAGCTAGAATAGAATACCACTTTCTCAGCTCGAGCTTTATTGCACAGTTTACTCCAGGCACACTGCTGTAGCCCAACGCTGAAAGTCTGTTTGTCCAGCCCTTCTTCTCATCCTCTCAATGCTGATGCTGCTAAAAAACATACAGCTAGACAGTGACAGAGAAAAGGAGGCTGACTGGCATAAAAAGCCTTTCTAAAAGGGAACTTCACTGTCATAAGATTTGTAAACTGAGGTATGCCTGTATAGGAATCAGGGCTTCATTCTGTAAAAGCATTTAAATTACGGAACTCCCATCCAAGGGAATCACGAGACGGAAGAAAGCACAAGGGCCATCCAATCCAACCCCTGCCGTTCAGAAATACACAATCACAGCATTTCAAACAGATGGCCATCCAGTCTCTGGGCCTTTCTGCACCTTTGAGGCCCCTCCCTAAACTGCAAACCCCAGGATTCCATAGGATGTTGAAAGTGGAATAATAGCACTATAACAGTGTAGTGCGGAAAGGCCTTCTGTTTCAAAACCTCCAAAGAAGGAGCCTCCACCAAACACCAAGGAAGTTAGGATGATTCCATCCTTCCTGAGCTGGAGATCAAAACTGTTATTATTACATCCGTCCTAGAGCATTCTGAATCCATTTTAATCTGTTTTTAAATGTTAAAAAGGTTTTACTGTATATTGCTTTGGGAGTCTCGGTGGCAAAAAAAACTAATAATTTTAATTAGCAAGTTATTGTCCCATTAATTATTTACTATACTGTTCCATATCAACGTGGATTAATTGCTGTTTATTTTCTGTCACTGCTACACATTTTAAAAAAGCAATTCAAGAAATTATAGAAACTACTTTGAGCATTTTAAATAAAAAGGGTGGTCTATAATAGTGCTGCTCCTCCAAGTGGTAGCAGTCCATGGATCAGCGCTTAGTCTGCTGCAAATTTCTAGGCTAGAAAGAAATACAGTGATAACATGGCACAAATATGGTACTGGTCCCCGATGTGGAGAGGAAAGACTGCCAGTCCCTCACCTCAGATAATTAGAGAAGCATTAAGGTATAACAACACTGGATGAATATTGCACAAACGGCTGGGAGAAAGATCTGTGCTTTACAGGGAGTTGTCCTGTTCTGGAAGGACACAATGAAAATATCTTTTGGTTCTCTTATCTGTGTTTATTAAAAGACATTCTTATTGTGTCCTTCCACAACAGGATAACTCCTATCTCAATTTCCCCAGAAATGCATCAGTGCAGAAAAAGTTTAATTTGCAGTTATCTTTTTCAACCAGGCAGACTCATCTGGTTCTTGCCTAAATGCTCACTAGCCACTCATACAGTTGTTCTTTAAATTCCCAAAACCTTCAGTTTATCATCAAGACCTTCAACGTAGGATTCCGAGTCGACAAAAGATGTTATTCTACACACATTATCTTCCTTTACAGCAGGGCTTTCCAAATGGTGTGCCGTGAGACGTTCGTGTGTCGCCTGAAGTGTACAGGTGTGTCACCTACAATCTTGAAAATTTATGTTGTTATTTATAAATCATATATTTTAAAAAAATATACGAAAGATGTTCATGAGATATGTTGTGTTAGTTTAACCTCCGCTTGGCTAGTAAAACTGAATTACTGTGTCGAGAAAGGATGCATGTCTAAAAAAAGTGTGTCACCAACATGAAAAGTCTGGAAAGCTCTGCTTACAGCCTCTCCCCGCTCCTATCATCATCGTCTTGCCACCCTGTGTATTTCTGCAACCTGATCACCTTTCAGCCCAATACTGTACATTTCCCCCATTTCAAAAAATTCAAGAAAAAAGAAAAAGCAATCAAAACTTGCTAAAGGTGCTTTTTCAATACGGGGTAATCTTAAAGTGTGCTGCTCTCGAACTCTTATCACCCAGCACCTTCACAAATAATCATCCATTATATTAGTCTTGTGTAACTGAAACCAGCTGAAGATTCTCAAGCAAAGTTGACAGTGGCTCTTTAGAATTGTATTTTAAAAAAGATCATAAGCCACAAACAAATTAAATGTTTTTAAATTAGGATGGGAACCAAGTCTGCAATAGACAGCTGGTTCTTGCTTATTCTTCACATGAGAAGTGTCTTTTTCTTATAAAATATGCCTTGAATCCTAGGCAGTTTCCCAAAACAAAACAAAAAAGCTTAACCAAGGGCAGATATTTCAAACATTATTAAACATAGCTCCTTTGAGCTCTTAGTTTTTAGAAGTTTCTTGGATGAAGAACAGTCCCTTGCAAAGAGCATTTTTGAGATAATATATGAGAAATTTCTAAAATAAGAGTTAAGTGAAGAAGCAGCTTTCTGGCTTACAAAATAAAGTTAGGATTCGGTTCTATAAAGGTGTGTGTGTGTGCGCGCGCGTGTGCACACCTTCAAGTCCTCTGTCCAATTATAGTGACCCCATGAATTTCATAGGGTTTTCTTAGGCATGGAGTACTCAGAGGTGGTTTTGCCAGTTCCTCCCTCTAAAGTACAGCCTACAGCATCTGGTATTCATGGCTGGCCTTCCACCCAAGTGCTCAGCTTCCAAGATCACAAGGGATCTTGTGCCTTTAGGATACTTAGACCACAGCAGGGTTGTGTGCATGTGCGCGCGCACATGTGTTCCAGTTGCCTGTCAACTTATGGCAACCCCATGAATTTCATAGGGGTTCTTAGGCAAGGAGTACAGGGTAGTGGTTTTGCCAGTTCCTTCCTCAGAAATACAGCCTACAGGACCTGGTATTCACTGGTGGTCTCCCATCCAAGTACTAACCAGGACTGACCCTGCTTAGCTTCCAAGATCACAACGGATCTGTTGTCTTTAGGGTATTTCGGCCACAGTAGGATTGTGTGTATGTGTGTGTACATACATGTTCCAGTTGCCTGTCGACTTATGGCAACCCCATGAATTTCATAGGGGTTTCTTAGGCAAGGAGTATTGGGTAGTGGTTTTGCCAGTTCCTTCCTTTGAAATACAGCCTACAGGTCTCCCATCCAAGTACTAACCAGGGCTGACCCTGCTTAGCTTCCAAGATCAGATGAAATATAGTGTCCTTAGGGTATTTAGGCTCTTCACAGTAATGTTACTATCATATTATTAGTTATCACACAGGAATTTGAAGAGGAATAATTTCCTTCCCCAGTAACTCCAGGAGAAGCCAGAAGACCAGGATTGGTGAATCAAGGATCCAGTGTTATTAAAAGAAATTAGTTTGCCACAGTTCATACATTCTGAAGCCTACAATGGATCCTGTCCACTGCAAACAACTTTGTTTCACGTAACTCTAGCTAAGGCGATTTCTGCACTGCACTGTTACAGTGCTATTATTCCACTTTCAACATCCTGTGGAATTCTGGGATTTGTAGTTTACTGAGGCCAAAGGGCTCTCTGGCTGAAAATTCTAAATGGCCCTCCCTAAACCGCAAAGCCTAGGATTCTGCAGGACGTTCAAAGTGGAACAATGGCACTACAGCAATGTAGTGTGGAAATGGCCCCAGTCCCATTTCGCGGTATCTGGTCCCTAAACCCTTAGAGTGGTAAGGATACCAGGATGGTGGGGCTGGAAGTCAAATCTTCAACTTCAACTCCTCTAATTTTCTACTGACCAACTTTAGCTGGCAAATCTATAGTAGGTACAGACTGAATGTAGTAAAACGGTAGCACAAACGCACCATGTCAATCATCATGCTACTTTGGCTGACAGACCCTAAAGCATTTATTCGATTAAAAGCAAACTTTTTAAAATTCCTATGAATATGAAAAACACTAGATGCAATATTACATTTTTGAAGCTGGTATTGTTAGACTTCTATCAACTTTGAGTCCGCCCAAAGCTGATTCCAGTTCCAGCCCTTCCTTTGTGACCCCCAACTCCACAGCCCCGACAGGTTACACTGATTATCACCTTTCTCTGTTCCTTTCCCTGTCCCTTGCTCCCTTTTACTTAACACAAGAAATTATGTCAGAGGGTCAGTGGATTTGTAAATTGGAAGACCAAGTGCTTTGGCTTTTCCATGCCATCCAAGTGTGGGCTGGCTAGTAAATTTGGATGCATTTGCTATGCTGCTATTTCACCATGGAGACTAATTCCCAGGATCAGGAATACACAGCCTTCCCAGCAGTGCTACACTCCAACTCCCATCATCTCAACCGTTGGCTATGCCGGAGAGGACTGACAACAGTTGCAATCCAACAATATCCCAAGGACTGCAAATTCCACACCCCAGGCCTAGCTAAAAGCCTGTAGGAAGTTTACAAAGAGAGCCTCCCTGAAACAGCCACTTCCTCCTGGTCTTCAAACGCTCGTCACATCCAATTTATACTGCAACTGAATATGGAGGTTCTATTTAGGTATTATGCAAGCTACTTTTGGGAGACTACATCTCCCAGAACTCTTTCCTATCAGCACGAGCAGTGATCAGAGTGGTTGATCATTTCTGGGAGTTGTAGTCAAAACAAAAACAAAAAAACTTTTGCATGCTCCATGACAAACAACCATCTACAGAGCTGCCCATCGTGACGAAAAGCCAAGGAACAATTTGAACAGTTTCTATCTACCATGACTAAATGCCCCAAAGGGGTCAGATTAGAAGCTAAGCAGGGTTAGCCCTGGTTAACACTTGGATGAGAGACTGCCAAAGCTTATCAGTTGCCCTAGGCTATATTTCAGAGCAAGGAGCTGGCAAAACCACCTCTGATTACTAATTGGCTAAGAAAACCCTATGAAATTAATGGGGTTACCATATGTCAACAGATGACTTCATGGCGTGAACACACATATCTACCACAAAGGGTTGTCCGTCTGATTTGGGGGGCTTTCATAACACTTTTATTTATTGTGTCACTCTGCTTTAAAAGAATCCTGTTAAATGGGGAGGGGGCTGACATGCATGTGAGGGGGGCACACCTTTTAAATGAACTCACCTGCCTTATTATAGCAGGTCAGACCCATCCAGCGTACTTCTTGGGTTTGAGGCAGCTGTTCTTTCCTAAGCCTACCTGAAGATACCAGGGTATAAACCTGGCACCTTCTGTATGCGGATCTCTCACTCTACTTCTGAGGTTTGGACATCCCCTTACCACAAACAGGCACATCTGCAGACAGCAACACACAGGTTAGAGAGAAATATATAACCCGTGTTGATCGCTCCACAAAGAAGACGTGTTAAGAGTTCTGCAAGCAAGGTGGAATTCCTGGAATAAAATCTACGCGAGACACTACCAAATTCAGCACTGTAACGGGGGGGGGGGGTGCTATCAAAGATCAACTGGACCACAGCTCCATGGGCTGAGGTTTTATCCACTCTGCATATGACCTAAGCTTTGGTGGGCAGGTTCTTACAAGCTGGGTGGGAGAAGAGCCCATCCACTTCATTCTTTCTAACTTAGGAGTACAGACAGGCTGAGAATCAGCCCCTCGCCCAAGGTGAGTCACAATTCCTCACAGGTGAGTCAGTCTGCCAGAGGACAGAGAACTCAAGCTAACACATGATTCACCAGGTTATGTTCTGGCGAAATTCTTGGTGAGCTGGTATGCCTTCCATATCAATCTGGGAGTCCAAAGCCGCACAAGGATTATATGATACATTCACATTCCTCAAGGTTAGGAATATCAACAAAGAGCAATAATCATCAAACAAAACAGAATGCCTTTGAAATGAATTTAAAGTTGGCCAAGCTACTGCCCTTCCTCGACCAGGTAAAAGAGCATCCAAGCTTCGCACACAAAATGTCTTATGTAAAACATATCGCAACTAGCAGAGTGGGACAGAAGACTGACAACCTGAAAATCCAGAGAGTACTGGGTTAGACTGCTCACAGAATCAAGTCTGAAAGGGTAGTGAGAGTCAACCAGTCCTATACACTTGCCAGCTCAGGAATCCACAGCTAAAGCATTCCTGAGAGGTGGCCATCCAAGCTTCTCTACAAAAACATGCAAGAGAAAAAAAAAGTTGGCTACTTCAGAAGGTAGTGGACTCTACCATAAGACTGCTCTTACCACCAGTAGGTTCTTCCTACTGTTCAGTGAGAATTTCTTTTCTTGTAATATGAATCCATAGCTTCAGGACCTATCCTCTGGAGAAGCAGAAAACAGGTTTCCTTCATTTTCCAGATGAAAGCTCTTCAGGTATTTGTGAAGACAGCTATCATCACATCACCTCTGAAGTCTTCTCTTCTCCAGGTACATTCCAACACAGGCCACAATTACAGGGATCCCGTACAAACACTGTAAAATGCAGCTGGTTCTTTTCCAGGCTAAACCATCACTCATAGGATTTGGTGTCCAGTCCATTCGTACCATCCTTCACTGGATATGTTCCATCTTGTTGCTTAAACTGCTATGCCCAGAACTGGACAAAGTACTTTCTGCAAGGTCTGACCAAAGCAGAACAGAGTGGTGATGCTTCTTCCTTTGAGTTTGATATCATAGTTCTGTTGATGCAACCTAGAATTGTATTGACTTTTTTGTCACCTCATCATACTGTTGATTCGTTTTAGCCTGTAGTCTACTGAGATCTCTAGATTCTTTTCACAGGTGCCACTGTCAAGCCAGGTATATACAGGTGAGATATATATGTAACATAAAAGATCTAGGAAGGAGTGTATAGAAAGGAAGACAACAGGGAGAGAACTCAGAGAAGGAATGACTATTGTGGGCTAGCAAGTGAAAAGGCAATCAGTTGTAGTCCAATCAAAGTAACTTTTCCAAGCACCCCAAGGTGCTCTTAGGTTGCAAAGTCAGACCAAAAGAAAGGTTCAAATCTCTCAATTGCCATTTCTCAAACTTCCATAACATAGGTCTGATCTAAATTTATTCTACCTTCTAGAGCAATCATTAGCTACTGGCATGATGGACAAGTATGGAGTGGCCCTTGGGACCAGTAGTTCTGTCTCAAGATCTTCTGCATGGGGCTGAATGGATGATGCTTTAGGAGAACCTTCACTTCTGACACCCCCACTTCCAGGAAGAACAAAGTAAGACCCACAACAAGCCCGGTTACACATGCCTGTTCAAAAGAGCACAGGGGATGAAACAAAGGCTAGGCCACTAAGAGCCCCCACGATTTAAGTAACTGGGTGTCCTCAAACCATTAAAGGCACCAGATGGACCAACATGTCTAGATAATGGAAAAGAACATCCAGGTGGACCACTCTTCTTCTCTCCTCAATCTACCTTACAGGACTATTGTAAAGTGTAAGTGAAAAAAAGGAGACCTATCCATGTATGCCCCCTTGAATTCACTGAAGATAGCGTATAAACACAAGCAAATTATGCATATATGAAGTAAGTGAGAACACTGGTAACGTTAGTAAGAAACACAAATGCACTGGGAACAAAGAATTTAAAACCGGGCACCACTGAGGACATTTTCTGTACCAATGAGCTAGCAAAGTGAATCAGTCAAAAGGAACTGTTTACTCACGACATTCACAACAGAGGGAGTTGTGGTTATTAACTCCATGTGGTTACTCCTGCAGCCACATCCTACTTCTGTGGGTGCCGCCTCACTGGAGTGTAACCAGTGACACGTACACCATCGTCAATGCTGTACACAAAGTGGTCCAACATATCACGGTGAAGGGTGCAAGCAACTGCCACCGATACAAGTGTCTGCTACCTTCCCAAAGAAAAAAAAGGAGCATCTACCCTCATTCTGGGTCCAAATACGAAAAACAAATGAAATGTGCACGATGGACGTGCAAGCGAAATGAATTTCAAGCCCTCTGCGGTTGTTTTCATGCACACAGTGCTTAGCTTAATCCACAAAATACTACCCCGACTCAAACAAGCCTTCTTCCTCAACTTTACTTCATGCACAAATCAGTTCTGAACTTGCTTTAAAAAAAAAAAAAGTATACAGAATTTTATGACGGGGGTGGAAGAAACACAGACCACCTTTGATTTTCAACATTTCAGAGCTCTGTCAAATGAATTCAGGAGAGATTCAAAGCACTGCTCTGTATGAGCACCATTTTGATATGATCTCCATGTGAAAACTATCCACCGTCCTTTTAAATTATAATGTTCCGCCTGCAATGGAAGTAATATTTTCTACTCGCAAAGCTATCATTATTCTCCGACTAATTTATACTTTCATAACAAGCACTCTGGAACGGAGCTGAAATATTTAATAGACATTCTGTCTGATCAGGGCAATAATAATAATATCTTGCATGCATAAAATTCTTTTAATCTCACCAGGATCCCAACATGCCTTGCAAGCTACTTGATGGTCTGGGCTGGCTTCAACCATTCTGAGGAAGAACAGCCATCTTACACACATTGTGCACACGTTTATATAAAGAAATGTAGACCCTTCCCCCCTCAAAAAAGCACCACAATTCCAAAATGGTTGCAAGGTTTAGAAATGAACTTTCTAGGTTTCACGGTTTAGAAACTAATCAAGCTGGTGGATTAAACCAGAGTCAGTTGCGCGTAGAGGAGTCTAAACTGGTTAAATAACCCACTATTCCCATCAATGCTGGTTTGCTTCACACGGTCTACTTGGAGAAGGGAAACACAACACCAGAATTCACCTGATCTATAAACTGACACTTCTACATGGATAGGCCCCAATACAGATCCTTACCTATGGGCTTACCAAATGCCCAGCAAGGTGGTTTTAATTGGAATAGACCTCACAGCAATTTCTGGACACTACTCAGTTGCAGGTATATCTCAGTCAACAAAGCAGAGGTGCTCCTGGGCATTACTTCTCTAAGAGAAACTCTGGTCCCAGAGGCAGAAATAACATGGAACAAACAGGGATAGGCTCCAACAACGGGAACAACTGAACACATTCCAGCAAATGTTTCATTCAAAACTAATAAATATGTCCATGTGAAATGAAACAAACAGATAAACAAAAATATTCATTCAAGAGAAACTCTGAAAGCTTCTTCCAAAATGTATCCAGGGATGACTGTTTCTTTCACAGTCTTTCACTCTTCCCACGATGTCCATTTAAGCGGCAAGATTTATGCATCTATGCTTTTATTTTTATCATGGTACGCGTAGCTTGTGAAGCAGGCTTATCTGTTTTCCCTTTTCTGCTCTGTTTTGCTGTTCCTGCACTCTCTGTAAGGGATCCTGGAGGCAGCTGCTGTTAACCTTGCCTGTTGTAGCAAGCACACATAGGCCATTTCCGCACTAGACTGTTATAGTGTTATTATTCCGCTTTTGACATCCTATGGAATCCCGGGGTCTCAAAGGCCCCTCCCTAAACTGCAAACCCCAGGATTCCATGGGATGTTGAAAGCGGAATAATTGC
The DNA here is from genome assembly GCA_030412105.1 of Cyclura pinguis. Taxonomy (NCBI): domain Eukaryota; kingdom Metazoa; phylum Chordata; class Lepidosauria; order Squamata; family Iguanidae; genus Cyclura; species Cyclura pinguis. The sequence goes on from CM059608.1 coordinate 5,919,494, forward strand.
ACTATAACAGTCTAGTGTGGAAATCGCCATAGAGAGAGAGCAAAATCCCATTCCTTCCCAGGTCAGCCTTAACTACACTGCTTACTGCAGACATGCTGCTGAAGCCTGGCACTGAAATTCCATGTTTGTTTTACCATCTTCTCAAAGGAGATGCTACTTAAAAACAAACAAAACAAAATCAAACGCTTCCAGGTTGACGGGGCACAAAGAGGAGGAAGGGAGTTTGGGCAGGCTTAAAAAAGCTTTGTAAAACTGAGCTTCTTTGCCAGAAGCTTTGTTAACAGAGGTATGTCTGCATTTGGAAGTTACTGGAAAAAGGAATAAAAATATTTGGAAATGAACGCCCTAGCCTCAGCTCTGCACATCAAGCTACCCATCCTTTTTTGCGCCCCTCAGTAGTTTTAATTGCATTTCTACTTTTCACTGTACTTTTTAATTATGTTATAATTTAACTAGGATCTATCTGTGCTTTAAATGGTTTTGTGTTTTTAGGGTATTTTAGTTGCAATTTGTTTTTAATTGTATCTATGTTGTACCCTGCCTCGAGCGTGGGGAGAGGCGGGTAACAAAAAATTATCATCAATTATATTATTATTATTATTATTATTATTATTATTATTAGACATTTTTTAAAAACATCTTGGAATAGGAAACATCACACAAAATCTACCTAAACTGTTGCAAAACCATCCCACAGCATGGCAGTTTACCATTACCCATACCTTTCTCCTCTTTTTTTTTTTTTAAGATTAAGTAAAAACCAAGGAAATGAAAAACTGGAACATTCAAGGTTCCACTGGCCAATTAGCTGCCAAAACTGTAGTAATGTGGCCTACCAGGGACTAGGTTAAAACTGACTCTTGCACCTGCACCATTATACTAAACCATGGTTTATATGATGGGCACCATTTGCTGCTGCAGTCATGAATTATCCTAGCAAACCACTGCACTTTCCACATTTCGGGCATATTTCAACCTCACCTCTTATGTCATCTAACTGGTCAGCTGGAGAAACAAGCCAGAGGAAAGCCTCAAGTTCTGGGCTTAGATTTAACAAGCCATAGTTTAGAATTTTTAAGCCACTGGCAAACCACAGCTTCCAACAGTGATCTACAACTGGTTAAATAACCATGGTGTGTTTTTGCAGTAATAGGTTCAAAAACAACAAGCAGTTAAAATCAAACAACAATTTGCCTTATCATTATGTGTGAACCTAACCCAAACCTTATAGATAGTCACTGCCAGCTTTTGTTAATAAACACGAAGTTTATTTAGTAGTTCAAGAAACATTGCAAGAAGTGCTAAGTTTGACAAAGCAAAGTATCTTTTGATTTTTTTAAAAAAAGAAGCAACTAATCAACTGGAAGACAGCCAACAATGTTCTTTAAATTGACTGACAGCGTGACAATAGTGAAAAAAGAGTGATTTAACTCAAGATTATTGCAAAGTTTGCCATTAGAATATGACACAGCTCTGAGGTTGCCTTGACAATGTCAACTTATCTTATGACTCTTTATCTGAACCAACTGCAACAACCCAAGTTCAGAACTGCATATATCGCACTAATTAGTACAAGCAGGAAAGTACCTTCAATTTCCAGCATGAATTAGTATCACTTTCTCAAAAAACCACTGCAAGGCTGGAAAGGAAGTACTTGTCCATCTGATACCCTATTGTGTACACATCAGGGAAGTGAAATGTGGGGCTCATTGGATATATCTGGACTACAAATCCCATCATCCCTCACTACTGCTTATGCTGGCTAGGCCTGCTAGGAGCTGCAGTCCAACAGTGGACCACTGAACATTCCTCATCCCAATGGATGTCAACACCATATTAAATCTCTCAATATGAACCTTAGTCTTAAGATCCTCAGCAGGGAAAGGCTTCCTCTCTGTCCTGACACTCTCGTAAGTCTGTCTGGCGAGGACATGGAGGATGGCCTTCTCACTGGCTGCTCCCACCCGGTGGAACCCCTTCCACTGGAGGCTTAGGTTGGTCCCTACCCTGCTCTCTCTTTGCTGGTAGGCAAAGACCTTCTTGTTCAAACAGGTTTTTTTCACAAGCAATCATTTGCACGGAGCTTTCTTATGAAGGTGGGCAAGTAATCTAGTTTTACATTTCCTATGCTTTTAATGATTTTACACTACTGCATTTATGATTCTAATATGGAAATTTGTAAATTGTGTCTTAATTTTATGTTTTTGGCTAATTTTTATGGTTCGTGAGCCACTCTGGGTCCTGCATCAGTAGAAAGGCAGCATATAAATATGATTAAATAAATACATCAAGAGAAGTAATGGTACCACTCTATTTTGCTTTGGATAGACCTCATTTGGAATACTGTGTCCAGTTCAAGGCACCTCAGTTCAAGAAGGATACTGACAAGCTGGAATGTGTCCAGAGGAGGGCACCCAAAATGGTGAAAGGTCTGGAAGCCATGCCCTATGAGGGGCAGCTTAGGGAGCTGGGGATGTTTAGTCTGCAGAAGAGAAGGTTAAGAGGGGACATGATAGCCATATTTAAAAATCTGAACAGATGTCATGCCGGGGAAGGAGCAGGCTTGTTTTCTGCTGCTCCAGAGAGTAGGACAAGGAGCAATGGATTCAAGCTGCAGGAAAGGAGATTCCACCTAAACCTCAGGAAGAACTTCCTGACGGTCAGAGCCGTCGGGCAGTAGAATAGGCTGCCTCGGAGTGTGGTGGAGTCTCCTTCATTGGAGGTTTTTAAACAGAGGCTGGGTGGCCATTTGTTGGGAGTGCTTTGATGTGGATTCCTGCATAGCAGCGGGTTGGACTGGGTGGCCCCTGGAGTCTCTTCCAACTCTATTGACTCTACGAAATAAAGGCATACATATAATCCTGAAACATGAGCTAAACAAAATAATACTGAGGCTTCTAAGTAGTTCCCCATGTCACTTACTGCAAGTTCTACTACCATCAACCCTATGCAGGTATTCAGGACATGAAGGCATAAATACCTAAAAGCGTGAAGAGAGGGAGCCGAAAGTGCAAGTCTGAAGAAGGCAGCATCTTCCATCCATGCAGCCTCTCCCAGGGACCCAGAAATTTTTTATTTTTTTTTAATTTTCAGGGTGTGGGGGGGGGGTCCTGCATTGTGTAAGAGAGCTTCCATGCACAGTGGAGACTCTTTTCCACACCGTTGCTTTCATGCAATTCACCTGATAACAAATCTTTCCTGTTGAGATGATTAAAAAGAAAGGAAAGGAAAGGAAAGGAAAGGAAAGGAAAGGAAAGGAAAGGAAAGGAAAGGAAAGGAAAGGAAAGGAAAGGAAAGGAAAGGCAGACAGAAACAAACAAACAAACAAACAAAGAGAAAGAAATGATTTCCCGGCACAAATGCAATTAGTTCCATTAGTTACTTAGTCGGGCAGTAGTGAGTGAGCAATGTGAAATAACAGGATGCGGATTAATATCGTTAGATTATCCTCTGAGTGGTCTTCTTCTGTACGCCTAGCACTGTTCATGCCCTGGCTTGCTTACCTGTTTAGCTCTTCTGACACTGGAAACAACATTAAGATTACAAGACATCCGGCTGCCTCCACCCACTCCCTCAAATACATAGCTTAAAAAGTCACTGCATGAAAGAACTGTAAGTATGAGAAGAATCAGCATCCTCCTTAAAGTCAAGCAAATTTATTTGAGCATGAGGTTCTGTGAACTTCAGCCCATAATGTCAGATGCACAAAGTGTTATTCAGCATTTTAGGTACAAGTGTGTGACTCACAACAGAGTATACAGTGGGCCCTCCACTTTTTCAGGTTTAGCACTTGCAGATTTGATTAGTCAGAGATTATTTTATTTACGTATTTATTCATTTTTAAAAATTCCTACTCTATTTGCCCCGCCACAGAAAAAAACATGTTCCCTCTAGGAATCTCCAGGTCCTTCAGTACAATTCTATGGTCCACTTCTGCCTGAAATGGAGCCGCTGAAATGGAAGACCTAAAAATTCCTAGTAGAGGGCACTTCTGTAGCCATTGCTAGGTTCTCCAGCATGACTCTATGGCCCACTTCCACTGGAAGTGGACTCCAGAATCACACTGGAGGACCCAGATTCCTAGGAAGTGTTCACATGTTTTAATAAAAAATAGTGTTTGTGATTTTTATTTGCATTTTTTCCACTTTCGCAGGGGTCTTGCACCTCTAATCTCCACAAAAGTGGAGGTTTCGCTGTATTTGGCTGTTGGCTGGAGTGTAAACAGTGCATTCAGAGGGAAATTACATGCAGTATGAAGAAGAAGCATGACAGAGTGATTTAAGTGTTGGTCTAGGATTCCAGGAGCAACAGTAGTTACTGTGTGCCTTCAAGCTGTTTCTGATCTACAGCAACTCTATCACCGGGTTTTCTTGGCAACATTTGCTCCAGTGGCATTTGCCACTGCCCTTCTCTGAAGCTGAGAGAGTGTGACTTGACTAAGGATACCCAGTGGGTTTCCACAGCCAAGTGGGGAGTTCAACCCTATCTTAAGAATCTTAGACCGGAACTCAAACCACTCTGCAAGACCTCACTCGCCACAGAAACCCACTGTGTGACCTCAGAAATGTCACATTCTCTCAGTCTAAGGAAAAGGCAATGGACAGCATCGGCTGACTCAGTCAAGCCAAGAAAGCCCTAGGACAGGACTGTCGTAAGTCAAAGTCGACCTGAAGGCACACAACAACAAAACCAGAGCAGTGCTGACACTAACAGTACTGAAGTATAATTTCTGCCAGTTAATTCCCTACGGATTTCAGCCTTCCACAATCTCATCTATGTGAACTGTAAATATACCCAAATCCTTGAATAACACTGCATACATCAAATGAAGCATGCGACAGTCCACAACAGCTCATGCTATGTAACAAGTGTGTTAGTTCTTTCAGGTGTCATAGGGCTCTTGGGTTTCTTAAGCATAAAGCAGGGGAAATGGGGGAGATTTTTAAAAACAGCTTCAAATGGCACTGGAGCAGATAGGCATCCAGAATGCCATCGTAAACGGGTACATGACTCAACAATGCTTGGTAAGGTACAATGCAGCGGGAAAAGAGGAAGACTGCATTACAGATGGACAGACTCAACGAAGGAAGCCATGGCCCTGAGTCTGCAAGATCTGAACAGGGCTGATGATGGTAGGAGGACAAGGAGGTCCCTCTTTTACAGGGTCGCCATAAACCAAGACTGACTTGTCAGTAGTTAACAAAAACTGGCAGTACTTCGGACCTAGTCCTCCGGCGTCTAGTTCTGGCCTCCAAAACACTGCCTGACTGCAACGTATAGGTTAAAACAGATCAGAAAAGCCAGCATGAAATTTCCATGCATGATTTCTGCACAAGGGAATATAGACTGGTTTTAAAAACAACAGCCAAGCAAGCTCCAAACTGATCAATTCAGGACACTGAAGTTGTAAACAACCCAAAAACAGACTTAATACATTGAGTTCCTCCACGCACAGTGTAGAACAAGGCCATCTGGCTGAGTGACTCACACATTTTCTATAGGATAGCTGTTCTCTTGTAACATGTCGTTGCTACAACTCAAGCAAAATGCAACTATTTTTAAATGTATTACAGGGAAACTAAGCAGTGAGAAGTAAAGATTCTTCCATCCACTGGTAACCCAGAGCTGTTCTCTGACAAACTGCAAGGACTATGTGCACATATAGGGCTCCTGTCCAAAAGGTCAGGACAGCCCATAAGTTACGGAGACATACTAGCTGTTCTCAACCAGACCAAGAAGGTTATTGGAGTTTGTATCTGTACCAAAGAGCTATGACATATCTTCAAAACTGGCTTGCCAAACAGGAGTTCTCAGTCCCTGTCTAACTGGTTCCCCCTTTGCCTCTGGGATTAACCAGGTAATTCTTGCACGTTCTGGAAAGCCAGAAGTCAAGAGCTTCCTCTCAATCCTTCTAGAACTAGGATCTATGAAAACACCAAACACAGTTATGGAATGGGTTGCTGAGCTGGGTAAATAAGAAAAGACATACCATTTTACAAGTGGGAAAACTGACTCGGGAACTGGAAAACACTTAAAACACGTGATGCTGTTTTTATGAAGAAAAAAAGAAGGACTGGAAGGAGAGTAATCCAAGACTGGTCAATACACTGAAGGACTAGCCAAGACATAGTCAGTGGCTTTGGGTGTGAGCTGGAAGCTCTGTTTAAAACCCAGCCAAGCGCCATCAATCTTGTGCATAACCCGTGCTTCGAACCCATCTATTTACCTGTATAAATAGGCTCATATTAGGGAGAAACAGTATTTTAAATGAGACAGCACTCTTCATTTTGATAAAGCATTCATTTCCCAATAGCTATCCCATGACTTTTGCCCCTACCAATATCCCATAACCTTAATTTCCAATTTAAAAGACCTAAAGTCCTTTATGGCTATTATAATAGCAATACCTGTGTACGCTGTGTACTAATAATATCTTGCTACCAAAGTACATTGACCTAAATCCAATCGTCTCAGAGCAGTCAATGAAACCGACATAAATGCTGACTTACCAAGTTCACATTGACTCAAGAGCTCTGTTTTGTTTGGGGCTAACACATGGGTGAAGCCCCATGCTTGTGTTTTGTATTATATTTCTGTTTAGGTATGAGTTTTCCTATGAAAACATAACTGCCCCTGCTTCTATGCACCACTTACTTTAAACCAGTGATCCTCATTTTGATTCAACCCCCCCCCCCAAAAAAGCTTGATACAATCATGCCATAATCCTTCCTTGTTCTGGCTCCATTAATATTTTTGTTCCTCTGTCATTTCCCCAGGCCCAATTATTCTGGCACATCATTAATAAACTATCTTACTTTAAATATTGAAAGAATCGAAGCCTCTAGGCTAGAAAGCTGATGGTTTTTTTTTTAACTGAATTCTCTGAAAAAGCATTACCATTACAAATTAAATCATTAGATCTATTCATGGTGGTGTAGTACTGATTCCAGTAGTGAGATACCTGGACTAATAACTCTGTGATATTTTTCATCTTTATATTAATCATCTAATCACATTATTTAACTTGTTATCAGTTTCCCCTATTAGCACAGAACAGATTGTTCAGTAAAACATCTGGTTCCTCCAATTTATGCAAATAATCTACATTTATTCTCCAGACATCTTGCTGTCAAAGTCAGCTACTAAACCAATAGATTGCCATTTTATTCTTCAGAATTACTAAATGACACAAAGGGCAAACATCAGACCCAACAAATAATAATTGTCTTTAGAATTCCAATCTGTCTAGTGAGCAAAAATTGAACACAATTAAGCAGCTGTCTTTTATGCTCATTTTAGATCTGTTGACGATCATTTTGAAATCACTGATATTTTCTCCCAGACTTGACAGACAGTCACTTCCTATACCTTCAGTATCCTTAATCTCAGGCCTATCATCTTGTACCCTATCTCACCCTTCCTCATCAACATATTTCTAGTATTTAGCATTTTGCAATCTCAAACTCGTTCTAGCTGCTTGTTGAAATGAAGGCCATGCAAACTTCTGCTGGTTGACAAATATCCAAAAACGTTACTCCATTTTTCAATCATTTCAACTTATCCTTGGAAAGGAGGTACCACATTACTACAGATCAAACAAACCGCATGGAGGAAGATGTTTTCAAGTCCTCATGTAACTTCTATTTCCCACTGCTGATTTTCAACAAATAGACAGTGTGTCCACACTACACAGTTAGATCAGTTCCATACCACTATAATGGTCATAGCTCAGTCTTAAAGAAACCTGAGATTTACAGTTCAGGATAGCAGACATGGGCTAGAGGGAATTTTAAATCTCTCACCAAATTATAAATTTGATTTCAGAGATTGCAGAGATCGAAACCACGTCAGTTGAAGTGTGTAGAAACAGTTGTGGCTAGAAGTTCGTTTGCCTTCCGAGCCACAGTAAACTGGTAGAAAGGCATTTTTTTTGAACCACAATGTTTGCTTTTCACTAAGACTTAATCAACATCGGAATATAGTTAGTTGGTTGATCTGTTTTTCCTATCTGCGTGGCAGGTTCCATCTTTCAGCCATGTTTGACGTGCAACGTTTTCAGGGAGGACAAAAGGGCTGCCTAAGATATAGGTAAGGGTTAAAAATCCCAACACGACATAAGACCCACATCACACCATCTTTCTGCGAAACTCGGTGCATCCACTAGTTGTTAATAACTGTCAAGTTGGTTTTGATTTATGGCAACTCTATGAATAAAAGAGCTCCAAGATACCCTATAATATTAACAGCCCCACTAAGGTCTTGTAAACGCATGAACCTATCACAGTGGTTTTCTTAGCAAGGTATGTTCCAAGGAGCTCCGCCTTTGACCTCCTCTGAATCTGACGCCATTTCCGCAGTAGACTGTTATAGCGCTATTATTCCACTTTCAACATCCTATGGAATCCTGGGGTTTGCCGTTTAGGCCCCTCCCCAAACTGCAAACCCCAGGATTCCATAGGACGTTGAAAGTGGAATAATAGTGCTATAACAGTCTAGTGTGGAAATGGTTTGAGAGAGAGTGACATGCTCAAAGTCACCCAATGGGTTTCCATGGCTGAGTGGGGATTTAAACCTTGGTATCCCAGAGTCCTAAGTCAACACTCACATTCACAACACTACACTGGCTCTCACTAAAATCTATCCACTCATAACTTGTTTTCCTATTTTCCTACTGCCTCCTGCTTTACCAAGTATTATCGTCTTATCTAACAACTCAGGTTGTCTCATGATATAATTGAAGTATGACAACCTCTGTTTAGTAACTTTGGCTTCTAAGGAATGTTCAGGCTTGATTCATTCCAGGATCCATTTCTTTGTCTTTTTGCACTGTATCTGCAGAACACTCCTTCTGCACTACATTTCAGATGTGCTGATTCTCCTTCCATCAGCCCTCTTCTCTGTCGAGCTTTTGCAGCCATACATGTAAATCAGAAATACTACCGCATGGACAATCTGATTCTTGTATTTAATGATGCTATCTCTACATTTGAGGATCTAATCTAGTTGCTTCATAGCTGCCCTTCTAAGCCTTACGGCCCTTCCACACCACACTGCTGTAGTGCTATTATTCCACTTTTAACCTCCTGTGGAATTCCAGGGTTTGTAGTTTGCTGAGGCCGAAAAGCTCTCTGGTTGAGAATTCTGGATCTCCCTCTCTAAACTGCAAATCCCAGGATTCCATAGGATGTTGAAAGCCGAATAATCGCACTACAACAGCGCAGTGCCGAAAGGTCAAGAAATCAGAAGGGGTAGAAAATCTTTTAACTATTTTGACGTCTCCATCATCCACTCAGAAGTTATGCAAATCATCTGCAGTCGTTACAGCCCGATCCAGTTTCAAACAGGCTACAAGCGCTACCCACCCCAGCCAGGATGGTTTTATTCCACCGCAAAAGAAATAGAAAAAAAAAGGGGGGGGTGTCCATTTTTGTGAAACAATCCATCTGCTTCCATGTGACTCACAGCCATGCTCTAAGAATGCATCAGTGTTTGGGCCAACGGCTGCAGCCGTTGGGCGCACAGCATGTTTTGTTCACATGCATTCCTTAGGGATGACACATCCTTATCCAAGGGCCTCTAACGGTTGGGGCTTGTGGCTTCCCTCCCCGCCCCACACACCTCGCAGCCCGGCTCATCCGCCCAGTACTAGAATGACTAAAGCTGACAAAAATTCCTAGCCAATTATAAACCCACTTAAAGAGACAGTCGACCGACCACCTCTAGCCCCAACATACATGCACACGCACACTCCAGTCTCTTGCCGTCTTATACTGCAGGGCTCTAATTCATAGAAAGCAAAAAAGGGAGTTGCTGCCTTCAGCTCCCCAGATTGTGCCACCACAGTAGATATGCAAAGCTTTTTCCAGACGAACGTGTTCCACGATGCTTGAGGATGAATCGTTTGCCTGCAATCTAATACATCCTTTTCCCTCTGTTGTTGTTAAACAGAATTTGCATTTATTCCTTTAACTAGGAAACACAAGACTGACCAGACCTTTTTAACGTAAAGCAGCAAATAAAAAATTACCAACAAGAACAGAGAGATTAAGCCGCTTGAGCGAAGCAAAAAGAAAAAAGAGATTGGCTTTTAACACAGCAACAGCCAAATTTAATCAAAATGGAAAAATATGTCTGACTGCCCCCTGAAAACCTTTTGCAAATTAAATATTCTTCCCCGGGTAAGAGTGGCAGTAACGGCTCAAACCGAAAAGGTCATTTTGCTTAGATAATGGTTTGCTTAAGCTTTCTGCAAAAGGACGGCATACCTGAGAAGAACATATTGAACTTTAAGAGGGAGACCATGGTAAGCCACCAAGAACGCTCTCGGGGAGGGGGGGGGGACTGTACTTAGATGCATTTTTACTGGAAGCTCAAAGCTTTCCAATCCGCAAAGAGGGGAAAAGGAGGCGAGGACGTTTAAACAAAGGACCAGAACAGAGGTATGAAGTTCTGAAGTCCTGTGCCAGGTTGTGCTGCTGGTCCGTACGTTTGAACGTTCTGCCTCAAACGCCTTGCTGGAAAAGTGCTTGGGTGGAGAGATTCCCCAAATCATCTGAGGAACATTCACATATCCCAGCCTCAATCCTACATTCACTCAGTGTGGTGTAAATAATGGTGATGTAGTGGTCTGAGTACTGGATTATGACCCTGGCGCCCAGAGTTCAATTCTTCTCTCAGCCATGGAAACCCATTGGCTAGCCTTGGGCACGTCACATACTCTCAGCCCCAGAAAGCCTCATGACAAATTTGCCGTAGAGTCGCCATAAGTTGGAAACAACTTGAAAGCACACGAGCAGCCACACGTGGACCTCCACTATGCTGAGCCATACACTCTGCCCTCTAACTGACTGAAAAGCCCCTCCACGGTTTGTGGAAGGCAATCAGAATCTGATAATTGTCTGGCTACCTCCCCACAACTGGACACAGCAGCACTGAGAGCCCTGGGGGAACAGCAGATGTGTAGTGTCATCACTACACATCTGGCTATGGGGACAGAATGATAGAATCATAAAAACATGGAGCTGGAAGAGACCACAATGGCCATCAAGACCAACCCTCTGCCATGCAGGAACAAACACGCAAAGCACCACCAGCAAACGGCCATCCAACCTCTGCTTAAAAGCTTCCGAAGAAGGTAACGCCACCATACTCCAAGGCAGCATATTCCACTGTCAAATGGCTCTGACTGTCAGGAAGTTCTTCCTGACATTTAGGTGAAATCTTTTTTCCCGTAGTTTGAATCCACGGCTCTGTGTCCTAGTTTCTGGAGCAGCAGAAAACAAGCTTGCTCCATCTTCAACAGGATGTCCCTTCAAATATTTAAACATGGCCATCATGTCTTCTCTTTACCTTCTTTATGTCAGGTTAAACATACCTAGCTCCCTACGCCTCTCCTCACAGGGCATGGTTTCCAGACCGTTCACCGTTTTAGCCACTCTCCTCTGGATGCAACCAGATGCTTCTGCAATCCCGCCTGCTCACCACAAATCATGGAATAGCTCTGTCGAGTGGCTTTGGGGGCTTGTTAGTACATTTGGAGGGATCTTTGGGCACTGGAGAAAGGGAAAAAGAAAACTGATCTCTGCAGACCAAGTAGGACATCCACAAACATAACGGACACTTGTGTGTGATGATGGCCCTAGTAGAATTGTGGGCCAAATCTCTGGTACTGTGGGGAGTACACATCACTGTAACTACTGCTAGTAGTAACTACTGACACATCGCACATTCTGTGAACTTCTCCAATCCATTTCAAAGCTGCCCATGTTGGCAGCCATCGCTGTGTCTTGCAGCAGTGAATTCCATGATTCAGCTATTTTATTATGTGACGTCTTCAATCTCCCATCCTTCTGTCCTGGGTTCTAGTAATACGGAGGAGGGAGAAAAGCGTTTACGTATCACTTTCTCTACAAACTGCACATAATCTTAACACATCTCTGTCATGTCTCCTCTCACTTGCTTTTTTGTTCAAGGCTAAACAGCTCCAAACGCTGTAATCTCTGCTTACAAAAGTGGTGCTCCAACCCCTTGAACAATTTTTGGTTTCTCTTTTCTGCAGCCTGAAATTATTTGCAAATATGGCATTAAAAAAAAAAACGGGGGGGGGGGGCAGAAGATAGATTTGGATGTACTAATCATAGATCTCTGAGTGCTTTCCAGCAAAGCAGCAAACATCTCCCACTGCCAACTGTTTTAACAACAGCACCAACAAAATGTCCTCAGCAAAGCACACAAACACACACGTTGAATTATACTGCTAAAATGAAGGAAGCCTGTAGGTATACAATAGCTAGAACAGGACTGTGGGGGACAGTGACCTCCACTACCTGTAGTATTGATACCACATTAAATTCAGATTTTTTTAAAAAAACAAACTTCTACATTTATGGTCATTTCTGCACTAGACTGATATAGTGCTATTATTCCACTTTCAACATCCCATGGAATCCTGGGGTTTGCAGTTTACGGAGGGGCCTTTGAGACCCAAGGATTCCATAGGATGTTGAAAGTGGAATAACAGCACTCCAACAGTTTAGTGTGGAAGGCCCTTCCATCTTCTGCACCTGGCTCTCACTGGTGGATCTCAGGGTTGAAGAATATACAGAGTAGTCCCTTGGAGTCCACTTCTGTGTTTAAAGTCTGGTTTCTACCACCTTCTTTCACTCCCCTGGAATGTGTCTACACTGCACTTTTAAAGCAGTGTGATACACGTCTTGGAAGATCCTTTGTACAAGAAGCGTCTTTCAGAAATTAGAAGCTACTGTGAAGTGATTCCAGAGGACACTCCTGGACTATATGTACTTGATGAAAATTAAGCGTACAGTCCATGGTCCGTTCTGCCCCATCCTTTCTCAATCACACTGAAATAGGCTTTACATTTGCCTGTTCCCCTGTAGGCAAGAAGTGCCTTCAGACAGATGCAAGCACATAACCACCTGTGTCAGCTGGGAGTAATGGACTCTGTGACTTCATCTGAATAATGTCAGGTTATCCTCATCACTTGGCTCTCTCAGTCCTGCATTTTCTAACTCCGAACAACGGGCAAATGATCATCTCAATAATGCGCGCAGTTCTACTGACGAACACAGAAAGCCATCCCAAGGCACTGGGAAGCCACAGGGGGACGACTCATTTTTACTACTGATTTGGGTTTGCGTGCAGAACAACTTACGGACAAAATGGAAACTCCAGCCTTGTCCATTAATAGACTGTCACTGGAAAATCCATCCATTACAAGAGCATTCCAACAGGTGTAAACGAATAGCTCAAGGAGGAAATACCCACTAGCAGCGGAAGAGGAACAAAGCAGGCAGTTCCTCCCCGTATCTGTTTTGGAAACAGGCAAACGTTTTGCATAAAGCCTGTTGTGAAGACTAGAGAAAAACAGAGCCCTGCATTTGGAACATCACCACCAAACGAAAGCTAGGAACAAAACAGAAGACACGGATTCTTCCCCAAGCAAAATTTTGCACGGACTGCCCACCTATTCCCCCCGATTCTTCTGCGTTTTTTCCTCCAAAAACCTCTTAATCTTAGATGGAGGGGTTTTTTTTGTCACTCAGACATTGGAAGACACAGCATTTATCTGGCACTAACACTTGACATTTACCTGACATTTTTCCCCTCTATCTACCCCCACCCCGCCCCGAGCCACTTCTCACATTCCCAACTCTTACTGCCAAGTCTACCACAAAGTTTGAAATCCTCCATCGAAGACAGGCAAACAGAGGTCCTAAACAGACACACCCATCCCTATCGTATACCTCAGCTGTTTTCTCTCAACATGTATCAAGGCACTAACCACAACAGCTCAGCGCCTAAAAGTTATGCCGAAACGAGCACGAAGGATAAAATCACAAGAACAGTTGTTGTCCAATGAAAATCACAACACAAATGAGGCAGAAATTCCAACTTCAGGCACAGATATCAATGCCATTCCATTCAGTTTCTGGAATTCTATCTTCCCAGCTTTTGCTTTTCACATCCACCTCCCCCTCCCTTCCCCTTAATAGAAAGCACCCGAAATTTTCCAGGAATTTAAGCATTAAATTGTATAATCAGCAGGAACTCACACTACAGCAACTCCTGATAGGCTGTACGATTTGCAGGTTTCAGGTGAGCACAAAGTGGATGGTCTGGAACGTTGTATTTGCTTTGCATGGTGGACCACTCATATGCTGATTTTCAGTGAGCAAAACTTTGTTTTTTAAAATAAGGGAATCAACATGCAATATGCCTTGCTCTTTTAAGCGATGTTATTAATATTAATCTAAAATAGGAATGATAAATAGATTTAGATATTACTAACCATCTATTACTGTTACTAATATTCTCAGTCGATTACTATTTTAGATGAAATTCTAAAATATTAAACAGTAAATATCAATAGTGTATTATGTTAGAGTACAATGCTTAGGTTTACTATTAGATTGCTTTACACTGGTTGTTACAATGGCGAGAACCTCTTCTCAACTAGGTGATGGGTAGTTTTGTTGTTTAGTTAAGTTTTGTATATTTAGTTTGTATTTGTTTAGATTTGTTCCCCTTTTGTTACGTTTGCTTTGTTTGTGGCTATTGTCTAGTGTTTTCCTTTTGTATTGTGTGTTTTTATTTTAATAAAATGATAATAAAACACTATCTCATATGCCTTGCAAGAAGACTCTGCACGACATTTTTTTCAAAAAAAAATGTGTTGCTCATGTCTAAATTTTACAATCCTGTTTTAAAAACTGAATCCTGCTTCAAAAGTTGGGGGGTGTTGGTTGTTACCTCCCCCACGCTGTTTTTGCAAGAGACTTTTTGAAGAAGGAGGTTTATGTGTTGCATCATTTGCTTTATTAATTTTTTTTTTTAAAAAAAAATAAATTCCTGAGGGTAAGCCACAACATAATGAAGCACAGACACAGTATTGATCTAAAGGCCCCTCATGCACAACTGCTACACAGGGACTAGAGCTTTTACAGCAGTGCATAGTTGTTGTTTTCCATCACACACACAACATGGTGTTTGTTTTTAGGTAAAGCAAGGTCAGTTCCATGTAGCCTTTTACAGATGAAATACTTCATTATGACCTACAATCATCTAGAGCATGGACAGAGGCTCTCTCTCCTATTCAAGGTTTATCCTGCTTTTACAAGATGCCCCAGTACCTGTTGCATAGGTATTAAGCACAACAGAAAACGGGTAAGATTCTTTGCAGTGACAGCCCACCAAGTCAATCCACCAGTCTGTCCAAATTTTGTATCCCAGATTGTGTCATGTAAAATGAATATTATCTGCAAGTCTCTCACTCTGTATAACTAATTTACTAAACTCAGGAGAGGCTAAGAACTGCCTGAAATGGAAGTCCTCTCTTCCGGAGTTCATATTTCTCTAGTCCACTAGCAGGGGGAGGCTGCCATCAAAATACAAGATTCAGAAATATACAGTGATGAATATAACCACTGTTAGCAAGTAAAACAGCCAGAAATATATTTTTGTAAGTTTACAAATAAAATAAACACACACACACAAAATAAACACAGTACACAAAAAGAAAAAAGGATAATCTGGGGTTATGGAGACCTCACCCTCACCAAACAGAGTCAAGAGGTTTCCTACAAAAGGCCTTGATACTATACCACTCAAACACTATACTTGGCTCATCTACTGAACCCTCTTCAACATCCCTTGAACAGCATCTACAGTCTGCCCCATTTAGTGTGTTTTTTGACCCACCTTCTAGTTCTAGCAATCCACTTGAAATTAAGCATGGCCTTTTCTTCAACATTATTGCTATGGGATGCCGAGATCTGCAGCAGTGTGAATGGCCAGAAGCTCTAAATCAGTGTTTCCCAAACTCTGGTCTTCCAGTTTTTTTGGACTTCAGCTTCCAGAATCACTGGTCATTCGCCAAGGCAGTTTGGACATCCAGGAGCTGAAGTCCGAACCAACTGGAGGACTACTAGAGTTTGGAAATCACTGCTCTCAATTAAATCATTCTAAAAATGAACAGTTTCCTTCCCCCCCAAATTACCAGTTTTTCCATTTCCTCTCCCCACTTGGGAAACTAGCCTCAAGTCTGCACTACATCGCTTCACTTTTCTTTTAAGGCGAGAGGAGCCCATTCCTTTCTCCAGCTTGGTAATACCCACCATCTTTGTATTGGCTTTCTCCTTCATCAGGTAGGAGAAGCAAAGGAGAGACGGAGCACGTAGAAGCCCTCCCAAACTCAGTTGACAGCACTGTGGCCAGGATTACTTGACAATGCCCGTGAAGCATTTTCAAACAATCCCGAGCACGATCAAAAGGCTAAGTAGCATTCATCCAAGACAATTTAATCAACGACAAATGCTAACAAAGTGTCTAGGAAGGGGGAACACGGTCTCTTTCACGTTCAAATGTCGAAACCTCTTTCCCACACTCGCTCAAAGAGGCATTCTGCTTCAAGAGAAGCTACCAAAAGAAAGAAAAGGGAGGAAGAAACTTTCACAACTGGCGCTACAGAACACGAAGGTGTTTTTCTGCCAGGAAAGCCAACTGCCAGCTTGGGCAACCATATACATCCCCAGTATGGGCTGAATAGCAGAGACAGTCAAAATTATTCTTTGGGAGTATCTCTGAATACTATTTGCATTCTCAGCTTACAAGGAATGAAACTTCTAGTGAACTATTTAACAACAAATCCTTTTTACTTGGCAGAAAGAAGCATGTGATGCATCATTATGAAGGATGATGTATGTGAAAGAACAGGTAATGTTCCACTGCTGTCCCCTGGGGTGCAACTCACTACAGGATTCCTCTTTGGTGCACAACAAACAAACTGCTGAGAACCAAAACGGTGTAGTGGTTTGGCTGTTTGACTATGATACTGGGAGACCAGGGTTCGAATCCCTGCTCAGCCATGGAAACCCATTAGGTGTACTTGGGCATGCCACATTCTCTCAACCTCAGAGGAAGGCAACCCCATCTAAACAAATTCTGCAAAGAAAACCCAATGATAGGGTCACCTTAGGGTTGCCATTAGTCAGAAATGACTTGAAGGTAAACAACAGTAACAACCTACCAGATACTCACGGAGAGTTGCGGCAGTCCCCAACTCCCCACATGCTGTTTCACTTTCCCCCAGCATACCACACAAAGACCAGGAAAAGTCAAGCGGATATACTTTGAAGCAGAATTCAGGTGTAGATTGAACTGTGCTGGAAGCATCTCACTCTGCCCCCCCCACCGACTATCACAAAAACAAAATCTGTTCTTGCTTACAGCACCCCAATTCTCTTTCTAGGTCATGCCACATTAACCACAGCATACAGGGAAACGACACTTCTACAGAATTCCCCACATGCCCATTATTCTAAATAAAAGGTGGATAGCCAGCAGTTTAGGCAATTCCACAGCACTCTTCTCACACTGGTGTTTCCAGATGTATTTAGGGTCAACCAGCATGGTCACGGGCACCAACATTCAAAAGAACTGGAGAGCATTCAGACTGCTGCAAGAACTACTAGGAAAAAAAATAACTTGCCCATTCATCCTCCCCTACCACACATGGCAAAATTTCTCTGGGAGAGGTACAGAAAGCGCAGAATTCAGGCGTCCACTGGAGGAGAGATCCTAGCATTCCCAGTGGGTGTCCCCCAACCTAAAACTGTATGGTCTCTCAACATACTTGTAAGTTCTCATCAAGAAGACAGAACTCCAGTGCCAGGCTGCCAAACTGCATCTTTCACCTGTCCAGATATTAACATCAAGCCTGCACTTGAGAATACTCCATCCATGCTTCTTTCCCTTGAGATGGCACAGAACTGCAACAACCGATTACAGATGTACGTCACTGCCAACAATGCGTGGCATTTTTCAAGGAGAACAGTCTCTGCCTATAAGAGCTCAATTCAAAATGTGCAATGGGGGGGAAGGGGGGAGTAAACAGAAATACTAAGAAATGGCATTTATTTATTTGATTTATATCCCACCTTTCTCTTCATGCTGGACCCAAGGCAGCCTACAGCATTTAAAAAACAGGATACAGTTAAAACACGATTTCTACAAAAGTTCAAAGTGAATTAAACAACAGTACAATTAAAAACATGATTAAAACAATATAAAAACAGTGATCATGATAAAATAAAAATAAAAACAAAACTCCACCACAAACCCCTTCCGTTAACATAGATTCTCAACCAAAGGTCTTCATGCATAAGAAGGTCTTAGGCCTGCCAATGAAAAGAAAGAAAAAGGGACCAACTGAACCTCAAGTGGGAGGGAATTCCACAATCTGGGAGCAGCCACTGAGAAGGCTCTCTCCCCTGTCTTCACTAGGCGTGGCCACGACGGTGGTGGGACTGAGAGAAAGCCCTCTCCTGAAGATCTTAAAACTTGGATAGACTCATATACGGAGACATGGTCCTTCAGCCAACATGGACCCAACCATTATTGTATATACCAACATTCATTTACAAGTTGCTTCCTTTACAGTAGGGTGGCAACTATACAAGGGGTGAGGGACATTTTTATGCCACCCACCCACCCAGGCCAACCCTGGTAGGTCAAGTGCAACCAGGTTTATTCTTCCACCAATTTTTCAGAAGGTTCTTGGTTGTTACTTTATGGGTATTTGGGGCTCTTGAGGTATTCTGAGGGCAAAGGTGCTATGCTGTGCAGCAACGGCGAGCCATTCGTTTGGGGTGGAAAACTCTGCACAAAAAAATTGCTTCTTATTTTAAAAAATATTTCAGGTTCTAGGGGTGTCAGATAGGGGCTTCATGGCCAGCAAAATAGGGCCCCAAGGACGGCACTTTCCCCACTCCTGTTTTATGCCCCCCCGAGGGCTTTTCTCCAGCCTTCCAGAGAGCAGAAAGCACAATAGCGATGGGGCATGTAAGTAAGACAGAAGGAACCAGTTTGAGGGCAACGGCTCCCCTCCCCGTTCCAGTCATGCTTGCATATTTTACATAGATTCAATATTTTCTAAAGGACAAAGAACATGGTCTGACGGCCGAAGGAGGAAAACAAGGGACTTTGCCACGGGGGGAGGGCCGGGGCTCACGCAGCCACCCTGCAAAGCTGACAGCACAAGACTTTCTGCTGACGTATATTGCTACCGCACGGCTGAATTCAGAACAAGGCCCTCTCAATTCAGCTACGCACCAGCAAAGGCTGGGGGTCATCTAACTTCTTCACCTAATTTGTTTGTGGAACCATTAGCTTCCAAGAGCATCTGCTGTGAATCATGCCAACAGGAAATGTACCTCTGCCTCAAGGGAAAATTTCACAGAAGACATCATGACACTGTAAAGAGCCTTGCCTCAAAGTTCTTTTTTTAAAAAAAAAAATATATATATATATATGTGAAATGCCAGACAAGAATTTTCTGTTCTTGCTATGGGCCCAAGTATCTTCTCTGACACAGACCCACTGCACAGTCTTGGGCAAATCGCTTTGTTAGGGTGGATAAACAAACTACACCTCACCGTATCCCCCAGGTGGACACAGATCTGGCTTGAACCCCCAAACACAAGGCAGGAAGGTAGAAAAGAGAAGGAAAGACAGACAGATGCATATATAACATGGCCAAAGGATCCCAGGAAGGATGACTTATTCTTTCAGGCTTTCCTTCTTATACCATATTTACGTTTATATTAAAGAATGCTTACAGAAAAGAAAAGATTCATGCATCAGCATTAGCAGAGTCACAGCTTGTACGTGTGTTACATTCTACACATCCTTGGTCAGCAACTAGTTTTATTTCATGGGTGGAGTACTGAGAGCCTAAATATTCTGATGGCACCATACCCTGTGTGATCTTGGAAGCTAAGCAGGAGATGGCCTACTTAATACTTGAATGGGGGACCACCAAGGAATATCAGGTTGTTGTTGCTGTTGCGTGTGCGTTCAAGTCATTTCCAACTTATGACAACTCTAAGGTAACCTGATCACAGGGTTGTCTAGGGCTGAGAGCGTGTGACGGACCCAGGGTCACCCAGTAAGTTTCCATGGCGGAGTGGGGAACCAAACACTGCTCTCCAGGGTTGTAATCTAACTCTCAAACCACTACTCCACACTGGCTCTCCAGAATACCAGATACCGTAAGCTACATTTCAGAGAAAAGCAAACCACTTTTGAGTATTCCTTGCCTATGAAAAACCCTGTGAAATTCAAGGGGTCTCCAGAAGTCAACGGGTGACTTGACAGTGCACCCAGAGTGTGAGTGAGTACTGTCCAAAGCCCAAACACGAACTAAAACAACACTTCCAAAAGGTATGACCAACTCTATTCCCAGTCTGTCCACACACTTACTATTCTTTCTGGGGTTGGCAAATGGAGTTCTTTAAGAGATATGTGCAAATTTTACATACAGGCATACCATAGTTAAGAAAGCTTCTCACAAAGAAGTTCCTTTTCACGAAGTCTTTTTTCTGTCCATCCAACCCCTCTTTCTTTTCCTCTTTCTAGCTAAAAAGTTTGTTTGTTTGTTTGTTTGACACAGCACTGGAATTGAGAGGATGGTGAGAACTGGAGAAACACCAAGTTTGAGTTGCAGCACCATGTCTGTAGGAAACAGTGCAATAAAGTTTGAGTTGGGAAAGAACGGGATATGCCTCAGTTAGTCCTGTTCTAAGAGTGTGTGCCCGCCTGCAGCAGGCAAAGTGAACAGCAACTGATTCCAGAATCCCTTCCTGACCATGCATGAACAGCTAAACCACATGGAAGATGGAAAGTAAATTATCCTGTCTCTCCAGCTACCCCTAGATTGTTGAAAAAGCATGTAGCTGTAAGTTTGGCCACCAAAATGGAAGTCATAACCAAAGCAGAGGCTGGTGAAAAAAAGAAAAAAAACTAACACTGGATTATTTCTGCATCTCTGGATGAATTTTTGAAGAAGCTTTCAAAAGCAGGTACAGGAAATCTATCCATATGATTTCCATGTTATATCTATCCTCGGTACTAAACTTTCTGTTACAGTAGTAATGTTCGGAAAACATCTGCTTTGCTAACTGAGGTGTACCTGTATATCCTGAGCTTGGGAAAGTATTTGACTATATATCCCAGAATCCCCTACTCTTCAACTGAGCTATCAGGACACCTTTCAATAAAAAGTCTAAAGAAGTGAGCAGACTTACCCTTTACCCAGGAAAACAGGCTACTTTAGTCCTCCTGGTTGTCACATTTTTGTTGCAACATTCACAAACAGCCCAGCCTGCAAGGTGGGCATTTTACAACGTTGTCCCGTGAAGCCCTGAACCAAATGTCCCCCTTAAGTTGCAGCCATCTGCCACGTACAGGTTTTTTGGAGGTTGTTTTACAGACAAATAAACTGTTGTGACAAAAACTGCTCCAACAGATACACTGCAGTTTTGTTGCTTAAAACACTTTTGGAAAAAAATAAGTGGTCTAACAGCTATGAGAAATAAATATTCCACTTCTGGATGTTTGGATATTATGGAATACAGTGGGCCTTCCTTTACCACAACCTCCATGTTCACGATTTCCAGCTTCCTACAGCATGGTGGTAACATGCGCTTGGATGCACTGAAGTGTCCGTGCGTACATCGCTACCGTTGAATAGAATGGAACACAAGCACTCACATTTTTCCTTATTCGCAGGAGTTCCTGGAACAAAACCACCACATACACGGAAAGCCCACTTTGCACCAAAAAAAACTCTACTACTGTGTACATGGGACATTTTTAATCTCTTTCAATATGCTGACATTGTGACTGGGGTCAGAAAATACCCTTGATTAAGGAAATCAGTGATAGGCTCCTTTAAAAAAAATTGAAGCAAGCAATACAAAGAAAATACAAGGGACCAGACAGATCAAAAACAAGATCTGCAAAATTCAAGCCCTGGGAAAGCAAGGAAGGCTTGGGTAATTCCAGGACTGCCAGGGGCCATACAGAGAACCAACTGAAAGGCCTCCAGACATATTTGAAATTTCTCATATGCTAAGAGGCCCAGTTTGGATGAATGGACACTGACTGTTGAATCCATACAGAAGAATCAACTCATCCTTGCAAGTCACCACAAAGCCCTTATGAACTAGTAAAGTGCAAATA
Organism: Cyclura pinguis; assembly: GCA_030412105.1. Lineage (NCBI taxonomy): Eukaryota > Metazoa > Chordata > Lepidosauria > Squamata > Iguanidae > Cyclura > Cyclura pinguis. The sequence continues at coordinate 5,941,532 of CM059608.1, forward strand.
AGGTCTAAAATGTTTTCTTGTTAGTTTGTTTTTTAAGATAGTACTGGCCACGAGTATGAGGCTAACAACTTTCCAGCACTCACAGAAGTTCTTTTTTTTTTTTCCTAAAGAAGATCCCATTCACATTTTAACTCAACACTAAAAACATAACTTGCTCAACGGGAGAATTTTCACCGGTGCCAACTTTCCTACAAATTTTTTTTTTTAAGTTTTGGGAGGAGGGAAGGAAGGAGCTTGGGGAAGAGGGGAGAAAAGGACCAACTATCCATCCCAGCAGCTGCTGGCAACAATCCAAACGCTTCACTTTTCCGGAAATCCGGAATTGCAACATCATTCTCCAACTCTACTGCCAAAAGGAGATGTAAGCGGAACATAGCTGGCATCTCCCCTGCAGCCCAAGAAGAAAGCAAAGAGTAAATATTGCAGGATCAACCCAGCAAATGCCTGTGGGAACTACCGTGAATACAAGTACTCAGGCCAGCGGGAGGTTTGGGAAGGGGGGAGAGAGGAAGAGGCAGCAGGAACATACAATTATTGTCGTTTTTTTTTAAATAACAAAACCCAAACGGACTTGCTTTCCCCTCTCCCGTGTGATTTATCTATTCCTACAGAGCTGCTAGAGGCTGCTACCTACACAGTCCTCTTTCTGGCATTGTTTCCATAAGAGAGTCATCCCGAAGGAAACAGAAGGAATCCCTCCTCCCCTTTTTTTTGTTTGCAATAACCAGCTTTTGCTCAGTGACAAAATTAAACAGGCCAGCTTGCTCCAAAAGAACTAAGTGTTCCCAAAACAGAGGCGTTCAACACACCCACTCAACATCCTTTTTCCTGGATGGTTGCAACAAAGACCAAAGGATTCAAAGATAGGTGGGAGGGGGGTCTATGAAGCCATAATTTGTCTCCTGCCACAGCCAACCAGTTAAAAGGAGAAATAAGAAAGCCTGCAGCCCTAAGAACCTAAGACCAGCTGTGCCGGAGCTGATCAAACACTTACCTGCCTGGGCGGACTTTTTGTTCTCACAGCAACCAACCGGAGGTGTATGGGAACCCCGTAACAAGACAATAAACAGGAAATCCATCAAACTTTAAACTTATAAATCAACTTGTTTGTACAGATATATTGCCGACATATATTGCTATGTATATTTTACAAGTAGCACTATAAGGCACGAGAGCCAGCTTGGTACAATGGTTTGAACACCGACTACAACCTTGGAGACCAGAGTCCAATTCCTCACTTGGCCATGGAAATCCACTGAGCGAGACCAAGGTTCGAATCTCCACTTAAAAACAGAAACTCAGTGGGCAACCCTGGGCAAGTCAGCTTCAGAGAAAGGGAGTGTCAGACCTCTGCTGAAGAAATCTGGCCAAGAAAACCATAAGTTGGGGTCGCCATAAGTCAGACACAATCTGTGAGAGCCAGCAAGTGTAGCAGTTTGACTGCTGGACCAGAAGATCACTCCATAAGTTGGAAATGTAGCCATCTTAGTGCACAGCTTAATCAATCCTTAAACTTGGGAGTCTCCCAAGAAGACCAAAACTCTGCCACTGGAACCATTTCTCAGCCTCAAATGAACGCTCCACGACAGCCCTCTCTCTGCATGAACCGTAACACTCCATTATCTGTCACCAGTGTGAATGGAGCAAATATACATTCAAAATCTAAGGCCATTTCCGCACTAGACTTTTATAGCGCTGTCATTCCACTTGCAACATCCTATGGAATCCTGGGGTTTGCAGTTTCGGGAGGGGCCGGGCGGCCCCTCCCGAAACTGCAAACCCCAGGATTCCATAGGATGTTGCAAGTGGAATGACAGCGCTATAACAGTCTAGTGCGGAGATGGCCTAAGTCAACATACCACTAGGCTTACAAATCCTACAAATCCGTGCAGCCCTGCCTACATCTTTCCTCCACAGAATGGTACTTAGGGATATGCAATATCTGGACATGGAGGCTCTACTGGGCTATTACATTCTTTCTCCCCTTGCCCTCCATACACCGTGCTTCAAGAGGAACAGATGATCACACTGGATTTCTCCTCCATCAATGGGACCTCACGCCACTTCCTTACAAAACCGGGCAGGCGGCACTGAGAAATGTTCCAGAGATGTTTAAGTGGAGTGTAAGGAATTCCAAGTTCATTACCACCCCAAACACTAAGCATTTGTTTTCCGTCCCCCCCACCAACTCCATTCTCCCTCCCCTTCTTTTGTGCTCCTGTTGTGCTCCTTGTTTCTCCTCTGCTCAAACAACCAAGCCAAGTAAACAGGAAGCTCCCTTTTAAACAATTGAACATTTATACTTCCCTTGTTTTCCCCTCCAAGCACACTCCTAGTAAAGGCCAAGTTCTCCTTCTGGCAGTCCAGATTCATTACCATTAGCCCTTTAAATAGCATGGCTCTTAAGATTATGGTTATTAATTTTTTTTGGCAGAGAAGGGGGACCTGTACTAACGAAATAGGTAGGCTAGCGATAACATCCTTCAGTGAGATTATCTGCCCTTTCGTCAATTTCAGAAAAGCTCTTTAACTTTTATCCTCCCAACATGGCTTCTAACAGCGGTTCTTAACCTGCAGTCTCTGGACCTCCGAGGGGCCGTGACTGCTTAAAGAAATGTTATGAGCTTTTACAGTTAAAATAGGAAGGAAGGAAAACAAATTTGTATGGAATCAGTCCAATAAAAATATTGCAATAGGAGTGTGTGCGTTTACTTATTTCTCCCACTGCTCCAGATCCGAAGTCTCTTGAGGAGCAACCTTAAATATTTGATGCACTTTTAGGGTTTTAAGACTCGAGTTTAACCTTGGCGGCTTGCGGCAACAAAAGATATTTAAAGTGGGTTCATGGTAAAGCAAAGGTTAAGAACTGCTGGTCTATAATACATTTCAAAAGCCAGCAGTTTAGTGGCTTGGGCATCATAGGAAATCAGGTTTCAAATCTCCACTCAGCCACAGAAACCAACTGAGAGACCTTGGGCAAGTCATACTCTCTCAGCCTCAGAGTAAGGCAAAGGCAAACCCCCTCTGAACAAATCTTGCCAAGAAAATCCACTGACAGGTTTAAGTCAGAAATGACTTGAAGGAACACAAAAACCGGCCAGGAAAACAAAATGCCACCTCGTTCTGCTTTGCCTTCAGCATTTCCAGCCCTGATGAATACAAAGAAATCTTGACAAATGTACACTGGCTGGCATTTTGCTGGTGAGACATGCAAGTTCACGGTATTCATCGGGAGTGAATTATGAGACGTAACGCAACGCACTCTGCCAACAGGAGCGGAAGTGAGCTGCGCCTACAGCAATACTGCGCACTGAAACTGCACAGGGTGCCCTGTGACTGCTCACTGTGGTGTATTGCACATCGCACAATGGTGCCAAGTCACCGGCACGTTGTTGCACAACGTTGCTATCCTGCAGGAGGGTGGCATAGTCCTGGCACAATGTATCTCCACATGCGGATATTTTTGCAACGCTGAGACCATGCCACGTTGCGACCAACCACTGCTAAAAATTGCTGGTATCCAACTTGGCCGTCCTTTTCAATCCATACTTTGCTGTCACTGCTGTCTCCCCACCTCACGTTATTCCCCTCTCTCTTTTACCAAGATCTTCCCCTTTACTGCAATTTTATGAAACATGGCCATAAAACCAATACAGTGTGGGAGAAGAGGAAGACTCCTCCGGTCTCATGGCAAAGCAAGAGTATCCCAAGGCAACCATCCTTGCCCAGGCAGCACTAGTGGTAACACAGCAACGTATCTCTCTGGCAACAGGCCCCATCTCAAACTTCATCACTACCCATCAGTGTGGTGGTAAATTTTGAAGTGCAGGCCCACACCAAGACAATTCCCATAGCAACTCGCACACACAGTCCAAAATGCAGTTGGTTGCGATAATCAGTGCCAAGAGCTGGCAGTTAGACCCATGCTACTCTTCTCGCCCCTCTAGAACAAGGTTAGGCAAAATGTGGGCCAAGTGCCAACCCGGAGCCCCACTTCTGCCCCCAGTAACTTACCCCAAACCCTTAAAAATCTTTTTTTTCCCCCCACACCAATTTCCAAACCATTTTTCAAACAAAACCGAGACAAAATGATTTCAACCCAACTGCAAATGTGTCAGCTTACATTGTCCATCTACCAAAGCTCCCACAAAAGTTATCCAAAATTGCAGTAAGAAGTGACATCATGCACCAAAATGCCATGCTGCAACATGCTGGAGAGGGTTCATTTGGGGATTTCCTTCAGTCTCTCCAAAGTTGCTCTGGAACATGTCTGTTCTGCTTGCCCGTAACACCAGAGAGGCAGAACTGCTTCCTCTACCCTCAGGCTCACATGGAGCCAGGAACAATCCACAACAACTTCCCAGAAAAAGAAAAGTAGAAGAAAGAAACAAGGGAAGTGGGAGTACTGTTAAGTCATGTGGATAAAAACCAGAAAAATAGAGTGAACAGCCAAGCTCCCTTCTCCTTTTTTCAAAGCCTTTTTCTGAAAACTTAAGTTGAAGAAATTTTTTATTTTTTTTTCTAGAATGAATAATGAAATGCTTAAGACATGGTGTTCATATACTTACTCCCCACAGAGTCATTCTAAACACTACGTAACAGGAAGACGTCTATGTAAGCCGATTTACAGTATCTGAAAGCTGCAAATCCTGGACTTGGGTTTTTATGGGAATGGCTGCTTTGTCTTTCCCTGGCAGCATGGGAAACTAGAACAGTCAAAGCAATTTTCTGTTTTATTAATACTGGTAGTTTATTCTGTTTTTATTGTTCTTCGTCCTCCATCACTAAACTGGCAAAGCCAAAGATGTTCCTTTCAGCTGAAGACTCCGTAGCTCCATCTGTAACTCAAAGAAAGGATGGGGGAAATTCACTTAGCAATTATTATCTCAATGAACCATAGTTTTAACATACCAAACATGATAGTTTTATGCCAAGCAAAATTATATATCATAAATTTCATGTTCCTAAAGTAAGAAAGCGATTTTGAATCTGAAAACTTTACATTTTTTCCCAAAATTTCAATTTGGTAAAGAATTGAAGAAACAGGATTCCCACGACTTTGAAATTTCTCACAATTTTACATCTCTAGGAACTGCTCAGGCATTAGGCAGCTACCTACAGAAGCCTAACTTAGTTTTAACATCTTCAAGGAAGGGCTGCCCTCAGTTCTGCTGCTTTCACGCGTTTATCTGGTGAGGACTCAGAAGAGAGCCTCCTCTATGGCTGTTCCCAGACTATGGGGCCATTTCCGCACTAGCCTGTTACAGTGCTGTTATTCCACTTTCAACATCCTATGGAATCCTGGGGTTTGCAGTTTAGGGAGGGGCCTAAACTGCAAACCCCAGGATTCCATAGGACGTTGAAAGTGGAATAATAGCACTGTAACAGCTAGTGTGGAAATGGCCTGGAATTTCTCCACATCCACATCCACCAGGCACCCTGCATATCTTTATTTTTTGTAAGAATTCGTCTTCCTTTCACTCCCATGTTTCACGCTATTCGTTTGCTCTTTCGCTTGCCCATCAAAGCAACGGTGGATGCGAGAGAGTTGTTGGGTAAATATTATGGGAGCTGTTCCTAACACACTTAGTGGTTTTTTGTTAATGTAACCATCACAACCGCGTACACAGGTGAACCTGTGGTAGCACTGAGCTTGTCTCTGCTGTTTGCAGTCTTGTTCTTAACCTGTCTCAGGATTTATTTTCCTCAGGTAGAAAACAGAACAAGCTATAAGACTATCATCAAACATCCCATCCATTTCCCTTGTTTTCATTCAAGACAACAATGCTAGAATAACGTGCTTTAAGAAGTGGGTGGACCTACAGGCTAACATTTTAGCGTGATGCCCTCCATGTGTTCCATAAATCTAACTAACATTAATGAACACTGTTGTATCTGGCGAGAACATTAGTAGAAGTGAGATATTAAGTCCTGCGATCATCTCCTCTTCAGCAAGAAAATACAACCTTCCATCCTCCAGAAATAATATCAGCGACAGCAGACTCTTCCCGAATCAGCTCCTGGTTGCAGAATTTGGGTTTTTGAAGAATATGAGCAGTTTAGAAGCCTCAACAACCAGCATATAGGCTGAAAGATTCTAAAAGCTTCTGATTTATCTAATTGCTTTTTTTCCTGAAGCAGCTTAAACTCTATGTTAAAAACAAAATAGCTAAACCAATCTGTAACACAAGAAGTTTAAAAAGCATTAAACAACAATCCACTTAAAAGCATTAATTCAGAACAGCTAGAAACACATTAGAAGCACAACCGTTGCAGTACCCCAACCAATGTAAAGCTGTAGGCCTGTTTAAGTAAGAAGGTCTTTGCCTGTCGGTAAAAAGAAAGCAAAGCGGCGGCCAACGGAGCCTTCTGTGGCAGGGAGTTCCATAGTCAGGAAAAACACCCACGTCAAAGGTCCAAAAATGCAAGTAGCTGTGTTGATCAAAAACAACTTCTTAGATGTCTCTATCTCCTCCAAGAGAAGGTCTTTTCCAAAGCTGAGGAGGTTTGCCAATTTAAGACCAAGCCAACCCAAAATTCTTTGAGTTACAAGCGCAACCATTTATAACAACTCATAGTTGCTGGGAAAATCCATACCCATGCTACTTACTGTAGGGATTGCAGCTGAATTCAGAGGGAAATAGGGGAGTCTAGGATAATAGCAGCAAATAATATCAGAGTCCTCTGATCATCAAGAAGTCCTGGGGCTCAAACTCTGTCAGTCCCAGATCCATTATACCACTTTCACTAACGTAAGCTCACAGAATGATCACAACTTATCACACCTGGCAACGTGGTTAGTTCTATGGTATCACAAATACTCAAGATCAGTTTGACGAAAATATCATTTATAACATTCAAGAAAGACACTACTACCTTCCAAACACTCTCCCACGCAAGATGGTCCTAATTTTCCAACATCCACAGTCAACATCCCCAGCTCAAACTCCAGTAAAATATCTTCTTCGCACATGCTAAACACGTGCTTAAAGATCATTGATTCATTCAAGAAAGACATTACTACCTTCCAAAGACACTCCCATGCGTGACACCCCTTGTTCTGCAACATTCACATATTCATCACCCCCAGTTCAATACCCACAAAAACATTCTTTGCATGTGCTAACCACAAGTTTAATTTATTCATTCAGTACACAGAACCGACAATGCTCCTCTTAAACTGTATCATTTCAGGAAGCTGCAGGGAGGGTGTCCTGTTTGCCCAAAGCCCCTGGATGAATCAAAAACAGCCTGCACATAGAAAAACTAAAGTTTAAAACATAAGGAGGGCCTGTCCCATCCAGCCTCAGCATGCTGTTCTTTCCATCAGCATACAAACCCAGCATTGCCAACCTACAGTCCAAGCTGGTACCAGTCTACGATCTAGGGGCACATGCTATGGTTATGCTCACAAATGAAAGGTAGAATACAGCTTGTCCTCCATATTTGCTAGGGTTAGGGGCACAGGATCCTCACAAAAGTAGAAAAAGTGCAAATATCAAAATGGGTAGCTGTGCCTATGGGAAGCGGGGGCGAGGCACGGTGGGGAGAACAGGTACCCAGGGTCCAAACCGGATCGGGGAAAGGAGAGGTAATACTGGTTGTGTTGGCACGGTGGCCCTACATTTCCTCTCTCTCACACCCATCTCCTCCCTTGGCTGCAGGGTGGTATCAGAAGGGATTTGTGGTGCTCAGCCATCCTTAGCCGTCCAGGTAGCAGCTGGTGGAGGTGGAGAAGGACCACCAGAGGCAAGTTCTTAAAGGGCTGCTCAGTCTGGTTGGAGCTGGCAAGAGGGGAGGTCCCCCTGGAAAAGAAACCCCTGAGGTGAGGGGCAGAGGTCGGAGAACCTCATAAACAATTAAATCTGTGAAAGGCAAACCCTGCAAATGTGGAGGCTTGACTGTACCAACTCAATAAACACATATATAAATTAGACTTACTTCTGCCATTTCCTGAGATTAGTTTTACAAGAAGAATGAACAGCTACAGAATCCTCTCTTAAGTAATACCATTCTGGCCCATACATTCAGAATGCGGGTTTCTTTTTAAATATCCAAGAATCTGCCTCACCTCAGTGCCTTTCTGATGTTTTGGACTACAGCCCCTATCATCCTGAGCCAGCATGACCATGAGAGTTGTAGTTCAATTCATCTGTTTAGCACTGGCAAAAGCTGATATGCAAGTTCTGAGTCAACTATACAACATAGGGAATAAATTTGTAGTCCTGATAGATCAAAGCAAGTTGGATTAGAAAGAGAATGAATTTAACCAATGGCTCTTACTTTTCTGGCAGTGGTTGGAAGTCCAGCAGCGGTAGCTGTATTCATTGTTAATAGCTGTCTTTTCACACAGTGGCTTCTCCTCTGCTGTTCCCGGGCATAAGTCTCCACACTCTTTCGGCGGTTTATTCCCCACGATGTAGTTGTTAGAGACAGCATCCAAGATCAGGGACCAGTCCACCGTGGAGAGGTAACACAGGTCCGAATTCTTCTCAATTCGGATGGCTCCCCGGGTGATGTTCCTCAGATTGTGTAGCCCAATTTCTTTGAGATTGGTCATCTCAAAGATGACCAATGCATAATTGTAGAAAAGGTTCCTGCCACGGATCACCGTGAGGTTGGGAAAGAGGTCGCTCAGGGTCTCCAGGCCGGCCACACGGAACAGCAGCAAGTAGTCTGTGATCATGGTGAGTTTCGGGAAGCGGAAGTTGCTGAAATCCTCTCCCTGGGGGATCAACAAAATTCGGAGATACCCTTCAACCACTGTACAGTCCTCCAGCTCCTTGAGCTGTTCGATATTGTTGCGCAGATCAATGTTTGGCCCACAGACTGGAGTTATCAGAAATCGGGTGGAGGGAGAGAGGAAAAGAGGGGAAAAGGCATGGTTAATACTTATTTTGAAAAGAAATTTGACAAGATTGCAAACATGATGCTATTCTCTTTTCAAGCATACTTCAAACAGAACATTTCCTGGGTCCTAAAACACCCTAAAGGCATCAAATCCTTTCTGATCCTGGAAGCTGAACAGGGTCAGCTCTGGTTATTACTTGGATGGGAGACTGCCAATGAATACCAGATGCTCTGGGCTGTACTTTAGAGGAAGGAACTGGGAAAACCACCTCTGAGTATTCCTTGCCTAAGAAAACCTTATGAAATTCATGGGGGTCACCATAAGTCCACAGGCAACTTTAAGGCACACACTCACATACACAAGGCTGGATTAAAGGGACAGCCCTCTCCAACATCACTAAATTGCCATACATCTCTTTAACAACCAGTCTCAATTAAGGCTGGAAATGTTATTTTTTAAATTAGTTCATTGTCATTAGTCGTGTCTGTGTATGTCTGTGTTTGAATAATTCACTGACGTAATTTGTTACAAGGATCAACAAACAATTTATATTGCTCACTGCACAGCATCTTATTTTTGCATTACTTTTCATTAACTTTCTTCTTTTAATAAAAGAATACTTAGGACTGCTAAAAGAATCACAAAAAAATTGAAAGATTCCCTAAAAATGCTCCTAAAGACAATTTTGTAAAATGTACTAGAAAATCTTATTCTAAACCTAATGCAGTAACTTTGTTCCTGTCCTCTGCACTACTTGCATTTTGATCTACTCACATTACCAACGAACCAGTTAAATTTAAGTATGTTACTTCCAACTCATTGCCGTAAAAATCTAGCCCGGATACCACCTTTTGCTGTGTGCCTCCAAATGTCTAAACTGTCATCATCCTACATTAAAAGGGCTGGGTTGGGAATTGTGTGTTCCTACAGATGTTGCTGAACTGCAACTCCTGACATCCATCCCCACTGGCTATGCTGTCTAGGGTTGCTGTTACTACAGTTCAATAATATCTGGAGATCTGAAATTTTTATTACAGACAAATCTTGCTTTAACATTCAATTTCTGTCCTCCTCCTTCACTTACTTTGCCCTTTTCTCCCATCTTCTTTTGCTTCCGAAACAACATCCTGCTATAGCTAATGACTGCTGAACACATCCATTCTTATTCTTGTTCATTTTGCCCTGAAAATTGTTCTACAATAAAGAGACAAACTAATCCCAGTTCAAAGAGTACTACAGTCTCTTTTTGGCTGCTGTGTGTTTTCTTTGGACTGTATTTAATGCGCACACACACACACACACACACACGGGTGTGTGTGCATGTGTGTCTGTGTGCGCGCGCACTGTGACGTGACTTCCAATGTTAAAAAAAACCACAATGCTCATCATTCATCACTTCACACAAAAACACTCAGCAGTTTCCTTCTCACCACTACTATAATTCACAGAATTTATGTAACTATGCTTAATCTCTCGAGTATCATAAGCTTTTCTTACTGTTTAGTTACTCAACCATCACAACAGTACAGCACCAAGTAATAAAAAAAAAAAGGTATCCTCAAGCTCTCCAAAGCTCTGATTGACACATTCTCTATATTCTGGTCAAGCCAGAGGTGCTCAAAGAGAGGACTTCTTGTCATGCCAAGACGGCACCATAAAGATTGCAAGATAAGGGCAGCACAATGACATCTTGAATAATTAACCTTTGTTTATATGGACCGAGAATCCCACAAAATTCAACCATCACAAAGCCAACACTCAAAGCTTTCAAGCACCAATACAGTTTGCAATACAATCCCTTTAACTTTGGAATCCTGTAAGTATACCCACAAACTTCCTCCTCTCCCAAGTTCAAACATCCAAGCATATTCTTGCTAGGGTTTTTTTTTTTTTGGTAATTAAATAACATTTCCACCTTAAGGCTCACCAGAGCCTAGCATAAATACATTTAAGATGCAATTTATGCTTTATAAAATAACGAGAAAGCAATTGGTAGACAAAAATGTGCAAAATGTTACACATAATCCATTTGTTGACACCTTCTCTGGGCATCTGAGAAAAAGGAATGGTTCAAGGCTAGAACGGGGATTGCATCCCACGAACCGCACGAGGCCCTCAACTTCCTTTTTGTGGCCTGTGAAACTTCACACCAGCCCCCTCCCCAGCCTTTCATGAAACCCTAGTCTTTAAAAAAAAAAAACTCACACAAATTTTCAGGCAATTTTTGTCTGAAAAACTTGCCAGAAGACCTGAAACTATGCATAAACGTGACGGTTTCTCTTCCCATACGCTCCAGAACACCCTCCCTCCAAAAAGACCCCCTGTTTTTTCAGTCATACATTAGCCAATGACAGCAACTAGAAGCAAGGCAACACCTTTTCTGGTTCATGTAGACAAGTGGGCACACCCCACGGTGTGGGGCAGAGTTGGAAGGGTGAAAACAGACCCCTACCCTCCATGTAGCTCCCGACCTCTGATCTAAGGTCAAACACAGAAAACAAACTATTTTTATAGTAATGCACCTGGGAATCTCCACCTTCTGCACAGGAAGGCCTATGAATTCCCTGGATAACGGAAGATGGCTTTCACGGGCTGCGGCCAACTACAGGAACACACCCAAATTTATCAAGATACACTACTACATAAAATTTAGGGATCTCTGATCCAATGCTATCGTTCATCAATTTGAAGGACAAATTGGCCAGGGTGTGAATAGTAGAAAGACCCAACCCCTTCCACAGCTTAGAGTCTAGGCACTCAATTAGATGCCGCTCTCCTAAAACAATCCCCCATCCCATCCAGGACATGCTAAAATGGTCACTCCAACTAACAACCTTCCACACAACGACAAACTGTCCAACAAGGGTGGGAAACCCACTGTCTGTGTTATGAGAACCATCATGGTGTAGTAGTTTGGGTGTTGAACTAGGACTCTGGAAGACCAGGGTTCAAATTCCTACTCAGCCATGGAAACCTACTGGGTGACTTTGGACAATTCGCACGTGAAATCTCAGAGGAAGGCAATGGCAAGCCCCCTCTGAACAAATCTGGGCAAGAAAACACTATGGCAGGGTTGCCTCAATAAGTTGGAAACTTAAGACACACAACAGCAGCAGCTATATTATACACATGCAGACTATCTATGCTGTCATGGAACAGGGTTCTAGATGAGAGTCTTTTCCAGTCCTACCTGGACATGCAAGGATTTGAATTTTGAACCTTTCCCATGCAAAGCATATTGTACTTCCAAGTTACAATTTTCCCCTTCTGACAGAGGTTGTAAATTTACAACACAAGAGAATAAGAGAGACAGGACAAATGTGGTCCACAGCTCATTCGAGAATCCCAGAGATGCTAAGTAAGGTACGGTTCCCTTTTAACAATACACAAGATCACATCCACTGAACTCATGCTCAAGAAAAGCAAGCCAACTCCGTTTAGCCTTCTATGGTAATGTTTCAGTAAAACAAACTGAATTCAAAGTCCTCTAAACCACAAACCTGCACCAGGCAGGCAAGTTAATATACAAAAGTTCACAAAACATTAATAGGTGTTCTCTGTATAGATCAGGTGTGGGCAGATCAACAGGACAGAGAAGCTGAATGGTGTTTTTTTTCCACAAGACAAGTTCTGGAATCACAAGGCAGAATCATCAGTTATTCATTCCCCAGATGAGTCCAGGTCCATCCTGGAGAAAACCATCTCCAAAGTTATTGGTCAACCTATGAGATTTGGCTTAATAGAAAACACATAATGTGCACACTCAGGTACACCACAGTTAACAAAGTAGATATGTTCCCACATTACTTCTTTAACTGAAACTTTAGTACCAGAGGCAGAAAGAGCATGGGAAGAAGAATGATAGGCTCTTACAACACAAAGAAGAGCATTTCCACATAATTAATCAAACTTTTTATTAAAAACTAACAATATGCAATATGTGAAATGGAACAGCAGAACTGGTAAGACTTCCATGAGAACACACAAACATTTTGAACCTTCTAGAGACCACCTGAAGCCTCCAAATGCATCCAGAGATAACCTCTTTCATGAAACCTCCACTTTTATTGATATTTCCATTTTAGTGTCTGATTTCCATTTTGGTGGCCAAACTTAAAAAAAAAAAAGGGCATACATTTGTAACACGGGGATAGCTAGTGAGATAGGCTTATCTGCTCTCTCCTTTTCTCTCTGTTTTGCTGTTCATTATGTCCCCAGTAAGGGATTCTGGAAGCAGCTGCTGTTTACCTGTTATATGCAGGCACGTATAACCACAGTAGGGTCAGCTAGAGTAGAACACATTCTTTCCCAGATCAAGTTTTATTGCATTGTTTACTGAAGACACGCTGCTGCAATTGGACACTGAAAGTCTGTTTTTCCCTAGCTCCATTTCACCGTCCTCCCAATGCTGATGCAGCTAAAAACTTCTAGCAAAACAGAGGATGAGGAAAGAAAGGTAGGGGTGAGTAGGCATCAAAAGACTTGTAATAGGAGCTTCATTGTCAGAGGTTTTCTATCCGATGCCTGTAATAGCAAGTGAAGATCATCATTCTGGCTTCTTGTGAATGGGTTCCATGTTCATGAGCGCTCCCTGCCAATTTCTGTATTGCTTCTCACATCCTTGGTGGGTGGCACAGCACGAAAAGCTTTTTTTGGATTGCAACTCCCATACTGCACAGTACTGTGAAGTGTACTCCAAAAAGAAACTTTTTCAATTTCTAGACAGTATGTTAAAACGCATCAGAAATAGATACTCTCATTCTACCCAAATGCAAAGTTTTGGTTTGTTACTCTTAAGGAAGCCAGAATTCAAAAGCCAACAATAAACACTGTTTTTCTGCTGGCTCCTGATCCTGGTTTAACTGGGAACAATATATCACGATTCCAAGTTCAAACTCAACACAAAGATCTCAATTTCAGATTTTTTTTATCCACCCATGAAAGCATGAGAGGGGAAAAGTGAGAGACAGTGGGCTGCACGTGTAAGCACACAGCTCTTTTTGTAATAAACCGGGTCTCCCAGATTACAACCAATAGCAACAAATATGCACCCACACACCTTTTCTTAAAGGCCACCACATAAAAATAGGCAAGGGATTAGTTCGAAGCTATGCTTATATGCATTTAAAAACAATGATTTTCTTCTTGCTGGTGTTCTCCATACAAGTCCTGCTAAAGAAACTACTGTTCCATTTGTGTATTTGTTTACTGACCCCGCTTATTATTCACCCAATCATAAAAGCTCTCCTAACAATAATCAGGTTAACACAATTTAAAATCACAACTCCAGCAAAACATCAATAACTAAAACAGCATGAAAGCCATGCAAGAACAAGCAGCTTTGTTGAGATTAACACAGTATAAATACAGCCACAAAAAAACAAAACAAAAACAAAAACTTTCACTGAGCAAAAACAACCAAACCATAATGCAAAGGTTAAGACGTCAGAATAGTTTTCAAAAAGGGCGAAAAAATAAAAAGTTAGTATACCATGAATGGAGCAATGGAGAAACCACGCAAACCTCTCGGGGATACTATCAACGAAAAGGTGCATTTCTCTCTTTCTCTCTGTCCCTGTGAAGATAGGGCTAGACCTTGCTACTTGCTCTAAAACTAGAGCTTGGGGAAGTTACTTTTTTTTAGACTACAGCTCCCCAAACAGCCACACCTCCACTGAAATTAGGCATACTCCCAAGATGAGATGTTTCCTCTGTCAAACACAGGGCACTTCCACACTACAGTATTATCGTGCTATTATTTCGCTTTCAACACCCTATGGAATCCTGGGACTTGCAGTTTAGGGAGGGATATTCAGAATTCTCAGTCAGATTGCTCTTTGGCCTCAGTAAACTACAAACCCCAGAATTCCACAGGAGATTGAAAGTGGAATAATAGCACTATAATAGTGCACTGTGGAAATGCGCACAGATTTATCCACTTTTTGTTGTTGTTTGCCTTCAAGTCATTTCCAACTTACGGCAACCGTAAAGCGAACCCATCATGGAGTTTTCTTGGCAATATTTATTCAGAGGAGATTTGTCACTGTCTTCTTCTGATGCTGAAAGAATGTGACCTACCTAAGGTCACCCAGTGGGTTTCTATAGCTAAGTGGAGATTCAAACCCTCATCTCAACAGTTGTAGCCCAGTTCTCAAACCATCATATCATGCTATCTGTCTACCTGGATTTTTTTAGTTGCCAATTCTTATCAGTTATTTGAAGGATCTTATGTCCCCATTTGAGCTCGCCTGTGTTTTCAGATATTCCAGGTATCTCCCCAACCACACAGTAGCATCTGATGGTCTTCTGCATCTGATGGTGGCTGCTCTCAGGATTGGAATTCCCTTCCTAGAGAGGTTACCACAGTGCCCTTAGTCTTTCATAGCAAGCATGAATCTTTTTATTTTGGCAAGCCTTTGAGATCTGTCTGCTCAGGAGAATAATCAGACCAAATTCTACAAAGGGGGAATGTTCCAGGCAATGAGAAGAAAAAAAAAGAATCTATGAAGTTTTTATCAAGGAAAAAAAGATCAAAAAATTTTTTGATTCAGCTCCACTATTTACATGGGCACCCCCCTTTAAAAAAAATGCTTCTAGTCTGAAGTGGTACAGTCCACCCCACAGAGCCAGCGTTTAGTCTTTCTCTTGTGTCCAAAGTGCAAGAGGGACTCTCCAAAGGAAGAAAGGGAAGAACTGAAAACACCCTTCAGAATTCCCCCTAAAAAAGACTCAAACAACTGACTAAACTTCCAAGAACTGTCCCTTTCAGAGTCTCAAAACAGACCAACAGGAAGTACAGATTTCCACTTTTCAAAGGCTGCCTTTCAGTACGAAAGAAAAGAGAAACAAATAAGTAATAACTCCCAAGCTACACTCAGAGCACTTCGGAGAAATAAATCACTAGGAACATATGGCACACCAATACAGCTGTTTCAATCTACAGAGACAGGATCTACTCTAGTTCTAACTAAAATCTGTCAACACATATGGAAAACAAAAGAACGGCCCACATACTGGACATGCTCAATATATATTACAGTCAAAAAAGGGCACTAGGGATTGCAGCAACCATACGACCATGCAAGCAAAGTGAGGCTCAAAATTCTACAAATGAAGACTTTTATCACATAGATGGAATGAGAAATGCCAGGTGGTCAAGCTGGGTTCACTAATGCAAGAGGTACGAGGGATCATATCGCCAGTGTTCATTTGATACCGGACTGCACCAAAGAATTTCAGAAGAAAATCAACCTGTGCTTTATGGACTATAGCAAAACCTTTGATTGTGCAGATCATGAAAAACTATGGATCGCTTTTAAAGAAATGAGTGTACCACAACATTTCATTGTCCTGACCTGTACTCAAGAGGTCAAGAAGCTACTGTCAAGACAGAATACAGAGAACCAGAATGGTTTTCCATTGGCAAGGGACTCAAGGCAAGGCTGTATTTTATCATCCTATCTGTTTAACCTGTACACTGAGTGAAGCATTATACATAAAGCAGGATTAGACTCAGAAGATGGAGGCATGGAAATTGGAGGAAGGAATATGAGTTTAAAATACGCAGATGACACCATACTACCAGCAGAAAAAACTGGGAATGATTCCTGAAGAAAGCCAAGGAAGAAAGTGCAAAGGCTAGTTTAGAGTAGAACATTAACAGAAACAGTGACCAGATGATTTAATTTTAAAAGAGAAAACGAAGACACTAAAATAGCTCAAGATTTTCCATACTTTGGCTCAGTCAGAATGGAGACTGGAGTGAAGAAATCAAGAGATTAGGACTTAGAAGAACAGCTATGAAAGAACCAGACAAGATCCTCCAAAGTAAAATCATACTATTGAATACTAAAGTTAGGATTGTCCATAGCATCGTATTTCCTATTTCTATGCATGGTAGTGAAAGCTGGGCAGTGAAGAAAGCTCATAAGAAAATTCACTCATTTGAAATATGGTGATGGAGAAGATATCTATGGATTTTGCAGACTGCTAAAAAAAAAATAAATGGATCAGTCCTAGAGCAAATTAAGCCTGAACTCTCTCCAGAAGTCAAGATGACTAAATTGAGGCTGTTGTACTTTGGACACGAGAAGACTCACTGGAAAAGACAGTAATGCCTGGTAAGGTAGAAGGAAAAATGGAAGACTGCGTTACAGATGGATGGACTCAATCAAGGAAGACACGGCCTTAAGCCTTCAAGACTTGAGCAGGGCTTTGATCACAGGATGACTTGGAAATCTCTCCTGCATAGAGTTGGGAACACCCATGAATAAATCAGCTTTTTCATCCAGTTAAGTTGTAGGGTCAGGAATTTCAGAAATTCTAAGCATTTTGCATTCCTACTACCCTCTCCCCGGGAATCTAAGCAAGCTGCAGAGTGAATTCCTGACTTAATTCTTATAGTACAAGGGGATTTTTTTTCTCCAACAGGATACTCTCGTGACCTTAGAAAGGATAAATACGCACAAATACCCAGGCTCAATCCATCAAAGAACAGCTTGTGTATTTTTACAAGAGTTACCAAAACAGGAACTTCAATCAACAAGATTGCACCACTGCAGACTTTTCCACTGTTACGTATGAAGTTAAAATATTCCATTCCTTATTGGAATCCCATTGTTGTCAGGAGGAGAGGGGACAGAAAGGCAGGGAGGGAGGGAGGGCCAAACAGAAAAGACCTCATCAAATATGTGGCACCTTATAAAGAACTACTTCTTTGTAAAGGAAGAGAAAAGTCACTCTATGTACGCACAGAATTCTTCCATACTCAAAATAGCATGAGTACAGCAAGGGCTAACAAGCTACGTCAATACTGTACACACAGAAAATAAATTGTTCGAGACATTTGTCTCACTGTGTCTTACACATTATTACCTCAGTCGTTGCTATGTAAGTAATTCTTTATCCTATTAAAGCAGGCACGGGGAATGTCAGGTCCGGGATTCCTACTCTGAGTTCCAGAGGAACACACTGGACCCAACACAACACTACAATTGGATGATTTTGCATGTTACAGTCTTCCCTCTAGAATCTGAAACAAAAATCTGCTGGCATGTTTGTTCCCCTCCATCCTCTCCCCTTTAGGTTTTGCCTCTCCCCACTGGCATGTGACCCCCCAAGAACTTTGCTGAAAGTTCCTCAGAGTGCAAGAGATTTGCTACAAAACCAGACTCATATTATCAGTGTAATGATTTGGGAGGAAAAGCAGACAAAGGATAGCCTAAGATTCTTGAAAGAGGCTCCTGTCTCACAGTATCCATACTGAGCCATTATACTACACACTGGTGGTTCTCTGATGTGGGAAACCAGCTATTCTTATCATACAAGGCGCTGGGGACCAGCACATAGTTGTGCCCATTGGCAATAACTGATTCTTCCCTTTAAAAAAAAACCTCATCAGAAACCAGCAGCCAACGGCTCAGAGGCTGACACCAGTCAAGGGACCACCACTTTGAATGTCACTGCTACGCATTATACAGGGCAACTCAGGCCTTCCAGATGTTTTTCAGCCAACTTGCCTAAAGGGTTCTGAAAACTGTAATCTAAAAATTTCTAGAGAAGGACAGGTTCCCTATCACTCCGCTATGTTATATATCAAGGGTAGGCAGCTGCAGAAGACTTGGAGGTCTCCTCAGCTGAGCCAAAGATGCAGAAGGAAGGGCAGAGACTGAAAGAGAGTCGATTGTGGTCCACTTCTAGTTCCTTTTTTTTTGGTTTCAGGGGCTTGGGAACCCTATGACATCCAAAACACTAAGCTTACTCCTGGAAGCCTTCAAGAGCAGAAACACCATGTATAATTAGAGCAGTACCTACCTCTGCTACAGATTAAGTAGGAGAGACTCTCCCCTTAGATGCAGTGAAGTAACCATTTCTGGCAGGAACCATTTCTGGCCATTCCCTTGCCCCTCGGAAGACCTGTTACCAATATGCACTGCAATCAGTCAGCGATAGCAGTTACATTTCTATTCTGCTTATCAGTGCTAAGCACTCCCTAAGCAGTGTACAATGTATGTTAGCGAATTGCCCCCAACAAACTGGGTACTCATTCTACCAACCTAGGGAAGGGTGGGAGGCTGCGTCAACCTGGAACCTTGCAGGATCGAACTCACAACATTGTGGCTGCAGTACCGGCACTTAACCATTGCGCCACCAGGGCCACTAGTTGTCAGCAGCGGTGCAGGCAACTATTCTAGAAACCTCTGCCCTTCCCACCGAGCTTGGCATATACTACATGAGTGGCCAACGTGGTGACCCTTGGATATACATCTTCTGTCTGGTCTATCTTCATTTCTCCTTGTGTCTCAAATGACAATCTTCCTTTAACTTTCACACAAAGACTTCTACCAGACAATAGCCAAGGTCTGAAGAGATTTGTCACCCTTCCTAAAATCTTTTAAGTCCTTACCAACAGAGAAATTTTGGGAAGTAAACCATTCCTTAGGGCCAGCATAGTGTAGGTTTGAATGCTGGACTACAACCCTAGAGACCAGAGTTCAATTCCCCCTCAGCCATGGAAACGCAGCGGTCGACACTGAGCATGTCACACACTCTCAGCCCCCAGAAAACCCCATGACAGGTTCACCATAGGGTCACCGTAAGTCAGAAACAACTTGAAGGCACACAACAACAAGAACACAACAACAAACCATTCCTCAACAAATGGCTTCCATCAATAGAGTTTTACTGATCATTAAGCTACATCAATTTTCCTTCTTCTCCCTGACAAAGAATAATACATGGTTGCCTTCAGGAAAAGCCTTTCTTAGAGGGGTGGGAAAAAGCTATCCTCCCTCCCTCCCTCTCTCTCTCTCTCTCTGTGTAGTTGCAAAAATCTGCATCTGGTCACAGCTGTTTGCCAGATTCTATGATGTCTTATAATTGTGATACTTTGGTTTTAGTAAAATAATTGACCTGACTGCTTCATCTTGTATACGTACACAAACTTCCACCACTGTTGTATCTTGCAGATTAATGAACTGGGCTGTTAGGAGTCGGATTCCAAAACTGGCAGTGCCTTAACTTTGAGGCTTCATTTGTCTCCATCCCTAAAGTCTCTGTCAACTCTAAAACTTAATTGTACAACGGTCCTTCTATTTAAAAACGGACACAGTTTTCTCTCTCTCCTATAGCCAAACAGACCTGGGCAATGGCTGGAGTTTCAAAAAGGGAGTCTCAACGACTGCATTATTTCTTTGTCTTAGCAGTCCCGGGTGCATCCATTTTGCTTAATATCCAGCCTAGTTCTAGAAAACTCACATTCTCACCCTGTTTTGTGCACCATTTTGGGCAGCTGTGGATGCAAAATAATTGTGCCAGAACACAGCTGTGTTTCTCTTCATTCATGCTCTATTGGTAAAATGAAACATTCACTACAAAATTATCACCCTCTTTGGGGTGCATCTACACTACACAGCTGTATCGGTTTCGTATCAGTTTAACCACTATGGCCCCTTTCCGCAGAGTCCTGAGATTTGTACTCAAAGCTCTACTGTTGCAGTCCAGGAGTAGACTAGGACCGTCTAACAGAGAATTCTAAGCCTTTTACCAAACAACAAACTCCAGATTTTGTAGGATGGAACCAAAGCAATTAAAGGTTTATCAAACTACTATAATTATAAAATGTTAACACATACACTCCACTTTGAGAAGCAGGGAGCTCCAAATCACCTAATGACAAAGCAGCAGGAATGAGTGTAGCCCTCAACAACCAGCTCACACGATCACGGCACTCGCAAGGAGCTGCTCAGCCTTCAGTTCAAACTAAAACTAGATAAACTTCACAGTACATCTCTTGCGGGCGTTCAGAGAGCCAATCTTGTTGCATGCGCAACTCTATCTGGACTTGCAGTTTTCTGAACAGTTTTCTGAACAGAGGCTATAACCCTGAACCTATGAACCGTGAGCAATTCAACCGAAGTGACCTCAGATCCCCCAGGATAACTCACTTCTTCTTTCGGTTTGTCTGCAAATGGAAGGAGGAGAGAAAAGGAGAAAAAAACCAATGGAGAAGAGAGTTATGGAAAAGATCACCATGTCTTCTTTCAGCCCAGAACATGCAGCCTGGTGAATTACTTAAAACAGGTTACCAAACAAGTTTCTGATAGGCGAGGTTGCTTTGTTTTCCACAGGTGGTGAAACTCCATGACTAAATAAACAAGGTCATCCTAAGAGCACAACCTGGGAATTGCCCAACTGCATAAACCTCCTCTTTTCTAAGAAATATGCAAGCATTCCAAAGAACTAAAAAAGGGAACACCATTCAAACCCATAAATGAAATGCCTTTAATAACAAACAACTTATCTGCATATGTTCACCATCACTTCATAATGTGGGTTATGAAATGCACTTTTGCAACACTACAGACCATTCCAAAGAACCAGAAAAGATAAGTGACAACAGGGAAGTCTGCAAAACTCCAGAAGCCTGTTTGTACAGTCAGCTCTCCACATTTGTAGGTTTCACTTAGACAGCACTCTCCATTTTTATACTGCATTCATCTCCCAATAGCTATCCAATGACTTTTGCCACTACCAATACATCCTATCACTTAAACAGTATTGTCAATAATTAACATCCAAAAGTTGAAGTCCAAATCTAATCTTCTTCCCTATACTTTGATATCTAATTCACTTTCACCCATTTAATAACTGGGCTCCACTGCTTTTCAAACTGTTGGTTTGAGTTTCTTTTTAGCCTTCCAAATGGAGATAGAAATAGTAGTTCATCAACAGGAACACTGAAGCCTCCTCACTTTCATGCAGGCTATATACTCAAATGAACTCAGGAATGTGAGTTAAGTTGCTTCTCTTGAAAATTCATACAGTTTTAATCTTTGGAACAGTTTGAGCACAAGTTACAAGCAATGGACCATGGTCTACTCATGAGTTCTATCCAACATTAAATGGGTGTTAACTGGTTTATATGAACACACACAGCTCCATAGGCTTCTGCACCTACAGAAGGAAACCACTGAACCTCAAGATTGATCCCAGGTCCCAAAATAAACAGAGTCAGCATGCCGTAATGGATTGACCACTGGACGATGACCCTGGAGACCAGGGTTTGATTCCCCACACAGCCATGGAAACCCACTGGGTGACACTGGGCATATCATACACATTTAGGTCCACAAAACACCGTGATAAGGTTGCCTTAAAGCAACTGTTCTTAAGCTGGGGTCTGCGGATCCCTCACAGGAGGTCCGTGAAGCTCTACTGCTGGACACCAACAGCAGCAGCACCTTCCTGCCAATGGCTAGCTCTCCTAAGAAAGGAGAGAAAGGCTATTTCCGCACTATACTGTTTGAGTGCTATTACTGCACTTTCAACATCCTGTGGAATTCTGGGGTTTGTAGTTCACTGAGGCCAAACAGCTCTCTGGCTGAGAATTCTAAACGCCCCTCCCTAAACTGAAAACCCCAGGATTCCATGGGATGCTGAAAGTAGAATCATAGCACTATAAACAGCCTAGGGTGGAAATGGCCAAAAAGAGAGAGGGGGTGGGCTCAGACTTGCTTCGCAAGTGAGAAGGAACTCCGTAATGAATGTCCAACCAGGTGAAAGAATTCAAGGGGAGACATTCAGATTCACCATCTACATACAGGAACCACCCAGCAAGAGCTGGCTTTCTGCCTTCCTTCTGCCTCTGCTTTCTCTCTTCTACCGCCTTCCTCCTTCCCTTATCCTTCTTCCCACAGATGTGAGAGAGCAAGTGATCAGAATTTTACTCTCATTTTAGAAGCCGCCACAGCTGCTGCATGGAAGGTCTTGTTTTACTGTCTCTTCTACGTGGCAGCAGGTGTGTGTGTGCCCAAACTGCTCCCTTGTTTGCAAATGAGGGAGCAGTTTCAGCACTCATCCATCCCTGAGGAAAGGGGCAGGGCAGCAGGCGTGTGCACATACCCAAACTTCTCCCTTATTTGAAGACCCCTGATGAGCAACTTTAAATAAATATTTGAATATTCAGATAAACATTTGAATATATAAATCTATATCTAAATATTGAATTAAATCTTGGAGGTCTGCGGTAAAGAAAAGGTTAAGAATCACAACCTTAGGGTCGTAAGTCAGAAACAACTTGAAGACATATAACAACAACAACAACCCAATAAAAAACAAACCAAACAAAAGCAAGTGCAACTGGTCCTTGGTTGTCACTGTGCAAAAAAGTGTTAATTCTTCTTGAAGTTGCCAATGTCCCCTTTTATGTAGCTATGCTCACCTGGAAAGCCTACAGGTGAGGCAACTTGTTACAGACAGCAGAGGTTCCACTCCAAAGATCAGCTTGGGAGTACAAGAGAGAGGGTTGCTGTTTGAGGAAGAGGGTTCCAGTACAATCCTGGAAATCCTCCATCTGTAGAAGATATGCCCATGCACAGGGAACTGATCTGATGGGCATCACTTTGCCATTCTACTCAACATGTAGGTCCAACCTCTGTCATTTACTGCACTGCAGAGCTTTAGCCCTCCATTTTCTTTGCAACCCACAAATTACTATAGCACAAGAAAATTTTAAGAAAGACCTGGACAACAGTCTCATCTGTCTAGTCACAATACGCAGAAGTCAAATGTTTATTCAGCACCATGAAGAACCAGTGGCTAAACATTTTATGCACTGAAACTGCTGGTCAAAAAAAAAAAAAAGATTCCTTCTATCCACCCAAGGCCCTGGTAGATACAACATAAATGACACAGGACCTAAACATCGTACTGGAAGCTAAGCATGGTCAGCCCTGTTTACTGATTGGATGGGAGAGCACCAATGAATACCAGGAACTGTGGGGTACATCTCTGAAAAAGGAACTGGCAAAACCATATCTTCCTTATCTAAGAAAACCCTATAAAATTCTGGGGATTCCACAAGTCGACAGGGAACCTGAAGGTACATACACACACATTTTAAGTACACTGATACTGCAGAAGAGCACTGTCTCACTGTTTTTCTCCTCAAGCAGTGTGTATTCTAATTGCAACATTTCTCCCTCCTGCTTACCTGTGAATTATAAATTACAAGACTCCCTCAAAACTGGTATCCTCCAGATGTCATGGGCTACAATTTCCATCATGCTGAGCCAGCATGTTCCAACAAATCTGGAAGGAGGGGAGGTATTGGTAAGGTTACCAATACACTGCTTCTTAATGCAAGTATAAAAAAAGAAAGGAACAGAATGAAGTCCTGCTTCTTGATTATCAGCCTGAGAACTACTTTTACGAGTGCATAAATGCCGCACTTCCAAAACATTCTCCCAACCATTGACTATTTGGTCTGAATCTCTATAAATGTCAAATGATCAACTCTGATAATAAATGCACTGCCTAAGAACTCAAGCAAGGAACATTCTCATTTTATTGGTCTTCTGTTTTGAGATCCACCATTTATGCACAATACAACCACATTTTCTCTTTTTCTTTCTGATCTCTTTTCCAAGGGAGGCTAGTCTGGCCTCCTTCCTGTTGGCCTTTGGTCAGAAGGTAGCTCTGTAGCTCAGGAATATGGCTATGAGTTAAAAATATGAGTTGGGATATGTAATTAGAGTTAGTCAGGGTCAGTGACTGAGATTAGTTACTCAGATCAGTTAGGAGTTAGCTGGTTAGTCAAATTCAGGCTTCCTTCATTAATCCAACAGGTTAAGGACCAGAGCACTGTCAGAAAACGGAATCAGCTGAAAAGTGGTACCCATGCATTTTACTGCAGGGAGCATGAAGGACTTATGGAGGCTCACCTGGGACTGCATGTGCACGCCAAGGTGGATAAAAATCAATGATTTTTTTTTTCAAGGTGGGTTTGATTTCAATCAATTCGATTTAAATCACGATCTAAATCACTACTCAGAAAGACTCGATGTAATCATGTGATTCCCGCTTCCAAAAAAGGGCCCTCTTCCTTGCTAAAAGCTATATACGTATTTTACAGTTAACAAACATGGATGTTTAATCAAACACAAGAATACATAAGCTACAATGTTACTGTTTTATTTAACTGTTTAAATTGTTACTATTAAGGTAATGATTACTTTTCTCCTTCCAACAAAGTACAGCAGAAAAGTTGTCCAAATATGAATGATTAACCCATTAAACTGGAGCTAGTTCACAATAATTATCTATCTATGTCTTTCTAATAGTATAACCAAATCAGCATATTTTTTATATAACTGTAAAACTAATCTGAAAAGTTGTTATTCCAAAAAACGAAACCTTCATTTGGTTGTAAATATTAAGATTATACCAGCAAAAATGCGTCTTCAGTAACTCTTGAGTTGTGTAAAAGATGTATTAAGATTGTAGCGAGGAAGAGCACCCTTTTTTTGACGGGGGGGCGGAATCATATGATTAAATAGAGTCTTTCTGAATAGCAATTTAACTCATGACTTAAATCACATCCACCCTGGCTGTCGCATGCTGCTTGCAAAGTCTCTCGGCCGGTTTGGTGCCTCCCCAGCCCACCCCGCGAAGTTGGCTTTGCAAGCAATGTGCAGTTCCAAGCAAGCCTCCCTTGGCAAGAAGAACTGGCGAAAGAGAGGAACCTCCATCAATTAATGGAACTTGTCCTTAATTTTCAAGCATCAAAACAGCAAAGTTGTCAGATAACAGGGCATCAAAACGTGGGGGCTTCCTGTATACGAGAGAGAGAGAGAGATGTGAGTTAGAGTCAGTTAGGGTCGGGAAAGATTTAGATAAGTTAAATAATCCCTAACTTTATATGGAACTTCTGTTAATAAATTACTTTGTTTTATGCACTTGTACCTCTGAGAATGCCACATAAAGTTTATTGGCAGGCTTGAGGTTGTTACATGGTGTGTGTGGAGTTGCAACAGAGGCGTATTTACGGTGGGGCCTGCAGGGCACATGCTCTGGGCACCAGTGCCAGGGGGTACAGAAAAGGCCTGCTGGAAGTGGCAGAGGAGGAGGGTAAAGAGGCCCCACAGGTAGGGGGCGTAACTTGCATGCTTGCCCTGGTGCCATTTATGCTAGATACACCTCTGAGCGGCAGCAGTTAAGCAAGGGTACCAGCATCAACCGGTGGAATTAGACAAAGTCTCACAAGGTGCCACAGAGCATCTAGAAGGTCATCTTATTCAATGCCACAAGAATGGTGTCCTCACATGTGGTGGCAGAGGTGGGCATAAGTAGACACCCTCACACTGAATGCAACATTTGATGCGAATGCTGCACTGCTTCTTTTATCTTCTCTTTCTTGTGCTTTTAAACTGTTTTCAGTTTGACTGTTGCTTTAGCAAAATAATTTTCAATTGCTTTCACATAGGGTAACATAACTATGCTTTCCCCTGTATTGCTTTTTAATTATGTAGTAAGCTGCCTCAGGTCCCTCTATTGGGAGAACGGCAGGATATAAATATATTTAGCAGCAACAACAACAGCCCCAAAGACCTTGGGTAGCCACTTGACTTTTGCAACTAGGACATGCAAAAATATCCCTGAGTGCCTAGACTCTTCCTTACCCTGAGCCACACTGGAAACCAGACTAGATATGAATGATGTTAATTGTCTAGGGGAGGGAAGTAAACTAGACGTGAATTGCAGTGCACAGGAAATGAGATAAATCTTCTCCCACAGTAAAAACCCAAAGAACCCTTCCAGGAGTGAACAATCTACCTAACCATGAGAAAACCTTCTGCTGGCATCACCGAAACCTTCAACCCCGAACCAAATAAGAGCTTTGGAGACTATATGAAGGGGCTGCTATCGAAAACTTTAAAATGACTAGACATTTTAAGTGCAACTGTGGCAGGTCAACGCCATGTCTACTTTGGTTCTGGATCAGTCCCACACCCAACAAACTGCACCTCAACTGTAGTTAGGACTATGAGATGCTTGCTCTCTTCCCAACTCAACAACAGTCAAGGAGCACAGGTACCAAACCACGAAGATGCTCAAGTCTCTGGTTAACCGTGACTCCAAAGACACCCCTGAGCATCCAAAGAAACAGAATGCCATCAGAAGAAGGGAGAAAACACGAAGGGTTATGGGGAAAGGAACAATTTTACAGCTGACTCCCTATTATTTTACCATCATCATCTATCCATATAGCACTTTCAGTATACATGCCACTTTACAAGCAGAACAACAACAGACACAACATAAATACCCAGAGGATCTTCTTGCTGGCCACCCCTAGACTGTGGAATGACCTGCCAGAAGAGATTCAACAGCAAAATATGCCGTCCAAATTCAAAAAAATACTAAAGACTTCTCTTCTGGCAGGCCCACCCAGTCTACTTTTAACTGCACTTTTAACTGTATTTTTAATTATGATATATTTTAATTATAGCATATTTGTATTTTAAACGGCCTGTATTTTAGTGTATTGTAACTACGATTTTTTTTTTTAGTTCTACTTCTGCTGTACCCTGCCTCAAGCCTTGGGGAGAAGTGAGTAAAAAAATAAAATCTATTAGATATTATCCATATATGTGTTGTTGTTGTTATTACTATTATTTTACAGGGAAGGAACGAGTAACACCAGCCTAAAACGATGCAGTACAGTTATAAAAACAATTACCACAAAAATTAATGCAATATAATATAAAGCAAATTGACGAATATATATATAACCAAAATAAACAAGATTATAAAACAATATTAAACTAAAATTCCCAAAGCTTTCGAACAGAAAGAGTTTTTAATTGAGATTTAAAGACAATGAGGAAAGGAAGAGATATCAGATATTCTGCACTCTTTACCGACAACACACACCCCTGAACGGTGCACTCCATTTTAGTTCCAAAGTTCCCAAACTCGAATCCTCAGATGTTGCTGGACTACCACTCCCATACGTCCTAAACTTTGGCCACGACAGCTAGGACTCCCAGGAGCTGACCTTCAACAGCATATAGAAGTCCAGATTTGGGAATCTCTACTATAGCTTACTACCACAGAGCCAGATCCTTATTACGGCCATTTCCGCACTACATCGTTATAGTGCGATTATTCCACTTTTAACATCCTATGGAATCCCAGGGTTTGCAGTTTAAGGAAGGGCCTTTAGAATTCTCAGCCAGAGAGCTGAGAAGTCTAAAGTAAACTGCTTTAGTAAACTCAGAAAACCACAAAGCCCAGAATTCCACAGGAGGTTGAAAGTGGAATAATAGCACTATAGCAGTGTAGTGCAGAAATGGTTTAAGAGAATGTCCCGCACTTCCTGTCCTGACAGGTTCAAATCCTGCCAATACCTCAAGGATGCACAGCTCCCACACTGGGGCTGAAAAAAGACTTTGAAAATCAGCTTTCCGGGATTTCTAGCAACTGGAGTAGAGGTCACCGGGCCGCCCTCACTACCCTTGCTACAAGAGAGTTGTCTTAACATCTAGGAAGCTTAAAACACAAGATTGCCTGCTGGTTTGTGTTTTGTTTTAATAGCAGGACTGTTCAAACAGTCGAGATAGGAAGAAGTCCAGAAGGTCAGTGTTGTGTTTACCGACAGGCATCAGCAAACGGCATCTTCACGAGACTCTCTCTGTAACTCTCATCAATCCAGAATTGCTGTGTTTCTGCTGCAACCGTGCTTCCTTTTATCTCCTTTCCAGAAAAAAAAAGGGGAAGGAGGAGTTCTGCCTGCTCTTCAAACAAAAGCAAATTTCAAAACATAAACAGAGGTAGAGAAAGTCACAGTCAGTTTGGGACGCAATCTCAATTCACACTTCTAAGTAAACAGGGCTATCTGCTTTCCGTTTGCTGTGGCATCAATAATAGGCTTGCACATGATAACGTTCTCCCAACCGCTCCACATAACTTGCTTTAATGTTGTTTGCTGGCATTGCACAGGAAACGAAATCACTAAATTCAACTCCATTCATCCTCCTGTCCACCCCACCCCACACAAAATTCTGGACGTGACTTAAAACTACTATTGCTAAAATTCACTCTGTAACTTCTAGGAAAAGACCAAGCATGATGTAGCGGTTTTGAGCAGTGGCCTACAACCCTGGAGACCAGGGAGTGATTCCTCACATGGCTGTGGAAACCACGGGATGAACCTGGGCACGCAACACACTCTCACCCTCAGAAAACCCCATTATAGGGTCGACTTGGAGTTGCCGTAAGTCAGAAACAGCTTGAAGGCACATAACAAGAACAACGACTGTCTAGGAAAAACATCACAACCGTAATCCTAAAATACGTACTTTTCTGTGGCATCAATCAAACTTTACGTTTGGATAGCAGGATGCCACAGAAAAATAAAGTTTCAACTGACAATAACAGGCTTTTTTTCCAAGCATGCTTCAGACTTTAATTTATCTTTTTTTTTCTGTTGGATATGAAGGCTCAAAAAAGTAAAGAAATCCATAGTACGTTCATGTTACAAAATCATCTCCAGAAATACAGACTTAACTCCACACTTATGCAATAGGTGGAAATCAAGATGTTGACATAGCTTTCTTTCCTTATTAGAAACAAATGAGGCCTGAATCATACCAGCAGTCCTAAAAAGGGTAGACCTATTAAATCAACTGAACTAAGATAAGCATTAAGTCATAATTCAACAACTGATTCAGTGATTCTACTCTAGTTATATTTACCAACAAGATCCATGGCTAAGTGAACATTCAGTAACAATAGTATCCAAGTCTGCATTCAATGAAGTCAAGGTACCAATCAAGCAGATCTATTTTTCAGGGCATACGGAAATTTCCATGACCTTTCTATCAGCTCACCTGAAACATCCAGCTCTTCTTCTCCTCCAACAATTCTCACTGCAGCTGGTGATTCTGATTTATTATCCAATGGGCGCTCTGTATACGCAAGAACCCCCGCAAATAATACGATTTGCAAATGCTTGTGTCGCACTGTATTCAATGGCAGCAATGTGCACACATGCCCCAGTATGCACACTGCTACCATTTTAGGAATAGAGACACAACACTGTGTGCAAACAAGAATCCACATGTGTGGAGGTTGCAGATGAGGAGGGCACACTGTAATTAGAAACTAGTCCCTGAAAGCACTTTTTCCTCCTCCCTCCTAATCTCTTTTCCTTTTTATGCTATGTCTTTTCAACTGTAAACCTGAGAGCAGGAACTACCTTGTTCTCAATCTTTTAAAACTCATTTGGGAGACTTTTTTGGCTTAAGACCAAGGTAAAAACGCTTCAAATGAGTAAAACAAACTTTGCTTTTAAGCCTTGTATTCTTAAAAGCTGGTAGTCTATGAAAGGTGATTATTAGCAATCAGGGATTACTGGAGAAACCAGCATACTTTGTAATACATTTTAAACCCACAGGCTAAAATCTTCAAACCAGAGATCCTTTCACACTACACAATAGTGCTATGATTCCATCCGAACTCCCATGGTTACCCCTATGTTTATGGTTTGAATGCCCAGCCCCATAACTGGCGGGCAATCTTTTTGTTTCCCTTATATTTCTTCTAGTGTCAGTGTTTTGAATCCACAGCCTGCCCAGCTGCTATTTGGGTTGGCTCCTCTTCCATTTTATTTGTTTTCACTGTCAGCTGTCACTTCTTATTAACCACCTTCAACTGTACATGGTTAAATAGGATAAAGTCTTTCGACTACATTTAATTTTAAAACCACTACCTGTAAATATTTGCATTCATCTCCTTAGGTGTTATTACATAAACCATTTCTACCTTGCTTTTCAAACAAAAAAGGTCCAAGATGGCTTACAAACTGAAAGCAACTGTTTTAGAAAAAATCAGTTTAAAGAATTTGCACTGGACTACAGCAACAAGGTCTTTCTAAAGGTTTTTTTCCCCCTATTAAACCAGACTTTTCCACAATCTGAGGGGGTTTAAAGCTAACTCTAGTACAACCACCGTCCACCCTGCCAAGCCCTTGTGATTCGTCCTCATTTTAATGTCCCAAGCAAGAAGACTGGACTGATCAATACAGGAGCTTTCAAGCCCTTGCTAAGGTGCTCCTCGATTCTAGAGGGGATGTAATAGAGGTTTTATTACACGTATAATTTGGCTAGCAGAAAACAAAACGGCTGTACTGTGTGGTCAAGGCACCCAATGTTCCAATCACAATTATTTCTTTTTAAAGGACAGTAAGATCTGTGCAACAATGGAATGCACTACCTTAGAAGGCAGTGTACTTTCTTTGACTGGAGGCTTTTAAACAGAAGTTAGCTGGCCACCTCTCAGGGATGCATCAGCACTAGATTCCCCCACGGTTGAGGAACTTCGCTAAATGGATTTGGAGGGCCCTTCCAAATCTGTGAGTTGCCTGAGTTGCTTTTTTGATGATTACCTCTGCGATTCGACACAAGACATAAAACCACGCACTCTTCAAAGTTAGTTAGTTAGGAGTGGTTTGATTTGAGCCTACAATAAAACATAAGCTTGTGTTGTTGTTTTTTCATTTTTAAGCGTGAACCAGCCAATGTGTTATTGTTATAAGTTAACCACATATCCATTCAGTTCTCACGGAGTTTAATTCAACAATTCCATCTGAGACACAATGGAAACCCCAAAGGCCTACAAGGAATGCATTTCCCAAAGAAGACAGTAGAAACCAACCATTTCAGACAAACCTTTATGCTATTGACTGGGAATTAAGTAAGCCTCTGGGTTCAGACCACATATCAGCAAATAATTGAAGTTGTTCCACTGGCAAGACAACTCCTCTTAGGTTCAGCCCATCCTCACCAGTGTCATCAGCAATACAGAAATCTTCACCTACTTTTCAGGGTTCTTGTTTACGTGAACCAGCTGAACACACAAAATGCAAGCATTAATGGGAGGGTGCGATCTTTTGAAAGCCTTTTTATCAGTTTAGTATTCCATCCTAAAAGAAACTGTTTGTGTCGGCAAAGCTCATGGCTGTAGATTTTGTAAACAATTATTCTTATCTGGGTCAAAGGTACTAAGAAAATGAAACTCAGTTTTGAGATTTCAGTCAACTGCTGCAGTGCTAACGTGGTAAAAATTTGTCAGAGCATGCCAAAGGTTTTTGCTATTTTTTAGTTTTTTAATTTTACGAAAATTATGCTTCCAATCCTATGCGCCTCACAAGTGGGGTTTTCTTCTGAGTAAACACGACACAGGATAGGATTGTGAAAGCATTAACTAACCATCCACACCCATACCTTCAAATGTTCACAAATTCAAAGCATAGCCAATCCACCCACCATACACAAGGCACCACCAAGGGTGAGCAGGAGGAAGATGGGGATTTCCCCTTGCTTCTGATCCCCTTTTTTTTGCACAGCAGCCATTGGTGGGTCAACAGAGGTCGATGCACTTGGCTTTCCTCCTCCAGATCTTGCTTCTCAGCCGAGACACTGAGGAGGAGAGAAGCCAGTGGGAACTTGGGGCCTGAGGCTTCTTCCTCCTCCTCCTCTTCCTCCATCGCCTTGAGTAAGGACAGCGGCTTCTCCCTGGCCACATCCTCCTGGCTGCTGCTTCCAAAATGGCTCAGCTTGGAGCCCATGGTGGTGCAATGTTACACAAGCTGCCGAGCCGTCGGCACGAGAAAAGGGGTCAGGACCAGAAGAGGATTGGATCCAGGCTGCAAAGCCACAGAGGGCCACAACCAGCCCCTCTTTGTCCTCTTCCTCCTCACCCACTCCTTGAACACACAATCGCAAGAAGAAGAAGACATCACGCCTCACCATCCAGGCGTCCATCCGGCAGCAAGGTTCATCTATACACACACGCTCCCAGCCGCACTCCTGGGCCTCCCCTCCTCTGCTCTCTGCCGTTGTCCTGCTCTCCCCGCAGGGATATAGGCTCAAGTCGATTGTCTCGGACTCTAGTTGGACTTACGTCGCTTCAGTGACTCAACTCGGACTCAACTCGGCAATAAATGATGCACTGACTTGAGGCTGGCATATTTTTAGTGACCGACTTGCTGCCCTCAGTTCAGTAACGCAACACATTCATCCAGAAACCTTACGACTTTCAAAAACTCCTCCATCTCTTTTTGCCTACTGGCCACATGATGATCTGTCTCAAGCCCAAAGTGTGGGTGCATTTCTCAGAGAGGAACAGCAAACGGGGTAGGCAATGGCGTGAGGTCTGCTCAGCAGCCTATCCCCGCTGCGTATCGGAGGAGCCTTCTAAAACTTTTCCTAAGAGCAGAAGACAAGGCTCTCCTCAAGAGAGCAGGGTGCATTCTCCAGATGGGAACGGCAAACGTAGGCTTTAGGAGAAAGAATCCTTCCTTCTAAAGCTTTTGAAGCTTCCATAATGGGGAGTAAGGAGGATCCTACTCCCCTCTTCTGAAGCTGCAGTCTCTTTTATGCCCAATGGCGCAAAAGCTTGCAGCTTCACGAAGGGGTAGTAAGAAGGATCCTGTTCCCCACTTCTGGAAGTGCAGATGGCAAAACCGCAAATGTGGAGGGCCAACTATGCTTAAATTGTTAAAACTGACTTGATTCAACTCTGTCCAGAAAATCTGGAATATAGGTTGGGATATAAAGTTGGATCCCATCCTTGAGGCTTGACTTGAAATTGTCTTTAAGGACTTGAGACTTGACTTGACAGTAGAGATTTGAGGCTGGACTTGAGATTTGGAGTAAAAGACTGAAATACATCACTTCCTCCCATGCTGTGCCCACCTGAGAGGTGCCTCCCTGCCCTTGCCCTGCTTTCCCAGCTCCCCAAAAGCAGACCTCCTCCCCCCGCATGGAAGACTATTTTTTGGGCCATGGGTGAATGAATCCATGTATACCAGTCACAAAGATAAGATGACTTACTGTACCATGCTAGCTTTAACACCATGCTGGCTGTCTCTAAACACACTCACTAGAAAGCAAGTGAAAAAAATGGACAAACACATTTTAAAACTCTTTAAACTGTGCTCACAATATGAATCTCAAGTTACCCTAAACTCCCTTCAGTTGCACTTCCTAGTGCTTCTCTGCCGCTGGCTAAGAGATGACAAAATGCTTCCATGTTTTCAATATAGGTCTTTTTTTCCCTCTCTAAGAAATATTACTTCAAAAATCATAACCACAAAAATGTTTTGAGCAGCCTGCAATACTACTCTTCTTTTAAGGAAGTATATAAACATGGTGAAATGGGGAAGGACATTCAAGCTTTGAATATATCTACGATCTTGATGATGAAATCCATTCTGTAAAGGAACAGATGGAGGAAGTGAAGGCAAATCCATACTTTCTGCTCTCTTCTCTGCCAAAGCACTTGTACTAGTGTGGCGAGCATTAATTTTACAGTACTTTTGCCAAACTTCTTTGAGAGTCCATCAGATCCATGGCAGAATTAGCCAAGCAGCTGAAGAGAAAGCACACTGCCCTCAGAAAAACATCATGTTCAATTTGCCTTGTTCCAGACTCTAAAATATTAGAAATGGGAATCCATTAATCTCTTCTTCTTTATGAAGAACTTTCAAACCTACCTATTCTTCTAGCAAACTCCTGCTTCTATCCTTAGCATCAGGTTAGAACATCCTAAGCCACCGTCAACAAATCTCGGAATGCACAGCATGCACAAAGTTAAAAGTCTGGTTTTAAAATAATCCAAGCTTTCAATTAAAAATCAAAGCTTCTGTTCATACATTATGGCCAGAACAGTGTCATGAATCACAGTATCTAAATGTGGCAAACAGCAGAAAAACACCAACTAAATCAGAGCACAATTACTGCTTCCTTTAAGTTGTCAATTTCAAATCAGCTTAAAAGCTACAGGACAGAATTATCAAAATCAGTGCAAGTACAGAAGGAGATACAGGTGTTAAGTTGAGCAAGCCAGCTTTGGTTATTTCAAGCAGTCTGGTCAAAAACACAGGTAAAGGTAAGAGCTACAGACTTAAGCCTAGAAACACTCAAGTTACTCAAGTTCTTCACCTATTTTGAAAAAGTTCTAATTCCTTTCAGTACAAGCTTGTAAATCAGGGTGGTCAAAGTTTAGCCCTTTGGGTGCTGTCGGGACTGCAATTCCCATCTGCTCTGGCCAGAACAGCAAGTAGCAAGGGATGCTGGAAACTGCAAGTCTATCAACATCTGCCCATCCTT
This sequence comes from Cyclura pinguis, assembly GCA_030412105.1. Classification (NCBI taxonomy): domain Eukaryota; kingdom Metazoa; phylum Chordata; class Lepidosauria; order Squamata; family Iguanidae; genus Cyclura; species Cyclura pinguis. The sequence goes on from CM059608.1 coordinate 5,976,338, forward strand.
CTTGTAAATAAATACCTACCTAGTCTCACCTGTGGCAATTAACTGTCTCCAAATGCCCAAATTAAAAACCTTTTCCTTCAGAGAAAAAATTTCCCACATTTTAGGGCACAAATATCTAAGACACAACTGCTCATTTCTGCTTAATTTTGTAAACCTATCTACTTGATTTTGACTTTTGGATCAATTCACTAATCTAACAAGATTTTTTGGATCGATTCACCAATCTAACAAGTTTAGGAGAACTAATCTTACTTCAAGAGAGCCAGCCGTGTAGTATTTGGGTACTGGATTATGACTCTGGAGAAGAAGATTCGAATCCTCGATCAACCAAAGAAATCCACTGGATGACCCTGAGCAAGTCACATTCTCTCAGGTTCAGAGGACGACAACGGCAACTTCCCCCTCCCAAACAAATCTTGCCAAGAACACCCTGTGATAGGTTTGCCTTAGGGCTGCCATGGGTTGGAAACAACTTGAGGGCACACAACAACAAATCCAACTTAAACCTACTTGTTGAGCTTTCCCAGTGATCCTAGGAATGTCATTTTTCAGAAGTTATTTCAACAGAATATACCTAATGCAGAAAAGTCACAGGAACAAACTTGTTCAGATTGCAAGTATCCCATTACTGCAGCATTCAAGGGCATCTCAGGCTGTATCCACACTGCCATTCTGATACCACATTAACAGCCATGGTTCCCTCCTATGGCATCCTGGGATTTGTAGTTTGGTGATACTCTTAACATTCACCAGGGCGCTCCTCTGAAATACTGTGTTAGAGCTCTCTGCAGAGAATTCCGAGCATCTTATAACACGATGAATCCCAGGATTCCATGGGATGGAGCCATGGCAGTTGAAATAGTATCAAACCGCTTTAATTTGTGTACATCCTCAGTATTGATTCCACTTCACCACAGCTGCCTTCTAATGTAAGGCTGATGCCAGTTTACCAATACTGGATCTTCTCGTTCTTCCAGTCTAATTAAATTTTCATTTTGGTGCCAGATCCTCAAAGCCCAATCCTACTCTCTTTCATTCTTTGTTTCCATTAAAATAAAGATTTTATCCCTTTTTTTCCTGCTGACAATGTTTTTCTCCTGCAATGTGATTTACTGCTACCACTACCCTCAATCTACTATTTCATAACAAGTACCCTCAACACATTAACACTATAATCCTCGTTGTATCTAATAAATTATGCAGTCCTTTGTTCAGATACCAAATACGAGGTGATGTGCACTCCTCATTATAGACGCTTGACATGATTCCTTATTGATAATTTGCAAAGAAATATATGGTTCCTGTATCAGCTAGGTTTTTGACTGGCACACAGATTGATTCCCTTCATACTGAAATCGTTTTGCACTCCAGTATCTAAATCACGCGGGGAATTACCCAACTTGCTCACTCATAACCGTACTTGCTTTATCAGCAAGCACGTTAAGAGATATTGATGTTGATACTATATACAGGCACACATGAGTAATTACAGCTATAAGGATTTTTTTTTCTTTTTACTAAGTATCCTGAGATAAAGATCTAACCAAACCCAAGCTGAAACACGCTCTGTTAAACAGCACAGTTTTAGGACAAACACAACTCACAATGGAGACACCTTCCTCTCCAAGATCCACCCACCCTGGTTCCCACAAATCAACACAATCTGGACAACGCTGCTTTCATTTCAAGTCGGTCAGAACCGTCAACACCAAGAAAAGATCAGAATAGGCATTAAACTTGCTCTAGAGTAGAAAACCAAGAAGCAGGTGAGAATTCAATTTCGGGGCCCTTTTAAACATTGTAAAAGCTCATTCAAAAGGAGCTTGCTACTTCGAAAATTTTCATATTTGTGTGAGTGTGTTGCCTGTCGACTTATGGTGACCACCTTAATTTCACAGAGTTTTCTTAGGCACGGAATACACAGAGATGGGTTTGCCGGTTTCTCTGAAATATAGCCTACCGTACATGGTATTCACTGGCGGTCTCCCATCCACGTATTAACCAGGGCTGACCCTGCATACCTTCCAAGATTAGACGGGATCCGATGCCTTTAGGGTATTTAGCACCTATGTCATTTGTGGTCATGCTTAAAACATTTTCTTGTCTAAATCGGGACACCCAAACAACACCAGCCCTTGTCTTTAACAGGGGTCAACACTAAATCCTTCCTTCTCAGATTTGTATCCTAATTACCATTTTGCCTACCAAAAACATTTTAGCAATTTTATGAGGATATTAATTGAAGATTCAAAACACACACACAGCTTTCCCACATTAGCATGGTTCCAAACGCTTGTGTATTCCTATTTAGGAATGCATGACTTTTTATGACCGAAAATGGAAGAGCCTGTTAAGCTATGACACATTCTATGTTTTAAAAAAAAAATCACATAAAAATTAAAGACTAGATGTTCCTCTCACTACTGTGGGGAGTGGCAATAAGCCATAGAGAAGGGCAAACATTTAAGAGACCATTTTTCTCAACCTGAGGAGCAACAACAAAAAGACAAAGAGGGGGTGCGTGTGTTTAAACTGAACGACAAGGCTGTTTTCTCTCAGAAGGGATCGGCTATATTCTGTTTACTACCTAGAACCCATTGCTTAAGAACTGCTCCATTTAAAAAAATGATTAATTTTTTTTTTCACACAGCCAAACAGAACCATTCTAGTCAGCCTCCAAGTTAATTTAAAGAGAATCAACCTCTTTAAAAAAAAATGAAATTCTGCCTACTAATTCTACCATTAAGAAAACAACAAGAGCACTGGACAACTAAGATGCAAAACTTCTACTATGAAAAACCTAAAATTTACAGCATGCTGTTCTTTTTAGATATTAAGACTGCCACTTTAATGAGAATAAATCTTAAGGGAATAATTCAACAAGGCTTAGGTCTGAGTAGATGTTTACAAGATTAGCACTACACGCACACACATCTGTTTACCACCTATTCCTCATTCCTCCCCAAAGCTAAACATTCGGAAAGGAAAAAAGGATCTAGTAGTAGTGATTTCTGAAAAAGAAAAATGTCCCTCCTTTGGGTGTCTTGATTTAGACCAGAAATTGTTTGAAGCATGATTACAAACGACACAGGGTCTAAATACCTCAAAAGCTAATTTTTGCAATCACTCTGCTCCCAGAAGGAAGCTTACGTACAAGGTTTACACAGACACAGAAAAACAAGGTGTCTCGAGGCTCCCATGTTCCAAATTGATCCTGGAGGAAGAGGGGATCAAACACAGCAATTTCCAAAATCTGCCCAACAGAAATATTTTTGTCTCATAGTCAGTGGGGGAAAATAAAGCAACCTGTTTCCAGCCCTCTGGTCTTTGGTTCAAGACTCCTCACCTCCCAGAAACAAACAAACAAACAAAAAACCCTTCCCGTGTTATTTCCAAATAATACTTAAAAAAGAAAAACTTTACCATGAAATGTTTTTAAAACAAAGTCGTTGTTTTCCCTTTTCCTTTAGGTGAGGACATTCCATTAGCAAATTGCAAATGACAACATGATCTGTTCAGTGCATTTTCTCCCCGTTTACAGATTTGCAAACTGGAGAGCCCAAATTGACAATAACCTAAAAAAATTTCCCCTCCCTCTATTTTAAACACAGACACAGCGCCCAAACACTAAGGAGACCGAGGTAGCTAAAGGACATGAGTTAAAATGGTTGTAAATAAAGGAAAGTCCCCCATCTTCTCTGAAGAAAACAGGTTGAACCAGGGGCTCAATGGGGACAAGAAGCCCCTTCCCCTTTCCCTGGCTATTCAGACAAGAGGAGCCACACACTACCCAACATCGGTCGCTTACAGGAGTTTAACTCATTGTGAAGTTGCGCATGTTTATGTCAGCCCATTTCACGCCATGGGTTTCCCTATGGATAAGTCAATTCTATTAGAACCCAAGCGGGCAGGCCAAAGGGGCTGTAGGAATCTACACGGACATTTAAGCGGGACCTTGGAAATCCCACTCCTCTAGCAAGGAAGTGTAGTAGCAGTTTAAGTGTTGCGGTTTAAGCATCTCTGGACCTCAGTGGTTCCAATTCCTTGCCCGCTCAAGGCAACCCACGGGATGACCTTGGGCAAATCACACTCTCTCAGCCACAAAAGGAGGCCAGGACAAAACCCCTCTGAACAAACCCTGACAAGTCAAAAAAAAATCCGTAATGGATTCGCCTTATGACTACCATTAAGTCGGAAACGGTACCCAAAACACACACAAACACAGCTCAAGGGAGAAGCCGATGCCTGTCCCTTCAATCAAAAATGAAAAGCAGAGGTGGGAGGAACGGCGCTCCTCGAACCCAGCCACCTTTGTCCGCACTGGCCTTAAGAGGCCATTTCCGCACTAGACGGTTGTAGTGCAATTATTCCACTTTCAACATCCTATGGAATCCTGGGGTGTGCAGTTTAGGGAGGGGCCTTTGGCCCCTCCCTAAACTGCACACCCCAGGATTCCATAGGATGTTGAAAGTGGAATAACTGCACCACAACCGCCTAGTGCGGAAACGGCCAGAGTTCGCAGCGCGCTGCGCACCGCCAGAGGCGCGCAACCACAACAGACAATGAAGCACGTTTCCGCGACGCAGGGAACTTCTCCTACACGTTTCCACACAAAAGAAAACAAAACGGAGGCCTGGAGAGGAGGGGAGAGAGGGAATGGGAGAGCCGGCCCCAGGCTCTGCGTCCAGATTCCTCTCCCCGGCTGCTCAAATTCTGCCGCGCTCCGGCTCCCAGACTCCACTAATCCGCCGCCGCCAAACAACCTTAAGCCTGTATTATTGTTCACGCAACACTCCTCTAGTAACAACCATTCGCCTCTCTCTTCCTCTCCCTCGCCCTCCCTCCCTCCGCAAGCCAACCAGCCCTCCTCGGAAATGAAACGCAGCCTGCATCAGATTTGTATTTTATTTTTTACGGGCTATGGTTAGGTTTGCTGAGAGGTATAGATGTATATATTCCCACCCACCCCCACTGGTCAATGCAAATCCTTTTTTCCCAGCAAGGCAGCAGAACGAGGAGCCGGGTTGGGGAGAAGGAAGAGAGGACATCCCTGTCTCCGAAAGCCAGCCTTTAAAAATGTTTGCTACGCAGTCTGGAGTTTGGGGAGGTGGCTGCAAGGAAACCCTATTCAGTCGTAGCAGTAACTGATTATTATTGTGATTGTGGTTATTATTGGACGGGCACGGAATGGACGCCAAGAAAGGGGCTCTCGCTCCCTACAAAAGGGGTGTTAAAAAATTGCAAACAGAGCTAGATACCGGGGGGGGGGGTTAAAAAAAAATAAAGAAATGGCGAGCTCCACCATCCGAAGTAAGAGCACGTTTCCATGTCCTCCCTCCTTGAAAAGACTACTCGATGTCACCATCCTAACGGGAGGCGAGGAGGCCCCTCCGCCCGAAACCAAGAGGAATTTTTTTAATAACAAAAAAAACCAAAATTAATTAAAATACTCACTTTTTCCATTTGCTGGCCCGAGGCAAACCGTGGTCAAGATCACCAGAAGCCCCCCATATAAGGTCAGGGACCCTCCTCCAGCGCCAGCCTTCATTCCTCTTTTTTGTCCTTCTGGGTTGGGAACAAAACTGCCTTCGGTGAACCGACCAAAATGGACATAGAGGTTTCCACGCGAAGTCCTCGATGCTTCTCCCCTCCCCGCAAAAAGAAAAAGGGGGGAAAAAAAAAACAATAACACGCGTGGGGAGGGGAAGGCGAAATCTCCCTCTGCTCTCAACCCCCGGGGAGGGGGGGAAGAGGAAAAAAAATAGGTAGGTACTTTGGAGGCAAAGAAAGGGGTTCAATGTTTTCCTCCTTTTTTTTGTTTTGTTTTCAGTAGGGCAATTGGTGGGTGCCCCCCTTTTGGGGGAAGCCAAAGAGGGGAGGGGCTCAGGGGTTGTTTTGGTTGCGTACAACACAACACCACCTTCTTCTTCTTCTCTCTCTCTCTCTCTCCCCCCCTCGGGTTTCTTCTCGAAGAGCCGCCTCCGCGGAGCCCGGGCGGCTGGAGCGCAAGGTCGGAGCGCGCTGCGCCTCAGCCTCGGCTGCAGTCATCCAAGAGGAACCAACATGTCACACGTTGGAGCAAACAGTCCCCATCTTCGACCTCCATCTTTTCTTCTCCTCCTCCTCCTCCTCCTCCTTCCTGCCGGGCTTTGCTTGCTTGCCCGCCCCCACCCCACCCCACCCACCCACCAACACAAACACACACACCCCTCCTCGAAATAAAAACAAGCCGAGGTAGGGAGAAGCCCTGCCTTGCCTTCGCCTCCTTGCGCACGGTTCCTCCTCTCTCTCTCTCTCTCTGGCGCCTGTTATTCTTTTCCTCGTCCACCAAAAAAACAATAATAATTACCCCCCCAAATACAGAATCCAAGGCAAAAAAGACCAGGAAAACCGGGGATATATTTTCTCCTTTAAAAAAAAATCCCAAAGAGATTATTTTCCCAAAGAGTGGGATGGAGAGGTTTTTCCCCAAAAGACAGGTTTGAATTGGGGAAAGGTTTTTGTTCTAGGGGCAGTTCGGGGCCAGAAAAATCCAAGCAGCGCCCTTCCAAAGGGACCTCGCCACCCTTTTTTGGCTTTCGCTTTTTTCTACGCTGGGAGCGAGCAAATGCGGAATGAAAATGAATGGAGGGAGGGACCGAGCCCAGCAAAGCGAGGCTTTCCCCTACTCCACCTCCTCTCTCTCTCTCTCTCTCTCTTTTTCTCCCCCTCCCCTTTTCCCAGGCTCCTTCCAAAAGGGGAGGGGAGGAAGAGGGAGGGGATTAAACGGAGGAAAAAAAGCCCCAAAGAAATAAGAATAGAAGGAGTCCCCCCAAATGGAGAGGAGGGCTCCCTTAGCAGCCGTCTCCTGTGCGCGCCGCCCGACGAAGCAGCCGCTGAGTTGCCATTTGCAACCAGAACGGGGGGGAAAAAAATAATAATCCAAGCGAGGGTCAGATCCTTGATGCCAATCCGCGGTGGCCTCCAAAAATAATATCCAGCCGAGTCTTTCCTGCGCTCTCCTTTCTTTTTGCTCTGCTTTCCTTCCCCGCTCGGGCCGCCTCCTCCGGGTCCCCTTCTCCCAAACCCAGCCGAGGCGAAGCTCCGACGACCCAGACGGCCGAGGAGGCGGAGAGAGCCGGAGAAAAGTCGTGTCGAAAGCCACCGAGGCAGCGGAGGCGCCGGGGCTGGTGCTGCCGCCCAGCCGGGGGGGAGGTGGAATGAATGGTGGAGGAATCCGGTGGCTGCTGAAGGTCAAAGCCTGGGGAGGCGAAGCGAGCGAGCAAACAAACAAAGCCACCCGACTCCCCCTCCTCCTCCTCCTCCCTCGGAGCTCCTCTGCTAGGCTCGGCAAAGAAAAGAGGAGGGGGCCCGGCAGCGCGCCGCCGCCGTCTTCTCCTTCCGCAGGGATCCTCCGCCTTTTTCTCCACCTCCTCCTTCTGGCTGCGGAGGCTGGCTTTTTGCAAAGGGCCGCCTCCTCCTGCAGAGGAGGAGGAGGTGGTGGTGGCGGCGGTGGTGGTGGTGGTGAGGAGGTCGAGGGACACCTAACCCTTTCCCCCTTCTAGCCTCCGCCTTTTACATCCTTCGCCCCAGGAGAGATTGGGTTTGTGGGGGTCTTCCCTCGCCGGCGCGCCTTTGCGCAAAAAGGCCCAGCCGCGTTGCAAACAAAAACAGGATCGAGATGCTCGGGTTTCGCCCCGTTTTTTTTGCCCCTGCTGGCGTCGCTTGGGGGTTGCAAGGCACGGAGACCCCCAGCGCTGAGGGATCCCCTCCCTTGGAGCGCGCACCAAGCCTCCCCAAAAGACAACAACGCGAGAGAGAGAGAGGGCGCAAACGCCCAAAGGCAAGCGCGCACAAGAGGGAAGGCGAATGCAGGCAGCGACTTGCAATAACAGCAAGCACGGCGCGCACACGCACGCCAATAGGCCTCGGGCGGCTGCGGTGGAGGGGGGCGCCAAGGCCGAGAGTTTAAAAAAAAAAAAAAGGGAAAAAAAAAATCCCAGTCCCCGGCGCGCGCGCGCACTGGAGCCCAAGCGGCCACGGCGCTGGCGAAGCAAAGGGCCGGGCGGACGGGCGCGCGCTAAGAGACGGAGCCGGGATTCTCCCGGAATCCAAGGAATGGAGCCTTAAAGCAGGGAGGTGCGGAAGGAGGGCAATCGGAGGGAGAACGAATCGGCAGGTCCTTTTGGCAAGGGGAGGAAAGGAAAGCCGGGTGATGCAAGGCGACGATAATAAAACGTCGTCCCCCCGCGTAAAAGAACCTGGGCGGAAATGCCAAACGCGTGTGGTCGTTACAAAGCGGGCCTGAGAAACGCGTCACTCCTCCTGCGCGTTTAAGCTCGGAAGCAGGCAATTTGGGAAATGAGGAGGAGGGTGGTGGGTGTTCGCATTTTCCGTAGTCGGTGCATCCGCAGAGGAGGAGCGCGAGATGCGGAAAGAGACTTTCCCCTTCGGCTTCTGGGGAGCATCGCCTCTTGTGGAATGGGCAGCGGGGACACGCGGCTGGCGGCTCACCTGCGGACTGGGATGGGGACCACCTGCAAGGGAAGCGGGGGAGGCTTTCCGCACTGCACTGTTACAGCGCTATTATTCCACTTTCAACATCCTATGGAATTCTGGGGTTTACAGTTTAGGAGGGGCCTTCAAAATCCTCAGCCAGAGAGCTCTTTGGCCTCAGGAAACTACAAACCCCAGAATTCCACAGGATGCCGAAAGTGGAAGAATAGCATTATATCAGTATAGTGTGGAAATAGCCTGGGACTAAAGAAAAGTCCGATTTATTTATGTTTAGCCTGGAGAGCGAGTCTTAACATGCTTGAAGTAGCTGGGGGCAGGGGTGGGGCTACAGCGGAGCACAGTGAGGGACACCATTGCACCCCAGTCAGAATTGTGCTGTTCCCCCCCACACACACACACACAATGATTTTTTCCCCCCAGCTCCCACAATGCAGAAAGTGAAACAGTGAAAATTATCCAAACCTAGAACTCCTGTGCTGGGTTACTTTGCCTGCCCCTTCTCCTCTTGGAAGCCCAAACTGATTTCTAAATGCAGCTGAAGTTACTGCAGTGCTAGAAATTTGGATTCCTTGGGAGGGATCCATGACCCTTAAGGTGATATCAAACTGCTGCAGTTAGCCTAGTGCACATACTCTCTGAAAGGTTTCAAAGAACCTCCTGAGAATAAAAGGAGCTTAAAGGATTCTGGGAAGTAGCAGCAGCATGTTTGGTTAGGTGACTCTTTGAATTCAGTGATTTAAAAAGCCCCACACACTAGATTTCTACTTGCAGGGGACTAGAATAGAAGCATGATCAGTAATACATTTTAAAAGATTATAACATCTGTTTACAACCTACCTATATGCCTTGTATTCCAGCTTTAAGGATATAGACATGTATTTATCAGTTCACATTTATATTATGCTGCTTCTCCAGCTGAATCCAAAGCAATGTACATGTTTGTCCTTCTCCCCTGTGGCTTTGTTCCTTCTGGCAGATGAAAGCGCATGACTCAAGGTTACTCAGTGAGTTTCATGGCTGGAGGAGGGGGTGGATTTTGAAACTAAATCTCTGGAATTATTATTTCTTGTCCAACACTCTAACCGCTACACCACGCTGACTGATCAGTTAGTTTCTTTTAGCCTGCCTTCCATTGTAGAACTTAAGGCACCATTGGTAGGGACAAGAAATCCCAGATTGTTCCCCACGAAAGCACTGGTTGGACCCGCAGAATACAAAAGTTAAAACATAAACAATCAAAAATAATTAAAGCAAGGTTAAACTACATAATCAAAAACTCATACACTCATCAGCCATACAATATCCAGCATGTTCTGTCAGACAGGCCACATACAATCACACGTCGAATACCTATCTGAATAAAAAAAGTCTGTACTTGATTGCAGAAAGATAGCAGAGAAAGTGCTGGTCTGACTCTCTGGGAAGAGAGTTCCATAGCCTAGGGGCAGCCACTGAGGAGGCCCTGTGCGGTATTCCCACCAGGTGTACCTGTGAGGATAGTGGCACAGAGTGGTCCTCTCCAGCAGATCTCAAATCCCAGGCTACTTCGTAAGAGAGAATATGGTCCTTTATATATCCTGGACCTGAGCAGTGTAGGGCTTTAAAGGTCATCACCAGCATGTTGAATTGTGCCTGGAAATGGACTGGCAGCCAGATAATAAATCTTTACTGCTTTTATTTTTTACATGTCTCTTAACAAAGAGTACCAGTCACACATTACCATTGATCTTGGCCACTTGTCCCATATAACGGCCACCTTGAGACCCAAGTACCAAATCCAATGTGGGAATCTCAGGACTAAAAAGGCAAGTTGAATGACGGGAGCTGGAACTGCTGGGCCAACCTGGATAAGGGTTCCGTCACACCAGGGCCTCGGTCCAACATCCCCTCAGCATAGCATAAATATCCGCTCGAGGACCTATGCTATGCTGAGCCATATACAGTCATCTCTCCACATTTGCTAGGGTTAGGGGCATACAACCCCCCTGAAAGTGGAAAAACCATGAATAACTCTAGGCCCCCCCAAACCATATTTAACGCACAAAAAAGTGTGATGACCGTGTTCAACCCCCCATAGATTCCTTTGAGGCATCAGGGTTCCTCACAAGGCAGAAGTGGGTGGCTGGTGGGGCTTCCTGCCACCTCCACGGCTGCCCCACACCATTTTTAATAAGGACTTGTAAGCCTTGTTCACAGTTTCTCACTCTCACGAGGCTTGCAGTCCCTATTAAAAGTGGCCTAGGGAGGCAGCAGAGGTGACAGCAAATAATCCACGAATAATCAAATCCACAAAAGTGAAACCTGCAAATGTGGAGTGCTGGTTGTACCTTCCCCATGACTTACTGTAAAGCCCTTGAAGCTACCCCACACGACCATTTCATGCTTCAAGTCAAGCAGGGAGAATCGGAGAGGCATCTGGCTATGTCCCCGTAGCCGGAGGCACAACCATGAAGTCACCATTGAGATCTACTGAGATTCTCAGGGTCTCATCATTACTGTAATCGTTGTGCATCTGACAACCACTAACTACCACATTTGTATCTTTGTAGCCCTCCTGAAGCACTGAATTTTTTTTTACTTGCCTAGAGTTGGTATTTGGTGATTCTAGTGAGAATGCTAGGAACTGTTCACACTATACCATTATAGTGCTATGATGCCACTTCAACTGCCGTAGCTCCATCCTGTGGAATCCTGGGATCTGCAGTCTAGGGAGGGGCATTTAGAATTTTCACCAGAGAGCTCTAGTGCCTCCCCAAACTACAATCCCCAGAATTTCATAAGGTGCACTCACAGCAGTTGTAGTGGAATTGTATTGCTATAATTGTGTGGTATAAAAGGCGTTTGTTCCCGTGATAGCAGAGTAATCTTGTCAGGTTCTTCAAAACAGCAATAAGAGACAGTCAAAATTCATTACTTGCAGCGTTGACAATCAGGAAGGAGCTGTTAGCAAGTTTGTGTTCTGCTGAAATACCAAACGAAAGTATTGATTTCAGTTAACTGTTGGCCGTGTATTTCTCTGTAAAATAAACATACCGACCACACTCATAAATCGCATGGTCCACACATTTCTGTCTTTATGAAGGGCCCGTACCCCAAATACAGATTTCTGTATAGAAAGAAAAGCCTTCCAATCCTCAGAAATGAGAGATATCCCTTATTTTGAGTATTTTGAGTATACTTGCTGGTTGAAATAAAGGATAATGCTCTTGTTCCTTTAATGTTTGTACAGAAGAAAAATAAGAGATACCTGCCAGCCCTATAAGGCATTAGCTATTCAGTCCTAAAAGAAGGGACATCTCTAATTATTAGAGACACCCAGCACCCTATTTCAACAAAAATATCTAAAAGCAAAGGCAGAATGTTTGAAAAATGATTCACATTTTTGTGACAGTTTGGTTGATTGTAACAAAGTTATTGCCCCAGTAAGAATATTGATAAATGTCTCTCCAACTTTCAAATTATTTTTTGGTAGACTTACTTTTAGAAGTCTTTGAGTCAAGACCAGAAAACCATTAGTGTTTGAGTCAGGACCTCTACCAGACAGTCTGAAAAGAAAAAGAAAAAAAAAACCTATATATTTCATCTCTCCCTATTTAGTGGAGAAAGTTTTTTGGTTCTTTTTGTATTTCCAGTTCTGCAACTCTCTGTACTTTTGGAAAGTGCTGTTGATGATATTGCCTTGTTCTGTTTTAAAAAGTGCTAAAAGTGTCATTCTTGGAAACCTCAACTCCCTTCTTGGGGTTTCAACATCTCAAAAAGGACATGGGTGCATTCATTTCACCAGTACTGTATCTTTGGGTCACTGTTGATGCATTTTGAAATATTTACTGTTTTAAAATTGTTTGGAAAATATTTTATATTGTTTCAATATTATATCAGATATGCATTTTAAAGTTAAACATGTAGAGATTTTCCTGTGTCAGGTTTATATACCAATAACAATGGATAATAAAGAGAATATGTATACTTTCTTTTGTTAATTGCTGTGCTTTTAGTTGCTTTTAATTCAATTTTGTTTTGAGATTAAAATTTGGTTAATTACATTTTAATATTTTATTTTTAAAAAAAAATCTGTAACTTTTTAAGCTGATCTGGTGAACCTCCATTTTAGCAGAAAGGCAGGGAATTAAATAAATAAATGTAGCTACAGGTGTGCTTATGTGGATGGTGGGAGAATTGCAATGTCTTCTGTCTTCATGCTGCTCCCAACTAGAGGAGACCCATTGAATCCAGGGGATCGACTGATGTGATAACTCATCATTTAACAATTGATTCAGTGGATCTCCTCTAGTTGGGACTGACTAATGGAATTTAATGGAATTCAGGCCAATGCCTTGATTTTTATACGGGTGAAGACTAGAGCCATATTTTGAGTATACTTGCTAGTTGAAATAAAGGATAATGCTCTTGTTCCTTTAATGTTTGTACAGAAGAAAACATTTCAATTATGCTTAGTAGGTACATTTCTAGAATCATATCAAATGTTAAGTGCAATATCTCTGAAAGTGAGTCATGAGTTTGTTCCCAATAGTTCTTAGCGATTTGGCAGGACCACCACACGTGGAAATGGGTACCGATAGTCTCCCCACATTGCCAACAAAGTCCACTTCACTTTTGCGAAATCTTTGCAAGCTTCTGTGGGGTCAGATACCACCAATGGAGCATTTTATAAAAGTTCTGTCTTAACTTCAAACTCAGAGAGAATTTGTTATCTAAGTTCTATGCCCTTTTCTATTTCTCCAATTTGATCACATGCCCTATATTTGGGGTCCATTTTATTGTAGGTTCTTTTATCAATTCGTGCTCCATCTCTTTCTCTCTCTCCAGTAGCACTCTGTTAAAATCTGGATATTAACTTCATTTGATTTTTAATCAGAATTTCGTCTGTTTTATTTTCTTCTCTTTCAACCCTGGTAAGTTTTGCTGTCCATTTTAAATCATTCCCATATTGGTCTGTATGGGAACCAATTCAGTTCTCAATTTCAATTTCAAATCAGAATTCAGTTCAAATTCAATTTAGAAGAAAGAATTTCTGCAAGTGCAGCTTACCACACAACCAGATGACAAGCAACACTTGATGAAATTCCTTCTTTCAAACAACCGATTAAAGGGACAGGAACCTGGACCTTATTTCGTCTGGCAACCCTAAAAAGGGTAAAAGTAACAGATTTAGAAAATCCGAGAGACCAAGCATTGTGTGTTTCCATCTCTTCTTGCCAATTCCTCTTGCAGCTCTTCCCTAGGATGAACTTAGATTAGTTTAAAAAATATTCAGCCATGTTAGCCGTGCAGAAAAATACAACAAAATCCAAAATCTACAAGCAGTAATACCTTTTTGAGCCAACTCTAAAGCATAAAATACATTATGTAGACTTTCAAGGCTTCACAGATTTCTTCATCGGGCAAGGATGTTAAAAATTATATCTCCTCTACAATTTTATTATTTTCCTTATGAAGAAGCCAGTAAAGCTTTGAAGCCTTGCATAATAGATTAGCATGGCCACCCTAAGTACCATTCCTATCTTGGAAGGGAATTTCTGTAATAATAAAGGCTGTTTTAAAAAAAAAACTCCAAACTACTGGTGTCTTTCCTCACTCAAGATTGCTGCACTTTGTGCAAGCTTTCTGTCAAATCACACGCTTGTCAATCTGTTTACCAAACCTACACAACTTGTGTCCTATAAAGTACTCAACAAACTTCTATTTTTATGCAGCCTGTAGTCGCATAATTTGTTAACAACATATTTGTCTACATCTTCACTCTTCCTCTCGGAAGCAATGTGTTAAAAACAACAACCTTACCTATTACATGTTACTCTAGCAAGGGTATAAAAATATTGCTTTTGCAGAGTAACATAATGACTCACAACAATATTACTTTTTTTGTGTAATTAGTTACATGGACAATTACAAAGGAAAAACAATGATGTTATCAGCTATTATGTTGCTTTGTAAAAGAAACATTGTTTTTAGCCCCCTTTCCTCAGTGGAATTAGTAACATTCACTAAATACTTTTGAAGACTAAAATAATTTATTGGGACATATTTTGTCAATTCCCCTCGAACTCTAGCCTTTGCTTTTTGTTTTTTTTGAATGCAATAAACAACAAAATGAAAAACAGAAAAGACTGGTTTATGACTAGTGGTAATTATTACTTTCCAAAATTAACTTTCAGAGTTCATTGGGGTTTCCTACTAATCAAGGCAGCATAAGGAGTATTACCCTAATTAGTTAGATGAATTAAAATAAAATAAATAAATGAAGATGAATTAATAAGAATAAAAATTTCCTCTTAGTAGTTAATCTGTCAATCTTTTGCATACTAAGATTTAATTGAATATGAGAGTGTATAAAAGAATAACCTTAGAAGAGGCATTTCTCTAACTATGCAAGAGAGAAGAAGGAATGCCTCTTCTGAGATTATGCCTGAAATTTGTCTCCAACTGCAAGAAAAGCAAAGAATACTTCTCTCTCTCTCTCTCTCTCTCTCTCTCGTTCTCTCGTTCTTTCGTTCTTTCTTTCTTTCTTCATAACTGTCATTTTGTCACCTGGAATTTTCTGCAGATTGAATCATCCAGTTAGTCAATTACAGTTGATACAATTGATTTTTTTTTAATGATCAGGTGACCTCCCTAATAAGGAAAAAAAATAGTTTAATTTATAACACCACACGTTGCACATGCACATTAAAAATAAAACACTCCAAGGGGACTATAAATTGCAGCACAGACAACAGTTCCTGCTTTTAGAACAATTCCCCAGGATGTTTTGAAATGCCAGCAAACCAGCATCAAAGTCTGAATAATAACCAATTGCGGATGGCAAGGAAAGACAGAAAGTGACATAAATAATACGATGTGGATTGAAACCTCCAGCTCAAGGATGAGCTGTCATCCTTCACCATTGGCTCTCTTGACTAGGAAAGCTGAAGTTGCAATCCATCAACATAGGGAGAGTCAGAACTCACGTATATCTGCCCTAACCTCTTCCATAGGTACAATAGGAAATTAGTTAGAAGTGCTCACTAATAGAAATATTAGCATCTTCTTCTTAGAGAAACCACACACACAAAAGTGCACCAGCAATTTATAGTGCAAGTTACAAAACCAACTGGAAGTTTCATTTTCCTGGATGATGATGATGATGATTAAAAAAATAATTGTTCTGCTTCAAATATAAATCTGTTCACCCTGTTAAATACACAAAGGCTGCTCTGAAACAAAATTTTTAAAAAACAGCCATTTTGGAAACAACGTGTTTTGTCTTAAGGAGGCGTTTCTGCTATGTACTGTATCTGTGAGTTTATCCATTTGGGTTCTGTCTAATGTCTTAACTATTCACTTGGAATCACGGGTTTTCCAGTACCTTGCCAAGAGAATACAGGCTGCAGTTAGTATATTGACAATCAATTCCTTAGCCCTTTTATCAGAAGCCTCCGGAAGGTAATTCAATAATATCCCTACTAGCTTCAGTCTGACATTAATTCTGAGACTACAGTGATATATGGAGGAATAATTCTCCAATAAATGTAGGATTTAATTCATAAATCAAATTAACATCCGATTTACCAGTCTCTCAACACCCCAAAGTATTGGATCTATATACCCTGTTCTTCCGGTGAGGTGTCACAGGCCACCTGTATAACACTTCGCTCGGCTTTCTTTTCGTATCCTCGTTTCTCTTCGGCTCGTGCGATTTTTTCCCCTTTTACAAGTTTGCAGAAAGGCTGGAAGAAGTATTCCACAGAGACAGCTGAGAAACAGCTCAGCCGGGAGTCACTCCAAGTTCCCAAAGCAGACCAAGTAATCCACATTTTTGGGGGTTAAGAAGAATGTATGTAATGTATACGTTCAAAGGCACTGTGGATGGATGGCTATAATACTGTTTTTAAATGGTGTTTACGATACCATTTTAGCTGATTTCCATTTGCTGTGGGAACTGGGCAGATATTAGCATGTTGTGAAGGGCAGCTTGCAATAGCGCTTCAGACCTGATAATCGTCAAGGTGACATCAGGTTTTCCCTGCGTCACCCTTGCGTGTGCATGTTTTTGTGTGTTCTTTATGACTATGTCTTTGAGAAATGGGATTACTCACATAGGATCAATGCCAGCCAGAGGGAATATTTGGTCCCAATGTGGAAGAGAAGGGAAGAAGGGTGGTCACTGTAAATGGTTCAGGAACCTTAAATTAAAATCACTTGGGACAAGAAGGTGGGTAAAAGAGTTCTGGGATTTTGTTAAAAACATACAAAGCATTCATTTAGAAGACCAGCTACACACAGAGCAATCGAGTGCTGATATTTAAAAGGAAAGGGTTCGTGATGTTAGGAGTTTAAAGAACATTGAGTTGATTAATCGCTGCCTTGTAACAAATGAATCGATTCACATTACCAAGATCTCAAATGAGTTGCTTTTCTGAGATGTTAAAGGAAATGGGAAATTTTAATAATGGGAGCACGGTGAAGGAGAAGTGGAGGAAAACAGATTTTCAGTGTCAAGTTGCAGCAGCTCGTATGCTACAAACAATGCAATAAAGTTACGAGTTAGGAAAAATGGGATTGTGTTGTGTATGCCTGCCTACAACAGGCAGGGTAAACTGCAGCCCCCACCAGAGTCCATTGCTGAGCCTACATGAAATGCAAAAAGGGGAGAACAGGCAAGCCTGACTTACCAGCTCCCCCAGTATGTTTTCTTTTAAAGATCTGTAAGCGTGGCCACAAAAACAAAAATTGTAAGGTGGAAGCTGGCAAAAGAAAAAAAAATGTCCCTGGTAGAATGAAAAAGTAACCTTTTACAAGCTTTGGATAACAGTCCTTTCATCTGATGAAGTGGAACACAGTCCAAAAAGCTGATTGCAAACAAAACGTCTTAGTCTTCAAGGTAGTACAGACTCGATTGTTTTCAATGTAGCAAGACTTAACCGAAGTTGGGAAGGATAACCAATGTGACTTAATTTTGGAAGTGGGAGCTGCTTTTTTTTAAAAAAAAATGGTGCGGGTGCAGCCAGGAGATGAAACAATGGTGTTAAACAGGGTAAGCTGTTCAGGAAAGCAACAGGGACAGTTTCTAGATGTCAAAACAAAAGACAGTTTTAAATGGAGATGTTTGGGAATGGTACACAGACAACAGGAAGCAGGAGGAATCTGGACTTCATCTCCAGAGCTGAGTCATTACCTGTACACACCTTTGCCGAGCATAGGGAGAGCTTGCACAGGTCTCCAAGGATTTATAGGAGACAGCAATTAGTCAGGCAGCAGCTGTGCTAAGCGTCCAGATTATGATAGGCCCAGTTTAAGGAGCTTAGCTTCCAAGGAGAGTTCAGGACTGATTTCCTGTAGGACCCATTCGTTAGTCTTTTTAAATCCACGGCATCCGTAAAACTCTACTAGAACCGCATCTCAAAAGAGCCGATTTCTTGCCGTCAGCTTTCTTTGGTGTGCTGCTTTCACAACCATACATAGAAATTAGCAAGACTGTGACATAGATAATTCTGAGTCAGGTATGTAATGATATATCTTTGCACTTGAGCCACCCAATTGTACAGGAATAGCAAATTGACAGAATGATGATTTGTAGCTCTATGCTTGTCCACCTCCTAATTTCTATCTGATACGAAACATTTAGAAATCCAGAAGTTATGAGGAGCTTATTCTCTTTCACCACTAAACATTCCTTTCCCCAATGCGAACCATTTCGCACTGGCAAAAAAGTCTTATCGGTAACAGCAACAGACTCGGAATGGTGGTAGAATGGCAAATACTTTACTGGAAACTTGACTTGGAATGAAAAGGAAAGAAAAAGATGGACTGAGAATGTACATTGTGGAAATGATTGGAGGCTAGATAATTAGAACAGTATGAAGATCCTCTACCCATCATATTGTTCCTCATTCCTCATATCCTTTATTAGGAACTCAACACTCGCTTGCGTAGAAAGAAATAACAGTACCGTACGTATTTGTTAGAAGTCAAACATCTGGACTCAAGTAAGGCCAAACGGTTCGCTCGCCACTTTCCAATAATTTCTAATACTGTCCACCCTATAAATTAGAGCAAGCTTTATCACCTGCAATGGATAAGACACAGGTAATAACTTTCTCTACCTACCTTTGGTCATAACCTATTTTTAGTAAGAATGTGGATGCAAGAACAGACATGAATGCAGGAAATTGAAGAAAGAATGTTAAATAAAAGAGAATCAGGGTAGAAAGAAAAGGAAGAGGAAGAAAGGAAAACTTTTAATAACGTGGATTGATCCCTTTTAATGAGAGGCTGGTAAAATTAAAACTAGAAACTAGGGTTTTACATCCTCTTAAAAAGTTGAATAATGAATTTGCCTTATGTTATTTTAAACTGAACTGATCAATCCAGTAATTAGCAATCTAATCAGTTCAATTTAAATTAACTGTTTTTATTAAGATGTGTTGAGCTGCAATGCTTTGTAGGGAAATAATTTACAATTTAATAAAAAAGAATTACCGCAATGGATAGAACAAAATTCAGTATTGCCTTTTTGGGTCCCTCTCACACAAGAGAGGCACAATAGGTTGGATTTAGACTCAGGGTTAGAGCGGATCCGTTGAATCTATGGAACATGGGTAACACAAGAGTTGTGTTATATATGTACTCTAAATATGACTCTCAATCCAGCCCAATGGTTTTTAAAATATCTGCCCTTTTTTTGCAATTCTGGCCTATCATTTCCACTGAATAAAACATGATCCTTCCAAGCTTTAGGAAACCAATGATTTTTTAAAAAAAATACTTTTGTAAGAAATAGTAATCATTAGACAAAAATTTCTGGATAATTTAAAATACTAATCTGAACTGACAAGATTTTATTTTCTTTTTTCTTTGTGGTGTTTTGATATTTTTGTTGACTTTACCTTTTCCTTGTGACTTTGCTGTAAAATGGGACATGTCCAATTTCTGTATTCAAGGACCATTCAATTCTATGACCATTTCCACACTAGACTGTTATAGCGCTATTATTCCACTTTCAGCCTCCTATGGAATCCTGGGGTTAGCAGTTTCGGGAGGAGCCGGCTGGAGGTTGAAAGTGGAATAATAGCGCTATAACAGTCTAGTGCAGAAATGTCTTCTGACTAATCCTCCAGGAATAATCCTCAAAGGTCCCTCCCTAAACTGCAAACCCCAGGATTCCATAGGATGTTGAAAGTGGAATAATAGTGCTATAACAGTCTAGTGCAGAAATGGCCTACATGTCTTGCCAGGAAAGAGGTCCCATAGTTCTGGAATGATGTCCTTTGTTGGTGAAACACTGGTTGCGCCTCAATGGCAAGAATAGCACTGGGAGCTATGGCCCAAGAACACCTTTGCTGAGCTCTGATTTCCCCGTTGCGTTGTACATCCACCTTACTAACTACGCGGCCGGTGTAGCGCAGCGGTTTGAGTGTTGGGCGAGGACTCGGGTGGATTGAGTTTTCAAATCCTGCTCTATGGGAACTCTGCACATGTCCTTTCCCCGTGCTTCCATGGACTGCACACACTTTAACAGACGGAGTGTTAGTCATAGCTTGAAAAAGTGCCTTTTAATTTTTTAAAATTTTATTTAAAAACAACAACATAGACAGCACAAAGTGACATTTGAGACCAGAAGGAAAGGGTGAGTATAGTATGTAAAAATGATTATTCTATAAACGTGTAAAGCAGGTTTATAGCATAAATCCATTCACATCAAGCACACATCTCGTCATCTTCCCTTCCTTAACACACCTCCTGACTTTACCCGATGAGGTGCCATTTTCATGTTCCTTTATAATCTATTGTCTAGTCTCTGTACTTATTATATCTTGCAGGAACTACTTATTTCATTTTAGCTGTCTTATAGAATATGTTATATATTTATTTATCCATCTTGATAGTATCAAGATTCAAGGTGTCAAAGTTCAAACTTTACCAACATTATGTTACTCCAGGTGTTCTTAAAATACGATATAACTTTTTTTTTCAAATTTTTCCCCTCTTAAAAGATAAGTGAGTCTATCCATCTGAACTATATCAAATGATTTCATTTCCCAATCTTTTAATGAAAGGAGTTTTTTCTTTCCATTTTTGTGGCATTGTTAATCTAGCAGCAGCTGATGTATAAACTTTTTTAACTTTTTTTTTTTTTTTGCAGTTCCCCGAATTCTCCTGCCACTGGTACAATAACACTCATCGTACTACAGGTAAGCTGATTAATACATGAATTGCAAAAAAATAGAAATCCAGTATAACCCTCTATGCATATTGGTTTGGCCCAGGGGGTAGGGAAACCCTAAGGAAGGGGGCTGTACTTGCTGGTAGAGTTCAGAAAGAGAAGGAGAATTTGAGCTGGAAAGGAAAGGTAATTGCCAAAGCTAAGGGGCAGGCATTTTTCGTCTTGAATAAAGTAGCAGTACAGTATTTTCAGTTGCTTATTTAGGAGGGAGCAAAAGGGTAAATTCTTTGTAATGTAATTTCTACATTGCACTTTCTTCTTTTCTGTATTGTTTTATATAGGGCTTTAAGGTTGCACCAAATGTTGTGGAAACACCAAACAGCACAGGCAGAAGACTCCTGCAATCCAGTCCTGCAATGGGACCTCATTGGATACCTGGAACTTTAGGGACAGCGCATTTGTGCCAAATTTAACATATAATTTCTACCGTTGTTAAGAGAGGAGGGGATTTAAAATGTAGTTGTGTTTGCAATATGCAATTATTGTTGGCTGTATAGAACCCAGAAGGTGATACACCAGCAAGATATAGTAGTCTGGGTGCTGAACTATGAGAGATTGTGCGACACCAGGGGTTTGAGTCCCTGCTTGGCCATGGAAACCCTCCAGCAAAGCTTGAGCATATCATACTCTCTCAGCCTCAGAGGAAGGCAATAGCAAACCTCATCTGAATCAACCTTGCCAAGAAAACCTTGGATAGGGCTGCCGTAATTCAGAATCAACTTGAAGGCGAACAAGAACAAACATAACTTTCGTGTGACTTGAATTTTCGACACTGGACTTGAATTTTTGAGCTGCAGAAAGGTGCTTTCAGAAAGTAAAGGACGAGTCCTTTCTCTCCTCTCCAGGAATCATATCTTATATTTGCTTTCACATTTTTTAAAAAAACCTGTTGCACCGTTAGTGTGCTGGAGCAGCAACACTTGTGCAAAAAAATAAGACTCAGAAGGTCCGGTAAAGTTCTTTCACTGTTTACTGGATTTCTGACACATATCAATGCGAGGAAAAGGTTTAAATCAATGAAGTTGTTTTACTCATCCATTTCTGCCCTCTTTCACCACCGGAGCCATATTTTTCGGGCATCATAAATTTGCACCCCCCTTCCAGCATTCCCAGTGATCTATAAATGGCAGAAGAGCATTCAGACACTTAAAATATACACACACTTGTATAAACATCTGATGAGTAATACGAAAGTCAGTTTTTGGATATTGCCTCTCCTCTGAGCCACCTGGCATGTCAAAACATTTGTTCAAAACTCAAGTCTTGTTTTCCAGTGTATTTCGTTTTCAAAACAAGGGCTAGATACAATCTTTGTTGACCTTATTAAAAAAAAAATAGATGACGTTTTTAATGACTATGAAAATGTTCTTTAAAAGGGTATGGCTGACATTTGTAAGTCAATTTGTTGAACTGAAAGAAGTGTCAGTTTGGGGTGCTTTAAAATTCATCCCAGCATTTTAGACACTATTCCTGGAAGGCACAGGAAGACAGAGTTCAGGCCCTGGCTGCCTGAAATGCATGGTTATTGCGCTGCCTTGTGCTTAATAATTGTTATTTGCAAAAAAAAGTTTTATGCAAAACACTGGAGTGACCCAAACCATTCCACATTTAATTGCAAACAAACAAGAAAGAAATGGTTTTTTTTTTTCTCTTGGATGTGGTGTTACATGAAATTAGCCTCTTTTAGATGCTGTTTTCACTTTTGGATTATACCTCTGGCTGCTGTGCCAGTTTATCAGTCCACGCTTTTATCGGTCAGTTGTCTTATTTATCAGGGCAACAGCCATGCAGCCATGTGCTTCCGATGATCCTTAATGAGAAATTGTGACACAGGCCATTTCCACACTAGATTGTTACAGTGCTAGGATTCCACTTTCAACATCCTATGGAATCTGGGGTTTCCATTAGACTGTTATAGTGCTATGATTCCACTTTCAACATCCTATGGAATCCTGGGGTTTGCAGTTCAGGGAGGGGCCGGCCGGCCCCTCCCTGATCTGCAAACCCCAGGATTCCATAGGATGTTGAAAGTGGAATCATAGCGCTATAACAGTCTAGTGCGGAAGTGGCCACAATCTGCATTACACAACGAAGAGGGAGATCTGTTCCGTGACTTGCTGGCAGAGCCCAGAGAGATTCATGTAAAATAAACAGCGCCTATTTATAGCCCTGCTTTGGCTGCCTGTAGGCTTTTGTGCCTCTCTAAGTCCCCTCCTCCCTTTCCTCGGGATGAATGGGGGATTTCAATCAACAGTCACGTTCCAAAAGGAAAGAGAAAGCCAGCCCGGGTTTTCCGCAGGACGGCGATTCGGCGCCTATGTCATAAGCAAAATATGTAGCCCTACAAAACCTGGGGTGGACTTTTTGTTTTTTGACTCGGATCCACCCCTTCTCTCCTCCACTCTACCCCATTGGATACCATTGAAACCTCCTGTGCAGAGATGGACCATTTTGGACCATTTCTGCACTAGACTGTTATACTGCTATTATTCCACTTTCAACCTCCTATGGAATCCTGAGGTTTGCAGTTTTGGGAGAAGCGTTTAGACTTCTCAGCCAGAGAGCTCTTTGGCCTCAGTAAACTACAAACTCCAGAACTCCACAGGAGGTCGAAAGTGGAATAATAGTGCTATAACCGTCTAGTGTGGAAACGTCCATGGCTGCTGGAACCAGAGGGCTGAAGTGGGCCCCTTGATTTTTGTTTTACGATGCTCAGTTTGTGTGCCTGCTTTCAAGTCACTTATCAATTTCTGGTTTCCTTAGGCAAGGAATAGGCAGAGATGGTTTTGCCAGTTCCTTTCTTTGAAACATAGCCTAGAGTACCTGGTATTCATTGGCGGTCTCCCATCCTAGGATAAATCAAAACTGACCCTGCTTGGCTTCCAGAATGCTGGTCACTGGGCGGTCTAGTACCCAACCGATCCTTTGTGTTATTCCTGAGACGGGGAAGTTGGATGAGAATGTTTTTCTCTGCTGCATTCCAGCCATTTCAAATACAGTAAAAGTAGTAGTAGTAGTAGCAATTATAATAACAGTAATGACAACCATTATTATTATTATTATTGTTATTATTATTACTACTACTACTACTATTATCATGTGTATTTCTTACCCGTCTCTCTCTATGGACCAAGGTGAAGAACGACAGATTAAAATACAACAGGAAATAGACACATAACACAATTAAAAACATGAATACTAATTTAAAATACGTAAGTTGAAAGAGCATAATATTAATTTAGAGCCAGCACGGTGTAGTATTTTGAACATTGGACTATGACCCTGGAAACGAAGCTTTGAATTCCCACTCAGCCGTAGAAATCCACTGGGTGACCTTGGGCATGTTACGTACTCTCAGCCCCCAGAAAACTTCATGATAGGTTCTCCTTAGGGTCACCTCTTAGGTCTTTGTGGAGGTCAGTGGAATTAAAAGCCAGGTATTTGGAGAGTCGCATCACTGAGGCTTTTTCTGCAAGGTATTTGCCATGCGAAAGGGCGCCTGGAACACCGTGCGATTGTGAGGAGCGATCTGCACTACGCACTCACAATCGTGTGACGCTCCAGGGGCCGGCAGGTGCTGATCGGGCAACTTTTTATTTTCGGCTGGAAGCCAAAAATGGTGCATGATCACGCATTGCTCCTGGGCCCTGCACGCACTTACCTGGCGTGCGGAGCCTCCGGAGGCGCGCCGGTCATGCTTCCTGCCCCAGCGCAGCCTGGGAAACTCCCAGGCTGCCCTGCGGAAGGAAGA
Source organism: Cyclura pinguis (assembly GCA_030412105.1). Lineage (NCBI taxonomy): Eukaryota > Metazoa > Chordata > Lepidosauria > Squamata > Iguanidae > Cyclura > Cyclura pinguis. The sequence continues at coordinate 6,000,808 of CM059608.1, forward strand.
GGCAAGGCTCCCGCGCGAGCAGGCAGCTCATGTGGAGCTGAAGTAGCACGGATGTGAGAGCCTCTCGCCGGAGGCTGCTCGCGCGATCCCCGCACCCCAGTGCCGGAAAAAGGTAAGGTGTGGAAAGGGCCTATGAAATTGCCACACAGTGAGAAGAGAACATGCTGTACTGTAAAGGAGAGATTGTGTGGGAGTATATTTAATACACTATAGAAGGAGCAGAAGTATACAAGTTATAGTTACCATAGCACTGGAAAGCTAGATGAGAACTCAACAAATAAGGTAGCTGGACAAAAACGTCTTAAAATCCAGTGACCAGTACTCCCAGAAACTTGATGAAAAATTTCAGGCGGCCGGCATGGGATGCCAACAAATTTTTCTCAGGCCAGATTTGGAAATGCTGTGCCAGAAACTTTTAAAACCTCTTTTCAAATAAGAGGCAAGGTTTTAAAGACCCCCACATTCTTATTTGGTTTAGATTAAAATCCAAACCGGAGATTAATTTCCTGAGAAACTCTCATAATTAAAGTAACCCTTGGTAGAGGTCCCACCATTGCTACTCCAAAACATGGGTGACTTAGGGGTCCATTTGCGATGCCAGTGCCTCCATGAAACTGTGGGGAATATTAGCTCAGAGAGGATGCCTGTGAGAAGGGGGTAACCTTGCAAAATTGTTTACATCTGTGTATAGTGGTCCTAGTGCAGGAAAGAGCCAGCTGGAGATCCAAAAAGTACATTTGTTTGTTTTATTGGTGGAATTAAAAATCACACACAAAAGATCCAAGCAGTCTCACAATCACACAAGGCTGACTGAATGAAAAGGGAGGAAAAGCTTCGATAGCAAGAGTTTAGGGTGAAGTGGGTGATATCTACCTATCCTGAAGTGAAGAGGTGAGATGCTGTGGCTACATTTGTACCTGCAGGAAAGGAGATTCCACCTAAACCTCAGGAAGAACTCAGAGCTGTTCGGCAGTGGACCATGCTGCCTCAGAGTGTGCTAGAGTCTCCTTCTTTGAGGGTTTTTAAGCAGAGGCTGGGTGGCCATCTGTCGGGAGTGCTTTGATGTGGGTTCCTACAGGCTGACTGGCCAAAACCTGAGGTTTAAATACTCCTTTTTTGCCTGGAGGGCTAGGGTGTTAATAGCTCTCTGGCAGAGTAAACAATGAGGTCCAGAGAATGGACCATGAGGTCCGGAATGAGCTAATGTTTTCAGCATTAGGTGACAAAGAGTTAATGGTAGTCCTGATAGTTCCTTAATTGTCGGACAGGTGGGGGGGGCAAACGGGAAGTTTGATGGTCAGAGGAAGGGGGGTTAAGACACTCAATCATCCTGTGGGAACATCTCAGATGCTATTGTATCTAAAGATTGAGTCATCGAAGGCTAACTGTAAGTGCATTACCGCTGGAGTTTCCTGGTGATTTCCTGATTATGACCTGGCTATGCCTCGAGGTCTTTCCTGACCTGATTTTGCAACGCATGTATTCAGCCAACCGTTCCTCTTAGCCAGCATGGCTATGCAGCCATGGCAGAATATAAAATTCATATGATTTATATTTAATGTCAATTAAATATTTGCCAATTAAACCATATCATGGAGAAGGGGTGTACAACCTGGTAACACCATTCCCAAGCATTTTGCAACCTGATGTACTGTAACCCAGAGCATCTTGGTGATGATGAAGGGAAAAGAGGGGATTTTTATCTCTCAAGTTAGATCCAAGAAAGTATTGGAAGTCTATTTTTATTTTTATTTTTAAACGGAGGTCATTTCTGAGGTAAGCTGAGAAAACATTGTTTGCCCAGCTCTTGAATTTTAGCCTTCTCATTTTGATCTCTAAGCTAAATAATTACAGGAAGTGGAAGAACTAAAATTCAAGTAATAAAGCATGGGAGCAGCCTCTCCATTTTCAGGATTTATCCCTAGACCTTTTCTTTCTTCTAAAGACTGAGGCCGTTTCCGCACTGTACTGTTATAGCGCTATTATTCCACTTTCAACGTCCTATGGAATCCTGGGGTTTGCAGTTTTGGGAGGGGCCAGGCGGCCCCTCCCAAAGCTGCAAACCCCAGGATTCCATTGGACGTTGAAAGTGGAATAATAGCGCTATAACAGTACAGTGCGGAAACGGCCTGAGATAAAGGTATCTGGTTTCAATGTACTTCTAAACATATCTGCTTCTGCAAGCTTTTGGTGGATAAGTAAATGTTTGATCAGCTGATTGTTTGTCTTGCTTCTGTTGTATTTTTGTATCTTATCAGCAGCTCTTATTTTAGACACTTATAATTTGTGAATTAGGATATTTATAACTTCTCACTTGAAGTGTGAGATTTTACATAGAGTGTTATTTGCCTTGAGCTCTTATGAGGAAGGGCAAGGAAAAAGACAAAAAAAAAGGTTAGTGTCAGTCCCGTGATGGCACACTTCTGCTATAAATAGCGATCCGGGGATGCGAACTGCTGCTGTGGACTCCAGTTTCTTGTCATTTGAGTGCTGTGCCATGCCTATCAGTGTCAGTTTGGTGCCAAACTCTGGCTCCTGGGCAGTAGTAGTTTGGTGGTCCCATGTCACTGGAGAGGGCGATTCACTCCAGGTTTAGACTATACTTTAAAGGAGGCATCCGAGCTGTTCAACGTGTGTTGCAGGTAGGATTCAGCAATGTGGACGACTCCTTTCAAGTTTAGACCAGGGACAGGCAACTATGGAAGGGTAGACGGCTGCAGTAACTCCCCACACACAAGACCTTGGAGTGCCACAATTCCCAGCAAAAAGTGGGGAAAAATGCACCAAAACTGTTCTCCAGCGCCATCTAGGCTGCATAAGGGGCATTTCTACCAGGGCCATTTCTGCACCACACTGTTACAGTGCTATTATTCCACTTTCAACATTCTGTGGAATTATGGGGTTTATAGTTTACTGAGGCCAAAGAGCTTTCTGGCTCTAAACTGAAAACCCCAGGATTCCATAAGGATATTGAAAGTGGAACATCAGCACTATAACAGTGTAGTGTGGAAATAACCTTAGTCTTCTTTTGATTTCTTAACTGCAGTCTCCATTTTGGCTGACGGCTAAGCCAAGGCTTAGGAAATCTTTCTTGCAATTTCTTCATTGTCCACCTTAGGGTTATGTAAACCATCTGTGGTCATTATTTCTGTCTTCTTAATATTCAACTTTAACTCTGCTTTTGTACTTTCTTCCATAATTTTCATCAGTAGTTATTCCCAGTCTTTGCTGTGTCCTGCAATTAGTACGGTGTCATCTGTGTATTTCAAATTGTTGGTGTTCCTTCCCCCAGTTTTCACACCTGTTCCCTCTAGGTCTAATCCTGCTTTCTGCATGATATGTTCTACACATAAATTGAAAAGATAGAGTGATAAAATGCAGTCCTCTCTGACCCCCTTGCTGGTGGGAAACTATTCTGTCTCTCCATAGTGTCTCCTGACTGTGGCCTCTTGTCCAAAATAGAGGTTATGCAGCGGGACAATTAGATGTTGTAATGCTCCTTTTTATTTTAGAGCAAAGCAAGCGGGTGGGAACTGTTAGGAACCAACTGAACTAGCCACAACTACCCTTTGTAGTTTCTGTCTCTTCTGAATATTTTTTGGTTGTAAACTTGCATAAATAGTATGGCCCCTCAGATCTCCAAACTGGAGTCCCCAGCTTCCCGGGTGGGAAAGGCCTGAACCAGAATCCAAAAAGAAATCTAATATATAAAACTCAAAGTTTGTCTGTTTGTCGGTGTCAGGTGAGGACCTCATCTGATTGGCTGTGTCAGGCGAGGACCTCATCTGATTGGCTGCCTGAGAAGATTCTATGGAATCCTGGGGTTTGCAGTTTAGGGAGGGGCTGTGAGAATTCTCAGTCAGAAAGCTCATGGGCCTCAGTCAACTGCGTCTGTCTTGAATAAGCCAGTTGCTATAGTGACGAGGCTTAGCAGCAAGGAGGAGGGTAGTGTATTCCCTCAGGAACCCAACCTCTGCATGTTAATAACTCTGGATACAGATTGGGTTGGGAAATATGGGGAAAAGTTACAGGTACTGGACAAGACAATTTGGGAAATTAGAGACACAGGATCTCAAATCTTTCTAACAAGTATTACCTGTGAGAAAATAAAATCCTGGCCAACGTTGAATATATGCACTAGTAATGAATAGCTCATAGATGCTTAACTTGGCCTTGGGTCTGACACGAAGGTTATAAAAGTAAAACAATAACCTTCTGTGCCAAGGGCTGAAGAAATCAGCAACTTTTCTCCATCATTTTGCAGGAAAGAGCGATGTCTCTGGGAAAAGGTAGAAAAGTTGTCGCTCAAGAGGTTTCACGATGAAGCTTTGCATAGGCTGCTGTTACAGCGGGAGAGAAAGCAAAGCTGAGATGAACCTTTAACAGTTAAAGTTTAACCAGACTGCCTGTTCCATGGTGCAGTATTGAAAAGAAGCGAGACAGTCAAATCACAGCCACTGGCCTCCAGTCATTGCGTCTCTGTAGATGTCCCCGTCAGTAAAATGGCCTTGAATGCACGTAGGATGAAGCATACAAAACCTTCCAAATTCTAATCCTTGTGTGAATGAGATTCCTACGAGGCACAGCCACAGTGGGTGGTCAGGCCCAGGAGCAAGAGTGCAGAGGAAAGTTGTCAGATCAACACATCCAGTCATCCCCTGCCAGGCTTCTCACAAATGATGCTTAACTAATCCCAAAGAGGACTTGGACATGGCTTCCGTTGCAGCACTCTGGCTAATGAAAAGGCCTGTTAATAATGCTCCAATCAACTTCATTGTGGCCGCTGAAGAAGTATAATTGGAGCTTACATTTATTGTCGATTATGTCATACACTATTCAGCCCATAGGCCCAGGGACCAGAGATACAGTTAGAGAGTTAAGTCTCTCTGACCATGTTCAACCTTAGAAATAGACAATTAAGGACCAAGGAACATCTCAGTCCATGACTGGAGCCTTTAAAGAAGAGGCCAGCTGAAGACCTTTCGCCAGATGCTTTTAAAAGAAAGCAGAGAAAATTGACAGTGAAATGTCATTTCTTGTAAGTTTAGCTTGTGATCCCAGGAGTCAAGATTGCATTAATATTCAGGCACAGCAGGTTTATCTGACATAAATATGCAACCAGGGATGCCCCGCAGCTCAGTCTCTTAATGTCTACAATAGGTTAATTCTGAGTTGGCCAGTGGGAATACTTTTAAACTGCTCCTATCATTCTGTGGGGATGTTGAAGAAATTCTCTGCTCCTTGCAATCTAATCTTTTTCTTTCTTAAAAACGGGTATTCTAATAATTGTGCAAATTGGGTGTTAGTCAAGTAAAAGCCAAGACATAGGCCATTTCCACACTACACTGTTACAGTGCTATTATTCCACTTTCAACCTCCTGTGGAATTCTGGGGTTTTCTAGTTTTCTGAGACCCAAGAGCTCTCTGGTTGAGAATTCCAAAGTCCCCTCCCTAAACTGCAAACCCCAGGATTCCATAGGATGTAGAAAGTGGAATAATAGCACTATAACAGTGCAGTGCGGAAATGGCCAAAGTTGCAGGTTACTGAATGCAGTTGCGTTTGTTTTCGATGAAGTAGTTGTGTTAGTCTTTTGTAGCATCGAAAGGAGGAAGAAGGGGGAAGGGGAGAAAAAGAAAGAAAAGGAAATGTGGCAGATCCTTTTAAGACTAACTGCTTTCTATTTTTGCATGAACTTTCATGGATATACATCTACTTCTTCCAATGCAGGACAGTGTGATAATAAATGCCCAGGTATAAAGCCTGTTTACACAGTTGTGGGATTGGGTGGAATGTAATAGGATCCAGAAAGATGCAAATCATGACCCTTGCTCTAAATTTTCAAAGGGCTGCTGTAAGCTGAAACCAGTCTTTCAGAGTTTAAATTTTATTGCCTGGGTTTTACAGCTCTTTGTCTCCCAGAGGCCACATGCCCAAGGAGAGGAGTGGCCCCTGCCTGCATGGATATCAATCTAGGCCGTCCGAACCGACAAAAACAACATCTTGACAAAATGTAGGCCTGTGCCTGGGACATTGTCATTTTTTTCCTGACATCTTTTTTTCTTCTTCTCCTCTCCTGTGTGATTTTTTTAGCACGACTGCCTGGTGAAGAAGCCAGTGAAGCTTCGGAAAGCCTGCACGATGTATTTTATGCATTTGTGGATTTTGGCTATTATTGTATTTTACAGTGGTCAATGAGTGCTGATGTGTGAAAGCAATAAATCTACTTACCAAAAGTCAGTTGCCCTGGCTTGGAAGCTCTCTCTTAGAAGATTCTTTTAGTTATGTATTTGCAGTAGTGAGGACTGTTGTAGTAATACACGCAGTGTGGTATGACGCCATTGTCTTTAGATTAGAATTTGTGAATACAGTGGAGCCTCTACGTTTGTGGGTCTAACTTTCATGGTGTTGATTATTTGTGCGTTTCTCCAACCCTTACCCCCTCCAGGCACTTCTTTTCCTATGGAAACTTTCCTTCTTGATGGCTCTGTTTGGGCCAGGTAGTCCTTTTAAAACCACCTCTGGTCCTCCTCCTCCTCCTCCCCCAGTCACTGCCTGGCCAACTAAGGATGGCTCACAGCCTGATTTCTCAGCACCACAAACCCTCTCCCAGTGCTCTCTCCAAGGAAGGAGATAGGCGAGAGAGAGGAAGTATAGGGCCACCACATTGACCCTTTCCTCTCCTTTGGCCTGAATTTTTCCTGATCGTATGAATTCCCCGTCCCTCCCTCCTGGGCTATAACACTAAAGGGAAAATCATGACGATAAAGCTGGACTGAAGTCCATTCATCTCAACTTCCCCATCATCAGATGAAAAAGAAAATTGTTCTTTGCTGTTTGTTCTTTGCAGTTGTTGTCCCATCTTCAAAACGAGAAGTATGTGATTACCTGTCCATAAAGAAACCATCGGTACCAGCTGGAGATGTTCTTTGCAGTTGTTGTCCCATCTTCAAAACGAGAAGTATGTGATTACCTGTCCATAAAGAAACCATCGGTACCAGCTGGAGATATTAATAGAAGTCTCAAGGTCAGCTGAAGTTTACGAGCTTGAAGGGCAAATTCAGAAAGGGAAGACAGGATCTCTTACTCCGTTATTTGTCTTCTTAGCAAAATCTAAATATTTGCAGTGGTACGGCCGGAATCTTTTTATCCAACACCATACTTTATTACAGAATTGTAGCTGAGCCACAGTGCCGCAGGTGGCAAGAAACATGGCCTTCTCCATTCAGAATGGGGCAACTCTCCTATGCTTTTAAGAATTGCCTGGGACAGAGTGAGAATGTCTGCAGGCCCAGCCCCAGGAAGAAGTGTCACACATTAAAATCCTTCATAGTACAGTTGGCCCTCCATATTTATGGATTCTGTATCTACCGATTCAACCAAACCACTCCCCCCACCAAAAAAATCCAAAAAGCAAATTTTGATTTTGCCATTTTGTATAAGGGACACCAACTTACTATGCCAATTTACTATGCCATTGACTTGAGCATCCATGAATTTTGGTATGCATAGGGGACCCTGGAACCAAAACCTAATGGATAACAAAGGCCCACTGTAAACATCTCCGAAAGAGACAACCGTCCCACGTGAAAGCCAATATTAGCATTACGGTTAGAAACAGAGCTTGGAAAAGTTTGAGCTTCCAGAATCCCACAGATGCTGAAGGATTCTGAGAGCTCTACCCTTAAAAAAGCAACCTTTCCAAGTTATTTAGAGGCTGTTAGATAATGACAGGGAAGGCCCAACTTCATATTTCTACTCTGTCAGGAATGGTGGTTTTCATGTTAAGCAGTATAGTAAACTATGTTTTGGTTTTCGGTCTGAAGTTTGAAGCAGCTGTGGAAGGTGTTTAACCTTACCCTCCCATAGATTCAGCACCTTGGATAGCTCCTATAAAGTCCAGACTAAAAGCCCAGAGAGAATTCGCCATGCCCCTGACGTGGGAGCCATCTACCACCATTCCACGTGCCTTCGTTGGTTGGATCCTGCACCCCTAACCCTAGGAAATGTGAAGGACTGACTGTAGGTGTATTTGAATGTTGTAACACTGTGCTTTTATTCCCCCCCCTCCTTTTTAGTTATGTTGTGAGTTGTTTTGTGTCTCAATACTGGAAGAAAGACAAGCTAGAAACCAAATAAACCAATATATGCATGAATAACTCCAGGTTCTGGTATCAGTCACGGGCCAACCATAAGCCTACCTTTTGTGGTTTACAGCAGCTACAGGCTGCAAGTTTTTTGCAGAGTTAACACTTATCTCCAGGTGCTTGCTGCACTTCCCATTTTTAATCTGTCTCAGGGTTATGTTTAGGTTTTGATTCTCTGTCTTCTTGACTGAGATTGAAACTCAGCAACACACACAGAAAAGTCAACGCTGCCTTAGTAACGCTCCACATCCTTCAGCCATAACAGGCTTTGCTAAAGGCTAGTGTTATGTCTGTGCTAATACGGCTTTGATATTTTAAAGATTTGCATAGGATATCTTGCTGTATGTTTACATGCTGCAAGATGTTGGTCTAGAAGACAAACTGGCTCATCTAAGGCAGAACAAAAAACAAAAATTGGGGGAGCAAAAGGAATCTAAAACAAATGTTTTGACGTCAAAATTTGCTTGCCAGCAACTGGCCCTATTTTTAACCCTCAACATTCCCAGCATGGAGATGCTGTTGGAAACATTCCAGGGGCACATAGTTTAAAAGAAAATGAAACAATAACATATTTAATTTTTATGCTTATTGTAATTGATGTAAAATTCACTGGCGGATGATGTAACAGCGCAATACAACCTATATTAAACCTTTCATTCCTACTAAATTGAGCAGAATTAAAGGACATGTTTAAATTCCTTCCACTAAAACCAATGTAACTTAAAAGTGGTTAACTAGGTCTCCATTGCCCTGAGCGTTCTAGAACTTTAGACTTTAAAAGCTAAAACATGACTTCATTTTTAAATGAGTATAAACTTTTGGGCTAGGTCAAGCCTGTGACTAAACAAGCCAGGGAGCAAATATGACTCCTGTGAAATGTGGATGCAGCTTGCAAACTATTTAACGTTCAAACATCTAACCTTTCTTAAGTTTCTGGTCATTATGGCTGCTGGTATCACTTGGAAGTTACAACGCACACTAGGATCTTGATTCTAGGGTGATGTTTGGAGGACTCTGACTGGAGGTAAAAGAGGGGTTGACATTGGTATCATGCCCCCATCCCAGGACCCAGATAGGACCCTTCCCAACAGGCATAACACAGAGATATTAATGGAACAATACTTACTGCAGCCAGTGTATGTGAAAAATTAGACAAATCAATTAGACAGACAGCTGGGGGAAGGCGTCAGCCACTATAAACAGGAAAAGGAATGGCAAGAAGCCATTGCAGACGACTGATTTTATCGGTGGAAGCAACACACCTCACATTCAGATCTCTTGCTTCTGGAAACCTTGACCCTCGCCTTGTGTACAGACTTCACTACTGGACTGTCGCTCTGAATTTACTACCGACTTGGACTGTGAAAACAACTATCGGTAACTGTTGTAAACTTTGCTCGTGGCAGCTGATAAAAGACTCTGATTGGAGAGCTATAAACCTTGGCTGGCTGCCGGCAGAGACAATTGGTGAACATCACATTCTAACGTAGAGATGAACAACTTGTGGCCTTCCGGATATTCTTGCTCTTTCCGCAGGAGAACTCTAGGGCTCTGGTCCAGGGCAATGGACTACCTCTTGGGTCCAGGCTGCTTAAAGGAGTCTGCCTCCCTTAATGAGCCTGTTAGAGCTTGAAGACCTTCTGAACAATGCCCTTCATCTGTCCCGCAACTTTCTCCAACTCATTTGATGGGGACAAGGGAGAGGGCCTTCTTGGTGGTGGCTCCCAGACTTTCAACCCCTCTTCCTAGGAAAGCCAGGATGACTCCGTCCTTCTTTTCCTTCACCGGGAAGTCAAAACATGCTTATACTGCCAGGCTTTTAGAAACTGACTGGAAGGAGTTTTTAATTCTGTGCAGTGCTGTTCTTAAGGTTTGTATATGGTCTTTAATTCATGTTATTAACTTAATAAATTGTCTTTCAAATAACTCTTTTATTTATATTTTCATTTAAGTTTTTGTATCGTTTTTAATCTAGACTATTCTCAATATGTTGTAAGCCACCCTGAGTCACATGATTGGAGAAAAAAGTGAGATACAAATGAAATAATCGTAATTGTAATAGCAGAAACATCTGAGTATCTTACCAAACAGTAAACCTCAGGATTCCATAGGATGAATCCATGACGGTTGAAATGGTGCCAAACTGTGTAGTAACAATATAGATATATTGTCATTAGTGGATACTCTGCAGGTAATATTAACCACTTCCCTATATATTTCCGTAGGAGACAAAAAGTGTCTTTTGACTTATGAGTCTGTGCCTCCAGCTTTAATCCGCAAAAGGAATACACCCGAATCTCATGTGTGTAGAAAACATGTGATAAACTATCACAGTTTGGAAAATTATTATTCTGAATGACATCTTCTAGAATCTCATGCTTGTGGGGGATTCTGGGAATTACCATCCAAAACAGTAACTTTTCAAAGCTCTAGAAATGACAGAATGATAGGTTTTCCTTTGCGGTCTAAACAGAGCTTTTTTCGTTACCGTCAACTTCTCGAGGCTAGAAAACCTCAAGATAAACTTCAGCAATGCGTATGTAATGTCATGGGTGCCCTTCGCCCAAGATTATACAATACCCACTGAAACTTTTGGGAGAAGTGTGGTGTCTTTTAAGGGGCTCACATGACTTGACATATGACATCCTGCTAAGTTTACACCAGTGGCTTGGCAGTTAAGGTCAGATGTTCTTAATCAGATTTGACTCTTAGTCACTCGCAAGTGACATCCGAGAGGCCCTAATATTCTGCAGCTAGTAATAACAACAGGGCATATGTATATACAGGTTCATGTTTTGGGCATCTGAGGCCAGCCTCATTTTTGCTCAGTGCTGTGTAAGGGGAAATGATAAGTGCCGGTCTGGTCACCTTGGCAGGAAATGTCATCTCATGCCGAAAGGGGTCCAAAGGGAGAACCTTGCAAAGTTCTGGGCGGTGCTGCGTATTTGGACGACACTTCTGTTTATCCAGAAATCACTGAGTGTGAATTACCGAGAGTTGACGTATGTTGTTGACAAATGTTTTTAAAAAAACAAAACCCCAAATCCTGCATCCCAATAAGGGTGAAAAATTCTAGATGAGCTTCAGTCACCTAGACTTATAGAGACTTTGTATTCTTCCCAGGACTAGATTTACCTAAATCACAATTCTATACCAAAAATTAAGATATAAAAATTTCCTGTGCTTGAAAAGCAGATTTGTGAAATTTGGATATGTTCTCTAAATTTGCATGATTTATTTTTCATTTACACACAGTGTAAGATTTACACACAGGGCTACACTCGCAGCCTAGAGCAATCTTACTTAGCCTCAGGCATCAGAATGTCTTGGGTGCAAGCTTGGAGCACTTTCACAAACAGCTGAGTTTATGAGTATGGTTGAGGTGACATGTTATGGCACGGGTGAGCCATTTATGGATCAGATCTTAAGCCTGAATCCTATTGCTTGTCCTAACGAAGGAAAACCTATTAAATCAATGAGACTTATTTAAATATCAACTCAGCTCTGTCATCGCACTTTTTTCAACTGCTTTTAAAAGATCCTACTTTCTCTCTTTTCCCTCCATTTCCCCCTTTTGTCATCAGCTTATTTCAATCATTGCAAACTGAGGTCATTTCCGCACTGCACTGTTATAGCGCTATTATTCCACTTTCAGCATCCTATGGGATCCTGGGGTTTGCAGGTTAGGGAGGGGCATTTAGAATTCCCAGCCAGAGAGCTCTTTGGCCTCAGTAAACTACAAATCCCATAATTCCACAGGAGGTTGAAAGTAGAATAATAGCATTAGAACAGTGTAGTGCAGAAATGGCTTTACTATTGGTGTTAATTTGCTTTGCATCATGTTATATTCTCTGCTGTTAGTTTTATCTTAGCAATCTTATCCTGTTGGTGGTTTTAATTTTATTTAATACACTGCCATATTTTATTCTCCACTGTTTTATCATGGTTTTATATTCTGTTATCTTTAGTAATTGCTTTAATTGTTGTTGTTGTTGCTGTTTTGTTTGTAATTTATCTTTCAAACAGATTGTACAATTTTCAGCTCATTCTGGTGAGATATCAACTTAGCAGTGTAATAAAATGAATGAATAAATAATCATTAACCTGCTTGACACTTAAAAGTGTGAGCTTGCCATGAAAAATGATCATGAAGCGGCCAGACTCCTATTGATCCTGTTCATACATATGTTTCCCACAGAGGCGGTTGGGCATTTTTGTCCATTGCGGTAACAGTCACATTCAGTTCAAGGTTGCAGAAACCGAGTTGCAAATGCTGTGCCATGGGAGACACATGTGCATTGTGCGCATTTGCACAGGATGGACATTTCATTGATATACACTGTACATTCGGTTTTCTAGTGTTGCAATTCACTAATGAGGCAGTGTTGCTGAACTGTCAAGTAATTCTGTGAGTGTAAAGTTATACTCCATTTCCTCAATGCAGAACTGCAGACAGTGGTATACAGCAAATGAGTTGGCCAAGAACATGGCGGCCCCAATGGAAAAATTGCTTGTGGCCCGGAAGACCTGGGAGGAGGGGAATTGGCCCTTCTTGCACATCCCTTATATCCAAGGAACTAGGGCCATTTCCGCACTAGACTGTTATAGTGGTATTATTCCCCTTTCAACATCCTGTGGACGTTGTTTAGCGAGGGGCATTAAGAATTGTCAGCCAGAGAACTCTTTGGCCTCAGGAAACTACAAACCCCAGAGTTCCACAAGATGTTGAAAGTGGAATAATAGCACTATAACAGTGTAGGGCAGAAATGGCTACATCAGAAGAAGGCAATTGGCTACCAAGAGCAGTTTTATCCCCTGGGACCCAAAGACAGCCAATATTGCCCCTTAAAACTAGAAGTAATTGTTCCAGCTTTGAAAAATTGGAGAGTGTATGTTAAACGGGGGGGGAAGGGGGGCAACCTAATTAAATCAATTAATTACATTATTGAACTTGGAGAGCCAATTCACCTCTTCTTCTCTCTCTCTCTCTCTCTCCTTTTTTTTTTTTTTTTTGGCCAGAGAAAGGGGAGCTTGGAGTGATCAAATACCACAAAAACAGCCTTGGGGGTCTCATGTGGCTTCAGGGCCACATTTTGCCTGCCTCGACATAGGTAGGAGACAAGGAGCAGATGTTCCATGGGATGGGCATGGAGAACATCTGTTCATCTCACCTCTGTCACTATTCTTTTTTAAACTACCCTGCCCAAGGGCATGTTTCTTCACCTCACTTCCTAACCTGATTTCTCCCCTTAGTCACGAAGAGATAAAAATAGCAATGCAAGGATAGCGTTGTAAACATTCATGACTGAAACGTTTTGTTCAGTTCTGTGGAGGTGGAAAGTGCTGTTGAGGTATGGTTATCCAGGGACGGAGGGTGACGGAGGCGGTTCGCCCTGGGCAGCAAAGTTTCTGGGGCGTCCCGGCCGTAGCCACACCCCTGCGTGCCCTGGCCGCGCCCCCACATACCACGGCCACGCACCATAGCCACACCTCCACGTACAGTGGCCATGCACCCTGTACCATAAACCTGCCACCCCTCCACACACTCCAAGCTCCGCCATTGCAGTCATCTTACCTTGCTCTCAAACTGGCTCAAGCCTCAAAAGAAGAATGAGAATTGACTTTCCTGGGAGAAAAAGTGGGGAGGGGGATCAGAGACGTACAGGTTTCTCTCCCATTTTCACACAAGGGAACCGCTTGCATCATCCTGTGTTTTGCATTTCAAAGGAACTATGCCCTTTTCTTGTCAACCCAGCCTTCTACTTGGTCCGTTGGCTCTGATTCATGCTTCCATTTTGAAAAACGATAAGAGAGACTGGAGCAGTGTACTTTTGCCTGATTCTCCTGGGAATAACAAGGGTCTGTCCCTTCCTTTTCTTTCCCCACTGCTGAGTAACTGAGGTCAAATTACTTTTGCTCTTCAGTTCAACTTGCAACAACTGACATAAGCTGAGGACAAAAGGGGAAAACGGGAGGAGAGAGAAAGAAACCTGGACATTTTAAAAGAAGTTGAAGAAAGTGGGATGACAGAAGATCCATCAGGACTGTCCCTGCCAAATTGGGACAGCTGGAGGATATGCCATCCTGGAGTTTTCACAGCAAGATTTACGCAGCTGAGATTTGCTTTCGGTTTCCTCTGAGGAACATGGGTCAAACCAAGGCCTGTGGGCTGAATCTGGCCCGCCAGGTCATTTCATGTGGCCCTTACACCTCTCCTGCAGCTGCAGCACGCCCCCGCCTGACAAGCCTGATCCCCACATTGCAGGCCCCTGACTGCCAGTATTCTGAAGAGGGGCCCAGCAGCCAGCACTCATGATCTCCTCCTATATCTGACTGCTCCTCTGTCCAAGTCTCGCTGTCAGAGTGTTGCTGTGGGTTACCATGGCAACGCTCTGCGCGACTTGCAAGAGTTCGACAGAGGAGCAATCAGAAGTAGAAGTAGATTGCGAGTGCTAGCTGCTAGGCCCCTCTTCAGAATACTGGCGGCCAGGGCCCCGCAGTGTGGGGATTGGGCTCACCAGGTACAGAGCGGACAGGGAGGCAGAAAGAGCCACAATGAAAAGAGAGGAGAAAGAGGCACATAGAGGGGCTGGGGGGCCGAAAGAGGCAGAGAGAGAGAGTCTGACATTATATTTATATAGTCTTACAGATACAACTGGCCCTTTGAGGGCAACCATAATGCTGATGAGGCCCAAGATGAAATTGAGTTTGACGTCCCTGCTTAAGAGTAAGAGAGTGTCTCTTATCCAAGGTCACCCAATGTGTTTCCATGGTTGAGTGGGGATTTGAACCCCGGTCTCCTTGGCCATTTCCGCACGGGACTGTTATAGCGCTATGATTCCACTTTCAACATCCTATGGAATCCTGGGGGTTTCAGTTTTGGGAGGGGCCGGCTGACCCCTTCTGAAACTGCAAACCCCAGGATTCCATAGGATGTTGAAAGTGGAATCATAGCGCTATAACAGTCCTGTGCGGAAATGGCCCTTGAGTCCTAGTTCAGCTTCAAGACCACTATACCACCCTGGCTCAACTGGAGCATGATGGGATGTTAACAATCAGCCCCCAAATATTTCTTATAATGCTACAGCCATGTGGCAAGTGTGTTGGAAACATAAGCACTGGATGCAGAGATGAAGGTCGCTGGGGAGAAGGGAAGCAGGATGAGGAGGAGAGAAGATTATCCCAAGTTAGGAGGACTGGAACAAAGTTATGAATGCCTTCAACTTGTCTTAATCAGAATTTAAACTAAGTTTAAATAGTGAGGTGGGGAAGGAAGTATGGGAACATTGCTGGAGTCAATTCACATAGACTGTCTGACAACACTACTTACTGGAATTATACCTTTTGTTTACCTCCCTTCTCCTCACTGGGGCCTCTAATATGCCAAAGCCATAGGCCAAAATGTCTGGTATTCATGTACTTATCATTTTTACTGGAGCCTGGGGGATAATAGAGGCAAAAGTGATGAGGGTGAGGCAGGATGCGTTTGGGTTCCTGCTTGCCAGCACAGCATAATTTATTCACATTTTAAATGAGCTCTTTTCTTTGATTAAAAGGAGACCCAGCCTGTTATGGTATTTTTATCACAAGGAGAGAACAAGGTCAGAGCGATCCTTTGCATTGTCAGGATAGGGGATACAAAGATGTTTATATGAGAAGCCATTTTAAGGCCATTTCCACACTAGAAAAGGCCCCTCCCTAAACAGCAAACCCCAGGATTCGATAGAATGAAAGTGGAATAATAGCACTACAACGGCCTTCTGCGGAAATGGCCAAAAATATCCCCTGAGGCTTAAGTCAGAGGTGGTGGTGGCATTGTTGTTAGAAGCCATTTTAAAATTTTCCCAGAGGTAAAAGGGAGCATTATTTTTACATTGGAAGCCATTTTAAAATTTCCCACGCAGAAGAAGTAAGAAGCGGCGGCCAATTTTCAATTTTTTTCCCTAAAGTAATAGTATATTGGAAGCCATTTTTGAACTTCTCCTGAAGCAATATTTTAAAAAATGGTATCTTTATTTTTGTTATTTTTATTATAATGAGTTTGCAAGCCATTTTTGAATTTTCTTGAGGTAGAACTAGGAATTATGCTTACTGGAAGCCACTTCTAAAACTTTCCTTAAGGTAGAAGTAAGACATGGTGCATTTGTAAGCTGACTCTTTGGCCATTTCCGTCCTACACTGTTATAGTGCAACGATTCCACTTTCAACATCCTGTGGAATTCTGGGGTTTATAGTTTCCTGAGACCAATGAGCTCTCCGGCTGAGAATTCTAAAGGCCCCTCCCTAAACTGCAAACCCCAGGATTCCACAGGACGCTGAAAGTGGAATAATAGCATTATAGCAGTGTCATGAGAAAATGGCCTATGTCCTACCTTTCTGCACCTGAGTAGACCCAGAGCTGTAACAGAGGCCCTTTCCGCACCATACATCAATAGTGCGACATCCCAGCAGGATCCTGGCACTGCAATTGCTGGAATGGGATCAGAACCTGAATGGTCCCCACCATCGACAGATGGGTAGCGTTAGGGACATTCTTCTCCCTTCCGCAGTACAGCATCAATGGCAGGTCCCTTTCCCCACCTCTTTCTGTGCTGTACTACAGAAGGAAGCACTATTAAGTGCTTCCTCCCTTACCGTGCTCCTGCAGCCAACGGAATGATGGCAGGAAAGGAGGCCATTAGCATGTTTTTCCCAGTAATGGTATGAGGAGCAAACATGACAGATGGGGACACAACAGCACCTGGTCAGCAATGACATCATGTGGTAGCACATGTTCTGGACTGGGAGCAACACATTGCCTGTCAGGGTCAGAGACCCAGGCAGCAAGACAGCCCGGAGAAGGGAGTGGGAGAGCTAGCAGAGTCCTGCCGGGAGGAGTCAAGGAAGCACATACTCAAGGGAAGTCCATTTACCTAAGCCAGAGCAACAAGCAAAAGTCATAGTCAGAGTTCCAAAAGCCAGGGGTATGGAGCCAAGAGATCAATCCAGGGTATCCAGAGCCAGGCACTGGAAGCAAGGAACAGGCAAGGAGAGAGCTTGTAGAAAGTTTGCCACAGGCCAAGGAAAGCTTCCAGGCAGGCAGTTATATAGCCCAAGGCACAGGTGTGGCCAGTCACTGCTTCTTGAACTTAATCAAGGAAGCCTCCCTTTGCTCAGCTCTCTTGAGTCTCCACCTTGTTTGTGGGCTGATTGACACAGGCTGCAAAGCATCTTCAGAATCGGATCCCTGTTGCCCTAAAGGGGCAGGCAGAGGAACCTCCGAGCCTGCTTGGTCCAAGGCAGCAGGGGAGCTCTTGAGCTGCAGGACTCCTCTCCAGCCAGAGCCACAGGGACCAACAGCTGCTGCTTGTCATCAGCAGCTCTGACAGGGGCTTCAGTTATCACATTGCCATGCTGGGATGACGATGTCATGCGGTAAGGGCCAGAAACTCTGAATCTATAAAAAAAAAAACCCACACAAACACAAAAACTCTCACAAACTTTTGATCAAAAGGTCCAAAGTCTGAGAGGAAGTGACACAAGCCTTGTATAAACTTCATAAACAAGACTCTAGAACATTCCATAATCAGCTACATAACAAGACATAGTGCATGTTTACTAACTTATTGTTAAGGTTTGTTACTTCATGATTCGGCCAAAGCTCATTCAGGTAGGCTTTGTGGTTACACACTTGGCTTGATCAACAAACAGTCCAGAAGATGGTCACAAACAGCATGAAATGATGACAGACACGCAACATAAAAGCATCTTGGCTCTTCACACACAGTAGTTTGAGGCCCAAAATTACCCTCTCTGGAGCATTGTACCCATCAGGGTGGGTGTGCTCCATTACCATATTCTTGATTAACCTTGTTAATAAATTGCTCTTTTTGCAAACCATCTGTGATATGATCCGAGTCTAGGTGGACTTGGGAAGGCTTAATGTTATACCAACAGGATACCCAGCACATCAGGTATGAAGGAGATAGCTGAAGACAATAATATTCTACTAATAAGAAAGAAATTACACAGATCCCAAATCCCAAGATCCCCTTCAAACGTTTTCTACATGGTAACCATGACCACAACCCATCACACCATCCATTATCTTCTTGCTTATTTAGTTCCAGTATAGGCTGTTGTAGAATGTGAACTTGCTCTTCAATCGGCTTATCATTATCTATGATCTTCACACAGTACTCTTTTCCAGCACACACACCATTTGGGTGCTAGCACAAAATCCAGGGCCACAGCGATTTTGGAGTGTCATTTGCCTTATTTCTTTCATTTCACCACAAATTAAACCCATCTCTGGTCACATCTGAAACCTTCTCAAGCCCACTAGATGACATCTTGGTTTCTTTGAAGGCCATGGCCACTCCATATATGGGAAACATTGTACCAAAAATGGTTCTGCTTCAGTAATCACCCTATAACTTCTCAAATGTTTCACAGTTGGGTTCATAGCACTGGCTGTCACAGCAGGGTATAAGGTGGTCATATACCCAGTACCTGTCCAATTGGCTGGCAAGACCTTAAAGGCCTTGCTGCCACATACAAAATAATGACCAGCTGAAAAATTCTTAGCACACTGACTATTCACCATCTACTGTTTGCAGTATCCTGATATGGAATTGTTTGATGGCATCAAACTGGAATACCAGGTGCATGTTAAAGGCATGTGGCCCATTTTTCTTAAACGTATAATCGCATTAAATTATGACCGACAATAATAGTGCCATTGCAATTCCAACAGTACCTTCCCACTCAGTGGGCTGAAATTCTGACGTACCTCGGGTTGTGTATACCTTCTGTGTCCAAGTACTGTCGCCTGACAAACCTAACCAATATGGAAATTCCATTTCAGCAGCATTCAAGGGATCTGGAATCATCAGGATTCACCCTTCAGAATGAATAAGAACGTGCGCCCAGAAACAATTAATTTAATTCCAGACTCAGGTGATGTCAGTCAATACTTCCCAAAAGATATTTGCATTATTATTGGTGATACACCAGGCAGCCCAGAGGGCTACCTAGAAAGTAGAACCTTCTAGAAATGGTTTCATATTGTCAAATGGTTGTTGTGGGTTGTCTTATAATAAATTGTCCAACTTGGTTGTTGCCCACTGGTCTGGTCCCAATCTTCCTAGTTTGATATTTAAAGCTTCTGTTGATGGTTCTTCAGATATCATTTCTGGTTTAGTATGGGAGTGAGGGATCCAGGATTTTTGCCTTTGACAAAAACCATGGTCTGGGTGGTCAACAAAATCAGAAATGGCTTGTCATAGGTTGGCTCCAAAGTCTTTCACTGGAATCTGTTGACCCGTATGTAATGGCCTGGTTTGGGCAGGTGGATCTACTCTTTAAAAGGTATTGTCTTTCCTGAGGCAACACTGTCTCATAGATGTCACAAATGCTTCTGTAAAGACAAAAACTGAGATACGGTGATTTGATCCTTCCAACAGTGAAACATTTATATGCGACAAAGGACAGCCCTTGTTGGGTGGCCTACCGTAGAAAAGCTCATTAGGAGGAAGATCCGTTTGCTTGGCTGGGTGAGTTTGAAGATGAAACAAAAGCGAAGAGAGTACCTGAGGCCACTTAAGCCCTATTTCCTGACAATATCTGGAAAACATGGTTTTAATCTCCCTGTTCGTGCAGTTCCACCTTACCAGAGGACTGGAGATGAAGAGTATGTAATGAGTGATGGATACCAAGGCCCTTTCCCACACATTCAAGCGCTTTAGCAACAAAGGAGGAACCTCTGTTAGAATCGAAAGTGATCAGAATCGTGAAGCATAGCCCATTTCCGCACTAGCCTGTTCTAGCGCTATGATTCCACTTTCAACCTCCTATGGAATCCTGGGGTTTCCAGCTTTGGGAGGGGCCGGCTAGCCCCTCCCGAAGCTGCAAACCCCAGGATTCCATAGGAGGTTGAAAGTGGAATCATAGCGCTAGAACAGGCTAGTGCGGAAATGGACATAGTCTAAAGCCAATAACAATAACAAAAAAATAAAAAAAAAATCAGGCAATTGTCTTCTACCAAGTTTAGCAGGTCTTTTGTAAATCCAATGGACCTTAATTGCTCACTCAGGAACAAGTTACCCCAGAATACTCTGCAGTACAATAGGGACGAGTGAGCCAGTGTGATATAGTGATTTGAGTGTTGGATTATGACTCCAGAGACCAGAGTTCAAATTTCTGCTCAGCCATGGAAACCCACTGGGCAACTCTGGGTAAGTCACACTCGCTCAGGCTCAGAAGAAGGCAAATGCAAGCCCCATCGGACCAAATCTTGCCAAGAAAATCCAGTGACCGGTTCATCTTAGGGTTGCCAGAAGTCGGAAACATCTTGAGGGAATGCATGCAACACCAAAACAATAGGCAGGGTTCAATAGCGTTGTATTGCTTCTTGGAAAACCCATTCCAAGTACCCTGATTAGTGCAACCAAGCTTGGAGAGAACAGGGAGGTCTGAAATGGCTGGCAGAGGACACCATTGCCCTTGTGAATCAAAAAAGTCACAGCGCTTCAATCCTTTGCTCCTTGGCTCCACTGGACTACTGAGTCTTGTGTGGAGGGAACAACTGAGGAGGAAAGGGTTACAATTAAAAATGCTGGAAGGAGCAAAGACATACATATCATCCCATAAAAATGTGACCACCCATGACTTCTGGTGTCCGAGTCCTTCCTTTCAACAAGCACACCCCGTACTTTCATTAACCCGGGCCAGCTTGAATAGCAGATTGTCTCTCCAAGTTCAGAGCAATTTTTGTAAAAGCTGTTCCCCGATGTGAAAGGACGACAACAACAACAACAACAACTACAAAAGCAGATCAAAAAAAACCAGACAAAACCAAATCCGGGCCACCTACTAGGAGCGCCTCGTTCTCTGTGGGACTTGTTTCTTCGGCAGTGCTCAAGCATAAATAAACTTGTTTACCACCGTCCAAATGTTAATTATAATGAAGCCTTATTTGTTTTGCCACAATGACAAGTAATTTGTGTGTGGCTGAATGAGGTGTGTGTGTAGGGGGGTTGGAGACAGGAAAAGAGGGAAAAGAAAAAAAAAGGGAATGAATTCAGGGTTCATAGTTTCCATAGATGCCTTCCACCAAGCCTCAGCTTCGCACTAGACTCTTGCTTTTCCTGAACTTTCAATTGTCGTTCATGGAATAAATGCCGCGGCCTTGCCTTGATCCAAAGAAGGATGTCGATTAGTCATTTACCGCCGGTCCATATGCACTGATTTGCCCCTCCACTCAACGGCTGCAATATCAAGAGAGAGTGTCCGTTTGGGCCAGATGAAGGCTAGTTCTGAAAGCAAGGTCAGGAGTCTAGAGACGTGAAGGCCCGGCAAAAGTACCGAAGCCTTTTTTGTTTTTTTTCCGAAAAATTGGAAAAATTGAAAATCAAGTATGGAATGTTTCATTGTAGCATGATGAATAAAATCTTTAAGACAAGGTGTTCATATGTTTTCCAAATCGTTTCTAAAAACTATGTACAGTATCAGCCTATTCTAACTTCTGTGCACGGCGGACAAGCAAGTCCTGGGTTACAAACTGAACCCTCCAATGCAAGAGCAAGATGCGTTTCTTCCTGTAGGCAGCACTTGGTCCTTCCCTCCTCTCTTCCACACACTTTCCCCCCTCAATTCCTTTTATGGGAATGGGTGCTTTACGTCTATTTGATACTGTGGAAAGGAAATATAAATAATATTCTTTGTTACTAATGTTGATGGTTTCGTCTGGTTTTTTAATTTTTTTTTTTTTGCCCCACTCCACATAAACTAGCAAAACCAAAGAGGTTCTCTACAGTTCAAGAGGTTGTTGCTCCATTTGTTACATATAACTTTTTTTTTTAAAAAAAGTAAATTCTGTTTGTAATGATTGTTTGAATACACCGTATTTTTAACATACCAATTGTGATAATTTTATGCCAAATTAAAATGTTCATAGTCGTATTTTATGTTCCTAAAGTAACGGAGTGACTTTCAATCTGTAAAAAGTGCTAACGTTGCATTTTTTCCATTTTTCTGAAAATTTCCATTTTTTTCTGAAAAAAAAACCTTTTTTTTTCTTTTTAATGGGTTGAAAATTTGCAGAAATTTTAGTCAGGACAGCTCAAGGTCTAGGCCTGCAGCAAGAGGCAAAGCGAAAGGAGATGCTGAACACAGGGAAGTTTGAAATCAGGATTTTAAACAGCCAGTTTAGGATTTAACGTGAATATAGTCCAGTCGAGCTTGAGCCTGCTGATCACAGAAGATGAAAGGAAGTTCTGGAGCTATTACACAGGCCCGCATTAGACTGCAAGTCACAGCAGCACTAGGCAACATAGCCAACAGTGAGGGAAGATGGGAGCTGCAGTCAAGCGTTGCCAAGTTCCCAGAATAGCCATGAGGGACAGTCAAAATTTATGATGTGGTGAAGTCAAAACTCAGGAAGGCGCTATTAACAAGTTTGAGCCCTAACTGAATACAAAGTGAAAATATTGACTTCAGTTAACTTAGCCAGGAGTTTATCTGTAAAAGTAACACGCTGATCGTATTCACAAATTACATGATGCACATCTTTCTGTCCTTATGAAGCACCCACATCTCCAGAATAAGGCATCTCGGAGCATTTTGTACCATCTATATAAAAGGGGAAACTTTCCACTTGTCTAATAGGGGACATCTCCTATAATAAGGGACCCCTGCCAGTTTGATAAGGGACAAGCTTTCCAACCCTCACGTAGGGGATGCTCCTGGTCATAGGTGACACCTGGCAGACAGGGTTTGCCGGGATGATGCTTGTGCACCTGCTCTAAATATACCTTAAATGCCCTCTGCCTGTCCACTGTCTTGAGCTACTGGATCTTCTCATATTGCATCCTGCACCGTTCTTGGGCTCTGTTTTGGGATTTATGCTGGCTTGGATCTTGGTTTTCCGTTTGACCTGACAACCTAGACCGGATGTGAGAATTGTGCATCCCTCTAGATGGGGTTGATATGCTGCCCTTCAGCATTCTCAGCCATTGGCTATACTGGTAGCTGCAGTTTAACAATGTCTGGAGAGATGTATAATCACTCCTAGACTCCTAGATCCTAGGACTGCTTTGGCCCTCTCATCAGAGCCCATCTAGCTTTTGGCTTAGTCTAAGGCAGAACAAACAGTCAGGAGAGGGAAGGAGAGCTCCCCATCAAACTGGGTAGCTGCTTGTCCACCTAACTGAGGCCATTTCCGCACTAGCCGGTTATAGCACGATGATTCCACTTTCAACATCCTCTGGAATCCTGGGGTTTGCAGTTTCGGGAGGGGCCAGCCGGCCCCTCCCGAAACTGCAAACCCCAGGATTCCAGAGGATGTTGAAAGTGGAATCATCGCGCTATAACCGGCTAGTGCGGAAATGGCTTGAGTACTGTCTGCCATGGGCAGCAGCAGAAAGACTTTTCCATCATCTGTTGCAGCAGGATTTCAAAGTAGACAGGCTAAAGGCTGCTTGCATATGAAGTATGTGTTATGAGAAACTGCTAAGCTGAGGGTCCCATTCACAATACACAATTCTCACACAATTATTCCATTTTAAGTGTGATGCCTTAACCCTGTGGAATCCTGGAGTTTGTAGTTTGGTGAAGCATTGGAGCGCACTGGCTGAGAATTACAAATGCCCCTCCCTGAACTGCCAATCCTAGGTTTTCATAGGACAGAATGATGGCAGTTAAAGTGAAATAATAGAGATATAATTCTGCAATGTGAATGGGTCCCAGGGTTCTCCTTTTCTCTGTGCCCAGTAATAAAATGATATTCAAGAGCACTGCATCTCTCTTTCTCTCTTTATCCTTGCAACCCCCATGGGAAAGCAAAGTCCACGGAACAAAAGACTTAACTATTGCTCCAATTATCTTGATGGCTAAGCAAGAATTTGAATTCAAGTCTCCCTGATCTAAGACTAACCCTATATCTCTTATGTTTCACCTGCAAAGGAGGCTGGTAGTTCCTATCTCAGTGGGGTGGTGAAACTGAGCTGAGTTTTAGTGAGAACTTTAAAGGAGCTATCCAAACTGCTAAACCTATTTTGAGGAGAGTTTTTTTTTTTTTTAGTTCAGCACTTGGGATAGTTCTTTAAAGTTTTAGTTAAAACCTGACACTGGAATCACTGACCCCTCCTGTTCGATATAGGAGGTCTAGTGAAACTTCCTTAAGAAAAGAAATTCTAGGAATCTCAGGCAAGGAGCTGCAATTTGGGAAGTTGCTACACTGAGCAAAACATCCAAATAGCAAGCTATCAAAGAAAGCTTGGCCTTTTGCGAACAAGTCATGTGGAACTCAACCGGGAAAATGGAAAATCAAATTTTGACATGATAAACCTGGCCTTGCATCCTAATGAAGGACCACTTTTCAATTATGGGCACAGGAGCAGATACGATGCGTACATGAGTGATGAAATAAACAGCATGGATACATTTTCCTGGCAGTGAACATAAACCACATGTCTGAACCCTGAGTGAAATCAATAGTGAAATTTAATTTGTGTGCATGTGTGGGTGATTCTAGATTAAGTTACTGGGACTTTGTAGTCAATCGCAGTTAATATAAATGACGTGATTCCCATAGCTAGCTGTGGGATATTGAACACCAGGTTGGGAAGGGTTGCTCCGAAATCTTCCACATTTCTTCATTTTGGGGAATTTTTTCCACAGTGACTCTTTGCTGAGGAATCTCCAGAGATGCTTGGGGAATGTGACCTCTAGGAATCCTGCATGAAACACCCAATGCCTGGAAAAGCTGTTTTTGGACTACAGCTTTTCAGAACAAATTTGATATCCACAGAAGTATTTCCCTCAAACTCTGGAAATAGTTTTTATTATGTGCCTTCAAATTGTTTCTGACTGGTGGTGACCCTAAGGCAAGCCTATCACAGGGTTTTCTGGGGCTGAGAGTGTGTGCTGTATCGAAGGTGATCCAGTATGTTTCCATGGCTGGTTGAAGAATCGAATCCTGGTCTCCAGGGTCATAGTCCAATTCTCAGACCACTATGCTATGCTGACTCTCTGGAAATATACACCTATCTATTACTCACATTAACATGTACCCTTTGCTATCCAACAACTTTTGCATGCTTCTAATGTTATTTCATGGTTTTTGGCAGCATACACATGTCTAAAATCACATGAAATTATATAGGCGAGTAACAACTGTCAATCCCTAGGAATTCCCATGTTATGTCAGATGTTCAGTTTCCATTATCTCAGATTTTATCAGAAAAATAATCAGGATAGACAGCCCTAAGGTAAAATGACCAATGTCCAAAAGTTTTAAATGATCTATGGCAGGGGAGGAGAAAGTGTAGCTTTCCTTGAGCAGCCTCCCCAGTCAATCAATCAATCAATCAATCAATCAAATCAATCCATTCATTCATTCTGGGCCAATTTCCATGCAGTTTTCTTCCACCAAATGGATGAAACTGCCTGAAATCATGCACCTACATGCTGGCTTCACTCATCCAACCCCCAGAGGCCTCCAATACCCGTAATTTTTTTTTAAAGAAACCGCGAAAATGAAACAAAACGTCAAATGGAAGAGATGTTGCCTAATTTACGGTACAGCCAGGAAATGAGGGTGGCCTGTAGAGATGGGGGCAGAAATAGGTCGTGTCCCATTATGTAGGCCATTTCCGCAGTAGACTGTTATAGCGCTATTATTCCACTTTCAACATCTGATAGAATCCTGGCGTTCGCAGTTTAGGGAGGGGCCTGGCCAAAAAACCTGGGCTGCAAACCCCAGGATTCCATAGGATTTTGAAAGTGGAATAATAGCGCTATAACAGTTTTCTGTAGAAAGGGACCATAGTTGCCCAGACTCATTCTACAGTCTTTGTATTCTTCCCTTCTCCATGGACCTCAGAACAGGGTGCACGCATGACTTCCTCTACCCAATTTAACCTCACACGCACCCTATGAGATAGCTTAGGCATGCTGATTGACCCAGGTTCACCTAGGAAGCTTTGTGGGAAAGTGGGAACCCAAACCTAAATATTGTGGATCAAGTTGCCAACTCGAAAACTGGAGAGAGGTCCTTCAGCTTTAATGGTGGTGAAGAAAAAGGAATGCAATGAAACCAGGTAAAAAGCAATGCCTGCTGAAATTCTGTCTTCTCTGTATGTTGCCTATCCACTTATGGTGACTCCATTAATTTCATGGGGTTCTCCAAGGAATCCTCAGAGGTGGTTTTTCCATTTCCTTCCTCTGACATACAGCTTACAGTACCTGGTATTTGTTGGTGTTGTCCCATCCAAGTACTAACCCTTCTGGTGACCCTGCTTAGCTTCCAAGACCCCTCTTCTACACAACCTTTAAAGATACAAGCTGTCAATGTCAGGTGGTGGCTAAGCAGACGCAGAGGCAGGAGCTGAGTTTATGGCTTTAGTAATAAAGAAATTAAGCGGTTAAGTCACCAAAACAAACATCCAAGTCCCAGGAGCAGCAAACTGAAACAGCAAGGTTTAGCCTGGAACAGAAAGCCCATGCCACAGGACGCAGATTCCCGGGTGATAGACGGTTGTTGCCCCGTGCCCAACTCCAACAGCGTCTGTCTTAAATACACAGTCTTTAGCCCAGCTGGGGCTGACCAAATGTCCGTTGGCCCAGCTCACTGCTGGAGCCCCTCAAGACTTCAGGGCCGATTCATCAGACGCTTCTCCCGCAGCCGCTGAGACCTCCGAACCGCCCCCTTCTCCAGCCACCTCTGGAGGAACGTGGGGGGAGGGTCTGCTGCAAACTCCGGGCTGGAGTCAGAAACACCAGCCTCTGTCGAGTCAGAAGCGCTAGCCTCTGCCTCTGGAGCAGAAACATTTGCTGCAGGTACTGGCTCGGGATCCGTGCCCAGGACAGCTGTGGGGTCGCTGGCAGACTCCTCCCTAGACTCTGAAGGAGCCCCCTCTCCCGAAGGCCCCTCCAAGGGATCCTCCCCCGGCTGGGAGTCCAAGTCTAAATCGGAGTCCAAGTCTGAACCGGCAGCACGCTCAGCCTGGGTCATGACATCAGCACCCTCTCCTGTTTTCTCTCCGACAACTCTACCACTCTAGCATTGCCAGAGTGAAAACTGGAGATGGCCTCTACTGTAGTTAAGTATTTGATTGCCTGCTGTGATTAAATTTGCTATGATTAAATTTGCCAGGTACTTTGAGCTGCTTTAAAAATGTCCCAGTTTCTCTCCTCTCTTCCCACTTGCCCCTTTTTGTCTCTGGCTTTCTTCAATTGCTGCAAATTAAATCCAAAGTGCAAAAGTAAAGTTTCACTTAGTTAATTTAGAGCTGGAGGCGGGGAGCGAACAGATTCTTGATCTTTCCGGTAATCTCAGGCAAAAACAAACTGCTGCAGCCTCCTTAAGCTTGTTTGTTCTTCCTCACTAATAACTTTGGCCATCTTAGCCCCACTCTGATGTTGCTTGGCCACATGTGTCCCAGTTTCCATCTGCGAAATGTCAGAGATAATGCTGTTAAAATAACTTGGTCTAAAATCTGTGATATTTTTCTCAAATTAGGCATAACAAATTGTTCCTGGTGGAAACCAACCTGCTTCATAAACTATTGTTTTAAATGGCCTTGCTTCCACTCTGTATAGTTAACACTTGCCACAATTTGGCTGAGGATTGTTGATTTACATCACAAACTGTGGCTCAGATTTTGAACGGCCGGTTAAGACACACTGTTTCTAATGAAGACAAAAACTGCTAAATGCTGCTTTTTGTTGATATGGATCAACACAGTTTCCTGAATTTTGGCATATCCTTGTAAGGCATATGCGGCATGTCACCGTGCACACCTCCATTTCGAAATTTAATACTGACGCTTTTGGACCGACCTTAGGTGAATAGCTTTAACTCGTATCATGCGGATTACTTCCTCACGTCAACAATATTCCAGAGTCCAAAATCCACAAAAGGGATATACCTTTATTGGTCAGGTAGAACTGAGGCCATTTCCAGCTGGCCGCTCCCTAAACTGCAAAACCTAGGAATCCATAGGATGTTGAAAGTAGAATAATCGCACTACAAGAGTGTAGTGCGGAAATGGCCTGAGACTTCTGGACCATCTTAAGTGACACCAGAAATAACATCTAAAACAAAATGTAGATACAAGAAATGTAGATATAAGAAATGTAGATATAAGAAAATGTAGATAAAATGCATCATCACTACTTTTTCTCCGGTGAGATTTTTAACATTTTTGCCTGACGCAGAGACCAGTGAAGCTTTCGAAGGTTGCATGATGTATTTTGTGCTTTTCATCTGGCACAATGAAAGTATCACTCTTTTGTGGATTTGGGATTTTGTCGTATTTTGCTGCATGGCCAACACAGCTGTCCCAGAAGATTCACAGAGGTGTGCAGTGAGCGTGGGAGAGGAGGTGGTGTGTGTTTGAACGTTGACTCACTGATGCCAAGTATATGACTAGTAAAATGGAACACAAGTGTGTTTCTGAGCATTTAAGACCTCTTCCCCTGACACCCCAGGGATGGGGGCTCTTAGGACAAACTGGCAACTGACCTTGCAGAGCTCTTAACAGATGGCACCGCTTCTTGGTTAACAAAGGAATAGCTTGGATGTAAAAGTTGTTTTCTAATTAAAATTGTGCTGGGAGGCAATTTGGGTGTTCCTGCTTTCATATTCAATACATTCTCTGGAATTCACCCTATCTTTACAGACAGCCCAGACTGCGTCACTGCCAAACTGTTTCGTTTCCCTATTGTTCTCCTATCTGGCCACCCGACTGACTTTCCACAACTGAATGGGGAAAGTGCTTCTGAGGCATGTGGAAGGGGGAATAACCTGTGAGCACAATGGAGGTGAGGATGAAGGCATGGAAGCACCGTACACTGTCCTGTTGTCCTACCTTTCCAACTGTTTTTAAAATTTCTCCATTTCTCTGTCCTCCTCCTATCCACCTCCCGGCTCGACTTCGCCTGCTGCAAACAGAGTTCAAAGTGAAAACATAGCCTGCGCTCAATTCAGTAAGAGGGCTTGCCATTCCCAGTAGGCTCAAGCAAAAGCAAACTGATGCAACCTCTCCTAGCTTTAGAACAGAGTGTCTTGTGCGATGTGGCTCCAAATTGCTTCTTCAGGTAAACAGAATAAGCACAAAAGCAGGGAAAGGGGAGAGCCCTGCCAGTTAAGAAGTGCTTTCTTTGAGGAGGTCCCCTTTCAGTTAAAGCACCACTAGAACTGTGCGTGTGGGTCCTAGTTTTCATTTGTGAAATGTTATAGTAGGATATGTCACAGCTGCATGTCCTTCCAGCGTCCCCTCCAAGAGCAGCTGTGAATTGTCCAGTGATCTCATGGGCTGTGGCTGTGCTTGCTTCTACTTAGAATCGTAGAATCCTAGAGTTGGAAGAGACCCCAGGGGCCATCCAGTCCAACCCCCTGCTATGCAGGAACCCACATCAAAGCATTCCCGACAGATGGCCATCCAGCCTTTGCTTAAAATCCTTCAAAGAAGGAGACTCCACCACACTCCAAGGGAGCATATTCCACTGCCGAATAGCTCTGACCATCGGGAAGTTCTTTCTGAGGTTAAGGTGGAGGTTAATCCTTTCCTGTAGCTTGAATCCATTGCTCTTTGTCCCAATCTCTAGAGTAGTGGAAGACAAGCCCGTTCCCTCCTCGACATGACATCCCTTCAAATATTTAAACATGTCCCCTCTTAACCTTCTCTTCTGCAGACTAAACATCCCCAGCTCCCTAAGCCGTTCCTCACAGGGCATGGCTTCCAGACCCTTCACCATTTGGGTCGCCCTCCTCTGGACACGCTCCAGCTTGTCAATATCCTTCTTGAATTGATTCTCCTCAATTCTGTTTCCCGGTGGAGAACATGGAGCATGTTTAATGAAATACAGTAAGCCCTCCACATTCACTAGGGTTAGGGGCGCAGGACTCCCACCAAAGTGGAAAAATTACAAATATCACAATGAGTGTCTGCGTGCATGTGGAAAGGGTGACAAGGCATGGTGGGGAGCATGGAGACTCAGGCCCCTAGGCAGGTCAGGGAAAGGAAAGAGAAAGTGGTGGGGTTGGCATGGTGGCCCTCTGTCTCAGCCGTGTCCTTCCTTGGGTATGTGGAGACCACTGGGAACGAGTTCGTGGTGCTAAGAAATCGGGTTATGAGCCATCTCTAGCCAGCCAGGCAGCAGCTGGTGGAGGAGGAGGAAGAAGACCAGAGGTGAGTTTTTAAAGGGTTGCACAGCCTGATCAGAGTCTCCAGGAGGGAAGGTTCCCCTGGAAAAGGAGTGCCTGCGGTGGCAAAGACAGGCGTTGGACAAACTTGCAAATAAGCAGATCTGTGAAAGTCCAACCTGCAAACTTGGAAGGCTGAGTGCATTTACAAGTATAGGTTCTCATCTCCCACGTTCCCTCTTATGTACCACCTTCACAGGCAAAGGTGTTTCCAATCTCATTCTCCCATTTCTCTCCTCTCCACTGTTCTGCACGGGACAATATTTGTATTATTATTTCAAAGAATATTGCAACCATACACTGATTTTCTCCCCGTATGGATTTGCAAATAGGAACATTCCTATAGCCGTTCAAAATATGCCTTGATCTTTCTGGCTCCCTAAAAATTCAGGATCAGCGGGGTGTGGTAGAGAGAAGACCAGGAAGCTATATAAAAGCTTTTCGCAACACCCTGTGAAGCCCACATGAAAGGCCAAGTGAAAGGGGGGCTGTTTAAGCTTTTCTGTCATGAACCCGGTACAGGAATGTGAAATTTTACACACCACAGCGAAACATTCCTCATAGCACCCGCTAGATTTTTTAAAGCTGTTCTGTTCAAACAAGCAAGATATTTTCAGGCTACGCAACAAGGCTGTTTATAGCTGGAAGCATTCTATACACCTGGGACTTAAAGACTGCAGTCTTTACATCCAACGTTGCGAGAGCCTTTTAGAAAAAATTGTCCCCTCATGCGCACCTCCTTATCCTCCCCCCTACTCTGCAAACTGGCTGCAACGCTCTTGAGCTCAAAGTAAATTGTAAGCGGCATCCAACCTTCAGCAAATTCTACCTGTAAATCAAACCCCATTGAGCAGTATCAGTTCTCTCGCAGCCAGGTTGTGGCTGGGGCTCCCATCTCGGGAGCTGGTTATAGGGACCGTATAACTTCCTTGCTGAAACAACTTCCCCGGCTGTTGTTTCACTTCCAGGCATCGTTCAAAGTGCTGGTTTTGACCTATAAAGCCCTATATGGCTTGGGCCCGGACTCTCTGGAACTACAGATCTCTTCATAAGTGCCTGCTCAGGTCTTAAGATCTTTGGGAAAGGGCTTGGCTGGCAATGGCACCGAAGAGGGCAGTCGTGTAGGGACATGGGGGTGGGGGGGGAGTGATTCGCCCCAGGCGGCAATGTTTTTGGGGCATCCCTAGCCACGCCGCCGCACACAGTGGCCACACCCCTCGTGCTGTAGCCCCGCCCCCTCCCACCCACCCGCCTTCCACATGCTCCAAGCTCTGCCCCTGGAAGAGGGCCTTCTCTATGGATGCTCCTTGGCTTTGGCTCTCCCTCCTGAGGAGGTTCCACATGTCTCCTCTCTACTGTTAGCAAATATCTTGGCTATTTCCGCACAACATTGTTATACTGCTATTATTCCACTTTCAATCTCCTGTGGAATTCTGGGGTTTGTAGTTTACTGAGGCCAAAGAACTCTCTGGCTGAGAATTCTAAACGCCTCTCCCTACACTGGCTGCAGCATTTTGCTTTTGCCTGAATCTGCAGAGGAGGACAAGATTCAGCTCTCTCCTGTCCTTTCTTCCCTGCTGAGTTAATTGAGTGCAAACTCCTCTGGAATTTGAACTCAGGCCATTTCCACACTACACTCTCATAGTGCTCTTATTCCACTTTCAACATCCTATGGAATCCTGGGATTCGTAGTTTAGGGAGGGGCATTTAGAATTCTTAGCCAGAGAGCTCTTTGGCTTCTTAGTCAACTACAAATCTCAGAATCCCACAGGATGTTGAAAGTGGAATAATAGCACTTATATTAGTGGAGGAAAGGCCCTAAATGGTAGGAAAGGTGCTGGTCTAGCATTCTGTCTCCTGGTTCTTTCCCACTGAGAAACCTCAGATAAGTCTGTGAGGAACTCCAATGAGCCTGGAAAAAAGCTGGAAAACTAGTGCCACGATGCAGCCAGGAGGAGGAGAAGGAACATTCAACAGTTCTGGATTACTGAGCTCTTAGAAATGTCGAAAACGAGTGTTGTGTTTAACCCAGCACCTTAATCTGATTAAAGCAACCTTAGTTTATTAGCTGCATGGGTTTTAATTAATTCAATTACAATTATATCTTAGCTGATGAAGTGGATGCATTCTTGGACATCACTTCTTTCACAGGAAAATTGATACTAGAGGTAACAATAAAATGGAAGGAATAGGGGTAAGTTCATATCTTACAGGGAAAAAAAAGAATAGTTCGACATGTTTCTGCAATCTTTTTAGTCAAAACGGGCAATATGCACACAAGAAACAAAACAGTCAGGTCAGGTAAGGTTTGCAAACAAAGATGTTGTGAACCTTTGAGAGATAAGTTGAAGGCTTTCTCCAAAATGCATCCAGTGATGGTTTTTGCTTACATCTTCCTCAACTTTTCTTACGATTCCCATTTTGGTGGCCAGTCTTAGAGATGCATGCCTTTTTAACGTGATGGAGGAGCTGGAATAGATTCTGGAGGCACCTGTTATTTACCTCGCCTGTTGTAGTCAGACACACAATTACAGTAGGATCAGGTAGAATTCCACCCTTTTTCAGCTTAAGCTTTATTGCACTGTTTTTTGTAGACATGCTGTTTCCACCTGACATTGACAGTCTCTGTTTCTCCAGCCCTCCTTCTCTAATCTTTCCAATGCCAATGCTGCTGGAAGAACTTTCTGCTAGACAGAGGTTGAAGAAGAAAAGGCATAAAAAGCCTTAACAAAAAGGAGCTGCACTGTCAGAAGCCATGTTAACGCAGGTATGCCCATAATTTAAATTAATTAAAACAGTATAAATCGATACCAGAATAAAACAATTGCTCTAAATATTTATTTTATATTTGTTTATATCTGTTTATTTTAATCTATCTTTGCATAGATTATTTTAATCTATCACTGCATAAATTACAAGAACTAAACACAATGATCATACTAAGAGAAATGAAATCAACTATCCTATTCAAAAGAGCACTGATTTAAAATAGCTTAAACAATTAAAAAAACCAAAACTATAAGAATAAAAGGACGGCACACCTCCCACATCCAAAGATCCTTCTGCAACAACCAGTTAAGCCAGTATAAATTAAAAGATCGTGCCTGGCAGAAGATGAGCGGGGTGGAGAAACATACGGTGCTTTGTTTTCAATGAGACAATCTTGTTTCAGCAGGTTCTATTTTTAAGAGCGCTTTCTTCCTGACAACAAGTTACATGCTGCTTCTGGGATTCTGGGTCCAAAAAGTAACTTTTCCAAGCTCTGCATAAAGTTCACACCATCTTATACAGCTTAACACAGGCACCCTGAAACTATTACGAAAACGGGTTGGAGGCCCAAGATTGGCAGGCAGGTGATTACTAATTTTCCTGACTTGCAAGGGGAGAGAAAATTCCTTTTCCCACCTACTATCTCTGAAACTTCCTTAAATATAAAGAGTCTTACAAGTATAAGGTGTGCTTACTTGGGAGTAAGCTACACTGAGCACCCGTACATTTACGAATGGAAATGAAGATGCATGCTTGGGGGCTTTTATCGAGGGGTTGCTTCAACTCCCCTGTTTTGCCTTGACCCCCCTTTTTCCCCCTCCCTCCCTCCTTCACCTATCTCAGTCTCTTCTCCTCCTGGTGAGGAAGGGAAAAAAAGGGAGGTGAACATTTCTGATAGTAGATTGGATTGTTCTCTGCTGGAGAGGAGGAAAGGAAGAAAGAAAGGTAAGAAGGGCAAACGCTAACTGTCTGGCTGTCAGCTCTGCTGTCACTCAACTGCTGAGCCCGCCTCCTCCCTGCAGTGGAACAGCCACTGCCAAGCAACACGCAGGCTCAAACAGCCAGTCTGCCTGTCTACCCTCTTTTGCCTTGGTCCCTGTCATATTGCCACTCCGTTGTTAGGAGAAGATGGGCTAAACAGCCTTTGAACCTTTCGCGGACCCCTTGTGAGGGAATTGCAGACCCTGCGGGTCCCCGGAGCCCAGGTTAAGAACCACTGGCATAGATGGTAGATTGCAGGCAGCCTTTTTTATTCCTAGGAGGGCTCAACAATTGTCGTCTCAACAATAGCTGTCTTACTGTTTCTTAGGGCTCGATCATTTTGTACTCTTGTTGTGTGCCTTTGAGTTGTTTCTGATTTATGGAGACACTAAAATTACCCTACCATGGGGTTTTCTTGGCAAGATTTGTTCAAAGGGGATTTGCTTTCCTCTAAGGCTAAGAGAGTATGACTTGCCCAAGGTCAACCAGTGGGTTTCCACAGCCAGGGATTTGAACTCAGTCTCTGGGAGTTCTAGTCCAGTATTCATACCATACCACATTGGCTCCATGTTTAGTTTGCTCGTGACTGGAAATTCCTGAGGAGACTACACAGGAATCTTGGTGGTCCAGTTTGGTCAGATTATTGGAGGGGGGAGCTCAGCCACCATAGCCTATTTTATGCAGACCACCTATTCTGGAGACTATGTATTAACCACAGAACTGAGGTCCATGCTGTTATATCCATTGACGCCTTATATTTAAAATATTTTTGATAAATGTCTGTAAAGCTTAGTCATTAAGCTTTTTTTCTGGTACTCTGCTGGGAAAAGTATTCTTCCAGGCAAGAATGATGATATCTCTGAGCACTTCTGTCAATTAGGAAAAATTATTCTCACACCTACACCCATCAGGCTGTACACCTCGTGGGAAACACGCATAGAATTTACTATTACACATGTACCCTATTCCAATGTAAATCGTGGAGTTAGGTACTGATTGCACTAGGTAGCCCTTGCTCTGAATAGCAAAGTCGTGCAACTGAATGCATACCCAAATGTGCAACAGAATGAGCTTGCGTGTAACATGCTTACACATACAGCTCTCCGTGCACAGTGGCACCATATTGGCAACTGAACTTCTGCAACCTTGGATGCTGACATTCTCTACTGGACAAAAATGTCCAATTGCTTTCTTAGGGGAATTTCTGCCCATGTAAGACATTTCTGGGATTCTGGCCATCAACTTGCAAACTAATAGAAAATCCTAGTTAATGTTCCACTACTGCCGTTACAGTGGCATGAAAATAATATAACTGTAGGTCTCTCTTTACTAAAATGAAGGGTCTTCAAATATACAGATTTGCTCAGTCCCAGCTGTTTGCCCTTCCCCTTTTCCAGCCTGCTTCTGGGGCCACCTAACATTCCAGAAAGTTATGTAATTTTTTTTTTTAAATAAAAAGAGGATTACAGCACCAAGATGAATAAAAGCCGCCCTCTAGAGGTCCACACAGAATTTGCAGGCAACTCAAAAAAGATCCCAAACAGTGGAAAACCTGGGATAACCATCAGCGACTCAAAGAAAGTCTTGTACAGAAATGAAGATGACTTTACAGCAGAAATAGTTTCCAGTGGGGAAGATGACTTAGACATCCAATGTTTTTCGCCTTGTAGGCTATTTATTATGGTATAGGCTTTCATGGAACCAGTAAAGTATGTCTATCACTTCTCCCCACCCCCTTTTTCTGCATGCTTTGGAAAAAAATGCCTGTTTTTTAATCTGTGGTGCTGAAAGCCCTGTGTGGATGAAAACCCTGTGCTTTTTTGGTTGCCCTAAAAGCATTGCCACAATACAAACAATATGGATGTCTCACGGAGCACATCTGCCCCTGCATTTCTATGCCCACAAAAGCTCACGCCAGGTAATGAGTTTGACATCCGTCCTCGTCCCCTGTCCTGCTTTGGCAGGGGCAGTCCGGATTAATTCTCTACCATCCCACTTTTTCAGCCCCATTTTAAATGTCTCCATTTCTCTCTATTCTACTTTCCCTGTTTTCAACCTCAACACACTTCAGCTTTTGTAAACTGAGGCCATTTCCACCCTATACCGTTATGGTACTATTATTTGGCTGTCAACATCCTGTAGAATTCTGGGGTTCATAGTTTACTGAGGCCAAGGAGTTTTCTGGCTGAGAATTCTAAAGGCCCCTCCCTAAAAACTGCAAAACCCAGGATTCCATAGGAGATTGAAAGTGGAATAATAGCATTATAACAATAGGCCTTTCCGCACTGGACTTTTCATACCGCTATTATTCCGCT
The DNA here is from genome assembly GCA_030412105.1 of Cyclura pinguis. Taxonomy (NCBI): domain Eukaryota; kingdom Metazoa; phylum Chordata; class Lepidosauria; order Squamata; family Iguanidae; genus Cyclura; species Cyclura pinguis. Next base: position 6,037,207 of record CM059608.1, read on the forward strand.
TTCAACATCCTGTGGAATCCTGGGGTTTGCAGTTTAGGGAGGGGCCAGGCGGCCCCTCCCTAAACTGCAAACCCCAGGATTCCACAGGATGTTGAAAGCGGAATAATAGCGGTATGAAAAGTCCAGTGCGGAAACAATGTAGGGCAGAAATGGCCTGAGTTCAAATTCCAAAGGAGTTTGCATTCAGTTAGCAGGGGAGAAAGGGCAGGAGGTGGCTGAATCTTGCCCTTTTCTGTAGATTCAGGCAAAAAATAAAAATAAATGCTGCGGCCTCTTCTAGCTGGTTTTTATTCCTTGTTAATAACATTTGTATTCTTAACCACACCCTGATATTGCATGGCCAAGCATGTCCTGGTTTTCATTTGTGAAATGTTGGAAGGAACGGGTGTCTGCCACGAGGGAGATGGGTTTAGGATTCCTCGCCAGCCGAAGGCGGACAAGCTGTCCAGAGTTTATTTGTATTTAGTGGTTTTGTTAAGATGCGTTTTGATTTAGCTTGACTCTTTGAAACTGGGAAGAGATAGGAGGGCTAAGAAAAAGGCTGGGGGAATACATTCTCTTTCGTTCAGTCTTTTTGAAAATGTTTTTATCTTGCTCTTTTACCGTGGGATCTAAGGGTGGCAAACATTTACACAGTTTAGACCATTCCAAACTAAAATAAATCAATAATTAAAACAAAGTAAAACATACATGCATCCGCTGTTTATCTGACCAGTTAGTGACCAGAGCACCGTGAGAAAGTGGAATTGGTTGAAAACTGGAAACCAGTCTTTTGTCAGTTCTTCTCCGATTGCTTTCTTTCTGTAGGGAACGTGAGAGAATTATGGAGGCTTTCCAAGTGACTCTGGAGTACTTAAATGGCCAGTTGGATAAAAGTTAATATTTTAATTTGACTGTGTTTTTAAATATCTTAGGGCCTTTCCACCCTACGCTGTTATAACACCTTCAACCTCCTCTGGAATCCTGGGGCTTGCAGTGCTATTATTCCACCTTCAACATCCTGTGGAATTCTGGGATTTGTAGTTTCCTGAGGCCAAAGAGCTCTCTGGCTGAGAACTCTAAAGGCCCCTCCCTCAACTGCAAACCCCAGGATTCCAGAGGAGGTTGAATGTGGAATAATAGCACTATAACAGGGTGGTGTAGAAATGATCTTAGTTTTTCATGTTTCCATTTGTATTTTTAAAACCTTGTAAGCTGTCTTGAATCCCAGTTTTGGGACGACATCGACATACAAATCATGTAAAAAATACATGAGATTATGTAAGAGATAATTTGAAAGCCAGTATAATACTTTGAGCATTGGACTATGGCATTTCCGCACTAGACTAGACCGCACTATAACTAAGACTGTTATAGCGCTATGATTCCTGAATGGCCCCTCCCGAAACTGCAAACCCCAGGATTCCATAGGAGGTTGAAAGTGGAATCATAGCGCTATAACAGTCTTAGTGCGGAAATGGCTTATGACTTTGGAGACCAGGGTTTGATTCCCCACTTGGCCGTGGAAACACACTGGGAGACCTTGGCTACGTTACACGCTCTCCATCCCAGAAAACCATGTGATAGGTTTGTCTTAGGGTTGCCATAAATCAGGAACAACTTCAAAGCACACAACAATAACAACAATCATCATTTGCAAATGCTGGCTGAAGAGGACAGGTTCTCCACTTGTCCTCTTTCTCCCACTGCCATGGGAAAGAGCCAGGAGGGGGCAAAGTCAGATGGCAACCATAGAGTCAAGATGGATGGCATCTATGTTAGCACTGTGGGGAATCTGCTCCAGGTTCTAATCTTGAACTTTAAATATGCCGCCCTGCCTACGTTGCTCAGTGGGGTAGGATCCAATCCCTCTGAATACTTTCTTTAAAATTCAGCCAAAAATTCAGAGCACATTCAGTGCCCTCTGCAAGCCTCCATCAGGACTGAACAATGTCAGTGATCAGGGCCACACTCATTGATCTCACGCGGACGTAGCATCTGGCTCTTCCCCAAAACCCAGGTCGCATTGTTGTTTCGGTGTGCCTTCAAATCATATCTATGTTATAGCAACCCTAAAACAAACCTATCACGGGGGTTCTTGCCCAGATTTGTTCAGAGGGGTGTTGTGTCTGCCTGCCTCTGAGGCTGAGAGAGTGTAACTTGCCCATCAGCCACCTATGGAACCCTTCTCATAGTCTGAAGCTGAAACCACTACACTACACTTCCCCTTCTAGTTCTCATACCTTCCAACATTTCACTGACAGGAGAGGCTGCCGCAGTTTGCTTTTGCCCGAGTCTGACAGGGAACTTTAAGAAAGCATCCGCTGCTCCCCTCTCCTTGAGCTGGAGAAGTTCAAACTACTTTTGAACTTTGAACTCAGTTTGCAGCAACTGGAGAAAGCAGAGGACAAAAAGACAAAAGTGGGAGCAGAAAGAAACTGGGACATTTTAAAAACAACTGAAAAAAGTGGGACAGTAGAGAATTAATCAGAATAATCCCTGCCAACTCAGGACAGCTGGAAGGGCTGAGTTTCCAGCTTCCATTCAGTGATATGGCAGATTCATTGTTGACTAAAGCGTGTTTTAACTCGAGGGTGTTTTTGTTTATTTTATATTGCCTTTTAAATTCTGTTTTTACATTATTATTCTGTATTTTTTTCCCTGAGGGCAGAGGTACGTTTTCTGTTCTGCCGGGAAAACTGGGAAAAGATAGGAGGGCTAAGAAAAAGGCCGGAGGATATACATTTCCTTTTGTTCGGTTTTTCTTCTTTCAGAATGTTTTTATCTTGCCCTTTTACCATGGAATCTGAGGGTGGCAAACAGAGAAAAGAATATACACAATTTAGACCATTCCAAATTAAAATAAACCAATAATTAAAACAAAATAAAACATATGGGCATCCCCTGCTTCTCTGATCAGTTGGGGACCAGAGCGCTATCAGAAAGCCGAATTCGTTGAAAAGCGGAAACCAGTTTTCCGTCCAATCTTCTCCAATTGCCTTCTTCCTGCAGGGACTGTGAGTGAATTATGAAGGCTTGCCAAGTGACGCTGGGGTGCTTAAATGGCCATGTGGATAAAAGTTAGTATTTTGTCTGTATTTTTAAATATCTTAGGGCTTTTCTACCCTACCCTGCTATAGCGCTTCTAAAACTTTCCTTAAGGTAGAAGTAAGACATGCTGCATTTGCAAGCTGACTCTTTGGCCATTTCTGCCCTACTCTGCTATAGCGCAACGATTTCACTTTTAACATCCTGTGGAATTCTGGGGATTGTAGTTTCCGAGACCAAAGAGCTCTCTGGCAGAGAATTCTAACGGCCCTTCCCTCAACTGCAAACCCCGGGGATTCCATAGGATGTTGGAAGCGGAACGACAGCCCGGTAAGAGTGCGGTGCGGAAAAGCTCCGAGTCCATGTGCCGGCGGGGAACGGGGCCGGCAGGGGGCGCTGTTTTGCAACCTCCCGGGCGGCCGCCCCCCACCCTCTTCCGCGCCCTGCCGGTCCGGGGCCAAAAGAGCGACGCCGCGCCCGCCGCGCAAAGAGCCGCCGCGCCCCGGAGAAGCAGGTCGTGCCGCTGGAGCGCGGCGAGGAGGAGGAGGAAGCAGCAGCCCGGTCCCCCGGCCAGAGGAAGCCACCATGCAGCGGGCGGAGTGGAACGAGCAGAGCGAGCTGCGGGAGCTCAACTCCCGCCTGTGGCTCTACGTGGCGCGGGTGCGGGACCTGGAGGAGGAGAACCGGCGCTTGGCGCAGGAGCTGGCGGCGCTGCGCGGCCGGGAGACGGAGAGGTTTGCCAGCCGGCTGCAGGAGAGGGAAGAGGAGATGGTCCGGCTGCGGCTGGCGGTGGACGAGCTGAGCCGGGCCCGGGGCGAGGCCGAGCTGGAGCGCGACGCGCTGCGCCAAGAGCTTGCGCGCTTGGAGCAGCTGGGCGCGCAGAGCGCCGACTATCGCCGCCGCCGCTTGGAGCCCGAGCTGGCCGAGCTGCGGCGGCAGTGGGAGAGTCTCCGGGCGGACTGCGCCTCCCTGGAAGGGCTGCTGGAGCGGCTGCGGGGCGAGCACGGGCGGCTGCGGGAGGAGAGGCGGCGGCGCCCGCGCGCGGCGCGGCTCCCGGCGTTGCTTCCGCCGCCGGCGGGCGCCCGGAGCGCGGTGAGCCGCCGGGAGCTGGAGGACACCTGCGCCCTGGTGCTGAGCTGGAGCTGCGAGCAGAGCCTGGAGCGCTACGAGGCCGAGCTCAGGGCGCTGCAGGAGCTCGAGGGGCGCCTCGGCCGGGAGAACGTGGAGCAGCTCCGCGCCCAGAACGAGCAGAGCCGCCGGCAGCTCGAGGAGCTCCACCGGCGCTGGCGGGACTTGTGCGCCCTGGCCGAGCGCCTGGAGGCGGAGTGGGCGGCCCGGCAGGAGCGGCACGGCGCCCAGCTGGCCGAGTATCAGGTGGGGCGGCCCGAGCGGTTAAGGGGCGCGCCGGAGAGCCTCCCCGGGCCAGCGCAGGCTACCTGGGTGCCTTCCGCTCGCCCGTAGACATTTAGCGGCCCCCTGAATAGCGTAGGATTTTCCTTTCAGAGGTGCCTTGGCCACTTCCTTGCTCTGGAAGCCCTGCCCTAGGAGGAGCGGCTCGGGAAGCTGGGGATGTTTAGTCCGCAGAAGAGAAGGTTAAGAGGGGACATGATAGCCATGTTTAAATATCTGAAGGGATGTCATGTCGAGGAGGGAGCGGGCTTGTTTTCCGCTGCTCCAGAGACTAGGACGAGGAGCCGTGGATTCGAGCTGCAGGAAAGGAGATGCCACCTGAACCTCAGGAGGAACTTCCTGACGGTCAGAGCTGTCCGCAGTGGACTGTGCTGCCCCGGAGTGTGGTGGAGTCTCCTTCTTTGGAGGTTTTTAAGGAGAGGCTGGATGGCCATCTGTCGGGAGTGCTTTAATAGGGGTTCCTGCATGGCAGGGGATTGGACTGGATGGTCCCTGGGGTCTCTTCCAACTCCGTGGTTCTGTGAAATCCAGCCTACAACACCTGATATTTGTTGTTGGTCTCCCATCCAAGTACTAACCAGGGCTGACCTTACTTATATTTTGCCAAAAGTTACCCACAAATAGAAAAAAATGCTCGTCGCCTGGGGTGGGCAGCTGTGAACAACCTGGTGTTTTTAAATGCAGCTCCCATCATTCCCCACAATTGTCTATGCTGGCTGGAGGTAATGGGTGTTGCAACCAAAAGCACCTAGAGAGCCAAAGAAACCGAGCCCTCTTCTAGTTGTAAAGACCCAGATGCGTTTGGCTGGTCATTGAGAGAAGAAGGATGAGGGGACAGCTACGCCCACCCACCTGTAGGGTTGCCAACTTTTCCCCCCTCTTGGCAGAGTTCCTTGACCTTTGATGGGAAACCATTATGAAATCAGTTTTGCTTTTGCCTTGCATAGGTTTCCCCAGTAAGATGTACAACAACTCAGTAAATTAGTGTTTTTCCCAAATTAAAGCAGAAGGAGGTTGAGAGAGAGGGAAGTGACCTAACAAGACATTTCTGGCATGATGTTGAAACTTAAAGGTGCCTTTTTTCAGCATAGTGGTTCAGTGATGAGAGGGAACTGTACCGAGCACGTGTCTGCCTGTTCTATAGCTTTTCAATGATGGGGAAGGGCTGCTGTCCAGTTCAGAGATGCTTTTGCTTCACAGTGAACAAGATGCATTTAACCTGCTCTTCATGGAGGAGATACAGTCTCAGAACCTGAAGGCGGGTAATTACCTATGCTGTGATCATAAACACAAAAAGAAGCCGCATTGTACACTGTGAGGCTGAATTTTGCATAAATATGTCGAGGTATGAGAGCCAGCATGGTCTAGTGGTTTGAAGTGTTTGACTAGGACTTGGAGACCAGGGTCAAATCATTGTGTGGGCATGGAAACACCCTGAGTGGCCTTCGGTAAGTCTTGCTCTCTCGTCCTCAGAGAAGGGCAATGGCAAACCTCATCTGAACCGATCTTGCCAAGAAAACCCGTAATAGGGTTGCCGCAAGTTGGAAACGACTTGAAGGTACACAGCTACAACACCGTATAGCTATACAGTCAGCCCTTCACATTCGCTAGGGCTGGGGGTGCAGGACCCTTGCAAAAATGGAAAAATTGCAAATATCAGAATGTGTGTGTGTGTGTCTTTAAGAAGGGGGCAAAGGCACGGTGGAGAGAACGGGCACCCGGGGTCCATATCAGGTCAGGGGAAGGAGAGGGAAAGAGATAGATCAACATGATGGGCCTGTACTTCCTCTCTCTCACCCATCTCCTTTCTTGGGTGTGTTTGGAGCATCAGGAGAACATTTGTGGTGCTGAGAAACTGGGCTGTGATCCATCCTTAGCTGGCCAGGCAGTACCTGGTGGTGGAGGAGAGGGAGGACCAGAGGTGGGTCTTTAAAGGGCTGAGCAGCCTGATCAGAGCCTCCAGGAGGGAAAATTACCCCAGAAAAGAAGCCCCTGAGGTGCGGGGCGGGCAGAGGTTGGAGAAACTCACAAACAATCAAATCGGTGAAAGTCAAACCCACAGATATGGAGGGTCAGCTGTATTTCTTTCTTTCTGCGCCGAGTGCACTTGTGTCCCGCCTTTCCTTCAGTGAGCATACCTGGCTCTCTTTCTCCCCTCAGTATCCTTCTGACCACAACCCTTTGGTGTAGGTAGGTTGAGCAAGTAAATGGCCCTGGGGTTTGTGTTTTTGTGGCTCATTTGTGATCAAAGTGTGGCATTCCCAAGGCCATTTCCGCACTATGCTCTTATATTGCGATTATTCCACTTTCAGCATCCTATGGAATCCCGGGGGTTGCAGTTTCGAGAGGGACCAGCGGCCCCTTCCAAAACTGCAAGCCCCAGGATTCCATAGGATGTTGAAAGTGGAATAATTGTGCTATAAGCGTGTAGTGCGAAAATGGTGCAAGTCTCAGTCCAGTAGTATAAATCCCTGCAGAAGACACTGTCTCTCTCCATGGTTGCACTGTAAATTTTCATTGGATGACGACACCTAATTTAGGAGTTTGTTAACATGGAAAGATTTTGCTTGGTACAACTGAGTACAGTCCCTTCCTTTGGGTTTGGCATGGTTACTGTCTTCTGTGATCCAGACCTTTTTTTTTTTTTGTGGGGTGTGTGTGTTGGTTTTCAGTAAGAGGGGTGTTGTAAAAATGGTTTGTAAAATGCATAATTATTGTCTTATTTGTTCTGGTCTCCTGCTTGAGGAGCTGGTGGGGTCCCCTCTTCAGCCGCAACACAACTCCAAATGCTCCCAGGCCATTTTTGATGGCATCTTAGGAGCAAATGAAGTTGTGCGTGGGCATTTCTGGGCGAGCTTAAAATACAAAATCTCTGCCAGTTCAATTTGTGGTCCAATGTGGCAACCTCAACCGTATCACTGCTTTTGAGTCTGGACTATGCTGGCTGGGGTACGCCAGGAATTGTAGCCCCCCCCCTCCAAAAAAAACAAAACAAAACCCTGAAACTTTTCCAGGCTCTGCTTTAATGTAATGACACAGGAATCCATTTCAAATGGAAAGCTTTGCCTGGTCCCACTTTATGCAGTAAAACCAAAACAAAAGGAGTGGAGCGTTTGAAACAGATCAGAGGCTGAGCACAGGACAAGATGTTCTCTTTGGAGTGGGGGAGGAAATAAGAGCGGCTCGGCACCACCCTGCCCCTCTGCGCACGCGCACACACACACACACCCCTCGTGTGCTTAGAATAGCATCTCCTGGTCTAGGTTTCACTTAATGGCAGCCTGACATGTTGTTCTAAGAGGGCTCTGAGGTACAATGAAAGTGTGGGGAGGGGCAGGGTGGAACGGCAGCCTAGGACTGCTGTCTCCAGCATGGTGAGATGGACCTCCACCATTGGGCAGAAGCATGAGGAACCTGAAATGGCTGTCCAGAAACCCCCACTGCATCACCGCCCACAGCAAATTAGGAAGGTTTGTTGCCATCCCTGTCAGCAGCAGAGAGATCTTGGAAGGATTCACAGGTTCATATTTGTATGCTGATTCACTCTTTCAGACACTTGATTCCTTTGCACGTGCCGACCACCAGATGAATGTGCAAATAGACCTCCCATTGACAAGTACTTGCCTTTGTGGTGATATCAGAGGCCCTCGGGTTCATTAGAAGAGGTCTGCTGGATTAGACCAGAAGTCTAGGGTGGGCAAAATCTGGGCATTAGTTTTGCATCCTAGGAAGCTGATAGGGGCTAGAGCTAGCTCGCAAAATGCAAAAAAGAAAATACAACTAAGTACAGGAAGCAAACCACACTTTCAGACCAAATGTGGTTTGAAGTTCACTTTGGATTTGGAAAAAACCCCCAAGGACTTAGAACTTTTAAGAGCTGGAGAAGAAGGTGTTTGAAAAGAAAATGGCCTTTTCCAGGTGCGATAATTCTCATTTTAAATAAAAAATTTTTCTTGGCTGGTAAGGAATCTGGGGGCTATAAGAATTGCTCAAGGGGCCACATGCAACCCACAAGCCAGTGTTCCCAGCTTGGTGCCCTCCAGATGTGTTGGGATGCAACCCTACAACCTTTCCATCAAATACAATGATGGAAGTTGTATTTCCAACACACCTAAGGGAACCACATGGAGAAAGGTTGCTCTCATCCTACCATTCTGCTTCTCATGGTGGCCAGCTAGGTCTCTGAAGGCATGAAGCCAGTAGCCCTCTCTTGTTGCTCCCCAGCAGGTGGTATTTAGAAACTGGAGGTTCTGTATTGCCATCATGGCCCCTAGTTTCTGTTAGTTTTATTCTCCACATTTGTCTAATTATCCTCGCCCATTGTTGAGCTTGTGGTTCATCACCGTATCCTGTGGAAGGAAATTCCATAAATTAATGGTATGCTATGTGAAACAGTACTTCCTTTTATTTGTCCTGAATCCCTTGAAAGTCCGTTTGATTGGATGATCCTGAGTAAAAGTTCTTTTCTTAAAAGAAAAAGTTTTTTTCATAAAAAATGCCTCCCTAGAGGCACCCATGCGCCATGTGTTCTAGGAACTGTAGTTTGGATGTTGGTCTAGGACTCTATGAGACCAAGGGTTTGAATCCCCACTCAGATATTGGAAACCCTTTGGGTGACCTTGGGCATGTCACAGTCTCTCAGCCTCAGGGATAGACACTGGCAAACCTCATCTGAATAAATCTGGGCAAGAAAACCCTGTGATAGGGTCACCGTAAGTCAGAAAGGACTTGAAGGCATGCAGCAACAACTTCAACCAAATATTTTTCTTTGAAAGGCTCATAAGCAATGCTCAGGGAAGTTCCTCTTTGCCTCTTTTGGATTGCCAGGGAGGGGGATTCTGGGAGTTATAGTCCAAGAAAGGAAATTTTTCCGAGCTCTGTTGAAGGCCTCTCTTGCTTTTAAGATTGTTGCTCTTTTCTCCCCATATCTCTTTGCATCCAGAAATTCCCTGCTACTGATGCTTGTCAAGGGTCAGATGGGCTGTAGAAGAAGCACGGGGGTTAGCAGTTCCCAAGGAGCATTTGCTACCGTGGAAGCAGCCTGCCGGTCTCTGTTCTGGTGCTGCTTTTGATATGGCAGACTCCCTTTAGAAATGGCAAGTGAGTTCAGGTGTGCCACCGTGCCCCGGGGAGGCAGTGGTGAAATGAGTCAACTGTTTTCCACTGTGTTCTGTGTCCCGCTAGATTAGTGGATGTAGTCATAATAAACTGGAAGTGAACCCAGTTCACTGATCTGCGGCGCAGAGCTGCCCCTGTGTTTCCTGTGAGCAGCATTTTCTTTTGTCGCTCTCTGTCCTTTTAGTCACACGCCGGCGGGTTTCTCTTGTCTGTGCTCATCTTGTTAATGGCTGCCTCATAAAGCAAAGGCCTTGCAGGATTAGGAGAAGGCTGTGTTTTGGGAAGGCACAGGATTTTGTGTGCCTGGATTTTCGAAATGTCATGGAGTGAGTCTGCTGAGGATGCACATTGTTACAGAATCCAACTGTTGTGTCTTTCAGGATGGGAAGATGTGGGAGTAGCCCAGCGGTTAAACATAGTGCACAGGGCACTAATAAGAGTTTGGAGATACAGTCCAGCCATGATTTAACTTGCTACATTCCTCAGGTTCTGTACGTGGAGAAGTTAACAAGACCTGCTTGTCAAAGCAGGAGCCTATTTGCACGTAAGATGTTCAGTGCAGCTGTAAAGTTAATTATGATGTTTGAGAAACTACTTCTGCCCGTGGTTTCCCATCCTGGTTAGCAATCAGACAGGGTGTATTTATTCAGATGTAACGCCTAAGTGTGGTTAAGGTAAACAAACCATCAATGTTTGTTTGTTTATTTATTTACAAGGTAGTTATCTGTAGACACTTGTAGCTTGTGAGTTCTATATCAGTGGGGCAGTGAATATGCTCTGAGTTTAGTACAGATTTAAAGGTGGTGAACCTATTTTGGGGGTAAGTTTCAGCACCTTGGATAGTACCTCCAGAGTTTGGACTTAAATCCCCAAGTAGATTCACAGCTCCACTGACGTGAAAGCTGCCATATCCATGTTATGGATTTGATTTATGGAAACAAATCCCATCTCTCTCATTTGGAGAAGCATTTTTCTCTTCCTCATTATTGATGTACACTGAACCTTCTGTTTTAGGACAAAGCATGGATGGTTCTTTGGAGATGATGCCTATGCTTCTCCCCTGAATTCAAAGGCCCGTGATTGTCTTAGCGCGTTTCCACACTACACTGTTATAGTGCTATTATTCCACTGTCAACGTCCTACGGCTTCCTGGGCTTTGCAGTTTTGGGAGGAGCATTTCGAATTCTCAGCCAGAGAGCTCTTTGGCTTCAGGAAATGACAAACCCCAGAATTCCACAGGATGTTGAAAGTGGAATCATAGCATTATAACAATGTAGGGCAGAAAGTCCCTTAGTGTACAGATGGCATGATAAAAGATAGCATCACGCGGCAGATGGCATTTTGTGCTTCTCTCTTGCCTGCTCTTTTCCCCCACCGCTTTGTTCCTTCCTGTAATACAATACAAATTAAGCCTTCCCATTCTGACTCTTTGGAGCTACTAAATGGCAGCTGAGAGAGCCCTGCAAAGCTCTCTTTTCCAGGAAGAAGTAGCCAGAAGACTGTGACACACTGGCTGTTCTACCCTTTCAACAAATGCCACAAACAACTAAGGGCTGTCCTGGTGCCTTTGTCAGATTTAAGGCCAGGATGGGCAGCTGGGATAGCTCTGTGCTGTTTGGAGGCGGATGGCAATGGGGCAGTGTGTGTGGAGCCAAGGCATGTGCAAAGTAGTACAGAGAGCAGGGGAAAGAAGAAAGCAGAGAGGTCTTGCAATATTCATACATTCCATTTCTTATTTTACTATGGCCATTCTTCCCTGCACTGTTCCAGTGCTATTATTCTGGAGCTTGTAGTTTCCTGAGGCCCAAGAGCTCTCTGGCTGAGGATTCTGAAGGCCCCTCCCTCAACTGCAAACCCCAGGGTTCCACAGGATGTTGAAAGGGGAATGATAGCACTATAACAGTGTAGTACAGACATCGCCTCACTCTCACACACTCTCTCATTCCCAATTCATTCTCTCACCTAGTAGGCTGCTGAAAAGTCTGGACCTATATTTTACGATGCCTTTTGAGATTAGGCTGAGATGGGGCTACTGAGCACGTAGCCTCTGGGCTGCAAGTTTCCCACCGTGATGCCAGTGGTGTTTTTGTTCTGCAAACCTGACTGTGTTTTGAAAACCTTGTGGTATCTAGGTTCAGGTTACCTACGTACAGAGCTGTGCCTGAAGTTTAGTGGGTGGACTTCGGCATGCTGGGGAATGAGAAGCCGCCTCGCACTGAGTCAGACTCCTGGTGCATCTTTCCCAGTATCGTTTACTCCAACTGGCAGCGGTTCTCTGGCTGGGGTCTTTCCCAACACCTGCTGCTGAGGAAGACTTACTTAGAGATGCCAGGGGTTGAAACTGGGACTTCATGAATGCAGAAAAGGTTCTGCTGCTGGGCCAAAGGAGTGCACCACCTTGCAATCTGGTTTAAGTTGCAAGACTGTCTTGCGGGACACTCATATATAACCATATAACCAAGAAACTGTTTATAAAAAGACTCCAGCAAGCTCCCTACTTTCCTTAAGCAGAAGAAAGTTCCAGAGGCAAGATGAGAGGGCAAGACACACCCTCCCAATTCCTCAGATTTCCAGGGTCAGTCCTGATTAATCTTCTGTCATCTCACTTGTTCAACTGCTTTTAAAATGTCCCAGTTCCTCTTTCCTCCTCCCCTTTATCCTTAGGTTACCTCAATTCCTGAAAACTCAGTTCAAAAGCAAAAGTAGTTTGAACTCAGTTAAGTCAGCAAGAGAAAGAGGAGAGGAAGGGCCAGAATTCTGTCCCTCTGAGTAGGCTTAGGCAAAAACAAACTGCTGCAGCCTGTCTTGGCTCATGTGTTCTTCCTTGTTACTCAATTTTGCCATCTTGGCCACATTCTAATATTGCTTGGTCACACCTGTCCTTGTCTTCAGCTCTGAAATATTGGGACATATGGGATGGTGGACCTGTTGAGTTTCTCCAGTATTGGCTTGGCTTGCACAAATAAGAAGCCAAGCATCAGTGGAAGCAAGCAATATGTAGTCTTGCAAAACAAGAATTTCCAGGGGGAATTAGTTGAAGCAGTTTACGGCACCTTAAAGACTAACAAGGTTTAGTTGGCATGAGTGTTCATGGACTACAGTCCATTTTGTCAAAGACAGGGAGCATTATCCTTAGAACGGCGGCAGGATATTGGTATCCACAGTATCTTGCCACCACCTGTACTTTCTGCAGTTTGTTTCTCCAAAACCTCATCATTTACAATGGCTCCCCAGGCATCTGATGAAGACGGCTGCCTTCCATGAAAGCTTATACCATCAGACGTTTAATAGTCTTAAAGGTGCTGTGGACTCTTTCCAGTTCTTATTCCTGGGAGACGCTCACACTCTTCTTAATGGGACTAAAGTGAACATCTAGAAGAGCGAAGGTTTCAAGGTTACAGTTTGTCTTAGTCTACCGAGTCAGTTAGGTCAACATTTCTAAGCGATCTTTCTTTTGTGGTGATCTTGTTGCTGCCCCTGTCACCGCTGCCTGAAGAAGAGGTGATATGATAGCGATCTTCAAATAGTTGGAGGGCTGTCACATCACATAGATCCAGAGGGCAGAGTGTGAACTAGGAGGATCAAGTTACAGGACAAGGGATTTCAAGTACCTGATGGTATGAGCTCTTCATTACTGGAAAAGGTTGCTCTGGGAGGCAATGGACACTCCCTCGGTAAAATTAAAAGCAGAGACTGGAAGGGTCCCTCTGAGGGATGCTGTTAGCAGCAGATGTCCTTATTAGTGAAGGGCTGGGTTTTATGACCTTTCAGGTCCTTTCCAGTTCTAGGAGTCTACAAGAAGCCCCCACCTTTTAACAGCCTGTTATCTGACAACTTGCTCTTTTGACACTTCCAAATTAAGGACAAGTTCCATTAATTCAATGGGGGTTCCATGGTTTCCTGGGTTCTTCTTGCCTGTGGAGGCTCTCTTGGAACTGTTTGCATGTATATGCCGCTTGCAAAATGAGCCGATAGAGGGGGAAAGGTGTTAGGCTGGTTGAGAGACTTTGCAAGCAGCATACGGGCTGTTGGTCCCAACTGAGCTTCCATAAGTCCTTCATGCTCCATACAGTGTAGTACATAGCTTCTGCTTTTCAACCACCTCTGTTTTCTAACCTGTCTGATAAGTGGGGGAACCCTGTATTGTGCTAAAGATTTAAAGTTGAAGTTGCTGTACAGCAAAGTTAGGTGTGTCGATGCAGAGTCTTTGAAAATGCAAGTAGTATCAGCTACACAGTCAACTTCCCGAAGAGAGATTTCATCAAAATTGAGGCAGGAAAGGAAAGTCTTAAACCACTGCTGTGTCTTTTGTAAACTTTTCACTTTAGAAATGGAGGGGAATTTATTTTAGATCCGGTAGTTCTCTTATAAGGAGACAGTAGTGTATAGAACAAGGGAGTGGGACCTGTGGCCCCGAGTCTAATACGGCTGTCGGGGTTTCCAGCCTGGCCTACGGAGCCCCTCGCCAAGCATGTCTTCTGCATGACAGCCCTTGAGAACTGTTACGTGTCCCCCTCATTCTTCTCCAGACTAAATATAACTTTTTACACCATTTCTCAAAGGACTTGGTTTTTCTAGCATCTTGGTTATCTTCTTTTTGACAGGCTGTGGCTTATCAAAGTTCTTCCCAGAATGTCATGCTAAGAACTAGATACAGTACTTTGGTATGTTAATCTTGACTACTCTAAACTAATAGTATATTTAGTGGAACTGTAATTTCCCATGGTTAGTATGCTGTGCTTCTGTCAATACAGCCAAAGATTGCATTTGCTTTTTTAGCAGACACATCACATTGCTGGCTCACATTTAACTCGTGATTAGCCAAGATAACTAGACCTTTTTCACATGTAGTGCTGCAGTGCCAAGACTGCTCTATCTTATACCTTCCTTCCTTGTTTGGACCTAATTGCAGGATGTAAAATCATTTATGAAGGCTGAGCAAATATCTAGGACACTGTTGGCATGCCACTGTCCTAGTTTTGCCTCTGCTTAAATAAGCTTTACTTGGTTTTCAAAATATCATAACCAGACTTGCAAAACATCTGTACTAGAGGTGAAAACAGGATAAGTGTAGACACCATGAGCAGCAGTGGCGCTTTCAAACTGTATTATGTTCTGTTGAAAAAAAATTACAATATCCATTGTCTAGTCCAGATTCTTATAAATTCAATGGAAGCTTCACCCACAGAGAAAACTGTAGGAAAAGTGCCGTGCAATTCTAGGATGTAAAAAATGAACTGCTGTAGCTTGAACGTTGCTGTGTTTTCCCTCCTGGAGTCAACTTGACATTTGCTTTTTTCCAACCCCTCTGTAAACTTAGATCTGGTTTCCCGATTTATTCAGTAGTGTTCCAAAGGGAATAGGTATGACATCTTGTAAAATTAGCATTCTAACACATCTGTCATACTGAGTTACTGCATTCATTCCTATCAAGCTGAGCAGTAGGAGGCGAGCATTTCTCCTTCGCTAATCTTTGCTTGTATTTTACTTCTAAGTGACTAAAGAATTAATTAAGAAAACCAAGTGGAGATCTCTGGAGTATAAATGCTGTAATAAACAGCAGAGGAAAGTAATATAAATGGCTGAGATCCCGAATGAAGCTTTGCCTGCAAAGCCCCATGCTGTCTTCCTTCCTCTAGTAGCAGTCAAGCCCCGGCGGCTGTCAAGTCCCGGGGGCTCCTTCTGCAGCCGTTTACTGGGTCATTGGTGGGAGAGTGACTCAGAAAATGAAGGGGCAGCCGGTCTGGACTGTGATGAGAAAGGCGATGAAGTGCTCTCACGGGTAGAACTCACCTTTCTTTCTGTTTCCCTCACAGCCCAGACCAGTCACTTCTTTTTCCTCTGGGTCAACTCCACCGTCCCTTCCCCTCTGACATACCTGTGCTTCTCTTGTCCAAAGTGGCCATTATGGTGAAAATGGCTATTAGCAATATTAACATAGGAGGAGCCATCTTGGATCTGAGCATGGCCCCATCTGTTCCAGGATTCCTTTCATACGGTGGCCAAACAGATGCTTCTTGGAAACCCAAAAGTAGGACAGGAACGGCTCCTGTTTTCCTGCCACTGGTTATGAAAAATACATGGCCTCCGTTTCTGGAGATAGTATATAGTGTCATAGAATCATAGACTCATCGAGTTGGAAGGGGCTACCACGGCCATCTAGTCCAACCCCATGCTATACAGGAATATACAACTCAAATGTTCCTGAAAGAAATGATAGTCAATGATAGCGTTTTCCTCCATGAATATATCCAATACAGGTTTAAAGGTCATAAAGGTAAAGAGAGCATGATCTGCATGCAGAGTGTCTCATTTTGTCCGTGACATCTCCCATTAAAGATCTCCTATAGTAGGATGAGGAGAGACGTTCATGTCAGGTACTGGAGGTACATTTCAGAGCTGATTATTCTTTCTGTTAGGCCATTTCTGCAGGACGCGGTCATGCCAGCACGGGGACGGGAGAGGAGCAGGACTGCGACAACGCTTCTGCATGATGTTGTCATAGTCCTGCCCTTCTGCCGTTGCCAGGTGGTGCGATTGCAGATTAAATAATTGATTCCCCCCCCCGTCAATGACCCATGATCACGTGACCATCCTGCACTTACCTGGTCTGCAGAAGTGCCAGAAGCATGACGATTACTTTCTGTGCTGTAAAAAGAAGAGGCGTGTCCATCATGTTTCCTTTGACAGGGAGGTGGTCTGGTATGGAGGAGAGCGCTCCTGTTGCATTCTCTCCCTGGCAGAGCTGCTGCTGGGATTGCCACCGGAGCATGGTGGGAGAAGATAGGGTGTGGAAAGAACCTCAGTGGGATGCAGTGATCAGAGTATAAGACCAAGGAGACTCACACTCAAATCTCCACTCGGCCATGAAATTCACTAGGTCAGCCAGGATTAGTTGCTATCACTCAGCCTAAACAGCCATAAGATTGCTGATCATGCAGGGAGGGTGAGAAAAGCATGGTACCTCCTGGAGGAAAAGTGGAATATAAATGTTAAAAAAACCAGCCCTCTGTTAGATGCCTGACATAAGGGCTAGCCATGGTTTATAACCTAGCCCTTGTAAAGCTGGGTTCCTAGTTGCCCCAAAGTTTCTACTAATGTAAATGTCAGCGGAACATACCCACTCAGAGCTCCTTGCTTGATGTCTAAGAGCCAAAGCCTGCCGTACCATTATGAAGAATGAGGTAGCCGCTTGAGGCAGTAGGTTTTGTGTATCGTGAAAAGCAGTACATGGTTAGCAATATACATTATTTTTGTATTTGTACTTGCAAGGATGGAGGGAGATGGTTGTGGGATTTTCAGCCTCATGTGTCGAAGTAATTGAACTTTAGGTGCTGCATATCTTACTTTGGCAAGCGGGGAGGATCCTTTGATGTTCCACTTCAGACAGTAATATGTCTAGAAAGTCATGGACTGAGATGGTGGAGGCGCTGAAGGCAAAGCTTGCCAGTGTTCCCACCCCATATATCATCAGGCTGAACCCTTGCATTAGAGAGGGGCTGATGGTACTTTTTGGGGGAAATACCCGAAATGGAGCAAAATGCTCAACTTATTTTATGTCTTCTCTTTGTCTCAATATGGGACCCAACATCTTCTTGGTTTTGTTTTTGCATTCCGTTATTGCAAGGGAGTTTAGCTACCTGACTCCTGAGCTCACTCTGTGTTACAGTTTTATACAGCTTTCTTTGTGTTTTGGTTTAGATGATAATTGACGCCCTTGAAGAAGAAAAGCAATTCCTAACCATGTCCATTGCAGAGTACCTAAAGGACTACCATGAGCTCCTCCAGGTGAAAGCAGGCCTCAGCCTTGAAATTGCAACCTACAGGTAAGTGTCCTAAAAGCAGCAGATGATGCCTTGAAGATGTGTTTGAAATATCGCGAAGGAATTTTTGCATCTCTAAGTCCACTGATGCATAAAGGGAAAACTGGGAACAAGCGTGGAGGTTCTTGGCTTGGGTGAATCATCTGTAGGCAAAAGCAAAAACAACAAAGTAGACAAGGAGCAACATGTCTTAACTTTTGTGTGTGTGTGTGCATGGCTGCACTTCCTTAAGTGGGAGTCTACTTGAAATCAGTTCAGGAATGGCTGGGGGATGAACAAACTGAATCCAGAGAAAATGAAAGAACTGCTGGTCAGGGTTGCGGAATCTGGGTGTGGACTGTATTCAGATATAGCTGTATTCCCCTGAAACAGCAGGTGTGCTGTGTGTGAATATACTTGGACCTATTACTTTCTTTGGATGCATCGATGTCTATAGCAAAGAATTCCCTTTGCCAGCTTTGGCCTTTCCAAGAGACAGTGGGGCTGGTGTCAGTTATCCTGGCCCCGCTTCCATCCAGACTGGATTACAGCAATGCTCTGTGTGGGACTGCCTTCGAACAGCCTGGGATGTTTAGTGCTACCGCCTCATAGTTAGCTGGTGCTTAAAAACTGGAGGACATAACCATGATTTATTCCGCCTTAATGGCCATGTCAAGGGAGTGGAGGTTTTATCTATTATTGTCCCTAAACTTTTCTAAGTTACGACTATTTCTTAAAATAATCGTATTAGATATTGTTACATCTTCATCATACATGCTGTCAGCTACCTTGAAGGTCTGTCCTAAGGCAAAAAGGTGTGGGGGTTTTTTCCCCTAAAAAAGGCAATAAAAGTCTACATTGGTTACCCATTTGTTTCTGGGCTCAGTTAAAAGTGTTGATATTGATATATTTAGGATCCTTAAAAATCTTAGGGGATAGGGTTAGGCCTCCTTCTCCCTCCTGCTTCGGCGTGAAACATTCAAGATCAGCCTCAGTGTAATAATTTTATAAGTTATAAAGTGTGTGTGAATCAGCAAGATGAAAGTGCACCTTATAGTGACTTCAGCACCTTTGAAAAGTTCTGCCCTTGTTGATGATGAAATTACTTCGAAGCTTTCCTGTGTACAGCTGGTTTACTTGTCAGTAGCCAACTGTGTGAAGAAAAAATTGGTGGCAAAAATTACTTTGTAAACTTGCTCAAACATAGATTTGGTGGAAACAGTTGAACTGCTGTCTCATCCTTTCCCTCATTGCCTTAAACAAAATCCTTTTAAGTAGAGTTTGTCTTTGTTTTAATGCTCAGCTTGTCTTCAGCCTCCATGCTTTGGGATTCATTTCACTTGTGTGTGCTGCTGCCCTTTGCCTTATACAGTGTATTGCTTGGAAATTATTTTTAGTGACTTCATTCGTTGCTCTAGCAACTGAGCAAACTGTTGTTTTATCGTCAGCCAAAAATCCTTTAGTCAAACTTCCCGCATTCCTGTTTCCCAGTTAACACTTTCAGGGGTTTCATCAAAGCACTGAGATGGGGAAAATAATGCAATTATCCTTTGCAGTGGAATTTTTCCGGAGCACCACATACGGGAATCCCCTGTCTTTTGAGACCCCGTTATCTGACAACTCACTCTTTGGAGGCTTCCAAATTAAAGACAAGTTCCATTACATAAATGAGGGTTCTGGTCTTTCGTGAATTCTTCTTTCCTACGGAGACTCACTTCGAACCACTCGCACAAGTGCACTGCTTACAAAGTATGCTGAGATGGGGGGAAAAGGCACTAAGCTGGGTGAGAGAATTTGCAAGCAGCACCCATACGGTTGGTCCCAAGTGACCCTCCGTAAGACCTTCATGTTCCCTACAGGACAGCACATGGGTTCCACTAGTCAACTAGTTCTGTTTTCTGATGGTCAGATAAGTGGGAGAAGCCTGTACATGTTTCCACCACCCCCCCCCCTTTGGAGGTGCAGCATCCTGAGAGAACAAAGAGATGTTCTATCTTTATCCTTTAAAAAAAAGGTTTAAGAAATCAAAGAGGTCAGGGAAATTTTTAAATGTCCAATTGTTTGTAAAATGTGTTTTATTCCAAAGCTTACTTATGACCAGGAACTGTGTCTGGGATCCTTCATGGATTTGGAGAGAAATTTTCCAAAGGTATCAAGGAACTGGAAGTCTCAGAATAAATTGACAAAATTGGCTTCTTTGACAGTGCTGAGACACAGGCCATTTCCGCACTACACTGCTATAGTGCTATTATTCCACTTTCAACGTTCTGTGAAATCCTGGGGTTTGCAGTTTAGGGAGGGGCCTTTAGAATTCTCAGCCAGAGAGCTCTTGGGCATCAATAACCTACAAAGCCCAGAATTCCATACAATGTTGAAAGTGGAATAATAGCACTATAGCAGTG
This sequence comes from Cyclura pinguis, assembly GCA_030412105.1. Lineage (NCBI taxonomy): Eukaryota > Metazoa > Chordata > Lepidosauria > Squamata > Iguanidae > Cyclura > Cyclura pinguis. The sequence goes on from CM059608.1 coordinate 6,056,966, forward strand.
TGGTGTGGAAATGGCCAGGGAAATGCGTAGGTTAAAATTTAAATAGCCGGGATTAGGCAGGGCATGCGGATGGATGCTCCAGACTGCTTCCAGTTTTCGGAGTAACTGCCCTGATTTCCTGTGAATAATTCTGGAAATTGAAATCTGGTGCAAACTAGTGTCTGTTTGGAGCACTTGTATTCCTCTTCCCCATTATAGAACAATAGGTCCCAGAAGCCTCTAGGGTGATGGAATGACTGTTAAATTAGGGTTCAGCTATAGTTTGGGTCAAGAAAGGAAACCTTTTGGGGGCATATTCGAATTTGGGAAAGGATCCCATGGACCACGTTCCAGCAAATGGACAGAGTACATGGGTGGAACCCAAAGCAAAATGAAGGAGGTGGAGGCATATGCAATTCTTAGCAATTGGCATGTTTTCCCACCATCTGCACCAAACACAGGGAAATTCTATACAGATCTACTCAGGAGTAAACCCCAGTACAGGAGCTTCTTGGCTGTAAGTCAGCACTCAGATCCATGGCACAGCTTCCCAGGCTGTTACTACTGATGGGAGATAAGAGTGAAATAAGTTTACACTCTGGATGAGGAACCCCCCTTGGCCCCCTTGGCTCTGGATGAGGAACCCCTCTTGGATATTTCTCATTTCTGGTGTATGCGTGTGAGGTTGTCCGTCTGAAGGGTACAGCTATGGAGGGGCAGCGAAAGCACCGTCCTCCCATGAAATTTTGTTCAATCCCCAGATTTCAACTTAAAACTTCACTTGTGCATATAGAGGTACAGTTTTGGCATCCAAAGAAAGGGGTCAGGCAAAGTGATGAAGGGGATGTGAATACAGCAAAGAGCAAGAGGTCTAAGGGCCTTTCTGCACTACACTCTTATAGTGTTATTATTTCACTTTCAACATCCTAAGGAGTCCTGGGGTTTGCAGTTTAGGGGAGGGGCTTCAAATACCAGGATTCCATAGGATGTTGAAAGTGGAGTAATAGCACTATAAGAGTGTAGTGTGGAAATGGCCTAAGTGTGAATGATTTTAGTGTGTCACTCTCCAGTGCAAGAAATGACAGGAGATGTTTCAATTTGATCCTGAACAGAATTGACCACATGTTATTCCCCTGCATTCTACTTAACTAGCCACCTCAACTATTGCAGCAAATGACTTTTAAATTGGCCCCATGTCCATGAAGCTCTGTGGCTACAATTCCTCTTTTTGTAAGGTGGAAGAAAAATAATCAGATTATAATAGTGACTGAACCCTGTGCTTTTTCACTATGTTTATTTTCCAGTCTCTGAGTGTTTTCAATTACTTTCCAGGAGCTTTAAGCTCCAATTATCAGACTCTTCCAGATGGAGCCGTTATGGATCTTAAGTAGCTGTTCTGCATTATCTGTACAAAACATATGTCAGTGTGAAACTGAAAATGTTTCAGCCAAGTGTTAGAAATGAGATAGCTGAAATTGCTTGTTGCCTTTAATGAACTCTGAATTTAAAGTCTGCTGTTGGAAAATTTCTGGATTTTGACACCCTTCAGCCTGTTGTGAGCATTCATTCATCAAATCACTTTGGGGCAGATTTATTGTTCCTTAATTCTATATTAGATTCACCACTAGGGCGCTTTTTAAAACGGCATCAAGAATAGACTTTTCTGCCTCTATTCCACAGCATGAGTCGGCTAGATTTTAACAAAGTGAGTGAACAGTATCTGGAACAACTACTGTAATATTCTGGTAACAACAGTTGTAACAAGGAAGTCTGCACTGTACAGTCAAACTTTTTCTTTTTAAAGGTGGAATTCCAGTACAACCCAATTCTTAAAGATTTCCACACTCTTGCAAATTTGGGTATTAATTTTTAAAAAAGAGTTGCATTTAAAAGATCATAAATGAGCTATACAAATGAAATCACACTTAATCTAGTGCAAGTAGAAATATATTTCATATTCCCTTACAATTCTGAAAACACCACAAAACTGACCATTCCAGATGAAGTATTCCCAGCTGCCTAAGCATGGTTACTTTTTAAATCAGCACTTGAAACGAGAGGTAGAGAAGTTGCTTTACAAATCTTGGCTGGCATCCTGGTCAGTATTTATGAGAGTATAACCTGGCTTTATGATCTTGTAACTTTTGGGACTGACATTTATGGTTGTTACTGACCAGAAGTAGCCCCAAAACCTACCTCTTAAGCCAGGTAGTGCCCCATATATAGGGTTTCTGAGATGTCTCAGATCAGGGATGCCGGGAGATATTGACTGAAGTGCTCTCACAGTTGTGGCATATTTTGGGGGAAGCAATTGCAGCAAGGCCCCATGTGTTTCTCTCCAGCTCCTGTCTCAATGCACCCTGTGACCAGAAGTCATTGTTCCCCAATTCCCTGATTTGCAACACCTCAGAAACCCGGTGTTGGGCTGCTGCCTGGGTTAAAAGGTATATTTTTGAAGGATAGCATTGGCAGAATTAGGTACAATGATGTAACTGTGTATGATGACAGAGGGTCTTAGTCTCTGCTTAAAGATCACCAAATGTGAAGGTGTGAAGGGAAGAGAGGTGGGAGATCTTTTGGGAAGTTGAGAAAGAGAAGAATAGTTGAGTCTACAACATCGGTCTTCTCATTGTGATTTAAAAGATCAGAAATGTTATGCACCTGTGTTGGACCCTTATCCACAAGAAATGCTAGCTGTTTTGTGTTATTTTGCTCTCCTAATAAAACTGTGGGGTTTTTTGTGTGTGTTACAGAGCTTTGCTAGAAGGAGAGAGCAGTGAATGGATTCTTATGTGGGATGAAGAGCATGGAAGGAAGTTACCACAAGGTTTGAATTGCTAACCAATATTTATTCATTGAAGAGCAGGGAGAGGAGGGGGTATGTCGCCGTCATTTCTGCCTTAGTAGGAGGTGGCTTCTGCTAAGTTGCTGTCTCCGTGCTGTGTTGCAGATTCCATAATCAGTAGCTATGCTGGCTGGGGCTCATGGGAGTTGCAGTCCAGTAACATCTGGAGGACCAGGATTTGCCCACCCCTGAATTATATGGTGTTCAGTACAGTTACACGTTATGTGGAGAAAGTGGATGGAGATTTTTTCCCCCCTTCCTCCTTCATAACAGCCAAGATGAAATACATCTTTACACCGTGTATAATTAATTTCCGTTCAGTGCTGTGAGACGGTGATGGCATGGTTGGCCCAAAATATTTTGCAGCTTGAGGTAGAGAACAAGAAGCACCTTTCTGCAGGCCCTGTGAGGAATAGTTGAAGGAGTTGGACATGCTTTGCTTTGAGAAGGAAAAACTGAGAAGTAATAAGATCGCCATTTTCCAGAATCTGAAGGGCTGCCACATGGAAGGTGGAGCAAACTTGTTTTCCGCTGCTTCAAAAGCAGGAACTGAACCTGTGGATTCAAACTACAAGAAGAGAGATACCAACTAAACTTTAGGTAGAACTTGATAATGCTTAGAGCTGCTCCACAGTGAAATTGACTGCCTTGGAAAGCGGTAGACAAGCCTTTATAGGATGTTTCTAATTAGTGGCTGGATGGCTACCTGTCAGGGATGCTTTAACTCTGGATTCCTATATCAGCAGGGGTTTGGACTAGATGATCCTTGAAATCACTTCTGACTGTACAGCTATGGGCTTTCCGCCCTACACTGTTATAGTGCTATTATTCCACTTTCAACCTCCTGTGGAATTCTGGGGTTTGTAATTTCCTGAGGCCGAAGAGCTCTCTGGCTGAGAATTCTAAAGACCTCTCCTTAAACTACGAACCCCAGGAATCCATAGGATGCTGAAAGTGGAATAATAGCACTATAACAGTGTAGTGCGGAAATGGCCCTTGCTGCTTTAACAGGCCTTCAACCTTAACTGACCAGGGTCGATTGATGATGATTATGATGATGATTTCTTACCTGCCTCTCCCCATAGATCGAGGCAGGAAACAACAACAGATTAACACACAACACGTAACATCAGTTAGAAACGGAACACCAGTTAAATACAGCAGTTAAAATGCGTGATATTGGTTTGAAAGAACAAATAGTACAGATATCCGTTAAAACAATCATTACATATAATTCATAGTGAAAATTTAAAATCATCTGAATGGGCCTGCCAGAATACTATTAGGTGTGCTGCGTTTAGTAGGCAGTCACTCTCCATAGGGTCATAGGAGGTTGAAACTGGAATAACAGCACTATTTGGAACAATTTTGCAGAAATTTTGCTGGATCCCTGAGGTTCCGTATAGGGCTGAAATGCCCTCCATATCTAAAGAGCTTTTGGAGGAAATTTATTTTCCCAGATTGGCCCACCTCAGTTGTATGAGATCCAAAGCAAGTAAATTAGAGTATGGTAATTTATTACAGGTTTATTAACTATCCATTAAAAGAGTAGGAGTACAGGATAAATAATGCAAATTTGTATAATTCCGATTTCCTTGCAACAAAATTTGTGGCATACATATAACTCTGGTTTTACGTAACACTCCTCAACTGACTGTGAAAGGAATGGGAGCATTAGCATCTGGAAGCATATAATGCCTGTTATAATTTACTTTGTAGTGAATTCCTAATAGCAATTATGAATTGAAAGTTTGTCATGGAATTGCATTACTCTGTAGGTGTACAAATATAATTTGCTTCTTGCTCTGCATGCACAAAACCCGTTTACTTTGGTGGTCAGTAAAGGAAGAGATTTTTAAGCAAGTGTGTAGACACAGAGCCGACTGAGATCATATAGCTGTAGGCGTTTGTCATATGTTTTGGGAAGACTAGCAGGACTGAATGGATTTCGACTACAAAACAGAGTCTGTTTTTCATGGAAGTGTTATTGCTGCGATTAGATTTCAACTTATTGTGTTGCTGTGTTTGAACATTACTTAAGTATATTGTATTAAGTGTCATGATTTTAATTTTTTTTTTTATCTACTGGCAGGTGTCCGGAACATGCTTCATGAATACAGCAACCGCCAAGCCATTTATCAACAGAAGCAAGGAAAGCAAACATTCCCAGCAATCCAGAATGTTGACACAGGATATAAATCCCCTCTAACCAATATTAGCAGCTCTGCAGTTTATTCATCTCAAACAAAAAGCGACAGAACACAGGCTCCTGGAAAGATTTTAAGACGAGATGCCTTCAAGTCAGAATATCATCCTTCAGCTGCTATCAAAAAGGATGTGACTCGAACAGAGCAGAGAGAAATCCGAACTTTTACTCCACCTTATCTTATTGGCCGAGCTGGTGAAGCTCCACGAACAGTGCTGCCCGAAAGAAAAAGAACTGAAGCTGGAAGTACTGTGTCTTTTTCAAAAGAATCAACAAGTGTCCAGAAACATACAAGTCCAAATATATCAGAAACTGTAAAAACCAGAATTAATATTCCTGCATTTCCATCTCACGGCCTCAGCTCCAGTTCAAAAGAAACTAAGTATGAGAAAACCATTGATAGGACTCACATTGGAGTGGAAGATCAGATCAAAGACAGTAAGCCCGCAAAAGAAGAAAAGACTGTTTTGCTGGAACAAAGCGAGAAAAAAGAAGTATTAGCCAAAGAAGGAACAGCTCGTGATACTGAGAGGTTTAGAGAGAAATCAGCTAGAATAGAAAGAAATTCTGACTTTGAACAGAAAACTGTTCATGATGAGAAAAGGCAGACACTGGAAGAATTTACCATTAAACATAACAAAACAAATGACTGGTTTACAGCAGATAGAACACCCAAGGATGGCTTATGGCAAGAACAGATTAGAAAAGATGCATCAGAAGAAAATGTTCCAGCAGATACAAAGATGGAGGAGAGTCGTACGTTTCAAAAGGAGAGAACTGCGAGCACGGTTACCCAAAGCAAAGAAGCTGTTGAGGTCCCTATCCATTTGGATCTGCGTACTCGTGGCCAAACAGCGAAGACCAATATTACAGAACATAGACCATCTGCTGAAGGAGATCAGAAGGGAGAAGCCGCATTTAAACTCTCCAGAGAACCCAATCAAGATGGAGTAGTTGAAGAAGACAGCTCTAGGATGGATACATTACTTACAGAAAGTATAGCAGAGAACATTGTTTCTGACATCCTCAAAGGTGTTGTGCAAACGTCGTCTGAAGTAGGAGCTCCCCCTGCTACCAAAGTCACCTCCTTTGAGAAGAAAGAAATTTTAGAGGATGGAAAATTAAAGACTGAGATCAACGTACAGGCTACAGTTCAAGAAGATGTGGATGTTTCTGACGATTTTGATCTAGTAAGCTTTTTAAAGAAAGATGCTAAAAAAGTGCTGGAAGACAGTAAGGGAGCTCCATCCAAAGGTGTAGTAGAAGACATAATTAATGCTGGGGTGAAAGGAATGGAAGACAAATCAAAAAGAACTGTTCACGTTGAGATTGTTGAGGAGCCGCTAGGGTCTGCAGCTGAGCAACAAGTGGAATTTTCAACACCATTTGAAGTGGAGGAAGCAGAGGATACTTTACCTAGTATGATGGAACATCCATACCGTAGTGATGAAGAGAGGCATGCTGCACATGCTGACAGAGATGTGAAGGAAAAACAGCCCAGTGTCATTGTGTCCCATGTAGAAGAAGTAGCTGAGGGGGATGATGTAGTTGATGAAGAAAAGTACTTTGTGTCTACTCCAGATGAGCATCCCTTGGATCACACGGAAGATGAAGGCTCCATATATGGTCAGATCCATATTGAAGAAGAATCAACAGTTAAATACTCATGGCAAGATGAATTTCTTCAGGGATCTCAAACAAAGGCAGGTGAAAGCCCAGACTCACCAGAATTGGTCTACCAGGTGACAGGAGGAGAGGCAAGTGCCTTTATTTCAAAGGAGGAGGCTCCTAAGGAAAAGGTGGCACGTGCAGAATCTGTTGTTATTGAGAAGGAGATTAAAATCCCACATGAGTTCCAAGAGTCAATAAAAAGTCTTTTTTCTCAGGAGTCAAAGGACCCTAAACATCAGTTGAAAGAAGCACTAGAAAAGCTTGATGACACTCTTCCAGAAAGTGTAAAGCAGGAACTCTCTGTATTAACAAAAGAGAGCGAAGCTGCCTCAAGTAGCCTGGAAGTGGATATTAAAAAAGTGGAGAACACAAAAACAGGAGGATTGGTTACTATAGTTGCAGAAGTCAGTCTGTCCCAGACACTCGAGTCTGACCAGTTGAGCCCAGAATTGCTTGGTGAGGTTGTGGCTGAGGGGATCCATTTTGCAACACAATCCCCGAGTGAAGGTGATTTTGGTGAACCCAGGACAGAAGAGTTGAAAAGTTCTGATGCCGACAGAAATAAAGTTGATGTAAATGTTTCTTCTGTGCCTTGGACTATAGAAGAGGTTTCTAGCTCAGCCAGACTAAGCAGCGGTGATGATGTGCAATATCTTTCTAATGAACGAGTGATCCATCAAGGGTCAGTCTTCAAAAGTGTGGAAACCGATAGCGGAGAGGAAGGATATCCTTCACAAAGATCATTCGATATTAACAGACGTGTACAGAAAATTGTAGTCAGCCCGACAGAAATCCACAGAACTGAGGAGGTCATATATGAAGGTCCTGTTTCTGAAAACCTGGAGTTTGGTAGGAGTGACTTTGGGACGGAAGCGGCAGTAAATGTCAGTCAATCCACCAGGGAATTCAGACGTGGTCCTGAAGAAATTCAGACGACAGAACAAATAATTTATAAAGGACCTGTTCATAAAACTGTGGAAGTGAGTGATTCTGAAGGTCAAGCACAAATTTCAACTGATACTCGCTCCACTAAACGCATCACCTTGGGTTCAAAACAGATTGTTGAAGAAACAGTTTTTGAGGGGCCAGCTTCAGATGTGTCATCAAATCAGAGCAGCGAGGCCTTTTTGCAAATGAAAGGGCCAGAAGAATCCAGCAGAACAATAAGGCACATTCGGATAGAGCCAAAAGAAGTACACACTGAGCGCATTGTGTATGAAGGAGTCCTTCCTGGATTTACAGAGTTCAGCTCTGCTGGAGACCGTATTCAGGTTGAAGAATCAGTAAGAAGCATTAGGATAGGACAGAAAGACACCCAGTTAGCTGACCAAACTAGTTATGAAGAATCTTTCCACAAGACTGTTGAACCAGGCCATGTTCCAGACAGCAAGGAAGGGATGCTGAATACAGGCACCACTGTCAGACACATCACTGTAAGCCCAAAGGAATTTGTAACTGAGCAAATTATTTTTTCAGGTCCCATTTCTGAACAGCACTTGAAGTTCAGTGGACAGGGACAGATCTTTTCCTCCGAAGCGTCAGTAAAGCACATTAAATTAGGGCAAAAGGAAACTCAGAGTGGTGAGCATATAATGTACCAAGGTTCAGAATCTTCTGGTGTGAGCTCTTTAGGAGAAGACATTTTGGAAGAAGGGGCTCCCACAGAGATTAGCAGATCAACACGGCATATCCAACTGAGTTCTGGTGAAACCCACGCAGAGCAGATTATCTTCCATGGCCCTGTTTCTGAGACGTTGAGATTCGGCACTGCTGAACTTTCTCCAACAGATGGACCCTCAGAAGGCAACACATCTGTTGGGCATGTGAAGATAGGGCCTAAGGAATCATCTTTTACTTTTCAGATGGATGTAACCAATGTAGCAGGTGGAGGTCAAGAAGCTACAATCGTTGTACCAAGCAAGAAAGGAGCAGAGGACCATCAGCTGGAAAGCATCAGAAAGGATGAGGAGAAAGAGGCTGAAAATGAACAAAAATCAGGGGAGTTGACATTTGATCAAACTGTTCAGCTGCAGAGGATGGTAGACCAAAGATCAGTGATCTCTGATGAGAAGAAGATTGCCCTTCTTTACCTAAATGAGAAGGAAGGAGAAGAGGAAGATGATGATGGACCTTGGTTCTGAAAAAATACGTTTTTCAAGGTTCTCTGTTTGGGCGCTTGAATGCCGCTTATACACAGCTGATTTTTTAAAAATTGGGACACTTTTGTAATACCGCTATTAACAATGAATGACAGTTTCAAAAATAAGTCTTCTTATACATCAGAATTATTTTTAAATAGGATCTCTTGAATGCACATGTGTACACATGTCCCATAATGACACTGGGCTAATGCTGCGGACTCCAAAAGATTGTCCTTCATTTTTAGGGCAAAAAAGTGTTTTTCTTTTTCTTGGTGTGAGAGAATATTCAGGAAGTTCCTCAATCCCATTTATTATGTTTAGAAGTAGCCGTTACAATTTCAAATTCTGCAAAGACTGTTCTCAAATGTATGTAGCAAAATAAGTGAATGGCGTGGCTGCTGAGCAACCCAAGCAATCATTATGTTGTCAAGATGTATCTTCCAGGAGGAAGTGACCAAAGAAGAACACGGGAAGCGGCCTTAGTTTGAGTCAGGTGGTCGTTCTGTCTCACTCAGTATTGTCTATGGGTCTGGTAGCTGTTTCCATAGTTTCAAACAGAAGACTTTTTGGGCTCCACCAGGAAATTCCAGAGATTGCACCTGTGTCTTTCTAGAGGCAAAGCAAGTGCTCCGTCATCGAGCCGTGTCTCTTCGCCAGACCAAATGAATGCAAGAGAGGGCAATGAAAACATGTTGAGTTGATTGATGAAAATCTTTTTTTTTTTCTCTCACATCCATATGCATGTACTTCACTGTATCAATTTTATTAAGATTACCACACAGGCACCTTTTAATGCATTACTACAGAAATGAGTTCAAGTTCAGGAGAAAAGCTTCAATAATGAAATGAATGTCTGAACCCATGTTTAAAGGCGCAGGGCCACGCTCTTTAAAGTGGACTCCACTAAACAGTCTCTCTGCACTTTAGCGAGGCTGTGGAGTAGCCAGTTTTAGTGTGTTCACCCTTTCATTGTGCTATAATCTTTTGTACCCAGCTCCCATAAGACACATCATTTTGATAAGGGTTCTAGAGATTAGAACAGGCCTCAGCGCTTAAAGCAGGGTTGCCACCTTGGATATGGGACGGGTCTCTTGTTCCTTTAACCCCAAACAGATTGAGAAGCAGGACAAGGTACCGTACAACTCAAGGTGGGCAAAGATACGTCTTCCCTTACCTTTCAGAGTCGAACTTCAGCTGCAGCCATTTGCTGCTAATGTGGCTCTTACCTCCATATGGGAGAACATGGCGGCGCGGGAAGGCAGAGACGCACCAAGCTCTTTTCTTGTTGCTGACACCTCCACACCCTTGCCTGCTCTTCATTTACAAAGCCCTGTCCCGTATCCAACCCTACCAACCTTAAACGTAAAGCCCCAAGGCCATTTGCAGTCAGTGCTGAGAAATAAGTATGAATATGGTAGACCCTCCGTATAAGTGACTTGCAACTTAAGTAACCACAGAGCATCCCATCCCACATCTAAAATGGCAGCGATGTGCACACAAGTGTGCTGAAGCATCCATGCACACATTGCTGCCAATTAATAATACGGGACATAAGCATCCATGATTTTTCCCATTTGCAGGAGGTCCTGGAATGGAACCCCTGCAGATATGGAGGGCCACTGTAATTACAGAATTTGCACCCCAAATGTGAATGTTTTCTTACATAATCACATATATACATATATACATGATGCAGTGAGATGTGTTCCCAGCATAGGCTGGCTGAACTGTGTGGCTTAGAAATGGTTGGGATGAAAGTGATACTCAACACCAAGGCTACAGCTCTTGAACTGAAAACATTTTGGTATCTCATCCAGCATCTACTTTACCGGAAAGTCTCAGGAAGCCAGAGGCAGGAGGTGAAGGCTATTGTGACCTGTCTGCTTGTTCCTGAGCAACTGGTATCCATTGGCATACCGTATCATAGTGAGTGTCTCCAAATTTTCTGATCTCTTTTTAAACCCACCTACACCAATGAAGCAATGCCTTATTAATAAGAGTAGATATGGTCCAGGGGTCAATTTTCAAGGCTGCTTGACCCTACATGGGTGACATATTTGCCTTTCCCAAAATGGGAAATGACATTTTGACCATTTATGGTGACTATTTTCATAGTTTTTCAGCTGTTCTGGAGTAGTTTGGAGTCTGAAACAGTGATTTCCCACAAAACCAGATCCCCTAGTGGTGGGGTTTCTTGGTGAGAAGTTGCTATTTTTCAGCTGATTACCTTAAAAACTGTTCTAGGATAGCCCAGGGCAGCGGGGGGTGCACAGAACACTCTATGGACCCCATGTTGACCAGGAAATCTGCCCCCCCCATGTTTAAATATGGCCACATCTCTCACTGTACAGAGGAGATTCCTCTGTTTAAATGCTTTCTGTGTTTGAAGAGTTGTCCAGTCCCAGTTTGGTTTAAAGAGAACCATAAAAAGAGCAGGAGCCTTGAAGTCAGCAGCCACACAGATTCCCTAGTTAAAGTTTTCCCATATGGTGAGAGAGAATGTATGATCATTATTTTTAGATGTGCTTAGTGTGCTAGGGTACACAAAGTATATGCAAAGGTATCCCCCTTTTTCCTCTTCTTGAGTGTAATGTGCAAGCAAGCACTTTATATATACCTTTGATCTTTGTATCTAGTATTGTCGCTAACCTGGTGCATCCTACATGGGTTGGACTGAAGCTCCCATCTTCCCCAGCTAACATGGCTATTAACCAGGTTCAGGAATGCAGTTTAAAGAGGTCAAAGGGTCTTTCCTAACCTTGGCTGGAGATGCCTGAGGTTGAACTTGGTTGTGGCTCTTCCCTCAGTTGAGAGGAGCAGCTGAAACTGATGGATGCTAAAATTCAGGCTTGCACTTTAAGCATATTTCATTAGGTTTTCTACACTTGCAAGAACATTTTCCTTCATGTAGCAATGTTTGCACAAGCTGGTGCTTACCTGATTTTTTATTTTATTTTTATTTTTTTGATCCAAGGAGAATACAGTTGACACAGGTGTAGTCTGTTATATATTTTTTCTTTTTTTAAAGAGAAGGAGGAGGGAGGGAGACAGGCCCCTGTTAGCTGTATTATCTTTGGACCAAAAATAAAAATTGCAAGCATGAGCATCAAGCAGAAGCATATATGCTAATCTGTTCTATTTAAAAGTTGTGTTTTAATAGCACGGAGCTAGAAAGATAAATAACATTGCCCTAGGCAATGCTATTCACTGGGCTTATTCAAATATTTTTTTCTTTAATTGAAGATTAATAGTGTGGAGTTTTTGGGGGGAGGGGGTATTTTACTTAGTAGAATATATGCTTGAGGTAGTTTACCTCAAAAATGGGGCACTTTTTTTCCTTTTTAATGCTACAATCCTTAAGCACATTTTGGAAGCAAATTCCATTTCTGATGAAGCTTTGTCTCAAGGAACTGCTTTTAATATGCATTAACTACGTTAGCGCAGACCCCTGTCCAGCTGCGATTAGTCAGAACTCAGTTCCTCTGAAAACAATGGAGTGAAGTGAGTCACAGCTAAATTGTTCCACTGGCTTCGACTGCAGCTGGACTGAGGCCATAAGTTTTGAAATATTCAATATCCATGCAAATGAAATAGAGAAGGAATTCATTTGAATTCCAGTGTGAGAGCTTCAGTTGTGTAGGCCAAGAGTGGGGAGCCTTTGGAGACCTGCTGCTTTGGAATACAGCTACCGTAATCCCTTGCCATTTCCAATATTGGCTGGGACTTTGGAAGTAGAGGTCCAAAGCATCTGGAAAGCCAAAGATTCCTCATTCCTGCTGTAGGCGAAAGATTGCTCTAGTAGGTGTTTTCAGAGGTTGTAGACATGTCGAAACTAGATGGGTTAATGTCAGGTGGGACTTTGTAGGCCCCCCTTTTTTTTTGTCTTTAAGCTCATTCACACTATGCAGTTATAGCGCTGTGATTCCACTTTAATTGCCATGGCTGCATTTTGTGGAACCCTGAGGTCTGTAAATCGAGGAGATGCTAAAATTCTCTGTCAGATAGTTTTAAGAACCCCTCTAAACTGAAAATGCTAGGATTCCATACAATATTGCCATGGCAAATAAAATGGAATCATAGCATTATAACAGTGTAGTGTGAACGGGCTCTTGGTTTGTTAATGCAGTGTGCATTTTTGTGATGGTTTCAAGTTGTTGTGATTTTGCACTTTCAGATAAATATTAAACATTTTAAATGAATGTGGTTGTTTTTCTCTCTCTGTTTATCACTGTGTGCGTATCTTTTTAAAAAGATGTTGTAAAACTGTCATTCAGGGAACAAAAAACAGGTTTGATATCTCTTTTCTGTGATCCCATTTCTTTGCATCAGTAGGGAACAATTATAAAAGCACTTCACTGCCATAATTCAGCACACAGATCTGTTTATTTGTCATGAAATCAATAGACGTAAAGTGTTTCTCAGCTGTCCGACTTTTGGTGACAATAGATGCAGTGTTTTGTGGCTTTTGTTTTATTAGTCAGATTTTTTAAAAAATCCTACCATTTCTCCAAGGAGTACAGATGGTAAATTTTCTTTTTAGCTTCACAGGGGCATTGATAGACCTAGAAATATACGAGACTCCAGCCCTGAACCGATTGCCGTGCATCCCATATCTATTCCAACATGTATTATGTCGATATGTCTTAGTATATACAAATCTGGGCCTTATGAGTTTATGCCATGAATCTTATAAGTGCCTAATAATATTTCTGATCACAACAATTCAGTGAATAGGGTGGCCAGGTGAAAAAAATGGACAGATCTTTCCTAGTTGCATGGAAAAGGGGATTTTAAAAGGTGGTACCTCTATGATAAGCAGCTCCTCTTGAATTGCCCTTGTGCATAGCTGTGTGGTCCCTGTTTTCTTTTTTACTCCTGACTACCCTATCTGTGAAGTAAGCTAGGCTGAGAGGTAGTGACACAGTCCCAAGGCCACCTTTGGCGCTTTGTGTGGGTATTTGAACCTGGACCTCTCCTGTTCTGCTACAACATCCTGACTACTATATCACACTGACTTTCTGCCTTTGCTTGATGATTAGCAAATGCACACAATAAAAGTATTTTTCCATATTCTGGTATACCTCCGTTAACCAAGCAGATGTGCTCCTGGGCATTCCGTAACAGAAAATTTGGTACCAAATGTAGAAATAACATAGAACCGGGATCAGTTCCTGCTCCATCCAAAAGCACAGCATGTTTCAGCGAACCTTTTAGTCAAAACTGGTAATATGCACATGTGAAATGAAACATCCAGGTCAGGTAAACCTTGCATAAGGAAACAAAAACATTCTGAATCTTCTCTAGACCGCTTGAAGGCTTGTTCCAAAATGGATCCAGGGATGATGATTTCCTTTCACCAGCCTCCGTTTTAGTCTATAGATAGATGTATGTTTTTTAACATGCTGAAAATAGCTGGACAGGTAGGTTAATCCTTTTTCCCCTTTTCTCTGCTTTGCTGTTCCCATAGGCTCAGTAAGAGATTCTGGAGGCAGCTACTGTTTACTTTGCCTGTGTTGTAGGCAGGTGCACACAATTAACAGTCAATTTGGTTGGAGTAGAATCTCATTTTTGTTTCCAGCTCAAGCTGTATTGCATTGTTTCCAGCAGACACACTGGGGCAAACTGACACTGAAAGTCTTTCTCTAGCCCTCCACTATCTTCCCAGTGGCAATGCTGCTAAAAACTTTTAAGCTACACAGAGGAAAAGGAGGAAGGTGGGGGGGCTGGGCTGGTATAAAAAGAAGCTTTATTAACTTAGGTTTGCCTGTACTGTTTTGATAGTTTTCTTTTAATTTTCCATGCCTTTTTTTCATTTGATCCATGTCCAGATAGATGATCTTGTTTTGCAATATTTCGAAAAGAGAACTGTTCATCTCCTCTAGGCAAGTAGAGATTTGTCTTCTTTTCCTATAGAAGTTACCCCTGTATGCTTCTTCCTGAAGGAATGAAGGCATGGGCCTGTAGAAGTGGAAAAATAGGAAGCAGGGCTTTATAAATATAGGAAAAATGAAGTGGTAGCTATGCTGATCTCCTTTATTAGGCCAACCAGAAAGTGGAAAAAAACAAGACTAGTTTGCGAAGCTGACTGGCAAAAAAAAAGAGGAGGGACCTTTCACCTTCTGAAAATATTTAGGACTGGCCATTTTGCTGCAAAACAGCCAACACTAAACAACAAAAACCAGAATTGTGCTTCCAGTTGTATTTTTGTTGTGTCCTATTCTGAACCATTTTCAAAGCTAGTGTGACCTGTACTAGATCCTGGGTTAGAAAAGTTGTTCCCCCCAGAACTGCTAGAGTTACCTACACTAGTTTTAGCAAGTCAGTTGTTTATTCCACCTTGTCCCAATATTTTCTGGGATGGCTCTCGGGACAGGGTCTCTCCCAGCTCTGCCACCTGAGAGCTTTCAACTGCAGCTGCTGGGGATTGAACCTGAGCTGTTATGCATGCAAGGCATGTGCGCTGCCACAGAGCTATTCTTCTGGTTCTCCTCTGGTAATAGATTGTGGTTTAAAACTGCCAATGCAAAGTTTAATGTAGCAGAACAGATAACAGAAGGTCACCATTCTGCAAAAGTTGTCTTGCCTTCCTTTCCCTTTTAAGGAGCCTTCGGGTCTGACGAGCAAGACACTTGATTATCTCTTGACAGCTTATTTGGTGAAGCAAACTGGAGTCCCTTTTCATTGTGTTGCAAATTTCTGGGGATGAGGGAGAGGAAAATCTTTGCATGGACTTTAGAAACACGTTGTTTGGTAACAGTAATTCTCTGCCAAGTCTAGAATTGTGCACAACGCATATTCTTCAACCATAGTGGACTGATGGGTCAGCGATCTACAGGGGGCACCTGCCGGAGAAGGACAAAAGTCGCAAACTTTATCTAATACTGGTCTTTTACTGTACAGTGGAGTGACCTTGGGATCTTTTCAGCATTATGAGTCATTAGTATTTCCCAGAAGCCAGTTTTGTGACATATGCCACTTGCTAGGGGACATGTACCTTAAAATAACAACAGCAGCTTTAGAAAGAGGTCTGGATGAAAATGCAGAGCTTGAAGCTGTTATTTATTTATTATTAATTGTAACTAGTTAATTATTAAAGGATTTAATTTTTACTGGCCATGCTAGCTGGGAGATTCTGGGAGTCTGAGTCCAAAAAAAAAAAACCTTTTCCACTCTCTGTTTTACTGTTAATTATACAGAAATAACATTTTGTTTCATGGAATCTGAAGTACACAGTTTAGCCTATATGTCAGATGTAGCTGGAAGGGGTCCATATGCATGTTGTGGCCGAGCAACATCCATGCACCAAGAAAGCCAGAAATGTGGGGAGGGGGGCTAGAAAGACAGATGGAGAGTGCAGGTGCTTGGACTCATCATACCATCTGGATCAAGGCAGGAAGTGGAATGCCAGCACTGTGACTCTGGACTGCCCTATTACCTGGTTAGTTGGATTTTTACCTGGATTCTCCCCATGCTTGCTTCCACAGTTAGCTACGGTGTTCCTGTCCTATCCCTCATCTCTTGTGTGCTTTGCCCCATGGCATCACAAGCACCCAACTCCACAACTTGGGTTCTGGACCTCAGGTCTCAAGGCATGGGATGCCATTCACCTGGTAACCCTGGTCCTCACATCATAATAGATCAGCAGAGAGGAACACAGGATGCTATCTTTAACAATGAAGTAGACCATTGGCCCATCCAGCCCAGAGTTGTTGCAGAATGACAGCAGTAGTCTTTACTAGCCCTTCTGTATCTACACCACACGATTATTGCAGTTCAAAAGCACTTTAACTGCCACGGCTCCATCGTGTGGGTTACTGGGATCTGTAGTTTAGTAAGAGACTTGGAATTCTTTGAGAGTTCTAGTGCTGTATTCCAATGGTGTGTGAGCGCATGACCAAACTGCAGAACCCTGGATTCCCTAAGAGAGACTGATGGTATAGCGGTGAAAGATGTGTCTTCAAGTTGCCTTTCGGTTTATAGTGACCCGAGTGATTTGTTCATAGGTTTTTCTTGGGCAAGGCGTACTCAGAGGTGGTTTTGCCAGTTCCTTCATCTGAAATATAGACTACAGCACCTGGTATTCATTGTCTGTCATCCAAGCACTAACCAGGGCTGATCCTGGCTAGTAGATCAGATGGGATCTGGTGCCTTTAGAGTATTCAGGTCTCAGCACAGTGGTGCCAAAATTCTATAGTACCAAACTGCTATAATTCTGTAGTCTAGATTCACTCCTTTTTGGGGACCGAACGTGAGACCTTCAGCATGCAATGAGTTGGCTCTACCAGTGAGTTACCACCTCTCTCAAAGAGATGAGAGTGGGAGGGAGAGCCTGTATCCCCAAGGTGCTTCCGGGCAATTCACAGCTGACTTGCTCTGCCTCTTGCAGACTACAGTTGGTCCTCCACATTTGCAGGTTTGATTGTCATGGATCTGATTATTTGTGAGTTTCTCCAACCCCACCTCAAACACTTCTTTTCCAGGGGACATTTCCCTCCTGGCAGCTCTGGTCAGGCACACCACTTTAAAAACCTGCCTCTGGTCCCCTCCACCAACTGTTGCCCAGACAGCTGATGATGGTTTGCAGCCAATTTCCCCGTACCACAAATCTTCTCCCGATGCCTCTCCCCAAGAAGGAGATGGGCAAGAGAAAGGAAGTATAGGACCACCATGCCAACTGCCTCTTTCCTTCTTCTTTCCCAGACCTGGTTTGGATCCTGGGTGCCTGTTCTCTCCACCTTGCCCCTTTCCCCACCCACCCACAGATTTTGATATTTGTGATTTTTCCTCTTTTGTGAGAGTTCTGAACCCCCAACCCTAGCAGATGTGGAGGACCAACTGCACTCTTTTTCACCTAGCTTTTCTTAGCTGTCTCTTTGTGTCTTGTGATCAGGGTTGCCAGTTCAGGCTTGTCTCAGGTCCTGGGTTTTCCAAGCCGAGAGCTGAGACCTAGAGACAGCCCCAGTGATGTTCCTAAGCATTGTGCAACGTCAGTTGGTCACAGCTTGTCATTCAAACAGAGAGAGAGAAAGAGAGAAAATGTTTTCCTGTATGGAAATTAAGTCAGAAATCTTAGCTAAAGAGGCTGTTTCCAGATCAGAATGAAATGGGAGGGATTAAGGTACACTTAATTTAGCTTACTTGCTTCTAGGCAGAAGGTGAATGCAGAGTGGAGAGTGAGCTTTGGTACCATAATGACTAGGAAGGAAGAAGTTAGGTAAATACATAGGCCATTTCCGCGCTCGAGTGTTATAGCGCTGTTATCCCACTTTCAACGTCCTATGGAATCCTGGGGTTTGCAGTTTCGGGAGGGGCCATCCGGCCCCTCCCGAAACTGCAAACCCCAGGATTCCATAGGATGTTGAAAGTGGGATAACAGCGCTATAACACTCGAGTGCGGAAATGGCCATAGAGTCTTTGCAAGTTGCAACAACAATAAATGATGTAAGGCTTGCAAATTGTAGCTGTCTCCTCTTGCCTAAAGTGGAGCCCACCAAAACCTACTCTCATTGTCTGCCTGGGAATGACTCACAAAAACTAGAGGCTCAGAGCCAGGCCCTGAGATTCAGTAGTCCTACTGTTCTGATGGTGTCTGTTTCGAAAAGAAAGACTTGCAATTGCCTAGTAGTCCTTAGAGAGCCAGTGCAGTGTAGTGATTCGAGCAACCCTGGAGGCCACACTTCGATTCCCCACTCGGCCGTGGAAACCCACACTGGGCAACCTTGGGCAGGTCACACATGCTATGCTCAGAAAACTCCATGACAGGTTTGCCGTAAAGTCTCCGTAAGTTGGAAATGACCCGAAGGCATGCAATAGCAACAACAACGACAACAAATCATTAACTTCCACTGTGTGATCATCAAACAATTATTCTGGATTATTTCTCCGCAGTCTAACTGATAAAGGAATAGTAAGCCCACAGAGAATGTAGGCATAGCACTATTGTCTTTATAAAAGAATTCCCCTTCTCTCTGGTTTTCTTTGAGAAAGGTAAAGCGAAGGAAGCAAAAAAGGAGCAAAGTTTAGTTATGCCAACATACTGGGAAAAAAATCTTGGCTTCTTTACAAGTTGAGCTGCTCTCCTTTTTTTGCTGTACCCAAGTTCCTTACTCTGAAAATGCAAATGCCACTAATAATATCCATGGACAGTGACTTCAGTATGTTGTAAAGTTTTCAGGATGTTAGCCCAGGAGAAGAATATAAAAATAGGCACATTAGCTGCAGAACAACAAACTTTGACAGTGAGTTCCAGGGACAGCTGTAATACTTAAAAAGGTTTCATGAGCAAGAGAGTTTGCCCTGCTTTGGGCAAACTGCCGTGTGTGCTCCACACTCTCCCTTTGTCATGAGAAGCATTTGGGAGAGCATACAGCACATGATTTCTCATCTACTTAATCACTGTGAAGCCAGTTTTCAGAAAGCGGCAGTGGTACGACAACTCCCTTGCGTTCCTATAGCTTAAGGTTACTTCATAGGTATGGGAATTGTTGCTAAATGGTTAAACAAGGTTTTCCATTTGGTAAAGAGTGCTAGATGCAAATTATAGATGAACAAATTCAAGCTTTTGTTTTAACTAGGGCCAGCTGCAATTACTTGGGTTTCAGTTAAGGGCTTATTTGTTTATTTAATGCAGCACTAAGAACTGACTTTAGGAGATGCAATCATAAATCATCCCATACTTCCCTCAATAATTATTTAACGTATTTGCATCCTGTGTTTTCTTGATAAAGGCAGAGTGCATAGCATTTTGAAACCGTCTTTATCCAGAGATAACCTCCACATCTTCAGCAACAGTGCTATATCACATGCCCTGAGACCCCATAATACCCCAAAAAGCCACATTTATGAAGGTTCGGGTAATAATATCTTTGTTTAAATAAGGAACGAGATTAATCAAGTGAAGTTCCTTGAATTTGTTGCCCGCATGGTACAGAAGGATACAACTGATTGTGTGATCCTTGATACAGTTCATTACCTTGACTCTCATCTAGTTTCTTTAAGTACAGTTGGCCCTCCATATCCACAGATTCTGTATCCACTAACCATGGCTTGAAAATATTTTTTAATCCAAAATGCAAACTTTGATTTTGCCATTTATACAAGGGATGCCATTTTACTACATGATTGTGTATCATAGGACTTGAGCATCCATGAATTTTTGTATCCATGGGGGGGGGGTCGGTGGGCTAGAACCAACCCCTAACAGATACTGAGGGAACCCGCTGTACAAGAGTTCCTCTGTACATGTTTCTTGTAGCTAAGCACTTTCTTATTCCAGGATCTGATTGCTGTCTATTGGGCACCCCCAAAACATAAATAAAGTTCTGAACAGCTGCTTCTGTGCCACACCAAACTGTACAACAAGCAAATGAATAAAGGGGACTTTGCATCATCATCTTCCATTGATAGACCAGCAGACAACGAACAAACAACAAACTAACAGACAATCCAAAAGAAACATAGAATGGATTGGATTTCTGCATAGAGGGGTATATGCTTTAAAAAATTAAAGAAAGCATGTCTTTCAGTGTGAGAGGAATGCTGGGAGGAAAACCAGACCAGATGTGATAGTTATGCAAGAGTAAGGGATGCTGTGATTGAAAGTTAGTACTGTAGTTATTTTATTTACTGCAGTCCCGTGCACAATAACTTTCAAGTACATCTTTTTGAACTCAGTGGATCTTAACTTCTGAGTGGAAATGTGATGGAATGCTCTAATAATGAGGTATGTATTAACTTTCAGATGAAAAAAACCTGGAACTAGATGCCTGAACACAGATGAAATGCAGCAAACTGAAGTTGTTGTGGCACACTGAGAACTGTATTTTAAGAACCTTTGCGGCTCAATGCTTCAAATAGGTCAAGTGGTAAACAGTGGAAGAAGTATGAAGGAAAAGAAATTTCAGGAAGCATGCTTAAAATGGTATCACATTGCCTTGGGAATACAGTAGCTTGCTCCAAATTGGTGCCGCTGCTCTCTTGGTTTATTCTTTCATATCATTTTACAAAACAGCTTCAGCTTAGCCCAGTGAACGCTATCAGAGTGTAACTTATCTATATTAAAAAAAACCTTCTTTCCCACCCTGTTAGGCCAATGGAACATTTCACTTCTTAAATGTCTTGAATGCCAAATACGTGCCACTCTGCCAGCTCCCTCTCCCTTCTGCCTGGAGCCAGCATGTCTCGGCCATTTCAGGGCTGAAGTCGCTAAATGTCAAGCTTTTTTGTGACCGAGGACTCCTTCGGCATTTACAAAAGTCATTGTAAAGAGAGCAGGGTCCAAAACTTTAAGAACAGGGGCCTGGAACTGCCAGCTGTTTAATCCATTTACTATAGTCTCGATTTGTTTTTAAGCAGTAGGCTGAAAGAGATTCCTCCTCAGGGAACAGCCAAAATTCATCTTAAAGCAAGCCAAGACCCTGGCTCACAAAAGAATATAACTATGTGGCACTACGGCTGTCTATTGCTATTAAATTCTATCCTAGCCTTTCTCCCAAGAGCTGGCAGTAGCTTAGCTGGCACCGTCTTTGTCTTCACAGCTAACACAGACTGGGTGTGAGCTGCCCAAAGACAACTAGTAAGGTTTGTTGCCAAGTATAGATTGCCAAGTATAGATTTAATTTAAAATAGCCTGCCCTCTATCCAGAGATCTCAGGATGGCATATAGATTGTTCCAGTCCACTGTTTGAAAATTATACCCAAGGAGAGTTTTCTATAAGAGCAATACAGGAGCATCTGCCAGCCATTCGGATCTTGTTTTGATCAAGTTTGGAGAACATAGTTCGTTGGGACACTGATACCACTGCCCTCATAGGTCTCTCAGGACCTTTATACTTCTGTTGTTTTCTGTGGATCACCAGTTATACTGCATATATTATATTTATAGTGCTTATGTATTTGCACTCCCAAATTATTGTTGTGTATTAACATAGAATCATAGAGTCAGAAGAAACCACAAGGGCCATTGAGTCCAACCCCATTCTGTCATGTAGAAATATACCATCAAAGCATTGCTCAGAGATGGCCATCCAGCCTCGGTTTAAAAACCTCCAAAGGAAGAGACTCCACCGTAAGTTTATCCGTCTTCTTATATATGTGTATTTGTTTAAAAATATTCGTACAATTCGTTACATATTTTCATAGCTCTAGTTCCAGGTTTTTCTAGCTTGTATACAGTAAAACCAAATTTAAACAGTTTAAATAATAAAAATGATTAGAAATATACCAAACAATTTAGCAAGTTGAAAAGACAGAGTAAAAGAGTTAAAACAGTTTAAAATATCTGAAAACAATTTATCTAGGTAAAATGACAGATTAAAAGTTAAAATAGTTTAAAACGGATTCACATCATGTGCCTGAGAGGGCTTTAGTGAAATCAATCAGGCCCCAAAAGATTTCATGAACAATCATGTTTTTATATAACTGGGGGGGCCACAGAGAGAAGGCCCTCTCCCGTGTCCTCCAGCGGCATCTCCTGACTGGTGGGACACAAAGAGGGGCCTTTTCAGCAAACTTGGGCAGATGAATGTACGGACAGTCACTGCTTATAGTACTGAGGTTCCAAGCCATTTAGAACCTTAAATGTCATTGCCAGCATCTTGAATTCAGACCAGAAGCATACTGGCACCAGTGAAATTGCATTAAAACTGATGTTTTATGGATTTTGCGTGATGTTCCGGTCAGCAGTCTGGCTGCTGCCTTTTGCACTAGCTGAAGTTTGACTCAGCCAGTGTGGTTTGAGCATGGGATTATGACCCAAGAGAACAGGATTTGATTCCCCGCTCAACTATGGCAACCCACTGGGTGATCTTGGGGACATCACACGCTCTCAGCCACAGAAAACCCCGTGATAGGGTCACCATAATTCAGCAACAACTTGAAGGCACACAACAAGAACAATGAAGTTTGAGAGTTTTCTTCAAGGGCAGCCCCACACAAAGTGCATTGCAGTAGTCTAATTAGAAGACCGAATGGGCTACTGTGGCAAAATTATCTGCGTCCAGCAAAGACTGTAGCTGGTAAACCAGATGAATTTTGGCCCAAGCATTCTGAACTGCAGAGTCCACCTGGATCTGCCAGGACAAAGATGAACCTAAGAGTGAGTACCAACTGTTTTGGTGTGGCACAAAGGTAGCTGTTTATAACTTCCTTTTCTTGAGCACCGAACAGAAAATGTTAGGGGTTACTTCCGAACCCTCCAAAAACACACGGGGCCACACCTAAAATATTAGGTCTGCATGGACTACTCTGAGTAGTCTACCTGACTGTGGGTGAGCTCTGAATCAGCCTGGAAAGGTCCCCAACTTTGGCCAAAGGGACTTCCCCGCTCCCCAGGAGGAATGCAGTCAAAACCACTTCTTACATGAGCAAAGAGAAAGACTTTTATTGTTAAAAGGAGGCATTTTTATAAATTGAGGTGACCATGATCTCATAGGGCAGGTGTACAAGAACACTTGCTTTCCCAGGACTAAAATTCTGATACATGGTTGCTAATAAAGTAACTTCTAGTTAACAATCAACAATGAACCCTGAATCAGGCATGTATTTGCTCAGCAGCAAAGTATAAGAAATATCATTACAGTGAGTGCCAGGAACCCAGGCATTGGCTTTCCCAGTTGATGTCAGCATGGTTGTAAGCTGGACAAGGGGCGGACAACAGGAACAATTTTTCAAGTTGGCTAGAATTCAAAATGGAGGAACTTTAGTTAAGCAAATGCAGAGAGACAGAGTTCCTTTGGTTTGGACGTTTAAGCAGGCAATACCCTCTGTGCACTGAACTGTCCAGAGTGCTGAATCTTTAGCAGCCCTGCAGAGCAGACCAGGGAAAAACCGAAGAAGCGCTATCTGTTTTGTCTGTGCTCTTTTACTGCTTGCAAAAACGCTTGGATTCTGGAATAAGGAAGTGCATGGTTGCAAGAATGAGAACCAGTGTAGTGCAGGGGTTTGACTGTTGAATTAGGACTCTGGGAGACCAGGGTTTGAATCTCCATTCAGTGATGAAAACCCACCGGGTGACCTTGGGCAAAAAATACTCTCCCAGCCTCAGAGGAGGGCCAAGGGAAATCCCCTCTGAACCCGTCTTGCCAAGAAAAAACTGTGATAGGTTTGTCTTAGTAAAAGGAAACAGGATCGAAAGGATTACAGTCAATTGATAATTGGTGGGAAAGCTTATCTTGTTGTTGTTGGGTGGAACAAAGGTCTGACTGCTTCTGATGCAACTAGGTTGTGACTGACAGCCACTGAAAGGTTCTGGAAAGTTCTATGCATGGTTCTCAAGGAGCCTGCAACTGCTCCCTCTTTGTGGCCGCTTGCTGTAGGCAATGCCCGTGTGCATGTATAATAAAACCTTGGTTAGCGGTCCTCTGCATCTCTGTGTTTCACGTCTGAGCAAGGACCCCCTCTTGGGGTGGGGTGGGGCTCCTCTCCTCAGGCGTTCCCACTTCATTAGGGTCACTGTAAATCAGAAAGTGACTTGAAAGCACACAAGAAGCTACAAGAAGGAGAGTTAGTGAACGTTCTACAGCTACATTTTGAAAATCCAAAAAACATTTTGCTGACAAAGGCAGGAACAAGTCGATACCTCTCCCGACTCCCTCAGGAGTCTGTGTACAAAAGCTGACCCGCCTGGCAGTTCAATTTTATTCAGTCCTGGTGACCAGACAGTATCCTCCCCATCCACTACCCTCAAGGGCTGCAAGGTGCCTTAGAGAGCATAGCAAACGTCACATCACACGTAGTTCTGTCTATTCTGCACTTCACAGCAGCCTTTCCCTGGCAGAGGTGCCTCACTTGCCTAAAGACAAGATTCCCTCTGAGGGCCTATCTGCACTACACTGTTACAGTGCTACTATTCCAGTTTCAACATCCGTGGAATTCTGGGGTTTGTAGTTTCCTGAGGCCCAAGAGCTCTCTGGCCCCTCCCTAAACTGCAAAGCCTAGGATTCCATAGGATGTTGAAAGTGGAATAATAGCACTATACCGGTGTAGTGGGGAAAGGCCCTGAATTTAACCACAAGACCATCCTGACTTTCACTACTTCCAGACTAAAGCAAATATGCAGAAACAGGGATGTTTCAGGACCTGCCGTTCACCAGGACTCCCTCCATTCTGACAGAGCTTAATACTGATTAAGCCAGTCCATTTAGTTATCTTTGACCTGTGTGAAGTGAGCCTTCTGGCTTGATCCTGTTCCTTGGGGCCGTTTCATTTAAGGAACTTGCATCTGCTGTCCGGGAGTTTCTCTAAAGGTCACAGGTTAATTTAGCATCTGAAGGATGCAGGCAAGGACAATTAACACATTTCATAGAGTACCTGCAGAGTGCCCTTTTTAAAAAACAACTGAACAATCCATTCCTTAAAATAGGACTGTGTTGGCATAGTCATATATGAAGCGCGAACTGCAATTGTCCAAGCACCACCCTGAACAATCACATATGCACATGCGTTATACATGTGATATCTCTGTAGATCCAAAGAGCTGCCTCTTGCATCCGAGCATCATGTGAGTAAGGCACTACAAAGTTGTGATGCAAGCCTCTCACTTCCAATATAACCACAGTTCTATGCCCTGCTTGTGTACTCCTTTCTGTGTTCTGTGATTATAATTTTAACCGGGTCCCCTGCTGAGGTTTGGGATTAAAGATAGGTCTTGCATCTGATAATACAGAAGATCACCATTCCAGATCACAGCTGGAGAGAGGTAAAAAAATCGTGGTCTCAACTGAGCTTTCTAAATAACACTTTGAATTGTAAAATACATGCTGCCTTGTACTTAAGTTCTGTTGTATCTTTTACCAACTGTGGTAGGAAAGAGTGGCTAAATAAAGGTCTTTCCAGTGTCTGCTGTGTGACATACAGAGTTCACATCTGAATACTTTCAAACACACACAACCTTGAAAAGGCACAGCGCTGCGTTGCAGAAAGCAAAACAATTCCTAACAAGGCTGCCCATCTCCATCTCCCTTTTTACAAGCTGGCCTTTAAAGGTTTATACTGAAGTACACTTTGCCCCGATCGCCACCCTACTTGAGATTCTGTCTGAATATCATTTATGTAAAATGTGTAAACAAAGTGAAATGTCTTGGATTTTTTTTCTCCTCTGCTAGGGAAAAATGTTAGTACAGTGACTGTCCTTTCTGATTTGGCAAACTTGGATTATTTTCACGCTGCAACAAACTTTAGTTGGAAGTAATTGGAGGTGGAGTGGAGCTCTGGTTTGCAATCCCATGCAATTTTATTCAGAAGTAAATTTGTCTTCTTGGGTGAGACTTACTTCCAAGAAAGTATGCGTGGGATTGCAGCCCTAACATCCTTTTGAAAATGCGACTCTATCCATTCAAAAAACAGGAAAAAAAACCCCTCTCAGTTTCTATTATCAATCCATCTCTCTCCTAGGTTTGTAGGGAATAAGCACAATTTTTAAAAGGAATTCTTGTTCTGGGGAACTGAATGTAATCCTAGCAATTAGAACTATGAAAAATCCACATGCTTGGTTAAGTTTTCATCTACTGTACTGTGTCCTACCTTAAAAACTCTGAAACTCTTGAAACAAAACACCAGAAGCAATGCAGCTAGAAAAGCAGGTATGTAACTTTACAAGTGTATAGCTACAGTGTATTATAAAATGTAGAGAGGCCAGGTATATTTCTATTTGGGAATATTATCAACCTCGTATTTCCTACAGTGTGCAACTAATCTACTTGCAAGGCACAGTTTGGGTATGAATCTGACAGTCAGCAATTCTTTTAATTTTTTTCCCTTGCATTTAGAAACCTATGTTTTGGCCTTAGATAATCTTTGAATCTTTTCTTCAGAGTGGTTTTCAATGCATTCTTCTCTCCCCTTTTGTCAGAAATAGTGAACTTTTGTGTTCCCCATGTAGCAGTCAAGGGGCCAGAATTTCCCTTGTGGCTAGCCAGTCTGCTGTCAATAAAGTTTATATTACGTGGTAGTGAGGATTTTAAGCATAAGTAGCACTCAGACCTGATAGGGCTATCGGGAGCTAAATACAATAGCAGCATGGATGCCTCTTTGGCCATCCCAGTTTTAGCTTACCCGCACTTTAATTTTCTCATTAACAGTGACCAACTACTGTACAAAATACTTTTTTCTGTTACTCAATCCTCCTTTGATAGCCACTGTGCACATAACAAAAATCAGGTTACCTACAAGTAGGTTTGGAGATGTGACTGTTAAGCAGGTTGTTGGTCTGTTTGTAAAAAAAAACAAAATAGTTTTAGGTTTCATGTTTATTTTCTTTTTAACAGCCTTGTACACATTTATGACTAGCCAGAAAAAAGATATCCTGTGGCATCTCTATACAGAAAATAGAAACTCATCCTAGTAGGGCAATTTCAAAACTTGAAGAAATTACTTTGAAGGATGGCAACACAGAGAATCCCTTAGCAGGCATGACGAGTGCTAGCTGGGTATTCTAGACATCATGGCACACAAAAGTTACTTTCCCAAGCTCCCAATTTTTTAAATGGTTCCTTAGGGCATGTGAATTGTAGATTTGCGCATCATAATTTGCTTTTCCTTTACTCTCCTTTTCCAAACGCTATGTTTGCACAAATTGAAAACAGCCAGCCTTGAGTACTTGCTCTGACAAAAATATTACTCCTCGTTAATCAGGTGCTACTTGCAATCGGATAATCTCGTCCTAAATCTCCTCTCACTCTTAAATGAATACGTATGCTAGTGGGCCAATGCCGTGAGAAATGAAAATTACAAGATTAGGTTTTGTTGGAACGGGAGCCAATCTGCCACGCAGCCAGAGGCCTCAATAGATTGACAGGTTTCCTAATAATACCTGCGTACCGCCCTTCACTGGGCATGAAACAGCAGGGAGGGGGCAATTTTAATCAGGAAAATGGTGCAGGGATAAGTGTTTTTATGAAACACACCCGTCCCCAGCCCTATAGTCCTGATCAGGTTCATGAGCCCCCAGGATTTTAAAACAACAAAAGCAGCCGGAGGTCTTAATCCGCACCTAATGTTGGCCATCAGATATGCCAGAGTGCCATCTGCTGTTCAGGGCAGAGCTCTGCTCAAAGTGTGGATAACTTCTAACTTTAAAACATGCCCATGAAAAAACAACAGCATTTTTAGTGCTCAGTGTTATAGGAACATCCATCAATTATTTATGTGATAATCTGAACACCGCCAAGATAAATGATCGGACATTCTTATCTGCTTGTAACAATACAGTGATGGTGCAACGCATTCCTGTACTATTAGTGAAAAAAGAACCATGTACTTTGTCACCAGCAAAAAGCAAAAAAAACACTTTTCAGGGGTTTGGACCCATTCTGTTTTAGCAATCTATGCTTTATTGGCATCAGGAGACTGAAAACAAATGCACAAAAAGACAAGGCACTATCTTCATCATCGCCACCATCAAATGTTAACTGAATTTTCAAAACCATGGGGGAAAAATGGAACATATTACAAAGTTTAACATTTCTGAGTATAATATTTTTGAACTATTACTATGACTAGACCAATTCTAAGGCCTGAATGGACAGGAGTAGAAAACTCCATATGTTCTTGCAGTAATGTTTGCTTTAGCCCACTTCTAATTTCTAATTTTTATTAAGATACTTTGAGAAAGATGAAAGCACAAAAATAACAAGATGTGAGATAGCAAAGCTAAATTTTGTATCTGTCTATCCTGCTTCAAACAGGGAGCAACCTTTAGACTAGATTTTGAAAGTGCTAATCCTGTATAAATCAGTCCAGACAACAAAGAGCAGCTTGATAAAGAGCAAATAACAACAGAAATGTAACTTTGAAGGCAAAGTCAGGAAGTTCTTCCTAACGTTTAGTTGGAATCTTCTCTCTGATAAGGGACTATGGGCTTCAGTACCACAATATGTAGTGATGGCCACAACTAACTTGGAGAGTTTTGTTGTTATGTTGTTGTTATGTAAACTTTAACTTATGGCACCCTTAAGAAAAAGAGATCTCCAAGAGAACCTCTTAGGAACAGTCTGGTTCAGGTCCTCCAAACTCAGGGTGGTGGCTTCACTGACTGAATCAATCCACCTCTTCCTCTCTTCCTACAGCCTTCATAACCTTGTTGTCATTTCTGACTTAGTGCAACCCTAAGGCAAACCTATCACAGGGTGTTCTTGGTAAGATTCTTCAGAGGGGCTTTGCCCTGGCTTTCCTCTGAGGATGAGAGAATGTGACTTCCCCAAGGTTACCTGGTGGTTCCATGTCCAAGTGGAGATTTGAACTCTGGTAGCCAGAGTCCTGGTCTAGCCCTCAAACCCCTACACTATGTTGGCTCTGAACTTTGCCAAGAATTATCCCTTCCAGTGAGTCACTTGGTCTGATAAGTCCAAAGCACAATAGTCTTAGTTTAGTCTTTTTGGCTTCTAAAGAGAGTTAAAGCTCAATTTGCTCTTGGATCCATTTATAGGACTCTCCTCCGGCAACACATTTCAAATGAGGTGATATTTTTCCAGTCAGCTTTCTTCATGGATGTGCAGCTTTCATGCCCATACATAGAAATATTAAATACCAGAGGATGGATTATCCTGACTTTGTTATTCCACGATATATCTTTCTACTTGAGGATCTTATCTAGTTCCTTCACAGCTGCCCTTCCCTTGTTCTTGAGAGTCCAGAATAAACAAAATGACTGTGAAGCAACCGTGGCATACTTTGCATGAGGTCAGCACATGGCTTCAGAGCAGCTACTGCCCAGAAATAACCCCTCAGCTACTTACTACTTGCAAGATCAGATTTCCTACTACTCAATCTTACATGTAGTTTACGTCAATATAGAGAATAAAATAGAATCAAGTCCTATGATTAATTGTAATGGAGGAAGATTGCTTGTTGAGCCAGTTCCATGGGAAAAGATATCAAAATAAGAAGGGAATTGTTAATTTCACCTTTCAGCAAAGCAGCAACTCATGCTCCATAGGAACATGGGAAAGAATATTAAATGGCAGAGAATTAAGTCCGCAGTGAAAAAAGGTGAACCTGAAGCAGAGTTACCCTTCATGTTGTGTCTCCTTCACTCAAGTAAGAATTCATGAATCCCAAACTAGAGTCTTGAAGAAGGAATATCAAAATTTTGGGAATATTCAGTAGGTTGAGAGTTTCATACTGTCTAACTATCCTGATTTGGCAGGGAAGGGCCCGACTGACACTTTGTTATCCCACTTCTTAAGCTGCTGTAAACATGTTTCACTTTCTCTTTCTTCCTCCTGATTTTCCCCTTATCCTCTGCTTACTTTAGTTTCTCCAAGCTGAGTTCCAAGTGTAAAAATAGTTTGCAATCAATTAACTCAGCGTAGGAGAGGAGGGGGCAAAAAGGAACATTGCTCTTATCTGTAAGACGCTTCTTTTAAAGTGGTGGAGTTGGAAACTTCTCATTGTGGGTTGCGCCTCTTTATCACTCTGATAGGCAGAAAGTAGACTTTGGCCATTTCTGCACTACGCTGTTATAGTGCTATTATTCCACTTTCAACCTCCTCTGGGATCCTGGGGTTTGCCGTTTAGGGAGGAGCATTTAGAATGCTCAGCCGGAGAGCTCTTGGGCCTTGGTAAACTACAAACCCCAGGATTCCACAGGATGTTGAAAGTGGAATAATAGCGCTATAACACTGTTGTGCGGAAGTGGCCTTTGAAGGAGCCACCACTAGGGGGACCCCCCACACACACAATCTCTCAGTCTGTTTTACAGCCAAGGAAAAGAAGACAACTAGAACAGCCATTGAGATGGAGCATAGAGAAAACTCAAATATAGAATCCCAACAATACTCTTTCTACCTACATCAGTAACAAGGAAGATATTCTCCTCAGCTCTGGGTGGGGAGCATCTTTCCACCTCCACCACTTAAGAGAAACATCTCACCAGTAAGACCAATGTTGCTTTTTTCCAGCATGGAGGATGAAACATCCAGTCACAGGACATACTAAAACTCCCTTACCAAGGGGTGGATGAACTGAAGTATATCACTTCAGTGAGTACTACAGCTTGCAGTATGCATCTAATGACTGAAGCCTCGCAAATTCAAAGAAACCCAAACGGTAGTGGCATCCAAATGTAGAAGGACAAGACCAGGTTGCTGCCCTACATATGTCTAACATGAGAGCTTTTGTGACTAGTGCTGCAGAAATACCCACACTGAGTATAGAATGAGCAACAACTGCTTCTGGCAGCGACACCCCAGCCTTGATGTAGCATGTCATAATACAGGTCCCGAACCATCTCAACAAGGTAGAAGATGATGCCTTCTTGCCCATTGATGTTGGCTGTAAAGACCCAAGTAGATGATCAGATATTCAAAAGCCTTGGGTACATTTAATATATATTTTGAGATTTCTTTGCACATCCAGCATGTGCCAGCCTTTCTCTAACTCCTTCTTTGGATTAGGATGAAAGATGGTAATATTTCCTGAGATCTGTGCAACGTTGTGTTGACCTTAGTCATGAAGTCAAGGTCCAAACTTAGTATGACAAAATCTTGAGGGAATATTCACAATATTCCTTCCAAACCAGAAGCACTCCCAACTCTGACACCCTTCTGACAGATATAATAAGGAATAGCACTTTCTGTGTGAGGAATTTAATGGACACCTCCCTCATCAGCTGAAAAGAATCATTTGTCAATGCAGAAAGAATTGTATATAAATCTCAAATAGGATACTGTGCATTGTTGGGAGCTTTAAAAAGATGCTGCTCTCAAGAAACGCCAAATATAAAGGTATAATTTGGAGTGCCACTATTTTAATACTGTTGAAGAAATTGGTAGGACCTTGCAGTCTATATCTCACAGCCAACTGTTTCCTTTATCCACGAATATGAAATGGAACTACCATTTCATTTGGTGTTAAGTGAGCCAAAATTTCTCCGATAGGAAGTTAATATAGCTTTTGAGAATTTTCTTTTTGCATGATCTTAATTGTAAAAAAAGTTCAGTCTGTTACTCACAAAATAGTCATTTAAATCCTCCCCGCCTCCAAATTCATCATCCACAAACAGGGCGGAAAACTGGGGCACAACTGTGGATTCAGTTTTAATTTGAACAGCTCCGCAACATAAGCTTTAGTCACGCGTCCATGACTCTGGCTGGTGCCAAATGCTTTCAAGCATACTTCTTCCAGAGATCCAAAGACACTGGGGGTTTTAACAGCTTTGCATTCACAAAATAAACTGTGAGTCACACTACATTCTACATCCATGTTAGTGATAATAAGGAATTAGGAATCTGAACCTCATCATATCAGCAGAAAGCAAGAGAATGGGGCCGGTCTTATAACAACAAAAATGGACATGGAAACCTGAAAAAAATGTTCAGGTTCGTTTTCCTTATGTAAAACAACCAGACACACAACACATCTTCCTTTTGGTGAACATCATGGTTGATATCTGTGTTAAAACGCAACATTTAACAACAGCAACAACAACTGTGGTAGACAGACGGGAGAAGTACGGGAAGATACTATGATACATGACCACAGCAGCAATATTATTATGCACACAGAAATGGAAAAACACAGCAATACCAATGAGTGAGAGTTGGCTAAAGAAACAAAATTGACAGACTCAGCTGAAATGGATAAATTAACAACATTGATGAAAGAAAAATCATTGTTGATTTTTTCTGGAAGACTGGAAACTGTTAATAGGCTTTTTGCAAAAAAGAGAAAGAGAGAGATCAATATGTTAACTGTAGACTTTGATTATTAGTATATCTAGGAAAATCAGCAGTAGAAGTACTTGATATTTACTTGATATTTACAACTGGAGACTTTTTTTATAGCGCTGTATAATCTTTGTTAAGAAAGCAGGAAGTCAAATGCATATATATTTTTTCATTATTCTTTTTTTTTTGCTTTTTCTTCATTATCTTTTTTCTCTTTTTTGTTCAGTATTTCTTTTCTCTTTGTCTTGATGTTTTATTGTATTCGAAAATGTTTAATAACAATTTACCAACATAAGTATTTTAGAAACGTTTCGGTATTTTTTTTTTCAAGTTCTATGCCATTCTTCCATCCATCCTGGGTGACCACAGGCAAGTCACTCTCTCTCAGCCTAAGTGGAAGCTATTGACAAACCCCCTCTTAACAAACCTCGGCAAAAAGAATATGTTTGGGTCGCCATAATTCAAAAATAACTTGAAGGCACAGAACCAATGGCTTGAGTGCTGAATTAGGACACCAAGAGTTGTGGCTCTGGGCTTTTGAGTCATTTCCAACTTATGGCAACCCTATTATGGGAGTTTCTTGGCAAGATTATTTCAAAGAGGGTTTGCCTTTCCCTTCCTTTGAGGCTGAGAGAATGCAACTTGCCTAAAATCACCCAGTGGGTTTCCATGGCTTAGAGAGAATTCAAATCCTGGTCTCTAGTTATAGCCCAATATGGCTCAAAGCACTACACCATGCTGACTCTTCGGGGTTCAAGAGACCAGGCTTCAAACCACAGGTCGGCCACAGAAACCCACTCGATGACCTTGGGCACATCACGCTCCGCGACAAACCCCTTCTCAGCACAACCCTTCTTGTCATAAAAACCCCATCACAGCTTCACCACAGGGTCCTCCGAACTCAGAATAAACCTGAGGGCACACAACAACAAACTACCATGTGGGGTTTTAAATCCAAAACAAAAATAAAATAAAAATGAAATCTGCGTTAGGACTCCCAGAAACAAACTGGGGAAGATTCCTATGCCTTTAACGCTTGCGTAAAGGAGGGTATTTCAGCAGGTGCTGCTTGCCAAGGAACAAACAAAGCCTGCTTTCATCCCCTTTTCGACACAACCAGTGAAAGTACTAGAAGAACCCTCCGCAGCTTGCACTGAGGCGGCCCTACTGAAAAGGCCATCAAACACCCAACAAACACGACATCGCGCCTAAAATGGCCGAACCAAGGTAAAAAGCCCGCCTTTTTTATAAGCGGAGGATGTGGGCGTGGCTCGGCAGCGCCCAGCTTCTTCCAATGAGTGAAGAGGGACGGGACAGGCCACGCCTCCTTTCTCCTCTTCCTCCACTCCCTCCCCCAGCCCGTCGCGTGAGTCTCTCACAGTTACGGAGCGGGTCACACCTGTTTATGAAACCTGAAGTCTCGCGAGAACGTGTAACCCTCTCGCCGTCCCTCTTCCAATCGGAGCTCTCCTTTCTTTCTCCCCGCCCCCCCGGTTAACCGGATGTTGATGTTTGCCGGTGTTTCCTCGGCCCCGCCCCTTCTCCCTCAGCCGGGCGAGGGCTTTTTTTCCTGAGAAACTCTCCCCGTCGGTCCCGTGAGCGACTCGGCTGAGAAAGGAAGGTAAGCGCGGCGCCTTCTCCCGCGAGCCAGGGGACGGAGAGGAGGGCTTAGTCTTCCCTCTCGGGCCTCCGTTTTGGTGTAAACGGGTCGTTGCTGTACGGAGGCTCGGAGAGGTTGACAG
Organism: Cyclura pinguis; assembly: GCA_030412105.1. Taxonomy (NCBI): domain Eukaryota; kingdom Metazoa; phylum Chordata; class Lepidosauria; order Squamata; family Iguanidae; genus Cyclura; species Cyclura pinguis. Next base: position 6,091,213 of record CM059608.1, read on the forward strand.
GTTTCCTTCCTTCTCCACCGCCGTTGGCAAGAGTTTTCAACTAGAGGCGAGAAAGTACGTGGCCCTTAGGATGTTGGTGCGCTACAGGAACCGTCGTCCCTCGCCCCTGGCTGGGGCTGATGGGAGCTACAGTCCAGCAGTAGCTGGTGGGTCTTACGGTCTTTATCCATGAGTTGAACCCTACAGTCTTCATTATTGGTTTTTTGACTCTTCCATGTGATTTTTCAGGGGTGATGTTTTCTGAGGAGGAAGCACTGAGTAACTCAGTGCCTTTCCACACTACACTGGGATCGTGCTATCATTCCACTTTCAACCTCCTGTGGAATCCTGGGACTTGTAGGTTAGGGACGGGCATTCGGAATTCTCAACCAGAGAGCTCTTGGGCCTTCAGGAAACTACAAACCCCAGCATTCCACAGGAGGTTGAAAGTGGTACAATAGCATTATAGCAGTGTTGGGCAGAAAGGCCCATACTTTGGGGGTTTTCAAGGAAATAACAGTGTTAGTCTTTTATAGCATAAACAAAGGGTGGGGGAGAAGAATAGGGCATTCTAGCAGCCCTGTTAAGACTGTTTTTTGTTTTCGCATGAGCTTTCATGAGTGTCAATCAAGTTAAAACCATTTGGTATCTGTAAAAGCTCGTGCTAAAGTAAAAATTAGTTTTAAAAGTGCTGCTGGATTCCTTTTTTTTTTTTTTGGTTACCCCCTTCTTTTTATAAACATGGGAGCGTTAGGCCATTTCTGCCCTACACTATTCTAGTGGTATTATTCCACTTTCAACATCCTGTGGGATTCTGAGGTTTGTAGTTTACTGAGGCCAAAAAGCTCTCTGGCTGAGAATTCTAAAGGCCCCTCCCTAACCTGCAAACCCCAGGATCCCATAGGATGCTAAAAGTGGAATAATAGCACTAGAACAGGGTAGTGTAGAAATGGCCATAGAGTTAGAAGTGGCCTCATGGGCTATTGAGTCCAAGCCACAGCAGGATCTCCAGGTAAAGCATCCCCAACAGGTAGCTGTGCAGCCTCTTTTTGAAGACTTGAGAGAAGGAGACCACACCACCTCTCTACACAATTGGTTCCATTGCCAAGCTGCTCTTGCTGTCAAGAAGTTCCTTCTAATATTCAACTGAAATCTACTCTCCTGTAATTCAAAACCATTAGACCTAGTCTTACCCACTGGAGCAACAGAGAACAGGCATGCCCCCTCTTCTTTATCACATCTCTTGAGGTATTTAAAGAGTGCAATGGAATCACCCCTAATTTAATTTCCACATCAAACGTTTTGGAAAACAGTGTTGAAATGATTCACAGTAGTAAGCCTGGCTCAGAGGAACAGTGCTTCTGGAAACTATGCTATGAACATTATTGAAAAATCACTGGTTTTTCATTTCTCTTTTTAGAAATGAACAGCTTCCACAACATCTAGAGTCCTAATATGGTGGCTGACAGTACGTGCCATGGCATCAGAACTTTGTAAAACAATAACAGAGGCAAAGCTAGAAAGACACAAGAATTTATTCTTAAACTACCGGAATCTGCATCATTTTCCTTTAGAACTGCTGAAAGATGAAGGTCTTCAGTACTTGGAAAGACTCTATATGAAAAGAAACTCATTGACCACCTTGGTATGATTCTTTTTGTATATGTAGTAAGATGCTCGTGATGTGTAGGATGCTGTCCTTGAGGGCTATGCTTCACTTTTTTCCCTATAGAATTGAATTGCAGCTTTTCAGTTCTGTGGGAAACTGTAAAAGGAATGTGTGGGGATATCATTATGGTAGGAGCTGATTCTCTTCCCTTCTGTTAGCAGCTGCAAACACTGAATCAGGCCAGCATTTTTGTGTGTTGTCTTTTGTGGATTTCGTTTTCTTTGCCGCGTGTTATAACAGAGTGCTCACAATGGAGATAGAACACTGACAACTGGCTTCTAGGTTTATGTAAATTATATTTGGAAACTCATATCAATCTGGTTATTTACTGTATGATCTTGCATGCTCTACTGATGCTCTACCAATCAAAAACCTGCTGTCTGAACAAAGTGTACATCTAATGTTGATTTCACTAAATGAAAAAAAAAACCCTTCAAATTCTAAATGGATTTTAAACATGGCAATTGATTGTTTACAATGGTGCATTTATAAAAACCGTCTGCTTTAGCAGTCCTATAATGAGGATAGAAGTGTCTCTGTCAACTCTAGTTTTCGTTGGGCTGTACCATTTCATGCTTCAGACAGAACCTCAAAACTGACCAGGTTGTTAGAAAGCTAGATCAAAACATTTTGTTGCTTGCTGGTTTTCTTTGTGGTTGTGATCCTTTTATAAGGAGGAACATTTAGTTGTGTGAGCTCCAGGCAAATATGCTACATCCCAGATTCATGTTTACCACCTTAGTGGGAATAAAGTCAAAGATAGTCCAGTGAAGAGGGAGCATGATATTCTCATTCCAGGACTTCTGGGAGCTTCCTTTGTATAGGGAAGGAAATGTTAACTGGCTCATGGGGAACTCGCTTCTGTGGGTATGTTCCTTTTCTTCCTCCAGAATTCTTTACTTTGATATATCTCAGTGAACAATGATCCTGTGTAAGGCTTCCAGAGATACTTTTCAATTTCAGTGTTTCGGCAGTTCAATCTTTGGAGAAGGTTGGCAGTCTATGTTTGAATGACCAACTTTCTGTAGGTTTTATACCTCTGTATGGCCACATTCAGACAGTCAAACCTTGAGTTACTAAACTGTAATATGTATCACTGAGTCTTCATTTGTGGAGAACTGCAGTTTACCAAGAACTCTCTATTTAACCGTACTTTGTTATTTGAGTTGAACCAGGAAACTGCAATTACCCAGCTTTGGAAGGAGGCAGGGTGTTAAACTGTGATATGAAATTGGTTTATCATCCAAGCTTGTTGTAAACCTGGTGAACCATAGGTTTCTAGTTTGCATGAAATGGAAAAAAAAAAGTATGGTTAACTGGAGAATTGCTTGTTTAATTGTAGTTCATTCAGAAGGGGGAGCCAAAAGGCTTCATATAGTGGGAAAGATTGTACATCCCTGAACCAGTTCAGTTTCTGTACAGGTGAAGTCATATTAAGTCTTTACTGCCTTCCTTTTGCACCTAACTTGCACTTACTCATCTGTGTGTGGTGCGGGTGTTGGTGTTGCAAAGGAATCAGGTGCGTTCCTTGGAGTCCTCTACTTTTTAAAGTCTCCTTTTAAGTTGAAAGGAAGTTGTTGTATATGAATGCCCATGTTCTCCCTCCTTTCCCAACATGAAATGTACATACAGTTCTGAAAGCAAAGGTGAGATACAAAGACTTGCTAAAAATGAGGGAGTGCGTTTTCATTAGAGCAGTTTCCCTTTTGAAAAGAGATATGGTCCTCTCCCCACATACGTGGGTTTGACTTTCACAAACTTGGTAATTCGTGAGGTGCCTCCTCCCCATTATCCCCCTCCCATTCCCCTGCCTTTGCCCTGCTGTGTGTGTCTTCCACAGACCTGGGCAAAAGGCGAGCGAATGCTGCACGTGCCTTCTTTGGTTGTGTTGCTGCCCCCTCCCATTCACTTGCCTCTTGGCTGGGCACCTGGAAGGCAGCGCGCCTGAGTGAAATGCAAGTGGAGGAGGGGAAGATATGCGTGCACACCTTCTCCGGGCTCATGGCTGCCCCCTCCCATTCACTTGCCTATTGCCCGGGCGCCTGGAAGGCAGCGCGGGTGGGTGAATTGCAAGTGAATGGGGAGGAAGCACGCATACCTTCTCCGGGCGCATGGCTGCCCCCCCCCATTCACTTGCCTATTGCCTGGGCGCCTGGAAGTCGGTGTGCCTGGGCGAAAGGGAAGCAAATGGGGAGCCTTCGAAGGGAATGGGAGGGAGAGTGTTCACTTGGGGGGGGGGAGTTATTTGTGGGTTTTTTTGACTGTCACAAGGGTTCTGCACCCCAAACCCCCGCACAAGTCAAGGAGCCACAGTAGTAGGCAGGCAGGCTGCAAATTTAGTTAGCTAGCATTACAAAATTGATAAGAATTTCTGAATCTTTAGACATCTTAGAACTGAGACCATTCCCTTGGAAATTTGTTTATTAAACGATCAGTTTTTTAGGCTCTGAGCAGGTAGTTAGGGATAATACAGTTACTGATCTCTTTTCAGAAATTCTTTGGAGCTCTTTGCATTCTAAGGGTGCAGAATATGGTTTAGATTCAAGCCTTCCCAGCCTCACCAGGTTGTAGCATCAAGCATGGATCTGATTAGTTGTCACTAGAAACAGGAAAAAGGAAGACAAAAACAAAAATCTTACATCATCCATTAGAAGTAACTGAACCAGTATGTCACTTAACTGAAATTCAGCTGAAAATGCAAGTATAACAATTATAATTTTGTTTAGACAATGTTGAATGTTATGCATAAACCTACACTTCCCCATTTCATGAACAAGGACACATGAATAAATTCTTAACAGGTCATATAATAAAGTTATCTTGGATGAAACCCTCAAGATAGCAATGCTCGCAATGGGCTCCTCAGGCTGATATGAGAGACTGACAGTTATTTTTTTTCCCAGTGTGCCAGAGTATTTGTACCCATTGGCTACAGTTGTTTCTTTCTTTCCTGGATACTCTCCAGGGATTCTTCAGGTACCTTAAGAAGTTCATGTTAATGATGAGGTTGAAACCAAGGACAATCACCTTGATTTGTTGCTCTATGTGTTCCTCCACTGACCTATACAACCTAGACTTAATCAGTCTAGACAGTTTGTTAATATCAGATCCTTTTTAATTACAGAGTTGATGCATTGCTACTCAAAATGATGGTCTTCAGATTGGTGCCGTTCCACAAGCAATTAGCTGCTGGTCTGTGTCATGCTTCCAGGAGAGAAACAGTTGCAGCCAATTGGGCGCATATATGATACATGTCCCTGGCATATTAGGGAAAAAATTGCCATTCCACTATGTAAGAACGCCTGAGAAGCATTGGTACAGAGAATACTATATATGCATGTGTCTTGTGTGTTATTTCTTTCATTTGTCCCTATTTCAGTTGTTTCACTTCCAGTTATTTCTTTCAGTTCTCTCACTGTTTAAAATCTATACATAAGAAGGGTATACAGTTGGCCCTCCACTTTTGTGGGTTCATCATTTGCGGATTTTATTATTTGTGAGTTACATTTATTTAAAAAATTCTTGTATTTGCCCCTGCCATGTTAAAAATATGTCCTTTCTCAGAATCTCTAGGTCCTTCTGATAGAAGTGGATCATAAATTTGTGCTGGAGGACCTAGAGATTCATAGAGATGCGTTCTCAGGCTTAAAGAAATGCATTTGTGATTTATATTTGCATTTTTCCCACTGTTGGGGGGAAATCTTGTGTCCTTAACCCCCATAAAAATGGAGGGCTGACCATAGACAAGTTGGGAGAACAAAGCATGTGAGAAAAGGTTGAAGGAGCTTGGCACGTCCAGCTTGGTGAAGAGAAGACTAAGGGCTGATATGATTGCACTCTTTAAATTTCTCAAGGGCTTTCATAGAGAGGAGGGGGCAGGTAGCCTTAGAGGGTAGAACCAAGTCTGATGGTTTGAAGTTACAGGAGAGAAGATTTTAATGAAATGTTAGAAGGAACTTCTTGACAGTAAGAGCAGTTCAGCAATGGAATCAATTGCCTAGAGAGATGTTGGGGTCTCCTTCTCTGGATTTCTTCAAAAAGAGGCTGGATAGCTACCTGCTGGGAATGCTTTAGCTGGAGATCATGCACTGAGCACGGGGGTTGGCCTGGGTGGCCCATGGGCCCTTTCCAGCTTTCTGTAAGAGGCAGCTTCCTAATCTTACACATGTGGTTTAGTCTGAAATAAAATTGTACTTTCTCTCAGCTGGCCCACTGTTCTCCCACAGCTCCCTCAAGACTTCCCAGCCCACCGCCACTGCTAACTCTGGCCAAAACAACTTAAGTGTCTCCTGTGGAGCGGGGTATCTGTCCCCCTAGTTACAGCTCCTGCTGGTCTCTGTGAAGGTGCAGGCCAAAGGAAACAAAGGGATCAAGTGCACACAAACGTATACTCACTTTTACACTATTGTCTTTTGTAGCTCTGCACAAATAGCATGGAAAGTAAGCCAAGCTCGTGACAGAATAAATTTTCAGAGCTGCACTGCAAGACAGTAAATTTGTTTGCTATTTGTTGCTTCTCTGCCCATATGCAGGTCTCAATACTAAATACATACATTAAAGGCTTGCTCTTTCAAGGCAAACTGTCCTGTAGGAATTACTGAATTTTGCAATAAAATGAAAGAAAACCCTTTTTTAAAAAAAAAAAAATCTTTGCCAGAGAGGAACAGCAGTAGAAGGATTCTTTCGAGGTAGGAAAGGATTCTTAGCTGTTCACCTTAGCTTGGAGAGCATAGCTTCTTGCAGTCCCTGTCTGTAAGAATCTGTTAACTAAGCTTTTCAGTGTTCCCTATCTTGTTGCCCTCTTTTCCCTATGACACGTTTGTTTGATGGGTTTCCTGCTTTTGTACATTTCTTCCCATTCTATCAAGTATAACAACAACAAAAACTGTCCCCAAGTGCCCCCAGTGTGCTCTAGAGGGTGTGGAGGCATTTTTGCTATGTTTTAACCCCCCTGCCACATGCCATTTTAGGTTCAGGGAGGTCCTTTTTAAAAAACAGGAAGAAACCAGATGTTGCTTCTAGTTTACAAGAAAGTTTCCCTTGTCCCTAAATGGCTTAGCCCCCCGCGTAGCAAAATGCCCCCCAGCTCTCTAGAGAACTTTTGGGGGTGGTTTTTAATCCCCTTGGGCATGCTGGGGCCTACAAGAATGGTCCAAGGGCCACATTTTGCCCCTCCCCTTCCTTAAGGCTTAGTTACTGATACTAAGAACTTTAAGGGGGAAAAAGCATGATATTTCTGACCTTACCTTTTTTCTTTGGCACTGCCAACTACTAGAATCTGGTTCCATGTGATGTTGAAATTCCGAGATAGAATTTGGCCCTCAGACCGAAGAATATTCATTGCCCTGGCCTTAGGGTGTGTAATTTCCCCAGAAACTTCTTAATAGACTCATAGGTGTCCTTTGTTACCAAAGAGGTACAGTTGTTGCAAAAATAACTAAGATGGGACTTGTTTTCTCTTCTACGCTTGTATGTTTCTGTTTGCAAATATATGTTTTTTCGTCTTTGAATCTGACAAGAACAACATCAGATGCCACAAATAGTACAAAAATTGAGAGAGAAAATCTAGAGTGTTTGCCATGAAATCTCCAGTAGGTGGAAACCAAAGCTCAAAATTCCTACAGCATGTCTCTCTCACACAAAGCAAGCAAAAGAATTATGATAGCACTTCTGGCTATGAACAGTGCTGCATATGCTCTAAGTAGTATATGCTAAAAACACCGGGAAAATACTGGCCAAAAAAGCTATTCTAAGAAGGACTACAGACGCTTAGTACTAAAATTATTGGCTAATATCAATCTACCCCATCTGTAGTTAATTGTTAGAACTGAGTATGGCATAACATAGGGCCAGTCCGCGCATGACTTTTTTCCTACATGAAGAACTAGGTAGAAAGAAGCTGTGCACTGTTGCGTGTGAATGGTGTGCGGGGATCACACAAATTAAATTTGGCTGCTGTTCTCCATCAGTCCTGAGCTTCCAGGATTCAAAACCACATTCGATATCAGCCTGCCCAGAATTTGAAATCCTCAGTTGACACTCTGTTATGTGTCCTATCACTCTGAGAGGCTAGGTTAGTGAATACATAAAATACAGCTTTCTCTGTAGCAGTACCGTCATTTGTGGACTCTTCCCAAGGGAAGTGAGGTTAGCTCCATCTTTACTCAGCTGTCAGATTTCCAAGGCAGTATTTTTCCACCATGGTCGCTAGTAATTGAAACTAGTTTTAGGGTTGGCTTTTGGGGTTGTTTCAGTTTGTTCCTAAAGAGTATTGATTTTTGAAAATGCTTTTAAAAATGTGTTAATTTGTTTATAAAACTTTTTTCTGTTGTGCAGCACCTTGGGAGTCCTGGTGGGCTGAAAGGTTATAAATAAATGCTTCAAATAAATAATAAAATATACCATGGAATCAAGCTCCGGCACTGCAATGGAAGGGGAGTATCTGTTTCCCTGGAATGCAGTGACAATCAGCTTGTGAAGGAGGAGTCCAGCAGAGTTGTATAAAGCAAAATTAACCTCATGAGCTTCACACAGAAGTTGGGTGACCTAGCTGCTCTGATGTGACCTTGTCTAAAAAATTTCTTTCAACAGGAATGAGAGTCAAATAGTTCTCCAGATGTTCTTAGACTTCAGTTGCCAGTAGCCCTAGCTGCCATTATCAGTAATGAGGAATTCTGGGAGTTGCAGTCCAGTAACATCTGGGAGGCTGCATGGGTCTTACCAAGGATTACAATATCTCTGTGTCCATGTGTAAAAGACTTCTGGCTGTGAGGAGAATGCATTATAAAAATTGTTTTCATATTAGTAGCCATATTAGTTTGTTGGTGCAAGTCCAACAAAATGGCATGCTATACTAGCAAATTAATTATGGCATAAGTTCTTATCTGTGAATGCTTATTTAGCCTTAATATGTTTGTCCTTATTGCCTTGATTGAGAAACAGTGTCTAACTATTGAAGTGGCTGATATGATTAAATTCTGTTATTCAGAAGCATTTGTTTGTTTGCATTGGGTCATTGGAAGGTAACTTAAGTTTTTAGTAGGCATTTCTAATATATTACATTTGTAGGCTATACAGCTAAGTGAGTCCTCTGTGTATATTGAACTCAGGCATGTTAATTATTTTGTGTAACATCATACTTGCTAATAATCTGATTCAGAACAGTGGAGATGATCTGCACTAATTGAATTTCTGGGTCCAAATTAGAGGCTAGCTGTGCCATCAAAACTTATAGCCTGCCTTAACTCGTGGACATTCTTGTGTCTTTCTGGTGATAACAGGGATGGTTGTTCAGTCTAGGGTGTAGATCAGAATACATTGTTAATGCCAGATGGATTAGCAGGATACATTAATAATTTTTGCCTCCTGCTTTTGACTTTGACACACAGAATTACATCTTGGTCCATTCTTGAACCTGCCAGGCTGGTCTGCTAATTAGCTTTGGGGTATTTATTTCTGAAAGCAAATTAAAACTTTATAATTTTCTCTCTTAGCCAGAAAACCTTGCCCAGAAGCTTCCAAACCTTGTGGAATTGTAAGTGTTTGATGCCTTGTTATTCACAATAATACATGAAATTAAACAAAGAGTATTTCTTAGGGGGAAAAAACGGTGCTGAACATGTATAGGCAAATATTTTAAAATGTTCAGAGCAGTCTTTTGTGAGCAGTATTATTCTTTCCTTCTTGCTGAAGAGCTGGTCTGTTTTGCCATAGCCATATTGGTGTACTTTTCTGTGACCTAATTTTGTTCGTGCTGCCTTCTCCCATGCTTCTGCACAGCAGTTCTGAACCTAAGTGACAGCTTGGAGGCACCACCATGTCAAAACACTTGCTATGTGACTACATTCTGCCGCAGCTAGGTCATTTGTTCAGAGAAAATGGAAATCGTATAATCATAGGTAGCGGAAATGTTCAGTTTAACATAATTTATATCCCACACTTTTGCTACAAGATTGTACAGTAGTGTTCCCTAATTATTTTTTTTTAAAGGTTCCTCTTGTAAAACCTACTCAAATATAATGATGCAAGTGCACATTTGTTATTTGTGTTGTGGGAGTTGTGCATGGAAATGGTTTATTGCATAGCTAAGAATGTAACAATTCTCTCTCTGTTTAGTCTGGTTTTTTTTCCCTGTGAGTGATCATGCTGATAAATTTAGGAAATTCACAAACAGGACTTGAAGATGAGAACCTGTTGTTTGTTACTGGTACCTGGCACTCAGAGGTACACTGGCTTTTTATCTATAGATTCTGTATTGCTCTTACAAAGGTGACAGCCATTAATCACCTTGCATCAAACATTTTAAGAGCTACAGATGTCTCTCAGTGGAAGTTGGAGAGACTCTATAGATCATTGGGGGGCTTGTATCCCTAGGCTGGCAACTTAAATCATCCATGGATCCTTCTGGAAGGAGCTTAAAATCTGGACTATGGCGTTATCAAAAGACATTACGACAGACACCTACACATACTCCAATGTATGTATCCTGTTGTACATTTTCAGTATAAGTATTAGGTGCTTTGGGAGCTAAACATGGCTGAAAAATAGGGTATTAATACCATGGATTTATTTAGGAGTTTATATACCTCACTTGAGAGCCAGCATGGTGTAGTGGTATGTCTATTGGACTGTGACTCTGGGGAACAGGGTTGGAATCCCTGCCTAGCCATGGAAACCCACTAAGTGACATTGGGCAAGTTACACTCTCTCAGCCTCAGAAGAAGGCAAAGGCAACCCACCTCTGAACAAATCTTGCCAAGAAAGCCCTGTGATCGGTCCGACTCAGGGTTGCTATAAGTCAGAAATTACTTGAAGGCACAGAACCAGATATACCTCATTTGAGCAATATTTCAAGAGCACTCTCTTTCTCTCTGTCTCTCTCTGGATGTGTGTGTCATAAAAATCTCTTATGACAATGTGACCATTAATGGATAAGGTATTTTAGCAGCAGCTTCCTGGGAGCAGTTCCTAAAAGGGTAGCAAGCATATCTTTTTGTAACTGTGCGAGTATTCATTTACGCAGTTGTTGCTAAAACATGTAAAAATTCTGGAAATGTTGCAGTTGTGGGAATTTTCAAAAAAATTGAAAAATTGTCCTCCTTTACAGGTTGAAAGTAATTTTAGGATTACTTTAGGATTAGGAACATAGAACTGATCATCAGTTATTGTCTGGCATGAAATTAACATGTTATTGTTTGGCATAAAATTAATATATTTGGTATATTAAAATACAGTTCATTCAGGATATAATTACAAATTGGGCTTACTTTTTAAACTTCTTTAATTTTTGCTGCCAATGGAGCAATAAGATTAACACCTAAACTATAAGGAACTTCTTTACTTATGCCAGTTTGAGGAGCAGGTAAAACTGCCTCTGATGAAATCAGAACAAAACATCAACAATGGTAAAGCAGAAAGAGATATTTTGTCCCTGCTTGTTCTTCATAGTGTGAGGCAAACATAACGAACTGGGAAGAAGAAACCAAGACCAGGTTATAGTGATCTGATACTTTGTGTAGCCGTACATAAAAGGCCTTCCTCTTACGTAGTTTTTTTAAATGATTTTGAGGCAGTAAATTTTATTCATTATTCTGAAAGAAAATATTCCAGAGTTTTCTTTTTCTTAGTTTTTTCTGTGAAAAAAAAAAACCCTTTTCTGGTTTTTTTCCCCCCACATCTGTAGTTGTAACTGTATCCAAGGTTGCATTTGGTCGCATTTTCTGTCCTCTGTGCAGTTCCGAACACGTGTCTGACTAAGGATAATTTGGGCTTTACTGCATAGAGATGCATTAGGCCATGTTAGTGGGCCCGAGGTCACCAAGAAGTGTAGTCTCGGCTTCTTCTGCTTTTCTCCATCTTAGCCCCTGGAGAGCTACAGCTTATTGGTTTGTAAATCTACAGGGCCATTAATAAATTTGCTATCTGTAAGCTGCTCAAGAAACAGTCTTGCCTTGTCTTGCCTGATAGGAGTTCTACTTTATAATTAAGCTGAAATATAGCTTTTGTGATCCACTTTATGTTTCGCCATTAGGCACTTTAAAAAGATAATCTGATGAGGCCGTTAGGAACTTCTGCCTGAAATTAATGTTTTTGGGGGTAATTTTAGATGCTCTGAAAACCAGTGAAAGCTTGTTTAGCAGATATTAAATGCTCTTGTCTTAATTATGATTTGACCCTAACCCCCTTCCTTATATCTTTTGCTGAACTGTAGGTATTTGGGACTTAATGCAGGATGGCCCCCTGGTGGTCCTTGAAAACCCATCCAGACCTTCGGGGAGCCCCTGCTTCTGGGGGAGGGATCAAGGGAGTGGATCGTCACAAATCCCTCCCGGCTTGAGGTGCCCAGAGGCTGCCTGCCCAACTTGGGGGAGAGGTGAGAAGAACTAGAGCTCCTCAAGGTTGGAGAAGTTTGCAATGATCTACTTCCTTGACCTGCCCCTCCCCACCTCCCACATCAGGGGCTCCCTAGAGGTCTGGATGATTTTTCAGTGACCTCCTGAAACTCCTTTTTGGCAAATTCAACTTATAAGAGCAGCATGGACTCATGGATAAGTCAAGCTTTTTTTTAACTAAAATTTTTTGACTTCTTATAGAGTATATACAGTAATATTCAGCCGGGCACAAAGAGCTCTTCTCTAATCGTTGCCATGAGGTGACTGACCAAAATGTTCTCTGTGCTTATTGACCTCGGTTTGGGTTTCTGCAGGGGTCAGTTGTTGAGGTTATTTTATTTTGACAATTTTGACAATACAACAGTGTTATTCAGCATGATTGAGGTGACTTTATTTATAAATAACATCTGTGTTGATATGAAGTATTGAGGAAACAAGTGGCATACATGTTGCAGGTCTTCTGTAATACCAATTTTAAAGTGTTGTTGTTGTTGTGTGCCTTTAAGCTGTTTCTAACTTACAGAGACGCTAAAGCAACCCACCGTGGGATTTTCTTGACAAGATTTGTTCAGAGGAGGCTTGCCTTTGATGTTCTCTGAGGCTGAGAGTGTGTGACTTGCCCAAGGTCACACAATAGGTTTCCATGGCTGGGTGGGGGATTTGAACTCTGGTTGAGTCATAGTCCAAAACTCAAACCAGTATACCACGTTGGCACAGTATACAAATTATACATTAAGTAGATTTTTGCTCTTGAGTTTTGTATGAAATCATCAAAGCAGCTCACAATACTTCTTGAATGGATTCCTTAAAAACCATTTGCTGAAAGCAAAAGTAGCCCAGCTAGAGTAGATGACATTGTCTGGTGTTGTCTCTGCCTGCTTGCTTCTGCCTATTGCGTGCCTTTGTACAGGGCAGAAGACAGGAAGCTGTAAGTGGTGGTAGCTAAATTGTATACGGAGCATCTTGTTAACAAGTGTGAAGTTATTGATTCAACTACTGTACTACAGAAGAGGGAAGTCTTGCTCAGGAAAGAGTTTGAACACTCAAGTCGTGTCTTGGGCAGAGAAATCAAAAACTCTTGACAATGTCTGTTGGCCATAGTTTGTTGTATGAGTTCTGAAATGAGGAAAAAATCTCATTGATCTTTTCCATCATCTTTTGCTTACTATAGTGTGACAGTTTTGCAACCACTGCCTTTATAAGCCAGCTCTTGAGTATAACATCTAGTATCCTCTGGTCTTTCCCCAGGTATCTCCATTCAAATAATATTGTTGTTGTACCTGAAGGTAAGTGCTTTGCTTTAGTAGGTTTAACATAACTAGTTTCTGTCATGAACACGAGAGGGTGCGTTCTGGTTACATTTTGTGAAATACGCAGCAGACTTCCACAAACGAAGATGTCTGAGCACTCTGATATACCCAAACCCTTGGTGCTTTGCTTCTAGTAATAGTGTTGAAAAAGCCAAAAAGGCATGCATCATTAAAACAGTTCTCCTTAAGAAGGCACTGGCCAGATCTATTGTGTTTAGCTTCCATTTGATGGGTGATTTTAAACCCTATTAATCATTTATAGAGCACATGTGCATTTATTTTCCCAGCTATCTTGGCTTTGTAAATTGCTTTTTCCTTGTCCTGAGCCTAACATGTAAACAAACAACAAGAATCCCACAAGAGGTGTTCTTGTTCTTCCCCTTCTATTGATAAGTTGCTCACTGGTACCCAGTGAGTAATATGGGTGAATTGCAATTTAATCTAGACTTCCAAAATTGAATCTGATTGGCTTTCTTTTGATGTACGTCTTTCATGTTCTGACATATCCCTCCTTCAGAGTGAAATAGCATGTTGTGTATGAGTTAAACATAGACAGAAGTATAGTTAGAATTGTGATTGAAAACAGCTTGTGACATTTATTTACCCTCTTGTGTGTTGTTTTTTAAAATCTTCCAAAGTACTAATGTATACCCAGAGTCCTATAATATTCAGTGGTGACATAATTTTGCTTTATCAAGGCTTCTTTGACATTTATGAATGAGAAGTTGGGCAAGACCCTGTCATTCTTTCAGGTCTTCACACTTAGATCAAACGTAACCTCCTCCCTCCCCCCCTTTTTATTTTGTTCAAGCAATTGGTTCACTGGTTAAACTGCAGTTTCTGGACTTGAGTGACAATGCTCTTGAAATCGTATGCCCAGAGATTGGTCGCCTGAGATCTTTACGCCACCTTCGATTAGCCAATAATCAGCTGAAGTACTTGCCAGCAGGTAAGCTGTGAGAAGCTTCAGAACTTCCAAAACTGATAATTGTACATATATCATTATGGTATATTAGACAATGTTGGTAAATGGCATTGTTCTTGATGTTCTTGTTCTTAAATAACAGGATAGAAAAGCTCCATTCATTGTTTTCCAGTCTGCATAATGACAAGGGCATTAAAGTTAAATACCTGACTTATTAGAAATATAGTATGGTTTCCTGAAGGCAAAATGTACATCATCATGATGGCTGTGGAGCATGCTAAACTTATATGCTGTTCTACATTAAACTTATGTATTAAACCACATTATTTATTGTGGTGGCTGACAGATGAGCACCATTTAAGACAATCATTTTAAAGAAAATAATTTGGTCACCACACCAAGGCCTTAATTCTGGGCTGGATTAAATGAAGGAAATGTTAATAATCAATACTATAGCCTTATTTCTAGTTCTGTAGTAGAGGAAGCAAAATGTGTGCTGAAGGTGATTAGAAATGTGTGAAACTGTGCTATTATATATGGCCAGAAACATTTTGTGGTGGAAGGCTGCCATAAACAGTAATCGATGTTTTAGGAATACCTTATTCCAAAGAGTATCTGGGTGTGCTTGAACTTTTTAAAATTTATGGTGGCTTCGGACACTTTAAAAACCAGGACGGTTCAAAGAAAAGCAGACATTTTTACGAAAACTCAACACGTGCCTTAACAGATCACACAAAGGGAGTTCTAGAAAAAGAATAATTTACACTGTGGGATGATAGACAACATGTCTGCTGAATTTTATCTAGAAAATGGTCTGTATTATACATGAAAGTTGCATTTGATTCCTCTTTTCTCTGTAAGAAATACGGGACGTTAATCCTTTACTTCCCATGTGTTTAAAGTTTAGGTACATTCTGTATAGCTAAATATATCACCAGTCCTTAACCATCAGAGGGTCCAGCAAAAGGCCTGGTGTATAATGAAGTGTTGGGGCAGAATCACCTTTCTGAGCTCATCTTACCACTTCTTTATGTGGTCATCTACCACAACACCCTTCATTGTAGTCAGAATTGCATTTTGCACTGTTTGTATGTATTAATTATATTCAACCTGTGAGGTTTTTCCATTTCTGCTAGGAAAATGACTCTCAGGATTTTTTTTTATGGAGTGCTTTCTTGTATGTAACACTTTCTGTCATTTCTTTACAAACAAATAGGATGCAGGGTCTGTGAGTGTTTGGTTCATAAACCCTTGTTAAGGAGATTATGAACCAAAATCATGACTGAGAATGGTTGATATTGTGACATATTTTCTGAATGGTCTGAGATCCTATTCATTTCCAGTCTAATAAAAGGCTTGTGATGGGCTTTTTGCAGTACAGTATTTATACTGCATTAATGAAAACCCACTGGATGCGCTTGGGAGTTGTCATGCTGTCTCAGCCTCAGAGGAGGTCAAAGGCAAGCCCCTTCTGAACACACCTTGCCAAGAAAACCTCATGATAGGTTTGCCTTAGGATTGTCATAGATCAGAATTGACTTGAAGGTACACAACAACAACAATAAGATGAAGCTTGTCATTGCAGTATTTGCTCCATCTTCTTGAGCAAGAATGCCGAGTGTGTAAAATGATAACTGCTTTAGGACTTAGTTTGTGTCTGTGCAGCATCATTCTTGTTGAGATGCATTCTCTGACCTGGAGAGCTTTTCCATGCAGACCATTGCCAGTTGTGATCTCTGCGTTAGCTTTGCTTATCAGTGCTGGATCACTTTGGGATGCAACTGCAACATTACTGCTGTGTTACATCACTCTCAGCACTGTATTCTGGACGCACCCTGCTTTCATAGCTGATCAGCATGGATTCTTTTTCTTGCTAGTATGAATTGCCATAAGGTAGCATGGAAGAGGGAGAGACCAGAGGGTAGAGTTGTGTGGTCTGTAGAGTTCTGATTTGGTTTGCAATGTGTTCATTGGTCCCATTCTGTAGTCGTCCATCCTTTGGAGACTGGATGTCCCAAGGGGTGGTTGAAGCACTTTATTGGCTTGGGATCAGGCATTAATTTATTCTCTTTTAAAATGGTTCTGACTAATGCCTAAACTATAATGGGATAGGCAACTTGTGGCTCTCCAGGTGTTGTTGGACTGTACCTCCCATGATCTCTCAGCTCTGGTTATGCTGACTAGGACTGCTAGGACTTGCAGTCAAGTAACACTTGGATGGCTGCATGATTTCCACTCCTTGTCTGTGTGATAGCTCCAGATCTTCCTTGCATCTTCTGTCTGTGATCTGGCTCTTGCTTAACTGAACTACTTTCATGTTTCAGACCAACAATGTCTGAAAGGCTACAGATTCTCCAGCATAGACAGCAAGCAGTTTAAAGTACCTTTTAAGTATCCAGACTTGAAAATATTACTTTATTAGTTCCCAACGCTAGTCCCCACCCCCAACATACCTTGTTAGCTTTGCTGCCCCCCCCACCCCCAATCAACATGGCTATTTCCATATTGTTGAGAAAGTCGGGAGAGTGGAATAAGCAAGGACATGTCCAGCTATTTCCTGTAGCTGGACACACTATGATGGGGGTCCTAGGGAGGTCTCTGTAGATGCTGTCCTTGCAACACATCCAGCTGCAGGAAAATAACTGGATATTTCCCCACTCATTGCCCTGGTCTCAGGCAACACAGAAATGACCTGGGAATGCCTGTGTTGTTTACAGATCTTGGGGGGATTTTGGTCACTGCATGGTCAGAACAAAATTCCAACCTCTTCAACAACCAAAAAAAGTGAGTTGTGGTGGCTAAGCCTGACTTAATGCCATCATCATTCATTAGCAGGAAGCAGCCACTGATTATATATCTTGGTATACTTGAGCAGGGGAAAGAATGTTGGAAACTGTTACACAATTTTTTCCCCATTCCTGAATATACTGCTTGTAGAGACGGTCACTACACTGGCCCATTCAAATCAACCAGAAGACTTTTGGATTCTCTGCCTACATGCAGAAAAAGTCATTGCTTGGAACTTATGAACTTATTCACAGTGAGTGAACTGTTTCAAGCCATCGTTGGTCATACTAGGCAGTTCTTTAAAACGAATTTTGAAGGAATATTCCTGGTGCTCTATAACTATGTTTCTGAGGGGTCTTTTTTATTAAATTTCTATTAAAATTGTCCGTATTTACAAAAGAAAAAAATGTATGCATTATGCACTATACTACTAATCTTGTTTCATTCACAAGATCAATTATGCTAAACATTTTACATTAAAAATGACTTCCTGCCCAACCTCATGTACACAGAAGAAAATAGTATAGTATTATTACTCTTCTCAAATTAACCATCCTTTCTAGTTTTCTTTCCAGCATTATATTATCTTGTTATCATTGTGTCCTGGAAAAAAATTCTTTATTCTAGTCAAAACTGATGGTCATAGTTTCTCCTCTTTCTTTTTCACATAGTCCATGAAAAGTTGCCATATAGACAAATATAAATCTAAACTTTTACCTTTTTTTAAAAAATACTAATTTATCGAACTCAGCTAATTTCATTAATCTGTCTATGCATTCATTTATTACTGATTCTGAGTTTTGAAAAAAACTGAAAATTATGTGCCTTAATTTGCTGGGCTTTATCCCTGTTTTGTGAAACACTATGGCTCATATTTCTATTAGTTCTCCTGCATTTTCTGATGTACTGCAGAAGTTCATCATGCTGCACAGTCATCTGTCAGTTTTAAAATGAAATCTGGATAAAGCAACCCTGCTCCTGTTAAATGTTCTGCTGCAAATTACATGTACTATTCTAGTTTATCCAAGTATAATAGCCTCTGTAGCTGACACCGTGACATGTAATTTCAACAAAAACCAAATAAAAGGCAGCTAGGCAGCGAATCTTGCTAAGGCTTAATTTTTCCTGGGAGTAATCTTGTTATTATTGAATTTATGTTACATACAAAAAAGATCCCTTAACCAATTAGGGTCCTAGTTCATGATCCTTAACAAAATTATTATAATAAGATTACTGTTGTTATGGGAAGAGACCATGTTCACTATTTTGATTTTAACAAAAGGCAACATGCCATTGTTTTTTCCCAGATTTTTCTGCTAACTAGACTAAGTTAGCTATTTTCAACTCCTGTCAGTTTGATAAATTGTCCTACCATTTTAGGGTTCTGGGCAAATTTTAAGCCTTGACCTGATTAAAATACACCTTTAGTGAGCCTCTTTATTTACAATATTTTTGCATTATTTACAAGCCATTTTCAACAAGAATTATACAAATATACCAACAGGTCAGTGATAACCATGTGCAAACTTGTGCATTTTGTGTGTATTAGAATGTTTTCTCTAGATCATTGTGTTATTTTTTTTTCCAATTAGTATGTAATTTATAGAATTTGCTTCCTCAATATGTGTTGGCTGTGTTTAGGTCAAAATGTCAATGGCTACTAGTCAACAGTGGCTTTATTCAGCCTCCAGGCACAGGCAGAATACCAGCTGCTGAAAGTAACAGCAGGAGAAGGCAGTTGCCATTGTGTTCTGCTTGTGGACTTCCCAGAGTGATCTGGCTAACCACACTGGGAGAAAATGGATGCTGGGTTATATGGGCCTCTGCTCTGTTTCAGCAGGGCTGCTCTCGTGCTTTGTTTGAATTTTAATCTCTCTAAGGTGCCAGAGGCAGCTAGTAACAAATGATAAAAGACATCAAGTTCAAAAAAATCAAAACAGCTAGCCAGGCAAAAGGCAAAAAATCAGGCAACCATAACAAACAGCTGAATGCATGCAAGAAAGCAAGGGTAATAACTGATGGGGCAGTTCAGTTTCCATCCCAATTTAGCAAATACAAGAAGAGTGGTGTTTTAACAATGATACCCTAATAAAGGCACCTTTGCTGTTAATATCCAACATAACTGAGTAGAATCTCTTGCGGGAGGTGGTTTTACACAGAACAAATCCCCAATTACAGCATTTTCTCTGCAGAAAGTAGCATCTTCTCCATAGGGATTATAACAAAATGCTGTTTCTTGAGCAGAAAACTCCATTTTTTTGAGCAAAACAACCACGTGTGATTGCACAGGAAAAGTCCCAAACCGTGAAGATTCTCATCTGTCTAGAATTTTTTTCTCATCAAGGTTTCTCAATATTTGAGAAACGTATGTGTGTGTGGGGGGTGATAGTTTTTCAAATATTTCTGATTTTTTTTTCCATCCCTTTTAGCGGGCATACTTAGTCCTACTGACATTTTCTTGCTGGCCTTGGGTGTTAAACAGGCATCCCCAATTGCTTTGCAATGTTATCTTTGCTCTTCAAATGTCTTAATCATTTTTGTTAGTATTTTAGGGATGCTTCCTGTGGTAAAACTTGTAAGTGTAATATGCTTCACCTTGTCTATCAACTGCAGTTTCTACCTAGCCAGTGACGGTTAGTAAGTTCCTGTGAAGTTGTGGTTTGTATATCCTAAGGATTGCAAGACAGATAATGTCTGCTGTAATCAGATGTTAAGAATATCTAGTTTTTAGAAAAAGGGTAGAAATTGTGTAGTCACCAGATGTTGTTGGACAGCCTAACTCACACAGCCAGTCATGAGCGTTGCTAGGAGTTGCAATTCAATGAGTGTCAGAAGGCCACAGATTTCTAATCTCTGTTCACAAAAACGGTGAAGGTCCTTCCTAAAGAAACCTGTTACTAATTGGAAGTAATTAGTTAAATCTTGTGGATCCAGATTGCTGAGTAACGTTGGGATTGCGTATCATAATTTTGGATCTGTTCCAGTATCAGATTAAACACACTGGTTTACAGAGATCCTACATTTTAAAATTATTTATGAAATGTTTCTTCCTGGTAAGTTAAATATGTAATACATGAGACAGAGCTTGCCCTTTTGACAACAGAATGAATTGTCCCATTCACAGGATGTTGTAGAAGTAGTTCTTAATCCTAAGATTAATCATAAAATGACAATGCTGGAGAAAGTGGAAAGCAGTAGGAAAAATAGAGAGACCACATACAGGTGGACTGATTCAACGAAGGAAGCTTGAGTTTGCAAAATCTGAACAGCGCTAGTCGTGGCTGAAGCTCTTGAAGATCTCTCATTCTCAGGGTTGCTGTAAGTCAAAGTAGACTTGAGGCTGAGTAGTAACAATAAAAAAGTTCCTTGCTGGAGACAGTTAGCATACAAAAGTGATTTTCTGCATTTTCCGCTGTTCTCACCCCCTCCACAATTTTATGGGGTTCCCCAGTCCTCCAGAGCATGTTTTCAGGATATGCGAGAAAAATTGACCAAAATGGCCTTCTCACATATTTTGGTTGGAGCTTTTGCTTCCTGCTTTTGCTTCCATTGCCTTCATACTGTCTGTGCATAACCCAATATATTTAATTTCTCTCCTTATACAGATTCAGTTTATCTCGCTTGTATCAGGACAATTCCATAAGAACTCATTTAAAGCTGTATAAATCTTAAGATGTATGAAAGAGATAGCAGCTTCAGTTGTAACTTTATGTTGGAGTTTTTATATTAGACTGTTGCAACCAGTGCTCCTATCAAGATTTCTTGTTACAAATGAAAAAGCATTAATATCTACACTTTTATCTGAGTTTATCTCTAGAACCATGATATGCTGACTAGATATTATTAATATGTGCCTGCTTTATTTATAAGCTCAATAAAATTAGTTCATTTTTAAAATGTCGAACAAGATGTGGAGGTTCTTTCTTTTCTGTAGGAGATGCTTGTTGCTTGTAAAACTTTCAGGTTGTAGCATCATGCTGTAAGATTTAATTAAAATAGGGCTATGTTTACTCAGCAAACATTAGCAGTTAATTATAGATTTACTAAGTGAAAAGCTTCATGTTTTGCCAACCTTCATTGTAAGTGAATTAATTAAATGAAATTGGCAGTGACTTGAGCTCCCAGCCCATTCTGTGGTAAAGTTCCCTTTCAAAATACTGTTTTTATTTCTGCCTTAAGAAAATAGGACTTGGAAAACTTGAAGTGGCATGCTCCCGGATTGCAGCTCTGTTATTCAGAGTAAAACCTTTTGCTTGATTGGGTGCCGTAAACCTGAGCTGAGCTGTCCATGGTTGCAACCCCAAGGTCTTTATGCTTGTGAAGAATATTGTTGTTTAGTCCTGTTCTGCACGTGGTGAGTTAAAGGAATACAACACTTGGTATGTATGTCCCTGGCTGTATGAACAGGCTACCTGCCTTCAAAAAAGGGACGGGCAGATCGAGTGGTGAAACCTGCACATGGATAAAATGCCCATGTGCGCCGTGACTCACCAGAGGGCATTTAAACTGCTTTAAGAGTTACACACATTTCAATTTTATGTTTCTTAAAACTCTTAAGTACTTAGCATTTATGTACCATCCCCAGCTGTTACAGCTCCCCATGACCTTTGCTGTTGTTAGAACAGCATATAGAGATGTTTACATTTATTTGTAACCAAGTCAGTCAAGTACAGTTGAGTATAATTAAGAAAGTGCCAATGTTAACAAAGTCCAGAGCTAACCTGGTTTTGATTTGTTGTTGTCTGACGAGTCGTATTTCTCTGGGATTGATGATAACAACAATAGTGGTGGCGGTGGTGTTGGTAATAATAACAACAGTATAATTATAATAACAGCAACAACAACAACTAATAATAATACAGTCTTTACCCTTCTGGCCCTAAAATTCTGAACTGTTCTTCCTATTTTCCCCATTTTTCCCAAAAGTGATACAGGATAACAAATCTACTGACTGTCCCTAACAAATAACTTCAAAAGCCTTTGTCTCTCTCTTTTTTTCTCTCTCTTTTTTTTCTGTTTTAAGATGAGAGAAATTCTACATAAGATCTTTTACAGATAAACTTGAAAGCTAAATTTAATATTGGCCAGGATCCAAAGAGTTACTTTGGTTGCACCCAAGGGTTTGGACATGCCCAGTGGGAATTTTGAGTTCAGTCGTTAGGGTATTTTCTGATCTTGTGTTCAGTCAGAAACTTTTTCAAATGTGCCTCTGTTTCAGATGAATTTTGCCATGCAGCATGAAAAAACATGCTGTTCAAGGAATGCTTTGTCTGAAAGCACTCTTTGCCCATGGAAGTACTTACATAGTTCTTCTGGATCCAGATCATTACATTTAATGTTAAACGGCTTTAGTGGGACCGCTTTGAACATCTTGTGTGTTACCATTAAAAACACAGGTTCTAAGCTGTTTCACTGATGGTTTTTCTTGAAACTTTATTTTACATTCTACAGGCTTCATTCTCTCTGAAACAAAGAGTATATTACCGTAAAAGCCATTTCTGTGAAATCTGTATGTGAACAGCAGCTGTGAAGGTGAATAAGATTCTTTGCTTTAATTTGTGAGCACTGTACTTATCTGGTTGGCTAAATGAGTGGATGAAGCTTAATTTCAGAACAGAATATATTTTATAGACCTAAGAATTGGAGGACTTTGCTTCTAAATATAGACTACTGCGGCTAAGTAGGTTCATCCCTCCTCCTTCTACTGACATATAAATCATATTGTAACATTCTCATCACAGTGAGCATTCATAAAATAACCTAGGAATGATAATTGAGTACCACCAAATCTGTTTTACTTAGCAATTTACCTTGCTACTTTGGGTCCATTTAATGCATTGGGACTGAAAAGTTGTATTCTTTCCCCCCTTTCCCTCCCACTTCATACCTTTCCCTGTTGGTTGCCAAGAAATACAGCATATGTGTGTAGTATTCATGCAGATGAAGATCCTTCTGAAATGCTTTCCAGTATTTTTTGTTCTGTTCTAAAATTCCTCGGTGCCCTACTTATTATTTCTGGAGAGAGCTAAGTATTAAGTATTGCAGCAGTGGTGTCATGAAGGTGTAGTGCATAAAATCCGTTTCCTTCTTCTTTGCCAAACTTATAAATGTACCATGCTTTTTAAATAGTCCATCATTACAGTCTTTAATTGCTAGAATTGGAATGCAGTTAAATGATAAAGTAATTTCTAATTCAAATATATGATTTCAATATTATGCTGTAGATTGACCCAAAGACGAAAATATTTAGGTTACAGCTTTTAACATTGTATTTTTGTGTGTGTCATTTTACATCATCTGTATATGGATGACACCACACCCCAAAACTCTGGATGACCTCTCCCAGTAGTTTCACATTAAATAGCATGGGGGACAAAACAGAACTCTGAGAGATCCCACAGACTGACAGCCAGGGGATCAAACAGGAGTCCCCAAGAACCACCTTCTGGGTTCATTCTTCCAGGAGGAATGGAGCCACTGCAAATCAGTGCCTGCAAATCCCATCCCAGTGAGGCAGCCCGGAAGGATACCATGGTCGATGGTATCAAAAGCCTCTGAGAAGTCCAGTAGAACCAACAGGGGCACACTTCCCCTGTCCATTTCCTTGCATAGATCATCCACAAAGGTGATCAAAGCTGTCTCATAGTCAGGCCTGAAGCCAGTTTGAAATGGATCTGGAGGATCCATTTCATCCAGAAACCCTTGGAGTTGTGAGGCCACCACACACTACCTTGCCCAAAAATGTTAAGTTGGACACTGGCCCATAATTATCCATTCTAGATGGATTCAGAGATGGCTTTTTCAACAAAGACCTCACAACTACCTCCCTTAGGCAAGCTGGAATGCTGCCTTGTATGGACACATTGACTACCCCCTAATGGTATGAAGTTGCTTGAGAGGAGATAATGATTGAATGTTAGAAAGAACTTCTTGACAGTAAGAGCAGTTTGGGAATGGAACTGATTGCCTAGAGAGATTGCTCTTCCATTCTGTACCCCACAGCAAGGCTTGGCATTTGATGTGTACTGAATTAGCCCCCTTGGTAACTTTGTTGGGAGATACATCTTTAGAAGGAGTTGTTAAAATTAAAAGTTGAATGGGAATCTTCATCTCCAGTGGCTGTGTATCCTGCCACTGTGTGGCTGGACTTTGTGTAGAGAAGAGTATATCATGTATTTGATCAATGCTGTCACTGGGTGGTGGACAGCAGTGATAGCTGTACAACTTACTTCCATTGTGTGGTGTAACTCACACTGTTGTATGAACTTTGTATCTATCGGGATTTTCCTTCATCCATACTGCATATATGTATCTTGTGTCCTCTAACTATGGCCTGTCAAATCATGTTAAGCCAGGAGACAGTTGTTGCAGATACTATGCGGGTACTCTGTAGCTATGGGTGTTTGGGTATTTTGTACACCTTAGAATGGTTGGCTGGACACAAAGATAGAAAGTCTTCTAGAGACTTACTTTGAGGCATGTGCTATTCTCCCCTTTCTCACTTAAATCCAGGTTAATTGTTTTTACACCTTCTGTTGGAACAGCGGCATTGAGATTTCTGGAGTGTGCTCATATAGCAAGTCCTGAAGCAGAATGTGTATACAGCTTTTCCAGAGTGCACTGTTAATCTGTACATTTTTTTCCTAGCTGTGGCAGTTTTCTTCCTTTTTGGTGATAGGGTACTTAGCACATGTAACCACTTACTTATTTCAGTGTCTACCATGTTTATGCATTTTTACTCATGCAATATGGGGTACCATGTGTAGTTAAATAATATCAAGAAGTTAAATAATATCAAGATAATGCACATCAGCAATAATGGTGCAATAACAGCAGGAACAGCAACAGCACTAGAAATTGTAAAAATAGTAGCAGCAAATTAAAATCGTTGTGTATTTCCGCCACACACCCGTGCTTTTGAGCTGTACAGAGCTCTTGCCCACCCCTTTATGATTTCCCAAGACAGTTACATGAAGCCTACTGGATTAGGAAAAAGCAGTCTCTTTTTTGCTAGGCTTACTGTCTTTCCATTTTCTAAAGCCCTTCACATCTGCTTGGCAGATAGTCATTCATTTGGGCATGAGTCTGGATCTATGCACGGTGGAGAGGCTTCTGCTTCATTTCCTTCCAGTGGCATCAACAGAAGTTCTGGTAGCTGGAGGGACTGACTGTTGCTTCCTCTCCCTCTGATGGCCTCAGCAGTTGTAGTTGTGTAAACACTAGAGCAGTGTGACATGGCCACTTGTGAGTTTTTGATAATGAGCTCTATTTGCTTATAATTCTGTGTGTGTGTGAGAGAGAGAGAGAGAGAGAGAGCACACCTTCAAGTCATTGGCTGACTCATGGCAAACTCATGAATTTCATAGGGTTTTCCTAGGCAAGGAATACTGAGAGGTGGTTTTGCCAGGCCCTTCCTCTAAAATATAGCCTACAGCACTGTGCTCTTATTTGGCTTTAGAGTTAGCCAGAATCTTGGCTGTGTGGTTGGTGTATTTTTGGGACTCTCCACTAATTTCAGTAGAAGTGTTTTCAATTTAACTATGCATTTTGTAGGTGTGACCTGCTGAGTGCAGGGCCCAGCTGTGAGCATAAGATTCTAGCTTAACTCTGTCCCCCATGTGCTGGCATAGTCTGCAGTGCCACCCTGTTGTAAATCCAATCTGTTGTCAGAATGTTTTGTGCTGTTAGGATGAGGGAAGGTTAGTAATGATCCCTTCTTCATCCAGCTAACATAGCCTGAGATAGGATTGCGCTGTTTGTTCTTGACGTATGTGTCCCTGGCATTTGAAGGATAAAAAGAAGATGGGATATTTGAGTGAATGCTTTGCTGGATACACAACAAAGATAAAAAATAGATATGTCGCTCCCAAAGACGTGAAAAATACCTTGGCCGGCAGAGACTCTGGATTCTTGCCAGTTTGCCAACTGCAGCTTTGAAGGATTTGGACATGGCCAGTCTTTGTAAGGCTATTTTTAGCGTCAGAAGAGAGGCTGTGTATGAAAATAGCTGGACCTTTTCCTTGTCACTCAGGATGTAGGACGCTTTCTTCCCACTATTGGCTGTACTTTATGCATGGATAAGGCCATTCTGTTATACTTGTGTTGCAGCTGTGTTGTGCAGCTCAGAAGGTAGGGTATTCACTAGCTTTTTTGTTTTATGTACCACATCAATTAATACATCAGAAGTGCATTTTGTCATAATTTTCTCTTTTTTGTGATGGCTTCTTTCATTTTCTTCCTTTAAAACACTCCTCTCCTTAACTTGCTGGGCCTGTTCCCTCCATTTTATTTTGTCACTGCTATAGATGTGATGACAATTGCATGCCATCACAGCTATCTTCTTTGTGTTGTCTTGGTTACTCTTTGCAAGCCTCAAATATTCTCCTACCCCGTTTATTAAGTTATGACAACTTCTAATATGACCTTTTTTCCCATGGCATTTCCTCTAAGCTGAATGAAGTGATGAGTAAAGACACATTGCCTGTACTGTTCATTAATTATGTCTTGAGTTTTATGGGTATTATTTATTATTATTATTTATTTATTTATCAATCACTTTCCAGCCCACCAGCATTTCCAAAGCAAACTGCAATAAAAACATCCTTTAAAAACAGATTAAAAACAATTTTAAAAACTAAAGATACTACATAGTGATAGAGCTTTGACTGCCTGTCTAGAAGCTTAAGAGAGATGCCAGTTTCCTGATTTTCCTAGGGGTGGTGTCCCACAACAATTGCTGCTACTCTGATATCCTCTCAGAGTAGAGAGATGGCTAACAGCACTTTGGATTCCAAGGACACATGCTGGATGAGTTTTTTCCCCCTCCCCAAATATCCTGGCCCGAGCCATTTAGGGCTTTCTAAGTCAAAACGAGCACCTTGAATTGAGGTTGGAGACGTCTTTCCTAAAGTACATGCCAGAAAAGAGTCTTGCAGCACATTTTATCCCAGTTGTAGCTTCTGAAAGCCTTTCAAGGGCAGCCACCAGTGGAACAATTGACAACAGTCTAATGAAGAATTAAGGCATGGATCCCCAAGGCACATCAGCCTTGGGCTGCTGCTGATATACTATAACTGAGCAAAGGGAGACCTGCCCTTCCAGGTGCAACGTGTAATCCAAGAACACTCCCAGGTTGCAAACTTCATCCTTCAGAGAAAATACAACCCTATCACAACATGCTGTATTCCCAAGCCCACATTGGCTTTTTTTTGCTGGAGAGCAGAACTACTGACTTGTCTAGCTTGAGCTTCAATTTATTCATCTGCATACGGTCCCTAATAGAATTTAGACAGTGGTTCAGAATCTCAAAAGCCTCTTTGATAAACACTGGTTAGAACTAAGCAAATGATGAACCTCATCCCAGAGAAGCCTGGAGTTGTGCTGGCATCACCTAGATATCAGATGACTCTCTTTCTCGCATTGTATTTCTGAGGCTCAAAAGCTTGTTTTGTGATTGTATTGCTTTTATGATAAATTTGGAAAATTGTTTGTCCTTCTAGGATTCTTCTCTTACCCATCCTCAGGTTTCTATATGTGCCTCCATGTGCTGGAGTAATGACATCTGCCTTAAAATGGATATAAGGGTGAGAGGGAGGAGAGAGTCAAATGTTGGGTTTGCAACCCCATGGTATCCTTTTGGCATCCCCCACATCCACGCCTGGAAATTCAGGTCGAAGCACAGCTTGTATAATTGTGATGATGTTCATCTCCTTGATTATTATGTTCCAATTCCCTTTACTTTTTATGTTGACTTGGTATCTTTTAAGGAGGTGCAGACATGCATCTTGTTAAAATGGGGCCTACTTTCTTGGGGGGGGTACTTTTGTGTGTGTTGGAGTCTGCCTCCTTCCTATTTCAGCCACTGGAAACAATCTCCTTTTAATTAAGATGTGATGGCTGTGATCTTTATTGCAAGGCTTGCATAAAACTCATGAGAATTTGCAGAAACATTTTCACATTGGTTCTTGAGTTTTTCCCCCATTTAGGGAAATGGAGCTTCTCCCTGTTCCTATCTCCATTGTGTCTAATGGAGCTTCAAATTAATAGAGCTGCTTGATTACTTTAAGCTGGCACAAGCTCTGGCAATAGTGTTCTAGATGCTAGTGCAAATGAAATATTTTGAGTTAAACAGGAATATCTGTTAAACAGGAATTTCTGTAACTATGTGTGTACTCCTGTGGTACTATGAGTAGCCTAAGACTGAAGTTCATTAGAAGTGAAATGTTTCAGATCCTATGAAATAATTCAGAACTATATTAATGATAGCATCAGTTGGTCCTACACAGATTGTGAACTACTTGCCCAGACATAGCACATTCCCCTCTGTATCTCAGGTAGCTATCATGAGTGTGGAATGATACTTATGTGACAGATATGGTGGATACTGCAGTGGGTAACATGGTGGCCTTACCACAGTGCAGCGCAAGTCTAGTCCCAGGTGGCAAATTTCAGGGGCGGCAGCAGCAGCAGCACCCAAATGATTCATTTTATTGCATATATCTTTATTAATAATTTCTAAAAACACTAGAATTCTACAAATACATAAAAAAGTAAAAAAAAGTGAGTCATATGAATTGGAAATTAAAAAATAGAGAGAAAGAAAAAAGACAAGGATCAACATCTGTTCATCCTTTAAATGAATTATAACAATCAAATTGGTTCAAGCTTCTCAAAGATAATATCAAACATTTTTCTTTCTTTCCCCCACTTCATGCTTTCCAAAAAAGAAACAGAAATAAAAAATAAACTAGACCAAAGGTTGGCTTGTCTAGCATAGTATTTCAGTAAATGACATTACATGATGCATGCCATTAATACCATGTGCTACTTGTTGACTTGATTACATAATATTTTCACTAGTTAAAACTGTAGATCTATTACATGTTATATGACATCACTAAGTCCAGATATTACTATACCATTTTATATTGTAAAATCCTTTACAGCATGTATTAATCAAATCCAATTTTCATTGTCTTATATCTGTAACCATTTTATAACCTAGTTTCAACTGAATCCATTTCATTTTGAATTCAATTCCCTTCTTCCTTGTAACCACCCTGTCCATGGATTTCACCCCCCAACTTCTCAGATTCTCTTCCTTGTACTTTACTGCTATTTCAAGTTCCCTCCCACTTGCTATTTTAAGATAATTGTCTTAAAAAAGTACCCTTTTAAAAAACATTGTTCCCTCACCCCCTTCTGTCATACAGATTAAATCAATTTGGTTTTGTTCAGCCGTCAAAGTAGTTTGATTACAAATCAGTTTCAGATTAGCCTTCCCCTTCTTTCCCTCTTGAGGTATAATCCTCATTTCACAAACCAAAGCTTCTTGGCTGTACATCTCCACCAATGCAATTTAGCTTGCTTTCCTCCACTGGCTCAACTTGAATTTGCTTCTCTGTATGATTTCCAAGCTTCCTTCCTTCACTTCCATATGGCTAACTTCTGTGTCCCCTTCTTGTCTTACATCTCCCCACAGTTTTCCCTTGATCTTACTGACCTCATCCCTCAAGCTTTCTATCATAGTCATCTTCAAGCTTAAAAGTTCCACATGTAGTTCCTCCATCATCCATTGTAAAATGTCCCAAGAGAGTTCCTGGGAAGATTCCATCTTTCGTTAAATCCAGCAATTTCAGAGTTAGCAACTCATTTCTCTCTTTTCTAGCTGAAAGTCTCCAGCAGGACATTATTATCAACATCAAATAGATAATGTCTGTACTTTCTCACACTGTAGTTTCTCCTTGTTAAACTTCAAGTCAGTCTTACAAATAAGATGAAATTTAGTCTATTCACAAGATATATGCACATAGATCCTTAATTATTCTCTTTAGAAGATGTCAGCTCCCAATTTTCTAATTTATTTGTCCTGATCTTGTTGGGTAAACACAATTACTTGGCTCTTGATTGCAGAAAGAAGGTGGCTGAAGAGACTCCATTGTTCCATTTTAATCAGACGAATTCTTCACTTTTGTAGGTTTATTTAAGAGTTTTCTTTTTAAAAACATGTTGCCTGTATGGGGCTTTCAGATCCACAGATCAAAACAGCGGTGTTTCACGGCAAGGACAAAAGATATCACTCCCTTAGACCTTCCCACCCACACTGCATTTACTCAAAAGTAAAAGTAAGTGACGGGAATTACAGACCCTAATGGGTGATCCTCTGCTCCCCATTTATTCCAGAGGGAGTTTCCCTCTGGCCAGCACTTTTGCTATGAAAGTTCTTCTTGCTGCAGAGCTTGCCACTGGCCTGCCAGAAGTCAAGGACCCCCCCCCCAACAATTCATTGGAAAATAGAGGTATTTGTGCTACATGGCCTGTAAACTAGCTTGCTTCTGTCAGATACAGCGGAGGAGACTGTGCTATCAGTATTTAAATAAAATTTAGCTGACAATTCAGTTCATTTCTGTATGTGGAATGATGAGGGGGACATCTTTTCCTTAGGCAACAACAAAGTGCCTTGGTTTGCTTTCCTCATTTGAGTTGCATTTCTGTTGAATTTTTCTTTAAATAATTCACTTATATATAACATTTGGCATTTTGTTTGCAGAGGTTGGAGACCTTCGAGAGCTGCAGACCCTGGACATCTCTACCAATCATTTGATAACTTTGCCTGAAAGGCTTCACATGTGCCTCTCTCTTCAGTACCTAACTGCTGATCGGAACCATCTATGGTACGTCCCTCGCCATCTCTGTCAGCTTCCCAGTCTCAATGAATTGTCCATGGCTGGAAACCGCCTTGCGTTCTTGCCTCTTGGTGAGTGATCCTTTCTGCCTCTCATCATTGTTCTGTTATTTTTCCATTTCGTTTATTTCTTTATTTTGGCCTTCCGTTCTGCCTACCTTGTGTCAGTAATCATGCAGAAAGGAGAAGAGTGATCATCTGCTTTAATCGACAGGTCAATGATAAGCAAATGCCTTTTTGCTTCAGTTAGAGAGGGTTTTTTTCGTTCCAGTACTGTTCTAAAATTCACTTCCTTTTGATCTATAGATATTCTTAAATCATTGTTAGCAAGAGCATTCTTAACCTATATGTCTACTGAATGCATTAAATGCTCCTGCTTAAACTATCCTCCTATATAAGCAATATGTATTGTTTAGTAAAGGTGACTGAAACCAATGAAATATTGTCATTATATTCAAAGAAAGATAAGAGGATGGTTTTGTGTCTGTTATGGGGCCCCTTCAGTTTCTTACAGGCTGCACTGACAGAGGCATAAATAATTATGACATCTTTAAAACTGCTGCCCTAGAAACAATCTGACACACATACACACCCATTTTTCAATTTCGAAATAGCTACTGAAACCTCAAAGCAAGCTTTCTTTGAAGGGACTAGTTATGTCTCAAAAAATAACTTCAGACTGTGGGCTTTAAGGGGATATACATACGTGAAAAGCTTTCTAGTCTAGCAACTGGTATCTGTGAAAGCCTTCCTTTCTTGATCTTATGTAGGAGGGACTTTTTCACAGAAGGCTTTAACCATAGTTGGGTTGAAATGGTCACTGGTACACACAGAAGATGTCTCTCCATATGTTTGCAGTTCTGTTCCACAGGCTGGTTACAGATGTGTCCACTGAATGCATTTAAAAAAACCCACATGCTAGAAGGAAAAAAACCGCTTTAAAATTAGGTTGCTTACTGTCTGGATGTGTAATAATGCGCTGATTGATGTGAATAAATGAATTCATATATTTAGACTGGCAAAATTACATATCTTCCAGCCATGCCATTCATTAATTTCACTCTTGACAACATCTCTTGATATAGAAAAAAAATTAGAAATACTTTTTATATTAAGTCTCTCTACATTTGAAAAATCTGTTTAATTATATTCTAAATAGGCCTTTTCATATTATTTTAGACATGTTGAGGAGTCAACTGGCTAGTGATAAGCTGAAGGCAGATTATATGTGAAGGCATTTTGAAAACGTGATTGCTGCTTATGATGTATGTGCTTTTTTTTTGTTGCCTTCTCATAAACGGGTTTTTGTATCTTCTCTAAACACTGGTATGAGTGGTGAAAGGGAAATGGGTGGACACTCCATGGGAAACAGACCCGATTCCAAACTATTTTCAATTGCCATAAACTGTTTCTGTTTCTAGCCACAGTTGGCATCCCCCGATTTCTTATGGCCCAGTAAAACATTAAACACTTATTCATCTTTAGATACCATCACAATCAATTCTCTTTCTTTATGCAGAAAGATATTACTGGAGTGGGGGTGCTGGAAATTATTTTGTGTTTTTAATTCATCTACCTTAATTTAAACCTCAAATACTTCCCCATTCATGTGCTGAATCCTAAGCTGCTGTTTGAAAGTGGGAGATTTTTAAAGGCAGTCACACATAACACACGTGGCAACAGTACTGATCAGGAAGGAAGGTAAATGGATGTCCTGCATGAATTGGCATGCACCAGGAAACTCACATGAAAGAGGAGAGGGCAAGGGAATGCCTTTTGTTCTTTTAGTTGCAGGTCATACTCACTTTGTCTTTTAGTTCCAAGGAACAGTACTCGGTATGCTGTCCTAAGGAAAAAATTAATCAGGCTTCACTAATTATATGAAGAAACAGCAAAACAAAACTTTGGCCATATCATGAGATAATGTGACCTTCTGAGAAAGATGATAATGCTTGGTAGTAGTTAAAAAGGAAGAATGCATTACAGGTGGATAGACTTGATCAAAGATGCCATGGCCCCCAGTTTGCAGTCTGTCATTCATAGAATCAACATAAGTTAAGGCCAACATGATGGCGTATAACAACACCAACAAAGTTATTTTATAATATAGAGCCTTGTATACAGAGGTCTCAGTTATGGTGCTATGGAATATGGAATGTTCTCTCCATGGAGATCTGATTGGCATCGCTATTACCATTGTTCTGGCACCAAGTCAAAACCTTTTCATTTGCCAAAGCATTTTAGAGATTAATGGATTCTGTCTGGGTTTTACTGTCTTTGCTGTTTTTTTTTTTCTTGATGTCATATTAGGAACTTTGGCACTCCTATCAGTGAAGAGCAGTTTGAAAATGTAACAACAAACAACTAATTTGTTATGGATGGCTTCAGAAAGCCATTATATTCATTCTTAAAAGTAACTTTCCAAGCTTTCCAATTAAGGGCGTCATTGTACTCCCTTCTCCAGCTATTTCCGCCTTTAGTGATCAGTTGGTGGTGTCCCAGGGAAAAGTGGTGGTGGGAGCTCTTCTGTGGGGATGTCTGGATTACAGAACGGGTCAACCCCATTTTGCCTACCTCCCTTTGAGTTCTCTCTCAGGCACAAAGCCATTTGTCCTGTTTGTTCGTGCCTTCCATGTTGTTTAATCCTATCTAGAGATTGTCCTGACTCCTTTATCAGAGGGGCAAGGGTGACTTAATATCAACAATTCCTCTTGCCATAGTAATCATTGTGCCACCTTTAGGTCACCAACCAGCCATCCTCCGTCTTTGAAGCTGGGTGACATAGCACCAGCAGTTGTACAGTTATTGCTGCCAGCTCCAAAGTCAAGAGGAAGGCTGGAAGTTGTTGAGCTCCTCCATGGCCAAGATTGTTTTGAGGTTGCTTTTGATAAAAGGTGAGGTATGAAGGCTACAAGAAAGCCAGTGTAGTGTAATGGTTTGTGTGTTGGACAAGGACTCCCGGAGATTAGAGTCTGAATCCCTGCTCAGCTATGAAAATCTACTGGGTGATATTGGGCAAGTTTCAGTCCCTCAGCCTCAGAGGAAGGCAATGGCAAACTTCCTTTGAGTAAGTCTTGCCAAGAAAACCCTACGATAGGGTTGCCTGAGTTAGAGTTGACTTGAAGGCACATTAAAACAACATAAATGCTAAGAATAAATAAATGGAATAGCTGATGCTGTATCAGACTATTATGTAACATGGCATTTTGAGGACAGAACTGGTTATATGTTATAGCCAATTATATGTTATATGAGTACTTCACTACATGCCTTTAGTGTTAATAAAGTGCTCCTAGAACCTCAAAGTGTGATAAGCACACGGCTTCATTGTCCTGGAGTGTGCAGCTCGCCTATCTTTCTGCTTTCACAATAGGGTTAAAGAACATCAGTGCAAACACATAAGACCTTTTGTTCCATCTTCAGCCATGTGGAATGCATATGCCAGTGCCTTGAGGTCAAAATGAGAGGAAAAAAACCTTGAATTGAGGTCTGTTCAGGACTCACACCATTTGGTCAGTTCTAGCAGAAAGACTTTGATCTTCTACTCTAGTAGGAGGAAAGTGGAAATGCTTTTAGACAAGCTACAGTGCTTTAAAAAACCCTCTGAAAACTTCCTTTGTAGCATCAGATGGAGAGCTTCCTTATTCTATGAGGCCCAGAAGGAATGTGTTCAGCAAAAAAGCATTTTGCAACGTTTATTACATGATCAGATGCTTAAAACTTAAAAGCATCAGAGACTGAGAAGAACCACTTTCATCAACAACTGCTAAACATTTAGAATTTTTTTGTGGTTTGGTGTGGCGTAGCTTCTACTCTTTTTTGAGATTTTTGCATATATGTATAAACATGGTTCTTAGTTGCATGAGAGCTTGTATCTTAAAAGCCTTTTCAAAGGAATGGAAATGGAAGATTATAAGATTCAGAACTTACAGTTGTCTGAATGATTAATTAAAAGGTACCTTTCAGATGAAGATTCCAAGGCAGTCTACGAAATTTTTAAAATACGGCATTGAACACAAAAATTAAAGTTGAACCAACAGTACAAACAGCAGCTGCAGGCCAATGTAAAATGAAACAAGACCAGCATGAAAACAATGCATTAAAAACTTGGGGGGAAATATCAGAATACGTACCCAAGTGCCAAAAAGACAAGGTTGGTGTCCTCCTGGGGTCCTCCAGATTGTACGGTCATTATCTCTGGTCACCATGGTCGGACTAGCTAGTGGTGAGGTTGTGATCACACAGCACCGGTACCATGTTGGGAGGGGCTGCTCTGATGCCTTGCAGATAAGTTTCTATAACCACCACTGGAAGGGCTGGCGGTCCAGTCACCATGCAGCTGAAGGCAACAGAATCCTGAGCAGGGCCTTTAATATGAGTGAGAATGTTCTGAACAGCCAGGATCAGTAACCCACACGCTATATTCTAAACCCCTTAGAGTTTCTGTACAGCTGAAAAGGCAACTCTGCCTGAAACATGTAGCAGTAAGGAGGCCTCGATGTTACAAAGGCAAGGATTACTGTGGTATGAATTTGTTGTTGTTGTGTGCTTGCAGGTTGTTTCTGACTTACGGTAACCCTAAGGTGAACCTATCACAGGGTTTTCATGGGAAGACTTGTTCAGAGGGGTTTCTCTCCAGTGGGGCTGGGAGAATGTGACTTGCCCAAGGTCATCCAGTGGGCTTCCATGCCCCAGTGGAGATTCACATTCTGATCTCCAGAGTGGTAGTTCAGCATTCAAACAAAAACACTGGCTCTTGTGGTGTGGATATGTTGCTCAGTTCTGTTTAGAGAAAGAGCTTCCATAACTCTCCCAGCTGCAGCGTGGTATAATGGTTTGAGTGTTGGACTATGACTTTTGAGGCCGGGGCTAAGATTCCGCCTTGGCTGTGGAAATCCTCTGGGTGATCTTGGGCATGTCACATTCTTTCAGCCTCAGAGGAAGGCAATGGCAAAACCCCTCTAAAAACCTTGCAGGTAAAACCCAGTGATAGGTTTGCCTTAAGGTTTCCATAAGTCAGAAATGACTTGAAGGCAAACAAGAACATCTCCCCTGACCTTGAGTCACCATTTAAAAGAAATGCAAATATTTTTTACCTTGCAAGTGAGTTCACATAATGTTCCATTCACTTCTGCTGGCAAAATGTCCCTTTATTTATTTATTGCTGTTTTATCCAGTCATTCCTCTGAGGGGCAGAGTATCTTGTACACCCTTACCATCTTCCCATTTTATCTTCACAAGTTTCCTGTGAGAGAGGTCAAGTCAAGAATTTTGACTTGCCCAGATCACCTGTGGGCAGAGTGGAGCTTTGAACGTGGTCTCTCCACTCCCAGTCAATTCTTCTGACTTTTACATTGTGTACCTAAATGCTGATGAATTTCTGTGGTTTCCTCTTTCCCAGCTGATTGTGGGTCAGTTTAGAATTTCTTGATGGAAAAAAATTGCAGAGTGAACAGGAATGGTTATTTCAGAGATGTGGTTTTTTATAGTAAAAGTAAGTACCCTACAAAAGAATTTTCTTTGTTTCATTTTTAACTCGAGTGGCAAAATTCCTTTTACCAGGCACGAAGTAGTTCTCATCTCTTTTTTATTACAAATGCATATTTTTCACATGCACACACAGAGTTTTCCTTTGTTGCTAGTTCCACTGTTGTTTGTCTTATA
Organism: Cyclura pinguis; assembly: GCA_030412105.1. Taxonomy (NCBI): domain Eukaryota; kingdom Metazoa; phylum Chordata; class Lepidosauria; order Squamata; family Iguanidae; genus Cyclura; species Cyclura pinguis. The sequence continues at coordinate 6,127,622 of CM059608.1, forward strand.
ATAATATAGTCTGTCTTACTGAGAGGGATTTGGCAAGGATGGCTTAGGAAAACTGGACCTTTTTTGTGTCCTTCCTTTTTCTACCACTTCATATAACTCTAATAATGTGTCAAGAATGTGTGTATGCATCATGGGTTCACCAGTGGAAATGTGGAAGAGGGACTGACCTGAGGAACAATTTCAGCTGGAGACCTCTTATCTTATTTTGCATGGCTTTCATCTATTTAACTAATCTGGTCTTTAATCAAGCACCATTCGTAATATGAGTGTTCACTGACACAGAGCCTAGTAAGTTTTTACTTTTTTTTTATTTCTAGTGTATCTGCCAGGAATGTGATTATTTCATCTTCCTGTTTTGTTTCTTCCATCCAGATTTAGGTCGTTCCCGAGAACTGCAGTATGTTTATGTGGATAACAATGTTCACCTGAAAGGACTTCCCTCTTACCTTTATAATAAAGTCATTGGTTGTAGCGGGTAAGTATATGAGTTAAGTTGCCACATTCCTTCTTATCTTCTAAGGCTTTCCAAAAATACTTGCTGTCTCCTTCAAGGGAAACTTTCTTTGGATGTTTTTTATTCATCACATTACGTTACTTTGAAGAGATTACTTTGGCTGCCAGCTCCTTCCAATTGTGCTAAATCTCCTGCATTAAATTTCTCAATGTTGAATACTTCTAGTGCTAAGCCCTTTGCTGGCTGTCTGTTTCTTGATGTTTTAGGACATTTCTTGTGCTAAACATGCAGTGTGAAGCTTGACACCAATAGAGTAAAAATTTTCACTCAAAATGCAGATGTTATCAAATTTTTATGACCATATTCGATTGCTGTTTTAGGCATAGAGTTCTGACAGTTTTTTTTTTTCACCACCAAATATATTTGAGTATAATGTAAACCAACTTTCCTTCTACCTGTATTTTGCTAAACTATTCATGCTCTATGGAACAGTGTGGTGGATCTTATTTACTTACTTTTCATATTAAGACAGTAATTTTGTGGCAGAACTTATTCCCTTAGCAAACAAAATATCACGTCTCTGTTTAAGTTGGATTTATTTGTACTTTAAAAAGCATCTCTGTATGAGCTTTAGGCATCATTGGCAAAACTTGAAAGCACAGACATTAAAGAAAGCAGCAAATACAGGTATAACCCCCTGTAGGTCTGTGTTGCCTTCTGTCAGGTGGTTATGTAAATAGATCTGTGGGTACTGTATACGCCTCTTGGGTTGGACAAAAAGAAATTATATCTGCTAAAGGAGGTGGAGGTTTATAGGTAGGAGCCACAGAACTGAACTCCCCATCCTTTTTTTTTTAAAGTTTTAGAGAATGTGCAAAAAATGAATGTGTAGCAGTCTCTTGGCTGAAGCATTGCAAGTTTTCCTTACTGATGATTACTAAAAAGTCTTTACTGTGTGTGTCATGGAAGTAGCCGAGCTAGAACAAGTGGTTGCTTCTCTTTCTTTTATCTATGCAGATCATGAAGACTTTTTTTTAAAGCATACTATCCGTTCCCCAGTGCAAAGCAGCAGCTTTGAAAATGGAGCAAATGGTTTTCATTAGGAAATACACTTGGCATGTATTTCTTTTTCCCAATTTGCTGAAACATTTTACTGTTGATATCAACTTGAGGGCAGAGCCAGTTAGAAAAGGACAGCAGAGTTGGTCACAGGAAAATGTGGTGGTGAAGCCAAATCATAGATCAGTGAAAGAAAGTCATTTTTTTTCTGAATAGCATTCTGGGATGGAAAATGGCAGCTGGTTTTGCCACTCTGGATGCTCACAGCCCTGCCATATACTGGGTGACTTTGGGCCATTCTCATTTCTCAACCTAACTTACACTGGAGAATTGTAGTGAGCAACTCCCCCATCCCCATCCTTGTCTTTGGGGGGGAGTGTCCCTTCCCCCTCTCCTCCATGGGTGACGACAGTCTCTCTACTTCTCCTGTTTCTGATGTACCTTCTTGAATCCTGAGGGCAACCTAAACTGTATTGTAATTTATTCCTGCCAGAGAAGGAGGGAGAATGGCTTCTTCAGGGCTACCTAATCAGCTTTGTGGTGGCATGAGGTGTAGTGGTTTAAGTGTTGAACTATGACCCTGGAAACCAAGGTTCGATGTTCTGCTCGGCCATGGAATCCCATTAGGTGACCTTGGGTGCATGGAACACTGTCTGCCCCAGAAAACCCAATGATAGATTCATCTTATGGTCTCCATAAGTCAGAAATGACTTTAAGGCACATAGCAACAACAACAAGGATCTGAACCTTTGCCTCTCATGTCATGCTGAAAGCTACACCTCTTTTCTTCATTCCCATTTCATTCTTTGAATGTGGCATTCTTTTTCTGTAGACATTTCATACATTATACCAAACACCAGAAAATAAACATTTGGGCATGTCATTTTCCATTTCTTGCTCAGGTGCTGTCCTTTGTCTGTTGACTATGGTCACTTCGAATCAATTTGTTCACGTATGTTGCCACTTTTGCTTAATTCATTTGTGTCCGTAGAGTTGGGTAGTGTTCACACTAACCTTTCTTCAAGCTTTTTGTGTAGCTGACATCTGTTGAGGCTAATGAAAGTTGATAAAGTCAAGTTGGGATTATCACACTGGAAAATCTTAGTGTGTTTTTGTGTTACCACAGAAAATGCCCCTGGAGCTTCAGTTACTAAAGGTTATGGCCCTCTAGATATAGGCTTATGATTTGCAAAAATCATTGCCAGTATAGCCAATAGTGAGGGAACATGGGAATTGCAATCCAAATCATCTGAAGGGTCACTGTTGCCCACCCTTGCTGTAACTTATTTTCTTTCCTGAAGCACAATGTTGGATGCTTTTGAGGAGAAGGCCATAAACTGAATGTTCTGCTCAGCCTTTCCTTTAATTAATTAATTCTTTCTTGAGTTGTATTCGCATATGTTTCTGATTTCTTGAGGTTTTCTTTCTCATGAAGCCTAGGGAAGACTTGCTTAGATATCTGTAGGAAGAAGTAAATACAATACAACTACATAGTAATCTAATAAAGTTTAATAGCTAGTTTTTATGTTGTTTGACAGCATGTTGGACAGAAAAGCTGTGACCACTTTAAACTGGTAGATTCTAGGCAGTGGTGCCTGATAGTTGAGTGTGGAAAATACTTGTCTTGGAATCACAATTGTGGATCTTGAGTTGCACTGCTCTGTTAGAATTGGGCAATATGGAGCTGGTTTCCCCGCTCTGTTGTTGATGAGTACACAGCAGATACCGTACACCTAAAAAGGCCAAGCACAGATGCAACAAAGAATTTTTGAAGCAGCTTACCAGACAAGTACATGGTGTTACGATTCCTTCCTGATGGTATATGCAGCAAACTGTGTGAAACAGCCCCTTCCTAATGTATGAAAGAGCCCATTCCTCTGAAAGCAAAAATGCATAATTTGTGTTCCTTTCATTTTATTCATGTATCACTGTGAAGTAGTGTTTGGACCATATGATCCTGTATGGATCTTAGTTAAATGATTTAATTAGAGGTGACGCAGTCTCTTGGGGCCAGATCCCTTTTAAAGTGTCACTAAAACAATCCTTCTTTTTTGCACACACACACACAAAAAAAGGTTGTGCTCCTGCAGTAACATCTTTTCATTGGCTTGTGCAGATGCACCTACTGTGCACACGCAGAAATGCTGAACAGGGAGATAATGTATATCTGCCTCTTTCTTTTCTTTTTAATGACTGGTTTTCTCTGAAGGGATAAATGTACACGTGGATTGTACTACTACAATTTACAGGTGAGGGCTCACATGGCAGAATAATCTCTCATACACAGATTTCCCTGTGCACACACAACACTCAAGCATATCAGGTAGAAAAACAGGCTAGAGGTTTTCTCTACATCTCCTTGTTTATATATGGGAGGAAACCTGCTTGCATGGAGGAGCTCTAACCTCTCACCTCCGCTGTGAACTGATACACTCCAGACACGAGAATACCACTTCTACGAGAAGAGGCTTAAGAGACAGCCACTGTCTGAGGGAACAGATGTACAACAAAGGGAAGTGGCACGGTCTTTAGGTGGCTTGACATTTTGCCTTTATGTGACATTTCACAGTTTTTAAACACATTTTCCCCCTTTTCCAAATATCTCCCCAGCTGCGGTTCTCCTGTTCTCAAGTCAGACATGAAGCTTCTCTCCTTCACATCAGGGCAACTGACGATTTTCCTCCCAGCAGAGGTGAAGACAATAGGGACAGAATTGGACCGTGTGCTCCCTTTGCAAGAGATGGCAATGAGGACGCTGCACAACACATACAGCAGGTTTTTCAAAGGTATTTGGATGGAGATTGCGTTTCTGGAGTACCTGAGTTTTATCAAGCATTTAAATACCTGGTCTCTTTAAAGCACAGATGGGGAACATGGTATAGCTGCTGTCATCCCTCACCATTAACTGTGCTAGCTAGGGCTGATGGGAATTGTAGTTGAACATCTGGAGGCAGGCTGCTCCCCCTCTCAGATTTGGCAAACAAAGTGGTTGACATGCAGCAGATTATGGAAGCCATTGGCAGCACATTATTTAGTTGTTGCTGCTACTGTTGTTTATTGCCAAGGATGGAGAAAGGTGTTGGTGATTTTTTTTTTGCCTTAGGTGTCAAAATAGCTTGGCTGACTTGCCGTGCCCCTTCATTTTGGTGAGTAGGTGGCACTATTTGGCCTCTTGCTCAAACACCAGAATCTTTTGGCCAGGCCTGTCTGGTGGGTCAGATATCCCTACCCCCTTTGCTGTAAAGAAACAATTACAAATGGATATAATCTTTGCCTGTGCCTTCACAATCCAAGTAGATGGGACTAATCAAGAAAAAGGGAGAACAGGCCTTAGAACCAGGAAATGAGACACCAACCCTTAAGATTGTAGAAGAGAGATGAACTGGGGAAAGCATGAGTGAGAAGTAGCGATTGGAGCAACTTGGTTTTCAAAGTAGGTAGATGAGAGAGGCAAAGTAAATATTTTAGGTTAATTGAAAGTAGAGATGGCAAAAGGTTGAAAGATAAATGTTTTCAAGCATATTGGAAACTGCTAGGAACAACAAGCCAGCCAGGGGCATAAAGAGATATGGATAGGAAGTTCTAGGTCATTTGTAAGTCAAGAAGCTTATATTGGAGGGAGGAAGCTTATTGGAAGTACACACTGGCCAGTCTGGTACCTGAAGCATGTTAAAAGCAGCAAGGACTGGTAACACCCAATAGAAGGGATGTAGAGAAGAGACAAATGCCATTTCTGCCCTACACTGCTGTAGTGCTATTATTCCACTTCTAACATCCTATGGAATCCTGAGGTTTGCAGTTTAAGGAGGGGCATTTAGAATCCTCAGCCAGAGAGCTCTTGGGCCTCAGGAAACTACAAGCCCCAGAATTCCACAGGATGTTGAAAGTGGAATAATAGCACTATAACAGTGTAGTGTGGAAATGACCAAAGTCTGGAGATGATTTTATTGGGCTAATTGGAAGAATAAAATGGTCTTTTTTAACACCCTGAGATTTTGTCTCTTCTCTACATCTCCACCTGAAGCATTTGGCTTTCCAAATACTGTGTAGTCAGGCTGTCTTTTTAAAACTCCAGTCCAAATGGCATCCCATTTACATTTATTGTAGGAATACTGAGGCCCCAAAAGACAGCTCAGTGTCATGCTTCAGAGGTAGAAGTCATTTAGAAGCCTTTTCTTGCAGAGAGTGTGGAAAAGCTGGAGTCTTTTCACAGTCTACAGCAGAGAAGCAGCGGCTTTCTAATGGAGTGGAGAAGCAGAAGTAATAATATTCCCGAGGCAAGAAGCAGTGCATCATCCAACAATGCAGTTCCTTCCCCGGCAGCCAGCTCCAGCGCTGGCAGGCTCGTTAAGCATGAGGCAGAACAACCGCTCGCAGCCCGTTGGCCGTGGCAGTGCAACGTGACAGCTGAGCTGCTTTAGTTCTGCCCCAGTTCAGGCTTTTTGTTGAAAACTGGCCCATGGCCTGTCTGCGTTTTGCATCGTGCTGCCACATGGGGCCTTGGCTTCTGACAAAAACTTGAATATTGAGCTCTCTCAAAGTCCTTGCGGGTTCACGACCTCACGTATTGGGCAGCAAAGGGGAAATGTGGGTAAGAAACGCTGCAATGAAAGTGCGTTAGCAAATGACTCCATTTGCCAAGAAGATTGTACAATATAGAAGTCAGCGTTCTGCTCTCCAGTAGCTGCAGTTATTGTAATTTGTAATTTGGGCCAGCTCTGGAACATTGGCCTAGAATTACGCACCATATTGTAGGGGATTTGGCTTGGAAAGAGACCTTATGGCTAGTAAATCTCATACCCTTCTGATGTTGGTTAGAATCATAGAATTATAGAGTTGGAAGGGGCCTTGTGGGACATTGAGTCCAACTCCCCCCCCCCCCCCATTCCATGCAGGATCTCCAGCTAAAACAACCCTACCAGGTAGCTGTCCAGCCTCTTTTTAAAGGCAGAAGGAAACCTCACCACTTCTAGGCAATTGGTTCCATTGCCAAACCACTCTTGACTGTAAGTTCATTCCAATGTGCAGTTGACATTTACCTTCCTCTAACTTAAAACCATTAGACCTGATCCTACCCTCTGGGGCAGCAGAGAACAAACCTGCTCCCTCCTCTCTGTGACAGCCCTTTATAGATATTTAAAGAGAGTGATGATGTCACCTTTCAATCTTCTTTTCATCAAGCTGAACATGCCCAGCAACTTCAATCCTTCCTCATATGTTTTTTCTCCGTATCTCTTATCACGCTTGTTACCCTTCTCTGAACCCGCACCAGCTTGTCCTCAATAAAATGAGGCACCCAGAACTGAATGCAGTACTCCAGATGAAGCCTTACCGGCACAGAATATAGTGAGACTATTACTTCCCTCCACTTGCAAACTATGCTTCTATTAATACAGGCTAGAACAGTATTCGCCTTATTTGCTGCAGTACCACACTGCTGGCTCATGCTCAACTTACGATCAACAGTAGTCCCAAGGTCCTTTTCACATGTGCTGCTGAGTATGAGGGTGATCTTGTCATGCAATGAAACAACCACGAAGAATAGAATGATTTTGATCCCAGCCAGGATACAAATGCAGGCAGGATACAAAAAAGAGATGCTTCACAGGGTTGCATCTTAAACTGAAGCAATGGCAACCAAGCTCTCTTGAAAACAAAGCTATTCCCTATGCCAGTTATCTTGCTGCATTTCATTCCAGGTTATTGTCAGAACCATTATGGTCCAGCTGAAGAGCACATACTTTGCATGTAAGGCATCCTAGGTTCAATCTTTGGCATCTTCCAGATCAGGCTGTGAAGGATTCCCATCCTGGAGAGCCACAGCCAGTCAGTGTAGACACTAGAGGAGCTAATAGTCTGTGATCTATAAGTCAGTTTCCCATTTTCCTGTTACGTGCCCTTTTTTCCCCCCAGGTGTGTACAGAACTCTACATGCATTCATCATGATTAAGAAAAGTGTAAATATGTTTTGTTGAAGTCACAATTTCTTTGTCCTTTCTTCTGTAGATTTGAAGTTCCTGACTCCAGTCTCATTACCCAGAAGTCTCTTGGAATTGCTGCATTGCCCTCTGGGACACTGCCACCGTTGCAGCCAACCCATGTTTACTATTGTCTACCCAAAGCTCTTTCCCTTGAGGGAGACACCAATGGCAGGATTGCATCAGGGGTAATTACATGGAAAATTACATTGGGGCTTCAGACTTCACACAGAGGCAAAAGCTAGAGAAATAGGCATCTGTGTAGGGCTGCAGTTCTGCTTTTCTGAGTGATTTTTAGACTTCTAATGTCAAGAATTTCCTCTCAGAAATTGGAGGGGAGAGAAGCAATATATTTCTCCTAAGATTTAGATATCTGTGTAGCTTGAAAGCAGCAGCAATATGGCTAGTTGCATAATCCCCTCATGCGCACACTCAGAATGATTAAAATGAATGAATTTGCACGTTTCTTGCCATGTATCTTTCACTTTTGCCGATTTTCTTGCTTGTTAGCTGGAAAGGGAAGTAGCAGAGTAACTTGAATTGCATTTGTTCCTGACACTGTTTCGGAGCATTAGACAGGGAGCCAAAATTAAAAGGTATGGGGAAGGGAGAAGAAGTCATGCAGAATTCTTGGCATCCTTATTAAAAGCATCTTGTACTTGGAATACACTCCTCACTCATCTTCAAATCTATGAGGGCTAGAAGCTTAGGTGCTGATATTTTGGGAAATCCGATTATTAGTATCTGAATATTACTTAATATTGTTTGATGATAATCGAATGAAGGGCGACATGATTTAATGTGGTTTTCTGATAATCAAATATTGCTTCCATACAACCCACCTCAGTCCTGTACATATGAGTATTTGTAGGTAAACAGGAAAATACTGATAATACTGCCTGGTTCATCCCCACAAGTCAGAACTGAGTGATGCTGTCTGAAACACTCATTTGCAACTCTGGCAGTGCGACACTCAGTAAAGCCCAAGGGTATTAACCAAGTCTTGTGGCAATTAGTTTGCCCGTTGGGCTGAAATGTCCACAGAGTGGCAGTCATTTATATATCAAGGCTTTTACCCTTGTGCAGAAAGAGAATACGGCCACTTACTATATTCACAAGCTCTCTTTGGCAAAACTTTAATAAAAGAGAGAGAGATCAAGAAGCCTGACACTCTTTCAACTTACCCTTTAATGTTGTCTAATATTTCTAATGCAAGCAGGAGAAGGAATGCTGCTAAGAGATAGCTGCTTCTGTGATCAACTTAGTCCTTACTTCCAGGGTCTCTAGCAGTAGCAGTAGCAGTTACATTTCTATGCCGCTTATCAGTGCAAAGCACTCCCTAAGCGGTTTACAATGTATTTAGCTAATTGCCCCCAACAAGCTGGGTGCTTATTTTACTGACCTACAGAAGGATGGAAGGCGGAGTCAACCTGGAGCCCTCCAGGATCGAACTCATAATGTTGTGGCTGCAGTACTGACATTTAACTACTGCACCACCAGGGCTCTAATCAGTCCATGCCAGTCTCCTGTCCATTAATACAATTGATGATGATGATGGTATTGTCAACAAAACATTCAACATCTTGCTCAAGTTATAATGTATTGTTTTAATTACTGGATTTATTTACCATGAATTTAATTGGTTCATTAGTCACCCTAAAATATTCTTGGAGTGATATAGAAAATAAAAATAAAAAACCCTGTAAGCATATATAGTGGGCCCTCCACTTTTGCAGGTTCAGCACTCACAGATTTGATTGTTTGTGGGTCATTTTGCTTTATTTGTTTCTTTAAAAAAATCTCTTACTCTTTTTGCTCCTGCCACAGAAAAAAATGTTCTCTCTAGGAATATCTGAATCCTCCAGCGCAATTCTATGGTCCTCTTCTACCAGAAGGGGTGCTTTGACTGTGTGTTCCTGCATGACAAGGTGTTGGACTTGATAGCCGGTGTGTGGTTCCAACCCAACAGCTAGGGACAACAACAAACCCTCTCCAAATAAATGCTTATTTTTTTATCCCCAGGGAATGGACCAAAAAAAAAATCACATGCCATTTTTTTCAGCAAATGACAATGCAGCAAAGTAGAGGTTACATGTCCTGGTTGTCAGTAGGTTGGCTCCATTCATTGGACTTCTTATTGGCATCTGGAGGGTGTATATTATAGTGTGACCTGAACCACAATCCTGACCTTAACCCTCAATAAGTGAGAATTCTCACTGAGCTCAGAAAATACACCACAAGTTGATCAGTACAGGTTGTTGGTTTTTTTTTAAAATGGTGAGTGAGGGTTAATGGAGGAAAACAGATATACTGCATTTTTCAAGCTTGTGGTTCTCCCAAGGCAAGCACCTTTATTGTGCAATTGTCCTGCGTCAGGCACAGAATTTTTACAGGAGTCCAGAAGCTATGAGAGTCAGGGGCTTGTCAGGAGTCCAGAAGCTATTGTCTTCTAGTTCTAAGCTTTCTAAGTTTCACACCACTTCGTTTCTAAAAAGGCATACACAAACACAAATCTGTTAAGGAGGTAGAGATAGAATTTCCAGTCAATGCATTTTGATTGGTAGTAGGGTAGGAACGCTATTTGGCAGCATCTTGTGAGGATAAAAAATAAAAATCTTTATGCGGTGCTAAACAAGACTTTAACACAGAGTCCAGGTGGATCTCATTCTGTTAGGGTATGCCTACAGCTGAGGGGTCTCAAACAAACAATTGCTGAATCTTAGCATCTTTTTTTTTTAAATTGAAGGTATGGTTAGAAATTCTTAAGCCAAATAAAGCTAATAAATAAATCTTCTCTCCTAGTCTTGGGCTCAAATGTCATGTCAGTTTTCAGGGATATTTCCTTACTTTGCTCCATGTGCAAGAATCCATTTGTTGGGAAATCTACATATAATACACCCCACAATTATTAGCGGTGGGTCGGATCCAGATTTAGAGACATGTAGAGTTAGACCCAGTGAAGACAATGGGGCATAAGTCATGATTGACTAGTCCTGTTGATTTCAGCTGCTGTATTCTGATGAAATCTAGATGTAATCTCATGGTTTTTTTATACGTATAAATTAAATTATTGTAGATGTGTTGTGGAAAATGGCAAGGGAGGGGGACACCATTCACGAAGTAGCTGGGTTTGAGGACCATGGACCGACCAATGTAGGTTCTGCTTTAAAAGGTCATAGAAGGCTGCCTACCTAAATGAGCCTGTAGATGCAGTAATGCATTACTGACATATATTCAGTATAAAAAGTGGGACTGTGGTGGTTGTCATCTGGTACTAGAAAGAATGGCCCAAGGGCTGGGAAGGCCAACTGTACAACACACCTGGGTTCGTACCGGTTGTGCAAAGATCTTTTACATGTGTAAAGAGGTACAGCCTTTCCCTTGAATGAACTTGTAAGAGGAACATTAAACCTGAATCAGTGATGGCAGAATGCAGTGTAGCCCGAGTCAGGGTGAAGGGGGAGATTTCATGATTGTTTTAAAAAAAAAAAGTTATCCTCCCCGTAGGATGCAAGAAATTTGTCCAATGGTTTATAATTACAAAACCAGCAGTATTTAATTTTTTTTTGGTGTGTGGAGGGGGAGGAGTATGTTGACAGAGGAAAAAACCTCTTGCTATTTTTACAAACGCAAATATTTTGTGTACTTAGTTTACCAGGGCTTAATCTCCCCGCTCCTGATTTGTTTGCTTTCTAACTATCCAGAAAAGTTGTGTATTGTGGAGCAGAGCCAGTGTTTTAATCTTGGGCTGACAACTGCTGTCTTCATTCTCTCCCCTACCCCTCTCTCTTTTTTTTCTATTCCAGGAGGACAACTGTTAGTTTTGTGGCATACTGCTGCTCCACCCAGTGTCTGCAGACTTTTGACCTATTGAGTTGATAAATACTTAAAGCTGTTCAGGAGCAGAGCCAGCTTAAAGCTGCGTTAAACTGTGTCTCCTGGTGGTGCTCAAATACTGTGAAGTGTGTGTGTGTGTGCGCGCGCTCGCCAAAGCAGCAGGAGGAGCGCCCGGCTGGGAACAGTGCGAACCCCTTGAATCCTGGGCCCATATCAAATTTGGACAAAAGGCAGAAACTCCCTTGGAAACGTTTGGATCTTGCAGCTCTAGAAAATGTTAACACCTTCCTGTTCCTTCTCAGGCAGAATGTAAACCAAACAGACATGCCGGGAAGCGGCTCTCTGGGATGCTGTTGTGGCTTGTGCGTATGATTCTCTAGTTGTATTCGTATATGACGCCACTCAGAGTGAGTTCAGCCACTTGGACAATATAAACTGATGTTGTTGAACAATACATCTGCAAAACCTGTAACTTCCTTTGCGGCTTCCCTATTTGGCTGCATTTTACCACCCTTTACAGAGCAGCCATTTAAGGAAACAGTTTATTTGTGCTGGTGAGGTCCCTCCCTCCCGTTTTCCACTCAGAATGAAAATGTGTTCTCCTTCTCACCCAGCTGGCTTCTTAACAGTTGGTGAGACTCAAAAAAAAAAAAAACCACTTTGGAAAATTATTCTTTCTGAAGAACCTTTTCTACAGTCTGCCTGGAATTGGGCGGGTAGGGAAATTTGAGAATTTATCCTTTGTATGAAGTTGACAACGGCAGGGGATGATGTGCTGGAAGTGTCGGAAAATGGGTCATTTCTTGGGAGACCTTTTCAGATTGCCACCCTGTGTTGTTGCAAAGCTAAACAAGCGTTTAAAATCAGTGTTCAAAGTGCAGCTCTCCAGATGTTGTTGGACTGCAACTCCCATGAGCTCTGGGGAGCATAGCTAGTGCTATGCTGGGAGTTACAGTTCAGCAACATCTGGATGTTCTCATTTTGGTTTTTAAAAAAAGTAGGTTTGGAGGAGTCAGAAAGCTGCTTGCTTACATCCTCTTCCTGTACATTTAAAGGCCTTTTAAAACATAATGTGACTGTTAATAAATAGAGCTTTCTGTAAGGTGCAAGATGGTACAGTTTGCATAGGAGTAGTTTTAGTGCTTTGGCTTCAGACAAGCAGGCTAACATCAGCCAAGGCCACAAAAGGGAAAGTGAAGTAAACTCACTTTTTCCTACCATTTCTTTGAAAAGGCTGTGGTAGCATTTTAACATGTTTGTGCTCAAGAAGAGCCTTGCAGATATTATTACTGCTCTGCGGATTGTTTCTTGGAATCTTTACTCTTAACAGTGTAAAGACCGGGAGGAAGCCCAACTTGTTGGCCTTAGCTTAACAATTTAATTTTTAACAGAAATAAAAAAGAAGAGCAATGCACAGTCCAAACTTGGATCCTTTACAAACCTTATTTTCATTAATACATTGGTGTGAATGCATACACACCACGAACTGGTTGCAGGTTTTGACAAGCCCCCCACCCCCACCCCGCATTTATCTGCTTGAAATGTCAGAGTCATATTTCAAGCAACATACTGGAGGAGGTTTGGAGCTATCTTCATATGTTCTCAAGCACAACACTGGTGGAAGGCAGAGGAAGCAAGCACAAGTTTGGTAGTGGCAAATGCAGATACATTTGTGTTATCTGGAAAGAAGAGCATTTTCTGATTGTGTTGTTCTGCCAAAGAAAGTGCCTCTCCATGAATGCTTTTCTGAAACAAAGAATGCAGCTCCAGGAAGTTCCCTCTGAGAGGCACTGCACGTGTTCTGAGCAGTAACACCTTGGAGTAAGGACTTCATGTTTTTGTATGCTTTTGTATGGAGAAATGCCTTGAATGTAGCACGACGGATAGGCACAGTACCCGCTCCTCTGGGCATCTGGGCTGGTTGTTTGTATGCGGGCTTAGGTATACCTGCAGTCTGGAGTGGACCTTGCCCTAAATTAAGGGCTTTCATTCAGCTTGTAGGAGCTGTGCTTCGTGTAACACCTGATCCTCTGGGAAGCTGGCTAAGAATCCATAACTTTTCCAACAGGCTGAGAAAAGCTATCATGGGTTGAATCTGTGGTTCACTTCTTGCCTCTTCCAGGAAGGAGAGGAGCTCTGAGTAATTCAGAAGGGTAAAGAATAACTTCTTGCACAAAAGAAGGACTCTTCCTCATCGCATTGGTTTTAAAATAGCAATCTTTTGGTCTTTAGTGCAAGAGAAATAGTTCATTCTTAAAACTGTATCTTTCCATGCTAGCAGGGAACTATTCTCTCCTCCTTTCTATTTGCCCAGGGCTTGTTCTCCCACGTGAGAGAGAGCGAAAAGCAAGGGATGAGATGCCACTTTGTTCACTGTAGGTGTTCCATCTGGCTGGGATAGTGCTGGGTAGGAACTGCATGTGTAGCCCTTCTCCAACTTTGTGGAGGCATCTGCTTTGCTAGTTTGAAGGAGATAATAATTTGAACTGTGGCTTTAACTGCAGCTCTTTCTACATGTTCTCACCCCAGAATAAAAACAAACTTGAGCAATTTGTAATTTGTGTGCCTGTTGGGTTTTTTTGTGCCTTGCAGTTTAAACTTGGTCATTTGTTAATTCCCATCTGTTCTAGTCGACTTATGGCAACCCCACGAATCAGAGACATCCAAGACTCCCTGTCATCAACAGCCCTGCTCAGCTTCTGCGACCTCCGGGCTGTGGCTTCCTCGAGTGAGCCTATCCATCTGTAATGCACTCACTGTATTCCTGCTGCCTCCCAATTTACCAAGCATTAACATCATGTGGTCTTACGATATGGCCAAAGTACAAGAGCCACAGTTTGGTCATGTTGGCTTATTGGTAGAGTTCAGGCTGGATTTGCTCTGAGACCCCTTTTGTTTATTATTTTGGCAATCCATGGTATCCATGGAATTAATTGCAGTAAGTTGGTTCTCTTCCTGCCAGCTTTCTTCACTGTCCAGATTTCACAACCATACATAGAAATCAGAAATACAATTAAAGGGGTCTGTAGGCCCATTTTAAAAAATCAATAGATGGTCAGCCAAGGCAACAGATAGCACTCCTAGAAGACAAAAATCAAATTTTGCCAAAAGATGTCTGTCTAATGCATTGGCAGGGGGCAGAAAGCCATACCTTTAACAAGATCAGTATCAAGCATCAACAACGTATCTACTCCACCCAGACATGCCGGTTATATATATTACGTACTATTTACCTTTATATGCTGCCTTTCCTTCAGTAAACTCAAGGTGGTGTACAGAAACACTCTTCCCCACTTTTATCCTCACAACAGCTCTCGGAAGGAGATCAAGTGGACAGGGAATAGTAGGCCCAGACTCACCCAGAAGGGGTCGTGGCTTAGCAGGACTGGAACCTACCTTTCCCCAAGCCGTAGGGTCGTGAATCTAGGGCTCATAGGGTCAAAACCCCAGGACGTTTTGATTAGCAAGGGCTAAATTTGTCATCGGGAAACAGCATGTTGTAATTGTTTTGAGTGCTGGATTTCAACCCTGGAGACCAGGATTTCATTGGTTTATAAGATGGTAGGGAAAAAAGCTTCAGCAAATGTAGTCCAGAACAGACTGAGCCGGGCCGGACCCTGCCCTGTCTCGTAGCCGAAGAAGCCCCTTTCAAAAACAGGTGACGACACAACGCTTTAAAACAGCGGTGGCTTTCTGACAAATGAAGGCGTGAGTGATCTTAAGCGCCTGCAGCCAGAGCTTCTCAGATGTGTCATTAAATTCATTGGTTTAATACCTCCTTGAAAGTTCAAATTGTTGTGAAGGGAAGACATAAGCAGCTTAAGAGAGTTCCAATGATCCAAAGCTGGGTTTGCCCTTCAAGGCAGGCTAAAGCTGTAGGGCACACCGGAGAGAGCAGCTCCCAGGTTAGTTGTCTGACCCGTTCTTTGTTTCCCCACCACCACCCTAATGCTTTTCTCTGGCCAAATGCTGAGCCGGCAGTGAGGACAGAGCACTCTTACGGTGTTCGTGTTGGTTTAAAGGTGGGCAGAGGATTGCAGGGTGCTCCTACAATTCCTACTGTTACGCTTTCTACAGCAAAGCCGTTGCATGCAGCATGGGACTCAAGATGTTACTTCTAGGGTCCTAGGAGGCCTTAGGGAGACAGAATAGGGAAAAGCCAGTGGGGTTAAGGTCTTAGTCAGCTGGTGACTAAGAAGAATGGCCAGCATCGGGAACATGAGGCCCTCCAGAGGTTGGAATCTCTCCCTTTTATCCATCACCAATGGCTGTGGTGGCTAGGACTGATGGGAGCTGCAACTTCCAGCATTCCCCGTCAAGGTTAAAATAGTCTGAGAATGCCCAAGTAGAAGTCTCAGTGCTGAAAGATTTTACAACAGCTCTTTTCCCACCACGTGTGTCCGTTCTTTAACTTAGTGCTACTCAAACGGGTGTTCCTTAGTGCGAATCTATGAGCCGTCAGCTGCCAGTCCCTGACGGGTTTCCAGAAATTGTAGCCAATAGGCACAAACATGTCACTGGTCCTTGGCAAGTTGGGCAGAAAAAAAATGCCAGTCCCTCTCATTTCAGATCGCTCGGGAGGCACCGGCTTAATCGCTCAACACTTTAGCCTGCATGTGTGCTAAAACACATCCGCTGTATTAGATACGGCATACATAAATGGTCACTTGATACTGCTCTCAGCGCATTATCTACCGTTCTGTAGAAGCGTCCATTGAGTTTGATCTGGAAGGACAGATATTCAGTATAGGAATCTCTACATCAGGAGTGGGTAAATGTGGAAGACGAGGGGGCTGCATTGGTCCTCCAGGAGTCCTTTGAGGGCTGTATGTGCACCTGTAAATTTTTTATTCGCCTCAAAACACTCTATGGGACATGCAGACATATATTTAGTCCTTCCTAAGCACTTGGAGAGCATTTGGGGACATTTTGAGTCGGCTATTATTGTTATTGGCAACATTTCATTTTGACTCGGGAAGGGGATCCAGGAAGGCTCCAAGCATGTAGAAATGCCCTCTGCACCCCATAGAGGTCATTTTGGGGCAAAACTTTTTTTTTGTCTCTGGGACGACAAAATCAGGGGGCCGTATACTGCCCATGGACGGCATTTTGCCCAGCCTGTCTATGCCCATCCGTTAAATGGCCTAGCTTCGTTAGCCCTGGGTGTGGCTGAGAGGAAAGAGAGTGAAACGGAGAAATCCACAATGAGCTGAACTGTTGGTGGGTTCTTGGAGAAGTCTTGGGGCCACCCACTAACCAGCTCCCGCTGGACTCTCTTCCCTTTTGGTGTAGGATCTCTGGGCTTCTCCAGACCATTTGCCCTGCCCTTTGACTGGAACAAAAAAGGAGTGGAATGGCCATTGGAGAACAGCCAGTTAACCGATGATTCACCTGCCACATAATTGAGCAAGTTTGCATGTGGTGTCTCAGGTTGGATGGGAATTCCTGTGTCACAGAAAGGTTTGACCATCTTGCTGATTCATTAGGTATGTTTACCAAAGGATCACAGGAAAGATGTAGTGAAGTTGACGTCTCTATTCATGGGCTCTTCTAAGCATGAAGAAGGTGGCTTTCATGTCTTTTTTTTTTAAAAAAAGTCTTTTCATGATGAGACGCAAGTGTACTTACTGCTGCTAATATAGAAGAGTGCAAACAAGGGCGACTGTAGGATGCTATACAGTGCTCTGCTCTTCCCCATGTTCTTGAAGCCCTAACAAACACGTTTGCTCCCTTGGCACGTTTGCTTTACTCGGCCGCAGCTTGTTCCAAGGCCTGTACTGTGAGCCTTGTCTATCTGTCTCTTTCTCTGCCTGTCTCTCATGCCACTACAGCATTTGGTGATGCCAGCTAGGACATTGAGTCCAAAAATAGTTCTCTGGCTCCAGTCAGCAACTTGAGACATATAAGCACCGTTCCGCCTGACCTCAAAAACCAAGTTACTAAGCTGAGCTGTCTTGTGGGAAGAATTTCCTACCTGCCCCATTGGCACTAAAGTAGGAGTCCCACCTTACTGGAAAGCTTTTTTTTTAATTATTTTTCCAGCAAGTTCCAAGAAGGAATATTCTCTCCTAAGGCAAGAGGCAGATCTCTGAAGCACAGCAACTGGCTTTTCAGAGATGGGGACTCCCCATTTTGTTTCTGTCGAAGCAAGCACAGCCAGGTGAAATCCGATATCTGCACACCCACCAGTGACTCATGAAGCCTTTACTTTTCATCCTGCAATTTAATTTAATGGTAGACATCATGGTCAAGACAACTTTCCTATTCTGGATTTCTGTGTATCTTTTTTTCTCTCCCTGCACCATTTTTAAGAAACCATCTAACCCAATGAGTTTTAGCGGCTTCGTAAACATTCGCAATATTGTGGAATTAGAGCTGGTCCTAATAAAGCCATTGCTTTCCTGTGAATTTGGGGCATGTTTTCTTCTCGTGGAGAAACACAGTGTCTCTACCGCCTTTGCGTCTTGAGTGCCTCACTTTTGAAACAAAATGAAGTTTGGCTTTTCAAGGGCTAAAATGTTGAAGGCAGGTGGGGTAGGATGTCTGCTGCTTGCCATGCAAATGTGGAGCTTTAAAAGCTTGCATGATGCATTTTGTGCTTTTTAGTTGGCTCAGTAAAGGTATCACTATGTTGTGGATTTGGGAATTTGTTGTATTTTGCTGTATGGACAACACAGCTACTCCCAGATACGTTTTCTGCGTACCCTGAGATGTTTTCGAGAGGTTGTAACTGAGGAGATTTTATCATTGGAGATTAGTTGAAAACCAAAGAAAGAGACTTTCCAGTGGCTAGAAATCTATTTCTTTTAAAGAGAGGGTACTCACATTCCCATAGAATTTTCTTCCCTTGGAGGCCTGTTGGGATTAATCCATCTAAGCCAAAGGAAAGGAATTAGGTGGCCCTCCAAATATTGTTGGGCTGTGACTCTCAGCATTCTTCACCATCGGCTGTGCCAGCTAGGGCTACTGGAATTAGCAGTCCAGTGGTATCTAGGCTGCCAACTGGTTGTGTGCTCCCAAGTTGTTTCAGTTTTGTGGTGACCCTAAGGCAAATCTATCATGATCTTTCTTGGCAAGGTTTCTCATAGGCTGAGAGAGTATGACTTGACTAAGGTCACCCAGAAGGGACTCAAATCCTGGTCTTCGCAAGTCGTCGTCGTGTGCCTTCAAGTCGTTTCTGACTTAGGGTGACCCTAAGGTGAACCTATCATGGGATTTTCTGAAGCTGAGAGTATGTGACGCACCCAAGGTCAGCCAGTGGGTTTCCCTGGCCAAGTAGGGAATCAAACCCTGGTCTCCAGAATCATAGGCCATTTCCACACGGGCTAATAGAAACGGTGCAGAGCGTCCTCCAGGGAGGACGTCTGCACCTGGGTGCGGACTGGGTCGGACCTACTTAACGTAGATCCGCACCTCAGCCCGCTCCGGAACGACCCCAGGTGGTCATCAAGCATGCTTTTGAAAGACCGCTTAGGTCTTTCGAAAGCACGGAGCGCTCCATTCCGTGCCCGCTCTCCAGTGCAGATTTGCAGGCTTGCACCAGTGCGAGTCTGCGATCTGCCGGGGGCGGGCTTTAGGCTGGCAAGCTTCAGCGGTTCGTCGAGACCCTCGACCAACCGGAAGCCGCCATTTCCGTCCCCGGAGCAGTGCGGAGCGACGAGCACGCACTGCTCCGGAGCAGCGCGGACCGGACCGGGGAGCCGAGAAGTTCGGTAAGTAGCGGCACGGGGCGATTCCCTCGCCCGGTGTGGAAATGGCCATAGTCTAACACTCAGACCACTACATCTCTCTGGCTCTGTTCTTCCCAAGTACCTTCGCTTTAAAATAAATGGATTAAATTCTCAGGAGCTCCAAAACCTTTGTTTTGTAATTTGTTACTTCCAGCCGCCTTTTAAGAGAGCAGGAAGGAGAAAAAGAGGAGTTTCAAAGCATTTAGATTTAGCACGAGCTGTCAACACTTCTGGCTGTGCTGCTTCCTACCGGTTTTTGCAGAGCCAAGAGCTTGGCCCCTGAGCTGGGTGTTTTTACCTTGGCGCTCCACACAGAAGGAGAGGCTCCAAAAGGCGAGGCAGCAACAAGCTGGGTCTGTTTCTTCCCGTTGATGGGTGGATGGAAAAACTTAATGAGAATCGCAGAGATGGTGAGATGCCACAGGACATAGTCCTCGCCAGCTTTTTCAGTTGGGAGAGGACGGTGGTGCTGAGAAGCCTGGTGTTCATAGAGCACATTCACACCCAGAAAAAAAATGTCTCCAAGGGAGAGATGTTGTGCTAAAGCAAGGGAATTCTGCTCAGTTTCTGAACCTTTCTGGTGTGCTGAAAAACAGCCATCCTAGCATGCGAGGAAATTATTTCCAACAACAGAGCAGAAAGAAAAATCTTCCATTCTCTATTTCTCTTCTTAAGAGCAGATTGCAGAGCTAGAGGGATTTACTTTTTGAACTACAATTTACAAAATTTCTCAGCCAAATAGCTACACTGATGGGATTCTGGGAGTTGCAGTCCAAAAAAAACTAGTTTCCCCAGCTCTGGAGCTGCGCTGCTTTCCCTCCCCTTTCCCCTGAGCTACGAAAAACTGCTCAGAGTAGTATTTTGAAAGGAAATGGCGTCAGAACTAGAAAGTGTGAGCAGTGCATTTCCCAGCTCTCCTGGTTTTGTCAAGACAGACTGAATTTAAATAAGAAAATACTGTGGTGCTCTGGATAAGCTACCTTCTAAAATAGCCTGACATATTTGTGTCAAAGATGTAGGTAGCAGAGCCTCCCAACATTTGACAGATGAAAAACGAGAGCACGTGCATGGCCAAACAACACCAGAGTGGGATCGAGAATGAGGAAGAACACACAAGCTGGGAGAGGCTACAGCAGTTTGCTTGTGCCTGAGCTTTCTGGGAAAGGCAGGATTTTGCCCTGTCCTGTCCTCCTCTCCCTTCTGTTAAATTAGATGAGTGCAAACAACTTTTTTCACTTTGAACTCAACTTGCACCAATTGCCTTAAGCAGAGAACCAAAGGGGAAAGTGGGAAGAGGAGAGAGAAACGGGGGTATTTTAAAAGTGTTTAAAAAGTGGGGCGGCAGACAGACAAATTAAAAAATTAAATGGGACTGTTCCTCCGAAATCAAGACAGTTGGAGGGTCTGCCATTGCTGACCCCCAGCATCTGTTGCCTGAGGTGGTTGCCTCTCTGCCTTGCTTGAAATGCACCACTTTGGAGTATTACAAAAGGTCCCCACTGCATACCAGCCAAAGGAAACTTTCCCTTAATGTCATAGGTATTCGGTTGACACTTAGAGATCAGGAAATGACTTGGCTGAGCTCTTGCTACCAACCTTTAGAAGACCCCCAAAGTGAAAAAAGTAGCCGTCTGGCAGGCACGCCATTACATGAGTTCCAATGGCACTTGCCATCTTGTGTACTCTTCCACTCCCCCAAGCCTGCCTCTGCCCCACTCACCGGTCTTTGATTCCCACTCCGTATCGTCTTGTGCCTGGATCTGTATATTTGTGTTTTGGTATGAGCTGGACTGTGCTCCTCCATGAGGTTTTTACAACCTCACCGAGACTTCAGACTAACCAGGCTTTTACAGGAAACTTGACACATCTTGCCAACAATAACCACAGAAGGATGCCCTGAAAATGGGAGGCGGTGTTTTCTGGTTTAAGCTCTGTTAACACTGCAGGACAGCACACCTCCTAAAACAATTCTGCTAAAGCAGGAACAGCCAGGGGTCCAGAACAACCAATTGCCCTGGAATTTATTTCTCTTGCGTTGCTCGTTGTTTCCAGGACTCGAGGTGTTTACATCCAGAGGTGGGTCACTGGTACTTCTCAGTGTTTTTTCAACAGCCTACTATGGCCTGTGGCTCTCTCTTTCTCCCTTGCTGGTGGGGCCACCTTTTCCACAAAGTATCAAGGAGGGAGGAATCCCGGTCTCTCATGTCCTTTGTAGGTCCTCTCATCTGGTTGCTTTGTCAGGACGTAGGCACATCTCATGCCTATGGCCCACCTGGCTTGGTAATATCCTGGTTTATTTCAAGAGATGTTGAACTACCACCTCTCTGTACTGTCCTGCTGTGTGGGGATGATGGGAGTAGTAGTCAACCCCATCTGGTCAGTTCTAGTGCAAGAAAAGCACAGTGCTGTATTTACAGGTCAGGCAATCTCCTCAGATGATAGGTTGTCCTCTGTCCAACATCTAGCTCCTGTCCTCTTTAGATTTTCCTTTCTGTTGATACCCCAGAGCTGTGTGTCTCACAGACAACCTCCCCTGGGCTGCCTGAGGTTGCCTTCTGCCTTGAGCTGTAGTGGAGGACACTATTCCGTCGTAAACACTGAAACAAGATTCAACTGCTGTTCCAGAAGGTGTCCATTTCGAAGACAGTACCATCTCGTCCTTCACCTCAGCCAGCAAAATGTTGTGGGCCAGGCCTGAGAAGACTAACGTACACTGAATGGCAGTCAAGAGTCTGAAGGCATGATTACCTTTTCAGACCAGAAGTCCCAGAATCCCTCAGAAAGCCTGGTCCAAGTTACCTGTGGGAATCTGGGAGTTCTTGTCCAAATGATTCATTATTCCAAGCTTTTTTTGGCAATGGCTTTCCCACATTTCAGGCAGAGGTCCTTGCCAGCCCTACCTGGACGTGTCAGGTGTTACCCTGCCCTAGATCCCCGTTCCTGCAGGGTGTGTTTTTCATATGGCTTGAAATACACGAATCAAAGGCACACTGACTGGAAGAATGGGTTGCCAGGTCAAGCTGACCTAAGGTACGGTCAAGCCATAAGTTCAAAGCAGATTAGGCAGAAAACCCCGGCGAAAAAAGGGTTCAAATGAATCTCTTCCCTGATCCCAGATCTTTGCATTTCCAAACTGGCCCAGATAAGACATTCAGAGACCATCCCTTTGATCTCACCCTACAGAAACTTTTCCTACACCTCCTACTGGTCCAGGCTTCAGGAGGTAATCATAATTCCCATAAATTTTGTCACTCTGGTATCAAAACAATCACTTATCCCAGAACCCTTTGTCAGTCCTGTGAGAAAGTTTTAAGATTTTGTGAGAATACCTCTTCAAGATAGGAAAAATGTTATATAAACTCTAACTTTGGCACCAACAACCTGTGGCATTTTGGGCATGATATGTGGTGCCCAGATTTCCGTTCATCTGTGCTACTCTAAGATGCTAACTCAGCCTCTGCGCTTCATCCTTCTTCTCCAGGACTGGTAACTATTACCCTCTTCCCCCAATTTCTCTCTCTATTCAACCTTTCCTACCTTACTTCTGACAACCTTGTATGGTTCTTAGAGTGTCTGATTTCCTGTGTGCTTGTTCCAAATAAAATATTTAGTTTATCTTTAACCGGAGCCTCTCTGTAGCTAGCACGGGTATCCGTAGGTGATAAGATCCTGCCGTTACTCTCCTCTCACAGGCCTTCTTTAAGCTATAATTTCCCAAACCCTAATGAGATGCTGGTATTGCAGGTGGACTCCAACATCCATCACATTTTAGGATAACACAGGGCTTGAACCTGGGACCTTCTGTATACGAAGCGAGTGCTCCGCTGATGTGTTGGATCCCAAGTACTCACCTGAAGCTCACCATACCTCCATCCGTAAGCACAGCTTGCGTCAACAGCTGAAGCTTTCCTGATAGCCTTTGCTTTCGCCATGCCACTGGATGACTCAGTCAATAACAGGCCCAGCACGTGTCTCACCTGTCCCTCTCAAACTTAACCTCCCCTCCTCCTGCCCCCTGGGGCTCCTTTGGCAGAACGGAGCAGAAAGCTGCCACCTACTCATTGAACCAAGGGCCTCCAGCAAGTAACGTGTTCCTCTGGTGCTTTGTGATCTTGCTCCTGCTCAGGACAACTTGCCAGGTGAAAGCGAAGGAGGCAAGTGCAACTGAGGTCGCCGGGGCAGACCGGAAGTGGGCAGAGCTGGGGGAGAAGTTCCTGGGGTTTTTTGGACTACAACCGGGGGGGGGGGTGTCTGGGAATTGTAGTGCAAACAAAGAGGAACGTTTTTCCCAAACCTGAATGTTCCCATTCAAGGGGAGCTCCACACGCATGTCCCGCTTTCTGTGTGAGGACTCCTCATAGGCATGGATGCACATGCATTTTATATTAAGAAAGGCTTTGTGGAATTTCCAGAAAGTGGTACCCAGTACAGCAGCCCATTTTTTAAAAAGGTCTGGCTGCTCTGATTTGCAAAGGAAAGTCAAATGACGTCTCCATTATGTGATATGGAATTTCGTTCAGAGCGGGTTTGTCCGTCCCCGCCTCTGTGGCTGAAAGAGTGTTGCTTACCCAAGGCCGTCCAGTAAGTTTCCATGGTCGAGTGAGGATTTGAACCCTGGTCTCTCAGCAGCCTCAGACCGTTACACCATTCCAACTCCTGTGCACACGCTAGTTTTAGATAAAAAGTTAAGACTAACATGTTGAACTGCTCTTCTTTTTAGTGCTGTAGGAATTTGCTGTAGGAATACAATCTGTGTGATTTCTGCTTCTGATTCCAAATGTTCTGCTAAAGAAGTAATGATCAGGAACATCTGGTCTCCATTAACTGAAGTATACCTCCATTTGTAAGGTGCTTGGAAAGGTTTTGGAATTAAGCAGGGAAAGAAATGCTTTTAATCACATGTTTCCTTTCAGCAGAAGATTCCATGCTCCTCCCCAAACACTCACCTCCTTCTTTGCAGCCATATTCAACACCCTGTGGCAACTAAGCATGCTCAGACCTCCTGGGGTTGTTATCTGGGTGAGGAGCATTTAATTCCTCTTGTGTAAGGAGGTGGGAGTGGTTGCACCTTGTACTTCTGCAAGCTGCCGTTTTCTTTTCTTTATAGCCAATGTCAGGAAGTAATGAGTTGCAAGTAAATTACCTGTAATGAAGAAAAAAGAGTTTTGTAGCACCTTAAAGACTAACAAGTTTTACTTGGCACAGGGTTTTGTGATGTGAGCTGGAGATAGAGTCAACAAAAGTTTCTGCCAAATAAAACATGTTAGTCTTTAAGGTGCCACAAGACTATTTTATTGTTTTTGCTCCAGCTAATTCTGCTACTCTATTTGTAATATTTGAATCATGGAATCAGAGTTGGAAGAGACCCCAAGGACTGTCACCCCCAAACATGTGGGACCTCTAAAGGTCCTCTATTCATACCTGCAATTACTGTAAATGAAAAAATGGGAGAATTAATGGATCACAAAATATAAGCTAACAAGGTGGGTAACTTAATGAGACCTCCCACCAGTGTCTATTGGATCATTGCTAAGGAAACATATCAGACGACTCAGAATTCAATTTAAATGTGGTTATTGGGGGAAAATACACACGCACACGCACACACAAAGAGAATCACACACACACACAACCACACAAGGCTAACTGAAAAGAAAGGGAGGAAAATGAATAGCGGGGATAGAAGGAATCGGGTGATAGTTACCATCCAAAGAGAAGTGAAGAAGGACGAGATGGCTTGGGCTTGCACCCAAGGACAGTATCAGTCAAAAATCAGAGTGACAGAGTGGGTCCCTGAAATTGAAGTACTGCATCGAAGAGCCCAAAATTGGGACCTTTTATACCTTAAATCTACTCTCAGGGACTGAATGTTAATGTTTCTCTGGACACTGAAACAATGGAGTTTCATAAACAGCGGATTCAGTCTGGAATGGGCTGATGAGCTTGACACCAGATGACAAAGGTGCTAATGACTATGTGATAAATTATGAATTATACCATTAATAAGTTTTCAAAAGGTAACATTCCAACCTCTTTTCATGACCCCATTTGGGCTCCATTTCTGTTATAATTTATCACCTGAGCTCACTATGGCAGGAACAGCTTATCCAAGATGTTCTAGGGCTCCATGCACCTATGTAGGATTTCTTAGTTGACATGAAAACCCCTGAAAGGATATGTTTTTAGGGTCCAGGAAATGTTCAGAGGGAACATGGAAGAGAGGAATCTATTTTATAACACAGACTATGATCACGTAGGAAATTCTGTTTTGTTCCCTTCAGGATTTAGGATAGTGGTGTGAGTTTTTGTGCTACAGACAGAAAAGGGCCCAAATTTTCTTTGTAACTGTCCAATCAGCCAGAGAAGGGTGCCTAATATGTAAAAAAGTTCTCTTTGGGGGAAGAAAAGGTCCCATTCCAAGCATATTTAAACCCACGAAAAGGAGAGAAGCTGCAAATGGCTGTTAAGAGAACTTTGAGGATCAAAGTTGTGATTGAATTTGGCCAACGAAGGGGAGGAAATGTTGCTGTCAGATCTTATTCAGAGCTTAAACTAGGGCAGAATGCCAGACCTTCATAATAATATTCATGCTGAAAATAATTACTTAAGGGGGGGCGGATCCGTCTGTTTGTTCTTTTGCCTGTCTGTCATCTTGCGGCCTTCATGCAGAAGTCCGGGGCAGATTTTTGAAATGAAGGGAGAGGTCAACCTCTGAGCTGGTGGCTCATTAGTGTCCCTTTGATATGCCAGAACAATAGATCAGGGGTGTCTTCTTCCCCGGCGCTCTCTGTGTTCGTGAATCAAAACTTCCCCCAAAACTTCCTCCTTAACAAATGCACCAAGAGCTTTTCCAGGGGGATGGATCAGGAAGAGCAATCAGCCTAGATCCCAGGCCCCACCATTAGGGAAAATGAGCTGAATAAGTCAGACCGCGCATTCTGGAGTGGGGACAAGGAGTGGTAATGAGGCAGAACTACTTGTGCCATGCCGGGCTTTTTCTGCACTCAGGGAGCTCACCTGCCTTGTGCTCAAAGTAAGGGTTGGCGGACACTTTGGCTGGTGTCTATCCATGGGATTGGAGGACAGATACCATCCTGTTCTTCACTTGAGGTTGCCAGGAGAAATAAGGAACAGGGTCCCTGCACCTTTATTGGCTGTGTAAAAGAGGAGATGTCAGCAGGTACTGTTTGCATGCAGCCAGCACCAGCTGAAATTCCCTCTTCTATTTAATTACTGAAAGTATAACAGCCCATTTTGTTATTTCACTTGGCAACCTTACCTCAACTTCAAGCAGAAAGAAGTTTGCATTAAACAGTTAGCAGTTACATTTCTATCCTGCTTATCAGTGCTAAGCGCTCCTTAAGCGGTTTACAACGTGTTTAGCTAATTGCCCCCAACAAGCTGAGTGCTCATTTTACCGATCTGCGGAAGGATGGAAGGCTGAGTCAACCTGGAGCCCGGCAAGATCGAACTCACAGTGTTGTGGCTGCAGTATCAGCATTTAACCACTGCGCCGCCAGGGCTCCATACGGGTAGCATGCAGCAACCTTTTTACCTCCTTTACTCAGAAACAAGCATGAGGGTATGCTGGTGTGAGAAGAGATTCTGAATGAATGTTTTTCACCATCCCTGGTAAGTCTGGGAATACATCCCCAAGGATATGAGGGACGTACTGCAATTTTGTTTTCTTAATGTCCAACTGTAACACAGCTTTTGCACGTCCTTGACTTTCCTCACGAGGTGTTCCGAATCTTTGCTGTTATCCACAACAATATGGTGTCATTTGCATATCTAAAATTGTTCATGAATTTCACAGTCTTTTTTTGCCCTCTGTCATTTGTTGTGACTGTTCTGTGAATTGTAGGTAGGACTCTATTTCTTAAGTGCAAAATGATGCACCTGGAAGAGAAACAGTTAAATGAATTTATTTAATCCTCATGGGTTACATATTTATTTAGCTTTAAAATAAAATGAACAAATGCGTACCCTCTATCATTAGACGGATGAAAACCAAGACATGTGTCACCGAGCAACATCAAAATGTGGGCAAAATGGCAAAAAGAAGAACAAACAGACTAGGAGAGGCTGAAGCACTTTGCTTTTGCCTGAGCCTGCTGGGAAGGGCGAGATTCCGCCTGCTTTTCTCCTCTCTCCATTACTGAATCAACTGAGCGGAGACTACTTTTGCACTTTGAACTCAGTTTGCTACAAGTGAAATCAGCTGAGGACAAAGGCCATTTCTGCACTAGGCTGCTATAGTGCTATTATCCCACTTTCAACATCCTATGGAATCCCGGGGTTTCCAGTTTAGGGACGGGCCTTTATGCTCCTCCCTAAACTGCAAACCCCAGGATTCCACAGGATGTTGAAAGTGGAATAATGGCACTATAATAGTCTAGTGCGGAAATGGCCAAAGAGGGAAGGCAGGAGGAGGGAAGAGAAACTGGGACATTTTAGAAGCAATAGAAAAAGCACAACGATACAAGAGTAATAGGGACTGTTCCCGCAAATCAGTTCAGTTGGAGGGTATGTCATCTTGTTCTTCTTTCTCTGAATTGTTTTAGTGTGACCTGCCCTAACGGTGGAATTTTTTAAAAAATTAGGTTGAAAATGAAATTTAGCCATGCACTAATTTTTTTTTTTAAAAAATGCTTGCTTCTCCAATTCGTGTTTTCACAGCAAGGGTGGTGTTTCTAACTTGTTTCCCATTATTTTGTTAGCCGACCATTTATGCCCCCATGCAAACGGGGGCTCCTTTGTTTCATTTTGTTTTGTTCTGTTTGCAAGCAAACACTCACAGCCTTAGTTGTCCACTGGAGCTGAGACAATAAAAGCACCTGACAAACACAGTGGGGGTGGGCCTGCCCTCGCGCAGCAGCAGCGAAAATTAACTGAGCCGTCGGAGAAGTGGTGCAGACTATCGTGTGTTCCAAAACCCGTGCGCACACAAATATGTTCGGACTTTGTCGTTTGTAATGGAAAAATATTTGCCAGATGTTGTCTCTCCTCTTCTCCCACGCTGCCTCAGAACCTGGATTAAATGTCGCTTTTTGGCAAGGAACTCCGAAGTGTTATGTGAGAAGAGCCAGAATGTACACCATGCCAGGGGAAAACACGAGCTGGAGTTAAAATGCTTTCGGCTCAACCCAAGGCTGTGAAGAACTTGCAACCTTGCAAAGGGTCGCTCTCCCGCTTTGGTATTAGAGTTAGAAGACGGCTTCCAGCAAAGAAGGCCCATGCCCTCCAACTCTCCTTATCTGGCAGGGACGGTCAGAAGTCATTCTCTGTTATCCCACTTTTTCAGCTGCTTTTAAAACATCCCAGTCTCTTCCTCTCACCTTCACCCTCAGTCCCTCGCTTTCTTGAGTTGCTGTAAACTGAGAGAGTCTCCAAAGAGGAAAAATGTCTCTGGAAGTATTGACCGTTTCTAATTCTTTTTGAACATATCTGCTTATTCATGGGTTGCATCCAGTCTCTTTCTCGAAATATGTGGAGTTTCACTTCCTTGTGTCTTGCTCCTTCACCCTCGCCTGTGGCCTTGCGTCCTATTTAAGAAAAAAGCAGGGTATACATTTAAATAATTAAATAAAGACAATGTGTCACATCCAACTTCGTGCAACATTTCAGGGACTGATTTTCACCAATTTCCACAGAGCCTTTTTTTAGTATTGGTTGGGAGTTATAGTCAGCCCTCCATATCCATGGATTCTGTATCCGTGGATTTAACCAAACACAGTTTGAAAGTACTATCCACCCGCTAGAAAAAGATCCCAAAGCAAACTTTGATTTTGCCATTTTATATAAAGACCCCCATTTTACTACACCATTGTTCATAACGGGACTTGAACATCCATGAATTTTGTTATCCACAGCGGGGGGGGGGGGGGGGCTGGAACCAAACCCTAGCCGATACCAGTGTCCAGAGGAGGGAGATCAAAATGGTGAAGGATCTGGAAGCCATGTCCTACGAGGAACGGCTTAGGGAGCCGGGTATGTTTAGTCTGCAGAAGAGAAGGTTAAGAGGGGACACGATTAGCCATGTTTAAATATGTGAAGGGATGTCATTATTGAGGAGGGAGCAGGCTTGTTTTCTGCTGTTCCAGAGACTAGGACAAGGAGCAATGGATTCAAGCTGCAGGAAAGGAGATTCCACTTGAACCTCAGGAAGAACATCGTGACAGTCAGAGCTGTCCGGCAGTGGAATACGCTGCCTCAAAGGAGTGTAGTGGAGTCTCCTTCTTTGGAGGTTTTTGAGCAGAGGCTGGATGGCCATCTGTTGGGAATGCTTTGATGGGTGTTCCTGCACAGCAGCGGGTTGGACTCGATGGCCCCCGGGGTCTCTTCCAACTCTATGATTCTATACGGAGGGCCCACTGTAGGGTCAAAATGCTAAAGAGCTTTAGCAATATTATACCAGTTAATAGTCTCAAATCTGCAGCCCCAACAAGACTAGATTTGCATAGGTACTGACTCACATTGAACAGTTGATACAGTGGGTCTACTCTGGTTTCCAAGAGGGCTCAGGCTGTGTCTCTTTCCATTTTAGCTGGGAGAGGGAGTCTGTAGTGGGCCCACGGGACAGGAAAAGTGGCTTACCCTTTTTGCTTTGCTAATTTTCCTGTTAAAAACATCTCACTGTCATCACCAGGCCACTGGCTTCTATGTTCCCCATTAAGGAATATGACTAAATACACTGGCTGTACACCCCTGTATTATATAATGGGACAAATGGCAGCATGCAAGCGAGGGATAGGGAATTTCATTGGAAAATGATGTAGAAGGGCAGGGTGTACAGCTACCACAGTCCCCAATCTGGATTGCCTCCAAACGTACACCTCCTTCTGGCTTCTATCTGCCAGATTGAAAAGTGATGGGAGAACTGGTTTCGGATCTCTGCCATTCCCCGTAGTTTGGCTCTCTGTTTTCCTTCCGCCATGAACGGAATTAGCACTTATATTCATACAGTGTATGGTATCTCAGTTTCTCTTGCTATGGTTTCTTACAATAGCCCCCAAATATCTGAGAAGTTTCTTTGTCCCATTTTATCTTCTGCCTCATCGATCAAGCATTGGTTTTTTGAATATGTAAACAGGAAAAGAAATGACTGACCTTGAGGAGGACGGGAATACTCTACAAATAGACTGGAAAGAGTGTGATGGCATCTTACCCTCCGTTATTACGTACAGTCCATGGCTTAGAGGGGTGGATCCAGGTTTAAGAAAGCACTTGGCAAAATTTCCACTAATGCAAGGATGGACAAAGTGTGCCCTATGAGAAATTCCACCTATCTACCACTAACACCAAATGTGGGGAGGGATCAACCTGCCCATTATTGCCGCTAATTGTGAGGACTGTCTCACCTCAATCACCAAATGGGCAAGATCTTCACCTGTGCCACTGCTATGGCACCAAATCTGAGGACCTTCTAGATGTCCTTGTGGTTCCTGAAGGGTTTTTTCCCCCCCTTACATTGTAACTTTATTATGGTCATAGATCAGCCTTTGTTGTTGTAAAATAAGCAAGTTGTTTTTAATACCCACAAAGTATTGCGGTATTCGGTCTAATTTAAGGGGGATGGTCAGGCTGGGACAGAGTTGGTTACTTCAGGGGGAACAACTAGAAGCGCCGCCCCCCAGCGTCTGCTGCCTGAGGGAGTGGCATCATTCTGCCTAATGGTAGGGCCATTCCCATCATAGCGCACCCTCCAACATTTCAGAGTTGAAAACTGGAACACGGGTGGGCAAGCAACATTGGAGTGTGGTCAAGGTGGCAAAAATGAGAAAGAATACACAAGCCAGGAGCGGTTTGCTTTGGTCTGAACCTATTTGGAAGGGCAAGATTCTGACTTCTCTCTGCTGAGTTAACTGAATGCAAACTTCTGCACTTTATAGTCAGTTTGCAGCCATCGAAGTAAGCTGAAGACAAAGGGAGTAAGTGGAAGGAGTAGAGAGCATCTGGGACATTTTAAAAGCATCTGAAAAAGTAGGATGGCAGCGGATTAACTTGTTTTGTCTCTAGCAAATTGGGACAGTTGGAGGGTACCTCATACCTTGGAAAGTGATTTGAAAAGGAAATAGATACGTTTGCAGAGTACAAAGTTAGTGATGACCGTTACACACAGGACCTTTCCGCATTACTCAATTATTTCACTATTAATTCCACTTTAACTGCCATGGCTGCCTCCTATAGAATCCCAGGGTTTGTAGTCCTGGGAGGTACTGGAGGTCTCTGTCTGAGAATTCTAAATATCCTTCCCTAAACTGCAAATCTCATGATTCCATAGAACAGAACAATGGCACTTAAAGTGGAATCATAGTGCAATAGTTGTGTAACGCGGAAAGGTCTACAGTTGCTCTATGTTACCAAAGGGATCAGAGGTATATCAGTGGGTGGAGATTATTGGGAGGGGGAATGCAGTTGCAGTCATGAAATGCTTCAGATCCTCCCATCGGCATCTGGCTAGTCACCATGACAACAGAATCCTGGGCTAGATAGACTCTTGATGTGTGGATGCAGCACAGTTCTTCTTACGTTCTTATCAGACTAAGCCCCATTGACTTTGTGAAAGTTACTCTTTGGACTACACGTCCCATGGTCCAGAGGCCATGCCAGCTAGCCAATTCCCAAAGCCGTGCTCCAAAAAGGAACTTTTCTATGCTCTGGCATTGATCGGTGTGCAACTTCTGAGTTAATGTACGCAAGACTGGCCCATGAGAAAGGGACTCATATCTCAGTAACTGATGTACCTGGCTGCGGCCTTAAGCGACTGACACTTTTTTGTTTAATGAGACTTTTATTTCACTTCAATCTTTTCAGGGAATATTTGACCGTGTGTTTTCTTTCTTCCTTCCCCTCTTTCTTTTCAAACTTTTTTTTTAAAAAAAAGAAATTCCAGTGTGGAGGAAATGGCTAAAAGGATGTGACACAGAATCTGCTTAAAGAGAGAAGGAATAAATTCAGGATACAATGGCCTACTTTTTTTTCCTTCCCTTCCCAAGGGGATCTTGCAATCATTTTAATGAAAAGAATGATTGCTTAAAAGCATTGTCAGCTGAAGACCATTTCACCAGCTTTGCTAACACACACAATCCGGGTCTTTCTCTCTACTTCCTTTTTCAAGGGGGAGCAGCTTTGAACCTTTAAACCTTTATGAAATGCAATTTCCTTCCATTTATTTAAGGCAGAGTTAAGGAGGGGACAATGATAGTGGTGGAAGATTTTTCTTTGATCCTTGTTTGCCGGTCTAGAAGCCATGAAAGAAAGGATCACTTAGAAACTGACACCCTTTAAAAGTTCTATACTACGACTCCCATGACCCACAGAAAAACAGACCGGAAAGTCATTGTATTGGGGAAAGCTGCTGTGGATGCTAGCGGGGCAGAATCTTTTCCCCATTTGAATGTGGACCGACTGTTCCCCTCCCTTATTTAGGGGCAATAAAGGCTTATGTTTCTGCTTAGAATTTGGGGCGAGGGGTTATAACAAGACCCTGGAACGCTGTTCGTCACCACGCAGAAAAGTGTGAGCCTTCACTTTGCCGTGGCTGATGGAACATGCCAAATGCATTGCTGTGATCATGTGTGACCTACATTCAGTGTCTCTGTAGTCATCTGCTCTCCCCGGTCTTGGTACCACTTAAAATGACTTTGATAAAGGATTGCTCTTGTACTTTTGAAAGAAGGATGACACAGGTCACCCTCCTTTCCACTCCCCCAGACCTCTTTTGAAGCAGCACAATCTTTCTTCCTGCCGACACACACAGAAAGCTCTCTCACACACCCCATTACTGTGTTCTTTCTCTTAGGAATACAAAGCTAAACTCCGTTTGATTTGTAAAACCCGAAGAGCTGTGCCTGGAACAGGATGTCCATTTGGAGAATGGTCCAATCTGCGTGACAGCGGACGAACTGCTACAATAGCCAAACCACTGTGCATACCCTCTGACATTTCGCAGGTGAAAACTGGCACACATGTGGCCAAGCAACCTCAGAGTTCAATCACGATGGCAAAAGTTATTAATGAAGAAGAACACATAAGCTAGAAGAGGCCGTAGCAGTTTGGTTTTGCTTGAATCTACTGGGAAGGGCAAGATTCTGCTCCTTCTGTCCTCTCCCCTCTGCTGAGTTGAATGCAAACTACTTTTGCACTTTGAACTTAGTTTGCAGTGCATGAAGGAAGCCAAGGACAAAGGAGGAAAGCGGTGGTTTTTAAAATTATTGTCAAAGTGGGTGGTCACGTAAGAAGGACACGTGGCGGCTAGAGGATTCCGGTAGTTGTAGAAGTCCAAGAAAAGGAACTTCTGCGATCTCTGACTCTTTTGACAGTTTCAGAGAAATCTTCCTAAGATATGATGGATGCTGGTTTCTTTCACAGAATGTTGGGATGAGCCTACAGAAGGCTTCACCATATTATGCACTTCCTGCGAAGCCCTGGGCATCCATGTTATTCATACAGCGCTCAAACCATTGTCATTTGTCTAAGAAAATAGACATGTGAGAGAAATAATTCCCGTTCAGGAATGGGGCCATTTCTGCACTAAACAGTAGAGTGCTATTATTCCACTTTCAACATCCTATGGAATCCTGGGGTTTGTAAAATAATAGCACTCTCAACAGTCTAGTACAGAAATGGCCTGGGTTGTGTTGAGTTCTCTGCATTGTTTAGCTGACAAAAAGCAGATCAGACGAAATCAGCAAGCCTCTCCGAGGGGCAAAAGCAGTGGAAGATGTTGGTACCAGTCTACCCGACATGTAGGAGCCAATATGTCCTCCCCAATAGGCTCAGGCAGAAGCACACCTCTGCAGCTTCTCCTAGCTTGTGTGTGCTTTCTCACTGATAACTTTTGTCGTTGTGAATATATACTGATGTCTGCTTGGCTGCACACGTCCTAGTTTTCATCTGTGAAATATTGGAGGGTAGGCAAATGCCTGTTGCAGTTACAGGAAAATAGCTAGGTGCATCTCTGCTGACCTCACTGCTCTCCAATAATATGGAAATGTCCATATTGCAAAAACTGTATTGGTGGACAGGTGGGAGGTAGCTATGGAGATATAGCTACATGTCACACATATATCTCTCAAAACAGAGTTCCAGTCCAGGTCTTGATTTCTACATTTACAACATGTGAATTAGCTGAGCTAGAAAAAGTCACTTTTTTTCATTATGGTTGCCATGCCAGCCATTGTAGCTGGAAGATTCTGGGAGCTGCAGTTTGCAAAACTAAAAATTTCTGACTGTTGTAATTAAGTATATGAAAAATATTGTGCAACTTTGTCTCCTCATTCTACTACTTTTTGGGGAATGCATTTCCTCTTTTTTGACAATGTGTTGGTAGTCAGCCTAAAGGAACCATCCTCCCAGTCTTTCTAATCTGGGCTGGCAGTTAGTATATTCTATTCATTAGACTTTCATCCAGAGCGGTTTGTTCCAAGGAATTGCTAACGTCAACAAAAGAACAATTTCCCACTCCTCACTTTGCATTGCAAGGGAAGCCACAGGTGGATGGAAAAAGAAATTGGTCTCTGTGGTGAAGTAATTACGGGCACTCGCCAGGCAAGTGAGATACACAGATCAGGGCAATATCCCCGGAGATGGAAAGAACGAGTCTGGAAGAGATGAAGTGCTGCAAGACAAGGCCATGCGATGGGGTAAAGTGATTCATATCTGCACCTTTTCTGTAATTACTTTGGAAGGATTTTTCATGCATCCACTTCTTTTAGCATAGCCACTTATGCGTAGTCAGAAGAGGGGGAAAAAAGACAAGAAGAAGATAACAGATTTTCCTATGCAAATTTAGATATACAGTCCTAGGACTGAGATTCCAACATCAGAGGCTGCAATGCATAACTTTACCGTGATGGAGCTGTGTTACTGATATGATAGGCAACCATGCTAGTGAATTGCAACAGAGCACAGTGGAACACCATCCCAGATGTCCCATTGTGAAATGGGGACTCCTATTGTACTCATTGCGCACTGGGGCATCTTGTGCATTAGAACTCGTTGTGCGAAGGCCATGCTGCTGGTTCTGCTCAAGCGGTGGCCCTGATGGTGTGGCTAAAACTCTGCTCTGCTTCTGAGAATCAGACAGGGTACAAAGGCAGCATACAACTCCCTTGTTAAAACACCTTCACTGGGTACCAGTTCATTTCCAGGCCCAATTCAAAGCACCAGTCATGACCTATAAAGCCCTATACAGGTTAGGTCAAGACTATTTGAAAGATTGTATCTCCCTGCATGAACTTGCCAGAGTTTTAAGGTCTGCAAGGGAGGGTTTTCTCTCAGTCCTGCTACCATTCCAGGCTTGCTTGGTGGGGACACAAAAAAAAACACCTTCTCAGTGGCTGCTTCCACCCTCCCGAACTCCCTTCCGCGGGAAGCTAGCTGACTTGCTTTCCTTTCGCCGGCAGGCAAAAACATTTCTGTTCAAGCAGTCTTTCAGCGTGTGAGCAGGAGAGCCTTTTATTTTTATTAGGAAGTTTTAGTTTGTGTACATTTTTAATAAAGATTTTATGCTATTTTATATGGTTATTTTTAATAGTTTCAACTTTTATTGTAAATTGTTTTTAACGGTTTTGGAAGCTGCTTTGAGTCCTCCTCTGGGAGAAAGGCGACATATAAATGCAGTAAACAAATCACAATAAATCCAGCTTTATGGACTCATAGGTCAGTTCATGATGGTGAAACTTCCCAACAGAATGCCAGCCATAAGTTCAGAAAGAGGTGCTGTAGTTTAAAATAAATATAATGTCCAAGATCATGTGATGTGTAACTCCACAATGATGGACGTACGTTGCTGACGCAATGGG
The DNA here is from genome assembly GCA_030412105.1 of Cyclura pinguis. NCBI lineage: Eukaryota > Metazoa > Chordata > Lepidosauria > Squamata > Iguanidae > Cyclura > Cyclura pinguis. The sequence continues at coordinate 6,163,488 of CM059608.1, forward strand.
CAACTATGTTTAGAGAATTGCGACAATATGCAATGGAGCACTGTGCAAGATGTGTTGTGCAACAGGGGCTCACACTGCACAACGAGACATTGTGAACAGTGGGGACATTTTTTGCACCCCGATGCAGGGCACCCACGCCTCTCCATTCTGCCCCTTGTTCTGGATTACCAGTGCTTTCTGTCTCTGTTGAGGGACACCCTTCTCCTTTCCTTGTCCTGTCATTGTGGAATGACCCTGATGGTGCAGCTATAACACTCCCCTCCTGGGAATACAAGCATTGAGCAACACCACAATTCCAAGCTGTGCAATGCTACTTTGATTTATAATGTTGTGAATTCCAACAAAATGCTAGCTGTAACATCTACAGATATACAGTAGCTATACTGTGACAAGGTGAGCTATGAGGTATCTTCATTGCACAGTAATCCCAGTTTCATACCACTTTAACTGTCATGGCTCCATCCTATGGAATCCTGGGATCTGGAATTTTGTGGAAGAATGCCCAGAATTCTCTGCTGGAGAGTTTTTGTCCTATTTAAAGAGAATTCTAAGTCTCTTAGAAGAAAATTCTAAGAAAGCGATCTAACTATGCAGTGGCAAAACACACCGACACTGTTCTTCTGGTGCTTCGGTGCCGATGGACAGCTTCCAGGTACCTGTCTGCTTCCTCTTTTGATGATTCCTTGTTGTTATACCAGACTTGGCCAGGCAGCTCTTCAAACAGAAGATGCCTTTCAACAGACAGGGGCCATTTCCACACTAGGTTGTTATAGACCTATGATTCCACTTTCAACGTCCTATGGAATCCTGGGGTTTGCAGTTTCGGGAGGGGCCAGTGGCCCCTCCCGAAACTGCAAACCCCAGGATTCCATAGGATGTTGAAAGTGGAATCATAGCTCTATAACAGCCTAGTGCAGAAATGGCCAATGTCACAGCACCCTGTTAGGCATGTTTAAAGGCACGGGGCACTCGGGTTCTCTTTCTTGAACATTGCGCTGGAAATGAAACTGGCTACTCTAAAAATATAAAAAGAAAAACCATTTATTACCATCATTAGGCCTGCTTCAGTAGGAAGCAGGCCTTGCTCTGAGTATGATAAATGTAATTTTTCAGAGGTGATAAATTTAACCTTGAGAGCAAATGCAAAAGCAGCAGATACCATCCATCCCATAGGGCATGGTTTGAGAGGTGGGGAGGGGAGTGTGGCTGGAGTTACTGTTGATTTCCTTCATCGTCCAGGGGCTGCTGGAGCATCTCTTTTTGTATACTTGCCACGTCTGTGTGCCTGTTACTGAACGTGCTCAGTAGCAGTGATAATCACACTTCATCGACGTACTTCCGAGTCCACTGCTTTTCTTGTCCTGGCTCTTTCTCTGACCATTTTCCTGTAAAGGCTTCTGTGGCCCAGGTCACTTTTTGCAGCAGTGGTGAATGACTTTATTTACTCAGGCCATTTCCGCCCTACACTGTTATAGTGCTATTATTCCAGTTTCAACCTCTCATGGAATTCTGGGATTTGTAGTTTAGTGAGGCCAAAAAGCTCTCGGGCTGAGAATTCTAAATGCCCCTCCCTGAACTGCAAACCCCAGGATTCCAGAGGATGTAGAAAGTAGAATAATAGCACTCTAACAGTGTAGTACAGAAATGGCCTTACTTTACATGTCAAGTGAAGCAGTAAAATTATTAAAGTGGCTAGTATATTTATCAGTGCTGCAGCCAAGAGGCAAGAAGGCAGGCAGAGAGCCCAGAAGACAAGAAGTGATACCGAGTCCAGGGCTCGTGGGATGAGTGTGGCAATGCTGCTTGAGCCCAGGGGACCTTCTCTTTCAAGCAGCCACGTTTCATGGTGGCAAGTGCCCAGAAGAGTACATTTTTAGCTTGAGAAACAAACAAAGGTGGAATCAAGCCAGTTTAGCATCGTACAAAGAGGATCTAAAAGTTTAGTGGTCAGAGCGGTCCGGGTATAAGCACAAAAAGCAGTCTGGACAGAGTCAAGAGCTGGCCAGGAAGCAACCAAAAATCAAACCAAGGCCATTTCCACTCTACACTTTTATAGTGCTATTGTTCCATTTTCAACATCCTATGGAATCCTGAGGTTTGCAGTTTAGGAAGGGGCATTTCGAATTCTCAGCCAGAGAGCTCTTTGGTCGCAGTGAACTACAAATCCCAGAATTCCACAGGATGTTGAAAGTGGAATAATAGTACTATAACAGTGTAGTGCAGAAATGGCCCAAGAGTCAGGAAACTAGAAAGCAAGAAGCACCAAAGATGGTGGGGCTGATATTTTGCAGCGCAGAAATTGCCTTGCCTGTATAGCCAGCTGAAACTCAGCATAGCTGGCTTCATTATCCCAGCATTCATCTTTTAGGGCAGGCCACACCCTTGCCTGTGCTTCTATTGCTGTTGTTCTAGCATGTGATGCTCCAAAGAATGAAATAGCTTAGTCTCCAACTTTCTCTCTTGAAGGTCTACAGGTGACTGTTCTTCCAGGGCTTGGTTGCCAGCATCCTTGGTCTCTTGACTGGAGCTTGTCACCTGGGCTCTCTCCTTCTCTTTCCTCATCTAAGAAGATCTTCTCCAGGTAGGACATGACAGGAATGGAGTATGACCATCTAGGGAAGCTAGGAGAACTTGGTTTGCTCTCTTGGCCTGAGATTCCCCACCCAGGCCCTTGAGAGAATGAGCCTTGAAATCAAAATAATAGTCACGAGCTATAACACAGAGGTGGGAAGGTGGCCTCAATGCTACTAAGAGGAGGTGTAGGATGAAGGAATCTCATCTCCATTGTTTAGATCATGACCAATGCACACGAGATGTTCTGCCCACTTATACTGATTTTCTGTATTCCCTATATTAAACAACTCCCCTCTTGCAACAGCCCCACTGGCTGTCCACCTGTCCATTTCTGAATAGAAATCAAAGTGCGAGGAACGGCCTTTAAAAGGAATGACCTTTAAAGCCATTATGGTTTGGTCCAGGTTATTTGAAAAACTGTTCTCTCCCATATGAACCTGCCCATGCGCTGAGGTCTTTTGGGAAGGCTGTACTCTTTGTTCTGCCATTCTTGTAGGCCATTAGGTGGGCCACTCCCAGGCTCTGGGTAGCCCTTCCCCGTGCGGCTAGATTGGCACTCTCTTTGCTCGCTTTCCTCTAGCGCAGAGATTTCCAAACTTTTCCAGTTGGTGACACACTTTGTCGACATGCATCATTTCGCAACACGGTAATTCAGTTTTACTAGCAAACCAGAGGTACCCAGAGGCGTATCTAGAGTGGGGAAAGGCAGCCTCGACCCTATCCTGGCCTGCTGCTATTGCTCTCACCAGGAAAGGCCCCAGCGAGAGCGGCGGCAGGGGGAAAGACAGCCCCCTCCCACCCGGTCTTTGCCCTCTGCCATTGCTCTTGCTGGGGAAAGCCCCCAGCAAGAGCAACGGCAGCAGGCTAGGCTTGGGTGGGAGGGGTCTTTCTTGGCCAGGGAGGTGACACACCAACGCACTACAGGTGACACACTAATGTGTCGTGACACACAATTTGGAAAGCCCTGCTCTAGCAGGCAAAAACCTTTTATTCCAGTAGTCCTTTGAGATTTGGTTTTTCAGGGGAACAGATCTTGGATAATGTGCTGGACTTGTTGTTGTTGTTGATTTGTTTTAAACGGATTCATATCTTAAGATGGTGTAATTGCTTTTTAACGTTTGTGTGTTGTTAATTTTTAACTATTGTAAGCTGCCTTGAGTCCCCAACTGGAAAAAAAGCAGAATATAACTTATAATAATGATGATGGTGTTTAAAACTCATTAGCATACAAACTTACAAGCAGCAACAAAAAAATACACCTTCTACCCCAGAATAGGAGTCATGTGGCCTTCTAGGTATTGCTGGACTATAGTTCCCAGCAGCCCTGGTCAGCACAGCCAGTGATGTGGAGTGCTGGGAAGAGCACTCCACTTGTTTCAGAACGTCTGAAGAGGCACATGATTCCCATCCCTATACTCTTGTAACAGGACTGCAATCCAAGAGTACATTAACCTCTGGTTAATGGAACACTGACTGATAGATCTTGATACTGCTCCACGCACCTGTTTTGGAAATTTGGAGCTTAGCAAAGACTCTGGCGGCGATGCTGATGAGAGGTAGTGCACCTGCCCAGTAAATGTCTCTAGATACTTGGAGTCTGACCTGTATTACAGGCTTGGAGACCTGTTTCTGATTGCTGCTCAAGAGGACATCTTGGCTGTGGATTCAGTTTGCAACACAATATATAATTAAGTGCACTTTGCCTGTGTACTGACCTTTGGAGCATGTGCCTCAGTTGTTCCTATTTGCCAGGGACAGTTCCTGTTGTCTTGTTCCTGACCTGGGAAATCACTGTCCTCATTTTGTTTCCATTTGTACCTTTAAGGGAGGCTTTGTTAGTGTGAGTTGCTGGAGCTGTCACTCTTTAAAAGTTAAGTGTGCCATCCCAAGAGACTCAGGGGTCTACCTGCAATGCCAATGCCTCCATGGAAAAGTGGGGGATTATAACTCAAAGGAAGCCTGTGAAAGGGGGTAACTGTGGGACCTATTCTCCTGTGTATACCAGTACTAACTGCAAGACACCAGTTGGAAGTCAAAAGAATGTTTTGTTGGGGGGAAAAATCAGAAACACATGCACAATTCAAGCAGTCATACAAGGCTGGCAGAAGGAAAGGAGGGAAAAATTGGATAGCGAGGAGTCACGATGAAGTGGGTGATATTTACCAATCCTGAAGAGAAGAAAGTCATGGCCAAATGGCTCAAACACGAGAGTTTGAGGGAAGCATGGAGGAATGAGGGTCTGGGGTACAGAGTGATGACCAAGTGCTAGCAGAAATCCAGGGTCTAGGCTAAGGTTTAAATACCCTTTTTCTGCTTTGAAGGGGAAGGTGTTAATGGCTCTCTGGCAGAGCAAACAAATGGATCCAGAGCTGGCTAATAGTCTTAGTGTTAGGTGACAAAGCATTTATGGGAGTTGTGATAGCTTCTTAATGTCTGGGGAGGTGAGGAAACAAAAGGGAAAGCTCAGCAGGAGGGAGGCTATAGGATGTTGGTCATTGCTGATTTGTCTGGGAGTTTCGATGGTTCTTATTTTCTAGGTTTGGGCTATTGAGAGGATCATCTTGTCTGAATAATCCTCAGTGAACTTATGACCTGTCCATGCCTTGAGGTCCCTTCTTATCTAATTCTGCACATGTCCAGCCAGTCCTCTTTTCCAGCATGGCTTTTCAGCCATAAATATACGATTTATATTTTGTGCCAGTTCAATAATGTTCATTGCCAATTACACTGTATCATGGAGTTGGGGTGTACTGCATGGAAACAAGCGCTGGGTGGGTAATAGATACATCCTCTCCAGTGTGTCTGTGGCTGTGTGTAGCCTCACATTTTTGGACCAAAATGGCAGCTGAAGTGTGAATCAAGATGCCAAGATGACTAAGCTGAGACTGTCATACTTTGGACATATCATGAGAAGACGTAACTCACTAGAAAAGACAATCATGCTTGGAAAGACAGTAGGAAAAGAGGAGGACTCCATTTCAGGGGGATAGACTCAATCAAGGAAGCCCTGGATCTGCAAGACCTGAGCAGGACTGTTGATAGGTGGACTTGGAAATCTCTTATTTAGATGATTGCTTAAGCCTGAGGCCCCTCCGTAAACTGCAAACCCCAGGATTCCATAGGATGTTGAAAGTGGAATCATAGCGCTATAAGAATACAGTGAGGAAATGGCCTTAGTCTAAATAGAAGGCTTTTCTGTACTTCAGGAGAAGGGTCCATGACCATTTCTTGTCTCCTTCTCTTCCCCTTCTCCACAAAGTCAGCTGGGCAGAGTTCTTGGCTCTGTTACTGAAAACAGAAAGTCTCCTTCATGCACTTGAAATGAGACTAGATTTTCAGGTTGGGTTTTGCATGAGCAGATTTATTACCCAAATAAATCAGAATAAGCTGGCACAGGGACATAGAGCCAGCTGCATGATTAACATAAGAAATGATAGGGGAAAGAGCGGGTTGGAGTGGGCAGTCTCATGCAGACCTCCACTTTCAAAACAGCAAGATGGCATAGCTTGGAAGTGATTTTTTGCAAAATTATAAAGCAAATAATGGGAATAATACACAGAGGGGAGGTGATCTCGGTGAGAGTATTGTGCGAGTAACAGTTTTCACAGGAATCAGATAAAGGGCTGCGATTGGAGAGCTGAACGAAAAGCTGAGAGTCTTCATGTGGCAGAATCAGTCTAATGTTCTCTGAGCTTGTTGTTAGATTCATCACTGATTCTGCCTTAGAACTCTGCATTCTTGATGTTTACTGTAAAGTCTTTAACATTATTTAACCTTTTTTTTAATGCACATGTTGTTAAAACACAATTTTCAACATCATGTGTTTTCAGAGTTCTCTTTTCCAAAGGACAGAGGGGGCCCTTTCGCACTACACAGTTGTAGCACTTTGATTCTGCTTTAACTGCCGTGGTGGCATTCTGTGGAATACTAGGATTTGCAGTTTGGAGGAGCATTAGAGTGCTCTGTCAGAGAATTTGAAATGCCGTACCAAACTATAGATCCCAGGGTTTGCTGGAATGGAACCATGGCAATTGAAGTGGAATCAAAGTGATATACAGGTTGAGTCTCCTTTATTTGGGAATCTACTGCCAAGAGAGAGACTGAGGATCTGAGAGATGAACAAGTGGGAGCACTGCAGTCGCCACCTTGCAGGTGGAAGTGAGTGGCTGGTGACAAAAAGACTGCAACTGAGGATCTATGAAATGGCAGCAGACATAGATTTGCACCAAGCAGTAGGCTTGGATTTCTGCCATTTCACAGATCCTCAGCCTCTCTCCAGCCTCATGTCTCATACACAACATAAGTAGCAGGTGAACAAGATGCAAGGCTGTTCCAAAAAGGGATTGCATTCCAAAAATAAAAATAAAAAAGTAAAAATCTGAAATATGGAACACTTCTGGTCTCAAGCATTTCAAATAAGGGATACTAAGCCTGTAATTGTGTACAGCAGGCCCTTCTCTTGCTCAACCTTTGCGTGCAAGAAAGTGAGGTTGTGCTAAGCGTCTTATCCCATTATATTCAATAGACGGGGTGGGCTACGCTACCGTGGGTGTGTGCACATTTTATCCATTGACTATAATGGGATGTGCCGCTTTACTTTTTTTGTTTCGGGCCTGGAATGGAACCCCCACGTATACCATAGGCGTACCGTAGTGTGAAAGGGCCCAGTGATTGTAGAAAGAGAATCCTGTGCTCTCCAGTGGTGGGGATTCTTCCCAGTTCTGCCCTCTTGTCTTCCCACTTGGGAAGGCCAGTGCTGTGCTGGGGTTCGAGCAAAAGGCACTACCCATGTCTCTTGAAATTCCAGCTTGGATTTGCCCTCTCTTCTATTCCTGGTGGAGTGAAGGATTGGGGCCAGAGCTAGTGAAGTCAGGGGCTGGGGCCACACCATCTGCCAGAATCTAGCAGACATCAGGGTTGGTACTGCGCCCTTTTCCTTCAAGTGATCCCCTGCTCATGGCTGACAGAAAAGGCAAAAGACAAAAGAGCTGAAGTCCCAAGTGTAGGTGACTCTGTGTGAACCGGTAAGCAAGAGGGCTGCTATAAAAACATGTAAAAAGCTTGCAAAAGTCAATGTCTTGGTGTAAGTTTGTGGCAGAGGAGGAAACCTACAATGTCAGTGAGCATGCCCATGCCATCTGACAGAATCCACAGCCTGTGGTGGATTGGGGGTGGCATCACCCTGCTTCTATTAAAATGGTTTCTTCCCCATAGAATCACAGGGACCGTGCTGGCTGGGGTATTCTGAACACCATGGTGTAAAAGAAGAATCTTTCCAAGATCTTTGTTAACTTCGTTTTAAATTAATCTATTGAAAAGCTTTTGAGTAACTAAAAAATCATCCTGATTAGTTGAGTTATATATATATATTTTTTAAATGATCGTAATTGAAAATACGATTTATTTCTAAAAATGCAAACAGTGGATGCAAAGTTAGAAAAGGTGTTCTTCCTCACATAGGAGCCAAGAAGGAGTCAGATGAACATCAAAGTATTCCTTAATGATCAGTCCTTGGGTGGCCAGTCAGATCTTTTGCCAGACACATGGCTGAGATGATTGTGAAAGAATATGCACACGTGTATGCAACCAGCCTTCCGCAATCTGGTGCCCTTCAGATGGTGATGTAGACTCAAGTCAACTGACTCAGACTTTAAGTTGGACTTTAAGTTTCCTCAGTGACTCGACTCGGGCTCGACTCAGCAGCAAAGACGCACTGACTTGACTCGAGACTTGTATATTTTTTAGTGACTGCCTTGCTGCCCTTGGTTCAGAAACATAACCCATTCATCTAGAAACCTGACTACTTTGAAAAACACTTCCATCTCTTTTTGTCTACTGATCAGACGACAGTCTTTCTCAAGCCCAAAGTGTAGGTGCATTTCTCAGAGGGGAACAGCAAATAGGTTAGGCAATGGGGTCTGCTCAGCAGCCTGTCCCCGCTGCATATCAGAGGGGCCTTCTCAAACTTTTCCTAAGAGCAGAAGGCAAGACTTGTCCCCAAAGCATAGGACATGTTTCTCAGAGAACAGCAAGTGTGTTAGGCAATGGGCTTGAGGAAGAAGGATCCTTTCTTCTACGGCTTTTGAAGCTTCAGTAATGGGGAATAAGAAGAATCCTATTCCCCGTTTCCAAAGCTGCCGACTCTTTTATGCGCACTGGCACAAAAGTCTCCAGCTGCAGGAATGGGGGGTAAGAAGGATCCTATTCCTTACCTCTGAAGCTGCAGATGACAAGATCTCAAATTTGGAGGGCCAACTCTGCTTAAATTGTTAAAACTGACTTTATTTGACTCTGTCCAGAAATTCTGGAATATAGGTTGGGGTATAAAGTTGGCTCCCAGACTTGAGACTTGACTTGAAAGTATCTTCAAGGACTTGAGACTTGAAGGTAGAGACTTGAGACTTGAGATTTGACTTGAGACTTGGAGTAAAAGACTGAAATACATCACTGCCTCCAGAGATCTTGGACTACGGCTGAGGATGATTGGAACTCTCCAACATTTCACAGATGAAAACCAGAACGCATGTTGCCTAGCAGCATCAGAGTGTGGTCAAGATGGCAAAAGTGATGAATGATGAAGAACAGACAAAGTAGGAGTGGCTGCGGAAGTATGTTTTTGCCTGAGCCTATTGGGAAGGTCAAGATGCTGACCCCTTCCGCTCCCCGCTTCTGAATCAATTGGGAGCAAACTTTGAACTAAATTTACAGCAATTGAAATAAGCTGATGACAATAGGGGATCGTGGGAGGAGAGGGAAACCAGGAAATTTTAAAAGCTGCTAAAAAGTGAGATGACAGAGGACTGTCCCTGCCCAATCAGGACAATTGGAGGATATGCAGATGGTACTGGTAAAGATTGCCTAGCTAATGCCAGGAAGACTAGAGAGAAGGCACGAGGCATTTCTCAAACAGTTTGTTTGAAAAAACCAAAGGGACTGTCTGAGTGAGACTTTATTGCATCATCTGTGTGTCTTTGTGTGTGTCTGGAACGCGAGGAGCGCAGCTGCAAAACATGAAGCAGCTTTCTGAAAACTGGTGCTCCTAGAAGTACAAGAACATACAGCGAACGCCAATCCAAATAGCTGTAAAGAAATAACTCTTGGCAGCCTAGACAAGTCTTTGGTCCTGCTGAAACAGCAGAGAATACTGGAGGGGAAGAAACAGTGATAGTAAGAATAATCGCTGTGGAAAGGATATTAGCAGCTTGGAGAACTGCTTTAATTTTTTTTTTTTTTTGGAGGGCTGCATGAGTCATTTTTATAAAAGACAATACCTTGGTGCAATGCTTTTTTAACCTTCCTGTTTCAGGCACTAAAGCCATCCTGCTTCCTGTGGTCATGTGCCATGTGCACAGAGGAAAACCAGTGGGGAATCAAATTGTGTTTCCCTACTACTTGAGTTCTATTTTCTTTCCATTTGCATTTTTTTTTTTGGCTACATCTGTGCGCTGCCCATTTCTCATATATTAAGAATATCTTTTGCAGCCTACGGTTCATCTCATGTTCTGCCAGAGTTAATGCTTCCTCTTCCATATTTCTTAGCCTGTGGCCAGACAGCTTGCTTTATGGCTGATTTAATACTGGAGAACTGAACAGGAAAAGAGAGAAAACTAATGCAAAGAGATACCGAGCAAATTAGGATGGGTGTCTTAAGCCCCAGTTGCTGTCCTGGGCTGTGCCTAAAGTGACACAAGCGAAGATAGGACTGTATGTGGCCTTCCAGTGGAAGTGGCCAACTCTGGAACTACTGTGAGCCAAGTGGATACAGCCATTTGCACAAGAGCATCTTTTGGTACCTCCAGATGCAAGGAAAGTCTCCAGGGGTATCAAGCATTTCCAGTTCCACATATGTGTGTGTGTGTGTGTGTATTCTTTTCTTTTAACAACTGTTAAAACTTTTGCAATAATGCACTAGTGTTACAATAGTATTACAGCAATACTAACATATCCCCTAATATATTTAATATGTTCCATAATATAATAAATCACAGTCAGCTCTCCATATTTGTGGGTTTCACTTTTGCGGATTTGATTACTCATGGATTATTTGCCACCTATTGTTGTCACCTCCGCTGCCTCCCTTTGCCATTTCAATAGGGACTGCAAGCCTTGTGAGACGGAGAAACTGTGAACGAGGCTTGTCAGTCCCTTTTTAAAATGTTGTGGGGCAGCAGTGGAGGTGGCCGGAAGCCCCACCAGCCACCCGCTTCTGCCTTGTGAAGGAACCCTGGTGCCCGAAAGGAATCCATGGTGGCTTGAATACGGTGATCATACTTTTTTGTGTGTTAACTATGGTTTGGGAGGGCCTAGAGTTATTCACAGTTTTTCCACTTTCACAGGGGTCCTGTGCCCCTAACCCTAGCAAATCTGGAAGGATGACTGTATTTAATTTCCCTGTAACTCCCCAAATATCTCCTCCCTCCCACCCCCACTTCCCCAGGGAACTTTCTAATTATTTATTATAGTTCTCGTTTACCTTTCACGTGGGATATTGCCTTAATTATCTTATTTACTTCCTTCTATCCCTCTCTGTTTTGCATTCCCAAAAAATATTCTCCAGTTCCTGAACCAAGATTCCTCTTCCAATTGGCCTGTATAAATATCATTTTTTTTCAAATAAGTAATCAGACTTCATATATTCTGATATGTAATTGTTCCATTGACCAAAGTCCCATCTTTCTTGTTTCTTCCAGCCGTATGCAATGACCTCTAGCGCCCCTTTTAATAATTGTTTTGATAAATATTCCTGTTTTGTTTAGATTGTAACAGCTTATTCATAAGTTGCCTCCAGTTTCTTTCTGGAAATATGCTAAGTTTCCTTCCCCCTCTCTCTTCTTTCCTTCCCCCGTCACATATCATATAAGGTCTCGTGCCACATTTCAGAAACTGACTTTCACTAATTTCCACTGAGCCTTTGATTAGTTTTATTCAGACGTTATAGTGAAAATTCTGAAATGTTTTAGCAGTATTACATCAGTTAAGCATTAGGATCATTTTGTTTTAGGGTTAACATTCTCTGTTTAATCTGTGCCCTGGGGCCCATTTCACACTACGCAATTACATGCAATTATGGCATTATTATTCTACTTTAAGTGACACGATTTTGTCCTATACACAAAATCAGGATTTGGAGACTGTACCATCAGTGGAATAGTCTCCTTTTTTGCAGTCTCGAAATAGTTTTATACATCTCTCAGTTCCTGTCTCTTCTTCCCCCCCACCTGCTCTCCCCATTCAGAAATAATGAATGCCCACGGAGATGTTTTGCCATAATCCGTGTGCACATTTGAAATTATTCAAATTAAAGGCAAACTGACACTGCACCAAAAGAAACAGTCATAAGAAGAGAAATTGCATCAGTACGTGGAGAACAGTTGCAGGGTGTCAAAGGAAATAAATCAAAAAGTAAACAATCAAGAAGACGGCAACAAAGGAGCCGATATGAAAAATTAAACACAGAGAGGTCTTCCGCGGAATTGCTTTTGCTGCAGATCTGCACCGTTCTCGCTATCTTGAGTTTCTTTTGCAACCTATTTTCCATGATGAGGAAAGTGGAAATAACAAGCCAAAGCAAAAGGTGTGTTTAACTGCGGTGAGGTTTTGATTTTATTGACAGTACTTCTGTATTTACGTAGCGTGTTGGTGTGACAGTACCCAAGCATATGAAAGCAAGGGAAATGAATGTCTTGGATCGCTTTCAACACGGCATAATAATGAGCAGAAACGTTCGCCTAATAAGCCTTGTAGCTATGATGAGTTTCCTGATTCACTTCTGCTTCCCTGCTTCTTTCTTCAGAGAGAGAGAGAATCAGAAAGCCAGACTTCCAAAGACACGGTGTGGAATCTGACACAAGCATGGAGCACAGAGAGAGAGAGAGAGAGAACGCAAGACCCACAACCTAAATGCATTATTTATGAGCAGTAGACAAGGCCTGGATGTTAACAAGGACAAAGTTATTTCAAGGAGAAAATGGCTCCTGTTCTATGCTATCAGCCGAGCTCCCTTCCCTTTGCAAAGAGATTGGTATTTCCATGACACTTTCGGACAGCCCTAAACCAGCAGAAATTATCGTCAGGTCCCTGAGGCTAAAGTACAGTGCTTACCCAGGCTGATGCTGTGCAAAGCCTCTTCCCCCACTGCAAAACAGACAGAGGATGCTCATTCGGGTTCACGGGGAAATGATTGCAGGGAAAATATTTCACCCTGATGTCTTTCTCATCGAGTGGTTCACAAGGGAAGCTGCTCCCTACTGAGTCAAACTAGGATTGCTCCCATCGTTCCGGTTCTTGCCCCAGTGTCTTTAACAAACAGCTCAGGAAAAGTTACTTTTTTTGGACTGTAACTTCCAGAGTCCTGCAGCCGACACAGCCCTTTTGCCTTATCAGCATCAGGAAGCTTAGCAAAAGTCTCTTTAGCATCTCTCTTCCCCAAAAGAACATGGGGCAAACTCTTGCATTGAAACAAGCCAACAACAATGGCAGGGTGAACTCAATTTGACCGGCCAAAGTGATTTCTGTGTGAAATTCGGTGTTACTTCATGTGGAAGGTTTTGTTCTCCAGCACAGCACATTCTCAATTTGCTCTGGATACACCCAGAGCGTTTAAACCATTTCATTAGGACTGATTGGTAAGGCACATTCTGTGTTCTGTTCTTGCCTCCCACCCTCGCGGTGCCGCCAGTTTGACACTGGCTCATTGATTCCACCTCATCAGCCTGCATTAATAGTTATTGCTTTTCCTTAATTCTGCTTTAGTGAAGATGGCTGTTAGGCAAAGATACCCCATGAGGAATGGCAGAAGCAAGTTTAAGAATATGGAAAACAAAGTGCCTGAGACCCTACTTGCAAGTGATAACTGATGGAAGCGCCATCAACCCACATCTTTGAGTAGTTGGTAGAGTCCCCGAGTTTTAGGAGGAGCCAGCATTGATGCCTGCCCATGGCCGGTTTATTAAAACAGACACGCACACAGCATGTTGGCACGTCACAATAAGCCATTATTTGTATTAACCATGATTAGTTGCTTAAGTCAGAAATTGCTTGTTAGATAAGCGAACAAACTTTGGTTGGTCTTTTCTCATTCCTAGATTGATTCTAGTCCGTTTCTCTCTTGCCAGAATGGGCAATTGGGGAAAGGAGACAGGAAGACACCTTAAGGCATCGCCCTGTCAGAAGTCAGAGTTCTTAAACCAACAGCAGACCATGGACTCAGTTTGTGGCTAGTTTACAAACAATGGCTTGTTTAGCAGGGAGCAGGTTTACCTGTCACAATGAGCTAGATTTCAACAAACAAACATGTGATGTGAGAACACAGTCAATGTTTGTTAACAAAAAAAGAGAAACTTTTGGCTTTGTAGTCAGTAATGCTACAGAGAGCCAGCATGTGTACTGGTTTGAGCATTAGACTAGAACTCTGGATACCAGATTTTGAATCCCCGCTTGGCCATGAAAACCCACCTTGGACAAGTCATGCTCTGTCTCAGACTCAGAGGAAGGCAAAGACAAAACACTGATGAATAAATCTTGCCAAGAAAACCTTGTGACAGGGTCAATTTGGGGGCTACCTTAAGTTGGAAGCAACTCGAAGGCACACAATAACAAAAGCCACAGAAGGTGACTCAGTTTCCAGGACATTGGTGAGGAGGATAGTAACTGCTTGAAGCTCCATCGGCCACCGAGGTAAGTCTCTTAGGATCCCCCTGCCGTGAAACCAAGGGATTCAGACACCAAGACCATAACCACACTACGCTGTTATAGTGCTATCATTCCGCTTTCAACATCCTATGGAATCCTGGGGTTTGTAGTTTAGGGAGGAGCCTTTAGAATTTTCAGCCAGAGAGCTCTTGGGCCTCAGAAAACTACAAACCCCAGAATTCCACAGGATGTGGAATGTGGAGTAATAGCACTATAACAGTGTAGGGTGGAAAGGCCGTCTGTCTTGAGCTCATCTAGCAGGTCTTATTTTCAATCCCCTCCCTCCGTGTCCTTTGATGGGATGGTGGTGGATCCACGATCTCAGCCAGTCATTGCTCGAAGGTCCAGCAAGCTGCTGTAAGCCCCAGATATCATTTGGGCATACTGTTTCATTGCTGAAAGTATTTTCACAGAGCTCTCCAAACTAGATCCCTCAAAGGAGTTTACATAAAGTTTTACAAGCAACGCTAAAAATACAATACAGTGGCCAACGTCTTATTAGTCGCATGCATGTGTGCAAGTGCAGATGATGTGTATGCATGTCGTTTTTGGGATGGATGATGGGAGGCTATTCTCTTGCCATTGCACTGCATCCCAAAACCTACCCTAAACGGCCGTAAAGCACTTTAGAAAAGATGGATTGGTTCAAGAAATCCACAGTCCTGAGTCTGCAAGACTCAGGAAGAACTGTTGATGGCCGTGGCTCTTGGAAGACTTCATTCATGGGACACCATAACTTGAAGCCAACTTGATGGCAAACGACAACTGCAGCAAAGGACTTTATGGGCAGATCTGTCACTCTGTGTCTAATGCATTTTTTCAAAAGGAGGAAGAGAAGAACGAGAGACCCCCTGAACCGAAACTCTAAAACCTTTAATGTTTCTATCTTGGTTCGCAGTGATCTGAGAGGGAAAAAGAGAGGTTTAGGGAGAGAGAGCGGCTGATGGAGGCATGCAAAGGTACCTAATGAGAGATGTGCTGCGTTCTGCTGTTCTAATCATCTCCCAGGTGATACCGCGGCAGGTGATCTTTGATGTCACATGCTGTACTTGCAAGGTACAGCTGATCTTACTTTTTGATCAGAACGTGGGTGTTTGATGCTGGAACTGTTGTACAGCATTGGCTGTCTTGACTTTCTTTCTTTTTTTCTTTTTCTTTTAGAGTGGGGTGGAGGGCTTGATATAGTCAAGATGATATTAATGATGTTTGTCTTCTGTACTAAAACTGAGAGCAAGGTCTCAATACTTGTGAGCACATACGCTTGTTTCTCGCCACAAGGACATGGGGGGAAAAATTCATTTATAACATAACTAGCGCATATACCTGGCCTTGCCCCAGATGTTATTTTCTTCTTAAGAACTCATCAGACTGTCTTGTCCAGTATCTTTAACTTTTACCCATATTCCCCAGTGTGTTGCCTGGGATATTATTTTCTCACAGGTAATACTTGTTAGAAATACCTTTGGAATTACTTTACCTTACCTTAGGAATTGGATGTGGTTGAAATACACAGATTTGAGATCCTGTGTCTCTAATTTCCCAAACTGCCTCGTCCAGTACCTGTAACTTTTCCCCATATTCCCCAATCCAATCTGTATTCAGAGTTGTTAACATGCAGAGTCTGGGTTCCTGAGGTAATACACTGCCCTCCTCCTTGCTGCTAGGCCTCATCTCCATATCAACCGACTTGAGCTCTCTGGCTGAGAATTCTAAAGGGCCCTCCCTGAACTGCCAATCCCAGGATTCCATAGAATCTTCTCAGGCAGCCAATCCTATGAGGTCTTCGCCTGCCTGACACGCACAAACAGAGAAGCTCACTCACAAACTTTTACTTTTATATGGTAGATACAGTTTAAATTTTGTGTGGCCCACATAAATTAGGTGAGAACTTCAAAGAGACAGCCATTTCAAAGCAGTGGAAACACCGGAATGCAGCTTTAGATTACAATTGCAGGGCAAAATGCACCGGAATCCGAATGCTGTGGTTTCCAGGGCCAGTTCTACCCTTAGGCAGAATGAGGTGGCTGTCTCCAGCGGCAGATACATGTATGGAGGTGGCGCACCGTGGTGACTCACGCAGCCTGTTCCGGACCCTTGATCTGTTCTGTGCTGTCTGGCAAAGGGGAGGCTACTGGATGAGCGACCATGTCATAACCAGCCCTGTTGTGAGGCCAAGTTGCACAACTGTTCAGGAGACAGATATGGCAGGGCTGGGGAACAGTGGCCCCTAGCTGGTCTCCTTTATTGGAAGGCAGAACCATGCATGCTGCACACCCTGTCTTGTTTCCCTCACTTGATCTTTTGCCCTCAGATGTGATGAAAAGCTGCTTCGTATAGTCAGAGCTAAAGAAAGATTCAGCCGGAGATCTCGTCACCCTGAGTATGTGGAATATAGGGGAGACCTCCATCCTGTCCTTTCGCGTAGCAAAATATCTATGGCAGAGGGTTAGGGAGTAACTCTAGAGTAGGAAGGAGAACCATGTACTACCACCTTGAGCCTACGGAAGAAAATAACTCAACTTTCTAAGAAATGCCTCTTCCCAGAGTTAGGAAGTAACTCATTTCCCTAATGGTTATTTTCTAAGCTAGTTACTTTTTTGCAACAACAAAGTAACTCATTTCCCGAATGGTTATTTTCTACACTAGTTACAACAACAAGCTGAATCACAGTTAGTGCTTTGCCTATAATAGCTGTGACTTTAATTCACTGCTTTTCAGGGGAATAGGAACACTATGGTCATTTCTGCACTAGACTATTATAGCGCTATTATTCCACTTGCAACATCCTATGGAATCCGGGGGTTTGCAGACCCCAGGATTCCATAGGATGTTGCAAGTGGAATAATAGCACTATAACAGTCTAGTGTGGAAACGGCCTATATCTGCCTGTTTCTCATTACTGGGGGGTTGTTGTGTCCCTTTCTGAATAATGAGAAACAGTGGGCAGGTGAGGTCATATAAGTGGCTATCTTGTGGCAGCAGCCAGGAAGAATTGCTTTCTAATGTTTTTTGTTTTTTGTTTTTTGTTTTGTTTTTTTGCATTTTTGTCAGAAATCCCAAGATGTAATATCTGATGGAGGAAATAGAGAGCATTTTCCTGTGTTTTCCAGGGGCACAATAATAGTTTGATAGAAATCAGTAGTGCTCTGACTTATCTTTCTGGACTGAATAACGTTAAGAAGTAATGACTTATTGGATGATCAGAGTAACGTGTACAAAAAACCTACTTCCTTCACATTCCAAATACTAGACTTAAGCCCACGGCTGGTGCTGAAGTAAGATTCAAACACCATTCTAGATGGTTGGCTTCTACACGTGGATGGAAAGGTGTCATCTTGTCCTTTGTCTCAGGCAGCGAAATGCCTCGGGTCAGCGCTGGTGCTCTGCTCACTTGCAACATGTCCAAGCTACAGCTCTTGCATCTCACCTGCCCAGAGATATACCGACTGTTCCAGAAGGCTGCAACTTATTTGTGACACGGTTGCAGAGAAACAGGCAGTGCTGACAATGTTTGAAAATTGTTCCAGAGGTAAAGGAAAGGTAGTAGGCAAAACCTCTCTTTGACAGTTGTCTGAACGTGTTGTGACACCCAGTCTGTGCATCTGACACTAAAATTAACCATACACCCTTTCTTCATGGAAGAGGAAACTCATGGCAGTACCTTGATTCATCAAATAGCATTCGTCAGTGCTATTTTGTGTTCAAACAGTGAACAGACTTCTACTTACTCATGTTTATTATGTGATATGTCAAAACAATGTCCTGATTTATCCAGTATTGAGAGCATTTGCGCTTTCAACAAGATAACACTATCTATGGTAAAAACATATGGTATGAATGGTGTTGTTAATCTCCGGTATAACAAACCCATTGAATCAATCTACTTTACCTATGTGTTTGGGTACCACTTTCTGAGTTCTACAGGCCCAGTAACAGCTGAAAACTGTAAACACAATCACAAAACATATGTTGGAAGTTAATGTTTTAAACGATACAACAAATTGCATATTAAATCTAACACAAGTGTGTACTGTCTCAAAAGTGCCAAGCATCCAATAAGATGCCAGTCCAGGACTTGATTGCAGGACTCTGCTGCTCAGTAGAACTGCAGCATTTGGTTGCAATCTTATAGCTCTAAATTAAGAAAGAAGCAGCAGCAGCGGCAGCAGCAGCAGCAGCAGCAGCAGCAGCAAATGCAACATAGAAATTACACCACAGAGAATTTACCCTTTTGTTTCCTTTTAAATACACAACTGAAAATCCCACTACCTTATTCAAGGTGAAAAGGGCCTACCCCTAAGCCCTAACAACGGCAGCTCCTCTCCAGTTCCAGCTATTTGTCTTTTTCTGAACTCCCCCAGCAAGTCCAGCCCCTTCTTTAGCGTTTCTCCAGCTACTGGGCCAAACCACTCGCAATTCAGCAATTGATTCTTTGAGTGAACTCTAGTTGAGACTAATCAATGGTATTCAGGACATATCTTTGATTTTCATGGGATTGGTGTCAGTGACGGTGATGACTAGCATATCATACTTAAACATACTTAATAACAATATATAAAATTCATAGAATCATAGAAGCCTGGAACCGGAAGAGAATGGAAGGGCCATCGAGTCCAACCTGCTGCCATTCAGGAATCCGTAACCAAACACTCCAGATATATTTCATTAAATTGTATGTATAATGTCTTATAGATGTATGAACATGCATTGTCATTGTGATTAAACATGTCTCATTCTTCTTTGCCATCCATCCTTCCTCCGCCCTCCTTTTTTGGTATTTGCTGTCAGGTCAACTTCAGCTTATGTTGGATGAGAGATCTCCAAGAGCCATGGTCATCAGCTGCCCTGCGCAAGTCTTGCAAAGTCAGATTTGTGGCTTCCTTGATTAAGTCAATTCACCTTTATCACGGTCTTCCTCTTTCCCAGGCACTTTCAAATGCACCACACACAATCACATTTTCCAGTGAGTCATGTTATCTAATTATTAGTTTAGTCTAGTTTAGTCGGTTAAGTCATTTTGTCTTCTAATGTGAGTCCTACCTCGATTTGCTCTTGGACTCATTTGTTCATATTTTTGGCAGTCTGTGATATCCATGGCATTCCTCTCCAGCACCAAACTTCAAATAAGTTGATTTTCTTCCTGTCTGCTTTCTTCACTGTCCAGCTTTCATACTTAATATGGCATGGACAATTCTGACTTTGGTCAGACATTTCTTAATGGTAGCTCTCGGGCCTTATAACTCCCTGCCAAATACACAGTACATTATATACCACATGACATCAGTCTTGAAACAACTTGGTTGGCTTTCTATTTGTTTCCAAGCCTGCTTCCAGGGAGTGAGCTTTACCTATAACACTCAGTGGCTTCAGACCAGGATATCTGAGAGCTTGCCTCCTCCCCATAATGCCTAAAACCTCCACGGCAAGCATATTTCTTGAGGTCAGGTATGATCTAAGGCATCCTTCTGGCTCACAACTTGGTTTCTTAACCAGTCTGCTACCTGAGCTTTGACTTCACGAGTGCAGCCAAATGCATATTTTTCTCTCCTTCCGCTGAAAGCAAAACAGTCACTTCAAGTCAGTTTTGTCGTCGGCAGCTTTTTTAAAAAGGGACGTCAGCTACGCTTAACATGAAGCCGGGGCTGAAGAGAAAGCTGGATGGGTGCCCGACCCAGTCAGCTGGAAGTTACATCTTGCATAGGAACCTAAATGTCAATGTCCCCAATCCCTTTTACAGCCGGAACTGTGTTAACTCCCTATATCCCCCCTCCTCTTCCCTCGTCGCGTCTTCATTTTCCTACAGATACGACCGTACTTTCTTTCAGATGCGATAAATCATCTCAGAGAGCCCGCCACTATCTAGGCCACTGTGAGTTATCATTTTGAATTTCAGATGACACTTATAAGAATAATAACAAGTAAACAAGGCCCAGGAGGAAAATCTGTCTTCAAATGTGCAGTTCTTGTTAGTAGTGCTAAGTGATTAACATGCCGAAGCTGCAAAAGAGGAGGCCAGAGGTTTCCACTTTCTCTAAAGATGCTAAAAAGAAAACGGAGTAAGTATTCAGAAAATGGGAATCGTTGCAGTAAAAGCAGCCTTTTAATCTGCCCGAAAGGCATTGCTGGTAGTTCTGTGAGCTTAATGGAACAGCACTGTATCGACATACACTAGGTAACTTTTTCTTCCATTGACAACAGGTGGAGCCATTTCTTAGCTCCATTGTAAGAAACATTCTTATTAAGGAAATAAGCTCAAAATCAAAATCCTGCTGGGCTGGAGACATTGGGAGGAGAGGGACGCGAACAAAAATGTTGAACAAATGGAGAGAGGTGTTAGGGATTGGAATATTTCTGCGGAAGATACTACAATGGCTCCAGTTCTGTTCTTTAGAGCTGTGTTCTTGATTTTACCAGGGACCCCTTGCAAATACAATTTGTTGCTGAGGACCCCAAGACTTAATTCAATATTGAAATATTTAAATTTAAACATTCAAATATTTATTTATTTATTTGTGGCTTCCAGATACTAGGATTCAAATCCCCGCTCAGACACTGGGCAACCCTGGGCAAGACATATTTTCTCAGCCTCGGAGGAAGGCAAAGGCGAAGCCCCTCTGAGCAAACCTTGCCTCCCTCCAAAAAACTCTGTGATAGGTTCACTTTAGGCTTCCCATAAGTCAGAAGTGACTTTGAAGGCACACAACAACAAAGTGTTGTCGACAGCGGGAGGTTCTTTCTAGCTATCGTGTCTCTCGCCTTTGAGAACTGACTTATGACGACCCTAAGGAGAACATATCATGGGGGTTTTCTTTGCAAGATATGTTGACCTTGCCTTTCCCTGAGGCTGAGAGCATGTGACTTGCCTGAGGTCATCCAGTGGGTTTCCATGGCCAAGTGGGGATTCAAATCCTGGTCTCCAGAGTCATAGTCACCTGCCACTGTGTCCCTTTTGTCACGAATGTGGCGGCAGGGGTACGTATGCATGGACCCAAACTGCTCCCTCATTTGCAAACGTGGGAGAAGTTTCAGCACCTGCAACCCCCTCTCCCTGCTGCTCGTGCTGATGTCCAGCAGCAAAGATTTGTGGACCCCCTGTGAGGGATCTACAGACCCCCAGGGATCCCCAGACCCCAGCTTAAGAACCACTGCTTTAGAGAACCGGATGTTCCATAGCCACTCCTTCCCTTGGCAGTCAGGCTCTTTTATCCAGACTTATTCCTAGTCACTGCTGCTGATTTCAGCCTCTTTATATGCGAAATAGATGACATTCATGTACAAAACGTAGGGATTCAGTAGGCGGCTTTGCCCAAAATCCATGTGATTCTGTCAGCAACTGTGAACATAAGTGACTTTTTAATGCTTTCTGCTCTGTCACATGAAACAGCCTGTTGAAGGCCCTGTACATTTCCTCTGCGATATAAAATTTAATTCTTTATATTTACTGCACGTGGGCAAAAAAAAAAAAAAAAAGTGGGTATTTTCCTCCCCTGTTGTTTAATGCCAAGCACTGAATGTGAAATGAGGGAGCTCATTTGCTCACATTTTTTTTGAAGTACCGATCCTTCATCTTTCAAAGGGCTGTAAAGACAAACTTGGCACGCAGGCAGCTCACCTGTTTTATGCCATCACTGGCTGGGTGATAAAAAGCTTAGCAGAACCTGCTGTTCTGACTAGGGCAAGCCTTTTTCAATGGCATCAAAGTAACACACACGTACAAAGATCATCACAAGCTAGAATGTGAGCTTGGATCCAAAGCCGGGCAAGCCGGGTTGAGAAAGAACGAGGGAGAAAGAAATACAGTCAGCCCTCCACATTTCCTAGGGTTGGGGTGCAGGACCCTGCAAAAGTGGGGGGAAATAGGAAATATCAAAATGTGTGCATGTGTCTGTGGGAAGGGGGCTGAGGCATGGTGGGGAGAACAGACAGCCAGGGTCCAACGCAGGTCAGGGAAAGGAAAGGGAAGTCGGAGTTGGCATGGTGGCCCTATACTTCCTCTCTCCCACCCATCTCCTTCCTTGGGTGTGTGTGGGGTGTTAGGAGAGGGTTTGTGGTGCCCAGAAATCTGGCTGTGAGCCATCCTTAGCCGGCCAACAGCAGCTGGTAGAGGAGGAGGAGGAGGAAGAGGAGGAGGAGCTGGTTTTTGAAGGACTGTTGCCTGATTTGAGATGCTGAGAGGGAACGTGCACCTGGAAAAGAAGCACCTGAGGGGAGGGGCAAGGGTTGAAAAACCTTGCAAATAATCAGTGATGTATTTAAGTCCTTTACTCCAAGTCTCAAGTCAAATCTCACATCTCTACCTTCAAGTCTCGAGTGCTTGAAGATACTTTCAAGTCAAGTCTCAAGTCTGGGAGCCAACTTTATACTCCAACCTATATTCTAGAATCTGTGGACAGAGTCAAATAAAGTCAGTTTTAAAAATTTAAGTAGAGTTGGCCCTCCACATTTGTGATTTTGCCATCTGCAAAAGTGGGGAACAGGATTCTTCTTATTCTCCATTACTGAAGCTCCAAAAGCTTCAGAAGGGAAGGTCGTTCCTCCTCGAGCCCGTTGCCTAACACATTTGCTGTTCCCCTCTGAGAAATGCACCCTGTGCTCTGGGGGTGAGTCTTGTCTTCTGCTCTTGGGACAAGTTTTAGAAGGCTCCTCCGATATGCAGCAGGGAGAGGCTGCTGAGCAGACCTCAAGCCCATTGCCTAACCCATTTGTTGTCCCCCCCTGAGAAATGTGCCCACGCTTTGGGCTTGAGACAGATTGTCATGTGAGCAGAGATGGAAGCTTTTTTCAAAGCCAGAAGGTTTCTGTATGAATGTGCTATGTTACTGAACCAAGGGCAGCAACTCAGTCATTAAAAATATACAAGTCTCGAGCCGAGTTGAGTCAGTGCGTCATTTATTGCTGAGTCAAGTCTAAGTCGAGTCCCTGAAACGACTTAAGTCCGACTTGAGTCTGAGTCAGTTGACTCAAGTCTACGTCACTGCAAATAATCAAATCCACGAAAGTCAAACCTGCAAATGTGGAGGACCGACTGTACTCTCCGGTTCTCAGGCACTCTCGGGTACTCTCAGGTTCTCTTGAGTAGCCAGTGCAGTTTTTCTTGTCTTTATCATTGTGCCCTGTTGGTGTGGAGGTGGTAGAATTGAGGGTCACCAGACTGAGAATGTTTATTGAAAAGTTTATTTGGCTGGGAGTTCCAGAGTCTGGGGGCTGGCATTAAGAATGCTGTAAACATGAGGCAAATGGCAAAGAAGAATGAGAAATCTCTTCTGTTAAACAATCAGAACACCACCATCAACAACCCATATTCCCACATGTACAAGGCATTTTTATTCAACAGTACTTGGAAAGGTAGCAGAATGGCAATATACTTTTTCGCACCGTCACTGCATTGGCACTTCAGTAGCGTTAGTTCCCACATTTGCTTGCACGCACTTGAAAAATAACAATACCATTTGTACTGCCATGTATTCTCCACCTCCTGCTCTATGATCACTTTTTTTAAAAAAATGGAAACCATTATTGCACAATTACACAATGATGCTGTTATGGAACTACTCTTACTTCCTGCCCAGATCAAGAAGATGTACACGTATCACCCCCCTTGTGTCATTTTTCCTGTGCTTTTGTCTACAGACCAACACTTGCCCAGTTCTACTTTTGTATATTGTTCCTTAAACTTTCATACCCTTACTCTTTATTTACTCTTTAGACTCTCCCTGAACCCCATAGCTTCTCCGGGCATTAATCCTTGGTAGGATTACATCTGAATTGCACTCCCTTTTCTCCTCCCTTTTACATTTAAAAATGTTTTAAAATACTGGAGATTGGAGAATGAATGTGCAGCAGTATTCTTGGGATCTGCAGTGTCTTCCCAGCCTGACCACCATAAATAGTCTGAGGTTTCCCTGCTGGAGGTCTCTGGGGTATCCTCAAGGGAGGAGCAGTGAAACCACACCCACTGCACTCCCAAAATTGCAGCAAAGTGGAGTGCAACATCCCTGCTCAAAGCGGTTACTAAACCATAGCAGAATAGGAAGTCGCTAATGGCTTGCTTCCGATGGGAAAAGATTAATTTCCAAACAACCCAATGGCAGCATAACAAAATAGATCTCCATGAGAGCCAAGATGTCATGCGATAAGGTCCAAGCAAAGATGAGATCAATGCATTGAAATTATGTGATAAGTTCCATTAAGTATATTTAAATATATGCTCATCATTATCATCATCACTGATACCAGTCTCATGAAAATAAAACGTATAGCCATTTCCACCCTACACTGTTCTAGTGCTATTGTTCCACTTTCAACCTCCTGTGCAATTCTGGGATTTGTAGTTTACTGAGGCCAAAGGGCTCTGTGGCTGAGAATTCTAAATGCTCCTCCATAAACTTGCAAAGCCCAGGATTCCACAGGAGGTTGAAAGTGGAATAATAGCACTAGAACAGTGTAGTGCAGAAACGGCCTTAATACTATGCCGTAACTTTTATCAAAAAAGGAACCATCCCCTTCTCTGGGAAGAGCGGCAAAAGGTCTTTTTGAACGCCTGGGTGGGAAAATGGCAGCGGCCAGAGGCTGTGCTGGTGCTTTCTCCTATCTGTGCAATGACCCTTGACTTATCCATGGGTCGTATCCAAATGCATAATTTTGGCCCCAAAACTTATCCTCAACTTATACATGAGATCTACTTATACATGAGTATATATCATAAATTCCATTGACTGGATGAGTCTGCTGTACTTGGAACAAACAACAGGATTCATACCATATATTTTTATTATGGTCAGTGCAATGTAGTTTAAACTACAAATGCTGTCCCTAGTGTATAAAACAGTGCATCATTTTGATATATAATTGCATAATAAGCATTGGCGTGTAGAAGTCTATTCCCTGTTTGAACATCAAATACCCTGGTTTAATGCTGTTTGATTTAATGTAGCTTTCTGGTCAATTACTCATTTTGGAAACTCTTGCTGGTGGTCTGTCCTTGTGTACTTTGTTGAATGTTCAGTAGCAGTTGCCAAATTTCTTCCAATGGCATTTTGACCCTGGGCAGATGACATCCTCTCAGCCTCAGAGGAAGCCAGCGGCAAACCCCTCCAAAGAAATCCTACCAGGAAAACCTTATTTTTAGAGCCAGCATTAGATAGAGTTTGACTATTGGACTAGGACCATTTATATCCTGCTACAGTGCTATTGTTCCACTTTCAACCTCCTATGGAATCCTGGGATTTCTAGTTTAGGGAGGGGCGTTTAGAATTCTCAGCCAGGGAACTCCTTGGCCTCAGTAAACTACAAACCCCAGGATTCCATAGGACGTTGAAAGTGGAATAATAGCACTATAACAGTGTAGCGTGGAAATGGTCTAGGACTTCAGGACGTCAGGGTTCAAATCCACACTTGAAAACCAATGTGTGACTTGGACAAGTCACACTCTTTCAGCCTCAGAGGAGGGCAACGGCAGACCTCCTCTGAAAAAATCCCAACAAGGAAAACTCGCGATAGATTCACCTTAGGATCAGCATAAATCCAAAACTCCTTGGAGGTCTGCAATAGCAACAACATAAACAGCTATAATAATAACAGTATTAATAACGGGTGGTTCAAGTGGTATCAAAGTGCTATAATGGTGTCGTGTAAAAGAGACCTGGTAAAAATAAACAAATGAACAGCGGACGCCTAGGAATTCCTGTCCGCGCAGTCCTCTGCGCTGGGCGGGGAGCTGGACGGACTGCCGAACCAAAGGGTAGGGATTCGCCCTCCAGTCCTACCACACAGCTCTGCTTGTGTAATTTTATAGACTGCAAAGGGTGAACAGGATCTTAGCCTTGGTCAGCTTTGGGTACTCGGCACCTTGCCTTGGATAGGTAGGGGGCCACCATTTGTTGCTTTGCATCAGGCGGCAAAACGTCTGTGTGATCCAGAACTCAGCCCTGAAGTTAGTTTTCAAAAGTAAGCCTGAGTTTTTTAGAAAGTGTAAAGCCTCAGTAAATAAAAGTGTTCCTAACTGTGTGCTGAATAATTTTCACTTACCACCAGGTAACATGGCTAAAGACAAAATACTCATAGTACCCACGGTCTTCTCTTACATCTCTTTTTTTTTTCCCCAAAAAATTTTAAGCACTGACAAGTCTCAAATATCCCCTGCAGATACACACAGATTGTTGTTTGCCATTTGTTCACTTGAATTAAGCCTCCATCTGGCAGGTTCTTGGCTGTGAAATCTGCCCCTGCCTTCTGGTATGAAATGTTTAAACAGGTTTCTCACCGACACATTGCGTTGGAGAATATAACTCTATAATGTTAGGGGGTAGCAGTCATGAAAAAAAAAAGCAGCAAAGGATGGAAAAGTATACCTCAGGACAACATTAAACCTGGAAAAATTATTTTTCTTTTTCGAAAAGGAATTAAAGCTAATCTACACAGTTTTTAAAGAAATATTAAAGCTATTAGCCAGTATGGAATGACGTAGGCTTACTCAGAAGTAAAACCCAGCGAGCACAGTGTGAATTACTTCTGAATAAACATGCTTAGTATGAGGTTATACTAAGTTCTGTACTTTCTTTTGCTTCAGTCCAAAGTTTGTTTAGATTAGTGTGGGGTTACAGTGAGTTCTGTAAATACTTTTTTTTTGTTCAGTCCAAAGTTGGATTCAGTTTTAATTCTTAGCAGACTGTCCTTTCCCTTTCTGCCTTCCTCATTCTGAGTGGTGTGTTGTACGTGTGAGAATCCTTTTAAAGAAAAAAGACTAATATCGGCAACTAAATAACTGCCTTCATCTGTTCTGATAGTGGTGCATGACAAAGATGATAACCCCCTTGAGTCTGGAAAAAGGCAGGATATAAATAAAACATTATCTTCATCCTCCAGTATTTTGTGCAGCAAATAGTTAAAAGATGTTTCTTAAACAGGCATTGATTTGCCGGAAGGTGCAGCCTTGACTGAGTACTGATGGCTTTTGATGACTGATGGCTACTAACTATAGCCCAAGTTTAATTTATTTAGGTTGTTACTTGGACAGAAACAGTTTGACTTGGAACATAACCAACGAAAGCGACAGAGGATTTTTTTCAGGCTCCAAGGGTATGCTGTTTACTTGGAATGAATGGATGCTACTTTACAAATCTCAAAGTACTGTCTCCTTGCGGAAGAACAGACCCTGCCAGAGGTTAACGTACTGATAGCTTTCTGTAGTTTGGAGAACTGGGAAAATATAGCAATGTGCCCTCCAATTTTCTGAGTGGTGAATAGTTTGAGACAGGGTACTGCCTGGGTTTGGTTTCCTTCAGTTGAGAGGGCAATGCAGAACTATGGTCTTTTCATATCGGCTTTATGTGCAATATTTCACAGATTAAAACTAGGGACGTGTACGGCCAAGCAACATGAGACTGTCATCAAGATGGCAGAATTGGTCAGTAAGAAAAGAAAAGAAAAGAAAAGAAAAGAAAGGAGACACTGCAGCAGTTTCTTTTGCCTGAGTCTACAGGGAAGGAAAAGATGCTCTCCTCTCCTATTTCTCTCCCATGTTGAGTCAGTTCAGTACAAAATGCTTTGAGTGGGTTCGGTTGACAGCAATTCAGGTAAGCTGAGGACAAAGGGGGAAGAAAAGAGAAAAACTGGGGCATTTTAAAAGCAGCAGAAAAAGTGGGATGACAGAAGATTAATCAGGACTGTCCCTGCCAAATCAGTACAGTTGGGGGGTATATAATAACTTATAGGGAGCTATTCTTAGACTTTTTTTTTAAAGTTCCTATGTGTAGAGAAATGCCAAGCTGTATAATTTGTGTGTGCACACACTTTTCCCTATAAATATACACAGCCCTCACACACTTCTAAAAGGAGTATATGTATGCTGAGAAAACACAACGGACAATACCGTTCCTAAGAGAGGCTTGGATGTTTTCTCCTTCTCCGGTTTTATTAAAAGAAGGTAGCGCTCAGCCTTCCGAAGGATTAGAAAATTAAAAAGTGTCTGAAGGAAACTCGTGAAATGCTCTGGTTAAGGCTGTGGCCCAAGAATCCCAGCTATGTTATGTCAGAACATTTAATTTGCAAGCTGTCGTTTAATGAATGGAAAGTTACGGCAAAAGCAGGAAGCAGAAGGAGCCTGTGAAAATAAAATTCCAATTGCCCAGTTGGAAACTGAAACCTCCGCTAATATCTCTGTGTGTACAGTATATAGTGTTACAAGGAGGCATTCAGAGGATCGCATTCCCCGGCCATGAACCAGTTACCACTTAAAACCAGTGATTAATTTCTAAAATCAGAGGGACCCGAGGCTGAAGTCTGCCTAGCAGCCACACTCTGAGTAGTGTTCTCAGGAGCTGGTTATTCGCCGGTGTGAGCTGGGGAAGCCACTCCACATATAGCCAGACACGGGGGGTGGGTTTTTTCCCCCCCTCTCTTTAGCTTCTTGTGTAGGTCTTGAACCACACCAGTGGCTTGAATCTACTTCAGAGACAGGCCGTCGGCAATGTGTCAGGGTTGGCACTGCGAGGCACCCATAAAGGCCAACATGCCAACGAGAGGCCAGGAGGGCAACCAAAATGGCGAAGGGTCTGGAAGCCGTGCCCTACGAGGAGCGTCTCAGCGAGCCAGGAATGTTTGGTCTGCAGAAGAGAAGGTTAAGAGGGGACATGATAGCCATGTTTAAGTATGTGAAGGGATGTCATGTCGAGGAGGGAGCGGGCTTGTTTTCCGCTGCTCCAGAGACTTGGACGAGGAGCAATGGATTCAAGCTGCAGGAAAGGAGATTCCACCTCAACCTCAGGAGGAACTTCCCGACAGTCAGAGCTGTCCGGCAGTGGAAGATGCTGGCCCGGAGTGTGGTGGAGTCTCCTTCTTTGGAGGTTTTTAAGCAGAGGCTGGATGGCCATCTGTCGGGAGTGCTTTGATGGGTGTTCCTGCATGGCAGGGGGTTGGACTGGATGGCCCCTGGGGTCTCTTCCAACTCTGCGATTCTATGATTTTATGGGGTTCCCCCCACTGCCTATGTTCCTCCTTCTTGCTGTTGGTGCTGCCTACCCCCTTGTCCTCTCTTTTGAGGCTTTCGTTGTCGTTTCTGGCTTATGACAACTCTAAAGTGACCTTACCATGAGCTTTTCTTGGCCAGATTTGTTCTGAGTGCAGTTGGCTTTGCTGTCCTCTGAGGCTGAGAGAATATGACTTGGCCAAGGTCACTTAGTGGGTTTCCATGATTAAGCAGGGATTTAAACTGTAGTCTCCAGAGTTGTCATCCAATGCTCAAACCAGTACATCACGCTGGATCTCTTAGGGCTATACAGTCATAGCATTCTATTTCAGTTTAACCGCCATGTCTGCGTCCTAGAGCACCCGGGAGGGTTCATGAGGTATCGAAACATCCCGAGCTTTCGTTTCATGAGGTACTGAAACATCCTGAGCTCCAGTGCCTCAGGAAACGACAAGCGCCAGGGTGCCATAGGGTGCGGACGTGGCAGTTCAGGTGGACTCTCATACCCTCCACCATTTCGCAGGTCAAAACGGGGATGCGTGTGGCCAAGATGAGAAAAGTTATTAACAATGAAGAACGGGCAAGCTAGGAGGGGCTGCAGCAGTTTGCTTTTCCTTGAGTCAGCTGGGAAGAGCAAGATTCCACCCTCTCCTCTCCTTCCTGCTGAGTAAATTGAGCAAAAACTCCTTTTGTACCTTGAAGTCCATTTTCAGCAACTGAAGTAAGTTGAGGATGACTAGACTGTTGTAGTGCTGTTATGCCACTTTCAACATCCCGTGGAATCCTGGGGTTTGCAGTTTCGGGAGGGGCCTTTGAGGCCCCTCCCGAAACTGCAAACCCCAGGATTCCACGGGATGTTGAAAGTGGCATAACAGCACTACAACAGTCTAGTGCGGAAACAGCCAGAATCTTGGACCTATTAAAAGCAACTGATAATATGCACACTTCGATGCTGCTTGACTACATGTCCTGGTTTTCATCTGCAAAATGTTGGAGGGTATGCTGATAATAGGTGCCTTTTTTGAAATACAGTAGTTCCTCCCCATCTCTGGTTTTACTTTTCGTGGTCACAGTTACCAGTGGTCTGAAAACATTAAAAATGCATAAGATATTTTGAGAGAGAAAGAGAGAGGTCACATTCACACAACTGTTATTACAGCATATTGTTACAACTGTTCTTTCTTATCACTAGTTATTGTTGTTAACCTCTTACTGTGCCTAACTTAAAAATTAAACTTTATCATAGGTATGTATTCGTACGTACCCAGTTGGGAAGATATGAAATAACAGCTACAGTGATTTGTTTATTCCGAATCAATCGATCGGGAATAAAAAGCTGGGCTGTGAATGCTTCTTTCCTCTTCAAACATAATAAAGTAAAATAAAAG
This sequence comes from Cyclura pinguis, assembly GCA_030412105.1. Taxonomy (NCBI): domain Eukaryota; kingdom Metazoa; phylum Chordata; class Lepidosauria; order Squamata; family Iguanidae; genus Cyclura; species Cyclura pinguis. The sequence goes on from CM059608.1 coordinate 6,194,106, forward strand.
GGGAAGGCAGTGTGTGACCATTCCAGGTTCCAATTTCATCTGCTAAGGTAGCCCTTGTGATTCGTATACAAAAGATTTCTTGTTCGAGATATTTGCAAATCTATGAAGAGACAATTAAAAATTCAGATTGTTTAACTTTCAGAAAAGCCAGTTGTTATTTATAGCATAACTTTTGAACCCAGCTGTTGGTTTATGTTAACATGCAGCGTGGTGTGAACATTCCAGGAGATGAGTGTGAATCCCAGCGAGGCCTATATTCTTTCTTTCTTTCCCACATAAAAGATCACATGTTTTGCTTGGATGTAGGTCAGTATGTAATGTAGGTGATGTAGGAAGTACCATTCTTTCCCTGACATTTAAGAGCAGGAGATAAAGGAAAAGATAAACAAATAGTTCTCACGTGCAGCTGCTGACTCTGAGGAACAAATCTGCAATCTGCACGACGAAACGTTTGAAAAAAGAATTTCTTTTCATGTTTTGCTTTGTGCGTGGTTGGTTTTGTTTTTTTTTTAAATACCTGTAACTTCAGTCTGGCAAACAAACCCTCCACCCACATTACAACATTCTTATACAAGCTGCGTCTGATCTAATCTTATGTACTTTGGCCACATATCTTGGAAAAGCAAATACTCCCAAGGCAATTGAAATACTGAATATTCTATATAACTGCCCAGAAGTTCATAAAGGAAAGTTTCTCCGTTGAGTTTGTTGTTAGTCCGCATGAAAAGGCAAAACAACAACAACCGAAGAACATTTTAATGATGTTATCTTGTTATGAGTAACATTTATCAGGCACAAGACCAATCTGGCATTCTGTGCGGATCGTGCTGCCTGCGTTGCATTTGGGTGTGATACACGTGTATGTGTTTGTATGTAACATGCACAATCTATGGTATTTTACAGTTAATTTAATTATTGGTGTTTGGAACAAATTAATAAAGATAGGTCAAGGGGAAAAGAAAAGATCTAAATACCCTGAAGGCACCAGATCCTATCTGATCTTGGAAGCTAAGCAGGGTGAGTACTGGTTAATATTTGGATGGGAGATCCACAAGGAATACTGGCTGCCGTAAGACTATGGCCATTTCCACACTACACTCTTAAAGCGTGATTATTCCACTTTCAACATCCTATGGATTCCTGGGGTTTACAGTTTAGGGAGGGGCCACTTGGATTCCATGGGATGTTGAAAGTGGAATAATCGCGCTATAAGAGTGTAGTGCGGAAATGGCCTATATTTCAGAGGAAAGAACTGTCAAAGCCACCTCTGAGTATTCCTTGCCTAAGAAAACTCTATGAAATTCATAGGTCACCAAAAGTCAACGGGAAACTTGAAGAGACACACACACAGAGAGAAAAATATACAAATGACAATAAGAATGGACCTATGAACTAAACAAAAAAAAAAGTCTTTTAATGGTGAATAAAAAGTTGCAGGTTCAAATGGCCCTCCCACGGAAAAAAATTCCACACCTGGGGTGCGAAAACGCCTCCAACAAATGGCACAGCCAGCATTTCAAGAAGCTGTTTGGGACACAGAGATACATAATGCTTTTGCTTGGCTTGCGTAGGTCACCACACCAAGAGGATTTTAAAATACGGTCAGCACTCCACATTCGCTAGGGTTAGGGGTTCAGGACCCCCAGCAAAAGAGTGGAAAAATTGCAAAAATAAAATGGTATGTGTGTTCATGGGAAAGGAACCAAGGCATGGCGGGGAGAAAGGACACCCAAGGTCCAAACCAGGTCAGGGAAGGGAAAGGGAAAGAGATAGATCAGCATGGTGGCCCTATACTTCCTCTCTCTCATCCATCTCCTTTCTCGGGTGTGTTTGGGGCATCGGGAGAGGGTTTCGGGTGCCGAGAAAGTGGGCTGGAATCCATCCATAGCTGGCCAAGCAGTGCCTGGGGGAGGAGTAGACGGAGGAGGGGTGGTTTTTTAAAGGGCTTTTTGGCCTTGGTGGAGCCACCAAGAGAGAACATTCCCCTGGAAAAGAAGCACCTGAGGTGGGGAGGTTAGATCAAATCCGTGAAAATCAAACCCACAAATGTGGAGGGACAACTGTAATCTGTTATTAGGTGTCCCTTTTTCCATCCAAATGGTTTACAAGAGGACGCTTCTCTACTACATGTTGTTGTTGCGTGCCTTCAAGTCGTTTCTGAATTATGGCAACCCTATCATGGGGGTTTCTGGGGTTGAGAGAGTGTGACACACCCAAGCCCACCCAGTGAGTTTCCATGGCTGAGCAGAGAATCAAACCTTGGTCTCCGGGGTCGTTGTGCAATGGTCAAACCACTACACCACGCTGGCTGGCTGTTACATACAAAGCTGATATTTGGTTTGTGCAAAAATTTAAAAACCAGGGAGTAAAAACAGGGTGCCAAATACATTTATACATCTGACTATCCTAGCTGGGTTTTTTCTTTAAATAGCCTGTTAATGAGTGGAAAACATCTGAATGAAAAATCCTCAAAAATTTTACTAAAAACACAGGTGTTCAGGGATTGCTCATGAAAGCAGGACAGTGAATTAAAAATAATACAGGAAGAAAATCAACAAGAAATTTCAAATCAGCTGCTGGAGAAGAGTTCCATGGACTGCGAAAAAGATAAATGAATTGGTCTTAGCCTGATCTCTCACTAGAAACAAAGATGACTAAACTGAGGCTGTCGTAGGACATTTCTGTGCTATACTGTTATAGGGCCATTATTTGACTTCCAACCTCCTGTGGAATTCCGGGGTTTGAAGTTTACTGAGGCGAAAGAGTTCTCTGGCGGAGAATTCTAAAGGCACCTCCCTAAACTGCAATCCCCAGGATTCCACAGGATGCTGAAAGTGGAATAATAGTCTATAAAAGTGTAGTTCGGAAATGCCCATAGTGTGGACGTATAATGAGATTATGGAAGAGATGGTAAAGTGGATGGCAGGAGGAAAACAGGGAGACCACAATACAGGTAGATGGATTCAATCCAGGAAACCATAGCTTTAAGTTTGCAAGACTTGATCAGAGAAGTTAATGACCTAGCCCATTTCCGCACGAGTCTGTTATAGCGCGATGATTCCACTTTCAACCTCCTATGGAATCTGGGGTTTGCAGTCCCGAAACTGCAAACCCCAGGATTCCATAGGAGGTTGAAAGTGGGATCATCGCGCTATAACAGACTCGTGCAGAAATGGCCCTAGGCTCTCAGAAGTCTGCCGTTCATACAGCCGCAAAAATCACATCATCATCATTGTCATCGTCATCATCGTTTTGGTTCGTAGTTCCTAAAAAGATGGGTGGGACTCATCTAGCCCTCCAGGCATTCTGGGACTGCAGTTCGAAGCAGCCGTAAGCAGTAGAGCTAATGGTAAGTAATGCTGAGAGCTGCAGTTCAGAACGCTACACTGCATACTATGCAAAAACTCAACACACATGCTCAGTCTACTATTAAAACTACACATTTATCATATGGTCCAACTTTCCTGGTTTGGCAAGGACAGACTCAGTGAATCTCCTGTCCCTCACTTTCTCACCTGCTATTAAAATGTCCCAGTTTTTCTCTCTTCCTCCCACTTTCCCTTTTTCACCCTCAGCTTATTTTCAGTTGTTGCAAATCGAGCTCAAAGCACAGAAGTAGTTTGCAAAACTCAGCAGGAGGCAGAGGAAAGGCGAGGTAGAGCTTTGCCCTTCCTCAATTCAATATATAAACTTTAGGTTTTTCTCTGCTTAAAACAATAGTTTTGTGTGTTCTTCCTTATTAATAATTCTTGCCTCTTGTTGCCTGGCCGCACCTGTTAACTACACTCCAATGTGGCTCAGCCACACATAGCCCAGTTTTCATTTGTGAAATGTTGGAGGGCATGATGCGTTTGTGGGATTAGACAGAACTGAAAAGGAAATATTTGCTATTTATTTTCTTATTTTGTGGTAAAAGCATTGCTCTACTTTCCTGCAAAGGAGGTTTTCCTCTCCTTCCTCTCCACACTAATATCTTTTCAGAAGATACTTTTTGCCATTCCAACCACTTTTTGCCTCCAACACACTTAGAGCAACTGGGACGGTCAGGGTTAGTCCTCTGCATTTCCAGATTCCCAGGTGGCCCCAAAGACTCTTGATCTCCTGCTAGAAATGTAAAATTTCCAGAAATTTGAAGCCACAAGGGCGAAATGTTTTCTATTTTGTGGGCTTAATAATGGAAACGTTTGGAAAAACATTTCTATTTTGGGAGGATTAATAATGGAAACGTTTGGCAAAACAAGAACAATTCAATATTAGCACCTTTTACAGACTGAGTCACTTTGCTACTATTGCATCATAAAATGTGTTATGTATAAGTTGGTTTGGCATAAAGTTGACATTATCTGGCATACTTAAAGCACAGTTTATTCTGAACATTATTACAGATTGAATTAACTTGTTTGCATTTTATTTTTTTCTTACAAACGGAGTTGCAAAGTCCAGAACAAAAAAAGGAATACCTCAAATTTCTGAAAAATCTTTTTTTGCCCAATTTATGACAATCAAGGTGGGAGGGAAAGAAAGAACAGAAGAAATCATGAACATTAGTGGAACAAAAAAAATTATTTTGCCTCCCCGAGTCCTTCATAGCACAAAACAGACATAAAGCACTCAATCCCATGAAAATGAGGAAAGGAGACAAGGAACAGAAGCTATAATGATTTCATACTGTATGCTATGTTTTGGCATTTTTGTCCATTGCCTGCCCTTATTTCTTTCTTTCCTGGAAATTCACCACAGACTGGCAGCCAATGGTGCACTAGCAACAGGCTATATAGAGCATTGCTATGTATGCATCTTGAATCTACTCTCCGATATCTTTCCGAGATATCAAAAATACAGTGAGACTTTTGGAATGTAGTTATAGATTGTTCTTTTGAAGATATAACACTATCATGGTTTATAATCTGAATATTATTTGGGACTGATTTTTTTAAAATAAACTTCAATCTGCCTATGCTTTAATATTTGTTTTGCCCGGAGCAGTCGATACTCTTTTTAATGCATTTTAACTTGTTTAATGTTTTTGACATTCAGTGTCTTTAACTCGATAAATTGGTTAATTGTTTTTAAAATTTTATATTTATACTTTTATATGTTCTAATGTTAGCCACATGGAACCCCACTGTTGGGAGAAAGGCATGATGCAAATATGTAAAACAACAACAACAACACTATATTCAGGATTTCACAAACTAACCCTCTGCTTCTGTTCTCTCTGCAGTTCACAGCATTTCAGAGCAGTTGCTCCGAGATTTGTTCTTATATTGCTTTGGAAGAACAGAGTTTCAATGAAGGGTTCTTTCTTCCATATTCCCCAACTCTCCTGATCTCAAGCCATTTCTGCACTAGCCTGTTATAGCGTGATGATTCCACTTTCAACATCCTATGGAATCCTGGGGTTTGCAGTTTCGGGAGGGGCCGGCCGGCCCCTCCCGAAACTGCAAACCCCAGGATTCCATAGGATGTTGAAAGTGGAATCATCACGCTATAACAGGCTAGTGCGGAAAAGCCCTCAGAGGGACAGTTCCAATTAATCCTCCCTCATCTCACTTTTTCAGTGGTTTTTAAAACATCCACATTTCTCTCTCGTTCTCCGACTTCCTGCTTTGTCCTCAGCTCACTTTAATCGCTGCAAACCCAGTTTAAGGTGTCAAAGTAGCTTGCACACAATTAATTGAAATTCCTGCCCTTCCTTGCAGACTCGGGCAAGAGCAAACTGTTGTGGACTCTCCTACTTCGTCCGTTCCTCCTCATTAGCAACTTTTGCTCTCTTGACCGTACTCCGATGTTGCTAGGCCACCCATGTGCCAGTTTTACCTGTGAAACATTGGAGGGTGGGTTCTTCAAAGAATGAAGTGAAAGGACACAGGACACTTCAGCCAATGCTCAGAGTAAACCAAGGAAAATATCAACACGTGGACACTGAAGAAAGCTGACAGGAAGAAGATAAACCGAACTGAAATGTGGTATTGGAGAAAAGTTCTACGGCGTCCCCACTCCCCTAATTCTCCTGCTGAGTTAACTGAGCATCTGCACTTTAAACTCAGGCCATTTCCACACTACACTCTTATAGCGCTATCATTCCACTTTCAACATCCCGTGGAATCCTGTGGTTTGCAGTTTATGGAGGGGTCTTTAGAATTCTCAGCCAGAGAGCTCTTTGGCCTCAGTAAACTACAAATCCCAGAATTCCACAGGATGTTGAAAGTGGAACCATAGCACTATAATAGTGAAGTGCAGAAACGGGTTTAGTTTGCACCAATGGAAGTAAACTGAGGACAAAGGGGGAGAGCAAGAGGAGGAGAAACAGGTCCTTTTTAATATGGGACATTTTTTTAAAAGCAGTTGAAAAACTGGAACAGCAGAGGATTAACCTGGACTTCAGCTGTCAAACTGGGACAGTCGGAGGGCAAGGTCTTCCCTTGAAAAGCATCGTCGGCTTATTGAACAACCATTAGTTTATAAGTGAAATGGGGTCATCCCAAAATAAGATTGTGGTTTGTTCATAGTTTGACAATTTCCTAGGTTACACATGTGTCTGTTATCTTCCCAAATTACCATGGAGCTTCCAAGATTTACATGCCGTTGATAGCACAGTTATCATCCCGGAGGAGAGGATTAAGGCTTGGAAGACGCATACCATGAGTTTAAACATAACCCCTCTCCTTGTCATGCACGGGGATGTTTATAGACACAGTCGTAAAATGCTCGGATTGGGAACTGGCAGCAATCTAGAAGGGGCAGGTCAGGAGACGGGGAGAAAAAAGTGCCCTTTATACTTGTCCACACCCTGAAATGTTCAGCAGAGCCATGAAGTTCCAAACTAGGCGGTCTGAGCCGTGAACAGGCAAGCTACCATGCGTCACAAAGCCTAATTACCGGGAACTCTGCTGGTGCTGGAAATTGCTAAAGCACCACGCATCTTGCAGAAGACACCTAAGCGCGAATAAATCTCAGTTGCTGAACTGGTTAGGTGATTTTGGGCTGTCTGAATGTTGTACAGGGTGCTTTCAAAAGTGTTGTCCATGGACTGGGAACTGAAACGGGTCCAAAGCACAATCAAGTCCAGACTGTATATGCTGAAAGCTGGAGTTGGTATGTGTTCACCATCGTGAAGTTCTCCAAGTTGAAAGAATGCTATGGTGCATTTGCATAATATTTGCATATTTGTGCTGGAGGCAACGAAGCTATGACACGTGAGCCATGTACTTTTGACTCTGCTCTGTGTCAGAAAACACTCTGAAGCAATTGAAATGACATGTGTTGGGAGGCATGACAAATCCCTCCTTACCAGCTGGGTATACCAGGCAGGAACTTCTATATTGCAAAGAGTCAACAAGGGGGGAGAAAAAAAAGCATACAGTAGCTGATCAAAATACTCAGATACTTAGGGAGTGTTTTATTCATTTTTTTAAAAAATGATATGCCAACAGTCTGTTTTATTTATATTAAATTAGAAAGAGTACAAACAAAGATTCATATTTTAAAAACAATTACATTTAAAGGTTTATCTTTTTTCCTGAGAGTCTCCCAGATTGATACGATAATTCACAGTCTGTATCAGACCTATATTAAATATATATTATTGTGCAGTATCTTTTTACCAGTATCAAAAATGTTAAACATTTTTTATTTACATTTTCCTGTTATATTTTGCCATATTTCTCTTCTTTGGCAAGTTTGTGGGCTTACATTAGAGTGCAATATTTCAGTCTTTTTTTAAAATCAAGAAACACTTTTCTAATCTCATTTGATTTATATTTTATTTTATTTTTGTTCAAGGGAAGAATGATAAGAATCTGAAATGTATTTGAAAGAGAGGCAAATTATTTTAGGATAAAAAACGGGTTTATGAAAAACATTGAGGTGCTTACCAATTTATTCCTGTACCAAAAATATGGAAAATTAGACTTTTTGAGGATGGCTAAAGAAGACGATGAAAAGGAAAGCAGGGCTGCCATCATCACATGCAAGGAGCCAGATGAGGAAAAAAATTAATGATTCTGGATCAAATCAATGGAACTCCATCTTTTTTGCAAGAGTAGCTGGGATCCCATCTGATCTTAGAAGCTAAGCAGGGTTAACCCTGGATGGTACTTGGATGGGATAGCACCAAGAAATACCAGATACTCTAAGCTATATTTCAGAGTGTCAGGTTGGCTTTCTTCCCTGCCGTGCATTTTAATACCAAGTAATGCTGTATAGTGCTTTGTTTGATGCCATGTAATGCCATGTTGTGCTTTAAACAAAAGACTGCAAGGGGATGATGGAACTGAATGAGAAGCAGTGAGAACAAAGAGATGTTGTTTTAATTAACTTTGATAAGAGAGAACAAGCAGCTTTGAGGTCATGCTGTTGGTAGGTAGGCTGGTAAGTCTGGGAAAAGAGTTGTTTTAAATTAGCTGTCAAATGGAATTCTTGTGTGTGCAAATTTGCAATGTTACAGCTTACAACACACTGTAAACCCAATATTTCCTTAGTCTTGGCAATTGCCGGGGGAGTGCAGCAGTTTCTTCTGTGTTCCAGAATAAGGCTTTTGAAATCCGCTAAGCCTGTGCCTTGAACGTGAAACTCGCTGTACATCACGTAGAGGAAGGAACTGGCAAAACCACCTTGCCTTAAAAAGCCCTATGAAATTCATAGGGTCTCCATAAGTTGACATATGACTTGAAGGCAGCTGTTGAAGGTGAAGAAGCCACGATGGAATTGTTTTTAAAATATTGTTTTTGGGAATGTTTGGTGAAGCTTCTCCCCTCCATACTTTCCCTCTGCTACATTATTTGGGTGTTACAGGCACTGCATTTAGGTTTATCACACTGAAAACTGGAGCTGGCTCTAGTACCTTCAAGGGTTGTGCAAATGGGGAAATCTCAGCAGGTGTTGCTTGCTGCACAGTTGGACGATAAGCAACACATGCTGAAATTCCCTCTTGCATGCAGCTGTTAGAGGTAAAGGAGCCGTCTCCAGTTTTTGCACTGGCAACCCGAGGCATTTGCTCATGGCTCCCTTTTGATACTTGAGATAGCGCGTATAAGCAACTGTGGAGAAGCAAGGTGCTGATGAGGAGCATTCGGAGTCTTGCTAATGGCTGGTGTCGCTGTGTGCCGTCAAGTCATTTCCGACTTGCAGAGACCCCAAGGTGAACATATCATGGGGTTTTCTTGGGCTGAGAGTGTGTGACTCGCCCAAGATCACCCAGTGCGTTTCCACGGCGAACGGAGAACCGGACCCTGGTCTCCAGGGCCATCGTCCGGTGCTCAGACCACTACACCATGCTCTTTTCATAATGCACCTTCAAATAACACTTCAAAATAAACATGATGGTCACGGCACACTTGTTTTTGCCCGCAAAAAAGCAATAAAATCAGATTTAGTGAGCCCCACGTGGGCTGCTTAATTGCATACTGTATAACTCTGTCTTATAAATGTAAATCGGGCTATAAACTGTTATGGCATGCATATATCATAGGTCTGACTGGTTGATTTTTGCTTCTTTTATGGCTTTTTTTTTTTTGCTTGTAATAGTATGACCTAAATCCAATGGTTAATCCCAAATTACTAGAACAGATCCATTAAATGAGTGGGAACTGGGTCAGTAAGCACTTCTTAAAAAGTTCCACTAGTTCAGGAAATTTATTTGGGACCAAGGCCATGTCTGCACCACAGTGTGATAGCGCTATTATTCCACTTTCACTCTCCTGTGGACTTCTGGGGTTTGTAGTTTCCGAAGGCCCAAGAACTCTCTGACTGCGAATTCTAAAGGCCCTTCCCTAAACAGCAAACCCCAGGGTTCCATAGGAAGTTGAAAGTGGAATAATAGCAGTATAACAGTCTAGTGTGGAAGTGGGCTGACATTTAGGCCTCTCTTCTTGTCTGATGAATTTGAGAATCAGACGAGGTGTGTTTGCCCTTGTGAGGAGCTGTGTGATTGGCTGGCGTCAGCCTAGCAGAGGCGCCCTCGCTCAATTTTTAACCAATCGCGCTTCACCTGTCATTACATGACAACTCCCGTTTAGAAGTGGCCTGTGACTGGGGCGGTGTGGAATGTTACGTTGTGTGTAGAGGGTATTTAGTGTAACTCGGGGGGGGGGGTCACTGAAAGAAAAGTCGCCTGGACTTATTCCCAGGAAGGGTAAATATATTTTATAAAATCCACTTCCAATTCCTTCCACTCCTCACTGTGAAACTCTTTCGTGAGAGTTTCTGCGCATGCGTTACTGTCTCCTTGACTTTGGAGCGATGCCTGGAGCGCATGCGTGCGGCCTTTTACACTTTCAAGACCTCCTCAAGGACTGTTCGGAGCAAAGCCACCTTATTTGCCAGTTCTTATTGGGTATTTGTCGTCTGGCGTACGCCGGCCTGATTGGGGCTGTTGTCCTGTCAAACAAAGGTCCAGGTATCCGCCTACTAACATTTCACCGATTGGCTGACGTTGGCCCCCTCCACTTCTTCGCCCTGTGGTTGGTTCCTGAGCTGGTTTAGCTCCCGCCTTCTGTCCAATCAGTCCGAGGGGGCTCTGACGGCCTGAAGCGCGTAAGAGGCCGAGCCGCTCCCCTACTGTTAAATAAAATATAGTCCCATAGCCGATGGCTCTTTGAGCCGAAAAAGAAATAAACAGAGGAGCGTTTTGAGTGGGCACGCCGGGTTCCCGGACGCTCCTTTCCTGCTCGATAGCCAGGTCGGGGAATGGGGCGGTAATTGTGAAGGAGCCGCGGACGGATACAAAAGCGGAGAGGTAACGCGATTCTTTTCGCTCTCCTGGAGAGTCTTGGAAGGGGAAGGGAAGAGTGGAAGTAGTCCCGGCCGCGCAGGGCCGTGTCGCCTAAAAATAGCGCCCCGTGGATATCCGTGCGCCTGTGTCAGTGTCTCCGGAGAAGGAGCCTCAGTCGGGGAGGCGGCGGCGGCGGGGAGGGCGGAAGGAGGCAGCCGCGAGGGGTGAGTAAGGGACGGGGTCCGGCCGGCCGCCCACCGACCCGCCCCTGAGGGGAGACGGAAGGCCTTGGCGGGGAAAAAGCAGCCCCGAGAAGAGGCGGCCGGGTGGCGGGCGGATTCTGTCCTCTCCCCATCCCTCTTTTCCTCAAGTTACGGTGAAGGAGTTGAGGGTCCCCCCCCCGCCGGCCGTGTCGTAATAGGAAGGAAATAGGGCGAAACCCACCCCCTCCCCGTCCCAACTTCCCCTCCAGATAGTGGCCATCGCTGAAGGAGGCAGAGAAAAATGAATTTTTATCCTTCTCCGTGCGGGGTTGGGAGACGTACACGTGCCGCACGTCCAGACGTGCGCGCCCGTACACGTGTTCGCGTACGTGTTTGCTCTGGTTGATGGACGGAAGGGTGTTGTTGTTGTTGTTTTAAACTGACAATGGCGGTAAACGAGAGCGCGTGTGCCTCCGTCTGCGTGTATCAACATAATCCTGTCTGTTTCCAAAATCGGGAGGAAGAAGTCACTTTTTTGTTGTTGTTGTTGCTTGGTTAGCGGAGTTTGAGAAAAACAATGGCTGCAAGTGGGATGGGGTGGCTGGCTTCGAGAATTGGGCTTTTCTGCCTCCCCCTCTGGTTTCTTTAACCCCTTGAACTTAACTGAGGGTGGGGAGAAATTCTTTTTTGGTTCACGTTTCCTGCTTTCTTCGTAAGATACTAAAACAACATGTCAAACAGATACATACAGAACAACATATCAAATAATATGCAAATAAATAACAACACAGAATAATATATAACGTAAAATAATATATACAGAGCAACATATCAAACAATATACCAAATATATACAGAGCAACGTATCAAACAATATATCAAATATATACAGAATAGTATATCAAAAAGGGACTTCTATTTTCCAGACGGTTTTCCTCCACCCTGCCACCTGGTTTGTTGACCCTTGATTACTTGATTACTATTTCATATTTTATTTTACTGGAGGTGGTGTGTTTATGGAGTAAAAGGGAAATAAATCCGTATATAAAAAGAGAATCCTCTCCGAGATACATCCTTAAGGGCAAGAGACATGATTTTTTGGGGGAGGGGGGAGAAGGAGGTTCTTATTGGTAGAATCGTATTCCTTTTCATAGGCTATTAATTAGTTTACATGCTTTCTCCCCCCCCCCCCCTCAATTTTAGTGTGTGAATTTCAGAAGAATTAGTTATTAATTGAAAGGTAGATATGGGAGGGGGGACTAAGATTTTAGAAGCCATGCTTCCGCACCCCAACGCCTTTTTCCATGTTTGTAGTGTTGAACCTTTGGATGTTGGGAATAAGTATGTAGCACATGTGCAAAGAAAGAAAGCTGAGATTGCTAGGCAAAATAGTGATTTTTATTTATTTTGCATTTCCTATATCTCAGTTTTGTCTGCATGAGGCGTGGATGGTATAGAAAAAAGAATGGTGGGGGGATAATAGAGTTTTTTTATGTGCTTAGAGACTAGGCCTTCAGGAACTAACTTCATTATTGCTAATATAATGGAAAATATGTTTGTCTCATCTGGATTAAGGAGAAAGGGGGAGATAGACTGCTGCTTTTGCTCATATTTGAGAGAGCTCTCTTTGACTAGTGTCAGATTTTTTCTGAGAATATTTATCCGTGTTTGGGAAGATCAATATGGATACCTGTTCTAAAAGAAGCTGCGGGGAAGAGTACCATGGAAACAGTTCCTCATGCTTCCCAGGCAATTTCATTTTTACTTCATTACTGCATAATTTGTGGTTACTGTTGACAAACTTCAAAGGAAAGGTATTTTAAAAAGCCAAATTATGCATAAACTTTATCCCCCCCCCCCCGAAGGAAGAAGTAAGTCACAAAGCAATAGAGTTCTTTTTGTCTCAGTGCAGAATGGCAGTTCTGAAGGTTCATGCTGAGGTTAGCTGAGTTTATGAAGCTCCACTTTTCAAAACACCTTTTTTCTGTTTATATAGGCACTCTGCTGGTGATAAGGGAACCCAGGTGTTTAGCAAATGGTTCATTTTTTTTCATTCTAATGATGTATTGGTAGGTGTTCTTTGCTTTGGTTGAATGTGTGACATAGTGTTATAAAATTGGTGTGAGAGACGTGTAAAACCTTGTAAAAGAAAAACACATTTTTCTGTGAGGTTCTTATAGCAAACTATAAGAAGTTACTAAAAAAGAGATTTTTTTTAAAAAAAGTAGAAAAATAGAAAATTGTTTACGTAAAATAAATGTCACATTTATCTTGCAGAGGTTGTAACATAAAAAACCAGTTCTGTCCAAATGTGTTTTCCATAATTCATCATGCATCCACATTGTTTCCATGTATTATCACCATGATTGATGAATATAACAGCTAGTTATGTACTGAGAGAGTGTGTGCGTAAGGTTTTAGAACCCATGCCTTCCACAGTTTAGAAGCTATTGGCTGAAGGTCAAACTGAAGCATGTGCATTTAGCATAATGTGGTATCCTTTTGTAAATTTTACATATCTTGAACAATGTTCCTGTTCTAAAAGTATCTGTCCTCTTGCCAGAGTGTTGTATACTACTTTTAAAAACATATTGTAGTAAAATGTATATAGTCATGAAGATATGTGGTCTGACTTCCTTGAATCAGGGGTTGTGTTTAGAAGAACTTGGTAAAATACAGGAACATGTTATTTACATATTCCAGAATTATTTTTATTAGTGAGACCTTGAGAGGTAGTGTGCCATGTTTCTGAGATTTCTTGAGTCTGCTTGCTGTCTTAATGGCAGCTGGTTTTTAATATGAAGCTTAAGGAAATAGCAGCCACTTTTTTTATTGGCCAATTATAGCTCCATATATTCTTGTTTGTTCATGTCTAGGTGAGAACTGTAGGATTTTTTTTTAATGTAGCAAGCTTGCTCATTCTTAGACTAGTTGTTAATATGCAGACTAATGAAGTAAATAAACCAGTTTGTATTTCTAGCTGATCAAGAGTTGTTAGACACTTATTGAGCAGTATAGCTTGGATACTAAATGTCAGTGATTGGACTTGGTGTTGTATATGTTTTGGGGACTCATGAACTATTGAGCAAGGGCTCTAAAGTTAATTTAAGATGTATTTACTTGAATCTTGTATAGAGAAGGTATGTGGGGAAAAAAGGAAATAGTTTCATGCTATAGAAGGTATATTTTTGCTGGAAAAATGTGTTCAAGGTCTGGTTATCATGAAAGTAGATTTAATATTATTTATTTATTTATTGAATTTCTAGCTTGCCTTTCTCCCAACATAGGATTCAAGGCTTACAATAATTTTAAAAAATTAAATAACATTATTTAAAAGCATTAAATTAAAAATGCTTAAAACATAATTTCCAATAAAATATTTAAAAAATACCATATACTACTTTGCATACACACTACTGCTTTGTAATTAAAATTCAAACTCCTGCTTGAATAAAAACACCTTTACCTGCTGGTAGGAAGAGAGCAGGGAGGGGCCAACCAGACCTCCCATGGAAGGGAGCTCCACAGTCTCAGAGCAGCCACTGAGAAGCCTCTTTCCTGAGTCCTCACCGGATGTGCCTGCAAAGCTGGTGGGACTGAGAGAAAACCTTCCCCTGCAGATCTGAAAGCTCACACTGGTTTGTATAAGGAGATATGGTCTTTCAGATAATCTGGACTCAAGCCATGTAGGACTTTAAAGGTCAATAGCAGCACTTTGATTTCTGCGTGTTAATGGCCCAGTAGCCAATGGAGCCATTTTGATGATGGCCTAAAATGGCTCTTAAAACTGGCGTGCATGTAATGCCGTTTAGAGTGAGGGAATGTAGCCAGTTTTGCAAAGCTTGGGGATATGCTCAGTAGAGTTCTTAATTTAAGTTCAAGTAGCAGAAAGCACTGTGATAGGGTCACCTTAGGATTGCCATAAGTCAAAATCTACTTGGAGGCATGTAACAACAAATCTTGGGTTTATCTTCACTAGTGTGCATGCACGTGTGTTGTGTGCTTTCAAGTCATTTCTGGCTTATGGTGATCCTAGAGCAATCCTGTCACAGGGTTTTCTTGGTGAGATTTCTTCCGAGAGTTTGCCATGCAGCCTTCCTCTGAGGTTGAGAGAGTATGAATTGCCCGAGGTCACCTGGCGGGTTTCCATAGCAGAGCAGGGATTCAAAGTTTGGTCCCCAAGGGCCCTGGCTCAGCACCCAAACTACTGTACAAGCTGGCTCTTCTGCTAGAGTTGACCCATTAAATCAGTGGAATGACACAAGTGTCAATTTACCATCTAGCAGTTAATAAGCATCATAAAGTGATAGAATTGGCAGAGACCAAAGGGCCATCCAGTCCGACCCCTTGCCGTGCAGGGATACAGATGGGTCCATTATAGGTGAAACTACCAGTTAAGAGTTAAGGCAAAGTAAATTTTGAGGGTAGTTGTGATTTTTGTTAAGATCTCTGGTCTAAGAAACATATTAATTTAGTCTGGTTTTCATTAGCATCTTGAAGTAACTGTATCTTTTTTTTATTACTCTAACTGTTGAAGAGACTTAATCTGAAGATTTAGCGTAAGCTTCTAAAGTCAGTAGTTTAATGGGGCTTGTTGAGGGCTCATGTTAGTTATTACTCCAGTGTAAATCCACAAATACAGAACAACACTGTGAGAAAAGAGATCTGTTTTCTCTTTCAGTGCAGCATGAGTTCTGTCATCTCTGTCACCTTCATTTTCACACTTTCTATTGTATGTGTAAAAGAACTTGATAGTGAAAGTATTTTAAGCATTAGATTTTGCCGTGCCAGATAGACTTAAAAAATACGCTTGCTATGTCTGAAACTGTTGAATGACTGGGATAGGTTTTGGATTTAGTATACGTTATATTTTGATATTCTGTAGCCCTGTAGCAAAATGATGCATAGTCTACTCTGTCAACTTGTGTACTTGAAGTAAAGGAATGTTACCCTGAGTTGTTGAGCTGTCCATAGCTCACACGTATTTTAGCTGTCTCTAACAGTTGCCTAAAATTTTACTGGATCTAGTAGGTGGTTACTTCCAAATCAGTAGATGATGACTCATTGATATCGTTTCTCTTGTGAGATAGTTGTGTTTAAGAATTCCATTTTTCTGAGTTATAGTAACTATCTGAATGTGACACTAAACCATACTTTATTATTCCCTCTTTATCTTGTATGATCGTGAGGAGAAATTCCAAAAGTTTTGCGTCCATTTTAGGACAACAGCAGTCTACTGTGTCTTCTGAAAAACTGTGGTTAATTTGAGCTGTGGTTTGTGAAAATAATCACCTTTAAGCCGTAGGTTATGAAATTGGCTTATTTCTACTAAGACTAACCTCATTTTTTGGTATGAACATAATGCTAAGCTGTGGTTAATATAAAACTGACAGAAGCTTCTGATGTCTTTGTGGCTTTGTTGGTAGAGAAAGGGAACATTTTATTTGTTTTTAAAGTTTAGTTAATTTTATCAAGCATTTATAGCCCACTCTTCAGCCAAAAGGGTTGAAACAGTTACAAATTACTAAAAAGATAGTCCCTGCCTTTAGGCTTCAGTCTAGAGGTACAACACAAGGAAAAGGGACAGGGATAGATAAGGAGAGAGAGGAAGAAGAACGAAATCCCAAGCACAAGTGCTTAATTTTATATGATTCTTATAACAGCTGTGGTGGAGGAATTGGGTGGTCCGTAGTTCAAAAGCAGGCCGGTGACAGGTTTTTTCTCTTTCTTAGAATCATCAAGAAGACTGAACTAATTCTGTTTGCATTAGCTCTCTTATATGGAAGCTGAATTACAATTTGAAACATGTTGCTAATTCAAGATAGTCCGAGAAAGTTTTTTTTTTTAAAGAGGGATTTATTGAAGAGGCTGTTGATTGTCCAGCAGATCTTTAGGAATGGTATACCAGTTGTCTCTGGTTTAACTTTTTTCTCAAAAGCATTTGAATATTTTGAATAATTCTAGTCACAACAATGTGAACAGGCAGAATTTCTTTTTAGTATTTTTTAAAGAGGTTTTCTACGTATCAAAGTAAGTACATCCATACCAAACTGTACACTTTTGATTTGCCTAGGTCATATCTCCATGGCTAGTAAGTGTATCTGTTGTGTAATGTGTGTATGAAGAAGTAACTGATTTTAGCTTTTAGTTTCTGGATTTTTTAACATAAACTTGTGGAGTAAAAGCATGCACGTATGTGATTTTTAACCTGTTTTTTGGGGGCGGGGGGTTGTGTACCAGAAATACTGTTTGAAGGCAGCTTAAACTGAGTCAAAGTAGTTGTAGCCCTTCGAACACTTATAAGTGATAATGAGCTGTTGAACAAACTGTTGGACTTCTGCTACTGAGTGGAAAAAGTTTGTTCCTCTAAGTGTTATGACATCATGACTGTTGCCCATAGAACATTTTTGCTTTGAAATGAATGCAAGGGCATTTGGGAATTGATGGTATAGAGGAGGCTTCTGGGGAGTTGACCTCTGCTGAAGAGCAGATTGCATATTACTGTTTTTGTGTACTCTTAAACGCCTTGCTAAGGGCGGGGGGGGGGTTCTCTTCGTGCGTACAAACCATGATCTTGAAGTCAGTTGTGTGATCTAGATCTTGTATATTAGTGTTCCCTTGTATTGATTCAGAGGAAGTACATCAAACAATGTAATGACTTGTCTCTCTTAATGGAGTGTGTTCTGGGAAAATACAGCTTAATCTGAAGGTTACTCAGTTTTTCCTATAGTACGTGAAGCCTCTAAGCCAGTCAAACTGCTGTTCAGTTAACAGCATATTTTGTTGTATTTTTACATGGTAACTTCATTCACTTTTGCTTTTTATCTGAAGACTTGGACTGTGACATGTCCCATTTTCAGTCCTGTGAATTATTGTGATGGGCTTGTTGTGAGAGATTACTACTTCCTGAGTTTTCCTTAAATAAGACTTCCTGAAATACACTACATGTGGACGAGCATCTAATTTAGAACTGTAGCTGGCATAGTATCTGATGAATGAGTAAAATATAGCAACAGTTGAAAACAAATGTTGCACCATGGCAATTTTATTCGTACGCCTACTGTGCAGTGAACTGAAATTATTATAAGTATTTCTACAGTATTCTTGAATGAGTTAGTATATACTTCATTTCCTTCTCATCTGTTTTGGAAAGAGTCAAGACTGTTCTTTAAGTGTCAGATTTGCCTATTTAAACTTTTACTTTGGATTGGTCTGCTTGTTGTTGGATGTTCAAAAGATTTTGTAGTGACACTTACTACAAGGAATTTCTTGCTTGCTGGCTTCACATACTAGAGGAAAAATTCTGACAGAGACAGATACCACTGGTGGTGTTCAGAATATAGTAACATAGGGATTTTTGTTTGGGTATTGTAAAATGAAAATGCAGTTGATTGTCTGGTTCAGCATGTAGTGGCTGACAGTTCTGGCAAATGTGACAACTGAAAGCACAGTCCTCCTTCTTTCATTTGTTTTTTCGGCCATGTTACATTGCGGAGGGATTAATTGAAGGGACTTGTATGTCTATAAAACGCTACTTTAAATTGTTACTGTGTTGAACTTGCTTAGAATTCCATAGTGGTTGCAACTAATACCGTTTGCTATTATCTTTTGCACACAGAATGGTTGTGAAATATTTATCACAGATAGAATGCCATGCTCTAAACGTAATTGTTTGAAAGCTGCAGCACTTCTTGTATTTGCAGATAGTTGGTTTATATTTTTTTAAGCCTAGATTATTAGGAATACCCGTTCTTGTGAAACTTGGATGAGGTCTGACTTCCAAGCCTGGTGATCAGAGAGCAATAATCTGCTCTTTCAGCTTGTTTGACTTTGTACTAGCAACAAGAAAATGCTATAGAAGTTCATCTTGATATGCCTGCAGTCTGGTTGCACATTTGTGCCCGTGGAAATAGGTATCTAAATTACTTCAGACAGCACTAGGGCTTTACTGGACTTCTGCAACTGAATCATATGCACATTTACAGTGGGTCTGTCATGTCTGTGAGGTATTGGTTCCAGGATCCCTTGTGGATACAAAAAAATCATGCATAGTCTTGCAAGGACTGCAGTGAAACTGTGTAGCCTCACGAGGTGAGCATTATATAGTAACCCCATATTAAAAATGGCATAGGGCAGTGACAGAGGTTGCAACAAGCTTTGGCTGCCAGGCACACTGCAATGTTTGGGCTCCCTCACCTCTAGGGATGGGCTTCTCCATGGCTGCTCTATTCCATTTTTAATGTGGGTTTACTGTACAAGTACTCTCACTGAAAGCATTGCGAGGCTTGGTGAGAGTCTGCGAAGCCTTGTGGTGTAAAGCTTATACAATACAGTATTAAAAATGACATCTGCCCACTTCTGCTTTGTGAGGAAATCCCGCCACCTCAAAGGAAGAGGCGGGCGGCCAGCATGCTCCACCATGGATTCAGGTGGACAGTGTAGTGCTCTTTTGAATTTGCGTTGGGTTGAATTCATGAATCCTGAGCTCGTGGGTATAGTGGGCCCTCTGTATTCAGAATTTAGCTTCACTGTGTTTAATGTAGCATATACTGAAGTGAAGATTTATATAGCTGCAGCTCTGATTATGTCCAGGTTCATTTGTTTCTGCTCACACTTGACCATGCTGTTTGTGGTGTTTAAGGATTAAACTATTCTGTGAATGTTGTGAGCTGTCCTAAGTTTACAGGGCACTATATTAAGTAAACAAGTGCATTTTTAGGAAGTTTTCTGATGATGTCTGGCAAAGCACAGTCTCTTCTTGAATAATGGTAGTGTTAATTTCCCAGTTGACGTTGTTAATAGATACTGCTGGTGCATGAGCTGACTTCATTGTGCTTTGGCTTAAACTTTTGACTTTATTGCATTCACATATTACTTTGCTCAGGCTTATCTCCTAGCCATCTCTTGTATAAAATCATGGGCCCAGATTTTCAAGTTTTGAGCTAAATGTTTATCATGTAAATGCATTTGTGCTATCTGGATTTGTCTACTGCATCATAAAGAGATAGACAAAGGGAAGATGAAAAGGATATCTGCGTGATCAGTCCTATACCAGAGTGATATCTGGTACCTTATATCTGAGGGTGTCCTAAAGAAATTGTATTGTCTGCAAAGCAAAACTTTGCGTATACATTCTAAGGAGTACACTTGGAGTTTCTGAAGTTGCCTTTGTTCACAATTTCTCCAGAAAGGCACAAACTTGCTTGTCACAAAGGCCGCACTGAGCAGGAAGTTAAGCACAGGAGGGACAGTTCCTGCCTTCTTTCCCATGGAGGGAATAAGAAGACATCAAGTCCTTCACTCTGTAGGCACATTTTGCTTTCAGAATCACCTCAGAACTGAGCATGTGACTCCAGAGAAAGAGGCAATACAATTCCTCCACCCCACCCCTGCCCTTGGAGCCTAAGCCTTAAAGGCATTCCAGGTCCCATTGCACTAAGGCTTGGAGTCCTTCAGTTAAAATGATCCTCCTTTTCCCAAGGTCAATATCAACAGAGACCACAGCTCTTTTTTATCAAGAGTAGCCAAAAGCTAAGGACTCGTGGCTTTTATTTGATATTGCTCAGAAAATTATGCTGAAATTCTGCTTACGTTTGTATGCTTTTTTTATTTAAACGGAATATTGGTATAGACTTTGAGTGTGCACATAGCTGCTCTTTCATGGTTGTACACTTGTTTTAAAAATGGCTGCTCCAGTATGTAGTTGAATATCTGATCAGTCTCCATTTTTTCTAATTTCTTCTTGGGTCAGTAATTGTCAACTCATTTTTTTTTTCCTGTTTGGGTTGTGCTTTATATGGGACTGTCCCTCACGATATAAATTTTGTTCTAATGTAAGCTCTTCATGGTCACTGTCCAGTTTACATCACTGGAAGGTCTCACAACGTTTTGCACAATTGCTTTTACAAAAACACTGAAGCAAAATATGAGGAAGCCACTTGTTCTTCCTCCTGGGGCTCACACATTGCAGACTAGTATAGTACTACCCTTTCCATTTTCTGAAGCAGCTTTGGACTATGAGAAAGAATTTGGAAGAAGGATTAATTCAGATGAAATAATATGTGGGTAGGTGTGTATATGTCTTCAAGTCACCTGCCAACTTATAGTGACCCCATGAATGTCACAGGGTTTTTAAAGGCAAGAAATTACGTAGAGGTGGTTTTGCCAATTCGTTCTTCTGAAATATCCCCTACAGCATCTAATATTCATTGGTGGTCTCCCATCCAAGTGCCAACCAGAGCTGACCCTACTTAGCTTCTAAAATCAGGTGGGATCTGGTGCCTGTAGGGTATTTAGACCACTTTAGCATTGTTGTTGTGTGCCTTCAAGTCATTTCTGACTTACAGCGTCCCTAAGCTGAACCTATCATGGTTTTTTGGGGCTGAGAGTATGTGATACACCCCAGGTCACCCGGTGGGTTTCCATGACTGAGTGGGGAATCGAACTGTCCAAGTTACCTGTCGTCAGCGGCCCCGCTCATTATTAAAGTATGATATCTTAATGCAAATCCCTAAAACCAATAAGTAGTCAAGGCAGTTTAGAAGGGAGGTGGTCTTTTTGCACTGATGTGATTCTCTTATGTTCTAGACAGGACACTGCAAAGAGGCTGCTCTTTTGTCCCAGCAAATTTAATTTTCACATGCTTGTAATTGTGGGACTTCTGCCGGGCTTCATGTGGGAATCAATCAGCCTGAAGAAAGACGGAGGGTAAGGAGATGAGATCATAACGGAAGGAGAATGAAAAAAGCAAGAAAAGGATTTTTGATGGGGTGGATTAGAAATGGTGTTTTCAAGAATTTGTGCAGCTGTTTCCTTCCTTCACAGGCTTGAAACAAGGGTCACTGGGAGCAGTAAAATCATTTTTCAGCATCGTTCTGTTAAGGCTTTTAATGCAGGCATTGCACTTAGGTTTAAGTGACAATTTACCATAAAAGCCATGGTTTCCTTCCAATACAAATGTAATTGAATTAGGTATTTATAGCTTATTAACTAATTATACACACCTTTTTCTATTACCATTCCTATTTGTGAGTTTAGCTGAGTGTCTCTTGAGATTCATCCTTGATGGATTGATATGTTTAACCTGCCAGAATTGAACAGAGCAATATTTTCCCAAACTGTCTTGAATATTATAATAGCAGAACATACAAAATTGGTCATCTGCATAGTTTTTCGGTAAGTTTTGTTGAAATTGTCTTGCTTTCTATTTGGTGTTTTGTGGAAAGGATCTGATATGTATGTCTTCTTGGATGAAACGTTATTACCAAGTAATTGTTTTGTGGTTTTAGGTTTTTAGTCCCTGAGGCTTTTTGTTCATATAAATGGCCTTCAAGAGGTAGTTCAAAAATAACTACTTGAAACATTTTAAAGAAAGCAAAATCATTACTTCTAGTTGTCTTTAACCTTAACAATGCAGCAGGTTCTAAGAGGTGGTTTTGCCAGTTCTTTCCTCTGACATATAGCCTACAGCAACTGGTATTTGTTGGCAGTCTTCCATCCAAGTACTAACTAGGGCTGACCCTGCTTAGCTTCCAAGATCAGATGGGATGTAGTGCCTTTAGGGTATTTAGGTACCTCCTAGTAGTTGTGGCACAGTGGGTCATAATGAGCAATTTGACTGTGTTAAGCCATCTTGTAATTTTGTGAGACCATGTGTTTCTGCGCGGTGAGGAGGGACTGCAACTGTTTTGTCCAGTGTGGACTAAAATTACTGGAACAAAGTACTGGAGACACTGGGGAGATAGTTGTGGGATTGTTTTGGTTAAAGCGATGTGCTTTCTTTTTCACCCCTGCTGATTATATAAATTTGTAAATAAGCAAAATCATAAAAAACATTTCTAAGCCTGCAGTACCTTCTCATGCAATAGAAACTTATTTACAAGGCTGTTCTACCCTGATTTTTTTTTTCTGCTTGAGGAAGAGGGAACATGAACATTGCAATAGATTGGTAAATGGAATGAACAATTTTCTCAGAAGTAAAGTAGGAAGAATAGTTTTTTTCTTGATGTAACGACTGACTGTATTTAATAAGCACTGACAGAGGTAGCTTATTTTAAACCATATATTTAAATTGCTTTGATCCAAATCGTTGATGAAGGAAGAATGTTTGGGCTGAAATCCTACATTGGGATTGTGTAGCATAGTATAAATCTCTACAAGTAGAGATAGGTATCACTTGTGTTGTGCAACTCCTTTGATAGAATGGCAGCATTATGCAGCTGAACCAGGATTGCTCAGTATGCATCTACATGCATTTGCATGCTCTGTGTCCCCATGTACGCAACTTCACTTTTGCAACCGTGAACTGAATGAGGATGTTCTGCATCAGATAAAAATATTCAACCACTTCTATAGGAGAATGTCAGCAGGCGTAAGACACTAACAAGGTTGCAGCTTTGATGCAAATTGATTTTCCATTTTGAAACTCATATTTTCTGAACGAAGAGGCACATTGACTGGTATCTATAACAATGAAACCGTATTGGTTTGGGACTACATGGAGTCTTTACACAGCCCTACAGCAATTTGGTTAATCAGCCTACATGCACAGTTGAAAAGATCACTCTCTCTGCTAGGCTACTGAGCAAGACCACTTATTTGAAAGCTGTGTCCAGAATTTTCTGAGGCAAGGTCTGGTAGTTACTGGGCAGAGTATCATTTCTCAGTTACATGAATCCATGATGTATCATTGATAGAAATATCAGTGTAGTTTAGGTAATTTGGAGGACATGAAAATAGGAGTAAAAGCACCAGCAGCCCATAGATGTATTTTGGATCTTAGCCCCTTTGATGTTTTCCTGGGTACTGGGTCCATTTGAAAACCAACAATAATACTGTGTTTTTCTTTTCCTAACCGCAGGCATGAGCTATTCTCTTGTGGGGTTTATACTTAGAAAAACAGCCTTTAGTGCAGTGGGCTGGTTCAAAGGTAGTGCTAAACCTTCATATTCATGAACATGTTACAGCAAGCAGTTTCCAGACTTGTGTGGTCTTCCTTTCTCTGGCACTGCTGTAGAAGGGGTTCAGAGGCTTTTGCTTCTCCTTGTGTATTAGGCTCTGTATCTGGACAAATTGTGGTTAATCTGAGTTATGTTTTATTCAAACAAACCAACTTCAAACAATAATTTGTAAAGCTGGCTTGTTGCTACAAAACAGTATTTAAATTTAACTAGACATTTGTGTCCTGCCCAAAGACTCAGTTGTGGTTAATCTACACAGAAGCAGAAACTGTTTCCTTGGGTAGGCATGTTAGGGTAGGTTGTGGGAATCATTACTCTAGAGTGAGAGGCAAATTGTGTGATCTGTTGAACTTCACTAGGGAGTTCTTTAGTGAGGGTGCCATCGTTGAGAATGTTCAGTCCAGAATTTGGCTGAGTGGCTCAAGGGACGATGCTGCTGACGTTTGGAGCAGAGCCCTTCCTGGTGATGGCCTGCATGCATGTGGAAGAGGAACTGTTCTCTTAACGGAATGTGGCCCCAAGCCATTTAAGGCTTTAACAGTTAAAATCATCACTTGAAGTTGCATGTAGAAATTAATTGGAAGCCAATTAGAAATTTTATTCTCTCTATATATGTATGTATGTATGTATGTGTATATCTGTATCTATATCTATCTATATCTATCTAGTTTTCTTTTGTCAAGAAATGGGCTGCTGTTGTATTCTGTTTCAGGTACAGTAGTTTCTGGGTAGACACATTATAGTAGTTCAATCTGTAAATTAGATGCACAGCTGTAAAAGTTCCCTGTTTTGCAAATTAGATGCTCTTCTTTCAGTTTCCAGGCTAATAAATATTGTAAAGACAGCAGGCGGATTTAGTTAAGTAAAGTGATTTGTGTTCCTATAAAGTTTGAATCTCAGGGCTTTTCAGTACCTTAAATTGATCAGAATCTGATTTAGTATGTTCATTTGACTTATTTAACAGACATATGCTGTTTTAACAAACATACACTGTTTTAATTTTACATGTTGTGTAAATTAAGTGATGGGTTTTTGGTTGGAAGTAAAAGGGACTGATGTATTTGATTAGGGAAAATACTTAGCAAAAACACAGTCCCAAATACTTAAATATATTTACTAAATATATTTATTGAGGAGGAAGCCTACATGAATGCAGTGATACTGACTGATGTCGGGCATAATGCCTACTAGAAATGTGGTGTGAATGTTATTTAAATTTAGAATTTTACTTTATGTTATTTTGATTGGAACACTTAGGTGTTTAAGAGTGACAGATCAGTAGTATTCACTTTGTTTACATTGCTTTATAATTTAAGTTAGTCCAAACTACTTAACATATTTATTTTAGCATATCTAAAGAGCTGTACATTAAAAAGTGCTTCTAAGTATATCGTCTTGCTTTCTACCCGTGGTTGAGGTTGATGTTGATGACTGGCTTCCCACTCTGTCCTTATTGTTGTTCTTGTTAACTGTCATCAAGTTGACTTCAATTTATGGTAACTCTATAAATGAGGGACTTCCAAGTTACCTTCCAAGTTACCTTCTTATCAACAGCCCTGCTCAGGTCTTGCATAATCAGGGCTGTGATTTCTTTGTGTCTATCCATCTATAATACGGTCTTCCTCTTTTCCTATTGCTTTAGCAGCATGATTGTCTTTTCTAGTGAGTCATGTCTTCTCATGGTATGTCCAAAGTACCAGTGTCCAGCTTTCACAACGAGGCATAGAAATTGGAAATATGATGGCATTGACTATCTTGATTTCAGTATTCATTCTGTGTCTTGTCACTTCAGAATCTTGTTCAGTTCCTTCATAGTTGCCCTTTTAAGTCCTAGCGTAAAAGCCAATTCATCAACAATTTTATGACAGATTGATTTGTAAAAATAAAAATTATCAGATTTCTTGACCTCAGTCTTCATTCTGATTAATGACTGAGCCAAGGTATGGAGCATCTGCCACTATTTCTATGTCTTCATTGGCTACTTTGATTTGTAAATCAATGGTGATCATTATTTTTGTTTTCTTGATGTTCAACTGTAAAACTGTCTTTGCACATTCTTCCTTGACTTTCTTCAGTAGTCATTTCAAGTCTTTGTTACTTTGTGCTTGTAGTATGGTGTCATCTGCATTTCTTAAATTGTTGATGTTCTTTCCTCCAGTTTCCATACCTCCTCCTCCTGAGTCTAATCCTGTTCTAAATATGATATGTTTAGTAGTGTACAAGTTAAATAGATAGGGTGATAAAATGCAGCCTTGCCTGACCCCCTTGCCAATTGGAAACCATTCTATTTCTCTATATTTTGTTTTGACAGTAGCTTCTCATCCTGAGTATAGGTTATGCATTAGGACAGTGAAATGTTGTGGCATACCCATTTTTAAAGAAGTGATATATAGTGATGTATTTCATGATCTATACAGTCAAAGGTTTTGCTATAATCTGTAAAGCACAGGTTGAATTTCTTCTGAAATTTTTAATGTTCTCCATTATCCAATATGTACTTGTGGTATGATCCCTTGTGCCCTTTCCTCTACTGAATCCAGTTTGGACATCTGGCATTTCTTACTCCATATATGGTAGAAATCTTTGTTACAGAATTTTGAGCATCAGTTTGCTTGCATGGGAAGTTAATGCAATTAGTCCTGTGGTTACAGCAATTCTTGGTGTCTCCTTTCTTGGGGATAATAATGTATTCTGATTCTTTCCAATTTGTGGGTCGTTGTTTTGTTCCTCGTATTTGTTGACAGATTTTAGCTAAAGCTAGAGTAGATTCTGTCTCTGTAGCTTGAACTTGCTTGAACAGATGTCTCATCTGTTCTTGGTGATTTATTTCTCCCAAGTGCCCCGAGTGCAGCTTCCACTTCCCTTTCTAAAATTGAAGCTTCATCTTCAAATGGTGGCTCTTCTTTGAGTGAATCTGTCATCCTTTCATCATTTTTTTATATAGTTGTTCAATATATTGTTTCCATCTTTTTATTTATGCTTGGTCATGTAATGTGTTTTCCTGCTGGTCATGTAGCATCCCCACTCTTGGTTTAAATTTCCCTTTGATTTCTCAGATTTTTTGGAAGTGGCCTCTTGTTCTTTTTTTCATTGTCATCTTCTGTTTATCTGCATTCAGTATTATAACAGTTCTCCTTGTCCTTGATCACCGAACTGTTACATTCAGGGTTTTGACCATATTTGGGTTGTTTTTTACTTTTGCTTTTCACCTGTTCTTAACTGCTTGAAGAGATGCATCCATTATGCATTTAGGCCATCTGACCTGGGAGTTTCATCTTCTTACGCTATGTCTTGTTCCATCTTGGGTTGTCTCATCGTAAGGTTTTTGTGCTAAAAGGCATTCAGAAGGGGTTTACTATGCCTTCTTCTGTGCAGTACTAAAATATGTTAGATATGGTGTCACTGCCATTGTCTCTGGGAGGTCCTCCGCCAGTGTCACCCCAGACACTACTACACTGAATGAATACATGTGTAGAGTATAAGAAGGTGGCCTGTGACAAGAGGGGGAAATGTAAATAGCTACTTTCAAAGTTATTTAGTTTACAGATATTGTATCTGTTCTTTGTATTGCTTATTAGATGTGTGAAGCAGACATTTTCCCACAGAAAAATCCAGTGGAAAATTTCCCACTTCTCTTTGCTGGTTAAGAGTGGACATTGCTGCATCATACAATGAAAAGTAATTAACTGGTAGAGAAAAAGGAATGCTAAAGTTTCGTTTCTGGATGTTTAGTAGAAAGATTAAGCTGTAACAACTAATGGCCATTTTAGAATAGATAGACCTGAATCAGTATATGTTAGGAAAATAAATAATGAATGAGAACTTCAAATCTTACTTACCTTCTCTTGCCCCTGATTTTTGCTGATGCGGATTGAAATAGTAGATTAGTGTGTCTGGCATCTCAGCTGTTGCCATCCAGTCGTTGCTTCAGCTGCTATAGCTCTTCAAGCAAGCAGATAGTGAGAGAGTTGGGGTATACTGCCAGCCGTGGGTCTCTTGGCAGTTTCTCTTCCCTCTTTTGGGTCAGATTTGCAAAAGACCCCGGCCTATCTCTCTATTGTTTGTCTGTACTGTCTGCTTATAAAACATGATGCTGGAAAATGCGAGAATTATTTTATATGTTCATTCACGGGTATAAAGGCACAAACTACAAAACTCAGTTTCTGGAAGTGTGTATAAAAACTCACACCTTCCATTTAACAAAAAAGGTGCACAAGTAATTTTATAGTGAATATGAGAGACTGGGAGCTGATGATGACACACTAGGGCAGCCTGTACAGACCTACTTAATCATGCCATTTTTCTGTCTCTGCCTGTTTGCATGCAAAGACTGGAAATGTTTAAAGCAGCGTCCTCTTGGAACCCTTGATGAGTTTCTGCTGCACTTCTGGTGTAAATAGATCTTTCTTAAGTATGTGTTAGACTGGGAGAGGGACAGGCTTAATGGTTAAGCTAGGATGGTTTAATTGCAAGTGTATAATCAGGAGTTGCTTATAAGTGACAGTGCATTTTTAATCCTTAATAATGAATGTACATTTCCCATAGTAGTAATATTGTCTGTGTCAATCTTCTCTTGCTGCTGCAAGTACTTCATAGGTAGTTTCAGAGTTCAGATTTCTAATTTCTATTTGGAATATAGGAACTGAGATATGTCGCCTGGCAGTACATTTGTATCCTGGCCTAGGCTGTAAAATACCACAGTGCTACTGCTGTGATCTGGTTTCTGTAATACCATCCTTTCCTGTTTACCAAGAAGATAAGTTTTTTCTATGACATGTAGAAGTCTGGTGATTAAGCATGCTCTGCTGTCATTTTTGAAGATTAGAACGCTTTTTAATAGCAGCACTGTCTAAGAATTTTTACACATACATCCTATTTCAAGAGAAGAATTTATTTGGGGTATCTTTTTTTTAGTTCAAGGGTTACTCCATTGATGTAGTGTTCACTGCATTTGGAACTAGTGTAGTCAGTGTTCCTGCTTGTGGGCAAGTTGTGGGCAAATGTACATGTTCCTGTTTCTCTATGTGAAAATAAAAACAGGAGCTTTTTAGAAAATACAAGTTGGGTTATAACTTAATAGTGTGCTTGCTTTTGAGATTTACATGGTTGATTACACGAGCTTTTGTGGATATCAGTCCACAGTACATCTAAGGAAGTAATTTAATAGCCACAAAACCTAATGTTAAAATGTAAATCCCTTAGTGTAGATTCTTTTTTTTCCTGCTCCCCTTTTTCCTTCTTATGGTTTCATAGAATCATAGAATCATAGAAATGTAGAGTTGGAAGAGACCACACGGGCCATCCAGTCCAACCCCCTGCCGTGCAGGAACACTCTCAAAGCACTCCCGACAGATGGACATCCAGCCTCTGCTTAAAAACCTCCAAAGAAGGAGACTCCACCACACTCCGAGGCAGCCTATTCCACTGCCGGACAGCCCTGACTGTCAGGAAGTTCTTCCTGAGGCTCAGGTGGAATCTCCTTTCCTGCAGCTTGAATCCATTGCTCCTTGTCCTGGTCTCTGGAGCAGCAGAAAACAAGCCCTCTCCCTCCTCTACATGGCATCCCTTCAAATATTTAAACAGAGCTATCATGTCCCCTCTTAACCTTCTCTTCTGAAGACTAAACATACCCAGCTCTCTAAGTCTATCCTCATAGGGCTTGGCTTCCAGGCCCTTCACCATTTTGGTCGCCCTCCTCTGGACCTGCTCCAGCTTGACCATGTCCTTCTTGAATTGGGGTGCCCAGAACTGGACACAGTATTCAAGATGAGGTCTAACCAAAGCAGAGTAGAGTGGTACCAGTACCTCCCTCGATCTAGACACCATACTCCTATTGATGCAGCCGAGAATTGCATTGGCTTTCTTGGCTGCCACATCACATTGCTGACTCATGTTCAGCTTGTGGTCTATTAAGACTCCTAGATCCCTTTCACACGTACTGCCATCCAGCCACGTGTCCCCCATCCTATATTTCAGCATTCCATTTTTTATACCTAAGTGTAGGACCTTACACTTCTCTCTGTTGAATTTCATTTTGTTAGTTTCAGGAAGTATCACTTCATACTAAGTTCATACTTAGTTGCTTTGATCAATACTGTCTTTGGTAACAAAAGAAAACCATGTACAGTGACCCTTCCACCTTCGCGAGGGTTTGAGGTGCAGAAACCTCATGAAAATGGGAAAACCACAAATAACCCCCACCAGTGATCCCATTCCCTTTCCCCTGCAAAGCTCTTCCTTCCATTCCCTTGCCTTTAGCCCCAGTGCTGAGAACTCATGCTGAGGCAAAAAGCAGAAGTACAAGAAGGAGGAGAAGCCCATCTTTTGTAAGTCAAAAAGAGGGAAGAGGATGAAAGCACTTGTCATTACACTCAAAACTGGAGGTTTGCAGTCTAAAGAGCGAAAAAATGTGCCCTCAGAGGCAATTGCTTATCAGGAGGACCTGGACAAGTCCACCAATGATCAGGCTGGCAGTGCTAATTCAGTGCTGAGAAAGATTCCTCTGGTATCCCGTGAAAGTAGAACAGAAGGAAGAGCCCCTGTGTTGCAACTAGACGGCCAGCCAACAATGATAAGACCGAGAGCAAGGCAGAGTAAGAAAATAAAGAAAGATAGGGAGAAGCAAAAAAGGCAAGGTAAAGGGCTTACCCGTACTTTCACCTTAGATAGAGAAGAGCGGAGTGCTAAGTTCTGGCGTTCTAAAGGGAGGCTTAGCTCAGGGTGTCACATCAAGACCAGAGTGTGTTTGAGTTAAAGGAAGTAGTACAAGAGCTGATTAATAAGGAATTGGAGGCTAAATTTCAGAGTAGTACATAGCAAAATGTATTTAAGTCAGTGAATTTATCTAGTTATCTTAATTTAAGGAATTTAATGAAACCAGTTAATCTGTCACCTATGAATTTATGCAATTTGGATAATTTACTCACAACGAATTCATTAAATCTGTTAGAAGCATAAGGTTACAGGAAGGAGCAGGGAGGAGAAGGAAGATATGCGTGTGCCTCCTCCCCTTTCT
Source organism: Cyclura pinguis (assembly GCA_030412105.1). NCBI lineage: Eukaryota > Metazoa > Chordata > Lepidosauria > Squamata > Iguanidae > Cyclura > Cyclura pinguis. The sequence goes on from CM059608.1 coordinate 6,224,997, forward strand.
CTGTTGCCTGACCACAGCTGCTTTCTTTCTCTGGACCCAACAAAACACAAGGGAATTGGAAGAGGAAGGGGGGGGGCAAGCGTGTGCCTTACGAATAATCAGATTCGTAAAGGTCTAGCTTGTGAATGTGGAGAGAGAACTGTAATTCTTCGCAGAAAAGTGACCCTCGGCAGAAATCTCTAAATTCTTGGCTGAGACATTGGTTATTTTAAAACCGAGATGGAAGTGAATCTTATCTTGGCTAATTTAAGACAAGCAACCAACAAGTGGGTTGGGCTACATTGAACAAAGTTTTGTGAAGGGAGGCCCAATAACAAAACCAATTAACACAGGTTTCCCTGTACTAGCTAATTTCAAACTATAAAATTTTTAAGTGATAACTTTTGTGAACCCTTTTTTCACTCTTTTAAAATTCAGATGGGCATTGTAAGAGGTAAATGAATTTCTGTGCTATTTACTGCAGTTCAGAAACAGAGCTAACTACTGTATAACAGTTTTCACCGTGTACTTGGAAAGTAAAATAGCATGTCTGGTCATACAGTTCTGGTGTACTGTTTTTAAATACAGTCTTTATTCTTTTAATGATTTGTACATGACTGGCAAATGGAAGGTGGTGGCATAGTTTCAGTTTGGAACATAGGACAGGACTCCACTATTTTTAACAGTTGTGTGGAAAAAAGAAGCTAGATCTGAAATCCTCCCTTCCCCAAAAACTGTGAAGTAGGCAGGCATGAAGAAAATCTAGAGAGAAGGCACCCTGTTAAATGAGTAGAATACTTTTCTGGTAATTTTTTTGGATACGTTTTCCTTTATCGCCTCTCTCCTCAAAGCAGTGCAAGCTGGTTGCAACAAATAGAACCCGTGAAGTGAATCTAGTCAGAATACATCTTAGTAGAATAAGTAAGTCATTTTAGTGGGTCTACCAAACAATGTCTAAGTCTCGTTCCAACTACTTAGCCTTAGAATACTGTTATTAATTGTCTCTAACCATGCATGTTTGAGGTTGTGTTAATCAAACAAGTATGGTTAGAGACAATTAGTAAAAGTTTGTTCTGTGGTAGATAAGCAAATAGTTTTATCACATGTCATACAGGCATTTTTATTGAATGCGTTCAAATATGTCATGAATGTGCTCTCACATTCATACCTGTGTGAGCACTGTATATCAAAATTATACATTTGGCTTTAGTGTTGATTTTAACTTAATAAAATCTGAATGCCTTAGAAAAGTCTAAGTTACAGTTGCTCAACTGTTTGCTTCTGCATTGCAATTTCTGATGTAGTCCAGTGGTATGATATAAGTTACCTTTTGATCAGTGATACCTTGCTTTAGTAAGCTAAAATGAATGTCCACATATCCTCTTCCCTTCTTGGCACTCTCCTGTTAACCTCAGAAGTCTTCAGTATATTGTAGTTTCCTGACTAAGAGTTGTTACCATTCTTAGAATAAGTCTGGAGTTGGTTTAAGAACTTGGCTTATTCTGAAGATGATGATCCAGTGTCTTGAGTTCAGATATAGCTGTATTCTGTTGTTAAATCCAGACTTCCTTTAACAAATGATGCTAAGGACGCTAAGGATTCATCATTACTGAAACTAGGATCATCCCAAAAGAGTCTTGTTTAAAGACAAACACTATTTACTTGGTTAATTTTGAACTTCACCGCAAGGTATAGAGGTCAGTATTTTTATGTTTTGTATATATGAAGTTAAAGTCAAGACACAGCAGCGACCGCTGCCAGTAGGAACTTAACAACAGAACTCACTGTAACTATATTTTGTCTGTATTCTGTGGGATGAATTTATCAGACTGTGACCGTTTTGACCATGCACTTCATCCACATGCTATACCTTTTATCCTTCCATACACCAAGAAGTCTGGAAATAACAACAGAATCCAGCTGTATTTGAACCCAGGAAACTACACTCATAATCTCCAAAACAAGTCAAATTCTTCAACCAACTTTCACACAGCTGTCTCTCGCTTTTGTTCTTTTCTTTCCATCTGGAGGAGCTTCTGCAAAGTCGCTCCCTAATGACCACCATGTGTCATTTCCTACTGTTTCCAGATGTAAAATGCAAGATTACTTTTTCTCTCTTTTTGCCATGGAGAACTTCTTTGCTCCACTGCTTGCTTGTGTTGCATAACTGTGTGGTCTTTTAACTAATGTAAGCACCTAGAAAAGCGAAAATAGATGAATGTTTCGGCTGTTAATCTGTTTCTTCTTAGGGGAGAAATTAATTAAAGGAAGACTATGTGGGCACAGGCACCTTATCACATTTTGTTTTGATTAATTATATGGTTGGCCATCCACCTTCACAGGTTCATCATTCATGTATTTGATTATTCATGGGTTATTTTATTGATTTTGTTTATTTTTAAAAAAATCTTACTATATTTGCCCCTGACATTGAAAAAACATGTTCTCTCTAAGAATCTCAAGGTCCTCCAGTGTGATTTGACCATAGAGTCGTGCTGGAGGACCCGGAGATTCCTAGAAAAGTGTTTCCAGGTAAAAAGAATAGTGTTAATGAGTTTTATTTTTATTCACAGTTTTTCATTTTCATGGGGGTCTTGTGCCACTAACTTCTGTGAAAGTGAAGGGCTGACTACGTGTTACTGGGGAGGAGCTCTTGTGAAATGAAAAAGCACTTAGCAGGATGTTCATTTGTTACTTAGTTCCTCTGAGAACTAGGGTTTGTCAACACTTGTCTCCCTAGAATAGTGTATAAGTTCATATCCTATATTTAACTCATCTTACATGGCTGAGTGCAGCACAGCATCCCAGACAACTATGATTAAGAATGTGTGTGTGGGTGTGTGTGAGTGAGTGAGAGAAAGAATGAACGAGTAAATGAATGTTGACAAGGCTTCAAATATAGGTTCTTGTTTTTTGTCTCCTGTTTGGGATGTGACATGTTTACAGCCTATGGATTTTGAATATTGGAATATTTGGGAAGAGGAACAATAAAATGACTGAGTTAGAAAGTTGCATTTTTGCGTAGCATTTTTTGTTTTTGTAGATAGATGTTTTACAGCTTATTAAACTCAAGTTTCTCAAGCTGTGCACTTCTTTTTTTATTAAATATTTTTCATTAAACAATTTTTAAAAATGTAAAACATACAAGGAGAAAAGTACACAGTACCTACTGTCTAAACAAATTAACAAACACAGAAACACCAGGGAGGTTAAACACACACACACACACACACACACACACACACACACACGACTTCCAACTCACCAAGAACCTGGTTCTTTATGATTACTTGATACATTTCTTTAGTAAATAAATTCCAATAAGTTCAGTAGATGACTATAAGTGAGAAATCTTATCCTGATCTACAAAACTGCTTATATAAAATTTAGCTTCATTTATGTTTATGCAGCGAGTCCTGCTCTTCTGCAGCCTCTGCATGCACAAATGTGAGGTCATGCAAAGTGTCACGTCACAGAGTCAGTGGACTCTTTCACATATAATAAATGTAGTAATACTGTAATATGATAAATGTGATGCTCTTCAATATTTTTAGCCATAGTATTCAAATCCTACTGTTGCATGTCTTGCCTCAACACCTCTTAGAAACATTATAACCTTCTCCCATAGTTTCTTAAATTCATCCAAAGACCCTTCTTTAAGGTTGTCAGTTTGTCCATCTCAACCATATCCAACAGCTTCCTCACCCGATCATCTTGAGATGGTATTGTGGGATCTTTCAATTTCTGAGTGTAAAATATTCTTGCCAGTGTTGTCATATATTGTATAATTTTTACAAAGTTCTTATTTATCTCTTCATCCATTAGTCCTAATAAAAAGCCATTCAAGTTTCAAATGAATTTTTATCTTTGAAATGTCCTCCATCAGTTGATCTGTATGTACACTTTCAAATGTGGCACACTTCTCTACAATATTCTCCAACTAGTATTTTGTATAACTTTCTTTTTTCCTTTGCGTTCCCCCCCCCCCCGAAATGTATGTGCATAACTATAATCGTTTGAGGATGTGCGTATGTAAAGATCTTTCTACAGTAAGTTATACAGAATTTAGTTATAAATGTTCGATGGAGCTATCACCTATATTAGGAAGAGAGTGGTATAGAGCTTGTGTTATATGCACTAAGGCATTTGGTCAATCTAAGTAGAAGGATTAATGTACATTGCAGCCTGTGACTTCAAATGTAACTCTGAACTGCTTGTGAAATATTCTGAATGCCACAGAAGAAAATGATCTGGACATTTGTTTGAGATTAGCAATTACAGAATGATATGCCTGCACTTAGCAACTAACCTATGTAGGGTAGACAGTTGGTGGGGATTCATATGGGCATCTTTTAAACATTCCCCTTTTTTCATTATTCTGTAGCATATTCTCAACTCATGCGTCTTTACAGCACCTCATTTTGTTTCATTCTGATTTAATTGTCTTTGCTACTTGGATAAGTGTTCTCCCTCCTTTACATGATACACTGTGGTGGTCTGTTCCCACTTTGACATCCTTGGATTGTTTTTGACTTACTTTGCCAGAGTGGACCTGTCTTAATCATCCCTACCTTCTCCCCTTTCTCATCTTTTGAGCAGACTTTGCCTTATCGTTTAAACTTCAACCTCAGTTCCCCTCTTGTGTTTCCTAAGGGTGGTCCAAAATTCTGACCTGCCTTCTCGTTTACACTGTTGATTGCTCAGTTCCTCTTCCTAGGAGGAGGAGATGCTGAGGGAATACCCAGATGCCCATATATGTCTTCAGGATGCCCATATATGTCTTCAAGTCTTCAAATTTCATAGAGTTTTCTTAGGCAGGGAATATTCAGAGGTGGTTTTGCTCATTCTTCCCTTTGAAAAAGATCCCACAGCACCTGGTATCTGTTAGTCTCCTATCCAAGAACTAACCAGAGCTGACCTTACTTAGCTTCCAAGATCAGATAAGATAGGGTGAAAGGTGTTTAGGCCTAAGATTCCAGAAAATGCTTGTAGATTGCTCCCTATTTATTCAACATCCAGTTGTCTGCCTAAGCCACCCACTGAGGTGACAGGAACTAAAAACCCTTGCATCTCTGCTGCCAACATCAGCCTCTCTGAGTAAAGTGGGGCTGAGATGACAAGGAAGGTTATCTGTGCCTTGGCACAACCAGTATTCCTCATGGCCACAGTCATTATCTGGCATTCATGGAAATACTTCTCACAGATGGAGGTTGAGGCAGTGATTGAGGTGCAACATCTTTGTTATTTCCTGTCCCTTCACCTTTAGGAGCACACCATTGTCTTCTGCTTTTTCTTCTTCCTCCTCCTCCCTGGATAGGTGGGCAGGTGGTTACTTTGGTGCACAGCTGGTAGGCTGGGAGCTGCAGTAATCAGCTTCAAGACAACTGAAAATCAATCTGAGCAACATTTAGGAATCTCACGAGAGGAATATGGGGGTGTGTGACAATGGAGTTGTGGCAGGAGAACACACCAGAACTTTTATCATCATTGCCATAATACTTGAAAGACATACCTTTGGTGAAAGTGACAGTTCTTATTACAAGAATATGTGTGGGAGGAGGAAGAACTGCAACAGAAAGCAGCACTTTTGGAGTTGTTCTGGTGTGGAAAAAAAAATCCTGGATGGTTGGGAAGGCATGTTATGTTGTGTGAATGGTAAACAAGAAATCACAAAATTCCAATCATAAAGGACTCCTTGAACTGCAACAGTTTATCCATTGAATCTGCCCAGTGATCACTATTCCTTCCTGTTTTCTTCCATCAATATTGCTGACAGTGGACAATACCACACTGACTTTTAGGTGTGGGAGAGAAGTGCGATACAAATCCAATCAATCAATCAGTCACGTTCCTTGAAAGAAATTACACCTTTTCATTTCACACTAATGTGGATCGCAGTTTGTGTTTTGAGGGCAACTAGAATTGATGGAAAGTGGTGAAAGTATCAAATTCTGTGCTGCAGAGTTGTTTCTGGAGTGGGAAGTGCTTTATGGCATCAGTGTACCTCCTCTGAAGAAGAAGTTGGACAGGCCAGTTACAGTTGCTGTTGGGCAGAGTTGATGTTGCTCAGTATTGAGTGATGGCTACCGAATGGGAAAGGGTTTAAAACACTGTTGAAGGAGGAGGTTTGAGTCTGGAGTTTGAATGATACGAAGGTAGTGAGGTGGTGGGATTGTGAGAGAGATGAGAGGAACGGAGGATGAAAATTCGTAATGAAGAGGATGGGAAGTTGAGCAGGAGGAGAGAAGGCAAGAAGAGGTGAGACGAAAGGAGGCATCTCAAGGGAGTTGGAATCCAGTGGAGCATAGGTGCTGTGGGAGCCAAAGGCATTCAGGAAATCTAGGTGTTGAAGAATCAGAAGAAACTGCAAGGGAAAGAAAAGGGCAACAAAGGAAAAGCGACAGGGGCAGGGAGGAAAAGGAAGCAAAAGCTGTGTCTGTTTATGTAAAGTTGTCCCCATGAGCCGTGGGCTACAGACCTGCCTTTTATCTGCTATGCAGATGCTTTCCTTCTGCAGTAGTAGTAGAATTATTAGTGCTTGGATCATAGCAAATTAAATTCATATAACAAGGTCTGCGTAAAGCTGACGAATTAATAAAAATAATTTAGTGAGTAATGCGTGTACAGCTATTACTTATACTACACAAAGGTCTTAATTCAACATCCCCTCAGTGTAGGGCAATAATCTGCATGCAGACTTCACGCTATGCTGACCTGTATACCCCCACTTACTTTAAAGCCCTGAAGCCACCTCACATACTCATTCCATACTGCAGTGTGGGCATGTAGGACTGGAGAAGGTCTGGCAACCACACAGTATCAGTGCTGAGATCTGTGGGGGTCAAGGTCTAAGAACCTTTGTTACCATTGTGCCTCCAGTGGCACTGGTGGATGGAGGGGTTGCAAGATGTTTCTCTGATCCTACCTGTTCACATTACAGCATGGAAAGCCTGTATGAGGCAGCTTTGGTGCTTTAAGGTGGGTTGGAAGGGTGGCTTTTGGTGCTCTGCATGAAGAAGTCAGGAATACGAATCTTCATAGAGCAGGAAAAAAGACATCCACACACAGACTCATGTGTATATGTGTCTACGTGAATTCTTATTGCTGACGTGGGAAAAATGCTTAACATAGTGCTGTGGAGAGGAGGAGAATTAAATGCAAACTTTTTAAAGGAGTTTTAAATGCAAACTTGGTCTGTAAATACAAATACAAAAAATATAAATGTCAAGTATATTTGTCATATTTTCAGATCTCCTTGATATTTGTGTAAATAGATTCCGTATAGTTTTTCCTGCATTTGGCAGTGTTTACTGTAACAATATCGATCTTCCAAGTGACATACTGGTTAGTTGCTTACAGCAAAATAGAATACAGTGGACCTTGGTTATCCTCTAGGGCTTGATTCCAGGGCCTTCCGCGGATACCAAAGTTTGTGGATCTTCAAGTCCCATTATGTACAATGGTGTAGTAAAGTGGCATTTTAGATAAAATGGCAAAATCACTTTGCTTTTTGGATTTTTACTAAATATTTTCAAGTCGTGGTTGGTTGAATCCATGGATACAAAATCCACAGGTATGGAGGGATGCCAGGTCTTTATTTTGTTATAAAGAGATTTGAATCTTCCTGTAATGTTTTCAGTTTTTGTTTTCTCTTTGGAACACCCTTGACTGGGTTTGATTTCAGTCAAGGTTGAGATCTGGCATATGTGAAGTACCAGTTCAGAGGAGGATGTTTCTGATTGCGTACTCATTTTATTGCAGCCTACCTAACCCAGCAATAGAGGAAAGTTTGACTCACAGAAGCATAGCAATTCTGAAGTATTATATAGGAAAGGGAAAACATACCCGTTCATTATACAAGGTATACATCTCAGTCCACCACACAGTTTGCATTTTCTTTCCTTCTTAAAATGGGGAAGGGAGAGAACATGCAGCAAGCATTCTGGATTCCATGCCTAATGCATTTATTTAGAGGAATTAATTCTTTCTTTATCTTCCCCATAACCTGACTGTTCTCCCAATAAACTGTATGTGCTAGGAAAATGTTGCAGATATACAAACTGGTTTGGGAATCATATACATTTTTACAAAGTAAGACTGCAGTAGGCTTACGTACCTGTAGCCTGGAGATAAACTTATTCTTAAGTTAGAAACTTTTTGTTATGATTTATACTGGAGAGAATTTGCAATTTCTTTATGATATGCCCATCTCTGGTTATTATAATTAGACTTGTAATGTGAAATTCTCTTTCAAAGTAACCAGAAGTTATTTTAAAATATCTAAATCAAAGGATATCTTGTAAAAAAAGATAATCATATTCATCTACCCTGTAGTCTTATCTTTGTAAAGTTAAGCTTGCCCAATAATAAATAAAGGGACCCAATTTATAACAGGGACACATATGTGATGTTCATGCAGATGCAGTTGTAGTAATTGTACCCTATTCCGATTTTTATAACTTGCTCTATGTCTTTGTCTCCTGGACATTTTAATGATAGTCTAAACCAAGGAATACTTGGATGACAAGCTCTTGCTCCAGTGATATTCTTCTTATCCATTTTTAATGCTGCATCAGAATATCATGGCTATATTCTCAATTCAGGGTGAATAGACTGGGAAATGAAGGCTGTGACTAATCCTCTTCTGCTGTCACTGTAAATTAACTCTGTGGCCTGCTTGTACTGTTTTCCAGCATATGGCGGAAAGGTTAGGGTAGTTTATGACATGTTACTTCAAATATGTAGATTCATTATGAGGAATAGCGCTTATCCCTCTAGAGAATCAGAAGAAGGATCATTGATTGTCTTTGGTGCTTTGCTTTTGTGGAACCAAAAAGTGGCAACTTGACAGATCTATTTGTTTACCTGTACTCAGGACTCAGTGAATATCTTTGGGTGTGGCTGGGATTTATGGGTAGTTAGTGGGTTATTTTTTTCTGTCTATAGTCAATTCATACTTTTCACCGATATGGAATATTGAAGTTGAAAGGTCTGGGGTGGTCCCTTTGTTGAAATGTTGAGATTTATATTTGCACAACAATTTAGGGCAGTTGCTTATCCTCATTTTTGCTTAACCAGCTCCTCTGGCTCCTGAACTTACATCTTCAGACTCAGTTCAGAAGTTAGAACACTTATTGATTGAACTTCCATTTTCGCCACCATCATCTCCATGTGTAGACCCCCTCCCCAGAGCTTTCTGTCATTTTAGCTCACAGTGATGTTGGAATTATGCACAGTACTAAGCAGGACTGCATCTGAGCCATGTTTTGCAAGCAGATTTCAAGCTGTGATTAGGCAGTTAATTCATGTGTAGTAGTGTCTGATTCCTTGCCTAAGAAAACCCTGTGAAATTCATGGGGTTGCTATAAGTTGACAGGTGACTTGAAGGCACATAGACATACAGGCAGTGCTAATGACAGTTTGCCAGGCTTAGATGTTACTGCAGAGTATGGGAAGGAAGAGAGTGTGCAAACAAGTGGCACTGTTACATTCTTTCCTTCAAAACTGTGATTCTGAAGACTGGAATTTGATATCTGTTTTGAACCATATTTTCCATCGTTTCTTCCTTTCTCTTCTTTATGATCTCATTTTAGCCCCCTATCCTGCCTGTATGCTCAGGTGTACACACACACTAGAGGCTCCTGCTTCTAGTCATCTTAAAACTAAAAGCACACGTTATAGATGCTAAGATCTTGGGTTAGGGAGACAGGTGCCTTGAGTCTGCTTATATACATACAGAAATGCAAAGCTGAAGAGGAGGTTGAGTCACAGGAGACTAGATTTTTTTCCCTCAGTGGTTTCCATCTTTAGGACCTCTTTTTGATTTATTGCAACCCTTAATGTAAAAAGCTCTCTAGTAATCAGTAGCATGTGTCCTTTTTAAAAAGTGTAGGTCATGTGCTTCAGTGGAGGTTCAGGCTTTTGTATTTGTATGCCTTTCCTTCCACTTAGGTATACTGCAGAAACAGGACTATGATGTGAAAGTGTACAAGCAATGATGAAGTGTTTGGAATAGTAATTGGCTTGTTAGTGATGTGTGAAAGATTGCAAGTTTTACAGTAGTGAATGTAACCTTGAATTTCTCAGCTATTTGTCAGCCCATATGTTCCTGTGAAATAGTCTTTTGGGAGAATGGAAGCCTGTGTGGAGATGTCTCAGAATGGAATTATTTTTCAAAAGCATTCACAAGATGTTAGTTCTTGAATAGCATCTGGTATATTAACCTATACTATTATCTGGAGGAAAACCAAAGAAGAGGAATGGGAAATGGGACAAAGCCCTGAAACTGAAACTTGAGTTTGCTTTAACTTCTTGGAGCAAAGTATTAGAAAGAAATTTGCTTTTTTATTAAGATTCATCACAGACTGCTGCACATTTTGATTTTGATTCACTTGATGTAATATCTAGCACATGAAGGAATTGAGCTTGTAACAGATAAAAGTTGGACAATTGAACTTGTAAGAAGATGCAGCTTCAGAACAATTAATGAATTCATTTTTGTCTAGGACAAGATTTTGGCGGGGGGACATTGAAGACTATCCCAGGATTTCAAAAGGAATCTTCTGATTTGTTTCCTTTAAACCGTTAGGTGATGAAAGCGAACTTTGACATAGCTTCTGTGCTTGCATTGCGTAGGCTGATTCCGTGATGCAAGGACTTTAGACAAGGTACAGTGAAGTGTCGCACAAGCTAGTTCACAGAATGTCAGTCTGATTAAGGAAGAGGATGGTTTGTTTTACAAATGACTTCTAATGTGTAAAAATTAATAATGTGAACAATGTACTTTTTACATCACAGACTGATTTTAATTTTTTTCCCCATTATAGGTTTTTATTTTTTGAGACTGCGTGGTGTTACATACAGGCTTTAGTTGCAGAACGGAACTGACTACCATGTGCTAGGATACAAAGTTTGTGAATTCTTTTTACGTGTACCTCTGGATTATAAAGAAGGAAACAGTTAAAATGGGGAGGAAGAAAATACAGATCACAAGAATAATGGATGAACGGAACAGACAGGTAAGAAATGGTGCTTCCTCAAGAGTTTAGTGAAGTAATGTAAAGATGAGCCATACATTGTCTTTTTAAAATATTCTGAGTAGACATGTTAATTTTGTACCTTTTTCTAAGCTCTGTTCCTTCAGTCTACCTTGTCCTGTGAATCTTTCTTTGATACATAGTGAGCCCTCTACTTCTGCAGGAGTTAGGGGCATAAGACCACCACGAAAGTTTTTTCTTATCTGAGAACACTTCTCTCGAAATCTCTAGGTCCTCCAGCATGATTCTGTGGTCAGCCTTTGCAGAAGGTGAGCATAGAGTCATGCTGGAGGACCTAGTACTATCTAGAGAAGTGTTCACTCTAGAAATCTTGAGATCTTCCACTGCAACTGTATCTCCACTTCTGGCAGAAGCTGACTATAGATTTGTGATAGTTTTTTTCCTGTGGCAGGGTAAAATAGAGTGAAAATTTTTAATAAATAAATGAAATGGAAGACCTGCAAATGATCAAATCTGTGAGTGCTTAACTCATGGAAGTTAGAGGGCCAACTGTATAAATATTCTGGAAATGCTGTGTTAAAGAAACTAGTTAAGCTTTGACTGATAAATGTGGAGGAGATGAATTGAATGAAGTCTGAGAACATTTTGATGGATTTAAACACGTCTGCAGAATTTGAGGTTGGGAGGAGTCTTTTTGCTTTTTTATGACAAATTTCTAGTACTTGTATATCTTGGGTTTATCCTTGTTGTAAATGGTAGTCATTTTTTTTTAAGTTGTATCCTTATGACATGTTTGGCTTGTTGGTAATCATGGCTTAGTGGTGTTGCTTGGAGACATCTCTCTGCCTGGTTTTGGAGGCTTTGGTAATTTTTTGTTAATCATTCCAGTTTTGCTGTTGAGCAGCTGTTTCATTCTCTTCCTGTTGAAAGTTCCTGTAGTAAAGAGGGATATAAACTGTAATGAAAGTGATAAAAGGTTAATCAAAAACTGGCCTATTCAAAGCAAAATAGTATCTTGTCCTGGTAGCAGAGTATTGCTGATCCCCTTCTTCAGTTGTGGTGTGTGTTCTAGATTGTAAACCTGCAGGCGGCATCTACCTTACTTTTTATTGAGCTTTTTGCTACCAGTGATCATTAAAGACCAGGTTACAAACATTTTTAAATGAATGAATTCATAATTACCTTGACAAAAGTATAATTTCATGCCATGTGGTTCCACATGCTCCTGTGTTGACAAGAACAGTGTGATTGTTAGTTTGTGGACCATTCTTTCCTTCAGAATTGCAACAAGTCAGTGGTTTGAAATATGGCAAGATCAAAGTGTCCTCCGCCAATGCAGAACTACTGTACTGGCTGATTAATTTTCATAGTCAAAGCATTTAACTAAACCTAGGTCAGTAAGATTGTAGAAAGAAGGCACTGACAAAAATACCTTACATGTTCTCAGCAAATTTGTTGAGAAATGGAATAGTATTCCTAAATATAACATGGTTATATTTTCTTCTTTTGAGAGCTGTAGCATTATTGCTATCCTTTTATAAGCATTTTTTCTTAACTACACAGAGGAGGAAGTCTTAAAATATTTCCCTTCAGATAGGATTATGCCCAAGCTCTCTGTGTGGTATACAGAGTAACTGATACTCTGGGGGATTATAATTAACAGGAGATTGTCATTGTAGTGGTAATTAGGAACTCTTATCTGCTTGAATGAGCTGTAGGCCATTTATATAATTGAGCTAGACTGAATAAATGGTTGTAAACTGGCTATCAAAGGGAGCCAATGTCAGCATCATCAAATGGTCTCCTTTCTTATCAGTAAAAGAATTACATGGGAAGTGCTGTTTACTTTTTTACGTGAATGAAGAGTATGAAACCATTTTGCTACATCCAGAATATTAAATTTCTAAACAGATCCTTCAGTTGTTGACCAACATAATACTGAGACAGATCCCAGGCTTAATGGGAACACCGGTGACAATGGTCTTTATCTGTTCCTGGCATTATGGTTATACCAGTGGTGAAGTTGCAGTGGACAGTATGAGAGGGACTTGCCCAGAGAAATGACAGTCTGTGGCCATGGCACATTCCAAAGCCATCATCTTTACACATGCATATAAAATGTGTGAACGACTACTACCTTTAAAATATGCGCACTGTTTTTTCCTTAATAAACTTTGGAGCCTTAGAAGATTCAACAGTTTGTGGATGGTCTCTTCTTAGCAGAATTAAAGTAACAGAAAATAGCGGGATTGGTGAAATCCTCGCTAACTGTTGTTGCTCTTCTCTGTATGTTTTTTTCCATTTTGTTTTAGGCGTTTATCATCCGTATCTTCTAAAGATGGGAACACTTTAGAATAATCTACAAAAATATCAGTCTACAGCACTATTTAGTCTACATTGACATCAGATTTGTTCCTTTTTGTCCTCACTAAGCTGCTTTCTAAAGATTTACATGCAGTTGTGTCTGTACTTTACATATAAGACTATCTTTCCATTCTTTTGGGCCTGCTTCTTTGAGTCAAAATACAGCATCGAATTTTTATATCCTAATCATTAGTCTTATCCCATTGTATCTCAGTGATACCTACTAAATGATATTTGTCTTCCTTTATTGGGATTTCAAGTACATTCTGTTGATTTCCTACACTTGTACGTGAGTGTAAAGATACCAGACGCCATGATTATTACACCTTGGTTTACTTGCAGATTACCAGGAATCATCTTCACTGCTTTCTCTCCTCATTTGTCACTGTTGTCCCTCGTACATGATCTTTTGTTGAGATAGAAGGCTTCATGTAGCTAGGTTGATGGATAAATAAAATTTTGGATTGAGAGGTGTGCAATCTGTAGGACTGTCTTCTGATTAAAGACATCTTAGTTTATGGATTGGTCAGTAAATTGTTTTACTAGACTAGAATAAATCACCTCAGTGCTACATCAACTGTACTGACTACTAGTTAGTTTCCAAGGCTGATTCAGAGTGATTCAGTGACCTTTAAAATCTAAAATGCTGAACCATTTAGGGCTTTAAAGGAAAGTGCCACATGGACCAGTCGGCAAACAGGAGTTCCTGCTTGCCTGATTTCAGCAGATATTCTTTTGAGGGCAGTGGGTGGCTATCAGAATAAAGTCTTCTCAGTAGAGATCCTTCTTAGTAGTGACTCTGTGTTTGTGGAGTAGTCTCCCTAGGGAAACAAGAGGAAAATTGTGGAAGAGAAATACAGATGAATAGCTGGTACTTCTTGGGGAAAAGGAATTAAAACTAGATCTTAGAATGAGCTCTTGCTTGCTAGAGAGATTAAAAATAATAAAGAGGCAGGTTGGTAGTAAACCACAATCTAAACACAGTAATGTAAAATAATAAAAAGTGGGAGGTGGGGTTAGTAGACCACAAGCTAAACATGATTCAGGGTGTGATGCAACAGTCAAAAAGGCCAGTGTAAATCTTGGCTGCATGGTGGTATATCACGGGGGCATTGTACCTAGAGTACAGTTCTCTATAAACTGCTGTGTCCAGTTCTGGGCATCACAGTTCAAGAAAGATATTGACAAGGTGGACTGTGTCCAGAGGATTATGGCCAAGATGCTAAAAGGTCTGGAAGCCAAGCTGTATGGGGAGTGCCTTAGGGATATGAGTATGTTTAGGTTGGAGAAGAGAAGAGTGAGAGGTGATATGATAGCCATCTGAAGGTATCTGAAGAGATGTTATGAAGGAGAATGGAGCCAGCTTGTTTTCTGCTGTTGCAGAGACTAGAACATGAACCAGTAGATTCCGATTACAAGTAAAGTGATTCAACCTAAACATTAAGAAGAACTTACCTACAGTAAAGGCTGTTTGACAGTGGAATAGACTGCCTTTGATGTTGGTGTGGTCTCCTTCTTTGGAGATTTTTAAACACAATGGCCATCTCTCAGGAGTACTTAGTTGTGTATTCTTGCATGGCAGGAGATTGGATTAGCTGGTCCTTGTGGTCCCTTCTGGCTCTGTGTCTCTGTGATTTACAGGTTTCCTTGTTATGTATGCTTAGATATTATGCTAAGACCTTTCATTTCTATCAGAGGTTTAGTCAGTAATTTTCCTTCACTATTACTTTTTAATTGCTGGATCTTATCCTAGTATTTTAGTGTTTTGATACAAAATTGGCAGACTGATTTGTGTTTGTTAGTTCTTCTGTGTTTTTATGTTTGTAAACTGTTCTGAGAGCTTTTGCCAGTTGGGCCATATATAAATTTAATATATAAAATTTGCCTACAACTAAATTGTTAACAAAGAAAAAAAGTATACTTTTTGCTTTTAGATGAAGAATGTAAATATCACCATTGGTGCTATTTTAAAAGGGGTTCCCTTCTTTATGTGAAGGGAGAATGTATTTTGTAAGTACTTATTTAATTAAAAAAATTAAGATGTGGGTTGCCCCATTAATTGGTGATATTGTGTGTGTGTGTGTGTGTGTGTGTGAGAGAGAGAGAGAGAGAGAGATTTTTCTTTCATTTTTATTAAAGACTGCAACTCTTGTAATAAGGTCTCTTAATTTTAATATATATGTAATTTACTTCTTTCCAGAGATTGACAGGTATTGAGTCCAGTAGGCATTTATAGGCATTAAAACTGATCATTTTATTAAAGATAAGATAATCAGCCTTCAGCTAGAAGTCAGCTAGATCTCCAAAATTTGCCACTTTAAAAAACATTGGACTATGACCGTGAAGACCATACTTGTCCTGCTCAGCCATGGAAACCCACTGGGTAACCTTGAACACGTCATGCACTCTAAGCCCCAGAAAACCCTGAAAACGACTTGAAGGCACACAACAACAACAACAACAACAACAACAACACTTGCTTTAAAACAGTGGTTCCCAAACCTTGGTCCTCCCGATGTTTTGGACTTTGGGTCTCATAATTCCTGACTGTTGGCCAAGTTGACTGAGGAGTCGAAGTCCGAAGGAGGACCAAAGCTTGGGAACCACTGCTTTAAAGTGTGTGTGTGCTTCCCTAGTGAATTTTGTTACTGCATTTTAGGAGTGAGGTTGACACAAAATTTCATTCGGGGCACATCGAGCTCATAGGTTGTGTATTGTATACCCTGGTTTAGACAGACCTCTAGATAACGGAGATATATTTCATCTTGGTAGGTTGAAATAACCACTTGCTCTGAAGAAAACTTTCCTACATACTTGCAACTTATCGAGCTGCTGGCTGTCTGTTTCATTCTTTGCTTATATGTGCTGCTGCTTATAGTCCTGCTACCTGCCCACCCATTTGCTTGCTATTAACCCTTCCTCTTGTCACAAAAAGAAACATTGTTCCTTTGCATTCTGATCCATTAAAACCCAAGATGGCCAGCCAGCATTACTTTGCACGTAGCTTTCGCTGCCTTTTGCCCTTAAAGCCAAATGAAAAAGTTTAGGACTTGCTGATGCCATAGCTGTGTATTGCATTTCTGCGTTATAATGTAGCTTTGTTGTCTACTTGCTCATCTTACAGCTAGAATCAACAAAGCAGTCTGGACTGACGACACTACATGGTTTCATAATGTGGGTTAAGTTCCCACATGAGAAATCTGCCATCATGTCAATAACCTTTTTTCCCCTTTTTTTGAGACTTGGGTTGAGTTCAGAGCTCCAAGTGACCAGGTTGATCTCTTGATACAAACCGTGTAGTTGTCAGACCTTCTCTTTAGAGTACAGGCATTCTGTTATGATAAAATTTGGCTGAAAAACCCCTGAGCTCTTTAGAGGAAGGGTGGAATGAAAATATCCCTGTTTGTGATTTTGACCAGCAGCTGGACATAGAAATGGAGAGACATTTCTGTGAATGGTCTGGTCTGCTCTGTAAAGCAAAAGAGAAAATAGGGAAAGGAGAAGGGCTGTTGTGGAAGTGTCAGACATCTCAGTTAACAGATTTGTGCTTGAATTTTGATATATGGCCATGTTATACAGGTGTACCTCTCTTTAGACTTTAGAGGGCTTCACTAGTAGAGTGCTTTTCAATTATATTCATGTTTATTATTTTCAGCACATGCCCTGTGCTTAAGGGTTTTTTTTCCTGTTGTTGTCATTAAGTCATCAAGTTGTTTCTGACTTACGGTGACCCTAACGTGATATGTAATGGGATTTTCTGGGGCTGAAAGCCTGATGCACCCAAAGTCACCCTGTGGGTTTCCATAGTTGAGTGCGGAATTGAACTCTGGTCTCCAGGGTCATAATCCAACGCGCAAATCATCTGATTCTGGGCTCAGTTGAGTGAGTCAACTGGTGCCATTTTGTAACCTGTGCTCAGTCAGTAAATACATTTTTAGGTTTTTATGTGCACTGGCAAGTGAAATAAAAGGACTGTGATTTTTCTTCAAGGTTTTATTTGCTTTACAACAGTGGTCTAGAACTTAAGCCCTGCTGTATTAGTGAAGTATGCTTATATGTGGGAAATACAGAAACTGTCTGCTATTTTTCAGTAAAAAGCATTGACGACTGCAGTTGTAAAGAATGGGATGCCACTTTCTTTTCTCCTCCTTTTGAAATCTCTCATTCCAACCCGGTCATTTTCTATTTAGGAGGGAAATGTTGAAGATCCTCATTATTGCTAGGTAAAAAAGCAGTTTAGGATTGAGAAAGCTAATGACAGAAAAGGAAAAGGTTAAAAAGTTCATTCATTATTGCTGAAAGTTGAAGGTTGTTATGGCTGCATTTCAGTTTAAAAAGTGGGATGTTGGGGGGAGTGGGAGTACTATTTGTAGGTTTCCTCCATATTTTGTACTTTGGCCTTAAACAGAGTTAGTGTCTAGAGAGTCTCTTTGATTTGATTCCATTTCTTTTTGCTGCTACTGAGAGCAGGTGTTAGCTTTAAAAATAATATATGTATCTTTACTAGAGATAAAAACACCTGTCCAACTCACATAACTTGTTCTTGATGATTATATACAGCAAATGTGTAACAGCAATCAGTTTGGGTTTTCAGATATGACTTTATCATAAGAAGCCCTAGTACATTCAGTCTAATGGAAAAACCAATTCTGTCTGTCCGTAGAATAGTACTGCTGGTGCATTGACCTAGTTGTAAAGCACATTATCTGAATCACATAACTGTTGAACTGAGAACTGTAGCTAAATTGTAACTTTTCTGACTGATGCTTATTTAACTTGTAGAATCTGTGCTTTTCCAAAATGTTAACATTTTCCTAATTTGGTTCACAAGTTGATTTTTTTAAAAAAAATGTAACCAAACTTATTTCAAAGCTGTGTTCATGATTCAGACTCATAAGAATAAAATCGATACCTTATTAAGAAATTGATTAAATTACTAAAAGGTCTTTGATAGAGCATTATAGTTTGCTTAGAATATATAGGAAAATTATTTCTTTGCCAGAGGCTAGAATATTTTGTTTTATTTAAAAAATCCGTCTTTGGATCTGCTACTCACTTCATTTACTACAGTAATTTCTGTTGGCTTCCTAAACTGTACAGATGGATTCTTGAATAGTAATTTGTAGATTAGATATATTTCAACTCTGTCACTGGCAGGCCTTAGTCATCTGCAGGTCTCAACATCCTTCCTGTGTCTTGCTGTGGAAGAATCTCATCTAGAAATGTATTCCTAACAGGGTTGTAAGAATTTCCTTTCTGGTCATGTTCCAGGCTTATGTGTTGTGTATATATCTGCATACTTTAATTGATTCCTGAACCCACTTCTTACACATGTTTGGCCACTGTCCCAGAAGGAAATAAAAATCAGCCTGGGGGTGGCTTTAGATGAAGGACAGCTTAACAATTTTGTTGCATGGGATAGAACTTCTGTGGTCCTGCTTGATCAGTCTGATCTGAATCTACAGTTTTACATGCCCACTTTTAAAGCATAATAGCCTTTAACGATAACAGCCAGTGTAGTGTAGTGGTTTGAGCGTTATATTACGATTCTGTAGACCAGGGTCAAATCTCTGCAGAACCATAGAAACCCATTGGCTAACCTTGGGCAGGTCACATTCTCTCAGCTTCAGAGGAAGGTAAAGGCACCCCCCCCCCAAAAAAAAATTGCCAGTGCAACCCTGTGATGGGTCATCTTAGGATTGCCATAGGTGGGAAACAACTTGAAGGCACACACCACCAACAGCAACAACAACAGCAAGCCTTTAATGTTGACTCCCCTTGACTTAAGTTATTTCCTCACTTCCTTAAATGATATTCTTCAGGAAAAGCATTGCTTAATAGTGGTGTTGAAGCCATGCTGTTGTTTGCATAGCCATATACCAGATCTGCTTTATGAGATGACATGCAAGAAGAAAAAAAACTGTGTTTGTTGCTGTTAACTGTTGTCAAATTGACTTCAACTTACAGGAAACCCTATTAATTCACCAAAAAGCTCCAAGTCACCCTATCTTCAGGAGCCATGCTCAGATCTTGCAAACTCAGGGCCATGACTTCCTTGATTGAGTCTGTCCGGCAGTCTTCCTCTTTTCCTACTGCCCCCACCTTACCGAGCATGATTGTTTTTTCTAGCGAGTCATGTCTTCTCATGATATTTGCAAAGTACAGCAGTTTTAGTTTCATCACCTTGGCTTGTAGGGAGTGTTCAGGCTTGATGTGTCTTCTTAGCCGTCCACAGTACTGGTAGAACTCTCCTCCAGCACAGCATTTCAAATGAGTTGATTTTCTTCCAACATGCTTCTTCACTGTCCGGCTTTCACAACCATACAGAGAAATGGAAAAGTGATGGCATGGATAATCCTAAGTTCAATATTCAGTGATATATTTTGACACTTCAGGATCTTATCTAGTTGCTTCATAACTGCCCATCCAAGTTCTAGCTTTCTTGTGATTTCTTGACTGTAGTCTCCATTCTGATTAATGATTGAGCCAAGGTATGAAAACCCTGTCATAGGTTTATGTTGGGGTCGCCATAAGTCAGAAATGACTTGAAAGCACATAGCAACAAAGGGACGGAAAATCTTGATTTCTGTCTTGGCCATTGGATCACGTCCATGTGTACAGTTGCCTGTTTGGTTGCTTGAAGAATGTGTTTGCTATGAACAAACTATTGTCCTCACAGAATTCAGTCAGTTGGTCTGCTTCATTTCTTGATCCTGTGCAACACCCCAGTAGCCCATTGAGTGTCATCTAACCTGGGAGTTTCATGTTCTGGCTCTATCTCTTGTTTTGTCTTGGTTTGTCTCATCATAGTGTTTTGTAGTGAAAGACATTCAAAAGGGGTTTACCACATCTCCTTCTGCACAGTACTAACAGGCATTAGCTATGGTGTCACTGCCCTTGTCTCTGAGAGATCCTCCACCCTCCGTGGTACTGTTGCTGTCCAGTAGCTGTTTGGCACGTCTAGTCTGGCTCCGCGGCAAAAGCCTGTCTGACATGGGAGACCCTACTAGCAGCACTATTGCCGTCAGCATAGCCTCTCACCTCTCAGGACCACACAATCCTAACCACCATGGAAAGGGGGGAAAACTGTGTATTCTCTTTTTATAGTAATTATTCTGTTTCACAGTCTCTACAGATTTGCACAGCCAGTGAGATTACTGGAAGGAGGTTAAATCCTATTGGGCCATTGCACCCAAGTCTATAAGTGTATTTCCTATTTCAGATACCATTTCTCTATCCTGAGCCCCACTAGCCTTGTTGAACATCCAAGTTCTGGTTAACTAGCATATCTGTAGTGAGCTTTAATGATATGGGAGCTTTGGAACAATCTGCCTGACTTTCATGGCATCAGCTTCTGGCCAAAGGCAGAAACATGGGTGCAGTGGGATTACAAATATCAGCTGAAGAAGGCAAAGGGATCCTCACAACTAGTAAGTGTGGCATGATTGTTCTTGGACTGGAAAGTGCCAGCAAAATATTGAATTCCTTCACTATAAGTAACCCTTTGTGTAGTTCTTCACAGCTAGGAGGAATGATAATATTTGCCTAGCTGGTAAAAACCTTCTCATCACTTGGATGCATTTGGGTAAAATAAATATGGTGCCTGGACATTGCCCACCCCCCCATCACATGTTTTGTTTCCTAAATGGGTCTTCTTGCCCAGTGGATACATGAATGAGTCAAGTCAGGACATACCTATGTTACAGCCAGTACAATTTTGAAGTGTTTGGATGCAGTTTTTTTTCTGGAGGATAGATGGTACACTTGTATCAAATATGAAAAATAATAGGTCTTATGACAATTCAGTTTGTGCTTTCACTAGGTTGCTCTGCTTGGGTGTAGAGTAGTAGAAGTTACCCAGAATAAGTTGAGATGATGAATAATATTTTGCTCATTCCTCTTCTTGAATAGTTTGGAATCATTCTAGGAGAGAGGGTATGTGCCTGCCAACATGGCAAGCCAGTTTTGGAACAGAACAGGTTTTCAAAAGCAGTTTGTGATAACATGTGAGCTTGTGCTGTTTGAAGGAGGAAAGTTAAAAATTCCAGTGTACATAGCATATCCTTGTGTGTGTATATGCCTACAAATCACCTGTTGACTTTACGGCAACTCCATCAATTTTAGAGGGTTTTCTTAGGCAAGGAACACTCAGAGGTGGTTTTGCTAATTCCTTCCTCTGAAGTATAGCCTTCAGCACCTGGTATTTGTTGGTAGTTTGCCATCCAGAACCTTAGCAGTATATAAAATAGCTCATTGAATTCTGACCCCCCCCTCAAAAAAAAATAATTGCAAAATTCTGTTTCTACCTTTTTGTCCTTCTACCTTCTCCATTATGTTTAAAGCTTGTTGTGTTGAAATGCGTATACTGAGTGATGATTGATTGCTTTTTTTCCGAATAGTCTCTGGATTTTCTTAAAAAAAACCCTTTAACCTTCTCCCTTCTCTTGCGTAGGTGACCTTCACAAAAAGGAAGTTTGGATTAATGAAGAAAGCCTATGAACTGAGTGTGCTTTGTGACTGTGAAATAGCACTCATCATTTTCAACAGTTCTAACAAACTCTTTCAGTATGCAAGCACGGATATGGACAAAGTTCTACTCAAATACACAGAGTACAACGAACCGCATGAGAGCAGAACCAACTCAGATATTGTTGAGGTAACAAATTGTAATAGTGAATGAATCTTACCGTATTTAGTTCTGTTAAGCCAGCTATACCACTGTACATTAACCCAAGTAATTAACAGTAATCTTTTTTCCCTTGAAATTATACGTAACATTATTTGAAGTGCTCAGGATGGATGACAGGTATATATTAATAGATCAGTGGGGGCTGCCTATGAAGCAACCTCTGCCAAGATCACGTAGACCATAGAAATATTTTTATTTTTATTCTTTTTTTCTATAGTTTATAAATGTGTGTATTTTTGGAAGAGAGAGGTTTTGTTGTTGGTGTTTTAACTGTGGATGGGAATAGTGATGTCCATTTGCAATGATATTTTAACTTCCACTTCAAGACTGCATGCAACTTCAAGATGATACATAATGGGAAGCCAGACAAATTGGATATGCTTGGTTCTGGTGTAACATGACAGGACATCTGAGTAGTTGTGCTTGATAGCCTGTTCGTATTGTTACTTGAAACAGATTGGCAGGAGAAGAATGTGAAATATATTGCTTGCAGTGTTTTGATCTGGATTTAAGAAACAGAAGGAAGTGTTTACAAATGAACACTTATAGACCTGTGATAATGTATCTGATGAAGTAGACTCAGTCTGTGAAAGCTTATTCTGAAAACTTCTTTCTCTCGCTTAGTCCCAAAGGTGCTACAAGATCCCTTTGCATACTGACCCAGACTAACACAGATATGTCTTTGAATACTGACCTGTGATGAGGAAGGATTCCCTCCATATGACCTGATAGGGAAGTTTATCTGGAGAACAGTTAGTTCTTTTCAGACATTGATGTCCCACAAATGCCAGACTCCTAGGCACATGTGGGTAGGTGGATAACTAGAATATTTTTGTGGCAAAGTTTTCTTAGTAGAAGAGGTTCTGCTTTGGGGAAATCTTCAAGTAAGTCTTTAAATCCAATTGTCTTTGTGGCCAGCTATAATTGACTTGGTTAAGCCTTGTTTTATCTACAGAATGTTGAGAGTCACTGATTTAACAGTGCTATCTATCCACTGAACAACCCCCCCCCAAAATATAAAAAATAAACAGTTGAATGATCAAATTACATCAAAGACACATAAGACAGTAAAGATGCACAACAGAAATTTAAAATACAAAAAACAACCCACCCATCCAACAGCATTTCATCCTGTTCGTTATTCCAGAGTTCTGATGAGGGAGTTTCAGTGCTCATTAAATCAGAGACAGCCCCTGGGCCAAGTGGTCCTTCCTCAGGTAAAGGCTCCACAGCTGTGACCCCACGGTTGAAAAGCTCTTGTTCCTAAGCCCATACTCCTCATGTGTGAAAGTAAAGGGATTTGTAAGGACCTCAGCTGTTAAAAGAACATACACAAAGGGGTACATGTACCACAGAGATACTGAGATATTCTTGACCCACATCACAAATCATTTATCCGCTCCAGCATGTGGTCAATCAGATAGTTGCATCTTTCTCTCAATAGAATGTACACAGATGAATTATTTAGTTCATCTTCATGATCTGCGATACCATGTGATAGGGTTAATTCAAAATACAAAGGTAAAATTAGATTCTGTTACTCTTCAGCAACTGAGGAACTGCACGGAGATGTTTGTGGATCTTATGAGTTAGCTTTACACTGTTCTGTGTGTAATTGTGATAACTGTTAAGTAACTTTTCAGTTTTTCATGTATTAAAACTGCCACAACTTGTCTTCAAAACATGCTAAGCGGGAAGGCAGTAGACTGCATTTGTTTTGTATGTGTGTCATAGTGAGTGAAGGATTTTAATGATGTACTTCAGTGCTAATATTGAAAGAATGGATACATCTAGAAAGACTGAGACTCAGATAGTGTAGTAGTTTGAATGTTGGACTGTGACTCAGGAGACCAGGGTTTGAATCCCTGCTCAGTAATGGAAATCCACTGGGTGACTTAAGGTAAGTCACATTCTCAGCCTCAGACGGGCAGACACCACCCCCTCCAACAAATCTTCGCAAGAAAGACCCTGTGATAAGTTTGCTTTAGGTTGCCGTAAATCAGAAATGATTTGAAGGCACACAACAAGAAATACTTCATGGCCTATTGCTGTCACGTGGTATTATCCATTGTTTGACAGATTAAGAACTTGAAAGGAAACTTTTAAAAAAGAGTCCATTGGGTCACAGTTCACATGCACATTGATGTGTAGAAAATAATATATTTATATTTTCAAACAGTAACATGAATGCACATCTGATAAACGTAGCTCAGATTTGGCAATGGCTCTGTGTTAAACACTTTCTTATGAGCAAACATGTTACGTGAGAAGTATTGTTTGATCTGCTTGGATGGTATAATTAAGTTGCTCTACTCTATTCTCAGTTTTTGTATGGTCCTTTTTCGTTTGACCGCAACCTAGGAAAGTATTCAGAGATACATGGCTAAATAGATAATACAAATGAAATAGTCATCATGTTTGGAAGGGGCTAATTTTAGTTCCAACTAAAACTGATCTGTTGAAGTTGAGTGGTTATTAACAATTTAGTGGTTATTAACAAGTCTTCATTAACTTCACCAGATCCGTTCTAGTTAGTACTAAAATTTGATCTAGTCCATAGGGGATAAAAATTGCTATAATATGAAATTTCAGAGCCTACAGCATTGTTTAAAGAGACATGTTTGACTACCATATGTGGCCTTGACAGAATTCAGCCTTGAACTCCTATGTTATTTCTGATGTTAGAAGAACTGTTTATTCTAACAATGTCCTCTTTCTCTTTAGCCCTCCTGTTAAATTAGCACATAGTGAAGGGTGAAAGAATAAAATCCTCACATAGTGATGAGCTTATAGAAGATTGACACACTGGGAAATGAGACAACGGTTTATATAAATTTTTGGCTGACTAAATAGGTGTGTGTGTGTGTATGCGCGATCAGCTCACTCTCTCCATCTCTTTTGGTCTTGGCTGTTAAGTAACCTCTTAAGGTTACCGATTCATTCACTTTTTTTTTAATTCAGTCATTCATTCACTGCAGTTACAATCTGCTCTTCCAAGAAATTGCTGTGAGCAACTTGCATGTAGTTTTCAGCTGGCTTCAATCTCTCACAACCATGAGTTTGCAAGCAGGCTGCTTAGCTTCAGCAGCCAAACTGCATCCTGTGCTTTCAGACCATCTTCTGAGCTGATAATTAAGCTGACAGTTAAGTGTAGTTCTTGTGATTACTGTCAGTAGAAGGTATAAATGGTTGGTTTAGGTAGTTAGGTGGTTTAGAGCTCTTCATTGCTCTTCTGCACAATTTAAAGCAACAGTTTGTGATGTGACAAAAAATTATCCTAATTTATATCATGCCATAGCTCAGAACATCTATGAAAGTTGTATCTGTAAGTGGGACTTCTAAATACAAATATTTTTCATAATTATTAGTTACTTCAGTTGTATATGATTGCAGTTGATACCTTAATAAATAGTTGATCCTTCTATTCTGTTAGGAACACAATAATGCTAATTCCAGCCAGGGTAACAGCCATAAATCTAATTTATTATTTCAGTGCTGTATGAATAATTGTGGTCAGAGTTGCAGCCTTAGAATTGTTCTATTGAGCTTGTGGGAAAATTTTAAGAAAACAAGGCTGGGATCATGTCTTTTTGCAAATATATATTGAAGTTGGACATAAGAAATGCTTCATGAATGCTTTCTTGATTTTCCTTTTCCTGTTTATGTTTATGTTAATTGGAATGCTGCAACATATTGGAATGCTGCAACATACTGGGTGCACCTATAACAACAAAAGGCGCTGATGTTTACAATACTCTTTAATAGAATGTGAAATTTTGCTTGCCCTCTAGTTCTGTTAAACTCTAGGTAGAACTTCAGTGTATGTATGTATGTGTTGTTGTTGTTGTTTGCTTTCAAGTAGGCTTCAGCTTATGAATGAGTCTGTGGCAAGACTCAGGCATCAACAACCTTGCTCAGGTCTTACAAACTCAGGGCTGTAGCTTCCTTTGTTAATTCAGTCCATCTGTAATGTAGACTTCCTCATTTTAGTCATTTTTGGTATCTGTGAAAACTTTATTTTTCTTGGACCCATTTATTGGTCTTTTTGGTGGTATTTGGTATCAGTTGAGCTGTTGAAGACACCAATGATAACATCCTTGTACTGGAGGATCTTAACTAGTTTCATAATAGCTACCTTCTGTGTCTTCATCTTTTGACTTTTTTGAGTACAGTTTCATTATTTTCTTTTCTTAATGTTCATCCGTAACCTCACTTCGTTGAAATAGAAATTAGTACTTAAACTTGAGTGTATCCGATCTGCTGAATCCAAACTGCATATTCTGGTCTATGCAGACTAGATGAAATTGAAAGTGATTGCTGCTGGCATTATTCCAGGATCTTTTGATGAATCCTGCCAAATTATTGCTAGAAATCACAGAATGCAAAATAATCTAATGGTTTGGGGTTTTTTTCCTTTAATGTTTTGTCTTTGTGTAGTCAGCATGGAGATTTTTGTGCAGAAATCCTTTGGAAAAAATGCAAAATGCATAAGCACAGAATATCAATCACTTAAGTTTGAATGCAAATATGACTAGAATGTCAGCAGCTTTCTTTCATAGTCATACTGCTAAGATTCATGCTTGTGTGTATCCAGTTTGTCTTGAAGTGAGAATCATCAGGTTAACTTTGTCATTCAACAGACATTTTTGTCCTATGTTTCAGATCATTATTCAGTATTTGTTGCCCCATACTGCCTATGTAATACTGGAATTTTCCTTCATGGTCACTGGATGGTACCACAGCTGAGACTTCTGCATTTCAGGCCAAATCACAGAAGTGTCTATAGGTTTTAAAGAGCAAAGACATCTTTCCCCTTGACAGCCATCATTTAGCTTTAAGAGGCAGATCTGGTGTAATACAAACTGAGTTCCCAAACTCACTACAGATTTTTACCTCTTATGTTGAATAGACAATTTTCATAGTCCTTTTCGTCTTCTATTTGCTCACTCCATCCTCTTTAGCTTTTATCATAGACTCATCACTGTGGAGATGAGTTGTTTATTGTGGCACAAAGTAGTCAGTGGTAGGTGACTTCAGTGAAATCAAAGTTATGTGTGAAAATCCTAGAATGGAAGTCAACAGATTGAGTGTTTTAAGCATTTTCTTCTTGCTTTTGTAATTCAGTGTTCCAGGCAGTCTTAGCTGATGCTGTTGTAAAGTTTACATGATTAACTAGTGGGTGCAGTGACGTAGTTTCACATAGGTTATGCTAGGAAGCCTTTATTATTTGGTCCTAATGTTATCGAAGTATTTTTCTGTTGGTGATCCACTTACTGGGGAAAAGAATGGTCTCTGAGCCAGTATGCCGGGTCTCCTTGATGCATGTACAGAGCACTTCTTTGGCAGTACAGCTTTTCACCCTTCTCAGGCATGACAGCTGTAGACCTCTTTGTCTCTAGGAGCCAGTCCCATTGTCCTTGTGAATGTGTTTCTTATTAATCAGTTATGATATCTGATATGCCTTCTATGTTGCTTCCTAAGACAGTGACACTGAGCACTGACAAATTAAGCTTCATCCCTGTTGTCTCAGTGTGTTGGGCAGTACATCCTTCACTGTCAGTGAAGGGTCTACTACATCTTGAATCATAATGTTCTACTTTTCTTTTGTTTTGACCACCTTACAGAGAATTGAGGGGGATTCCCATTCAGGATCTCTTCACACCTGAATATGAAGTGTGACAGGTAGCTCTGTCGTAACATCCTTCTTTGAACTCCAAGAGGTGCACGCTCCTTCTAGGAAACAAGTCTGTAAAATTCAAGACTTTTTCCTGGGCATGTACTACAAAAGTTTCCCTTAGTCAAATTAAAGCTTCAAATTTGATTTGTCTTCAGCTGTAGAAGTACAGGATTGCGGAATGTCTTAACCCTTCCTTGAGGTGGCATCTCCACACATTTGTTCAGGTAGTTCTTCCATACCTTTGCAAACAAGTTTCTTGTTTGCCAGTTTGCAGAGATGTGGAGTTATAGACCCAAGGAAGTTGTTTTCTTCATTCAGAGTTTGACACTTGAGCCATTACATTCATGTTCTATTGGTAGGCTCTCCTTTGAGAGTTTCATTCCATTTAGAGATCAAAAATGGTAGGTGCCCACCTGGATATGTTAGGGGGAAAAAATCACAAATAGCAGTAATGCAATGAAAGAAGCTAGAGCTGTGGTAGTGGTGTTGCAGAGTGTTTTAAGTTGATTCACCTTCTGCTCTTTGCACCATTCAAAACAGTACAAGGAACAAAGAGACAAGGCATAACAAATGTTCCTTTAGCAGTTACATCATCCACACTTCCTCTGTGCTATTAAGGTTTTCATGAACAGCATAAAGATGCTTCCTTGATGCTAAAGGAAAATCTTTGATGACCGGTTGCTCTGCCTGCCTCCTTGTCCAGTGTGCTTGACAACAAATGCTTGGAAAGAAAAGCAACTCCTCTCCCCTCCTTCTTTCTTTGTGTTGGTAGCAGTTTTTATTTTTTGTTGTGTCAGATGTGACCTCTTTTTTTGGAGTCATGGTATATGTCATCCTCTCCAATCTGGTGCCCTCCAGATTATACCATGCTGACTGCAGGTGGCAAGAGTTGTAGTCCGATTCATCTGCAGGATATCAGATTGGGAGAGACAGGTATGCGTATTTTAGTCAGGTTTCAGAAGCCAGTAGTGTACCATAGCTGCCAGAATGAATGCCTCACTCTATTCATAGAAATCTCAGGCTCACGGAGGTCTCTCATTTATAGGATCACTGCATATTGGAGCCAACTTGATGCCAAACTGCAGGAGCAACAATAGTTGACCCAATCTTTTGTCTAAAATGCATCTTATGAATAAGCACTATGCTCAAAATATTTGCAGAATTGGAAAACTTGAAAATATGTGAAGTAGAGGATGTGAAGAGTGAAATACCAAAAGACTGTAGATTTTATTTTGGCATATACCAAGGCCTCCTTTTCTTTTTTGGCAGGAGTTGGTTATCTCTAACATTGTTGCCTGTGAAAAAATGTAGTGTAGTGTAGCACGTCACCCACAGTTCTGTCCAACCTTGCTTAAAGATTACAGCATTCTACTTGAGCTTCCCATGACATGCAGGAGTAAAAGTTTTACTCTCACAGTACTTGATAGTGATAAAATAAGTGGTACTCTTATCAGAGTAAGGCTGCAAAGGGACATTTCTATGTGTGAGATTAGGAGGACAAACTTTTCAATATCAACACAGACTTTGACTTATTTATCAGAAATGGGAGACTATAGCTTTAAGCAGTCTTAAAAGTGACAAGAACTTAGTTTAGAATGAAGGTTTCCAGAATCTAGAGGGAGATAATGAGAGCTTTTCTTTCTTCCTGAGTCAAGGCAGGGTTAATTCCATTCTTAAAATAACTATTACAAAGAGGTCAAATATCCTTCTGTTCGAAGCTTAGAAGTTAAACTTCCGGCTGATGCGATGAACTCATTCCAGCTCTTTTCTGTGAAGACTTTTCTGGTGAGACTCTAATTGAAAGCTCAGAAGTGCCTTTGGATTTCAGTGTGATGTTGCAGACACAGACACACTAGAGTGTTTCTTGAATACTCAAGGACATTGTGGTAGCCCATGGCTTGTATATGTCTAGTTCTTTTTTCTGCATTATAGTTTTGTATACTTTTTTTTTAAAAAATGTATAATTCCCTTTTTCTAGATATGCAAGTCGCAAAATGTTGGGCAAAATGTATGTATTCTGGTATGAATGCCATAGGCTTTCTGAATCTATTTATAGTATTCAGTAATTTATAAAGGTTAAATGTAATCCAGACTGTAATGTTAGCATTTTCCCTGCTGATACCATGATGCAGAAGACTGGCAGGCTAGCCTTGTTGAAGGTTTGGGAGGGTTAACAGGTTTCAGAGCCTTGGAGAGCAGGGCCATGTATGGTTAAGTCCATATAAGTATCCACCTGATTGGATAGACAGCAGTGATAAGTGCTGTGACAGGTGCTGGCAAAAGCTACACCTGTTTTCCCTGTGTATGCTGAGTTAGTGGGAGTTCCAGGCACTGTATGTGGGACACACAATGCCATGCCAAGTAACCTGAGAAGGAATTATATCTTAATGGTACCTTGTGATCCTTACAAAACTTGATTCTGTTCCATTGCCTAAATGCATCATAACATCTAATCCTGATAGTTGTTACAGAAATGCAGTTGCCACCACAATTTGATTTGGTTCTTTTTTTCAACCTTTTTCCCAGAAATACATTTAGTGTAGGCAAATGCCTAGCTGAATACCTGTGCTTTAATTCTAGTTGCCATTCCCATACTAGCTAATGTCTTTTTTTTTTTTTGTAAAAACTTCCAAGATATTGAAACAAGTTGTTATCAACAACTGTTATTGATGAGAAATTGCAATCACAAGCCATAGTGGAATCATATCTGTGAAGATTTGCTTGGAAAATGTAGACTGCGCTCCTTCTGTGGCTGCATTTTATTGTAGGCAAAGATTGGTAATGATAGAAAACTCTTGAATAGTTTTGGCTAAAGGCTATCTACTTCTCACAGCAAAATGCTATTGGTATTAATTTCAGAGGTTGCTGGACTAGAAATGATCTGGTCCTTGTGGAAATTCTGGTTGCTTATACATTACTTATCAACCAAACACGTTTCTGATTCATAAACTAAGCTTGCCAGATTTGTAGAATAGTAAGGGAAAAATTATTTGGGTTGAGAGCATTCTGTGTCATCTTTAAAGTGTAAAAAAAAAATGCCTGTTCTTATCCCAATAGTTGTCTTATAAGCACTTCTCAGATACCATATATTTCAAACTTTCTATCTCATGGAGCCCTTTTCATAGAGGTTTTTCTGCAACTTGCAAAAAGTTCTGGAACAATCTAGGACAAGATGGGCTGACCAGTCTTCCTTGGTGTTCTATTTTTACTAGAATTTCTATCAAAATATATTCTAAATTGACAGTATAAGAGAGCTTTCTCAGCTAAAATCTGTATATTGAGGGGAGGAAAGGTGTCCTATAAAATAGAAGAGGATTGATCAAGTAGACATTGCTATAATGCAGGGGTAGACTGTATGCAGCCCACCAGACCCCAAAATGTACCCCTCCAATTTCTGGAGCCTCCCTTGCAAAATCTGAGAGACTCTTCATTACTTGAAATAGCCGCCATCCTTCCACCCCTTCACTGTAGCTCCTGCTCAACTGCTTTGCTGCCCATCCTCCCTCAGGCCCAGCAGCAATCCTGCTATGCCTTCCAAATGTTCCCACCCCTCCTTCCATCTCCTCTTGCTTGAATCCCTGCTTTAAATCTTCATTGCTCAACTTCCTTCAACAGATCCTCTTTAGTCAACTTCCTTCAAAAGAAATTTGTCAGTCACCTCCAAATGCTCTCACCTATCCTTCTATCCCCTCTTGCTTGACTCCATACTTTAAATCCTCTTTGCTCAAACCACTTCAACAGAAATCTTGTTGATTTCTCCAAATACTGCTGCATTTACTTATTGAAAAGATAATAGTCAGATAATTTAAAACACACACACACACACACACACACACACACACATTAAAAAGGGAGCCCCAGAGTAGTTCCACATGCCTGAATTCCCCACCACCACCACAGTTGCCAACCCCTATTATGATGTGTTCAACAGTTGGGATTTCTTAAAAATAAAGTGATAGCACAGAGGTGGTTTTTGTTTTTGTTTTTTGAAAAAAAAAAATCCTTACTATGCTATATGTGGTAGATGCTGGTTATTCTCTCACCCTTGTTCCAAGGAAGCCTGAAGATGCACAAAAGTCTTTGACTGTATTTTATTGTAGGCAAAGATTGGTAATGGTAAAAAAGCTTTCTTTCAGGAAAGCTTCTGTTCTTACTATGTTCCTATGAAGGAGCCTTGAAATTTCCCAAAGGTCCTGAGGCTTATCTGTGTGTATATCTTGAAGTCACCTGTTGATTTATGACAACCCCACAAATTTGGTAGGGTTTTCTTAGGCAGGGGATATACTGAGGTGGTTTGGCAGATCCTTCCTCTGGAATCTAGCCTACAGCACTGGTGTTAGATTATTGTAAAGTATGTGTGCGGGGGGAATGGTATGTGTGTTAAGAGTACTGAAAACAGGGTAATGTGTTTGGAAACCATGCTTTTAGTAATTTTGGATGTAAAAGCCTCTGTCCTCTTAATGCAGATTTGCAGTTTAAAAAGCAACAACATTGGCAAGTTTAGTATTGTCTGTATATGAATTTTCCAATTGTATTTCAGACTTTAAGAAAGAAAGGCCTTAATGGTTGTGAGAGCCCTGATGCAGACGATTACTTTGAGCACAGTCCACTATCGGAGGACAGATTCAGCAAACTAAATGAAGATAGTGATTTTATTTTCAAGCGAGGCCCTGTAAGTACTTTTTTAATCTCCTACTTTGTATTTGTTGATTCTTTTTATTAACTTCATTATTTAGGCTCTGAACAAGAAAGAAAACAGAGGGTGCGACAGCCCGGACCCTGACACCTCATATGTGCTCACGCCACATACAGAAGAAAAATATAAAAAAATTAATGAAGAGTTTGATAATATGATGCGGAATCATAAAATCGCAGTGAGTACTGTGGTATGGCTTGTGCTTTTATTACATGCATGAGAACATTTTATGATACCACCTTGACATTGAAAGTTACAGTGTTGGATGGCTATGAGAAATCAAGAATGCAGGCTCTTATCATCATGACTAGTAACTATTGATAGTCTGACTTTCCATTGAATACGATAACTTGGGTCACCCCTCCCCACAGTCTTGTTGATTTTGTCAAAAAACTCAGAAGTGTTAGTGAGGTGTAGCTTAACCTTTTCTGAAGCCAGATGGATTCTTCTTTGGAAAATCAAGTCCTTCTGTATGCTTGAGAAACCTTATGTTTAATACTTATGTATTCCAACTCTTGACCCAGAGCCAAGCCTAAGAAATTAACTGGCCTGTGATTTCCTGGTTTCCCTCCCTTCCTTATGCGTTCGTTTAAAAAAAAAAAGAATGTTAAACTGGACATTTACCAGACCTTGGGAAAAAAGGGGGAATTTGGGGTATTTAAAAAAAAAATTAACTTGAGTTTCTTTTTTCTTGTATCATTCCAGTTCAATATTGTGATTTCTCTGTAAATAAACAAAAAAGTCCTTTACAATAAATGGTAATTCAAAATATAAATATGTTACCAGAATTTGTTTGATGTTTCTAGGCATAGAAAGCAAGTTTCCTTTGAAATAACGTACACACATTCTGAGGATTTGATGGGCTATACTTTGTAATGAGTTAGTTCTCTGTTGCAGAATTCTTTGAAAGAGATTGAAATCTCTTAACAGGATTGTCAGGAACATGACAGAATTAAATTTCCAAGTTTTCTTGGAAGACATCACAAACAATTTGTTCAAAATGAACACGTTTTGGATTCTAGGGCTGACTGTGCCCTAATGCATTTCCATTTTGTTTGTTCTAGGACTAGTATACAGTGTACACAGAAAAATAATTCTGATCTGAGCAACTTTGCCTGACATAGCCCAAGAAGAGATGAATTCTTCTAGGTGTCTATTGTGTATTGTTGTGTAAGACAAAACCAGCTCAGTTCTACAATTGTTAAAAGTTGTGAGGATTTAGCAGTTTGGATGGACATAAGTTTCATTTAAGGCTTGCTTCCAAGAGAGTGTGCCCAGAGTTGAGGTGGAAAACATCTTTGAAATGATCATCTTACAGGTGCTCTTTTTTCAAAGGGAAATAATTCTGTGTCAAGGAGAATTCCATTAACATTTTTATCATGATGAACAGAATTGTGTTTATCCCTTTCTTTTTTTATAATCGTATGACTAACAATTTTTTGGAAAGGACTTTGCCGTGTTACCGCTTTAAAATATAAATGGCTAAAACAGTAAACAATTTCTATGTTCTTGTGCCCTTGATAAGACAGATGTTAGTTCATAATGATATGTTGCTCAGATAGCCATGTGAAAAACAATACTGAATTGTTGACCAGTTTTTTATATAGAGAAAGAATATGCAGTTATATTAGTTAATGTGGACTTGACCTTAGTGGTGAGAAAAGGAGTGAAAGCATTGATAGAAACTTTTCAGGAAAAATTTGAAAGAAGCAAGAAGGATGGCACAGGTTGAAAAGCTCACATACATTTTCCTAATTATAGTGTAGCACTTTTTAAATAAGGTGCATTCTTTCAAATTCAGTGTTCAGAAGTATTTCAAAGAATTATACTTTAATTAAATTTCCTAATTTTCATCTTATATAAAATATATTTGAGGAAGCAGTGGGCAACTTAAGGGACAGGGGTAGAACAGTGCCTCTCTGCAACCGTGTAGAGCTCCCCCACTCCACTGAGTTTTAATGGCGGTAAGGGCCAAAAAGGAGGAAACCCCCCCAATATATTTAGGATTTGTACTGGGGCAGTGAGAGCATCCAGCAGGGAGTATCAGGCATGTATGTGGCTTCCCTATTTTAGAGAGTAGTTTCACAAACACATACCATTATAGTAATAACTCACATTAACATTTTAGTTGTTCATAAACTTTTTAACACGATAGCTATACTGAACTACATGTGTGAAATTAATTTGCTGTGGATTATTTTTTAAAAAATGTATTTCTAAGAAAATTTTCCTGAGGACATATTTTTTTCTTTTATTCGCATGCTTACATAAAGTTTCTGATTCTAAAGGCACAGGTTTTGGAAATAACCAAAATAAATTTTAAAAAGCCTGTCTGAATCTAATGGGTAGATAGCAGTAATGTATTCCATTTTCTCTTTGCATTTCTTCATATGAATTTGGAGTAATTGACTGTAGCTCTTAATGGTTTCTAATAAGGTTTGAGAATGCAGTGTTGTCTTCCTGTGTAGCTGTATGTAACAAATCTTAGTACTTTGCATTAAACAATTGGTGATGAATGTTAAGGCTTTTTAAGTAATGCAGAAAGCTAATACTTTTTATTAAAACTTTCTAAAAATGTAGGTCTGTGAACCTAGCTCACATGCTTTCCCCCCACTCTTTTCAGCCTGGGTTGCCTCCGCAGAACTTCTCAATGTCGGTCACTGTTCCTGTGTCCAGCCCCAATTCTTTAACCTACAGTAATCCTGGGAGTTCCCTCGTATCTCCAGCACTGGCAGCAAGTTCTGCTTTGACAGACACAACCATGCTGACCCCTCCTCAAACTGCATTGCATCGAAATGTATCACCTGGAGGTCCTCAGAGACCATCAAGCACAGGCAGTGCAAGTGAGAATTTTTTCTGTAAATAAGTTTCAGCAGTCTTGGACACTTCTAATAATTTCATTACGTAGTGTATCAAAGGTAGTGAAACACATGTTTTTCTCTTTATTCCCTGTTAGGTGGTATGTTGACCACAACAGATCTCTCAGTGCCAAATGGAGCTGGTTCTAGTCCAGTGGGTAAGTTATAAAGTTTTGTGTCTCTGAGGACTGTAAGAAGTTTAAAGGAGCAAAAAATGTGATTTAAAGAGTCTGATAAAGAATGCTGGGATAGATGGAATGTTTCTTCTGAAACTTGACTCTTCCAAGTGTGTTGAGAAGTTGTTTGATGTCCCTTAGGTGTTTGCTTGTGTTTGTTACATGTGTGATATTTTTGCACATGTCATTTTTGGTGTGTCTGCATAGACTTAAGTATAAATATGTAGAAAATAGGATTAATCTAAAGGATGTTAGCAAGGTAAAAATAAACATATCTGAGGGTAGTAGATCTTTAAGCTGTGTTTTTTTTTCATACCTATATGCTGCTTGTATAATAGTGACATCATGGCTTCTTGTTTTCATCAGTCTGCAAGATGCCTAACATTCTGCACAGTATATTGAACAGAACAGTCACCCAAATGGGAAGAAAAACAGAATGTATGGATGCATGCTGGTTCACGCTTCAGATTTTTTTCCTTGCACTTGTTGACAAGCTGGGGAGTTGTACTGCTTGGTTCAGTCAGTGCGGAGGCATCTGTGTTCCAGTTCTCAAATTACCGGAAGATAGCAGGAACACCTGCTGCCAGTATTATTTGCCCACTCCCAGCATCATTTAGTGGTGAAGGATCAGTTAACCTGAAAGGAAGGGCATAGATTTTTTCCTACGAGAGATTGATTCTTCCTACCGGTGGTAAGGGAGAAATAGGCTTTGATTATAAGTATAAAACTTGAACATGTGGAATACCTTTGGGTAGAAAGACTTGAGAGAATGTTAGTTAGAAATGGCATTTGGCACACATATTATGGGAAAGTGAACCCATTATGCCTTACTGAAAATTTAAGCTAGACAGCATAATATAAATGAAGCTCTTGGTTTGTGCCTTCAGGTTATTTCTAACTTATGATGGCCCTAAAGTGAGCATGTCATGGATTTTCTTGGCAAGGTTTCTTCAGAGGAGGTTTGCCATGGCTTTCCTCTGAAGCTGAGAGTGCGTGACTTCTCCAAGGTCACCCAGTGAGTTTCCATGGCAGGAGTGGGGATTTGAGTCCTGCTCTCCCAGAGCCCTTGTCCACCATTCAAGCCACTAGGCTATGCTGTTTGCCCAAACAGAGTAGACTAGTTCTTAACCTTTTCTTTACAAGAGAATCCTGGTAAATATGATTTGCTGCTGAGGACCCACAAGATTTAAATCAAGATTTAAATATTTAAATTTATATTTAAATATTCCAATATCTATTTATTTATTAAAAGCTTCTGGAGACCAGGATTAAATCCCCACTCCGACAGTGGGTGACTTTGGCAAGGCACATTCTCTCAGCTCAGAGGAAGACAAAAGCAAACCCCCTCTGAACAATTCTTGCCAAAAAAAAAAAAACACCCTAAAAAAAGCCGTGTGATAAGTTCACCCTAGAGTTGATATAAGTCATAAGTGACTTCAAGGCACCCAGCATAATGATCCATGTTTAGTGGAAATTGCAGGTCTGGAATCCCTCTGGAATCTGGAATCCAGAGGGTCCACTGTATATGTGATTGTAATTCTGCTAGTTTGGACCCTGTGAGAGAAATCCCAACAGTAACTTCAAAGGCATTCAGATTACTCTGTGTTACTGATTTGTTAAGGCACATTATTCTGCCATGATGCTGTGACTTGCAGTTTCTTAATTGACACATTGTGGCAGGTGGGAATTAACTGCTGTCATCCCAAAAGTGTAAATTGCAGTCCAGCAAATGCATTCTGAAGAAGGACATACTTAAATCGGAATATGATCTAATAACAAACCATAGGCATTTGTAACAATGTAGATGCATTCTTTCATTTATAAAACAAATAATATTTCAAAGCATATCTTCATTTGTCACTTACAGTACCCTATTGTCTCTTTTTTATCCAGGAATATACACATGTTTGTTTTTTAAATGCATTGATCAATTTTAATTAATTAAATGTAACTGTGTTTAAAAGGCACAATTACAAGACTAGGGGAGACCCTTAACCAGTGCATAGGTGTCAATGGCTGTTGCTCTGCTCAGGCTGGAGTCCAGTCTGACAGCTGCATAATTTTGCATGTAGTGTATTGAACTGCAGTGTATCAGACTGCTCCATCCCATGCAAAATAATAAAATAATCAATTACCAGTAATGAAACCAAATAAGTAAATATGTAACTGGTTCTCATTGTCCCTTGTAGGATGGCCTTTTTTCCTTCTGTCTCCATATTTCCACTTTTTTATCCCTCAGTTTTTAAAGGTTCAAGTGTGAACATGCATACGCCTTGCCAACTTCTTTCCTCCGTTTTGTCTATTTCCGCCTTGCATTCAGTCTCCTGCTCTGAGTTGTGCTGTGTTGGTTCCTTGTCCCTCTGTTTCTCCTCACTGCTTTACCCACTGAAATGCACTGGTGCTTTGGCGATTGATCAGGCTAATCGGGTGCCCCCCAGATGTGTGGGATTACAATTCCAATAATTTTCAGGCAGTGTGGCTGACCTGTATCATAGAGGGGGATGTCTAATATGTAGGGGCAAGAATGAAGAAGGAACTCATCAGTCAGATGGCTTTATTGGTTGCATAACATCAACCTAAGTGCTGCATGTGACCAGTGGATTCTCCACCCTTTCAAAAAGGTAATTCAGTGTAAAACACTTCAAAGTGGAGGTGGGTAAAGTACAGCTGAGGGGTGTGACATACCAGGGCTGCTTTTGTGGCTCTCAGACCCCAGGTATAATTTTTTTGTAGGTTGTTGTGGGTTTTCCAGGTTTTGAGGCCGTTTTCTATCAGTATTTTCTCCTGACATTTTGCCTGCATCTGTGGCTGGCATTTTCATATTCTCTGAAGATGCCAGCCACAGATACAGGCGAAACGTCAGGAGAAAATACTAATAGAACACGGCCTCAAAGCCTGGAAAACCCACAGCAACCTATGGATTCCAGCCGTGAAAGCCTTCGACTTTACATATAATTTTTTTTAACTGTCAAAACAAAAATTGAATTGCAACTCTTGGTAGCCCCTATGAGTGATTGTTCACTTCTTAAATAGGATTGCAGCAGGTGTGGACTAATTCTATTCCAAATCATAGAGCAGGGTTGAGCAACTGAGCTGTCTGTAGTCTCCAGTGAGCTATGT
Organism: Cyclura pinguis; assembly: GCA_030412105.1. NCBI lineage: Eukaryota > Metazoa > Chordata > Lepidosauria > Squamata > Iguanidae > Cyclura > Cyclura pinguis. Next base: position 6,263,553 of record CM059608.1, read on the forward strand.
TGTCACCTTCCTGGTGACCTGGAAGTGACTTGATTCTGTGATTTTGACTGATTTTTAGTCTTTTTTCATGCAGTAAATTATGGACTGTGAGGCAAATTAGCCCATGCTGCAACATGTTGGTGTATTGTGTGCTCATTTGGGTGATTTACTTTTTAAATTTGAGTGGAGAACTGGTATCTGGCTGTTTGAGAATCTTGAAGGTGTAAGGAAAAGTTGAAGGGCCATGTCTGGTCTGCAGGAGAAAGCAATCCTTTTTCAGTATATAACTCTTACTGATAAAAGTTTAACTTTTAAATATGATGGAACTAGGGAAAGAAAGATTGTTACAAGTGCAAATTATCTTTTTCCTGCATTCGACCTAAAAGGAGTGAATTTTACAATAGCCATTTTGCTTAGATTTATTTCTCCCTAGAAATTTCTGCCTGTGTATTTCTCCTCAGAAGCATATCATGAGACAACATGGCTTGTTAGAAAAGATGATAGTGCTTGGTAAAGTGGAAGACAGATGAAAAAGGGGAAGACTCTACTGCAGGTGGATAAACTCGGTCAAGGAGCTCACAAGTCTGAGCTTGCAAGACTTGAGCAACGTTGTTAATAATAAGGTGACTTGGGAAGTCTCTCATTCAGATATTGGCCCTAAGTTGATGGCACCTAACAACAGTGTGATGTGTACATACATATGGGTGCAACTAAGGAAGCTAGTTTCTTTCAAAGTACATTTCGTATAATTGGAAACCATCCTTTGCAATTAGTAGGTTCTAGGGAAGGTGGCCTGGCAGGCCAGTATGTAAACATCAGTGACTTGCAAACCAGGGGCAAATATTTTTATAGTAGACAGATGTTTGGTTTGGGTTCTAAATTTTCCTTTATTCCTTCCCATAAACATCAGAGCCTTCTGTAATAACAAAAAAGTTTGAAATCAAAAACATAAGCAGTGCAAAAGCAAGCAGTAATAAAGTTCGTTCAACTGTAAAAATGCCTTGGAAGGGAAAAGTGCTGCTTTTGCTTTCCATGGAGTCTGGGAAAGGAGGAGGGGAGACTCTCTGTGAAGGTCATTCCAAAGCACTGGGGCTGCAACTAAAAAGTCCATGCCTCTTCTGTGGGAAGCAATCTGGTTTCTAAAAGGGGTGTAATTTGAAGTCAGGCTTGGGGGGGGGCTGAACTGGTATGTGGGTTTATGTGGGAGGAGACGTTTCCTTAGATAATCAGAACACAGGCTGTTTAAAGATTGTAAAGCGCTTCAAACTGGAACTAAAAACAAATTGGCAACCATTTAAAGCTTTTTCCAAGGATACTTGCTCTATTACCGCCAGATGTCATAGAGAAGCTAAAATAAATAGAGAAAGTACGGTGGGAAGGCAGTGGGTTGGGAAACAGACAGCTGCCACATTTGAAAGGCAAATGTGTCCTAATCTGACAGAGAACTAGTTCAGCTTTTCAGATGGCTGCTATGTAAATAATATTAGTGTTCCAGTAAAATAAAGGTAATGCACAGGAAACTTAGGGGCAGACTGGGAAAAGGAATCGTAAGTAAAAATACACAGAGGACACTGTCCTGAATGAGTGTTAGCTAGCAGGCCTCACAAGGTGAGAAAAATATTAAGCTTACCTGCATTTTATTCTAGTTATTCATTTGTAAGGGAGATTTATGAAATTTTACCAATTGTCTTAATACTCCTTTTGTTCTGTTGTGGAACCTATTAGATAAAAGATGAAAGACATTTTTAAAATAGAAATAAATATTGAGGTGATAAATGAAATATAAAAATTAACTGCCTCCAAAAAAGGTAAAAAAATGTAATTGCTCTAAGTGACACCTTTGGTCAGCTTGGATACCTGAGGCATAAATTTGGGGATGTGGCGTTACACTTGTGTCTGTCTTGTACAGAAAGAACCAGTTCACCGTGTCTCTAATAAGATTTGAGGAAGAACAGTTATTTGAAAAAGTACTACCGGCTGAGACATCTATTGGGCAGTTGCACTGCTTCATTCATAGAATTCTGCAGGAGTTCCATCTTCCATTTGTAGCGTCCCACTCCTGTGAGATACAGCCCATTTTCCTAAGAGAGACTAACCTGTTTAGTTCTGGGGACTGAGCTCTTTAGAGTGATGCTCCCTTTGGTTGCTCAGGCTTTCATTGTTCTGGGATCCATGACTTTGCTAGAACATGACATTGGCAGGCATACATCTCATAAACTTCGTGTGGAGAGGCTTTCTGTGTGGGGCTTCTGTTGAAAATAGTTCTTAAGTTTTGGTTGATGCAAAATGTGGCAGGACGGTTTGGTAGCAGGCTTGTTGCATAACATCTCCATATTACCATGCCTGTGGTTCCAAAAGGACCCTTATGCTGGAAGCTTCATAGCAAGAACCACCATGCCTCCCCGCCCACCCTCAGTCTGGCCAGTTTTAAAATTACCTATGATTTAATTTAGCTTTTGATTGCCAGGGAAGAAGGTGGTAAAGTTGTGTTCGTGTAAAATGAACATTTTACATCATAATATATAGTCTTCAGCCCAAGCTGCCTTGTGAACTAAGTTTCCAGTAGGCAAGTCACCAGCTAGTTAAATAGTAATATAGTAGTAAGCCTTAAAGATGGTGAAGACATCATTTAAACTATCCTTTATTTTTTGTCATTTTACCGCCTTGGTTTATTAAAATGGCATACAGTGTGTCCTCTGTATCAGCTGGGGTTTGGTTTCAGGACCCCCCAAAATCCATGGATGCTCAAGTTCCATTATATACAGCGGCATAATAAAATGGTTTCCCTTATATAAAATGGCAGATGTGTCAAACAAGTGCTGGAGAGGGCCTGAGAATTGGTGGCAGGAGGCTATAACAGGATATGCGTAGTGCTCCTTGTGTGACAAAATCAAGGTTTGATTTTTGGAATTTTCAAATATTTTTGAGTTGTGGTGGTTTGTTGGTGCAGAACCCATGGATACTTCCAGGTTTTCTGCTCTCAGATACACTGCGTTTAATAGTCATAATTTCAATTTTGACTTTAAATTACCTCAGAAGGTAAACACCTTTCCCTCTATTGTTTAACCATTTTATTTGGGTCAATTATTCCTTCATTTTACTCAATGAAAAAATTGTTTTTCATAAAGGAAAAATTTCAGGTAGTTGACTTGTGCCAGCAATCCAGGAAAGCTGTTGTTTATGTTAAAGTACTTCTGACGAGCTCATTTTGACAAGTGATGAAAATACTATCTTGATCCTGGTGCAACGTGCATTAATTCTGCTTCATGATTACGTTTCCAGATTTAGGCAATTCTGGTTCTTTTCTCACACTTCTAAAAAGTATAAGTTACTTTAATAATTATGTGTAAGTGTCTATCCACATAGTAGATGAATCTGCGAAGGCATTCATGCTGGGAAGAAGCTGGCATGGAAGAGGTTACGCTGGCATAATTTGGGAAAGCTGCCTGACAATTGCATCATGTTGTAATCATTATCTGTCTCTGGCTCCTGACCTTCTGCTAAAAAGCTTGTGCATTTAAGTGCCCTTTCGCTCGGGTGTATAATTTGGTATACTCAGTTTAGCAAGACTGCATCTACTAAAGTTGTTTCTAAGGTTTTCCGAATCTAGATGGCTACTCGTGTTGGGAGAATTTGTCATCATGCTGAGCATAGTCACACATTAATATTTAACAGGAGAGCAATGCTGCGTGCATGTGTGTGTGTGTGTGTGTGTGTGAGAGAGAGAGAGAGAGAGAGAGAGAGAGAGAGAACATGTACTCATACGTGTACATATGTATGCTAGCAACCTCTTAGGCTGAGTATTTAGTTTATGCTTCCTATTATGATGCCTTATCTAGAAAATGGCTTTGCTTTCTGGCAGGCACAGTGCTTCAGATCACTTTGCCTGAGTGAAGCAATGCACAGGGAAAAAAATCAGTTGGGGAGGGCTTTATGTCTGATAGTGCCATTAAAGGGTATGAAATGTTCTCTGAAAGACTGACAGTTCCTTGTAAGAAGGGCTTCAGGAAATGACTGTATTGGGTGTGGAAGCAAAAACAGCTTTAACACATGAACTGCCTGCATATTTGGAAAAGAGAAATGAGAATAGTCTTCTAGAAGAAGAAAGAGCTTAGTGCCCTGCACTCATGTAATTCCCATTAAGATAAACAGACCTTCTGAATAAATATTCATGAGTACATCTGCTTTGAAGAAACCTGCATGGCAATTAAAGGGGGATTGTTTCAGGTAAATACGCTTAGAGCGTGACCTTTTAGACTTCAGCATTAAAAGACTTCTGAATAATATAAAAGCTCCAAGTAGTTGTTTACAGTGGCTGTGTCCACTGCAGCCAGATAACTATCTAATGGATTTCAAATCAGCAGACAGTGGTGTTGCAAGAAAACCCTAATGCACAATTAATATTGTTGATAACTTAATAAGAGCAAGTTGTAATATCGTTTTTAAATATATATTTTTATTAAAAGTTTAAAATTATGTAAACCACAAAGCTAAACAGAAAAAAGTATCAAATTACAACTACTAAATTTTAGAAGGCAGACACAAAAAAGAATATTCAAAAAGCATACAGAACACTACATAATAAGAAAAACTAAGAAACAATAAAAATATTTTAGAAGATGTTTTCCAGCTTTCCTAATGCAGACACTAGATCACCTATAAAGAAAAACATCTCTAATTGCAAATACCGGTCAAATGCTTGTGCTGCTGCCCTCCCCAGAGTAGTAATTGCTGAATCCAGCACTCCGTATGTTGTATTCTTTTTCTTGCAAAAAGCGTATTAACGGATACCAATCTTCCATGAAGGTCTCCACAGTCTTTTCTCTTATCAATAACATTACGTTGTCCTTTTCAGCTAGATCTAATTGCTTAACCAACCAGTCCTTTTTTGTGGAAGTTTCTGTACTCTTCCATTTCTGATCTAATTACAGTCTTGCTGTGGCAGTCATATATTGAAATGTCTTGCCATATTTCTTCTCCACAGCAAGCTGCAATATGAATTATTTTGAATTCTGTGTTGTATTAGACTTGATCTTAAAAGTGCTGAATAACAAAAGTAAATGTATAGGTTCCATCTCATGAAAAGTAAGGCAGGCTTTCCTAGGCAGATGCCATCAACTTCTAGATGAGGTGTAAATTGTTGCAGGCCCTCCTGTTTTCATGGTAGTTCTCCATTCACATAGTGAGGAGATGTGTGGTTGTGTCTATCACTTGTGTTCATTACCACTGTTAGGTGCAGTATGGGCAGACCATATTTGGTGGAAGCCATGTGTTCAGTCCTTCCTGTGGATCTTCTGAAATGCCCAAGTTTTGTGGCTCTGATCCTTCCTGCCTCCTTTAACCTGTCTGTCATTTAGGTATGAATGCCCTCTCACTGCCACTTTTTATCATGCAGCTATTCCTTTGAATACCTAAGGGAGGTCACTAATGGAGTATTATAGTAGTTGTTATATCCTGTTAAACAAGCGTTGACTTAGGAAGAGCCCTCTAAGAGGCATCAACTGCCCTAGTCGAGTGTTGCAAAGTCAAGGATGTGGCTTCCTTGATTGAATCCATCCACCTGTAATGCAATCTTCCTCTTTTCCTGCTGCCTTCTACTTTACTGAGCATTATTGTCTTTTCCAGTGAGTCATGTCATCTCATGATATGTCCAAAGTACAACAGCTTCAGTTTTAGTCATTTTGGCTGCTAGTTAGAATTAAGGCTTGATTTGATCTTGGACCCATGTATTTACCTTGTTTGAAATCCATGGTATCCACAGAACTTTCCTCCAGCACCCCATTTTAAATGAGTGGATTCTCTTCCTGTCAGCTTTCTCCATTGTAAAGATTTCACATCCAGACATAGGAATTGGAAACACTATCATGCGGATGATCCTAACATTGATATTCAGTGATATGCCTTCACACTTGAGAATCCTTCATAGCTGTCTTTCCCAGTCTCATTCTTCTAGTTCTTGACTTGTCTCCATTTTGATTAATGACTGAGCCAAATCATTAAGAATTTCAGTGTTTCCAGCACTCACTTTAAAATTATATAAATCTTCTGTTGTCATTATTTTTGTTTGTCCTGTAATCCTGCTTTTACAGTTTTTAACTTTAATCAGTAGTCCTTTCAAATCGTTTTCTGCAAGTAATGTAGTGTCACCTGCATATCTTAATGTATTGATTTCTTCCCCCAGTTTTTGCACTTCATTCTTCTAAGTCTAATCCTGCTTTCCATGTGATACCTTCTGCATTTGACTTAAACAAGCAAGGTGATAAAATGCACCTGTCTTTGACCTCTTTGCCAATTGAAAACCATTCACTTTCTGTGTATTCTGTCCTGACAGTAGCCTTTTGTTCAGGATGTAGGTTATATGTGAGGATTTAAAAATGCTGTAGCACTTCAGTTTCTTTTAGAGAAAGCCATTGTTTTCCATGATATTATACAACCAAAAGGCTTTGTGGTAACATATAAATCACAGTCTAGTTTTGCTCTGAAATTCTTTGGTGTGCAGCATTACCCAGTGTATGTTTGCAATAGGGTCTCTAATGCTTCTTCCTTTTCTGCATCCAGCTTGGACACCATTTCTTGCTCCATATATGGCAAAAGTCTTTGTAGTATAATTGTGTGCATCCTTTAATGTGCATTGGAGAATAGTGCATTTCTGCAGTGGTTACTGGGGTCCCTGCTGTCCCCATTCTTGAGGGTTGGAATGAATATTGAATGTTTACAGTCCATGGGCCATTTTGTTTCTCATATTAGTAGGCAGATTTTTTTTGTATAAATTTGGATAGATTCTGTCTCTGTAGCTTAAAACAGCTGTATTTGTATGGCATCTGTTCCTGGTGATTTATTTCTCTCAAGGACTTTGAGAGTACATTCTGCATCTGTTTTCAGTCTTTATCAAAAGATTATTCCTTGAAGGAATCTATCGGTCTTTGATCTTTTTGTGTAGTTCTGCAGTATACTGCTTCTGTTGTCTTTTTTTTTTGTCCTGATCATATAATGTGTTTTCTTGTTAATCATTCATCATCCCTATTCTTTGTTTAAATTTTCCTTTGATTTCTTATACCATGTGAAAGAGGTTCTCTCTTCTGTTGCTTTCTTCTGTTTCTTTTCACTAGTGATTATAATACTCTGTCCCGACATACAAATTCAGCATGTTTTCCTAGTATTATGGGAGTTTTGATCTAATTGCAGAGACTGAACATTTCCTTGCCTCCTTCTCCATCCAGTCTTATGCTTAGTTTCTGTGCAGGCCTTGCTGTATCAACGTTAACTGTGATGTGACATTACGCAATCATTATGTATCAGTTTACAGACACAACCGTGGTTGCATTGCAGCTTTTACTACAATATAATGATTGCGCATTCTGAGCCAATTTGATATCAGTTCAAGAAAAAACTTGAAAATTATTCCTTAAGGAGAGGAAGGTTGTAGCTCTGTGGCAGTAAGATGTAGTTTACGTTCAGATTTCCTGGGTTCAGGACCCAATTAGAGAATGCAAGGGGGCTTAACTTGTCCACTCCACCCCCAGATTGTCTTCCAGGAACTCATTTTATTATGGAGAACACAGATGGGATTGGTTAAATGCTTAACATCAACTTCTTAAAAATCAATTGGATGTGTTATGTAAATACTGCCTATCAGTTGTCTGTATGTGCCAACCAGCCTGCTATGACTCTTCATTTTGGGCTTGGATTCCACATGCTGTTTTTCCTCCCTGTGGCCAGAAACAAATGCTTGACCAGATTCCCATCTTTTTTAGCCTGGTTACAATTACTGTGTGTTCTTCCACATTCAGGAATATTTACAGTTTGTGAAATGCTGTTGCTAAGCTACAGCTATAGTTCAGACATTTCAAATGCGTTTGCAAAGAACGTTTGTATATTGCTTTTAAAAAATACACAAGGAACTGGAGCACTTTTCACTGATATAAAAAATCAGCTAGAAAGTGCAAGAATAATAATTATTCAATTCCTGAAATGATATGGTATGTGTTTTTTTAAATGGAATTAAGGAGAGCCTTTGTCCACCATGTGGCCACAGACAAAGGGGGGAGGACTGAGAAGAAAGCCTGTGATGGGAGGCTGGCTGAGATGGGATTATCTGGCTAAAAATGGGTTAAATCTGTTGGTTTGGCTTTCTCTCAGATTTTAATATTGTGAATTTTGGTAAATTTTGACAGTTGGGATGGAGGAAGAGCCTTTCATCTGCTTCTGGGCAAACAGTGTTCTTGTTACAAGATTAAGTGTTGCGCACTCCCCCCCACCCCCTAGCATAATTGCAGAAAAAAATTCTGAAACGTTTGTTTCCGTGTTATCTTAACCATAGCTTGTGTTGATGTCCAGTTATTAAGAATTTATAGTCAATTTTACCTGTATCATGAAGGAAGTGAACTTCATGGTTTATGAAGCTGGCTAGTTTGCACAAATTATAACTGAGCTAAACCACAGTTTTTGATGCAGATGACATACTAAATTACAGTTAGTCTAAAATGGAAGTCAGAGTTTGTGGTATTGGGGCTGTGTGGGTGGAGGTGAGGGAGGAGGTATGTGAGTCCAAGACTCACTGCGGCTTGATTCTTTCAATTATAAACCAGTGTTTGCTTTGCATTCATGGTTTAGTTGTATATTTTTACCATGGGCTTGGACTTGTGCCCCCTTTCCAGCAATACCAATATTTTGCTTCCATTTTCAACTAATTGTGGTTTGTCCTTGTGTTCAAAGCTAAACAGGCTGTGGCTCCTTATAACTACAGTTAAAAGGAAATGGGAATTTTATTTACTTAAATTGTTGTTAAGACTAATCACAAGTTGCTAAGGTGAAGTCATGATAACATACATCAGTTGTTTGAAGCAGAAGCCACATCTTGTGGTCTCCTCACTCTACCCCAGATGAGCTAGAGGAGGAAGAGCTCAAGTTTCATTTGGGTAATGTTAAACCATTGTTCAGCATTGCATCCAAATAATTCAGTTTTGCATCTTGCTCTGATTTTGCAAAATATACAACCGGATCATATTTTCCTTGCAACATGAGTGCTAGAAATTATTGGAGGCATTTCTGGTGTCCTTCTGCACAACATGGCATGAGATGTGTGGTCCTTCCTTCTTGATATAATGGGTATAATGTGAGTTGATGGTTCTTAACCTGGGGTTCATAGACCCCTGAGGGGCCATGATGTCCTCACAGGGGTCCATGAGCCCTCGAAGGCTGCAAAACCTGTCTCTTCCTTACAACAGAGCAACCACATGACAGGAACCAAAGAAGAGATAGGTAGGCAGGCAGGCAGGTAGGCTGGACATGCACATTGCCTGTCATGTGGCCACTGTACTGCTGGGATGAGGTGCTGGCAGCTGAGCAACAGCAAAGCTGCCACCCAGCCAGCTTGGGGGAGAGCAAGATGGGAGAACGAAGGAGGGAGGGAGCTTAGTTGACATCAGTGCTGAGGAGAGCTGTTGGACCCTTTGCGTGCTAGTGTGCCTGCTCTTTTTTTCCTTCCCTCCCATGTTTGGTCTCTCAAATTCTCCCTGACCTACATTCTCCCCAAAGCCAGGGCTGCAAAGGAAGGGTGAGTCAGAATTCTTCTGCAACCCCTCCTGCTGCAAGCTTGGGCATGGATCTCTCACTACTGCATGTGCTCTCCATCCCTAGGTCCTTCCCAGGTGGCAGTTCAGTGCTAAAGTTCACATGGGTTAGATGAGCAGGTGGCCTCTTTGCATCACTGCCACTCTCTGATGGAGGATGAATTTTGACATGCCAGAGCAACCTCAGTGTTGTGTGAAAACCATCCAGTCCATGTGAACTGTATTGTTGAATTGCTGCTTAGGAAGGAAGCTGGAATGGAGATCACAGGTGGCGGAGAGATCCATGTCCGTAATATTTTTTAAGAAATGCAGTCACACAGATGTGTGAACCATTGTTCTTGCCTATCGTTTTCAAACTGAATTCCAGAGTTTCCTAGAAACATAGCAAGAGTGCTTAATGTGTTCATTAATGACAAGCAGACATCCGTAAAGACAGTCTACACTCCATTACTGATCTTCTCTTGCAATGTATTACCATATCAAATGTGGGTGTTTTCTAGGGCAGTGCTATTCAAAGTGCTGGTCCCCAAGACATCAGCTACAGGTCCTTGGTAAGTTTCCAGGAAGGAAAGAAATAGTTGTAGCCAATGCGCACAAACATGTTACTGGTCCCAGGTATATTAGGCAAAAATAACCAACCTCTAACATCAGTCAGCTTGAGATCCACTCTTCTAGTGCATATTCTTGGTTCATGCAAAGAGATAGGGAGTTCTGACCAACCTGGCCGGTTGGCTCCTTAAATATGGTTATCAGTTCATCGCACAGGTAGATGTTTGATGTGGCATTGGTAGACGTTTGATGTGGCAAGCATTCCCTACAAGCAGAAACCCTGAAAATCATTGTCCTGTGTTATAAATAATTAACATTGTCATTAACTCAGTTGCTCATGAGGGTTAACAACATGGATTGTTGAGGCAATAATGCTCTCATATTTGCATGCCTCTAAATTTAATATGAACTTATTGCAATAAAATAGGACACGGGGGAGTGCTTTGATCCAATTAAACAGTATACTGTTCATGCCTGCACCATTCCATACTCTATTAACAGAAAATTCTTCTCACTGTTCCAGATGAACTAACAAATCTGCTGAATTGAGATTTTGGAGAGCACTTTGAGAAGTGGCGTATTAGGATAAATGCAGTTGTCAGAAAAGAGTACTTTGTGCAGTAGGGATATAAATCCTTGACTAGTTTGTTCTCACAAGCAAGGATGAAAAATTACAGTAGTTTCCCCCATTGTGGAAGAAAATGAATATTCCTCTCTATATTTGAATGTCTCGAAGTCTTGTGAAGGAATTATTCCACACAGAAAAACACATGGGGTTCTTTTATGCAAAACAGAACAAAAACTTGCCTTTTTGTGTAGAAGACAGACAGCTTTTTGTGCTTTTCTGTGCATAATAATGCTTCTGCAACAATTTGGGATCTTCAAATACCAGGAGAAAATTTCTCAATATTATCATTGGTTTATTCTTTTTCCTAGCAGATTTCCCAACTGTTGAGAACCATTTTTTTCAGACCCAAGGATGAATAGTAACAAATTTTCTTTCTGTCCTCCATATACAAAGTATAGCAAGCACCAAGAATTTGGTGCAACACTAAGTACAATTCCATATTCTCTGTTGCAGCTTCCATTAATTTAAATAATTCCTGCAGACTTCTGCTCTGCTTTAAACTGAATGCCTTTTGTGAGTGATGGGAAAAGGCCTACTCCCACAATCTTTATCCCCGATTCTGGTGAGAGGTGTTGTTTTGTCTATATGAGCAATGGTACTGAGGACTGAGCAGAAATAGACGCAATGATGATAATATGGGCTGAAGTCTAGAGTTTCGCTTCTCTTTGAATACAATTTTATATTGTCTAGTCAACAGTTTCACTAAAAAATAAATGAACTACATGCCTTCTAATGACTTCAACAGTGCATTAAACAATGTAGACAGTGTTGAACTACTATATGTAACCATGTATAAATCTCAGAATTTTAGTCAAAAAAATTGACTCAGAAACCTAGGTCAGTTTATCCATGGGTCGGTGTAAGTACTGTACCTTAACTCTTATTTAAAAAGGAACCATCCCCTTCTCTGAGTAGAGCAGTGAAAGGTGAGAGCTTTGTCCATTGTGGGAAAATCTAAAAGAAGCACTGACTTGCTCTATTGTCTCTGCTACAGAGCCACTTGTGGCCTTTTTGAATTCCTGGGTGGGAAAATGGTGGTGGAGGCATCAGCTCTTTGGTACTTACCCACAAAGCAATGTTGAGAGAGTAGAGCTTCTTTTAGGTCCTCGAGGGACAGACTAAGCTCTTGCCTTCCACCACTCTACTCTGAGAAGGGGATGGGTCCTTTTTTGATAAGACTTAATACTGTACCTTAATTTTTATCAAAATAAGAATTGCCACTTCTCTGAGTACAATGGTGAAAGGCCTTTTTGAATGCCTGTACAGGAAAATGGTGGTAGCAGTGGCCAGGCTCTTGAGGCAGCACTGGCACTTTCCCCTCTCCATGGAATGACACTTGATTTATCCACAGGTCATAGCAACATCCATAATTTTGTCCCCCAAACCTGCCCTCAGCTTATATGTGAGGTTGACTTATACACAAGTGTATACAGTAAACAAAGTGTGAGCCTTCTCTGATTTTGGTCCATTTCCCAGTTATGTGTACTGATGTTGAAGATCAATGAGACTTAAAAGTAACTGTACTGCTGAATAGGATGCACCGTATTTTTCAGTAGGAGAGTAAATATTTAACTTCCAAGATTTTCCTTATGATAATAAACATGTTCTGAGATAATACAAGCCTACTGTTGGCTGCATCTAATTCCTCCTTTGCTGCTATGTGAATGGAAAGGACTGTGTGTTAGAGAAGAGTTCTAACGAAACTGCAAATTCTGTTACGAGAACAGATGTCTGTAGAACATCTCTCTGACAGTTGGACTTCTTGGCAATTCGGCTGCTATATCACACGCTGAAGCGGTGCCATCTCTGCATATTGAACCCCTCCACCATGGGAAGTTTCCCACATTCCCTCCTCCTGTTCTGATTTATAAAATGCCAGGGCTCGCCCCCACCGCCATTCTTTTGTACATTAATGCTCTTCACATTTTCTGGCTACATGGAACCCTTCCTGCAGTAACATCTCTGATCCAGAACTATGATGTGTGGATGATTCTGCAAAGTGTTTGTGGTCATGCAGTCATAAAGGTTGTTGGCCAGGCCTGTTGTACATTGCGAGACTACCAAATGGAAGTTCAGCATTCACTATGAAACAGAGTGGGCAAACTCCAGGGGTAGCTCTGTTGCCCTCCTCTGAACCCCTTGGGGTTGCATCCCCCTTTTGCAGGCAGATTCCCAGCAATTATGCTTGGAAACATGATGCACACTGAATGTGCACTCCCCCCCCCCCCCCAGTAGAACTGTAATACTGGCATCTTGCTGAGAGTGAGATTCTGCTGGGAAATAAGTATCTGCACTCTATGTGTTGTGTTTCCCAGCAGAGTAACTGGGGATGTGGGCAGTAGTAGCAGAGATCTGAGGGGAAACTACACAAGTGACAGAAGACAACACAGACCTGTTCCATGTAACTTTATGAATGTTCTCCTTAGTACTGCATTTTAGGGATAATTAACAGTGGTGGGTAACTCATCTTACACAAAGGTTTCTTCACCATTCTTGATCTTTTTATAGGTAAGTTACTAATGGACTTTTTAAGGGTTGTCATATTTCCCTAGAATGGTACTGTGTCTACTTAAATTCCTGTAAAAATTATCAAAAGATGTCAGATGGGTATATATTTGGTAGTGCAATGTAAGAATATAAATTTTCTATCTTAAAAGTATTTCATTCTTCTTCTTTGTCATTTTCCTCATGTCCAACTTTAGGAAATGGCTTTGTGAACTCACGAGCTTCTCCAGGCCTGCACAGCGGCACTGGTAGTGGAAATGGTCTAAGCAAAGTGATGCCTACAAAATCCCCCCCTCCTCCTGGAGGGGGCAACCTTGGAATGAACAATAGAAAGCCAGATCTCCGGGTTGTCATCCCACCATCCAGCAAAGGCATGATGCCTCCATTGGTAAGCTTAACTTCTTGATTTCTTTCTGTATGTACAGTGTTCTTAAAACTGCTACTGTTAGTAAGTCATAGACATCTGTATGGTCAAAGATGTTATCTCAGAGTAGATTCAGATGTTTGTAGAGTGGACACGTTTACATTCACATAAGCTTTGCAAATACCATATTGAATTTTTTTTTAATTGCTTTTTGGAACAGTCCTAAAAGTCTTACATGCTTCCTTTGCCCTTGTTATGTACCTTCAAGTTGACTCTGATTTATAGCAAATCTGTCATAGGGTTTTCTTGGCAAGATTTATTTAGAATAAACTTGCCATTGCTTTCCTCCTAATCTGAGGAAGTTGACTTGGCCAGGTCACCCGGTGAGATTCCATGCTTGAGTGGGCATTCTATCCCTGGTATCCCAGAGTTCTAGTCCAAAACTAAACCACTGCATCATGGCTCCTCATTCTGCTAGTCCCACAAAAAAGTGTTTTCTGAACTGGAAGTTCCTGCAGTTTTCTTCTGTATTACTCATGTATTGGTTAGGTATATGAGCACGTTGTTCATAGGTCTTGCACTGATTAGGGTCACGTTCAGTAATACAATGGAAAAGCTTAGAACTGTCTGTTTTAGTGAATGGACATTTTCCTGTGACAGCCAAGCAGTTCGTTGTACTTCATACATGAAAACATGCTTTTCTTTCTGAGAATATGTTTTCTTCTGGATTGTTTCTTTTGAGTTTTACCAGCAAAGGGGACTGCTACTTTATACTCCCTAATTTTCTGACCAGGAAAAACAAAACAAGAGAAAAAAATTACTTGTAAAGAAAACATTATTTATTTGTTAATAAAAAACACAGCAAGATGTCTTAACATAACTGGCCTAAATCCAGTTGTTAGTCTCAAATAGAGTAGGTTCACTGAATCAGTGGAACTTACATGTGTTTCCTCTGTTTAACTAACAGTTGGATTTAGGTTACTGTGCAGATTGGACACATTTGTGGTTCAATAGTAAATATGTCCCATCAATTCTGTGTGTAAAAGAAGCAAATTTAAAATAACTGAGTAAAAGAGCCTTGCTAGATTAGACCAGAACCCCTTCCAGTCTAGAATCCTGTGTCCTCTGGTGGGCAAACTTGTGTTTTTGGCAAGTTCACAACCAAGGTATGAAAGCAAGGCTCCTTCTCTGTTCTACGTTCTCCCTTAGCAAGCAGCCTTAAGGTGTACTGTCCTGAACCTGGAGATTCTGTTACCTGGAGGTGTCATGATTTAACAAATAGTGTAGATATGTCCACTGTGAATTTGTCTGATCTTTTCTTAAATGTAATATTTTGCATAAATGATGCTCATGCTGTAATCTTAGGGACGTGCAAAGAGTTATGCAGGGCATTGGCATTCTGGCACATCTGAAGCAGAACTGGTTATTTCCACATCATTTCAAACTTTGTGGTCTCAAAAATAGAAAAAAGCACCATTATAATGAAAGCTGCGAATGTTCTTTGTGGTTTCTGTATCCTTATTCACTTGTGATGTTCTGTCAGCATGTGAAGAGGGGAGTGTGCTAGCTGGAAAAGGCAACGTTTCCTAAGTGTTCTCATGGTCAGTCAGATTTCTCACAGTAGTTTCCGTCATACATGCTCTGCCATTCTTACTCCTTGAGAGATGAGGAACTTCTTTTGTCATCTCCGTATGTTTACTTTGCCATAATGACATCTTATTTCATACTACCAGAAAGGCGTATCATGGATGTCATCTGATGGTAAAAATATTTTTATGGGGTTTCAGAAAGTGGGTCCAGCTATCTGTATTTATTCAGAAAATAGAGTGGTCAGAGTAGATATTGATTTTGAGAGAACAGTTCTTCCATGCACCTTTGCATGTCCCACTCACTTCCATTTAGTGAGTAACTCATTGATCTCCTGTTGTATGAGTCACAGAGATCACAAAGAAGAAGAACAGGTTGCTTACTTGGCACCGTGGTTCTTTGAGTGGTCATCCGTACATTCACACAACCCATCCATCTCCACGCTTCTTGTCCTGCCCGTCCTCTTCCAGTGTTTTCTCACTGCAGAAAACGCAGAACTGAGGAGGAAGATGAGAGCCACAGTAGACATGTGGACTGTGAGAGAGAGCAGGACTCCCACCAAAAAGTTTGCTCAGCAACTTTTTTTTTCCGGATTTCCAGATGTGCACTAAACAGGCATAGTAACCTATACGTATGTGTTAATAAATTCCAAGAATCACAATTACAGCTATGCAGCCTATCCCCCACCCCCCGCCCCTCAGGATCTAGGGCCTGAAACGGTACTTTTCTTCCTAACTCTGGCTGGTTAATTCTTGGGTGTAGAACTGTAAAATTGGAAGGGATCTTGAGGGTCGTTTTGTACATCTCCTTGCCAGTGCTGGTACCAGGCATCCCATGACATGACTGGGCACGAAATGTGTCTAGTCTGATGCAAGTCAGAATTGTACCTCATCTCAGCTACATAGTTTCTTATTTCCTTAAACTATCAGATGGTTCTGAATTGCTAATAGAGTTCAGACTTGGAGCCCCAGTAAACCTTCAGTTTGGTTTAGCTGATCGTTCTGCATTGGCTGAATTGTGGGCTGCCGGAATAGTTTAACAGAACTAGTGGTGCTCTTTGGTTTAAAATATTTGCAGTAACCACAACAAACTGGTGTTCCTTGTGAGCACAGTACAGTACCTTTGTTCATAGAAAGTTTGGGCCAGTTGTGTATAATATGTTTGTCAGGCTAGCCGGTACAGCTTTGTTAAATCACTCTGTTGCACATGATACAAGACTGCTTACTGAATCACATTGTAAATTCAAAATACTATCCAGGCTAAATATAGCTAACTCTTCCAAGTATCAGCATGACTCTTTCATTCTTGAATACTGTCCTATTCTTAGTAACTGTATTATTCCTCTTGTTTGCTGAGTACAGTCGGAGGAGGATGAATTGGAGTTGGTGAGTCTGGGTTCCTACTTGGTATGAGACATCAAAATCTGGAGAGCTTTTGTATTAACTATGTGGTGTCAATTAGACCAATGTTCCCTTTGTTGCAGAAAGAACCATTGCTTGGTTTATCATAATCCTCTACGTTGACCAAACATGGCAATTAATAAACTTTATCCAGAGACCTTTTTTTTTAATGTACTGTTGAAAAGGGAACATTGAGATGGAACCTCTTAACAGCAACTGTGCCCACTAATGAAGAACCTTTGAAATTTTCTTAAACAAAGCCTTACATTGTGTAACGGTTACTTCTTTAGATAGGGACTTGGCTCATAGAGTTCCGCAAATTGTAACACAGAGCCTGTGCGGCTGTTTTCCTTTTTTGAGATTACATCATTCCTGATGAGGTCACCTTTCTAGAGATGAAGTTAATTTCATGCTCTACAAGAGAAGCAAACCACAAGGGGGTTCCCTGTTTATTCAAAGAAGCATATAACTGCAAGCTGCTTTTCCCCCCTCCCTTGCTGGAAAAATGTGTTAGCCTTTCAAAAAGACCTTTCACAAAACATTTTATGTGATTTGATTTCTTGTAAACATACAACTCATTTTTTAATTCATCAAAATTTGGCTTTGTTTGTGATGCTACCCAAATTATGACAGTTTTTTTTTTAAATCAGTACAACTAGTGCTGATTTCAGAAAGAACATCATGAAAAATATGTAGAGAGGAAAACTGGTTGTAAAACCATTGTATTGCTTTGTGACAATTTAAACCCAGACCGGTTGCTGATATGGGGCTCTTTGCATGAAAGCATGGGATTGCTGTGTTTGTATTTTATTTATTTATTTAGAATGCATCCTGTTGGGCTACTGTATTGTGTGTTAATGTGAAAATGTAACATCTAGTACAAGTTGTGATGCAGGTTGTCAACAAGTTATTGTTTATTGCTACTACATGGGGTGCTAGTGATGATCAAAACTCCTATAATTTGCACCTGTGCTCAACTTCCCATGGGGAGAAAAAGTCTTTTCCCTAGGAAAATGCAAAAATAAAGAGAGGCAGTTAAAAGAATTTTGCTAGTATTTTTCTCTGCTGTTCTCTACTCTTTGTGCCATGTTCTTATTGTTTACTTCGTGGACGGTATCCTGTAGTTAGGCAGGTAACCTTGCAATATACATTTCTTTAGAAAATGGATGCAGTATCTCCAATATAACTGTTTATCTTGATAGGTCTCCTGATTGATACTCTAATGCCTTGCACCTTTACAACTATCCCATGAGGCAGATCAAAGCTATTTTCATTTCATCATATAGGAACTGAATGGGTCCCCTGTCTGAGAAGAGCAGCACTGATACTCTTCTCTGGCTGGCTGTAATGAAAAGTTATCAAAGACATTCCTTAATTTGAAAGATTGCTGGCATGATAGTGTTGCTTGTCTTAACTGCTTATACTTCAAATAATGACACAACAAGAATGCAACAGGTGGGGGAGTGTCTTTGAATATACTGTCTTATTTTTTAGCTTATTTTTTGCCTGTTAAGAGTTTAAAGCAGACGGCTACTTTGCACATACATATTAGATTTGGTGTGTATGTACAGTGAACCGCACGATATATGGATGCGCACAACATAGAGATGCATAGGGAAATGTGTGTATGGATGGCTCAATTAATGGAATTTTTATTCTGCTTTCCCATTTTTTAAAAAATGGTTAAGACACCTTTTGTAGTGTGTACACAGGGTGAAATGCATGTATCCACATCACATCTTATGAAGGAGAGGGCATGCATGGTAAATCTTCTTAAGTATGTCAAAAGTATAATGTGAAGTGGCCTTCGAGTTTTCACAAAGACTGATTTGTGGTATACGGCTGTGGGAGCAGATTGCCCTCTGGTGGTGTGACTGCTAGGGAAATAGGCAGCCAGCTAAAATTATTAAAAGGTCTCCTTCAAACAACTAGGTCATGTGTTTATCATTGGAACTGAAGCTAGCTAGGACTGACTCAATCTATATTGTGGCTCTAGGCAAAGACTTAAGTGTGCTGCTCTCATAGTACATCTTTTTTCTGTACAGGGGTTGAGTTGAAGTTATACTCCCTTCATAACGTTTCTTGATTTTAGTAATTTTCCCCTCTGAGTGAAGGTAATAATAATCTTGCTCTTTAGAGTTAGTTGGAGGGGTATAGATAGACACAAAGATGAAGTGACTGGCTTTCATTTCTAAGCAGATTCCAAGAGCTAGTTGCTCACAATTATTTAACACAGTTAGTTACCTTGGCGGTCAGTGGAGTGGACACCAAGATAGCAAGGCCACCCTCGGGACAGCCTTTCTTATTTACCCGAGAGGCATTTAAGAGATAAGAAGCAAAACCATTTACAGCAGTAGTGTATGTAGCCCATGTTCCCTGAAACAAAATCAGGTCAAAGGAGGAAATATATTGACAAAAACAACTATCCCATCTTTTGTTAGCCCAACCCTCAGTGTTCCAGGATATGATCCTAAGATGGGAATCACCCTGGAGCCACGAGCATCAGTCCAGTGGGCTGATCGTGTCCAGGAGTCCTTCCATGTCCTTCTGGATCCATCCATTCCCCTTCACTATTGCCTGACCTGGCACTGATGGAAGCAGAGAGTCAGGACTGGTAATACTGGATGAAGTTGTTACTTTCATCAGCCCTACTGAATTATTATTAGGTTCTGTTCTGGACAGCTGTGGGATCTGAGGAAGTGAGGGGATGGCACCACACACCCCACCATCAAAGACAGCAGTTTGAGAGGGAGACTCGGTACCAGCCATAGGCAGTTGGTTTTCACAGGAGTATCTTGACCAAAAAGATATCAGATCATGAGAAACAGTATTAGTGTTAAACCCTTCTGCCAAGAGCTGAACGCGGGGAAGGCCTCTGTCCATCTCTGAATGGTGAAGAACAAGGGGTAGAATAATAATAAGAAATGTAGATTGGGAAAATGACATTAGGGGGTTGGGACAACACCCCTACCACAGTTTCTGGTGGTAAAGGTAACAGTGTTTTCTTCTTCTCTTTATTTCTGCTCCCATTTGACAAGGTTACAGAGTTTAGCCAAGTGTCTCCTGAATTCTTAAGCCCCAAGCAGCCCTCAGACCTAGCTACTGGCCTCAGCTGGTCCCAAAGTTTTGAAACTGCTCAGACGGTTGGATTTTATCAGCAGCGTCTGCAGCAGCAGTGTGGCAAAAAGACTTAACAAGCTCTGCTTTGCTGACGTGAATTAGTCTTGCGTCTTTGTAGAAACTTCTTTCTTTAAGTGATGCTTTGTCCAAGCAAGGAGGATAGCTTGAAAGTTTCATTTGTTTTGGGTTTTTGATGCAGTTTTATTAATAATGCTGCACACAACACAAAGTTAAGTACTTTGAATAATACTACGTAAGAGCTTTCATGCTGCCAGCAACCCATGAAGAATGGTCAGATGGCACTGAGTTTGACTGGTCAAAGGCCAAAATCATTGCGTGCCTACCTTGACTGAATCTTGTACTTTGATTATGGATGTCAGCAGCGCACAAATTTTCCTCCTTCAGCTGTATCTGCTCTTAATAAATACTGTACAAAATCCATAGGTAAGGAGGAAGCATCTCAAATTATGCACCTAGTTCACTGTGTGCTTGACTTAGCTGTGCTCTTTTTAAAATAATGTGTTGTTAACTACATCTGTTCTTTTGTTAACCATTTACAGAACACACAACGGTTAAGCAGTTCTCAGTCTACACAACCTCTTGCGACACCAGTTGTGTCTGTAACAACTCCAAGCTTGCCCCCGCAGGGACTGGTGTATTCTGCTATGCCCACTGCTTACAACACTGGTAAGCTGTTCAATAGTTGATTTTCTCCTTAGCCCCAGCCTGTCTAGGAAAGATGCTGAGAGGATTCTAAACCTTTAGTGCACTCCTATCTCTAAAGTGTTAATTTGCTGTACCCTGGGAGTTTTTTATGCTTGCAGCCATACAGGAATTTCTATTTCTTGTTTCCAAACATCTAAATCCTGGCCAGCTGGCATTCCCAGGGCACCTTACACAAAATAATGAAAATACATACCATTTGTTGTTTGCTTTTTTTAAGGTTCAAAACAAATAAAACAATGCAACACAGGATCAAAAACTTGTGTCAGTAAAAACATACAGTGACTTAAAAGAATTTGAAACTTTAATTTAAAAAAAATTGTTTAAAAGCCTGAGAAAATACTGTGTTTGATTGGCGCTAAAACAATAAAAGTAGGCACCAGATGAGCCATTTGGGGAAGGGCATTTTGCAAGTGGGAAAATGTTCTATCCTCACATGCAATCTAAAGTGATACACTCTACAATGTGCCAGCTTGTTTTGCATAATACGTTGAGCAGCTGTTTCAGTCTGCAAGGAAACTTACTTTACTTTTTTAAAACGTGACATTTGCTAGACAATTTTATTAGTCACTGGTGAGAGTACCACTTCATTCCTGAAGTTCTTGAGTCAAATTTGCAACTCCTTTTGAAGTAAACTGCCAGAGCTTTGTTGGGAAAGTTAAGCTTCTTTTAAAGAAATACAGTGATTTCCTATAAAAAAAAGATCAAAATCCCAAAATATTTTCTAGTGGTCTAAAAAATAAAAGTGCATATATATGTTTGCATATGAATTTAATGCCTCATATCTGTGGTGTGGACACTGGCATTCCAGTCAACTCAATTTTTGCCCCCCCAACCCCTATCATATGTGGCAATGTTGTATTGGACTTCTGTGACATTGTGCTGGCATAGCATTTAGTATGTCTTATTCTAAAGCACCTACTTGCTGGCACAGCAGATTTGTAGGAACGACCTCCTAGCAGAAGCATACTCAGGCAACTTGAATTTTAGACTGCTAAAATACAACCCAGTGCCTGAAAGCTAATATTAAAGTATAGCTAAAAAGTTTGGACATTCCTCAACAACTTTGGAGACACTGTTAAATGCCCATGCTTCTTTAAGTGGCCTTTAGATCCAAGTTTCAAGTGGTTTTTGACTGCACATGTTGTGATTCAGTGTTCTTGATTTATCAGTTCAAAGAAACTTTTTTGACCTCATGCTCTGATACCGTAGCTGCAAACAACTGAAATGTGAACTGTGGCTGTCTCACAGGAACACTTTTGTTAATCTTTTTCTCTCTCCAAAAGACTTGGGCAGATATATATGTGAAAGAAAATCTGTGTTATGAAGTGATTAAGTGCTAATAGTGTTTGCAACTCTCTCCTTCCAGATCTGAAGGAAAAACAAGTGATAATGATGAACTGAAATAACTTCTTCTTTGTGGGTGAATCAGCAGTGATAGCCTAGATTTTTAAAAAACCTAATATCCTGTTAAGTGAATGAAGAAGTGAGCTTCCTTGGTGTAGTCTTGTAAATTTTATGAGGGAACTTGTGGGACAAATTTGTGCCTCAATTTTTTTGCTTTCATTCCTGAAGAAGCCTAAAGCTTGTAGTATGATTGGCTGGAAACGTGTTAGTGACATGCTATCAGAAAAAAAGTAGATGAGACTAAGACATGAGTCATTTTGAAATTATTTTCACAATCTCTCCTGTGCAAAACTTTCAGAGCCTGAGTCATGATATGTTTAGAATGGCTTGCAGTCTCTGCTACTTGGATTCACTTATTTTAAATCAGCAAATGGAACTTCTGCTGATGCAGAACGGAACTGCCCTTATCAAATCGGATTCTTTGAATAACATTTTTTTAAATAACAGTTTGTTACTTGTTTTTCCCGCAGTGCACTTGCAGAGTAAATCAGTTTAGTAATAAAATGGGACAACCTCAAAATAAGGCATTTGGAGGAAGGCTGATAAACATAGAATTGTACATGTTAGATGGTCAATTTTTTAAAAATGTGCACACTCCAAATTCTTCAACAAGCTTCTGTCAGGTTTCACGACTTACATGATGATGGCAGGTGACCTCAGAGTAATTCTGCTTGCTATTGAGTGGGGAAAAATAAAAAGCTTAAGCTTTCTAATGAAAAGTGTTTTCTTTTTCTTGCTCCCCATTTCAGATTACTCCTTGACTAGTGCAGACCTGTCAGCCCTACAGGGATTTAACTCCCCAGGAATGCTTTCATTGGGACAAGTATCTGCCTGGCAACAGCATCACCTAGGACAGGCAGCCCTCAGCTCTCTTGTGTGAGTAGAACATTCCCCGTCCCTGGAAAGATTGGCAGCTCTGCATTGCACCCAGTTATGCACATCTCCTGTTTAGCTCCTGAACAGTGTTCAGGCTTGGCCTTATTTGGCTAGGGACAATATTTTTACTTCTTAGCAGATTGGAAATGTGTGCATGGCTTCCTCAGTGAAGATGTTAATTTATGACTTGCAGCTCAGAGCAGCTGAAAGGAATTTTGTAGTGAAATCCGTGTGCTCTTATTTGTCCATTCATTGTCTCTTCCCAAATGCAAATTGCAATGTTGCAGTCTTCCCCTTATTTGAATTAATAAATGAAACTGGCATGAATTTAAAGACAGGGTTGCCAAAGCAATGCAGTACACTGCTTTGCTTGGAGATTCTGGATGCAGTTTTGCCATGGATCACAAATGTGACCACTCAGGCGATTCTTGCTATTTTAAAAGAGCAGCAACAAACTGCTTTGGAAATTTGTGGATTTTTAATCCCAACATGTTTGGAAATAGGGCTCAATTTTTAATGCACAAGCTTGACAATTTTTTTCTTTTAGAGCAATGCCAAAACGTAGGTTGAGGAAAGAAAAGTGCCTGATGCCCCTTGTTGGCCTTGTTTCTGATGGTTGAAGGGATGGGTTGCACAGTAGCAGGAAAAATACCAGTTCATTTCCAGTTACTGCACGTGTCTTAGGTTTTCTGTGTGATCTTTTCTATGTCTTTTCTTAAAATACAGCATGGCCATAGTACCATGGTCATGGCAGTCACTGAAAATGCATTATCAGCTCCCACTGCTGGATTAATGTACTGTGTTGGGATGCTTCGTAGGATCACATATCTTGGTGGAGCAGGAACACCCATTGTCCATAGTTGTTGGTTGCAGTGATATGTCACACCAAATCATGACTTACGCTAGCACAGTTTGTTACTGTTGCCCTGGATGGACCCATTTGGCTTTTCCCCATTTCTGCCTTGTTATCTCTTATGTCCCTTTTGTGAACTCTTGTTTCACAGTAGGCAACCTGAAAAGAAGTCAAAGTTAACCATAGTTCTGAGTTTGCAAGCAAACAGCAAACCACATCTTGTAGTTGTGGTTTATGGCTGGCTAACAAACCAGGAAATTGTTTGCAGGAAATACCGTTTGAAACAACCCAGAATTCAAAGAAGCACAACCTGACTTTCCATTCTGTACAGTTCCAGCCCTGTGTCCTGGCATCTGTATCTGCTTATAGCTTAACTTCAGCTCAGTGTTGATGAATTGATACTGCTTTTCCATTTCTAGCCCCCCCCCCCCATTTTGCATTTGTCTCATTAAATGTAAGACTGTAATCTCCTTGACAAAGAGGTTGTGCCTTTTTAGGGTCTCACTTAGTAGAGCACAGTAAATAATATTTTCCTTCTCTCTTTCCCCAAACCTGTCATTAATTCTTACCAGGGCTGGAGGCCAGTTATCTCAGGGTTCCAATTTATCCATTAACACCAACCAAAATATTAACATCAAATCTGAACCGATTTCACCTCCACGAGAAAGAGTGACTCCCTCCACGTTCCCACAGCAGCAGCAGCAGCAGCAGCAACAAGCACCGCAGCAGCAATCACGGCAGGAAATGGGGCGCTCTCCTGTTGACAGTCTCAGTAGTTCCAGCAGTTCATATGACGGCAGTGATCGGGAGGACCCAAGGAATGACTTCCATTCGCCTGTGGCGTTGGGAAGACCCCCAAACTCAGAAGACAGGGAAAGCCCGACAGTAAAGCGGATGAGAATGGACACTTGGGTGACCTAAGCTCCCAGTTCATCCTTTTGTTTCTACTTTTGAGTTATACCAATGGACAGTCCTGACATATCTAAATTTATAAATAAGGACATGAAATAAATATTTATATGTATATACATACATGCATATATATCTTTGTATACATATATATGTGTGAGTGTGTGTAGCAAAGACACAAAAAAAAATGAATCAGCAGGCACTTAATACCAAGTCCTTGTATAGCTGCAGATGCCCCATGGTTTAAAAGGTAGAACAGAAGAACCCTTATAGGCAATGGTCTAGCCTGGCCTTTAATCTGGACTACGTTCCTTGAATAATGTTTTGCAAAAGAAATGTACCCATTATGTAATCTACCAAATTAGATGGCAAGACCGTGAGGGCTTGCCTGTAGTAGTGTCCCCATGTGTGTTTTCCAACAACTGTGTGGTACCCTGTAGTTCTAATTACGCTTTGTAGCAGCAGAGCAGTAGAAAAAGAAAGCAATACTGTACATAGAATGACCTCTATATTACCCAATCTAGCATGGGTCTCTCTTGCAAAGGGTGCATGGAGAAGGGCTGGCATTATTTTAAACACACACACACACACACACATCTGTTTTTGCACGTGCAAAAAAAAAAATAGTGGGTCAATTACGATTTTTTTAACCAAGCGTGTGTGTGTGTGTGTGCGAGAGAGAGAGAGAGACATAAACAATGTGCATGAAATATTCAGATGATATTAGCCTAGAAGATAGTCCATAAAGAAAATTTTAATATATTAAGTTATAATTGGAATATGTTTTAAAATCTCTTTCTTACGTTCCTCCTACCTTTTTTAAAATATAGAAAAACAGTTTTAGCTCGTGTATATTTTTTATTAAAAAATACCCTTCTTTGAAGACTATATGGAAAACTATATACAATACTTTTGAACACATTCTGCTATGAATTATTTATACAAGCCAAAGCTGTACGGTGTAGCTTTTTTTGGTAGAGAATAGGTCTTTTTTTTTTTTTTGACTGTCTGTTGCTTTTGATTTAGGGGAGGAAGGAAAAAAAATATCTTGCAGGCAGAACCTTGGGGAAAAATAAGCCATGAATACTTATTATTCTATATGTAAATTAAAATTTGAGCCAAACATTATGTATATAGCATCTTAAATATATTATCACCTTTTGGTGTAAGTACGTATGTATTGTACGTTCACCAGATTAAAAAGTATATTTTTGTGGATTGACGCCGACTTGAAGAAAAAAAGAAAAAGGCGAGGTCCTTATTAAGTAGAGTATTCACTGTTTAATATTTACTATTTTGTTCAATATACTGTACTTCCTTTTGGATTTTAATTAATATTATCCAGATTTTTTCAGAGGGTGTTTTAAAAAGGGGCTGTTCCCCCCTCACTGGTGGTGAATGTGTGTTGTTAAAAATTGTACTTTTTTTTTTGGTGCCGTATGGTAAAACTTCATTATACATTTTATAAATATATATACATATATGTGTATATATACATATATAAATATATGTATATAGATAGCAAAGTGATACCCCCTCTGCGATTCCCTCCACAGAAATCCAGCATTAAGTTCATTCTGCATAAATAGAAGGTGTTTTAACAAGTTTCTAAGGTATTGTATAAAACTGCCTCTTTGGGTGTTGGTGGGGACGGTGCTTTTGCCCCTCGTAATTGCTGGAGTAATGGAAGCATGCACAGAGGAGCAAAGAAGGGTTTGGAAGTGGTGTTTGGGTTTTTGGCAAACCATGTTTTAGGGGGAAAAAATCTTTCATCATTTTTTTACAAAATGTCCCCATTCCCTGGAAAGTATGTAGCTTACTGCTTTTGAATTTTATACTTGTCCTTGGATATGTATTTACTAGGAGGAGATATGAATCAGTCAAGATGCTCCTGTGGTTTGTCTGCATATCTGAATTTTATTTTATAGTAGACATCTTAAAGCCTGTAGTAGACTCAACTAAAATACCGATTGAATCAGTTATTTAGTCAGCTGCTATGTAAATCTCACTGATTCTGTTGGGACTGGCAACAGGACCCAGGCCTTTGTGTGTAAATTTTGCATCTTCATGGCTAAAGCAGATGTGGTGTAAAATGTATCTTTGTACATTTAATGCAAATGGCATCTGCGAATGAGGTTTAGAGTTAATGGAATTGCAGCAGATACAGGTGTACACCTCGTTCTCTCCTGCTGCAGTCCTGACAAGGAAGAATCCTCTAGAACTGAGTTTTACATAGGAAAAAGCCATTATCATTCCTGCCACATGTTTTCTTATTGTGTATAATAGAGGACAAGCTAAAGTGATGCCTGTAGTGATAGTGATGCACTACTAACCTTCTACAAGAGAAAGTAAAACCTGGCTTACCAAAGGGTACCTTTGATTTTGTTTCAGTGGATCACCTCTTGCAGCAATTAAGCGGTCCTCTGAATTGCAGAAGTCCTGTTGTCAGTAAACTTTGGCAACTACCCTGTATTGCAGCCTGAATAGAGCTTGTCTCCGTGAGCCAATTTACACATCACATAGCCTCCGTGTTATGTTTGGGAGTTGCTTCCAAGGAACATACCCATATATGCTGGGGTGCCACTTCTGAGAGCTAATGTCCCCAGTGTGGACTGCATGAATAAAACTGTATGATCAGGGTGGCTTGAAAATCTACTTGAAACCTGAACCTTTGAAAGTGCGAGCCAGGTTTCATGAGACACCAAGGATTTTTTCAGCAAAGGGGTTAGAATTCTTTGGAGAGGAACAGCAACTCTTGTTTCACACACAAGTAATTGTGATGTAGCAGGGCACATGTTATTTTAGTTCACCATCACTGGTAAATAAGTTTTAAGACAATCTAAATACTCTTTAACGTCTGTAAAATTTAAACCACATCAGGCATGGTCTCATGGGAGAGTGGTATTAAAGCAAAGTTAAAGGGCACTTTTTTTTTCTATAAGATTTTTTCACCTGTTTTTTTCCCCCTTTCATGTACAATCAGTACATGCAGTTAGAAGACTTTACGCTTTCTAGCTGGATCTATTTTCATTTTTTAGAAAACTGTAATTTTTTTTCTTAATTCCTCAACATTCTGAAGAACTCAGAGACATGAGGTGCCGTCGCTTATCTCTCGACAGATTTGATGAGAAAAATGTGCCCATATTCCATCAGCTAACTCGCCTATCTCAGGCGGTCTTTTTGCCCTTCCCGGGAAGCCGAACACCACTTCATAGATCCTTCTGAAGCTTCGAAATGGTTTGCTGCCAGTCATTATTTATGCACCTACGTGAACTTTGCTGTACATTTTGAATGGGAGTTCTACATTTCACATTTACTGTCTGATTTCTTGTGTGCCTTAATGAGATGGCTTTGCTGACTGTATCTCAATAAGTCTTTATTCCTATGCAGGTTTGTAAGGAGTTACATCACTTTTCTTAAAAAAAAAAAAAAAAGAATTTTAAAAAGGCTTGGCTTTGTACTTGAATCCAGCCAACCCAATGTTTTGTTTTCCTTTTTTTAAAAAAGGAACAAGCTTTCAGAATCAGACTGTTAACTTTTGTCCCACCTTCTTGTCCTAAGATCTGGCCCTGTCTCCCTATAGGAGAATTTCTCGTTCGTGAAAATAAAGTAAAAAATACTGACTTTTTTTTTTAAAAGAAAGATTAACACTAATAATGTAACTCTAGACATTTTGGATATCTTACACCTTGATCCTGTAAGTAAGGTTAGTTGCAGCTGTATGCAGAATGGCTTGTGCTAACGTAACTGCAGCAGCACCCTTCGGGTTGGCATGTGAGCGAGTCGGTGTGTCAGTACTGCCATTGGGCTATACCTGTATACCAAATGATTTGGTTTTGCACTGAAGTGGCCAACGGTGGTAGCAGTGGCTGGGCAGGGGGTGGGGTGGGGTGGGAACACAGGCAAAAATCCAAAGAGCCATCTGGCTGGTTCCATGTGCGTGAAAGAGCTCTGGGCATGTACCTTGAGCATAAATGCATAGAGAACCGCTTCTAAAACACGAAGGGGAGTTTTGTGCTAAGCCTGGACACGTCTTGGTGAGGAGGGAGTTGGGGACAGGGCTGCTGTTTACAGATGCAGTGAAACACTCACCATTGGCGAGGTCCTCGGCGATGGCGTTTCCAGCCCTAAGACCCAGGTTTTTAGCAACACACTTGAAACTGATCCAAATTGCAAGGAAGCATATGTTACCTTGGGTTGGGGTTTTATTGCTTGAAAGAGTCCTCAGGCCAAGCTCCCTGCTTGTGAAAAGATACCCTATCGGGCATGTTAGCTTTTCACACACGGGGGGCTGATCAGTTCTGAGGCACCGCTGGCTTTGTGGGGGATATATAATGTGTCTCGCTCACATCAGGATTTTTTTTTTCCCTGTTAAAAAATGACAGTTCTGAAAACAAAAAAATGGTTTAAATAGAATCAATGGCATTTAGGTGAAGAGTGCTGCAGATTCACATCTTGCACAAATCCAGGTTAACAGAATGGAGTCAAATGTTGTGTACGGTAGACACGGCAACACTGACTTGACTTGGCATGCTGTAATAATATATATTCTTTTTAAAAAGAAGGCATGTAGGAAACGTTTCAGCTGTAAAGGACACTAATGCTTTGGCAAGTGTAATGTGCGCACAAGAAATACATAGTAAATAAGGAACATAAATTACTCCTGCCAGATCAACCATGGGAAGAAGTTTGAAATTTAGAATGTGAAAGACTTAAACTATATTAGAAATTTTCCTCACTTTGCTGTGCAAGAAAACACTGCTTTGCTATATTTAAAAAAAAAAGAAAAGCTTTTTTAAAAATAAAAATATATGTACTTGGTAAATGTTTGTAGTCAACAGTTCACAGACGAAGCTGTTTGCGGTTAAAGCCGCCTGGCGGCACAAGCTGGACTTTGTTGCCATCTTTGAGACGAATCTTTAAAGGAAAAAAAAAATTAAGTTAATCTCTTTTCCCTGAATGTGGTGTTTTTTTCTTCAATATACAATAAATATTCTAGTGAACTTTTTATCAAATGGTTAAGAAAATGCTAGAGGTTGTTGTAAAATATTTGTATCTTGCATTCACTAAAGTAAAAATACTGGCTTTTACTGTGTATTTCAGACTCTCTCATATTTAGAATGAAGTTTCCTTGATTTCCCTATCCCAGCTCCCTTTTGTGATTCCATCAGTGCCTAAAATCAGTTGGTTTTGTTCTTGTTACTGCATTCTTTTTGCCTGTAAAGATCCATGCTTAGTAAAGCAAAGGAAACACTTGTATGTATTTGAATCTGGATCCTGTCCAACTCTACATATTTTTGACAGGTCAGATGGCATGAGAGAAGCAAGAGAAATGATGTCCTGCCAGCTAAGTTGGGGTTATCTAAAGAAATAATATTGACTGTTGGCTCACTCTTAACCCGGAATCTCTGTAGTGTACCTTCAGGTCAGTTCCAGTCTATGGTGATGCCAAGGCCAACTTACCATGGGGTTTCTTTGCAAAATTTCATCAGAGGAGCTTTGCCATTGGCTTCCTCTGAGGCTAAGAAAGTGTGACTTGCGTGAAGCCACGGATTGGGTTTCCATGGCTGAGTAGAAACTCAAACTCCAGTCTCCTGGAGTCTTCAGTCAAACATCCAAAGCATTATACCACACTGGTTCCCAACCCTAAATTCGAGGATGAAATTCACTTCTAATTACATCATCTCTCCCCACCCCAGCTTGGATGGCTGGATAGAAAAAAAAATGGACAGTGACTTAACATGTTTTAATAGATGCATACATAAGTTACCAAAAGAATTTTAACAGGTGCAATAATAGCACGGATATCTTTTGTGTACCCTTTTAAAGGAAAGGAAAGCTGTGGTATTTTTCCTTGTTCAAAAAAATCTTACAATATTCAAAGGCCACAGTATAGCTTGAGAACTGGTTCTGACCTACTAGTTCGAGAACAATGATCTAATCAAACCCATAGAGAGATTTTCTGCTTATTTTTTTTTTTAAAATTTGCTGACGGGGCAGATGTATTGCTGCAGATGTTAAGATACACCTTTTCATTTACCATGCATATCCCTTTTCAGTAGATGGTGGAAATGCTTTTCAAAGCCCACTTCAAACTCTTTTCTTCAACACTGAAACTTCATTGATTGGGGGAATGATTTATATATACCTTTAGGAATTCTCATTCTCACCTTCACTTGTGTGTTAGCTTTTCCTTCCTGGCAACAACAGGGATAGCCTTATTAGTGGGTCTTGAAAAATGGTTGAGTTCCTTGGGCTAAAAATAATCAGTGTAGCTACAGATGTTTAAAATTGGATCAGTTTTTTTTTTCCTTAAGTCTTGAAACTGCCTCTGTGTCAGCCTTTTTTAATTTTATTTTAAACCTAATTTTGCTGCAAATTCATCTAAGCTAAGAAGATGCAAGGATTCCTGTACAAAACAGTTGCTTATTTTAAAAAATGCGTGCTTTTGAATGGAAAGGTAGGAGGAAGAAGAATTGGGAGGCGTGAACATTCCCCTGTTCTCCCTTTGAGGTGTGTGTGTGCATGGAGATACACATTTGATGAGGTGTTAGAATTAAATTTGGCATAAAATTGATCTCTGTTTGCTTAGACCAGAGCGGGCAACTTTGGAAAGGTGGGGTGCTGCATTACCCTCCCACCTGATCTTGGCATCCTTCCTGCCACACTCTTCCTACAAAAATACCTTCCTTTATGCCCTCAGATGTTCTCACGGGGGTATTTTCACCATGTTTGGAGGTCTTCCTGAGCCATTTTAAGCCTTCTTGTTTTCTTGGATCTAAATTGGCCACGTGCGCCCAAAATGAGATGGATACGCCTTCTACATCTAGAAAAGATTTTGGGGCAAAGCATTATTAAATTAAAAAAAAACTACAAAATTTTCCTAAAAGATTTTATTTGACTGGGGTGGTGCGGGTGCAAAGGGGTTTTGAAACATGGTAGGAATGCCTTCCACAACCTCTACAGAGCATTTCTTTAAGCAAAAAGGTTTCTTCCAGAATGCCTGTGGGGCAACACCATGCATGCTTCTCGTTCAGGCTGAAGCGTTTTGAGGAATTAAATTGTTGGGGTTTTTTTACATTGTAGGTTGTATTGGTAGAAGATGAATAGAAATGGGAGATGGCCGATGAAGCAGGATAGAAAGAGAAACCGTGGAATATGCATTCAAATGACACCCACTTTGAAAATATTTTTTCCTTGAAATCAGTGAGTGCTAAAGTAAATTTCTTACTTTAAACGTGTAAAAAAAATGAAACTTTGGACTAGCAAGCTTTGTACTAAAATTTTGCATTCCTCTTCCAGGCTTACAGCAGCGTGTGAGCAAAGGCTGGGTTTGGGATGCATTTTGAAGCATTCATTATCAAAGCATAGTATTAAAATTAGCAAAGTGGAACAGTTTGAATTAGAAAGTACTCCACAGAATTACACCTTGTGAATCTTTTTTGCTATACTGGAGGACTAACATGAAAGAAATGAATTGCCTATTTTAGCTTTTCCAGTCAGGACCCCCCCTACCAAAATGTTTTGGCCAATGGTAAGGGATAATTGGAGGTTACAGGGCATCAGATTGGACACCGGCTATATCATGGTGGCTTTCTATAATTGTACACTCTGTGCTTAAATTCAAGATGCGGTGTATATATTAACGTATCAGCTAGTAATGGGAAAATCAAGGAGCTATGGAAGAAATTCAGGCCGTGGAGAAATGCCGTTCACGTTTTTGTGTGCCCTCAAGTGATTTCCAGCTTATGGTGACCCTAAGGCAATCCTACCATGGGGTTTTCTGTGGCTGAGAGTGTGTGATGTACCCAAGGTCACTCGGTTTATTCCCATGACCAAGCAGGGAATTGAACTCTGGTCTCCAGGATTGTAGTCCAACGCTCAAACCACTATAGTATGCTGGTTCTCTTTATTCACATAGCCATTTCATGTCAGGGTATTTCCTAGTATTTCCCCACATGCTTGGGATTGCAGACTTAATAAACACAAGGAGCAGATTTTATTGAAATGAAAGCTGTGACTCTTAGGAAACTGGCTTCAGCAGCCAATGCTGTCCTCACCCTGCATAGAATCCTCGTGTTAGATTGTTCTGCTTTACCATTACCGTACCTCTTGAACTGTCCACATCACAAGGCAAAGATCAGGTGTTATGAGTCATATCTGCCAGTTACACAAGTATTGATGAGTGCCTGGCCAAACTAGAGAACATTGCATTTAAAAAAAAAAATTTCAGTGCCTTCTATTTCCACTCTCTTTTTCCATACCTCTCTCTCTCCCTTTCCCTTTATTTTTCCATTGCAATAAAACAGAGGGTTCATTACCTTATTTTCTTGCTTGGATATTCCAAATACCTTTGATCTCCCTTTCCTCTTTTCCTAGTTTCTCAGCCAAATCCTTCTTCATTATTAAGTGTCCATTAAAGTGGAATGGAAATTAATGCTTGTATCCTGGCACGGTTCTAAAGGGAGTGTCTCATTCTCATCTTGTAGTTGAAACAGATTAAGCTGTTTTTCCACTGCAGCCAACTTATACTAGAGCTGTAAAAAGATGTGTGCCTTTCCCGCTTCCCCGCCGGCAGTTGATAGAGATGAAACGAGGAAAGTTTTAGCAGACCAGTACATGGCTCTCGTTGCAGCGACCGGCGTCAGCTGAATAGACTGTGGCCCTGCCGCCTATGCGTTGCTTGGTGCCCAAGATTATTGATGTGCCCTGGTTGCTTAAGCAAACAAAGAGGATGGATCCATATGTGCAGAATGAATGGGCTAAGGAAGGATTCTTCTTCCTTCATAAGCAGGATGAGCCCTACCATTGGCTACAGCAGGGGTGTCAAACTCAATTTCATTTTGGGCCACATCAGCATTAAGGTTTCCCTCAAAGGGCTGGTTGTATCTGTAAGACTATATAAATGTATCTATTATCATATTAAATAATTGCCTCTGCATTCGATTATTACCGGTTTTAGTAATAATCTGTGCCTCTTTCTGCCCCCCGCCCCTCTCTGTCCCTGGTGAGCCCGATCCCCACATTGCAGGCCACCCAGCTGCTGGTATTCTGAAGATGGGCCCAGCAGCCGGCACTTGCAATCTACTTCTACTTCTGACTGCTCCTCTGTCCAACTTTTGCCAGCCGTGCATAGTGTTGCCACGGGAGCCTGCAGCAACACTGATGGCGAGACAGAATACTGGCAGCCGGGTGGCCTGCAATGTGGGGATCAGGCTCGCGAGGCAAGGGGGGTGCTGCATCTGCAGGAGAAGTGCGAGGGCCACATGAAATGGCCTGGCAGGCTAAATCTGGCCCACGGGCCTTATGTTTGCCACATGTGTGCTAGAGCGAGAAAACCACAAGTAGCAGATGCTCAGGGATGCCGTGGCAGACATTTCCCCTTCAAAGGACAAAACTGTGTATCCCACGGGCTCTTTAAAAAGTGGGGTGCGGGAGCCTGCTGCCCTAAAGAGGGGATGGGGAACATGTCCAGGTTCCGATGTCAAATTAAGATTCAACTGCTGGTCCAGCCAAACAAGTGGATGGCGGTGTGGGCACCATTTGCCTCAAGCAAGCGAAACATCTTGGGCGCTGCTCGGGAAGGAAGGATTTCTGAAAATGTGCTCAGAGCAGCGAGCCAAGGTGCATGAGAACCTGAGGTGTTGGCTCATGATTATACCCGGCTGTGAGGAAAATGGAGTAACAGTTAAACCAGAACTGCATGTTATGTAAAAGTAGCGGCTCACTTCACTTAGTCAAGTAAAGCATTCCTTTCTAGAGAAATTCCAGCTCTGGAAACAACCACCCTATTTGCCCATTTATTTTGTACATTAGGTTCAAATCAGTTCTCTGAATTAGCCTAAACTGGAACAGGTCGGCAAGGAACCTGACTGAAATTCCCATTCACACATGTTCTCCTGAACCTACCTTGCAGGGCTGTTCTGAGGATGGGGAAATTACGTATGTCACTTTGAGCTCCTAGGAAGAAGGGCAGGGTTACTAATAAAACTTTAAAAAAAAAAACTTAGTCATATGAGTTGACAGATTGACAACTGGAGATCTCATGGTTGTGTTAAAAAGGGTAATTTCAACAGGGGTTGCTTTGTCATGCAACCAGCTAACAAGCGACGACTGCCTTTCCTATACAACCATTAAAAGTACAGGAGTCCTCCCCTGTTTCCATGCTGGCAACTCTATTCAAGATTGGGCTGGCCAAAATGTAGCCCATGGGCCACACACAGCCAGCCCCTCAGGTTGTTTTTGTGGCCCCCCCAGGAGCCAAAATCCCCCCCCCAATGATCTGTAAGGGATGTAGATGCCATTCCCCCATATTTGGAGCCCCCCCCCCAACCCTTCCAGGAGTCAAAGGGAAACTCTGTGGATTTTTTTTTTTAATTGGCTCAAAATATCCCAAAATGCCCATTTGGCCCCAAACATGCCTCCAAGTCCCAGAAAGTTTGAGGGGGGCTTTTTTTTTTTTGGTCGAACAAGGTGTGGCCTTCCAAGATCGAATGCGGTCCCCTAAAAGGTATAGACAGAGCTTGAGAGGGACAACAGCTATGCTGCCCCATGTTTAAAACATAAAAGAAATATTTGAATAAACAGAACTCAATATATTCAAATAGAGTCTTTTGACACGCAAAGGCTGATTGGGTGGCTTTTAATCGACTGGCAGTTAAGTTTAAGAAAAATAAAAACAATTACCTGCCAAACAGTTTGGGGGCATTTGGTTGAGTCTGTTTGCTCTAGAGGGCCATGATTTGAATCATCCTGAAAGAGGCGATGAAAGCCAAGCTATATAGGAGAGCAATGGCAGGTTTATTGGGAGTCATACTGAACAGCAAAAGGGCTTTGCAGGTGATGGGAACATCCCCTTCCTCAGTATCCCAACTGACCACGTTTCTGATAACTGAGGTTGCTTACAATTTTTCCTGGAGTTGCTTTTACAGACAAATGAGGCTCATGTGTGTGCGTCTGCCATCCATGTCTGCACACCCCTTTCTGCTGTCAAAATCCCACCACCCACTTCCTACATGAACAGGGCAAGTCCATACCTGACCTGCTAACCATTCATGCCTCATTTTTGCCCTTGCTTCCCTTGGTCGCTTTTACAATTTCAGTTCCGGCAACGTACAGTCTCATCCAGAATGTTACATGAAAAACACAGAGATTCTCTTGCCCATTTGTATCTTTCGACTGGTGGACTCATCCCCCTGCTGAGATGAAAGTTCCTGTTTTGGGGGTCTGGGCAACGGGTGGGTATTCCTCTTGCCCGAGATGGACCGGCGCTCCCACAGCTAATCCGTGCAATGAGTTATTGACAGTCATATTGGAAGTGTTGCTGGCCACTTCCAGTTTCTGGGTTTTAAAATAGACAATATAAAACACGGGCAATACAATTCCTATGAGGAGCATAACGAAGACCGCATTCCACCACTGGATGCCACAATCTGCGCCACTATTGTCTTCTTTCTGTTGTGGAAGTGACCAGTGTGGCGTTTCAATGCAAAAGTCTGTGCTCGGAGAGACCGTCACCTGTGCGGCTTGTTCGATTTTCTGGTCAATCCCTCTGAAATACTGATCAATTTGCTGGCTGTTCTCGACACTGTCATCACTGTCTTTGGGTCCAAGCAGTTCAGCCACTTGCAGAGCACCACTCTGCGGATGCAGCAATTCCTCACTGGTTTCTGTTAATACGCCATTGACCCTCACTGGAATTTTGATGGATTTCAGAGCGTACAGGTCTTGCTCCTGGATAAAGTTATTCACCCGTTTGATTTCTGCAACCTGGGAATTCAGAAAGGGAAACATCACTTTTGCATGCAAGTATGTGAGTGTATCTTGTGTACAAGTAAGTCTTTCTAAAGAGCCAGCATGGCATAGTGGTTTTAAGGATTGGAATATGACCCTGGAGGCCAGAGTTCGATTCCCTGCTCAGCCATGGAAGCCCATTGGGTGACCTTGCTTGTGTCACACACAAGGAGCAACGGATTCAAGCTGCAGGAAAGGAGATTCCACCCGAACCTCAGGAAGAACTTCCTGATGGTCAGGGCTGTCCGGCAGTGGAATATGCTGCTGCCTCCATGGAGTGTGGTGGAGTCTCCTTTTTTGGAGGTTTTTAAGCAGAGGCTGGATGGCCATCTGTCGGGAGTGCTTTGATGGGTGTTCCTGCATGGCAGGGGGTTGGACTTGATGGCCCCTGGGGTCTCTTCCAATTCTATGATTCTTGGGACCAGAAAACCTCGTGATGGATTCCCCTTAGCATTGCCATAAGTCAGAAACGACTTGAAGGCACACAACAACAAAGCCTTTCTAGCTTCAACCTGGTATGCAAAAGCAGAGGGGGCATAGTTACATTTCTAGCCAGTGTTACAGAACTATTATCAGAATCCTCATTGCAAAACCTGCTCAAAGTACCTGGATCTTCTGACAGGAAGCTGTGTGTAGAGGTGCGTGTGAGAGAGAGAGATAGAAAGAAATAGCAATGGGGACTTTTTGGCTGTGCCACTACAAGACAAGGTGACAGAAAAAAAGGTTTTCCAGATGTAACAGTTCGGGAACCTCTTGGGAAATTCAATGTTCTCCACTTAAGAAAGGACCGGTTAGCTTTGCACCGACCAGGGACAATGTAGATCTCAAGGAAAATTACTTTCCTGTTGCTACTGGAGTTGAAATTTTATTATTTATATTCTACTGCCCTCTGTCCCTGGTCTCCACATGGGAAGAAGGGAAATGGTTTTTGCCTGCACTGAGATCCTTCCAGAACAACTCAGCTGCAACAGAAGCAACATCGGATACAAAATGTAGGCCTCTGACTCTAACATGATCACTTTTCTTCTGTACAGTGCACCCTCTGCTGGCATGTTCTCTGCACAAACATATGTGAGGTCGTGTGAAGCCTCATGTTCTATTATTGTCAATGGATGCGCAGGTGTGGGTATGCGCATGTTGTCTCCATTGACAATAATCAGACAAAGCATACACGTTTTTTTGTTTCATGCAAGAGTTCCTCAAACAGAACGCTGCATATATGGAGGGCACACTGTATGATTCTTTTCCCTGAGGAAGAAAGCTTGCACAATTTATTTTGTGCATTTCAGCTAGCCAATAAAGGCATCACTCTTTTGTGGATTTTGCTGCATGGCCAATGCAGCTGCGCCTGAATAAGTCTGTAGGAAAAATGAGGTGCTGGAGGAGAGCTCCATGAATACAACAGAGCACCAAAAAGACGGACAAATGGGCTGTACAGCAAATCAAGCGTGAATTCTCTCTAGAAGCCAAAACGATTAAACGCAGACGATCATACTTGGGACTTCATGAGAAAATGTGGCTCACGGGAAAAGACAATAATGCTCAGGAAAGTGGAAGTCTGTATGAAAACAGGAAGACTGCACTACAGCTGGATGGATTCAAAAACTGTCATGTTCTGGAGTCTGTAAGACCTGAGCACGGCTACTGATGACCAGAGCTCTTGGAAGTGGTTGTTCAAGGAGCAACGGATTCAAGCTGCAGGAAAGGAGATTCCACCTGAACCTCAGGAAGAACTTCCTGACGGTCAGGGCTGTCCGGCAGTGGAATATGCTGCCTCGGAGTGTAGTGGAGTCTCCTTCTTTGGAGGTTTTTAAGCAGAGGCTGGACGGCCATCTATCGGGAGTGCCTTTGAGGGTGTTCCTGCATGGCAGGGGGTTGGACTCGATGGCCCCTGGGGTCTCTTCCAACTCTACATTTCTATGATTTCTATGATTTCTATAAGTGTCACCACATACCAAAGTCAAAACGACAGCAAAACAGGAACAACCAAGAGTCCATTGTTTTTTTCCTTTTGGAAAAGTGCAAACCACACCTTCAAAAGCCTTAAAGGGGCCTCAAACAAGATGCGTGTTTTTGTTAAAGATTCATGAGCGTTTGCGAATGTAGATACGGTTGGCCCTCCTCATCTGCTAGGCTTAAGAGCACAAGACCCCCCACGAAAGTGGAAAAATGGCAGTTATCAAAATGTGTGCACCTGTGTTTGTGGGAAGGATTCCAAAGCATGGCAGGGAGAATGATCACCCAGGGAAAGGGTCAATAGGGTGGCCCTATACTTCCTCTCTCTTGCCCATCACCTTCCTTGGTGTGGTGGGGCACTGGGAGAAGAAGAAATGGGGCTACAAGCCCTCCTTAGCTGGCCGGGAGGAGGAGGAGAACCGAGGGGTGGGGTTAAAGGCTGCACAGCATGACTGGAGCTGCCAAAAGGAAGGCTTACCTGGAAAAGAAGCACTGGGGGTAGCGGTTGAAAAAACCCTCAAATAATCAAATCTCTGAAAGTCAAACCTGCCAATGTGGAGAGCTGACTGTACCAGAAATCCCTTTGCTGGTTGTTGATCTGATGGCAGCTCTTGGAAACAATACTGAATATGCTGTAGCTCGGTGCTAGACAGTCCCATGCTCAATCCCCTCACGTCTCCAGGTAGGGCTAGGACAAGCTCCTGTCCAAAACCCTGGAGAGGTAACTGCCAGTCAGTGAAGGCAATACTGAGCAAGACAGAGCAATGGTTTGATTCTGTATGAGACAATTGTTCATATACTAATTATGGCCTTTGATGTGGTCCAGCATGGCAGCTCATGCCCTGGCCAGTTTGGATCTTCAAGTTCTACTGGGTCATGATCCTGCTTTCCCCAACTTTACCTAGTTGTTCTGATTAAGCTGAGTGACAAGTCACTAAACAGGGTCACCTGAACAACACAATGACTGAGACAATGGCATGTAAGGCATGAAAAATTCCCAGCCTGGGTTGATTTCTAAGCACCACCCTTAGGAAAAAATGCTTCTCAACATCAACTGGAAAAACCAGAGGGCCCTCCCGAGGTTTGCAACCATCTCAACTAGAAATTAATTCCATTAACTGTGCCACTTATAACCAAAGCCATGTACTTAAAAAAGATGTGGGCAGAAGCAGACAAATGGCTTCTTTCAAACCAGGTTGCTTCTTACTTTGCATCCATACTGCAGAGCTAACTTGTTGAGATTGTCATCTTTTGTGACTTCTCGTTCCAGTAACACCATATCCCCAACTTTCTCACGGGGAACTTTCCTTTGCTGCAGCTCCTTGCCTCTTGCTCGTAATTCCATGACATCAAGTTCTTCCTCTGAGGAGTCATCCAAATCAGACTGCGCACTTCTGAACAAGTAAACCTGGCTATTGGAGAATTTGCGGACGGTCGCAGGAGCTTGGAAGGATTTGATCAGCCCCTGGTTTATCCTCATGGTTTAAGCAATCTCTGCAAAACAAAAAAAAAGGATTTGGAATTTTTAAAACTTGGTTATGAAATGTGTACTATAACTCAGTCACAGTTGGGATTTGGGACAATACAGAGAAACATCCATGCAGCAGCCTGGTCTGAGAGACTAAGTTATTCTTTTACGCTTAATAAACTACAAGACTTCAGGTTATGCCTGTCCTGCACTCTTATATTTTGCTGCAGCTCAAGAGCTCTCAAGTTTGCATCCCTTTTCTTCATCTTTAATATCCAAATAATACCCAAATTAATATCTAAAGCATTTCCCCTGTTAGCTGCTTCTTTGACTGGGTGCATTATATGAAAGTCAACATGGTATAATGATCTAAGTGTTAGACCTAGGATTCTGGGAAATGGGAGTTCAAATTCCACACATTCTTGGCTTCAGAGGAAGGTAATGACAAAACCCCTCTCTACAAATCTTGCGAAGAAAACCCCGTAATATGTTCACTTTAAGGTCACCATAAGTCAGAAGTGACCTGAAGGCACACAAACAACAACATCAAATGCATTTTATACAAGATTATCACAGATATTTATCAGCATCTTGCAACCTAACCAGACCCCTTCCTTAACTTTAATAGTTTCTTAAAATGTAGTTTTGTAGCTAAGCCATTGCAGACACATAAATTATGAACCTAATAACTTTTTTTGTTGACCAACTCCAAGCAAGAGCTTCCTTAACTTGAGCAAGACCACAGGATGCTAGGTACAGGAATAATCCTTCCTGATATGACTGGTTTTTATAGGCCAAAAAAGCTTCTGGAAGGCCAACCTTGTCCTTCCCTGTCCCATCTGTTTGTAACTTCAGTGCATTAAGGACTTCCTAGTTGGAGAACATGCAAATATTTGGTAACCTGGTTTGCTATTACAACACTTTGTCGTAGGAGGAACAATCTGTAGTTTGACATCTCAAGACAAAAGTGTGTATACCACGGAACTCAACTAGTTTAAAGGTACTGGCACTCTTTCTCCCGTGGCCATCTTACGAAGGCTGCTGAGATTATACTGTCAATCCTCATCTCTGTTAAGATACTAAAGCCTTAAAGAGAATCAATCGAACTTCAGATCCTTTTCACTTATCCTATAGTAGAATTAACTTCAGAAAATCTGCAGTTCACTGTTACCTCTGGCATCCATTTAAAAAGTGGAGGCTGTATCTCAACACCTCTCTGCTTTATATTTTCCACTGCTGAGCAGCAAGACAAAAAGCTTTGCAAAAAATCTTTATCCTGTCCTTCTCTAAGGTTATGCATTCCACATGCTTTTCTACTTTCAACATCTGTGGGAAGTATGTTAGACTGAGAGATTAATGATCCATGATCATCCAGTAAACTGTTACGGCTGAGTCAGAATAAGAAGAGTCTTGCTGGATCAGACCACTGGCCTAATGTGGCAAAAACACTAAACGCCTCTCTAGCCCAATGGCAGCCAGTGGCTTCCATGGCAATAGCAATGAAATCTGCTGTGGTTTGTTAGTCTAAATCTTAAAGGAGATATGCAAGGTGCTCGCATTTATCCCCAAAATAGGTCTGGCAATAGGATAGTTGCATAAAGGATAGCTCCTTTAAAGTTCTGACTAAAACCCAGAAGGGGTTCACCATCCTACTGACATAGAAGCCAGCAATTGCCACTAGTGAGTCTTCCCATGCTTAAGGCCCAATAATCTAGCCCTACATTATCTCTCTAATGGTAGCTGCCATAAGATAACACAGCAACAAGTCTTATTTGAGAGAAAGAGGTAGCACGAACAACTAACTGCAACAGAGCTTTACCTCAATGAGAGTTAATATGAAATGGAGTACCTAAGTTCATACCTTTAAGGCAACTGTGGCTTGTCAACAATTTGCCATTGGCTGGCCTGCAGGGAGGCATCACAAGGAAACACACAAGAGAAGTTATAAACCGACAGTTGCACTCGTGTTCCAGGTGATCAAAGGTTTCTTTTATAGGAGTGGTTCTCTTGTCTTCTAAGGCTACGGGGCTACAGAAAATCTAAATCTTTCTTCCGAACCTCTTATGGGGTGGGTCACTTTGGCCTCTGGGGCCATGGACATCTAGACCTAGGGCGCCAAAATATAGCTCGTAGGGACCCCCCAGTGTGGCCCTGAAGCCATCAGACCCCCAGGTTTTAAAAAAAGAGAGGCTATTTTTCAGTCATTGCTGCTAAAATGTGCTGGTCAGACATTAGGCTGGGCAGGGTCTGAATCAATAATGGCCATTCCAAGCAAAATCCCCTTTATGAGCTGGCCTTATTATTTTGTTCATTTATATCCCCACTTCTTCCCAGGACTGGAGTGTGATGCTGTTTATAAAAATTAGGTGCAGATAAAAGCATATAGGTAAAAATGTACAAATGTTATGTTTAAAAAGTAAACAACCAGTACAGTGTACTCTAGGAGACCAGGGTTCAGATTCTCACTCAGCCATGGAAACCCACTGGTTGACCTTGGGCAAGTCACACTCTCTCAACCTCGGCAGAAGACAATGGCAAACCTCCTCGGAATAAATACTGACAAGAAAACCCTGTGACAGGTTCACCCTGGGGTTGCCATAAGTCAGCCTGAAAGCACACATCTGACTTTCTATAGAATCTGAAAGTATTTAAAACATGTCACATAAAAAGGTAAAATATTCTTCTTTGGCATCTATCCTTAGCAAATCAGTCTGACTGTGTGTGTATATACATATCTTTTTTTAAAAATAGAGTATCACAGCTACATACTCAGATTAACTTCCTTATTTGGCTTTGACCTTATGGGTGAAATTGCTATGGGCTGGATTTCCACTCCTCTTTAAGCTAACATTTTAAATTGACTAACACTGATTAAGCACTGCTATTCTGGATCAAAGCAAAGCTATTCTGGATCTGGCCCACTATCCTGTTCTGAGAGCAGCTAAAAGGCTATTTATGGGAAGCTGATAAGCAAAATGAAATCAACCACCCTCATCAACAACAGAATTTGTGCAATTTCCTGGAATTACATTTTTAAAATTAATTTCTCTCCAACTCCTACCACTGCCTCTTTGCTCTAGGAAAATCATGGCCATATGTTCACAGAATCTTAGAGTTGGAAGGAACCAAAAAGGCCAGCTAGTCCAACCCCGTGATGCAGAAATACAAAATAAAGCACTCCTAAAAGACACCCATCTAATCTCTTGTTAAAAGTCCTCCAAAGACAGGAGTCTGCTACCCTGAGGCCATCCATTCCACGGTCCTAACAGTTCTCACAGTAAAGAAGTTCTTCCTAAAGTTTAGGTGGAATCTCTCTTCTTTAAATCTGTATCCACTGGTTCATGTTCTAGTCTCTGCAGCAGCAGCAAACAACTTTTCTGCAGGTGACATTCATTCAGATATTTAAACAGAGATATTTAAAGAGAGCATGGTCTAGTGGTTACAACCCTGGCGACCGGGTTTGATTATGCGCTCGGCCATAAAAACCCACTGGGTGACCTTGGCGCATCACACACATAAAACTTCATGATAGGTTCACTTTTGGGTTGCTGTAAATTGAAAACAACTTGAAAAACAAGAACAATCTTGTCACCTCTCAGCCTTCTCTTCTCCAAAGTAAGCATACCCAGTTCCTAAAATAAGGCCATTTCCGCACTGGACCGTTACAGCACTATGATTCCACTTTCAACATCCTATGGAATCCTGGGGTTTGCAGTTTCGGGAGGGGCCGGCCGGCCCCTCCCGAAACTGCAAACCCCAGGATTCCATAGGATGTTGAAAGTGGAATCACAGCGCTGTAACAGTCCAGTGCGGAAATGGTCTAAGTCTTGGTTTCCAGACCTTTGATCATTTTGGTTGCTCTTCTCTGAATGTGTTCCAGCCTGACAATATCTTTTTTGCACTGTGGCACCCAGAACTGGACCCAGTAATTCCAGCTGAGGGCTGGCCCAGGCAGAATAGAGTGGTACGACTACTCTCCTCGATCGAGACCAGAGCCTTCCAAACTTTTCACGTCGGTGACACACTGTTTAGACGTGCATCATTTTGCAACACAGTAGTTCAGTAATTCACAGTAATTCAGTAATTCACAGTAATTCAGTAAATGGAGGCAGGCCCTTCGCCCCCACCACAGCAGCTCCTCCACCTGTTACTTTCCTGCGACACACCTACGCACCGCAGCCGACACAATCGTGTGTCGTGACACACAATTTTGAAAGCTCCGATCTAGACAATATACCCTGCTATCTTTTCCCTTCGGACACAGGCTATCCCACTGCCTTGGCCAAATCTCACAATTAGAGCGTGCGGCAGTGAAACCAAACCAATGCCACAAACTCCACCAAGGCAGGGCCAAAGGGAGATCCAGATATCCTGATCATTCTTTAGGCGACTTAAAGTAGACTAAAGCAAACATTTCTGACTTCAACTTTGCAAAGGCATGTAACAACAAGAAAAACATATAAAGAACTCCATAGCAGGAAAAGTGAGTTCTGGATAACGTGCAGGGAGCTACAAGTCTGCAAAAAGGGGACCCATGCTAAGAAATGTGTTCGCTTGCAAAGTGTGTCGACTCCCAACGGTTTTAACAACAAAAGTGATCCCCCTGCACGCATCTTCCTTCCCGCCCAAGAGCAAAAATTCCAACACATGAACTCCGGCATGTGTGTGTGTGTGTGTGTGTGTGTGTGTGTTCATATTTTTACTGAATATTTTTTTAATAAAACAAAAAACAACACATAACACACAACACAAATAAACATCTAAAAATATTAGCAGTAAGCCAAAAGATGTACTAACATGCTAACCGCTTAACAACAAATCTATCTAAACTAAAGAGGCCAAATAACTAAAAAAACAAATACTTAACACATAATTAAAAGTTGGTTCCCGCCCCCGACTATCAACTACTCATAGTCTTCTATCTATACGCTACTATAGGAAGTCTAACATACACAATTAAAATTAATATTTGTTTCGACATCTTGATACGGCTCTACAATAAAAAATATCTGAATTAGTAAATAAGTATACATACACGTATTTATATCATAGTTAATATCTTTACTACAAAAACTAAATGAATTAATGAAAATGTTTTTAATATCTAATAGAATATACGTAACATACACATGTGGAAAAATATATTGGAATATAGCA
The DNA here is from genome assembly GCA_030412105.1 of Cyclura pinguis. Taxonomy (NCBI): domain Eukaryota; kingdom Metazoa; phylum Chordata; class Lepidosauria; order Squamata; family Iguanidae; genus Cyclura; species Cyclura pinguis. The sequence goes on from CM059608.1 coordinate 6,308,399, forward strand.
ACAAACTAAAATAGTCTTTAATTTTCTTTAATTCATTTGTGTGATATCAAGTCATAAATTCTTCTATTCAAAGCAAAATAGTAACAGCAATAAAACATAAGGCCAGCTGATACAGAAAGCTTCAAGAAGCACGTTGATGAGGAAAATCGGTTTGGAATAAACACATAACAAAGAATATCTTGTAAGTTCTGGAAAGCAAAAGTGTACATTGAAATAAGAAATTGTGAAAAAAAAAAGAGTTTTTTCTTTAGTGTTAAATATTGGGAATAGACAGTTAGAGCTCTGATTTTTTTTTCAGAAGTACATCTAGAATTAGAAATGTATATAGCACCATATCCTAGGCAGAAGCGAAGGAAGGTTAAGAAGATGCTCAGAATTGTTTACTTACAAGTGTAAAGAATATTGCTATTTTTATAAACCATGTATTTTATTTGTTGTTAACTGTGTGTGTGTGTGCATACACACACACACACACACACACAAAATGACAAATATATGTGTGTGTGTGTGTGTGTGTGTGTATTATATTGTGTATATACACCCACACACACATATATATACACTCACACACACCAACAACAAATAAAAAAATACGAGGTATTTTATGCATACACGCACACACATATATGTATAAAATTTTATTTATATATATATATATTAAAAAAAATTAAAAAACCAAACAAAAAGCATAATTTCACCCTCATTTCCTCCCAGATATTCAGTCAATAATTGCCAATTTTTTTCCCCCAAAATCTTTCTGGAGAACCTTTTAACCTAGCCGTCAGTCTATCCACGTCCACGTGTGTGCGTGTTCAGACGATGCACGCTCCCAGAAGAGATCCACTCGCACCCCGCGAAGTGCACAGAGCGAAACAGCTCCAAGGGGGACCAGGGAAGGGGCCCCCAAAAGCTTCCACCATCTGAAACCCCCCTCCAGCCCCGTGACCCCCTCTCTTTGTGGAGGGCCCCGACCCCACTCCCCCCCACCCGGCTGCGCCCCCAGCCTCCCCGTCTCCCGCCCCTTCGCACCCACCTGCTCCCAGCCGCGCCGGACCCTTTCTCCTCTCTCTCTCTGCCCCTCTTTTGCAATCGGGCTCACCCATCCCTGCTCGTGGCTCTTTCCCCCTCGCGATTGGTCGGAATGCCCTAGAGGAGGCGGGCGAGAGGAACATGACAGCCCAATCGCCTGCAAGGCTGGACGGGGAAGCGAGGAGGCGTCCCGGGCCTTGGAATCAAGTTTGGCAGAGCGGTCAGGGCAGGAACGTGTGGGGGGGGGAGGGAGGGAGCGGGTCGCATTTAAAGGGCGACGAGGCTTATTTTTTCCGCAGCTTTTCCTTACTCCGTCCCGGCAGAGGATGGAGGCGGTGTTGGGAAAACGGCTCGGTACGAGCAACAGCAGGGCTAGAATCATAGAAACGTAGAGTTGGAAGAGGCCACAGGGGTCATCGAGCCCAGCCCCCCCGCCCCCCGACGCGGGAGCAGGCGCTCGAAGCGCCTCCAGCAAATGGCCGTCCAGCCTCCGCTTAAAAACCTCCAGAGACCGTGACTCCACCACCCTCCACTGAGGCAGCGCACTCCACTGTCGAACGGCTCTGATTGGCAGGAAGTTCTTCCTGATACTTCTTCTCCCGTAGTTTGGATCCATTGCTCCGTGTCCTAGTTTCTGGAGCAGCCGAAAACAAGCTTGCTCCATCTTCAACATGACCTCCCTAGAAGGCTGAAGGCTGTTCAATTAGTTTGACTTAATTATATTTCAGGACGTATATTTCACTTCTGCACCACAGATAAACTTATTAATAATGCTACAGTGATGATGTGTTGTAAACCTCGGAGCAACCCCTCCAGAACAATCAGGGAACAACGTATCTCCAAACTGTCCAGATAGGGCAGGGACAATCCTGATCAATCTGCTGTCTTCCCACTTTTTCAGCTGCTTTTAACATGTCTCGGTTTTTCTCTCCCCCTCCCACTTTCCCCATTTGTCCTGGGCTTGCTTCAGTTGCTGCAAACTGAGTTCAAAGTACAAAAAAAGTAGTTTTCACTCAAGTCAGCAGGGGAAAGTGGAGGAGATGGAGTGAAATCTTACACTTCCCTGTAGATTAAGGCCAAAGCAAACTGCTGCCGCTTCTCCTAGATTGTGTGTTCTTCCTCGCTGATAACTGTTGCTATCGTGACCGTACTCTGGGCCAGTCCACACTATACTGTTATAGTGCTATTATTCCACTTTCAACATGCTATGGAATTCTGGGCTTTGCAGTTTAGGGAGGGGCCTTTAGACTTCTCAGCCAGAGAGCTCTTGGGCCTCAGGAAACTGCAAACCCCAGAATTTCACAGGAGGTTGAAAGTGGAATATAGCACCATAACTTTCATGTTGCTTGGCCACATACGTTCCAGTTTTCATCTGTGAAATTTTGGAGGGTAAGAAGGAGACCAAGAGCCAGTGTGGTGCAGCGTTGAACTATGATGCTGGAGACCAGAGTTCAATTCCTCTCTCAGCCATGGAAATCCACTCTCAGCCCCAGAAAACCCTCTGCTAGATGAAGGTCGCCGTAAGTTGGAGATGGCTGGAAGTCGCACAACAACAGTGAAAGAGACATCTCGGTGCAGTAACGGGTGGATGCGAGCCAGTATGAGGTATAATTCCCACCGCCACACATCTAAATGTGAGCGTGTGCTGCAGTTTGAATTTCACAACAACACTAGTGGGGTGTCATGACTGAGAGCCATGTGGCTGTCCCTGCTTGGGATCTGGACAAAGGTCTCTAAGCCTCAACCGGGAACAAGCCAAGCATTTGTTTGGATTGCTTCCTGCCCTAGGAGAAATACGTGTTTATGGTCTTACACAAACTGCGTGGGTGTAGCTCATCTGGTTAGGACACGAAATGCAGGGCAGTCTTAAAGCGGCCTGCTTAGACGTCAGTCCCTGATTTCAGTGAGATATCTATTCCTGTGTCGGTGCGCACAGGTGGATTCTCTTCCTTTTCAAAAGAGGGTAGATGGCCATTTCCCAGGTGTGCTTTAGTTGTGTATTTCTGCCTGGCAGGGGATTGGACCAGATGGCCCTTGACACCCCTTCCAACCCTACGAATTCACGTATTGCAGCCTCCAGGACCGAGCACTGATGGTGTAGTGGAAGTGGAATGTTCCTCCCCATGTCTTCCATTCTCTGCTTCCTACTTGATGAAAACGGTGGCCATTTCTGCACTGCACTGCCATAGCGCTATTATTCCACTTTCAACATCCTGTGGGATTCTGGGGTTTGTAGTTTCCTGAGGCCAAAGAGCTCCCTGGCTGAGGATTCTGTATGCCCCTCTCTCACCTGCAAAGCCCAAGAGTCCATTGGATGTTGAAGGTGGAATAAGAGCACTGTAACAGTGTAGTGCGGAAATGGCCAGCGTGCAGCCAACGAGGCTCTGAAACGCTTGAAACCTGTCCCACCTCACAGAGTTATTGTGAGGATAAGACGGAGGGAGGAGTTGTGTACACTGCCTCGGATGGGGATATTTGTGGTTGTTTGCTGTCAGGTTGGCTTCAACCTGTGATGTCCTTTGAGGTCCTTATTGCACCATACCTTAATACCACGTTGGAATCCCACTGTAGCCATTCCCGTGATGGTATCAGGTTATTAATGATCTCTGTCACACCTTTTCAACATCTGCGGATGAGTCACTCACACTGTTCCTCCCTCCACATTGCAGCACCATTACCAAGTCCTTTTCCCCGCCCCGGACCTCACGGTTGATCTGGAGTTCGTTGGACAAAGATCTCCTTGGGAGCAGCCGAGGGAGGGACAACCTGGGAACGCTCACACCACAACCACTGCACGATCAGCTGCAGAAGGAAGCGCTATGAGGAAACCACACTCCCACAGCTAACTGGATTACTGAGGAAAAGAGGATCGTTGATAGTTTATTTATAGCATGAAAAAAGGGCACATGTCAAACGGATTGCAACACAATAGTACTGGTAAACAACGACACTGTGCAATAGGACTGATCCCGAACCAGCAAGAATGCACTGCTCTGGGTGTATGGCACTGTGGTGTGGTAAGGCTCTCAATGAGAGAGCTCCAAGAGCCCAGCTTAGGTCTTACATTTGTATTTGCATTTTGTTTCGTATAGCTGTATAGCTACGCACTTGTTACTCTGAGCCAAAGTTTATTCTGCAGCTGTTCAAATTGGCAGACAACTCCAAAGTTTGTCCACTACTTACATTATGAGATATTACAACCCATAAATCTGTTCAGCAATTATTACTTTTGACGTGATCCTTAATTTGGGAATAATAAAAAGCTGAGGCTGGTGAGGTCAACGGTCTTCTTTTTGTTCATAGTTGTTCCCGTGGGACTGTGTCTTAACAAGAATAACGGCAAAGCATCCGTGCATTTCTGGTAACAAAGCCAGAATGTACGAAGCAAGGCTTTTAAAGAAGCCTTTGACATTTTTTTTATACTTTTGAGGAGAAGAAGAGTATTCATTGATTTGTAGTTGTAGTTGTATTGATTTTTGCTAACGTATTTATCATGTGCTTCCACCAAAAATCCAGGGCTTCATATATATTAGAGTACAGTAGTCCTATGTATATAAAATGTGGGATCTGTTCCTGGATCCAGCACGTTATGTGATTTTCAGGTATAATATGGAACCCTTTGCTTCTTACCCAAAATGAATGAGAAAAGCATCGCAGCTGCTGAAAACTGTCAGTATTGACCTTCTGACATATCAGAAAAGGAATCCTTATCAATTTCAGCAATTTCAATAGAGAGGCAGCAGCTGCCAGACACCACGAGCAGAGCTGGGAGCTACTGCATCATTGACACCTCTTTCAAGAAGAATATCGACAAGTTGGAGAGTGACCAAAATGGTGAGAAATCTGGAAGACATGTCCTATGAGGAGCGTCTTAGGGAGCTGGGGATGTTTAGTCTGCAGAAGAGAAGGTTAAGGGGGGACATGATAGCCATGTTTGAAGGGATGTCATGTCAAAGAGGGAGCAGGCATGTTTTCCGCTGCTCCAGAGACTAGGACAAGGAGCAATGGGCTCAAGCCGCAGGAAAGGAGATTCCACCTGAACCTCAGGAAGAACTTCCTGATGGTCAGAGCTGTCCGGCAGTGGAATAGGCTGCCTGGGAGCGTGGTGGAGTCTCCTTCCTTGGAGGTTTTTAAACAGAGGCTGGATGGCCATCTGTTGGGAATGCTTTGATGGGTGTTCCTGCATGGCATGGGGTGGGACTGGATGGCCCCTGGGGGTCTCTTCCAGTTATAGGATTCTATGAAAACAAACTTGGGTTAAACACGGGCCTCCTGCATGTGAAGCTTCCTCACCTAATCAAGTACCATCTGCAACTGCGATGGGCAACTGGAAGGCTAGGAGGGTGCATTAGACCCCAGAAGACCTGGGAGTCATTCCTCTGCCATTCCCTCTGCAATATGTGCATGTGTGTATGTGCACGCACGCATGGGCACACACACACACACACTTGCAACCTAGAACCCCTGATTGGAGGGGGAGGTGGGACTACCAAGGGCAGCAAGTCAGTCACTAAAAACAGATGAGTCACAGATCGAGTCGAGTCAGTCCGTCTTTATTGATGGGTCAAGTCCAAGGCCATTTCCGTACTACACTCTAATAGCGCGATTATTCCACTTTCAACATCCTATGGAATCCTGGGGTTTGCAGTTTGCAGGCCACTCGGCCCCTCCCGAAACTGCAAACCCCAGGATTCCATAGGATGTTGAAAGTGGAATAATCGCGCTATAAGAGTGTAGTGCGGAAATGGCCCAAGTCAAGTCACCGAAGCAACTTTGAATTTGACTCAAGTTTGAGTCGATCAATTCAAGTCTACATCACTGAATTCTACCATGTTAGTTCCAAGTTCTGGGTCGGGGCAAACGCCAGGGAGTTCTAGCACCTGAGAGGGTCCTCTCCCGCATTCCAATTAAAGTCCCGCACAGCCACTGACGGAATGCCCAAGGGAGGCTTCCGATTGCTGTAGGACTTCCGCAACTCTGTAAAACCATTTTCTTACGTCCGTATTGGAAGCCAGGAGGAATAGGCACGTGTCTGAGAAGAAGAGAGAGCTGGTGCTTCCCAGTGGCCAACAAGAGAAGTTAATGGCTAGGGTGAAACTTAAACTGAGAATGTCCCGCTTCACAGCCGGTCCCTGCCATTGCTACGTGTCAGTTCTCATTAGTTAAAGGCGGGGAGCAACAGATCCAACATAGGCTGAGTAATGCTTAAGGGAGCCACTTACGTATTGTCAAAAAAACCCATGGCGTTGCATAAAGTTTGCATGGTCTTATATGTGCCATTTCGGCACCAGCTGGCCCCTCCCAAAACTGCAAACCTCAGGATTCCATAGGATGTTGAAAGTGGAATCATAGTGCTATAACAGGCTAGTGCAGAAATGGCCGTGATTGTGTAGATGCAATCGTAGAAATTATTACTGTAATTTAAGGAAATAATTTCTGAATTTGCATCTGTAAAAACAGAAATACTAGAATGGAAACGTGTGCCTGCTGAATCATCATCATCATCATCATCATCATCATCCATCATCATCATCATCATCATATCATCTCTTGTCCAGAGCTCATACACATTACAGAATTAGAGTGCTGTTATCCTACTCTAACTGACATGATTTTGTCTATGGAATTTCGGTATTGGCAGTTAAGAGAGGGCCATTTAGAATTCTCAGCCAGAGAGTTCTAGTACTCACCAAGCTACAAATCCCGGAATTCCCCAGGATGGAAATATGGTGGCTAAAAAGGAATACTGAGGCTATAATTGGGCAGTGTGAACGAGTCCATCTGCTAATTCTTGATGGGTGGCTTTATGAGACCCCTGCTCCCCGTTCTTTGTGTTCTTTATTTAAGACTGAACTGCCCTTCCAACAGAGGACACCTTTCCCTAAAGGACTGGCTTCTGGGAAATAGAATAATAATAATAATAATAATAATAATAATAATAATAAGATGCTTTCGTGCAGCGGGGAGCTTGCGTGGGTCCTGTGCCTAGCTATGTAGTCAAGGTAGACAGTTTTGCAGAGTTATCATCGTGATTCCACGCTTTGTTGCCGTATTTTGAAGTATGCACATATGGACAAATATCCTTAATCTTGAAAGAAAGATTCCCTCAAAATTGCAAGGACTACTTAATGAGATTAATGAGAGTAATGAATTAGACTAATGAGAAGAGAAAAGAATACTAAGAAAAATAGAGAAACGGAAACAGTGAAAAAATTTATAGAAAATAACTGGTCAAACCTATGCAAAGGAGAGGAATACGGCTGTAAAGATAAGTAAAGATAGAAGCTTAACAATAGGTAGCTAGTAGACACTACATACTTACTATATTACATAATTAAATTATATGTTGTATATGGTAGTTTATTACAGTATGTTATATATTGTAAAATATTATAGTATGTTATAGTATATTTTGTATTGTAAACATTAACAAGTCTTATGAACTTATGCTTGTAAGAATGAAAATTTTTAATAAAAATAAATTAAAAAAAATTGCAAGGACTGGATCTTTTCGGGAAGGAACTCCTGAAGGAGCAATTCTAGCCCTTCCCCAGCAGATGATGCTGTTACCGTATGCTATAAAGGGTTGTCTGTCGTTTATGGATTTAAGAAAAAAGACCTGTTCTCTTCTGTATTTTGTTTGCTGATTTCCAAGTTACATTGGTGGCACAGCTGAGAACTGGTATCAGTGCTGAGCAGCACATTTAGGCATTCTGTGAAATGGCATCCCTTGGATTTGGACCTGAAAGAGCCCAGAACCGATTTCTAGCATGTCTTACGTACGTCTTCTGAAAAAAAAAGAGGACACGTTTACTGAATGACTACTTCAAACCACCAGTTGCTATGATGACTCTCCCTTTAAATGTTGTGTGTCTTCGGGTTGTTTCTGACTGATGGCGACTCTAAGGCGAACCTATCGTGGGGTTTTCTGCAGCTGAGAGCATGTGACGCGCCTAAGGTCACCCCGTGGGTTTCCAAGGACAAGCGGGGAACTGAACTCTGGTTTCCAGGGTTGTAGTCCAATGCTCACAAATCCTACTATGTAAGTGATGATAATTGTTACTAGAAGTATTCCTAGCCTTCATCGTATTTAAACAACAACAGTTTTTATTGACTATTTAGCAGCAACAGTTTTCAATACCTAACCAATTGTAAAAGGAGGTGTGCTCAGATTGTGACAAATAACGCCGAGGCTGGCTCTTTCGGGAGCTTCCCTTCTCCTATTCAGTCACCTGCTTCCCCCAGTCCAAACCTTGTAAGGAAACCTGGATTTTTTTTTAATTATTATTAAAATTCGCACTTTTTACCTACATATTTGCACTTGACATATTCCATTTTTTTGATTGTATAAAAAGGAAAAAAAAATTATATTTCCTTATCTCTATATTAACCTTCTTTATAAATACTATCAATACTATCAATACTTAGAATGCTTAATTATACAATCCTCCATTTTCTCTATAATTCGTGTTGTCGTCTTTCACTTCTTTTACTTGGTTGTTCTTTCCGTCTTATATCTGTTACCTCTATACCTAATGATACTGTTGACTGGCCTCTAACGATACGCTTCTTAGCTTATATGTCATTTTCGGCTTCCTCTCTATCATATATCTTGATCATTTTATTCTTCTTGGCAAATCTTTACCCAATTATTCTCTATATATCTCTTAACTTGCATCATTTCGTTATCTTTTTGAAACCTGGATGTTTTGAACATCTGCCCAGACAGCAATTTTAGCTCTGCCAAAGAGGGCATGTCTGGAAAAGGAGCATCCTACGTGAGAGATGTTATCGAAAACCGGGAAAGGCACTCGTAAAACAGTGACTAGGTACACTTGTTCTTCCACTACTGCCTTGTTCATTTATTAGCTATTACAGTTTAAACAAATATGAATGCTACAGGTCGCTGGCCTCCCATCCACTTTATTGTTGAATCAGCACTCACAAGAGAACACAAGAAGAATTAAGACCCAGCACTTGAAAATCAGGGGATATTCTTTGTTTCCTATTTAGTCAGGGCACAGCTCCATAATAATAGAAGTGACCGCAGACCTACAGTTACACTGAAAGGGGATGAGGTTTTCCCTTGGTAAATATAAAAAATGCAATATAAATTATGCTTTTAGCAACAGCTAATTATTAAGTAACTAGTTATTTTGAAGCTCTACGGCAGAGAAGTGGGAAAGGACTGTTGAGGAGTCCGTCAGTAGCAGTAATAATTTTTGTAATATTTTTCAATGCATGAGGCATCTGGCAGAGTCGACCCTCCCCCACGGAAGATTGTGCTACAAAATCGTGTTTACCTGTTTCAGCAAAAACAGGAGTGTTGTGAATTATATTTGCACAGCATAGCTATCCCCTAGAACAGTGCACTTGTTATGCCTTGGCAGCCCGTTTCAATAAATTGTAGTCTCCGCAGCCATGTCCTTCCTTCGAGGAGAAAAAAAAATGCCCCGTCACAAAGCTTCTCTGAGCTATGAAGAGTCTCTCCACATCCACAGAAAGAAAAGCAGGGTGTTCGGCCGGCCGCCGTGCTTGGCCTCTTCATGGCTTTGTGCTCCGTTACCCAACCAGATGCTCTCCGTGGATCTCAAGATCTGGTTCGGTCCCAGCCGAAGGCGCAGGAAGGGGCAAGTGATGCTTCGTGTCTCTCCTTCAGACGGATTTGGGGCAGAACTGGATTTCTACACCAGGCACGCCGTCTCCTTGTAGAGAGGGACACAAGAAAAAGGGAGAGAAGAGCGTGTCCGCTCAAGGTTCAAGAAGCCACCTAGCGTGAGTGGGGCTAGGGTTCCCACAACTTGAATTGGAGGCTGTGTGTGCATATGTGTGTAAGAAAGACTCTTTTTAAAAGCTTGTGGGCCAATGGCAGCCAGAAGTTCAGCTTGTTTCTCACTCCTTTCTTTAACTCTATGATTTCCCCATCCCTTAAAATTCCAAGACAGGAACACCAACACTGTGGGTATTCAAGAATTGCATTATGATGTCCTCTGATGGTTTATACTTTAGCCTTTTCTTGTCGCTATTCAATTTTTTGGAGGTATCCCAATTGTCCTTGCTCATACCCTTATGGGTTTGCATACCTCAAGTTGGGAACCACTGCCCTAGAATAATTGTTAGTGTTTTACTACTAATGGCTTTGCTTTATTAATGGGTAACTTGCCTTGAATTTCTTTCTTTTTTCACTTTTTAGCAGCTTCCCAAACCTGACGTTTTTGATTTTCAGCTTCTATTATCCCCCTCCAATATGGCTGTTCAATACATCTGGAGGCCACCAAAGGACGTTATTTTAAAAACAGGCAGATGAGAACTATAGTAGTTAGTAGGTAGTAAAGACATTAAAGAGAAATGGTGCTATTACATTTAAAGCCATAAATGTTTGGGGTCACAGTTTTGTGGTATTTTAACTGCTATCTTGTCTGTTTTCTGTTAAGTGTAATTTGTAAGTTAACTGTTAAAAATTATTATGATTTGTATTGCACTTTGCATTTATACTGTTAAGCAACTTGGGCAACATTGGGTGAAAAGGTGGGCTATCATATTTTAAAGTGAACACTAGCTAGGAAACCGAAAGCAAGGCTTCAGTCTGGGTTTCCAAAATGGCACCAGCATATCTCTTTGGTGACAAACACACAGAAATTGGTTGCTTGGTCATAAACAGGAAATAATACTACACCACAGTAGGTTCATTGTAACGATGTGCTGGGCTTTGTAATGGCAAAAGCAACGTGTGCTACCATTTTGTACCAACAGTGTTGGAGAATGATTGAACTACGATGGCATGCTGGACAGTCCTCGTACTCATCCTGATACCCCTTGAGTGAACTGGAAAAATTAATTTCTCCAACATTTCTGATAGTAGAAAGTCTGCCGGAGCAGTATTTTGAGTACCAGAAGAAAAGCAAAGGAAGAGTGGTCTGTTACTGCCCTAGCTAGCCCGAGCTTGGGGAATACAAAAAGATATCTCTTGATATCACTAATTTGGCCTCACATACCTATTCCTCTCCACGTGCTTGCGAGGCCCCCGGACAAGCACGCACGCAGGCTCGGCCTATAATCGCCGTAACATTCCAACACAATACAGGCAGGCCAGAAATAGCCGACTCGCAGCTTCAGGAGACCTCAAGGCAAGTACCTCCATTATGTATGCACGCAACTTTCAAAAGATCCTCTGCCCCGCGCTGGCAGCTTGACGACCGAGCTATAGAACGCTCGAGCACTCCGCGTTTGCATACCGGCTACCCTATTGACAATTCGGCTATAACTCAATCATTCAAATTCTGACCTTTCGGAGGCTTTGTTTCCAGCCCCAAATCCATTGTTTTCCCCAAGTCGGACCTAGCCTGCGGTCACAATTCTCCTTATAAAAACCCCTGACTTTGCGCGCTTCCTTGGATCGCTCTTGGCTTCCATCCCGCCTTGCTGTCGCTTTGTCCAGCGAGCCTTCCCCTCGGCTCCACGGGCTGAGATCCACGCTCCCCAGCTTCTCCGCTTCTAACCGGGCTTCGGGACGGGTGAAGTATCACCCAAACCAACAACTCCTCTAAAAATCCCTCTATCCCACTCCAACCTTTATTTCTATAGTTTCTCTGTACGTTTGTGTCGCATACACTGTTTGTGTTTTTAATAAAACACTATTTATTGTTTAAACTTCTGTGTGCTCCTTGACTCGACCTGACCCCGTAGACATAGGGTTCAAGATCTCGCTACGTTACCCTACCTCTTATATTGCTGGGCAGTGCTCAACTAGTTTCCCCAACTTGTATAATTTCAAGAGCAATTTGATGTTCCTCCCGGGACCCCCAGAAATCAGGGTAACAGGTCCAGTGGTCTGAGCTGCTGTGAAGCAGTCTTGCATGTAACAGCCTATATTTGTAGTTGTTGGGTGCCTTCAAGTCATTTCCAACTCATGGTGACCTTAAGGCGAACCTATCACAGGGTTGTCTGAGGCTGAGAGTTTTTGACCTGCCCAAAGTCAACCAGTGGGTTTCCACGACTGAGGCCATTTCCGCACTAGACTGTTATGACCCTATTATTCCACTTTCAACATCGTACGGAATCCTGGGGTTTGCAGTGTCGGGAGGGGCCGGCCGGCCCCTCCCGACACTGCAAACCCTGGGATTCCGTACTATGTTGAAAGTGGAATAATAGCGCTATAACAGTCTAGTGTGGAAATGGCTTCAATGGGGAATCGAGCCCTGCTTTCCAGGGTCATAGTCCAACGTCCAAACACTATACCATTCTGGCTCTCAAACACAGCCTATACCAGCTACCTTCACAGCAGAATAAAGTAAAGCTACCTGTTGGCACAACCGAGGAAAAAGAAAGTAAACGGACATTCCGTACGCACTGGCAAAGGAGAGGCAGGTAGGAAATAAATGACTACACAGCCTGTAAAAACGTGCTCCCTCTCGCTCATCGCAAACTCTCTCACAACTTCAGAAATGGCTAGGGTTTCCTTAGCCACCTGTACATTTTCTTAGGTCATGGAGCGATTCTGCCGGACAGAGTGATTTTGTCCTGCCAACAGCTTGCAGCTCTCCGTCCCAGAACTGGAGGAAATTCCTGGGGTCCCATGATAAACGCATGCACGGCAAAAGAAAATGCAGGCTGAGTTGGGCCAAGTGCCGGCCTGTGCATCTTTGTCCACACTTATTGCTTGTATGATGGATGTGTTCTAAAGAAAGCCCTCTTCCAAGAAGATTTTTCTGGCAAAGGAGAGGTCTTAATATTAATGTATGCTGTCTCTGCGTGCTAAAGCTCTGCTCCTACCTTAACTTGGGAAACAGGCAAAAGACCTTCTCACAGTGGCTGAAGCCCTACATCAGCTACGTAGTTAATTAGTATCAATTAATTAGTATCTCCTGGCTCTACACCCTGCTCCAGTCTTGCTTTACTGGCCAACATTCTTTGTGAGCAATGAAAACTTATTCTCCTATTGATCAAAGTGCAGCATAGTGATATTTCCACCCTCTCCCTCCTGCAAGAAAAGCGATAAAGTGGTAATTTTTTTTTTAATTGTAACAGTAGCCATATGTAACCTGTATTGTGTGTGTGTGTGTGTGTGTGTGTGTGTGTGTTGGAGCTGTAACAATTATTACCTTTAAAAAGTAATTATCACTTAAACTTTGAATCAAACCCTTTAAAAGAAAGTATATCTATACATAGATTATTTCTAAATGGAGGTTATCTTATATAACGGTGGAATTTTGTGTGTCTGTACATAAGCATATAAGAGAAAAACATGATCATAGTCAGTCAGAGGGTAAACACTGACTCCATTTATAATGTTCAGACTGGACAAATAATCTATTGTGGCAAATTTGTTTTAATTTTATTTTCTTGACACCTTGCAAGAATATAAGCTTTGTCTTGTTAATGTTGTCAGTAAAGTTTACTGTAAACGAACAACAACAACAAAAGTAACTATCAGTTGTGGTGACCTTGGGCTTGTCACACAATCTCAGCCCCAGAAAACCTCATGATAGGGTCGCCTGAGGGTTGCCATAAGTCAGAAACAACTGGAAGGCACACAATAACGACAACAAATGAGCCATGTGCCAATGAGTAACCTCATCGGTGTCATTACTGCACTGATCTCCTTTGCATTTATGTGCACTGTGTTAATCCAAGTATCTAAGTGCATGCCCTATGAAGAACACCTTAGGGAGCTGGATATGTTTAGTCTACAGAAGAGAAGGTTAAGAGGGGACAGAATAGCCATGTTTCGATATTTGCAGTTCCGGCCCCTCCCGGAACTGCAAACCCCATGATTCCATAAGAGGTTGAAAGTGGAATCATCGCGCTATAAGAGTGTCGTGCGGAAATGTTCCAGAACGAGGAGCTATGGATTCAAGCTGCAGGAAAGGAGATTCCGCTTGAACCTCAGGAAGAACTTCCTGACGGTCAGGGCTGTCCGGCAGTGGAATATGCTGCCTCGGAGTGTGGTGGAGTCTCCTTCTTTGGAGGTTTTTAAGCAGAGGCTGGATGGCCATCTGTCAGGAGTGCTTTGATGGGTGTTCCTGCATAGCAGGGGGTTGGACTGGATGGCCCCTGGAGTCTCTTCCAACTCTATGATTCTATGATTCTGTGCCGGCGTGTCTTTAATCTATGAAAAGATAAAGGCTGGTACCACTAGACCGTGTCTATGCAATCCAGAGCTGCAGCTTCGGGCTTCGACATTTAAAAGACAGGTAGGTCCTGCCTGTGGCAGGATCACGCCCACTCCCTCGTTTTTATTTCCTTGTTCTGTCATGGATGGCTCCATGTCTAGCTGCTGGCTTGCAGCACAGAGGCTGTCTACAAAGGGAATGCGTAGATTTGACTGCCACCTTACTGCGTTCCAGAAGCCAGGCTTTCATTTGCTTGATTTGAATCCCATTGATTAACTGTGTGTGAGAAGTAAATTTTTGCCTGCAAGCAAAACCTCCACAGCCCTGGCCAACGTTGAAGTGCCAGTGATTAAGAGTTCTAAGGATTCGAGCTGCCTTAATTTTTTTTTTTTAAGGGCTGGAAATGCTCAGCCGGGGCTTCAGGGACGGAGAAGAGGAGGTGTTCCATTATCTGGGTGGCTGGCCAGGAATTCCCTTCCAGAGAAACCTCTTAATGTAACAACAGTCAAGTCAGCTTGCTGGTAACCTCTCCAGGGACCTTTAAAGCTGTCAGTTTGCCTGAAGACTTGAGAGTGAGTGGAGGAAACAGGTGGACTCCAAGGACCGGGGAAGGATTGCCGTGTTCTAAAAACAGCTGATGGAAGGATTTTCCATCACTTAGGCATCACTTTTCAGAGCATGGTAATGAGCTTGGATTTTGCCTGTTCTTGGGGAGCTCAACAGAGGAGTAAAGAGACGGAGACAATAGCAACAACAAAAAACAACACACATACACACACAACCCCTGCAAGGTTTTCCACCTCTTATTTTGCTAGACCCATGTTTTGCACCAGGCATTTCTGTCAGACCCTCTGCCGACGCAACTCAAAATTACAGCAGAGAATTTATTGGCAAAACTCTCGGATACCTCCAGCCAAGCCTATTACAGCATTAATTCTCGCCCTCCGGCTTAATACGGCGTCTCTTGGCTTCCAAGCGAACTCCAGCAGTCTTTTCTATTGTTTAGGGAGCTCAACCATTACAACCTCATCTGGCTCACGTGTGCAAGAGACTCTTCCAAGCCCGAAGATGTGTTAATAGAGAGTGACCCTTGGACGAGGCCTGTTACAGTTTGCCTCTGTTTTATAGCCTCACTGGGAGACTGCCTCGGTTACTTCCTCAGCTACCTCCAAGAAGAGGAAGGCTTGGGTTGGGGATGTACCATTAGGATACACAGGGGTGGCTCAGCTGTCACCGTAGAGCAAGAAGAGCAGCGGCGTTTATAGCCTGATAATAGGGGCCTCCAAGGGACCCATTCAGCACCAGCATCCTGTTTCTTTCGAGTCTTTTTTGGCTTTGATGGTAAACTGAGTTTAATCCAAGGAAGTAAAATCTGCTTGCAACACTAGATTGGTAAAACTAGAATCACTCCTGCTGTCTCTTGGCATGGAGAGCAGTATTCATAGTATTGCCACTCCTCTCTCTCTTCCTGTCCCAATTTTTACTTTCACAACGTTTATGCCGACCTATAAGCATCAAAATGCTTTAATGGCTTCCTGCTGTTTCGGTGAAAGCACCAGAATCTGTTGCTGATACTCACGCAATACCCTGACTGGGGATGTAGGAGAGCTAGAAATACTACTTAGCACAGCTTTCTCTTGCTTCTATCCCCCTTCCCATAAATCTAATGGGCCTTCATCTAGACACTTTAGTTCTTCCTCTAGGTGGGTTATAGCGGCACATACTGGCCAAGATCCCTCATTTGCACCAAGCTCTGCCATGTTCACCTCTGTATCCTCTCACTGCCCAGCTGCTCCTGCTGTTGTCATATACTGGTGAGAGGAGAGGGTGAGAGAAGCAGTTCAGACTCCAGAGAAGCCGCAGGTCTCCATTCAGGACCTTTCTGCATGGAATGGCGTCCCGGCATGGGGATGTGAGAGGAGCAGGACTGTGATGACACTTCTGCAAGATGTCATTGCAGTCCCATCCTTCTTGTGTTGCCAGCCAGCGCGATCGTGGGGTAAATCATTGATGGATTTTCTCCGTCAATCACCCCTGATTGTGCAATGCTCCCCCACTTACCTATCATGTGGAAGGGTTGGAAGTGCGATGGAGGTGCTTCCTGCTCCTGTGCAGCATGGGAAAGAGCCCACTGTGGAAGGAAGAGGTGTGTGCCTCGTGCTCCCTGCTGCAGGGAGCCAATCCGATGTGGAGAGGAGGGTTCCTATTCTGCTCCCTTGCTAGCAGAGGCACTGCCGGGATCGCAACCACAGGGCGATGGGCTAAGGTAAGGTGTGGAAAGGTCCTCAGTCATGGAGGAGAAATGAGGGCACTTTCTCAAATGTGCACACTTACCTTTTCCTTTCCCCAGGAGTCCTGAGCAGCCAGATCTTCACGATCGGAATTGCCATCTCCTCTCTTCCTTCTGATGAGCGGGAGCAGCACCAGCAGCCCTTCCCAGGGCTTGACTGCAGCCAGGCATGGAAAGTTTTTGGAGAGAGTGCAAAGGCAGGAATTGGCCTCTGTGCCCCATCCAAAGAGGGATTTCTCCAAAGAGTCCCCAGTAGGATGTTGGTCATAATGGAAGAACTGCAAGTAGTCAAAGGTAACCTGAGATGAGATGATGTGACTCACTGGAAAAGACGATAATCTTTAGTAAAATGGAAGGCAGTAGGGGAGTAAACAGAAGTTTACACGGGTTGATTCCACCAAGGAAGCCACAGTCCTAAGTTTGCAAGACCTGAACAGGGCAGTTGGTGATTGAAGCTCTTGGACAGTTTGCATTCATAGGGTCACAGTAAGTTGAAGTTGACCTGATGGCAGTTAACAGCAACAACCAGCAGATGCCAAAAAAGGGCAACAAATTGCTAGTTATTTGGGAAAAAAAAATAGAAGAATTTTTAGTGCTTGGAAGAGGAGCCTCTGGGATCTTGCAAGTTGACTTGAGGGCAAACAACAACAAAGCAGTCTATGCATGCTCAAATGCAGCCCCAGTGATGAGTGACAAGACACTCCACTGCTGTTCGTGGGATGTTGCATATTTTGCCAAACTAGGATTGCTAGCTCAGGACTATCCCGATCACTATACAATGCTGGCCTCTCTGGCCCTCTCCGCAGCACCCCCCCATCCCGCCATGGGAGGGGAGAAGGACAGGGCTGCAATGATGCTTCTGTATGACATACTTGCGGTCCCTTCCTTCTCCTGTACCCAGGCAGTGCAATCACGGGGTAAATCATTGACAGGCTTTCCCCATCAATGACTCGTGATTGCACCACGATGGCTGCACTTCTTGCCCCAGCGCAGCCTGGGAAAGTACCCGGCTGAGCTGTGGAAGGAAGCGGTGTGTTCATCACGTTCCCTTCCACAGGGAACCTGTCCCACGAGGAAGGGAATGCTGCTCTTGCGCTCCCTTCTCGGTAGAGCCACTGCCGGGATCGCCACCGGATACCACCGCAAGAAGGCAACCTGTGGAAAGGGCCTCTGTTTCTTTAATAGATTTCCGATAATCTTTACTCCCAGTAAGGCAGGAATATCAGTAGAGCTGTATCTGAATTCCCTCAAGCGTAGGTTAGTGTGCTCACCTGAAGCAGAGAAACAGCGACTGGAATCCCAGATGACACAGCAGAGCGTATTTCAGACTACACTACATCTCTGGACTTACTGTTAAGCTGCCACCCCACCTCCCCATTCTGTGGGTGGTGGAGAGTGGAGGAGATTGAAGAGGCGTCTAGATGTCCTCACAGCCAGACATGAAAGGGTTACATCATTTGTTGGGACCTCGAGAGGACCTTTGCGAAAGATGTGATCGTTTTGCGCTTGGCCACAGGGACACGGCCAGATGCTTCTCAGATCCCTCTACCAGCCACAGAATGGCTGTGGGAAGGGGCTGCAACAGCTCAATGGCAACTGGGTTGTCGCAGGAGCAGGAAGGGAACACTGACTTCCACAATCACCAAAAAGGACACACGTTGCTGTAAGGTGGACTTACGCCTCCACATGCCACTATGGCCATTTCGGCATGACACTGTTATAGTGCTATTATTCCACTTTCAACATCCTATGGAATCCTGGGGTTTAGAGAGGGGCCTTCAGAATTCTCAGCCAGAGAGCTCTTTGGCCTCAGTAGACTACAAACCCCAGAATTCCACAGGACGTTGAAAGTGGAATAATAGCACGGTAACAGTGTAGTGCGGAAATGGCCTAAGAAGACGCAGTCAGCGTGTGTGTGTGTAATGGCATCAAGAGAACATCATCCTCAAGCAATTCAAGCTGCATGTTATACGTAAAGGCAACTCATGTTAAACTCAATATGGAAAAAATAATTTTATTATTATTATTATTACTTTAAACATATTGAACCTTCTTTAATTTCTAAAATGGAATGATCTCTTTTAATTTACAGTTGGTTCCGTTATGCTTGAATATATTTTTGACATGTTTTAGCCAGTACCAGGAGGAAAACACACACTCACTCACACACCCACACACCCACACACAGAACTATTACCATGGCTACAGTTCATATGTAAATTAACTACAGAAAAAATATATACACTTTCTCACTCTGTATTGAAAAACAACGTTGCATTGTTGTCTCGTATTAGAATAAAATATCAATATTCAACTGCAAAGGGGATTTTCTTTTAAAAAAACACAAAGAAAAAAAAAGAAAGCACCATTTGATTGCAAGAGTTTACACTCCGTGTGTGACAAACTGTGCAATTATCAATGTACAGTACTTCTAAGAACAGCACATAGAATATCGTTTTACACAATGGAAATACCACAACCGTAATGCAAGCGCATTGTGCTCAGAGTGAACCACCAAAGACATTTGCTGTAGCTAGTCTGAAACCACAGTTGTTTATTCCCCTGACTGCCATGCAGTGGCCAATGCTAGATCACTGCTGTAATCTAGTTAGATTGGATGCCTTCAGGAGCTTCGTCAGTGAGCAAAATAGTAGTGATGGAGGAGCATCCCTGAATGATAGCTTGCTCACTGATATGAGTCTTCCCAACTATCCAGATTGCAGGAGATGCTGGAAAGCGAGGGCTTTTCCACACTACACTGTTATAGTGCTATTATTCCCCTTTCAACCAGGGGATTCCACAGTGCCCCAGGATTCCATAGGATGTTGAAAGTGGAATAATCGCGCTATAAGGGTGTAGTGCGGAAATGGCCATAGTGCTATCATTCCACTTTCAACCTCCTATGGAATCCTGGGGTTTGCAGTTTAAGGAGGGGCACTGAAAATTCTCAGCCAGAGAGCTCTTTGGCCTCAGAAAATTACAAACCCCAGAATTCCACAGGATGTTGAAAGTGGAATGATAGCACTATGGCCATTTCCGCACTACACCCTTATAGCGCGATTATTCCACTTTCAACATCCTATGGAATCCTGGGGTTTGCAGTTTTGGGAGGGGCCGGCCGGCCCCTCCCAAAACTGCAAACCCCAGGATTCCATAGGATGTTGAAAGTGGAATAATTGCACTGTTAACAGTCTAGTGTGGAAATGGCCTATAACAGTGTAGTGCAGAAAGGCCCCTGGATTTGGCAGACAGGTTGCTATGAAAAATGTTGCCTGAAAGCAGCTCTGAAAACTACTGAGTTTTTAAGATCATGGCGCTGAATTGTTGCATTTATGCAGAAATGCCTGCACAGCACTGAAAAGGAATCATGTAGATTACAGGTGGGAATCATGCAACCCTCCAGATTTTTTTTTTTTCCAACTGCGACTTCTAGTGTTTGTCACTATTTGCTATGCTGGCTGGGAGCTACTAGAAGCCTGCAGTCCTATAATGTCCGGACGAACTTGTGATTTCACCTCTGATCTCTGGGCGTTATGGGGAAGACTTGTGGGATAGAACTTGTTTAGGAAACGAAAGTGGGAAGATATCTCAAATGGTTTTGCCTCTCTGTTCACTTTCAACTGATCAGAGGGCTCTTAGCTCATGGTTGGATCCCAGAAACTTTCAGAGTGCACCTTAGTGAGATTTATTGCAAAAACGACCAATTAGAACAGTAAATGCTTGTGCCCTCTCAATAATTGTTTTGCAAAAAAAAAATCCATGTTTACATTCAGTAGATTTTTTTTTTTTTAATACAGCACAGACTATAGAAAAACCTTGGGTCAAAGCAAGAACACAGCTAGCCTTGCATTCCTTTTATCTGGGAATTTCACAATAAATGCATGAAGAGGGAAGCCTTTCACCAATCTGCTTCTCAGCACATAGTATTCCACAGTGCACAGCCTCTGCACATGGGGGATCCACTGAGTGACAGCGGTTACATCCATATGCTGCATGAATTTGTCTGACCTATCCTAAAAAGCCATCTAAGCTGGTGCACATGAACTCCATCTTGATATCTGCAAGAGGAGAAGGGCTAGTGTTCCAGTAATGCAAGACTAAAAACCTCCGCAAGCACATGGTTCATAGTTCTTCGACTTGCAGCCTAAGCCATGGCAATGGGAGCTGTCTGGGCCTTTCTGCCCTATACTGTTATAGTGCTAGTATTCCACTTTCGACATCCTACGGAATCCTGGGCTTTGCAGTTTAGGGAGGGGCAATTTGAATTTTCAACCAGAGAGCTCTTTGGACTTGAGAAATTACAAACCCTAGAATTTCACAGGATGTTGAAAGTGGAATAATAGCACTATAACAGTGTAGTGCGGAAAGGCCCTATGTCTACTTGATTTCTGGTTTGTGGTTGTCTGCATGATGTTTGAATATGGTATCCCAGGGTGGTTGTGCTGTGGTAAACAGTATGGTTTTTTAGAGCAGAGGCCAAGAACTGTTATTATGGATGTATGTGACATCCTAGAAAGCTGGTGAAGAATGTTACTTGCTGATTCCTGCATCCCTTGAGTGTAAGGCAGACATTTTGCCTGCATGCTTTAACAGAATGTGTACCGGTCATATGCCCATGGAAAAATGGAAAGGGCCCCATCCTGCTCAGAGCATTGTTTCCCTTAGGACATAAGTGCTGGAAGGCAGGCTTTGAACAAACAGCACTGGGGTTTCAGAGCAACTCTCAGAAATGCTATTTTGTCTCATCAGTTCCTCTTTCTGACTTCACATGAAAGAAGGAATTCTCCCCATTGGAGCAGACACTACAAATGATGCCCAAGTTGTAGCAAGAGTTGGAAGAGAAGAAACAGAAAAGGAGGAGAAGCAGTAACAGGAAGTGCTGAAGTGAATACTCTTCTCATTACTGGTTCCACCTCCATTCCAAAATATTAGCACCAGAAAACCTCAGCTACTGCCACCCCAATCATTTACAGATTAATTCCATTCCTGCAATCTAAGGTGGACACAGAGGCCCTGGCCCATACACAGCCACAGTCTGACTCCCCATTCGTTTCAAAGCAAAAAGCAACATCACATCAGCGTAACTTTCTGTGCTCAGAGCTGCCCCTTGCACGGAAATTAATGC
This sequence comes from Cyclura pinguis, assembly GCA_030412105.1. NCBI lineage: Eukaryota > Metazoa > Chordata > Lepidosauria > Squamata > Iguanidae > Cyclura > Cyclura pinguis. The sequence continues at coordinate 6,329,955 of CM059608.1, forward strand.
GCCACATATACAGGAATTTCATGGAGCGGCTCTGGCACATGCTTACAGAGTAAGGCCTTCAAGTGTTTTTTTTTTCCTGCAGCCCAGGCGGGTCGCTGTACTTGGGCTGGCAGAAAATTTAACATGTGCATTTGGCCTGGTTTCTGATGAGCACTGCTGTGTACGAAGAAGCTTTTCAAGTTCTGTTTGGACTAATGGGATCATTAAAATTTGGCCCGAATTTATACATTGCAACAATGGTGCAACAAGTGAGGCACCTTTATTCATTCATTTTTTTTAAAGGGGGAAAGGGAAAACAGAGAGGAAGAAGAAAGCTAGTTCTTAATTTGATTTTTCTTCTTTTCATTCCTTTAAAATTATACTTAATTTAATGGTGGCAGCAACTGCAGTGAGTTTTTTCTGCAGAGATTTTCAGAAGCATTCACTCGCGGCTGTTTGGCTTTCAGGAGCTTTTCTAGCAAAGCCTTTCATTAATGCCTCTCCCTTTCAAGCCACCCATCCTCCACCCACATTTTCGGGCTGGGAACTAAACCTAGAAGCCAAGACTGAAGCATTAAGTAATGTCTCTATCTACACTGAGTTATTTACCAGAGACTTACTCTATTGAGGTACATGTAACTTTAGTCAATTTAGTCACTTTTCAAATCTTTCCTTTAAAAAAAAAAATGGTAGCAAGCCATCCAGTGGCTGGAAATACTCTATATATTACTGAGGAAAAAAAAAGTAGCAGTGTCAAGGCAACATAAAATTATACGTAATTGGCTTCGAGATGAATTCTTCTTTTTTTGGTGGTGGATTGCTTTGATTCATCCAGTCTGCAAAAGGAATTTCAAGTCTTACTAGGTAAGTTCAGCAACTCACAAGAGATCTGGCAAACAGACCCCTGCCCCCTTGCATCTGCCATGCACATAAGTAATCTGGTTTGCTGGATTAGGCCAAGGGCTAGCTGGTCAAGCATTCTGTTTTTAATAGTGGCCAGCCAGGAGCCACTTGTGCACACTGGCAATGGCCTTCTCCCATTGTTGTCGGTAAAAAGCACCTCCCATTCAGAAGTACAGTGCCTCTGACCTTAGCAGTTCTATTTTGCTCTCATGGCCATCAGCCTTCGATAGACCCTATTCCCCATGAACGTGTCTAATCTAATCTATGTGGCTATTGCCACACCGTGTGGCAGTGAATTCCATAAGTTAACGATACACTTTAGGAAGAGGTACATATGACCTTTAAGACCCTAGGGAGGCAAGGCAGGCTTCATTAACTCTTCTGTTGCATCTTGCTGGCATAGAAGTCTCTGCAGGTCTGGCAACAGCGCTGGTACCACCTCATGTCCTGGCAGAGGTTTTTCTCTCGGATTACCCGACAGTAAACCGTCCACTGATCTCCTGTGCATTTATACGTCAGAGCAGCTTTGCATTCGTGTTTTTGTTTTTAAAAGGAAGACAGAATATTGGGAGGGGGAAAAATAAAAGAAATTACAAGTTTTTCGTGAGAAGGAGATGGGACTGCCATCATTAGAGGCAAAGTTAAGCATAATGCAGAACACTTCAGATTTATGAACAGGGGAAACCCCATGATACGTTTATCTTAGGTTTTCCGTAAGTCAGAAATGACGTGAAGGCACGTAACAACAACAAAGCTGTTTTACAAAGAACTAGACCAGTAGTCTAACTAGCCTGTTTTCATCCACTGCAACTGGTGTGGGGTCTCCAAGGTCTTTCCCCATCTCTGCCGCCAAGATCATTTTAACTGGAAATTGTTGTCGTGGTTGGGTGCCTCCAAGTCATTTCTGCATTATGGTAACCCTAAGGCAACAGGGTTTTCTGGGGCTGAGAGTATGTGACGCACCCAAGGTCACGCAATGGGTTTCCATGGCCAAGCAGGGAATCAAACCCTGGTCTCCAGCGTTGTGCTCCATCACTCACACCTCTACACCACACTAGGATCAAAGTAAGGTCTTTCTGCATGCAAAACATATAAACTACTATGGGATGGTGTCTCCCCAATCATTTAAGCCACTTCATGTACACATATGATCCTTACAAAAAACAGGGAGACTAGTCAGAATGAGTATTTGGCCATTTCCGCACGAGACTGTTACAGCGCTATGATTCCACTTTCAACATCCTATGGAATCCTGGGGTTTGCAGTTTCGGGAGGGGCCGCCTGGCCCCTCCCGAAACTGCAAACCCCAGGATTCCATAGGATGTTGAAAGTGGAATCATAGCGCTGTAACAGTCTCGTGTGGAAATGGCTTTTGTGTATGCCAGGGTATATATTCCGGGGTAGTCTAGTATACAAAATCCATGAAAGAATGATACCTTTATCGGGTTAACCAGAAAGCACACAATCCATCATGGAAGCTTTCAAAGCTTCACCGGCTTCTTCATTAGGCAACGATGTTAAAAAATCATACAGAAGAACAAAAGTGATGATGTTATAATCACAGGCCTACATTTTGTCTCTGATGTTACTTCTGTTGTCGGTTACGATGGTTTCGAGAGGTATCAGCCACTTCCACACTAGCCTGTTATAGTGCTATAATTCCACTTTCAACATCCGGTGGAACTGTGGGGTTCACAGGCCCCCTCCCTAAACTGCAAACCCTTGGATTCCTTAGGATGTGGAAAAGAGGAAAAAGAGGGATACTTAATTGGGTGCATTTCGTGCCCAAAATGTATTTTGTCCAAAAAAAAAAAAAAGGAAATTTTCACAAAAGTCCCAAAATACGAGGAAACAGTTTTAAAAAAATGTGCAAAAATTCTCGTAATCTCACCCAGCAGGAAGCAAACTTGATTTTTTTTTTAATTTCTCATACGTGAGAATGAAACGAGCAATGACTCTTAACATTCCTACTGATTTTGGTTTGTTTCTCGGGAATGACAAATGAGTAAGTTCATACTTACCAAGCCTTGGAGAGGTAATAGTGTTGACATTGATCTTCTCATTGCAGGCCTCCTGGTGACACTGCCGGTAGGCTGCAGGCTTGGAAAGGATGGGACAGTCATTGCCGTGGCGACCTGTGACCTTGTGCATGCACTGTACCACCCGAGACTGAAGGCCTTTACCACAAGTGGAAGAGCACTGGAGAAAAGGAGGAGCTTTGGTGAATCATATCTGGCAGATCGTAAGACCGCAGGGGTGGTGGCGCAGAGAGAATCAAATGCATTACAACATAAATTGTGACGAGAACGACAGAACTTTTACAGCCATTTTACTACACTTTCTCTTATCTATATTTGGAATTTAGGGAGACACATTTAAAACTCTCAGCCAGAATGCTCTGGTGCTTCACCAGACTACAAACCCCATGGTTCAGTATGGGGTTCCCAGGGCAGTTATAGTGAAATAATAGTGGTATATCTATGTAATGTGAATGAGACCCAAGTTCTTTTGAATCTTGCAAATGGCTGCAATCTTGCCATTTCCCTTACAAGCACACATCTGCCTTACGTATAAATGCAGTCAGTCCTCCACATTGTGGGTCTGATTTTCACATATTGATTACCTGCAAGTTTCTCCAACCCCTGCCCTCCCACCTCAAGCACTTCTTTTCCAGGGGAACCTTCCCTCTGGGTGGCCCCAATAAGGCCATGAAGTCCTTTAAAAACCCACCTCTCCTCCTCCTCCTCCACCAGACGCTGCCTGATCAGCTGTGGATGGATCGCAGCCCAGTTTCTCAGCACCACAAACCCTCTCCTGATGCCCCAAACACACCCAAGAAAGGAGATGGGTGTGAGAGAGGAAGTACAGGGCCACCACGCTGATCTACCTCTTTCCTTCTCTCTTTCCTGAGCTGGTTTGGACACTGGGTGTCCATTTTCCCTGCCATGCTTTGATATTTGCGATTTTCCCACTTTTGTGGGGGTCCCGTGCCTCTAGCCTTAGCAGATGCGAAAGGCCAACTGTACACACTTTTTCTGGGTGCTGTGGGAAATGGTATTCTTTCCTTTCTCCACAGCATCCAAAGCCCCCGCCCAACCGCACAGTCATTGTATGCTTCATGGGGAATAAGCAGGACTGCGGAAGTGGCTGGCTATGTCCTGAGAGCCAGATGCAAAACAATAACATCAGCTCTGATAAGTTCTTGGTTCCTCCCCACTTCTCAGCACTGCTGTAATAATTTTGCTCCTGGCCAAAGGGACACAGGCAGATGCTTGTGCAATCTTGCCTGCTCCTCCCATAGCACAGAGTGGCCACGGAGAGAGGCTTTGGGGCCGTTCATTAAGTTGGCGAGGTATATGCCTCAGCCTAGCTGAAGATCTAATATGCTACCCTGAACCATGCAGGATTAAGGTTAATGTTTGTTCCCCAATTTATGTGTGCCCCCTCCCCACAAAACTGGCAGAGTGGCCCTGTTGCCCTCTTCTCACCACTAAAGAAATGCACCCCCTTTACAGGACTGCTAACACACTGGCTCTGCTCCACCTGGGCCCTTTTCGCACGGCATTTGCCACGCGAAAGGGCCCCTTGAGCATCGCGCGGTTGTGAGGAGCGATCTGCACGATGCACTCACTATCGCGCAACGCTCCAGGGCCTGGCAGGCGCTGCTCGCGCACTTTTTTCATTTTCGCTTTCAGCCGAAAATGGTGCGCAATCGCGCATTGCTCCAGGGCCCCGCACGCTCTTGCCATGCATGCGGAGCCTCTGGAGCCGTGGCGGTCATGCTTCCTGCCCCAGCACAGCCTGGGAAACTCCCAGGCTGCACTGCGGAAGGAAGAGGCGGGGCTCTTGCGCTGCCTGCTCGGGAGCAGGCAGCTCGTGCGGAGCTGAAGCAGCGGGAACGCGAGAGCCTCTCACTGAAGGCTGCTCGCGCGATCCCCGCACCCCAGCGCCGAAAAAAGGTAAGATGTGGAAAGGGCCCTGCTCTTCTGTGCTCCAGAAGTGAAGTGCAGCTGTGGAGGAACTCGACAGTAAATTGAGGATTTGCTATGTTTACCTCTTACTTCGCACACCTATGATATTAGGCAGGTTTAGATTTTACCTCCTGTTTTGAGTTTGCACCCCATTGTTGCCATTTTCGTTCTCTCCATTGACCAAATGCTTCATTTCCCAATCTGCAGGTTGGAAGTTTAACGCTGCTAAATATAACCATCTCCGACTTAGGGCAGGATCCATACATATCTTTCTGGGTGGTCCTTTCAACACAAGCCCAGTGTCCAACAATGCTCAGTCCTTCTTGTAATAATTTCCAGCTTCAAAAGGGCTTGACAAACATTCATTCTCTCTCTCTCTCTCTCTCTCTCTCTCTCTCTCACACACACACACACACAATCCTGCTGTAAAGTATGCAAAGCCTATTTCCCAATATACAGTCAGTGGAAGTCTTATAATCATGCTGGATGGCAGAAAACCACGTCAGGCAGTGAATATGAACTTTTTTGCTTCTTGCCAGGGCTTTCTTTTTCTAAACTTTGCCACATTTATGGATCAGTTCCTAAATCAAAATGGATGTTTGTTTACTAAGATAACTAGATATATGCAGTGATGCACACCTCTGTACTGGAAATGTTTACCTGCTTTTGTACATGCCTGCACGTTGCTATCTCTGCATCTGTTTACTTACAAAGAGGGCAAAGCATCCATTTTTTTCCATGGCTTCTGCCAGTTCTGCTTCTTAACACACAAAGAACCACCAAGTGTCTATTTTTTCTTTCCTTGCCTTAAGCTTAGTTTGATTGCTTCTCCTGGGAAACCAAGACCATCACCTAGGCTATGCAATTAGTCTTTCCGATGCCGGGAAGACAGGTTTTAACATCTATCCTTAACGGCCTGGGTTTGGCAGCGAAAGAGACATCTGGCTTATTTTAAAGAGACAGAAAATCAGCTTTCCAAGAAATAAGAAATAGATACAGAAAAAATGTACAAATGGGAGATTGTTGCCCATATGACACCGTACGTTAGAACAAGGGTGCTTGGGGAACTGGGGAAAAAAAATTAAATGTGGATAGTATCGAATTTCCTTCAGAAATGTTCGAAATCAACTTCCACTAAAATCAGCAAGACTTGCTCCCCAACGGATATGTTTAAAATCAAAGTCCTACTCCAGTCCTATAGCTTCTCACACAGTAAAGCTACCCCTAGTTTTACCCTGAGCCTGAAAATGGAGAAGTGAATGTTCAGAAAGTCCCTGCACATAGAAAGCTAGCCTGAAACTGGTCCTTTCTCTTCTCTCACATAACTATTCCACCATCTGGACTCTGCACTAATTCCTGTTCCTCTTGTAACTTAATGCCCTTACCAGAAAACACAGAACAGCTGTTACTCCGGCTGTTCTTACGCTGTCACGCTTTCTTCTCCCTGACACATTCATTTGTTTAATTCTTAGCTGCCTTATGGTTTTTTCCTTTACTCTAAAAGGTTGAAATGTTCATCCAAAGGCTTAGTTACCGACAGTAAGAGCTTCAAGCTAAAATAGGCTGGTATTTTTGGTACCACTCTTCTGCCTTTTGGTACCACTCACCACTGGATTCTGCCCCTGAAAAGTTCTATAAAAGTGAATTTGGCTCTTAAGCTGAAAGACGTCCCCTGCTCTTGTAATAAGTGATTATAAAATACGGGGAAATGGGGTATTTTAGCACTGCTTTCTACTTTACGTTTAAAAAGTAAGGCTACAGTAGGTAAACTTTCAGTAAAGCATTCACAAATAAAACAACAGACAGAATCCTGTTGGTGACTTATAAACACGTGACCTGAGGTTAGCGAAAGATTACACAAGAAGATATTCACTACCTCCTTGTACAATGTTCCCAGTGGTAGCTTCCAGAGCCAGAGCACGCTGCAACAGCAAGCAATTTGGCCAGTGAGACAGCCAAAAAGCTGACCTTGTCCCCCTGGCAAGACCCAGAAGGGTGACCTCAGCTTTTATCCTGGGTTTTAAATAGCAGCCAGGAGCTACTTGGTCTATGTGCCCCCTATCCAGAAAAACTGCTATGGCAGCACATTGTGTGTTTTGACTGCAGTTTCTGTCATACATTGGCTGGCATTCTGCTTGGGACCTCTTAGTAAGTAGCCTTAGGTGTGTGCAAAATTGAACTGAGCAAATTTTGCAACATCCATATGCACCCAGGGGCTGCTGTGACATGACAACATAATGGGCATCCTTGCAAAATGGCCCCATGGCCCTATGCATAATGGGCATGCATGCCCATCAGGGTGCTTCCAGTACGCATCCGGAGATTAGCTAGGAAGAGCCAGAGTGCAAGAGGAGTTCCCAATGTGCATCGGAAGCATGGTAGCACTCTTGCCAGGACCTGGAAGCACACATTTGCAATTCATTAACAGAGTTTTGTTGTGTTTCTGCAACATACAGATTTGTAACGTTACAAAACATAGGCCATTTCTGCACTATACTGTTATAATGCTATTATTCCACTTTGAACCTCCTGTGGAATTCTGGGGTTTGCAGTTTACTGAGGGCTCTCTGGCTGAGAATTCTAAATGCCCGCTCCCAAACTGCAAATCCCAGGATTCCATGGGATGTTGAAAGTGGAATAATAGCACTATAACAGTGTAGGGCAGAAATGGCCATAGACTGTGGTGTCAGATCTCTGCCACTGTGTATAAACACTAAAAAAAATCATTACATTAAAAGGTACACACATATAATAACAAAGCTGGGTGAAAGTACTGAATGTTCAACATTGCATTGTATGGTGCATCTGATGAGAAACTTTGGGTCAAATTGCCACTGTTTGCATCATTAAATCAGAACACTGGAACGAAAGCTTTGCCATCAATGGATATGATCTAATTTGCCCACAGCACTTTGAAAGCTGTTCTTCACGGCTGAGAAAGAAAGAAAGAAAGAAAGAAAGAAAGAAAGAAAGAAAGAAAGAAAGAAAGAAAGAAAGAAGAGAGTCGAGGGAGCACAGAAAATTTTAAAAAAAGACCCTGAAGTTGTAATGAGAACATATCTAGTCTTGTTCTAAACCATCTTTTATGTGGAGTTTTTATGTCAAGAAGATGATTTGTTTAATTCCAAACAGGAGAAAAAAAAATGCCTTCTCACTTTGAGGGCATGGCTCAACACTAGAAAAAGAAACAAATTACATGGAGAAAAAACCTCTTTTGGCCGATCTAACAAATATTGCAAAATGCTTGTAGGGGGGTAGCTACCCAGCTTTCTCAATAGCCTCTAAGTTTGTATTTTAAGGCAGGATGATCTTGGGGACAAGACAGGGCCAGCTTTTCAAATGCATCTCCGTATGTAATAAAAATGATTTCATCCCGAAACATCACCAAATTCAAGACCACAAGTATTCCTGAACTTCTCAGACAGAAAGGTATGCCAAACTAGAAAGGATGGGTAAAGAGAGGAGGGACTGGAATTACCAAATATTTGCTATTCTATTTGTTTGTCATTCAATATTCAACTCAGGTCGTGAGTTACTTGTGTGCTTTGTAATTAATGTAGAACAAGCATCCTCTGCTGATCTATTTAGGATGGAATCCTGCCAGGAAATTTCTGATTTATGGACAAGTCTGTAGACTCAAGGGTCTTCACTGTGATACAGCCTTCTGAGAGCACATTTAATGGATATTTAACTCCCCATGGAAAGTTAAAATAACTTGAGAATCCATGGAGCTAGAGAACACGAAGTGTATACTGAATTTCCTCACTCAATTCAGCAGAAGCTAGAGAGTTTGTATGGCACTGCTAGTCATTTAAAATATTTGGGCCCCTGGCCTACAGAATACAAACCTACTTACAGTGTTTTCAAGCTGATATGCATCTACATTATACCTGTAGGAATACACGTGAGATTGTAGGAAATAGGCACTGACCCCGAATCAAACAACACAGACCAGCCATGGCCTAGTTATGTTTAAAGCACTTCTGAAAGACTCTTCCAAGATTACAGAAGAAAGGTGATACAGAACAACAGTGGAAATGTTGGGGCTTATCTCCCTTGCACTGTAGAAGGTGGACCTTGAAAAAAAAAGTTGTAATGATCAAGACATTCCTACCCATGGAACACATCTGTAGAAAGCAACCTTGCTATGAAGTTTAGCTGGTGTGAAATTCCTGTGCAAACCAGGCATCTGTAAGCAGGTGAGGTAAGACTCACTGTTCCTCTTTTACGAACCTATCCTCTTCCTTCCTTGGGGCAGACATAAATCTTGAAAAGAGCTTGAGGGAGGAATGCAAACTCAAGTGTTGCATCACCAGATATTTCTGCAGGTGACATCTGTACGTGCAACATCTGTACGTGAAGCAGCTATGAAGAGAGGCTGTGCATCCAGGAGGATTTCATCTGCACAAGCCCTCTGGCACATATGAAGAAATCGCCTGTACTACACGTCTGGCTGGCTGGATCTAGCATAGAAAAACCTCCCCAAATTCTTTTAGCAAAAACCGTCTGTAGAGCTTGTCCAAACACAAAAGCAATGTGTAAATGGGGATGGAAAGTAGCACCACAAAAATTACATGTATTCCATCGAAGATGTACTGGATGTATTTTAAACAGCCTCCTATCAATTTATCTTGAACCAAAGCTTGTAAAATTTCCCCAAAGGAGCCCCCTTGACATTTCCAGTTAGACCAGAGATCTCAAGGTTAGAGGCACAATTTCGGCTGCTTATTTTAATCCGTATGCAGTTTGTACCCCTCCAACTTCTGGCTGTGTTTACCTCTCTTCTGTTTGTGCATTCACTTCAACTTTTCCTTCTCCTCTCTGGTTTCTTGCTCTTCCCAAATGACACTGTCATCCCTTACTGCAGATGAGTGAAAATGACTTGGTTAACATTATAGTGAATTGGGGCCAAGAAGGGATTTTAATGGGGCCTTCCTGTTTCATAGTGCAATTGCTTTGCTACTTTGCTGCTAGCCCTCATACCTGGCTTTCATAGAAACAATGAGCTAAACTGAAATGTAGATTACATAGAAATATGGCTCCTAATATATTTAATCCTCAAGGCCTTGGCTCCTCTTTTTGTCTTTCTTCTCCCTCTCTCTGCCCTACCTCCCATTTTACAGAACACAGTTTATGCTGAGCTTGCCAAAACAATTCAGTTGCAATTAAAAGGCTCTTGTTACTCCAGCAATGATGGATGGCTGGTGATCCCTCATACAAGGCATCTCCAGGGACAGCACAAAAGTAGGGTTATTCTAACAGGAAATGAGACTTTCCCCAGGTTTCACGTGTCCCGCTAGGACAAGTACCTGCTGCCAGGGTTTCCTTACGGCTAAGAAAAGGAGGCAGAAGCAATTGGCAGCTCCTCACGTCAGGGGAGGGCAGGTGGCTAGAAGCAATTTTTTAAAAGCACTTTATCATGAATGACATGACTTGGCAGCAGCAGCAATATTCCGAAGGCTCTCACTTCTGCCAAGTTCTTACTGAAGCTTCGAAATGTGTTTCAGTCAGAGATGGATCCCGGAGGTGCCTCACTGAAAGGCACTGGCAGTCAGGTGCATGACATGGAAAGTAAGAATCACTCTCCAGTGGGAGAGGGGGGCACAGAACTAGGGCATTCTGCCACATTCCCATGCCTGCCATGGGGGTGTGTGTGCAGAGCAGGGGTGGGAAGTCTGCAGCACTCCAGATGTTGAATAGCAACACTCTGCAGCCTTTACCAGTGCAGCCATTGGGGAAGAAAGCTGGGAACATCTGGAGGGTTCCGGCTCTGGAAAGAGAGGGAAGGGCTTGCTTTCTTATCTAGAGGCCAGTCTTCAACGTGTAGATGTGTCATCTCCTGCTTAAAGAAGTAAGTACACATCTAGATGTTGTGACTGTACTGGCCGCTTTCTGCATTCTCAGTTTTCTAGAAACCTTCTCCCCACCAGGAACAGCACGATGGGCAAAAAAGAAACGAAGGCCATTTCCGCCCTACACTGTCATAGTGCTGTTATTCCACTTTCAACCTCCTGTGGAATTCTGGGGTTTGTAGTTTGCTGAGGCCCAAGAACCCTCTGGATGAGAATTCTAAAGGCCCCTCCCTAAACTTCAATCCCCAGGATTCCATAGGATGTTGAAAGTGGAATAATAGCACTATAACTGTGTAGTGTAGAAATGGCCTAAGTCAGCCTTTCTCAGCTTAAAATAAGCCTTGAAATAATTATCAGGTCAGAGGGAACCTTTGCATAAAAATTATTATATCATTACATCATTATATCGTTCCTCCGTGGAAAGAGAATAGAGAGGAGGCCGGTCTAACCTCTCTGGAAACAGAGTTCCAGAGCCTGGGGGGCCCTCTCCTGTGTTCCTTCCAGAAATATCAAATGAATTTCATCATTGCATAGAAATGAGAGTATAAGGCCCTTTCCGCACGGCATTGTCCATGCAAAAGGGCATCTGGAGCATCGCGCCATTGTGAGGAGCAATCTGCACGATGCACTCACAATCGCGCAATGCTCCAGGGGCCGGCAGGGGCCGATCGCGCACCTTTTCATTTTTGGCTAGAAGCCAAAAAAGGTGCATGATTGCGCATTGCTCCCGGGCCCCACACACACTTACCTGGCACGCGGAGCCTCCAGAGCCACGCCGGTCGCACTTCCTGCCCCAGCGCAGCCTGGGAAACTCCCAGGCTGCGCTGCGGAAGGACGAGGCAGGGCTCTCGTGCGAGCAGGCAGCTCGTGCGGAGCCAAAGGACCCCGGACGCGAGAGCCTCTTGCCAGAGGCTGCTCACGTGATCCCTGCACCCCAGCACCGGAAGAAGTTAAGGTGCGGAAAGGCCCTGAGCTTCCCATGGCACTACAGCATTAGCTGCCACACTTCCATAGCTGTCATTCACGCTTCTTTTCTGACTCCTGCCTCATAATGATATGAAGGGACGTAACTATAGAGTATTGAAATAAGCTCATATCATTCTAAAAAACGAACTCAATGGTCAATTCATACTCTCTTAAAGGCAGCCCCCATCTTAAAAAAAAATATTATTCCACCTGTTAACACACAGAGGCTGTTTATACTGGCTGGCCCTCTTGGTTCCTTGTTCCAGTTTATGAATAATATAATGTTCAATGCTCCAAACACTGGGTGACAGAAATTCCTGGCAGCACCTAAATACAAGCTTATGAGAAAGCAAGAAAAAAAAAAAGAGAAAAGGGAAGCTCTTTCTCTCTGACTTCAGATTATCTAGCACCAATAACAATGGCTTTCTGAAGATGCAAATTGTTTTGCTGTCCACTCATCCAAATCAGAACTTTGACCCCACTTTGACTTCCTGCATTTCCAATTTTTTTTCAGCAATAACACAATTTAGCTTTAGATCATGGAAAGTACATTTAAGCCACTAAGCCCCTGTGCGTTTTTACTGTATTTTATTCCAAGTTTGTATGTGTTTGTTTTTGGAGAAAACAGGTTCTCTATTAAGACAATTAGGTTTCCAGAGAGAAGATGTAACTTAGGTTGACTGTGATTTTGAGAAATTTTTGTTTCTCATGCAAATATCAGGTTTAGTAACATAAAAGGAGCTAATAAAGGCTAAGGTACATTTTAAAAAAAAAAAGCTGACATCTTGTTAGTGCAGGGGTGGGCAACCAGGGAAGACAAGGGGCCTTAGCCTCGCAGGAGAACTTGGAGGGTTGTATCTGTTCCCACATTTTATTTTTTTAATATATGTATGTGTGTGTGTGCATGTATGTATGTGTATGTATGTGTGTGTGTGTGTGTGTGTGTGTGTGTATATTTATATTTATATTTATATTTATTTATTTTTGCCAGCAAACACCATCTATCAGGCATGGTGGCATGTTTTTGGGCCTTTTGGGCCCCTAGAGAGCTTTTTGAGGCAAAAATTATTTCGTGAAAAATTTCACAAAATTTCCTTTTGACCCTGGTAGGTCCGGGGGCCTCCAACCATGTGAAACTGCCCTCTGCATACCCTAGAGATCATTTTGGGGCATTCTGGAACATTTGTCTTTAGCCTTAGGGGCTCTGGGGACCACAAAAACAGCCCTAGGATGCCACGTGTGGCCGATGGGCTGCAGGATGCCAATCCCTGTGTTAGTGACATGTGTAGACTGGGGGAGGCTGGCAGCGGGGTTGATAGGTATCAGAGTATGCTCTGATAGCTGGATGCACAAAGAAAACATTCCACACTGCCACTCCCTTTTCCTTTTGTGTCATGTCTTAATGAGATTGGGGACAGGAGACTGTTCTTTTACTTCTATAGTGCCATGTATAGTGACTGTGCTATATAAATAAATAAATAAATAATTAATGATGATGAGGATGATGCCATCATCATTCCCTGGACCTTCTGGGAGATCCCTGAGAAGTCCTGGAGAACGCCTTCATCATTGTGCATGCTGCTACTGGAACACAGCCAGATACCTCTCAACTGTCTTCTGCCCTCACCTGGCTGCATCATGGCCCCCCCCAGAAGAAAGACAGCGAGCCACGCGTGCAGAGTTGTGGACGGTTGGGAGACGGGGCAGAGTTCTGCCTTTGCAGAACTTGACACTAAGGGCCTTTCTGCACTACATTGTTATAGCGCTATTATTCCCCTTTCAACATCCTGTGGAATTCTGGGGTTTGTAGTTGCCTGAGGCCGAAGAGCGCTCTGGCTGGGAATTCTAAAGGCCCTTCCCTAAACTGCAAACCCCAGGATTCCATAGGAGGTTAGAAGTGGAATAAAAGCACTGTAACAGCGTAGTATGGAAATGGCCTATGTCTTTCCATGTAGGATCTCTGTGATAACCGAAGCCCCGGTCAGAGCTGCGGATGACGAGCAGCAGCTGTCGGTCCCTGTGGCTCTGGCTGGAGATGAGTCCGGCAGCTCAAGAGCTCCCCCTGCTGCCGTGGACCAAGCCGGTGCGGACATCCCTCTGCCTGCTCCTTTAGAGCAACACGGATCCGATTCTGTGCCTGCTCTTTTGGAGCAACAGGGATCCGATTCTGAAGAGGTCTGGAGCCTGGTTCAATAAGCCCCCAATCAAGGCGGAGACTCAAGAGGGCTGCGCAAAGGGAGGCTTCCTTGGCTAAGTTTAAGAAGTGGTGACCGGACACACCTGTGCCTGGGGCTATATAACTGCCTGCCTGGAGGCTTCCCTTTGCTTGTGGCAAACTTCTTACAAGCCCTCCTCTTGCCTGTACCTTGCTCCTGATACCTTGAACTGATCTTTGGACTCTTGACCCTTGGCTTTGGAACTCTGACTACGGCTTCGCTTGGCGCTCTGGTAAAATGAACTTCCTTGAGTAAGTGCTTGCTTGTCTCCTCCCAGCTGGACTTTGCTAGCTCTCCCATTCTCTTCTCCAGGCTGGCTCGCCACCCGGGTCTCTGACCTTGACAATCTCAGCCTTCCATCTCCACTACTGATTAAAACTGGTTTTCCTCTTATCAAGGAATTCTGGGAAAGAGTACTCTATGATGGAGCATTAAGTCTATCGTGTTGAACGCTCAGTCTTACCTTGGACCAGTCACCTGTCTTCCACTCATAACAGCCGGTGTGATCCTCACATTCTTCTTCATCTCTTGGCCTTGTGGCCGCATCACACTTCCCTTGCGAGTTGGTGCATGTGACCGTTCGCTTCTGTTTCCCTCGTCCGCAGTTGGATGAGCACTGCGAAGGAACAGGCACAATAATCAGATGTTGATTGTGACTTGGATGAAAACAGGGAAAAAGCTCTACCCCTGCCAACAAATTTGAGATTTTTGAACCTGTTTCAGATTCAGAGTGTTCTATTTTTCCAAATGTTTCTTGTAAGAACCTTCATAGATTTCTGAGTGGAAAATTATTGGACATATTGATGTATGATAGAAGATAGGCTTTCGATTTAGTAATGCTACTAAATTCAAAGTAAGTTAAGCTTAGGAGGTAAAATTACAACTGAATGCATTACTTTTCTGGGTCTTTACCAGTCAGGAATTATAGAAAATTTGGTGGTGTTGCAACTCTATTGTAGCTAACGAGAGTCACTTATACGGCAAGGTAAATCAAGCTCGTTTAGAGTGAAGGCAACACTTCTTGGCACATGAGAAATTCAAGCCCATTGGGAAGGTAATTACAGTACTGGAGGCCAAGAAAATCTATTCAGGGATACTCTTTTTGAATAAGTGGACACAGTCATCCCCTTTCTCAGCAGTATTTGAAAAAGTCAAGGAATCATGGTGTCTTTTGACACTGAGGAAATGTTCACAAGATTCCTCCCCCCACACGGCTCTAATAAAAATTCATTTTTTTCCCTATAGCATCATATTTCATCCTCCTCAAGAGATCCACAAAAACAGACGGTGGACTTGACAGTGAATAAATAGCTTGAGATATGAGATTCTCTGCGAGATCTTTTGAACGCACTCCAAGAAGCTTCACTATTTTGGGGTCTCAGGATGCAAACAGGCCTGAACTTGATGTATGTTAAATTTGGTGGGCAGATCTCAGCATGCCTATCTAACCGTCTTTTTTAAAAAAATAATGATCCAGGCAGTTGTGACCTGTTGACCCTGTTGAGGACATGAATGACAAGTGTTTATGAGCTGGCAAGCAAAGAGACATGCTTTTGAAATACTTCGCAGCAACTGGAAAGTGACTTGTTAGCCTTCGCTGCACGCACGCACACACGCGCGCAAAAACTAGAAAGGCTTCCACTTAATTTACTGCTTGCTGAATGACCACCTTATGGAAAGTAACATCTTTATAGCGCAAAAGGAAGAATGGAATTTTGTTGGCTACTGAGAGGGATTCCTTTAGCCTGCAGAGATAATGAAATTCAAGAGTTGCTTCTTGGAACTGGTGGCTGGCTGATTGCATCCAACACACAAGAGGCTGGGTAAAAACGGTGTTGTGCAGGAACAGAAAAATGTTGGATTGGGAAGGATTGGGAAGGTTTCTCTCTGTTCCAACCTCCTCACATGAACTGGAAGATCAAGATCAGCCAAATGGCACAAAGAACTCAAGTAACTGCAGGATCTGACACTTTAACGTGTTTTTGGAAGGACGGGTTGCTTACCTGAAGCAGTGATGCTTTCAGCAATCATGTGTTGCCTTATGCCAGCATAAAGCTGATTGTGCCAAGGTAGCACATAGAGAGTGTGGAGTTGACAGCAAAGGTGACTGCTCATCAAACCCAAGGTATCACAACCCTCCACGGATGAAATCTGAGACATGTGTGCCCATGCAAAGTCAGACATCATCAAGATGGCAAAAGTGATTAATAAGGAAGAACACACAAGATAGGAGAGGCTGCAGTAGTTTGCTTTTGCTTGAGCCTATTGGGAAGATTCTGCCCCTTCTCTCACCTTTACTCTCATTGAGTAAGCTGAATGGAAACAACTTTTGCCAGTTGAAATCAGTTTGCAGGAAAGGAGGCAAGCTGAGGACAATGGGGGAAAGTCAGATGAGGAAAACGAAATTGGAATATTTTAAAAGCAGCTGAAAAGCTGCCTTACCTTAGACCATTCTGAAGCTTCCCAGATGGAGACACAATCTCGGCCCTCGCAGCTTTGCACTGGGGTTGGCTTGGGGCCAAGGCAGTAGAGATCCCTGGTGTTGACGTAGGTGCCGTTTTGCAGCTGATAGACGCACGACACTTCTCGATGCTGGATACCTTTGGCACAGGTTGCGGAACAAGGGCTCCACTGCCCTGCCACCCACCTTATGCAAAAACAGAGGAGAGGAACGAATTAAGATGTTCACAAGCAGGTTGACATGAATTGCTTACCTTCTGATGGATATGTGCTTTTCCTGTCCTGCCAATGTATGCTCAGATCTTTTAATTTTTTGACACCCTCTGTCTAACAAAGATATTACAGAAAAAAAACCCCTCAAATAAAAAGTTGAATGGAAACATTCAACTGTGCTCCACTCATAAGCGGAATGAGTCTTCTTCCCATGCAGTTTATGCCAAGTATCATAAGCAGAATGAGTCTTCTTCCCATGCAGCTTATGCCAAGTATCCATCTCTCCCTGCCCACGTTACCACGCATCATGGAAGGAAGCACCTTTGCTGGCCTCCCATGAAGGAAGACCATGCAATCACTGCGCAACAAGGGTTGCACAGTGGGCTTGGGAGAGAATGCAGTCAGCAAGCCCCCTCTTAGGGCCGCGTCGCCCCTTCCAGCCCCACCCTCCTACTCTATGGTTTTGGTGTAAGCTTGCTGGTTACTTCGGGGACGGGTAGGAAATTTTTCCTCCCCTTGAGGGTTTTTTTTCACCTGCCCTATACTGCAACAGGGGATTCGGGCAATTGGCTTTACAGGGTGGTGTCTTAAGTAGGCTGTTAAATAGGTCTCTTTGGCAGGTGGGGAGGGGTCTGAAGGTTTTGGTGAGTACCTATGCCACCCGTTCGTGTAGGATAAGAATTGTCCTTGGGGCGGACCCATGGCTGGCCCCCATTTTGGTGGTTGAGAGATGAGGGGGCTCAGTTGGGGGGGGGCTTGCCTTCCAAAAAAGGGTCAGCTGAAGTCAGAACTCAGCCTCATGGGTTCGCTTCGGGGCCCAGTACCTTGCCCAAGGGAGGCTGGGAAGAGTCGGGAGGTGACCCTTGCCTTAGCCAATCCCATTCTGTCGACCTCCCTTTTGCAGGTGACCAGTTCAAAGCCAAGCCCAAGCCCAAGTTCAAGTTCAAGTCCATGTTCTAGTTTCACGTTAATTAGGCAAACAATAATAAATTGCCCTCGTTCAACCCAAGCTCTGTGTGTGGTCTCTTCATTTCGTGGGTTGGGCAGCAAAAGTCGATGGGGAAGAGAGTTAAAATCACGGCAATAGCATCAACAGTGTGACTCAACAGTGATTTTGGATACAAAACAGTTTCAGAATAGTAAATGTAGGTAACTGTTCCATATTCACAACTGCTAATCAGTCATGATTTTAACATTATTGTTGCAATTACAAGCCTCTCCCTCTACTTTACCGGGCATCATCTGTACGGGGAGAAGGAAGTCCATTCTGCCAGTGATTGGTTGGATCACTTTTGAATGATGTTCCTGAAAAGTTGGGGAGGATTTCTGACAGGTCGGAGAGGCTGGACCAGAATTCCAGGCTATACAGATATATAAGAAACTAAGCACCATCTGTGTCTTCCTTTTAGGCAAATAAAATCCAAACCACTCAAGTAATTTACAACAAACCTGGTCGTTTGGGAGCCTGTCACAGACAATTTTATGCAGTTTAATTTAAACAAAATGTTCACGGACTATGGAGGTCTCCTGTAGCTTTCTGATGCTCAGTTGGTTAAGCTTAGCATTTACGTTGCATCAGTGCAGCTAATCCAATAACAGCCTTGGTACTACAACATCTCTGCCTCCAGAGACATACCGTGATAGCTTGAGCTTATTAACCAGTGCTATGATGCTATGGCAAGGCCAAGAGAAGGTAAAAAGGAGATCGCAATGAAGAGATTAATGGAGCAAAGTACACACGGCATGACTAGTGGGAGAGTTCTGTCAGTATTGACAGTCCATTATGCCAACTGCTTGGTAAAAGTCAACAACACAAAAGCTAAAATATTGCAAAGGTACCTATGCTGATGTGTATCATCACCACTTGACAAAGAAGAATCCTTAGGAAAAGGACCTTCCAGATGGTTGCTGCCAGGTTCTGAAACTTCCTTCCTAGTCAGGCGAGACTGGCTCATTCCGTGCCTTTCCATTGGCAGAAGGCATTTTTATTCCAACAGGCTTTTGGGAAAAGATTATTTATTATAAAGAAAGGGCTTTTAATAACATGTTGCACTATTGTTATTCCGTGCTTTTAAAATGGACATGCTGTAAATTGCTTTTAATTCTACAGAGAAGCTGAGATTCTGCTTTTGCAGATGTAAGTACAATGATGGAGCTCTGCCTTTGTCGCTACATCTGCTGAGGCTACGCACCAAAAACCTCCCTCCTAAGCCAGGCAATGCCCCAACCAAAGGGCTTCCGCGATGGCCCTGCAGATCAGGGAGTTAGGAAATAATGAATGCAGTATTCCTCCAATCATGGAAAGTATTGAGACAGGCAGCTGGACAGACCCTTGAGGTCCTGCCACAGCTGCTTGTCTCAATGGGCTCTGTAACTGGGACATGGCTGCAGATGTTGGTTTCTAGCACCCCAATCCTCAGCACCTCAAGAACTCTTCAGCTGGGATGCTGCCTGGCTTAAGGGGCAGGTTTCAGGGATCACCATTAACAACATTAATGCAAATGTGAATCCTAAAAGTTACGAGATTGTAAGTCTGATTTATGATCTCATAAAAACAGAACAGGCTGCCAGTCTTCTTTTATTTATATTTTAACAATAACTTACTGTTTTTTTAATCTGTACCTATTTTAGCTTTTGCAAGCCACTTTGAGTTACAGTTTTGGGGAAAAGGTGAAATGTAAATAGCTACCGGATATAACAGGGCATTCTGGGTGACATTTGGGTTGATCTGCCTCTTTTGTCACCACAAATAACACATCACTATGGCCATTTCCGCAATACGCTGTTATAGTGCTATTATTCCACTTTCCACATCCTCTGGAATCCTGGGGTTTGCTGTTTAGGGACGGGCCTTTAGAATTCTCAGCCAGAGAATAAACTACAAACCCCAGAATTCAGTAAACTACAAACCCCAGAATTCCACAGGAGGTTGAAAGTGGAATAATAACGCTACAACAGTAGAGTGCGGAAATGGTCTATCTTTTGGTAAAAACAGTGCAATAGAAGTGGAACATCTTGAAAGCAGCTTTTATTTGGAGGTCATGAGAAGTTGCAGGTGAAGAAGAATGTCCTTGATAAATGCCTATACAGTCCCTCTGTTAACTGCTTCCTATGACCTGTCAGGAAACAAGATTCTTGCCTCTAATTACAGGGATTCTGAGTCAAAGCGGAGAGCTGGAACAATAGCACTGTACGGCTAGGAAAAAGCAGTGGAAGGAGAGGAGCAGGGGGCGGCAGCAGCGATGGCATTTGCCTCAACCTTGCAGGAAGCTGGAATTCTAGCCTGTCATTTTAGCCTTTTCAACTTGATTATCTTCTCAAACCACAACAATCTCGGGCCACTTCCGCACTAGACAGTTATGGCGCTATGATTCCACTTTCAACATCCTATGGAATCCTGGGGTTTGCAGTTTAGGGAGGGGCATTTAAGATTCTCAACCAGAGACTGCTTTGGCCCTAGTAAAGTACAAACCCCAGAATTCCACAGGAGGTTGAAAGTGGAATAATAGTGCTATAACAGTGTAGTGCGGAAATGGCCAGAGTTCCTTAGCATCTCTGCTATGCCGCTAAGTATATGTAAAGTAACATAATGCAGATTCAGGATTCTGGTGCTAGTCTATAACTATTTTATACTCGTGAGTGTTACTTAATCACAGCCGTGACGCTACTGCTACAGTCGTAACTCCTTGCTCTGCAACCTACTTTACCAGGTATCAGCTACACGTGTAGAAGGGAGCCCGTTCTGCTAGTGATGAAAGTATGAGCGAATGACACTTCTGCCAGGTTTGGGGAAACTGGGCCAGGAGAGGTTACTTAGACAAATACATTTAACTAAAGCCATTTCTGCACTACATTGTTATAGTGCTATTATTCCCCTTTCAACATCCTGTGGAGTTCTGGGGTTTGTAGTTTACTGAGGCCCAAGAGCTCTCTAGCCGAGAAGTCTGAATGCCCCTCCTAAACTGCAAACCCCAGGATTCCAGAGGAGGTTGAAAGTGGAATAATAGCACTATAACAGCGTAGTGCGGAAAAGGGCTAAGTAGCTGGTGTAGAATAGCGGCCGCTGTTGATGAAAAGGTCAGATCAGATGGAGTTGGCGTGACTACTGTGAATATAGAGAGGGAAACTGCATTACTAATTTACTGTCAGCCCCAGAAGCAGGCGTGGCTGCTGTCCAGCCGCTGCTGAATTAAGTCTAGCAACAGTATTGTAATTTCAGTGTGATCTATAGCCTTTGGCAAAGAAAGGAGAGAAAAGGATTGAGAGCAAGGGAGAATGGCAGAGAGGAGAGAGGAGTGGAGCTCTCTGGAGGAGCCCCTCTTGGCGTTTGCCTTCAGAGCCAACAGTTCAACTGCACATCCACACACTCCTGAGAAAAAGCAGGTTGTGACCTTGTTTGGGAGCAAAAAGAACCCGGAGGGAGCAGGAGGAAGACAGCCTCACGCTTTCTTTTCCAGTTAATTGGCTGTAAGGAAGCAGGAAGATGGGCATGGGAAGGGTCTGGAATTCTTTCTGATGATGGATGGGAAAATGGACAGAACAGGACTTGCTCTTACGCAGGTTCTGGATAAGAGCCCTTCCATCCACTCAGAGCCAAGGAAGCCCGGGAGCGGGGATGGGGGGTGCTGACTTGAGTTTAACTTTGCTGAAGCCAGATTTATACTGAAGCCGTGGATTCAATGGACAATCTGTTCAACACCCATTTTTGGTGCATTTTTTTTTTGCTAGTGACTAAAACGTCTCCCTGAAACCGATCTTTAAAGGTGGGATAGAGTAGCCTTGAGTGCTGGACTGCAAATCAGCGAGGCCGTGGTTCAAATCCCCACTCAGTCAAGCAAACCGACAGGGTTATCTTGGGCAATTCACACACTCTCAGCCTCAGAGGAAGGCAAAGGCAACCCCACTCTGAACAAATTTTGCCAAGAAAGCTCTGCAATATGTTTGCCTTGAGGTTGCCATAAACTGAAAACGACACCAACAATAGCAAAGTTGCCCTGATTGTCAGTATTGCATAGAAGAGACCTCTTCCTGTTGTGTTTTGAAAAATACAAATGGCACAGAACATAGGAGTCATGTGTTATATGTTTTTTTTTATGAGTAATGAACGCCAACATTGTCCTTCAGGTGTTTTACTGTAAATGCCATTAATATATCATGAGTACCATTCATTATTTCAGAAATATGATTTGGGGGAGTGGGTTGTGGGTTTTTTGGGCCATTTTAAGTGATTTTTTTTTGTATTTTTTAAAAAAATTATTACTTGTGAGTAATGCAACTAAGGCCATTTCTGCCCTACACCATGATAGTGCTATTATTCTCCTTTTAACTCCTATGGAATCCTAGGGAGGGGCATTGAGAATTCTCAGCCAGAGAGCTCTTTGGCCTCAGGAAACTACAAACCCCAGAATTCCCCAGGAGGTTGAAAGTGGAATAATAGCACTGTAACAGTGTAGTGTGAAAATGGCCTAAATGTCTACTGATGACAAAAAAAAAAGGGCTAATGTTGTTGGAAGGAAGGATGATTCTGAGCTCTGGAACGGCCATCACCAGAAGCTTGATAATATGAGTTTGAGAAATACGAATATTTGCTGGGCAGAGTTCTGATTAGCTTTCACTGCCAGCTTTTCTGCTTTATTTTTTTTAAAAACAGAGTAAGAGATATAAAAACTATCTCTTAATTCTGGATAAGAGAGAAAGAATGAAAGAGAAAATGAATATAGAAGCAAAGAAATCTGATCGTGTGACTGAGATCACTAGGGCCATTTCCGCACTAGCCTGTTATAGCGCTATGATTCCACTTTCAACATCCTATGGAATCCTAGGGTTTGCAGTTTCGGGAGGGGCCAGGTGGCCCCTCCCGAAACTGCAAACCCCAGGATTCCATAGGATGTTGAAAGTGGAATCATAGCGCTATAACAGGCTAGTGTGGAAATGGTCCAGGAGTTCTCTTTTGGTTAATTGAGACCAAAGGCCGTCAGTTGGCTCTTGACCATCTTTTAGTGCTAGCAGCTAACCAAATTGCAAAATAAAACAAACATAAAAAGACAATTAAGAATGTTAAGATGCTGCTGTTATGTTAAGAATGTTAAGATGCTGCTGTTAAGATGGGCCTTTGATGCTTTGGAGAGGCAAGATCATTTTTTGACTATTAAGCATTTGCCTGGAGCTCAACAGTTAGGAAGTGCAGTATGCAGCTCTTAAAGCAGCATTTCCAAACTGTGTGCCAGGATATAGTCATGTGCCAGGAAAATGAAGTAAAGACTCCCATGAGCCCAACACACAAATCTGCAAAGGAGGTGAAACTGTTGCATCTCTGCATGATTCACTGTTCTTCCCCTTTCTCCTTCCAATCAGACCGCGGCTGGTGTGGTAATTGCATTAGATGTTTCTATATGGAATGCAATAATCAAAACACACCAGGTGCAGAGATGCAGCAGAACAACTTGCTCTCAGAGGAAATGGACCTTTTTGTTTCCGTCTACATCATTGCTCCCTAGGCAACAAAGTGCATGTGCTTTATTATGAAATATGCTCACCTTGCAACAAAGGAGGAAAAAATGCAACTACACTCTAGAATTAAATAGTCGCTGCATTAAGCAAAGGTTTTGCTTTTCCCATTGTTGCACTCTGTGTCTGATTTTATCAGGGATGCGAAAAGATTTAGGATTGCAGTCTTGTTCTTCTCATTGCTGTCCAGCAAGACAAGGAAGGAGCTGGGGTATTTGCAGAGAGAGTCACATTAAGACCTTATCTCCAACTGTCCCAGTCTTTAAGTAAAACCCCTAATGGTATTTCAGTTAGTGCATGGGTGGGCAACTGTGGTTCTTCAAATCTTGTTGGCCTTAGTCACATAGGGACAGGGGGTTATGAGAACGATTCACCTTAGGCGGCAATGTTTTTGGGGCATCCTGGCCCATAGCCACGCCCCTGCATGCCCTAGCCACGCCCCTGCACCCCAAAGCCACGCCCCCATGCACCATAGCACCGCCCCCTTCCTGCCCCCCCCCCCACTCCAAGTTCTGCCACTGGTTGGCCTACAACTGCCATCACTATTAGCCGGTATGGTCACTGGCGTTGATTTATGGGAATTACAGGCCAATTGACACCCGCAGAGCTATATCTCCCTCTTCCAGTTAGTCATTGGTGGATATGGTCTGAGCTGTGGAGGGAGGTGACCCAGCATAATTATCAAAGAGGGAGGAAAATGCCATTTGTATACTTTCAGAAGCATTCTCTTGCCTGCAAAACGCTGCTGAGACCAGTAAATTATGAAATACAGTCCTTGAACTGGAGTGTGGATGTCTATGATAATTCATTTGGTGGAGGAACATGCTCAAAAGCACGCAAAAGTGTAAGAAAAATTCTCATTTGTGCTGAAGTGGTACCATGTACCCAGATAATATAAGGTTTCTGCATGATGTCACTGTCCCACACTGTGGACACGTTGGAAGTGGTCAACAAGTTGCGCTTTCACGCGATGTTGTCACGGTCCCTCTGCCAGTGCGTCCCCACCTGTCGTGATCACGGGATATTCCATTAGCAGAAAAAAATCCATTAATGGCCTGCAATCGTGTGATGCACCCATTGCTGGTGGCTGTGTGGAACAGGCAGAAGCACAACGTAGGTGATTCCTTCCCTAGGGAGGGAAGGAAGGAAGGAAGGAAGGAAGGAAGGAAGGAAGGAAGGAAGGAAGGAAGGAAGGAAGGAAGGAAGGAAGGAAGGGATGTGTTGCTCATGTTCCCTTCCACAGGGAGCTGGCCAGGTGCGGAGGAGAGCGTTCATGTCATGCTCTCATCCCAGCCAAGATGCTGCTGGGGTAGCAATAGGACGAAGATGGGAACCGGTAAGATGCAGAAATGGCCTAAGACAAGTAAGAAAAGATTTATGCATGAGTAACTAAGAGCAACAAAGAATTACTAAGTGGCTTCTACTATCAATACATCAGATAGTAAGTTAAATTATGGAGCCCTTGCTTTCACTCCTTATGAATGACATAAAATAAGGCAGAGCCTGTCGTGGAAAACAGAAGGAGTTATTGTAACAACGCTATAATAATTCCACTTGTACTCTGAAAGCAAGCTCAGAGCTTCCTTTAAGAAAAAAAAAAAAGTTAAAATAAACTATAGTCACGGTGAAAGAGAATGGTCTCTTTAAGATGTTCTCGGTCAGCGAATATGCCAAGCATGCATTTCTAATATCTGGGTGGGCAAACACAAATGGAAATTTAAATTCTACAGAGAGACGGAGAATGTGCTTCGGAAAACGTTTCCATTTGGCAGCGTCTGAAGTGTGAATGTGTGGCTGACCTGGAAGGAGTGAGAGAATGTTAGGAGAGAGCGAGGCGTGGCTTTTTTTTGGGCACGGGGGGGGGGGGATACAAAGCACTTGTGTGGCTGTTTGTTGCCATGGCGCTAGTGGCCAAACCGACCAACGAGAGCACCATTCTTAGTTGTCCAACCAAGGATAATGGCCCTTTATTTTACGACTGCAAGTATGCTCGGAAATTCCACACCAAAAGCAACAATTCTGGGACTTGGGGAAAGGATTAAATCCATGGAGCAATGCAATTTCAACTTCTCTTTCTCCGTAGAACGGGGCTGAGTTGGCAGTGAAACGACCCTCGGTTCGACCCTGAAGCTATTGCTTGTAAGCTACTGAAACGTTTAAAGTCACGGGGCGCCGAGGGCCAAAATTACAGAGACAGGAAACTTCAAAAAATTTCGACGTGTAATATTTGCAGGCAGCTCAGAAATCCACACAGAAGAGAAACGAGAGAGTGAAATCATTCCATGGAAGGGAAGCTCAAACGGGTAGATGAATTTATTTTTAGAAAAATGGCTTGATGCTTTTCAGAAGTTATACAGCAATTTTAAAGGAAATACTTTCCTTCGGAAGGCCTTTCCAGAGTGATAAAGCTCCCTATCTTTACATTTTTATCAAGGATCTATTTGAATATTTTTTTTTCTTGCTTTGGCCTAAAAATCCACACTGGCATGACTGAAATATGGAGGTCTAGGAAGGAGATATCCTTGTCCCCAATGGACACACACATTACATGTATTAGCTTTTGATCAACAGTTGAAGCCAAAACTTTAAAAACGCCAAAAGAAAGATACGTTTTGAGTTCAAACACAAGTACCCCTGACATGCATGCAGTCTCTCGCTGGTCTCAGTAAAACAAAAGGAGGGGTTATGTGATTTTTGACCATTTCTTGGCTTGGTCAAGTGTCCAGAGGATGTGTATTGCACGCTCATTGGAACTGAATTCTCTATCTTCCAGTTATCGATGAGAAGTAAATTAGCGTCTGCACTGTACCACTTTAGTCTTCAGGTGGGAGTTCACATAAATGAGTCCTCCCCCCAGACATACAGAAAGCTAGCACAAGACGGTTATTGTTCTTTCTGGAAGTACACTCACTTCTGCAAGCCTGAAAAGTGAAGCGATACGACCCAGACACAAGTTTGGTCACCTCAGCTAAGCCATGTGTTGGTTCTCCTGACATGGCATTCAGATGACACTTCAGGACTTGAACAGGACAGAGAGAAAGAAAACGGTGTATTACAGAATCCCCTAATATCAGCTCAGCTGCTGTCTTCTTTATGTGTCGTTCAAATAACATCAGAAGAATGTACAGTCAGCCCTCCACATTTGTGGGTTTCCCTTTTGTGGATTTGATTATGCACGGATTATTTGCTTTCACCTCTGCTGCCTCCCTATGCCGTTTTTAATAGGGACCGCAAGCCTCGTGAGACCGACAAACTGCAAACGAGGCCAGTAAGTCCCTATTAAAAATGGTGTGGGGCCGTAGTGGAGGTGGCCGGAAGCCCCCCCAGCCCCCCACTTCTGCCTTGTGAAGGAACCCTGATGCCCCAAAGGAATCCAAGGTGGATTGAATATGGCGATCATATTTTTCATGTGTGTTAAACATGGTTTGGGAGGGCCATGGTTTTTTCACTGTCACGGGGGTCCTGTGCCCCTAAACCTAGCAAATGTGGAGGGATAACTGTACTGTATTTGCCAGTGTATTGGATGCACCGGCATATATGACACACTATTTTCAGACTGTATTTTTTAGGAATTTTTGTTTTAGTACTCAGCAGAGGCAAAATGCATAGGACAGGGTGTGTGTGCAAAAGGAGTACTAGCGGTCCTTGAACCCCTCCTTCCTGTCATTTTGCCTGGGTGGGGAGAACTCCCCTTCAAGGCAAAATGTATAGGATAGGTGGGGGTTGAAAGGAAGGAGGGGTGAAAGGAATGTTAGTTAGCACTAGTTAGTTAGTGCCCTGCCTTTCCTATGCATTTTGCCTTGAAGGGGAGTTCTCCCCACTCAGGCAAAATGACAGGAAGGGGGGATGAAAGGAGCACTCATGCTAGCACTCCTTTCCCCCCTTGCTTTCCTATGCATTTAGGCCCCATAGGTTACCTACATTTGCTGGTGTAAAAGATGTACTGGCATTTAAGATGCACCCCATTTTCAGAAGGCTTTTTTTTTAAGGAAAAAAGTGCATCTTATACGCTGGCAAATACGGTATTTATTTATTAAAATATCCCCTATCCATATTTAACAATCTTGGAATTGGCTACAATAACTTTTAAAGCACTGAAACACTTTTAAGGCGATTTGAAACAATATAAAACCTTCAAAATTTTGGTAACATAAAATTCTTATATGAAGTTCTTGATATAAATCCAGTCGCTTCCCTGTCATGCTCCAGGGCTTCCTCAAGCCAAGGTGCATAAATGCTTCTATGTACATTCAGTATTCTTGGCATAACAATATTTTATGCAAAGTTACTTGAAGTTACGTAAAGCTTTGGGGGTATCTCTCACATAGAAGATACTCAAAACAGTTCATGTTCCAGCTGGTTTTTAATGGAAAAAACAACAACAACAACCCTGCATTGACCAGACATCTCATTTCTGTCACAAATGCCCAGCTTGTGCTTTACTTTCTTTATTAAAACTGACTGGACATTCCTATGATAGATATACACAAGTGGCTTAAACCTAACCAAATCTGCATGTGAAAGATAAGTTTGTGGTTTACGTACTGAGTTCCATACCTCGACTGGCAGGGATGCACATTGCATCTTCTAACCTGGGGCTCTGGACGGGTCACTCGCTGACAGGCACTGTCGTTCACCAACATCATGGTTTTGTTAACTATCCGTGTGCAGGACACAATAGTTTTACGTTCTCCTGAAAATGATACAAAGGGAGAAAAATCATTCTCCGGTGGAGAATCTCTGTTTATTAAAATGTCTCAACACTCCTGGCTGAGATCTTTCATTGGCAGACACAGCTGTGGCGACAAAGCTCTGTTGTTGTAGCTACTTCTGGTGATGCTCCCCACAAAAAAACTACCTCTTAAGCCAGGCAGAGCTCCAAACGAAGGGTTTCTGAGGCGATTTCCGCACTAGACTGTTACAGCACTATTATTCCACTTTTAAAATCCTATGGAATTCTGGGGTTTGCAGTTTAGGGAGGGATCAGATCCCAGGACGTTGAAAGTGGAATAATAGTGCTGTAACAGTCTAGTGTGGAAATGGTCTGAGGTGCAGCGGATCAAGGTGCTGGGAAATGATGACTACAGTACTTTTCCTGTAGAAGATGGATTCAGATAGGCAGCTGGGGAGATTCCTTGGAGTCCTGCTGCAGCTGCTTGTCTCAGTGTGCCACGAGACTGGGCAAGTGCTAAGCTGTCATTTACCAGTGCCTCAAGGATCCCTCAGGATGCTTCTGTTGGGACTCTGTCTGACTTAAGAGGAAGGTTTTTGGGGTCACTTTTGGTCATCGATACCTGTAAATCTGAATTCCAAAAGTTATGGGACTGTAAGTATAGTTTACCATCTCATAAATATTGAACAGAATGCAACCTACTGTTTTAAAGGAGAAAATGATTTCAAGAATATCAATAAAGAAATGACATGTCTTTGCAGCTATTTCTCCTGGCTGCAAAGAAGTCCTCATTGCTTTCAGGCATGGCTGCTTTTCACAGTAGCATCTCATGGATGCATCCGAACCAAACCACATTACAAGTTACACTAAGTCTCTTCTCTGCAGGAAAGTTTAATTCTATTTCACCATTATTTGGAGCTACAAGGGCTACCACCACTCTGGAAGTGAGTGAGACCACCATGTTGTCTGAGAAGGTAGCCATTCCTGCTTTCCCCTTTCATTTTATTTTACAATATATTTCAAGTTGCTCAGAGAACCTCTGTTAGCAGGTGGCAACAATCCAATCGTCCAGATAACAAATAAACAAGCTTCACCTCCTCCACACTGTACACTGCAGCCTTCCCATCCGCTATGAGTCCATATGTACAAGGACTCCTGCTGATGTTCCGGCTCACTTCTGTTTTCAGCTGAGTAGTTCACAGGGATGGTGTATTCATAGTGGATCCCATAGTTCTGGTCATGGAATAACAGCACCTGGTTGCAGGAGCAGAAGAAAAACTATTACCAAGGCAAAAGAATAACACCAAAATAAATAAAAACACCTGAAATTGCAAAACAAACCTATTGAAAGTTTCACTTAGAGCATTTTGAGTAAAAGAAAAAGAACAACAATTTACTGCTGAGAACCAGTAGTCACTAAACCATCTTGTCAGATGTCAATTGGAAGCTGAGGATGGCTGTGATTCTTTCAAAAGATGCATCCATACAAAACTTACAATCAAAGCACTGCAATTTTTTTCTGCCTACCAAAAAAACAGTACAAGGTACTGGAGCATGCTATCAAAACTCAGCCTTAAGGGCATGAACCAAAGCTAGGTTCAAGAATACAAGTTCATATTCACTGGAGTTTCAAACAAATTCGGCAGTCCAGAGACTCTACGTAGCAAAGGAGAAACTGATTGCAAGCACATAAGTTTCATGTCTGTTCTATGCCTCCTGGATGCAAACAAGTGCTCACCGCTTTCCAGCACGGCTGCTTTTCACAGTAACATCCCATGGATGCATCAAAACCAAAGCACATTACAAGATACACTGACAGCTCTTCTCTGCAGGAGAGTGTAATTCCATTTCACCAGTATTTGGAGCTAACAGGGACAACGGTCACTCTGGATGTGAGACCACCACGTTTTCTACGGAGGAAGCCATAGTCAAAGCAACAGCTGGTTGGGCATGGTCTCAAGGCAGGTCTGATATAGAGGTAGAATACAGGGAGTGGGAAGGACGAGGGAGCCAGAGGCACAGGACGCAGCCCAAGACATAAGCAAACAGCTCCATCATCCAAAAGGCTGGAATGCTGAATGCTGAAGCAAAATCTGCTTGGAGCATGGAATACTGAGAAGTGACGTGACAGCCATCTTTAAATGTCTGAAAGGATGTCCTATAGAGGATGGAGCAAGCTTGCTTTCTGCTGCTTCGGAGGCTAGAACCAATGGATTCAAATTAGATGAGATTCCACCTAAATATTAGGAAGAAATTCTGGACTGTAAGAGATGTTTGACAGTGGAATGCATTTCCTTTGAGGGTTGTGGATTCTCTGGCCATTTCCACACGACAGTGTTATAGTGCTATTACTCCACTTTCAACATCCTACGGAATCCTGGGGTTTGCAGTTCAGGGAGATGGGCATTCTCAGCCAGAAAACTCTTTGGCCTCAGGTAACTACCAACCCCACAGTTCCACAGGACGTTGAAAGTGGAATAACAGCACTATAACACTGTAGTGCGGAAATGGCCTCTTTCTTCGGAAGTCTTTAAACAGAGGTTGGAGGGGCCTCTTTCAGGAGTAGTTTAGCTGTGTATTCCTGTGTGGCAGGGGGTTGAATTAGATCAACCTTGTGGCCCTTTCCAACTCTAAGGTTGAACGAGTTTATGATTTTATGTGTCTATGAGTCCATTCCACTTTGAGTGGCAGTCTGAAGGAGAATGCAGTTCATAAATGCCTAAGAACAAAGAAATGAGAAGACACTTTCAGTATGAAGTGTAGAATCTCACATCCCTACCACCCCTCACCTTCCAGTGTCCTGCAGGCTGCTCAACCAGACATTAAACATGGCTGCAGGAAACTGCTATCTATCCACCTTAATCTCAAAGCAGCTCATTATAAATAATAGTTCTGCTGAACTAAGATGTCACTGATTATACATTGAATTTTTTGAGTGGGTGGTTTGTAACTCAGGTGTGCTGGAAGAAATACTAATACTCAGAGCAGGTTGGAACAAAGATGCGTGGGCCAGAGGGAGGGGGTGATCGGGCAGGTGATATCGTATCTTGCGGTAGTGAAACGGTACGTGAGCTTACTGAAAAAAAAATTCCAAGGTGGCAAGAAGCCCATTGAACAAATCAAACCCTAAACAAACACGGTAACATGTTATCTGATATGTGGGAGGGAATTGTGCCAGCCAGAACTGATGTGACCCTATAGCCTCTGCAACTGCTTAGTCCCCTTAAATATGAGACAGAATTGATAAAAATCAAACACTCCTCTTTTGGGTTTATCTCTGGATGCCCATGAGCTGCTCTCCCTCCTCCAGATAAACTCAAAAGACGAGGCCGGAAACAGAGAAGGAAAAGCTCTTTCCATGGAGTGATCACTTTGCTGAGCTAGCTCAAAACAAGGGCAAGGGCAACAGCAAAACCTTTCATGTTCTGCCCCTCCATGTGAGCTTGAATACATAGAAGAGGGCGAAAGCGTATGTCTTCAAAGTGGTGAAGCACTTCACCCAGAGAGCGGGAGGAATGCCACTCACAGCAACTGGTACTTTCAAAGTGCCAATGCAAATCAGGGTCTACAGTCCAAGCTCACACTCTCTGGATAAAGAATTACAGAAACACAGAGTTGGAGGAGACCACAGGGGCCATCCAGTCCAACTCCCTGCCATGCAGGAACACCCATCAAAGCATTCCCAACAGATGGCCATCCAGCCTCTGCTTAAAAGCTCCAAAGAAGGAGACTCTATCACACTCCCAGGCAGCAGATTCCACTGCCGGACAGCTCTGACTTCAGGAAGTTCTTCCTGAGGTTCAGGTGGAATCTCCTTTCCTGCAGCTTGAATCCATTGCCCCTTGCCCCTTGTCCTGGTCTCTGGAGCAGCAGAAAACAAGCCCACTCCCTCCTCTACATGGCATCCCTTCAAATATTTAAACATGGCTATCACGTCCCCTCTTAACCTTCTCTTCTGCAAACTAAACATAAAGGAGCAGGAAGCCATGCTGCAGACTTTTAAAAGTGTGAACACCTTTGGGGAGTGGCAGTCACGGTTTGTGTTTTGTTGGGAACTTTTCCAAACAGCAGCTTTTCTGCTGATGACTGAAGACCATGACATTCTGTGACCCTTTGGGAGGTATTGATGGAAGACAGGTCAATCACATGATAGGACAGGGCAACAGAAATGCTGCTCAACATTTTGTAGTGTTCAGTTTTCTGCAAGTTATACAACAAAGTCATGTTGTTCAATATTTTTCTTTTGTTTATTTAAATCTAAGCCACTGAATATCTGATTGTCTTGTGTTTCTGACAATAACAAGGTGCAAACTGTGGATTATGCACAGCCTGAAAATGATACTCAGAGCATCTGCGCTGACATCGCTAGGGACAATGAAACAAACAGCTCAGATTAAATACTGCCATTGTTTTGCACAACAGAAAACTCTGAGTCAGTCATTTCTGCTTCACCATGAGATAAACCAAAACCACAAACCAGCCCCTTTCAACTTCTGCTGATGCATCAGGAAACCAAACAATGCCTGGCTAGCCTTGTTTCTCAGCTTGTCAGGCATGATTTCCAGGTCAAGACCTGAGATCCAAGGATGGTCTCTGGTGATATCACGAGGCTGGTTCTCATGAAGTCATTGAGTATTATGTATTAAGCAGCAAGAGAGCCACTGTGGGCTGGTGGTTCAAGTGTCCCACTGGGACTCCAGGAGATCAGAGTTCAAATCCCTGCTCAGCCATGGAAATCTACTGGATGAGTCTCCCAGGCTAAGAGGAAGGCAATCGTAAACATTTTCCAAATAAGTCTTGCCAAGAAAACCTGGGAGAGGGTCATCGTATTGGAATTAGTGTGGTCCAACAGTCTGAGTTTTGGATGAGTTCAAATTCCTACTTGGCCATGGAAATCCCACTGGGTGACTGGGCAGGTCCCACTTCTTAGCCTCAGAAGAAGGCAACAGTAAATCTTCTTTGACTCAATCTTGCCCAGAAAACCCCATGGTAAGCTTGCCTTAGGGATGCCAATCGACAAACTTTTACAAAATGCTGCCCCTGCCAAAGGGGAGTCTTGTTCAGAGCTGACCTCATGAAAATTAGAGAACTGCTTGCCACCCAGAGGAAATCCATGAAAACTGGGGCTGCACCTGAGATCTGGCAACTCTATGCTCAGGCGATGGCGCTGCCCATATACTGCTCAGTGGTATATTTTCTGCAAGAAGAAAGCAGCTCTGCATTGAGCTTCTGACTTTGAAAGGCTAACCAGTGTGATGTAGCAGTTAAAAGTGCTGGACTGAGACCAAATTTCAAATTCCCATTCAGCTGTGAAATTCACTGGGCGACCCTGGCTCAGTCACTCTCTGTCAGCCTAATCTACTCTACCTGATTGTTGTGAGAATAAAAGGTGTAGACGGCGACACATATTATCTTGGAGGAAAAGCTGGCATACAAACAAGTGGTATTGGTAATCTCATTGTCTGAGAGAGACTTTACCTAGGCCATTTCTGCACTACGCTGTTATAGTGCTATTATTCCACTTTCAACATCCTGTGGAATTCTGGGGTTTGTAGTTTCCTGAGGCCAAAGAGCTCTCTGGTTGAGGATTCTAAAGGACCCTCTTAAACTGCAAACCCCAGGATTCCGTAGAAGGCTGAAAGTGGAAAAATAGCACTATAGAAGAGCAGTGCGGAAATGGCCATAGTGAGTTGTTTCAGCGTGCTTAAGTCCCAGAGCTCCCTTCCTTCACACAAGGGAATGGGAGTTGCAACCCATCAGCCTCTTTCCAACAATATGAAGCCTCTGGATTTTCCTGGCTTTTTATAAATACAAGGAGCCTGACCTGCTGACTTTCCTTGGTTGAGAGAGCAGGGCCTTCTGTACACTGCAAGCTTTCCTTCAGTTCCAGCAAATGATGTCAGGGTTGAATGGCTGGAAAGCGTACACTCCAAGTGGAGATCCAGGTACAGCTGCTGATGGGCCTAGGGTGGGTCCCAACAGTATATCAATCTACTACTGCCTAATTGTTTTGTTTAAAACTCGGATGTAGTGAAGCTTTAAAGGGGTTGGTGGGGGGAGTTCCTGAGACTACTTTAACAACCATCTGCCACGGGCTGTTTGGTTTGCTATATCCTGCCTCTGTGAAAACACCAGGCCAGATAACCCTTGAGGCCCTTCCAGTCCTTTAATTCTATGAAAGCAAGTGCTCTCCATTGTTTTTTAAAATTGATCTGTTTGCAAACAGACAAATATCTTTTGCAAGGGAGGGGGGATAAAAGACACATCTGCAGCTACAGAGAGGCAGCTTTATTAGTCTGAGATGGACGCCAAAGCTAAGACAAACCAGACAATCAGCCTTCTGCAGGATCCAAGACGCTCAACACTTGCCAGCACGAGACGTGAAGCTCCACCCTGCCCCGATTTAAGCAAACGAGATGTTAATGACTTTGCTGTAGAGCTAGAAAGAAGCCGTCCCCTCGGAAAGCATCTCGGGGACAGGGCTGGCCTTTAGTTGCCAAGTGGGGTCTGAAACAGACCTAGCTATGCAAACACTCATTTATCCAAGAAACACACTTACCAAACACATTTGGAGAAATGCCTTGGGCATTTTTAAAAGGACAAGTTCCCTTTTTAAAAAGGAGAGAGATCCTTATCATCTCATTTTGGAAACAAGACAGAAGAAACTAAGGGCTCACATGAAATCAATTTCATGCAATTTTGCAGCCATATTCTCTCTCTCTCTGCATGTGTGTACACGTGCAACTGGTTGTCAATAAAGGCCATGATGTCTTCATTCAGGTGGGTTGTTATATATTGCTCAATTTCAGCACTTTTGCAATATACTGGCAAAGAATCCTTTGCTGTTGTTCCGCGCCTTCAAGTCATTTTCCACTTACGGCAATGCTAAGGTGAACCTATCGTGGGGTTTTCTGGGGCTGAGAGTGTGTGACGCACCCAGAGTCACCCAATGGGTTTCCATGGCCAAGCAGGGAACTGAACCCTGGTCTCCAGAGTCATAGCGAAATGCTTAAATCACTATGCTGGCTCGTACAGGGAGATACGGTATGCCAAACAGCCTGGACCTGAGCCATATAGGGGTTTATAGGTCATAACCAGCACTTTGAATTGTGCCCGGAGACAAACTGGCAGCCGTTGTTGTTGCTGTACGCCTTCAGGTCATTTTCAACTTACGTGATTCTAAGGCGAACCTATTACAGAGTCTCCTTGGCAAGATTTGTTCAAATGGGCTTTGCTTTTGCTTTCCTCTGAGATTGTAAAAAGAGAACGCCTTGCCCAAAATCGCTCGGTAGACTTCCATGGCTGAGTTGGGATTCAAACGCTGGTCTTCCGAGTCACACTCCAATGCTCAGACTACTACATTATGCTAGCCCTTCACACACAGCATGCCTTTCCCAAAATTACACAATGAGGTACATGGCCAACAGTGAGATTTGAACCAAGTTCACTTCGTTCAAGAACAATAATTTGCCTACGAGACACTGACGTTGTTCTGTTTTCCAGGTGTGTTTGGCTGTGTGTGTGTGTGTGCATTTTACTTCTATGCTGCCCTTAGGTCTTGTCATAGAGGGCAGAACAGAAATATTTTAATGAACGCATTTTTAATGAGTACTTGATTTTGAGACAAATATACCAATCACACCCATAACTGAGGAAGGAAAAAAAAGATGAACAGCAAAACTTGACTCCACCACGAAGAAAAAGGATGAAAAAATCTCTAATTACCATGAGGTGGAGTGGTATTTTAGTCGGTCCTTTGGCTGAGATTTTCTCCCACAGACCTCTCCGCACATACCGGACGGTAGTCCCTGCGATCTGAAACTCTCCAGGAAGTTCAATTTTCCAGTCACTATTGATGGACTTCTTACTGGAATCTTTCAAAGCTGGGAAAAACAAATCAAACAACAGGGAATGAAGTGGGAAGCAAATCCATCATCACCGGGAAGAGAATGCCATGGTCTAGTTTCATTAAGGCTGGCAGATTTCTGAAGGCTCCTTATCCTCTTCCAGCTCCATAACCTGATACCATCCTCCAGTTAGCAAGCTGTTAAAATGTTACCTATCCTATCCCCTTTGTTGGGCTAAACATTTCTACCTGATGTGCTAGTTTATTTCATGGAGAAAAAATGTTATTCTTTGTTTTAACACGGGGGAGCATTTGAAATTTGCTGTCTCTCCTCCTACACTCTGAAATCTAATGTCCCATCTGCCGTAACTTTTAGCTGGGTACTAGGAATGGAAGGAATACTTGCTGTTATTCATTCCTAGCTTGAAAAACAGTAACTCTGATAGTTGGGAAGAATAATAGACCAAAGAGAATCTTGTGTAATTTTATCCCCATATTTGAATATCCTGGAATATTGCAGAGGAATGTGTAGAAAAACGCATACTTTTTTTTTGTTGTAAAAACTGTTTTCTGCACAGAAAACAGTTTTCTTGTGTACAAAAAACTAACAACAGTCTGGCTATTGGGATGATAGACAGGAATGCACTCTTTACAAAATAAAGTGAGATCCTTGATTTACCAGTTTAGCTTCTTGAATGGACCACGTGTAGCACATATTTAGGCCATTTCTGCACTACACTGTTATAGTGCTATTATTCCACTTTCAACATCCTGTGGAATTCTGGGGTTTGTAGTTTACTGAGGTCCAAAAGTTCTCTGGCTAAGAATTCTAATTGCCTCTCCCTAAACTGCAAACGCCAGGATTCCATAGGAAGTTGAAAGTGGAATAATAGCACTGTAACAATGTATGGCCTAAATGTAGAAGTGTGGAAAAAGAAAAGTTTTTATATCCTCTATATCTAATACTGCCATTAAGTTCTTGACCCTCAATTTTTAATTAAAATAATCGAAAATCAAGGCCCTGAAATGAACACTACACTGAACTCTTTTTTTCACATCAACTTTCCTTAATATGACTTTTCTTCTTGGGATAGCAACCAGCCCCATCAGTCTGTTCTTCAGGCTTGCATCAACTCTGGTCTTTCTCTGCACTCAGACTTTTTTTTTCTAGTTCACTTCCTGGCTTAAGGATACAACAAATTGTAAGGTATTTCCTGTTCTAGGTGGTTTGCAAAAGGCGACCGAGCCAGGCAGCGTGGGATGAATGTAGGTGGGAAGGAACTGCTCCCAGCAAATGGAACGTCAATTCAACAAGAAGCTGGTTTCCTTTCCAAAGTACCCTACTCATTCCCCAGTAGAAATGAGACCTACTTGGCCTAAAACCTGGAAGCGTAATTAGCTCCAGTTACCACTCCAAGGTTAAACACAGCTATGTCTGTACAAACCTCAGGACTTTAAAGTTACAGTGGCGGGAAACTGGAGTGCTTTGATTTCTCAATTATCCTGCTTACACTGTTGGATATGTGCCCGCGTTTTGCTGCAAGACCTTGATAACAAAGGGTTCAGTCTTTTATGCTCTGAGGCAGTAGTAAATTTTAGCGAGCACAGGGAACATTCTTGGGCAAACAGCAGATCATGCCACTGGCGTACAATGGACTGAAGAAGCAAAGCTTTTGCAGAATTTTACTGAAAAGTGTTTCCCCTCTCTTTCTGCATTCCATCATCTCCATCACCGCCATCATCATCACCATCATCCTGCCTTTTTCCCAGTTTGGGACTCAAAATGGCTCACAACATGTTAAAAAAACATAGGTCCTTTCCGCAGGACGATGTTCTCGCACATCGCCCTGTTGCAATCCCAGCAGTGCTTCTGCTGTGACGGGAATATGTCCCAGCACTCCTTTCCGCATGTGACCAGCTGCCTGCAGAACGGAGCACAAAGGACATGCCCCTTCCTTCCATATTGCAGCCAGCCTTCTTCCCACGCTGCAGTGGGGGAGGAAGAGCATCAGCGCGCTTCTGGTCCTTCTGCATGGTTGGCTGCAACAAAAGACTTTTGCGATCAGGGGCCACTGACGGAGTTTTTCCATCAATGATATACCCCCCAATTGCACCGCGTGATGATGCAAGAAGGGCGGGACTGTGACAACGTGATGTGGAAGCATTGTTGCAGTCCTGCTCCTTTTGCAATCCCCATGCCAGGAGGACTCCATCCTGTGGAAAGGGCCATAGTCAAAATTCACAAAATACAAAAGTAAAAAGGTGATCAAACCATAAAAAAGAATTAAAACAAGTTAAAAATACAAACCATTTCAAAACCAAACCAAACAGCAACAAAAATAACAGACAGAAGATCCAGCATATGGTTTAGGTGAGACGGGCCTTGTAAACTCAGCCCTCTCAAAGGCCAGCCAAACAGAAAGGTCTTGACCTGTCCATGGAAAGAGAATACTGAGGCTGCCAGTCTAACCTTTCTGGGAAGGAAGTTCCAGAGCCTGGGTGCAGCCACTGAAAAGGCCCTGTTCCTCATGTTCTCATCAGATGTACCGGCAAGGGTGGTGGGACATAGAAAAGGGCCTCTGCAGCAGATCTCAAAACATGGTCAGGTTCATAAAGGAGAATACAGGCCTTCAAACAACCATCACTTGAGCCACATAGGGCTTTACAGATGAAAACCAGCTCTCTGAGCTGTTCCTAGAAACAGACTGGCAGCCAGCGGTGGTGTAACAAAAAGGGAGTTCTGTGTTCACTGTATCCAACCTCAGTTAGCAATCTGGCTGCAGCTTTTTGGACCACCTGGTGTTTCTGAATACTCTTTAAAGGCAACCCCATATAGAGTACATTACAGTAATCCAAACGGGATGTAATTAAGGATTGTATCTCTGCGGTCATATCTGACATCTTAAGTACAGTTGCCACACAAGTCTTAACTGCAAATGCATTCCTGGCCAGCATCGAAACTTCAGCTTCCAGGCTGAGAGCCGAACCCAAGAGCACACCCAAAGTGTGGATCTGTGTCTAGGCTGAAACGCTTATGCCTAACCTTGCTACCTTCACTGCCGTAGG
This sequence comes from Cyclura pinguis, assembly GCA_030412105.1. Taxonomy (NCBI): domain Eukaryota; kingdom Metazoa; phylum Chordata; class Lepidosauria; order Squamata; family Iguanidae; genus Cyclura; species Cyclura pinguis. Next base: position 6,368,606 of record CM059608.1, read on the forward strand.
AGCTGCAGGGCAAAAGATCTGGACGAGCCACAGTTGTCCATCCCCTGTTCTTTAGGACAGTAAAATCAAAGCACAAGGTTAAGAATAAAATCAAGTCACCAGACCCGCTCCCCATCCGTTTTACCAAGAAAACTGTGGGCAGGTTTATCCTCCATCACACGGATTCTTCGGGCTCCAGCCGGGATCACTGCTGCTTCGATATAGCCTAGGGCAAAAAAAAAGGAGTAAGTGGGTCACAGCACCTCAAAAAGTAGGTAAAGAGGGAAAATAAGACCATGGAATCTTGCAGTTCAAACATAGACTTTATAATGTTTTAAAAAGAAAACACGAATTACAATGTTGTGACCTGTGCCATGCAAATTTCTGTGCCTTGACCTCAAGAGGAGGAAAGGAAAAACGTGTGAAAATGACAGAAACTATGATCCATTTTACTACGATTGATTTTTCTGTTTATGTACTTTCTGTACCTGTTCAGAGAAGGATATTTCAGTTGTTCCGATCTGTAGCTTCGGTTTGCACAGGCCGCAAGGTAGCTGTTAGAGATGCTAGCTTTAAACTGCAGCATCTTTAGCAACAGACTGCCTTTAGGCTGATGTCTCACAACTCTCCCTCCCTCCCTTGTGGAACTCATGTTCATCTGGGCCCTACCAGAGCCAACATGTAGCAAAATTGGATGATCCATGTTCTTAGTTTTGTTCTCTTCTTACTCTCCTAACTCTTTAATATTTTGATGTTAGTAGATACCCCCACCTGACTGTGCATTACCTTTTCTCATTTTCTTCTCTCCTCCTTGGGTTACCAGGCTTGACATACTCTGAGGGAAAACTGGAAACACCGTGGCAGCAAGAATTGGAACAGACTACCGTGGAGACCGGCCAGCCAGATGGATTCAACATTTCAGAGCTCACAGAGCATGTTGATCTGGTAATTGTATTGCATATGTAGCGGTGGTCACGGTATTTCGTTTATTTAAACCACAGTTATGTAGTTGAATATCTAAGTGTCACAGCAAACCAATATTTGACATATAGCTTGACGTTAGTGTTTCTGTTGCCTGATTCAAAGTATTAAACTGCATTGAAATCAGTAGGAAAAAAAAACCCTCTGGGTGATACTCATGCATTGACACAAACACCCAACCAACAGTGAGACAGAAAACAAGTAATTAATAAGAAGACACTACTACACACAAAGAAAAACACTCCACAATTGCACTCTGCCACCGGTGTTAGTATGACACTTTGGAACATGCCTCAAACCTACAGTGTCTTATCTCAACTGTTTAAAAAAATAAGAAAAGCACAGAATTAACCCCAACAATATTTATCCGGGTACCCCATGATCTCCAGGTTAGAACCACTTCTAAGAACTGGGGGCAACACAGTTCCCATGTAAGTTTGTGGCATGAAATTATGCGTCTTCCCAGTGATATTCGAGCACTACCAGCATGCAGAAGAAACCAGGAAAAATAAATCACTACAGAAGTATTTCCCAAATATGTCATCCACCATATTCCAGACAAAAATATGTTTCTTTTTTGCCTCTTGGCAAAGCCAAGCCACTGAATCAGAAGCCTGATTAAAATTCCAGCAGAAAAGAACCATAATCATGTATTTAGTGGCACCTTAAAGAGAAGCAAGTTTTATATGACATAAACTCCTTTGTCAGATGCATGAATGTGATACAAGGAACTGCAGTTTGCAAAAGCTCATGCCAGATAAAACTTGTTAGTCTCTTTGTTGTTGTTTTTGCTATGACAGACTGACATTAATATTCCCATGGAAATTTAAGCAGTGTAAAGTTCTCATCAATTTTATCAAATCTATGCAAATCTGAGTCACTTTCTCTCCACACTGTCTTCTGTTTTATGGTATGTTTCTTCACGTAAAGCATGTGGAAAGAACATTTCTTTAGTTTTTTTTTTTAAGAATTTATTTTGTATGTGCCTAAGAACGATGCAAAATGTCAATGCTTCAAAACCCCTGTAGAGGCTTTCATTATTTTATAGTTCACAGCGTTGTATATAAGTGTGTTTCAGCTCAGAAGACTACTTTCTTTTGGACACGTAGGCACCTTTCTGTTTAGCCTGAGTTATAGTAATGCTTCATCACTGTGATTGAAGAGAATCCTGCATAGGAATTATGTGGAAAATGACCTAAAGAGTGAAGACGTTATACTATGATTGTTAGCCATAGTAAGCTTGCACAGGCACCTTGCATTTCATGCTGCATGTTGAGCACAACAAAAGGAATGTCAGCTTTCAAACTGAAAGCCATGGAGAATTAAGGCTAATTGTAGCAAAGCAGGATTTGAAAAGCCCTGGTGCAGCAGAGAACAAAACTGCCAGCATAGCAAACTAACCATTGGTGCCTTTTGACTTGTGGAGCTGCCCACAGTCTTGGCCTAAATGACGGGTGCATCTGACAGAGACGCAGCAAAGGCGAGGGAGCTACTGGCGTAAACAGAATTCTGCAATTTGTGTCATTAGATGATCTAACTCTTGCAATGAGGGGTGAATTGCAGGGGAAGAATGAAAGAGAAATGGCACCAATTAAAAATTACACGAAACAAAACTGGGCATTACAAAGTTAAACAAGTTTGAGGAAAAAAATAAAAAAACAAAAATTTTATTGTAAGAAAATTAAAAGATAAAAATTGACAAATTATAAATACTGCATAGAACGCGGGCAAGTCACCAGGAATAACACAATAATAGAGGAAACTTATAGATGTAAGATACAAGATTTCTTATATAGATATAAGAAACTCATCCAAACAAGAGTGTGTGGGAAGTGGGAAACATGTACCATGAAATGTAATTAAGGATTGTTTTAAAGAAAACAGAAATTTTGTACAAAGTTAAATTACTTAATCTCTGTAAAGATATAGAAGATTCTTATCATAATAGCATGGGAAAAGTAAAGTAAAGAATGAACTGTATTTTATGCAATTGAAAATCAAATACGTTTTACTAGAAGGTGTACTTGGAAATATTGATTGATTTGAATAAAAATAAGGAAAAAAAAAAGAATCCTGCAACTACAACCAACAATTCCATGGCAGACTGTAAGAAGAACTTTAGTTGTGGAAGTGAATGCAAAATTCAAAGTGGGCACACAGAAGGGCAGGTTAGATGGGATCAGTCCACTCTGCTGCCAACAGTTATAGGGCTAAAAGATACGTACGTCACTCTTCCGCAGCCATTTCCACTGGAAACCTTATGCAGTCAGAAGCATATCTAAGGTGGGGCAAGTAAGGCATATGCCCTGGGTGCCAATGCCAGGAGGGTGCAAAAAAGCCATGCCAGAAGATTTAGCGGCAGCAGAGGAGGAGGGAGTGGTTCCAGAGGTAGGACACAACTTCCATGCTTGCCCTAGGTGCTGTTTATGCTCGATAGACCTCTGTATGCAGTCCACCCTCTGGCTTCACCAGACATGGCATCACCACAAACCAGGCACTTTTGTTTCATCAAACACCAGGCATTATTTTGTGTCCCTCTTCAGACCTATAGCAACCACAAACTTGCTCTTTTTTGGTATTAAATTTAAAAAATTGCTTATTTTAAACCAAGTTTCAGAGCGCTAAGCTTAACTACTATTATATGCTACTCCCACTTCCAGAATGTACACAGCTGTTGGAACACCTTGGAAAGAAGGACGCTTGCCTTCCCCATAGCACATTCAGATTATTGTTGTGTCTTCTGGAAGCCATTAAATAATACTGGTTATGATGATGATGATATTCTATGGAAACTGATCCACTCAGAACAGGACCAAGACACAATAAAAGGAGCAGCCAGAAGTTGAAAGGTATTCACTGTTTACTTACTGCAGCTAAATTTTACTGAATGAAGCCACCTGCAGATAAAATGTTCTATATTTCATTGGTGTTCCTGACCCGTGTCCAAATTTGAGAAACTAATAATACAAGTAGCATAAATCAACTACGAGGCTTTAAAATATTTTAGCAGGAGTAGATTTAGCATACTTTGGTTCTCTGCCAATTTGTGCAGCTCAGTAAATACTCCTGAAACTGATGAACTGGGAAGAAACAGTTGTGTTGTGATGCACGGATAGATTTCAAAACCATTAGCTAGTGCTCTGGATTGTCTTATAGGAATTTTTTGTACATAAATGCTTAGTCAACATCATGCTAATGTTGTTTCTGCCCCAACCAACCTCACAGAATCATTGAATCTTAGAGCTGGAAGTGACCCCAAGGGCCATCTACTAATCCAGTCTCCTGCCATGCAGGAACGCGCAGCTAAAGCACTCTTGAAAGATGTGTCCATCCACCCTTCTAACTGCTATGCTGTCGCTTGTCATGTGAAACGTATCATAGAATCATAGAGTTGGAAGAGACCACAGGGGCCATCGAGTCCACCCCCTGCTATGCAGGAACACCCATCAAAGCATTCCCAACAGATGGCCACCCAGCCTCTGCTTAAAAATCTCCAAAGAAGGAGACTCCACAACAGTCCATTGAGGCAGCAGCATATTCCACTGCCGGACAGCTCTGACTGTCAGGAAGTTCTTCCTGAAGTTCAAGTGGAATCTCCTTTCCTGCAGCTTGAATCCATTGCTCCTTGTCCTAGTCTCTGGAGCAGTGGAAAACAAGCCCACTCCCTCCTCGACATGACATTCCTTCAAGTATTTAAACATGGCTATCCTGTCCCCTCTTAACTTTCTCTTCTGCAGACTAAACATCCTCAGCTCTCTAAGATGCTCCTCATAGGCTTCCAGACCCTTCACCATTTTGGTTTCCCTCCTCTGGATATGCTCCAGCTTGTCAATATCTTTCTTGAATTAAAGTACCCAGAACTGGACACAGTATTCCAAATGAGATCTAACCAAAGCAGAATAGGGTGGCACCATTACCTCCCTCAATCTAGACACTGTACTCCTATTGATGCAACCAAGGATTGCATTGGTTTTCTTGGTATCATTCTTCTCACTCATTTTTCAAGACAAGCAACTGGGCTCTGATGCAAAACATCATATTTATGAAATAGTCTTTTGCTCCTAGAAGATTCAGATGCCAAAGTCACAAGAAGCAGCTAAGGTGTTTGACTTGTTTCTGGACTGAATAATTTCAGGCTGCCAGTGGAGACTCACATGGCTGAAAGTTTCTCTAGGTAATCGATTGATCTCTCCCTCCCTCTCTCTCTCTCTCTCTCTCTCTCTCTTATTTTTCCTGCAAACTAGCATTTCAGGTAGACAAGTTGCTCAGAAAGTAGATTTTGTACGTTAAGCTACCTTTGCAGAATATTTTACTCAGATCTTTCAATCATGTATGTCCCCAACCTGATGTGAAAAGGTTGGGCACTTTGCTGTTTGAATTGAGAACCAGGCCACTGCCTGATGAAATTCTGAAATGTAGACTAAATATACATTACACCTCAGCAACCAAGGACTAGCGCTTTGCTAATAACTGCCTTCTTCTTCTGGCTTATAGATTTCTATAGAACGCCATGACAATATATAGATCAATCAATATTTTTTTCAGTTGCAGTGACCAATTACTATAAGCACAAAAATATATATGAAGGATAAATATCAATTACAGTAGTATTTTCCAAACTCTGGTGTTCCAGGTGTTTTGGACTTCACCTCCTAGAATCTCTGATCACTGGCCAAGGCAGCTGGGACTTCTGGGAGCTGAAAAAACCTGGGGGACTAGAGTTTGGGAATCACTGATTTAGAGCATCAATCTATAATAATAACTGGTGGAAACAGTAAGCATAACTCATGCTTACTTTCCCATGCAGTTGCTTACACATTTTTGATGAACTGAAATGGGAGAAATATCAGATTGGACATGCCCTTGAGCAAAGATGTTCTTGCTGTCCTGAGTTTGCATAAACTGCCCAGCTGTGTGGCAGAAATGTCCAATAACCAAAGACTTAATTGCCATAAATGGGTATATTTACACTACAACTAGGACTACATTAGAGGTCTGGCTGCTGAGAAGAAAGCCTTAAGTGACCAATGGGCTACATCTTTTCTTGACATCAAAAGCAACAATGCATTAGAAAGGCCAATATGGAGCATGGATAATGAATTTTGCAAGATGTGTTTTGTGTACTTCATTAGTAACCCCAGCGAGTTGTGATCCATGGCCCCACTTTCAAATGTATCCTTTTTGTCTACCTGATGTTGTTTTTGCATTACAATCTAACCAGAGGAGACAGAGAGAGACCCAGCACCAGAAAGTCTCTAACCCAGAGCACCACAGAGAGCAACCAGCCATCTTACATGAGAAGCACTTGGGGACTGCTTTTGCCTTTGTCATCACACAGGTAGAAACCTTCTTACATTGACTATTGGACACTGAGAAAGAGAAAGGAATGGGCATGGATTTAGTTACATGGAAAATGACTTTGTTTCCAAAGCCAGCTATCACATACACACAAACACACACCAAGAAAACAAACAAAAGTCCAATGTGCAGAAATCACACAGTTTTGCTCCAATTAGCTTCCTGATATCTAATGCAAAATCATCCTTTCTAGAGCTGTGAACATTATACCGAGTCTGCAACTGTGAGTTAATGGGTGTATCTGCACTGAACAATTACAGCACTTTAATACCACTGTAATTGCCATAGCTTGAACCGTGGGATTTGTAGTCTGCTGAGCTAATTAGCAGACACCAAGGCATCCTGAAAAGAAAAGGACTGAGCATTAATCAGTTTAATTCTGCAGTTTAGACATTCAGTCTGAGTACCTTAGAAATTGTAGTGGGTGGTGGATTGCTTTCTGGCAGGGAATTCCAAATCCGTCATCAAACTACAAATCTCAAGATTCCATAGGACTGAGCCATGGCAGTTAAAATGGTAGCAAACTGCTATAATTGTGCAGCGTAAGTATACCCTAAAAAGCAGATCTCACCAGTATGTATGACACATGGGAGAACTCATAGCCTGTTTTATTTTTAAAAATAAAATAAAAAATCTAAAAACTTCTTTAGTTATACACATATATATAAAAACCTCAAACTTTAAGTTCAATTAGAATTCGCAGGATCATCTTCTATTGTAAAATAAAACAATAAATACATGAAATTACAATATTTTAAAAAGCAAGAGACTGGGAAGTGATCAGCAGCAATTAGCATTAAGAGCAGAAAAGGATTAAAAAGTTAGAGCTGCTATTGCTTTACTAAAATGTAAGAAAAGATGAAGATGAGGCAGGCTAAAATAACACACTCGTTTGCTCTCATAGCATTAAAAAGTTTTATTTAAAGAAAAAAGGAGGGATCATTTTATGCTGTCCACAGCTAAGACAAATCCTCTGCCTGTAGCCAAACTGGTTCCGGTACCTTCACACAACATTTTGATCATCTTTGCCTACCCTGGAAATAAATTATTTCACATCTTTTCTCTACTCCAGTTTAGAAATGCTGGGACTTGTCTGCATGTGTTCCAAACAGGACACCATTATGGAAAATAACATAACATTAATCCCAGATTACCTCTGTTTTTTTAAAAAAATGGGAACTGTTGTTTAGATCTTTGAAATCTGGAATGTGGGCCGTTTCCACACCTTACCCTTTTCCAATGTCATCCTGGCAGCGCCACTGCCGAGATGGGAACGTGTAAACAACACTCCCCTCCACGACACGAGTTTTCCTTCCGCCGTGCAGCCAGCCTTTTTCCCATGCTGCACTGGGGCAGGAAGCACCTAGATCGTGCTTCCACCCATTCTACATGACCACCGGCGATGGGAGCATCACTCGATCACGAGCCATTACCAGATTTTTTCCGGTAATGGAATATCCCACAGTTGAGACGGGTGGGAACGTGTTGGCAGCAGGACTACGACAACGTTGTGCAAAAGCACAATTTGCAGACTGGCAGCAACACGTCCCCACGTGGGACAGCGACATTGTGTGGAAATGGCCTTGTTCTATCTATAGCACCAAGTAAAATCACTGTTGCTGGACTACTTGTGTAGAACTGAGGGCTGAAAACCTGTATAAATAACACGGGATTACATGACAGTGGTTAGCACACGCTCATTTTTTCATAACTGCAGCACACAAAATACTTCGCCCATCCACCATCTTCAGCCTCAATGCATATGTACTTCGGACTATGCACCTATACATTGTGAAAGAAGATGGTAGAATAGGAAACAATAACAGTGGGCAAATTTCATGCTATCCCTAAGCAAGACAACCAACAGCTTGAAATCTCTAGGGAAATCTGAAACGATAAAGACAATCCTTGCGGCAGATATTGAGGTGTTCTGTAACTAGAAAAAAAATGAATCAAGACTGGATTTTGAGCAGCTTCAGCCTATAGTCACATCAAGTTGGGCATTAAACCACTGCTAAATTGAATTTCTTAAATGCATTCAAAATAAGTTCCACGCTTTATCCCCTTGCAAGCACCAACTCTTTTGCATTACAGTCTTCCTGTGCCAGACAGCTGAGACTGCCCAGATGCTGCTACTCACCCATTCCTTTGGTATGGTTGAAGTCTCCTTTCACCACTTTGCAGGTTTTGCCATCACCGTTACAGACGCCACAGCGATCCTCTCTGGCAGCTGAGCCAATGATCCCATCGCAGCCAATTTTCTAATGATAACAAGATGCGCTTGGTTATTTGGAAACAAAAGATTAATAAAGAGAGATGAGCCCCAGAACACTCATTTGATTGACCACCGCAGGGTAAAGAACACCAGAAACTAGAAGGCATCTCAGGAAGAACAAAACCCCAACAATGATCCTAAAACAAACATCACCAAAAAGAGAATAATCAGCGATAATCTTGCCAATGTGTCAAGTTCCAGTGAGAAGCCCCAAGAAGTTATAAATTGGGATCCAGGCTTGGTGATAAACATTTAACTAAGTTCCTAGATAAGTAAATAACATGAGCCACATCAACCTTTCCTAAGTAGCAACTGAAGATCAAACAAACAGGCAGGATACCCCAGAGTAGACAGGTTAAGTTCCCAAAATGTGTCTGCAAGAGCAGCATCTGCGGCAAGGAGGAGTTTAGCCAAGCAAGGTCCTCTCATGAGCCATTTCCGCACTACACTGTTACAGTGCTATTATTCCACTTTCAATATCATATGAAATCCTGCGGTTTGCAGTTTAAGAAGGGGCCTTTAGAATTCTCAGCCAGAGAGCTCTTTGGCCTCAGAAAAAGCTGTGTTGCATCTGAGGGAAATAGTTGGATGTGCCAGTGTACATCCTTCAGACTGAGAAGACCATTACTGCTTTCCCTTCTTTTGAATCCTTAAGGGGACTTGGGGCTTATTAGTAGTCTCAGTTAGGGCAAACTGAATCCATGGAATTTACATGTGAACTTGCCATTCAGCAACTGAATCAGTATGTCCACCACAGACTTCTATATTTCAGGGATAGGTGTGTGTGTATGGATATATAATGGAGTACTTTGGAAATATATCATGAGAAAACATGGCTCAGCAGAAAAGATAATAATTCTGGGAAGAGTTGAAGGGTGTAGGAAAAGAGGAAGATTTCTTTACAGGTGGGTTGACAGCAATGATGTATTTAAGCCTTTTACTCCAAATCTCAAGTCAAGTCTCAAGTCCTTGAAGACACTTTCAAGTCAAGTCTCAAGTCTGGGAGCCAACTTTATACCTCAACCTGTATTCCAGAATTTCTGGACAGAGTTGAATAAAACAAGTTTTCACAATTTAAGCAGAGTTGGCCCTCTTCTTTTGTGATTTTGCCATTTGCAGCTTCAGAAGTAGGAAACAGGGTCCTTCTTATTCCCCATTACTGAAGCTTCAAGAGCTTTAGAAGGAAGGATCCTTCCTCCTCAAGCCCATTGCCTAACACATTTTCTGTTCCCCTCTGAGATATGCGCCCTGCACTCTGGGCATGAGTCTTGCCTTCTGCTCTTAGGAAAAGTTTCAGAAAGCTCCTCCTATATGCAGAGGGGACATGACGCTGAGCAGATCTCAACCTCATCTCAAGCCCATTAACTAAGCCATATGCTGTTCCCTTTAAGAAATGTGTCCATACTTTGGGCTTGAGATAGATTGTCATGTGACCAATAAATTGTAAGGCTTCTGGATGAATGTGTTATGTTACTAAACCAAGAGCAGCAAGTCAGTCACTAAAAATATGCGACTCTCAAATCAAGTCAGTGTGTAATTTTTGCCAATTCAAGTCACTGAAGTGACTTAAGTCTGACTTGAGTCCAAGTCAATGGACTCGAGTCTACATCACTGGTTGAAATTTGCCAGACCTGAGCAAGGCTGTTAATTTACAGGATCTTTGGAGGTTTCCCATTTATAGGGCAATAAGCTGATAGAACAACAGCTATAGTTGGGACTTGCAATTGGATTTGGGTCTATGTCTCTACAGAGTTCCTTGCATTATGCTCTGATTTCCTAGCAAGAGATGTACACGAAAAATTTAAAGGGGATGTGACTGTTTCGCTGTTTCTTCCACTGCCTGCCACTAGATGCTTCTCATTTTGGAAAACCAGAGATCAGCTCAGCATCTTGTTTCCCTTTGCTGGATTGAGGACTTGGCAGGCACCTAACCGTGCCAGCCTAACCATGCCAGATGGGCTCCATTCTGAAATAGCTGATGAAGCTATACTTTGTTTTAAAAACTGGCATAATTTGACATTTTGAAACAGGAATGTGAATGTGTGTTGGACATCTAGAAATTATTATGATAATTATGTAAATGACTGAACCAAAACAGCTGGAGGGTTTTTTGCAATTTTTTTTGGCAATATAAAAAAATGCTTCTCTTCTTCTACAGTTTTTCATCACTCCTGTCAAAAATGTTGAGGCATGGCTTCACATTGCACTTTTTTTCGGTCTCACTGGGCTTAATTTGCCCTATTTGATATCATTGTAAAGCCAAATGGCTACATCATTCTGTTCACTACACGGTCCCGGATTGCCTGATCGCCCCAGTGGGACTAATCCAGAAAACAGAAAAAGGAAGCAGCTGATGGGGAAAATGGTACAGAAACAGCAGCAAAAGAAACTGGATTGGGGAAAGTATTCAGTATTTTCTTAGCTCCAAATTGCAAATATGGGAGGAGGGGGAGTGGTACAGGAAGAAAATAATGTGTAGAGAGCTGCATAAGGTTTTATTTCTTTGTGCCCCCTCTTTCATCTCCTCACAGCTCCTACAAAAATGAAACTTCAGAGAAAAATATTACTGTATGCCTTCAAGTCATTTCTGACCTATGGTACATTTATCATGTTTTTTTTTTCTTGGCAAGATTTGTTGAGAAAGGGGTGTCATTGTCTACTTCCAAGGATGAAAGATTGTGACTTGCCCAAGGTCACTCAGTGGATTTCCAAGGCCAAGCAGGTATTTGAATCCTAATCTTCCTCAAATCATTAGATCACGTTGTTTAACTCAGAGAAAAAAAGAAAATTACTTGAAATGCTAGAGTGAACAAGTCAAGAACAACAAGCATTTTGCCGAGGTTGGTGGAAGAGACAGAATAAGGTGAGTTTTTGTGTTTGGCGTTAAGACTGACTGTTTGGCTGAGCTGTTTGGAGAGATAAAGTAGTGCTGGAAGACTTCAACCACTCTGATACGTGTTGGAAGGCAACCATTGCCAAAAATGTAAGGTCCAACAAATTCCTCACTTGCCTTGCTGACAATTTCACTGTACAGAAGGTGGAGGAGGCAACAAGAGGACTGAATATTTTGGATGTGATCCTAACTAACATGGATGAACTGGTCAATGAAACAGAAGCAGTGGGATCTTTGGTTAGGAGTTACCATGTTCTCCTCGAATATGTCATACAGAGGAAAGGGGGAGTCAAGCGTACTCAGACACACACCCTGAGCTTAGGAAAGCTGACTTTAATAAGCTTAGGGAAATATTGGTGAGATCTCAAGAACAGAAATGCTCAAAGGGAAGGGAATACATTACGGATTGGGGTTCCTCAAAAGTGAGATGTTCAAGACACAATTGTAAACAATTTCAGCAAAAAAGAAAGTCTGGGGCTGTTTAAAGAAATCAGAATGGATTTATAAAGCACTTTCAGATGACCTGAGATTTAAAATTTGTACTGGAATTCCTAGCTACTGTAAATGAGTTGAAACCTCCAGGCTGGATGAACTGCATCCAATGATACCAAAGGAACTTGGAGATACAATCTTACAACCAGTCAATACTCTTTGAGAAATCTTGGAGGATAGGGGAGGTCCCAGCTGACTGGAGGAGGTAAAAATGCCCCCATCTTCAAAAATATGGACCAGTTTTTGTGCTGGTGGCCTCCAGGCCAGACCCACCTTTTATTTACAGAGATCACTCCTCCTTTACCAGATTTCAGCTGATGGCTGTTCTTCAGCTGGCCTTCACAGGTTGCCGAGAATGGGAGCTATTCATTCAGGATTGGAGTGGCCACAGAGGCAGTGGGGTGTGGGCATCCAGTGAGAGCCATCAAGAGGAATGGGAGGTGGAAATCTGGGGCGTATCCTGGGTACAGTCATGCTGGATTAAGGTGGCACATAGCTTAATATCTTATTTGTTCCCAAGTAGGGCCAAGTTATCAGGACTTTCAACTAGAGGAGAAGCCTGGATGTCTTGGAGTCAGGGGTGGAGCAATGGCACAGGTCCTTGGTAGGTACAAACAAGGACAGTAAATGGGACTGGCCATGCATAGCAGGCGGAGGGCAAACGGCATCATGGGCTGGTGGAAGGATTTGGACATGGAATGGTTCTGCTGTTAGAAGCATCAGGGTTCCTACTGTATGGGCCTGTTTGGATCTTGCAGGGTGGAAGTTGGGTATTGCTTGTTGGCTGCAGCTGTCTTGAGTTGGGGGTGCCGAGTGGAAGCAGCCGTGCAAAGCAACAGAGGGGCATAACTCTCCCACATTCACTGTGTACAGGGGGGCTTTCTTGCTATCCCATCAGTTCCGGCAGGAGCCAGAAGGATGGGTTCATCGATCAACAGATTTGGACCCATGCATGACCCAACCCTATTGGCAATTGTAGCCAATAAAGTTGTGGCTCTTTTTCTTGCACTTTGGTGTCATTGTGTTTCTTTTCGGGATCATCACTTGTCCCCGAGCATGCAAAGCATCCATGGGTCTTAGTAGACAACAAGCTAAACATGAATCAGCAGTATGATGCATTAGCCAAAAAAGGCAATGCAATTCTAGGCTGCTTCAACAGGACTATTATGTTCAGATTGAAGGAGTAATAGCACAAGTCTGTTCTGCCTTGGTCAGATCTCATGTGTTCACTTTGGGGCACCACAGTTCATGAAAGACACTGACAAGCTGGAACATGTCCAGAAGGGGACAACCATGATAGTAAAAAGCTTGGGATAAAAAGCTTGGGAACCAATCCCTACGAGAAACATCTTAAGGGTCTGGGTAAGTTTAGCCTGGAGAAAAGAAGATTGATGTGATAGAGATCGTTAATTATTTGTAGAGAAGTTTTGTAGAAGATGGAGCAAGGATACTTTCTGCTCTTCCAGAGAGCAGAATACAAACAAACAAACAAACAAACAAACCAATCATTCATTCATTCAAATGATAAGGAAACAGATTCTACCGAAACAGTAGAAAGATCTTCTTGATGGAAAGAGTTGGCTGACAGACTGCAGTGAAGCATGGTGGACTCTATTTCTTTGGAGATTGTTAATTGGAGAGGTTAGATGGCCATCTTTCAAGCAAGGCTGCATTTTATCACTCTATCCATTTAACTTGTATACTGAATGTATCATACATAAAGCAGGATTAGACCCAAAGGAAGGAGGTGTGAAAATTGGAGAAAGTAACATCAACAACCTAAGAGAGGCAGATGACACCATACTACTCTCTTGCTTCAGGTTTCCACACATATACAGACAGAGGAAGGAATTTACTCTGAGCTTTTGCAGATAATGACAGATAAGACAGGGCCAGTAAATCAAACAAAGTCTCTGGAAGCAATCTTTCCTGGAAGGGTTCACTTGCAAAAGAGACACACAGAAGACAAGTCAAAAGCCAGTCCAAAATTATGAGAGCCAAACAAGGTTATCAGTCGGTCCAAAGATAAGGTTTCAGGTATCTGGAGCAGAACTGCAGTAACACTATGCCAGAATCAGAGACAATTGTTTCCCACAGGCAACATAAGTCAGACCTGTCTCTTAAATTGGCTGGAGCCAGTTGTTCTTGATTAAAGAGCTTCTCCTTTTACTTGGCAACAAGCCTCATCGAATATCTTTGTTCTGCTCTCTTCTTTACTGGTCGGCTCTAAGTGCTTGGGGTTGTGCCTCCTCATCTAATTCTTCCAGTTGTTCTGATGGTGACTGTGTTTCAGTTGAGTCCTGACTCCGTGTGTCCTGAGGCTGCCATTCCTCAGGTTAAGCTGGAAAATAATCCTCATCCTCAGAATTTGAGTCCTGAGCCATGACAACTACTAGTAGAAAATACCAAAGGCTTGGAATGACTACTGAAGGAAGTCAAAGAACGAAGTACAAAGGCAGGTTTACAGTTGACCATTCAGAAAAACAAAACCGTTAAGAAAGCAAAAATAATGACCACAGATGATTTACATAACTTTAAAGCAGATGATGAAAACACTGAAATAGTTCGAGATTTTCCATGCCTTGGCTCAGTCATTAATCAGAATGGAGAGTGCAGTCAAGAAATCAGAAGAAGACTAGGATTTGGGAAGGCAGCTTGGGAGAAATTAGACAAGATCCTGAAGTGTCAAAATATATCATTGACTGCTGGATTGTCCATACCAATGTATTTCTGGTTTTTATGTATGGTTCTGAAAGGGGAATGTGAAGCAAGCTGATAAGAAGAAAATCAGCTCATTTGAAATGTGGTGCTGAAGAAGAGATCTACAGAGACCCTGGACTGCTAAAAAGACAAATGAATGGGTCCTAAAGCAAATCAATGGTGAACTCTTCTTAGAAACCAAGATGACTAAACTTGAGACCGTTGTACCTTGGACATATGAGAAGACATGACTTACTAGAAGGGACAATAATTCTTGATAAAGTAGCAGACAGTAGAAAAAGAGGAAGACCACATTACAGATGAATAGACTCAAGGAAGCCACAACTCTGAGTCTGCAAGACCTGAGCAGGGCTGTTGACAGGGTGACTTTGAAATCTCTTGTTGTTAGGGTTACCGTAAGTTGAAATTGACTTGGTGGCTGTTAACAACAAAAACACGGTTACCGCAGGCAACCTTAACTGCTTCTTTGGGACTATTTCAGATTATAAATGTTGATTTGACTGACCACATGCTTTGTCAGGGCATCCTTCAGAACAAGGCCATACAACATATAATCATCTTTAGCCAAATACAGCCTGTCAGGCATTCAAAGCAACTCCTTAGGAACTCTGTTTCTGCAGCTTGCTTGTGACTAAAAGAAGAGGGTGTTGCCAAGCACTGGACATCGGGCACCTCTAGAGAAATGAAGGTCTTCAGCATGAGCCCAGCCATCTGACACTAAAGATGAGACACTGCCTCACTTGCCATTTTAGGTATCACATAATTCTCTGGACCCTGATATAGCATTGATCAAGAGTGATGCTTTTTCCAGGCTAAGGGGAATCATGGAAGAATTTAGGTTATCATGGCCTGATGGAAAGAGTAACAGTCTTGGTGCTCCAGCTACCATCACTGCAGCACTATTATTGAAACACTCAACAAAACTCATCACCCATTACCAAGTCAAAAACGATGGCTATTCAGAAGACCTATTGAGGACCCCAAATCTGGAGACAAGCATTCTTCAGCTTGATGAGTCACAACAGCTACAAGCTTTCTTAAAGCTTTGTTTGGTGAGGCAGACCAAACAATAATAAGTCTGATCTGCAAGCAGCCTTGCCTTACTAAATGGCATGGATGCCATCATGGCAAAACAATCCACCTCCTCCTTTTAATATACTTAAAATCTGAAAATAGTTATTGGGTTAGGTTTGCCTCTCCCTTCCTCCCTCCCTCCCTCCCTCCCTTCCTTCCTTCCTTCCTTCCTTCCTTCCTTCCTTCCTTCCTTCCTTCCTTCCTTCCTTTTTTTTAAAGTCATGCCACTTTTCCTGGCATGCATCTGAATTTTATACAGATTGGGTATTTTTAAGGAGTTTTTTTTAATGTGGCTTTTGGATATCTCTGCAGAATACTCACTGACACAGTTTGCACATGTGTTTGGGTATTGCTTTGCCAGCACAATTATGATTACTGCCTCACGTCAGAAATGACAACGCACGTTCGTGGGACTGTGTAATACTTCCCATATGCCGAGCTGAACAACCTGCCATAGCAGATTGAACGTAAATATTGACGTCGTTGAGTGTCATTCTGGAGATCAATCATTGTAAGGTTGTGGCAGTATAAGAACATTCCTTTTCATTGCCAACAGTTGTTCAAACTACCCAGTAGTCACGGAAGGCCAATTCACACAACCACCAGGCTCACAACAACTGTAATTTTGTTTTTAACTCATGGTGGCTCCCTATTTGTGGAATGAAATTATTCAATAAATGAGTTCCATGTTTCTGATATGTGTGGAAAGGATTTCTCAAACTTAATTAATTTGCAAGATTATCATCCTCAAAATATCTTACTTTTACAAGTACAAGTTTATTATTACGGCAAAAAGCCAGCAATGTATCTTACTTTTGTGGCAATTATATCCCAGGTCTTTTTGCCATTACATAGACAGTTCCTACACCAATCCCATATTTCCGATAGATTAGTAAGTGCTTGTAAAAGGCATGGGAAGATGGAATCATTCTGACAGCTGTCTAGCTGTGTATTTTGTAGAATTAAGATGATGACAACCACCAAAGTTCCTGAGAAGTTCAGTTTGTTTACCGAGTCTTCTTTTTCTATTGAAACCCCTTGGAGGTTTTGCATAACTGGGAACTAATACCAAAGTTCACTTGAGATTTTGCTACCTTATATTTTAATATTTTAAGTGGAATTCAAGGCCAACTTGCATCAAAGAATTTGAATATGTCACTCCAGCAAATCAAAGTAGGCATGGACTTCCATATGAGTGAAGGAAGGCATTCAAGAAGGCTTACTTTTTCCTTTCTCCTTAGAAAAACCCAAGATGTCTCTCCTAATTCTTTGGAACTCCAATGCCTTATGAAATGAGACAGGAGGGTCTCATTCTGAACATCAAGATGCTTCCTGAAAATATGCACACATCATTCTAACTATGAACATGCTGTAATTCACGTCCTTCACTGCAGAAGGACTACCAGATGCAAAGAGGATCTCCAAGGAATCTCCACCTTATTTTATCATCCTTAGAAGTACATAAAGCCTCAAATATTACAACAGCAAAAATTACTACACGCCAAAAGATCTAAAGGAGAGATCTAAGGGTATATGGATCTCAAAGGATCCTCCTCTTGCTGCCCTTCTGGGATTTAATGCAAATCAGTTTTGAAACAATGAGCTGCTAAGCCTACCTTGGCATTCGTGAACAAAAAATTAATCTCCAAATGGAGAAACATGCCATCCAGAAGCCTCCAAATGTTATAAATCTCCATTTAAGCCTATTTTGGGGGCACCTTTCTAAGGCCTGAGGTACTACAGTTCTTTATACTTCAACAACACCTATGTAAGTTTACACCTATGTGTACTATTTTTGCTTATTTCAGCAAGGTCCTTTGTTAATGATAAATTACCAGGAGATCTCCTGTATTTCATGCAAGGACCTGAGGAAAGAAGAAAGACTACCCAGGATATTACTGCGAGAGATGCCAACTAACCCCTCCTCTCCTTTCATTCATACCTTGGACATATGAGAAGACAAGACCCACTATAAAAGACATGCAGTAGTAATATTAAGAAAGGAAAAACCGCAATTTAGTTCAGCTTAGCAACTGGCAGTGCTTCTCCAGAGCTTCAGACGGAGGTCTTTCTCAGGCCTACCTGAAACCTAGGACCTTGTACATACTTAGCACATACTTTTACAAGTCAACTATGACTTGGCACATCACAAGATGGCATTTTCATGACCAACTTGTTCATGAGTGTCTTAAAACCCTCCTTTCTTGAACCAATTCTTGCACATGCTGCCTGATCCAAATGTAAATGGAGCAAACCTTCTGCAGCTATAACCACCCCACTGTATGGTTTAGCATAGGCTGCTCCATAGATTTAAAGCTGATGTTGCATTTTTACAAGGCACCTCCAGAGCTCAGGGACTTTTCAAGAATCTCACTTGGCAGAAAGCACAGATAACTTCTCGTTGGAAGGCAGAAACATGCACTGTTAACACTGGGTCTAATTTACTGTCCATAGCGGATGGGGAATATTTCTAAAAGAATATTGCTGTTTCAGCTATTGCAAAGGGTTCAGTTTATGGAAATAAGAGAAAACTTCCAGAATCCCTCAGGCAGCATAACAAATGGGCATAATATCTGGAGGATTTTGTGAGCCATAGTGCAACGAAGTAACTTACCCAAACATTAGTTCTAATTCACCTCTGCCTCTGTGTTTATAAAGTAATCTGTTTGGTGAAATAGTAAGAAACACAGGCAACTCTTTAAAAAAAAAATTAAACCACGCCTGTAATGTGCAGGCCAATGTAATGGCGTCCTGACTATCATTATACCGTAGCTACTATGTGGAATTCCCCACCTGAACCGGATGGTTACATGGACCAGGTCTATGGAAATGCAAGGTAGAATGGCCACAGCCAACTCCAGGTTTTATGGAACTGTTGGGCAAAGTACAAGGATGAGGCCTATGTCTTCTTTGCTTCTAGCATCAGCTCACCTTCTCCTTGCTCTTAACATAAGGGAGAGACTGGAACGGGCAAGCGAGCAGATGGCAACAACTACTACATCTCCCATTAGCAACACTGCTTGCTTACATGTACCGTGAGTGCACCAAGCAGTGCACGGAAAAAAACCACCACCGTTGCTGACTCTCTTGCTGGCCTTCTTATCTCTGGGAGGTGGCAGGTATTTAGCATCAGCCCCTAATCCATACTCCAGAGGGAGAAAGTTGGCAAGTGAGTGAGTAAGAAGACAGTCACACCCGCTGCTTCTCCTCCTCTGTGCCATTGCCACTGTGCAATCACTTGCCCAGGGCTGACCCAAGACATTTTGCTGCCTGAGGAAGAACAGCAAATTGCCTTCCATACCCATCCAAGTCAGTGTGCATAAGGACTCAAAATCAGCCCTGTTATTTGCATAGAGGAAGAAGAAAATCCCTCATGTACCTTTCCCCACTTCTGATTTCCATAATAGCGTGTGTATTTCTAATCTATAGAATGTGTATTTCTATACTGCTTATCAGCTAAGCACTCTCTTAGCAGTTAACAATGTGTGTAGCTAATTGCCCCCAACAAGCTGGGTACTCATTTTACTGACCTGCGGAAGAATGGAAGGCTGAATCAACCTGGAGCCCGGCAGGATCGAACTCACAACTTTGTGGCTGCAGTACCGGCATTTAACCACTGCGCCACCAGGGCTCCTTTAACACAGTAATACAGTAATCTCTCCACATTCGCTAGGGTTGGGGCACAGGACCCCTGTGAAAGTGGAAAGAACTTGAACAACTCTAGGCCCCTCCAAACCATATTTAACACACAAAAAAAGTATGATCACCATATTCAACTGACCACGGATTCCTCTGAGGCATCAGGGTTCCTTCACAAGGCAGAAGTGGGGGGCTGAGGGGGCTTCCGGCCACCTCCAGTGCTGCCCCACAAAATTTTAAAGAGGGACTTACAAGCCTCGTTCGCAGTTTCTCAGTCTCACAAGGCTTGCAGTCCCTGTTAAAAATGACACATGGAAGGTGACAGCAAATAATCCGTGAATAATCAAATCCGCAAAAGTGAAACCCGCAAATGTGGAGGGCTGACTGTATTTTAACAATCTCTCTCTCTTCAATAGTAAATTTAATTCAATTTAATAATAAATCCATTTATCTAACAAATTTAATAATTTAATAACAATTTAACAATAATTAATACAAGTCAATAATGACTCAATAATTAATTAATTAAGAATTAGCTGCACTTTTGCAATACCCAATCTATCGCCAAGGCTGCTGCCTAGTTCTGCCTAAATGCAGCGCTGGCCTTCCACTCTCTGTAGACGGAGAAAGTGGATAAGTAGAGGAATGAGTTATGATGACAGAAAGAAGGAGCCGCATTTTACTCTCTCCCTCTGGGCATTCCTACTGTTGACTAAAGACACAGAGGGAGAGAGAAGATAGGTTGGGCTGTTGGGCTATCACTGCTCACCTAGTTGGCCCGTTGGACCAAAAGAAAAAAGAGGTAGAAGCAATTTAAAAAAAAAAAATAGCAAAGTTCTGGGAATTCCGGCACGGGGACTTTGCCAGGCTGTCGGCACATACCAATCCGTGAAAGCAGCACATATAAGGACATCAAATGGTAGGAATGGAAAGAATTTTGTTTTTGGCTGAAAGATTTTTTTCCTGACACTTGGGAAATCCAGTTGGAAATAATATAGTGGCAAGAACTCTGTGCAGTTTTTGGCCAGTATGCATATATCCTAAAATGTTTTGGGAAATTATTCTGCACAGAAATACATGAGAGTTTGGGGGTTTAGGTTTTTTTTTTCCCCCTTGGGAACTGTGGGTTTTGTGCAAAACCCCCACTGTTCCCAGGCCCTCACATATGGCATTTGTGCAGGATTGCTGTTTTTGGTGTAATCTCGCACAACAAAAATCGCATGCAAAAGCTGATGTCACGCATAACAAAAATGTTACACACACACAAAAAAATCTCATGGGAAAACCAACACTCTTGCACAAAAATTAGGGATGTGATTTTGTTGTGAAAGACTGATAGGTTTTGTATTAGAAACAGTTAAGAATATGTAAATAACAGGTGAGAACTGCACAAAATATCTGTTTTCTCTGCAGTGGAAAGAAAACTGTGGAAACTATTTGTCCTCATTTGTGTGAACAAAAGGGTCCAATCAACAGTTTTCAGGATACAGCTGAGTTGGACTCTATGGTGCAAAGGAAGATGGGAGAAATTGACCTAGGGTGCTATTTTTTGTGAATAGCAGCTCTGCGTTCTTGTCAGACCTTAGAAAGGTGATTTTGTGGACTATAACTTACACTGGCTGTGCTGGCTCAGGAATTCTACTTTGCAAAGCTTCCTTCCTTATCTTCACTTCCACAAGAACGAAATCTTGACACATTAGGATTTCTTTTTTAAGAGTTCACCCCAATTATAAGAACATACAAAAAGATATTTAAAATACCTGTATTTATTTTTAAAAAATATATATTCTTACTTTCTATTAAGATAGTATGCAAGCTTTACAAGCTCCGTAGGAGAAATCAACCCAATAAAAAATTCTACAAAGAAAGGAGCCCTATTAGTGGTCATATGGTGTCATATTGCGGTTAGAATGTCAGAGATGAAAAAACGGATTATAGAGAAAGGATACAGGGACAAAAGAGAGCTGGAGAAGCCCACAATCAATTAAGTGTGGTGTCTCCTCTGTGTCTGACATTATTCAGCTTTTTTCCATCCTGGTAGGGCTATAATAGAGTGCTAGTGTGGTGAAGTCATTTGAATGGTGGACTATGACACTGGAGACTAAGGTTTGATTCTCCACTCAGCCATGGAAACCCACTGAGTTTCCCACTTGAAATGACTTGGGCAAGTCACACACTCTCAGCCTCAGAAAACCCCACGATAAGGTCACCGTAAGTCGGAAATAACTTAAAAACACACAACAACAAGGATTACAGCTGTCCAGCAAAAGACGTTTCAAGTTACAGAAACCACTTAAACGTCGAAGGTCTGCCGACATGATCTTGATGAACTGCCGACATGATCGGGGGGGTCACAATCCTGTTTAGAAGAGGTTGGATACCATTTGCTTCTGGGAGGACAAGGCATATATCAACATGTAAAGTCAAAGGCTTTCACGGCCAGAATCCATAAGTTATTGTGGGTTTTCTGGGCTTTGAGGCCGTGTTCTAGTAGTACTTGCTTCTGACGTTTCGCCTGCATCTGTGGCTGGCATCTTCAGAGGATCTGGTGGCATGGAAGTGAGACAGAGCATATATATTTGTGTAGTCCCCTGGGTGGGAGGGAGCAGTTTGCATATGTTGCAGTCGGCCTGTGTGATGGCCTATTGTTAAATGGGATATCCCCCAGAGTTGTATTGTTAGTCAGAGGATAACACCCTGACTTCCACGCAGGGACTACACAAGTATATACATACTCTGTCTCACTTCCATGCCACCAGATCCTCTGAAGATGCCAGCCACAGATGCAGGTGAAACGTCAGGAGAAAATACTAACAGAACACGGCCTCAAAGCCCGGAAAACCCACAACAACCATCTATCAACAGTTCCTTAATCTTATATGGACTAGAGATGCAAAATTTCCAGAAATTTTGAAGCCATGGGAAAAAAACGTTTTTTTCAGAAAAAAATGGAAATTTCTGGAAAAATTGGGGGAAAAAAGCAACATTAGCACTTTTTATAGATTGAAAGTCATTCTGTTACTTTAGGAAGATAAAATATGACAATGTACAATTTGGTTTGGCATAAAATTATCACAATTGGTATATTAAAAATACAGTGTATTCGAACAATTATTACAAATGGAATTTCCTGTTATTTATTTTTTTAATTTTCATTTGTAACAAATGGTGCAACAATCTCCTGAACTGTATGGAACCTCTTTGGTTTTGCTAGTTTATGTAGAGCAGGGAAAAAAAACAATTAAAAAAAAAAACTTAAGAAACCATCAACATTAGCAACAAAGAAAATTATTTATATTTCCTCTCCATAGTACCAAATAGATATAAAGCACCCATACCCATCATAAGAACTGAGGGGGAAAAAGTGTGTGGAAGAGAGGAGGGTAAGACTAAGATTCAATGAATAGGCATGAAATTTAATCAGACTCATTTTCTGAGCTACAGTTATCAGCATCAGTTTCAGTCTCATCATGCGAACATAAAACATTTCATTATCGATTTTCTTCCTTTTTTCAATTTTTTCCAATTTTTTGGAAAAAAAACAAAAAAGTCTACAGGAAAAGGACGGAAAACCCACAACAACCTATGGAATCCAGCTGTGAAAGCCTTTGACTTTCCACTACACCATGCTTGCTCTTGTATCAGAGTCTCTCAGGTTAGAAGAAAAGCCACCCCCTGCCCTGGCTTTAAAAAGTTGCAGGTTCTGGAAATTCATAAGAAATAGCCTGGGGTAGAGGATACATCATATGGATTTTTTAAAAAAGTCCTGGTTAGTACAGATACCACTCCTGCCAAATCTCGAGGCTTTTGGACGAGCCGTGCGTTGAAAAGGTTTCAAGCTTATCCAGGAAGTCCCTTCTATTTCCCATTCACCAAACCATGCTGAATCAAAAGTGCCGCAGCAGCCACACCAACATATCTGGTTTTGAAATCTGCAGGGGAAAGACTTTAAGACATTTCCTCCAAGTACTGGCAACTTTATTTCTACTCAGAGTGCCAAGACACCTCCAGGCAGGAATTCAAAGAGTCCAGAGGACCCACTAGAGGTCCCCACAAGCTTACAGTGTTGGAAAAATCACCCCAAGAGCATTGTTTAACTATGTGCACCCACAGCTGGTGCATATTATCATGCTTAAGATTGGGCAAAGAACTTGGAGTATGGCAAGACGAATGCTGGATGTATATTAAAGTACTTTTGGATTCTGCTACTTAGGAAGACTGACCTATCCATGCAAACGGACCTTGCTGCCTAGCACGCAAATATTCTCATAACAGCTGAAATACTTTATCTGGGACATGATTTCTATGTAGTTTATCCTCAAACTGATAATACCATCTGAAAATTAATATAAGTCTGTGATAGATAATAAGCTTTGTCTGTGAATGGGCCTTCACCTCACCCATTTTGTTACGGCAACCCCATGCATCTCATAAGGTTTTCTTAGGCAAGGAACACTCAGAAGTGGTTTTACCAGTTCTTTCCTCTGAAATATATCCTACACATCTGGTATTTGTCAGTGGTCTCCCATCCAAATACTAACCAGAGCTGACCCTCCTTAGCTTTCAAGCTCAGACAGGATCTGGTGCTTTTAGGATATTTAGATCCCCTCTCTCAAACATACCTTGGTTTTAAAAACCCTCACAGGTCATCATTTTTCACAGCCAGAGGGATGGTTATTTTGGGTTCCAGTCACAACCAAGCGATTTACCGCAAAAATTTTATGTGGCTTACAGCTAACAAATATTGCATGCTGGCTTAGAGAAGGTAACAAAGAAGTTACTCCACCTGGCACTTGCCATGAACGCAGAGATCAGTCTCATAAGGCCCACACGGCGTACCGTCGACTACCCGGTCTGACACTAGAACAGGAGACTCCTTCCCAAACGGGGAGCAATACAGTTCACAGGGCTTGTCTGGATGGGAAAAAACAATCACACAACAGAACACATGACATTATCTACCTCATGAGCAACAAAGGACTTACGACCAGTCAGGACATGTATGTGAACCAACCACCTCATTTCAAATAATGAAAGATGCAACATATATTGATTTAGATAAACACAAACACCACTCGGAAAGTGCCTTCCCTTCCCTGGTGTGTCCTGCACACACATTGCAATTCCAAGCCCTTCCATTCTGCACCCTTACCATTAAGACTCATGCTCAACATCCTTGAAATAAACACCTTGCAACAAGCGTATTGATTTCTTCTATCCATCTCTTTAGCCACCTTCAGGTACACTTACTATTTACAGAACACGCATAAGGGTAATAGGTTTCTCTGGACACTACTTGGAGTGAGGATCTCCTATCAAATCTCTCTTAGCGGCCTACTGAAGTCTCCCCGAACCTCCCACTGATTGTTAGGGAGGCAGACATTAGCTCAGATCACTCAGCCAGTGACAGCGTGACAGCTGGAGACAAATTCATACAGCACCCCATCAGGATACTTCTCGGTTGTTCAAGATTTTTTGTAGCACCAGGATACTTCTTGGTTGTTCAAGATTTTTGTTCTCTATCATCATTGAATCAGCAGCAGCTGCCAGTTCACCAACTCAAAAGCCAAAGCAAACCACCTGATTACTCAGAAACAACACAGCCTTCTGGAACATTAAAGACTAATTACTTTTATTTAGCACTGGCGTATATACCTGGCGTTGCCCGGGATATTATTTTATCATAGGTAATACTTGTTAAAAAGATTTGAGATCCTATGTCTCTAATTCCCTAAACTGTTTTGTCCAGTACCTGTAACTTTCCCCATATTCTAAAATCTGTATTGAGAATTATTAACATATAGAGATTGGGTTCCTGAGGGAATACATTACCCTCCTCCTTGCTGCTAGGCCTCATCTCCATAGCATACAGAGATTGGGTTCCTGAGGGAATACGTCACCCTCCTCCTTGCTGCTAGGCCTCATCACCATAGCAACAGGCCAGGCCCAAGAACTCTCTGGCTGACAATTCTAAAGGCCCCTCCCTAAACTGCAAACCCCAGATTTCCATAGAATTTTCTTAGGCAGCCAATCACATGAGGTCTTCACCTGACATAGGCAAGCATATGAGACACACAGACAAACAAACTTTGACTTTTGTATATTAGTAGATAAATAGTGGTGGATGGTTACTTCCATGTCAGTGGGGTGGTGAAGCTACTCCGGGTTTTCTTTAACGGAGCTATCCAAGGTGCTTAGTCCTAGCCACCAAACAGCTTCAGAACCTTGGACTACTTTGGTATAAGCTTTTGAGATGCATGGAGTGTAGCATCAGCTGGCAGATATCTCAACAAATATCTACCAACCAGCTGATGGAACGAACGAGCTGGAGTTCACAAAATCTTATGCAACGTTCTAGTCTGTAGCACTCCAAGTTCAGAATCCCTTTGTTAAGGAGGTTCCCTTGGTTTCTACTTTGCTATCTTCAGGTCATCGAAGTAAACTCTATTTTTCCAAGCTTTATAACAATTTTGTAGATGCTATCAATTTCCTTCTCAAAAAACCCAATTCCTGGACAATTTACAAAATCTAAGTTAAAAAAGAAAATTACAATAAACAATCACAACAACACACTGCTCTCAGCTGCTGTACTTAACTGTGTTTAGTGTGATATTATTTCAATGGTAGTGATTCCATTTTGTTCACATTTTGTAACGAGGCTTGGGGAAAAAATTAGCTCTTTTTCTGAACACCGAGGAGAAATCTAGTTAAATATTAAGAATAAATAAACATTGCCACTTGCTGTTGCAGCCACGCATAGTCATGTCTGAACCAGCCCTATGTACATCTGGAGCCAAGACCATGGACTGTATCCTCTAAGTTTGCAGAAGTCTCAGTCTGGGAGATGCTTCACACATTACATTTTCTACGGGTTTACACAGGCTATTGCCACACTTGACTATTATAGTGCTATTATTCCACTTTCAAAATATCCTTATCCTTTGAGGTAACTCCTTACACTGCAAACTTCAGGATTCCATAGGATGTTGAAAGTGGAATAATAGCACTATAACAGTTGAGTGCAGAAATGGCCACAAAATCAGTTTTAGCCATAACCACTGGAAGGTGTGCATGTCGCAAATGAACGTCTCTGGCAGCCGGATCATACAGGAAAACAGGACAGGGATGGTCCCGACTCCCTGCCATGGATAGTCACAGTGGCAATGCCACCATTTTCCGTCCGACAGTGTGCGAAGCATATCCCGCTCTGGACAAACCTCAGACTAACTGATAAACGAAGACCAAGTGGTGGGGAGAGCAATACACAAGTGTATAGACATTTACCATCCACGATGACAGCGGTCCAGAGACTTTTCTTCTTGTTGGCGTATCTGTCGTGAGACTGGCACTGTTGGTCTCGGAATGTGGGCACCCCTTTGGGACAGGGCAAATTTTCACAAACTGCGTGCTCCACACTGGCTCCGCGGCAATTTTTGCCCCCAGGCCCGGGACTGTTAACAGAGAAAAAACATGGTAGATGTTATTTATAGGCCATCTGGAAAGGTGCAAACTCTCTTTAAGTTGCTTCCTAAATAAATAAATCCACCCATCCACCCATCCATCCACCCATCCACCCACCCACCCACCTACCCATCCATCCATCCATCCATCCATCCATCCATCCATCCATCCATCCATCCATCCATCCATCCAACCAATGTATAAGGAAGAACCAGGAAGAACAACCAGTGGGATACACTGATATGTACGTAGGTATGTGCGTGCACCTTATGAATCTTCAAATGCAGTATTATATGCAGAAATCAGCATTACATGTGACCCTTAGGGCCACAAATGTTATGTTCTTGCAGTCTATAGTCTCTCACATCCACTTGCCACTCTCACAACTTCTAAACATTTCGATGGTCTGTTAAAACAGCTGCCGTTATAAAAAGCTTCCGAGCAATTCTGGTAGGAAATATGATCCCTGTAACTACCTTGTTAATAGAAGCAACTGGACAAAGTCCAAACTCTATTCCTTCCTTCTCAAATATACATGTGGAGGAAGATAAAGCTCCTGGAATCTAATCCTTGTTATCTAAACAAGGCCTAAAACAGCTTCTAAATCCACATCAGCCAGACAGAATTTTCCATCTACAGCTGCAAGCAACCCTCTGTATATCTCCACTGACATACCATGTTGGGGTCAACAATGTCCTTTGTAAAACACAGGCTACAAAAACCTGTTCAATTAACAATGCAAGGCACAGACCACAACTCAGGGCACATGTTTTACATGCAGAACTTTCCCGGTTCAATTGACAGTATCTCCAGTTAAAAGAATCAGGGAGTTGTCAGTGGTGCTAGGAAAGACCTCATCCTGTTATCAGAGAAACCCACTGTTGGTAAGGTTTGATAACATGAGGAAAGATGGAGATACAATCTTTGACCTGGTCTAAGGCAGCTTCCTATGTGTCTTTGCTATGAAAAACAAACTAAACGACTAAAAGAAATGAAAACGGTCAAACAGTGAAGACAGGTAGGCATGGAAAACTAATGAGAGCTAATGTGTAACAGCCACTAAGAGGCTGAGGCCACTTCTGCACTAGACTGTTATAGTGCTATTATTTCACTTTCAACATCCTATGGAATCCTGGGATTTGCAATTTGGGGAGGGTGCTCAAAGGGGTGGAAAATATGTCTCAAAGGGATGGATAGCATGCATAGTAGGGACAGAAAGGACATTCAAAAATATTCACATTTAACATCTGTAAGAGACTGAATCATACTTATCTACTCAGTTCTAGGGTATATTCCTTCTTCTATCATTAGCTTTAAAGAATAAGAAGCAGTGGTAGAGTTCTATTTAGGAATGTACATTTATTTACTTTAATGCTGCTAAATGACATATATTTGATCACACTGACTCCCTCATAAGAAGAAATAATAAGGGAAGACTCTTAAAATGGTCCTTTTTCCCATTTTTATTGTTATTTTTGTTATACTGCAATGTTTCTCTTTGTACAATTCTTTTCTTTTAAATAAAGCGATTTAAATACACACAAATAAAAGAAGTATTCACATTTACTGCTACAAGAATGCCATGGAGTAAGTTTTATTTAGGACAGGTGTGAAGGGAACTAATGCAGGCTCCTGACGCACAACTCCCACGGTCATATTCACCACTTGTGTCTTTTAACTAGTGTTTACAACGTACCACAAGAGACACAGCCAACAAAGACCTGAATGTGTCAGAGGTGCTGAACATCAACAGCTGCAAATGTTAAATGAGAGGAGGAATGGAAAAACCTCAAGACCTTGCATGGCCAGTGAAGACACAAGAACACAGGAAGTTGGTTTACATCATGTTAGACCATTTGTTCATTGAGATTTGAACTGATTATTCTGGCTAGCAGAAAATCCCCAGGGTCTCAGGCAGAAAGAAATGTTTTCCAACTCCTGCCACCTGAACCTTTCAAGAGGCAATGTCAGGGACTGAACCCGTGATATTCTGCAGGTACTCTGCAATAAATCTCTAAGGCCATTTCTGCACTACGCTGTTATAGTGCTGTAATTCCACCTTCAACATCCCGCGGAATCCGGGCTTTATAGTTTCCTGGGGCCCAAGAGCTTTCTGGCTGAGAATTCTAAAGGCCCCTCCCTAAACTGCAAACTCCAGGATTCCATAGGAGGTTGAAAGTGGAATCATAGCACTGTAACAATATAGTGTGGAAATGGCCTAGGAGACAGCAGCTTAACCTCCCTCTTTTTTTAAATAACCCACTTCTATTTATAAGGGGCTAAAAGGGGATAAAAAGAGCATTAAAACTGTAAATGTTTGGGAGTTAATTTCAAAAAAGAAAGAAAGAAAGAGAAAAAGAAAAGCAGAATAAGAACCCAAAGGTTGCGTTTACACAATTAATCCTGGTTCACTGTGAATGAGCCATCAGCTAGTGCACACAACTCGTCTACTTCCACAACAGCAATCTTGCAGCTTACAAGATCTCGTTGGATCTCAAGTCTCAGATGCCCTATCCAGCATAGCTGATGCTGAAGAATGATGGGAGCTGTAGTCCAGCTGGAAGACTGCAAGATTCCCTTTCCTTCCCTAGCTGATATTTTTGGATAGTAAACTGTACACAGCAGAAGCAGTGATACAAACAGAAATAGGGTGAAAACAGAGAGAGGAAAAACAGAATCACGTGCCCTGTGTGAGTCAAAAATATACATGAGCAAACAAATGTGAAAAATCAGCACTAAGTCTGATGAGTCAACAAAACAAAAAGGGCATCAGGGAGATATTATTGTACCAGAGCTGATTCATTCACTGCATTGCATGTACACCCAAGAAATTTCTGGTGTCTCCAGACATGCACTGAATGCATACTTGCACAATACATGCTGGATAAATATGCTATGTACTATCTGCATGACCATGGATAAGATTAGGAGGGTGCATGAACATTTCTGGGATTTTTCAAGGCCTTCAACCGCGGGTTTTGTTTGTTAAGGATATATGATGAAGATGTAGTTGATGGACTAAATAGTGGTCCTAAGCCAAACATGGGGACTCCAAGAAAGCCAGCTGGAATTACTATGAAACCTCTCAAAGCAACAGCTTCATCTTTTGTCCTGTTTCATATCCTACTTTACTTATTTATTGCAATTAGCATAGAAAGGGTTCCTAGCACAAGTTTAGTAAAGTTAATTTTTGGACTATAACTCCATGCCGGATATGCAGACTTTGATATTCTGGAGACAGTGGTCCCAAAAAGTAACTTTTCAAAGCTGTGGTTCCCAGAAGGTCTCTTGTCTAGGCACTGCGTAAGGCACAGATAACTTTAGGTTCAGCAAGGTAACTGTTGGTATTGACTCAGACAGATCAAAGTTCTATCAAAGGTTCCCGAATTTAAGGTCAGATGGGAATGAGCCGACTTACGGCGGATTGTCACATTTGCGTTGTCTGAATCTGGCACCAGTCCCACAAGTCCTGCTGCACATGCTCCACTGATTCCACACGCTCCAGTCTCCATCTACGTGTTCGGGGATGGGGGTTTTGCTCACACATTCACCCGTTCGGCACCACTGGAACATTAAAAGAACAGTGTTTATAATGACATTGAACACCGCAACACTTGAAGCACATGAAGACATTATGAGGACAGTTACAGGGCTGTCATTTAAGTGAAACTGGAAGCAAATTCCAAATTAGAATAGAGAAAAAACAGTGTGCCCACTATGGCTGAGTAAAAATGGAAGTAAATTTTCATCCTTTAAGAAGCATGGAAATCGGATGCTTAGACGGAAGCCTGCAGAGAATGTTAAATTTGGCTGAGTTACGGATGTATGCAGATCTTTAAGCTACTCTGTGGCTTAGATAGACTGCATTTGTAATTCTACAAGGAGTCACCTCTGAGAAACTACTGTGCACCTCCTCTCTAGCAGTAGCAGACCAGTATTTAGTGGATGGCCAGTTTCAACCTGATGCCCAATAATCTCAAAACTCACCATTCAGCAATTGATTGAATAAATCTATTCTAGTCAGGACTAACCAACAGAATGCCAGCCGATATATTTCCCAAACTCCTCCTGCAAAGGCCCAACATTTCAACACCAGAAGTGGGTTGACTGCATGCCGAGTTTGGATTTACCTTGTCCGCTCCACATTCTGTGCCGTCCAAAGGGGGGTCCAGTTTGGTTTTGCAAGATGCATCTCCTTCCACAAGGCACCAGAGACCAGCACACATCAAATGCTGCCAACATAAAGGGAAAGGGGTGCATTTATTTTCTCTGCAGATGGCAACTACCATCAGGAGATACAGGGCAAAATCTTTGCCAAGACACTGTCAAGTGAACAGCATTTGTTGCTGTTTTTCTACATCAGTGATTCCGAATCTGGGGTACGGGTGATCCCATGGGTATAAACCAGGACATTTAGGGGTACATCAAAATTTGAATAATGGCAGGAAAAGGCACATATGTCAACAGTGTAAGACAAGATACAAGTCAAAAGTTGTGAAATCCATTTAATGTTATGACAAGTGGTGGAGTGAGTTTCCTTTACTATCTAACCTCAAGGAAAGCCCCATTCCCTCACTTCGCCATTTCTGCATGATGGGGCTGTCCCACTATGGGGACTCAATGGGCAGCGGTCCGTGGGTTGTGCTTCTGCATGAGTTCATTGAGGTCCTGCTGCCATCCTTCCCCTACCTGTCGCGATCACAGGAGATTTGCTTAACGGAACAAATCCTTTAAGCGCCTGTGATCGTGCAACTCTCCTCTCCTTACCGGCCACGCGGAAGGGCAGAAAGCACGATGGAGGCACTTCCTTCCCCAGTGCAGCACCGGAAAGAGCCTGGCAGGCACATATCACTCGCGCTCCCTTCTGCAGGCAGCCGGGCAGGTGTGGAGGAGAGTGTTCCTGTCATGCTCCCTTCCTGGCAAAGGCACCGCTTGGATCACAACGGGAGGACAATGGGTTCAGGTAGGGTGCAGAAATGGCGTTATTTTGTCACTTTGTTATTTTGACAAGCGCTGGGGAGTTCCTTCGTAAACAACACGTTGCAAACCCACCGCTCCAGTGCACATGCTTGGTGGTAAGCCCCTCACAGGTTCACCTCTCACTGTCCTCCACTTTGCAAGCGTTTGAGTCCACTTGTGCCAGTACCAGTGCATATACACGTGGCACCTCAGTCAATCCTGCGAGCAGGGTTTAATGAGTGAGTCCTTCTGGTTCTTCACTACATCTCTTCTCTTTGTCATTATTTTAAGTTGTAAATTAATTTTTCAATTTGTGTATTAACAGAAACAGATCAGTGGCTGAACATCAGCACACAGTCTGTTCACTTTATCATTCCAATGCTTTTTAATCCCATTATTGGGCTATTCATTTACAACATTTGGAATCTGAAACAACAACTTTATTAATTATAAACATTTTGCTAATATGAAGGGTACAATTTATGGAAATGGGCTGCCAATGAATATGCAAGTGAAAAAAAGGCTAGGAATCCCTGTTCTACATCATTGTTTTTACAGGTGAAATCAGCATTTAACAACTAGGCTGGACACACCTATACAAAATATCAGTGCTTATTCTTGATGATATAGGAAGTTGTAATTATGTGCCTTCATGTTAACTCCACTTACGTTAACCTTGCTGTGTGCCTTCAAGTAACTTCTGACTTACAGTGACCCTATCAGTTTTCTAGGCAAGATTTGTTCAGAGGTGGTTTGCCATTGTCTTCCTCCAAGGATGACAGCGTTTGACTTGCTGAAGGCCACCTAGTGGGTTTCCACTGTGGATTAAGGATTCAAATTCTCATCTCCTGGAGTCCTGTCTAAGCAGAACACCATACTGGCTCTATGGTTACCCTTTCATCAGGTTTTCTTGGCAAGATCCAATGGAAATCTGTAATTCTTTTCCTCTAAGGGTGATTATGCCCTGCCCAAGATCACCTAGTGGGCTTCCATGACTGAGCAGAGTTTCAAATCCTGGACTTCTGGAGTCCCAGACCAACACTCAAAGCACTATAGATTTTATTTATACCAGTCGTCATTTCCCCCATCACTTCCTGTCCTCCGCAAAAGAACTAAATTAAAGATTTGCATCATCAATGTAGGTGTTTATTTCAAATCAATATGGGAACTGCATCCTCCACCATTTTTCACACACAGCATCTTTCTGCTCATTCTCTTCTACTTTTCCTTCTTTTCCAGTGTTAGTTACTGGAAATATTCTCTCACCAGCCTTCAAGTGAAGTGCTTCTCTGGAAGGTTTACAATTAAGTCAGTTTCATGGAATCAGACATCCACCAGTGGCAAATCTGGACAGGTACATTCCTAAAGGTTCTCAGAGTAACTGCAGGATGTGGGCCTCAGATGGTAGGCTCATCATGAACAAATGTAATTTCTAAGAAACTGATCACCTAGCTGCAGGCGCCTAAGCATCAAAACAACTAGAATTCTGTCTTAATGATACTACACTAGGAAATAAGTCCTGCTTTTCTGTAAATTTAACAAAAAAAGGTATTTTTAGGTTCACACTGTGGTTAATTGCAGTCCTTGTATTTTATGATTTTCATAAGTTGAGGTTTTAAAATGGCACGACTGTTTTCGCTTTGCTTCTTTTATATGAATGTTTGGTTTCAATGCTTCTGTATATTAAAAGACTTTCCCCTCACCACTTAATAGAAAATGTGTTTCTTTCCTTTTTTTTTTTTTTAAGAATTAAAGTAGAGTTTCTCTGTATTATAACCCCTTTTACACTTACTGGAATGCCTCTGAAAACTCTTGCACTGAGTTTCCGTTTGGCTGTTAAAAGGCTTTCTGGTGCAACAGCTTAAAAAAGGAGGAGGGAAGCAAACTCAAAGGAATAATATGGGAAGCTAAGAATATCAGCATTAACAGTCCTTGTAAATGGTGGGTAGGGAGGTGGAGGCATACAGAGCAGCTCTGAAATAACTAAAGACAGGAGCAGAGAACCTCCAGTTCTAGCCAAGGCAATAAATGTTCAGAGAAGACAGCTGTTGTGTCCTACATCTGGATAGCCAGTGGTTTCTACCTCTGACACTAGACTATTAGAGTGCTATTATTACACTTTCAACATCCTGCTTGGTGGCTGCTCCCAGGCTCTGGAACTCCCTTTCCAGAGAGGTTAGACCGGCACCCTCCTTGCCGTCTTCCCACAGATGGATCAAGACTTTCTTTTTTGGGGTGGGGGCAGTCTCAACAGGCCTTTGAGGACTGACTGCTCAAAGGTAAAGTTTTAGCTATACCTGTTTTAATTGTTGCAAGCCACTTTGAGTCCTGGATTTGGTAAAAGACAGGGTGGCGATGATGATGATGATAGCCTAGCTCCTGTTCACTGAGCAGAGTTGAGGTTGCAAGGCTACAGAGCATTTTGAGGACACTTCTATGCTGCAGATTGCCTTGTATGACCAGAGAGCGCCTGGTTTTAGAAGATATCTTAGACTCACTTGCAGGGACCAATGACGGGAAGTGAAAGTCATTTCAAGAAGTATTCCATGCTGTTGTCATTGATAAATCCCTGTCAAGCTACCAAGGAACTCCAGATTTTGATGGTACTGTAGTTTGCAATCTAGAATTTGCTGACAGCATTTAGTGAGCATTCCCAGTATTCACACACCAGTATAATATGCAGGTACACCTCACTTAAAAACGGTCCAAATGCATTGCATCAAACTTTTTAATGAGATGCTATAAATCTTGGGGAAATGGCTGGAGCAGAGATCAAGGGCTCATCTTTTTGCAATTACACTGAAATATGAACACAAGAAGAAAAGAGAAATGTTGCAATTTCTTTTCTTTTTTTTCAAAATCTATATGGATATAAAACATTCTGCCCCAATCATCTCGTTTACACTGGATGCAGAACAGAAGCAAGTAATTTGAGGTACATATGTGATCTACGAACTATTTTCCCTTCAAGCAATTGCCTTGGAATGACATGGGGCACAAATCCAGCTTACGTTATTTTCCCCAGCTATACCAATTTTTTAAAAATTGGCCTTACAAAGCTCAGTGTTGGAATTACCACCTGTGTGATGTGACGATATTATTAATCTCCTGCTCCATCTTCATGAGTAGAAGGCTTTGATATGCCAGAATTCTATCTTCAAGATAATAGGGCATTCCTACTACTCAATTTTATTTTATTAACTTATACCCCACCTTTCATTCAAAATGAGAGCCAAGGCGGCTAAAAATTTGAATTAAAACCAAATACAGCTAAAACCATGGCAAGTTAAAAAAGGTTAAAAATGATTAAACAGTCACATTGATAACATTAGTTTAAAACTGTTTTATAAGGGCAGTTAAGATAGCAACAGTACTTCTTTTCTCTGAGTGGGCTCAAAACAGCAAGAAATACAATGAAAACAAGCTGTAAATTTAAAAGTGTTAGGTACAACCCTAGCACAAAGTGTTATACACGATCAATCTGCCTGAGTTTTCAGTTTATTTATCTTCTTTGATCCACACTTACATTACCCTGTTGGTACATTTGCACGCATTGCTAAACACACAAAAAAACAAGCTTCACTCTACTTGCATCAATATTACTTGCATGGATATACTAAAATGCAGGACAGTGTCAATAAAGGCACTGCACAAGAAGAATCTTGATGTAATTGCACGTACAGCCACATCAAGATCTACTTCTGGACTTGCCTGGAAAACATTTATTGGGCAGAAGATAAATGCCGAAGATAAACAAATAAGCGAGATTGCTTTTTTAAAAAAATGTTTTGGCAATGTGCGTGTGTCAACAAAAACACATGCACGTACACACATAAGCATACCAGATAACATGAAAGGGACAAAAAGATGCAAAACATCTTGAAAGAAACGGGAAGCTATAGCAAACAGAACCTGCTCCAATTTCAGAATTAATTTTGAAAATTCTCCCATTTAAAGTGGAATTTTGGAGGAGTAGGCCGGCATTGGACTATGACCCTGGAGACCAGCATTCTACTCCCTGCTTGGCCATGGAAATCCACTGGGAGACCCTGGGCATGTTACACACACTCAGCTCATAACAATCCTGCAGAGTTATTTCCTGCATAGCACGGAAGGAGTGGGCTGAGACTGAGAGATAGCGCCAGCCACACACGATATTAAACACATCTCCTGAAATGATATGATTGTATTGCTGCTGTTATGATGGGATGGGGACTTCATTAGGATTGACACACATGGAAGAGGGTCAACTTTTCATTGTTGTTCCAGTAGAAGGCTCTCTCTCTGCCACATCTGGTAACCCTAGAAGGCAACCTTACAGAGGTATCTGTGGGAACTGCTGCAGACAATCCCAATTTGTGTGTTCTACCTCATTTGCATCCTTAACCACACTCTGATGTTGCTTGGCCACACATGTCCCAGTTTCCATCTGTGAAATGTTGGAAGCCATGGTAAAACATAGTAGCAAGATGGTCCTAGAGATCAATGGTGCCAGTGTGGCACAGGTGGTTTCTGTGGTCATCTCACCCATAATGGCTCACTCTAAGGAAGGACCCCCTTAAAATGAAAAATATGGGTCTGTCACGCTTTCTGCAAAGAATGCTGTTGGAGTTCCAGCCTAGACGACAGATTACTCCAAAGATCCCACAGAGCAGGCCATACAGTAAATGTATTGTCTGGAGAATCATACTTTCCTGTTGAGACTGTGGAGTCTTCTAGAATTATCCATCAACCCTAATGCTTCAATCTGAGGAGCCTTCAATATATGGCACAAACCCAGATGTCCTTCTTGGAATCACCATTTCTTTTTCCCAAACCATACTCCCTTCGTATAAGAGCCAGGCCACCCTTCTACAGAAAATTGTACGCATTCCATGGCTGAGATACACGGTTTCTTCAACAGAAAAGGTAGAACGGATTTCCCTCTAACAGTGAGAACCGTTCAGCAAGGAAACCAATTGTCTAGAGAGGTGGTAGGGTCTCCTTTTCTGAGTGTCTTCAAAAAGAAGCTGGACAGCAACCTTCTGGGGAACCTGCACTGAGCAAGAGTTTGGACCTGATGGCCCATGAAACCCTTTCCAACTCCATGATCCTATCATTCAATACAGAAAATGGAAGAAACAGCCCAACAGTTGAAACAGCAAAATAGAATACAGTTGGCCCTCCACATTTGCAGGTTTCACTTTGGTGGATTTGATTTGATTATTTGCGAGTTTCTACAACCCCTGCCCCTGCCATCTCAAGTGCTTCTTCTCCTTCTCTCTCAGAGGTTCCAACCAGGCCACACACCCCAAACAGCCTCTGATCATCCTCCACCTCCACCAGCCACTGCCTGGCCAGCTAAGGACGTTCACAGCCCAATTTCTCAGCATCACAAACCCTCTCCTGATGCCCCTTGACACCCAAGGAAGCAGATGGGCAAGAGAGAGGAAGTATACGGCCACCATGCCAACACACTCCCTTTCTCTCTCCTTCCCGATCTGGTTTGGACCTTGTCCTCACCATGCCTCAATCCCTTTCCCAGAGACACACACATTTTGATATTTGTGGTTTTTCCACTTTGGCCGGGGTCCTGTGCTCTTACCCCTAGCAAATGTGGAGGGCCAACCGTAATCATATCAAGGCCTTAAGCCAGGGAAAGCTAAAGCGTATCTTGAAGGGACAGTAATTCAGAATGCCCTTTATTTCAGCAGCTCTTCCTGGGATGGCATTTAAAGACAGACACATTCAGAGCTTCTCGTAATAATAGCAAGCTCGGTGGTCCACATTCCCCGAAAAAGCTAATATTTTTCTCTTTTAAAAACTGTCCATTGTTTTCATGTTGCACTAGCTGCCTTCCAGATCCAAAATAAATAAAACGAACCCGTTAAGACTTGAAGCTCGCTTCCTCTGCTACAGCGCGCAGTCAAAGGTTTTATTAATTTGGCACATCTTCTTTATGCAGCAATGAAAAATATAAATGGTTCTTATTTTCAGTTTTATATCGGATTTAAAGTTCTTGAATTTTTTTATTACAGGAAAGTGGGAAGGACATTTACTGAAACAATTACTTTGCTAAAAGGAGAGCACAGCAATGGGTTACTCTCTATTCTAAGTGTGACCTCTAGAGGAAGAATGGCAAAGTTTTATATTTGCAGGGGCCACTCTATTAAGGAGTTTGGGGCTTGGGGAGTGAGAGAATCTATTTTGCCACATGCATTCCACCACTTAGCAGCAAGGGATTAGTAGTAAAGGAGCTCAGGCAATGGAGTTGGAAGGGACCCCACAAGGGCAGTCTCGTCCAATCTCCCGCCATGCCAGAATACACAGCTAAAGCACTTCTGAAAGGTGCCCATCCAACTTCTGTTTAAAGACTTCCAAAGGTGGGGCCTTTCCACACTACACTGTTATAATGCTATTATTCCACTTTCAACATCCTGTGGAATTTTGGGGTTTGCAGTTTACCGAGGCCAAAGAGCTCTCTGGCTGAGAATTCTAAAGGTCCCTCCCTAACCTGCAAACCCCAAGATCCCATAGGATGCTGAAAGTGGAATAATAGCACTATAACAGTGTAGTGCTGAGAGACCTGTGGAGAATGCACCACTCTGACCAGTCTTCCAAGGCAGTCTATTACACTGTTGACCAGATCTTACAGTAAAAACCAACCAACCAACCAAACATTCTTCTTAACATTTAGGTGGAATCTCTTCTTGTAATCTGAATCTATGTAGGATGGATATACAGCACTCTATGTGAAAGATGTATATTGCATATGGACACACGAAAGACACATATTGACATGTTACATGCAAAAATTTTAACAGAGGAGAAGGCATTAATGAACAAAATAACTTAAAATCTGAACAGATCTTCTTCTTCCATATCCAGTCAAAGCTCCAGACAAACCTTTTACTGTATTCTGACTGCATTATAGTTATGCATCACAAAACAGGGCATTTATAAAACCGAAGGCCTTATATAAAACTGCCTGAGGAGATGAATCTGACCTCCAGACTGTTGGTGAGCCATCTCTTTTCTACAGAATGCTGCAATTCCAGCAATTCTTTCTTCCCCATTCTTTTGTGTCCCAGCATGAACCTTACCTCCATATTCTTGCAGAAAGTTGCATTGGTTCCAAAAAGAATCTGGCACTGCTCATCTGCACTGTAGTGCATTCCTGGAAGTTTGTATGGAAGCCGCACAGCATATCGGCTCCTTGGATCTGTTACCAGCAAACATGTGCTGACCTTGGATCTGGAAAGACAACAAATATGATGGCCCATGGGTTGTTGGTATTTGATTTCATAAACCAATTAATGAATGTCCAAGTTAGCCATCCTTCAAAAATACTTCTCTCTTTTTTTTTCAATTAATTTTATTGTGATTACACCGTATAAAACAACATTTCTCATTGCACATTTTACCGAACTATTACCGCTATCTTCCACTCCTCTCTGGATTTCAATAGTGTTATTTCATTGACATATCAACATTATGCATCGCATTGCATTTGTTAACATACAAGATATATCCTGCTCTTCAACCCTACTTTACGTGTTCCATGATATTCCACTGACTTTTACTTCTAACTACTCATGCTACCATGAATTAAGAATTAATACCTGTCAACACCCAACC
Source organism: Cyclura pinguis (assembly GCA_030412105.1). NCBI lineage: Eukaryota > Metazoa > Chordata > Lepidosauria > Squamata > Iguanidae > Cyclura > Cyclura pinguis. Next base: position 6,408,055 of record CM059608.1, read on the forward strand.
CATTTCCAGAACAATTTGCCATTCTTTGTTAATGTCATCATCTGATTTTCCTTTTAATCTCTGAGAGACTATATCTGCATTCTGATTTTCAATAAAAGTTGCCCACCATTGCTCTATTGTAGGTATCTGCTCAGTTTTCCATAGCCTTGCATATTCAATACAGGCTGTCATAATCATATACAGCATTATTCGCCAATATTTCTTTGCAACAGTTCCATCTAACACATGTGTCATATTTAATAAGTACAGTTCAGGTTTCTTATCAATTTGAACCCTCAATATTTTACATATCATATTATGTATATCATTCCAATATTTTTTAGCCTTAGGACATGACCACCACATATGAAATAGTGTTCCAACATTCTCCTGACACTTCCAACACTGACCTGTTCCCGTATTATATATCTTCTTTAATTTTTCTGGTGTCATGTACCATCTATGAAAAAGCTTATATTGTGTTTGGAGGTAATGAGAGTAGAACAAAGCTAAATTTCAAAGTAACACAACTAGCAGGAATGAATTTACCTCATTGATGCAACAAGCAATTTTTAAAGTTTATTTTTAATGGTAACTTTTAAATGGCATCTTATAGGAAATTTGACAGAATTTTTCTATGCTATTCTCTCATTGAAAAATGCAATAAAAGGGAATGAGCAACATGACTGATGGACCAAACTACATAAAAAGAAATACTGTAACTTCCTGAGCTCTTATGAGAAGGGAAGGGGAACAGACTGATGATGGTGGTGGTGGTGATGATGATGATGATGATGCAAATAAATTGCTATTTAAGCAATATAATAACAATATAATTTTCCAAGCTCAGACAACCTTAATATCGAAATTAGGCATAATAGTACCTGCATAGCTACTAACAAAAAAGACAATTATATGCTCACTTCCTTCACATCTAGCAGGAACATTTTCACTTCATTTCCTCAGCCCACTCCATATCTTTGGCTGTCAATGGTAGAAGGTGGAGAAATTCCAAATATTGTGACAGTACAACAAAAAAAATGAACTCTGCTAGACATTATGGACATAGAGGGCATAGTATCTGGCAGATAGTATCTGTTATGGACAGGTTGGCCCGCAAATGAAGGGGGATCACCCATTAAGCTCAAGGGATTGGGGTTTTATGGGAGGGAGCTGGCTATTTTTGTGAAGACATTCCAAGGTCAGAGACCTGGAAGCTCCCTTCCAACTGAAAGAGCTATTCAAAAGCATCCAGATATATTTCTGCTGTCACAAAACCCTGGCAAGGTCCGATTTGAAGAGGACAGCAAACCTGGTATCCTTTTCAGGAAGCTGTCAAGGTGGTGAAATTTGGATATCAATGTTTCTGTTCTCCTGCCAGTAATTGCTGCATAGCCCAGTATGCAAAAGGAGGCAGATTCTACCTTCCAGCACCCACCGTTGAAAGTCTCTCATCATTTTGTCTGAGAAGACAAGAGCCTAGTTGTCTTGTGATTCAAAGGCTTTGCTGCTTGCAGGGTTCTTACTTGAGAAACTTTTCGAGGTCGTCACGGCTGCAGGAAGACCAGGAGAGGTCACTGGGATTCCTACCCTTCACCCATTCTCCAGACATAATGTGAGATCTCCCAGCACAGGACAAGTGGTCATCATCGTGACTCATCCCCATGCTGTGGGAGAAGAACAAACAGATAAGCCAACGGCATGGATGGGACTTTTCTAGCTGGAGTTGCCACAGGTTCATACCTGTGGTGTAACAAAATATCTTGGTGCTATTAGACTTGTAGCTCAAGATAAAATAGTCCGAATTAAATACTCCAACCTAATGCCGCATTAGGATCCCAGAGACTAGTCTGTAGGTTACCGTCATTGAAGAAGTACAGATCTGAGAAAGAAATGAGAAAGACCGTGGTTCCCAATTAGCAATCTGGGCATTTGTTGACATTCCACAAATGTTGTTGTAAATGTTCCCAGGGTAGCTAACAGACACATAAAAAACATTACAATAGAACAAGCCAAAAATAAACGTTAGAACTCACACTGCGGAACAATCAATTGATCAGTAACTATACAACGGCTGACCGAGGCCCTTTCAGGGCCCTACCTTGTGTTGTCGTGCTCTGGTGGTGATCTCGGCAGTGGCTCTGCCGGGAAGGGAGTGTGACACAAGCGCTCCCCTCCACACTGGACCAGATCTCTTCCGAAGGAAGCAAAACGGACATGTCTCTTCCTTGCTTCCGCTGTGCAGCCGGGCCCTTTCCCAGACTGCGCTGGGGCAGGGAACGCCCCAATTGTGCTTCTGCAGACCAGGTAAGTGTGGGACAGTCATGCGATCATGGGTCATTGACAGGGAAAGCCTGTCAATGATTTAATTTGCGGTCGTGCCACCTGGTGACTGGAGAAGAACAGGAGTGTGACGACATCATGCAAAAGTGTTGTCATGGTCCCACTCCTCTCCTGTCCCCATGCCGGGATAGCAGTGTCCTGCGGAAAGGGCCAGAATTAAAAGATCCAAGAGCCCATAAAAATCTAAAAAGCTCAAACTGCTACACCATGTTGGCTCCATACAACACTCAAACTGCTACACCACACTGGCTCCTCTCTACAATACTTGGGGCTCCTCACACACTCCATCAAAACAATGAAAAAACTGCATCGCAACGTATTTTGCTTTATCAGAGACAAAAATCTGGGTGTTCCAGTGTTTCATGTACACAGAAATGTCACCCAAACCAGTGAACCAAAAAACAGAGCTGAAAACTGCTGTCTGTCCTTGCTAGGTTAATGGAGAGGAATCTTTCAACTTTGGCCAGGTATGTAACTCTAGACGAGGTACAAGGCTAATACCAGGCAATCACAAGATACAATGAGGGAGTGAATGCAGAAGCCAACAGCCCCAAATGGTCCCTTTGTGTAAAGACCTGGACACAATGCCAGCCTCTGTGCTTACAGAAGCACAGAATTTAATAACTATTTGTAAAACCATCATCAAAAACTTGATCACACATTCACATTAAAACGCATTTACTGAGACAGAGTCTTAGAATGAACTTTTGCTCCACTAGCCAACAAAAAAATCCAAGTTGAGAGGCTAACCATTTTTATTCTACTATATTTTACTACATTTGCATTCTAGCATTGGAGAATTTGAGTGTACATCAGCATGGAGGAGAAACTTTAATTTTAACCCAATATTTACTCTATTTCTACTAAGCATGCTCACTGGGCTTACATTCTGAAAACAGTTCTACAAGTTCACATGTAATAAAGAAACTGTGTGTCTTTGCATGTGCCTTGAAGTTGCCTGTCATCTTATGTTGACCCCATGAATCTCATCAGGTTTTCTTGGGCAAGATATACTCAGAGACGGTTTTTGCCAGTTCCTTCCTCTGAAATATAGCCTATAGCACCTGATATTTTTTTGGTGGAGCCCATCCAAGCACTAACCATCACGACTACAGAATTCATAAAAAAATAATGCTAATTGGTGCTGGAAGTTGCCACATGGTATTCAAAAACATTAAAAGCATTTAAAAAAAATAAAACCAAGGATCTCTTATTGGAAGGATTCCAGAAATGATACACATGAATATCTTTCTAGAAATCCCGAGTCTGAACATTCTGGTATAAAATACATCAATCCCACTCTCCTTTTGAAGAAACTAAGCATGGACTGAATGCTTTCTAGTCTTTGATATTCTCAAAGGGAATTTCCTAAAACAGAACACACACACACATGAACTGGGATAGGAATTCCACACAATTCAAAGTGCTAGTTATGACTTAGAAAACCATATGTGGCTTAGGTCCAGAAAGTCTGCCTGAGCCTGGGGCCATTTCTGCACCACACTGTTATAGTGCTATTATTCCACTTTCAGTATTCTGTGGAATTCTGGGGTTTGCAGTTTGCTGAGGCCAAAGAGCTCCCTGGCTGAGAATTTTAAATGCCCCCCCCATTGCAAACCCTAGGATTCCATAGGACGTTGAAAGTGGAATAAGAGCACTATAACAGTCTAGTGTGGAAATGGCCAATGACTCGGGGTCGGGGTGAGAAGGGAGACAGACCCAGAGGGGGAAAGTGCGCTAGCCAAGCAGTGGAGCTGCCTCCACGGCTTGGCTCGCTCAGCCCCATGCTGCCTCTGGCTATATGGGGATGATGGAATAGGGCAGCTTGCTGAAGTGGGTGAGGCAGCCGTCACAAGAAGTAGGGAAGATGGAAAGGGAAGGCAAAACTGTTGCTATTTAAGTACAATGAAGGTTAGGAATATTTCTAGTAGCAATGATCAGATCTTCTGGAGAGGCCTTTCTCTCTATCTCACCACCTTCCAAGCCAGTCCAGGCTTGTTTTCCTTCCACCAGCAAGTTAAAACATTCTTATACCATTAGTCTATTAGAAACTGAATGGTGTGCACATTTAATGAAGGACTGTGTCATTTCATGCTCTATATAGTCTTTTAATGGGTTTTACTGTTTTTAACTTTCTAAATTAATTGTCGTCTAAGTAACTTTTATATTTTTGTTGAAGTTTGTATACAGTTTTTTAATCTGCATTGTTTCACCTTCAGTCCATCCTTGGGAGAAAGCCATGATATCAATAATAAATATAAATGTAAATAATAATATTAATAGATAACAAGCTGTGCTTTGTCAGTGGGGGGAATCCATTTAAATGTAATTTTGTTAATTGTCCATACTGTGGATGTATGTTGTGTATAATATTTGTATATCGAATGTAAGTGTATGTTTTGTATACGTTTTGTTATGTCATATTTACTCATGGTGATTGTTGTGTTCTGTCTTGTTTCTCCTTATTTTTATAAAAATATAAAATAATAATAAACAACAACAACTCCTCCTCTCATAGTATGTCTATTTAAAGTGGGAGTCATCATAGCAACTAGTGCTTCGAAGTGGTCAGTCAGTAAATGTGTCCTCTTTTTTTTGCTTTCCAAAATATGATAACCCTCTGATATAAGATCGTCCTGATAGCTTTTCACACACAAACAGATCCTTTCTTTTTGTCCTGCTAAAGCAGTTTTTTCCCCTCTAGGGCTATCCCAGCTTTCTATCCATGTCCACAAGGCTATTTTCCACCCCAATAAAAATTTTATGGTAAGCTGTGTTGAAACATCTACATTTTTTTGGCTAATGTACCCCTCCCCTCCTCATAAAAAAATCCACCCAAAGGTGAAGTGTTGACTTTAAAGCTTTAGCTTCCTGAAGAAAGGGAGACAAAGAACTGCAACTCCACCTGTGATGTACCCTGTTGTTAATGCAGGAGGCAATTATAAGGCACACTGCAAGCTGTTTGTTCAAAGCAGAAAACCTTGTATATCCTTATCACGCTTCTCTTTTCACTCACTCTTCAGTCCTCAGTGGAATTCAATGTTAGGAATTTTTATTGGTGTTTCATACTGAAGCTGCATTGCTGGAAGGAAGCCAGTTGTTGAACCGATTCAATATGTTAAAAGGACCTCGTCTTTGAAACGTCTAAGCCAGCAAATTGGTCAGCACCTATGTATGAGAAAAGGCAACCAAGGCAGTTCCTGGTGTACAGAAACGGGAATTTGAACTGGAACTGTCTTGATCGCAGGCTGACACTGATCAGGGACCATTGACAGACCTCACTAAGATGAAATCTATCCCCATTTCCACACAATGATGCTCTCCTGCACTGTCCCGTTGCAACCCTGGCAGTACCTCTGCCAGGAAGGGCACATGAAAGGAATGCTCCCCTCCACACCCGACTGGCCGCCTGCAGAAGGGAGCACAAAGGACACGCCCTTCCTTCCACGCTGCAGCCAGCCTTCTTCCCAAGCTACAGTGGAGAAGGGAGCACATAAGCACACTTCCTGCCCTTCTACGTGGCAGGTAAGGACAGGAGTGTTGTGTGATTGCAAGTACTTCACAGATTTAATCCATTAAGTGAATATTCCGCGATCGCGACTCATGGGGATGGGATGGCAATGTGATCGTGATGACTTCGTGCAAAAGCAGGACTGCAATGCCACGCGGAAACGACCCAGGACTATATGCATGGTTTGGCCCTCAGAACTTTCTTTAGGCGTATTAAACTCCTACTCTTCCATCCTCATGAGATCAACAGAATAGCACCTACCAGCTGATATGGTTCAGATCCCAGCCCCAGCTCTAGTAACCGATAGCAGGAGTTCAGTGTTAGAATACCAATTCCAAATTTGATCACTGATCTGTTTTTCCATAACCTTTCCAGGTCCAGCAAGATGAATGAGAGGTAACTTCTGGTCAGATAGAATTAAGAACCTGAAGGCTATATACTCTATCCTGCTGCATGGAGATATATCTGGACCACTAGACTGGGTAAAGTTGCCATGCTAAGGGTCCTCACCAAAGAATTAGTTTTTCGGGACTACGATGAAAGTGCAATGCCAAGGGAAAAATCAGGATGAAGTTCTAGGAATCCAGTCAAAGCTCCATGGTGAAGGAAACTGAAGCTACACAATGAAGCTAGTTAGGAATATCAGAAGGAAAAGGGAAGCAGGAAGCAATAATCTGAGAGAATACAGGAAATCTGTGGAACATGGATTGGGGGAAATGGGGAAAGCTGCACGGATGAGCTTGCAATATTTGTGCTGAAACATCTAGTCTTGAAGTCTTCAAATAAAGACAGGAGGGATTACTGCTGCCATTTCTTTAAAGAGCTGGATTCAGTGAGCACCTGGGTGAGCCAAGGAAGCCCTGGGTTCAAGACAGTGATGCATCTAGCATAAACAGTGCCTAGGGAAAGCGTGGAAGTTGTGCTCCTACCTTCTTACCCCTTACCCCTACCACTAACCGTGACACTAACCCCCACAATTACATGCACAGCTTTTTTGTACCCCCCTGGCATTGGCACCTGGGGCATGTACCCTACTTGCCCCTACTTAGACACGACTCTGATTTGAAACCCACTTCCCAGGCTTGTGTGGGGACAGAAGGAGAGGGGAAGAGAGAGATTGAGAAGTTCCTGTAGCGCAGCTGTAGATCTGTCAGAGAGCCAATCACATAAATTGTTTACTCCAATGCAAGACATTCCACTTTGTTAATTTCCTATTTCACACTATGCTTTTATAGCCAAGCTTTCATGTTTCATTGATCCTTATGAACATGAAATTGCAGAGGTGAACATATAATTTAAATGACTGGATAAGAGCACAAGGTTAGAGGCTCTTGTGCAAAGCCTTCCCCCTTCCTGTAAAAGAACACGCCATATATTTCACCATCATGACTCACTCAAGAAGAGAGGGAATTATTATTTATATTGGTTTATGTTAAACTAAATTTTTGAATTCACTTTTCTTTTTTAAAAAAATCCATCGCAGCTAACAATAACTGAATTAACAAAACCAATATGCCATGTCAGAAAATACAATAAAACTAATCAAATAAAAACTTCACAAAAAAATTACAACGAACCAAATCAGAGACAATTTGCAAGTGTCCTTCATTATAGCCTCTCAAAAAAGAAGCATGTTTTCACTGTACAGCAAGACCCAAACGGTAACGGAATCGCAGATAAGCTTTTCTAGGTTGGGAATTTCTTAACAGTGCTGTTTCAGCTGGGTAAGTTTTTGCACATTTTGAACGCTCTGAAACTCGGATAGAACTCATTATCAAATCGCTAAGGGCTGAGGACAGAGAATAATAAGACAGACGACCTTGACACATTTCTGACAGTCAGACCACAGAAAGCCAACACCATTTTATTTTATTAAACCCTCATCATTGCCTGCAACAGCACATCATAGATATTCCATTTGTCCATGAAATGCTTCCTCAACAGGTGCCAGCTTCCAAGTTCCAACTAACTGAACAAGCATACCATAAGCCCTCCTGCCGGCATGGAAATTCTTCAACTCAAGAAGTCTAAAACCAGAGGGTATAAAATGCTCCATTCACTTCTGCGCGCCTGTCAATGGCATTTCTGCTTTCTCCTGAAGCAGGAAAGACGATATTCCTGATGACAACCCCTCTTCCCAGTTCTCCATTATTACTCATGTTGGAGCAGCTGAGCAAGATAATTCATAATCCCAGTGCCGTTTGGCTTGGCTGCTCCAGAAACTATTTGGGAAGTACAGTGAATTCTCCTCTGCTTTCTCCACAGGGAAAAGACAACAGGGGGAAAAAAAATGAAATGCAGACGATAGCTCAATATCAAAGCATCTTCAAAATGAGGCAAACAAAACAAATCTTGCTGTGGAAAGGTTTTTGGTGGGGGGGGGGTTTTGGTGGGGGGAATATACGAGTGTCTGCCCATAAATGCTTGAGATTATGTATTTGAGCTTTTGTCTAATAAAATAATAAATAAGCACTTGGGGGAAAAATTGTTTCAGAAAACACTGAATATCTTAACATGGGGTAGGGTGTGCAGCATGCTGTCTTATCTTCAAAAACAGAGATGCTTCAGAGGGATTTAATTGTAAGAGATGAAAGCATGCCTATCTTGCCACTGATGCCAGCTTCTGGATGTAGGTATGTTAGTATTTTTGTTTTTCAGTAAACGCTATATCCTCTGAAAGAAGAAAAGAGAAGTGGGGCAGTGGGAAGGAGGAGAGAACGATAAGCTAAGAGCTACTTTAGGCATCCCAGGACTTGATCATACCCACGGGAATTTTGACTTGTTTCCCTTGAAATAAAAAAACATGGTGCCATATCACAAACTGCCTTTAGAAGCACCCTTCATCTAAAAGTAGTATTCTGTATAGCATGCGAGGTTGATGCCCAGAAATAAAAGCCCAGATATCCTCAGGTACACAGAGCAGCTTCTAATGTCTGCCAATACTAGCAACCACTTGCCATGGAAAGGAACTGATAAAGGGTGTGTCTAAATAATGGATTGAAAGAAGGCAGATGCATGCCAGACCAGAACAAATGTAGTTCTTATTTTACTGTATCAGGCTTAGAAGTACATCTATCTTCTTTCAAATCCACTATAAGAACATGGTCTTCATCAATACCTTCCATTGCATATGACTGCTAGTGTTAACAAAAAGGAAACAGGCAATGGGTGGGAGCGAATCTCTGAATTCAGAGTGAATCTCTGAGTTTCATCCTAACAGTTAGAGGTTTATCTTCTTCACCTTTATCACTGCTTACAGTATTTCTGCACCCATAGTTCCTTACCCCACTGAAGATGAGAAAGGTCTCTTTTGTGGTGTGTTTCACATGCCTTAGGAATAAGATTCCCACACCACTACCACCAATCATTTCCTTAAGCACTTGTCCAGCATTCCCCGAGAAATAATCACCTATGCCAGTGCCAGAAAAATGGCATTGTTTATAAGCATCTTTCATAGTTCTATTTCAAAACACCAGAACTCCATGGAAAATGCTAACAGTCTTGAGACATTTGAGGAAATCCAGCCAAAACAATCTTAGTTTAATCAACGGCATTGTGGCTCAGCCATCTGCCCCCACTGGGGTTCATTCTGCTGAGTAAGCCAAAGACACACTAAATAGCCAGTCTATAATGAGCTGGCAAAGTGTCCAGGCTGTTTTGTGCCAGGGTGATTCTGGTTCAATCCATCATGGCCTTTGTTGGCAGTAATCTCCTTCACTCAGTGACGCAAACCCAAGGAAACAAATATACTTGCTGTAAAATCTTTGCAGAGTGAGTCTACTTGAAGTATAAGATATATTAAATCTGTTTGTGGTGTTGAGTAAAGAAACAAGGGAAGAAATAGTATCACTATATTCTGTGCTAGTCGGGCCTCATCTGGATTCCTGTGTTGAATTCTGGGAACTTCATTTAAGGATATAGACTAGTTGGAACAGGTTTAGAGAAGGGCAATAAGGATGATAAGAAGTATGGAGAACTAAACATATAAGGTGAGGTTGAAGGAGCTCAGCATGTTCAGTCTGATGACGAGAAGACTCAGGGTGGCATGATGGTTCTTTTTAAATATCTCTAGGACTATCAAAGACAGAAGGGTGCAGGTTTGTTCTCTGCTGCCCCAGGTCTAATGATTTTAAGTTACAGGAAGGTAGATTTCAGTTGAATATTAGAAGGAACTTCTTGATGGTAAGAGCAGTTTGGCAATGGAACCATTTATCTAGAGAGATGGTGGGATCTCCTTGTCTGGATAGCTTTTTTTTTAAAAAAAAAGCTGGACAGCTATCGCTGGGAATGCTCTAGCCAGAGTTTCTGCACTGAATGGACTCCATGATCAGTGGGGACCCTTCCAAGTCTGTGGTTCTATTTCTTTCTTGACACAGATAACAGATCTAATGGGCAATTTTTTCACTTTTTAATTAAACAGTAGAACCATGGTTTTCTGTAGTCCCAGTGACTTCTAACTCCTACAGCCAACAGCTAGATTCATCTTTGCTTCCTCCTTAACATGATGTTCTTCTAATGAGGCAAAAGGCACAGCTTCCCAACGCCCCTCGGTCATCTGGTTGGTGACAGAAAGCAGCAGGCTTCTCTTTTGTTCCAAAGTAATTGTAAAAATGTTTTCCCAAGTAGAGATGAGAAGAATCACAAGAAAGCTTCCTTGCTGTTGCGTACCTTCAAACTATTTCCAGCCTATGGTGATTCTAAGGCAAGCCTATCATGAGGTTTTCTTGGCAAGATGTGTCTAGAGCAGGGTTCCCCTGGCCTTCTTCAGATGCTGAGAGTAACTTGCCCAAGGTCAGCCTATTGGTCTCCATGACCAAATAGGGATATGAACCATGGTTCCTCGTGTCCTGGTCCAACTTTCAACCAAAACATACAACAGCTCTATTTCTTTCCGTCAATCTTCCTTGATGTTTTGTCCAAGCTGGGAGCGTATGCTTTCACAAGTGCACATTTAGTCAATTGTCTAGATACCAGTATGTCCATTCACAAGGTGCACAGGCCCAAAACATGCAAAAGAGAAGGGTTGCAACATGGGTAGGTTTAATCATTTGAGAAACAGTCATGTGAATCCTCTCCAAGAATGAGGCTAAGCTCCTTTACATATATTAAGCTCTGTAACACATCCAGAACCCTCTTGGAATTTTAGATTAAAAATTAATTCAAATATGAATATGAAATATGATGTATGAAATTCAGAACCAATTCATTTGCTAATATTGAGAACAGGTTAGAACACAGAGTCTAAATAAATACTTACAAAATAATTGGATGGTGGTAAAAAGCTTCCAGGTGGAGTAATCTGCAGTTAAACCCTGCCTTGGTCTCCTACCCTAGGTGATTATATCTATGGGTTTTGTTAGAACTGCCCTGAAATATGAAGTTGTATTGTAAAAAAGAACCAAATATTTTTGTTCTGACCGTTGTCAAGCTGAGCAAAGAGTACAAACGAGCTCTAAAAAATGTGTTTTCAATTATCCATGGGCAAAATAATGAATAATTAAAAGAACAAAAAACATTCCATCATCGATGTACAACAGAAATGCCAGAAAATTAGAGTAACAAGAGCACAGAGGTGGTATAACAGACAGTTTTCCCAGAAATGGGAAAGAAATGAATTGCAGTGGGTAGATGTCAAGCCACGTTACTTTTTGAAGGAAATGTAAAGTTGTCAAGAAATTATCCTGGATTAAGAATATGACTGAAGGACAGACTTCTCATAGGGTTTTGAGATATGGACAAAGATGACTGGACTATCCCATGAAATTATAACATTCAAATATAATTGGAATGGTGCGGAAATCGAGTCATACTTATATGAAATGACTCTTATCAGCTTTCTTCTAAAACCAAAAATTCCAACTTGTACATTTATTTACTCCAAGTTAGACTCCCATGTCATATAAAGTTATTTACAAAGTAACATGCTGGAAGACATTGCATATTCAGTGCACAATGGCTACAACTTGTGCATCAAAAGGATCTATTAAAACACCACAACAGTTTAATTTAATTATTAGAATTTCTGATTTATTTATTTTTTGTGTGGGGAGTGGTAGCCAGAGAAGACTTTCAATTTAACTACCATGCCAAGCCAAATGCCTTGGGAAGCTTCTATGTGCACAATTTCACCAAGTTTCCTTCTCTTGTATTCAGGATTTAGAAGTGGGACTTATAACCCTGGAGCCGAAGCATGAGACATACATTCTGGTTAGCTGAACTGGCAAGATGCCTTACTCCTCCCCAAACAGGTTAACATAGTCTCATAGCCTTGCTCCTGCAGTTCAACTTGAGTGTTTCAGAGCTATCTGGAAAGAAAATCCATCCAGGACCTACTATACAAAGAATGTGCTGCTGTTATACAGAAAATGTAACTGGTCCAAAGAGCTGCAGCCAAATTGTTAACTGGGGCTAGCTATAGGGAACACAGAATTCCCTTGTTGCAAGAGCTTCACTGGCTGCCAGTCCGTTTCTGGGTGCAATTCAAAGTGCTGGTGATGACCTATAAAGGTTTATACAACTCAGGTTCAGGTTATCTGATTGAATGTATCTTCCCATATGAACCCTTATGAGGCCCATATGAACCTGCCCAAGCTTTAAGATCTCCATGGGAGGTCCTCCTCTCTATCTCTTCATCTTTGTAGGCATGTTTGGTGGGAACATGGGAGAGGGCCTTCTCTGTAGCTGCTCCCAGACTTTGGAAATTCCTAGCTATGGAGGTTTGGTCAGCTTATTCTTAGCTGTCTTTTAGGCACCAGGTAAAGACTTCTATTTCAGCAAGCTTTTGGAAACTTTTAACATGAGAAGGGCTTTTTATGGTGTTGTACTGCCTTTAATTAGTTGGTGGTGGCCCATGGGGAGCCAGCAGATTTGGTGCCATGCAGTTCGTGGCAACTGTTTGTTGGTTGCAGCTGCAGTGAGTTGGCAGAAGGCATGCTCTGGAGAGGGCCTGCCTTTTATGGTAGTTGGCATGGATCCTGGATCCAGGACATTAACTACCAGTGTCTCGTAGGCACTGGTAAAGTATGAGGGTCTCCTTAAGGGGCTCAGGATGTGTGAAGCTGAATTGGTCGTGTGTGGCTGGGGGCAAAATTAGTCCTACAGTCCCTGGTGGCACAGGGACCATGCTGGGGCATCCACCCATGCGAAGTCAACACATATCACCCTAATTGTGCCAGCACTGGGCCAGAGGGTCAGTGTCAGGAACCGAGATCACACACACAAATGTACCAATGCTAACACATGATTTATTAGGAGTGTGATGCGTGTACAAGACTTCAGTGATCGAACTGGAGGAAATTTGCGGAGACCAAACATTATAAGCAAAAGAATCTGTTCCCACAGTAATCAGACAGCAAAAGACCTTGGAGGAACTAGCTCAGGCTGGTATTTCTTATCAGTGCTGAATTCCTGGTGTTGTTTACCTAACGGTCTTTGGTTCATATTCTTGGTTACAAGCAAGCAGCTAAATACTACTACTACTACATATCCCATGCTAAATATTATCCCATACTAAATATGGAGGGCTACCCGACAGTCAGGATCATCAACAGGTGGGTTGGTTGATGTCTGGATCAAGACCCATGCATGTGCCAACCCTATCATGCAAGTGTAACCAACAGAAGTTGTGGTCTTTTTCTTCCATGCAGAGCTGTACTTGCCCTTGAACTTGCAAAAAGCAGGGTATAAATAAAGGGAGAGAGGGATGGATGGATGGATGGATGGTTGGTTGGTTATGTGCCTTCAAGTGAACCTCCACTTATGATGACCTTATCATAGGGATGTCTTGACAATATTCAATAAATATTCAGAGAAAGTTTGCCGTTGTGTTTCACTGAGGCTGGGAGACTGTGACTTGTCCAAGGTCACCTAGTGGGGCTCCATGGCTGAGCCAGGATCTGAACCCTAATCTGCCAGAGTCCCAATTCAACATACAAGCCACTACACTACACTGGCTTTCCTATTAAAAAAAAAAAATGCAGGGCCAAAGCTAAAAGAATCTTGATGACTTCAAGCCTTGCAACTGGAATAATCCTTTCCCCTCAGACATGGAGAAAAGATGCCATGAAATTTAGCCAAAATGTAGAATCTGAAATTAATTTTGAGATTCCTCCTCAAGGAAAAAAACTGCAGGATATCTTATGTAAACTGAGGAGTTTCATTAAAGCTAATACACAGGATGGGGGAGATTTAAAGTTAATTCATTCTTAGGTTGTCATCATTTGTAAAGCAAATTTAGAATTTCAAGTGGTGAAACATGTAAATAACTTCAGTGATAGCAAAAAAGAAAGTTGGGGGAGGGCATTTTTCATTAGGAAGGATGACATGACCCCTTGCTAGGTCAGGATTTAATAATATGCTATCAAATGTCGACAATCGATGGCTTAGTTTATTATATTTTTATTACAGTTAAGAGCTGACATTTGGAAGGTCTCAGGAATCTGAGTGTGCTGGACTCAATGTTTTTGAGATTAGCAACATTTCTCAAGCGTGTGTGTTTGGATATTAACAAGTGGAAGTTTTCTGAGCACTGTGTCAGCCGACGTGAATTCTATCCATAAAAGAAGTTTCTGTCTGTCTTTCTTTTCTTTTCTTTGTAATAATGCAAGGAGGCCATCTGCAAGTGCAAACTAAAATCTATAACATATCTCCAGGGAAAACATGAGGATTTTTTTTTTAAAGGAATATCCATAAGTTGTCATTATGACATTCCAGAGCTCTTCTCTCTGGCCTGCTTCATCATTTGGCTTTGTATCTGCAACGTAGCCTGTGCAGTGCTGAGCAAAGCCAGCAAGCATGAAACCTAAAGAAAAGAAATGGCTGGCAGCCAGATAGTTGTTTGTTGTGGCCAGAATACCGGAATCTCCCTCCCATTTATTCTGAGCTGTTCCAGGGGTCTCTTGTGAAATATTCTAGTTTTTAATATGTATTACAGGCAAATCTCTGTACTTCACACATCTGGATAATTGCTTTTTCTTTTTTTTAACTTCCTGCTCTGGGAATTGAGAAAATGAGCTTGTATGCCCATGTTCCATCATCTCCAGCTCGCATATACAGGTTACGCTGTGGGATGCAATCTGGTATAGGGCTCCTAACTACTGAAGACAAATTCCTCTCAGGTTTGCAGCGGTCTTCTTTGCCTTACAGTCTGCTCTACGGCAAAAATAGAATTTGAGGACATAAACTCCTCAAATTCTCATTAAAACCTTAGGCACTACAAGGAATGGACCCTGCACCAGATCTCTGGCAGACTAAATAGTGGGTTCTGATGAAAGTTAAGGAAGGAAGTGCAAAACACAGGTTATATTTTATATAAAGAAGCAAAAAATAAAGGCGACAGATGATTTACTGAAGTGAGTAACAAAGACATTGAAATAGTTAAAGATTTCCAACACCTTGCCTCAGTTATTAACCAAAATGGAAATCAGACCAAGGTCCTTTCCACACTACATTGTTATATTCAACTATTATTATTATTATTCCACTTTCAACATCCTGTGGATTTCTGGGGTTTGTAGTTTACTGAGGCCAAAGAGCTCTCTGGCTGAGAATTCTAAAGTCCCCTCCCTCACCTGCAACCCCCAGAATTCCATAGAAATTCCTGCAAGGACACCGTAAACATTGGTGGAAAGATTTTGTTAGGTTACCCCCCTCTCGAAGGCCTCCTAATTGAGCTAATTAATTCACCAGTGTCACATGGAGGTACTGGCATTGCAGGTGGGTCACCTGAGTCATCCATGTTTTGGGTAACAAGAGGTGGGGAAAAGTGCAAGTTAAACCCATCAGCAACTTTCCACTAAGAGATAGAATTGTTGAGTGGTTTAATGGGTGGTCGCAGCTGATAGAATTTGAGGATCTCCTCTCCTACTCAAGAGCAAGACATGGGGTCGAGCCCTTTCAATCTTGCTATCTTGATAGTGAAAGAAGGCATCTTTATAAAAGGCATCCTGGGCTTCTACTCAATGGCAAACAAGCAAGGAAAAGAATCTTGATCGATTTTGGTTTTCTTAAGGTGCTAAGACAACCTAGAGTTAGAGGGTCAAAAAGTGCTTTTGTGTTTTTCTCTCAAACCTACAGTCTGCTGGCTGAGAAAGTGTACCATGTACTAGGGATCCCTTGTGTAGACTGAGCAGTTACAGACCTGATGTAATTCTCTGCTGAAGCATCACTAGATCAACTAGTGCCAGCCTGTTTGTGGGCAGGTGAGATGTTCCACCGACTGGAAATGGGAAGAAGAGGCTCACATATGGTTTTACTAAAAGGTGTGTGGATCTGTACAATGGTAGCAACTGGCACTGATGAGGTCCCACTACTGCTGGATTTAGAGCTGCTCTAAATTACATTCTAACATCCTTCTCTTTCTGTCATTGTCCTGCGGGCTACAAAAGAGCCTTTCCCCCTGCTGGAGTCATGCCAGAGACAAGTGAAGACAGGGGGATGAGGAGATACAGGAAATGAAAAACAAAGTGAGAAATAAAGGAAGAGTGTTATGCTTTGTTTCAGAGCAGGGGTGGGCAAAGTGTAGCCCTCAGGCTGCAGGCAGGCCTGCAAGGCTGTTTTGGCAACCTTCAACCCCTTGAGACACCCCACACTATCCTTTTCCTGGCCAAAAAAAGTATGAATTGCATCTACTGAGGCCTCCAGGAGTGTTAATTTGCCTTTTAAATGGGCTACAGAATCATAGAATCATAGAGTTGGAAGAGACCACAAGGGCTGTCCAGTCCAACCCCCTGCTACCCAGGAACCCACATCAAAGTATTCCCAACAGACGGCCATCCAGCCTGTGTTTAGAAACATCCAAAGAAGGAGACTCCACCATACTCCGAGGCAGCATATTCCGCTGCTGAACAGCTCTGACCGTCAGGAAGTCCTTCCCAAGGTTTAGGTGGAATCTCTTTCCCTGTAGTTTGAATCCATTGCTCTATGTCCTAGTCTTGGGAGCAGTGGAAACCAAGCCCATTCCCTCTTTGATATGGCATCCTTTCAAATATTTAAACATGGTTATCATGCCCCCTCTTAACTTTCTTTTCGTAAGGCTAAGTATACTTAGCTCCCTAAGATGCTCCTCATAGGGGATGGCTTCCAGACTCTTCATCATTTTGGTTGCCCTCCTCTGGACATGCTTTAGCTTGCTGATGTCCTTTTAGAATTGAGGTGCCCAAAACTGGACACAGTATTCCAAATGAGGTCTAACCAATGCAGAATAGAGTGGTACTATTACCTTCCTCGATCTGGACACCATACTCCTATTGATGCAACCAAGAATCACGTTGGTTTTCTTGGCTTCCGCATCACACTGCTGACTCATGTTCAGCTTATGGTCCACCAAGGCTCCTAGATCCCTTTCACACGTACTGTTGTCCAGCCAGGTGTCTTCCATCCTACATTTGTGCATTTCATTTTTTCTGCCTAGATGAAAGACCTTACATTTCTCTCTGTTGAAATTCATTTTGTTAGCTTTGGCCCAGCTCTCCAATCTGTTAAGGTCATTTTGAATTTTGATCCTTTCCTCTGGGCTATAAGCAACCCCTCTCAATTTGGTATTCCCTGCACTATTTAACATCAAGAAAAGAATCCCCATTTTTAAAGACCAAAAGTGGACTCCTGGCCTCTTCTGGTCTTTTTCCTTCCCCTTTTCTCCTTTTCGTGCTGAGGGGGACATTTTGGGCAGTCTATATATCTCTCTGAGGTCCAACAGGCCGAGCCCTCCCCCCCCCCCGGACCTACTAGAGATGCTCACCCCATTTTGGAGTGTAGTTAGTAAATTAAAGAATTAGGATGAGATAAGAAAGATGAGATTAGAGGCAGCTTTAAAAGACAGCTTTGTCATGCATGATAGGCAAGAACAAACTGAAGAGGAGTAATCAAGATAATCACTTTCTTAGGAAATTATCTCGGCCATGTGGTTATTGGCCTTATTGGGCAGTTGTGGGGGCTAACCCATTCCTTTGGATTCTTCTCCCACCCAACTGAAACGAGTGTGCTGTTAAGCCTGAGAGTAGATATAATAGCTTGGTATATGGTCCAAATGAACACAAAACTTTCCTTCATTCACTTCTGTTGAACTTTTTGGTATCAATGGAAGGGAAACAGGACATTTGTTCTCATCTTGTCAGGTTTTGGTGGAAGTTTCCTGTAATAGCCTCTGAACACGCCATCAAAAACTGAGATGCCACATGTCTCTTGTATGATTACTGAAAACAACAGGCATTATCAGCCATGAAAATATTGAGGAGTTTTACAGGATTCTGTTCCACGAGCAAATATTGCTTATTAAAAGATCTCTGAGGTTATTCCTTAGCATTTCAGTCCTTGTTTTTAACCAGATGATGTGGCCCTGTGTATACTTACAAGGAATAAACCCCAGTGAAAATAGCAGGACCTACCACTTACCACTTTTTAAGATAGCAAATCACTGAGAGCCCAGCCCATTAAATCACCACAATGTTACTGTAGTTACATGATCACCATTTCTGCACGACGACGCTGTCCTGCCTCGTCCCATCGCAATCCTGGCAGCACTTTTGCCAGGATGGGAGCGTGTCCCCCAACGCTCCTCTCTGCACCCAACAAGCTGCCTCTGGAAGGGTGCGTGAGCGGCACACGCCTTCCTTCTGCAACGCAGCTGGCTTCTTTCCTGTGCCAGGCTGGGAAAGAAAGCACATGATAATGCTTCCACCCCTTCTACATGGCCAGTGACTATGGGAGCATTGCACAGTTGTGGGTGCTTAATGGATTTTTTCCATTAACCAAATATCCCGTGAACACGCTGGGTGGGGATGCACTGGATTCAAGACCATGGCGACATCCTGTGAAAGCACAACTCGTGGACCTCTGCCAATACATCTCCATCATGGGACAGCCCCGTCATGCAGAAATGGTCTAAGTCTGTAGCTTACTCACAAGTATTCCATACTTTTAAAAATGCTAAGTTATTAAATATAGAATTGCAAAACAAATAGCTACATCTTAATGGCCATTTTAGACCTGCTGTGCTACCCAGAAGCCAAGATACTTTGGCCATATCATGAGAAGACATGACTCACTAGAAAAGACAATGGCCATTTCCACACTAGACTGTTATAGTGCTATTATTGCACTTTCAACATCCTATGGAATCCTGGGGTTTGCAGTTTCGAGAGGAGCCGGCGGGCCCCTTCCTAAACTGCAAACCCCAGGATTCCATAGGATGTTGAAAGTGCAATAATAGAGCTATAACAGTCTAGTGCGGAAATGGCCAATAATGCTGGATAAGTTAGAAGGCAGCAAGAAAAGAGGCAGACCTCATCATAGATAGATAGATTCAAACAAGGAAGCTGTAACTCTGAGTCTGCAAGACCTGAACAGGTCTCTTGATGAGAGGGTGACCTGTTCTCTCATTCACAAGGTGGCCACAAACTGAAGTTGACCTGACAGCAGTTTAGAACAACAATAACACTTTTTAATATTTCTACATTTCAAAAGTATATTGCACTGCTAGTTTAAGTTTTTTCTTTTAAAATCATATTCAATGTTTGTTATTATCTGCTTCCTTCAGAGATAATTTCCTCCCTAAAACATACTTTGGGCATTGAAAGAATGATTGAACTTTATACGTGAACCAAATGCATCTGTTAGGTCCTCAACTATTTATTGACAAATTGTCTATTGGAGATTTACACAATATCTTTAAGAAAGGGTACGTTAGGACGCTGAGAAACACTTTTAGGCCACTTCCGCACTGCCTGTTACAGTGCTATTATTCGTCTTTCAACATCCTATGGAATCCCGGGCCTCTAAGGCCCCTCCCTAAACTGCAAACCCCAGGATTCCACAGGATGTTGAAAGTGGGATAATAGCACTATAACAGGCTAGTGTGGAAATGGCCTTTTAGTTTTGCTTGAAATTGGCTGCGCAATTTAGCAAAAGAGTAAAACAACTTCGTATTTCACTTTGATAAAAGCTGCACACGAACTAAAGATGCACCAAACAACTCCAAGAAATTTTGCTGGTCTTACTCAAGTTCTTCCATTTTGTTTAGAATTTTGTTGATGTTTCACTGAAGAAATGATTCTCCCTCTCCCAGTAGACATCAAATATCACTTTAGATAAAATCATAGTGGCAATGTTAATTGCAGCGACCCATAACAACCATGAACGTGTTCCAATCCTTGCTATCGTGGCTTAAGAGAATATTGCAGACATAATGGTTAGCTCTTACTTGTGTCCTAATTCGTGTGCAATGGTAAATGCCAGATTCAGCCCATTGTCTTCAGCAAGAACGCACTTCCTCTTGGCACTGCAGATACCCCCAAGGTAGGCAATCCCTGCAAATGTAATCAAAGCTTCAATCAGTGCCAGCAAAAGCCATCCATTTCCTTACATAATGCTTCAAGTCAAGTTGTCAGAAGTACTGAAGTCACTGAACAGGGAGAGTACTGAACAATATGCTCATAGATTGTTCCAAAGATCATGTACAGCAGGACGGGAATCCGTGCCAAACAGGAAGGGACATAGTAAAGATTTACAAAATCTTGAACTAGCATCTAAAGAGCGGACAGAGAGAGATTACTTTAAAGATAACAGGATGTGAGATTCATCCAGGGGTATTAAGTGTCGGCAGGTTCAAGAGAGACCAAAAGAAAATGTATTCTCGTCATAATGCATCAAAAACCTAAAAAAATTCAATGCCATGGGACACTGCAGTGGTTACTAAGGGTAAGCGGCTTGATTAAAAGATGTACATTTATAAAGCGAAGTTAATTAGCTGTTATTGTCCACGATAGCCAGGAATGAAATGTATGTAGTCTGATTAAGTGAACCTTGATTACTAGAACGTGTACAACCAGCACTGAAACATGCTTGCAGGATGGAACCACAACGACGACAATGGACTGTTACAAATTGTTTGCAGGTAGTGACAAGAGTTTGTTTATTATTTGTAATTGTGAGAGTGCTTCAAATAATTTTTAATTTTTTGGAAAAATATAACTTCATTGGGCCCACTTGAGAACAACCACAGGTAATCATGTTATTTATAACTTGTCACTTCTGAGCCCTGGCTCTAAGTAGATGTTTTGTATAGACACAGTTTCAACATATGAACTGATGCTCAAACTGCAGTAGGCCAATGTCGAGCACATGCTACCTACATAAGGCTTAGCCAGACTGCCTCAAAGTACCGAGAGTTCCCAATTCTTTTTGTCTTGAATGTATCAGAATATTCACTGGCTCACCTCCAGTCCCCTCTCTTGAAATATACCAGGTTTCCCTCCCCGCCTTGGGTTCTTCTCCTTCCCTTTCCTCCTCTGGATGTGATCATATGTCACACCCAGTCTCATAGAACATTTCAGAATTTGATTTTCCCCAATTTCCACTGAGGTTTTTTTTTTTTAATTTAGAAGTTCTAGTCAAAGTCCTGAAGTGCTTTAGCAATAATATATTCATTAAGCGTTTGGATCATTTCGTTTTAGCGCTAACACTACTCTTTCACTTGCTTTCTCTCTGATGAATCTGTGGCCCTTTCCACAGGACGACACTCTCGTGTGTCGTTCCACCGCAATCCCGGCAGCGCCTCTGTTGGGATGGGAGCATATCCCCAGCGCTCCTCTTGACATGCAACTGGCTGCCTGCGAAAGGGAGCGACAGGGACATGCCCCTTCCTTCCGCACTGCAGCTAGCCTTCTTCACATACTGCAGTGGGAAAGTGCATCATAGTGCTATGAAAGCATCATAGTGCTTCTGGCCCTTCTTCATGGCCAGCTGTGATGAAGACCCACATGACTGGGGGCCATCGATGGGTTTTTTTCCCATCCATTAAATGCCCCGCGACTGCACCGGCTGGCAATGTGAGACGGGCAGGATTGTGATGATGTCATGAAGAAGAGTCACCACAGTCCTGCTCCTCTCAGGTCCCCATGCCGGAAGGACACTGTCCTGTGGAAAGGGCTTGTGTCCTGGAAACTATAGCAATGTTTACTTGGTGGCCTTCTTTACGAGCAGAAATACACAGGAAATTAACTGACACACATTATTTCAGAAAGTATTGGGTTAATCTAAACTAACTTGAGGAGTGGAAATAAAAAGTTTGGCAATGCCAGAGGGCCCCAAAAATTATTTTGGACTAAAAAATGTCATATGTATCTCCAAAATAAAATTGAATTGCACAGGAACAAAATCTGGCACTTTTTACCCATCTGGATGGAAGCACCATAATTGATAATTTAAGCCCGACGCTCTAACGTCCAACAGCATTCGATCAGATTTCTTGTGGATGTTCAGAAAAGGTACACAGAATACCTCCTGTTTCTAGCTTCTTGTAGTCAGAAAACATACTAGCTCTTAAAATGACAGGTTTAATATTGGCTATACCAAGGCAACTGGTAAACCCAGATTCCACATAACTATTTAGTGAAACAGGATTTTCCATTCCAACTTGTGAGAAGGAAATTTCCCTTTTGCTTTCATTGCCTGTCTGGGTACCTGCTTTGAGGTTTCCTAGGTGACGCACTGCAAAAAGAATAAATGTCGAAATGCTAGGTAAACATATTTTTCAGGCATTGTATGGACTTTCCATACAAAACATGCACAAACCTAAGACTGGATTTCTACTCTAATTAGGTCCTTATTTAATTCTAAAGGAGAATAAGTATCCCACGGTTTCTCAATAACAGTGTTTTAATTATTTCAAGCTTAGAATTTTTTTTTCTAACTAAGAGACAATGGACCTATTTACTTGCAAGAAATGTTCCTCCCACATGGAAGAAGCCTGGGGTTCAGATGTCTTTAAGAATGAGTAAAACAAAAGGATCCCATTGCACTATGCAAAGGCCATTTTCTTTCCTCTTCTCCCCAAAATTTCAAAACAGCCAATATCTTTGTATACCAGGACATAAACGGTAGAGCCCATTTTGACTGGTTTTGGAAGAGGTCCAGCTTTTGTTTTGCTGGGCTTGGACATAATATGGATATTCATTTGAAAGAAAAAATGGAAAGGGATGCAAATGAGTTGAATTTTTTTGGCCTGTTGGCACATGGCTTCCATTACCCATGACCAATTCTACCAAGTGCCACGGCTGTGTATTTGGACGCACAGAAGATGAAGAACTAAAGTTGGGTTTTTCATTCCTATATGATCAAGAACTAAATTTGAGATGCTTCGACAAATTCGTACTCCTTGCATAACAACACAGGGGAAAGACAGGCATGGATTTTTTAAGGTGTGGTGTAAAACCAGTTGTTATTGTACAACCTGTCTAGTACACATCCAGACTAGTATACAGGATGTTAGATCAGCCTCTCCAGCAACTAGAGCCATGCACACCAGAATAAAATATCAGTGCCCCTTGCTTTTAACATGATTCAGGCTTCAGAGTCTTTTAGATGCCTTCATAATACAACATTAGTTCTGATCCCATTTTAATTGGTCTATTAAAGGAAGCCAGATATTTTCTTTTCTTTTTTTTTCTTTTTTTTTTTGAAGATGCATTTGGGTAGAAAATCCTCCAGCTTTTGGCAAAAAACCTCATTCTTAATTAGCAAGCCAAATACAATGCTGAGACCTCTACGTGGCAACTTTCATTAGCACTGGAAGGTTAGTTTGCAGTTTCAAATCCAGAGGGGGAGAAACTTGCCCTTCACAGTATTATGTGCTTAAGCTGGATGAATGAATTGCCAGTGATTAAAGGGCTGGTGTAGACAGAAGTCTTAAATTCAAGCTTATTTGAGAACCATGGCTTTTATGGGTAGATCTGGTATAGTAAATTCATCACACTATCAGGTGTTTACTGCAGTAGCTGGAGAACAAAAGCAAACAGAAGCGTTTCCGTATAGAAACATGCAGTTCTGCAAAATAAATGATATATGTGATGGTGGGAAATCATCTTAATATATGTTGACCAAATCAAAAGATACATACTGATTTAGATTCAACTGGCTGGCTACTACAGAAATGTATTTCCTCAAGAGCTGTGCCAGATGTTCTCTCATTTTTACTTGGGGATTCCTGACGGTCAGAGCTGTCTGGCAGTGGAATAGGCTGCCTCGGAGTGTGGTGGAGTCTCCTTCTTTGGAGGTTTTTAAGCAGAGGCTGGATGGCCATCTGTCGGGAGTGCTTTGATGGGTGTTCCTGAATGGCAGGGGGTTGGACTCGATGGCCCCGGGGTCTCTTCCAACTCTATGATTCTATGATTCTATGATTCTATGATGGGGGATAGATTGTGCGTGTGTGTGTGTGTGTGTGTGTGTTTAATACTGAACCCAGAAGGGTCTGGACAGGTTGAAATACCTCCTAAAAAAAGAAACAACCTACCATTTCCCTTAAGTAATACTGAGCATTAGAATCTCAAAATATTTAGCACAAAGCAGGGATATTTGTTTTCTTTTAGGTTATTTTATATAATCAAATCAGTAAACCTTGAGGAAGATCGCAGACATCTCAGTGTAGGTACCTTCTTATCTGTCCTATGAGCATAAGGAGTTGAGCATTTTATGTCATCTTGAAACATCCTATTTACCATAGCAAGTATCAGTAAGAGGCAGCCATGTAGAATCATAGAAATGTAGAGTTGGGAGAGACCACACGGACCACCCAGTCCAACCCCCTACATGCAGGAACACCCTCAAAGCACTCCCGACAGATGGCCGTCCAGCCTCTGCTTAAAAACCTCCAAGGAAGGAGACTCCACCACACTCCCAGGCAGCAGATTCCACTGCCGGACAGCCCTGACAGTCAGGAAGTTCTTCCTGAGGTTCAGGTGGAATCTCCTTTCCTGTAGACTTAAGTCAGGAATGAAGCATCTTGTGTAACCCTATAATATATTCATTTGCGGAGGAATTCCGTACATCTTAGGCCAACAATATTCTTACTTAGCACTAAGCACGCTTTATTCTATTCAAGCTTAATTTCCTGACCACTGCATGTAGATTGTTTAATGATTTGCTAACATTTTATCTTCAGGGCCTTACATTCGCAAAATGTATCCATAACATAGCATCTAGTCTAGAACTTTGTGTCTTAACAAATGCAATTTTGGGTGACCCGATGTAAAAACATGTCACTTATGGTGACAACCATTTGCCATTCATGTTATTCTGGGGGGGCTGTTTCAATGTGAAGAGGCCCACAGAACAGCATTATATGGACCCCTAACTAATGTGTTAATATTTTCAGCAGAAAAAAAAAAGAGTTTTACAATCACTCAAATTAGGGGGTTACAGGAGACTTTGGAGAGCAGTGGAG
The DNA here is from genome assembly GCA_030412105.1 of Cyclura pinguis. Classification (NCBI taxonomy): domain Eukaryota; kingdom Metazoa; phylum Chordata; class Lepidosauria; order Squamata; family Iguanidae; genus Cyclura; species Cyclura pinguis. Next base: position 6,433,104 of record CM059608.1, read on the forward strand.
GTCCCAGGGACTACACTGGACCTCTCACATGGCTATCTGTGCACATTTTTCAGTTCTGCACACTTTTAGTTGTGTACATGGTTTTCTGAGCATCCCCCTCCCCCAGTCTCCAGAAATACACCACAAGCCTTCCAAGTGTACAGATTTCCAAGTGAAGATGCATTCTGCTGGCAGTCCTGGGACAGGCAAAATTGGTATTTCCACGGAGAAATCCAAATCCAACAACTTCATTTTCCGTCTCTTGCAGGCTACAAATAGGTTTACAAGTGTGTACCTTGGGTCAGAGCTATTATAATCAAAACATTACCATACCCTCAAGCATTTCACAGATGAAAATGGTACACCTGTGGCCAAGCAGCATCACACTGTGGTTGAGATTGCCAAAGTTATCAATAAGGAAGAACAGACAAGCTAGAAAGAATGCTGCAGTTTGTTTTGGCCTGAGCTTGGGAAGGACAGGATTTCAGTTTCTCTCATCCTCCCCCATCCCCACTGAGTTGAGTAAAAGCACCTTTTGCGTATTGAACTCAGTTTGTAATAAGCTGAAGAGGGAAAGTGGGAGAAGGAGATAGAAACTACAGCCATTTCCGTGTGGTGTTGCAGTCCCGTGATGGGGACGGGATGGTAGCTGTCCGTGGGTCATGCTTTCGCATGACGTCATTGTAGTCCCGCTGTCATCCCATCCCCACCGATTGTGATCATGGGATATTTGCTTAACAGAATAACTCCGTTAAGCACTAGTTATCGCACACCACTCCCATCACTCCCAGCCATGCGGAAGGGGTGGAAGTGTAATGGTGGTGCTTCCTTCCCCGGCGCAGCATGGGAAAGAGCCCAGCTGCGTTGCAGAAGGCAGGCGCAAGTTGTTCACAGTCCCTTCCATAGGGAGGCAGCCGTGGGTGGAGGGGTGCGTTCCCATCATGCTCCGCTCCCTCCTTGCCTCTTTTGGCCAAGGAAGTGTTACAGCTCCGTGCACCCCCCCAAGACTGATACGGTTTAATTGGTAAAATATTATTTAATTGGCAACCTGCATTAATTGTCATTGATATAAAATGGAACCTGAGGCGACTGGAAGGTCAAGCTGGAAAGAGGAAAATTACTGACTGAAAACGGGAGATTGCAAGATCAGCCAACACCCCCTCTTAGGTGCAGCCAAAGTTATTGTTAGGCAGGTTACAAAGCAAGTCTGGAGATAATAGGCTTTATTATTCTTACCCTTGGGGTAGATTTTAAGTAGAAAAACCCTCAGTTTTGAGAGATTAATTGCAGTCTCTTGCCTTGCTGAATGCCACGCTGTCGCCTTGATTTCCAAATGAGAACTGTCCTTAGGTGCATACCTAAGCCACGCTGCTGTTTTCCTTGCTGCTCCTTGGATTGATGATTATCACCTGAACCCTACAAGTCCCCTATCTGCAACTTTCTTCCTTTTATCCTTTGGTTAGTTCTTGTGCGAATGCCTGACTGTCTGGATCCCTGTGTGTGTGTGTTTGTGTATGTGTGACTCTTTCAATAAAACACAATTTAGCTTATTTCAGAATCTCCAGCTGGTTCTTTCCTGTGTGAGCCCGTAAACATTGGTGGAAAGATCTTGTTAAGTTACCCTCCTCTTGCAGGCCTCCTAATTTTGAGCTAATTAATCCCCCCACCTTTGAACGGAGGTACTGACATTGCAGGTGGACCCCTGAGTCACCCGCGTTTTGGGGTAACAGAATGAAGGGGACCCCTTCCTCAGTTGAGACAGACACAGGAGGAACTGTGCATCTCTCTTGCACAGGGAGGGAGGGAGAGAAACTCCTTCCTCGCTCAAAAGAGGTGTGGGGGGGGCAGCTGTACCTCACCATGTACCTTTCTCAGACAGGAATGGAGGGAGATTCCTTCCCCACTCAAGGGAGGTGCAGGGGGCCTGGCTGCGCAGAGCAAGAACCCTGGCCAGTGGTGGCAGCCATGGATCTGGAGCAGATTGTGGGTAACTAAAACCAGGGTTACTAGTCTAATGGATTCCAGGGACCTATTGCATTATCTAATTTGGCCAGAACATTCCTTAATGTAAGAGGCCATTTGTTCTTTAAATGTCAGTCATCATCCAAGCTCTGAGACCCCCAGTTGCTCATTTAAAAGAAAGAGAAAAATACAAGGGAGAGAGTAATATGTTTAACCTCATGCCCTTAGGGTTTCATGTTCAGAGGACTATGGACTTTCCAAAGCCCAAGGAACGACGCACTTGGCAAATAAGGCTGGCACCTAATCCAGATTCTTTGTGGTTTAGGGAACCTTCTACCTTTTAAATCTGTTTAGAGTCAGCTGAATTAATGGCTCCAATTAATCAATTCATACATACATTTGGGCTGAGCAATGATTCCTCCTACCCCCTCTGCCTACAGGCTTGGTTTATAACTCCTTTCTAACAGGGATCATAATTTTAATCAGCTTGTGTGGGAGTGAATCAGTGGGAGATGCCAAGGTGGCTGGACCTTTAGTGCCCGATCAATTCCAAATATGGCCAGTTTTGTTCATGGTTTACAGTATGTGAAATCTCCAAGTATTTTAATTTATTTGAAAAGAGAGGAAAGTTGAGGGAGACGGAAGAAGCAGGAGTGGTGACAGAGAGAGAGACCAACATGCTTCATTGGATTCCTGTTACAGATACTAATTCACTCATCTTCCAAAGTCAGCATGTTTTAATGTTAAAAATAACCTTGACACAGAAGCATCACGTGTGCAACCAAAACAACATCAGCATTATATTTTCAAAGTATTGCCAGGGTTCTTTTAAACATTACTCCCTTTGGGGAATTGCATAATTGCAGCATGTAATTTCGAAACTTGAGTTTGAATGTATGATGCTATCTAGACTTGAACAGAAAAACTGCACGCAACTGTTAAAAAAACCTGGGCTTATCCCAGTTCTTACATGTAAACAGTTTGCAGCTGCTAGTTCTGCCACCATCTAATAAAGACTCTGTTAGCAAGAACTCAAGAAGGAGCAATTTACAATTTCATAAAGCAATGCAGACAACCCACAGGGACACTACCTAACTGCAGAGGTGATCTATCAAAAGCTGGAAGATACAAATGCTAACGCTGTTTCCACTCAATTAATCCTTTAACAGCACATGAAGGAGTTCTCACTGACAGCTAAGAAACGTGTAATCAGCTCTCTGAGCAAGTTAATTAACGAGGCATTAACCGCTGCTGGTTTTAATTTGGCAGAGCGGATTCTAATTCAAGCAAGGAATGGCGAGAGATGCAAAAAAGGTTCTTTTTCTTTTTTTTAAAAAGGGACTTTTAATCAGACCATCATATCATGTGTGAATTTGTGCAACCTTTGATCATTAATCCACCAACAAAAGTTCCCATTCTTAATCCTCACGGGCTGGTTTACAATGTAGTCTATGGTTCAATCTAAAAGAAATGGGAGCACCACAACATCTGATTGTCCCAATATATAACCAATACTCGGAACAAGAAGCCATTGTCAGGATACAATATGGAGAAATAGAATAGTTTCCCATCAGCAACGGGGTGGACAGACAAGGCTGCATTTTATTACCCTGTGTTGTCCTCAAATGTAAAGATATGTCATTAACTACCAAGCCACAATCACCCTGGACATAATATTTCTGATTGCCATTCATGATTGTCAAACTTAGCTAGGGAAGAAAGCTGATAGGAAAAGAATCAACTCATTTGGAATGTGGTGCTGAAGAAAGACACCAAGGATTGCCAAAAACCCACAAACGAATGGTACTTAGGGCAAATCAAGCCTTAATTCTCACTAGAAGCTGAACTTCTAGTTCTAGATGACTGAACTGAGACTGTCATACTGGGGACGTATCATGAGACAACATAACTCCCTGGAAAAGGCATTAGGAAAACAGGAAGACCACACTACAGGTGGATAGACTCAATCAAAGAAGGCACATCCCTGAATTTGCAAGATCTGAGCAGGGCTGTTAATAACACGGGATCTTGGATCTGTCAGTCGATGTCAACCTGACAGCAAATAACAACAACTATGAAAGACCCCCCAAGTGACTCCAGCAGGTGTCAGTTCCAACAGCTTCCACAAAGCCATCTCTCTTGGTGGTGGTGCTTGTTCATTCATTTACCTCCTGACATTCCCTAATGTTATTAAGCAGCAGACAGGAACAGAGGAGTCAGTGGAACTTTCACTTCACTGAAGCTTTCTTGATCTCCTCTGCATCTGCACGCCATAGTCAGATGCTGCTGACAGGTGAGCAAGAAAAGGATATGTCCAAAAAAGGGCTGCAAGGCGGCTCAATGGGAATACTTTGGCAGCTGCAAAGTCTGCCAAAGTCTACAGTAACCTAGGGATTTTCAGCCACATGGACAACCTTCTGAGCTAGCACCATGCTTCTCCAGAAAAATCTGTAATTTTTCTGTTCAAAGAATTTGTCCTCAACAATAGGGACAACATCTGCGGGCCAGTCTGACCCAACTTTACGTAGACATTAAGATGCCAGTTTCTGGTTTGTATTATGATTTCACATCCATACAAGGAAAGTGATGTCCTTAGCAACAATTGTCTTTGTCCCTACAGTTAATGAAAACCATACTGGAAGCAAATAAAGCCAATACAAATTCTGAACTACATGCACGATCCAGCTTCTATTACATGGCTGATGCCTGATCCAAAGATCTTATACCAAATGAACTTTTTTATAGTACTGGAAGTATCCAGTGCCCCACGTCTGAGTCCTGTTGCACCTGCAAGGAAACATCTGAGATACAGTTTGTGCACTATTATTATCAGGTCCCTCGCGGCACATTTTGATGTGAGTCAACCACACGGTGGGACATTCCCAAGGTACATCAGCTGTGAGAAACATTTGGAATCCAAGCTTCAGGCTACCCAGCTGGATTACAATTTGTATTTAGAGCATCCAGAAATTTTGCCTTTCTAGTAGTTACAACTCAGGGTAACTACAGTGCAAAAACTTACAAAGCCATGCAAACCAAGAGCCAACATCATTTTCAGACGTCTAAACATATTAATTGTGGATAAATTTGACTCCCAGTTCTTATCACTACAATTTAGCATTTTGCATAACAGTTTAGCAGATCCCAACCAACTGGTGTTCGATACCAACCAAATGGCCTAACTTGCCATTTAGAATCTGCACATGTCAAAGGTGGCCAAAGGAGAATATTTTTCTACTGCTGGAACAGGAAATTAATGTGTAGCCCCACCCAATGTTCTTGGTCTTCAATTCTCAGCATATGTCAATATCAGCTATCCTGGTTAGGTCTGCTAGAACTTACAGTCCGACAGCAGCTAAAGGGTGACATGTTCCCCACCTTTCGTCTATTACCTGTTGTCCCAGTCGGCACGGATGGGTAGGATAACACAAAATTGCAACCAGAGAGTGGAAGTAAAAACCTTTAAACTTGACAGGGAACTTAAACCCTGCATGCAGTAGCACACCTAGTGAGATATTACATCTCCCAACTGACTGTTACCTGTGATTGTACTTGGTCCTTCGTGTATTTTGTCTGCTGTGCCCTGATTCATTAATGCCCACACCTATGCCCCCTTCCCCCTCTTGTAGTTTTGGAGAACATGCATTCCTTGTAACTTTCTTCATCTGTAAAGTATCAGGCACTACCATAAGTACATCTCTGCCTTCCATTATTTTGTTGGTTAATAGCAGCTAGACTGATTTATCTAATATATAAAAGTCAAAGTTTGTCTGTTTCTCAGTGTCAGGCGAAAACCTGACCTCATATGATTGGCTGTGTCAGGCGAAGACCTCATGCGATTGGCTGCCTGGGAAGATTCTATGGAATCCTGGGCTTTGCAGTTTAAGGAGAGCCTTTAGAATTCTCAGCCGGAGAGCTCTTGAATAGGCCAGCTGCTATGAAGATGAGGCCTAGCAGCAAGGAGGAGGAGGGCAGTGTATTCCCTCAGGAACCCAACTTCTATATGTTAATAACTCTGAATATAGATTGGATTGGGGAATATGGGGGAAAGTTACATGTTCTGGACAAGACAGCTTGGGGAATTAGAGACATAGGATCTCAAGTCTTTCTAACGAGTATTACCTATGAGAAAATAAAATCCCGGGCAACGCCGGGTATATAGGCTAATACTGCTATAAACATCATCCTCATCTTTTCAAAGACACAGTTCTCCACCCCAAAACATGCAAAAATAAAAAAAAATCAGAATTGGCCTCACTGTCATACATTTAGTGCACATACAGTGGTGTGTAGGAGCTGGCAACAACGGGAGCACTGTTTCAAAGCAAGCCTGAGCTTTTATCATGAACACAGAGTAGCACTGCGTCCTTGTAGATGGTGCTTTGATGTAGCAATCCTCCCACAGTCCACTTAAGCCCCTTTGTAAACAGTCTGCAAGTCACCTCCTTCCCAGAATCTAAATTCTTCTGCTTCACCTGCAGATGTTTCTGGACATTCTGCTTGCCCCAAAGGGACAGGGGACCTATAATTTCTTTCTTCCTCCAAACTACACGCTTCCAACTCCTAAAAGTAACATTAGTTTTTGTTCTTTCTTTACATTCATTGGTTTTACTCCTTCACTCTTCCAAAGGAGGGAAAAATCCAAGTCAAATTGCTCATGCCTGCAGCAGATCCGTGAAAATTTGGAAACAGAAGAAAAGGTAGTGGACCTAATTTGGACAGAAGGGTCTGCAGACCCCACCTGATGACCCCAAAGCAACCCATCCTGCAAAAACTAGCCCCTTTCCACCTCTAACCCAGGTGGTAAAGCACATGCAAAATAGACTCCACTATGAAAAAACCTCAGCATAAAACTATATTAGATTTATCCTGAGCATTCACATCTTCAGGCAACAAAAATTCCAGAACTGCTCTGAGAGTGAAGAAACACTATGTGGCCACATGAGGAGTAGATTCAGCACTAACACAGATTTTTAGTAAATGCCCTAAAGGCACTAGATCCCATCTGATTTTGGAAGCTAAGCAGGGTCAGCCCTGGTTAGAACTTGGATGGGAGAGCGCCAACAAATAGCAGGTGCTGCAGGATATAATTCAGTGGAAGGAACTGGCAAAACCACCTCTGAGGGTTCCTTGCCTAAGAAAACCCTATGAAATTCATGAGGTCACTATAAGTCAACATGCGACTTCAAGGCACGCGCACACATACGTAAGTGAGACTTTTTATATTCTTAAACGCACTCAGCCTCCCCACCCCAGCATTTTTAAGGACATAACACAGGACCAAGGCAGAGTGAAAGAAAAACAAGCAGACAACACCTCATTCATTTTGACATCTGCTCTTCCTACAGCAGGACATTCATTATCCCATTAAAACAATCTCTCCCATTCCCTCTCCAGAACTGACAGCAAGTTAATAAACACCACGAATCTGGCATGACACAGTGGCCCTTCAATTATGGGATTAGCCAAAGCACAGGAAGTTGAGCATCATCTTAATGTTTACTCAGCTTTGATGTGCTGATGTCCAAATTCCAAAACAATCTCGCCCTCTCACACCCCTCAAGAGGATTGGAGTCACAGGCTGTTGCTTCTGCCACAGTGTCAAGGAGAAAAATTACAATTTAAGCTACATTTTGTGGCCAGTTGCTTAAGAAAGGCTCAGCTACTGTAACCAGGATGCTAATAATTACAAGGAAAACAGAAGTCACAATTCAAATTAGCCACGAACACATTTTACCCCATATTTAATGTACAGCAAAATGGGGTAGCAGTTGATTCTCCCATTATTTCAATGTATGCGTTCGGACAGACCAGTAGCTCAAAAAAAAAAAAAATCTTTCCAGAAAGTCTGATTTACTTACAGAATTCCCTGCTATAAGGTGTTGTAACAGTCACTAGTTTGCAAGATTTTAAACAGAATGATCACACAGAGTTGCAAAACAAACAGGTACATTTTAATGGCCATATTAGACCTGCTATGCTACCTAGTAGCCAAGATCACTAAACTGGGGCTATTGTACTTTGGATATATTTTGAGAAGTAATGACTCACTGGAAAAGACAGTAATGCTTGGAAATGTAGAAGGCGACAAGAAAAGAGGAAGACCATGTTACAGACGGATAGACTCAACCGAGAAAGCTTTGGCGATGACAATTTGCTATTGCCATGATAGCCAAATGGAAGCTCCACAGTCAAAGGTGTATCTCTGAGTAAAAGATGCCGCGCATAAAGAACAAGGCTTGGCTATCTCCATCATAACTTGCTTGTGCATGCTCAAGAGACACACAACCAAACACAGAATGCTGACTTATACTGATCTAAGATCTGCTTCGACATGGCGATTCTTTTTTTTTTTCTGACTGGTTATCAGTGAACTAATCTGGCCTGCTTGCATACGATTAACCCTGAGTTTGTATTTTATATATTCTACCTTAATTGCCATGGCTGCATCCTCCAGAATCACGAGGTTTGCAACTTGGGGAGTCACTGACAGCTCTCTGGCAGAGAATTCAAAGTACTCCTTTTTAAACAGCAAATCCTCCATACAATGGAACCACGACAATTAAAGTGGAATGATAATGTTATCACTGTATAGTGTGAAAAAGCCCGCAATATGCCTATGGACTTCCGGCTTCTTGCAAGAACCGTCTTTAATTTGAAAACAAATGGATTTATATGTCTCCTTGTGATGGGACATTTTAATGACAAAATTAAAATATCTCAGTATATACTAAAACTACCAAACAATTTAGAGGGCCCTGTTGTCATGACATTCAGGGCCTAAATTCAATTGTTAGAGTAGACCAATAGAAGCAACTGAAATTTAGTGCTGACTTTAAAAGTCTCATTGATTTAATGGGTCTACTATAACTGGGACGAACAATAAGATTTAGATCCAGGTATTCTCAAAACAATCAATATTAATGTCCTCTCTGTAAAGTAAATCAAATTACCATGGAACGGAGCAGAAATGGTACATACATTTTGGAGAGGATAAGTAGCTCAGTGGTAAAGCACATGCTTTTGCACGCAGATTCCTGGCATCTCCACATAAAGAGGAATCCTGCCTTAAGTCCTAGAGAGCTACCTGGAGTTGACAATACTGAGACTTGGTGATCTGAGGGCCATTTGTCACAGCAAGGTGTTATATCACCAGAGCAATGCGTTAGTGCTGGTTCAGGATCTGCCCTATTGAACGACATCATTGCTTACCAGCAACTATCGTGTTGCAAGCTATTTGAAATGTCCCCTTTTTTCATGCTGTAAATAATCCACTAAAGACCCTCTTTCCAGCAACAATCCAGTTAGCTGCAGGAATGCGGTTTCCTCATAGCGCCTCCTTCTGCAGCTGATCATGTAGTGGTCACGGTGTGAGCCTTCCCAGGTTGACTCTCCCTCAGCTACTTCCAAGGAGATCTCTGCCCAATGAACTCCAGACCAATCATGAGGTCTGGGGCGCGAAAAAGGACTTGGTAATGACGCTGTAATGTGGAGGGAAGAACAGTGTGAACAACAGAAGAGAAGGTTGAGAGGGGACAAGATAGCCACGTTTAAATATTTGAAGGGATGTCATGTCGAGAAGGGAGTGGGCTTGTTTTCCGCTGCTCCAGAGACTGGGATAAGGAGCAATGGATTTAAGCTGCAAGAAAGGAGATTCCACCTGAACCTCAGGAAGAACTTCTTGACGGTCAGAGCTGTCCGGGAGTGGAATAGGCTGCCTGGGAGCGTGGTGGAGTCTCCTTCTTTGGAGGTTTTTAAGCAGAGGCTGGACAGCCATCTGTTGGGATTGCTTTGATGTGGGTTCCTGCATACAGGGGGTTGGACTGGAAGGCCCCTGGGGTCTCTTCCAACTCTATGATTCTATGATGCTACTCATCCGCAGATGTTGAAAGGGTGCAATAGAGGGTGTTAATAATCTGATACCATCAAGAGAATGGCTATAGTAGGATTGTAATGGAACAACACGGCATTAAGCTATGGTGTGATAAGGCTCAGACTCAGTGCAAGGAACTCTCCTCATTTCTTCAGGTTTCTGAGAAGAGGGAAATTACCCCAGCTTAAAATTAAAAAAAAAAAAAAAAGTACAAGAGCTGGTGTGCTGCAAACTGCTCAGGATTCCAGTCCTCTTTTCATTTGTCACTTTAAGATGAGCTCAGGCACTTCTTCCTTCTTTTCCATTTTGTCCGTTTTCTCAGCTAATTTGCCCAAGCCATCTGTATCAATAAAAATATTTTGGAGGGAGGGAGAAAAAGCAGAACAGGGAATAGGAGTGGGAGGGGGTGAAAGGGTCAAGTGGGAATCTTGAGCAAAGTTTCTGAACAAAACAAAACAACATCAAAAATTTTACCACCAAGAATCACGAGTGTATTAAAAATCATAAAATCAAAGAAAAGAACAGATTGTGGAAATCCAGCCATAGGAAAATTTGAGGCTTTACAATGGCTATGCAGAAATGCTGATAATCCCAAATCTAGAGCGAAGTATATAGACTGCTGGCCAAAGGCAGGTCAGGCTCCAGATCTCCACTCTTGAAAACTGTTGTTGTTGTGCGCCTTCAAGTTGTTTCTGACTCATGGCAACCACATCATAGGGTTTTCTGGGGTTAAGAGTGTGTGATACACCCAAAGTCACCCCATGGGTTTCCATGGCAGAGAAGGGAATTGAATCTTGGTCTCCGGGGTCCAACGTTCAAACCACTACACCATGCTCGCTTGTTGCCAAAAGCAAACCAACATCACTGGCCCACTACCACAGCCCACCCCACAAAAAGGTCCACACTTGGATGTGGAGCTCTAGAACAGGATAAAGTTGGGCCAGCAAATCACCACTTCTCAAGCCCAAACTATTTTACAAGGATGTTGTGAAGATTCATCTACCACACTCCTGCTTCCCCATATTTTTGTTCACATGCATATGAGGTCCTCCAATGAGAAAAAAACATCTCTGAAAGTGCCAGGTTTTGTTTATTTTGGAGATCCACAGGATGTTTCCTTCACCCTGAAGTATTTCCCAAGAATTCTGGACATTGTCAAGGACTTTTCATTACTACTTCCCAAGTGAGTTTAAATTAACACAGAATTTTCTGAAATTAAATGTATGTCTACTTGGCTAACTGCTTATATCATCCTGGAAACAGCTAAGATGGTAGCTCCCAGTAAACATAGGCCATTTCCGCACGAGACTGTTATAGCGCTATGATTCCACTTTCAACATCCTATGGAATCCTGGGGTTCCATAGGATGTTGAAAGTGGAATCATAGCGCTATAACAGTCTATTGTGGAAACGGCTATAGCTATTGTTTCTAGGACACAGGTTCAATAGAGATTAAGCAAGGGAAAGAGGAATATTTGCAGCAAAAGAAAATGATCCTAATGTTTAAATTGTATAATATTGCTAAAGTATTTTAGCACTTTGGCTATAACTCCTGAATTATAACAAGGTACGTTCAGTGGAAATTGGTGAAAATCAATTTCTGGAATGTTACACAAATCAAGATGTGCCTGTGACCAGTGGAAGAGGGAGACAGGGAAAACCAGGATATTTAAAGAAAGAATTTGGATGCAAACCTGGGAATATATAGGTAAAATCAAAACAGAGAGAACTGGAACAGAAAGAACTGGAAACTCTTGATACATCCAGAGACTTTTCCCACTTCCGGATGAGCCTTATATATGGTGAAATGAAACGAAGCTACCAACAACTTGCCTCTGTATGTGACTGTCAGCCTCAATTCCCCATTTGTAACCAACTACACCAGGTTGTTACAAGGATGCAATTCTGAGGCCATTTCCCCAAACCCCAGGATTCCATAGGATGTTGAAAGTGGAATAATCACGCTATAAGAGTGTAGTGAGGAAATGGCCTGAGACTGAAAAGCTCCGTGCAATTTAAAAAATGTTATAGGCCATGATAGACAGGAGAAGGGAAAACGGGGGAAGAGATCAATTCCGTCTATACTACAAACACACACTAGCTTTATGCCAGTTTAAGGGACAACTGTCCTGGCTGCCTTACAACATTCCTTCAAAACATTTATTCCTTGGCCTCATAATTTAGTGCAGTGATGAGAATTCTCCTTTAGTGATTCTGCTTCTTCATAAAACTATAGCACTCAACAGCTTCTTTGAAAAGAAGAGGACTAAGCCAGTTTAGAGCTGCAGTGTGGACATGCCCAGACTAGCCCACAGTGGAGTTGAACGACACCCAGAGGAGTTGGTATGGAGGTGGAAAAATGAGGGCATCCCCCCCTAGGAATTGTCTCTCCGAAATGAAATTTTCCTTCAGTTCTCAAATTTCTAGTATTGCAGAGAGTGGGACACTGAAAAACATTCACCTGTATAACTATGTTCACATTCTCTTGGGCCATTTCCACACTACACCGTTATAGTGCTGTTATTCCACTTTCAACATCCTTTGGAATTCTGGGGTTTGTCATTTCCTGAGGCCAAAGGGCTCTCCGGCTGAGAATTCTAAAGGACCCTTCCTAAAATGCAAACCCCAGGGTTCCACAGGATGTTGAAAGTGGAATAACAGTACCGTAACAGCGTAGTGAAGAAATGGCCTTGGCTACTTTGCCTGCCCCCCTTTCCTTTGGACACCTAAACGGCACTTCTAAACTCATCTGTCTATTAAAACTACTGCCATGCTACATATTCGAGAAGCGAAGAAAAATTTCACGGGGTGCGGCAGAGTTCTTTCGGGGGGCAACGCCCTCCATTTCCCTCCCCAGTAGCTACAACCTCGGGGATCCCTTAAGGTAGATAGTCACCTACCAACCTTCCCTCTAGTTTCAGAACCCTGAGCGAATATTTAAAATGGAGAAGCCCTGCTCTTTTCAGAAGCAACACTTTATTTTTAGAAAGGCTACATGCACTGGAATACCGTACTGGCAAAACACGTCTAATTTCTGTACTAGTTGGGACGAAGCCAAGTTGGACAGTCTCAGTGGAATGATTCGGGAGGCCTGAACTCTGCACCGAGGCTGCTGCCCATGGTTTAAGCAATGCTTCCCAATTTAGACACCTTGCCTCTGAGCTCGCAGGGCCAGCTATTCATCCAGCTTCACCTCCTCAAGTGGTCAGTTGACACCCGAGTCTGCCAATAATCCCGACTGTCAGTTCTGGTGGGTGGGAGAGTTGTTTTAATTTTATTTTATGCTGAGTGCTGACATATCTCTGCAGTCTTATCTGATCTGGAAAGAAATAGCTGGCTAGGGCCTTGACCTCACTAATACTCCCTCTCAGAGAGTTTCTCACTCGAGTTAGGGAAAAACGCATGTGACGGCTTTTAAAGAACAATGGCACTAAAAAAAGCAACCATGTAAATAAAAAGCTCTACATTACATTTTTTGGCTCCCACTTGGTGACCACAGAAGTAATGAGCAGGAGAGCACTGTTAGTTTGCTTATCTTGAGAATCTGCAACTTGAGGATCTTAATAGGCTTTAGAGACAAATGAGTTGTGTTGTGTCGTAAGCCAACTTGTCTTCAGTTTGAAAGTAGCATGTCTGATCCTTTTTTCCAAGAAGTTGCTTTTTTTTTAAAGATGTTGTCTTAAACAGTCTGGTGTTATGGTTATACTGACTTTACAGGTTAATGACTGATGCTAGGAATAGGGAAAATTTAAAGGGTTGAACATAACCTCTTTTATACCTTTCAGGCATAATTTACCACAAAATATCCTGCAAGATCATATCTAGTGCAGTATTCTGTTTCCTAGCAGACGCCTCCGGAAGCACGAATGGGCTGGACTCCCATGTTGTTTGTCCCTAGGATTTGGTATACAGAGGCATACTAAATCCTCTCATGGATTATTTGGGATTAGATCACTTGCTTACCTACAAAATCCTTCCAAAGCTGACTGCCAGAGAGACAGACAAGCAGGCAGACAGACAAGTGTAAGCCATGGCTCTCATTCCAGCTCATGGAAATATTAATGAATACCATCAACAAATTTAACTGTAACTGTTGAGCTCTAGCATGGCATAGTGCTAGACGTCCATCAGGATGCACACTTGGAGATTCAGATTCTGGTCCCTGCTAACTGGGAAAATGCAGTCAAACTCTCTCCCTCTCCCTAAGCTTGACCTAAACCTCATTACAAGACTAAACTACCCTACTAGACAAGCAAACAACAAACTAACAAACTAAAGCATACCACAACAAACATTAACTACAGAGAATACAAATCTGACTTCCAACATCTAAAAAGGTTGGTGTTGTTACTCTTGTGTACCACCCTCAAAGGTCATATTTATGTACATGTCAAGCAAAAGTGAAGAAAAATTTCCATACTGATGTAATGTGTTACAGTATTAATACTACTAAATTAGAACACCTACCAGTACTACATTTCTATATATTACAACCCTCTCCCACTGTAAGAAAGCCACCTCTTATTAAAGTCATTAACTTGTCTGTTTCTATTGTATCTATTAATTTGATCACCCAGGCCATTTCTGCACTACACTGTTATAGTGCTATTATTCCCCTTTCAACATCATACGGAATCCTAGGGTTTGCAGTTTAGGGAGGGGCCTTTAGAATTCTCAGCCAGAGAGTTCTTCAGCTTTGGCAAACTACAAACCCCAGAATTCCACAGGATGTTGAAAGTGGAATAATAGCACTATAACAGGGTAGTGCGGAAATGGCCCCAGTCTTCTTCAGATGGAATCTCAGTTGCTCCATTTCTGAGCGCAGAGTATTCTCGACACCACCAGCATGCATTGTTTTCCTCTTACACAATTATTGTTCATCTGTTCATCTATTAGTTCCAATGAAAATAAATCCAGTTTCATTTGGAATTTAATTTTCAGAATCTTCTCCATTGACCTATGTATCGTCACACAGTACTTCCGGGCTTTCTCACATGTCCTTCACATATGATAAAATGTCCCTTCAACCTGGTTACGTTCCTAACATTTTGTTGGAGAGCCTTTATACATTTTAGAAAGTCTTTCAGGAGTAAGATACCATCAGTACATCTAATCTGTCTTGAAACTGACTTAACACAGAAAGATAGAATCCAACTGTTCAAATAGACAAATCAATCATGAAGAAAATCACCCCCTATCAAAACACTAAAATGGAATGCTTTCTCTCAAAGAAAGAAGTCTGGAGAACTAACTGCTGAACAACTGCTCACCAGGCTCCGGAGCTGTCTTTCCAGACAGGCTAGACTGGTGTCCTTTGACTGGTGTCCATTAATGGTTAGACAGGTCAGCCTGGTGTCCATCAATCTGATAGGGCTTCCAGTCTTTCATCAGTTCTTCTTGTTTATGGAGGCTCATTTGGAGCCACTTGCATGCATGTGCGGCTTGCAAACAAGCGGGGCTATGCATTTGGAAGAAAGGTGCTCAGCAGGCTGAGAGATTTTGCAAGCAGTGCATGCACAGTTGGTCCCAAGTAAGCCTCCGTTAAGTCCTTCATGCTTCCTACAATACAGCGCATGGGTTTCAGTTTTCAATCAATTCCATTTTCTGACTGTGCTCCAGTCCCTAACCTGTCAGAGAAGTGGAGGAAGCCTGTATATAGATACGTATAAAAATTAGCTGTCTTAGATAAAATCCCACCCAGTTTTTTAAATCCATCAAAAGCAAAATCCCCACAATGGAAGATGGAGGCAGCAAATATTGGAATATAGCTGGTAAATATTTGCACAATATAAGAATCACTGTGCTTCCTAGATGCAAGCTAGAGCACATTCAGGCCCTGAAGCATTCAGTCTGATTTCAGACATACTCCCCACCGCCACCACTCCCACACAAGAGTCTCACACAGAAGCAAAGCTTCCTTTGTATTCACCGAGGTGCTGCGTGCAATTACTGCCAAAGGAAATCCACTATCACATCAACACGATCTGAGGTAGCAAGATTTTTTTTTTTTTCATTTAGGCAGTCTCCAACAGATTCTTTTGGGCTTCACTTGAGGATTTTTTTCAGGGAGTAGGGGGTCTGGTTGCATCTTTTTTCCTCCTGTTGCATCACAGATTACGCACAAACAAAAACAGAAACGAGCAACTTCCATATTCCTCCTACTAAAACCCTTTCCAAAGAAGCTTAAGGCTTCCAAGAACAGCCAGTGAAACGGTTCATGCGCCCTACTGTGGATTGCAGGCAGAAACCAAAGTCCTAATCCGCGTCTTTCATGTCTTCCAACATCTGATAGATAGAAATCAGGACGTATGCAGCCAAGCCACATCGGAACGTGGTCAAGATGGGAAAAGGTATTAATGAGGGAGGACAGAGAAGCTAGCCAAGGCTGCAGCAGTTTGGTTTGGCCTGAGTTTACCGGAAAGGGCAAGACATTGCCTCACCTTTTCTCTCCCTGTTTCTGAGTTGAGTTCCAATGACTTTTACACTTTGAACTCAGCTTGCAACAGCTGAAGTACGCTGAGGACAGAAGGTGAAAGTGGGGGAGAGGCAAACCGGGATATTTTAAAATCAGCTAAAAAAGTAAGACAATGGATGATTAACTGGAACTGTTCCTACCAAATTGGGAGGGTTGGAGGCTATGGTTTTCCCCTGGGGTTTTGACCAATAAAGTTCTTCTATGTCAGTCAATTCTGATCCAAAAACAGGGTGGTGACATTCTTGGAACTCACCTATGATTAAAACCATTCATTCTACTTCAGATTATTATTTTTTTTTTATGTTGAATGTTATACTTTTTGGTACCTTTTGTGAACACAGTTACATTTATTTTTTACTTATTTATTTCCTGCTTTTTCATTTAGGAAACGATCAAGGTGAAAAAATAAGAGTGGCACAATAAAAAAATAAAAATAACAACACACAAGTTACTTATCAGTTACATTTCCAATATAAGTTCCAATATATATTTTCCAATATAAGTCACAACTATAAAAGACTATATAAATAAATAAATAAGTAAATAAATGTAACTTGTGTTCACAAAAGGTGCCAAAAAGTATAAGGTCCTTTTCAACATTAAAAAAAAAATAATCTGAAGTAGAGCAAATGGTTTTAACCATAGATGAGTTCCAAGAATGTCACCATTTTGTTTTTGGATCAAAACTGACTTACATGGAAAAACTTTATTGCTCAAAATCCCAAGGGAAAACCATAGCTTCCAACCCTCCCAATATACTTTCTAATATAAGTTCCAACTATAAAAGACTGTCTCTCTCTCTCTCTCTCTCTCTCTCTCTCTCTCTCTATGTATATACACACACACACACACACACACACACACACACATATCAGTTTTAAAAATGACTCTACCACCAATGTTATCACCGTAAGCCAGGTCTACTTCTCTAATGTCCAAGGTCTGCAAATCTGACAACAGTTTAGCACAATCATAGAATTAGACTTATATGGCCATTTCCGCACTGGACTGTTCTAGCGCTATGATTCCACTTTCAACATCCTACAGAATCCTGGGGTTTGCAGTTTCGGGAGGGGCCGGCCAGCATTGCAGACATTGGACATTAGAGAAGTGGACTTGGCTTACAGTGGTAACATTGGTGGTGGAGTCATTTTTAAAACTGATATGTATATATACATACATATACATATACATATATATATACATACATACACAGAGAGAGAGAGACAGAGAGAGAGAGTCTTTTACAGTTGGAACTTATATTAGAAAGTATATTGGGAGGGTTGGAGGCTATGGTTTTCCCTTGGGATTTTGAGCAACAAAGTTCTTCCATGTCAGTCAATTCTGATCCAAAAACAAAATGGTGACATTCTTGGAACTCACCTATGGTTAAAACCATTCGGCCCCTTCCGAAACTGCAAACCCCAGGGTCCCATAGGATGTTGAAAGTGGAATCATAGCGCTAGAACAGTCCAGTGCGGAAATGGCCACAGACTTAGAGGGGACCACAAAGGCCATCTAGTCCAACTCTTGGTCATGCAGGAATACACAGCTAAAGCGATCCTGAAAGATGCCCATCCAACCTCTCCTTCAAGACTTCTAAACAAGAAGAGCCTCTGAGGCAGCCCGTTCCACTGTCAAACACAGCTTACAATAAAGACATTATTTCCCATGTTTAGGTGTGTAAAATTGGGGCCGTGGGCAGCCGTGTGGTCTCACTTTCCCTCATGCACAGGCACCACACCTTCCTGTGGCTTCCACGTGGACAGGGTCTGTCAGCTTGAATGGTTAGCGCCAGTTTTTAATCTTATTGGCACCACGTTAGACGATGTCTGTCCTGTCACAAAATAACGTCCGTTGCCACAGCCAAATTAAAGAGCAATGTTGGTAAATTAGGCAAAGAAAAGGAAGAGACAACAAGACTCAGCACCATCTCTGCAGAACAAAAGGGTGCAAAATAACAGTGAAACAATGTAATGTTCAGCAAGATAAATATTTTTTCAGTAATCTATTCAGCGGCATACTTTCAGCGTGAATATCCAAACTAAGTTCCATTCAACACAACTGTTGCATCAGGTTTGTATTATCATACAAAATATGAAGCAGTCGAAAAATTTAAAAAGACGGGGGAAATAAAACAAAATTAAAATCCTCAGAATTACCAACACTGACAATATTTACATTCATCCTAGCTTGAACAGCAACAGATTTGCATCAAATTTGCTTAACTGTGCCTGCTGCTGAAGACCAAGACATGAATGCCGTGGGCTGGAATGCCTAACATTTCCCAACAAATCCTCTGGATTAAAAGCTGCATAAACAGCTCCCAGGCATATATGTACACACACAAAAAAAATTATGCTGAATGCGTATAACTCCTGATCCAGTCATTCCAGTTGCTACCATCACTTTACACCTGTTCAAACCTTGGTAAGAACTGCATTCCTGATTACTGTAACACACTGAGATCAAATCAACTTCAAAATCATGCAAACAGGTCTTCTTCTTATAGTCCCACTAGACAGAAGGTGCTCTTGTTCAGTAAAATTGCTTTCTACCAATCAATCAACTAAACCTTGCAGCCAAAGAAAAAACCAGAGCTGATGGACATTCCTGGAAGAGCTTTCAGCACCTTCATGCTCCATTGCTCCATTCAGAAATAAATGCAACAATCTTGACACTGCTTTCTCACAGGCTACTAGAGCTTAATATTTTGCTAAATCACCACTCCTACAGCACATACAAGGGATCAGTGAGATATATTATTAAGACTGGTATACCATTGTTTTATCAGTTTTCCTCATATTCTGCAACGTTTTTACACTAATATTGTTTTTAAATGTTTGATTTGTTTAAATGTATTTTAATAAGATTTATTATTTGTAAGTCACTTTGTGAGGACTGTGCATTTAAAAAATGCTCATGAAATAAATGCATTCTTGCTAGGGGAATGGGGGATTCCAGAGCAGACACATCAGACCACAATAACTGTCCAAAGCTCTATGACGCCAAAAGGACAGCTGCGCAAAGTCAATACTTTCAACCTGCTGACCACAGAATAAAAGGAGAAACGCTCAACCAAATTCCAAATGAAGCCAATACAAAAACGTTGCTGCTGAACGCTTTAACAATATGGGAAAGAAAAGTCAAGTCTTTGAAATTTTCATAACGTTTGTATACAGAAAGTGAAATAAAACACCAAGAACACTGTTTTAAGAAACAGAGTGCAAGACAAATATCAACATTTCATACAGTATATGGCACCTGGAGATACCAGCAAAACCCCAATAGTCAAGAGGAAGCTGAATGCAGATTTATCTCAATGTTACAATTAACTGTAACTTGTATTTGCCAAACAGTGGAGCTGCTAAGTTTTTAATGCTGAATGGTAGCGTACTGTATCTTACTTAGCAGTATCTAAAAACTGTAAGTTAGCAGCAACCGTGCTCACCCCATACTCATTTAGCCTTGTAATTAACTAAATATTATCATATTGTAATTGCTCATAAAAATAAAAAAGAAACAACAATTCTCCATCTGAGCAACTTGTTTTGGAGACTAATTACTGAGCAGACTTGCTTTGCTTTGTCCCCCACCACTTAGACCACGTCACTGGCTTTTGGACTACATTGATCTTGAACCTGACACCAGCCCTTCTTTGACCAAATCGTAAGTTCTGTCCCTTTGGATCTTAAGTTTCCTTGTGCCAGGACTGGATCTCCATCTAGCTACAGCTTGACAAACCCAATGTTTTGTGGTAGATGTAGCGGCGCTGGTGGTGCAGCGGTTAAATGCTGGTACTGCAGCCGCGAGGTTGCGAGTTTGATCCTGCCGGGCTCCAAGTTGACTCAGCCTTCCATCCTTCTGCAGGTCGGTAAAAAGAGTACCCAGCTTGTTGGGGGCAATTAGCTAACACGTTGTAAACTGCTTAGAGAGCACTTAGCTGATAAGCGGTCTAGAAATATACATGCTATTGCTTTTGCTAACTGTAGGGGCCACAGATATATGTATTCTTAATCAGAAGTTAATGAGTATCTAGTGGAGTTCATATAAACAAATGCACATAGAACAATTTTATGCACAGAATGATCAAGGGAGGGAGCTCTGGCCTATGAGGAAGAACTACTTGGGTTTTTTAGAGAAAAGGCAAGCATTTGGTTTCATCCAGTACTTCTTACCTTCTTAGAAATTAAACTTTGAAATGTTAACAATAAGAAGGGTGGGAACACTTATGTCTTGGCCCAGCAAATGCTCTTCAGGCTAAAGGTCTCCAAGAAGAGTTTATTGAACTTTAGGTTCCTTGAACAATCTTTTAATTCTGCTGGGTTTTTACTACACAGTACTTCAGTCCTCACTGGACCTCTCTTTTAAAGCTCTGTCAGCATCCAAAAGTAATAAACTCTAGATGAAATTCTCTCCATGGAACATCCAGCCTCCAGCTCTAACACGCTTAAGCTATTCTGTCCACATCTGCCTCCAAACAGATTTCATGCCTCACACACACAGTAGCTCGGACGGATTCCAACAGTTTTTGCTGACATTTGTTTGGCTCAGGACGCTTAACTGGACATCAGTTAGGTTTCTGTCTTAAACCAATTCAACTGAATATATGGATTGCCTGCTTTCTGAAGTTTAGGGTTTGCTTTAAATTACGATGGAATGAGAATGCAGTTCCCTTCTGCTTGGACAATTTTCCACACATTACAGGACATGGCCAGAATGCTGGGGCAGACTGGAAACCATTTATGAACTTTTTGAGCAATAAGAAATCTAATGATGCAATAATTTGTAGATATGGTTACAGGTAATTCTAGTAAGATTCTTTAGGCAGATCTGGAATGGCAGAATAATGTTTTTTTTCCCTCCTCTTTCTATCTTCTCTCTTTCATCACAGTTTGATAAAGAGGTGGTCGGAGCCATTTTATGTTTTGACTGGTTAGTGTTTACTTAGTAAGCTAGTGTTCTAGTGAGTTAGTGTTTTCAGTTTACTATATTAGTATTGTGTTTTAACTTTAGTTCACGTTAAAACGTTAGTTTGTGTTTCTGGTATTTTGTGTTAAAATCAATCAATACATTTAAAAAAAGAATGCTGGTGCTTGCTGCTCAATTACTCCTGCATGCAGGAATGGCTAAGCTGCAGATTTTCAGTCCATCATTCGTTTATTGTTACATGAGAAACTTGGGCCATTTCCACACTACACTACTATAGTGCTATTATTCCACTTTAAACATGCTGTGGAATTCTGGGTTTTGTAGTTTACTGAAGTCAAAGAGCTCTCTGGCTGAGAATTCTAAATGCCTCCTCCCTAAAATGCAAACCCCAGGAGTCCACAGGAGATCGAAAGTGGAATAATAGCACTATAACAACGTAGCATGGAAATGGCCCAAGTTTCTCATTGGCTGGCTCTAACCAGATTCTGTCTTCATACCAAGCAACATCAGAACGTGGTCAAGATGACAAAAATTATCAGTAAGGAAAACAGACAAGTTAGGAGACACTGCAGCAGTCTGCTCTTTGCCTGAGACAACAGGGAGGGGCAAGATTCTCTCCATCCTTAACTGAACTAATTACTTTTGCACTTTAAACTCAGTTTGCAGAAACTGAAGTAAGCCAGGATGATGGGGAGAAGTGAGTGGAGGAGAAGGAATCTGGGACTTTTCAAAAGCAGCGGAAAAGTGGGATGACAGAGGATTAATTGGGACTGTCCCTGCCAAATTGGGACAGTCGGAGGGTATGAGTCTTTTGGCAATTTTTTTAATATGGCGAGACCACACTGAGATTGTCCTAAAATAAAAGAGGCATTGGCCTATGTGATAATCTACATCAGCGGTTCTTAGCCTTTTCTTTATCATGGACTCCTTTTAAATATCTTTTTGTTGCTATGGACCCCCACGACTTAACTCAAGATTTAAAGCCCTAAAAGTGCATCAAATTATCTAAAGTTGCTCATCAAAGGTCTTCAAGGAAAATAAGGGAGAACTAAGTAAATGCACACACTCCTATTACAGTATTTTTATTGGAATGATTCCATACCAAATAATAATAATGATATCTATAATATTACTTCTTACTTTTAATCAATTAATTAATTAATTAATGAGGAGGCTGCATTTCACTTACAAGCCTCGTTGTATCAGGCTTATTTTAACTCTAAAAGCTCGTAACACTTCTTCAAGCCGTCGCGGCCCCCCTGCGAGGACTGTGCAGCCCTCTGGGGGCCCAACAGGGTGCCACAGGGTAAGAAACACTGGCCCACATTATTAATGCACTTTGGCTTTTGCCATCAGACAGGAGACACAGGGCCACTGGAAAACTGTATCTCCGGCTTCCCAGGAAATAACATCAGGACAAACGGAGCCAAGACATCTAGGCCTATCCGTTATCCACAGAAGAAGTGTTAGGCTTAAAATTTTAACGCTTGGTAACTTACTACAGAATTTACACTTGGAGTTGTTTAGTATTTGTATGACTCAGGGCTCATCAAACAACCTTGTTTTAGAATTGTTTGTTCTGCCTAGTACATGTCAGTGATCAGTATGTGCAAAGAGAAGGACACTGCTTATGTCTAAGATATCTTTGAGAATGACCTAGGAGGTGATAGGGTTGTGTAAACTCGGGAAGTTAAGACTCAGACTGAATGTAATACACGTACGAACTGCAACTTTGCCGACGCTGATGCATGAATCTTTTTTTTCACATAAGCATTCTTTACTATAAACATTAAAATGGTATAAGAAGGGAAGCCTCAAAGAATAAAATCATCTTTCCTCATCACTACGGTCAGTGGTGATACTTGGATGGATTCTTTGGTCAAAGTTACGTGTGTGTGTGCATGTGCGTGTGTGTGTCTTTCTTTCCTTCTCTTTTCTACCTTCCTACCTTGTGTTTGGGGGCTCAAGTCAGCTCCATGTCCACCTGGAGATACAGTGAGGTGTGGTTTGTTTATTCACTCCTAACAGAAGCTGCTCCAAGGAGTTCACTTCACTGCTCCACGCCAAAGATGCCACTCAGCTCATGGCATCCGTCTGCTGCCCACTGAAGAGGCAGAGGAAAAGTGCTCTCTGCCCTACGGGTCGGCCAAAGTTACAAGCTCCTCCAGCTGTTATTCAAGGCAAGAACAAAATCTGGCTCAGACGGGACAAATGCCTGATTACAGTCTACCACTTTGTTCTGGCCTTGAAGAACAAATCTCCCTTCGCTACCTTTTCCCTCCTCCGTTCCTCCCGGACGTATCTTCTTCTTCGTAGTCCAAGGACAGGCTCTCTACCTCTCGTTTTATTGATGTGAGCCACGCTGCGAGACCATTGTCTAAGAAGCAAGATTAAAAAAATAAAACAAGCAAATAAGCTGAGTACAATACAATAATCTTCTACAGGATATTAAGAGCCAGACACTGAACTCTCCCCATTTGGCTCACTCAAAGACAGCGTGGCTGGAGCAGAGATTTCAGCAGGAAACAGGAGAAGTTATTCAAGTCACAACACGAGAGATATGGCCGAAGGCTGACGGCTGCAGCCCGCAGACTGTTTAACTAGTTTCTGTCATCTTCTGAACTGGATAAAAGCAAACCCTTCTGCATTTCAGTAACTGGAGGGAGTGGGGATTTTCTACACTCATGCTGTTAACGGTTGATGGAAATTTGTATGTGAGGCTATCTTTCTTCTTAAATCTTACTTTAGTTTAAAGAAAGAAAAGAAAAGAAGAAAGAATCCAGCTGTCTGTTGAGGCCAGGTAATCAATTGAGCAAGTACACGAAGTGCCAGTAATAGATGCTTTCCAACACAAATGTGGTTGTTCTGCTTTTTGGAGTGGCCGGCACAGTCTCATCCCACAAATACATACCTACATATTTTCCCCCATTTTTGAGCTTGGTTCAGTCATTATGTAACCTTCAAAGCTACCTTGGCAGTTGAATTCCATTCCCTCAAGCAGTCCGTTCCAGCAAGGACAACCTGCCAAAATACAAATGCAAGCCGCCTGGTGCTGTTTTTCTCCAGCAAGCAGAGTTTCCAAGAAAGAATTTTTAGCCTGTGCAGAATCTGGATTGTTGTACACAACTTAGTTAATACCGCTTGAAAAGAGAATGTGCAGAAACAGTGGCAACTGTGCACATTCAACAGGCATCATGTGAAG
Source organism: Cyclura pinguis (assembly GCA_030412105.1). NCBI lineage: Eukaryota > Metazoa > Chordata > Lepidosauria > Squamata > Iguanidae > Cyclura > Cyclura pinguis. The sequence goes on from CM059608.1 coordinate 6,457,527, forward strand.
TGTAACACACAGAAGGAATTGCATATATCGTGCATAGGCTCTGCTGCACAGCCTCCCACATCTAAGAAAATGCAGTGAGGCAGACAAAAAAGGGGGAATCCTATATACTGCCCAGGGAGTAGGAATAGTCTCTAACAGATCTAAGATATTCTGTATCCTAAGCTCATAGCATAAATAGGTAGTTCTGTATACTGTCTGGGGAGAATATATAGTCTCTATGTGATATAGTAGAACATGGAATTATTTTAGGTGGAGTCTAAAAATATCAATTAAACTGAGCAACTCAGCAGTGAATTACATTGCTGGATCATGAAGACTGTATGGAGTCAGAGACTGGATATAGACCCTAGAGTCACTCAATACAGATTAAACAGTGGAGGGGAAAGGATAGATGGAAATGGCCAAAGTCTTATCAGTAAGAAGAAATGGTCCCTAATCTCCTGCTGCCTTCAATTTGCACCTCCAGTGTTTTCAAGGCTTCAAGAATTAACATAAACCAATATGTTGCTATACGAAGCAACCACAACTTTTTGCAATTTTTGTTGGTATGGATTGGGCAGTGAAACAAAATGCCTCCAATTAAATCATGTTCTCCAGTACCACCTGGATGATATTATGCATAATACTCACATAATGTTTGAAATTCCCTCCTTCCACCGTCAATGTATGCACATTGCCCAAAATATGCAGACTTCTTTTTTTCATGGTGTGTTTGTTGGTACATATTCCCATTGTGCTTGGCAATGAAAAATGCACGCGGAGTCCAGCTATTTAAGCACACTGTTCTAAGGATGTTCTCAACGCAACTTATAATAACCTGGGTTTATATTAAAAAAATTACCCATGTACCAACACAAACAAGTTAGTCTTAAAATGCCAGCAGAACAGTTTGCTAATGGGCTGCAATTTATGTTTGCAATTTATGGAAGACCTGGTGAGGTGTACAATTAGCTTTCGTGTTCACTCTATATAAGCATTTCATAAGCTTAAGGGAGACGCAACATAGTAATTGGGCATTTGCTAGTTAGTCAAGTTGATATGTAGCAAAAAAAAAAGACGGGGGATAATTATATTGCTTTCAGTAGCTGCTGTTTCTCTAGCAGCCTGACCGAGATCAGCTCACACTGAAGGGATAGATAAAAATGGTTTCCATCAGAATGCTTGGGAAACAGATCCTTTGTTAGTTAAGATGGGGTGCTCCCCCCCCAAGGCCATTTCTGCACTGTGTTGTTACAGTGCTATTATTCCACTTTCAACATCCTGTGGACTTCTGGGGTTTGTAGTTTACTGAGGCCAAAGAGCGCTCTCCCTAAAGTGCAAACCCCAGGATTCCATTGGCTGTTGAAAGTGGAATAATAGCACTATAACAAGTGTAGTGCAGAAATGGCCTAATAAGAATGTCAGCATCTTCTAGAACAAGGGGTAAGTAGTACTTAAAGATCAGGAAGGATAAAACACTCTCGTTCTGAAAGGGTACCAGTTGGCCACAACCCAACCCAGAAAACTGGTCTATTGGGACAACACTCCCTTCATCATGGGGACTCCAATGGATAGCAACTGTGACAAAGGATTGCTTTGACCCACTGAGGGATGTGAGTTAGCTTTGCCTTCATCTTGGGTTTTACTGCTGTATCCCCATATGATATCTGCATGTAACCAATAAACTATTGTTTTGGTATACCTAGGACGATCTTTCATTTTGACAGACTTTTGACCTTTTTTCAAAAAGAAAACCAAAAGTTTTATTGAGGCCCATGTTCTTCATTGTTAGAATAAACAATGCAAAACTCAAGTAGTCTTACATAAAAAGCATATCATTTCCACACCTGACAATTTACTGGAAGCTCCCACCTTTTGATGCCTGTTAGCTGATGCCTCACTCTTTGATGCTTGCAAATTAAGGAAAAGTTCCATTAATTTGATGAGGTTCCACGCTTTCATCAGTTGTTCTTGCCCACAGAAGCATGCACATGCTGCTTACAAAGCGAGCTGAGAGGGAGGAAAAGGTGCTAAGCTAACTAAGAGACACTGCAAACAGCACGTGCGTGGTTGGTACACAAGTGAGCCTCCATAAGCCCTTCATGCTTCCAACAGTATGGTACGTGGGCTCCACTTTTCAACCAATTCTGTTTTCTGGTCTAGTCCCTAAGCTGTCAGACAAACGGGGGAACCCTGTAAACACAAAACTAGATTGCAAGACTTCTATGTTCAGCAAAGCCACCGCGCTTATTAAGATTCTGTTCTAACCAGTCCCAGTTCTATAAATGGTAGATTAACAATGCTTGGAAAGCTACTTTCAAGAAAGATGAATTTAATAAGATGGTGAAGCTACTCATAACTAAGCATGCAAAGAATATTCCCATTTTTAAAAATACTTAACAAGAAGGGATGTCCACGCTCATCGAGATATCCTGTTGCAGAAATTGCCAAGGGTACTTAGATTTGTCCTTATGAAAATGAAAAAAATAGTTTTTTTTTCATCAGTAGGCGCTATGGAAAAAAACACTAGGTTTGCACGTGCACACACACACATACATGTACAAAACTATTGTATTTTGTACAAAATGGTGTATTAACCTTTTTGATATTTTCAGAAAGATGTCTGAAATGTGAGAAATAATTGAAAATGTGCAAAACCCTTATATAAACACGTCCCACAAAAGAGAAACTGTTCTGTCTTGTGCGTGACAATGAACTAAGTGAACATTTACATCTGTTTTCTCAGCCAGACTGAATACAGACAACAAGTGTGGATAGGGCACCCCAAATTGTACATTTTTAAAAATAAAATGGGCTCAATGAGTTCAGCATGTCTCTTCCATCAAGGTTATGTTAGCATGCTCATGCATATAGGGTGGTCACATCTGGACTCAGGTACACAGCTGAAATGCTTCATCTGTGAAAAGAGGGTGAGCCTGGAGACAATAAGGTGTGAGGGATTATTCAGTGGAGATCTTATTTATTTAAGTAGAGAATATATGTGCGATACTGTAATGCAGTGAAGAGGAAGAGCACCTGATAAAACGTTTCTTAACACCACTGGGATACCAGGGTGTGGAGTGATTAACCAAGAGCAGCTAATCCCAGCAAAGAAAACTCTATGAGTAGAGGGAAAAACTACATTGAGAAGGAATTTTAAAAAGCAGAAAGACAGTTGAGATGGACAGTTGGGAACAGACTGCCGGAGAAGTTAGTTGAGGCCATTTCCGCACTACACTGTTATAGTGCTATGATTCCACTTTCAACCTCCTATGGAATCTTGGGGTTTGCAGTTTAGGGAGGGGCATTTAAGAATTCTCAGCCAGAGAGCTCTTTGGCCTCAGCAAACTACAAACCCCAGAATTCCACAGGATATTGAAAGTCGAATAAGAGCACTATAAGAGTGTAGTGCGAGTGTGAGAGAAGTTACTGAGTACCGGATGTCTGAGTCATTTAAGGCAAAGATCTGACATAACTCAGCTGCAAGAGTGTTAATTGTTTGGAACTAAGAACTGGAATTTAAGAAAGCAATCATTCTATATATTATTAAATGAAATTAAATTATTTGTTATTTTGTAAAATTGACTCTGGACAGCATCATTAAGCCTGAACCAAGGGTAGGTCATGCTTACCAAAAAGAACACAACACTAACACACATAGTAGTCCACAGTGAAGTCACTTGAAGGCCTAGGACCCCAGATCCAATGAGGGATTTTAAAGAGGACCGGAGGGGAAAGTGACAGTGATGTGTTTATTAGGGTAGGAACTGCAGGGCCAGCCTGGAAAGACATTTGTCAAAGTACATCTCCTCCCATCCTTCCAAACCATGTCATCTCTTGTGATTATCCTTCACATTCCAGATGAAATAATGATAAAGTACAGCAAGCAAATTTTAAAGGGGACATATTTTGCACTGAGCTAGTGCAGAATGGCCAGCAACACTGCATGATCAGGCAAAGGTATATTTAGCATATCTGCTTCCTGGCTTGACCAGCAAAGCCTTTGGCACAATCTTCTCTTTACGCACCTAGGCATCTCGCTCCCATTTGCTGTGTAGCTTTGGCTGACAGAATACAGACAGGCACACACAGAGAAAACATTAGGGACGCTGAAAATCTGTTACAGAATGATTATATTCCATATTGTGATATGAGAACAAGTCCTATAGCTCAACAGTTTGCCATAAAGACCACACCTTTTACAATGTGCATCTTTAGATTACCCAAGCTATACCCAGCAAATACAGACAACAGTAAACTGAAATTCAACACACTAAAAACTCTTTCCTCTAAAACCACTTTTACTCAGAAATAAAAATCCTGCTCATTCAATGAGATTTGGTTCCAGGTAATGGTGCATTGGATTGCATTTTTGAGAAATATGACTGCACTGAAAATTCGCAAACATAAACCAGATATTTGAATGCACACACACAGGTTTGCAAGGACTAGACTTTGGCTTCTGTTACATGTTCAACTAGTCAGCAATTACATTTTATTTATTAAATGCATTTCTACCACACCTTTCAGTGCTAGGACCCTTGAGGCAGTTTGCAACCAAGAATAAAAATAATAAAATATCAAAAACAAAACCATTCCAAAGGTGATAATTTGAGTTAAATCAACTTCCCTTAGCTTGAAAACAAATCTATGTATGTATAAATCAAGTGCCGTACATACAGGCATGTTGAGATGAGCAGCTCAATTATGGCAGAGGAAACACAAGCTAGAATCCTCTTATGACTAATGTAATGTAATTTAATTTATATCCCAATTTTCTCCTGGCACAAGATGCAAGCTTTTTAACAACGCAGATTAAAATAAGGTACAGGAGAATGCTAAGAATAAAGAGTTAAAAGCTATTAAATATGCAATCCTATCAAGAAAGGATCAAAGACGATGCAGATGCCAAATATTTAATTAAATTACATTACATCAAGACCTGCAGAGAACGGCAACAAACTGGAACACTGATGTAATCATTTTGCATTTGGCTACAGGGTTACAGGGACATAGCCAGCCGTTTCTCTGATCCTGATTCCTGCTAGTGAGGCCAGAATGGTTACGATGGGAGACTTCAGAGACTGTATGGTAAGTTCAATTCATGGCACATGGCTCAGCCTAGCATAGGTCCACATGAAAAACTACTACACCATACTGAACTGTATAGGATTGCAACCACTGATTACAGAAGCAGTAAAGAAGAAATGGAAGGAGAAAAATTTTGTTTTGCAGTGCTTTTTTAGCATCTGGAGTGAGGAGTACGTGGTAAGCTTAAACGATATGCCCTTCCTCTCAAATAATTTCCTTGTATTTTCAACTCAAAGTAACCTGTTCGTTTCTCATAAACTTCAGTATTAAGACATTGATTTCTTTTTACAATGATTAATATTTCAAAGTAACAATCCCTCTTTTTCAGACCTTTGTTCAACACAGCAGCGAAAGGCATAGAGGCAGCCGACGCATGACCGTGGGAGTAGTCATGTGTGAGATGCACAAACTCAACCCCCTCTGCACTTTATCCTTTCCTCCATTCATGCTGAACGCCCATGTGGAGGTTAGTCTTAATCAGTCAAACTACTGCAGAGAAGAGAGATGAAAAAATTAACCACCTGGGGTTTGTCCAGCTGCATAGAAAAAGTTAAGAGAATGCACATGAACATGCAATTGTATTATGAAATATTTTACATGTGTTGGAAATAGAATTAGTGGCAGCTAAAAGGCAGATCAAACAAGTCTTGCACACGAAACAAGGACACTGCAGATCGAATGCAGTTACTAGGTTTACTTACCCACTGTGTCACAGGGCTCATCTTTATGGACGCAAAAATCTGTCCTAGAAATAATTTTAAAAAATCATAATGATTAGAGGAAGCATGATATGAGTACTTAACAGACATCATCTTAGTTTTCTTTCAACTCACCAGGTACAAATTGATCCAGTAGATTTATTTATGTACACACTTATTTAAGAGCCAGTACGGTGCAGAAGTTTGAGTGTTGGACTAGTATTCTGGGAGACCAGAGTTTGAATCCCCACTTGGCCATGGGAGACCATTGGGTGACCTTGGCCAAGTTATATTGCGAGGTAGGCAAAGGCAAACCCCTCTAAAAAAAAATGTTGCCAAGAAAACCCCATGATATGTTATCCTCGAGTCTCCGTAAGTTGGAAATGACTTGAAAGCATATAACACACACATACATGCACTTCTTTGTTTCTCTCCTGTCAGTGGGCAAATGTAGGACATACAGAATATAATTGTTTCCTTTTTTGAAAAATGGTTCATACTGGCTCCTCCTCACCACAAATGCATCTCCTCTCATCCCAGCTTACTGGCACTGGGGAAAGCATTCATCCGCAGGGGAGATGGGAATCATGCATTCGTAACAGAGGGGTTTTTCACACTGCACTCTGATTCCACTTTAACTGCTATGGCATTCCTATGGAATCCTGGGGTTTATAGTCTAGTGAGGTATTGAAGTTCTCTGGCTGAGAAATCTAAATGTCCCTCCCTAAACTGCAACTCCTAGAATCCCACAGGATGGAACCACGGCACTTAAAGCATAATCTCAGTTCTTTAACTCCGTAGTGTGACGGTCCCTGGGAACTACTGTCTCCATGTACTTCCTCCAGATCATAATCCTGTCCACCTCCAACGTGGTGTGGTGGTTTGAATGTTGGACTATGACTTTGGAGACCAGGTTTTGAATCCCTGCTCAACCGTGGAAATCCACTGGATGACCCTGAGCAAGTCTAACTCTTTCAGCCTCAGAGGAAAGCAAAGGCAAAACCCCCTCTGAACAAACCTTGCCAAGAAAACTCCATGATAGGTTCACCTTAGGGTTGCCATTTATTGGAGGTGCACACAACAACAACTCCAAGCGGAGTGGTTGGTTTCTGGAGAGAATTCAAGGGCTTGGAAGCCTATGAGAGGCTGCAGTCTAGGGCCATTCCTGCACTACATTGTTATAACACTATTATTCCACTTTCAACCTCCTGTGGAATTCTGGGGCTTGTAGTTTATTGAGGCCAAAGAGCTTATTGGCTGAGAATTCTAAAGGCCCCTCTCTAAACTGCAAACCCCAGGATTCCATAGGATGTTGAAAGTGGAATAATAGCACCGTAACAACACAGTGCGGATTTGGCCTAGGTCTCAGAGACTTCCAGGTTGTCCACCTGTCCACTAGATGAACTATCCACCTTGTTGTTGCTTTTATTTCTAAATGTAGCACATGCATTTACAATCCATTAATCCAAAAGAAAGTTGGCAAGGGGGTAGAACAAGTATTTTAAAAACAATCGTTTAGGAATCTAGAGTGGAGAGACATCTTTTGAGACATGATGGATTAGATACTATTCACAAACTCCACAGCCTGCTTTTGCTACAAACTTGCAGAGCCAATCTTTTTCTGAGCTGAGCTATGCAGATAAAGGGGTACACTTAAACATGGTGAAAACTTTTTCCAATCTGGCCTACTGTTCTAAAAATGTAGTCCCTGTCTTCAGTGCAATAATTAAAAATTATTAAATGCAAATATTTCTTTCCTTTCCCCTGCATCCCAAGAATCTCCAGGCTCTTCTCTTGGGACATCTATCAAAAGGTGTTTAACTCAGGCAGAAGCAAGACAAACTTTTAAACTTCCACCACTGAACCAAAGGAATCCGGGACTGCTTCATCGTGTCCAAATGCCTGAAATACAAGCCCTTCCACAAGGCAGCTGATGACATTCTGCTTTTGACCCAGCTGGCATGAGTACCCTTGCAGGAGTTCCCAGAGCCAGTTCGACAGAAGTTTATTTAAGGATTTATTATGTTATATAAACTGGTAAATCAAACAGATGCTTTTATTGTGAACTTTGAGTAAGTGGCGGGAGGCCACGGTTGGAAAAGCCTCTTCCCCTAAGGGGCTTGCTAGCTTAGCAAATAAAAACACAGCATTTCTGCCTCTTGCACTCTAGAGGTACCACAGCGATGACAAGGGGGGGCGGGGGCTGGTGGTTCCAGGCAATTCCCTCAATTCTCTTCCTCCCCCTTCCATGTCACCGCTCCACAATGTCAAAATCACCAAGTACAGTTAGCCTGCTGCAACTGACTGCCAGGAGTGCAAAATCATCTTATCCCTCAATGCCAAGGGTCCATCTGGGAACTCTTAAAAAGTTTCAGTGGAAAGGGAAACATAAGAAGAAAATGCTTGCAGCTGAGAACTATTCTCCACATTAGACAGAATAAGGTGGTTCAGTTCTGGGCTGCAGCCATGCAAAGCTCCCTGCATGTAGAAAACAAATTCTGTTCAAAACACGGTGCTATTCTAAATTGGCATCAGCGGCCCATTTCCTTTCCGGTCAGATTTAAGGTTTGGGTATTACAGTCAGTGCTCCACATTTGCAGGTTTCACTTTTGCAGATTTGATTATTCACAGAATATTTGCTACCACCTCTGCTGCCTCCCTATGCCGTTTTTAATAGCGATTGCAAGCCCTGTGAGACTGAGAAACTGTGACCGAGGCTTGTAAACCCCTGTTTAAAATGGTGTGGGGCAGCAGTGGAGGTGGCCGGAAGCCCCACCAGCCCCCCACTTCTGCCTTGTGAAGGAACTCCAATGCCTCAAAGGAATCCATGATGGGTTGAATATGGTGATTGTACTTTTTAGTGTGCTAAATATGCTTTGGAAAGGCCTAGAGTTATTCACGGGTTTTCCACTTTCACGAGGGTCCTGTGCCCCTAACCCTAGTGAATGCGGAGGGATGACCGTAACCTGTAGCATACCCTCCAACTGTCCGGATACGGCAGGGACAATTCTGATTAATCCCCTCTCTGCCACTTTTTCATCAGCTTTTAAAATGTCTCCGCTTCTCACACCTCTTCACACCTCTGCCTTTGTCCTCTGCTTACTTCAGTTGCTGTAAACTGAGTTCAAAGGCAAAAGTTTGCTCTCAGTCAGCTCAGCAGGAGGAAGAAGAGAAGAGACAGTGAAATCCTGCCCTTCCCAGTAGGCTCAGGTAAAAGCAAACTGCTGCAGCTTGGATGTCCTTCCTGATTAATAACATTGATTATCTTGACCATACTCTGACGCTGTCTGACCACACAAGCCCTGCTTTTCACCTGTAAAATGCTGGAGGGTATGCTATAAAGCACTAAACAACAAAGGACGGGGATAACTAAGGGACTGCCTCCTCTCTCATAGATCTGAAAGACAGCTGTTGTTAATATCAGAGGGCGTCCTGCCACATCCTGCAGTTCATGTCCAGGAAATTTGAGGGCTGGCATATCAGCTCTGGAAACAGAGGACACGTCATGGAAAAGGAGGACACATGGCAACCCCAGCTGAAGACAATAAAAAAGTAGAAAAAGGGGGGGGGGAAGTCTAGCACATCAGTGTGAAAGATTCTAGCCTAGTCATCTCTCTGCCTTCTGATCTTCTAATTCACTGAGGTTTTTCAACGTATGTAAAAACAATAAAAACAACAACCTTGCCTGCAATCTGAAATGGTACAAGTCCATTCTGCCTCTCTTCTTCTGACTTCTCTGTTTGATTTGATTTCATAATCTAAAGCATTTCTAACAGTGGGACACCCAAGACTTGTTCTAGCATCAAAATGGACACACATGGCACATGCAAACTCTCAACAACATCTGCTGTTAATTAGCACTGCCACCACATTTCACACATAACAAAACTACAAGGCAAATTGGGAGGTTTTTGCTTGGGATTAAGAAGAGTTAAGAGTAGGTTCACAATCTATTTGCAATGTATTATTTTAGAATATTGGGCTTTCTTGAAAAGAAAAGTTGCATGCTACTTTTAAATTTCTAGGGGACATTTATTCAAAAGCTGTCTTTTTTTTAAAATGTCTTCTGTTGGTAGATGGTGCACCTATAAGCAGATGGTGCACCTGGATTCAGGTCCAGTCTAAGCCATTTGGTGATGCTTCTTAGGCCATTTCCACACTAGACTGTCATAGCGTTCTCATTCCACTTTCAACCTCCTATGGAATCCTGGGGTTTGCAGTTTAGGGAGGGGCCGGCCGACCCCTCCCTAAACTGCAAGCCCCAGGAATCCATAGGAGGTTGAAAGTGGAATGAGAGTGCTATAACAGTCTAGTGCGGAAATGGCCTTAGAGAGGGAAGTGCTAATTTGGTTATGAGGTCTGGGTCTATTACTGAATTCGGGAAAGGTCGCCCCAAGTGGGAAGTGTTGGTTTGTTGGCAAAATGAGAAAAAAAATATGCCCAATACTTCATATAGCTGTTATCTGAATGAGCGAAGTAGTTGGCTTTGTAGCCAACAGTGTCTGTTAGTAGAACTGATAGCACTGGCAAAATGGGTTCCCCTCTATGCTTATGCTCTCTGCTCCCATCCTGCAGCACTGGAAAATGTATGTGTGGGGAGCTGCAGGTAGAAGGAATAGAAGTCTACCTGTGTAATGTTGTGCCATTCCTAGAAACACCAGAAACACTTGCATCTTGGACTGGGAAAAATACCAAATAGAAATATAGGTGTGGTGATGATGAGGTGAAAAGTTGGGGAAGGGGAGTCTTCTACTAACAGAAGTGAAATTTCTCAAAGGGTTTCTACACAACCTTATCAGTTCAAGCAACAGAGCACTCGCTCCAGATTTTCCCAGTCAGAGTGCTCCTGAAAATGACTCTCCATAGGGCCAAATCTTGGGAAAGTTACTTTATCAGACCACAGCTTGTAGAATCCCCCAGACATTATGCCTATCACTCATTCAGACTGGGGAATTCTAGAAGCTATCGTGCAAAAAAAAAAAAAGTAATTTTGTCCAAGTTTTCCATGAGGTATAACCACTCCTAGGGGCTTTCCTAGATAGCTGCATCTTGCTTCCATATTTGTCCCAAGAATACCCTAGGGAGCAACGCCATGGCACTGTGTAGAATAATGGCATGTCATTGGACATTGTTCCCAGGGCCACAACAAGGACTTTTTGCCATTCAAAGATAGATTTGAAAAACAACCCTGGGCCCCCTTGACGAATGTTAAGTAAATTGCCCACGGCCCTCCTTCGGGCTCTCCCACTACTCAGTCTCCAGTGCTCTCCTGATTTTCACAAGGAGATGAACAGTCTGGTAAAAGTGCTGGAAAGGGCAGGGTGCTAGATCTTACACAGGAGAAGCAGCTGTAGAAAGTCAAGGAAATCAAACAAGGAACGTTGGGTCAGAATAACAAACATTCTCAAGGGAGTTTTTACATCCCCCAGGAAACTGTTTCTCAGCACTTCTCAAATAAGGTGCACTCCTTATTATTATCAAATATATGATAATAAGGAAAGGTTCTCTGAGCATTAAAAAAACATGGTGCGTCTTGCCACAAGGAAAATGACATCTCATTAAATAATCTTAGTTACACTGGCATGCTCTAGCCCAGGACTGATAACCGTGCAGCCTTGCAGATGTTGTTGAACTGGCAATTCCAGCAGCCCTCACCAGCACAGCCAGTGCTGAGGAATGCTGGAAGTTACAGCTGAACAACATTCGGAAGGGTGCATAGTTCACCACCTCTGCTCTAACACTAGAACAGTCCACATAAGTGGAAGCAATGGACTTCGTAAATACGAACTGCATTTAGTTCCTATTTTGTAGGAACAAAACACACCGTATGGAAGCTCAGGTGACCGTGAACAGCACGTTTCTAATTAGACTAAGACAAATCGAAATAAAGCAAAAGCCCTATGGCTATTGGAAACCCAGCTTCTGCTTTTTCCTGGCTTAGTCATTCAAAGCTGGATACACCACTGGTTCCACATCCTTTGCCTCTGGTCCGTTTGCACAGTCTAGGGAGCATCCAGGGACACAGATGTACTTTGAAAGCCAACGTTTAAGAGGAAAAAAGCCCTGCGTATATACAGAAAACATGCAGGCTAAAATGCTGGTTCTGTGCCACAGGAATCAATAGAGCCAAGCTGGGAGGTCTTCCAACCAACGCACTGTCCTTTTCTATACAGAGGAAAGTTCAAACAGGACAGGGGAAAAAAAGGAAATACAGGAAGGGAAGGGCTGTGGCAACACACCGCCGGCTTATTTTGCAGGGTGGATGTGGTTTTGCTGAAGCCCAGCATTGGTACAATGCCCAATGCTTTCACAAAACAAGCTAATCTTCAAGTCTATTATCCAAACCAGTGGCAGCTAGACCTCCCAATCTATTATTACTACTGTAAACCTCTCTATATCCATCTAGTACGGCGATAGTCCTGATGGTTTTCCTCGAATGGCCGGCCCTGATGGCTTTAAGCACAACAGCACTTGATGTATCAGCCCTGGGTGGGCAAGATTAATGGGTAAAATGCTCTGCTTTAACAGTACCCCTTTAAAAAAGCTGATACAGGTTGGTGATGGAGAAATCAGAGGGTCCATTTGTACTATATAAGGGAACAAGGTTCAAAGGCAGTCAAGAGGTTAGCCTTTAACCATGGCACAATTTGATACATTTATATGTGACACAGGTGAGTATGGGTGGCCTGTCTACTCCCACTTCAATTTAGTTTGGGGACTTATGCCTTGTTTCATTAGCAGTTCTACCAAAATGATTTGGTGCGTTACCGTCACCTGGTCCACCTCCATGTACTTTGGCATTCTGAAATTCAAACAAGGTTGAGCAGGGCATTTCAAGCAGTGGCCTCATCACTAAGAAACACCCACTAAACATGTCACAAGAGACAAGTTTCTTTTCAATTGTTTGGAAACTGGTTAAGATTTTTCTATCTGGTAAAGATTGCCCTGCTGCAGTTTCTAGGATCTGTTTTAACGTTGTTTTTGTGCAACTGGGCATATCATATTGTCTGTTCATCTGTTCCAACTGTAATTTGAAAGTCATCTTAAGGGTCTTTTGGGGAACTAAAAGAAGCTATTAAAATCTCCAAAACAGCACTTGAGGAGGGAGAATGACAGGAAAAGAGAGCCAACGTTGTGTAGTGCTAAGGGCATTGGACTACTACCCTGGGGAGAGGGTTTAAATCCCTTGCTCAGCTGTAGAAACCCACAGGGTGACTTTGGGGATGTTACACACTCTCAGCCTCAGAAAACCCTGTGATAGATGTTACTGGGCCATACCCCCCTCACACACTTTGATATGGTTTAATTGGCAAAATACGTTAATTGGCACAAATATAAAACATGCCCTGCTATGACTGTATGGCCAGGCTGGATAAGACGAAAAGGCTGGCCAAACATGTGAGTTTTGAATTAGGTCAGAAAACACCCCAGGAGTAGCCAGGTCATAGTCGACAAATCACCAGGAAATTCCAGAGGCTTGCAGTTAGCCTTAACAACTCTACCTTTTAGATAATAGTGTCTGGAAGATTCCCACAAGACAGCTAATTGTCTTAACTCCTCTTCCTCTGACCAAGCAAACCTCTCTTTTGTCCTCAAACCTGTCCAAATATTGAGCTATGTGGATGGCCATTAGCTCTTTGTCACTTAAAACTAAGACCATTCGTTTATTCCACTCTGAGAACTCCATTGTTTACTCAGCCAGAGAGCCATTAACACCCTAGCCCTCCAGGCAGAAATAAGGTATTTAAACCCCCGTTTTTAGCCAGCCAATTCATAGTATACCGATTGCTGGTCACCACTCTGCCACTCGGATTCCCAACTGTGTACTGTCCTTACACTCACATCTAAGCCACATTGCTTTTTCACTGCTCTTGCAGATTGGTAAATATTAACCACGTTGCCCTGAAATCTTGCTATCCAAAACTTTCCTCCCTTTTCCTTCAGCTAGCCTTGTGTAATCATGTGACTACTTGGATCTTCTGTGTGCAATTATTAATTCCCCCAATAAAACCCAATTAAGCTTACTTCTGGATCTCCGGCTGGTTCTTCCCCGCAGAAGTATTGCTAAACACAAGTGTAAAAGATCTCGTGAGGTTACCCCCCCGCCACAGCCCTTCTATTTGAGGTAATAATTCCCCACCTTTGCACAGAGGTACTGGCTTCATGGCTGAACCCCTGAGTCACCTACGTTTTGTGGTAACATAGGTTTGCACTGAAGGCACACAATAACAACACCAGGAAAATAAATGCATAAGTGCAAAAATACGTGATTCCATCCCTAGCATCCAGCTGTGATGTGCCTTGGAAACACTGAACTGTGTGTTTTTTTACCTCACCTTGTATAGAGTGGACAAGTGCCCACAGCATGAAGATGCAGACATACATGTGACTGCTGGTATCTCTTCTATCTTCAGCATTAACTGTGGGCACTTGATAATATGTCGCCCAACACCACTCTTCCCCATGCTTGCATGCATAAATAAATAAGCAAGCAAGCAAGCCAGCCAACAGAGAATGAATCTGAATATAATCGTTACCTGGTAACAAAGACAGCAGCATCCACTGGAGGAGTGTCATCTCGTGCTCCAGGAACCTGATTATTTCCAAGGTACTTCGCACCTCCAAACTCTTCATTTTGCCAGTGGCAAAAGCTCTCCAGAGATCTCTCCCCGTGGTGACCAATGGACAGCTTGGCCTTTGAGAAACAAATAGGAATTGAAGAGAGACAGAAGAGGGATCAACCCAGGTGACAAATCTGCAGGAAGTGAAGAACACCTTGGGCCATCAATAGAATATAAACCAAGGGTCTTTCTGTGTCAAACCTATATGCTTCCCTTCTCCCCTTGAAATAAAGTAATAGCTCTATCAGGATCAATAAAATTGAGCAGTCTGCTGGAGAAAAGAAGCCTGCTGTAGCAGCAGGTAGAATGTGCCTTGTTTTTATGCTTGTGTAATGAACAAAAGGATTGATTGCTAGCAAGTCTGTATTTAACAAGATCAACCAATAAAGCCATATTCAGTAAAGTATCCAGTACTGGGATGTGGAAAAGGAGTGAAATCATAACCTCTGAAGTTCCTCCCATGAGCCATTAGATTCCCCTCCCAACTCCAACAGATTTCACCCTTCTACTGTTCCTCTGTATTGACAGATTCCTTCAGGCTTCCACCAGATTCCTTCAGGCTCCGTGCTATCCTGGTTCTCAGGTTTTAAAAACATAGGTCAGGATGGTCTAGTAAAATATTGTGAAATAGTCACTGGAAAAACATAGTGGTCAACCAGAATGAACAATTGAACTGAGGGGTTTTGCAACCTACTGACTCCCACTTTATTTAATCCATATGTCCTTTTACTGATATCAGAGCAGCCATCTCAAGCAGCAATTTTGAATAAAATAAAACGTCACCATAACAGCTGAGTCAAAGCCTGCAGCAACTTACAGGACGTCTTCGAAGTAGGACAAGTTTAGTCACTCGAATATTGACTTTAACTCCAAGGCTCTGATGTTGGAACATGTTGTACACCTGAACAAAGGGAGAATATTAACAAATAAGCTAAGAATATCATGTTACTGAATGATGCTCACTTTTTAAAAATGTATAATTTAAAACAAGAGACTTCTTTCCTCCTTGCTTATTACACCTGAAATAGGACAAAACTCAACCTATGTATGCTAAACCACAAGGTTCAGCTCAACGAATAGATAAAACAAACGACATACTATTACTAAAACTTAGTAACTTGTCTAGTACTTCTCAAATAGACAAAGAACTTAATACACATTATTTCAGAAACCATTACAGAAGCCTTATTAAGTAGGTAAGTATTCTTACAAAATTCATAAGAATTGATAATGCAAACGAAGTTATGATTTGTCTAAAGCCAGCCAGAGAATTCATTGGTAAGGTACAACCTGAACCAAGTACCTCCCAATATCCTTCAGTCTTTTTAGACCAGAACCTCCTCTAGACCTAATCTCCTACTTAGGGTTGCCAGGTCATGATCATCACAGACCTTGAGATTTTTGAGCCAAAACCAGAAAGCTAGCGACAGTGCCTGGTGATGTCATCAAGCATTGCGTATTAAGGACCAAACAGAGTTGCTCTCAGCCTGTCATGCAAACTATCATACTTGTGTATAAGTCCATTTCCGCACGACAGGGCTTTTGCGAGTTGTCCCACCACAGTCCCAGCAGGGAAGGGAGTGTGACAGGAATGCTCCCCTCCGCATGGACCGGCTCCCTCCAGAAGATAGTGTGATGGCCATGCCTCTTCCTTCCACAGCACACCAGGCACTTTCCCACGCTGCTCTGGGGAAGAAAGTGTTGCCATCATAGTACTGGTACCACTCTACTCTGCTTTGGTTAGACCTCATCTTGAATACTGCGTCCAGTTCTGGGCACCCCAATTCTAGAAGGACATGGTCAAGCTGGAGCAGGTCCAGAGGAGGGTGACCAAAATGGTGAGGGGCCTGGAAGCCATGCCCTATGAGGATAGACTTAGAGAGCTGGGTATGTTTAGTCTGCAGAAGAGAAGGTTAAGAGGGGACACGATAGCCATGTTTAAATATTTGAAGGGATGCCATGTAGAGGAAGGAGAGGGCTTGTTTTCTGCTGCTCCAGAGACCAGGACAAGGAGCAATGGATTCAAGCTGCACGAAAGGAGATTCCACTTGAACCTCAGGAAGAACTTCCTGACGGTCAGGGCTGTCCGGCAGTGGAATATGCTGCCTCGGAGTGTGGTCGAGGTTTTTAAGCAGAGGCTGGCTGGCCATCTGTCGGGAGTGCTTTGAGGGTGTTCCTGCATGGCAGGGGTTGGACTGGATAACCCCTGGGACCTCTTCCAACTCTACATTTCTATGATTCTATGATTCTCTCATACTTCCTGCCCTTCCACATGCCGAGTAAGTACAGAAGTGTTGCGCAATCATTGGCACTTAATGGATTTAACCAATTAAGCGAATATCCTGGATGGGGATGGGATGGCAGTAGAAGCGCAACCAAATCATGCGAAAGCATGACCCGCGGACTGCTGCCATCCCGTCCCCATAGTGGGACTGCAACACCATGCGGAAATGGCTTCAGTTTGCACAAGCTAAAGCAAGCTGTGGAGAAAAGTGAAGATTGAAGAATGGAAGAGAAACTGGGATCTTTTCAAAACATCTGAAAAAAGTGAAAAGCAGACGAAAAAGTGGGTCAAAAAAAGATTAAGTGGGGCTGCCCCACCAGTTGGAGGGTCTGCAGATCCAATATACCAAAAGAAACTAGCTCTTTTATATTGCCTGACATATCCTAGGCACGTATAAACTTTCATATCAACAGGCAGATTCTCTCAGAACAGGTTGCTTTCAGAGCGTCTACCCATGGATATCAAAACTGTCAGCTGAAATTTGTGTAAATTATATATGCTTAACATTTGTGTACCTAGATATTTCAAAGAGCCTCCAAAAGTTTAAAATATACATGATAGGGTTCTTGTTTTGCTTTGATTTCAAAGACCTTTTAAAAAGCTTTTAAAGCAAAATATGCATCTTCTGGAGAAACTGAATGGTTGGAAACTATAACCAAAGAGAGCACTGAGGTCAAAATATAGTTTAAAAGCCACAAAGATAATTTGAAATACTATGATTTATTCAGGTCAGAAGCAATTGAGAATATCACTGCCATCAGAAAGTAAAACAAAATAATGGTGTATTTTGGACTACAGGAAATAGAATGGAAAAGTAATTTCCTTGTGTTATTCCTGTGCTTTGTAACAGAATAGAAATATGAGTGAGTACAGAATAGCACAAATCTTACTTTAGGAAGCACAAATACGCGGCAGGAAACTAATTTATACGGTTATCTCCAGACTGTACATTCCAAGCTAGATAGTTCATCTTTCTTACAGGTATTTAATTCAGACTAGAATAATACTTCTCATCCCTTGCTTGTTCAGGTGACTTATAATTGACTTTATCAATCATTCAAAGAAAAGTGGGCTGGAGGAAGGGAGAAATGTTTTTAGAGCTTGCAGAGCTTCTGTACATGTGGGATTATGTTTTTCTCCAGCAACAGAGATGGCTAGGGATTGCAAGAGTTGGCTATATATACTATGCAAAACACAAAGTTTTGCATAGTATAGTACAGCATTATTGTATAAGGGCTACAGCTTAGGTCCAGACTATTTCAAAGACTGTCAACTATATGAATCTGCCAGAGTATTAAGATCCACAGGGGAAGGCTTTCTCTCCATCTTGCTACCATCCCAGGTTCACTTGGTGAAGACATGGGAGAGAGTCTTCTCAGTGGAACTCCCTTCCTCAGGAAGCTAGGCTGGCCCCTTCCTTGCTCTCCTTTTGCCAGCAGGCAAAAACATTCTTATTTAAGCAATATGTAAGCAGGTGGGCTTTCAATTTATCCAGAAGTTTTTTAAAATTTTGCATGTTTTTAAAATAATTTTATATTTTTAGTGTTTTCAATTGTTTAAAATATTTTATTAACATTTTTAACTTTTTTGGAAGCTGCCTTGGGTCCTACTCTGGGAGATAGGTGGCATATAAAAATAATAAACAAACAAACAAATAAATAGTATGGTGTCAACAGCAGCTTGGTCTTTTCTCTAAATTCATTGATGGTTAGTGAACAATGACAACATCTGTGGAGTAATGCTGTTTTTTTTAATGGCCTTTCAGGGCTAGAAAATTCATTTTTCCAATTAGCACAGATGCTCAGGAGCTAGTTTTGTGCAGCAAAATAAACTGACAGCTAATAGTTTCTTTTGTAAGTACTGAAATCCAGAAGACGATTGAATTAAAGGAGCTTTGGAGTCTTCCCTTAGGCAGTGGCTATCAGCTAGCAGACACACCTCACCTGCTGATACAGAGGATGGAAAGAAGAGTTTGCCACTGAAATGTAGCCAGCAAGAGCAATGGGAATCTGAAGTTAGCAGCTGGCTGAAAGGGAATAGGAACATCAAATGTGTGCTCTTTGCAGTAAAGACTACAACTGTCTTTCTGATAGATTCAACAAGAATCTTTGCATCTCCCCTATAGTGTCTTTCCTCACAAATAAAAAGACGGAGTAACCGCTACTGCAACTTCTTGTTGCTTGGGGAAGCAGGAAGCCACAACACTGCAGCTTGTCTGGCCACAGATGAGCTACCCAATTTTTCATTTATCTCATTACTCCTCTCCAGTGCGCATTCACAAACAGTGAACAAGGCTTCTTACGTCCCTGTCCCCCAGCATTTAACAGATGAAAACAAGGACATGTATGACCGTCAGAGTGTAGTCAAGACGACAAAACGTTATTATTGAGGAAGAACACATAAACTAAGAGAGGCTACAGCAGTTAGTTTTTGCCTGAGCCTACTGTGAAGAGCAAGATTCCACCCTCTCTTCTCCTCCCTGCTGAGCTTCGAACTCAGTCTGCAGCCACTGAAGTGATCTGAGGACAAAGAGGCAAAGTGGGAGGAGAAGAGAGAAACTAGGACATTTTAAAAGCAGCTGAAAAATTGGGATGGCAGAGGATGCATCAGGAGTGGGCACCTCATTTCAAGAAGGATATTGACAAACTGGAGCGTGTCCAGAGGAGGGCGACCAAAATGGTGAAGGGTCTGGAAGCCACGCCCTATGAGGAGCATCTTACGGAGCTGGGTATGTTTAGTCTGCAGAAGAGAAGGTTAAGAGGGGACATGATAGCCATGTTTAAATATATGAAGGGATGCCATGTAGAGGAGGGAGAGGGCTTGTTTTCCGCTGCTCCAGAGACTAGGACAAGGAGCAATGGATTCAACCTGCAGGAAAGGAGATTCCACCTGTACCTCAGGAAGAACTTCCTGATGGTCAGAGCTGCCCAGCAGTGGAACATTGCTCATTGTTCTCCCACTGGTAATAGCCAAAGACTTTTTATTCACTCAGGCTTTTGACAAGTGACTAGTTGCTGAAAAAGGAGCTTTGAATAAGCGGCCACTGCTCTTTATTACCAATGTGTTTTTACTACATTACCAACAATAATTTCCTTAATGGTGTCTTAACATTCTAATTTTGTGTGGTTTCACCTGTATCAATTTTAGAACTTGGTAAGAATGCGCAGTCCCAGGGAGAAAAGCAGTAAACAAATCAAATCAATTCAATTCAATTCAAATAAATAAATAAATAATACATTTTCAACTAGTTTTTTTTACAGGTTAAACTAGAAAAGATTATGCTTGCTTTGAGCTGTTCCAGAAGAAGGAGCCTATTTCTCCATGCTGTGACATCAGATTCACTACTTAGATTTCTAAGCTGCCACACAAATACGGCAATACATCTCACATGAGGATACTGTTTATTACATCTATGTCTTCCATTACAGAATTCAAAGTATGGTTAAGCTAGTTCCAATGTGGCCTCCCATTCTGGCACCGTGCAGAACTTTATCTGCAAAGCTGCTTTTGTACTGCATGCCTTCGCGCCCTGGGATTATGTCATTAAAAAGAGATTTCCTACGATTTTACCGATCTCACCAGCAACATTGCGTTCTGCCGGGTAGTGTGAAAACCTCCAGATTCTCCTAAAGCATCACCTATAAATTCTCCCGACCATGATTTCACTTTGGCTACATCTCTGAATTAGATAGCCACCATGGTGTAGTGGTTTCAATGTTGGATTAATACTAGGGTTTCCAGATCTTAGCGCATGGCCCCAAGTCTCCAGTTTTCATGAGTCATCTCTAGGCAGCAGACAATGGTGCAAATTCTCCAGTTTTGGTGAGCTCAGCTCTGGGCAAGAGATTATGGTAACGCACAAATCTCCAGCTCAGCTAGTAGAGCAGCAGCTTGCTACAACTGGCAAAATTTACTTGATTTGTTACAAAGACCCTCCATGGGATCTATGTATTTATTTAGCTTCCTCCTTCCTTTCAGCTGAGGTGCTAGCCTTCACCTCTGCCCTGCTCCGCATCCACCTTCTGCCTACAGGTAAATAGGTCAGCTCCTTATCTTGTCTCCTCAAGTAGGTGAGCAACTGCAGCTGGTATTTGAAGCACCTTAAGTATGACTCTGGGAGACCAAGAGTCTCTGCTCAGTCGTGCAAAGCCACTGGTGATCCTGGACAAGTCACATTTTCTCAGCCTTAGAGGAAGGCGCTGAGCAAATATTGTCAAGGAAACCCTATAATAGAATTTTCAGAAGTTGGAGTTGACTTGAAGGTGAATAACAGCAACGAACACCTTTGAACTGCCAGATTCCTTTAGCCTCTGCGTCTTCTCCTATCCCTTGTAGCCCTGCCCCGAGAACCAGCATTCTCATAATACCCAGAACTACATTTAACTTTCATAGATTTGATTACAGTCAGCCCTCCACATTTGTGGGTTTCACTTTTGCGGATTTGATTAATCACGGATTATTTGCTGTCACCTCTGCTGCCTCCCTAGGCCATTTTCAATAGGGACTGCAAGCTCGTGAGACTGAGAAACTGCGAACGAGGCTTGTAAGTCCCTATTAAAAATGTTGTGGGACAGCAGTGGAGGTGGCCGGAAGCCCCACCAGCCCCCCACTTCTGCCTTGTGAAGGAACCCTGATGCCTCAAAGGAATCCATGATGAGTTGAATATGGTGGTCATACTTTTTTCTGTGTGTGTTAAATATGGTTTGGGAGGACTTAGACTTATTCATGGTTTTTTCACTTTCACAAGGGTCTGTGCCCCTAACCCTAGCAAATGTGGACTTGTATTTGTGAGTTTCTTCAACCGCTGCCCTCCACAACCTCAAGGGAACCTTCCCTCTCAGCTATTCCAATCAGGCTGCACCAACCTTTAAAAGCCCATCTCTTGTCCTCCTCTTCCTCCTCACCACCAGCCACTACCTAGCCAGCCAAGGACAGCTTGCAGTCTGATTTCTCAGTGCCAGGACCCCCTGCCACACCCAGGGAAGAAATGAGCAAGCGAGAGGAAGTATAGGGCCATCGTGCCAACCCATGCCCTTTCCCTCTCCTTCCCTTGACCTGGTTTGAACCCTGGGTGTCTGCTCTCCTCCCCATGCCTCAGCCCGCTTCCTTTCACATACATTTTGATATTTGCAGTTTTCTACTTATGTGGGGGTCCTGAGCCCCTAACCCTACAAAGTGTTGAGGGCCCACTGTACTTAGGTCTAGCAACTTCTGCTCTGTAGTTTGTTCCTGTTATGGTGCAAGCAAAAGGAAAATCCTAGCCTTCCAATAATAGCAACCAATAACCTTAGCCTTAAGAGACTACAACCCAACTAACAATTAGTATACCCAGTCACGCCAAACATCACTGGTCTCCAACCAATCAAACCTGCTTAACAGGAAGACTGATCTACAATTTAAGAGTGGTTTTCTACCTCCCTTGTCTTTGTAAGAGGCTATCCAAGACCAGAAAACAGTGATGCTCAAAAGAATTTCCACTCTGTTATTTGCTGTTTGGTCTACCTAAATAATTACTTTTTAAAACAGATGTATATTTTCATTGGGAGTTTTGAAACGAACTTGCCTCTATTTCAGGAAAGACCACAGACTGACAAGTAATTGTAAGGGTACATTTTCAGTTCTCCTGAGGTTGTTGCTGAACCACGTGAAGCAGCAAGCAGTGATGTGAAATTACCGACTCCTTGAATAGTATTTTAAAAGAGCGTCTGTATGTCAGCCTTTTACAATAAAGCCAGGGTTTCCTTTCCAGTGGATCTGGCTGGGAGAGGGATTCTAACCAGCCTTTACATTTTCAGATACTACTTAGAGGCAAAAGCATATAGTGAATAATACTTATTTTCCCCAAAAAGAAACCCAGGGATCTCCATTTGAGGGGTTGTGCTTTTATTCCTTACCATCCCCCCGCCTCATCTCTGTTATTTATCCAAGCTGGCAGTTTTAAATGCACTGCCTATTGCTAATCACACCTTTTCCCCGGATTGTTAAAATAACATGTTGGGGGACGGATGGTGATGATGATAGTGATGATCACAGTCATAATCACGGCAATGAATTCAGGACCATGAAGGTATGGGAGAGAGAATGCCCTGCAAGGGACTTCAGGAAGGACAGTATGGCTTAAGTCTTCTCACAGTTTTGGAGGTTTGTGCCAAGCTGCCAGTGTCAGACTGCAACACCAGTTGGCGCACGTAGTGGCCCCAGCTGACTTTTCTGGTTTTTTCTCAGTTTCTACAGCAGTTTCATGACAGTTACTCTTAGGCCACTTCTGGAATCAGCACAGTTTATCACTTCACTTGGAATTCTTCCAGCCACAAAAGGACCGTCTCTGGAAAAAAAAAATCCCTGCATCTGTCTCTCTGCCACACACAGATGCTGTCTGCCAAATCTAAGGGATATCAAATCCATTAGGGAGAGGGGAAGACCACTATGTTGACTGCATCTCTCTGCAATCTGCAGTCATTAACAGCCACCAAATTATTAGTTTCCAAGGATGCAGCCATGCACATCCGAACAAAAACAAAGAGCTTGTGGTACCTTAAAGACTCAGAAATCCATTATAAAGCATCACTTTTCATGGACTACAGTTTATCAGACCCATAAAGAGGTAAATCTGTTGACAGTAATGCCAAGGATATATTTCTGTTCGAGACCGGCCTTCAATCATCTTGGAGAGCTCTTTTCTACACGTTTTATAAAGGAATACCTTCAGGTCTCTTAGGGCATCAACGATAGGAAGAACCACTGTTTTGTCATCTTCTGTTATTATTGGCTGAAATTCACTATCACAGTTATAAATGCATAACCTAGAGTTATGCATCCGTAACAGATTCCTATTCACGGTCCCTATATATTCACAAATCTGGTGCTATTGCCACAATCGCAAAAGTCTGCCAATCTTGCTTTACTAGTCAGCAGCCACTGCAAGCAACCAAGATCTGTTCTTCTGTCAATCAGGCCACAGCGTACTGATGTTTCTGCTTCCCTTCTGAGAGAGATCTCTGGTGCAAGGAGCAACTGTGACAGGGATCCTGCCTCTTATTGTTGCACTAGAGAGTGCCAGAGGAAAGGGGGTGGAAATATCAGTACACTTCACCCCAATCCACAGGAGAACAGACCTCTGGCGCTCGCAGTGGCTGCTGCTTGGTGAAGCAGGATCGGAAAGATTCAGGCCAGATTGTGTTCCTTAATTAACCAGGCAGCTGATCTAGGATCTTGACCTTTATTATTATTATCATCCACAAAACAGACATTCCTAGGTCAATGAAGAGCCATAGTCCCACAGTCTGGGCATTCAGAACCAAGATATGCAGCCATAAGCATCACTTCACAATGAGTCATAGAATCATAGAGTTGGAAGAGACCTCAGGGGCCATTGAGTCCAACCCTCTGCTATGCAGGAACACCCATCAAAGCATTCCCAACAGATGGCCATCCAGCCTCTGTGTAAAAACCTCCAAAGGAGGAGACTCCACCACACTCCGAGGGAGCATATTCCACTGCTGGACAGCTCTGACCATCAGGAAGTTCTTCCTGAGGTTCAAGTGGAATCTCCTTTCCTGCAGCTTGAATCCATTGCTCCTTGTCCTAGTCTCTGGAGCAGTAGAGAACAAGCCTGCTCCCTCCACAACATGACATCCCTTCAAATATTTAAACATGGCTATCATGTCCCCTCTTAACCTTCTCTTCTGCAGACTAAACATACCTAGCTCCCTAAGGCGTTCTTCATAGGGCATGGCTTCCAGACCCTTCAGCATTTTGGTCACCCTCCTCTGGACACGTTCCAGCTTGTCGACATCCTTCTTGAACTGAGGTGCCCAGAATTGGACACAGTATTCCAAATGAGGCCTAACCAATGCAGAATAGAGTGGTACCAAAACCTCCCTCAATCTAGACACCATACTCCTATTGATGCAACCAAGAATCACATTGGTTTTCCTGGCTGCCGCATCACACTGCTGACTCATATGCACATGGGGTTCTCCATGACTGCCAGTGCAGTTTCTACACATCTATTAAAAGCTAATTCCCACTGAATTCAATGGGACTCACTCCTAAATAATGTAGAATTTCAGTCTGAATGCTCACCTATATTAAAAAGAGTCAGAGTGGTATAGTGGTTTGAGCATCAGATTATGACTCTGGTGACCAGGGTTTGATTCCCTGCTTGGCCATGGAAACCCACTGGGTGACCTTGGATGTGTCACACACTCTCAGCCCCAGATAACCCCATGATAGGTTTGCCTTGGGGCCACCATAACTTGGAAACAACTTGAGCACACACTATAACAACAACAACAACAACAATTAAAAAAGCAATTCAAGACAATCTCTACACACAGAAAATTAGCAAGACAAGATAGTGATATGTTAGAACTCTTGACTGGCATAGTAGCTTTCCAGAGGTCAGGCATTTTTACAGTTTGCAGAGTCTTCATCTTCATTTTGGAAGTTATACAATCTCAGGAGAAATGAAGATATATAATTCTTCCAAAATGTATGCATCACGTTCCTTTGATCTTCTGATTCTTTCATCACTAACACTTACCACCACTGCCTGACCCCCAAGTCTTACACAAACACCCAGTTTTTCATGAAAGGTTTTCTGAAGCATAATTCAAGAATTTTAATAATGTATTCATAATTGAATGCTAGTTTAGGGCACAGATCAAAGCCATAAAATGCATTAAAAGCAGAAATTTGGCTTTAGGGGGTCAATCATACAATCTGTGTCTTTTGAATGGGATTTTATTTTATTTTGAGTTGCATTTCCCCCCCTTTTTTTTCTTTTAAAGTCATATTCTCATTCAACAGCTGCAAAAATAAAACCATATTTTGTAATGCTGGCTTTCACCCGCAACAAACAGATATTAAATTGCTCTGAAGAAATCCTCACTTGAAACAACTCTAAGTATAATGCATTCACTAATAAGCCATTTTAAGCCTTACTTTGTGGTTTGACAGTAAATGTAATGCCTTACAGCTAGGAGCCAAATTAATAAATCCCCTCACCCCAAGAGCAATGCTCTATTTGCTTAAATCCTGGCACACATGCCAAAATTAACATTCTGGTTTCTTTTAGAGGCAGCTGTTCATCCTGCCATGCTAGCTAAAAAAGAAGAAACTGAATTCTGCAAAGCCAAAATCTGTTGGTTACCAACGTTCAAAGGAGGCACAAAACGTACCTGCATTATGAAGGTTGGGCTGCCCTCATTGACTATTTATGCTTGAAAGCTAATACAAGTATACTTCACTTAACAAAGCCCGTGTGTTCCTGTGTATTTTAACGTAATAGAAAATTTGGCACCAGAAGCAGAAACAACACAGAAAGAACAGGGACAGATCCTTGCACCACAAAATAAGAAGAGCAGTTTAACATGCTTCAGGAATTTTTTTTCTCCAATACTAACAATGGCCCTTTCCACATGTGGAGGGGGAAATGGGGGAAAACGCGCCAAAACGGAGCTTACCGGCAGCCGGGTAAGTCCGTCGCCATGCGGAGCAGTGCAAACTCGCTGCTCCGCAGTCCTCCGGCGTCCAAAATGGCGGCTTCTGGCTGGCGGAGGCTCTCCACCAACCGGAGAAGCTCGCCAGCCGGAAGCCTGCCCCCGGCAGATCTGCAGGCACGCACTAGTGCACACCTGCAAATCTGCACCGGAGCCCGGCGACGGAGCTGCACGGGGCTGCGCGCTCCGTGCTTTTTAAAAACCTCTGAAAAGAAGTTTTTAAAAAACATGCAGCGCCGCCAGTTCCGGTCGCTTCAGAGCAGATTGAGATGCGGAACTATGAAAAGTAGTCTGCCCCAATCCACTCCACGGTGCAGACGACCTCCGTGGGAGGGCGCTCTGCACCGTTTTAATACCCCGGTACGGAAAGGGCCAATAAGCACATGAGAAGTGAACTAACCAGGTCAGGAAAGCCTTTGATAAAACATCCTGAACTTTCTGAAGCCCAATCAAAAGCTTCTTCCAATATGCACCCAGGGATGACTTTTTCTTTCACCAGCTTCCACTTTTCTATTTTGCTGCCCAGACTTCTAGACTTACAAGTTTTTTTTTAACATGCTGGGGGTAGGTGGTGCGGCAGGCTTATTTACTTTTCCCTTTCCTCTCCATTTTGCTCAGTCAGAGATGCTTGAGGTAGCTTCTGTTTACTCTGCCTGTTGTAAGCAGGCACGCACAGCTACTGTAGGATTGGTTAGAGCAGAATTCCACTCTTTCCAACTTTAAGCTTTACTGCATTGTTTACTTCACAGACATTGCTTCAACACAGCACTGACAGGTATAATCTGATCCATTACACATGTTCTAGATCACTGCTTGCCCCTTCTAGTTCATTAAACAGGTCAGAGAGGAACTGTCTCTGTCATTAGAGGGGATGGTCACCACTTTGCTAATAAAGAAGGAAGGAGTGTCCCAACACGTCCCTAGGAAGCAGTGGTAAGACCTCTACTGAAAAAGCTTTTCTGGATTCCACCATATTGGATGCCTCCTGACCAGCCTCCAATATTTATGTGACAAAGCTGGCTTTGGTCATCTTGGTGGATGACCTACACTGGGAACTGGACAGGGACAACGTGTCACTGTTGGTTCTGTTGGAGCTTTCACCAGCTTTCAGTTGACCATGATATCCTTCTGGGTCACCTCACTGATATGGGACTTGGATGCTCTACCTCTTTTTGAAGGGGCAAGGCCAGAAATTGATGTTGAGAGATTCCTGTTAGGTTCTTTGGCTGTTGTCCCGTGGGGTCGTTCTGGGCATAGTCTTGTCCTCCAAGCTGTTTAACATACACATGAAATGAATAGGAAAAGTTGTCTGGAATATGGAGGCCCGGTTTTACCAAGATGCTGATTACATCCAACTCTATTTCTTCCTTTCAGCTAACTCCAAAGAAGCTGTTTTGATTCTAAACTGCTCTTGGTAGTAACACACTTTGTTGCTGTTTTTGTGGGCCTTCAAGCCATTTCTGACTTACAGCAACCCAGAGGTTAACCTATCACAGGATTTCCTGGGGCTTAGAGTGTGTGATGTCCAGAAGATCACCCAGAGGGTTTCCATAGCAGAGTAGGAAATCAAATCCTAGTCTCCAGAGAAAAGGGTAAAAATACCGAAACTGAGGCCATTTCCGCACTACACTGCTATAGTGCTATCATTCCACTTTCAATAACTGTGGAATTCTGGGCTTTGTAGTTAATGAGGCCAAAGAGCTCTCTGGCTGAGAATTCTAAAGGACCCTCCCTCAACTGCAAACCACAGGATTCCATTGGACGTTGAAAGTGGAATAATAGCACGATAACAGTGCAGTGCAGAAATGGCCTTAACCCAGACAAAACAGAGGTGCTTTGTGGTCAACTGAAACGCAGATTGGGGAATACAGATTCAGTTTGTTCGGGATGGGATTATTCTACCCTAAAGACTCAATCTGCAGTTTGGGTGTACTCCAGGATTTAACCCTAAACTGGGATGTCCAGGTACGTGCAATGGCCAGGAGTGCATTTGGATAATTAAGGCTGAAATCTCTTGTTACAACAGTTCCACTGACTAGTGGTTTGTTTCTAGGGGACACAAGGGACACCATGGGCTTTGGGTTAAACTTGGTCTTATTGCTGGCACTTTTTGTGCCCCAAGAGAAAAAGGAAGCACTGGTCCCTCTTACGAGAATTTAAGGATGCAGCCCATTTCATTACCCTCCATCAAACTCAGCAGAAGCCCTTCAGAAACAAACCAGCAGTTCTCTCTGCTCAGTCCAACACTGAATTATGTTTCCTGGTCTTACTTTAATATGATACCAATGTTCGATGAGATTCAAGCAACGATTTTTGGGCTGTCAGCATCTATATGTTCCTTTAAGAGAGTTCAAAAGGGAATGGAATAGGCTACACCACCTGAATGGTATTCAAAATGCTGTGCTAGGAAACTGAAGCAGATGGTTCTTGCAGAAGTAACCAATTAATCATCTGTAAGAAAGGGCTCACATATGGCTTGAAATCAATGAACAGGACTGGTCTGAAACACTCTCATCCACTATACAGCATTCAAGTTTAAACTGCACAATACAGAGAACACGTGAAGGACCAAGACTTTGCAAGCAAGACATGAAGAAGGGGTCACTTTCTTCAAAACCAAATAACTACAACTGGTCCAGTCTCCCTGTCACACTCACAGCATCTAATGTAAATGAATTTAGGGTTCAGTCTACAGTTTCATTCTTTTTTTGTCACCATAAAATGAAGCACAAGTTTTGAATCCTGGCAGACCAAGAACTAAGTGAGCACTTACCATGTTCATCACAGTGAGAATGAATCTCTGAGCAGCATCAGCGCCGTGGTACTGGACCATATCAGAATCTGCCACCACAAGTGTTTCCACTGTGTACTCATTTGTAAGCTGAATAGCATTCCTCCGTTCTCTCCAGTCATCAGTAACCTTTGTCTTTTTTTGCCTCTTCTTTTCTAGAAAGCAAAGGACATGTTCAAAATCTCCTGCTAGAAATAGCATGTTTCCTCCTTGCATGCTCTGCACTAGGTCTCCACAGAGGCAATGCAGGCCAGTCTGGTGCAACCACAGATTTTGCTAAGGGCTGTTCCACAGATATTGCTGCAGTTCTGAACTTGCTTCCAGCTACAGTTCTCCCTCCACATTTATGGGTTTGACCTTAGTGAATTTGATTATTCAGAAGGCATGTGCTCACCTCCCCGCTCTCATTTCTTTCTCCCCATTCCCTTGTATTCTTGACTCCAGGCTTGCCAGGCTTGTGTTTAAAATGGACATTTTTTCCTTTTGGTTGAGCAAAGCCCCCCCCCCCCACTGCTAGAGGCGTCTCCTCTCTGCCATGTGGCTACACATTCTGCAGTGTAATGGCTACTGATTGGTCAGGTGCTCTCTTTTCTCCTACCCCTCCTTTCTCAAGATGGTGACTGGAAGTAGCTAGAACACTAGAACTTTGTTCTTCTCTGTCTGAGGGGAAAGTACTGGTAAGAATTTTATCTTGTCTTATTCTTCTCCCCAAAACTGCTGGGGCCAGAGGCAAGGGAATGGAAGGTGTATCGTGGTCCCGCTTTTGCCTCAGCCTTCTTGCATTACATTGTTGCAATCCAGGCGTTGCTCCACTGCATTGCAGAGTCACTGAATATGCGTTTACTTTTCTCAGTGGAAATAATGCATTAATGACCTCCTTTCATGCAACAATTCAGTAACTAGTTTGGGTGCACCCATGAACCGTTAGTGGGTGTGGTGTGCCATAACATCATGATGTCATAACGCTATGGTGCTATTACAGCTACAAGAACCAATCATGGAGTGAGGGGCAGGGTACAACAGTCAGTAACGACACCTTAATGCAGATGAAAATAATGTGTTAATGATACTATTAAAGTGCTAATGCAGCAAGGGTGCAATATGGAGTGTCAACAATCAGCTGACTTCACAAGAATGGATGGAGTGGATTTCAAACAGAATAACATGGCATAAGGAGATAAGGCCCTTAGTCTCAAAGATGCCAAACAATTTTTTTGTTATCTTCAATTATAAATTGGGGCTTTTTTGGGGGGTGGTTGTTTTGTTTTTTGCATTCTCCCATTACAACTTAATGCATGAACCTTCTGAAGTGTGAAAAACAGCAAAAGAACTTGCTGGTAGGTCACATTAGGGGCCAGTCTACTACACTGTTTTCATGTTAACACAAGCCCAATTATCACTGATACAATAAACCTATTTCTGAACTATACTAACTCAGTGCAAAGTAGGAGCTCAAAAACAATTCCTTCACATGTTAGACTGGTATGGGAGAAAGCAAGCAAGGCTAAGTTCCCACATCTAACATGCTGTTTTGTTTTTTTCAGGTGCAGAGAAAATTATTTTATTCATTACTTTGTATGAAGGAACATACATTCATGTGAACCCCTACCTGCGAGTATGAAGTGTTAGGAGTCCAGACAGAAGTCTACCAGCAGTGCATAGGTAGATAGATGTAAAATGGGCAAACATATTTAGAAAATGCCATCCCTAAAATGGTGTTTGGAAGTCTTTCATTAGTAAGATAAAGTAATAAAAGTCCACTCAACTGAACTTCACAGAACTGAACCCCACAA
Organism: Cyclura pinguis; assembly: GCA_030412105.1. Lineage (NCBI taxonomy): Eukaryota > Metazoa > Chordata > Lepidosauria > Squamata > Iguanidae > Cyclura > Cyclura pinguis. The sequence continues at coordinate 6,488,287 of CM059608.1, forward strand.
TTAAAAACAGGTTTGGGAGTTAAACCTGGATTAGAGAAAATCCTGCACAGAATCCACTTCTTCTATAGGATTTTATTAGTCTTTGAGTATGAAATTTTCTGGACTCAGAGAACAAACAGTCAGTGTCCAGTCTCTCATTTTACAAAGCAGGCAGCTTAAGTTTAGCTGCACAAAAGTTAAAAGCCCCTAGAGTGCAGCTTTGGAAATGAAGCTTTTGTAGCTTTTCAGATCTTGATTTGCAGAGTTTATACTGTGATGAGTCCAGTTTTTCCACAGGCTGTTTACTACTTCTCTTACATAAGTCGGCCTGAATTTCCTTTTCCTAACCAGACCAATAAAGCATTCCTTGCCTCAAATCAGGCTCTACACTTCACTTGAGTGAGTCTTTTCTAAGTGTTGGTACAGTCATGGTGCCTACCATCAGGGCCAAAATACCATTTTGATGGGTCCAATACAAAGTTGTAATATGGCTCCTCCACTCTACACAATGCCTACAGTATTGTGAATCAGAAAAGAAAGGTTTCTATGTTAATTTTGAAATAATAGTTTTCTGGACTTCTGAAAATCTATCATGGCTCACGCTGGGACTTTTTTTTAACCATGCCTCAAATATAGTGTGTGTTCTTACATGCATGAACTAAATATTTAAGCACGTATTTTCGGTACCTAAATTGTCCAAGCACCAATGGCTCCCACTATCCCTAGGAACTAACATAGCCACCCTTTTGGATATAAAAATGGCACCAGATTTAACCAAACAGAAAGGAAAGCCATTAGTCTCATGTTCCACCTGTCCAATGAGGATTACACTCCATGCAGATGATGAAGTAGATTGTAATTCATGAACGGCTGCTGCTGTTGTTGCATGCCTTCTAGTTATTTCCAACTTACGGCACCCCAAGGCCAACCTATCACGGGGTTTTCTTGGCAAGATTGGCTCAGAGGCAGTTTGCCTTTGCCTTCCTCTGAGAATGAGAGAGTGTGACTTGCCCAAGGTCATCTAGTAGGTTTTCATGGCCAAGCAGGGATTCAAACTCTCATCTCCAGAATCACAGTTCAATGCCCAAACCACGCTAGCTCTCTTGTAAAAGCTTACACTGTAATCAATTTGTTAATTTGTTAGGTGGTGCTATGTTTGCTACAACAGGCAAACAAGCTACCCTTCTGGAACCTGAATGTTACAGCACTTTGTCCCTCCTACCAGCTGTTATCTCTCACATTTCTGCACAAGCAACTTTGATATTGACTGTTTTTGACATAGTATGGTATGCAGTTAAGTCAAGATCCCTCTGTCCCTCCAACAAGAAGTTCTCTGTCTTCTAAGGAAGGACCTAAGGGACCAACCAACTCACTGTTAAGATTCTTGCTTGTTACTGGCTCCAACAAATCTTTAAAACAAACCTAAAAAACAGAGACATGGACAGAAGCAACTAAAGATCCACAAGTATTTTTCAAAATGGCAATTTTGTTTCCATTCTCTCACACCCCACTGCAAACCATAATAGGGTTGCAGTCCATGTGAGCAGCCCTCCCCGTTCCTGAATCTCTAGGATCCTGTAAAATGAATCCTCCCCTTCTTTCATATGTTTTGGTCCTGCCTATCTTCGTGGTTTGACTCTCAGTGTACACCTGAAATCGATACGGACCCTTCTACTTGTTCATACACCCCTTCCATCTCGTCAGTGCATGCATTCGTACACATCAAGCCCGTCCTCTGTCAAGTTGTCTGGCAGCCGTTCTGCTATATTGCTTTTCTGCCGGAGGCACAAACTATCATCACTCCATAAAGCATTCCCCCCCCCTTACCAACCTTCTAAATTGAAACAGACAAGAAACTGAATTGCCCCCTTCCTCCTGAAAAAACAAATAAGCTAAATGAACCCAGAAACAAAGAGGGAAGAAAAAAAACCCACACATGCTGAAACTACCCTATTGAGACAAAGATCATCCCCATATCCATGGGGTGAGGGGAGAGAGGAAAGCCTTAACGTTGAGATAATAATGAAAAATAACAATTTACACATTGGTGGCTAAAATCTCAATAGGCTTGCCTGGGCAAGCTCCCTTCCATCTGCATGGTTCATGTGTGTGTTCGAAAAAAGGATACGGATTATTACTAAGCCAGATATACAGCTTACACTATTGCCAGGGGCTTAGGGTAGGCACCAGCAATTTTCCATAAAGCCAGTTCTTTAAAAGGGGGCTAATATGGAAGCAACAATCAAGCTTTATGCACTCTAACTGCATGCGGGCTATATATATATGAGAAGAAAAATGGGTGTACCTGCTCTGCCCCTCATCAGATCTTGACAGAGATACTTCTCTGTCTGAGGAGTGGCGCCCTATGATTTAGAATCAATCATGTAGTAGTAAATTTCAAAGTGCAGGTGTTCATCATGAATGCTTTTGCTCGTGTCCCCAAGGAGAACCCCAAAGTACAGACAGCTATGTTAACGCGTACCAACAAACCAGTTCTAGAAAGAAGATATTTTGTAAAGCTAATGGGTCTAAATTGTCTGTTTAATAATAGTAATAAAAAAATCATCTGAAAATATTTTGCCTTATAAGGCAGAGAGGACAACAGAGAACTTGTGACACCGGTAAAATCCATCTTCCCTAAGCTGCTGGGAGAATTACAGCTCAGTTCGTCAGGAACAGAATGTGGGGCAGACGATTTTGGAAAGTCATGACACCTCAACCCTGTGAGCCCTCACTCCAATACACACCACTGTCTAGAATCACAAAAAGTCATACGGGGAGCCTCCACAGACATGGCCGGCAGTGACGGCACTGTTGTGCGATTGTGGGCGCTTAACAGATTTTTTTCTATCAAGCGCATATCCTGCGATTGCAAAAGGTGGGGCTGTGCCGGTTGCGGGACCACAATGAGGTCGTGTGAATGCACGACTCGTGGACCGCTGCCAATGCGTCCCCATTGTGGGACAGCGACGTCATTCAGAAATGGTCTTTCAGCGGAGAAGTACTAACTGGCTCTAATGCAGACAATGAAAGGCTGTGCCACATCAAACCTGTTAACCTTTCAGGAGCTACAAGAATCCCTTTTTGTGTGTTTGTCATTAAAATACTCATAGGGCCATTTCCCTCTGAAATGTGATGCTGTAAGGCCACTATGGCCGTGGTGGTTTGCGCTTATCAGAACTGGTGGACCAGAAAGTAGTATCACCAGAGCCAACTGCATTTACTTTGCCATTGAGATGGAAAAAATATTTTAAAACATTTGATTTCTTTCTTTTTTTAAAAAAAAAAACATGTTTGCAAGAGTCAAGAGATCCTCACGAAAAGAATCCTGGAGTGGTAAAAAATTTCATAGTTTAGGACTTATTCTGTGCAAAAGTTGCACCAAGTTGTTTTGCTTAGTAAACATCATTTTCTCTAGAGGAAACATATTCCATGCAGAAATACTATTTTCAATGCAGAAAATGCTGGTTCCTGTGCAGAAAATGCTGTAATTGGGGATCTATTCACCCCAAAATTCACACAGTCTGTTTGCACAGACAACAGCATTTTCTGATCATGAAATAAGGCTCCCCCCCCCCTACTCAGAAAATAATAGTTCTGTGTAGCAATATTCTGCTGTATAAACACCCTAAGGACACTTAATCCATGAAGTACAAGTTCTTGGATTGTAACTAAACTAGAGAAACTCAAAAACATAACACCACAAAGGAACAAATGCATTTGTGAGTAAGAGCACAGGGAAATAAATAAGCTGCAGCAAGAAAAGCCAGAATAATACTTGATCAAAATACTAATGCCAATGTGAAGAGAGCAGCAGCAAGTAAGGCCAGGACAGCACTTGACCAACGTTAGGCATTATCACCCTTTAAACATTCTTTTTCTGTGAGCAATTAGTCCTGGAAAAAATAGTAAGAGGAAAAGGAAAAGCTTTTACTCATAGGAAAATCCATGGCAGTGTAATGCCACAATCCTATGCATACCCCCATGACAGAAATGCCCATTGAACAAAGAGATACATACTTCTGCAAAGCAATTTAAGACTATACGTTCTTTATCCTCACAGAAAAGAACAAGGAATTTTGATAATGTTCTCCTTGCCATTTGAGAGCACAAAGTCTTCTGCAAAATTCTGGATGGCTATTCATGCTTAAGTATTTGCAGAAAAATACTGATGATTTTTTTCCCCACAGAAAACATACTTTGTGCCAAGGAAATTTTTGTTGTTTGTTAACTGCCAACAAGTTGACATCAACTTATGACAACCCTCGTAACAAGAGACCTCTAAATTATCCTGTCATCGCCAGTCCTGCTCAGGTCTTGCAGATTCAAGGACTTTTCTTCCTCAACTGAGTCTATCCCTCTGTAATGTGGTCTTTCTCTCTTCCTGCTGCCTTCTACCTTTCCAAGAATTATTGTCTTTTCTAAGGAATCATGTCTTCTGAAGATATGGCCAAAGTACAACAGTTTCAGTTTAGTCATCTTTGCTTCTTGGGGGAGTTCAGGCTTCATTTGCTCTGGGATCCATTCACTTGTCTTTGCAGCAGTCTACAATATCTGTAGAACTCTTCCAGCACCACACTTCAGATGAGTTGTTTTTCTTCCTATCTGCTTTCTTCACGGTCCAGCTTTCGCAACCCTACATAGAAATTGGAAATACAACTACATGGACAATCCTAATTTTAGTATTCAGTCATACAGTTCTCCACTAAAGCATCTTATCTAGTTCCTTCATAGCTGCCCTTCCAAGTCCTAGCCTTCTTCGCATTTCTTGAACGCAGTCTCTATTCTGATTAATGACTGAGCCGAAGTATGGAAAATCTTGAACTGCTTCAATGTCTTCATCATCTCCTTTAAAGTTATGTAAATCATCTGCGGTCATTATTTTTGTATTCTTAATGTTCAGCTCTAAACCTGCCTTTGTACTCTTTTTCTTGACTTTCTTGAGTGCTCATTCCAAGCCTTTGCTATTTTCTGCTAGTAGTATGATGTCATATGCATATCTTAAATAGCTGACATTGCCTTCCTCCAATTTTCATGCTTTCTTCTTCCAAGTCTAATCCCGCTGTACGATACATTCAGCGTACATACCCTTCAACATTTCATATATGTGGTGTACCCTTCAAATATCTGGATTTGGATGGGTAATTGCTGGGTTTTACCAGATGGAAATACATAGTTCATGATTTACAGGATTATTTCATGAAGCAGTAATATGTAGAATGAAAGGTAAGAACTAGTAACTAAAATAACTGTAAATTGTCGTACAGTATCTAAGGCATTTAGAAAACTGGAAAATGAAATCTAGATCCATGCGGAAGATCAGGTATATTGCAATTATGCTGACTGTTAAAATAATATGTTTTATATGAGAATTTTGAATAAAATGATTTACAAAAAAAAAAAATCTGGGTTTGGCAGAGACAGTCAATTGATTACTCCTCTCTCATCCCACGTTTTCAGCAGCTTTTAAAATGTCCCTCTTCCTCTCTCTCATACTCTCTAACATTTCACAGATCAAAACTGGGACACATGTGACCAAGTAACATCAGAGCGTGGTTAAGATGACAAAAGTTATTAATGAGGAAGAACACACAGCCTCAGCAGTTCGCTTTCGTTGAGCCTTCTGGGAAGGGCAAGATTCAGCACCGTCCTCTCCTTTTCCCCTACCCAGTTAATTGAATAAAAACTACTTTTCACTCCGAACTCAATTGACAGCAACTGAAGTAAGCTGAGGACAAAGGGGGAAGTGGGAAGAAGAGAGAAAAATCGGGACGTTTTAAAGGCAATGGATAAGACTAATCCGGACTATTCTTGCCAAATCAAGAAAGTTTGGGAGGGGGGCATCTGAGGAACCCGAAAGGTTTTGAGATTCCTCACTCCTGATTTAAACCATCGAGCTAGAGATGACTTACTTCAAATTAGTAAAAGACAGTTCCTGTCTACAGTGGCCATGAACAGTCTGAGCTTCCTAGTGTATGATCAGATTTTAAGTGTAATAAGGACATTCATGTTTAAGATGCCCCAGTCCTTAAACGGGAACTTTTTTTTGTTTCGTTTTTTTCTTTCTCTGACTGCAAATCTGCAGCAATGTGCCCTAATAGCCTTCCTTCCAGTATCAAAAATTTCCCCAAAAGTATATTTGAGAGGCAACATAATCACATTTCACAGCATGCAAGAACAGGACACTGAAATCCAGAATTGATTATACCTGAAAGTTACCTGTCTGAACAGCGTAATGAGACCCCTTGTCAGTACAGAAGCTAAGTGGGTGATGAAGGTCTGGAAACTTGAAAGAGAAATGTCAGTGCCTGAGGCAGGCTTACGCAAATATGTGATCCCATCAGGCCCTCAATATCCTTTATGTATCTTTGCAGACAAAAGCAAGCAGGGAAGCAAGCCAATGCATAGCAAGTGGGATGCAGTTATGTTTCGCAGGTTTTGCAGGCCTGAATTAGAAAGGAGATTCTGTTCCGTGCAAATCCTCTGGTCTTCAAAAAAAAAAGAGAGAGAGATTCTTTTCCATGTTACCTCCTCTGGTTCTCACAGGCAGTATAAACAACAGAAGTCCTAATGATTTATACAGGGATCGAAATAAATGTATTTTTACAGAACTCACTAAGAAGTCAAATGAGGCCAGTCCAGTAGCCTCTTAGGAAAACTATATTCGGAGATGGATATTTCTGTAGTTTGGGTCCCAGCTATCATATCTGCCGGTTTCAAGTGAAGGGGAATGTGAACTTAGAGAAGTAAATTCCTAGTGTTTTCTGAACGTTACCAGATCTACCAGAAATTGTTCAAGAGAGCACTGTATTTAATAGGTAGGTAGCAACAGCAGCCCACTTTTATTCTCTCATTAGCATTACCAGGCCAGCAAAGATTGTTATTCAGCCAGAACAATGAAGAATTTCTATCCAACGTAAGATATCCTTTGCACTCTCATATTTAAATATATAATAATTCAGGGTTCCCCAGCAGTTTGCACTATTTCTAACCTAATGACTGTGGAGGGACGTGGGCCTTCATGAAATCCATATATTCTGCTCCCATCTCCTCCAAATTTTCATAAAATAATTATAACTTAAAAAAAAAAAAAGGCAGGAAAGCAAGCCAGATCTCCTGCTGCCAATTCAAACACTGAAGATGAGTCAATCCTTATATACTACCAGAATTTTTTAAAAAAAGAAAAGAAAAAAGCAATGGAGCCCAGGCTGCCCTCTTCAGACAGATGCAAACCCAAAAGGAGAACTGGGGAGAGAGCCAAGCATGGAGATGAAGTCCTTTGAATAGAGGTAAAATCTGGCAGAATCTGGAGCCTTCTAGAATTGGTGGGGGGGGGCTCATTTAGGGCCTGGTACTTTAAGCAGTAAAAGAATACAGAAAAAAGAGATAATGTTTCCTAGCTTTCTGCTGGTCTGCTCTGCATGGCTGCTAGAGATTCAGCGCCCTGGAGAGTTCAATTCACAGAGGGTGTTGCCTCCTTAAATGTCTAAGCTAAAGGAACTTTGTCTCTCTCCGTATTTGCTCAAGTAAAGTTCCTCCACGTTGAACTCAACTTTAAAGGTTGTTCCTGTTGTCAGCCCCTTGTCCTACTTAAAATCATGCTGATATTAATTGGCAAAGTCAATGCCTGGGTTCTCAGTGCTCACTGTAACAATATTTCCTGCTGAGTGAATACGTGTGTGAATCAAGGTTTGGTTCATTGTCGATTGCTAACTAGAAGTTACTTTGTTATCAACCATGTATCAGAATTTTAGTCCTGGGAAAGCAAATATTCTTGCACATGTGCCGTATGGTTTATTGAGATCATGGAGATCATTCCACTTGAACGTCAGGAAGAACTTCCTGACGGTCAGAGCTGTCCGGCAGTGGAATCTGCTGCCTCCATGGAGTGTGGTGGAGCCTCCTTCTTTGGAGGTTTTCAAGCAGAGGCTGGATGGCCGTCTGTCGGGAGTGCTTTGATGGGTGTTCCTGCATAGCAGGGGTTGGACTCGATGGCCCCTGGGGTCTCTTCCAACTCTATGATTCTATGATTACAATAAAGGATCCTTCTCTTTGCTCATGTGAGAAGTGGTTTTGACTGTGTCCTTGCCAAGGGGGAGAAGTCCCTTTGGCCAAAGTTGGGGATCTTTTCAAGCTGATTCAAAGCTCACCCACAATCGCATAGACTATTCAGGGCAGTCCATGCAGAACTAATAGTTCAGGTCTGGCCACATGTATTTCTTTTTTTAGGGTCTGGTGGTAACTCTAACAGTTTTGAGGTTTCAGGGGTAACTCTAACAGTAATTTGAACTTTAGTGCTGAGGGGGAATTAAGCAAGACTGTGGAAATGAGTTGGCGGGGGAATGTTATCTGCTGCTGTTATTACACTGTGATTCAATTATCATTATTTTCTATCCCAGGATTTTTCTATCCTATCTAAATCAAAATATCTCAGTGCACATTACAAGGGAAGTTAATTATTTAAAGTTAATACAGTTTAAAATGATAAAAATAATTTAAATATACTAACAATGTATCAAACTTAATTAGCAAGTTAAAACAGATTAACACACTTGTCAACTGTTGAAGAGCACGGGAACAGTATACACCTTGGTTTTCCTCCATATAATGTTTCTAAGTAAAACAATGTGGGTTTTTTTTAATTGTCAACCCTCTTTTATTTATATTGACGTTTCAATCCTGCTGTTCTAATATCTATGCACTACTCAGGGTAGCTGACAGCAGTTTATACAACATCAAGAAATACAGCAATAACAGGTATTAAAATACAACCAGAGATTATAAATTGTGACACAACAACAAAAACAACAACAATTATATAATAGCCTTTACTTAAAACAGCAGGTGCATAGTAGAGGCAAAGTCCGCGGGGGGGGAAAAAAAACCTTTTCCAAAATGGGAAAGCCAGAAAAGGAATGCTTTTTGAAGCTCCAAGAGAAGAATTCCAAATCCAACGGCCCTGTCCCCCATCTCCCCTCGTGGCAGCCAACAAAATGGCTTCCTGCCGCCTCACTTGCAAAATAGGGTCTCTAAGAGAAGCTCTAGGTTGTCCAGTCACATTTTATGGTACGGGATGCCCACAGCTGCAGTTTTCTACCACTCAGCATCATCCCCATCAACACTCCCAACCCTAGCTTGATCTATTACAAAATACTTCACTGCAGCCAGCCTGGGAGAAACAGAGTTGTTAGTGATCCCGGCCGTCAAAAGATTTTCATTATGAGGCAAGAGAAGGTTCACTGGTTGGCCGCCACTGGAGGCAAACTTCAAGATCACTGAGACAGCTGCATGCTGGGAAGTTGGATGCCATGACCGCGGGCATTTAGGACGCCTTCACCGCTCATGCGTGCTTGTGCCTCACCCAGTGATGCGAGCGTGAGGAGAGTTCTGGGGAATTTTTCAAAACGTTCCTTCAAGCACTCTTCCGCCACCTCATCTCTCCCCTGCCAGCCTATTCTCCATTGCTGAAGCCTTATACTTGCTCTTGCTTTGTTAGAGAAGGAAATATGGTTGTTCCTGTCTCATAACACCCCCCCTCCAAAAGCTGCTGTTAAGATAGACTCAAGCTGGACACCACTTTTTCAAAATGGCCATGGCTATGGGTTTTTCTTTATACAAACTGGGAGTTCTTGTGGTGGGCCTTCAAGTCATTTCTGACTCACAGTGACCCTAAGGCAAATCTATCATGGGGTTTTCTGGGGCTGAATATGTAAAACTGCAGCCGTGGTCACCCAGTAGGTTTCCATGGTTGTAGTCCAGTATTCAAACCACTACATGACACTGGAGCCATTTCTGCACTAGACTGTTATAACGCTATGATTCCACCTGCAACATCCTATGGAATCCTGGGGTTTGCAGTTTCGGGAGGGGCCATCTGGCCCCTCCCGAAACTGCAAACACCAGGATTCCATAGGATGTTGCAGGTGGAATCATAGTGCTATAACAGTCTAGTGCAGAAATGGCCTGGGAGTAGCCAACCTGAAATAAATACAGCATTCTAAACCTGGGCACAAGTTATCATTTAAAACAGACAATAGCTCCACTGGTGGTTGTATGCAAGGACCTTGAAAAGCAGAGGCATTAGAGGCTTTTAAGAGTTGCATCTCCCCTATCTCTCACATATATTGCCAGAAACACTACTTAGTAAATTGACAGACGTACCGGCAATCAGGGAAGAAACCCATCTGCCTCTTTGGGAGTGGGCAGATTCCACCATGTCGCCCCAACTGCTTTATAACAAGTAGTCACCAGCATAATCCCTAGTAATATAAGCAAATACCTTGGACAGCAGACTTGCTGAGTAAGGCGCTGCAAATTTACACAGTCAAGCCATAGTATTAAGCTGCCATTGGACCTGCAAATTCAGCATTCTTCAGTCATAAAGTGGCGAGAGAGAGGTATCTCTACTAGGAATAAATCAATGCGCACTACAGCATTGCATACGAATCCCTAACAATCTGAAGGGTTGTGTTAGAGATAAGTAATGAGGGGCCTGAGCCCCAAAACTTCCTTTGCTCCACATTGCCAACTCAGGCCCTTTCCACATGTGGAGGGGGAAACGGGGGAAAACGCGCCAAAACGGAGCTTACCGGCAGACGGGTAAGTCCGTTGCCATGCAGAGCAGCGCGAACTCGCTGCTCTGCACTCCTCCGGCATCCAAAATGGCGGCTTCCGACTGGCGGAGGCTGTCCGCCAACCGGAGAAGCTCGCCAGCCAGAAGCCCGCCCCCGGCAGATCTACAGGCACGCACTAGTGCGTGCCTGCAAATCTGCACCGGAGCGCAGCGGCGGAATTGCGCGGGGCTGTGCGCTTCATGCTTCTTAAAAACCTCTGAAAAGAGGTTTTTAAAAAACACGCAGCGCCACCAGTTCCGGTCGCTTTGGAGCAGATTGAGGTGTGGAACTACGAAAAGTAGTCCGCCCCAATCCACTCCACGGTGTAGACGACCTCCATGGGAGGTCGCTCTGAACCGTTTTAATACCCCGGTGTGGAAAGGGCCTCAGAGGTGTCTGTGGAGGAAATGTTTATTACTGCTGTGAAACTTGCTTGCAATCCTTTTTGGTGAGTGGAGAAGGGCCCTAATGCATCACTCTCCTTTCTCAAAGCGGCCCTCCTAGAAAATCACTTCCTGGCATGAAAACTGAGGAGAATAGGAGCAGCATAAAACAAATGAGTTTGCTGCATTTTCAGCTTGTTCCAAAAAAACGTGGGTGTCTTTGACCCTGTCATTCATCCGTACAATGGCGTCAGTTCTAACCCAGTTACATATCCTCCAGCCATCCCAGTCTGGCAGGGACAGTCCCAATTAATACTCTGCCATCCCACATTTTCTCCTTCCTCTTTGCACTTTCCAAAGTCATTTGCGCTCAACTAACTCCACATGGGGAGAGACCAGGAAGCGAGGGGCAGGGGGGCGGTTGTCCTACCTTGTTGACTCAGGCAAATGCAAACTGTTGCAGCCCTTCCTAGCTGGCGTGTTCTTCCCCGTTAGTAACTTTGGCCATCTCGACCACACTGTTGCTTGGCCACGCACGTCCCATTTTTTTGTCTGTGAAATGTACTTGTATTATTAAGTACTGCAACACCTAATCAATCTATTGCATGTTTTCATCCAGCCCTTTCTGCAGTAACCTCAAGGGTCTCCCTTGCCTAGCATTTCATCTTCCTATCAACTCTGTTCGCATAAGCGCAAGACATAGGCCATTTCCACACCTTACTGGAACCCATGGTTGTCCCGCCGCGATCCCAGCAGCGCCTTTGCTGGGATGCGAGCACGACAGGAATGTCCCCCTCTGCACCCAGCCAGCTCCCTGCAGAAGGGAGCGTGAGCAACACCCACCTTCTTTCCACAGCGTAGCCAGCCTCTTTCCCAGGCTGTGCAAGGGAAAGAAGAGCCTCCATCCTGCTTCTGCCCCCTCCTCATGGCCAGCAGTGACGGGAGCATCATGTGACCGCCGATGCTTGACGGATTCATTCCATTAAGTGAATATCCTGTGATCACGATGGGCGGGGAGGAGTTGGCAGTGAGTCCACAACAACGTCATGCGAAAGCACAATTTGTGGACCACTGCCATCCCGATGGGACGGCGACACCATGTGGAAACGGCCACAGTGCCTGCCTCAAGATCATCCAGCTTTATGCAGAGGGTGCATTTGAGCTGACATGCTAAGCACTACATCACCCCGATTCTTCTAACAGCCTCCCAACAGTTGCATTATTTCCCAAAATACACTTTAAGGCATCTCAGACTGCGTACTCCCTGTCAGGTGGCCTAAAGCATACAAAAGTTGTTCATCTCTAAATAATAATATTCAGGTTCCTCATCATAAAAAGCTAAATGAAGGTTTTGAGAGAGGGCTTGTTTAAAAACTCCTTTGCTTTTTATTAGATTTAGAACAAATTAGGGATGGGATAAAGGAAGTTCAGGTGGATCCCGAAAAGGGCTGACAGGTCAAGAGCCTATACTTTTCTGAGGCATCTAGAACAAACTGTCACAAAAAGATGTTTCTTAGTATTTCAAAAGATACTTCCTAATATGGGATAATAGAGTTTTCATTGCGTTGCTCACTATTTTTAGCATGCATGGTCTTTGGCCATAACAATGGGGTTTGCAAGCCAAGCTAAACCTACAGGGGGAAAAAAAATAACATGGTAAAGGGATGATTGTTAAAGGTGCAGTGGAGAAAAGTCTAAAACTGGAAGGTCATGTAGTTAGAATTTATAATGGTTTGCGGGGAATGGCTCACAATTTATACCTATATGCTTAGCCCGCAGAAATAAATGTCACTAAATTCTAAAACCTCTTTGGGTGTCTTAGGTTCTAATCTCCTAGTTCCAAAACACATGGCACTGCAGTGAAAATGTACTGACTGGCATACACATCAGAACATAAAATTCCTTTGGATAATTTCAGATCCATTTCTAAACCATTTTAATATATGCAGAACTATTAAACTGGATAGGCAAACAGCAATTTAATTCATTGTTCCTGTCGACGAAAGCCATCGTCCTACCATCCCAGGTAGGCTGTCCTTGTACTATAAGATGGAATTGGTTTTTACTGTCCATCCACAGAGGGTGGCCCACAGACAGAGAAAGTGGCCCTATGAATTCTGAGAGCTAGATGCGTGTAAAGTCTTCCCACAGCGGGTATGGAAATTTCACAGACTTTGCCACTCTTGCCCACCAGTTGTGGGAGAGGGGCAACATCAAAAAGCGGGTGTGCTGTGGGTAGGGAGGCAGACTAACGAAGGCTTTTAATATGACAGATTCAAGACTTTTCCATTTCCCCAAACACCCCCGGGAGGAGCGAGAGGGACAAAATGAGGGTTCTTCATGACCCAAATAGGAATTCTGCCCCCATCCCATGAAATTTTCCTTCAGTCTCCAAGTTTCTGGCACTGCAGCAAATTAAAAGTTCAATAGAATATTTGCAAACGCAGCTTAACTGTCCAGAAAAGGGGGACAAACAAACAACAACAACAAAAACATCAGGGAATACAAACCCAGCCCATCTACAAGTTCTAGGTGTGAGTTACCCAATGTCATCCAATGTCTAAGAGTTCCAGGTGTGAGTTCAATGTCTCACACTGTGTAGTGTTAGAAACTGGGAGAGCTGATGGGACACTGTAGCTGGGGGGCTGATCATAGGTGAAACTTATCAGCAAACAAGCCAAGCATCACCACGTCTATTTCTATTTTGCTTGACCTTTTTATGTACGGTTATTTCCTCAAATGAAGCCAACGTGGTAAAGTGGTTTGAATGCTGGAGTATGGCTCTGAGAGAGCAGAGTTTGAATCCCTGCTCCAGTATGGAAAGCCACTGGGGTGTTGTAGGCAAATTAAATTTTCTCAACCTAAGAGGAAGGCAACAGCAAACTCCCTCTGATCAAATATTGTCAAGTGATAGCTTTTTTTTTTTTTTGAAAACACGTTCTGTATGAATTCTTTAAAAAAGAATCCTTCGTTTTGGCTATACATTCTTAGTATCCTCCACAGAGGAGGGCAACCAAAATGGTGAGAGGCCTGGAAGCCATGCCCTATGAGGATAGACTTAGAGAGCTAGGTATCCAGAAGAGAAGGTTAAGAGGGGACATGATAGCCATGTTTAAATATTTGAAGGGATGCCATGGAGAGGAGGGAGAGGGCTTGTTTTCTGCCGCTCCAGAGACCAGGACAAGGAGCAATGGATTCAAGCTGCAGGAAAGGAGATTCCACCTGAACCTCAGGAAGAACTTCCTGACCGTCAGGGCTGTCCGGTAGTGGAATAGGCTGCCTCCATGGAGTGTGGTGGAGTCTCCTTCTTTGGAGGTTTTTAAGCAGAGGCTGGATGGCCATCTGTCGGGAGTGCTTTGAGGGTGTTCCTGTATGGCAGGGGGTTGGATTGGATGGCCCGTGTGGTCTCTTCCAACTCTACATTTCTATGATTCTATGATTCAACATCATCGGTACACTAGTATTCTTTTCGTACAGTTCACAAATGGGCTGAAACACCCGATAGAGTCTTTGTTCCCCCTAAGAATTAAAGATTATTAAGATTTTATTTGAACACCGCAGAAGACCAAGTGTGGTGAGAAAACATGTGGTTGCTCCTGATACATGAATGGTTACGTGTCAGTTGGAAATTGTCCATGTTTATTTGCTTTAGAATAGCTATTCATGATTGTTCTGTTCTTAAAAGATGTGTGTATATAATTGTCTTAGAACAGCTAATCTGTGGGTGTTTCTAATTTTTGATTGTCTTTCTTATTTATTGCAAGATGTTTCACAGCTTTATGTGGTTATAGTGGGTCTTATGAATCTGTGGGAGATTGGTTCCACAACTATCCACATCATCCCATAGATGCCAAAAAACCCACAGATGATCACATGCCATATTATTAAACGGCAGCAATGTGTGCACAGACACTTCAGTGCATTGGATGCTACGATCCATGGTCGGTCGGTGGAAATCGCAGATTTGAGGCCTGCAGATCCAGAGGGTTCACTGTATACAATTAGCAATTCTGTATCTTTTTGAATGTTACATAACCCACCCCGTTAGCTATCTTTTTTCTTTTTCAATTTCCAGACATCCTACTGAAAGAAAGTATGTCCATGTCTATTTGCCGCAGAATCTCTCTGTCAGTGTTGCAGAAGATTCTGGAGTATATTCAAAGCTGTATAACCTTTTACATACTGAAGGGTATGTGTGATTCTTGTCATTGCCTTGCATTAGCAAAGATGCTATCAACCGTGGGTCTCCAGATGTTTTAAGGACCCTCAAGGAGGCCCAACAGATAAAGGCACTGGCTATGAATTCTGGAAGTTAGAATCCGACCCTATCTGAGGCCTCATGGGAACCAAGAACACACAAACACACACATAACCTTCTACACTCCAGGGAAAAGAGCAATAATAATCAAAACCTGTTTTTCCCGGAAGTTTGTCTGCTACTCCTCATTTCACAAATAGCTATATTATAAACTTCCAAAGACTGGGAAAGTTACTAGAAATAATGCCTTTAAAAGGCCTCCCTGAAATGCCTCAATGCCTGTCAATGAAATGCCTCAAACGCCTGTCAATGTTGGGATGGGAAGAATAATTGAAACATCTTTTTCATGTGTCAGGAAACCGTGAACAGAAGAATTCTGGACTGATGAGATTCTTTGCAATTCAGAACTTATTGTGCACAAAATTCGCCCACGGTCACAAATTTGCACATGGTTATGAATAGTGCACAAAATTTGCACATGGTGCCGGTGCAGCTTTCTCTCCACAGAAAACAATATTTCTGTCCAGTCATCCCTGCACGTGTTGTCTTCTATTCAGAAAATGCTGTTTTCTGCACAAAACAATTCACCCAAATTTTGTGCATGGTAAGTTCTGAATTGCAGATAGGCTTTGAAAAACTCTGCTTTTCAAAGACTTTCTCACATCAGGAAGAAAACTGCAAAAATTATTTGTCACTTCCTTCAAGAAGAAAATAAATGAAGAACATATCTAGTCATATATTTTCGACTACGCTCCCCATAATCACCACCTACGTTCATTGCGACTTCATGGGAAATGGAATCCAAAAGGTTTCTGGCACACAAGCTTGGGGAAGATACCTCTTAAAGTCACTGTGTTCAAAAGAACACAATGCATTAATATTTGCTTAATAAATTATTTATTATATTTCTATCCTACCGCTCCCCCAATGAACTCAAAGTTAGGCATCCAGCTCCTCCTTATCCCCATTTTATCCTTACAACACAATGAGTTTGGTCCAGCTAAGAGAAATGACTGATCCACAGTCACCCAATGAGATTCTCCAGTCAGTACAGACTTGAGTCTGGACCTTCCAAGTCCCAGACCGTTTCTACACTGTTATAATGCTATTATTCCCCTTTCACCATCCTATGGAATCCTGGGTTTGCAGTTTAGGGAGGGGCATTTAGAATTCTCAACCAGAGAGCTCTTTGGCCTCAGTAAACTACAAACCCCAGAATTCCACAGGAGGTTGAAAGTGGAATAATAGCAGTACAACAGTGTGGTGCGGAAATGGCCCCAATCAAACATCCTCAATGACTCCCAATGTGCAAGAAAGGAACGTCTTATAGTGGTGGTTACCATATCAGTAGAGAATCCATTCTGTGAATCCATTCTGTGTTTTATCTGAACCTTACTACGTAGAATGCTAAAGCCACCTCCAAAATAGGTTCACCATAGGTAACTCCTTTAAAGTTCAGACTAAAGCCCAGAGATTCACTTCCCTCACTGACATGGAAGTCACTAGCCACCATTTCAAATGAAGAATATTTTTCAGCCAAAATTAATTTTAGGCAGTTACAAATTTCAGAGTAATTTATGAGCTTGGTGACTTTTGCATTAGATGATTATCTTTCCTTGGAAGGTGATCTGCCTGGTTTTGTGATACTGAGCCATATTTCATATTGAATCCATTGTCTGCCATGGGAGTTTAAACCACCACTTGAGACTTTTGGAAAAGCGATTACAAAACGGAACATCAAATTTGGTGGAGACAACAGAACATTTGCAGCCAGTAGAAGAACGGGGGTACATCTTGCTTTTATACCTTTAACCTTTTAAACAAGAGCTTCAGTCAGGCCTCACTTTCCCATGGAAACAAAAACATTTAGTTTAATTTGTTTAGCTAAAATAATTCATAGGGTAAGTGATGGGCATCTACAACCTTACCAATCTGGTGTATCACTATCAGTTTGGTATATTTGGTATATCAGCTGCCAAGCATAAGCTCAGAAAACACTCTTTTTGCAATCCCTGCAGGAGGTTTTAAAAGTTGCATTCCCCTGCAGAAGGCCATGAGATATTACTAGGCTGAAATGTGTTGGGCTAATTAGAAGAATAAACTTGTCTTTTCTAACATTGTGTGTCTTCGTCTCTTATCTGCATCTCTGATGTTTCGGTTGGTAAGCCCAAAGCTGATTTTCCTGCAATATATCATAATCCACCTGGAATGTTTAAATCACTTCCATTGTGTGGCGAACTCATAGCTCTCCTCCACATTTAGGCATTCCACTAGTGTTTGTATTTTATATTATTTGTATTTGTATTTTACATTATGAATTCCATAAGCCAGATTCCACTGGAACCGGCAGACCAAAGATTCAGTTGTATCTGAGTGCCGATGAAGATCAGCTATTGAGGAAGATGGGCCCAATCCCTTTTTTAAACAGTACCCCAGCCCACTAACCTCCCTCCCCCAGTAAAAGAAGCAAAAAAAATTCCCCAAATGCTAAGTTACTTCTCCTAGAGTGGCTGCATAGCTCCAAACATCCTCTGACTCCTCATTCAAATTAGGAAAAAAAATCAGTTGAAAAATCCAGTAAGTTGAAGCCAATAGTAGTTACGATTTTCAGTGGAAAGGGTGTGTGCGCCGCCTGCTACAAGTCTATAGGAGCAAAAATTGGTCTTTCCTAGTACTCACCCCTGCTGAAGAAAAATAATTAAATAAGTTGGGCTCAACACATGGATGTCTACAGACCTATTACTTCTGTTATCAACCTCTGTTGTCTTCTTTCTTTTCTTGTTTTTTAAAATCAATTTTTTACAGGTTAATTTTTTTAGAAAAACTGGAACCAGTATTCTCTTAAGGAATCTTGGCCAGTTTCTTCCCCCAGCTTAAGCTGAGAGGTGCCACACTTTAACAAGGTCTTTAATTCTCTTGAGCACCCTTGGAAAGGTACAACGAAATCACCTGGTCCTAACACCATGCCATAAGGAACAGACTCTTGTATGTGTCACAGCTAATTAAGGTCTTTCCCTTGCACCCCTTCCTTCTTATTTCTAAATTCCTCGTGCACACACAAAGAAAGTTAATCCAAACTAGACAGCAGTCATTTAGGTCATTAATAGGCTAAGCCTATCAGAAACCATGATTTCACATCTTTCTTGAAGCAAAATGGGAAAAAGCAACATTTTTTCCCTTTATCGCATTAGCGCTCGCAGCCTGTTCGTGGTATAAGCTTGCATAAGAAATACACACCTGTGTATTTCTAATTTTGGTCAGTGTAGAGGTTGGTATTTCTTTCCTCCTCCAACGGCAGCCAAAGCCCTCGCTAGACCCCGCCGTAGAACTGCTGGACCCATAACCACCCCTGCAGGAGAGCAGAGCAGATCAGAGAAACATCTTACTATGACCCCATAGCAAACAAATTCACGGCCATTTCTGCATGGTGTCACAGTCCTGCTATGGAGACAGGATGGCAGCAGTCCACAAGTCATGATTTCACACGACATCATCGCGGTCCTACTGCCATCCCATCCCCATGCTTCACCATTGCGGGGTATACACTTAACAGATTAAATCTGTTAACCACCCATGATTGTGCAATGCTTGTGTACCTACCTGCCAGGCAGAAGGGCAGGAAGTGTGATCATGGACTTCCTTCCCCACTGCAGCGTAAGAAGATGGACTGCCGCAGTGCAGAAGAAAGGAGAGAGTTACTCACGCTCCCTTCCGCAGGCAGCTGGTGGGGTGTGGAAGAGAGAGTTCCTGTTGCTCTCCCTTCCCGGCAAAGGTGCTGCGGGATTGGAATGGGATGACGTGCAAGAGTATCATTGCATGGAAATGGCCCAAAGCAATGGCATTATCTGCTGAGATCTCTAGAGGACCCCAGCAGAACTCCATAAGGACACAGTCAGATGCTTCTTCAACCACCACCCTGCTCTCCCCCAGCAAAAATGGTTGTGGATGGAAGACCTAAGCAGCAGTATGCCGGGTCCAGCTGTTGGTAAATGGCTCAGCACAGCACAGTTCCATATTCATAACTACTACACTGAGCCATTCAGGATTGCAGCTTAGGAAAGAGATTAAGAGTGTTACATCCCAGATCTTAGGACTTACTCGGCTGGCCAGGAAATAGCCAAGGAATACTATATAGTCACATTCTTTATGACTGAGATGTATGGAAACATTTTACCCATTCCCCCATTTTCTTTCAATCCAATTTTGTTTTGACACATTCAGCTGTCTGTCTAAACATTTTTGTTCAGACTTCTCAACTGTGACTCAACATGTCACTTTCAGTAAAACTGGCTAGCCCTTCTTCTTCTAGATCTTGAACATATTTTTTTCACATCACAGGGATTTTCTTCACCAGCCCTGGATTCCTAACAGGATCACCAGTGCTAGTGAGAGACAGATGACACCATGTCTGGCAAGCCCAACACCGGATAGGCTCTGGAATCACAGTCAAAACAGTTCAAGCATCCAGGCCAGCAAGCTCCAAAACAGAATAGCTATACAGGAAAACCCAAATTTTAAAGCAAAGTCCAGAGGGAGTCTAGAGACAGCCAAGCACAAGATTGTCCAGTAGAACAAGTGGTAGTCAGAGAAAGCAAGTCAAGTCTAGAGAAGATATAGGGCATTTCCTCGCTATACTAGTATAGTGCTATTATTCCACTTTCAACATCCTGTGGAATCCTGGAGTTTGCAGTTTAGGGAAGGGCCAAAGGATTCCATAGGATGTTGAAAGTGGAATAATAGCACTATAACAGTTTAGTGCGGAAATGGCCATAGACAATGTTCCAGAAAGACTGGCTTAACATTTAGTTCACACAATCCCACCCAGAGCTTTACTGTAAGCCAATGTAGGTACTCATGAAGAAATGCCCCACTAGCAGCACCTTTCTCATGAGAACTCCTTTATCCATGAAGAGTATTTCTCTGCACTTCACCACACTGCCATCAACCTATCCAATGTCTTTAGGCATTGGTGCTGATTGCGACTACAAGGTGGTTCATCCTCTTCCTTGCAGAGTTGAGCTCTCCAGCTTTTGTGGATGAGGGCATCTGCAACCCAGAATCTTCCAAAGAAGCCTGGCGGTTCCCCTGAGTGAGACTGTTCACCTGTGCTCACCTGTGCTCACCTCTGCCCAAGTAGCTCCCAAAGGTACTTTGAGGAAGATTCCTCCAGTGGGGCATGACAACTCCTAGTACACCTTGATTAACAGATCTGTGCTCATGTTTTACTATGGGCCCTGAGATCAGATGTGGTGAACTTCCCTGAGAAATGCCATTAGTCTTATTGAAATGTTTGCTTTCCACAAAATTCCTCATGTCCTTTGGCCCAAATTTTGAGCCTCCCTTCTCTCTGTTGGCTACCATAGGTTTAATTCTCCATTAACTGATACATACTAGTTTACGTACTACCTTACCATTTTGGAATAAAACGTCCAGCATTCCCAGCTTTCGTAGAAATATTTGTTGTTCAAAAAGATAACATTTCCAAGCTCTAGTCATTTTCTTGTTCCCTACTCTAGAGCATGAAGCTTGGGTCAGCATTGAAATACTTCAGGTGAGAGGCTCTGCAAAACTGCCAGTCTTAAACAACCAGTCCCATCTCACTGCCTGCTACACAGTTCCAGGGACTCCAGCCTTCTCACAGTCTGGGGAAATTGGCTTCACTTCTGGATTTTTTCCATGTCTGTGGCCTCTTGTACTCTGGGACTGTTTCCCTGTCTGCTCACTCATCAGTTCTGGATATCTGCCACCACTCCAGCCCTTGGAAGCCTGATTCTTGCCAGCACCTGGGCATTTGACATAAATCTGCTTAGGACTGGACCATGAACAGAGTAAACTGCATGCACATTCTCTTTGCTGCCCAAAATGCTAGAGAGGATGAGCACGATGAGGCAACCAACTTGACGTGTTCTTTAATGTTAGGATCCCAACTACAATTTATAATAGCCATGGCCAATGCCAACTGCAACCATTGTTTCAAGGAAGCTACTTGTTCACACATGGATTTCCACACACCCACCTGCTACCACTCTGCAAGGCTCAACTGGGCTCTCCAGCTTAGCAGGGCGGGCTGATCGGGCAGACCTTTTATGCCTGATGAAGTGCTCTTTCCCATCAAATGATGTCTCTGAGATGTTCACCGGCTGTATTTGCACTTGTTGAGATCCAACTTGGATCAAGCCAACCTGTCCATCGCAAAAGAAAACATCCTTAGAATCACTTTGGATTGTATCTTCCAGCAGTATCAAATAAATCAGCAATCAGAAAAACAACAATAATGGCTAGTATCTGGTTCAGTAGTTAAATGTTCATAAGCCAGAGTTATCAACTTGCAACTGTCTGGATGCACCTTTACAGTTGTTAATGATCACATTTGGCCCCAAAACCTACATTTGAGCTGGCAATGCCCCAACTAAAAGGTTTCCAAGGCCACTGCAAATCAGGGCACTGAGAAATGACATCTACAGAGCTCTCCCGGTCATCGGGCAAGAGTCCAAGGTGTCTCTCCAGCTACCTGTCTTCAATGCAACTTGAGGGAGCACAGCAAGTGTCATTTCGTAGCACCTCAATCTGCACCATCTTGGAAAACCTTCATCTAGGACACTGCCTGGCTGAAAAGGTAAGTTTTTGTTCGGATGGCATCATCAGACCTACCTATGATGATGGAGTTCCATCATCATAGTTATGTATAACAATGCAAAATTTATAAGATGCAAAACATGTCTAAAGATAACTAGTGCAAATATGATCCCACTGGATCAAGCCCAACGTTCTAGTCATTACATCATAAAATTTTTAGCAAAGCCTTGATTGGCCTTCATTGCATGCTCCAAGGATATCTCAGTGGACCAAGAGGGGTTCATTCACTCCTTTCTCTTTCTCCCCCAGTTCTTCTGTCTCTTCTTCCTTCTCTTTCACTATCCAGCTGGAGGCAAACCCACCAGATGGGTACAGATTGAGAGGAAGGCAAGACATTTCCTGAGATTTAAAAACAAAAAAACCAAAGTGGAGTTCTGTACCAACCAGGCAGCCACCCAAATAAGTTCTCTGCACGTACATACAAATGCTAGGATGTGGAACAGCTGACTGCATTAATGTGATTTACAATCTACATTACATATGTGTTATAAATTACACAGGCCCCACACACACAACACGCCAGTCTTTGTCTTCACTTGCTCCGTGGCCTGTCTCGCTCGCATAATTTAACTTCACAAGATGACTGCAGACTAAAATTAAGAAAACCCTGTCTCATTTCCATTTAATTAACATTTTCTGGAGAATTCAGGCAAGGCAGAAAATGATGAAGGTTTCTACCCTTTACTTCTGGCAACACTTGTTTTGTAAAACTGGCTGGTCTTTCCCCCCGATTCAGTTTTAGGATGCTTTGGTATCCCAGCAATAAACCTGGAGTACTGCCTGATCAAGACCCAGTCTCCACTTTCCAACTTGTTGAGGAATAAAGTTATTGTTTGAAACACTGAGTTGTCAGAATAAATAAAGTATCTGACACACTTGGAGCATATTCTGAAGCACTCCCTAGATACTATCTTGCAGCTAGCACATCAAGGAAGAGGTTTGACTAGAACCTTCTGCTCAATAAGGGTTTACTGTGTAAATAAAATGAAGAAGGCTTTAAGTCGTGTGACCCCTCCAACCCAGCCCTATCCCATGCCTGACAAGGGACAGCAAACACAGAGGTTTACCATCTCCATAGGAAGGAAGTCTAACTGAAACACACTGCAGCTATAATTTCAAAATTCTTCCAGTGTGGAATTTCCCCAAGTCATGAGTTGGAATTCTGCTTGGCAATTAACATCTTTGTAAATGGCCTCACACATGAGCAAAATTGAACAGAGTTATTTCACAGCTTTCATATTCACCTAGGGACGGCTGTGATGTTACAACAAACAGACATCCATTGCACAGTGGCAGAGGGGGCACCATGGCCTAATGTGCAGTGGGCACCAAGGCACATCGGGACACTAGCTGGAAAATGTTAGAGCACTGACAGAAGCATCCAATGTGCATCAGAAGTGCCCGCTGAGCATCAGAACATGCCCGGCATGCATTAGAACACTCTGCCCAGATGTGCATCTCCACAATTCACTAACAGGGTTTCACTGCATTTCTGCAATGTAGTTATGGATTCTTTGTGTTAAAAAACATGGACTGTGATGTGAGGTCACAGCCCCATAATTAAGTTTAAAAGGCACACAAACACACCTTCACTGTGCATTTGTCTGATTTTGTGATTTTGCACCAGACAGCTAGTTTCTGGGGCCTTTACCACAAAGACCAAGGTGCATACTCCAAGGAAGCGGAAATTACGGAAAGAGCCACGCAGCACATTATTTTGGTTTCTTTATGGAGTGGGCTACTCATCAAAGCCAAACGCTATCAACAGACCTAGAGTGTGTAATCTGCAGTTGAAAAAGAATATCGACAAACTAGAATACATCCAGAGGAGAAGGAGCAAGACAGCTAAGGGACTGGAGACTGAAAATACTGGGCATCTAACCTGGAGAAATTATTATTAAAAGGCAATGTGCATATCACCTTCAAATATTTTAAGGCCTGTCTTATTTGCTTCATGTTTCTTCAGACAACAAAAAACAAACCAGCAGATTGCAAAGGAGATTTGAACCGAACATTAGAAACAACTTCTGACAATAGGGGCAGTTCAGTAGTGGAATAGCTTGCCTGGAAAATGTGGCGGAACTCTTCATCCTTAGAAGTTTTCAGCCAGAAAAGGTGGATAGCCACACATTAAAGATGCTGATGAAGCAGATTTCTGCATTTGCAGAATGTTAGACTAAATGACCTTTGAGGCACCTTCTGACTACAAGGTTCTTTGATCCTTTGCAAAACACCAGAGCCTGAAGAAAAATACAGCAAGCCTTTCGAATCCCCACCAGGCATGGCTTTTCCCAGGTGGAGAACTTTCCTGCTGGCGGGTATCTGCAGCTGCATAAGGGCTCAGGATTCATTAGCTTGCTGATTTCCAAAGGGTTGCTATGATGTTATTAAACCCAACTTAGATTTTGCAATTAGCATGACAGGATGTTGGACACTGGGGGGAAAAATTCAACTAATAAGGAAGCCTGCCGTTTTCTGGAACCTCAAAAGGGGAGGGCAGTTGTATTGCCAAGTCAATTAAAAGATTTCATTAAAAAAAAAAAGGTATGTAAGTCAAAAGTTTGCACAAATGCAGCAATTAAAGAATGTGCAGGTGGACCAATAATCTACCCCTGTGCATCAGATTCAGGAAGTCTACTCTCTGAGCCCATCAAAATAGACATCGGATAATGCCAAGGCCCTCTCTCGCCTGATACCCATGTGTTTAATAGCTCATGGCTTCATTCATCTCCAGCGTGCACATCAATTCTGATTTGAACACACATTAAACAGTGCAAATTGGTGTTGGTCAAAAGCTCCTTCCATTTCAGTTTTCAGGGCACCACAGTAGGAAAAGAAAGACAAAAAAAAACCCAGCCCCGAAATCCTCAGTTGTGAGAATATACAAACATGTTCAATTCTGCTTATTCTAATGATTGCTGCTACTGCTTCCCACTGTAGGACATTTCCACACTAGCCTGTTATAGCGCGATGATTCCACTTTCAACATCCTCTGGAATCCTGGGGTTTGCAGTTTCGGGAGGGGCCGGGCTATCTCACTTTAAAATGTCCCAGTTTCTTCTTTGTCCTCAGCTTGCTGCAAACTGAGTTCAAAGAACAGTTTGTACTACTTTCATGGTGGAGTAGAAAGGAAGGGGAGAACCTCTTGCCCTTTTCAGTATGCTTAGGTAAAAGCATACTGCAACCTCTCCTAGCTTATCTGTTCTTCCTCAATAAAAAAATTTGACTTCTTGATCACCCTCTGATGTTGCCCGGCCGCATGTTCCAGTTTTCATCCGTGAAATGCTGGAGACTATGCCACCACTGCCGAATCATCTGAGACACTGAGATTTCAGAGACAAAACCTAGAATCAAGGGACACCTTCGGACGATGTCACAGGGATTGAGCTGTGGTCAACTCATCGAGCATAATATACTAAGCATGAATCACAGTTGCTCAGACCACAAGGGCGATGTTGTGTGCCTTCAAGTCATTTCTGGCTTATAGTGACCCTAAGGGAAACCTATAATGGGGTTTTCCAAGGCCGAGAGTACGTGACATGCCCAAGGTCACCCACTGGGTTTCAATGGCTGAGCAGGGAATGGAACCCTGGTTTCCAGGAGCGCAGTCCAATGCTCAAACAACTACACCACACTGGTGCTCCTCAGATTCGAATAAGAAAACAGAAAGTATTTCCCTAGGTGAAAATTAACTTGTCCAAGATTTGCCTTAAAGTGGAAAAAATTTTTTTTCTATCTCTGTTCTAAACTTAAAAGGGTTTTTAATTATACGTGGTAGTTGTAGTCCAACCAAAGTATTCCACACTCTACTTTGAACAGAAATATGTCTACAGTAACCACTCCACTGCAGCCTGCAGCAGCTAAATGGCAGGGTGGGGGGCAGGCAGTGATAAATAGAGAAGCAGAGAGACATGTGATTTTCATGGCAGTGCTCTCACCGTGAGATTCCTCACTCCTGCCCTGAGGAGTGGATAAGAGGGGCTGGGCCCTGAGATCTGGAAACCCTAATGATGATGTTGCTAGAGCAAACAAAGGTCATTTCCACACTACACTGTTATAGTGCTATTATTCCACTTCCAACACCCTATGGAATCCTGGGGTTTGCAGTTTAGGGAGGGGTACTTAGAATTCTCAGCCAGAGAGCTCTTTGGCCTCAGTAAACTACAAACCCCAGAATTCCACAGGAAGTCGAAAGCAGAATAGCAGCACTATTACAGTGTAGGGTGGAAATGGCCCAAGTCTGTTCAGAAGTAAGGACATCAATTCCTGTGTAAGTGAGCACTTTGGAAATAATCATCCACGAGATGCACCTCAAAGAATGCTTTGAAGTTGAAAAAAGAAAATAAAACCAAAACGCTGCATTCATTCATAAAAAGCAATGAGGTTTTTCTAGCACATTCCTACAAGCAAAAAACAGATCGGGGGGCGGGGAGGAGAGACTCAGTGGCAACCTTAGCTCATAACCTGGCTACTGGAACATTACTCAACCCCAGGCCTCCAGCCTTCATGATTCCCTTCTTGTCCATATTGTGAAAATAGAAGTTAATGCTCCATGCTGAACATCTGGATCGGTCTTCTCAACACCAGCAGCTGGCCATAGTTAGAAGGCCATGTTCTCCACCCCTCTGTCCCACGTGTATGGCAGTGTTTTCGCAGGATATATAGTTCTTCCCCCAATTTGTTCTCTGCCAACAGCGATGCAGTTAGCAAGGCTGGAAAAAGACCAACGTTACGAGCTGGTCTGTGTTCCTATTTATTGTGGTTAGTTCGCTGCCTAGCCTATGTTATTTTACTTATGTATGGCACACAGATGTCATGAATGTTAACGGCTGCTCAAAACAAACCCACAGTTTTGTTCTCCCACAGATGGGATTCTTATTAAAACTGCACTGACTCTTAAAGAGATAAAAGACTGCCAGGCAACCAGCTCACCACAGTGAAAATATTTCAGTATCATATCATGGAACACTATGGGCTTTAGCATCATTGCAGAGATTAGGGCATGCCTATTCTCTCTCCATCCTTCCAGGAAGGAGCATTTAAACAGAGTCTGAGTTTCACAAAGTTGCTTTTTGAGACAGGCAATTAGCATGGCCAGTAAACACGCTGGCTGGGGCGTTCTTGGAGTCATACTCTTAAAAAGTAACTTTCTGAGGGTCTGCATAGAACATGTGCTTTTCATTCAGAAGGTGGCATGCCAGTCTCTGGCATCTTCAGTTCACCTAAGAAGCAACGGCCAGCAGAGACCTCGGTCTGAGAGCCCAGAGGGTCATTGGCAGTAAGAGTCCATAGTACTAGCTAAGAAATTGGAAGTCACAGGTCAAAGGTAACACTGTGATTCACACCTTTTTGCCACATCAACGCCCAGCAAGAACAAGCCAAACACAGGATTTTCTGTATAAGCAGTTTCCACCTGTGAATTAGGGGAGGGTATGGCCATAATAAACCACCTCTTGAGTATTCCTTGCCTAAGAAAACCCTATCAAATTCATGGGGACACCCATTTCCACACTACACTGTCACCGTGCTATTATTCCACTTTCAACCTCCTGTGGAATTATGGGGTTTGTAGTTTATTGAAGCCAAAGAGCTCTCTGGCTGAGAATTCTAAAGGCCTCTCCCTAAACTACAAACCCCAGGATTCCATAGGATGTTGAAAGTGGAATGATAGCACAACAACAGTGTAGTACAAGTCAACAGGCAAATGTTAACAACATGCTACTAACAAGCAACATAATATGTTGCTTATATTGCTACACTAACAACTAACGGCAGCAGATTATTATTCAACAAGTAATACATCTTAGCTTTTCCAGCTATATTTCTGCATTCTCTGATACTCTTGCTTATTCTAAGGCAGAATGGGGAAAATGTGGTGTTTTTTTTTTTTAAACAGTGTGTTTGTGAGTGGGAGAAATACTCCAGATCCTCAAAGGAGGATATACAAACAATTGTGTTGTTGCTATTCATGCCACCGGTACTTTAATTACCGGTGAGCCTGCCTCTTAATCTCTCTCTTTTTCTCGCTCTCTTTTCTTTTTTCTTTTTTTTAAAGAAAGGCAGGCTGGTCTCCAATTCTGCATGGCTTTATTCACTCACGCTATCTGCCCCAGACAGATTATGACCTCCTCCTTAGTTTGGGGGTTGCCTGCCTTCCTCAACACCCGGACACACTTTGGTTAGGTATTCCCTTCTTCCTATCCCTTCTCGCCAAAGCTGACTTGAGAGTTTTGGGAAATAACTGAGCCAGAAAACTTTATACCCTCCAACATTTCACAGATCAAAATTGGGACACATGCAGCCTACCAACATTAGAGTATGGTCATAACGGTAAAAAGTTATGAACGAGAAATAATATGCAAGTTAAGAGAACACGCAAGTTCCTTGTAAGCTAGGCCTAAAGGTAAAGGCAAGATTCTGCCCCCTCTTCTCTTTCTCTACGGAGGCCTCTCCCTAAACTGCAAACCCCAGGATTCCATAGGATGTTGAAAGTGGAATAATAGCACTACAACAGTCTACTGCGGAAATGGCCTTAATCAAATGCAAACTACTTTTGCAATTTGAACTCAGCTTGGCAATTAAAGCAAGCTGAGGACAAAGGGGAAAGTGGGAAGAGGAGAGAAAAACTAGGACATTCAAAGGCATCTCTGGAAAACTGAGATGCGAGAAGGTTAATCGGGGTCCTCACTGCCAAATTAGCACAGTTGGAGGTGTGGAAGCATGATTTCCTCATGAGCAAGCTTTCCAGGGGAGGGGGCTGAATTCCAAGAGAAGGTTTGTGACGTTTCCAACTTAAATGGTCATCAGGGACTACACAGGGAAGGCAGATTCCTTCTATGACTCTGTAGTAGATTGTAGGAATTTTAGGTGCAATGGCCTATAAGGAGATAACTACCAGGGCTGGTATAGTGCACTGACCCAGGGAAAAAACAAACAAAAAAGCAAGCTTTGAGTAAGGAGTTATGAGTGAGAAAAGAGCTGGCCTCCTTGCATGATTGATGTGTTACATGGCCCTAGCCCACATGGAGCTGAGCAACTGTGGAGCGGACTATACTTCTTAAGGATGTAATTGGTGGATGCTAGGCTGCTGCCACCTAAAGCAGTGGCTTTCAAGACATATTTCAGGAGCATTCTGCTGTCCTTGCACAGCAATGAGATTCGTATTAGCAGACAAGCTCCTTGCAATACACACTGTCCACCACATTTAATGTCTGCAATGCTGATAGCGTTGAGGGTGTTGTAATGTGCAAATTTGATATACCAGTTCTACCAAGAGACCTGGCCAGCATCAGCAGGATCAGCAATGTGATGCAGTAGCCAAGAAAGCCAACACGATTCGGGGTTGCATCAATAGAAGTATGGTGTGAGGGCGACCAAAACGGTGAAGGGTCTGGAAGCCATGAAGCCCTAGGAGGAGCAGCTTAGGGAGCTGGGTATGTCTAGTCTGCAGAAGAGAAGATTAAGAGGGGACACGATAGCCCTGTTTAAATATGTGAAGGGATGTCATGTTGAGGAGGGAGTGGGATTGTTTTCCGTGGCTCCAGAGACTAGGACAAGGAGCAATGGATTCAAACTACAGGAAAAAGAGGTCAGAGCTCTTCAGCAGTGGAATATGCTGCCTCAGTGCGCGGTGAAGTCTCCTCCTTTGGAGGTTTTTAAGCAGAGGCTGGATGGCCATCTGTTGGGAGTGCTTTGAGGTGGGTTCCTGCATGGCCCGGGGCTGGACTGGATGGCCCCTGGGGTCTCTTCCAACTCTGATTCTAAAGCTTCTCAAAATCTTTTGCAACACATTACACTTTCTGTTGACAAACATGTACAACTCCTCATGTGGTGTAGAAAATCTGAAAATCTTACCCCAAATCTTTTTATTCCTTCCCCATACGCTAATATTTCTCATATAGCTAAACTATAGGCTGGTTAAAACATTTACCTCCAGTCCCTAGAAATGGAGGTTTGTGACACAGGGTGAGCTAAAAAAAACAAAACAAAAACCTTCTCTAAGGCCAGATCCTCATTAGGAATTTAGTTCCAGCCCTTTGACTAGTTTGGTTGCCCTTTTCTGCACTGTTTCCAACTCTTCAAAATCCTTCTTGAGGCACTGTGACAAAAACTACACAATATGTACCAAATGTGTTTCATTACGCAGAGTGCCTCCTTACGTCCAAAAGGAATACACTAGCAGGTTTAGAAGAAAACCCAGGGGTTTGCAGAAATTTAGAAAAATAAAATCTTACAGGAGGTTGAACGAAGAGACCCAGAACAGCCTCATAAAAACTGGATATACTCAGTGGCCAAGCAATGCTGTCTGATTGCTTGGGGGCAGGGGGAGATAGAAAGCTAAATTATGGAAAAGAACATGCTCGACCGGCTGGCCAGACTCCTGGACTTTACCATCCCACAACGCAATCTTCTGTTACAGTAAATGAAAGAGAAAAGAGATACCTCTTCTTCCTAGCAAGACTGGGCATTCCCCTTTCCAGTAACCAAGAGGATTCACACCCACACATCCACCCACATCTTCTCCCACTGCTGACTCCCCCAGACTTGTACATCCATCAGCCTCAAACACAACCCACCCACATCCCAACCAGACTGTATCCAACGAGGCCAAATTCATGCTGACAAGTACCAGCCCGTTGCAGGTGCTGAGTGAAGCAAAGGAGTCGAAGCTGTGATTCAGCACGTGGCCGGTGTAAAAGCAATTCCGATCCACGTCCATGTGACGGCGGCTTTGGTCTTCAGTGATTTCCTGCACAGAAAAACCAGGTGCCAAGAACTGTGCATTCCGATGAAGCTTCAAGTACAATTCGGAGCCCAGGTCAAGGCCATGTCCCTCAGGAAGGCGGATAATGAGTGCCTCGGCTTCTTTTTCTTCCTCTGGGCTGAGAGAGGCAGAGCGTCGGCTCCGGCCGCCCTGAGGTTGGCCCCCTTTCACTTGCAGAAAATGGGTCCTCTCACGGAGAACCTGTTCCGGGATCACCACAACCACGTCTGTACTGGCTGCAAAGAGAGAAAGAGAGAGCAAGGAAGGGGTTGCAACAACTATCAGCAATACTAGGGCACTTGTCCACCTATCTTAATTCCCAGGCTCACGAAGAAATAACAGGATACGTGCCTGCCTGCCTCCTGAACGCAGAGGTCTTACCTGAACTGAGCCCCTGAAGTGAGTTTCAGTGCTTGGACTGGAACGTATAAGAACATGTACAGAGTCAATTCTCCATAATAATGGGTAACCCCAGGGGCACCTTTGAAAAGGCAGAACTTTTCCAATTACACGATAGTACTACAGGGCTCAGACGTAAAGATACTTCACTGAATATCCAAGTCAGGATTGTCCATACCCTTTTCTTTCTCATTTCTTTCTCTCATTATGAACGTCGGATCGTGAAGAAATCTGATAAGAGAATCAACTCATTTGAAATGTGTGGAGCAGGAGAATTCGCTGGATTCTGCCCAAAAGACAAATAAAGGGGGTCCTAGAACAAAGTCAGGTGTTACCTCTCCCTAGAAGTCAAGATGGCTAAGTTGAGACTGTTCTATTTTGGACATATCACGAGAAGACATGACTCGTTGGAAAAGATAACAATGTTTGGTAAGGCTGAAGACTGTTGGAAAAGAGGAAGACCAACATTACTGATGGATAGCAAACATGGTATAGTGGACGCAAAGTTGAAGGCTTTCACAGCCAGAATCCATAGGTTGTTGTGGGTTTTCCGGGTGTGAGGCCGTTTTCTATCAGTATTTTCTCCTGACGTTTTGCCTGCATCTGTGGCTGGCATCTTCATGTTCTCTGAAGATGCCAGCCACAGATGCAGGCGAAACGTCAGGAGAAAATACTGATAGAACACGGCCTCAAAACCCAGAAAACCCACAACAACCTGTGGTATAATGGTTTGAGCATTGGACCAGGAC
Organism: Cyclura pinguis; assembly: GCA_030412105.1. NCBI lineage: Eukaryota > Metazoa > Chordata > Lepidosauria > Squamata > Iguanidae > Cyclura > Cyclura pinguis. The sequence goes on from CM059608.1 coordinate 6,520,068, forward strand.
TCTGGAGAACAAGGTTCAAATCCCTGCTTGGCCATGGAAACCTGCTGGGTGACCTTGGGCAAGTCAAACCCTCTCAGGCCCAGAGGAAGGCATAGGCAAGCCCCCTCTGAACAAATCTTGCCAAGAAAACCCCACGACCGTTTTGCCTTAATGTCACCGTAAAGCTGGAAATGACTTGAAGAAACAAAACAACTCAATTCAGGAGGACACAGCCCTGAATTTGCAAGACCTGAGCAGGGCTGCTGACAAAATGATGATCTCGAGATCTCTCATTCACAGGGTCATCATAAGACTACTTGATCGTCAACAACAATATAAGGCAAGTATGTTTCTAATTTATGGACAGAAAATTGATTTTAAAATATTAAAGAGAATAGGAATAACAAGTCAGTTTTTGTTGATTACATGGAAGATCATCATGTAGGGATGTGAACAGGGATCTCTGTCGAGAACAGAGCTTTTTTCACTTGTTCATAAAATACCTCGAGTTAGGGGTAAGCAGTGAGGTGTTCAAGTTCACCAATGACATATTCTTGGGTGGCAAGAAAGAAAGCAGATTGTGAAGCACTCCAGAAGGATCTCTCTAGTCTGGGAATATGGGCAGTAAATGAAAGTCAATGTAAGCAAGTACAAAATGGTTGGGGCAGAAAGTCCCAGCTTGACTTATGCACTTACAGACTCTGAGCTGTTAGCAAATGACCAAATAAGGGGATCTCAGGCTTGTGGCTGCTGTCAAAATTTTTTGGAAAAGAAAAAGCAAATTTCATGTTCAGCTTCATTAGGAAAGGAAAAGAAAATACAACTGCAATATCACACTGCCCTTATACACACCCATACTGGGATCGCGTTCGAACTGTGCACAGTTCTGCTTAACGTATCTGAAACAGGATATTGCAGAGGTAGGAAAGGTGCAGAAATGATCAACAGACTGGAGCAACCTTGCCTAGGGGGAAAGGTTTGGAGCTGTTAGCTTTAGAAAAAGAAAGCAAGGAAGAAAAGATATGACCAGGGTATTAAAAAAAATTGCTTACTGTAGAGGAAACAGATAATGAGAAATGTGTATTTCATAACACTAGATCGTAGGGTGCCCCACTGAAACTGAATGGTGAGAAATTCAGGACAGATGAAAGAAAGTACTTTTTCACACAGCACATAGTTAAACTGTGGAACTCGCTACCACTGGACATAGTTATGTTGACCAACTTTGACAGCTTGAAAAGGAGACTGGATGAATTCATGGAGGTTAGGGCCTACATTGGCTACAAGTCAGAGTGGCTACACACTGCCTTATGCAAAAGAGGCAGAGCATCTGTGCATCTCAATTTCTAGGAAACATGAAATGGGTGGTGGTGGTGTGCATTTAAACTCTTGTTGGGCAAGCCACACTCTTTCAGTACGCAGTACCAGCATTTAACCACTGCGCCGCCAGGGATCTAAGAAAGGATGTTGGCTGTGGAGTGTTCGGGAAGCCACACTTCAGAGGAACTAATGGAGAGGCTTACCTGTCATTCAAGAACAGTGGCAGCAAATGACAGAACCCCGGTGGCGCAGTGGTTAAATGCTGGTACTGCGGCCACAATGTTGTGAGTTCGATCCCGCAGGGCTGCAGGTTGAGCCAGCCTTCCAAAGGTCAGTGAAATGAGGACCCAACTTGTTGCGGGCAATTAGCTAAATACATTGTAAACTGCTTAGGGGTGCTTCACGCTGATAAGCAGTATAGAAATGTAACTTTTATTGCTATTGCTGTGCGATGCCACTATTCAGATCCAACATAATGAGAACTTTTCTTATCACTTGATATGAACCACAGACTAGATCCAGGTGATAACGATGAAGAGGTTTCAGGGTTTCGCAAACCAGCAAGTCCTATTTACACAAGTAGATTTATAGTTTGACTCTCTGCTCTGATGTTGCCATCTAGCAAGCAGTTTCAAATATTTCACCAACTGTAAACCCCAACATTCTTGACAATGGAACTATAATTATTAAAGCGGTATCAAACAATGATACTCCTGTAGTATGTATAGACTTCTGACAGCTTGTGAACTTCCTAGAAACACATGGCTCAGCATAACCGGAAATATAATGCTGATCTAGACATGGCCTCACAAGGACAACAGTCAACACATCTGGCTGTAATGCTCTATCCCTATTCCATCTTGTTTTCATCCCTAGCAAAGCAATCCAGCTCATGTAACGTGAAGGGAGATCACCTTCTTGGGATACCTCAAAAGTCATTTTTTTTAAATCAGACAATAAAAATACCATCACACCTTTACCTTCAACCACTGCATCTTTCTTTTCCCTTCTTTCCTTCCCTTTCATAAATGCAAAAATTGTTTCACTCACATGCATTTCAGATGTGCATCTAAGATCAGGCCAAGAGCAGCCAGTAAAATGCCTTTGGCACTCAAAAACAGAGATGCGAAAAGTTAATATTCGGACTACAGATCACAAAATCCTACTTCCAGCATGGTTGCTGTTTACCTCTTTGGACTATAACTCCCAGAACCCCAAAGCCAACATGGTCAGTGGTCAAGTTTGTTGCAGGATTCTTGGAGTTGTAGTCCAACAAAGCAATTTTTCTATGCCCGCTCACACAATTAGGGCACAAACGAAGCAGGCCTCCCTGACTGTTTGACCCTCAACATCTTGGAAGAGAAGAAGTACTCCAGTTTGGGCCATGGAGGTTCCACTTCTCTCTCTTGAATGCCAGACCCAATTTTCACAAGCCTGCCACAAATCTTATACCTACAGTCTCAAGCACATCCGTGCATAGAGCCGTCTTTCCACCAGCCTGATGCCCTGATGCAACTCCCACCATCTCCAACCAGCTGACCCAACAGGTATAGTGGACATTGTAGTCCAACCTATCTAGAGGGCAGCAAGCTCTAGAATCTCCCATCAAGGATGGACTTCATAGTCAGGCTCGCTGGGAAAGTCCAGGAGTTGGAGTCTAAGGCCATTTCCGCACTACACTGTTCTAGTGCTATCATTCTGCTTTCAACCTCCTATGGCCTCAGAAAACTACAAGTCCCAGAATTCCACAGGATGTTGAAAGTGGAATAATAGCATTGTAATAGTGTAGTGCGGAAATGCCCTAAGAAATAATTTTTTCAAGGTATACCCTATGCATAAGGAATGGGCCTCTATTGCCCCAAAAGAGCTGTCCCAAACTTGAAGGGACAGTCCCCGTTTTTTCAGCTGCTTTTAAACAGTCCCAGTTTCTTTCTCCCTTCGCCCTCTTCTCCCTTCGGCGGCTGCAAACCGTGGCCATTTCCGCGTTAGACTGTTATAGTGTTATTATTCCACTTTCAACATCCTATGGAATCAAAGGCCCCCTCCCTAAGCTGCAAACCCCAGGATTCCATAGGATGTTGAAAGTGGAATAATAGCACTACAACAGTATAGTGTGGAAGGAGCCTGTCTTCAAAGTAGAAAAGCAGTTTGCACTCAACTGGGGGCCGATTCTTGTCCTTCAAGCAAAAAGCTACAGCCTCTCCCACTTTCCCTGTTCTTCCTCTCCAACAACTTTTGCCACCTTGACCACACTCTCATGTCGCTTGGCCACAGGTGTGCCACTTTGCCTCCGTGAAATGCTGGCAGGTCTGCCCAGCCCACTAAACCAAAAGAAAACATTCTGCAAGTTTGGAGCAGGGATAAAGAACGCTATTCAAACTCTCCTCCCATCCACACCTCTCAGATCCAGCACCTACCATTCTTTCTCCGAAAGCCAAATGTTAGGCAGAAGAAAAGGGAAAAAAAGAAGAAGAACTCTAGAGGTCTTGCGTCGTTCAAGGAAACATTTTTTAAAATGTTCTGTACATCTACAATCCAGCGCCAGCGTCGGGGTGGAGGAAGAAGGCAAAGCACAGCGGAGCATCACATTTCACCCTGCAAAGCGGCTGAAGAGAAATGCAAGCAAGCAAGCAAGCGCGCTCCAGAAAGGCTGGGAGCTGCAGAGTTAATGCGAGCAGCTCTCTTCCCCTCCTGTTAACTTTTACAACACGACCAGCGGGGAATGAAGAATATACAAGTCTGGAAACGGAGACATCCTTTTTGGATAAGAAAAACTGGGATCGCAGCCATACAATGGAATTCTGGGGGGCGGGGGGGGCAGCGACGGCAAGAGAGTTGGGGGGGGGAAGGAAAGAAGAGGAAGCGCCATGGCATTTGACTTTACAAACCCTTGCATCGTGTGAACCGGGAGAGCCGGAGAGACGCGCGCAGTGGGGTTGCACGAAACGATCACGGGGTTTTCCTGGCAAGATTCGTTCCGGCGGGGAGGGGCGGGGGGCAGGGTTTACCTTTGCATTCCTCTGAGGCCGAGAGAGTGTGACTTGCCCCATGTGGCAAGCGGGGACCTGAACCCCCGTCTTCAGAGTGGCGGTCCAGCGCTACGCTACACTGCCTCCCCTATGCAATGCAGCCCCCCCCCATTTTTACCCCCGCATTTGGTTCTTGGGGAGTTTTTTTTTTTCTTTTTCTGGCGCTGTGTCCTTTGCCACAAACCAAAATACCTCCCGGACCTTGCAATCGAGAAAATCCTGCCCCGTCCACCCTCCCTAAAGTGTCAAATACGAACCCAGCGCGAAAGGAAAGGACTGAAGGAAGGGGAAAAATTGAAAAAGAAAAAGAAAAAAGCGAGCCAACCTCGCCCGGCTCCTACCTGTGTGGATGCCCGGTCCGCAAAGGAGCAGCAGCACCAGGGCGGGCGAAAGAAGAGACAGGAAAGAGCCGTCAAACATTTTTTATTGCAGGCGAACGGCTCCGGCGGCTGGACGGCGCACGGCAGGCGAGAGGAGGAGGAGAAAAAAGCCACTGGCCGTCGGTGGCGGGAGCAGCAGCGGTTCCGTCCCGTCTCAGACTTTGGAAAAATTAATTTGCACTACAGACAAACTCAACGTGGTTTACCGAAAGGGAGGAAGCGGGGGGGGAAAAAGGATGAGAGGAAGAAAAAAAGGGAAAGCGAGCCAGCGAGCCGGAGCATCGCCGCCGCCGCCTCCCCTTCTCCCCCCCGCCCTCCTTCTGCAACCCCGGGTGCTGATTGGCGCTTCCCCTCGCGGAGCTACTCCTCCCGCCCCCTGATTGGTGGCGGGGATTTAACACGCTCGGGTAAATAGCGAGGTTGTAAAATGAGAAGCGGTACACGTGGGTCGCGGGCGCAAGGCGAGCGGAGGGCGCCAGGGGGCGCTCCGGGGGCGGCCGCCGCCGCTGCAACCTGTACAGTCCAGGTGGGCTCCGGCGTCAGGACCGGGCGGGGGGGGAGGGGGGTGGCGTCGTCGCCCCCCTCCCGTTTCCTCCCGGCTGAGTTGCGCTTGCTCTTGGAAGAGCGGCGTAACATGCGGAGGTTCAGTTGCGGAAAGTTTTGCCTGGCACGGTGGGGATTAAAGGATGGACAGCTTTATTATTATTATTATTATTATTATTATTATTATTATTATTATTATTATTAGCGCATTTGCCCAGCTTTCCTCGGGCTTTTGTTTTCTTCTTAAGAAACTGTCTTCTCCAGTACCTGTGACTTTCCCCCTTATTTCCCAATGCAATCTGTGTACAGAGTTATTTACTTACACAGTTTAGGCTCCTGAGGGAATACGCTGCCCTCCTCCTTGCTGCTAGGCCTCGTCTCCCTAGCCGCCGGCCTATTCCAGTGCCTGTGATTTGTCCCTGTGTTCCCCAATCCGATCGGCGTTCTGGCTCTTTCCCTGCCTTTTTCGCCGTCGGCCGCCCTGCCGCTCCATGGTTTCCGTCGCAGGTGATGTTTCTGCTCTTTCTGTCTTCTTTTGATTTTGGGGTGTCGTGTTGATCTGTGTTGTCCGGCGATGTTGACGTATTGGTTTTCTGTTTTTCTTTCTGTTGAATTTGTGCAATGGCTGCACATTTTTCTGGAAGCATTTTTTGTTTTGAATTTCAGCTTTTAAGATTCCTCACGTAGGGAACCCATACAATCTACTATAGAAAAGTCAACGCTTGTGAGTTTGTCTGTTTGTAACTATGTTGTGCGTGTCACTTTAATTTATCTCACATGTGCCTCCCAAACCTTTTCTGGCATCCTGACTGATGGTAGGCCTTGTCTCCGTAGCAACCAAGCTGAGGCCCGAGAGCTCTTTGGCTGAGAATTCTAAAGGCCCCTCCCTAAATTGCCAACCCCAGGATTCCATGGAACCTTCACAGCCAGCCAATCATATGAGGTCTTCTCGCCTCGCACAGCCAATCAAATGAGGCCTTCACCTGCCTGACACAAACAGACAAACTCACTCACAAACTTTGACTTTTCTATGAGAGATTATTATTATGAGTACTAAAGCAACAAAAACACCAAATATAAACAAACCAAAAATAAACACACAATTGCAAAGCCGTAACAAACGTTGCAAAGAAGCTGACATTCTCGTGCTCAAATTTTATGGACTGGAGAGAAACCAGGCTATCAATTTATCAACTAATCCATATTGTCTATAATTTTAATTTACTGTATTTGCTGGCATATAAGATGCACCTCCTTTATATGCTGGCAAATACTATTTGCTGACATGTAGGACACACTGGCTTATGAGACGCACCCCATTTTCGAACAGTATTTTTTTTTTGAGGAAAAAGTGAGTCTTATATGGCAGCAAATACTGTACTTCATGTATTTCTATACTATTTTATGCATTTATGTCCTATTTTATGCTTTTCTATTCTGTTTATAGTCTATCCTATTGATCTATATTTATACCTATTTTTACTAGGTGTATTTTCTCTATATCGTACAATTGGATAGTTTGCTATGTTGGGTCTATGGACTGTAAAATAAAGTTTGATTTGATTCTCACTCTCATCCTGTCACCCATTCTTCCAACAAGCAATCCAGTCCTAAACTCCCCACCCTCAAGCTTGAATTTGTATTTCTGTTTTTGTCTTTATACCAAACAGATTATCTCTGTCTTGCAATGTATATTCACTCCGGTTCTATATATCCTATAATTAAGTGCTCACTGTATTTTTTTTATACCTTCTACCATTATCACCAATATTTAACACTAAATGTATTCATTTTAATCCAGTCATCAGGAGAGAGAACTTCCTCATTAAGATCACCATTGTTCCTTAAAATTTGATCTCTATGAAGCTTACTACCCCCCTTTGCCTTTTAAGTAGATGAGCGGTTCCCAGTTTTGAACAGAGTCAGCCAGAGGGTTTCCTTTTATTACTGTGAGTTTGTCCATTTGGACTAAATCATAAAGCTTTACTATCCAGTCATCTACTTTCAGAGGGTCTGGATTTTTCCATTCTTTTACATAGTTAATATGCACCACTGCTGTTGTATGGAACAGCAGTTTCCCATCTTTCCTCTGAAGGATGGGGAGATTTTAATCCATTGCACTGCTCTCTGAAACTTTTTGGTTGTATTTGTATTCATGCTGGTCTACCACCACGATGAAGCTTGGGTTGAACCTGCTGCATTTCTGGTGGACATAAGTTGCCAACCTCAGTCTCCACCTGACCAAGGCTTGCCTGCTTTCACCAGGAGTGTGTGCTAAACGCCAGTCTTGACAGCGCCGGTCTGCTTAAGATACTTACAGGTGATACTTATAGATCCCAACAGTCCTGCAAACCTTATTTCTGTGATCGAATGCAGGCAACATAGCAGGTTGTCTGCAGTAGGTGGGCAGAACAACGACAGAGCTGTGTACATGTTTCAAGAACCACAAGTCTCCAGTATTGCCCAGGAAGCTGGAGAAACCAGTGGCCTGGCATTTCAGCTCAGAACGTCACAGCTCCTCTGATTTGTCCCTGTTTGGTCCTGAGTTGCCTTCGCCTTCAAACATTTTGAATAAAAGGGAGCATCTCTGGATGCACAGGCCATTTCCACACTACACTGTTATAGTGCTATTATTCCACTTTCAACCTCCTGTGGAATTCTGGGGTTTGTGATTTCCTGAGGCCAAAGAGCTCTCTGGCTGAGAATTCTCAATGCCCCTCCCTAAACTGCAAACCCCAGGATTACAAAGGAGGTTGAAAGTGGAATAATAGCACTAGAACAGTGGAGGGCGGAAAGGCCCACTGTTGCTGGCAGGGTCTCCTGTGTCACACAGGCTTTTGCTGAGGAGCCAGACTAAACGTGCCATATGGCAGCTGGGCAGCAGCGGTGGAGGATGACACTGGTGGAGGATCTCTCCGAGACAACAGCAGTGGCATCATAGCTAACCCTAAAGAATCTGTGTAGAAGAAGGCATTAAAAAACCACTCATGAAGCCTTTTACCTTAAGAACTCCATGATGAGACAATCCAAAATGAGCTTGGGGGGGAGGTCTCTGGTTCATAAGAAACAGCAAAGACAGAAGGGATTGCCTGTTGGTATATGACTTTCCCAGTTAAGGCAGAGACAAGCTGCACCTACAAAAATTCTCCCCTAGATACAACTCTTCAACAGAGGTTTACCACCCTGTCAGAGAAGCCAAAATGTGGACTGCAAAGAAGAGCTGGGAGAGCAGAGACAGCTTCTCTGATAATGAAAGCGGCAGTCTGGAATCCCATTGCTGTCTCACACTTGCTGAAGTTCCCCGCTAGATGTAGTTCAACATGGCCATGCATGTGTGTTGTGCTTGGCTGTGCAGACTTATTGCACATGGCTGCACACTGGACATGCCAGTGTTTGTGCACATTCAGTGGCGCAAGGTCATAATTCACTAACAAGAGGCATTACACAACCACCGTGTCAGTGTAAGCATAAAGTCGCACTCGGTCTCCTTGATTTGGGATCTCGGCTTCTGGGTCTAAGGAATCATGTCGAAACAAGCCCCATCGAGTACAACGGGCCATCTGCATAAGGAGATGAGAAAAGGAAAGTGGGATATAATTTCCATAAGTAAATACTATACACATTTCAGACCTTTTGCAGAAAAGTCTATGGATTCTTTCTCTCTTTCTCTCTGTCTCTCACACACATGCACACACATGCTCCTGCACTGTTTAACATCAAAAAATGCTCAATTTTCAGAAACAGAAGCGGTCTCTGAGTTACTTCTATGTGTGTGTGTGGGGGGGGGGGTTGACAGTCCATCTGGCCCCTTGGAAGATTGTAAGGGCATGGAAGTGGCCCCTGGGCCCACTTGATTTGCTGAATTGATGTTGAGATACAATCCTGGGCAATTTTTTTTTCCACCTTTGTGCCCCAGACTGAGCTATCGGCCTTGGGTGCAGCATTTTGCTTTGCCATTTGTCTACTGTGAGCGACTGAAAGAAAGAAAGAACGAAAGAAAGAATTTTTACTCTCTCCCCATTCCATCTTTTATTCTCTCTTTGCCATTTTAAATACCCACTGGAGAAGCCAAGCATTTCAACCATTATTGCAAAGTTAATAAGCCTTCAGAGACATCCGACATGTGTTATAGACATCTTTGTGAGAAGAATCCCCTTGGCTCTTTGCCTGGAAACTAAGGGTTAACCTGGATGCTAATCAAAGCACTTTTTCTCTCTATCCCTCCTCCTCCAGATAGCATCTTTGGCATCGTCTCAAGGGGATATCTATATTTGTGACAGTATAATACTTCCAAAAACTGTTTGGCTGAGTTACTGTCCGGTTTGGTGAGGGAAGAGGAAGCTATCCATTTGGCTGAGATTAAAATCTCAAAGGGGCAGTATCAATGTGACAAGAAGAGAGACTGGAAATTTAGAGAAAGATTCCAGGAGGTAAGAAGGCTAAAGAGGCCAAAGAGAAGATGCTTGAAGAAAGTGTGCAACAAACTGAAAAGCAGTGAATGATTTGGAGATAAGATAAGGCAGAGTAAAAGGGGGGAGGGATGAGATAGGGTCATGGATTGGATGTTCAGGTATTGCTCTGACTAATCTAGCCAACAATTCGGCTGAGAGCCAGTCTGATACGGTGCAGGGACATCTTCATGGGCCCCTTCTCCAAACCAAGTTATTTTGTTCTCTAGCCAGCTGAGTTATTGCCAAACTCTTCATGGCAGTGAAGCTGTAGAACTGGAACGACGATCCAAGAAATTACCATGTGGCCGAACCGTCCCAGATATACCATAAGAATCAAGGAATGGAGAAGCTTGCTCATCCCAAGGAAAGATCTGAACTGTAGGCGGATGCGTTGATCCCTATCAATATATCAGTTCTAATGAATTTAAGCTTCTATTAGGAGCAGGACTTTTATACATCTAATGGCCCCTCATTGCTCATTCAAGATAAAGATATCCCCAAATGTGTGTATGCACCTTCCAGTCACCTGTAGACTTATGGTGACCCCATGAATTTCAACAGGGTTGTCTTAGGCAAGGAATACTCAGAGGTAGTATTCCATAGAATGGAACCATGGCAGATAAAGTGGCACCATAGTGCTATATTTGTGTAGTGTGAAAGGACCCTTAGACTTATATGCTAGGAAAATGGAGCAATGGTTTTCTGGAGAGTGTTTCAAAGTGAAGGGATCCATATCTCAGTAATGATTGTGGGCAAAGGAATAACTCGTATTCTTAAGCACACCCATTCTTAGGCTTTTGCTGTCTTCTTTTTATGTTCTCTTCCACTATGAGTTTTGCTTGACGAAATGCATTTCCAGTCCTCAAGGATTAACAGTAAAAACTGATTGTTTTAATTGCCTCTGCATAGCAATGGCACATCTACTAGGTATGCCTTTATAGGAAAGTCTGCATCATCTAATATATAAAAGTCAAAGTTTGTGAGTTTGTCTGTGTCAGGCAGGCAAAGACATCATATGATTGGCTGCCTGAGAAGATTCTATGGAATCCTGGGGTTTGCAGTTTGCGGACGGGCCTTCGGAATTCTCAGCCAGAGAATAGGCTGGTTGCTATGGAGATGAGGCCTAGCAGCAAGGAGGAAGACAGCCTATTCCCTCAGGAACCCAACCTCAGTATGTTAATAACTCTGAATACAGATTGGATTGGGGAATATGAGGAAAAGTTACATGTACTGGACAACACAGGTAGAGACACAGGATCTCAAATCTGTGTATTTCAACCGTGTCTGACTCCTAGGGTAAGGTAAGGTAATTCCTAAGGTATTTCTAACAGGTATTACCTATGAGAAAATAAAATCCCAGGCAACACTGGGTAAATATGCTAGTGAACTAATAAAACTGGAAGAACTGTTAATTGGCCATTATGTCTGTCTATAGTTAACTGTACACTGAATGCGGCTAATGACAGACTTCCCCCATAATAACAGAAGAATTCAACTTATCATCATCCCAGTCTTCTGCGTATGTGTGAGTCTGATTTGGGCTGCACCTGCCAATGCTGAATACACGAGCACTGCAATTCTTATTTTAAAAATAATGAAAGTGTCTGGCTTCATATGGGTCGGAACTCCTCTTCATTTGATATGCTGATATCTTGAAGCAAAATTGCCCAGAAGGTAGGGAGGGAATTTCGCAGCGGAGAGAAGGGAGCTGTAACTCTGTCCTTTGAAATGCTCATCATTCGCTGCAGACTGCATCTATTGCTAGTTAGAAGAACTGTGCCAGTGATTCAGTCAAATCCAGACTAAATGTTTCAGGGCAGCTGAGCCCATTTCCGCACTAGCCTGTTCTAGCGCTATGATTCCACTTTCAACATCCTATGGGATCCTGGGGTTTGCAGCTTCGGGAGGGGCCGGCCGGCCCCTCCTGAAGCTGCAAACCCCAGGATCCCATAGGATGTTGAAAGTGGAATCATAGTGCTAGAACAGGCTAGTGCGGAAATGGGCTGAGATAGATTTGTAGTAGTGCTGAATCAGATCGAGTTGGTCTGATACAGTTCCAAAGTGGAATGGCGCTGGTGCAGGAATTCATCTTTAAGAAATGAGAGAGAAACACAATGGTGGGGTACACTGATTGAAAACAAAAATGCTGATATGGTCTCTCAGAGATTAAAAGGGAAATCAGACGAAGAGATACAAAAAGAATGGCAAATTGCAATGGGTAATTGCTGGGTACCATCAGATGGAAATCTGTGATTCGTGATTTAAGATAAATTATGAGGGGGCTACAGGATATATATCATGAAGCGGGAATATGGAGATGGAAATGCAAGAATCAACAAGTAATAATAGCACTAAAACGTAGTACAATATTTTACGCACGTTAAGAAATATTGATAATGAAATCTAGATCAGTGTGGAAGATCAGAAATATTTCAAATAAGTTGACAGTTATAATTGTTTGTTTTATATCTGAATTTGAATAAAATGATTATTAAAAAAAGAAAGAAAGAAGAGAGAAACGCCAGACTGTTCATTTCCAATTAATTGTTGTGTGTCTTCAAGTAGTTTCCAGCAACCCTAAGGTGACCCTATCACAGGGTTTTCTGGGCTGAGAGTGTGTGATACGCCCAAGGTTGCGCCCAGTGGGTTTCCATGGCCGAGTGGGGAACTGAACCCTGATCTCTAGGATCATAGTCCAGTGCTCAGGCCACTACACAGTTCAAATTAATCCTATTTATTTATTTATTATTAACCTTCTTTATACCCTGCCCAAAATTAGGACTCATCTCCGGCTTAACCATGTAAGGAAAATGCAAAGTGATGTGACACAGAAAAGGAGGAAGAAAGGAAAGAGGCTGGGCTTTGCTTATCCAAAGCTCTGTCGTGTGTTCTGGGGCAAGACCATCACCAGTGCTCTCCAGCCACAGTGCTTATGGGGACGGATCGTGTCAGGCCCTGGAAGTTATACAGTCAGTTACCACCTCTGCGATCCCTTAGTTCATTTGCCAGATTTAGCTATGTTAGCATCAGGTTATGTAAAAGAACCGTGGAGAGAGGTGGGCCAGCGTGGCATAGTGGTTTGGGTGTTGCACTGTGGCTCTGGAGCCTGGAGTTCACATCTCTGCTCAGCCACTCTTCCGCACAACCTTTGAACTTACAGGAGTCCTCCCCAGCATGCAGTCTTTTCAATGATATCCATTAATATAGAGCAATGCTATTCATTATTATTATATAAGCAAATTCCTGAGGTCTCACTTCCTGTTTACTTCCTTTAAAAATATGCTCCAAGGCAAGCAAAAGGTGGCAAACTTGTCCCATATATGCATTTTTTTAAAAAAAAATTAAAACTTGGTTTAATTTGATTTAATGGCCCTAGGAACTGCATATGGCCCAAAGGCTGCACTTTGTCCATCCCTGTTATAGAAGGAAGTTTCCAATCCTTATGGATGTACAAGTAAGTTTGGAGATAGCTGGCAGAGTTCTTTAAAACGTCTAGCAAAGTTGGAATTTCTATTCCTGTCCCTCCCAGCCTTGTCCCGCTATTTTCCATAGCAGCACTGTTTAAATGTTTCGTGTTAAACTATGGCCATTTCCGCACTGCACTGTTGTAGTGCTATGATTTCACTCCCTAAACTCCATAGGATGTTGAAAGTGGAATAACAGCACTAAAGCAGTCTAGTGCGGAAATGGCCTATGACTTCACACAACCCCCACTGTGCTGTTAGTTTCCACCACCCTCCCATCCTCTGCAGTCAAAATTCCATGCAATCTCCTCTTCTTGGGGTCAAACTATGTTTTGCAAAGTCAAATAAAGGCATTGTAGATATCGCATGAATTTGCATAATGTGCTCTTTTTATAAAAATTTGTGGACTTCTTTGGATTACAGAGAACCTCAAGGGCAGAACAGAATGCACCCATGATTATTCGATATGTATTAAAATTCACAAAAGTGCCTGTTATTTTAAGTATCATCAGTCTGCTGGGGGGGAAAAGGGGAACATGGCAAACCTCCTTCCATATTTTGTTCCACCTAGCCAATACCATTTTTTTTCTTCCTTGAGGTATAGGGCAAAAAGATGACAGCCAAAGCTGACTGGACAGACAGATCTTGGCTTCAGCCTGAGCCATGAGGTTTAGTTTAGCACACTCTACCAAAAAGCTTTCTAACACTCAAGGAGGAGACATTCCTTATAAGAAGAGACACCTGTCAGGCTCTCAAATAAGGGACATTCTCTTACAATAAGGGGCACCAGGTGAATGCTCTTTGCATATTCATTCATTATGTTCGTTGCTCTCATTTGTCTCTGATAGTAATTGTTCGGTTACACTTTGAATTATGGAATGTTGCCTACAGTAGGAGATGTTGTGTAAGGGATAATTTACTACTATGTTCTGTGAATTGCTACTAAAAATATATTTAAAGCACCTATTTTAGAATAAAAAAAATCAAAATGGACAGTACAGCTGAGATGAAGGGTGGAAGCTGCAATGCAGCCTGGTAAAACTGTGAGCTGCTGCTTGTGAAGGCTTTCAGTTCGGCCTTGGAAGAGGCAAAAGAGGGCCAGTTGGGAAGTTGTGGACAGATTGAGAGCGAAACAGAACAGCCCGGGGAGGCAAATGCAGTGACCGGGGGGGGGGGGCTGCTCCCTTGTGGCCCAATGGGAAGGCCAGTCCGGCTGCCCACCCTGCGAATTATTTGCTAAAACAGAGAATTTCTTATGGATGACATTCCCTTTGCTTCACAGGCAGCTTCCGTTATACAAAGAAGTATGACTCTACCGCCACCTGCTGATCATTTTTAGCAATACAAAGAGTTACTAAAGAAGGATTGGGGATTAAGAAACGGAATTAGTGCAAGTTATCCTGATAGATACCAAAGGGCCTTTCAGCCCAACACGGTTATAGTTCTATTATTCCACTTTCATCATCCCGTGGAATCCTGGGGTTTGTAGTTTACTGAGGCCAAAGAGCTCTCTGGCTGAGAATTTTAAAGGCCTCTCTCTAAACTGCAAACCCCAGGATTCCACAGGAGGTTGAAAGTGGAATAATAGCACTATAACAGTCTAGTGCAGAAAGGCTCAAAGAGCAGTAAATGGCATGCAATAAAATATCAAATCCATTAGCAACAGCAAAGCAACTTCCCTTGTATTGTGTAAAGTGAATTTAGTTTCTTTTGAGAAACAAGAAAGAACTCCTTTTGAAATATCATACCTAACCACTTTGAAGGTCTCTGGAGCCATAACAAATAACCGGTAATAATTTTGCTGGCTAGTTCCAACTAAAATAGACTTATTGAACGGTGAGTCAACACTGTGGTAAATCCCATTGATTTAAATGTGTGTGCTTGAGTTGGGAGTAACAACAGGATTTAGTTGGCAGTATCACCAGGAGCTACGCCTTCCCCACTCCACATCTGGGACAGTGGATGTTTACAGAGAGACACATGGCTTTAAAAATGCAGAATGTATTGATAATAGAGGCCTGTGACAACTGAGAGATCTCAACCGAAGACAAACTGTGAGCAGAACCAGCAAGCCATGTTCCTCACCATTCCTTCTGAAGCAATGATCCAGAAAGTCAGGTGAGTCTCACCCCGCAGCCTCCCCAAAACGCTGGCGCATTCATAATGAACCCTGCCTCCTGGAACATCAAAGCCGGCCTCGCTGGGTTCAATGCCTTTTGAGTCTGAAAGGAATGAACGACAAGGGAAAGAGAAGCAATCCTGCAAGAGGTTGACAGGCTGCAAAAACTCTCAGAGAACTTGGAAGTTTCCAGCTGAGTAAATAGAAG
This sequence comes from Cyclura pinguis, assembly GCA_030412105.1. Taxonomy (NCBI): domain Eukaryota; kingdom Metazoa; phylum Chordata; class Lepidosauria; order Squamata; family Iguanidae; genus Cyclura; species Cyclura pinguis. The sequence continues at coordinate 6,535,561 of CM059608.1, forward strand.
CTATTTCCCCCCAGCGTCGGACATCAACAACATAGGACCTAAAGAGGATTGTCATGACTTTGCATTTGGAAAGGAGCAAAAGGTGGTGGGGAGGAGAAAGAAATCATATGCCAAAGCTCAGGTCAGTTTGTTTGGCATTACCTTCTAATAAGCCCTCAACCTCCAGTAATCCTACCAGGGAGTGTTCGGGAACGTCAGTTAAATAAACTCTCAGAACCCTACTGGAGCCGTCCATGATCAGCAAGGAGGGAGATTAGGTGCCTTTGATCTCTCCTCTCCATCTCTTTGATTGGGAAGCCTGTTCTTTGACAAGGGATTAATGTCATGCTCTTCACTTCCTCTCTGCTGCTTAAGATCTAGACTGGCCTAGAGGACAGGGTGGAAAGCGAAAAGGTGGGTCTCCCTTCTCCCTTTGCAGGTGTTGTCAAGTTCTGGCCAATTATCCCATCTCCCCTCCCTCCATCTCCCCTCTCTATGGTCCATGCCAGATGTGTCGGAAGGAAACGACCACTTTCTCCATCAGCTCTTTGGATCTGTGGCAAAGGCCCATGGGAAAAACTGTTTTGGAGTATAACTCCCAGAGTACCATCGAGAGACCATCTCCGCACTAGACTGTTATAGCGCTATTACTCCACTTTCAACATCTCATGGAATCCCGGGGTTTGCAGTTTAGGGAGGGGCTGGTGGGTCCCTCTCTAAACTGCAAACCCCAGGATTCCATAGGATCTTGCAAGTGGAATAATAGCGCTGTAACAGTTTAGTGCGGAAATAGCCAGAGTTGCGGCACCACATACCTAGAGCTTGAGAAAAATTATGAATTATATGTAGAAGTGGAAATCAGCATGGTGTAATGGACCACTGGACTATGACCTAGGAGACCAGGGTTTAATTCCCCACTTGGCCATGGAAACCCGCTGGGCAACCTTGGGCTCATCACACACTCTCACACCCAGAAAATCCCATGATAGGTTTGCCTTAGGATCTCTATAAGTCAGAAATTATTCCTCCTCCTCCTCTTTCTTGTTAGTATCCCCTATTTCTCCCAAAGCAGGGACTCAAGATGGCTTCCCAAGTGGTCGGTTACAGCTTAATCTGCTGATTTGTCAGGGCTTGTTTGAGGAAACCTACAAATTGCCCGGTCTTTATGGCCTCCGCCCAAGCAGAAAACGCATTCAAAGGATCAGTCTGAATAGGCGATCTTTGCTCCCTGCAAGGGACAGTTGGAGCTCTCTGGCTGAGAATTCGAAATGCCCTTCCCTAAACTGCAAACCCCAGGATTCCATAGGAGGTTGAAAGTGGAATAAGAGCACTATAACAGCGTAGTGTAGAAAGGCCATTAGCTGAGATGCACCTTGGCAGGTACCTAAGGGAGCGCGGGTGGGGTTTCCACCAAACAAGCTCAGCTCTAGAATGTTCCATGAGAGATTCTCAGCAGAGGCAAAAGCCATTTGTGTGTTTCACGGCACTCCAAAAGAAGTCAGAGGTATGCCATAACAATCCAATTTTCTGGTGACTGTGGAGGTTGGAATTCTTTACCACTTATGCAATGACCCAAATCCCCCTGAATCCACCTTTTAGGTGATGCATTCTTCCACACATGATCATTTCCATGTCAAATGAAGGAGGTCCCTGTGGATGCCTCTTGAGGCATGTCCAGATACAGGAAAACAGCTGTATGTGTCTCTGCTGAATCCTATCCTGTGACATTAAAATGATTCTCCTGGCGGGGCTGCATTGTTTCAACGGTGGGTTCAAAGGACAGAGTAGCCTTGGGAGATGTAGCTACAAAGACATAGCTACACATAAGTCTCCTGATGCAAGAATTCTAGCCTGTGTCTTTTTAAATGCAAGTGCCTTCTTCCTCTCCCAAACCACTTTACTTTGAAATTCTAGAAGAAATTTGGGTACAGTTAATTGGCCTCTATGGCTTTTTAATACACATGGGGCTTGCATTCGTTCGTGCATCCATAATCATTTCTGACCATACATTTCTTTCTCTCTCTCACTCACTCTTAAATCTGATTACTGCTCATCAACTGCATCTGCAGCTGAAAGAACCAGGCAGCAATGCCTGTGGGGACCATGTTTTTCTTTCTAAATCAGCAAAATGTTAGGGCTCTTTCCCTTCCCTTCTTCACAGTTGGCAACACACGTAGAGCCAAAACCTACATGCTCTAATTTCATTTGCTTTGCAGACATCTCAGCAGCAGGTCAGCATTATAGAACTGCGCACAGTTATAAGATTGAGGAAATCTCTGCCTCAGTTTTTTAGTGGGACTGTGAGGCAAGGCTGGATATTTATTTTTTGTGGATAGAAATTCCTTTAGCAAAAACCTCACTTTTAGCACCCAAAGGCCAGATCCAGGGTTGGCTGGGGAGTGGTGCACATGCCTGTACATAAATGCATGCTCAACATCCGCATGTACATGTCTGCACAGTCTCATCTCAATGGATCACTCATTTTATTTATATCTTACTCCCCACCCCCTTGACAAATGGGACTCAAGATGGCTTGCAGAATAAAAAGAGAAACAAGTAAAAACCACATGTGGCTAAAAACATACAAAAAGATTAAAATGCCATTGAACTGTGTATAGAATTAATACTGTACAAAACATTGATTTAAGAATGCAGATTAAAAACAGTATAGTAGTAAAGGAGGAAGCCCACTATATAAAACAATCAGTTCCCAAGTGCCTTCTGGAATAGAAGAGTCTTCATGTGATGATGGAAAGACAACCAGGAAGGAACCAGCCTATCCTCTTGGGGAAGGGAGTCTTATTTCTGCACTAGACTGTTATAGTGCTATTATTCCATTTTCAACATCCTCTGGAATCCTGAGGTCTGCACTAGACTGCACTAGACTGTTATAGTGCTGTTATTCCTCTAGACAGTCTGCACTAGCCTGTTATAGTGCTATTATTGCACTTTCAACATCCTGTGGAATCCTGGGGTTTGCAGTTTAATTAAACTGCAAACCCCAGGATTCCATAGGATGTTGAAAGTGCAATAAGTGCACTATAACAGTCTACTGTGGAAATGGAGTGTAGGGGCAGCCCTAGACATGCCTGGGAGTAGGATGGGACTGAGAGGAGTACCTTGGAGTACCTCTGACCTCAGAGTTCAGGCAGGCTAGTATGGGAAGATATGGTGCTTCAGAGAGCCTGGACTTGAGCCACAGACAGCTTTATAGGTCATAATCCACATCGTGCCTGGAAACAGACTGGCTGCCAGTGGATCTGTTGTAACAAAAGAGTTGTATGGCCCTGTAACCGGCGCCTGTTCACAATCTGTTAATCATCTCCTAACAGTCTCCACTGAGATCATTATTTTCTGCTGGTCCCAGCAGCTGATTGAAACAATTTGGAAGTCAGAGTCCCATAGTTTTTAAGAAAAACAGGGAGAGGATCTGAAGGCCATCTGTCATGGACCCCTAATTCAGAGAGATACTTTCTGAGGTCTACATGGTGTCAGATACAGGCACTGACTTGCTCCAGGAAACCTCCTGCTTAGCCCACCGTTAGATCAGAGGCTGAGAAAAGAAAATTTTAAAAATACAACTCCAGCAAGAATTGCCAGTGGCTATGCTGGCTGACTCTAGTTTTAGCCTGCAAAAGTAACTTTTCCAAGCTCTGCATGAAGCCTAAGAGCTCATATCTTTATGGCAACATCACAGTGCAAGCTGTAACTCAAGATCCTGTGATTTATTTGTTCCCCACCATATACAGTGACAAATGGCAATGGCTAGGAACAAAGAATAAGTTAGAGAGAGAGAACCAGAACGTAATGTGATTTGATGTTGTGTGTGATATTGCCATTGCAGGACCTAACCACCGAAAGACATAGGGCAACATGGAATTTACAACTTTCTGACTGTGCCAAAAATTACTTTAGAAAAGAAGTTCCCACTAAAAGTGAGAAGTCACCACATCTTAACACAAATGGTTAATGCTGAGAAGATGAGAGAATACATACACATTTTTAATACCTTAATTGAAAAACTGGTCTTTTAGAATCTTACATACAACGTCCTAAATTTGCTTTTTTTTTTAAACATTTTATGCTGTAAACTGAACTCTTAAAAGTAACAGTAGTCTTCTTGTTTCCTACACATCTGCACAAGATCCTGAATTTGACTTCCCCATTCTGCATAATTTTCCTATTTGAACAGTTTCATCAGGGTCTGGTTGGCCTTCCTTTCACACGTGCCCATTTTTCCATCAACACAAGTGCAACCATCTTAGATAGCAGGTTTACTCTCTCTCTCTTTCATTTGGGCCAGGACCTAAGGGTTGCTGCTGTTTACCTGGCCAAACCAAGGTTTACCACTCATCTCCTGCTCTTTCATCTGGAGCTGTTATCCATTTCCTGCTATTTTTTCCACCATCCTTGGTGGCCATCTAGGTTGCCTGGTAATAAGGCCACCTTTGATACCTTGGATCTTTAGCTGAACATATTAAAGACGCAACATACTGGACTTGTTAACACACGTGTATGTTTAGACGCTAGGGCTGGCATCCTCTCGGACCGTCCCAACTAAAGTAGACCCACACAATCAATTGTTGAATGGTAGGTAAATCCCATTGATCAAATGGGTCTACTTTAATCAGAAATAGCAATAGCATATAGGTCCCAGTCCGTATGACTAGGAGAACCAGCATGGTGTAATGATTTGAGTATTGGATTATGGAGACCAAGGTTCAATTCCCCAGGAGGCCATGGAAAGCCACTGGGTGACCCTGGGTATGTCATACATCTCAGCCCTGTGATAGGTTCATCTTAGGGTCACCATAAGTTGGAAATGACTTGAAAACATACATGAACAACTGTATCATTGGAAACTTACACGTATACAGTATACATTATTCCCAACACAACCTTAGACGTTTTTAGCCCCAAACTCTATTTGGCCGTTGTGCAATTATTACTATTTTAAACTAGAACTGGCCAGAATAGAAAAAGAATATAAGTCAATCAAATGGTTAGTGGGAGGTATATGATAAGGTGTATACAAAGAAGGCTCTGGATTATAAGGCTCCCAAAGGGAGATCTAACAACAATCGTGCACTTCACTGTCCAGGACATTAACCTAGGTGTTGCTGCCTGCCTTTTTTCACCTGCCACAGAAGCAGCTGAATGAAAAATGTGGGTTGTATGGGATTAGGAGGTATAAATCTTCATGTTTCTTATCCTGGCAAGCAGGAAAGTATCACTCCCTCACTCTTCTCCCTGCTATGCAAAAGTGCAAAGATTTTTGTGCAATCTTTCAGAGCTATTTACATTTTGAAACAAATTTTGCACAGAAACGCACATGGCTTTTCTGAGCAGAAAAAAAGTGTTTTTAGTGCAAAACCCCATGTTTTATCCGCTACAAAATTCACTGTTGCCACATGCATTTTTGAACTACTGAAGACTGTGAGGGAATTGACAAATATGAAGAAGCTGGCAGCTGATATTATTCTACTAGATAGGGTTTTCTCAGTACAAATACAAAACTGATATTCTTTCACTCCGGAGCGCAGGCAAAGAACTCACACAGGGTATTTCTTCAGTGAAGATCTTTGTCAAGCAGCACTGCTTCCAATTCGCAAAGATAAAAATATCATGAAAAAAACACTGTGAAGAATACAATTCTAAGAAGAGAGCCAGCAAGGCATCTCCAAGCAATGGTTCATTTGCTTGGCAATTAATTGTCCTTAATGCGGCTGCTCTTTGGTCCCTTCTATTTGCACTTTCACCAAAAATGTAACCTGGAGGTTGGTACTCCTTAACACCAGTGAAGAAAGTCTCTGTCAGAATAAGTAAAATTGGCTTCTCCTGGTCAGCTCGGAGCCAATTATCTCTATTCCTTAGTCAGATCTACCTTTGGCCTTCCTATGTGTTGGCACGGCCAGGTCAGAAAATAGTTCTGCTTCCCACCCAAGTCCTCATAGCCATCCTGCTAGCTTCACTGATTCTGAATTTGGATCATGGGATCACCAGGGAGCCCCTCACTTGCCACTATCTGAGACACTTTAGGCAGAATTGGAGTTATATCCTTCTGAGTGAATTCTGCTTTCCACAAACAGCAAAATGAAAGGGAGGAATCCTGAGATGTTGTCAGTTTGGACCACAGGTGGGACAGGGCATTATGAAATTCTCCCTCATATAGAAATGTCTTGCAAGTAAAGTAGAACGTGTGTGCAAGAGAGAGAATGGTTCTAGACTTGGCCACTCCCAACTGTAACGGACAGAGCTTTCACATAGGATACAATTCCGGAATGTGACCCCTCCACCCGCAGTCTCATATGCATTACTTTCACCTCATTTTGCTTCAAACAAGACTTAGGCACCAGGTAGCAATACAGAGCAAGGGAAGGATTTACTGGCCTGAATTAGAATCTGAATGTCATGAGATGTTTTACAAATGAGCGTCAATGTAATATAGTGCTTTGAGTGTTGGATCAGAGATCAAAAAGCTCAGGGTTCAAATCCCCACCCAGCCATGGAACCCCACTGCAGCAACAACTCTCATCTGAACAATGAATTTCACCAAACAACCCCACGACAGGATTGCAATAAGCTGGAGTCAACTAGAAGGCACATAACAACAACAAAGGAGGGTGTTTCATCTATGTCTGAAAAAAGCAAATGGGAGATGAAATTGGGCAGTGATGGATAAAAAAAATTTCCATTCTGCTTATTTTTTCTTTACAATTGGGAGAGCTTGAATGTGCCCCTACCTTTAAAACTATGAAGGATGTCTTCAACAAAGGGACCTGCAAATTCCAAAGCTGTTATTTGTGTTCCTTAAAGAACAGATTACAGCAAGACTAAGCAAGCTGGTACCCTCCTGATGTTTTGCATTGCAACTTCAAACCACTGGCAACTTTGAACTATATGGGGCTTACAGGCCTGGTAGCCCCAAATATCCAGATAGTGCCATCTTGCCAAATCACACACTGGAGGGTAGATTTCCAGATAAGGAGGTAGCTTCAATGAACACTCATTTCAAAATGATGGGGGCAAAGCATCAAGAAACTACAATAATTGCTAGGCTTCAGAAATAAGCTACTTCTCTGACAATCATAGCCCTGGCAGAGACAATCCAAGAAAGAGGCCAGACGGATAAGATCTGCTAAAAGTCTCCATACCTTTTGCCTCCAGAATGACTTAATCTTTGGTTCATTATCACTTGGTATCAGCTTCTTGAACCTCAGGAAAACTTTTAATTGCTTTTTTCCTACTGTAAGAAATTGAGGAGAGAAGTATAGTGTTTTAAAGGCTGCGTATGATCATCTATCAAGGACTAGAGATGTGAAGGCCACGAAAAAAAATGGAAAAATTCAGAAAAAAACATTTTTCCTTTTTTTTCCTGAGGCGTTTTTTGTTTTTCCAAAAAAATGGAAAAATTGAAAAAAGGAAGAAAATTGATTATGGAATGCTTTATTTTATCATGATGAATAAAATACGACAAAGTGTTCGTATATTCTCCAAACCATTTCTAAAAACTATGTACACTATGTTACTCAGGGTGATGGTTTCTTCTGGTTTTCTTAAACTGTTTTTTTTTTACCTGCTCCACATAAACTAGCAAAACGAAAGAGGTTCTCTAAAGTTCAGGAGACTGTTGCTTCATTTGTTACAAATATTTTTTTTTAACAAAAAATGAATTCCACTTGTAACAATTGTTTAATACACTATATTTTTAATATACCAATTGTGACAATTTTGTGCCCAAATTGTACATAGTCATATTTTTATGTTCCTAAAATAACACAGCGACTTTCAATCTGTAAAAAGTGCCAATGTTGCATTTTTTTCAATTTTTCAAAAAATTTCCATTTTTTTTCTGAAAAAACAATGGAAACAAGCCTCCTCCTCCCCCCCCCCGCCCCCAGCTTCAAAATTTCAGGAAATTTTACATCTTTATCAAGGACTGAACTGGGAACTATATATGCAGAGGCCTTAGGTATGGGCAAGCCACTGGGAGCATTTCCTGCGTTCAGCGAAATATTCTGAAACTCCACTGGGCCCTTCAACACACAGACTAAAGACTAAAAAGAGCCTCCAGTCTGAAGCGAGACTGCGCCTGAGCACCAAAGTCTTCCAAAGTCTTCTTGAGTAGTTTGTTTCTAGAGTCTGGACTCCTGCCGAAGTCCCTAATCTCTGATCCTTTGGCTGCCAGCTCCTTTCTTGACTGCTGACACAGCCCTAACGTTAGTAAAACGAAAGGCTTTATTAGACTGTAATTGATACGTCAGCGCGGCTGGTATATTGGCCTTCATGAGCCAACAAGGGAAGACAACTCTGGGCTAGACTGAACTGAAGATTCACACGTCTTCCCAAAAGATTAAATTGGCATCGGTTGTTCTAAAGTGAATGTCTGCTGAGCAGATAGCTATGCCATACCTACAGCTCTGAGACGGAAGGACAGATGGGAGAGATGGACGGACAGTCAAAGAGTGCACTCAGGCCCACTGGCTACAAGATGTTAGGCATGAGGGAACAGTATTGTGAGTCTCTTAGGGTCCCATCCAGCCCACAGAATATTTCCTCTAGTTTACAAAGTCTTGTGTCACTACTGTTAATTGACAAACTGATAGGCAGATCCATCTAGAGAAAGACAGTATGGAGAACCTTGGTAGAGCCTGCTCTTGCAGATGTCTTACTTCACTCATCTCCATCAGGAGGGGATTAGACCCAATTCTTAGAGGAGTATCTCACTGATAAAGACTTGAAGCCCAAGAATACTTAACGTTTGCCTGAAGGAATTCTAGCAGCAGGGCTGCATAAAAACTGTTTGGCTCATCAGTGGAATTTATAGTTACTCTACACGTCCCAACTCACGCTACAACATTATTAGAGGCTTAGCAGAAGTATATATAAAAGCTCTTATCAAAATTTAAATGTATGATCAATTCATTTTGAATCTACAATATCCCAAGACCTTCTGGAGATCCTTGAGCATTCAAAAAGGTGAAAAGGTCATGTTTGCTGCACACCCTGATACAGCATATTCAAAACTGGGCCATTAAACACATATTGTTGAGTTAAGCAAATTATTTTCACTCTTGTAAAAACCTGGGCTCTCTTCCAGCTCTAGTGACCGGCAATAAAATCAGTCATGGACTCTGGTTCAGATGTTGATGCTAAGCTCTCTACTGTAGGGTTGGTTATGGGGACAGCAAGCAACACCACGGGGAAACCATACTGGCTCTCTACGCTAATGATGGTTGTTCAGGAGAGGATAGCTTGATTCACAGCCGTTCTTGCTTCCATTTTTCATGTACTCCTCTTCAGCATCACTGAATGAATCTTCTTCCTCTTCATCACTCCTTTCATCTTTCACATTCTGGAGAAAAAAGAACATTAGCCAACATTAACAAAAGCCAACATGCACTATTATTAGTGGGCGTGTGGTAACAGTAGAAGAAAGAAGAGAAAAGGGCAATGGGACATTGTTCAAAAGAGATGGAAACAAGTGATTCTTGAATATTGAAAGAGATGCTGTGGTTGCATAGCAGACATGTATTTAGTGATACAACTGTTAGGCTTGAAATTTGGTGCTCTGTAATTTGCGATAGAATTGATGTGTGCTAACAATTTACTATGGTATTAATTGGTTTTAGACACTCAGGGTTCACCAAACAGCCTTGCTTTAGAATTGTTTGTTCTGCCTGGAACGATCAGCATGCACAGAAAAGAAGGACACTGCTAGTGTCGAAGATATCTTTCAGAATGACCCAGGATGTTGATTGGAACACACAGACTTAAGAATGTTAAGGGTCAAATAGAATGTAACACATGTACAAACTGTAACTTTGCTGACGCTGATGCATGAATCTTTTCTTTTCTGTAAGCATTCTTTAATATAAACATAAAAAATGGTACAAGAAGGGAAGCCTGAAAGAATAAATCATCCTTCCTTGTCACTACTGTCAGTGGTGATGCTTGGATGGATCCTTTAGCCAAAGTTACTTGTGTGTGCGTGTGTGTCTTTCTTACGTTCCTTCTCTTTTCTACCTTCCTTGGGGGTTCAAGTCAGCTCTGTGTCCACGTAGGGATACGGTGAGCTGTGCTTTGTTTATCCACTCTAACACAATGACAGGCTGTAATGAATCTGAAAATTATATAGCTGATACATTGCAATAAACTAGAATTCCTGCACTTGTAATTGTCTTCAGAGGTACAGGTCAATTGCCATCACAAATGGAGGTTGGACACACTGTTGGCTCATTTCATCACTGTTACAGGTAGAATAGCCCAGTAGGTTATATAATCCAGTATATAGGCTTCTCACAACCTAGTACCTGCTAAGTTCTGGACCACTATTTACTACAGCTGTCATCAACCACAGCCACATATAGTTGAGCATGATGGATTTGTGGTCCTTAATGGTGCCAGCATGAGGAGAATGGCAGTACATCACTCAGTTCAGCAGAATAATGAAGCTGGACAAATGTTCATGTGCTACAAGGGACACAAAGGCTTTCTAGTCACTAAAATTAAAATTACATGTTGCAATTACCACTTTGTATTTTTTTAACCTATCACTAATTTTAAACTACTGTTTCAATAAGTATGTATTCCCAATGTTTTATGTTATAACATGGAGCTTCGACATCAAATTTACTTACTTACTAGTTGTAGTCCCATGTTACTATTTGGTACTAGTACTAGTACTAAATAGTGACCTGGGAAACAGTCCAAGTGGATACTGTTTTTCTTACAGTAGAAGGTCTCTCACTTTTTCTTCTGTATTAAGAAGTCATTTAAAGTTGGATTGTGTGAAGGAGCCAACACAATAGTTCTGAGTTTGGCATGAGACAAAAAGCACAGTGTCTGATTGTCTAGGTCCAGGGCTTTGTGCACAGTGTAATTGTATATAGCATTCACACCATGCAGTTTCTAATGGGTCAAAAGACAATCCATGTTCAGGCGCATGGAAAGTGCCAGTATGACTCTGTCATGGGACAGTAAACACAAAACTAAATAATCCAGTAAGCACTTGCAGGAGAAAATCCTCGACTTTTCAATACCAATTATCTCACACAATATCAGAGATGAACAACGGCATCTAATAACGTCTTACTGGAAAAGAAAACCCATGGATCTCACTGAGGCTTCTTCACAGGTAAGTGGATACAGCATTTCAGCCTAACTGAGTCGGTGGAAGCATCTTACTTTGCAACATACATTGTCCCTGTTCAGCAAAACAAAAGTCGAGCTTCATTTTCTGGGCTCTCACCTACCACCACTGACAAATTCATATATAAAAATAAAAGACGCCCATGATAGTAGTGAGTTTGATTTCCATCTTAAATCCCCATCCACCCATGTGTAAATTAAGTTTCCATGAAATCAGGATGAGGTTAGAAAGGAAAATCAAAGCATCAACTCTTCCAAGCTTGACCACACAACATAAACTTCCTGGGGTTCTCACTTTTGTCTTTTCCAGAGCATTGCGCACAAGGGTATCCAAACAAACAAATCGTACTGTAAATACTGTAACATAAACTTGGCACATCATCAGTTAGAAGGCAGGAAAAACAACCTTTCCCACACAGACAATTGATGAGATATTATTTTGTTCAAATCACCCACTGGTACTTCCTGAGTAGAATCTCACTTTGCACTTGAGGAAAGGCAACAACATTTTCTGGGGATCCAAGGTGACCACCATCAAGAACAGAGAGGCAGAGAACCTTTCACAAATCAAAAAAAGAATATATGTGCTGAGCCCCATGACCGGAGATGCTTGACAAAAATCTGGTTGCCTTCCAGTCTTGGGTCGGCACATGCTGAAGTCGCCTCTGATCCAGCAAAGAACTTGAGGATGTGTTTATGATGAGATGTTTCCTTGCTTAACTGTATTACCTGGGACGCTGCTTATTAATGGGATTTTCTTCATCAAACCTATGTAAAGTTTTCTCTTTTGTATTAGGCAAAAGCTGAAGATGAGAGCCACAAAGTCTTGGATGTTCAAGTCATTGCACACTGTCCTGTTTGTTTGTTTATTTGCTTTACATGGACTGCTGAATCAAGTTCTTAGAATTATGTAAAAATTCACCAGTTTGGAACTCAAAAGTGTGACACCAAAACCAAACAAAAACAAAACAAAAAACGGAGCCAACAAGAACACAATGACCTATAATCTAAGACTAATTATAACAACAATAACACCATGTATGCAGATCAAAAACTCAATTTACCTTAATCTCCATATGTGAAAAAGGGCTGTGTGAACAAGCTTTGAGGGTGGACTTCCAGTGACCCATTAATAATCTGTTCATACACTGCTTAGGCAATTTTCCCTTTTAACTGATATTAGTACCATATGATGGAGATTTCAAATGACCAGACTATCATATGATGATTTCTACCATCATTTCTAGCCTACTTGGGGTTATGGCAGTGTGTCGCACCTGCTGGGAATCAAGTGGCCTTCCAAGTGCTGTTGGATCGCAAGCTCCACCTAGTTGCAAATACCAGGGAAAGCAAATGCAGTCAGGAGGTATATTAATTTCTGAGAAGTAGAAATGATTTGATCTAGGACAACACTGCATCCAACATTGCAATTCTGGTGATGGTAGAGATTTGTCCCCATACCTTCAGTCCACAGCCAACCTATAGCTAAACAAGAGCAGATAGGAGTCACTCAGAGCTGGAAGGAGTCATAGACCAATCCCTGCCATGCAGAAATACACAACTAACGCACTGCCATCCAAGGCTGTCTATTCCACCATTGAACAATTCTTACAGTAAAGACATTCTTTCTAATCCCTATAAACTGAAATCTTGGAATTGAGACTGTGTGCAGCTCTTGGTCTAACTGCAAAAGCCTTCTGCAAGGAACCAGTTCAGACAGAGTCCATTTCCGCACTACACTGTTATAGTGCTATTATTCCACTTTCAGCATCCTATGGAATCCTGGGGTTTGCCGTTTAGGGAGGGGCGTTTAGAATTCTCAGTTGGAGAGCCCTTTGGCCTCAGGAAACTACAAACTCAGAATTCCACAGGATGTTGAAAGTGGAGTAATAGCACTGTAACAGTATAGTGTGGAAAAGGCCTGCGGGTGAGAGTGATTTGACCTCCAGTCGCTGCCAACTGAGTAGGCATTTAGAAGAAAAGCAGGAAGGCTGAAGGAGTATCAGAAAGAGAAGGAAAGAAAAGGGACTGTCAGCAAGAAAGAGAGAAGGTGCTTGCTCAACCAACTTTTGGGTCTGGCTTCACCCACTTCCAGCACAAACACTCCCCCAAACATTACCCATGAAGGGACATGGCCTTCAGAAAAAAAGGCTACCCACGCTTTCTGTGCATGTTTGTCTAGAGTTAACTACTGCTGAGCAAACATCCCTCCGAGTGAACGTAAATATGATTAGGCTGCATGAGGATGAGGCCTTGGGCTAGTGTGGAACTAAAGTACTCCAAATCCAGGAACTGAAATTAAAGAGATGTAGGTCATTTGTCCACTGTCCTGAAACCCTACTTTGGAAGAAACCAAAGGAATGAACCAGAAACATAACTAGTGTTATTTCATGAAAGCAGCACCAATGCGACGAGAAACAGCTGTGCAACATCAAGACTTCTGGTAGCTTCTCACAACATGCAAATGGTGCCTGACATGAACAGAAATACAGACTAATTCAGAGCCATTGCATAGTTAGAAATATAGCAAAGGAACACCCTCCAGCAGACCAGGAGCAGCTGATGGCTCCCATGTCAGTGTGGTAGTAAACCCACTCCACATTTTACTGAGAATTCTAAAGGAACCTATGGGGGATTGGGTTCAGGACCTTGGATACAATAATGATGGCAATGATGGTGGTGATGACCATGACCATCTTTGTTGATACCTTATATTTTTCTCAAGATTGGGACTCAAAAAAGTTAACATTAAAATAGAATTAAGCTAGTAACCATACGAAAGTGATTCAAATCACACACTTAAAAATGAGCTCTTTTAAATGAATAGGTCATTTTGAAGTGTGCGTAAAATCCCGGAGGGGATTTTATGCCCTCCTGACATGGACGCCACCAGCCACCACAGTGGCCCACATGGCCAAAGCTTCAAGATTTTTGCATGAGTACAATCCTTGATGCTTCCCAAGAAAATGAGGACCAGGTCATATTGATGCTGAAGATCCCAACTAGACAACCTGGAGACATATTACCAGTCAGAGTAAGGGAGCAAGTAGATCTAAATGCCCTGAAAGCACCAGATTCTGTCTGATCTTGGAAGGAAAGTAGAGTTGGGCCTGGTTAGTATTTGGATGGTGGATCTGCAAGGAACACCCAGTGCTGTAAGCTAGAATTCAGGGAAATGCAACGCCAAAACCACCTCCGAGTATTCCTTGCTTAAGAAAACCCTATGGCATTTGTGGGGTCACCATAAATCAAGAGGGGACTTGACGGTACAGACATATAGACACATAGGAAAGAACTGGCTGACATAGCATAAGAGAGCTTCATGGGTACAGTCTGAAGATGCTTCATGATGTATTTTCCACTTTCCCAGCCCCCTCCCCAAAAGTCTTCCAGCTTTTGCTTTGACTTCAGACCTCTTAATAGCATGCAGTGTTCCCAGCTGAATCATCTGTTGGAACAACTCTATTTCAGTTCCAGAGTTTTGATGGGCCCTGCTATGGGACACTGAGCAAAGACGACAGAGGAAGCAACCGTTTGTATTCTGAATGACTCATCTATTCAGTCCTGGCCATGGAGTGAATAGTTTCAGAGTTTATGAGTGAATGGTTTCAAAGTTTATGGGGAGCTACACAAAGGCTACTAAGTCTAAAAGGAAATCATTTATGGCAAGGAGAGAATGTAACATTTTTAGAATCATTTTTCCTTTTTAAAACACCCTTCCGCCTGCCACAGACTGCTTCATCAAGTCGATCTGCAGCTGTTTGTTAGCAGGACGGTCTCTAAGCCTGTCTTCTCATTGCAGCTTTAACATGGTGCTCTACTCCCACCTAACAGCGTAAGAATTTCCAGTGCAAATTGAATAGGAATGTCTAGGAAACATACCTGTTAAGTAAAAGGTTTTCGTACTTCAGTCTGCAAATTAAAAAAGTTAACCAAGATCTGTGGGACAGACATTTTCCTCAACATGTCCTATCACAGAAGGCTATTACATTATTCAGTTCAACACATACATCTCAACCTCCATTGTCAATTTGCAAGCGAATTGTGAATTTGCAAGTGAAATAGGTAAATCAATCCTATGATTACTTGGAAGGTAATGGATTTCCAATCTTCTTCTTCTTCTTGTTATATTTATTTGTATGTCATTTTTTTTTCAAAATGTGGACTCAATTCATAAAAGAAGAATACAGCTGAAAACATACCAGAAATGAGCATTAAAATGGAATTAAACTATCCACAGTCAGTGGCAGAGCTTGGAGCGTGTGGAGGGGTGGGTGGGAGAGGGAGGGGCTACGGCACGAGGGGTGCGACCACCGTGCATGGGGGCACGGCTGCAGGGTGTGGAGGCATGACCAGGGCACATGGGGGTATGGCTGCGGGCTGGGACGCCCCAAAAACACTGCCGCCCGGGGCGAACCGCTCCTTCTTCCCCCACCCCTACGCAACTATTCACAGTATTAAAACAATTCAAAAGTACACTTGAAAAGATAAAATGCAATTAAAAGGATAAAAAGTATTAAAACCAGTCCAGTTTAAAACAACGCAGCACCCTTCATCCATTGTTTTAAAAAAGCTTTCTGTTTTAAAAGCCTGTTGGAATAAAAAGGTTTAAACTCTAAAAACTTTTAGAGCTTACACGTGAGAAAGTGCGTGTATGATTGTACCCTGAGTGCAACTTAAGAAGAACCTCTTTCACTGTGAATAAATCTTGAAAGACCAATAGCCCAAGGCTTTCTCTTTCCGGGGAAATTCTGTTAAACTTGCCCTGTTTTGTTAATACCCGTTCATTTGGCCTGTAGTGTAAGCCTTTGCAGGCTTGTACTGTTTCTGCAACCAAAATTGGCCCAATCAAAGCCACCACTATTCTGTAAATTTCTCACTTTCCGCAATCTCAAATATGCAACTAATACTTTCTATCGAGCAAGTTTATTACTGCATAGCTTAACCCAGTGGAGTCATAACGATGTTGAAAAATGACATCAATTCATTTACTATTAAATCAGGTACTCCACCATTTCCATCAATTCTGCCAGTTGTGTTATTGAAATTCACTAACTACTCCAGGGTCTGTGGTGTTGGGAGAATGTCAAAAGCCCAGGCGGTACTGCATGAGTCATAATATGTCCCACTGCTTTCCGAGTGAGTCCAGTTATAAATCCACTATTGGCACTGAAACAAAGGACAATATAATAGGCATTTTGGTGCTGTTTTGAAATGTCTTTGTCAACCCTAAGACAAAGCTTAGAGCTGAGCTAAAGAGTTCCCTGTTAAGAGATTTTAGTTCATATTATGAATGCTTGCTTAGCCAAAAAAATAGACTGCCAGGTTAGGTATATTTTACTGAGCAGTGTAACTTCACAAAGTCAGGGCCAGCCTTCCCTAAACTGGTGGCCTGCATATCGGTTGCATTATGATTTCTATCATCCCCAACAAACACGGGCTACAATGTTGGATGGGGATGATGGCATTTGTGGTCTACAAGGCATCAAATTGAGGGAGGTTGGCCTGGGCATTTGCAATGGTATAACTGCTTTGGTGCTTCAGGTGACTCAAACCTGTACAGAAGAGTTGCCTGTTTTGTCCATACAATTTTCACTTCAACCGATGTTAAGCATTGTTCACCTACACAGTTATGCTGGATTCAGTCCTCAAAGGAACATACAGAGCAAGGATTATCCAAGAATCCATAGATCCAAGGACGAAAGAGAGATCCAAGGAAGGACTACAGTTGGCCCTCCACATTCACTAGGGTTAGGGGCATAGGACCCTTGCAAAAGTAGAAAAACCACAAATATAAAAATGTGTGTGTGTCTGAGTCTGTGGGAAGGGGGCTGAGGTATGGTGGGGAGGACGAGCCTTCAGGGTCCAAACCAGGTCAGGAAAAGGAGAGGGAAAGGGGACTGGTTGGCATGGAGGGCCTATACTTCTCCTCTCCTGCCCGTCTCCTTCCTTGGGTGTGGCAGCAGCTGGGCAGGAAGAGGATCAGAGGTAGGTTTTCAAAGAGCTGTGCATTCTGATCAGAGCCGCCAAGAGGGAAGGTTCCCTGGAAGAGAAATGCCTAAGGTGCGGGGGGGGGGTGGACAGCAAGGGCTGGAGAAACTCGCAAATAATCAAGTCTGTGATAGTCAAACCCGCAAATGTGGAGGGCCGACTGTACATATATTCTGACACTTCATTTGCACAAGTAAAAATTTTGCTTTTGCATTCCCTGGAATACTGTGATGGAAAAGATAAGGGTTCAAGCTGAAATGAAACTGTTTACAAATGTTATGTTTCACGCTCATCAGCTCCCCCAGGCCAGTCAGCCTGTATTAATCCACTGAGCAGTTAACGGACGGCACACCGGGGAACTCAAAGGTGAGCACAACACATTGATTAACAAGTCGAGTGCCTAATTGACTGTTCGAACAACAGCAGTGCTGTGAAAAAGAATTTGGCATATGCATTCGGAAAGGTACAGTCAATAAATGCATTCAGAAATCATCCAAATTTGCTTCTTGTTCAGGTTTGCCTTTTTCGCCTTATGAGGATACTGCGGGGATAACTAGAACCACCAGCTCCCCCTTGAGGTCTTTGAAAGAAAGGCAGCATATAAACTTAAAAGAAATACACTGTTGGGAATCTAAGGCCATTTCCTCACTAGACTGGTATAGTGCTATTATTCCACTTTCAACCTCCTATGGAATCCTGGGGTTTGCAGTTTAGGGAAGGGCATTTAGAATTCCCAGTCACAGAGCTCTTTGGCCTCAGTAAACTACAAACCCCAGAATTCCACAGGATGTCAAAAGTGGAATAATAGCACTATAACAGCGTAGTGCAGAAAGTCCCCCAGTTTCTCTCTCCTCTTCCACTTACTTCCTCAGCTTATTTCAATTGCTGCAAACTGAGTTCAAAGTGAAAAAAGTATCTGGTGCTCAATCAACCCAGAAGAGGGAAAAGAAAGGGCAGAATCTTGTTCTTCCCAGTAGGCTCAGGCAAAAACAAACTGCTGCAGCCTCTCTTAGCTGATGTGTTCTTCCTCATCAATAACTTGCCATCTGGACCACACTCTGATGTTGCTTGGCCACATATGTCCTGCTTTGCATCTGTGAAATGTTGGAAGATACATCCTTGCTTGTAAAACTGTGGCAAAATATCAAAAAGTGAAGCTTTAGTCTATGGGGATTTTCTAAGCAACATTTTCTTGTGAAACTGCAAGGGGAGTCCTTTGCATTGAAACTCCACCCATCCTTCCATGATCCTTCTAAGAGTCCCACCACTGTATACACGAAGGAATAGGAAGCTCCTGCTGTAGACTGTGCAGGAAATATCTTCCATAGATGATGTTTTTTTAAGAAAAAAACACCACAAGTGTTCTAGGAGGAGGAATGTTTGTGGCAAATGCCAAGCTAATGAAGCCTGCAAGGAAATGAATGAAAGACTGAACCCATTGCAATTGGCTTTGACTTTCCCACAAGACTGATCAGCACATGCCACCGAGACTACATAGCATGCTGGGGAGAGATGATTTGAAGCCACTTTTTTGCCTTGAAGTTTGAGTGGTTTTCTATAACTACAGAGCACCAGTTTGGAAATCTTATTCATTGGCTCTGAATGACTTTATCTGCTTTTTGGAACAATGGGCCCTGGTGAGGGAAGTGTGAGAAAATACCCATTCACTTATTTTCATGCAGTGTTTCATTTTCCCCATAAGTGCAGTCCAACTCTTCCAGCTGACAGGCTTGTGGGCCAATAGGAAAGTGTGGCATTTTGTGTTTTGCCTTCAGTAAATGGAAGCAAACTGGTTAGGTGGGGGGAATCTGGATGTTCCTCCCTCTAAGGACTTCTATTCTGCCATAGTATTTTGACATGGCTAACTATAGCCTCAGATTATGTCCTTGGCTCTAACAGTGGCCAAGACCCATTCCAGAAGGATTGTCCTTGTCTAAAAGCCAAGGGTTTTGCCTGAAGACAAAGTCCAGAAAAAAAGAGGAAAGCTTTACACTGCACAGAAAAGTCTGATTTATTGGTATCCTTGACTGGCCAAGAGGAAACAGCACCAGCCCTGCAAAATTAATAAGGCTACTCTGCAGTTGGACAGGATAAGAGTGACAAAGGGTGTTAAAATATTGAGTCTCTCGACTCAAGAAAGTTGCAAGCCAGCTCAACTGTCTTCCAGGAGTAGTACGGAAACTGAATTCCTTGGCAACATTGCCTAAGAATTTATTAGCTGGCATAGAAGACAAGAATGGAGAAGGAAATTATCACAAGATGCCACAGAGTACACTTAAAAACAATGAGGTGGTAGCAATAGAAATGTGATGCCTACCAGAACCAGAACTAACCTATGCCATCAGTAGAATCAAGCAGAGAAGCTTAGCTTGGGCTATATCAGTGGTTCTTAACCTGGGGTCCATGGACCTCCAGGGGTCCATGATGCCCTCAGAGGGCAGTCAGCAAAAGGCCCGAAGGCATTCTTTAGTGTGTTCTTTAGTCTGGAACAGAGATGCCACAGTGGAACCCAGCCCATACGTGAATTAATGAATTATTTTGAAAAATTATATAGCCACACTCAGTACAATTAAAGTACATCAGAGTTAAAAAGTAGAAATCAAGCAATTTGCTTGTGTGACTCATTGTCACAGAATGTAGGTATTCCTAATGGTATGACTCAGTTTTAAAAGAAGATTACAATTATCTAAGCTAGTGGAAATGCAGAGTTGAATTGGAGTTATCTTCAGCTGGAAGTGGATGCAAGAATTACAATAAAAAAAAAAATCCAAGGGATGATTAAATTAGTTAGAGGCAGATGAAAAGTTGCAACTGTGACAACAGAATAAGGACAATTCGCTTTTGGTGCTCATGATTACGACCAGAACCTTTCAAATGCGGAACAGTTTAGAATGCAGAGATCGGGCTTGATAAGAACTAGCTGCAAGACTGGTTTCCATCCTGGTAAGGCCATTGGATTCTCTCCATCACCCATGAGAACATGATTCAAAGGACACTGGATTGCAAAAGAGTGCCCTAAATGGCACCTGGAAGTTATCTTGAACCACCATAAAGTCACAACCAAATTCCAAATCAGTAGAGGGAGAAAGAACTTGAGAAAACCCACTAGCAGCTGTCCCAGTGTGGAAAATCCCCACAAGCTCTGGACTAACAATGCAAGTCTATACTTAGTCAAAATTGAGATTTCAGGTCTTCCAATTATATCAGGCAGATTGGACAATCTACTCCTTTTTATAAAGGCCAGTGGGCCAGCTTCCATCGACTGGGACAAGGGATTCAGAGGAAAAGATGATTTTTGAGGAAATGTGATTCGTACAGATCGCAAGACAATCAATGACATATTCTATTTATAGAGAGAATTTTACCCCAAAGACGACAAGTCAAGAGTTCAGTTTGTAAGCAGCTATTTTGCAGCGTGGCATGGTTTGGAGATTTGGAGAGGTTCCACTCAAAAATGAGCAATAGAGAGAGAAGATGAAAAAAACAATCTCATAGACTGACACACCATGTCCAGGAGGGCATGCGGATATTGCATGCAACTTACCTTGTCGTTGCTTATTTTAGCCCAAGCTGGGATAGGAATCCTCAGCACCTGGAAAGGGTAATTGGCCATAAAATGATTGACAACCAAAATATGAAGAGCAGAGTCTGGAGAAATGATGGGCCTGCCTGGGAGAGAACACATCAGTTTCCTTCAGTTTCCTTCAGGAGTTGGTATTAGATGACTGACCTCCAGGGTGCTGCTTCTCAGCTTTGAGATGAAGATGATTCAGAAATACCATACCCTTCAACTGCCCCAATTTGGCAGGGAAAGCCCTGATTAATCCTCTGTCATCCCACTTTTTCAGCCGCTTTTAAAATGTCCCAGTTTCTCCTTCCTCCTCCCCTTTTTCACTTTCCTCCTTCATCCTCAGTTTACTCTGATTGGTGCAAACTAAGTACAAAGTGCAAAAACAGTTGGCACTCAAGTTAACTCCTTGCGGGTAAAGGAGAGAAGGGATCAGAATCTTGTCCTTCTCAGTAGGTACTGACAAAAGCAAATCGCTGCAGCCTTTTCTAGCTTGTGTGTTCCTTCTCATCAGTAACTTCTGACATACTATCTCCTGAAGAATGATCACTGAAGATATTGGATATGACAGAGGTGGACAAGTTGACAAATCCTGGTCCACTACATCAGATGAAGCGCAGTCCTAAGGTGTGCATTAGAAGAAATGCATACAAAATCCATCTTTCCAAATCTTTACATTTGTGTATGTAATTCTCCTAGCACGTGCATGCAAAAAAAGAGAGAGAGTCCTCCATTAGGAGAAGTGTACATAAAAATGCACATAGTTTTTCCCTTGTGGAATTTTTACACACACACCCCTCAATATTTTTTTCCCTTTCCAAAGTAGTATGGAAATAGGAAAGACTGAACTTTTGTCTCAAGGAGCTTGACTGCAGAAATGAAAAGAGACAGATGTGACCGTCCAGACTGGAGTTCAAGACGTCACTCTTCTCCCTTAGGTCTTAGAGAATCACCAACAAACCACAGTAAAACATTCCAAGGTTCGCGGGTCTTGGGTATGACTTTACACAAGGAATTTAAACAGATAGTGATATGAGATGTCGTGATTGTAATTGTCTTGCAAAGGACTGATGTATGAATTCCAGTGTGTGAGGCTACAATGGGCCCATTCATGCATTCATTTCTGGAGGTGTCTGCTCCAGTTGAACTCTTTCAAGGATCTGAGATTGCAGGGAAGCTTATACCCACCTATGAATTGCTGTTGTCCCCCAAATCCTCTCCACACCCCTTGGGGATTTACACATTTCAGGAGAAAGTAAAGCATCCCTTGATCTACTGGTGTTGGTGGTAGAAAGGGTGGAAATTATGCAGTCTTTTGTACATTCTTGGCCTGCAAATCCCATCAGTCTGAGGTAGCATACCCAATGTTGAGGAATGCTAGGTGTTAGAGCCCAACAACCACCAATTTCCACCTCCGCTAACAAAATACATGTGACAGGAAAATTATTATGAGGATCAGCTGTCTGTATCACATCATCCAGATATAACTGTAATAGCCACAGCCTGCCCCTACCTCCAAGGAATACAAAGAATTGCAGTCACTGAAGGACACTGGCACACCTTTGAAAGAGATTGCTAGCTATTTTGAAAGTCCTATAGTTTTGACATTTGTCTGCTTGGGAGCTCTTCTTTTTCAGTTTCTCAAAATGGATAAAGTTTCATACAGAATGCCTTTGGCATGCTGTTAAGGAAAAAGCAGCCAGGGAATATCTTAAGCCCAACGGCAGGAGCGGGGATTAAGAATAGGCAGATATGACAGGCAAAACCAAGAATAATTAGCACACAATCAACGTGTCCCTGCAGGAGTTTCAGTTTTGCATTACAAATTCCTTGCAAAGTTTCTCGCTATGTATCAACAATGTCTTAGTCATTCATAAGCATATTACAAGTGGAAGAAAATACCTCTTGGACAGAAACCCAGCAAAGATGCTGAAGCAACACCATGCTAAGGATCAGGGTCAACGTGAGTCATTGTTAATTGGCTCAGAATAAACCAGCTCCTCAGCTCTGAAGGTTTTGCCAGCAAACCAAGGGGTGGGGAGAGAGTGAGTCTAGGGGGCCGAAAACATGGAGACATCCCAATCAACATTTTGCAGCTTTCACATTCAGGCCTGAATCCTCTTTGTGACTTATGCCGGCATAAGCAGGACTAATGTTAGAAGAAGCACTCTTGTTACTGTTGCATAAGGAGGTAGCTGGTATCTCATTGCAAAATAGTTTTTCCAGGCTGTGCAAAAGCTGCTGAATTGTGCCCATCGCATCTCTATCTGCGTAGCTGGTCATCTTTACTCTTCCCCCCTCTGCAGTTTCAACCTTCTGGACCTCAGCGTAGGTATGTTGGTGGACATTTAAGCTCTGCCTGCTTCAAAGAGGATCTTGACTAGTATTTCCCCAGACAAACCATTTAACAGCCTATCAGTTTCAAGTGTTTGTGGATAACACTTCTGCCCTAGAGAAAATTTGGGTTCTGTTTGCCTGGATCTATCCTACTGCCCAGGGTGACGTTGTCCGGGGTGTGGGTTAAGGACCTCAGTAACTCCTGGAATTTCAACACCCACACCAAGACCGTCTTCTCTGGAGTGGCTTAGGATCTTCTGGCCACCATAACAATAACAACAAAACAACAACAACCTGTCTTAGATTCTCATATGCTCTAACGCATGCAGCAGACATACTTTGGATCCACTATTCTGTGCTCAGTTTGAACTACGAGGGAGCTGACGACAACTGCACTGGCACGGACGAAGCATTACTGGAGCAGATTTAGGATTAGAAACTGTCTCTAAACTCTGCAGAGATGGAGGCCCAGTTCAGAAAGCTCACGTCCTTGAGGGAATTTATCATAGACTAGCCTATATACCTGGCATTGCCTGGGATTTTATTTTCTCATAGGTAATACTTGTTGGAAAGATTTGAGATCGTGTGTCTCTAATTCCCCAAACTGTCTTGTCCAGTACTTGTCTTGTCCAGTACCTACAACTATTCCCCAATTCAACCTGTATTCAGAGTTATTAAGAGTATACAGAGGTTGGGTTCCTGAGGGAATACACTGCCCTCCTCCTTACTGCTAGGCCTCATCTCCATAGCAACTGGCCTATTCAAGAGTTCTCTGGCTGAGAATTCTAAATCCCCCTCCTAAACTGCAAATCCGAGGATTCCATAGAATCTTCTTAGGCAGCCAATCATATGAGGTCTTCTTGCCTGACACGGACAAACAGACAAACTGACTTTTATATATTAGATGTGGCCAGTAGCAAATGTCCTCCTATTCACTCATACAATGATTTTACCTCCTTGATATTCGAAGGAACTGAAGATAATCAAATAACTGAGCCAAGCACAATGGCCCAGTTCTTGCGTGATATTTCCATTGCCCAGGGAGATTATTCTGTGTGGAAATGCATGTGGCTTCTTTTTCCCCATGAGGTTTGGTGGGATTTAAGCAAAAACCACTGTTTCCATATAGCCATGTTATTTTAGATTATGATGACAATGACAACAACAACAACGATGATGTTTCTACCCTCCCCTCAACCCAGGAATCTTGCACAATAAATATCTTGCACAGAAAACAGCAATCTTGCCCCAAAAAATCCCAAACAAAAAACAAAAAAGGAGTCTATTTTTTGCCTAAGCTTTCTTTTTTGTGAAATTTTTATTTGCAGGATTGCTGGCTTTTGCATACCTTATCCGAAAACACATGTGGCTGCCCAAAAACAGTGTTTATTGGATAAACCCCTTCAATTCTTTAAAAAAAATTTTCTGTGCATAATAATTTCCCAAACACTTTAGGATGTACAAACATCGGGTGAAAACTGTGCAAAATTCTCTTTTTTGTATTATTCTCCCTGCCTGGGCTTCCCAGCTGTCAAAAAACCAAGGAATTAGTAATGACGAATATTCTTTCCAGCCCCAGCATAATTCATAAGCTCAGGTAAATCTATTGATGTAAAAATAATTACATCAATACATCAAAATACATCAATTAATCTGTCTTGATTTCATATGCTATAGCCATTTAATTTCATATCCACTCTTCAAATATTATCACTCAAAGTAGAATGCAACCTTAGAGCTCCACCACTTACTGCCAAGCCCAACTCCAGAACTGACTCTTTTGGTCCATCCTTGGATTTCCCAAAGTGACCTCTCCAAGTTGAGGGATGACCACAAAGGTTTTATGGCAAGATTAGGTGTGGACACTGCTGTAAGCGTGGTCAGCAGTGTAAGTACAGATGAGTATTTGATATCTTTATGTTTCTGTTATCAATTTACCAACATTCACAAATTTCTTCTTATTGTGATGGAAAGCATGTCAACTCTTTTTAAGGAAAAAAAAAAAACCAGAAACACCTAAAACTGACAAATTCAACCAATTTGTCCATTATCAGATCTATCAAAAGCCCAAGGCACTGAGTGTATAATTCTTAAAATTCTGGCTTTGACTCCCTGCATATTCAACCATGTTATTGCTGAATAACAGGTCTTGCCTCTTTTTTCTTCTGACAAGAGTTCTCATTTTTAATGCATGTGGTCATTCCTTGAGCTGGGAATGGCTGCAACTACAGCTTCTTGGACCCCAATAGCTGGTAAGAATCCCTCCCTCAATTCTAACTTCCATTGCTGTGGCCTTTGGGGAGGAAGAGGAACAGCCAGGAACTGCAGAATTTAATTCCAGGCCACTGTCTCCTTTTCCTTGTGTGTTGTCTCTAATTTAGATTGTAAGCCTCAGGGAAGGGAACTGTCAAACTAATTGCAAGCTACTCTGGGAACCTTCGTGGCTGAAAGGTGCAGTCTGAATAAATAAATGGTTGAATTTGCCCAGTGCAGATGAAGTAGAATTTTGTATCTGTTCATTTGTGAAAAACTCATTGAAACTCATATTCAAGATGCCAAAATCTTGATGTCTCAGTAGTGTGAATGTGATAGAAAGCAAAACTTGATAATTTTTTCCATTGCTACAGTTGTACATTTTGGCATCAATGAGCCTTTGAAACCCCACCCTTACATAGTTTTGTATGTATGTATGAAATGTATGGGAAAAAATTTTTTTTGTGTGTAATATATACAATTATGTACTACAAAACTAATATGAATGAGAAGACAACAATAGAAACTCTGTTGACGTTAGAAGAAGAAACAAGAATGAAGAAAAGATCGAAACAATGGAGAAATAATGAAGAAATGATGATCTGCTGATTTGAGAGTCGATCCTCAGTAGTGGTTATTAACCTTATCAATGTAAATAATACAATTTAAAAATGGTTCAATAAAAAATAGAATGAAAAAAAAAATACCGCACCTTTACCTAGGAAAGGGAGGAAAAGAACTGAAAGAGAAGTACGGGAGGCTCACCAAGCCAACAGGGTGAGAGAGAGGGATGACAAAATAAGCCCATTTCAAGCTGGATCTGGACTCAACTCAAAATGGCTCCAGAGATTTGAGACCACATTTCCAAACTCTGCTTCATGCTCAGGGAAGTCATGTCCCCAGCCTCTCCTACACAGAAAAATTGTACTAGACATTTTAAATTGGGAAAAGGAACTAAAAATGTATATGCTATTTTCAGCTCGGCCTTTCCTGTTCCATCTAGTCTGATCTAGATCCCGGCTATGGGCATTCTGTTGACCTTTGCAACAGTGGTATCTTTTAAGAAATGTTTACTAAAAGTTTTCTGCCTTAATTTTCTTTAGTAGAACAGATGCATAACGCTGCTCTTTGTATTCATTCATTCAGTTCTGGAAATGAATCATTAAATCTCAGTGGATTCCCTTTGGCAAGATACTTTCAATCTGTACATCCTTTTCACATCTTTACTTTTCCATATGTTGTAAGATTGTTTCCCTAAAATATCAACCATATATTTAGACATTTAAGTTCTGAACATGTTGCCGTGGTGCTGGAAGCCTGAACCAAGAGGGTACCGTAACTACAGAACTAAGCTGTATTACGGAAGCAAAATGTGTTTCTTAGCAACAGAAATCCATGGATACTAAGATGGCGGCCAAAACCAAGAAAAGGGAAAGGAATGAACAGGTGGGAAATCTGCATTACAACTGCCTGATCTAACCTGAAAATGCATCACAAGACAGAAGAAAAATTCCTCTTGAAGAAAATGAATTCAATACTACTGGTTCAATGTTCCACCTTGAAAGTTCTACCTGTGCACACAGTTCTCTTGGAATGGTGTTTCTCTCGATATTTAAGCCAAAAAAATTCTGTGCAAAATTAAAGATCTGTTGATAATAAACTAATTATTATCACATAACAATATTTTACTATTAAAGCATATAACACTTAAATAATAATAATAATAATAATAATAATAATAATAAATCTTGTCCATTTTTTTCTATTTTTGTGCAATTTTTGTGCAATTTCCAAAATCAAGGACTGTTAATAACTAATTACTATTTTTAAAAATATTGATATTAAACCCTTCAACGCTTAATAAATAATAGCAATACTTATTGTTGTTGTTACTATTAAAGTATAATATAATACAATATATTAATCATTGTAACAATGATAAATAATTGTTATATTCCATGCCCTCCTGCTATGAGCGTCCTCGCCAGCAGCAGGCAGTGAAAAAGAGCACAAATCACATTCACATAGGCCTTTTCCAATTGACGATGCTCTTTCATGTCATCCCGTCACAACCTCAGCAGTGCCTCTGCCGGGATGGGAGCGTGTCCCCAATGCTTCTCGCCACACGTGGCCTGGAGAAGGGAGCGCGAGGGATATGCTGTGCCCTTCCGGACTGCAGTTGGCCTTCCTCCTACGCTGCAGTAGGGAAGGAAGTATATAGATCGGGCTTCCAGCCCTTCTGCATGGCCAGCTACAGCAGAAGGCTCACGTGATCAGGGATCATTGATGGAGTTCTCCATCAATAATATACCCCGCGATCATGCCAGCTGGCAACGCAAGAAGGGTGCGACTGTGACATCATGTGGAAGTGTTGTCACAGTCCTGCTCCTCTCGCACCCTATGCTGAGACACCACCATCATGCAGAAAGGGCCATAGTTTCCATACTGCCAGAAAGAACTGTGTACCTCCTCTACGCAGCTAGTTCTACCCTGTGGTTATTGGTTAGAATGGACTTAATTCCTCTCACCATTAATAACCTGCAAACTGCTGTTTCTGAACTTGCAAGTTACTAAACACAACTTAATTTCTGAGTCTGAATGAATTACCTTAATGGTTCTATGTGAACAGACATAAAATCTTGCTGATATGGGACCAGTGCCTTATCTGTATTCCACTAAGACTGCAACAGGTATTTGCAGGGCTGGGTGAAGAGAGAGAAAGTGGTAGTGAGAGTGATGTGGGAGAGAAAGGTGTCTAAATATATGATCCTGGTTTCTTCTATCAACAGCCTGTGTCACAGCCTGTCCACCAGGTTTCTTTTGACTCTGACTTGACAAGTTTGGAGACACAGGCTGTTTTCACAGCCAGGCCTGCTGCCATTGTGAAAAACAGATGCAGACTGAAGGTCAGCTGAAGTCACCCGAGGCAGCAAAGCAGCAGCTGAAAGATTGCTGCAGCTGCCACTCTTTGGATAACTTCAAGCGAGTGCCGTTTGGAAGCAGGATCTCCAAAAAAGGTAGCTACTTCCACAGATTTCAAAAGTTACTTCCCACAATGCAATCACAATCTGCCGTGATGAAGAAACGGAACCCAGGATGGGACTCTGCTAGTGAAGACATAGACCTTTTCTAGACAAAAAGAGGCTTG
This sequence comes from Cyclura pinguis, assembly GCA_030412105.1. Lineage (NCBI taxonomy): Eukaryota > Metazoa > Chordata > Lepidosauria > Squamata > Iguanidae > Cyclura > Cyclura pinguis. Next base: position 6,563,988 of record CM059608.1, read on the forward strand.
ATTCACAATAACTGGGGTTAACAGGTTTACGTCTTACTAGAGATGTAAATCTTTGCTTATTTCTTTCCCACACGAGATAATTATTGGAAACAATTTCAAACATTTTTCCCCAACAGGTGAGACTAAGAGAGGTTTTGTGCATTTTTCATTGGTGGGAGGGATTTTTGGTCTTTTAAAAAAACATTATTTTTTATGCTTAACTGGGCAAAAATGGTGTATTTTGGACAAAATACATTGGGATCTTTTGTGCGACACTTGCCCGATTTACAAACCAGCAAGGTCTTTTGTTGTTGCTGCACAAATGAATTTTTCACCAAACCCTCCCTAAGGATCTCACAGAGGTTGCCTGTTTTCTTGGTGTGGCATCTCAGGTTTGTTGAGATACTCTTTCTCAACTATTTCTTTCTAGCTGTTCTTTATGTCCTTAGGGCTCACACTTACAACATTCTCAAGCACAGCTATTTTTCTCTTTCTTGAGCAATGGAACAGTTGTTGTTTACTGTTATGAAGAAAAGTAAAACATTGCTCTAGTGAAGTCCAAATCTGGACACCATTGCCACAAAAGCAAAACTTGACTTGTACTTCTGACACACACTGGCTTTGCTCGGCACTTGTTGGCAGAATTCCCACTGATTTTTATGGACAAGGGGCCACTTTGTGTTGAATAAGTGGAGAAGCACAGCACACACACCTCCCTCAATAAACATAGACTCCACCTGGGAGAATGGCAGCTATTTGACTTTTGTGTGTGCTCTTAAAATATACTGTTTATCTAGGAATGAATTGCAGCTACTTCTTCATCTAACAATACATTTACATTGTATGTTTCTCAGCAGAGGACACATATAATTTGCTTTCTTTTTCTCTGTAAAAGTACTGAGTGACCAATCATGCTAGGAAGGAAAGAAGGAAGGAAGGAAGGAAGGAAGGAAGGAAGGAAGGAAGGAAGGAAGGAAGGAAGGAAGGAAGGAAGGTTGGGATGGTTTCAGCTAAGGATCATCAAATAGATTTCTATCAAAGTTATCTACCAAAATTTTACCAAAACCTTAGGTTTCTTTACCTTTACGAAAATGAATTTCTTCAGAATGTTGAAAACTAAGTAGGCCCAGTAAATATGTAGACCTTGCAGAATCAATAGCTGCCCATTGAAGAAGAAATAAGCTGGAACAAATGTCCTCGTATAAAATAAAGGATAGTATAACGTAGCCCGGAGAATCCTGAAATACACAAAGCATTGTGTCAAATTAAGAACATCTCTGCTGCTAGTAGATTTACTCTGCTAGTAAATATAAATCGTTTAGCAGCCACTGTGGTTAAAAACAGTGGTGCAAAACAGAATAACAAAATCAAGGGAAGTACACTTGGTTAAAATTAAATAGCCAAAACTAAAACTAAAGAAAACTAAGGACTGTGCCACAGGATGACACTCTCCAGTGTTGTCCTGTTGTGGTCCTGGCAGCACCTCTGCCTGGATGGGAGCACATCCCAAGCACTCTTCCCCACACGTGACCAGCTACCTGAGGAAGGGAGCATGAGGGACACACCCCTTTCTTCCTCACTGGGGAGGAAGCATGTAGATCGCACTTCCTGCCCTTCTACAAGGGTGGCTGTGACCAGAAGACTCACATGATCGGGGCTCATTGATGGAGTTTCTCTGTCAATGATTTACCCCAAGATCACACTGGCTGGCGACATGAGAAGGACGGGGCTGTGACAACATCATGCAGAAACATCGTTGCCATCCCATCTCTCTCAAGTCCCCATGACGGGACACCGCCATCCTGCGGAAAAGTAATAAAACTAAAGAGATACATTAAAAGCAGGCCCACAAATCAGGTGCTGGCAGGGCTCAGTTCACATCTGGCCCTTCCATCAGGCAGAGTGACAGGAGATGGCAAATGCTAGGAAGTGGCACAGTGGTTTCTCATTGCAGCGAACTGTAGTGAACCATTCTAGGAGCTGAAAACATGCAGAACCATGAGGAAAACTGCAAAGCTAAAATGGTTCAACATGCAAATGAGAGGGTTAGGTGACTACAATGTATTGATCTCATGTGGAAATGGCCCCAGTTTTCATCTGTGAAGTGTTGGAGTACATCCTGGTCCATGGACCATCATTTAGAGTAATAATTCTCTAGAGCGCTTATCATTTTGAGTAATAATGCTGTCAGAAAAGGTTGGACCAAACCTCAAGAAAATGCTTTGTGATGTAAGTGTAAATGTTATGTTGCTTTAATTGCTTTAATTGTTATGTGCACCTGTGGGAAGGAATGTGACTCGAGCTAGTTTATGCTGAGTCATGCTGATGAGCACCAGGTGCAGACAATGCAAGGGTTGGCGAGCATTGGCTTGGTGTCTGTATAAAGGTAGCACAATCCCAGCCAACAAGTGTACATGTTGCCTGATGTATGTTGTTGGAGGCTCTGCTAAAAAAAGCAAGCTAGATATGCTGGATTGCCATCTGGACTTTGTAAATATTGTATATATTTTGTAACAAAGAATAAAGAGCCTCCACATTGGAAGATTACAAGCTGAGTGGGTGAGTGTTACTGGCTTAGTGCATTTGCTGCTAAAGCTGTTCTCTGCAGCTTGGCACACTTTGACAGCTGTGTGAAGCTATCTCTGCTTATCTACATAGAGTTTTTCTTGGCTGGCTTTTCTTTGTTTTTCCCCTTGTTCTTGGGACAATCGCTGTAGAGCAGGCACTGACTGTGCACCAGATGCTGACAGGAAAGGGGGAGGAATTGCTGCCAGATGCTGCAGGAGAGAACTGAGAGCCACATGTTCCACTCTGTCCTTCTAAAGCATGCTGCTGCCTTTAGGTACAGGAGAGGACACCATCTTATAGCAAGTGCTGAGGAAAGATTCATGTGCCAAACAGTCTAGCCAGCTTTTCTACATGCAACAAGAGGAGATGGCTTTGTGCTTTTGCTGCAACAGACTAACACAGTTATCTCTTTAAAATCTGTTAAATCCATTTTGTTTTCCAAGTCCTGCTACCTTCAGATACAAATATCAAGATTTCCCCAGTGTTTTTTTCCCCACCGTGATGTCTCCATATCTCAGAGATTCATCCAAGAACACAGAGATCTCCCTTCTTATGACGAGGTGTTGCTGTTCTGTTTCCACAACCAGCACTCACCTTTCCATACTACCAATAGAGGGAATTATTAAAATAACGACAGAAGTGAGATTAAAGTGTATATAACACATAATGGGAACAGCAAAAGCTGACCTATAATGCAACTTACCAAAAAGGGAAGATGACAAGCCGTGTGATAAAGAATGCAATTGCGAAGATGACAAAAAGGACACTGCAGGTATTCTCCCAGTGAGCATAGTTGAACATCTTAGCAGCCTGAGATGTCAAACAAATACATTAGGATTCCAAAGTACATTCAGAACAGTGGTTCTCAACCTTTCGTTTTCCAGATGTTTTGGATTGCAGCTCTAAGAATCCATCATCACTGGCCATGCTGGCAGAGGGTTTGGGGAGCTGAAGTATAAAACAGCTAGAGGACCAAAGGGTGAGAACCCCTGATTTAAAAGGTCTTCTCCTTGAAGTCTGCATTTGGTCATTACTCTGAAATACAGCAGACTCATTGAATCTGGTACCACACTTGCATACCTTCCACCCTGATCCTATGAAATCCTCTCTAGCTAGGACCAACATTGGACTTAAGCCTATCTTTCAGAAATGTGACTAGGTGCATAGCATGACAGAAAATTACAGTCAGTGTTTTGAATGGGTTCAAATTCTTCCTTAGTTCCGGGCTTTCCTCTTAAATTGCACAGTGAACAAGAGCTGCTTCCACACTGCTGTTTGTCATGTTCCTAAGGTAACATTGAACCCCACTCCCCTATCTTATGTACATGGAAATTGTGATTTTTGAGTGCACAAGCAATATATCAGTAGGATAGGTTGAATCCTCCCCATCTCCACCTCTTGCCTTCCCCAACTGGTCTCTCTCTCTCTAAGTCATACCCTGCCTCTGACAGCTATGGGAAGCTGTTGAGGGAGGGGAGTTTGCTATTCCATGCCCTCATTCCCCTCTTCAAACCACACAGATTTCCTCCTCTGAGAAGCAAACAGAATGTGTGTGCATGCTCCAGACTACTATTCCACTGTTCCTTGCAGAAAGTCATTGAGTGAGACAACAGAGATAGTTGAACTATAAGGTTCTGACACAGTTCTGGGGCTGGCTACTCAATGGGCTAGCCACTCAAGCAATCCATTGGTCCCCCTTGATGTGGCCTAGCTGTAGATGCTACCACAATCTTTGTCTACGCTAATCTTGTCTCCATTGTTCCTTAGGTACTTCTCAGCTTTTTTCCTCATTTCTCAGTCCCTCTGCTTGTTTGCCTTCCAACCATTCCTAGGCCTCTGTGTAAAATCGGCCTCAGTCAATCCCACAGAGTTCTTAGATGCACGTTCTTGATGGAAGATGCAGCAGCTTCTGCACTGCTCTCACTATTCTCTTGACCACTAGGAATTCAGTGGTTTAGATAGAGAGAGACTGGGAACTTGATCCTTCTTTTACTGCCTGTCTGTTTCCTTTGTCTGCCAGCTATCCCAAAGCACTGTAGGCAGATTACGGTCTTCTAGTTCAGGCCAGGTTACTCAGATCATTGCCCTTTGTTGTACCAAAAAGTACTAAACTGGGGCTGATCACTTCCTTTCCTGTTTTTTTCTGGCCTCTGTTGTGCTCTCTCTCTCTCTCTCTCTCTCTCTCTCTCTTTCTCTTCAAGGAAGAGGACATGCTAGAGCACATCTGCCTACTATCTTCATCCATCTAGAGTAGTTCAGGGAGGGTCGGGCTGTTCTGTCTACACAGATCAATAAATATGCCTCCTTTTGAAGATCCTAAAACCTATCTTCTGTCTCCACTTGGTTCTTGCAAACACTTCTGCTGTTCTTAGAGAAAAGGTTCTAATAGACTTTTCTTTCCAACAAGAATTCCTTTGCATCCAACCCATTTATTTTACCTTCACTAAAATAAAACTGGTCTGTGAAAGTGTTTACTGAGGTTTCTGTTCCACATGCTGAGCCCCACCAGATAAAGGAATAAACCACAACTCAGGAATATGTCAAGGAAGCTAGGCACTAAATCCCAGTGACTTTCACCTCCAGCCAGATGTCTGCGAAGTCATGGACAACCATCACCAGTGTTCCAAGTCGAATGTAGTTGGCACTCCAAGAGCAGAACATCAGACCAAGGGCTGCAAAATGGTGAACAACATGGGCTCTAAAGTCCTATAGAAAAATCAAGAAATCAACCTTTCTTCCGAAAACAAATAGAATAAAAAAGGAAACCCTATAACTGATCTCAGGAAAACCAAAGCAGGTAGAAACCTTGAAGCCAACATGCTTGGGGTGTATAAACAAAAGGAAGGCTATCCTCTATTGCCCAATCCACACAAGTCATATAAATACAAGGGACCATCTGTACCACGAATGAGAAAAAGACAGTAAGGCACTGAAGGACATCTCTGTCATCCCTGATCTATAACCTGTGCAAGGTGACAGTTCTTTGAGTCAAGAGACAGCACACTGGGATTGCACAAGAGCCCAGTGCAGGAATATCCACTCCTAGCCACCAGCTGAATCTTCCAGGTGGGAAATGAGATGTCCTCCATAAAGATGCAAGATGCAACTGTGCAAAATTACCCAATGCAACCCAGTTGTTCTATCTGTGTAGGAGTATCTCCCCTGTGCAACTTGCAAATTTCTATATGCATATAGCTTTCCTTTGCAATATGCTATTGACAGGAAAGAATGGAATATTCTGCTTTGTTCTGGTGTCAAGCTTCTGTGCCACAATGCTATCTAGATGCTGTGATGGAAGCTTGTAACTGATTCATCTTATGGGTTGCCATCAAAGGCAGTTTGCAACAGCTCAGGAGAAAAAGAAAATTGCTGGATGCCTTCCAGATCCTTGCTACGCATCTTCTACAAAATGATGGTGGGACCTAGACCTTGCTCAGGGTGTAAATTCTTGTATCATGCAATCTTCCCAGAGAACTCTGTCTTATCAGGTAGGCTAAAATTACCATAATCAATCAATCAATCCTATATGTTATCAAGAGAGAGGGAAGGTGGAAAAATATGTGAACACAGCTTCTGAATAGGTAATTCTGAAGTTAATAGATGAAGCCAGCTTGATTTTGAATTACCTGCAGCCCAGTGACATCCCCACAAGCTCTCTGGCTTAGAATTCTAAATGCCCCTCCTTAAACTGCAAACCCCAGGATTCCATAGAATGTTGAAAGTGGAATAATAGCACTATAACAGTATAGTGTGGAAAGGCCCTGAGTCACAGAGCATCAGAAGAAAGATGTGTAAATAATGCACACGCGCGCACACACAGACACACACACACACAGAGCCAGATTTGGATACAGAAAGGCATCTGTTATAAAGGCATACCAGACTGTGGCTTCCTTATTATTTTTTTCCCTCGCTATCTGTCTCAGAAGTGGGCAATAAGTGGCAGATGCAAGGGTAAGCTTTCTGGCCCTGAGACCCAATGGGGGCTGCACAGACTGTCAAAAATGCTCAAAACATTTTTTTGGAAGATGGGTGTTTTAAAAATATTAAATAGGAGGTGTGTAGCTTCATGTAATCTATTTAGAAGACGAACTGCTAGTCTTGGAGGAAAGGCAACTCATTCAACATCTTTGAAAAATCAGAAAGTGGTCTTGGGTATTTGGAATGGGTGAGGGCTGCATGTGACCTTAGAGTGCGACCCAAACCTATCTCAAGCCAAATGCCACTTGCCCTCTCCCCATCGTTCCAACAGTTCCATGGCATCCTATAATGTGGGCCCAAGGAATTCCCAAAACACAGATCTCAAAAACAGCGGTATTTGCACACTGTCCCAAAAAACCAACTTGAAGTGTTGTTATTTTCAACTTGGGGGCATCTTTTTGGCCCCATCTTGGGACTGGGTAGGAATTCATCCCTGGCTGCTTCCAGACACAACAGCTACTTCTGTCTTGCTTTTAAATAACCAAACAGGATATTATATACTAAGAAAAAGAAACTGGATATTATGTACTAAAAAGAAGTTGACCTCTGTCTGATGCAGTGAATGAACCAATCTCAGTTGAAAGAACTACTATGCACATGAGAAGCATCCGAAGATCAATGCAGTGCATTTGGCAGGTTGATTTACAGAGTCGTGCAAAATTAAAATCCATATGACCGTTAGTGTAGTAATTTTAATTAAAATTTATGTTTACATATATACAAAATGTTATTTTTAAAAAGTAATGCTATATATTATGCAATGGTGTATATTAAAATAAACTGTATATAGACAACCCTATCTTTTTAGCATTCAACTTGCAGTTATCAGTAGTAAAGTTCCCGTGGAAGGCTAGAGCAGAAACATTTCTCACTCCCTAGTAAAAAAGCAGCAAGTTGTGGGAAATAAATTCCAAATCATTGCCATGACTTGCCTTCCTTTTGGTGTCGATCCCAAGAGTAAACAGCAGCGACCAATAAAAACTCATCTCGAGCATGTAATACCAATACTGGGATGGCAGAACTGACTGCAAAGAGAAGGAAGCTCATTAATATTTCTTGTAACGTAACGCAAAGGAGTCAACGTAGTGTATAGGCTTCCACTACTTATCTGGCAGGTCAGAGGCTGGAGCGCTGTCAGAAAGTAGAAATGGTCGAGAAGTAGAACTGATCTACAGCTCAGAATATGAAGGACTAACGGAGGCTTGCTCAGGACTGACTTTGCATGTGTGTTGCTTGTAAAGTCTCTCAGCTGGCTTGCTGCCTTTTCCCCCTCTGAGCTCACTTTGCAAGTAGCGCACGGCATGGTCTCAAGCAAGCCTCTGTAGGCAAGAAGAACTGACGCAAGCCTGCTGTTTCAATGTTTGCAATACAGACAAGTTCCACTAATTTGACCAGGGGATCCACTCGTTCCACAGGCAAAACTTGGGACCACGTCAGTGAGCAGTCCCAAGCCAGCTCCATTAGGCAAGAAGAACAGACGAAAGATCAGACTCCACCTCCCCTCCATCTGGAAATGTCGAAAGAACAAGTCATCAGATAAGCGAAAGGCAGGTACTTCCTGCAGTGCTTTGAATGTTAGACTAAGAGTCCAGGAGAGGAGGGTCTGAATCCTACTTGACAATGGAAACCTACTGGGTGACCTTGGGCAAGTCACACTCTCTCAGACTCACAGGAAGACAATGGCAAGCCTCCTCGGAATAAATGTTGCCAAGGAGACCCTTGCGTTGCTATAAGTCCGAGCTGACTTGAAGGCATGTTATAACAGCAATGTAGCACAGTGACAGCAGTATATGCTGTGGAGAGGGGAAAAATGTTCATATTGCCGCTGAAAGATAAGAAAAAGATATAGAAAAAGACAACGACAAAGAGCTGGTTAGTGAGGTATCAGCTGGATGAACCATTACAAGGTGAGCAGAAACAGGAGGTCAGCATGGATACACACAAGTAAGAGAAAAATCTCTTTTTTCTGAAGCTGCTGTTCAAAACCTGTTTTTCCCATGAAGCCTTGTTTTTGTTTAACTTATCACCTGGCTGATAAATATGGCATCATCATATATTGCCTTTTATAATCAGTCAGAAACCATGCCATTTTAATTTTTTACTGAAACCAACCCCAGTACTTTGAAAGTAGAAATATTACAAGCAAGAACGTTAGAACACTCAAAGCTTTTTAAAAAACATTCCAAGTTTCTGTTGCATGTGCCCTTTCGGTGTGTGTGCCCTTCATGAACCAAACCTGAGATTTCCAATGCTATTACAGGTTCGATAGCATACCTCTTTACCTTAATTTCAGTGTACAGTATGTTCAGTTTCATTTATTCTTTTCAGTGAGAGTGTTCTCTAGAACAGCCCAAGCCAGGGTGCAAAGTAGTCATGCCAATTACCTTCAAGGTAATTTGAAGGTGGCATTTGTCACATGTTCTCACGCAAGATCTCATGCAACCCTTCTGCCAGGGGATGCTTTCAATGGAGACGACAGAGCATGGGCTTTTCTCTTTTTCTCCCGCCTATTCCTTTCATAATTACAAATGAGAGGGACTGAACCTTTTAAAGATTTTCTGCCACTGGCCTCAGCTCTTTAGTATCTCCCCTCTCCTTTGGCCCAAACTTTACTTCAGCCTTGTAGAACTGGTCTGTGGAAGACACACTTCCACTGCTGAAATGGAAATCAAGTCATGCAGCTGGAGTAATTTGAAGATTTATATTTCAAACATAAATGTCTGAAAAGGAATATCCCTTCAGGAGTTTTGGGGTGTGCTGTTTCTAGCTATCTGCAGAATTGTTTCCCTTCAACCATTTTGTCCAGAGAGTTTGTGAAACCAAACACAACATTCATATCCTGGCAAAGAGCATGGTCTGGATACGTTTTCACAAAGAGGAATGAATCAGCACTCCGAAAGAAGTGACATCACTCACATGGAAAGGATAGTTCACCCACACGTGCCAGATATCATGGAACCAGGGTTTCTGAAAGGAACATAGAATCAGACAGAGAATCATACTTATTTTCCATATTATAGAGGTACTACAACATAGTGGACACATCAGTGTGCTCATCCAAGGCCATTTTCGCACTAGACTGTTATAGCCATATTATTGCAACATCCTATGGAATCCTGGGATTTGCAGTTTCGGGAGGGGCCAGCCAGCCCCTCCCGAAACTGCAAACCCCAGGATTCCATAGGATGTTGCAAGTGGAATAATAGCGCTATAACAGTCTAGTGAGGAAATGGCCCAAGTCTCATCTCTGCCACTAAATCAGTAGGTAGCCTTTGGCAGTCATGCTCTCCTTATCTTGCCCTCAGCTCACCCACATCTGCAAAATGGAGATAGTAACAGTGGTGTAATTCACAAAGATTATTCAGATAATTCTCTGCAAATCATTCTGAACACTATAAAGATAGATAAATAGGTAGCAAATGTTCTTAAAAGCTATGCAGTTATGAGTTGATAAATCTGTAATCCTAATCCCATTTACCTGGAAGGGAAACTCACTGAACTCTGGGATCTGAATATCAAAAATGGGCAGGAAAAAGCTAGGTGAAGTATCTCCAACGTGGCCATAGAAAGAAAACACCAAAGTGGTATGATGAAGAAGAGAAGGAAGGGAGCTGGTCATTGTTCACTGAATGCTCTAACATATAATGCTAGGCGTGAAATCTCACCAGCACTCTCCAGTGGTGCTTGTGGAGAAGGATATTGTGAAATCATTTTGCTATATTGCCACTTTTCTCCTGTTATCTCCTTGTTCATTTTTTAGATTTATCTGTTAGTAGCAGATGACTGAAAAAATAGCAGTGAGAATTTGGATGGTTGCTGATTATCATTGAATCTGGTCTTCTAAACTTTTCCCTTCCCTTTTCCCTCCTTCTCCTTCTCCTTCTAATTTCCCAAGCTTTTATCTTGTTGGACAGTGTACTGTAGCCCCGGTCCAATTTAGAAAATGGCAAATCTTGAGAAAGGGATTTAGAGATTGCAGGTCAGCTCACATTTTTGTTGAAGATTTTATTAAGGTTTGACTATAATCTCCCATTTAACTTACATCATAGAGAAATATAATTCCAGCGGTAAATGATGTGCCGTAGAATAGAAATCGCCAACTGGAAGATAAAACGAAATCAGATCAGAGACTGCACACATACACATACACACACACACCCCTAGGATAATTCATTTCTTAATTTGATAAGGTGTTAAAGTCAGGAGCAAAACACAGAGTAAGTCAGATACATAAAATTTTATTGTTGTAACAAAAGGAGCAAGAATCAGTTAAAAAAATAATGATAAAATGGGCACAAGATATAAATCATATAATAACAATGAGCCAATGGGAAAACTCTTGGATGACTACATGGAAACTGATAACACCGGTTAGTTTAAGGGAGAACTATTACAAGATGCTACACAGATGGTATATAACACCAGTGCAAATTCCAAAGATGCAGAAAAATTTAAATGATCCATGTTGGAAATGTGAGCAAAGAGGTACTTTCTATCATATATGGTGGAGATGTAAACAAGCGAGGAGATTCTGGGAAGTAGTACATAGTAAAATACAAGAAATGTTAAAAATAAACTTTACTCTAACACCACAAATTTATTTGCTCAACATGATAGACAAGCTAAGAAAACAAATCACAAAAGAAAATAGTTTTATATATGATAACAGCAGCTACACTTTGCTTTGCCCAGGTATGGAAGCGGAAAATATCACCAAGAGGCTAATAAAATTGTATGATATGGCAGAAGCTGATATGGTAATAGAGTCGTTAAAGGATAATAAGAAAAAGAAATCAATAGAAGAATGGAAAATGGTACTCCTGCTGTGGAAAGTTTGTTGGGGTGAGAAAGCAATTATTTTTTTAATGTAAAAATAAGAATAACATGTAAAGGTATAAGAAATTTTATGAAATTTGTGTTTAGAAGATATAGAATCATTTGTAAGGGTTAATTGAAAAGTAAAAGGGTTAAGGAAGTTAAAAGAAGGAAGAAGAAGGTACAATAGTTTTTGAAGTCTATATTGGTTTGAAGAACGAAAGATACAGATAATACAGCATTGATACCTTGAGTTTCGGTAAGGGGGGGATTTAAGGGAATTTATGTTTAGTTTTTTTAGAATATATGTTTAGTATTTAGTGTATATGTTGTAGCTGACGTATATGTTAATAGATTTAGTACGTTTAGGTAATAAGAGGAAGGGATAATAGAAGATAAGCAATTTTTTGTTTAGGTGCTGTATTGTTTATGTAGTTTTTGTGTTATGTTTTGTATTGTCATAAAGTATTGTGTTTTATGTTGTACATGTATATGTGTTTTATAGAGAATGATTAATAAACTTCAAAAAAAAAAAGGATAATTCATTTCTTCTTTAACCCTAGGAGACCACTTCCTCCCTCTTGTATCAATGTCCATTTCCTTGCATTTCAATATTTCATTAACCATAGTTAGTTCAAACCAGTTTGCAGTTTCACTTCCAATCATGATTTCAAACTGGGGAGTACTGTTACTGCCCTGGCTAGTACGAGCTTTGGGGATATTAAAAGATATCCTTTTGATGTCACAATTCGGCTTCACTTCTCTATTCCCCTCCACGCGCTTGCGAGGCCACCGGACAAGCACACATACAAGCTCGGCCGTTAATCGCCGTAATATTCCTGGACAATACAGGCAGGCCAGAAAATAGCCAACTCGCCGCTTTAGGAGACCTCCAGGCAAGTACTCTAATTAGGTATGTACGCAACCTACAAAAGCGCCTCTGCCCCGCGCTGGCAGCTTGGTGGGTAACCTATACAGTACCCAAGTCCTCTGCATTTGCATACTGGCTACTCTATTGAGAACCTCTGCGATAACTCAATCATTCAGACTCTGACCTTTCGGAGGCTTTGTCTCCAACTCCAAATCTATTGTTTTCCCCCAAGGACGGCATAGCCTGCAGTCACATTCTCCTTATAAAAACCCTCGATTCCGAGACCTTCCTCGGATCGCTCCCGAGTTTCATCCCGCCTTGCTGCCGCTTTGCTTGGCGAGCCTCCCCTCAGCTCCACGTGCTGAGCTACATCGCACCCCAGCCTCGCTCTCTATTTTTCCGGGCTTCAGGACAGGTGAAGTATCACCCAAACCAGCGATCCCTCTAAGAATCCCTCTATACCACTCCAACCTTTATCTTCTTTAGTTATCTTGTGCGAGTGTGTTGCATACACTGTTTTGCTTGTGTTTAATAAAACATCATTTGTGCTCCTTGACTCAACCCGACCCCGTAGACATAGGGTTCAAGATCTCACTACGTTACCCTGCCTCTCATAATGCTAAGCAGTGCTCTGAGCTAATTTTCCCCACCTTTAATTGAGCACATTTTGGTGTCCCTCCGGGGGCCCCCAGTACACAGGGTAACAGTACTATTAATAAAAAAACTACTCAGGTACAGCTACAATACTAACTATAACTGGCTCCAAAATTGACAACAGTCAATGCTCGTATATCTGGACTATGCATATGCAAAGGGATCTGATGAAGTAGATTTAAGTCTACAAAAGCGTCTGCTACCAACTTCATTCTTTCACTTAGGCCATTTCCGCACAGGGCAAGGGAATCACCCCGTGACGCTACTTACCGGGTCTTTGGCTCCCCGGTCCGGTCCAGGCTGCTCTGGAGCAGTGCGTGCTCATTGCTCTGCACTGCTCCGGGGACGAAAATGGCGGCTTCCAGTTGGTCGAGGGTCTCGACCAACCACTGAAGCTCGCCAGCCTAAAGCCCGGCCCCAGCAGATCGCAGGCTCGCATTGGTGCGAGCCTGCAAATCTGCACAGGGGAGCAGGCTTGCACTGGCGCGCTCCGTGCTTTTGAAAAACCGCAAGAAACGGGTTTTTCAAAAGCACGCTGGACGACCACTTGGGGTTGTTCCGGAGTGGGCTGAGCTGTGGAACTACACTAAGTAGTCCAGACCCAGTCCGCTCCCAGGTGCGGACGTCCTCCCTGGAGGACAGACTGCACCGTTTCTAATACCCCATGCGGAAATGGCCTTAGTCTCAAAGGTGCTATAAGATCCCTCTGCATGCCAATCCAGATTAACCCAGCCATGATTTGAATTCTACATCCATGTTTAACTAGAAGTAAGTCTTGCTTTATTTGGTAGGACTTACTTCCAAGGAACTGTAGAGTCTTCTGCATTTAAGGTTCAATTTTCAAAACTAAAAGCTACATGTTGGCTTAGCTATTCCAGGAGGTGAGAAAGAAACTGAGCAGGCTAAAAGGAAAACTGCATAGCACCTGTCCTCATCTGCAATTATTACCTGTAATGACCTCTGAAAGACTAACAAGATTCAGTTTAAAAAGCTATTACTTTGCATGACAGAGATGAAATGTTGTAAGATATACAAACACACTGTGGGAAGCTTTGGCTGTGAAACTGCATGATGCAGAAAGTTGGAGAGTTTACATTCCCAGTAATGTGAATGACGAAAAAGTTAACCTCTGCATTGACTCCATTCATGTGGATTCAGGTTCTTGATTCACATATATCCAGTACAGAAACCTAAGCTACAACCATCTTGAATGCATGATCTTGAACACATCTCTGATTTTGGAAGCTAAGCAGGTTTGGACCCAGTCAGTGCTTGGATAGAAGACCATTAAAGACTACCAGGAATAAACAGGTAAAGCTAGGAAAGAATTCCACCTAAAATCCTAGAATGCCACTGCTTCTCAGAGTATTTACTTAATCTATGTGCAGATTTTCTCCTGACATGGGACCCAAGGTAGTTTACAAAGGCTAATAATAAGATTCGCTTAAAAAAACCCCTTGACAATAAAAAGTTTAAAACACAATTAAACAAACATCACATTTAATTACCATTAAATTTTAAATAGCATATAAAATTGTGAAAAATACACAACAATAAAGTTAAAAATACAGTGCATGTGTCCCCTAAAAGCTCCCTGACACAAATTAAGCATTAAAAACCTATTTAAATTATTTATTTTTAGTTATTTGACAATGCTAGATGAAACAGACCAATAATTGGACTCAGTATAAAGAATGTTTCTAACTTCCTGTGTTTATAGCTGTATCTCTTTAGGCTGATAGGTTACTGTGTGTAATCCTGGAGAGCTCCTCATCCTTAGCCCAAGACTCCTTCATTGCAGTCGTATACAAACTCCACATTGATGCTTGTTTTAAAAAGTGAATGTACTAGTTCTGGTGCTTGTGTCTTCCTGAACAATAGATGTGTATATTCAGCAACAGACCAACACAAGGAGCATTCAGACATTTGTCCGTCCGTCCGTCCGTCCGTCCGTCCATCCATCCATCCATCCATCCATCCATCCATCCATCCATCCATCTACCCACCCACCCATCCCTCCATTGCTGTTGTTGTCATGTACCTTCAAATCATTTCTGACTTATGGTGACCCTAAGAAAAATCTATCACAGGGTTTTCTTGGCAGAATTTATTTGGAGGGATTGCCCTTGTCTTCCTCTGAGGCTGAGAATGTGTGACTTGCCCAGTGTCACCCAGTCAGTTTCCACGGCTGATTGGAGATTCATACTTTGGGCTCTCAATGCCCAATCAAACCACTAATATCTACACTTTATATATATCCCAACTTTCTCCTAGGCTAGGACTTAAGGCAACTTGCAAAAGGGCCAGGAGTATAGTAAGACACATATAGTTAAACACATACAAAATTAAGATCAAAACAGCATTAAATGACAACAGAATTAAAACAAACTAAAATCTTGGTTCAAAACAAATTAAAAGCAGTACAGCATCATAAAGGCCCTCTTCTTGTTGAACTCAGTTCCCAAAGGCTTTCTGGAAAAGAAAGTTTTTTAATTTGCTGCCATGAGGAAAACAAAGAAGAAACCATCCTAACTTCCCTAGGGAGGGAGTTCCAAAGTGTGGAAGCAGCCACAGAGAAGGCAATGATTTGATTTGTTCAGCTCTGACCAGAATATAAAGCGCAACCTTCTTGGACTGAACTTCATACAGTTTCTCAAACAGAGACTAACACAGCTACTTTGTTTACTAAATTTTATTGGCCACGACCTCACCATTTACAATGCCACTTGAATCAGCAAATGTTTCTTTAAATATGTTCTCAGAATACAAATTACAAAGGCAATTAGCTGCCACTTATGTATTTAAGTTAGACATAATTTAACCACAAATACTATGGTTCTTGCATGCAGCTAATTTGGCTATTCCTCCAGGCAGCGCTGATGAAGAAGAAAGGAAGGTGAGAACTGCTGCTGTTGATGCTACTTTTGCCACAAACTAATTCAGTTTGTCCTCTCACACCACATCTTTCCCCTTCTCCTCCATGGAAATAGATATGTAAAGATCATAGGATATATGCAACTATTGGATATTATTTAGGTTAATGGATAATGGATATGTAAAGATTATAGGATATATGCGATACTGATTCTACGAAACAGAGAATAATGTGTAAAATCAGTAAGAATTATGTTTAAAAAAGAAAGAAAGAAACAATACACAACCATACCCCTCCCCATTTGAGGTAAAAGTAGGAAGGGGAACTGATCAGTCTGACGGTATTTCCGCACTACACTGTTCTAGTGCTATTATTCCACTTTCAACATCCTGTGGAATTCTGGGGTTTGTAGTTTACTGAGGCCAAAGAGCGCTCTCAATGAGAATTTCAAATGCCCCTCCCTAAACTGCAAACCCCAGGATTCCACAGGGAGCTGCAAGCGGAATGATAGCACTCGAACAGTGTAATGCGGAAAGGCTCTGAGTCTGGACGATTGTGCTGGAATAAGCTTCCCAATGGACCCATACTCTTACTAAATGAACACATCTGTCAGGAGTCTGCAACTTCTTTCTCACCGAGTCAACAAATCTGTGATTGGGACACACTGCTTCAGATTGCAATTATTCACGACACGCTAAATAATGTGTATGGTAATGCTGTGGCCTCAGAGGGAGAGAAGACAAAGCAAGCACAGTTCCATTCTGCCCAGGCCCCAGCAGCTGATGAATGGCCCTTTCTCCATCCCAAGATCCACAGCTGTGGTCTCAGAGGGAGAGAAGAGCAGCCAGCACCCGCTGGACTTAATCTCTTCCCTCTCTCCCTTCCGCTACCACCCCCTTTCCTCGTGTGCTGTGTCTTTTTAGATTATAAGCCTGAAATCAGGGAACGGTCAAAATTGTAAACCAGTCATGTATAGCATCGCGTACCCTGATGGCACTAAACAAACAACCAAACAAATTATTACATTTCTATGTTGCCATGTGGCTCCCTAGATATTGGCCCTTTTCACATGTGGGGGGGGAATGGTGTAGAGCGACCTCTCACGGAGGTCGTCTACACCGTAGAGTGGACTGGCGTGGACTACTTTTCGTAGTTCCACACCAGAATCCACTCAGGAGCGGCCGGAACTAGCCGGGCTGCGTGTTTTTTAAAAACCTCTTTTTCGAGGTTTTTAAAAAGCACGGAGCGCGCAGCCCCGTGCCGCTCTGTCACCCGGCTCTAAAGTGGGTCTGCAGGCGCGCACAAGTGCGAGCCCGCAGATCTGCCGGGGGCGGGCTTCCGGCTGGCGAGCTTCTCCGGTTGGTGGAGAGCCTCCGCCAACCGGAAGCTGCCATCTGCGACGCCGGAGGAGTGTGGAGCAGCGAGCTCGCGCTGCTCCGCGTGGCGACGGACTTACCCGGCTGCGGGTAAGCTCCGTTTTTGGGCGTTTTCGCCCGTTTCCCCCCCCCCGACATGTGAAAAGGGCCATTGTTGTGCTGCAACTTTCATCAGCCCTGGTCGGGGATAATGGAAATTGTACTCCAACAACATCTAAACTGCATTCCTCCTCTACACAGCAGAGGGTTCCAACATAGCCTTCCCTCTCTCTGTTGCTACCTGGAGGAAATTTCCGAGAGAAAAACAAAATATTTGGCAGTGCTGCCTCTTACCAAGCCTCTTGGAACTTCTTGTGTAAAGTTGGGATTTCTAGATTTCGTCGTCGTCTGAACCATTTTTCTACCAGGTGCACCGTCCAATTACACTTTTTGGCTAATCCACGTATTTCTGACTGGAAGAGGTATAGAAAAAAGGAGGGGAAAATCAATGGCACCCAGGTTAGAGGAGGTATAGGTTATCAACTAAGATACAGTAATCCACACTACACTGTTACAGTGCTGTTATTCCGCTTTCAACATCCTTTGGAATCTTGGGGTCTGCAGTTTTGGGGGTGCATTTAGAATTCTCAGCCAGATTGCTCTTGGGCCTCAGTAAGCTACAAACTCCAGAAGTCCACAGGATGTTGAAACTGGAATAATAGCACTATAACAGTGTAGTGCGGAAATGGCCTAAGACTGTCCCTTTTGCCACCAGAAAACAGTAGTCTGTGAAAAGTGATCTCTGACTTTATCAGAGAAGGCGTCATCGTGGTCTGTTGCACGGACACAAGAAAAGCTAATAAATATATGATGGGATGAAGTTTTCAAGAACTGGAGTCCACTTTAGCCTGTGGGATGCAATAGGTCTCGGTCCACAGAAAACTATACCACACTGAATTGGTTAATTCTAAGGCTCCACAGGACTCCTTGTTCTTACTTTTCACATTCAGATTGTAGACCCTACAATCATATGTCAGAATTCTTCCCTGCATCTAAACTTATAATGTGGGTAAGTCTTATTGCTGGCTAACCATTTTTATTGTTTTCACTGGTAGACTAATATATATATACCCTGCTCTACAGAAGTGTTTGCATCTAAAGTTCCAGTTATCAACGTGCAGATTAATCTACTATTTTAACTCTGTTTGTTATTGTTCTTATGTGCTAGCAAGTCAGCTTTGACTTATGGTTGACCCCGTGAATGAGAGACTTTCCAGAGACTCTGCTATTAACAGCTCCGAACAAGTCTTGCAAACTCAGGGCTGTGACTTTGTTAATTAAGTCTTGTTTTTATGTGTTTTCAGGTTATTTCTGACCTTATGGTGACCCTAAAGTGAAACTATCACAGGACTTTCTTTGCAAGATTTGTTCAGAGGAGATTTTCTTGGCAAGATTTGTTCAGAGGAGGGTTGGCTTTACTCTCCTCTGAGGCTGAGAGAATGTGACTTGCCCAAGGTCACCCACTGGGTTTCCATGGCCAAGGAGGGATTTGAATCTTCTTCTCCAGAGTCCTAATCCAGCGTTTGAACCACTACAGCATGTGGCGGTGGATTGAGCCAATCCACCTGTCATGTGATCTTCTCCTTTTCTTACTGCCTTCAACTTTACTAGCATTATCATCTTTTCAAGTGAGTCATACACTCTTGTGTTATGTCCAAAGCACAATGGTTTAGGTCCTTTTGGTTCTAATGAGAGTAGAGGCTTGACTTGTTCTCGGATCAATTTATTTGTCATAGAATCTTAGAGTGGAAGAGACCACAAGGGCTATCTAGTCCAGCTCCATGCCATGCAAGAATACACAGCTAAAGCACTCCTGAGAAATGCCATCCGATCTCCAAAAACGGAGAATCCACCATCCTTCAAGGCAATCTTTTCCACTGTCAAATAATTCCTACAGGAAAGAAGTTATTCCAAATGTTTAGGTGGAATCTCCTTTGTTTCAATTTGAATCCATCAGTTTGGATTCTAGCCTTTGGACTGATAGAAAACAAGCTTCCTCCATATTCTACATGACATCCCTTCAGATATTTAAAGATGATGTAGGGCTGGGGAGCCATCTTTTTTTTTAACATAATTTTTTATTGATTTTACATATTATTCTCTACTTCATACAATCAATGTCACATATAACTCAACATCATTTATATCTATTAATCTGTAAACTCTCTTATTCCTAATATCTTATCAAATTGATCACTCCTCTTGACTTCCTCTACTTTCGGTCTCGGTACTTAGAATCATAGAATCATAGAAATGTAGAGTTGGAAGAGACCACAGGGGCCATCCAGTCCAACCCCCTGCCATGCAGGAACACCCTCAAAGCACTCCCGACAGGTGGCCATCCAGTCTCTGCTTAAAATCCTCCAAAGAAGGAGACTCCACCACACTCCGAGGCAGCCTATTCCACTGCTGGACAGCCCTGACCGTCAGGAAGTTCTTCCTGAGGTTCAGGTGGAATCTCCTTTCCTGCAGCTTGAATCCATTGCTCCTTGTCCTGGTCTCTGGAGCAGCAGAAAACAAGCCCTCTCCTTCCTCTACATGGCATCCCTTCAAATATTTAAACTTATTCCTTAATTATATGTAAATATATATGTATATATTCGTATCACCTTCTTTTCCTTCTTCCTCCCTCTTACTCCAACTATGATCCTATAAACATATTATAAATATATTATATTATTAAATTATTATACAATATACATTATATAAATCAATCAATAATATTTATATACATGCAAATATGTTTAAATATGTATATATATTCTTTTTATCTTCTTTTCCTTCCTTCTCCCTCCTACGGCTGAGGAGCCATCTTGATTGTGTTAGAAACTAGTTCCCATTAGCCCCTGCCAGCCTGGCCATTGGTGGGGGATGATGGGAGCTATTGTTCATCCATATATGGAGGGCCACAGTTTCCAGGCTTAGGCCAGGTGAGGCATCACTAGAAATTTGGGAGGCAGAGAAGGGAGAAGATTTTTGATGTTGCTGATGTTTATACATCAGCTTCCTGAGTTTCTGAACTGCAAGAGAATCGTTTTGGCAGTCACTAGATGGACGTGTAATCAAGATCACCAAACTGCATTATAGATCGCAGTTTTCAAACTTGGTCCTAGTGAAATGGACACAAATCTCTGCTGACTATGGCCGTGGACACATCCTTGACACTCTCAGCCAGCCTGTTCTGTTTTGGGGGTAGCCTCAGTCGCATGGGGATTCTGTTTCGTTCCAGCAGGAATCCCGGTTCAAGGCAGGAGCCTGATGCCATGATAGCACCTTGGACAGCTCTAAGTGCTACTTGGGCTGGACTCATGCAAGCAGACTCAGGCCATTTCCGCATGAGGCTGTTATAGCGCTACGATTCCACTTTCAACATCCTATGGAATCCTGGGGTTTGCAGTTTCGGGAGGGGCCAGCCGGCCCCTCCCGAAACTGCAAACCCCAGGATTCCATAGGATGTTGAAAGTGGAATCGTAGCGCTATAACAGCCTCGTGTGGAAATGGCCTCAAATATTGCTTTTGGATCTGTTTAACTTTGGGTAGAATTTTCCATTTAAGCCCAAATGAGGGGTGGTAAACTCAAGACAGCCAGTGTGCTGTAGTGGCTTGAGTGTCGGACTATGACCCTGGATACCAGGTTCGATTCCCCACTTGGCCATGGAAACCCCCTGGGTGACCTTCCGCATGTCACACATTTTCAGCCCCCAGAAAGCCTCATGATAAGGTTGCCTTAGAGTCACTATATGTCAGAAATGACTTGTAGGCACACCACAACAACAAGAAACTCAAGAGCTGTTTCAGCAGAAGATGGCCCCAGACCAATGACTTATATAGATGTCCGTATTGGAAGATACTTCTTGTACCTAAAGGACAGTGCCTGATTTAGCAACTTTTGGGTCCCTATTGATGTTGGGAAGATGGAATTTTCATGATGAAAGGAGTGGAGAACATCTGGCCCTTTAGATGTTTTTCCACCAAAGCTCCCATAATCTCTTACCACCGACCATGCTGCCTGGCACTTCTGGGTGTGGATGTTCAAAACATCTGGAGAGCCAAAAGTTTCCCACCTGAGCTCTAATGATTGCTGGGCTAATTCTGTTTTCACAGTCCAAGGACTACAGCGTGACACGCGCTGGCTGAGGAGATGGCAGCATAAGCTTGTTCTGCACTGGGACTTCTGGCTAAATAGGATCTCTTGGGTATCCGTCAGGAATCATTTTCCCCACTCTGGTCATTGCTTCAAAATGTAGGACCACAAAGCCAATGTGACTTTGAGGCCATGACAAAGGTGAATGCTTCCCGACCATTTCAAGGTATGCTTAATTACAGATGGAATGTGCATTCTAATCTCTTTTAGGCTTCAGCAATTTGTGACTACGGAACATACAGGCAATGGTATGCAAAGTCATTATGAGGTTGTGGCGTTAGGGAATTAATACCGAATTAATCCTGAGTAAAAGGGTGTGATCGTGTGAAAGGCTGGTGTCAGAAAGAAAGGATAATGCTAAGGGATGTGATGTAAATTCTAAAGCCTGTTCTATTGCACAGTACTTCATTTTGCTATCATGATAAATGATTAGGAAGGCAGCACCCGTAAAGTCTCATACAATGCAAAATATTTGGCTGTGTGATTCATCGGATTCTCTGATCTGTTCACGATAATATTATCCTTTCCTTCTGTTTTCTAAGCCAGTGATGGGAAACCTGAAGCCCTTCAGATACCACTGAGTTCCAACTTCCATTGTCTCTCACCACCGGTCAAGTTACCTGGAACTGACAGGAACTGGAGTCCAACAACAATGGAAGGATTACAGGTTTTCTACCATTGTCTGTAAGCCTTCATTTTCATATTTGGGCAACTGGCACTTGGAATTTTAAATGTGGAATGGGACATCAAAGTTACATTGAAAGAGTGAAAGTATTTAGGGTTTTGTGTTTAATTAACAGAAGTTACTGACTGTGTTTTGCTCTTTACATTTAATTAACAGTAAGTGCTGCATGTACTAAGGAGAAAATTCAGCTGTAATTTTTTTTTCTTTCCCCTCTTTTTTGTTTCTGTCACATCTTTTACCTTCTGTGGACTCTGCTGAGAGAACATTTTGGGAATCAAATCCACCTGATGAAGCACCCTGGTTACTGAACAACTAGAATGAAGAATTACTGTTTTGTGGTCCCCATTGTTGCATTGCTTGGGAAAACTTGCATGACAAGATTAGGGAGAGGTGAGGTGAGTCTGTCTTCCCTCTAACCTTCCTGACTATGTTGGTTTTCTCACTGTTCTGGCTTCCTAGAAATGAGTCAGGCTAGGAAAACAAGAAAGAAAGAAAGAAAGAAAGAAAGAAAGAAAGAAAGAAAGAAAGAAAGAAAGAGCTTTGAAGCAACAAAGCACAATGAGATAAGGCAGGGCTCAGGTAAGGCTCAGTTTCCTACACCCCCACACACATTTTGAGGTAAAAATATCCAGATTTTTCAAGTCCTTCTATTGAGATTTATATCTAGATATGTAACCACTCCTTCCTTCCCCAAGGGCTTAGGATCAGCAACCAGAGAGGAGGAGGGTTAGCAGAAAGATTAGGATCAAAAGTGATTGAAACCCACCCCACCCCACTTTTCTCAAGCTTCTGAGAGAAACCAGGAGGAGTTCCTCACTAGGGATGTATGGATTGTTACTGCCCTGGCTAGCCCGAGCTTTGGGGATATAAAAGATATCTTTTGATATCACTAATTCGGCTTCACATATCCCTTCCACGTGCTTGCGAGGCCCCCGGACAAGCACGCATACGGGCTCGGCCGATAATCGCCGTAATATTTCGAAACAATACAGGCAGGCCAGAAAACAGCCGACTTGCCGCTTTCGGAGACCTCAAGGCAAGTACCTCCATTAGGTATGCGAGCAACTCTCAAAAGATCCTCTGCCTCGCGCTGGCAGCTTGATGATCGAGCTACACAATGCTCAAGAACTCCACGTTTGCATACCGGCTACTCTATTGATAAATAATTCAATCATTCAAATTCTGACCTTTCGGGGGCTTTGTCTCCAGCTCCAAATCTATTGTTTTCCCCTAAGTCTGACCTAGCCTGAGGTCACAATTCTCCTTATAAAAACTCCTGACTTTGAGCGCTTCTTTGGATCGCTCCCGAGTTCCGGACCGCCTTGCTGCCGCATCGCTTGGCGAGCTTCCCCTCAGCTCCACGTGCTGAGACACATCGAACCCCAGCTTCGCTCTCCATTTTCTTCCGGACTTCAGGACAGGTTTCGTATCACCCGAACCAACTATCCCTCTGAAAATCCCGCTATCTTACTCACACCTTTATTTTCCTTAGTTATCTGTGTGTTTGTGTTGCTTACAGCGCGTGCCTGTACTTAATAAAGACTATTCATTATTTTCAAATCGGTCTGCTTCTTGACTCGGCCTGACTCCGTAAACACTGGGTTGCAAGATCCTGCTAAGTTACCCTGCCTCTCGTTTTGCCAACTTGTGCTCTGAACTAATTTCCCCAACTTATAGCAATTTGGTGTCCCTCCCGGGACCCCCAGAAAACAGGGTAACAGGATTCCATATAATCTGTCCTGCTGTGTTTTGGCAGGTGCTCTCATCCACTCTGTCATCTACAGAGAGATGTTTCTGGACTTTTTAAAATTTCCATTAGCGGATTAAGATCTTAAATAAGATACAAAAGAATATGCCTTTTTCTACTTGTTGACATCTGCATTTGAAGAAGTATGCTTCTTAATGTTCTCCCTTCTGTTTTATTTACATCTCTTTCATCATCATCGTCGTTGTCGTCATCATCATCATCGTCATCATCACCATGTCAGGTGAGTTACAGCTGTGGTGGCAGTCCTAAGATTCAGAAGCCTCTGTATGGTAAGTGCTGAACAACAATGCTGATAAATAAGAGATTCCACCCTAAACTTTAGATTTCCCATAGAGAGATAAAGCTTTGCCTGTGTAAGAGTCCAGTGTTGCTCCAATGAAACTGATGAACCTTGTTGGGTCAAATGTTGACTTTTGAACTGATGCTGAGACTTGGGCCATGCAAGAGGGGAAGAGTCAAATGAATGCTCTGCCCTTCGCTTGGTGTAGAGAGACCAAAAGGAAGGACCTTGTACTGGTAAAGGAACTAAACTGGAGGAACTTTCAATGCTGTGACCTTATCCCAATGTGAAAATAGTTGTCTTTGAGATCTGTGGATGTGACCTTTTTGCAGAGGAAAGACAAGACGGAGCGTACATCTCGAACTTGTATGGCACGATGTATCATTTGATGCCACAAAAGTCCAAAATTGAGTGAGGGCCACTGTCTCTCTTTGGAACTGTGAAGTATTGTGAATGTCCCTTCTGAAGTGATTGGGAAGTCTCTATAGTATCTTTTTGCAGTAAAGCAGTAATCTTTTCCAAGAGGGCTGTGGAGGGAGGGATACTGTGAAATGTGCCAACAGGTGAAATATTTGAAAACTCTACGGCATAGCCCAAATGAGGTCCTGAGCCCCTAACCCTAGGTAATGTGAAGGGCCAATTACATTCATTTTAACTAAAAAATGGGGTACAAATAAAATAGAGAAATATTGATTTTGGTTTTAAGACAGCCAATTGGAAAACCTAGTTGGTAACTGGGATATATACATTGCAGAATGAGATAGAGAGAGAAATTGGATCCAGTTTGAAAATGGACATTCCTCAAATCTTTTTTTAAAAATCTGTCTTTCTTTCTTTCTTTCTTTCTTTCTTTCTTTCTTAAAATATCCTTACCTGTGATGGTTTTCTACATTCCTTGAAAAAAGCTTCTAACGTAGGATTAGGCTGAGGCTTCACGCGTCGTGTTTTCTTTATGCCCAAAAAATTTGCTAGAGGAATAGCAAAACATCTGGAAAGGAAAAGAAGACCAAAAAAATTAAACTTTATTTTTTTCTCTCCCAGTTGCTCATGATTCTAATAGACTTAGAAGCAACTTGTACCTCCTGTTGTGGGGGTGACGATGGATGTATTTGCCTCCACGGTGATATTGAAAACTAAAGTACGACCCATGAATACCACTTCCCTTTGAAGTTGGTGCACCACCTAAATTTCATCTACAGATTGGCTAATAAGAGACTGCCGTGTTTTCCTTTTGTTGCTGTGTGCCTCCAAGTCACTGCTGATGTATGGTAACCCTACGGAAAACTTATCATGGGGATTTCTTGGCAAGATACATTCAGACAGGGGTTGCCATTACCTTCTGCTGAGGCTGAGAGAGCGTAACTTGCCCAAGGTCTGTCAGTGGGTTTTGAACCTTGCTCTTCCAGAATCCTAGCCCAACATTCAAATCACTACACCACGCTGTATAGCACTTCCTGTCTCTACTCTAAGTCCAGTCAAGGGCCTTGGAGTGGGCAGTGAGCAGCTGTCTCAGTCTTGGCCAGGTCTCAGGTCTGTGGGGATGGACATCCATCTTTAACTGTGTGTCACAGGAAATCGAAAGCTGATACTTTCCTGTTTACAGAGCCTGCCTGGTAACCCTTTAAAACTCAGCTTAAGAAGCAAACACAATTCTCAATCTACCAGACTGGATCTTCTTCCCTTGTGCCCTTGATTTTGTACCATTGAACCTGGTGAGAAGTCCTTAGACAGTGCTTCTCAGGCTATTGACATGGGAGACCAACATTTTTTTGTGCTAGAGACTGGTAACCAATGGCTTGGGGACTAGCACCAGTCCCCATTGAGTGGCACTGCTTCAAGCGAACTCAACAGCTCATGCTGTTTTTGCACTCCTTCTGTAACATTTTAGTGATTCTAAAAGGAGAAGATATAGTGCAGTCTTCCAGATGTTGTTGGACCATCAGCCCAAACCAGCATAGCTAATGGTGAGGAATGCTAGGAGTTACAGTCTAACAACTTCCAAAAGGCTACACTTTGCCCAAGCCATAATAAAAAAGTATTACTCTACTGTCTATTTTGTTTTTGGCTGATGAACAACACAACACCCTTTTATATGGGGGAGGGAGATGGGTGTTGAGCTTTGGGATACTATCACAGCAAAGGATATATAGGATATAAGCAGCCCCATCCACTCTCTTATTCCAGTATTTGGGCTAAAGGGTCAAGCTTTCTATGTCCCAGACTGTGACCCATTGTCATTGTTCTGTGGGGGAGCATTCACTCAGCCCCTAATGAATGACCTTTTCATCTGCACATCCATGCTCTGGGTTCCAGGATATTGGCATATGATGGAACACTAGAAATGGGTATTTTCAATGCTATGCCTCACAAATGAAAACTGCTTCTGGATTTCAATCCTTTCCAGTATAGTAAACTCTACACCACTGTTGTTGTTGCTGTTGTCATCAACACCATCATCCAGTTACATCCCATCTTTTTCCCAATAATGCAATTCAAGGAAGCTTACAACCAATTAAAAACAGTACAGACTCAAAACTATACAAAAAACATCAATTAAGACATATAAGTACAAAAATTATTTTAATTAATTTGTGGTTTGAGTTTATTTTAAGCAGACTCTACTGAACTCCCTTTAAAATTCTGTGGGCTTTCCCGTTTTCAGTATTAACCTTCCATGCCAAAACCAGTTTTAAAACATACCCACCTTCTGCTTCTCTCTACCTCCCTGTCTTGTTTTATATCCATATTTATACTCTACTCTCTCTTTCCTTAAGAAACAAGTTTTTCTTTAAAAAAAATAAAAATAATCAGAGTGCCTTACCTTTCAGCAAAGAACCGAACAGCCAGCATCCCAAAGGCATATAGTATTGTGGCATATAGCTGTTGTGGTTTGGGAGAGACATATCCATCACGATCTTCAAAGTTTGCCCATGAACAATTTCTG
This sequence comes from Cyclura pinguis, assembly GCA_030412105.1. Taxonomy (NCBI): domain Eukaryota; kingdom Metazoa; phylum Chordata; class Lepidosauria; order Squamata; family Iguanidae; genus Cyclura; species Cyclura pinguis. The sequence continues at coordinate 6,590,967 of CM059608.1, forward strand.
GGCATCCATAGGTCCTCCCACCAAAACCAGTTGTTCAGGATTTTGAGTATATGTGTCATTCTCACTGGGAAGAAAGAGGAGAGAAGGCAAGTCAGCCACGTTCATCTATCAGTTAAATTCAAACTGCATTGACATCAATGGGAAAGATCTGTTATAATTTATCTCATTTATTTGAATTATCGTTAAGAAATTATATTCTGTTCTCGTCCCAAAAAGAGTCATTCCAAGTAACTGATTTTTTTTTAAAAAAAGATCAAGGCAATCAACAGTTGCAAAAACATATTTACAACAAAGGCAATAACGCAAAGATCTAAAAGAAGCGATCAGTAAATAATATTAAGCAACAGTGGAATAAAAAGGTTGTTTAATTAAACATATCTTCAGTGGCTGGTTCCCAAATGTGCCTCTGAAGGCAAAGATATGATCAAGAAGATTGCTGGTATTAAAAGGCAGGCAGGCTCACATAGCAGTTTGTAGTCCTTCAAGGAGTGTGGTCTCAGGCCATTTAAGTCTTTAAAGGTAATGACCAGCCCCTTGAATTGCAGCTGATGGCATAAAGGAGACCCATAATGCTTACATTTTGCCCCACACAAAATTCTAGCAGCAGTAGCACCCAGCCCTACCTGATATTTCTGAGTAGTTTTCAGAGGAAGCCCCAGATACAATTTATTACAGTAGCCCAACTGGTGAAAACTAACTAACGGATTCTGTATCAAACAAAAGAGGCTCCCCCACTTTGTAACTTTTTTTAAGGAAGACATGCACAAAAAGATTCTTGACATGGAATTTAGCAGAAATTAAGTAACCCACTAAGCATATTTCTGTATGACAATTCATTGGGCTTTGGGACAGGTCAGGCAAATCAAATGACTTCAGTTTAGCATCATTCTTTCTCGGGTATATATCACACATCGCTCTGTTTCTCCATGGAAGCCATTCTTTGCAGAGGATAACACGGAACCTGCATCTTCATGTCTGGCAATAGCAAACATGGGATATGTATATGCATTTTTTGACACGTACATATGTGTTGTACTCAATATATACCGTTGAGTCCCAAGCTGGGCATTGGATGTGATGCAAGAGAGGTTGGAGAGTCTTTAAATATATATTTTATGCCCCTGGGAACGAACAATGCTGAAATCCCACTCACCTAGCCCAGATTCATTGCCATCATACAGACAACAAGAGCATTCTGAATGGTGATGATCACACTAGAACAATCTCAGCCACAGGATGCCATCCCCAGTCTCAGAAACAATCCTAACATTATATTCTTCAGGCTGACAAGAGGGTTGCTGTTATCACCATGGACAAGTCAGACTACCTATAGGAGGCTGAGGGACAACTGTGCAACACTACATTTTACAGAATCCTCTCTAAAGATTCCACAGATGAATGCTTCTTTTTCATTATGCAGCCCGAATTTCAGTGGATAGCCATAGGAGAATCATGGAAGTCTCTCCCTCACCCAGAAAGCGTTGCATCTAACCTTCAAGTCTGAGAAAAGGGAGGTAGAAGGCTAAAAGACCATTTTTAAAACTTATTTTTTAATGTGTACAAATGATAGGAATAAAAGTTCAATGAAAAAACACAAATTAAAACATGTTGCTGCCACTTTAGCCGCAGGACGCAACACTTTGTGATCACTCAAAATTGCAGATCCAGAGTTCACAGATAAGGTGAGCCCACCACAAATAGATGCATAAATAAGTATGGATATAACATTTGCATACTCTCATGAGGTTTGCTTCTCCTTTCTCTTGCATATATACATCCACTTTGCCATATGCTAGAAATACCTGGGTACCAATGCCATCCTATCCCCAATCCAGTCCCCGTGAAGTGAACAAGCAAAGAGACCCAAAGAAGGACAGACCTTGGCTGTGGTCCATGCACAGTAGCCAAAATGTCAAGATTTCAGGAATGAACCATTAAAACAAACAAATAAACAAAAAACCAAACAACAGCAACATGTTGGCTGATGGCTTTTGTAAGAGTACAAAGCATTGATAAATTGTACTCTTGCAATTTTGTAATTGCAAGAGTACAGTTTTTTTCTTTTTTCTTTTAAAGGGTCACAATTGTTCCATGAAACAGGCTTTGATTCGGCCAAATTTTAAGTCTAGAATAGATTTTTATTACTGACCTATAAAACAGAGCAGGCAGAAGTTTATAACAAGGATTCTTGAAAGGCCCTCTTCCACAGCCAGCAGACGCCACCATAATAAAATAGGCCTTTAAAAAGAGGCTGTTTGGACATAGCTTTTAAGATAAGGGGTCTTTAAACTCGCCATTCACAAGGGTTGGTATATGTGTTTGTGTGTTCAGTGACTGAACCAAAAAAAAAAAAAAAGAGGTAGCAGGAAATGTGTTTTTAAAAAAGGAAAGGCCAAACAGGAGTCAGAACACATTAAATAACTTTTAGAAGGGAATGTACTAGAGCATTTAAATATTTGGAAATTAATAAAGTCTCAGTCATTATGTCAGGCAAGATGTAGCCAAAGGATCACAATTTAAAGTGTTTGCTTTATATCATATGTTCCTTATCTTGGTTTGGTCTCTGTGTCCATATTTTTTACAATATTTTAAATAACATTGCAACATAGAATTATTGTGGGGTTTTTGTTTTTTTTTAAAAAAAGAAATACCAGGAGGCCAGTTTGTGCTAGAATCCTGTCAGTGACCTAGGCTGGCCTAAAAATCATTACACTTTCTAGAAAGGCTCTGCTTTCTAGGAGGCTGCATAAGGCTGAAGTCTTAATCAAGGCGGCACAAGTGACATAGTTATCTCACAGTAGGTGAGCACAAGACATAGTCACCTACTGCACAACTGGTTGTGCGACACCGCAATTAATACATCTCTGGTGTAGCTGCACTGTCATAAATTCATGCTATGCATTTGCTGCAAAGGATCTCAGCCTCGGTCCCCACATCTCTCTAGTCCCATGATTCAACCGCATCCAATAGTGGTTGCTTCACTATGCAGACCTCAGTGTGGGCTAGAGAGTTGACCCTCTGTCTGCATATCTGGTGTGATGACTTAATAAAATCTGCTCTTTAGGTACTGGCTTTCCCCACTTATCTGATAGGCTAGGGACCAGAGCACTTTCGGAAAACAAAATTAATTGAAAAATAGTTCCCTGATGCTGTACTATAGGAGGCACAAAGGACTTATGGAGGCTCACTTGGGACCTACTGACCAACCACTGCTTGCAGAACCTCTCAGTTGGCTTAGTGCCCCCCCGATTCACTTTGCTAGCAGCACACATGTGCATGCAGTTCCAAACAAGACTCCATAGACTTCTCCGTAGGCCTCTTATTTGCTGTTTCTTTCTTTAGACATGCTAATTGTTGCCATATGAAAGCCAGAGATAGGTCAGGTAAACAGACCAGTGACTGTTGATTTTCTTCTGCCAGTGATTAGTAAAGCCTGGGAACTCTGATCTCATAGAATCATAGAGTTGGAAGAAACCACAGAGGCCATCCAGTCCAACCCCCTGCCATGCAGGAAGGCACATCAAAGCACTGCCGACAGATGGCCATCCAGCCTCTGCTTAAAAACCTCCAAAGAAGGAGACTCCACCACACTCCCAGGCAGCAGATTCCACTGCCGGACAGCTCTGACCATCAGGAAGTTCTTCCTGAGGTTTAAGTGGAAGCTCTTTTCCTGTAGTTTGAATCCATCGCTCCTTGTCCTAGTCTCTGGAGCAGCGGAAAACAAGCCTACTCCCTCCTCGACATGACATCCCTTCAAATATTTAGACATGGCTATCATGTCCCCTCTTAACTTTCTTTACTGCAGACTAAACATTCTCAGCTCCCTAAGCCGGCTGCTCCTTGTAGGGCATGGCTTCCAGACCCTTCACCATTTTGGTCGCCCTCCTCTGGACACGTTCCAGCTTGTCAATATCCTTCTTGAATTGCGGTGCCCAGAACTGGACACAGCATTCCAAATGAGGCCTAACCAATGCAGAATAGAGTGGTACCATTACCTCCCTTGATCTAGACACTGTACTTCTATTGATGCAACCAAGAATTGCGTTGGCTTCCTCGGCTGCCGCATCACACTGCTGACTCACATTCAGCTTGTGATCTACCAAGACTCCTAGATCCCTTTCACACATGCTGCTATCCAGCCATGTGTCCCCCATCCTCTCCCGATTAGGAATTCACCCCTCCAACAAAGAAGAAAAAGAGCTTTTTCACAATAAGACTATTTTCATTTATATTTATGGGATGGGGGTGGGGATTCTGTATGTGGGTGTGTGCCAGTGTGCCAAACAATGAAAAGGAGTGCGAATAATGGCTTGAGTGCCCAGGCCAAATTGCTGTGTATGGTACGGTTTTAGCACAAGTAGATACTGTAATCACAAAATGGTTCTGAAGATGCGCAAGGAAAGAGAGCAATCCCAATTAAGTAGATTTTTTTTACAGACAATGCAACTATGGTAGAAGAGGAGCCTGTAGCTGGATAACAGTACGCGTGAAAGGGATCTATGAGTCTTGGTGGACCACAAGTTGAACATGAGTCAGCAGTGTGATGAGGCAGCCAAGAAAGCCAACGCAATTCTTGGTTGCATCAATAGGAGTATCGTGTCTAGACTGAGGGAGGTAATGGTACCACTCTATTCTGCATTGACAAGGACATTGACAAGCTGGAGCGTGTCCAGAGGAGGGCGACCAAAATGGTGAAGGGTCTGGAAACCATGCCCTATGAGGAGTGCCCTAGGGAGCTGGGTATGTTTAGTCTGCAGAAGAGAAGGTTAAGAGGGGACATAATAGCCATTTTAAATATTTGAACGGATGTCATGTTGAGGAGGGAGTGGGTTTGTTTTCCGCTGCTCCAGAGGCTAGGACAAGGAGCAATAGATTCAAGCTGCAGGAAAGGAGATTCCACCTGAACCTCAGGAAGAACTTCCTGATGGTCAGAGCTGTCTGGCAGTGGAATATGGTCCCTCAGAGTGGTGGAGTTTCCTTCTTTGGAGGTTTTTAAGCAGAGGCTGGATGATCATCTGTTGGGAATGCTTTGATGTGTGTTCCTGCATGGCAGGGGGTTGGACTGGATGGCCCGTGTGGTCTCTTCCAACTCTATGATTCTATGATTCTACCCAGTGCCGTGTCCCTGCTGAAAGGGACATGGGAGCAGGGCAGTTATGTACACAGTGTGTGCTTACGGAAACTGCTCTTTCATTTGCTAATGAGAGAAGAGCCTCGGTGCATGCACCCCCACACTGCCATGTCCCTACAGAAAAGGACATAGCAGCAGGGCGTATGTGTGTGCTGTGTACCTGCTCTCTTATTTGCAAACAAGATAGTAGGATGGGCACCCCACCATTGCCAGCTAGCCTCAGAGCATAATTGAATATATAATTGAAACCACAGCAAATGAACTTATGTTAAATGCAGGCAATCTGTATTCAAGGAAGAACTCCCTGCCTGATGCAATCAGATGTTTTCAAACTGATGTGCTGGATTTTTAACTGTTTCACTGCTTATTTATTATTAGTGTGGCATTTTTCAATTGTTTTACCTGGTGTTTAGTAGTAAAATTAATTCAATCATTTCAGTGTAATAATACAACACTAATCATTAAAAAAGACCCAATAAAAACAAAATAAAAAGGCATTGCATGCATAAAATTGTAGCATTTATTGCACACATTAAATTTGCCCTGTCAGAGGAAAGAAACCTTTTTAAATTATGTTGGAAGTTGCCCTAACAGCCAAACCCTGGGGGAAAAGTGTGCTACAAATGCATCAAACAAATGACAAATTGATGCAACAGATACAGGTTCCAGAGACCTGTCTTACTTGGCAGAGAGTCTCTTTCCATCTATCCATCCATTCCCATATGCTCCAAAATTTCACAGAGGAAAACCAGGACACCTGTGGCCAAGCAACATCAGAGCACGGTCAATGTGGCAAAAATTATTAATCAGGAAGAACACACAAGCTAGGAGAGACTGCAGCAGTTTGCTTTTGCCTGAAGCTACTGGGAAGGACAAGATTCTGCCCTTCCTCTCCTCCCTGATCATAGAATCATAGAATCATAGAAATGTAGAGTTGGAAGAGACCACACGGGCCATCCAGTCCAACCCCCTGCCATGCAGGAACACCCTCAAAGCACTCCCGACAGATGGCCATCCAGCCTCCGCTTAAAAATCTCCAAAGAAGGAGACTCCACCACACTCCGAGGCAGCAGATTCCACTGCCGGAGAGCCCTGACCGTCAGGAAGTTCTTCCTGAGGTTCAGGTGGAATCTCCTTTCCTGCAGCTTGAATCCATTGCTCCTTGTTCTGGTCTCTGGAGCAGCAGAAAACAAGCCCTCTCCTTCCTCTACATGGCATCCCTTCAAATATTTAAACAATGAGTTAATTGATGAGTTAATTGAATGCAAACAACTTTTGCCCTTTGAACTCAGCAGCAATTGAAGTCAGCTGAGGACAAAAGGGGAATGCGGGAGGAGGAGAGAGAAGCCGGGATATTTTAAAAGCAGCTGAAAAAACAGAATGAGAGAGAGGATTAATCGGACTGTCTCTGCCTCTTGGAGGGCATGCTGTCTAAGGACATGGCTGTACATCGTTTCTGTGAGAAATGCCACAAAGGAAACTGTAACAAAATATTGCCCAGCCACAAGGAAATTCAATATTTTTATGGTCTTCCAGGGTAGGTTTTGAATATCCCTTTCCTGGGCAAGATGCTCAAGCAGGTGGTAAAGCTTCAGCTCCAGACACTCTTGAACAAAAGAGATGATCTTGGGTCCATTTCAGTCTGACTTCTGGCCAGTTTTTGACACATTTTCTTGGCACCAATCAAAGATTTTGTTTGTTTCTTTACGCAGGCGTGGGAATCACTTTTGTAGATTTTATGGTTGTAGTATTGCACCTCTGTACTCAGGGGTGAAAAGGATGTGGCCCTCCAGATGCTGTTGGACTGCATCTCCTAGTATGCCTCACCACTTGCTACGCAGGAAAAGCCTGCTGGGAGATGCAGTCCAAAAGCATCTGGAGGGCCTCCTAAAGATTCCCACCCCTGCTTTATTTAATATCCTTCCTACAGCAGGGCACGTTACGCACCTGTACTCTGATTCTTTATAGCACCATGCCCTGAAGAGCCATAGCAGGTGAAAAGCAGTGTACACACAAAAGTGTTGTAAACAAGCAAGGATGGTGGGCCCTTCTTAGAAACCTTGAGGTTATGACGCAGTACTACAGAAACCAAAGACCGGAACAGCTGGATAGACTTGTTCTGCCAGTCGAGCAGCAGGGTGCTCCTGCTCTTATTGCTAGAACAAGTCACCCACTCTGCTGCTCCTGCCATATGTTTCAGTATGACTGTGGTCATACCGGCCAAACAAGTGGCTGCACCTCAAAGACTTAATGGGTAGTAGAAATGGCCTAACATCCTCATGACAAAACACCAGAAGCTCCCAAGTCTGGGAGGCTGGCAAAACTCTTCATTTGGCCTGCAGCTGTTCCCTGTGAAGAACTGACAAAATGGCAGCTTCCGCCTCTTCGCTTGCAGCAAAGCAGTCTTGGGTTTGAACTGGTGCTCCCCATGCAGGCTGGGCATCGAATTTGCCCACTAGGAAGGGCTGTCAAAAGGCTTCCTGGTTCAGGTTGGCACCTGTCTTGAACTGCTTCTGCTGGATTTTCTGAGCTCTGATTCCCAGGCTGAATTCCAAGCTCATCTTGACCCTGGTTGAACTCTAGCCTTGACACAACACCCCTACAAGCAGAAATCCATTTACTCTTCCATTTGCTGTCGTGACTTAAGTGTTGGCCTAGGACTCTGGGAGACCAGGGTTTGAGTCCCCACTTGACCAAACAAGGTGAAACCTGCCAAAGCAACCAAGCTCTTGCACTCTGCAGATAAAACATCACAATCAAAAAGTGAATTTGAACTCAAATGCCACGATGCCTTGTGCTTTTCTGTCTCTTTCCAGGTAAAACACATCACACCAAGGTGGTGCAGAAGCTAGAATGGTAGACTCAGACCACGGACAATATTAATCATGCATGGTCTAGTAAGTGCAACTGGCCTCTGAGAAGCAGTATCACAGCTCTAACATGGTTGAATACAAGGGATTCAAAGCCACACTTTCCAGAGCTGAAACACTCAAAGCCCTGGGCCTACATGGATGAATCTGTTGATTTTGGTTTCTTCCATATTCTAATATTTTAAAAAATCTCAAATTCTTTCCATCCCAAATGCAGGGAAGTGTCAATTTTGATAAATTGTTATAGGAATGAACTGAAATGGAATTCTCAGTCCTTTCTGCTTAACTCTGTATATGAAGAGCTTATAGCAATATTTACCATAGCACAGTCTCATTGTTGCTATCCTGCCTGATCTCTGAATTTTCTGTGTTGATTGGTGAACTCCGTATGGGTCTATTTGAATAGGATTGCTTGATTTTAATAGGAGCGAGTCCCCTATTGCATAACTGTGTGTACAAAATCCTTTGAGGTTTTCCTTCTCAACACAGGAAGGTTGAAGATTGGACAGGGGTAGGGGGTAGACCTTGCAGACACAACCACATTTCCTCCCCACTTATAATTCTCATTGTTACTGCAATGAACTAGCCCTATCCCGGGGTCTACAATCTAATATTTTATAAGACCTCCATGTGTGTGATATTAAAAAAACACTCCACATGTCTGACAGGGTCCCCCGGAAGAGCACAAAGGCAGGCACAGCCGAACGGTCGCAATTAAGAAATACCAGGTCTGACCAGTAATCAATTGGTCACGTAGCCCCAGGAGCCCTCCAGACATGCATATAGTTAAAACACACAAAAGATCCTCTGCCCCAAGATGATAGCTTGACAGGATTAGTGCTCCTGACATTATGTCTGTCAAGCGAGGGCAATTTCCAGACTGCTGAGGCTTTTGACAAACCTCGGCAAATCCCATCAAACTAAGCACTCGGTCATCTCGGAGCTTTGTGCTCCAAATCAGGTACATTTTGGAGCTTTGTCTTAGCTCCTCAAACCATTGTTCTCCCTGGGAAAGGATTAGCCCCCAAGGTATGTTTTCCCCTATAAAACCCCCTGATTTCAAGCAGTTCTTTGAATCGTTCCCGGTTTCCTCCCCGCTTGCCATCATTCTGTTTGCTGAGCGTTCCCCTCAGCCCTCCACGTGCTGAGACCCGTTTCCTCGCTCTCCACTGCCATCTTGGACTCCTGGACTCCAGGACCAGGTGCAGTATCTCCCAAATCCAACCCTCTATAAATCCCCTATCAATTTTCTCGCTTTTATTTCTTTTTAGCTCTTGAGCGAGTGAGTGCAAAAGTGCAAACGTGCGCAGTGACCTATTTTTAGTTAAAATAAAAATAAAAATCATTTCTTTAGCAATTCTGCTTGGTTTTTGGCTTGGCCTGACCCCGTAAAAATTGGGTTTAAAGATCTCGCTGGGTTACCCTGCCTCTTGTGGTGCTACAGCTAGTGCTCTGGCTAATTTTAATTCCCCATTGATCAAAGTATATTAAGGTGTCCCCCAGAAATCAGGGTAACAGCATTATGACAAGGGTTACAAAATCTTCTTCCATATCCCACTTTGTTATTATGCACCTTCAAGTTGCTTCTGACTTATAGCAACCCTAAGGCAAATCTATCTTCTGGCATTTGCTTCTAGCAAGCCACAGTACGTTCTGTTCAGAGCTCCTCAGTGTCATGTCTAACAGTGAGGGCCTTACAATTTAATCACTTCCCTTTTTTTTTTGCTGCTGGAGGGCTGACCAGAGGCTATGCTATTAGCCTGACAAGTCTTTCTGCATGACACAGAATGTTTCAACTCTTTTAAAGCGCTCCTTCAAGAGCCATTCATTGATTTAAATTTCTTGCCTGCCCCTTCCTGAGGACTTGAGATGAATAACTACTTTAAAACTGAATCATCGAGTCTCTGTCTCTGAGAAGAAAGATGTTCGAAAGATAACAGAGAGAAGTGTAAGGTCCTACACTTAGGTAGAAAAAATGGAATGCAGAAATATAGGATGGGGGACACGTGGCTGGATGGCAGTACGTGTGAAAGGGATCTAGGAGTCCTAATAGACCACAAGCTGAACATGAGTCAGCAGTGTGATGCGGCAGCCAAGAAAGCCAATGCAATTCTCGGCTGCATCAATAGGAGTATGGTGTCCAGATCGAGGGAGGTACTGGTACCACTCTACTCTCCTTTGGTTAGACCTCATCTTGAATACTGTGTCCAGTTCTGGGCACCCCAATTCAAGAAGGACATGGTCAAGCTGGAGCAGGTCCAGAGGAGGGCGACCAAAATGGTGAAGGGCCTGGAAGCCATGCCCTATGAGGATAGACTTAGAGAGCTGGGTATGTTCAGTCTGCAGAAGAGAAGGTTAAGAGGGGACATGATAGCCATGTTTAAATATTTGAAGGGATGCCACGTAGAGGAGGGAGAGGGCTTGTTTTCTGCCGCTCCAGAGACCAGGACAAGGAGCAATGGATTCAAGCTGCAGGAAAGGAGATTCCACCTGAACCTCAGGAAGAACTTCCTGACGGTCAGGGCTGTCCGCCAGTGGAATCTGCTGCCTGGGAGTGTGGTGGAGTCTCCTTCTTCGGAGGTTTTTAAGCAGAGGCTGGATGGCCATCTGTCGGGAGTGCTTTGAGGGTGTTCCTGCATGGCAGGGGGTTGGACTGGATGGCCCGTGTGGTCTCTTCCAACTCTACATTTCTATGATTCTATGATTCTATGATTCTATAAGAAAATATGTTAAATCCTCATCTTGTCCACCCAGTTGGTCTAGTGTGCCAAAAAGAAAAGCTAACACAGTTTCTAAAGACTGCAAATGGTCTGGAAAATGGCTAGGACAGATGAGCCTCCCAGTTGTGGTTCAACTGCTGCCCTTGCATGAGCCTTGGTGGTGCAATGGTTAAATGCTGGTAGTGCAGCCACAAGGCTGTGAGTTTGATCCTGCTGGGCTCCAGGTTAACTCAGCCTTCCATCCTTCTGCAGGTCAGTAAAATGAGTACCCAGCTTGTTGGGGGAAATTAGCTAACACATTGTAAACCGCTTAGGGAGTGCTTCGCACTGATAAGCAGTATAGAAATAGAACTGCTATTGCATTGCACAAGTGATATAACCATGCAGATGTTCTTAGATAATTTGAAGGCAAAGATAATTTGAAGGCAAAGATAATGGTGGCCCTCTATTTGTTTAGGGTTTTTTTTGGAGGGGGGGAGAGGACTGCAACTTCCATAATGTACATTACACCTCAGACTTCCGGTTTCAATGGCGTCACAATCAGCAGAACAGTGAAGACTGCTCTCACTGATTCTGCCACCCCAAGTGGAGTCGCTGGAATAAATCCACCAGCCATCGACCCCTGTGGTAAAGGGGGTCCAGAGGGGCTCATCGGGGACCCAGTTCCACTCTCTAGGCAAGAAGATCGACTAAAAGACAGATTGCCTGATTGATCGGGAAGCCGGGTGAGAGTGAGGGGGTCGAAGAGTTCCACGCCCGCGTGGGAAGTAGCTGCTTATCAGCACAAGCACTGCCTGAAACTTTTTAAAATCATAAATTTACAGACTACTATAAGAAATCAAGATGGAACCTAGCTCAGTCTTTTCTTTCTTTCCTCAAGATTAAAGGATCGTGCTGTCTCATCAAGCAATAATCTATCACTTACATAGAGAACCAATCCTTTATTGGCACAAGAACAATCAGAACTCGAGAAGGTAAGAGGACTAAGAAAGTAGGGATGCAAAACCACCTCCCAGAGCTGTTCCTGTAAAATATCACAGGAATAATACTAAAATTAACTTATATCTACACACTAAATTACAGACAGGAAAAACTTATAACTTATAAGCTTGGAGTTTGCTTAGCTGGAGCTTGCGGGAAAGTAAAGCGTACAGAGCCAGCAAGAATAATACACTCAGTTCGGAAACCGATTGAGCTCACTAAGCAAGTCAGGCATAAAAATCAAGAAAGCTTAACGAGATGGAAGATAGAGAGCAACCCTGTAACCAACTTACAAACTATCTCCATAATTTTGGCAACTAATTTTTATAGTAAAGCACTTATGGAAGGATCTAACCATCAAGGAATTCAAACGGACTTTAAATGAATAGAATTCTAAATGAATGTTAAATGAACCACAGACTAGAAATAGAGGGCGGAAAAGAACAACGAAAGAGACTATTGAAAAAGAAACTGGAGGCTTACAGAGACTCACAGACAAGGAAGCACACACAGCTTGAGCTCACTTGAAGAGGCCAGAAAAAAGAGACTGAGACAGAGAAAAGGGAGACTGAGTTGAAGGGTAGCCGCTTGAGCTCGCTGTGACAGAACAGGAGAAAATATAAAAGTGAAAGACATCTGCACGAAGGAGAGACAGCAGTGGGCAATTGAATTAAAAATTTCATTAAACAAACATAATCTTAATTCATGAATGTCTAATGCCCCTTAAATTTTGACTTGTCGGCGGAATTTGCAAATTCATGAACACAGAAACTACAGAAAACAAATTTGAGGCTAACAGACAGCGAAACACAAACAGCTCGAGCTCGCGTGAAGAAGGCAGGGATGAGAGACAGACTGAGACTGAAGAAAGCCACTTGAGCTCGCTGTGACAGCAATCTGAAGGACAACGCCTTCCAACATGTAGCAGATGAGCAACATCAGATCAACATCAGAGCAACATCAGATCAACATCAGAGCAACATCAGAGCAACATCAGAGCAACATCAGAGCAACATCAGAGTACACAGCCCTGAGAACTGGCAACCCCAGTCCTGAGGGAAGACAGAGTGGAATAGTATCCACCCATTTGTTCTTCTCTGCAACTAATAGTCAGAGACACAGCATGTCTGATAGTGGAGATACTATACAATTATCCTGATTAGTATTTGCTGGTATCATTAAGCTCTGTGAATTTGCCTACATCTCTTCAAAGACTTTTATAATGGCAGCTACCACTACAGCTTGCAGCAGCAAATTCTGCTGTCCAGCTATGTGCTGGGTGAAAAAGTCCTGCATCTCTCACCATCCAAAGCCACATTCAGTGGGTAGCAACTGCCTTGCTCATGTTTTGCAGACTCCAAGCTAGTTGTGTCTTCCTCGACTGAACCAATCCACCTGTAATGCAGTCTCTTTCCGCCTCAAATCTACATTCAGCACAGCCTTTCACAACTAGAAGATCCATGCCTTCGAAGCCCAGCCTTGTTCCCAGGCTGCCTGAACAGTTCTGCAGTATAAAACCGTGTTGAGCTTATCTCAGAGATATTAGAATGCTAGATTTCAAGACTTGTCTTATTATAAAATAATTCCAGTTTGATGTCATATGCAGGTTTGTTTTTTTTTCCTGCCGGAATGTGAATAACACTTGCAGGGAGCCCCGGTGGCACAGTGGTTAAATGTATTCACATACTGCAGCCACAAGGTTGTGAGTTTGATCCTGCCGGCCTCCAGGTTGACTCAGCCTTCCATCCTTCCGCAAGTCAGTTAAATTAGTACCCAGCTTGTTGGGGGCAATTAGCTAAAATACATGTAAACTGCTTGAGAGCACTCTGCTGATAAGCGGTATAGAAATACACATGCTACTGCTATTTGAAGGAACTGAGATTATGACTCCAATAGGTATAAGTAATGTCAGTTAAGCTGGAATCATGTGAGCAATTGCTTTCTACAAAGCAATATATGAGCTGTCACACAGTTTACGTTTTAATATGACAACCTTCTATAAAAATATATATTTCTTTTTGTTCTAAAGTACCTTCTTGAAAGACCTTAGTAAACAACAGTTTGAAAACAAAAATAAAAAGTTAAATAGTATCCACACTTTGCACTATAAAAACATGTCCTCCAGCATTTCACAGATGCAAACAGGGACAGGTATGGCCGCACAACATCAAAGCGTGGTCAGGACAGCAAAAGCTATTAATGGGAAAGAACAGATAAGCTAGGAGAGGCCGTGGCAGTTTGCTTGTCCCTGAGCTCACTGGGAAGGGCAAGATTCCACCTGTTCCTCCTCGGAGTTGAGTTCAAACCATTTTTGCACTTTGAACTTGGTTTGCAGCTATTGAAATAAGCTGAGGGCAAAGGGGGAAGGTGGGAGAAGGAGAGAAAAACTGGAATACTTTAAAAGCAGCTGAAAAACTGGGATGACAGAAAATTTGACAGTCCCTGTCAAATCAGGACGGTTGGAGGGTACATGAAAACAGACCACTCTTCCTTTCTCCACAGGCCCTGCTCCGGCCAGCCACAGCCACTGGGGACTCAGTGATATAGAGGGGGGAATCATGTACCCCTGCACACTGCAACTCCCAGCAGCCCTAGAAAAGGTTTTCTAGGCCAGGATCATTCCAGGCCCTGAGCTTTTGGTGCCCAAACTTGAGACCTAGGAGCTCCTTGTGACTTCATGGGATGGGCCCTGGCAGTATAACAAGGAGCTAACTCTGGTGATGGCATTAAGAATGACACTTCAAGCGCCAACCTCAGACGCACAGAGTATGTTGTTCAACTCAGAAACATCCCGTCCAACAAATAAACAGGCATACTTCTGTTAACAAGGAAGCTCCTTGTTACACAACCTTTGTAGGCTGGGCCCACTTCTCAATCTTTCTTGTCCTCTGTCTAGCTGGAGGATTTTTTTTTTTAGCAGCATCAGGATTGTAAGGAAGGTGAACAAAGTCTGGAGATACACAGACTTTTGGTGCTGGGTTGCCGCAGTGTGTCTGCAGTAAGCAATGCAAGAAAGCTTGAACTAGGAAAAAGTGGTATTCTGTTCTAGTCAACCTGGCTGGAGCTGTTTGGGCCTGTCTACAAAAGATTAAGTCAAGTAGCAGCTGCTTCAGAATCTCTTGTTGAGTGTGTGAGAACAGCAAAACAGAGAGGAAAGGGGAGAGCAGGTAACTCTACTCCACTAGCTACCCCAGCTTGTTAAAAATGTTTAGATCTATAAGTTTCCCATGGCCTGATTAAGAAAAGCTCTTCTTCTGTTCTCATAATGTAAGAAATCACAATGGTTATTTATGGAAGTGCACAAATGCAATCAATCTTTGGTTAATATAGTACTATCTAACAGTGCAATCTTATGCACATTTGCTTTGAAACAGATTCTTCTGTGTCTAATAGAATTTGCTTCCTGGTAGGTGTGCAAAGAAATGCAGCCCTGTTTGCTTCTTCAGAGATAAGTTCCATTGTATTCAATTGGACTTGATCACAGTTGAGTACAGTGGGACTAACAATTTAATATGCCTGAATAACATTAAGGCACCAGATCTTGCCTGATCTAAGCAGTGTCAGCCCTGGTTAGTATTTGGATGGGAGACCACAAACAAATACCAGGTGCTGTAGGCTATATTTCAGAGGAAGGAACTGGTAAAACCATTGCTGAGTATTTCTTGACTAAGAAAACGCTATGAAATTCCTGGGGTCACCATAAGTTGACAGGTGACTAGGAGGCATATACACACACAAAACAGTTGAACACAATGGGTGGGGTTTGCACAGAAATGCAGTCTTTAAGTATAATTTGTAAATTATTCAAATCTCCTCCCCATTAAAAGGAAAGATAAAAGGGTAGTTTCCCTGCATTGTATAGGAAAAGTTTACACAGGTATATCTCTTTCTGGGATGATGATACTTACATTTGATATCTTCTTCAGCTACTTTTATTTGTTTATTGTGTTGCTATTCTGTCCCTTGCCCCAGGGCTTAGAAGATGGGGGTGGGGGAGATGTAACAAGATTTTAATAAAATCCACACAGTCAAAACCAAGTCTTCAATTATGCAAAGCATTTGAAAGGCGTTTGCTTCCAGGTGCTGGAACCTGTTCAGCAACCTTTACAACCTTTCTAGATGTTTGTGCTTTCACACACCTCTAAGGAAATGTACTTGTGCAGAAATCGGCCAAATTGTGTTGTGTCTCCACCTGTGATAATGGTACAACGATACTGTACTTCTCAGCAAGAACTTAAACTAGCATCTTAGGGCATATCCAGATGATTAAAAAGACCAGAAAGTCTCAGATTTTGTCCTGTTCTTTCTGATTTTACTTTGGAGATCTGTACGTGTTTTGCTTTATCCCAAATATTATCTGTCAGGAGAGGTATATTTTCAGTCACTAAAAATATACAAGTCTTGAGTCGAGTCAGTGCCTCATTTATTGCCGAGTTGAGTCACTGAAGTGACTTAAGTCCGAGTCAGTTGACTCGAGTCTACATCACTGAAGTATATACAGTTAGCCACTAAATAAGAGATTTAGTGCACCTCTCCTGCAGCTGTGGCACTCCCCCGCCTGGCGAGCCCGATCCCCAGATTGTGGGCCCCCACTGCCGGTATTCTGAAGAGGGTCCCAGCAGCTAGCACTCGTTATCTGCTTCTACTTCTGACTGCTCCTCTGTCCTAGTCTCGCTGTCAGAGTGTTGTCGCAGGTTACCACGGCAAGGCTCACAAGAGTTGGACAGAGGAGCAGTCAGAAGTAGAAGTAGATTGAGAGTGCCAACTGCTGGGCCTCTCTTCAGAATACCAGCTTCCGGGGGCCCGCAATGTGGGGATTGGGCTTACCAGGTATAGAGAGGGGCAGGGGGTCAGAAAAAGCCACAGGGGAGGAGAGGGAGCAGAAACAGGCACGGGGGCGGGGGGAGCAGAAAGAGGCACAGAGAGGGTCTGGGGCCAGAAAGAGGCACAGAGATACATTTATATAGTCTTACGGATACAACTGGCCCTTTGAGGGCAACCATAATGCTGATGTGACCCAAGATGAAATTCTGTTTGAAACCCCTACTCAAGAATAAATGCAAGTAATGCAAATTCCAAACCCTAATGGATAATATGCTGCCTCCCCTTTGATCCAGGGCAAGTTTCTCCAGCCAGAGGGCACTTTTCCTGTGATAATTCTGTTCGCTGTAGAACTGCAGCAAGGAAGGTCTGCCCGCTGGCCTACCCAGAAGCCACCTTGGATCCCGTTTGATAGAAAGGCAGGATATTAATGCAATAGATAGATAGATAGATAGATAGATAGATAGATAGATAGATAGATAGGTAGGTAGGTAGGTAGACAGATAGGCAGGTAGGTAGGTAGGTAGGTAGGTAGATACAGGACTACTGCCACAAGATATGTTGAGGGACACTAACTCACTGAGCTTGAAAGGGGGATGAGACAAATTCATGGACAGAGCTGGTCCTACCAACCCTCAGGCAGAGTGAGGTAGAAACTCCAGGCACCAACATATTTGCACTGCTATTCTTGATTTTTTTTTCCTTCAAGGAATTGAGAAAGACACTTGGAGGGTATTCTGATTCTGGTGCCCAAACAACGTGCTTTTAGGTCCTACGTTCCAGTGCTACTCAAAGTTGTGGCCTGCAGACTGGTATCAGTCCATAGGCCATTGACTGATAAGTCTGTGGTAAATTTCCAGTTCAGAAAACAAATATGATAATAATGCGGCACAAATATGGTACCAGTCCCTGGCACTTCGGGCAAAAAATTGCTGGTCCACCACTTCAGATTTGTTTGCGAAGCACTGCCTTAGACGTTGACTAAGTGGTAGTGGCACCGTTTGTTTTTCCATATCAGGAAGCACGATGTCTTGAGCTGACCCTCTTCATGGAGGACAGATCTACTAATGGCCATGATTGCTATATGCCAATGCATTATATCTCCCAAAGATGGTGAATTCCTGGAGTGCTGGCTGCTGATTCCAAGGTTTCATGGTGGGCTTCCCAGAGGTGTTTGGTTGGCTACTGGGGGAAGCAAGATGCTGGATTAAAACAGGCCTCCTGTTGGATATATCTTTATGTCTTTGTTGAGCATCCCTCCTGGAAGCATGTATGGGGCAAGAAGAGTGAAAGCATTCAGTGAATTTACAGCATATACCCTGTGCAATATAGTGGGTTAGGGCACCGGACTGAGACTTGGGAGATGGATATTCTAGCATCCCCTGAACCACTGAAGACACTAGGTGACTTTTGGCCAAATCTCACACTGTTTTAGTTTGACTTTCCTCACAGGGTTGTTGTGAAGAGAAAATGGAGAGGAGAAAAGCCACAGGAAAAAAAGGCAGATTATAACTGTAATTAACAAATGTATACTTAAAAAGGGAGGTGGGGAATGCTCCCTTACAAGTTAGAATCAAGCAGAATTCCTGCTTCACTGAGGGAAAGATACTACAGATGTGTAAAATTGATAATATGCACAGCATACTGTAGTGGTTTGAACATTGGATTACAACCCTGGAGATGAGGGTTCGATTTCCTGCTCAGCCATGGAAGCCCAGTGGGTGATCGTGGGCACGTCACACACTCTCAGCCCCAAAAACCCTGTGATAGGGTTGCCATAAATCAGAAATGATGACAACCACAAAGTATATGGAAGCCCACAGAAACAGAGTGGTTGTCAATATTATTTAAATTGTGCCACTACCATCAATGCGCTTGCTAGGAACTAGCTCTGCTTTGTACAGTCTAAATTAAACATATCAATAGTGCCAATCTCATTTTTGGAGCCAGAGACTCTGAGACACTAATGAATAAACATCAGCGTGACCGAAATGAAAAAGAAAATCTGCACACGCAAGAGCAGATGGCAGGCAAAAAGGCTTTGGAAAGGAGATGTAGCAGATCTTTAAGTAGTGTGCATACAAACAATACTTGAGCTACTGAAGTGAAAAAACCTGTTTTTCGAAACAGATTATCAGGGGCCTGTGAATGAAACCAGGAGAAAGGCTAAATTGGAGCTCTCCACCTGAAAAGCTCCTCTGTTTTCACAGTCATTCTGACGCTACTGTCATCAACCAGGGGAAAACTCTACTTCATAGCTCCGGATTAAACCATTCAAATCTAATTCTTGTCTTAAAAGAACATTGCACTTCTGCTTACAATTGATATTACCATTGCCTCTGCCAGAGAAGTAGTTAGCCAAGCTAGTACCCCCACTTAGTGAATGATGCATAACCATGCTGAGCTTTAATGTTTAGAATACCTTTTAAGCCTGGATGGCTACTATCATTTGTGTCCTTGATCCAAGGGGCTGGCATTGTCAGACGCACACTAAGGTCCCTATCTCGGCAAACGCACACTGTTGACTTGCAAAGCCTACTGGTCATGCGTCTCTCTTTTTAATTTTTATTTTTCTAAATATATATTGATCAGCAGTTTACAGAGCACAGTAATAAATTATCCCCTCCCTCCTCTCCTCTTCCCAACATGGAGTAGTTGTTTGAGAACTGGACTACAACCCCAGAGACCTGGATTTAATTCCCTGTTTGGCCATGGAAACCCACTGGGTAACTTTGGGCATGTCACACACTCTCAGCCCCAGAAAACTCCAATAGGTTCACCTTAGGGTTCCCCTAAGTCGGAAATGATTTGAAGGCACACCATGAAAACAACAATGACCTCCGGTAACATTGCGTGATTCAAAGTGCAATTACTGTCAAAGGCAAACAATGGCAACAGATCGTCATTAATATCCAAAGAGGGCTCCTCACGACAGCTTCCAGAATATCATATGGTTCAACAGCGGGCCGTGTCTAGCATTTGCACATGACAGTGTCCGTGCCTTTCTTCTGGGCCATTCCCGTCTGCTCATCTGCCCTCTTGGAGGATGCAGTCGGACAAGTAGGATGACGAAGAGGGGGAGGAGAAGATACAGCCTCCATTTGTCTTGCCCTCTCCGTCTCAGAGACAATGTGGAGTGGGTCCAGAGGGAGAGAACAAGTTAATGCGAGTAGCGGCAAGGACTGCCACTCAGGGAAGGGGCCAACCCTGAGACCATTTTGCTCCAACTCCTTCTAAAATTTGGAGGTGACACTTTCTGGATTCCCACTGGGGGCAGAGGCATGGAGCTTCATGACAATCAGCCACGTGATAAGCTTTTTATAAAGGTTACAGGAATGATTTCTGGAGCCAACCATAACACATGTTCTGACTCTTAATTAAATGTCCTTTTCTTTAGTCAACTGACTTGGAAGTCAGTTCTGCCGACAATAATGGAACTGTCTTTCATCTACAGCCCTGGTAACCTGTCTCTGGTTTGTAGATCAAATTTTCCTTCCTATGTAAAGTCCTTGCTCATCGAACACTAGCTGTGTGGGAGGGGGTCTATTTTAATCACCAAGGCTGGGTTTTTAAAGAAAGAGAATGATTTAAAAACAAACAGGATATCTGAGAAATCTGTTCTGGATCTCAGAAGGATCCAGTTAACCATTTAAAATATATACTTATTTTAAACGTTAAATATTATTTTAAAAATTAAACATTACATAGAAACTTTTCACTTTGATAGCAAGACAAACTGAAGCGTCCTCTATTTGAAGTACTTCGGAGAAAATGGAAAATTTCCAGATTTGGAGATTTAAAACCTTAACACCACATGAACACAACCTTAATGACAGGATAATAGTTTACAAGGTGCCGTTACCATCAAGATGCATGTTGATACGAGATCTGATATCATCACTCACTTTCGAACACTCCGTTCTCTGTACCCTTAATTGCCACCCTGGATACGGTTCACTTTTATTTTGAGCAACTGAAGAAGGCGGAAGCAAAAATGCTGCTTTCTAGAATTTAAATAATTCTTATGTCCATCTCTTTTATGGCTTCAACTATGCACACCACAGTACATGCTTTCGAACAGGAAATGAGAACAATGTGGTGACACACATTTAATCACGGTACTTACTTATGGCCATTTCCATCTGAATGTGTTAATGTAGTAAAAATTATGTAGACCTGCCCACTATTTTTTTTTTAAAAAAGAAACGTTTTAAGAAAGTAACTTTGCCACGTGGAAATACCTGAACAGTGATTCAAAAAGAAGTGCAAAAAAAGGGTGCAAAAAGAATAATATTCATCTGTACCTTTTAAAGTCAAATATTTCAAATCAGTGAATACACATCCTTCAACATTTTTTAAAACTTGTCCAACTTGTTAAATACTGCAATGAATGTGGCTCACAGCATGGGATGGTTAGGAAAATTGTTTGCGTTCCTTTAAAGAACAGCAGTTTTAACAATTATATATTTCCTAAGACTGTAAACCTCGCAAATTGAAAATAAAAGAGGCAAAAAAACCCTACCTTGATGTTTTGTCTCCAAGAGGATGTTATAGCTGCTTGTGGAGAATGAGCAGACACTCCGGCTGCTTTCTCAGTGGTGAATGCCCCATTTGTACACGCTTCCAAATTCTTAAGCAATCCACCCGTGGAAAGTTGTCATTCAGGATTTCCGACTAAGGGCAATCCTCGGTTTTGCAAAGTGTTACGATGCAACTCTGGGAGAATAATGCTGATTATCTTTGCCATTGCTTGTTCCAACATTGTAAAACTGAGAAAAATTCAATGCTTTATGGTATACTTAATCGGGAAAGGTAAACATAGCAGTGACGGAAGGAGATTCTTCCCATTAAAATGGAGTTTCTCGCAAACTGTCCTTATAATAGATCAGGCTCAGCATAGCAAAATCTATAGCAATTGCGACCTGAAGCAGCCACCGTGGAAACAAAAGTTTCCACAAGTTCACGTAAAATTTTCTTTTAAAAAAATAAAAATGCCTGCCTCCCTATTTTAGAGTTTTAATAGACATGCCAACAGGTATGTCACAAGTTTAAAAAACTGTAAAAGGCTCCTTACATTATTACTGTCTTTTCTAGTGAGGCATATCCTCTCATGATTTGGCCAAACTACAAAAATCTCAGTTTACTCATCTGGGCTTCTAGGGAGAGCTCACCCTTGATTTGTTCTAGGACCCAGTCATTTGTCCTTTTGGCAGTCCACACTATCTGTAGAACTCGCTTCCAGCACCGTATTTCAAATGCATGGATTTTCTTCCTATCAGCTTTCTTTACTGTCCAGCTTTCACAACCATACATAAAAATGGAAAATACAAACGCAAGAATAATCCTAACCTTAGTATTCAATGATAAATCTTAACATTTCAGGATCTTGTCTAATCCCTTCATGGCTGCTTTTCCATGACAACAGTCTACATTCTAATGACTGAGCCAACACACGGAAAATCTTGAAATATTTCAAATATCTTTATTTCCATCCTGCTTTTCGCCCAACACACTGGGCCTCAAAGTGGCTGTTTCAATGTCTTCATTGTCTCCTTTAAAGTTACGTAAATCATCTGTGGCCATTATTTGTTTTCTTAATGTTCAGCTGTGAACTTGCCTTTGCACTTTCTTCCTTCCTCCTATTTCTACACTACTTGTTCCAAGTCTTTGTTAGTTTCTACTAAGAATGATGACACCTGCATATCTTAAATTGTTGATGTTCCTCCTTTCAATTTCGATGTCTCCTTCCTCTGAGTCTAATCCTGCTTTATGTATGCCATATTCCGCATATAAGTTAGATAGGGTTGAATTCACTACTTTGGGTTGAGCCTCTTGCAGTCCTCATCCACACCCATCTTTTTCACTTTCCCAAAGCCACCAACTCCCTTTACCATTTCCAGACTTCTGAGACAGCTGTTCGTAGCTTCTTCCCTCTGCAGCTTCTTTATAAATCTTCTTCCTCTTCTTATTCAAAGTCCTGCATGCCGCCATCCAAATCCAGGGCAGCTGTCAGAGGATCCAGGACTGAAACTCATTTCATTTGCTTCCTTTTGTGAAAGAGCTCAGACCTCCTCACAATAATACTTCCCTGCATGTCTGTGTTGAGAGTTGGTGGCTGAGCCACAATCACTCTGAAAGCTTTGTGCCCAAGCACGGATATATCCTAAGGTCTCCCTGGATTAAGTCCAACGCTGTTCTAAGCCTTGCGTTGCACTGCCTTTTGATATGGGGACAAAGTAATTCTGTTGCTAAATTCTTAAATGATATTAACTTCTAACATTTAGAAGATACTGAAATACCTCTCAAAGAGACTAACTTTAGAAAACATTCATTTTCCACACAGAAAAACAGCTACATTAATATCCATTTCACATTTTGCATTTTATTTTGTTTATCTGTTAAAGACAGCCACTACCACCACCATGCCTCCCCACCCCTGCATACTGGAGCCACTTATGCCTCAATTCAGGACACATTAACAGTTTCAAAACTATTAGCCAATATGAAATCTGAATTCTAGCATCCTACAGCTTCTTGTAATTATGATGAGGATGAGGAGGAGATTGTTACTGCTCTGGCTAGTCCGAGCTTTGGGAATATCCTCTTGATATCATAATTCGGCTTCCCTTCTCTATTCCCCTCCACGCGCTTGCGAGGCCACCGGACAAGCACGTAAACAAGCTCGGCCGTTAATCGCCGTAATATTCAAACTACAATACAGGCAGGCCAGAAATAGCTGACTCGCTGCTTTAGGAGACCTCCAGGCAAGTACCCTAATTAGGTATGCACGCCACCTACAAAAGAGCCTCTGCCCCGCGCTGGCAGCTTGATGGGTAAACTATGCAATACCCAAGTCCTCTGCATCTGCATACTGGCTACTCTATTGAGAACCGCTACGATAACTCAATCATTCAGATTCTGGCCTTTCGGAGGCTTTGTCTCCAACTCCAAATCTATTGTTTTCCCCCAAGGACGGCATAGCCCGCGGTCACAATTCTCCGTATAAAAACCCTTGATTCCCAGACCTTCCTTGGAACGCTCCCGAGTTTCATCCCGCCTTGCTGCCGCTTTGCTTGGCGAGCCTCCCCTCAGCTCCACGTGCTGAGCTACATCGCACCCCAGCCTCGCTCTCTATTTTTCTGGGCTTCGGGACAGGTGAAGTATCACCCAAACCAACAATCCCTCTAAAAATCCCTCTATACCACTCCAACCTTTATTTTCTTTAGTTATCTTGTGTGAGTGTGTCGCATACACTGTTTTGCTTGTGTTTAATAAACATCAGTTATTATTTCAACTTCTGTGTTCTCCTTGACTCGACCTGACCCCGTAGACATAGGGTTCAAGATCTTGCTACGTTACCCTGCCTCTCGTAACGCTAAGCGGTGCTCTGAGCTAATTTTCCCCACCTTTAGTTGAGCACATTTTGGTGTCCCTCCCGGGACCCCCAGTTCACAGGGTAACAAGATGAATCAGATACGCTGCCTCTAGAGATCCTTGAGAGAGCTTCATAGTTCTTTCTTTCAAATATACAAGGGGCTAGGCTTGCGATGTAGTGGTAAATTTTCAAGCACGGAAATTCTTTATGCCTTCTCCCAGTCACAGTTTTATCTCCTAGAAAGTGGCAGGATTGAGAAGTAGGGCTGTGGTATCAGTCAATGGACTAATCCAAAGAAAGGCAAGGTCTTATAATAACTGGGACATTAAAAATACAAACCTGAGCTTAGGTGGAGGCAATATGAATTTTATATCCATCATTGGGCTGCACAGATCAGCTCCAGCTCTTTCCCACAGGAATTGCTGTGATTAAGTGTTATGTTTATGAGACTTGCAGGTATGATTTCCCAACTGGATCCAGAAGGACCATATCAAGTTGACTCATGTTTGAGAGGCTACACTTTACATAACTCAAACAACAGTCTTTAACGCCCATAAGATAGTGACACTTGTTACCTTGTCACTATGATGTGCACCTACTAATTCAACAAAGGAAAGGAGAGGGCTTAAGGTTGCGACACTTCTTGCAATGGAAACAAAAATCAAGGGTCTGGAGCCTCTTAATATCTACGCTTCTGATTTTACATGAGCCCTGAATGGAACAATCCACCAAACGCTCCTTTTGCACAACTTCAGTTAGTTTCAGTGGGGTGTGGACAGGTCTCATTACTTAATCCCATTTTACACAAGGAGAAATTCAATCTCAAAGATCAGATGATGCAACCATCCAGTGATTTCAGTAGCAACAAGCCATAGATTCTCAGGCCCAACTTCAACACCTGCCTGACAATTACTCTTCAAAGAAAAACCAGTGTCCACAAAATAAGGGAGAAATTTGATACTGAAAATTTTTGTATTTTATTTACTCCACGGAATAAAAACTAGTGTTTAGATATGAAGCAAGGTAATCCCACAGAATTACTTCTGAGAAGAAAGAAAGAGCCCATGTCTGTACACTAACTGCCACCAACTTTTTAGCTTATTACATTTACCAATTACCAAAGCATCCCTTTAAGTACCTTCTTGAAATACTAAGAAAGGAAAGATAAGATACAGTTTAATGAAGATATCACAGATCCATAAAATAAAACAAAGGCATTATTTTTTTTCGTTCTGTTAAAGAGGTATAACAAGGCTAATAAACATTAACATCTTTCTCTAAAAGTAATGTTGCGATACTATGTTATGTTAACCTTGGCAGAAGAAAAAATTTTTTAAAGGATGAATGTGGGGAGGGGAAGAAGAGAAATGTTGGATATTATCCTTGAGAGGCTTGAATCAATTAGACTGCTATAATCTGTTTAAAGGGACGATGGAAGTCCATTCTTTTTTTTTCTCTGCGTTTTAAATTCTAATTAATGTTCTTCTTCTGTTGTTTTCTCCTTTACCTTATATGTATTTGTAGAGTTTTAGTGGCTTTGGAAATTATTAATAAAGATATATATTTTAAAAAGCCCTTTCATAAAGTACTTTGAAGATATCAAACATACAAGAAATCTCATTGAAACAGGAGAATTTGCCTTCTGGGTAAACCTATAAGGGAAAGTCCTATAAAGCTGTGATCCTGTATCTTCAAGCTGGCTCTACTGAACTGAGTGGGATATACACTCAAGGTGACACGTACAGAATTGTGCTGTAAGTATTATTTAAAATGTCCCAGCTAGAGAACATTAAATACTGTTGTGGGGGCTACTTGGTCTACAGACAACCTACAGATCACAGGCATTAGGATACTGGAGACATTACTCTGCATTTCATGAAGACATATAAGAAGCAACATCAACCTCACTGGCATGTTGATGTGTGCTATGGGTATTCCCATCTCCCAGGCCAGGCAGATCAGGCTAAGAAAGGGACCTCCTTCCTGTGCATGGGGAATGAGGAGAGCCAGCCATCTCAGGTCACTTTGGCAGTATAGCACTGGGGAGCGAAGTCAGCATGGTGTTGGGATCTGAGCATTGGATCAGGGTTCAATTCCCTGCTTGGCCATGTAAACCCCCTGGGTAATCTTGGGTGCAGCTCTCTCTCTCTCTCTCTCTCTCTCTCTCTCTCACACACACACACACACACACAGCCCCAGAAAACCCTGTGATAAACACCCATGATAGGTTTGCCTTAGGGTTGCTGTAAGTAGAAAACAACCACCACCAGGGTTCAAATCTGTGCTCAGCTGTGGAAACCCACTGGGTGACTTTGAGCAGGTCCCATTCTGTCAGCTTCAGAGGAAGGCAAGGGCGTTCCTCCGAACAAAAAAAACCCCATGATAGGTTTGCCTTAGGGTTCTTATTAGTCAGAAAGAACTTGGAAGACACACCACCACTTACCATCACAACAACAGCACTGGAAAAGTGAAATGTCTTCTAAAACCACTGCTGCTTCAGGGAACTCTGCACTGAAGAGCTAACTTAGGACCAAAAGTGTGGCTCTGAGAAATGGCACCTCAGAGTCAGGTATCTGGGCCTCAGCAGCACCAGTTGCTTTATGTGGTTAGTGTTGTTCTCCCCAGAGGCCACCCCACCTCTGTCTCAAAGAGACAGAGGGCTGAACAGCCTGTTCCCCCATTCCCACATGTACTGTACTTTACAAGTACAGTGTGGAATGCAGTTTTGTGGGCCTCGCATATCCTAATTGGATATCACTGGCAACGTAACTACTGACCGACAGAACAGCTTACACCCCATGCCCGCATCGTTTTGTGAGCTTTAATGACATGCTTGATAAGCATGTGACCCACCAAGCTGAAGGAATCCACTAGCCAAGTTTTTTTCCCCTATTTCCTTTCAACTGTGAGGTGCTTGAAAATCTCTCTGTGGGAATCAAAAACAAAAGCCTTCCATCAAATCATTGCTAAGTCATCATTCATTACTAACAGGCTACAGAGACTTGACAGGTCGATTTCTGGTGGCCTGCGACACATGAAATATCATGTTCACCAAGCCTTGGTATAGACAATTTCAGGTGGGAGGAGGTGTACTGGATTCCCTAGAAACCACTGGGCCACACTGCATCCATGTGCATGTACATGCGTGCGCACGCATACACACGCAGGTTTTAGCTTCCCTCTGATCCCAGGGATTTTAAGCAAAATCACTGAGATGGAAAGAGGTTAGTGTAATGCTGCTATGGCTCAATGAGACAGGAAAGAGGCTTTAGCTTTGCCCTCAGCCTAGCACTATTGAACAGAATTGCTTGGATAGGAGTGAAGTCTCCCTTCCTCTCTAACGATGGTGCTGCAGATTGCTGGATTGAAGGAAGGCTTCAGCTTTATTCCTATCCCAGCGAAGTTCCTCAGGATTGCTAAAAGAAAGTGTCAGCCTCATCTTCCGTCCAACACCAGTGCTAGGAAAGAAGGAACACAAGGATGAAAGTAAATCAATTATGATATCATCTATTTAAAGACTGCGCATCCCCTTTTTATTGCTGGAACACTCAACTAGCCGTTAGAGAAAGCTGTATTCTTATCAGTATAAAACATCACCAATGAAGTTTTGTACAGTACCTTGTATACTGGATGGCACTACAGTTGGTCCTCCACAATCACTAGGATTAGGAGTGCAAGACCCTCACAAAAGTGGAAAAATCACAAATATCAGTATGTGTGTGTGTGTCTGTGGGGAGGGGGCCAAGGCACGCTGGGGAGAAGGAAATGGGGTGGGTTGGCATGGTAGCCCTATACTTTCTCTGTCTTGCCCATCCCCTTCCCTGGGTGTGGGAGGAACACTGGGAGAGGGTTTGCCATGCTGACAAATAGGGCTGCAAGTTGTCTGTAGTTGGCCAAGCAGTGGCTGGTGGAGGAGGAGGAGGAGGAGGAGTTTTTAAAGGTCTGCATGGCCTGATCAGAACCTCTGAGAGGGAAGATTCTCTCAGAAAAGAAGCATCTGAGGTGCGGGAGGATGGGTTGAAGAAACTCGCAATTAATCCAATCTATGAAAGTGAAACCCCCAAATTCTGAGAGCCCACTGTATATAAATAAATGAATGCATACATACATACGTAAGTAGAGAGTAAAGAATAAAGTTCTGATTTATTTCATAAAAACATCTCTGGAGACCTCAGTTATACATACTATGGATAAGACTATATCCTCCAGGCAAACTCTTTTGCACTTAAATCAAAGGATCTGCAGCTCTAAAGAGCCTTCTGCAGCCAGTTAAACCAGATTTTAATTAACAAATAAATCCTAAAGAACATATCCTTGACCACAGGTTTTAGGTTAAATTTCTGGAAACATTTCAAAAGCTAACAAGTAGGTGGAGATAGAGTAGGACGCTGACATTGTATGTCCTTACATTCTGACTGCTCCACAGCAGACCTGTATGCCTTACTGACTGTGACAACTTGAGTCAAGAGCTTCAGGAGTGCACTCGGATTATATGGAAAGAGGTTTCTTTTGTATAGTTTAGAAATCAATTCTTGAAGTCCTTGGAAACATTTTACAGACTTCTGAAGCATTTCTTCTGATAATCCAGGCATATTTGGGGATATCTCGCAGCAAGAGATTGACGATGTATTCTTATCCTTGTGATCCAGAGGTAACACATTTTGCTTTGATGTTCCCGCTTTGTCAACCATTTCCATAAAGTTAGTTTCATCTGTACAGGTCTGACTATTTAAAGATGGCTGTTTTGTTTCTGTCAAACACTCCTCTTCTACACATTCTGCCTCAGAATCTTCTGAGCTTTCATAATCAACCAGCCGCGGAAGAGGTTCCAGTAAACATGTGCTACTAGACTCTTGCAACAAGTTAGTCCTGGTAGTTCTTACAGACTGACTGTCAACATGACATGATGAGGAAAAATTCTGTGAGGAGGTCAAAAGCATCACAGAAGAGGACTGTGGATCACAGGATGCATTCTGCAGATTTGCATCTAAGTGGTATGTATCTTTTTGTTGGGGTAACAGAAGAAAACCAAAGTCTCTGCTGGTTGTGGACTTGAGGAGCTCAGAAATTTTGACAAACTGATGCCAGTTTTCTTTAAGGAGTTTTAAGTATCTTACAAAATACTCAAGGAAACAGGTTTCAGATGAAATCAAGAAATCAAGAAGAACGGTGGCATCAAATGCAATACTTTTTAGCAGAAATAAAAAGATACAGTGTGGATTGCAGCCATTCTGATGTGTCCCAGCGTCTAGAGTTCCACCATCCAAACGGCACATGGTCAAACCAACTTCACGCCGGAATCTAGAAAGTTAACAATTGTACAACAAGTGAAGCAGTGTGAAGTAACAAGTGGAAGTGTGGCTCTTCTACCTGAGATAATTTTATCAACATTTTATCCCTATTATAGCCCAATTCAGACCTCACAGTCTTGGTCTAGTAAGTCATACTTTATGCATGTTGTGCCTGCCCCCTCCTTCCTTTAGTGTGTTATCATTTAGTATTTTCAAGCTTTGTAAACCAATGTTTCCTGTTGCTTCTGAATGGTGGTTTAGTCTCTGATTTCAAGCCAGGAGCAAAACCAGGATGGGATGTACTGCCACAACACTCATCCTTACTCTAAGCCATAATGTATAAACAGACATTTAGAATCTGTAAAACCAGAGCACCAAACACAGTGTAGTCATCCTTTGGTGCCTTCTTTGTAAGTTTTCCTAAATATATCGGACTGAGCATTGTGGGGAGACAAATTTTCAGCCACCCAACCCCTCCAGCTCATCAGTCAGTTCTGTAGTTTTAAAAGAAAGAAGGTTGGGAATATTCAGTAATACATTTTAGCAATTTGAAAGCCAAAGAAAATGTAATACAAATGCAGCTTATAAAGCAAAAAAACTTACAAAATACCTTTCAATTCTAGAGAGCCTTGTACTCCTTTGGAAGGCCATGTATGTAGTGGTTGGATCCTTTATGACCACTATGGTCATAATGTTAGGTGCCTAGAGTGCACACATCAGATTGCACTGGTATGCCAACCATATCCACTCCTGGACAGGTATAGGTTGGCACTATGATCCACGCATTGGTAACCTCACTGTTGTAATGTATTTTATGTGGATCTAGCCTTACACCTGGCTCAGAAGCTGCAATGAGTAGAAAAAGCAAGCTAGGGTATTCAGAATGCAGAATCTAGTGTATTCATCACCTGAAGCAGCTGAACTAAAATAAGATCACTGGCTGTTTTATCGGGTATGGAATCAAGTAATGATCAACTCAAGCTTTTCTTGTTGACAAAGTTCTGAACACTTTGGAACCACAACATCTAACAGACCACTGTCTTTATATATCCCATTCAGTCATTCAGATCTTTAATGGAGGCTTTACTACTGTTTGTTCTGCAATAATCAGAATGACATCAGGCATCATCATGAAAGTGGGACTTCTCAGTCTTTGGATCTCTCTTTTCCTACAAGAAATGCAGAAACTGTGTTCACTATCACACACCTATTGTAAATCCGCCTACCAGCCACCTCCCCACTGGTAATTACATTCCCTGCTCTTCTGTATGGATCATCACAATATTTTTTTTAAAAAAATACTATTTTAAAAGCATTTCGAAAGTGTTTAAAATTGTTTATACCTCACTATATGTTCTGTTTTCTAATGAGAACTAGTTGGAGATCTCCCATTATCAAGTGGTATACAAATATTACACATAAATAATTAAACTTGGGCCCCTTTAAATCAGATGTTAACATATTTCATAAAATCAGGGCTCTCATCTGATTAAAGTGGTTTCAGCTGACTGCAGATGCATAAACAAGAGGAAGTTGTGAAGAAAAAAATGCACAGCTTGTAGTTTTGGAGAATAAATACACTTGTCTCAGAAGATACACTACTTCTTGTTTGGAAACAACCTTGAGGCAGTGCTCAGGAGTCTTTGTGAGCACTCATATTAAAGAGGCAAATGACGTTTTTAAAGACTAGTCTCCAGCCTGACTAATTTGGGGGTACATTCTTCATCTTCATTCACAAAGTTTTAAATTGATTAGTTTAAGTAACGAACTAGTGATATGCTGGAGCCCTACTTTTATTTAAAAATAAAAGGGCTAAAACAGGGAAATGAGAGAAAAAGCACATTTTTTTTTTGGAAAAAAAAGAGAAAATTTTACATGGCAGTAGAAGTTTGCAGCAGAGGAATCAACTCTTTGTGGCTCCTTCCCCCTTTCTTATTATCATGTGTTCCTTTCCCTTCCTTTCTTCTAAAATCTTCCCCTTCCTATTGGCTCTTGTGAGAGGGAAAACCAATATGCTAACTCCAAGGCTGACGTACTTTCCCACCTAACTCCACACATATAACTGGAGAAGAGGAAACTATAAACTATAAATCCCAGAATTCCACAGGATGCTGAAAGCAGAATAATAGCACTATAACAGTGTAGGGCAGAAATGGCCACAGTTGTCATTCCCCAATTTGTATATAGGTGGTGGTGGGTGAAATTTAAGGAAGGAAGTTTTCCTAAGATTGCCGGGTGAGTTTGTAGCAGAGGCAAGATTTGAACTTTTCAGCCATGGAAAGCCACTGGGTGACCTTGGGTGGATCACACACTCTCAGACCCAGAAAATCCAGTGAGAGGTTTGTCTTAAGGTCGCCATAAAAGTTAGAAATGACTTGAAGGCACACAACAGTAATAATTCGCCAAGTCTACTCTGGTGAGATTCGAAAGCATTGTTTTTTAAGACTATAACTCCCAGAATTCCCCAGTCCATAATCACACTACCTAGGGTTTGAGGAGGTTGTAGTTCACTAAAAGGAGCTTTTGTGAAGCTCTTATTTGAAAGGATGTCATGTAAAAGATGGAGCAAGCTTGTTTTCTGTTGCTTAAGAGACTATGGGCCTTTCCATACTACGCTGTTATAGTGTTATTATTATGAAATCCTGGGGTTTGCAGTTTTAGGGAGGGGCCTTTAGAATTCTCAGCCAGAGAGCTCTTTGGCCTCCCAGAATTCCACAGGATGTTGAAAGTAGAATATAACAGTGTAGTGTGGAAAGGCCCTAAGACACAGAAGAGGCTTCAAACTGCAGGAAAAGAAGTTCCACCTAAACATTAGGAAAAACTTCCCTAATTTCCCTTTTTTATAATATGGTTTATTTTATTTGAAAAATAGTTTAATCATTAATTATACTACAATTTATTTTGCAAATAAAAAGCATTATTATACCATTGTTATAACTTTACTTGGAAAGTGAGGCCCTAAAAACCTATCTGCCACCTGAAGAAGTTTAACCTATTTAATTTCAGTCCTTACCTATTGCCAAGTTGTGCAGGTTTGTGCTAGGAGAACAAAGAATGACCCCCCACATGCGCAGGCAAGAAGCTTCTCTTTGCAAGGGAAAAACGTAGCAGATTTCCACAGGAAGGCTCAAAGGTAGGTAAAGCCTATTTATATGCAGAGTGAATGTACAGGGAGTATGGCCAAAAGGCATGTCAATGACAGGGAACAATCTCTGTAGCCCCAAACCCCTTCTGATATGTTCTTTCATCATAGAGAAATAATCCACATAATCACAATCCCAAAGACTGAGAAAAGTACATAGGTCTGATGCTTGTTCTCATCTTAATAATTTCACTGATTATTAATCTGAGGCATTTACAGATGGCTTGAAAAGGCTATGGTTAATGGAAACAAAGGTTGATTCAGAAACTAAGAGCTCTGTATTATCAGCTATTGAAACCACTCCAGCTCTCACAAGCCTTAGGAATATTTTAAAATGGGAAGCTTCCTATCGCGTATCTGGTATACCGCATTCCAAACACTCTTTATAATGTTTGATCTCCATTCACAGTTAGCTGCAGAGAAAAAAACATTGGTAATCTATTGTATTCCACAGGAACAGTCCAGGAAAAAAAAAACTTGGTCACATCTAGAAGATTTCATACAACTCTGCTTCCCTCCTAAGACAGCAGGAACACTCCAGCTCA
The DNA here is from genome assembly GCA_030412105.1 of Cyclura pinguis. Classification (NCBI taxonomy): domain Eukaryota; kingdom Metazoa; phylum Chordata; class Lepidosauria; order Squamata; family Iguanidae; genus Cyclura; species Cyclura pinguis. Next base: position 6,623,843 of record CM059608.1, read on the forward strand.
GACTGCATAGACCATGCAACTGAACACTCTGAATGTCTACAAGAGTATGTGTGCTTTTCTACACATGACAAATCCATACAGTATCAGCTGCAGTACTAGTAGGTGAGTATTTTTAATTGGGAAGAATTACAGCCACACCACAAAAGCCTTGCAAAACAAACTACTCTTTATCAACAGCACTTTCACCTAAAATGCTAGCAGCGCCAGCTCACTGCTCCACACTCCTCCGGCGTCGCAGATGGCAGCTTCCGGTTGGTGGAGGCTCTCCACCAACCGGAGAAGCTCGCCAGCCGGAAGCCTGCCCCCGGCAGATCTGCAGGCACGCACTTGCGCGCGCCTGCAGATGCACTTTAGAGCCGGGCAACGGAGCAGCACGGGGCTGCACGCTCCACGCTTTTTAAAAACCTCTAAAAAGAGGTTTTTAAAAAACACGCAGCCTGGCTAGTTCCGGCCGCTCCTGAGTGGATTCTGTTGTGAAGCTACGAAAAGTAGTCCACAACAGTCCACTCTACGGTGTAGACAGCCTCCGTGAGAGGTCGCTCTACACCGTTTCCCCCCCCCCCACATGTGAAAAGGGCCTTAGATTTGGTAGAAGTTATGGCCCCACTACTGTCCACAGCGCTGAGTTAACAGGAGTAGGCCTTCAGGAGAGGTAGTATCTAGATTCCTCCCATGAAAAGTTCTCCCACATTTCAGAAAAAAATAATAAAGCTGGTCCTGCTAAACTGAATGATGTGTTGTTTAAACCAACTGATCACCAGAATTTTGGTATTTTTAACTCACCCTTCTTCCATTACAAGCATTCAGCTGATCTACACCTGCTTAGCTTTAGCAAGGTGACTACAACATCTGCCCTCAGACATAGCTTAACAGTTTTTTCAAAGACTTGTTTTAAAACTAACTTGCTCCAGTTTTCTTCTGATCCCACTTGGAAAGTATTGTATACTTACATGAACAGTAGATTAATGGAGTATAATTATTCTCTTGTGTAAGGAGGGGGAAGAGTTTTGTTTTGTGGTAGAACATGGGCTTTCCATACACAGAACCTCAGCTTCAGTCTCCAGTTAAAAGAATCTTGGATAACAATCCCTGGTATATGACAACTCCCCACATTCTGTGCCAGACTGGAACCTGGTTTTGATGAAAGCTGGTTATCAGGAGGTGACTCCCCTAATGGTACTTAATCTGCATCAGCCCTTGGTGTGCTTACCAATTGAATTCAAATCAAAACACAAATCTCCAAAACAGTGCAAAATAAGCCATGTAAATCTTGTGTAAACTTTAAACTTTAAATTTTGTGGAATTTTGTTGGCCATTGTTACAAAATATAGGCTGGATGCAAATGTCTTAAAAAATTCTCTCTCTTTAGAAAGAAAGGCAATGAAATTAAAATAAGGTTGACGATTCATATTTCTGAGTAACTAGGTTGGATGTGCAGGAGTTCTCTGTGATTTATTAACAGAAGTTAGTGGACAAAATTATTTCTTGACACTTTGATGACAATTTCTTATCAAATGAAATGTGAAGACTCCACAGAAGGAAAAATGGACACTAACCTCTCAAACTTTAAATGAATAGTTAATAATGCATTCGAAGCTTCAAACAGGTCGTCGTCTTGTTCTATAAACAGCACAGAAAGCCATGTGCAAGGATGCTCCAAGGGGTGAACACAGGGAGGTCTCAGGTATCTTTTTAAGAACTTCAATAGTGGACACATAACACTCTCCAAATGAACTAAAAAAAGGAGTCGGGAGGGGAAATGTAAATACTCCTGCAATCCAAAATATTTTTACATTATTTATAAATCACACATTTCTTTTCAGCCAACAGAGGAGAAAGTTTCAAGAGTACATTCTGCAAATGCTACAGACTGCTTTAATCATTACTCGTGCTAATAAAATAATAAATTAAAATTTAAGAACTCCCTCCAAAAAATGCAAAGACAAAAGTTAATAACATCATGGAGGAATATTAAGCCACTAATGTTATGTGACTGGAAGCTCACAGGTCTAATCCCATGCACCAATGATTTGCTGTTGGCATCTCAGTTGCACATGACTACCTAAAGGCTTAAAAAAAGAGAAGCTTTTCGAACGCAGCAAATCTTGCCATGGACAGCTGGAAAAGAAACACAGCTCACTGGAACAATTTTTTTGTACATATCTCAATGTTAACACATATATCAGTAAAATAAAATAATATACATAAAAATAAAAAAATTAATAGCTCAAGGAAAAGAGAGAGAGAGAGAAACACATTCACTTTGTCATCTGCGTACTTCTTTCACTCATCCTTTTGTATGTCACATTTCAGTAATGGTCACTGTCAACAGTATGGTGAATCTGAGAGAAATTATCATACTTTAAATTGCGTTTTAGAAGAAAAAAAATTACCTTGGGCTTTAGCTTCAGAGGCAGAATCCTGGATCTTTATTTCTAAAGCTTTAAGAAGAACCAAGCTTAAAGCTCTTAAGGTCACTTGATCGGCACTGCTACAGATACCCACTTTGGGCTTAACGTGACCGCCTCCAAAATGGCTGGCCTTCTCACTAACAGACAGCCTGTTTAGCCATCCAGAATTCACAAACTGCAGAACAGCACCAGCAAACACTAATGTGTCTGTGCTGATGTAAGGGTCCTGGTGGGAGGAAGGAAGTGTCTTTCTCTTGAATAGGTCTTCACCAGCTTTGTGAAGAATGCATTTCTTAAGCAGGATGATAGACTTTTGCTTGATCAAATCATGAACAGGTGCAGTGGTAAGACTCAAAATGCAGGAAGCATTCAAAAACAACATCCTCTGGCAGGAAAGGTTAAGTGGCATCTGAATTCTAGAGGCTACAAGTAGTTCAAGGAGGTCTAGAAAGCTGCTCAAATCATTTGTGGCTTTTTCAGAGACTGGAATATCTTGTGGAATATCAGAATAATGAAACATGATAGAGTTGTAAAATCCATTGAGTACCTCATCAAGTGGCAACAGAAGCTTTTTCAGGTCACCTATAACAAAGCATCACCAGAACCAACAGTGGTTAACAGTTCAGCTACTCTGATACAAGTGGATTTTTGGCACAGAAACAAATACTTCTCAACTTCCCCCATTCCAATCCTGTCCTTTCTATGCTAGGTAAGATATGTAAGATGCCCATGGTTAATATTTTCAAGTATACAACCTCTTCCCATATACAATGCACTTCTTCCCCTACTATCATTTGCCAAGTAATTCTAGTTCAAGTATACCTTCTTTGCACAAATCTTCAACTTTCAACATTTCTTTTATCACGTTTGTAAGAGTCCATAGGCATTCTGTTATCCAATCACTGCTAGGAAATCCCAGCAAAGCCTCTAATGAAAAATCAAGCCAGTCACTGTTCAGTAAATGCTGAGAAAGAAAAAGGAAAGAGCATGTCTCTGTATTAGAGTTCAGCAACTAGTCACTAAAACTGCCAAGTCAAAGCAAAAGGAGAATGATGAAAGGTACAGTGGCTATGGAAACAGGACTTGCTGTCACTGGGACAGATGAACTTCCCACACTTCTTTACCATTTCTCAAAATAGCTGTCTGTCAAGACTAGGTACTGACTAGGCCTGTATATAGTTCACCTCCAGGCAGGACCTCCACTTCTGCTCTGAGAGCTTTCACCTTCAGGCTTACTGCTTCATTTACCACAAGAGTGGACAACTTAGGATTCATGCTCATTGAGGTACTAACTCTGAGCTAAGGTGGTTGAATGAGCCTCCATGCACACATTGTTCCTTGTTCAGAGAGATTAAGTTTCTAGGAAAAGGGAAGTTTAGAACCTGATACTAAACGCAAGGGAATAAAGTATTAGGGTAGCTTTCTCCCATACACACCAGTTTTCTACGTGCCAGTGATATTGAGATGCATGTGATCATAAGGTCTCACATAGAACACAAATTGGCAAAGCTTAGATTTTGTTCTTCAATAAGAAAATACCTGAGTAAGCCCAGAGGATAAACCAAAAACCCTACAGTACAGTTTCTAGACATCGTGGGAAAGGGTCTGCTGTTACATGGCTTCCTCATCTCCAAGCAATTACAAAATATTGACTTTCACTTACTCTTACACCCGAGCACTGGAAACACATAAATTGCCCCACAACTTCCATGACTTATAGGTATGTTCAGAATCCAATACTGGTAGTGGCTGTATCAAGAAATACTGCACCCTACAGCATGGTGGAAAGTTTCAAATCAGAGCATCCTTTCAACTGCTAAAGCTGAAACAGTCTCACAAAATATTGTATTTTCCTTGACTAAATAAGTTAAACACTTATTCAAAATCTTTCCCCTTTAATTATACTGATGAGAATATAGGTTTTACAAGAAAACTTTTGATGACTGAAGGAAAGAGAAATAGTTCTGTTGTTGTTGCAGAATTCCACCAGTATAACTGAAAATGTGGAGGACATGTGGGAAAATTTTTGGTGAGAAGCCATCATTAAAAGATAAAGGGGTTTGGCCTGGGACGCTTATAATTGGAGAGCAGTTTGTAGACAGTGCAAACACAAAAGTTCCATAAACATATGCCTTAATAAACGTATTATGTCTGCAAACAATTCAGAAGGTAGAAAAACCAAAAGGTTTCTTATGTCAGGAAGCCCTCTGGCTGCTTATGCTGGAACTGCACTGTCTATCTAAAGAAAGCTAATAGGGTCTAATGTCAAATAGGCTTTTGCCTGGAGATCATCTTCTAAATGAGGTCCTGGGTATTCAAAATGTCATTGACTGTAAGTAAGAATCTTCATCTGAACATACACACATACATACAGAACCTGTGCTGGATGGGGCAACGTGTGAAACTTTCAGAGAATCAACACTGCCAGCATCAATCACCCATCTCCCCTTTCCAGTTCCTTACTGTTTTAAAACAGCACGCCAGAGAAACCATCTAAGCTAGTAGAAACTTTCTCCCTGAAAAGTAGTTTTCTGTATTCAAAAAGGAGCCCGTGTAGTGTAGTGTTTTGAGCACTGGACTACAATTCAGGAGAGTTCAAATCCCAGCTTCGTCATGGAAACTCACTAGGTGACCTTAGGCAAGTCCCACTCTCTCAGCCTCAGCGAAAGGCAAATCTTCTGAACTCTGAAGAACTCTGAACAAATCTTGATAAGAAAACCCTGTGATATGCAAACAATTACAGTCTTGTACAATACACGTCTTGCACAGAAAACGGCAATCTTGCACAACACGATTATGCTTCTTTTTTACACAAGATTTACATTGTGCATAACTCTTGTTGCACATAATTCTTACCACTGTATTAGCCATTTTGACTTTATTTCCCAAGTGTTGGGAAACCCATTTTTTGGCCAAGAAATGAGTAATGGTGAATATTCCATCCATCTTTAGAACTGAATTGACCTGTATTGTCACAGCTACCTGTCCAAATGCAAACAGAGAGGAAGTCTACCCTATGAGTGCCTTCTTCCATATTCCAACTACCATTGCTCTGGCTTCTGAGAAGAGCAGCTAGCATCTGCTGGACTTAATACCTGTGGCACTGTCCCCATCTTTTCCTTGTGTGCCTTCCTTTATTTCGATCATTAGCTTGACAGCATGGAACCATCAAATGGGAACCTTTTGGACAAAGCATGGGGTATAAATTTGTGTTGTTGTTGCGTGCCTTCAAGTCACTTCTGACCTATGATGACTCTAAGACAGGCCTATCCTGGGAGCTTTTCTTTGCAGAACTTGTTCAGAGAGGATTTACCCATGCCTTCCTCTGAGGCAGAGAAAATGTGACGTGCCCAAGGTTATCAGTGGTTTTCTCTGGCCAAACAAAGATTCGAACCCTGGTCTCCCTGTCCTAGGCCAACACTCAAACCACTTCAACATGCTGGCTCCCTGAGTATAAATATTCTAAATAAATAAGTAGCAGAATTCCTCAAGGACGAATTTCCGCAATCTAAGAATCACTACAGTGAAAGCGACCTCCTTCTCTCCCAGTCTCCTGGTCTTAAAGACAAATGTTCTATGTGACCACTTTTGGAACGAATCTTTTATCCTTTGAACTAAAAGGGGGAAAAATAAGAAATGCTAAAACTTGACTAGAGTTATGGTGAGCCAACTGCAGCATCTGAATAGTAAAAAAATTAAATAGGTTTTTTTTTTTCCTGGAACAAGATGCCTTTAAAACAGAGCTGTCACTCAATTAAAAGAAATGCTGGCTGATTAAGCAATTATTTAAGCATGCATAAAACAAGAGGAAAAAAATAATTTCTATTTTTCCATTATGCCTGTATGTATCACTGCAGTCATCATCTCATGAGAGGCATTCCCTCCAATGTAAAAACTGAATAAAAAATGCTTCTTCTAAAAAAATTAAAGTGCTATGCACTGATTTGTAAATATACATTAAATATCATGAACTTCTAAAATCTTCTAATTAAGAGCCCTAATTAATAAGACAAGGTACATCAATCAATCAACTACATTACATTCTTATTTCAAAAACTCTGACTAAAGTACAAAGCAGGTATTTCTACTCATGAAGAAACTAATCCCAAATCCCAAATCTGTGACTCACCTCTTCCTTTAGTTGAAAACATACAAGGGAGACCAAACTTTTGGATCCCAAATAAGAAAGTTGTTTATCAGAACTACACACGAAATCAATCTGAAAGTGAGAAAGAGGAAAACTGTAGATAAGAGTGCCTTAACAAGAAAACTCAGGAAAGAAAATTCACATTAGAAACTTACTAATTTTGAGTCAATGCGGGCTTCTTTCAGGAGAATTCTAACAATCTCAAGGTACTTCTGCTTTATTTCATCAGCCAGCTCTTGGTTTTGCACTTTAGCAAATATCATCTTGATCAAAGTCAACTGAAGCAGCATAATTTCTCCTGTATGGTAACTTGCATGCCTTTCATTTTCAGAAGTACTAGGTTTATCATCTACCTTGAAGACTAGAGCATCTGACATAGAAGAGCTCTGAATATCAGACTTGGGAGAAAACAGATGCAATTCTTTGTTTTTTCCTGACAAGTGTGCTGAAACATGAGGATCTAGAAGAGCTGCACACTCATGGTTATCTTTTGCTAAGGGGGCATCTACCAGAATATTGTTGTACATCTGGTTGAGGAGGAAAAAAAGAGTCCCCATTACAGACCAATCTGGTGTCTTGAGCAATTCCGTATGCAATCATATTATAGCGATAAAAGCAGTACAGTATTTCACTCTTCCCAGTAAAAGAAACAAATTAATTTTTTTTTGGCAGATTTTTTTCTGATGTACCTAGAATAAAAGAAAACAACAATGCATGAGAGCAGTAAGACGACAATCTCAAATTGTGAAATTTACTGAGGCCAAAGAGCTCTCTGGCTGAGAATTCTAAACGCCTCTTCCTAATCTGCAGAGTCCAGGATTCCATAGGATGTTGAAAGTGGAATAAGTGCAGAAAGGCCCAAAGACAATGGCTCCATGGTACATTAAATATATTAACACCAGAGTCCTCGCTACTGAACATACCACAAAAGGAACCTTCTCAGACAGAGTTTTGAACTCAGGGAAACTGACTTCTGATAAGCAAATGTATTGCTTTCACACATCAACACTAACTGCTGTAAAGCTCTGAAAGACTTGTATCTCCTACAATAAGCACTATGATAATAATAGCATAAAAATAATAATATAAAACACTAATAATAATAGCACTACAACAGTGTAGTGCAGCAATGGCCAGAGTGTTGGTCAAGATGGCAAAGCTTACCTACACAAGCCAGGAGTGGCTGCAGCAATTTGTTTTTGCCTGAGCCTACTTGCAAGGGCAAGATTCCACTCCCTAGCCTTTTCTCCCCCCTGCTAAGTTAAGTGCAAACTACTTTTGCACTTTGAACTCCGTTTGCAGCACTGGGAATAAGCTGAGGACAAGGTTAAAATGGGAAGAGCTGAGAAAACCAGGATTTTTAAAAGCAACTGCAGTTACTGCAGATTAACAGGAGGATACTCAATGGCCTAATAACTATAAATGAACTGGTGGAAGCAATACTCACCCACCACCAATGAGTAAAATGAGTTAACTGGACTCAGTTTTGAGGCTTTTAAACAGAGGCCCCTTCCCGGGCGAGTCTTTGGACAACTGCAACTCGATGCAGACTCGAGTTGATAGACTCAGACTCAAGCTGCTTCAGTGACTCGACTCAGACTTGACTCGGCAATAAACGACGCACTGACTTGACTTGAAGCCTGTGTATTTTTAGTGACCAAGTTGCTGCCTTTGGTTCAGTAATGTAACGCATTCATCCAGAAACTTTACAACTTTGAACAACGCTTCCATCTCTTGTTGCCTACTGGTTGCATGACAATCTATCTGGAGCCCCAAGTGTGGGCGAATTTCTCAGAGGGGAACAGCAAACAGGTTAGGCAACGGGCTTGAGGTCTCCTCGGCAAGCAGTTTGTCCCCACTGCATATCGGGGGAGCCTTCTAAAACATTTCCTAAGAGCAAAAGACAAAGCTCACCCCCAGAGCACAGACTGCATTTCTCAGAGGGAACAGGAAACGTGTTAAGCAACCGGCTCGAAGAGGATCTTTCCTTCTAAAGCTTTTGGAGCTTCATTACTGGGGAGCAAGAAGGATCCTATCCCCCACTTCCAAAGCTGCAGAAGGCAAAACTGCAAACGCAGAGAGCTGACTCTGCTTAGGTTGTTAAAACCGACTTTATTCGACTCTGCCCAGAAATTATGGAATACAGGTTGAGGTATAAAGTTGGCTTCCAGACTTGACCTGAAAGTATCTTCCAGGATTTGAAGGTAGAAACTTGACTTGAGACTTGGGCCATTTCCGCACTAGACTGTTATAGCGCTATTATTCCACTTTCAACAGCCTAGGGAATCCCGGGGTTTGCAGTTCAGGGAGGGGCCTTTGAACTCCAAGCCCCAGGATTCCATAGGATGTTGAAAGTGGAATAATAGCGCTACAACAGTTTAGTGCGGCAACGGCCTTGGAATAAAACGTTTAAATACCTCACCGCCTGCAGCAAGAAGGCAGGCAGGCCCTGCGAAAGAGAGGAAGCTGGTGCTCTCCTCGCATGCAGTCTCCTCCTCCTCCTCCTCCTCTTGCCCGGAGCCGAGCCCAGCCAAACCGGAGAATTCGCCCCCTCGCCTCCCACGCGGAGATGACCCTCAAGAAGTGGAACTGGAGGCCAGGCCCCGAGTTCTGCCTCCCTCCCTCCCTCAGACTCCCCTCCAAGGCCGAAGAGGGCCCTCAGCGAGAAGCTCATCGCCGCCACAAACCCGGCCGTTGCCAGGCAACCGCTCCCAGCCTCCAGGCCCCGCCGTCCAAACGGCAGCGCGCAATCCCCCTCAGCGCCAGACCGGCCCGCCCTCTTCCTCCACTGTCGCAAAGCCCTGACCCGAACTTTACGGCGGGAAAGCATTTAACCAAAAAAAAAAAAGCCTAAGATGAAGCGTTCATCATAGAGATTTTAAAAGAGTGCCCTGAACTTCCGGAGAGAACCATAGAAAAGGACTCCAAACAAGCCGAACTTCCGTTACCAAAAGGAAGCCGGCTATTGGCCATTATTTTCTAAGCGAGAGAGTGAATAGGCACCGCTCTCTCAATCCCATCTCTGTGGTTTCAGAGCCCTTTCCGACTCTTCCTTGACATGGCCACAAACAAGGATAAAAGTTAAAGCGGCGCGATACCGGAAATGCCTACCTTAAGTTTAGCCGTGGGGCTGTACCCCCTCGGGCGGGCGTGAAGGCAAGTGTTTTCGCCTTGAGGGGGAAAGATTGAGTGAGAGAGAGAGAGAGAGAGAGAGAGAGAGAGAGAGAAACGAAGGGACGGAGAGAGAGGAGGGGGAAAAAAAAAGCAGGGGTGCCTGGGCGGAGCTTTTCGAACGCTGGCGTCGGCCAATGGGGAGAGGCGGCAGGGTGCGGCGCGAGGCGGAGGGGAGGGGAGCGCGGCTGCTGATTGGCTGGGCGCCGAGGGCAGCCCCTGCCCGGTGACCCCGAGCGGAGGGGGGGGGAGAGAAGAGAGAGAGAGAGAGAGAGGAAAGAAGGAAGGAGGAGGCGGAGGCTTCTTCTCCTGAATCACCCCGTGCAAAGTCTGTATATCTCTGCCTTCTCCACCTCCTCGCCCCGGGCAAGCCTCCTCCTCCCCCCCCCCGTCGTCGTCCTTCCCCCGCGGCTCCCTCCTCTTCTCCCCTCGCCCCGTGAGCGAGCGAGGGGGAGAGCGGACGAGGCGCGGCGGCTGGGCCGGGCCTGAGAGAGCGAGCGAGCGAGACGGAAAGACGGACAGGTAACGGCCAGCGCGGGGGGTGGGGCTTCGCAGCCCCCTCCTCCAATCGCCGAGGGGTGAGAAGGCGGCGGGGGGGGGGGCGGCCGCGGCAGGTAGGCGCAGCTGTTCCTGTCGTTGGCTCTTCCTGAGGGAGCGTCGCTCCTGGCAGCGGAGGAGGCGCCCTGTTTGGGCAGAAGAGGAAAAGGGGGGGGTCCTCTTAAACATTGCGGGGGAGCGGGTAGGTGGCTGCACCCTCTTTCCCCTCACCACTGGTCAGATTTGATCGGTTTCTCCCTGTTTATTCCCTCTGAGGCCATTTCCGGACTATGCTGTCATAGTGCTATGATTCCACTTTCGACCTCCTATGGAATCCTGGGGGTTGCAGTTTAGGGAGGGGCTTCAGGCTCTTCCCTGAACTGCAAACCCCAGGATTCCACAGGAGGTCGAAAGTGGAATCATAGCACTATGACAGCCCAGTGTGGAAATGGCCTGGGGCGGGCTTTTGTTTGTCAACCTGGATAGCTTCTAAGCATTTCTGTTATGCTGTCATTTTGATCTGGGGGCATCATTTTTACCAGTGCTCGTAAGTTATTTTCTAGGGGTTTAGGAAAGCAGTATTGTCCTAGCAAAGGCCATAATCCTAGTATTTTTTTTTCTTATTTTGGTCGGGCTTGAGTTCCATTGACAGGTTTTACTCTCATTTCCGCCCTACGCTGTTATAGTGCTGTTATTCCACTTCTGACATCCTGTGGAATTCTGGAGTTTGCAGTTCGAGGGTGGAGGCCTTTAGAATTCTCAGCCAGAGAGCTCTTTGGCCTCAGGAAACTACAAATCCCAGAATCCCACAGGATGTTGAAAGTGGAATTATAGCACTAGAACAGTGTAGTGCAGAAATGACCTGAGTTAACATGGTTAGAGTGATCTTTATGGATTTGTGTATCTTAAGTTTATATATTTAAGACTAGCTCCCTCCCCGCTTCTGTAGTGGTTGGTAGTGTGGGAGAATGGTGAGAAGCTACATAGTAAGGCTGCTTCATTGTAGGGCGTGGAAGATTTGGGGAGAATACAAAGCCTTTTGTTTTTAAGTCAGAGGGAAGGAAGATGGTTTATCTGGGAGAACTAGAAGGATGATGACTTTAATTAAGTTGGGGCAGAATCAAATCATCACACTGTCAGAACTCTGAAAATTGTGGAAGTAGTGCAGATAAATGGAGTGAGCTTTTTTTCTCATGGCTAACCCACAAAAGCTCGAGGTTATGAGGCTGGAAAGGAAAAGGGGCTTCATTTTCTAGAATGTGGAATAGGAATTAACCTATAAGGTAGAGTCTGTCTTACTGTTAAGCCACTTACCTTGGAAGAAGTAAGTGAAAGGTAAGACCCTTTTTAGATTAAACAAAAGGTTTCCCTGATTGTTTCTGCAGGCTTCAAATATTTGAGGTGGAATTCTGCACAGGAGAAACAGAAGGTCTGAAAGGTTATGGTGATTGCCTCCACTTCCTCCAGGTTCCAAGTACTGTGAAAGGTGTGACACCTTTCATCCCTAGAGAAGAAGCAGGAGAGACATTTTCAGATGAGGGTGTTACAAAGAATAACTCCCGAGCAACTCTTTTTTGTTCTCGTTATTAAGACCAGGTATTCCCAAGGAGGTGTTAGCTGAAAAGGGGACAAAGTTGTATGTCCTTTCTCACCAGAGACATAATTTTTGTGATCCATTTTGTTCTGTTAAACTTCATGTATGAAACAACACTCATGTTGTAGTGTATGTGTTCAATTGTCTTTTTCTACTTCAAGGCTGTGATTTTTTTTTAAACAGAGAACTTCTGTCCAGATTGCTGTTGTATTTTCCTTTCCAGAGCAACATTTGTGTATGTGTTCTGTAAAGCAATTTAGGGAAGGTAAAGATATGTCCCTAAACACCAGTGACAGGATTATCCCTGGCATATATTTTCAGTTTCTATATATGGTTGTAAAAAGTGAACAGTGAAGAAAACTGACAGGGGGGAAAAAAATCAACTCATTTGAGATGTAGTGTTGGAGAAAAGACTTCCAGATCCCAAGGACTGCCAAAAAAATAACAAAAAACCTTTACGTGAGTCTGAGAGCAGATCAGGCTTGAACTGTCACTAGATGTCAATATGACTAAATTGCAGCTATCATAAGTTGGACGTATCATGAGATAACATGCTTCACTGGAAAAGATTGTACAGCTTGGTAAAGTTAAAGATGGCAGGAAAAGAGAGAGGCTGCACCACTGGTGGACTGACTCAGTAAAGCAAGCCTTGGCTTTATGTTTACGGTAACTTTGCAGCTCTATTAACAGCAAGATCTCTTGGACATCTCTCATTCGTATGGTCGTAAGTCAATGCCAGCTGGACAGTACATAACCACAAAGTAGTTATATCCCCTTTCACTAATAATCTGAGCTGTAGACTATTACTGTTTTGAGGGTTGTGGGACACTCAACTTTAGCACTGTGCTTTGTATTAATCCCTGTGCCTGTATACATCACATCCAAATGCTCTCTTGTCCTCCAACGTTACTTTCCTCATCCTTTATATCTGAGTATTAGGTATAGTTTAGACAGCCTGGTCTATCATACAGATATCATCCTAGTGACTATAAGTATTTTGAAGTAGATTTGAAACTGTATGAAAAACTTCTTTCTCTTATACTCCTGATATTTTGCCATGGGATGTGCAGTAAGTGGCTGGCTTTTATTTAGTTAGTTAAATCCAAATGCATGGCCATTTATGGAATGATATGACAAGAACAATAAAGGGAAGAAAATCTGTGGAGTAGAGATACTCTTTGAATCTAGGTCTGGCCTTTTTTAAAAAGAATCATGCATAGCTCACATAAGTGGACACAGAAATAGAAACTTTTAAAAATCGAGTATAGAAAGGCCAGAATGACGTAGTGACAATGGCAGTATCTTTTTGAGGGAAAGGAAATCACTTTTTTTAACCGGTGTCACGCGTGAAAAACGCATACAGTAATACATTTTTTGGACTGCAAGTCCTATATCCCCCTGTTATTGACTGCGACAGCTAAGGCTGGTGGCATCTCTAGACCTGAAAGTTCTGGAGGACCAGAGCTGCCCGCTTGATTTAAAGCAATCATTCTGTAGGTTGCTGCATAGGCTGCTCTAGATGAGGGATAGAGGACAGCTGGCAGGCAAGAGATAGGATCTTCCTTCTTCGCCAGACAAGATGTAGGCTGGTTTAATGTCCCCCCACCGGAGGCAGAGTATCCTCACACATCCATATTTGTTTTCTTGTTGGAATGACTGTATCCCTAGTACCTCATCATACCAACCTGAGTTGGGAAGCAGCTTTTGCTTTGTTATGATGCTAGTTTTTGGGCAGTTGGGTCTACGGGACAGACAATTTTGCTTACCTTTTTCTTGTTAAGGTCAATATACGATTAGTATCACAGTTTATAAATTCTCACATATAGCAACAGATAAAATGAGAAATTTCCATGTTTTTTCTGGCAGAAATACGTATTGTAGGAGAGAAGAAATGTTTTGGGAACCATAAACATTTCTTTAAGATACCAGTATTTCTTTTGAACATTAGTTTAACCCATGTCTTCCTAAGTTACTGCCTTAATTTTAAACTTAATTGCTTGCTATTTATTTCTTGAGTGGTCTGTACTAAAATATACTGATCACATCCTTCCCTTCCCATAGCTAATAGCATCCATTTGAATTTGGGGGGGGGGGGGCGAGAGGGTCCCAAATCAGAACTGTTGTTTGATGTTTTGAATCAGCCCTGTGGGCTATACTTCAGCTTATGCTAAAATACATTGATTAGTCTTTAAGGTGTCGGAAGATTCCTTTTAATACTGAAACAGACAAACGCAGCTATACCTCTAAAACTATGTACTGTCTCTCTTGGATTTGTTGAATTTCAGACTAACTTCAGAACAAGAAATATTATGTTACAAGAATTGAAGTGAGTCATACCTACCTATTTAACCCTTGTCTGTGTTGTATAAAGTCATATATGTACTTTCTTCCTGATATCCTGTGGTGTAAAGTGATTCTAAGACTCCTATAGTATAAACACAACATGTTTCCCAACTGCAGTTGAAAATATCTGAAACTAATAAAAGTATTATCTGGTAGTGCACTTTGACATCACAGACACTGATTTCAGAACTGGTTGCTATCCTTGGTAATCACTTACAGTTGACATCATCATCATCATTAAATTCCACATTTTTCCCAACCCTGAGATTCAAGGCAAGTTGAACAGATTAAAACAAATACAGATAAAATTTCACATTATTAAAATATATAAAATATATAAAATATATAAAAATTAAAATGTAATTAATCTGTAAATGAAGTTGAAAGACATTTAAGAGCTTATCCATTAAAAAGCAAGAAATATGGACAATTCACTGCTTTATTAAAAGCCTTTCCTCATAAACAGTCACTTCCCAAAGACCTGTTAAAATACAAAAGCCTTCACTTGCCTAGTGCCAGAAAGCCACTATAGATAGGTTCAGTTTAGCCTTTGTAGGAAAGGTTAGTGCTCAGCTAAATATGAGAATTGGGCTCAGATTCTCACTCAGTTGTGGACTGTTCGAAATGATCTTGGACCAGCATCTCCCCCTCTTCAACCAAGAATACTTCACAGGATGCATATTAAGATACACTGGTAGGGGAGAGGTCAGAGCCATGTAAATTGCCTTGACCTCCTGGGTAGAAGAGTGCAATGAAGTTTAATAATCAGATAACAAATAAGGAAATTATCCAGTGCCAACTGAAAACACGGTCTTTCTGCTTGTCATTTCAGGCTCATGCTGCTGCAGAAGTGTGCACATACTAAGTCCAAAATAGAAGTCAAGAGGCGAAGATATAATGAGAGAACCTTGTATACAGGTGACAGTCTGAATTCTTGGCTTGTAATGGCTATTATACTGGTTTGTGAGTTTTGTTACAGAGTCTGATAATGGCTTGTAGTTATTGGTTGTTATCTGGAAAAGTGTGCAGTATGATAAAGGAATGTTTGTTGTTGCAGTTGGGATAGTGTTTACTCTGTGCATGTTGCTAGGTTGACCTAAAGGATTTCATGGTTGCCTTGGATTAGTTATCCCAAATTTTACATGGCATGCCTGTTTTCAGTGAATGAAAATATACCAGGCACATTTTTTTTAGAAGTAAGCTCTTCTGAATTTCATAACATTCATTCAAAGTACTTAGATGCTTTGTGGCCTCAGTATAGAAAAGAGTCTTCATTGTGCACATTATTTGTTTATACATGTAAAATAATTCTGCAGAAACCATAGTAAACTAGGTTTCAAAATAAGACAGTGCAACTATGACCAGGAAAATCCATTACAGTGGATTAACTTCTGGGTGATTCTGTAAATTGTTTGTGCATTAGTTCATATTTGCTGCTTACAATGGCCTAGTTTGGACAATGAACGTGTCTACTTAGTCAGCTAAGAAATGCAGAATGCTTGTGCTCCTCTCTGCCTCATACTTACATTATTCTTTCCCTCCTTTCTCATAACAATACTGGGGCTAATCAGTAAATCAATTTCCTTTTATCTCTGAAGTTGGTTTAAGACACCAGTATATTTTCATACTGTTAATAATAATAGTAATAAAAAAGTTTATTTGTTACCCACCTCTCCCCAAGGCACAAGGTACAACATAAATTACAGTTAAAAACACATCATAAGTTAAAATACACTAAAGCACATAAAACCATTTAAAATACAAATATATTGCAACATAATTGAAAAAAAGAGTGGTAAGGCCTGCCGGAAGAGCTAGGTCTTTAGTACTTTTTTGAATTCGGACAGCATACTTTGCTGTCGAATTTTCCAGCAGGTCATTCCACAGGTTAGGGGCAGCTGATGAGAAGATCCTCTGGGTGACTGTTGCTAGTCTAGTCCTGGACAGTTGAAGTAAATGGCTCCCAGAGGACCTGCACATACAGGGCGGATTGTATGGGAGGACGCAGTCCTGCAGGTAGCTTGGACCCAAACCGTGTAAGAATTTAAAGGTGACTTTGTACTTTGCCCAGAAACTAATTAGCAGCTGGTAGGGCAGCAGGGGCAAATTCTTTAGCCTCTGGGTAAGTCTGGCTGGTGTGCTCCCTGGAGGTGGGCGAGCCTGACGAAAGTGGCATGCCCAGGCAGCTAGGGCTTGCCACCGCTGCTGCCCTGTACCATTTTTAGTATGGGCTTATATGTCTTGCCTTGAGTTACAGTCTCTCCACAAGCCTCTTATGAGGCTGGATTGAGCATGCACTATTTTTTGTATCTGCGAGGTGTCTTGGAACCAAAGCAAAGGCACTTTATATACATTACTAAATATTTTGGATATGTATTGAGCTCGCTGATACTGTTGTAATGAAAGAGCTAAATACTGTTTTTGTTTATTGAGGCTCAGCATGGTTTGAAGGAGCTCTTGGTATTAAAAGAATTTGAAAATATTTTGCTAGCAAAAGATTCACAAGGTAAACAATGAAGGGCAGAACTTATTAGCCTAAATGTTGCTCTTAGTTTGATTGAAATTAGTTTTATGTAAAAAGCTTAATAATGTTTTTACAGTCAATATTTATGTTTAAACCAAGTGGTTAAGTGTATTTAGATGTCTGCACTGTTTGTGTTGCAATTTTCTGAAATTTTGGCCCTTTAGAAGAATATGTTCCCAAGTCTTCACATTTTAGTCATTGACAAACATCGTATGTATAAAAGTGTACATGGCATGTTGCATTTAAATAAGGCCAAGTTCATGTCCAGAGGACCTGCTTATTAATGTAAGAAGTGTGGATCTTGATAGATAAGGAGTGTATGGCCCTCCAGATGTTCAGCTGCAAATCCCATGAGTTTTTACTATTTGCAGTGCTAGGATGATAGGAGTTGCAATCCAACAACCTCTGGAGAACTGCAAGTTCCTTGCCTCTGCTAAACCGCAATCCCAGATTATAGGCATACCTCACTTAACAGAGCCTCTGAGAGAGAGGCTTCTTTGTACAAAGACTTGTTAAGTCCACCCAGCCGCCATTTTCCTCTTCATGCCCTGTCTAGCAGTATTGGCAACACGATGAAAGAGTCTTGAAGAAACAGATTACCAGTTTGGGTAGTAAACAATGCAATAAAGCTTTGGCTGGGAAAATGTAGCATTTTTCTCTTGTTGATCCTACAGCAGCTATAGGGAAGATAAACAGCTGCCTCCAGAATCTTTTACTGATCATGTGTGAACAGCAAACCAAACCAAAAGGGTGGGGTAAAGCAGATAAGCCTCCTTACCGCTCACCTTCAGGACGTTGAAGAGGTATGGGTTTGCAGATTTAGCACCGTAATTAAAATCATGAGAACAGTAGAGGGTGGTGAAAGAAAAAGTCATCTCTGAATGAATTTTGGAAGAACCTTTCAAGTAATGTAGTCTCCAGATGATTCAAAATGTCTTTGTTTGCTTATGCAAAGCTTATCTGACCTGGTTGTTCCCATTTGAAATATGCATATTGTTAGTTTTGAATAGAAAGTATGCTGAAACATGTCTTTTTTTGTGGCGCAGGAACCTATCCCTTTGCGTTTCCATCTTATTTCTGCTTCTGATACGAAATTCTCTTTTCAGGAAGGAATGCCCAGGGACATAGCTGCTTTGTCAACTGAGATATATCTGTAGTTTCATAGTGTCCTGTGAACTAAAAAAGAAACCCTTTATGCAGGAACTAGAATCCATGACACCTAGATCTTGCACATATTCTGGGGTCACTTTAAATATTTATATTTGTATATGCCAATAATATATATAGTGCTTTTCAGAACTTGTTCACTCTCACTAATTGAGAGAATTTCATGGAACTACTTCATTTGTTCCCATTGTACAGTTGGCTCGATGAAGCTGAGAGATAGTGACTTATACAAATGAAATGTTAGTAACACAGGTGTTGAATACCTGTTTCTCACATGGCAGTCAAACTCTGTTTCCTAACATTTTGCTTGTTGAAATGCATGCAGCCACTTTCTGAATGTAATGGTGCAAGTACCATTCACTTTTCCATAGCAACACTAAGCACTGTGCAGTAGTATTTTTTAGTCTCCATCTTGTCTTTAGCTGAAATGGTTAGAGGAGAAATCTTAAAACTATCTGAAAAAAAAAGTTGTTTGACTAGGATAGAAAGTACAGTAACTTCACATTTATATTTAAGGGCTCTGTAATATTTTAATGTTTATGAACAAGCTATTTGAGTTTCTTTATAGCATTATATTGTGGCATCTGTTTTGTTGTCAAAAAAGGAAACAAAATTTTCTCTCCATGACCAGTTCATAGCATCTAAATGTATCTTGGTAGGTTATATTTTAGTCTGTTTATGTACCTCAGTGAATTGTATGAATAAAACAAAAGAGAAACATAGTTGTGCTCAAGCAGGAAGACATTTGGGAAAGAACTGTGGTTCAGCAGAGAACATGCATTGCATATAGAAGGTCATCAGTTCAATACCTGGCATCTGCAAATAGTGCAAAAAGATTCTTGCCTGAAGGTTGCTGTTGTCAGCTGGACATAATTGTCTGAAATGCTGATACAGCACAATTTGGCAGATTTAGTTAAAAGATCTATGAGAAGTTATAGACATCATGCACTGTGAGGAGGATAAACATCTCTTAATAGTATAAGTTTCCTTCATTTGCCAAACCTTAATGCTGGAAGCAATATGCAATCATTGCTCGAAATACTTCCTGTTGTAGAGTAGGAAAAGGGGAAACTTTTCCTTTACCTAAGGAAATAACAGGCTAGACAAGCAAAGTAATTAATATGCAAGGTAAAGAACGGTAAGAGTGGTAGAACTTTTCTTACTCCTAATAAATAGCAACCTGATTAAAGTGCTGCTGGGGGTCAGCATTACTGGTAGATTCACTGCCTTAAAGTATTATAGGGAACATAGTGTCCAGAAAGCAATGTTTGTTGGGAGATTTGACTTGGATCTGTACAAAGGTCTCCAGTACCAGTTATCCATTATAAACCTGTTCATGGAACTAGGTCTCTGATCTAGTGACCTGAGTATTAATAAGGCCGTAAGGATAAATAAGCCTTGTGTTTTAAACTGAGTAGTGATATTCCCATTTCATAATCTTGTACTAAAAAATCCATAATATATAGAATAAACAAGAGGAAGAATGTTTCGTAACCAGATAACTTTACGTTGTGGTCATAATAGATGGGGGCTATTATTCACCTGCCATCTGCAGACCAGAGGACGTATGTAGGGGTTTAGAGCTGTTGAGGTACAAACACTATCGGGGTGAGTGGAAGAGAATTAGGGTCCAAGTCTGTCCATTATTATTTCTTCCTTTAGTGTCACTATGTTGGTGTCACCCAGTGAGGTAACTCATGGCATCACTCCCATGGACATCCTTCCATACCAGACCATACAAAATAGTAATGTTTTTGTTCTAATGTTGCTCATCAATTATAATTCCCATATATTACTCAATATAATGGCAACAGTAGTGACATAAACAACTAGCAAAATTAAACCTTTAAATATAATAGAAGGTACATGGCCAAGACTGGTGCTACACAAGTACGTTAACAATGCAAAACTGACAAATTAAATGAGCTACTGCAGCACAGAGTGCTACAGTTTCCCCTACACACCTATCGATAAAGTATGGTCCAAGAACTCTTTAGAACAGAATTTTCTACATCAGCGTTTCTGTATATGTAATATGAGGTCTCTACCACCAACAGATTCCACGCCAGGAAAGGCTGTATCCACATTGGTTGAATTATTGCCTGCCCTAAAGCTATTAAAGGCATACCAGCCAGACTAACTGAAAAAGTATTGAATCTACCCGGAAGGGATAGGTCCAGGAATATTTCAGGACCAAATAGGAGCTGGTTCTCAATAATTGAATGTCTCTGACCATATAGAAAGTTCATTTCTGCCAACTACTGAGTAATCACAGGCTGTCTTTTCCCACCTAAGATTCCAGGTATACATCACTTAATGTAGCATTTCTGGGCATTATTACTTTAATAGAATATTTGGTACCAGAAGTAACACGGAAAGAAGAGAAATAGGTTCCTCCACCACAGAAAAAGAGGAGCTGTTCAGCATCTTTCAACAAACTTTTAATTCGAGACTAATTATGCAGATGTGAAATGAAACAACCAAGTCAGGTAAGGCTTGTACAAGTAAACAAAGGCTTTTTGAATTTGCTAGAGACCACCTTAAGGCTCTTTCCAAAATGCATTCTGGGATGACTTTTTTTTCTAGCACCCTCCTACTTTATTTATGATTTTCACTTCAGTGGCCAAACATATAAATCTATCCTTTAACATGCTAGGAGGTTGCTGGTAAGGCAGGCTTTCTGCTCTCCCCTTTTCTCTTTGTTTCACTATATATGCTCAGTATGGGATTGTGTAGGCAGCTGCTGTTTACCTTGCCTTTTGCAGGTGGGCACACATGACAAATGTAGGATTGGCTATAGTGGAATCCCATTCCTTCCCAGGTCAAACTTCATTGCATTGTTTACTACAGACATGCTGCTGCAGTCCAACACTGAGAGTCCTGTTTCTCCAGTCCTTTTTCCTCATCCTCGCAATGCTGATAAAAACCTTACGGCCAGACAGAGAACTAGAAGGAAAAGGGGGCTGGTCAGGTGTAAAAAGGCTTTGTAACAAAGTAGTTCTTTGTCAGAGGCATTGTTAACTTAGGTAGACCTGAAATTGCCAGATTCTAAAATCAGAACATGCAGCTGCAATGCAGGTTGCCACCTTTCTTTCTTGTGTGGCTTTTCTGGCTTTAATAAGTTTTTTAAAAATGAATTGATAAAACCCCCATACATCCATTGAACCACTTGAGGCAACCCTGTTTTTCTTTATGTAATGAAAATTCAATCAAGTACCTGCAAGTACAGAAAGAAGCTAGTGAAATTTTAGCATTCTTGGAAGTCAGTTCCATTATGTCCAGTGGGGCTTAACTGCCTAGTAAGTTTGTTTGCCTTTACAACTTAAGGCTGCAACCAAGAGTACTCTTTCGAGCAATACCCTTTTACAAAGGGGATTTATTCCCATGTAAAAATGCCATGACTAAGCCTGTAGTTAGCAGTGCTGTAGTCCTCTCTCTGCTTCAGGACCCAGACTAGTGGAAAAACTATTCCTGTGGGGTGTGAACAATACTAATAACCCTCCTCACCTGGTGCTTTCCACATTGGATGATGACAACTACTACTGTTACTACCTCTCTTCTTCCATCCCAGGGACATTACCGTCCTCCACTAAGTCTTTTCTAATTTGATTGTCATTTTCCAAAATTGGAGCCATAATTATTTTATATAAAAAGAAAAAAGGAGTCAATATAGTCAGTACTGTCAGTTTCAGTCAATTTCCTTTTTCTCCCATGTTGGTTATTTCATAACCATCAACTGTTCAGTATGTTCTCAAAACAAGACAGTTTGTATGCCCAAACATAGGTAAGAACAGTTCTTACATAAACTTTTTCAGAATAGTAGAAACTGGCAGAATGCCAACCAGCAATCAAACTGACGAGATTTTAAAATTCAGTCTTCCTAATTCCAAACATGATCTTAAAAATGAGTGCAGAATCTTAGTCATTCATATATATATATATATATATATATATATATATATATGCATGCACCATCTAAATAAATCATAATCCAGATCTAAAGGTCCAGTTAACAAACCAGATGGATCAGTTCATTCAGAATAAGGGGGGGAGGGGGGAGGAATCAGCCCTCTTAAAAGTCCAGATCCAAATACAAAATCAACAGTAAAACTAACCATATCTCTTAAGAGTCCAAAAGTAAATCCCAAAGTAAAAAAGAAAGAAAGGTTGAATTACTTAAGTTATTGATTGAGTTATTTAAGTTATTTAGTCCAAAGACTCTGAACCAGCCAAACTTGTCAGGAGGAGCCCCTCCTGTAAGACACAATGCTTTGGGGTTCGCGATTTAGCGAGTGCTTGCTAGATCGCATCCTCCATTAATGTGACCAGAAATTGGAACCCCCACGTTGGACTTGAAAGGATAGAAGGGGGCTAGAATGCTCTTTACCTGCTCAAGTGACATTCTTTCGGAAGTATGAACTCCACTTGCTGCCTTACCTCCCTTCACTTGAGAACACAGGTGGCCAGACAGGCAATTTGCTGGGTAAATAGACAACTACAGTTCCCATTTGTTATGTTGAGGAAATATGACTTCTCTCATATGGATTTCTGGGAAATGTAATCAATCATTCAGCTATTTTTTTAAAAAATCTTGAAATTTGTATAGTAGCATGGAGGCTTTTACTCTGTTTTGCTCTCGTATTGTTAACCAGGAATTGTGCTTCTTATCAGTGGCATCACTAGGCTTGGAGTCACTCTAGTCTGATAGTGTAACCCAGTGCAATCTGCACCTCCCTGGTTCCCCTAGTGATACCACTGATAGCACTGTGACTGTACATCATGCTTTGTGAGTAAAGAACAACAAAACAGTTCACTGCCCTCTGGTTTACAATCTAATTAAAACATGACAGAAAAGGAAAAGAAGATGACAGTGACAACGCTTTTTAAAAATTTTCCTTTGTTCCTTGATTTGATAGTCCTGTCCTCCATCATGGCTTCACGCTAAACTGTGATTCTCTTAACATTTTTGTAAGCACCGCCTCCAAATTCTACTACTTTTTGAGTGGATGGTTGGTGTCATGATGCTTGCTTTCTGTGTGGTATTTATGACTAAATTACCATTTTTTTCATGTATTTTTCTTGCCTTGATTTAGCAAGACTGCATTCTTCCTTTCAAGGAGAGACTGTTTGCTTGACATGTTACACTTGTGAACGCGGTTATGTATAATGAAGATGGAAAACAAAACTTACAAGTGACCTCTACCTATAAGGTATTTTTTTTCCTATATTTGATGGAACACATTGGTTTCCTTTCTTGGATAATGTTGATTGCCTCTTACACAGAGTTGTAAAGATGGGGAGTATTCAAGATGTACTTATTCAGTGGTTGTTCCAGAGCTAGTGTTGGGCATAAATGTTCTGGCATTTGAGAAAATCATAACAAAATATCATTTTTAGTCTTTGTGTGATTAAAAATGTACATTCTACTTACTGAGCTACAAAAATATTTCTATGAGAGAATTTTAAAAGGTTTTAAATGTTAAATATATTAAAAGCCAAAAGCAAATGTTGCCAGCAGCTATTACCAACTCCTCAGCTATCATTGTACTGGATATGGGTAAGCAGGCTGAGACTTTAAATGACTAATTATGGTCTTATGAATAAATATATATAAATATTTCTTTAAAATTTCTGATTTTTAAAAACATTTTTTGTAATGTAAGTTTTTTGCCTACTTGAAGTGTTGAAAGGGAAGGAATGAGCCCAGTCCTGCATTCTTTCATACATTTGGAAGAAAAGCTGCAAGTACTATGATAAGATTCAAATACATGCATTACATATAATGAAAAATGAGAAACACAAGGTGATCTGATTGGTTGATAGTCTTTGGCTGGCACCCTCTTGGTGACTTATGCAAGCATAACTTAAAAGTTACAACTTTGTCATGGAGGAAGGAATTCACTATCTCCCTCATACAGCAGTTAGAAGCCCTGCAGTGCTCATGTTCCTCCTGTGAGCCTCCCTACTCCACAGCTATTAAGTAGCTTGTAGAGAGTAGCAGAGAAGCATCTGGCTGTGCTCCTACAACCAGACACAGAATGACAAAGGCATTCTCCAAGACCTCCTAAGAGTCTTCTGAAGGTCTTAGAGGATGATGTTTTCATTTGCTTATAGCTACATAGCCAGATGTTTTTCCCATTGCCTCCAACTCTCCACCACCCACTAAATGACCATGCAGAGTACCCTGTAGAAGGAACATGAGTCCTGTAAGACAAGAGGGGTAGTTCCACTTAAGCAGAACTTTGCAGGATATCTTCTGATGTAGAATCTCAGCATTCAACTTAGAATATAGGTGTCAGGGTCTGAGGCATGGGCAGCAAGGGCCACCTGGTACAGGCACAAGGGCTGGGCCTAAGGAGAGGCACCAGATCAGGAAGCCAAGGGGCAGGGCACAACAAGAGCACAAGGCAGCAGTCCTCCAGGTAGCAAGAGTCAACAGGGCAAGGGGCAAGAAGCAGGTCCAGGAGACAGGCAGGAGGTCAGAGCACAATGAGAGTCCAAGGCAACAGGCATAAATAGGGCCAGAGGCAGGTCTAAGAGAGAGGTAGAAGGTCAAGGCACAACAAGGGTTCAAGGCAGTAGAAGCCTACCAAGTAGCAAGAGTCCACAAGGCCAGAGGCAGGTCCAAAAAACAGACAGAGGTCCAAGTCCAGAGGTCTGCAGGGTCACAAACACCAGACAGCACTAGAAACCATGTTACTGTCCCAAAGACTGTAGAATAACCCCAGCCCTTATATAGCTGGCTGCTGGCTGCTCCAGCTGCCCTGCATCAGAGCAGCCAGCTGGGTCTGAGGTACTGGGCAGGATCCTGCAAAGAACAGGGTCAAGGCCAGGATCCTTGCAGGCAGAATCCTGCAAGGACTTAGCCACAGACCAGAACCCTTACAGTGGGTAATTTGTTTTCAGGTAGTGATCATACCACTGGACGTCTTCTCCCTAAGAGACAATTTTAGTTGGTTTCAGATGTCCCAACAGGCACCAGTCACAACAAGCACATTGTCCTCAGGAGCCTTCCCAACTAGACAGTGCTACACTCTTCCATGCCAACTGGAAGTCCCTCAGAATCTATCTGTTTTGAGCCTTGTCAACAATAGGACATACAAGTAAATACAATGTTGCTGTTAAATACAAAATTTATGTTTGTCTTAGTAGATAGGCCACTTAAAGAATTCATTGTTGAGACCCAAAAACATCTCACATCATATTGTTGCTGTTGCTTCGAAGGACCCTCAGCCTTCACAAATGGGTTTTTGGGGACCAGTGGGGTATAAGAAACTTGGGTAGGAGTTGCTGTGGATAACTTCCACATCTCTATTTACACTTCTGGTAGCTGGTCAAGGAGTTTTTTTTTTCTCCCTCCTCTTTCTAATTTATATTTCATCAGTTTAAGGTGACCTGTGAGACTTCATGATCCTTCTTTAGGAAGCAGATTCTGGAAGGATGTTACATCACCACTGCCGGAGGAACCCTGAGCTACAGGAGGAGTTGCAGATTCAGGCTGCAGTGGCTGCCGGGGATGTTCATACTGTCCGCAAGATGTTAGAGCAGGGTTATTCTCCAAATGGTCGAGATGCCAATGGTTGGACCTTACTTCACTTCTCAGCAGCAAGAGGGAAAGAAAGATGTGTTCGTGTGTTTCTCGAACATGGAGGTTAGTTAACTTAGAAGGAGTTTATGGTTGTCTGAACAAGCATGAAAAGCTTTTATGTTTCAGGACTTCTCTTTGAATTCTTCTGCCTTTAATTGTGGCAATATCTCTTTTTGCACTTTGCTCCAGAAAATTATCTGGGAACTCAATTTCTTTTCTTCAAAGTCTGGGGAATAGCAAAGAAACAGCAGAGCAGGCATATTGTACAATTGCAAAGTCCGCCACAGGGTGGCAACCTTCTAATATGTAAAGTCAAAGGCTTTCACAGCCGGAATCCATAGGTTGTTGTGGATTTTCCAGGCTTTGAGGCCATGTTCTATTAGTATTTGCTCCTGACATTTCGCCTGCATCTGTGGCTGGCATCTTCAGAGGATCTGGTGGCATGGAAGTGAGACAGAGTGGGTGGGAGGAAGCAATTTGCATGTGTTACATTTGGCCTGTGTGGTGGCCTATTGTTAAGTGGGATGTCCCCCAGGGTTGTATTGTTAGTCAGGGGATATGCATAACAGTACATTAAGTACATTAGCAATCTATTGTATTGTTTCCTGTAGAGGGACCTCCAGAGTCTAGGTGGTGTTCATTGGCACATTTTTGAGTCTTGATTTTTGTGTTCTCCAGTACTGGTAGCCAAATTTTGTTTACTTTCCGAGTTTCTTCTTTCCTGTTGAAATTGTCCATGTGTTTATGGATTTCAGTGGCCTCTCAGTGTAGTCTGACAGAGTTGTCCCACTGACTAACAATCTGGGGGATATCCCATTTAACAATAGACCATCACACAGGGTAACTGTAACATATGCAAATTGCTTCCTCCCCCCTAGGGACTACACAAGTATATATACTCTGTCTCACTTCCATGCCACCAGATCGTTTGAAGATGTCAGCCACAGATGCAGGCGAAACGTCAGAAGCAAGTACTAATAGAACGCAGCCTCGAAGCCCAGAAAACCCACAACAACCTATGGATTCCAGCTGTGAAAGCCTTCGACTTTACATATTAGAAGGTTGCCACCCTGTGCCAGACTTTGCAATTGTACAGTATACCTGCTCTGTTGTTTCTTTGCTATTCCCCAGACTTTGAAGAAGAGAAATTGAGTTCCCAGATAATTTTCTGGAACAAAGTGCACAGAATTCTTTACTACAGAGGGTGTAAAAATATTTGTGTACCAGTTTCTCCTGTGTGAGCCATGAATTAAGAGTAGAAAGAATATTTCCAGTTGTTAAATTCCTGGTGGAAAAATGCATTTCCTAATCATCATGAAACCCAAGTGGGAAGAATTCCAAAGCAGCGAGGATTTTGCAAAGTTTTTGCCTAGTATTTGCAGATCCCAAAGATGTGCGTGTGTGTGTGTGTGAGAGAGAGAGAGAGAGGAGGGGGGAGAATCCTTGTTTGCACTCCCCCTCCCACTGTTTCCAGATAACCACTCATGGATTTCTGTGTACAAAACAACATTGCACAAAAAGTGTGTATATGCAAGATTGCCTTATAAAGCAAATAAAGGAGAAAAATAAAAATTAAAAAATTGGAGGCCAGAGTTTGATTCCTCACTTGCCCATGGAAATCACCGGGTGACCTTGGATGTGTCACACATGACAGCCCCAGAAAACCTCATGATCGGTTCGCCTTAGGGTCACTGTTAGTCAGAAATGACTTGAAGACAAACAACAACAACAACAACAAGTAAATGAGAACTGATTTTTAAAATCTTCCTTGATCTGAATTTGACCAGAAGATGGCAGTGTGGTGTTTGCAGACCAGATCTAGAACTACAACAAATTTGCTTTGCAGTTTTGTGAATTTTGCTGTCTAATATTCTGCTGCTGCTTTCTGTACACGCAAGAATCAATAGTTTATATGTCATGGTATGTTGAAGTGCCCCCTGTCTAGATTCAGGGAGTACTTTTCACCCCAACATCTGTGAAAGAATCCTGTGTAATGCACAGGAGCTCCGGGGAATGCACTGTGGTCATGCAGGATTGTGATCAGCCAGATATTCTACTGTAGCTGCACGTGAGAGATCAGTAGTGTTGAGGAAAACTACCTTTCAGCTTTCCTTCTCCAGTAAAAAGTTTGAAAATTCTTGTACCTATGACAGCATTTTGATGGTTAGCATACAGTAATTTAATATTAGATAAATACTGAAGAGTCCACATTAAATAGCAGTTAGTTTTTGTCTTCTAGAATTTGGTAGATAGTATAAAATACTGCTTAGAATTTGGACAATTGGCAGTGAATTAGTTTTCTGTATGAGAGGAAGGATCTTTGTTCAAGAAATGCCAATTAGTTGAAATTCTGAGTTTATATAGTCACATTCAGTATGTGAAGGCTAATTTTATTGCAGAATTTCCTGTTGCTTTTAGTCCCAAAATCAGTTCATCAAATTTTCAAACATTTGCATATGCTCATCCTCTTCTGATTTAGGCAGTTGTTAGTGAAATTCAATCAGACAGCTTAATCAAGTTGCAGATTAACCAGTGAAAATTTATATTCCTAATAGGATTATTATAGCTTCACTAGCTGTTATGCTATCTATCACCATTAAGTTGCTATCTACCTAATGTGCTGGAAATAGTTGGATTAAAATAGATTAATATCTGCTCCTTCCAATGATTACTGTGTAACTTTGTCGAATTATTCATTCAGGGAAGCAGTTTTAACTCCTTTTTAAAAACAGCAAACATTCATTGGTCTGAGAACTATTTGGCTTAGCTGAGTAGGTTAGTTTTGTTGATCATGTTGCCCAGATGTTTTGTAGTTCTGTTGGTTGGCTGGATAAAGAAATAAGATCTGTGCTGGAAGCTTCGTAGAGAAACAACAACAAATACTATCTGGAGACTGAATTTCAGGGGCAAACAGCACTGCAAGAAGAATGTGAAGTTATGGAGCAGAAGCACAAACTTCAGGACTGACCCACACTGAGGAAGCACCTTATCAAAACCACTTAATTCTTGACTGAGTATAGACACCTCATTCCCCCCCTCGTCCCAATTAATTCACTTCTCCAATAAGTTAAAGTTTTTTCTGTTTTCTTTCAGATTTCTCCAGAAGTCCTGTTACTGTAAATACTCATAATTTGCCCATCTGGTTTTCTAAATCCATTAATTCTTTGATTTCCTTGTTTTAATGAATTCTAGATTTCTTACTAGGATCTTACTCAGGGCCCATCTGTCTTTGATTATCATCTAATCAAGCTCTTCCTTTTGGATCAGATCAGTTACTTATTCGTCAATTGACTTGTTATAAAAAAAAAATCAGTGAATTGAATGCCCAGGTAGATTAATTGTAACTGTAGACTTTCGTAGTTCCTTCTGCAAGATGGAGGTCTCTCATTGTTTTTTAAAAGAAAATTCACCCCGTGTCTCAAATTGTGATCCCAAGTCCAAAGAGTTTATGGCGGTGTCCAGAATCTATTACAGCAAGATACTCTTTTTGGCTTAGCTGTAATAATGGCTAGTGTCCATCCTATTTTGTCACCCCCCCCTTGTTCCTCCTGGAGGGCAAATTTAATGCTACAATTCCTCTGCAGAAATAGATGATATTACACATTGATAACCTGTTCCACCGTAGAAATGTTCACACTGGAATTTCTTTTTACCAGCACAAATGTGGCAATTTTAAATCTTATGCTGTCGTTGCAAATATCTTACCAATTATGTGTACAGATAGCACTAGTGCAAATGTTCAGTATTGGGTGGCAGGCACCATGTCAGTTGAGTATGAGCAAAACTCCTTTTGGGAAAGGAGTTTATATTTAATATAGAGGTGTGTTTGAAGAATAGAAAATGTGTACATCTAGCGGCTGTTTTAAAACTCTGAATCCAGATTTGTAATGGGGATGGGGGAAGGGACTTGCACTATTATTTGCTTGTAGGAATTTTGGTATTATGCCATTTCTTCTTTCTTCATAATTGGATGCTTACATTCTTGCAAAATCTTAACATTTTGTGAAATGGCAGATCCAGATTATTTTCATTTTATGGAAAACAGTTTTTATCGGTATGATCTGAAATAACATATAGCTTACATGCTTTGGAAATGCTGCGGACCACAGAGAACTTTCTTTACCTTATACAGTATTACACCCCCCAAAACAAGCTCATCTTGCCAGACCACAATACATCCACATCTTGGGCCAGCAGATGTTGCAACACATGCTTCTCTTTAAGACCAAGAAGCACAAGGGAAAACAAAACACTGAAAGAAGCATGAAATTTTAGAGCTGAAGGGACTGGGGTAGGTAGAAATACCTTGAGCAGTTGGATATAGGGTGCACTGTGGATGTCAGGAAACTTCACTGTGTGACCAATCTGTGTATATTATATATTCCCCTTTTTTAAACTTGGTTTTGATGCAAGATATTGTCAGAGGATGAATTGACTTGAAAGCATAACTGATGTCTAGAGTTAAAAGCTTTAGTTAATAAATTATTTTCTCACAAACCAAATCAAATTTTAGTAAATTTCCTTTTAGTTTCTTGTAGAAAAATTTTTTGGCTTGCGTTTTGATTGGAATGTGGAAACATAATTTATCATACAACAAATTTAGGACTTTTCCCAGCAATGAGTTATTATGTTTTGGGGGGGGGGATTTAAAATGCTGTGGATGTCAATATTTTTGTTTGCTTGTTTTTCACTGCTGTTTTACATTGCACAGTAAAATGACAGTCATTATTGTGTTGCATCTTTGTAAGAAATCTCCAAAATATTCTTAACAGAGTTTCTAATTAAATGATCAGTCAGTTAAATGGAAAGGGCCATTGTCCATAATGTATGTCAAATGTGTTATGTTTTTTAAAAAAGTTCAATATTAAGTAATCTGTGATCTGGTCTTATGCAAGACTGTTAGATGAAATCATTTGGTGCAATACTCTCTCAGTAATTTTTGCAGTATATCATAATATTATTTTCTTTTAAACTGCTTAGTGACAGCTAATTCCTTGCACTTTTTCAAAAACTTCAGCTGATCCTACAGTGAAAGACTTAATTGGTGGCTTCACCGCTCTACATTATGCAGCCATGCACGGCCGAGCCCGGATTGCACGCCTAATGCTGGAATCGGACTACCGTGTTGATATCATTAATGCAAAGAGCAATGATGGCTGGACTCCCCTGCATGTGGCAGCACATTATGGCAGAGACTCATTTGTCCGACTCTTGCTGGAGTTCAAAGCTGAGGTTGATCCTCTCAGCGACAAAGGTACTACACCACTTCAGCTGGCCATTATCCGTGAAAGGTCCAGCTGTGTCAAAATCCTCCTAGATCACAATGCCAATATTGACATTCAAAATGGCTTCCTGTTGCGCTATGCTGTGATCAAAAGCAATCACTCTTATTGCCGAATGTTCCTTCAGAGAGGCGCGGATACAAACTTGGGGCGCTTGGAAGACGGACAGACACCGTTGCACTTATCTGCTCTTAGGGATGATGTGCTATGTGCACAGATGTTATACAATTATGGTGCAGACACTAATACAAGGAACTATGAAGGACAGACTCCACTGGCGGTTTCAATAAGTATTTCTGGAAGTAGCCGACCTTGTTTGGATTTTCTACAGGAAGTAACAAGTATGTATACTGGACATCTTTACTCAGAATTCTTCAGTGTTCTTTTTGGGGTGCTTATAATATTTTGGGTAGAATCCAGATTTCCCATTAGCGTACCATTCACAAGACACTCTGGAAGAGAGAGGAGGCAGTTTTCAATTATTCCCTTTCCCTCTGTAGTCCCTAATACTACCCTCCAGATTGTTCCAGAGGGCCTCCCAACTCTGGAGCAATTTTGAGGGAGACACAGGAAGCTTCAGGAGAGAACTTGCAAAAAATTCTCCCACTCTTTCAGCAGGATCCTCTGCTGGATTTGAGGCCTAAATCAATTGCTATTCCTAAGTAGAATAAACTCATTGCATCAGTGGGAACTTGGTGAGTTGACACTTACTGTGAGTTCACTAGTTGAAACTAGTAAATGTATTCATTCCTGAGTGCCTACTGCAAACAAAGCCAACTATGCTCTTGACAATGGCATCTTTGGAGCCAGTCCACTGAGTTTCTTTCTCTTCTTTTTTTTTTTAACTTAGTTTTTGCATGATTGTTTAGGAAGGCTGATAGACTTAAAAAACACTTAACTTTTTAAAAGTTCAGACACATACATTTCTTAATGGTTGATTTGAAAAACCTTTTAATGTATTAAACCTGTCATTTCATGTTAATTGAAGGAGTGATGTGTGGTAGTAAAACATGTTTACAACTGTTGATCTATCCTGAGCTAAAATCAGATTGAACTTTGTAGGATATTTCTCTCATTTGCAAATGAAATATGAGGGAAAAAATTAAAAATTCATTGATAACTTATTATTTTTTTCACTTTACTTGTTCAGCTTTCGGACAACAGACAGAACTGTAATACTTTGTTTTGTTCCTTCCAGCTGCATAGTGAGAGTGGGTATTTTCTTCCACTTTTTAGATATCTCCCAGAATAATTTGTAAACTTATAAACTATCCTATGATGCCACAATAGTCAACAAAATTTGGCAAGGAAATTATTTGATACTACTTGAAACTACTCGATAGTACTTGAAACTTGTAGTTGATAGTATCTTTACTTATTATTAGAATAATGACTTCACTCTAAAACAAAATGGACAATGTTCTCCATAATTAAAGAGTTACAAAAACAGGCTCTGGCTTCCTTTGGGGTATCCTGGATGTGACCCAACAAATCTGCCAGAGGAAAGGCATTTAGACTTGCCCATGTAAATGCCAATCTCATTTTAGTGGAGCGTAGATCAGTCAGATACTATGGAAGATTAAATGAAGAGGGGCCAAAGTGCATACATAATTTGTTCAGTAAACATTCAGGACCACAATTCAGTATCTTTAAGGTGTTGTATCAAGGTTTTTCTTTGCTCTATCAGAAACCAAGGCCAATAAGAAAGGGACTTAAAGCCCCATGTTTGCAACAACAGAGAGGATCTTTTGTTTCCAGGTAATAAGGCCCATTTCCTCTTCTGTAGACAATATAAATTCTGATGTTTGCTTAAATATTAGCTTTAGCCAACAGAGCTGAGCAAGCTTCAGAACTTCATTTTAGTCCCGGTTCAGCATGAATGGTTGACATTTTAGTGGAAACTGAAACAGATAGGAGTCTTTGCAAAAATTTATTTTGGTGTCTTTCTGTTGGATCTAATTTGACCACAGCCCATATTGGGGCCTCATGCAACAATTGTGGCAAGTGTGATATCGTTCTAAAACTGACTGCAGAAGCTTGCCCTCTTTCGTACAGTGAGAACACAATAAACTATTGAGAATCTTATCAGCCAGCAAAACATTAGTGTGCACTTGGAGAGACCAAGTCCCCTGTTTGTTGGAATATAACGGGGATGGACAGTAGAAAGATAGTCTCAGAGTGTTTAAAAAAAAGAGATGATTTTATTCTTCCAGTTAGGCCAACACACTTTGGCCTAGCAATATTTAATGGCTTTGTTCAGGGGCTGATAAAAGAGAAAAGGGACAATGCAATAACCAACAAGAATTTAACAGGATACAAGTTACAATTTGCTTTATTAATTATGTGTGCATATATCTGATATAAAAATGGATGTAAAATGCCTCAGTTTTAAAACCAGTAAAACCAGATAAACTTATACAAAAACAAAACATTGCTTACAGTGCAACTTTAAAACTGCCTGCAGGGTTTCCAAAAAGAGTGTTTTCCAAACTTATGCCCGGCAACTGGTAGTTTGAGAAGGAGGCAGAGCGTTACGCTGTTTATTTATTTTTTTCAATGTATACCAATGGCATCCTTATCATAACAATTCTTCAGCAGATAGAGGTTAGGGGGTATGTGAAAACTCTAGTGTTAAAGTAGATAGGTGTGTTCTAAGTCTGCATTTAGGCCATTGGGAACTAACGTGCCAAGTCTCAGGTGCTGAAATGCTCACTCCAGATTTTTAACCTATACGTCTTTCTAATTATCAAATGTAATACAATACTTCAGCAGATTAAGATTTCTGGGGTGGCTGAGATGAAAGCTTGCTTTCTTTACATTATGTTCAACCCAGCCCTGTTCCCTTGACCTAGATTTACTTGCTCTATTCCTATTCTGCTTGGCATACCCCATTCCCCCTGTCACTCTTTGCACCTGTACATTGCCCTCAGCTACTCTTTTACATTCTTCCAAAACCTCCAACAGTGAATGAACACGCTGCTCAGTCTCCTTCCCACCTGCAACTCTGGGGACCCTTGTCTGCCTTCTTTCTCTCGAGATGCTCAGCATGTCTACATACAACATACCCCTTTACCAATGTAGAGTGATCCTTAGGGTGCGTTGTTGTTCTTGTTAGACTCTGGATTGTGTCATCTGGATATGTTTAAGCTTTATTCCCAATACACAGTCCAGTTAGCCTCTCAAAGATCCCTTGTTTTTGTTTTTGACATGTATGTCCATTTGCCTGCTAATTTCAGATTGCAGTGGGAGTGGTCCATCCAGCCACTCGTCTGACAAAGATGCAGCACAGAGTGTGTCTTTTAGCAAGGGTACTGAACCATTTCTGATGTACTCATGTCAGTGTTAACAAAAAGCCAAAAGACTAACTACTTCCAATTTTTGTTAAGGGAGCGGCTTACAGCACTACTTCCTTAAAGAAAATCTTTCAGTGCGTGAGACAGCTTTTCCGTCTGTGTAAAACAAAACACCAGCATAAAGAGGTGCTCTTCTTAATCAAAAGCAATAGTGGTAGCATTCCATTTTATACGTACCGAAAGTTGGTATCTTGTCAGCTGTCTTTGCGACCTGACTTTGGCAGATTGAACGTTGGGTAATACCTGTTTATAAGAAAAATCATGAAAGAGAATTATAAAATTGTTAGATAGCATGAGTAGAATACAGAATGACCCTAGCAAAGGGCAAGCTCTTTTTGTGAGGGAACCTCCGGTGATTGAGTAGATCCCCTTTTAAAACTAGATACTTATATTCATTTACTTGATTAGTGTGTAACCACAGTATTTTTCTGTGAAGGGAGACTGTTAAGGTGCATGTTATATATTACTTACATTAGGGCCTTTGTTAAATAATTAAAAGAGATCTATGGATTTAAAACACAGTTTTAAACCCTTTAGGGGCTCCTTTCCTTAAATACCTACAGCTGAAAGATTCCCAACTTTGTTAACATTCGAGAAAGTTTCTGCGTTGTGCTGGCTTTCACTGCTGCAATAGTCTGAATCCTTTGAAATGGAGAACTTCATGAAATGTAATTCTGTGGTCAATTGCTAGATCTACCTGCAACTGTAAAGAAACTATATCCTCAGCATCTTTCATCTGTGTGGGAAAATATTCCATTGCTTAATGAGAAATTTTAAAATCCATTTAAAAGAGTCGTTTGTACAACTGTAATATGCTGTGTAACTCAGATTTTTGATGAGTGTGTAGTCAGTCTGTTTCGGTTATGAATTTGTAGTTCTTTTATGGAACAAGGATTACTGAATCAACAAATACTGTAGACTCCTCTTGAAATGCCAGTGTTCCTTTCTTAGTTAGCTTATATTCAAAGGCCTGTTTTAAAATAAGTAGCCCACCCTCTTCTTATAAAAGCCTTTTATGTATGTTGGAGGTGGATCAGACACCTTTGGAACAGTGACAAGTGGGGTGGACTTTTATGTTTGTTGGAGATGGATCAGATGCCTTCAGAAGTGACATCCCAGCTTCTCTTGGGCACAGAAAATGGGTAGCTAAGCTTTCAATGTGTTATGTAGTATCTTAGGGCGGGTGACTGTTAGTCAAAGCAAACTCTCTAGCTATCATATTCCACCCACATTTTCAAAGCATGCAGGTTTGCCTGAAGAACATAACTGGGCTTTTTGTTCAAGTTGGTTCTTTGATACCTCTGTAATGTTTTGTGTGTTTATCCCCTGACAATCCTTTATTCCCCTGCAACCCAAAGTGCCCTGTTTCCAGGAGGGAAGTTTGGCCACCTCCAGGCATTGCAATCCAGTATAAAAGTTAAATGTCATATATACAAATCGTGAATTGGACCAAGCTGTAACATTTGATTTACCCTTGCTGTTTTAAGTAATTTTATTGTAGTTGTGTCAACAAATAATTATTAAATCAAATAGATATAATTATTAAATATTATATTTTAATAAATAAAATAATGATAAAGCTATTACATTATTACAGTACATATTATTCAATAAGATAATTACAGAGACTATAGAGAGTAGGCCTCAGTTGGACTGTTGTTCAAATGGCAAAGCAAAATGAAGTGTCAACAGAAAAGAGCTTCATGGAAAGTACTGATATTTCAGGGGCTTTGACTGATCACTTGCGTCATAACACATTTTGATTCTGGGTTTGGGATGGATTTGGAATTTTGTTCCACACACAAAATATAAAGCAGGAGTCCCCAACCTTTGGGACTCATGGGTTTATTTCAAAACTTGAGAAACTTTCACAGACACCACTGCAAATTGGTAAATATAGGAGAGTGCAGCAAGTTGAAAGTGACCATTAACTTGCCCAAGGCGCTACTACAAGGCAAAGGTTAGGTCTAATTGTGAATGCCAACCCCCCCCCCACAACAAAGCAAAGTACATTTGTATTTAAAGATTCAGTCTTTTTCTCCAAGAATTGTCAGCTACCTATGCACAAAGAATGCACATAATTTTTCATACACATCCTTCCTATTTGAGCACATACTTCATTCATACATCACACTCCAGCACCTCTGTTGAATTTATACTCCTCTCT
This sequence comes from Cyclura pinguis, assembly GCA_030412105.1. Lineage (NCBI taxonomy): Eukaryota > Metazoa > Chordata > Lepidosauria > Squamata > Iguanidae > Cyclura > Cyclura pinguis. The sequence continues at coordinate 6,660,127 of CM059608.1, forward strand.
GTTTTCCTAAAAGCTTACAAAGTGCTGGAGGGAATAGTTTTGTTTTTAAAAATCCGATTCATAGGCAGCTTTGTGCACAGACATCCTGGAAAACTGTTTGAAATTGTGAATAAGCAGGGGAAGGACAGGGCCTCGTGTGCACTCTCAAGTCTCTATGGGCACTGTGTGTAAGGCAACAGTATTTTCAATCTACATGCCATTGATTTTGTTCTGAAGATGTATTTATAGGTTTTTAAAGAATTTGTGTTAGCTTCTTTATCTCTTTCTTTAGTTACTGATCTTTGTGGAAGACAGAATATTACAGTTTCTTCTCCATGCAAGCACTATTGTTGATGCAGCTTTGGTTCTAAACCAATTTTTTTTTCTGTTTGTATTTATGCTAGCTGCAAAGTAACAGAAGATAGGTGTGAATGTGAATTGTCCCCCTCTAACCTTTCACCTTCTTCACCACTGCAACTCTATAATCATCCCTAGCCAGCATAACCAATAGTATTGGAGACAGAAGTTGTAGTCCAGCAATATCTGAAAAGCCACATATTCCCCAGCCTTGCTTTAAAGCCAAACAGCCTCCTCTGCACCAAGAGAGATCTGTGCCCGTTTTAGATATCATTTCACCTGATCACTGGCAGAAAGACATTTCTCTTGGCTGTTCTTCAAAACTCATAGTATTTTCTCTTGTAAATTTTTGTGTGCATCTTCTTGAAGGGGCACTTGGATTGTAATTATGTATATTTTTAAAATAGATATAGATTATATTCATTTGCTATAACTTCTGATCTTTCTGGTTTTTAAAAAGTTGCTGCTTTCAGGGCCTTTTGCAGGGGGGCTCAAATAATCATAAAATCCATTATTTTTTATTCCTATCTGGATGCTAGGAAAAATGGTTCCTGTTCCTTAAAGACAAGAAACATAAGAGTGGAAATGGATGGGGTTGCTGGGAGAGGGGGAGAAGGTTCTTTTTCTTCAACTGCATTGTGAATTATTTCAAGTTCTGGAATATTTGTTTTAAGTTTACTGGAAAAATTTAGCATTTGTGGACATAATGGATGAGAAATCTGAAAATGTTTTATGATGAAAGGGAATTATAGGAAAAGTGTAGCTGGAGAGCAATCCTCATTGTTTTTCATCTGAAGCTATCATTTTAACCAACCCTTTGTGTGCATGGTATGGTTAAATACTAGCTTGGTTCCACTGAGGCAAGTTGGCTGGAGTTTTCTTTTGTGTGTGTGTGTGGAGCTCTGTTATATCATAGGCCACAAGAATATGTAAGTATTGCAGGATGTAATTTTTCCTGGCAAGTGGGACAGTCCCTCGCCCCGCTTTTGAGTAAGTCATTTTTGTGCAGCTAAAACTATAGTGATTTCACAAAACAACAATCAAACCAGGGAATCAGAGAGAAAGGAAATTACTAGTATATGAAAATGCATAATTGTTTTGGTTTTGCTACTTTGAATGATTCCCATGTTACAGTTTTAAACCAGTTTACCTTTGTACAATGATGGCTTTTTGTCGTATTTACCACAGACAAACAGCAGATTGTGTGCCCCGGCTTACTTTGCAGGTTACCTAACACTGTTGTGTTTCCATGGCAAGACTATAGTGGATCTAAACAAAGATAGTCATGTTGGTCTGTGAACAAAACAAACAAACAAACAGAAATCCACAGGCAGACAATACCTTTATTAGGACAGACTGAAATTCCACAAAAATGTGCATGCTTTTGAGTTCTGCAGAATCAGTACTTCTGTGCTGTGGTTCTTCAGGAACCTTTGTGTTTTGCCTAAGGGAGAGCCAGATATCTGAATTACAGACATCCTTAGGAATGGAGACTGACCATTTCTTCGTCGCTACTGTGTATTGTTGAGTGTAAACCGATAGCAGTCACACCTCTGGTGACTTATTTAGTTTCAAAACTCCATCTTGGGACTGACTTTAAAAACAGACCTCATAACCAGATCTGGTCAAATTATTGGACATCTCTGTTCCCTTCCTCCATTTGCTTGTATCATCTAGCCAGATAAAGAGTTCTGGGAATGTCAGAAATTTGCATACTTGTAGAACCTTAGTTGATCCTACAGTTGGATTTTGGTTGGGTTTTGGAGCTGACATGTTGATGTATTTTTGTGCTATCTAAAACCTTTCAAGGGTTTTATTAAAGTACTCCTTTTGTTTTAAGCCCATGATCATTTGACCATCTCTTTCTTATCAGTCTCATTTTAATTTGGTTCTCCTCAGTATTTCATCTGCACCAATTAAGACAGTGATAAAAATGAGGGCCTTAGTATTTTTTGTGTCTAGCTTTTGTTTTTTACACAGGTCTTTCTCTTGTAGCTGTGAAAACTTTATTTTAGTGATCTTTTAATTCATATTTCCCTGGATTCATTTTTAAATAAATTGCTCGCTTTGACAATTTCTGGGGTCAGTAGGATTTCATAATGCGTGTTGCCCAAATTCCTCATACTGCATTGCAAACCCCTTTTGGAATGGAGGGAACTTAGATGAGCAGCTTACGATACAGCTCAGAAGTAGTCTTCACAGATTCCCACCCCACCCTCAGCCATGCCAAAAACCCAGCACAACACTTCAGACCCCACCCTGTGTCCATTTTTCTTAGTAATAGGTCTTTTAGGATGTTGGTTTTGTGCGTCCTTAATTTTTGCTGCTGTTTCAGCCTTTGGGAGAAGTACCTTACCTTTGTTTACTTAAATATTTCAAGTGAAATACTCTTAGATGTAAATTTTATTCTGTCAAGAGCACTGGTTTGCGTTAACCTTCCTTGCTTCTAGTCCGGAATTGGTTTTAGAGTACCCTGCTTTTATTCCCACCATAGTATGGTGGCTTGTTTGAAAATCTGGCTGTTAGGCTGGCAGATACTTACCCATCTGGTTACACATGTGTTGGACAAAAATTCCGTTTGCACATTCAGGCCATTTTCTAGGCTGGAAGAATTTAACTAGAAATAGAGGTTTCAGGTCAAAAATTCTTTTCTTAAAAAATCTTCTGGTTTTGTAAGTTCTGACGATGCCTCTTTCGAAGGTGTTGTAAGAACAATATACTGTAGAAGGGCTGGGCTTTTAGATCTGAAAGGTTTCTTAAAGTGCTGCTCTTAAAAATCTGCCTTCGTGCTACCCTACTACTTAAAGGACAGGAGTTAATGATATTTCAGAATCATGACAACATGTCTGTACTTGCTGTTAGAAAATACTCAAAAATACACCAAATTCATGCAGGTGTTGGTGACTGTATACAGTACTCTGAGGAATCAACTTATATTTGCTAGAAGATTTAGTTAACTTAACATGACAAATTTGCAATTAAAAAGGCTGCCGTATTAGGATTTCTATATATGTGTCAGTTAAGTTGGTATAATTTTTCTTTCCAATATTCTTGGTAACCAACAGGAGCTGGTTGCCATTAAGGATATTTTTTAAATTGATTTTTATGAGAACATTGATTTCAAGGTAAAGTGTAGGAAAATAAAGGTAAATTATTGTTATGCTTGCAACTCTCTCATATGGTTTTTGTTAAAGCTAAAGAGACATTTGAAAGCCACTTCACATTCTTTTCCACAAAAGTCTCAAATGTATCAGCGTGTGGGTGGGTGTATACTGTGATCCTGCTACATCAGGAGTGAGCAGAGTATGGCCCCCAAGCTGCTTTTGTGTCTCCAGGTCATTCTTTTTTGAGGGAGAAAAATCCTTCAGATCTTCTGAAAGCCTCCAAGAATAGAGCATGTGCCTTTTAAAGAGGTCGCTTCTTCTTGGTATTTAAATATACCTGTTTTATACAACCAGAAATTGACTTCCAGCCACTTCCAGTCTTCCACCTTACTTTTGAACAGTCAATGCAGGCCCTGAATGATACCAGGAGTAGAAAATTGCCCTCTGGACCTGCCATTGTCCACTGCTGCAGTGAATGCATGAAGAAGAAGAAGTGCTTTTGTTGGTGTCTCTATGCTGTCAAGAAATGAAATTTGTTTTTCATTAGGAGTCAGCTTCTCCTAGAAATGTTTTGAAGCTGATGTGTCATCTATTATTTCTGATCTTAAGTTTAGAACTGGTAAAGCCATTGTATCTCACTACATATTGCAGTTTTGTCCCATCTAGTGTGAGGTGGCTAGAATCCCAGAGTGTGAGAGAGCAAGGTTTCATCTCCGTTGAGCCGTTAAACCCACTAGGTGGCCTTGGCCGAGTCTTGGCCTGCTCTGTTTTCCAGGGTTGTGAGAATAAAGTCAGGAGGATGAGAACCATTGGACAAAACAATAAACATATAGATCCTTCATCCAAAGAGATTGCAGCAGTGCACATGAGTCCTTGCTTTCCCTTCAACCTCACTGTAGAGAGAATGGATGTCCCTTAAGTCATAATACTCTAGCCACTACACCAAATAGTCATTATTTGATTTCTGTTTGTCATAGAAGTTTCACAAGACAAACTTCCCAAGCTGATACCAGCTTTGCCTAGGAAATTGCAGTTAACCCATTGTCACAAAAACCTCAGTTGGCTATGGGTGTCCATGACAAATTAGATATATTTGCTTCTTTGTGGGAAGTGAACAGGCTTCCAAAGTGCCGATTACATTCATGTAGGCAATTTATCTTGCTTATAAACAGCCTGAGGAAATTATTGGTTGGTAGTGAGTGAGATATACTCACCAAGACCATAGATGTATATGAATAGAAAGTAATTTGGCATAGTTAGTATCTCCTTTCTGATATGTGGGGAATGAATAGAGGTGAATGAGTGAAGCTATGGATGTTTCTACCATTATTTCAGTTTTCTTCTCCCATTTTTTTTTTATTGTTACTCACCACCCGTTTTTCTTAATTGCCAAAGTAATTAAGACATGGTTCAGGAGATGGTGGTGTTTGTTTGTTTTTTAAACTATAAATATTGAAATAAATATACATTAGTCAATGCATTACATGAGAAGATTAACAAAAGAAATACAAGATCATTCCAAGATTAACAGTGCTTAATGTCACGTATCATCTCTGACTTTATCTTTGTCACCTTTGTCAACATAACTGACATTTTATTTTGGTTCCCATAGGCTGAAAAAGGTGTTAACATATCTCAAATCTTGTAAAACCAACTGCAAACAGGAGGAATGATTTTTTTTTTTAGCGGAATACTGCTGAGATTATTGCAGCTGTTTTAATAGTTTAATAAGCTTTGCAGTGTCATTTTTATTAACATACTCCTCTAAACAATTTAAAACAACTCCCAAAGGTTTTGTTCCAGATTTTATATCCTTAATTTGCTCAAGAGACAATGGTAGTTCTCGTTTTTTAAATCTTTTCACATTATCTAAACTACACTTCACTTTCCAGAACACCAACAACTGTCTTGGGACATATTATAAATTATTCCTAATTACGAGGGCTTAAAGACCAATGGTTTTACTTTAACCATCTATTTTAAGAAACTTAAAAGTTAACTGTTTTATTTAACAGTTAATTTGAAGCTTTCCGAATCATCAATCTTGCTGGATTTGCTATTGATGTTTTATGAGTATTCACCAGCCAAAGTCATACTTTTTCCGAGATTCGTTTACAATACCCAGTTCTTTCTTCCATTTCTTCTGACAGTTCAAAGATATTCTGACCTGAAACCAAAGTATGTTACCAGCGAACCCTTTTTACATACATACACAGTAATTCCACCAGGACTGGTGATTTTCTAATTAAAGTAATAATAGGAAGTTTTATCCTGATGATGCATGGATTCATTTTAGTCATTATTGGTTGAAAGAGTAGTTCACTTAATCTCTAAAAAGAATTAGTGGCTACTCACCCTGGGCTTTTCAAGAAGACACATAGCTTTATATGTCTTGATAATTTATTTGTTCACTGTAATTGCATCATGAAGTTGTTATATATGGGAAGCAATGTAGCAGCTGATTAAACAATACTAAAATGATGTATACATAGCTAGCCCCAGACTTGTATGCATACGTTGTGTTGGTGTAATACAGCAACATCTTCCGTGATGAAATACCATACATTTTTTAAGTTGCAGATATTCTTCCAGTCTGACTCAGTTGAACTGACCCATTCCCATGTGTTAGCAATCTTACATGAGTTGTGATATATGGAGAAATCTAGTAAGTTTGTACATATGCCTTTCTGCCCGAGGATTTTATCATGAAGCCAATTCAGTCCTGTGTCATCCCCCACCACTATTAAACCAGTATGAATATTTGCTGTGTTTTTAATCAAGGTTTCTTAGTGTCAACATAACACTAATATTTCACCTGTACACATGTTAAATTTAACTTAGACCACTGACTAAGATTAGTTATTACCAGATGGTAGAATTTCTTATTATTAAGTTCTATAATTACCTTCATATTTTCAGACAACCAGTATCAAGTTTGCATAAGATTGCTTAATTGTGTAAGATTTTTACACTGTATGACAGGTATTTGGTCATTTTTGTCTTTTCTTTTTTATTTTATCAGTCCCTAACCAATCATATATCTTTATACTCAGCTATATTGACATAACTTCTATTTTGACTACAAATACTGACTTCTCAGGGTCTCTTAAGACAAGTTTTTGAATCCCTTTTTTAACTTTGATTTTCATTCCCTAGATGCAGTCACCAATAGTTCCATAGCAGATCACAAATAATTAATGAATATCTCAAATAAATTACAGAGAAAAAAAAGAAGAAAGCTGTATGCTATTATATTAATCTACTGTATTTTGTAAGCAAGCCCTTCCTAATCAGTGCTATTTAAAGTAGCCCTGGTTTGGTTCCTGGATTGGTACCTGTTTACGAGCCATTGACTGCCCGTCCACAGAGAGTTTCTAGGAAAGAAACAGTTGTAGTCAGCAAGCACAAAAATGATATCAGTCCCATGCACATTAGGGAAAAAAAATTGCTGGTGCCTGATATTTGATAGCCTGAGAGGTACTTTTTAAAATATTATGTCTTGTTCCTTATAATACATAGTTTATATTACATATAGAAAGTAACATTCATAGTCTAAAAAAGTATTTAGCATCAGTGAATGTAACAAACTGTTATAAAAACTGCAAACAAATAAGTTGCCTAATATATTTCAAACAGCTTTTTCAAAATTAAATTTTCAATAATTGCTATGAAATATCTATTTAAAGTTCCAGATTAGTGATTCCCTGGCCTTGTTGCCTTCACTGAAATTTTGATATTAAATGGATACACCTTTCGGTGTTGCTGCATCCCAACAAGGATGGTATGTACTTATGACGTGGGCAAGGTTTCCACAGCTCATCATTGTGGACATTTGATCATGTAATGTCATTCTTCACCCCTTTACCACTAGAAATCTACAGGCTGACTGGAGAGATGACCGAGTCCATAGAATATCTAGCCTGGTATCTGTCTTCAGAGTAACGTTGGTATCAATAAGCTTCAATCCTCTGGATAGGATAGTCATAAATATGTGATGTATTTATACATAATTTATGATATAATGACTAGCTGTACAATTATTGCTTAAAAATTAAATAAGGCTTTTAAACTGCTGACTACGTGAACCTAACACGGAGCTTTCCAAACTTGTCATGTTGGTGACACTTTGTAGATATGCATCATTTCGCGACACAGTAATTTGGTTTTACTAACAAACCGGAGGTTAAACTAACCCCTTATAAGAAATACAGACACATACATAAATAGTAACAACAAAATGTATGGGGACACAACATGTCTCATGAAAACCTTTCATATATTTTATATATATATATAAAATATATATATTTTTAAAAGTATATGATTTATAAATAATAATATACATTTCCAAGATTGTAGGTGACATACCTATACACTTCAGGCAACACCCTAACATGTCACTGCACACCGTTTGGAAAGCCCTGACCTAACAGATAGCTAGCTCCTGGCAGTACTTTTTTTATATTGAAATGAAGCTTACTAATAAAAGCCTTTCTTAAATTTGATGCTTCAGAAATGTTCCAGCATTGGGAACAAACAGAAAAGAGTTGATGGGATTGGTTTTGATACCATTGTATTTCTGGAGGGAAGGTCTTGGCTTTATAAGCCTTTTAATTGTATTTTTTAATCTCTGGTTTTTATCCAGACCCAAAGATCTTTCCAAACTTGGCAAAAGCTCTGCACTTATTACTTCTTAATCATTAAGCAGAACTTGATTCATTGCCCTCTTTGCTTGTCTTGCTTTTTACCAAATTACTCATAACATTTTCCATTTGCCAAATGAACGTTCACTCATGTTGGTCTGTAATCCTTGCCCCCTCCCTTTTTCATTCAGAGGCAATCAAGAATGAGTAAGTGCTGTAGACACCAAGAGGCAATAAATGTGGCAACTGGTGCTTAACACTGGAAATGCCCATTATTAACACATTCCCAGGAAATGCTCTTCAGCTTATCAGGGGAAAATGTCAAGACGCTTAATAATCAGCTCCTCAGGAATTCTGCCTTAAGTGTAGATTGACTTTGGAATGCTTATTGTGTTCTGTTGGATTCCAAAACAAGATATGGAGGTTCTGTGGTATTTTTTCATATAGTTTATAGTGAGTGTCCAACTTGTGATGTTGAGTTGTGAATGTTGATGTGACTGTCTCAGGCAAATGTTGTGACTAGTCTGAAAATATAAAGATATTTTACTGAACAGTGTCTTAATTGTGATTCTCAATATTTGGTAGTGTTAATATTCGAAATGCTAGGAAATGCACGTCTGTATTTGCACATTCAGAAACTGTCTGGAAATGTCAAATAAAGAACTGCACTAGTTCTCAGGCATACTTTGTAATGTGTATATGTAATACCATACACTGCTGCTTGGAAGCAAAGGTTTATAAGCTAAGATGCAGTTTGAAGTTATACTTTGACTTACCTCATTTTGCAGTTAGTGTAAATGTGTTTTTTATAAAGTATGGAATAGACCAGCTCAGTGGTTAAAGAATATAGTGTGCATGCAGAATTTTACATTTTACTCATTGGCATCCCCACTTAAAAAGCTGTCAGATTGTGGGACTGGGAAAGATCTACTTAATTTCTGGACTTAAACAGCTTAGCAGAAAATTGTCATTTTTCTCCACTAAGTCTAAACAATTAGCTGTTCCATTTCATAGTGGTGGGCAGGGGGCCTTGTGCTTGTCTGTTTTAGCTCTACTTTTTTGATCATGACCTTTCAATGATATATTAATCCTTTTGTCTCTTTTTAGGACAGCCTCGGAACTTGCAAGATCTATGCCGAATTAAAATCCGCCAGTGTATAGGCCTTCAAAACCTCAAACTACTTGATGAACTACCAATTGCCAAGGTCATGAAAGACTACTTAAAACATAAATTTGATGATATCTGACATTTTTCAAAACAGTTGAACAATAAGCAAGATTAGTTTATATTCCAGATACCTTTCAAAGGCTGGTCACCTTGCACAGCGTATATCCTATGCAATTTCTGATTTTGTTTTTTTCCGAGAAGTCAGAACGCAGGTATACAATTCCTTTATGGAAGGAGGTGTTTTATACCAAATGCTAGGTCTTTTTGAAATTATAATTTGTTGGTCCAAGTTTACAAGATTTAAGCTTTCTAAAGAACCCTACAATTGTGGATTTTTGTGTCTTTTTTCCTGTTTTTTTTTTCAGGGGGAGTTGTTGTTTGTTTTTTAAAGCATCACTTTTGGAAACTTAAACTTTGGAACGAAGAAGGAAGAAGCATCATTTGTTCAGAGGAAGTTTGCCCTGTGCCCAGGTAGCATATGTGATACTGTGAGATAGCTAAATTAATCCTAAACAAACTAAAAGTGGGAGAATTGAAGGTGCAATCCACCAGGTGCTGCTGTTGGGTTTTGTCTATTCATGGGACATCCCAGACAAGCCCCTCTAAATTAAAGAGGCTGCATAGCAACCGTGCTTGGTGGATTAACCCACTAGTACTGCTTTCATACCAAGGACCAATATGGGTACCTGTTTATGCCCTGACAGGAGTCCCAACAATTGATTGGATTCCGCATGGACTCAGTTTTCTCCCGTATATTGTTATTCTCAGAATCATGGCTCAGGCTTGTAACTAGGATGTCATCATTTACTGAAAACATGGTTACTCTTTGAAAACATTGCCACCTTCATTCTCTGTTTTAAAAATACATGTTGCATCGTTAATATAATTATTGTAGTTTGGATGTCCATATGTCTTATCCTTCCTTTGATGCCAGTATGCAGGCTGCTGTTTGTAATTTAGTTTTACACTGCTCAGATGCCTCTGTGGTCTCTGTAATTTTTTTTCTATAAAAGCATTAACAGAAAGCAAATTGAATTTCAAAGCCAGTGCATCCTGTTTCTCATACAGTGCCTCATGTGCAATACTTTTTTTCCACTTTATGTTTTCTACATTACATATGTGATTTTCATACATTCCTACCCTGGCCTCAATGTGATACTTGTTACTGTTGGAATTGCTGCTTTATTGCTCTTGCTTTTCTTTCCCTCTTCAGAATATCAAAAGGATCCAATCTGAACTTATTGGGGCTCCCTTTTGACTTCTGTTTTCCTATGCAAGAGGCCAATTCGTGATGTAAAGACCAGAATCTGAGTTGGCAATCTGTTCTGAATCTTTTTAAAGGGGCTCCATAATATCGATCTTCTGTCGTGTTTTCAGCCTGCTTGCTCTTAAGCAGAACCTGGCCTGATCCAGACTCCTGCTTTGCTGGATATGGACCATGTGAAAAATTGCTCGCATCTCAAAATACTAGCAAATGTGAATTGTGTGGACATGTATCCACTTTATCTACAGGCAGATTGGTGCAAAGCTCAAATGTGCCATTCATGGATTTGAATGTGAACCCTGTGTGCACAATTCACGTTCCTTGGTGTTTTGAAGCATAAATGGTTAGCCATAAGTGTGACAAAGCTAGCATGAGTACAGTCTTTTTTTTTTTCCTCTGAGAATTCCATAATCAGCTTAACCAAGATTTTCTCATGGCCAAGAAAATCATCATCTTATTACAAATCTAACTTTGCAGAAGCCCACTTTTTTTTTTTACTTGAAACTGGTACATTGTAAATTATTACACTGGCTACCATGAGTATTTTAGTAAGGGGATGTGACGGAAGTTGAAAGCATTGTAGAAGTGGTTGTCTGGAGGTTGTCCTCCAAATATCTCAAGACCTTATCAAGTTGGAGAACACTGGGAGTGTTCTTTTGCTCAAATGTTACCAGTTCTCCAGCATATTCCAGCCCCTTTTTCTTGAAGAGGGGGTTTAGGCAAGTAGTTGAGGGTCAGTTCTGCTGTTTATTCAGTGGGTCAAGAGAGCAGCAATGATTTATTTTCATGAGAATTGTTTCTGTTGATTGACAAACAGATTACAAAGAACTAGGGTAGCCAAGAATGACTTACTTCTGTTTAACCTTGGGTTTTGTACAAGCAAGCAACAGGACAGTCTCAGCATCAAATAGCAGCTGAGTGGCATTTCCCCATGTGCCCTCCAACATGCATTCATTCTAATTCAGCAGTGGTTAAAGGAAAATATGTTGTTTGCTGCAAACAATAGTAAAATGGCCAGGTAACTCCTCTTTCCCCTTACTGAAGCCACAGAAAGGCCACGTGTGCTTTATTTAATGTGCTATAACATTGCAAGGCTAAAGTGAGGTCCTATTTTCTAGTGTTGAGGAAAAGGCTACAGTTCTAATCTTCTAGGAAATGTTTAAAAGACCTCCAATAGTATCTCTTTTGATTTTTAGGTTCTTTGATATCTAAAGCCGCCAGACAAGGGGAAGTTAGTCATACTTAGATGTGGTGCATTGACAGAATGGAGTTGCAGGTCTGAATCAATTTGGTTGACATTTAAAAAAAAAAGTATATACATTCTTAACAACCTAGTTGACTCTACTAGTTCAGGGATCCATTGTAAAGTGAATTTTACTCTGTCTTGCTGCTGTGACTTCAAAAAAAAATTATAAATATCTTGCTGATTACAAAAGCGCTATTTAATGAAATGTATAATTCCATTTATTTATTTGTTTGAGGTTTTGTTTTTGTGTTTTCTCCTGTGCTTTTAATCATCAACCCACTTGTATGAAGTAAATATTTGGTCATAAAACTAAAATCCCTTAATCCCATTTTCAGAACATTCCTTCCAATAAAGCTGTATTGGCAAATTTAAGACAGTAGAGGAAGGCAAAGCCTTGGGTTCCAGTTCTATTAAAAAAAAAATCAAGCACTTGAGCTGTAAAGTAACAACGTAGTCTGTCCTCTTTCTTTTCTTTCCTGTTTTAATGTTCAGGGAATTTGATAGTTTACAAGGGATGCTGAATTGCGGCCAAAGGGCAGAATTTACCACATGCATGCTGTCATACAAAATTAGCTCTTTGACAGATTATGCAGCAAGGTAGATTTTCACCTGTTTGAGCAAATAGATTTTTTTGGTTTTAAAATTAGAACTGAATGATGTTTTGACATGTTTTAGTTTTACAGAATTATGGAAATTTCCGGTTAAATGCTTTGGCTTAAAATTCCCAAAAACGAGAGCTTCTATCCAAGGCCTGTTAATATATTTAGAACATTTCTTAACCTTTTAAATTTTTTTTTTAAAAATACAGAAAATTGGCAAATGCACCAAAGAAATGGACAAGAAGATGAAAATTAGCAAACCACAAACCTCATTCTTTTGAAAACAAAACCAGAGTTTTGTAAATATTTCTGTTTATAAATGTACAGCAGAGTAAGAGTGTGTTTTTTAGATTATTTAATTACCATATTTCTAATCTATTTACAATATTAGAGACCATACTTGTTAATTCCAAAGGCTTCTGTTTGGATTTTTTGTTTTTTTACTTTTGCTTAATTCATTACTCATGTTAGGAACAACTTTTCCATTTTTGGGACAGCATGATGACACAGTATTCTGTACTTGTTAGTTTGGTACTTCGTATGGACAAGGAAGAATAATGTAATTCTGGTTCCCTGCAGATAATGGTTTGTGAATTGGGAGCAAGCTACAAGAACATGCAACTCTTCCCTTGTACCAGCATGAATTTCTCCTCTTCCTCTTTCTCCAATCTCATATTGGTCTTAACAAAGGCTTATTATTATTATATTCACACCAATATGAATGCACCAGCATTCTCAAACCTTTTCAAATCCTAGTGAAGATAGAAATCCTGGTTTAGTGCATTAATCACTGACATCAATAATACAGTGTTAATGTTAAGCCAGTGTTAAGCCATTGTTAATGCTAGCAACAGAAGGAAGGGAGAAATCATGACTGATAAGAGAAGAGGGAGAAGAACAGAGCCCATAGTCTTGAGGTTAGGTTCTGATCTGCAAATCATGACTTGCAGGAAGCCAGCATTTATTCTGTACCAGGCTCAAATAACTGAAAATATAGGCCACCAAGGATTTGCTTACAGAAGTTCTCTTGGAGCTAATCGCTGGTTCTTGTGCTATGGCGCTTGAGATCGAGACTTTTGTTGTGAATTTATAATGTGTCTGCCAGGTTTTTATGCAGAGCAGACCAAGGAAACTTGAAATTTTAATCTAACCCACAAGGTTGATTTAGTGTTACAAATCTTGCTCTGGTAAGGATGATGTACCATTTTGCCCACTCCTCTAGCTTCCACACAGCTATTTCTGTGTTAGCAATATCGTAACATATTTTGTTCTTCCTTTTGTAATGTAAAGTTTTGCGTTGGGTCATTTTGAATTAAAATAATTTACCAAATTCTTTTAGATTTGCCTCATCTCTCTCTCTCTCTCTCTCTCTCTCTCTCTCTCTCTCTCTCTCTTTTTACTGACTTTCAAAAGTGGAATGTTTTAGATTTGCGGGGGCTGGGAGGCACTGTCTCAGTAGCTGCCTTGTCCAAATCCTCTTTAGGATGTACTGTCATTTAAGACTGACACTTCAAATGTTGCCACCAGTTTCTGGACTTTGATATTTCATTAGTGTTGACAATTGTTGTTTTTGTATACCTTGAGCTTATTACTTTTTCTAACAATCTAAGTATTTCTTGGATACAAAACCAGAGTGGATTGATACCCCCGAGACTAAAAAAAAGGTGAGTTCTGTTTTATTTAAATCACATTTATTAGGTATTTCCTGAATAAAATGGCATACTAAAAGTTGCTGTAATATTACAACATTTATTTCACACTGAATAGAACTTTTCTACATCTACACATGGTAAACTGTCCATTTCCTAACATTTTATTACTGTTCTACAAAGATTATTACTTATTTTCACATAACATACTAACTTTCACATCACTCATGTTTATAAAAAATGAAGACCAAATAATCTTAACTAGACTACTGCTTTTTACTGCGCTGATCAGTGTTCTCCAGTAAATTGGAGATTTAGTATTCATAAACATTCACTGACTTTGAGATAGTTGCATATTTCAGTTAGTTTCTAGGTTGGGTCTCAAAGATAGATCATTAAAGAATATCTGTCTCTTGGTGTGAAGCTATAACTTAAGTATATGAATTATTGTACTGCCTGCAGGTGACTCACATTGTCACATTTTCTTTTGTTTACAAATACCAGTTCATAAAAGCGTGATACTCAGTTTTGAGAGATTATATCCCATCCAGATTAACTTAAACCAGATTGTTCTTGAAATAAATTTGTTATAGCTGAAACCTTTTTAAATCATGAGACAAGATTTTCCAAAAATATATCACTTACTCATTTTACTTTAAATCAGTTGTGACACTCTGTGCCAAAAAGGACAATTTATTCAAAAGAGTGATGTGGAGACACTGAGTCATAAAAGTCTTTTGTTCACACAGAATGCAAGATCCCAGTAGGCAGGGTGGAGAACCTTCAGGTGTTTTCAAGTTGAAGGCCCGGCAGCCTCAGTCAGTATGGCGTGTTGCAGATTGTGAGAAGAGTTATTCAGAACACCTGGAGGAGCAAAGTTTCCATGTTGTTGCAGAAGGGAGTTGTCTGCACATCTCATAATAACGCTTTATTGACTGTGAATCAACATCTGTCTATCTAGGGTTTCCATTTAGCCCTGGAATTCTGTTCTTGGCTAGGGAGGAACATGGGGCTCTCTCTTGAAGTGCTGCTTTTGGTCTGCATAATGAATTGATTGGTAAGGGGTGCTACTCTGGCCAGGTGAAGTGCTACTCTTGCTCTAGGAGGTGCTGTATGATGGAGCCAGCTTTGGGAAAGATGCAGATTTAGATCAGACATTGCCAGCTGACCATCCTCCTTGGCTGAGTCTAATGCCACTACTTTGTCCTGTCACTCTAAGCTATCAAAAGGTTGGGCTGCTCCTTTGTCTTCCTTCAGAGTTCTGATCTGTCTGTTCTCTGTTCTCTGCTTGCTTAGACCCAGTTCCCATCTCTCCAGTTACTGATTAATCCAAAGCATTTTTACATTTTCCAAACGAAGTCCCTGCCCTCAAGCTTAAAATGTAAAAGAACATGAGAACAAAGAGAAGGAATGGGAGGGGAAAAATTCAGGCAATAGTTCTTTAAGTTATTTAATTCTTACTATCGCTACCTAGGATAGGAAATGTTATAATTTATTTTAATTAGAAGGAAATGCATGCCTTTAATGAACAATAAATTATATTATTTTACATTGTATTAAAATGACACAAGAATAAAATAAATGTGTAATACAGCTAAAGTCATCTGCGCCATAAATTACTCAGTTAAATTCTCCAAAAACAATGAGGAAATAAAATAACCTTTTAACTGGTACCCAAAGAAAGGGAAGTCGTCATCAGATGGCAATATTAGGAAAGAGTGTTCATGGCTGTTGGAAGGGGAAACTATATACCAAGTATATCACACTACTGAGGTCCTGTTGGTTGGCTAATTGTATGTCAAATCATTCCCATATATCAGAAGAGGGACTGGAACTGAAGGGCATTGGGTTTGCTTAAGGCCTTTAGAGTCCACATGGAAGAGGCAAATTGTGAATATTGAGATCCTAGTTCTGATTAGTCTTTGAGCCCAGGGGTTCTCAGACTACAGCTGTGGTTCGGTAGTGGTTTGTGGACAGGTTGCAAAACAAGAATATCTGTACTTGGGCCTTTTCTCTTTTTGTATTTTTTTGATGATAGAAGCAGAGGGAGTTTGGACCATGCCTGTATGTGGCAGGATATTCATTTGCCACCACCCGGTGCAAGTACAGAAAGACCTGACCCGCAGACCTGATTTCACAGAAACACAGGCACATACGTCTCATTAGAAAGGAAGGGCTGTGATTATTAAACTGTGAGTTATGTATGTGTGTTGTAGAACAAATCAGTTTTAAATGGTCTGCAGACACACCTAACGATTTCCTAGTGGTCAACAAAAAGAGAATTTGAGAACTACTTCAACACTGCAACAGATCTAGATCAGCAACAAGCAACTATAAGTTGTATTTGCATTAGCCCTAGCCAAGATAGCCAGTGGCAAGAGATTATGAGCACTTTGGTCATAATGTGGGTTTTCTTCAAGTTTTCAGTTGGAATTTTTTTTTCCTGAAAAAATTCTCTTTCCTAAATAGGCCATGATTTGGCTCAGAATGTATGTTTAAGTTATGTTTACTAACTTGAACATTTATTTCTCTGGGATGGTGAGAGGAGGAATCCATACAACTTGGGTTTCTCCCATCACCACTGAGACAGGCAGGAAGAACAGCTTTAAATGTCTGCTTTACTTCTTGTTTGTTTTTCTTGTTCTCTGAGATATGCATACACAACACATGCACCTTTTTACCTTGCTCTTTCTCTGTTGCTTTCTTTTCTCTTTTTCACCTTCTTCTTCTACCCCTCTCTGCAATGGCTCTGATAGGTGATGGGTGAGCTGGCTGCCAAAAAGAAAACAAGGACTGCCACAACCTATGCTGCTCTGGACTCCCGTAGTGCACCCGTTGAGTGACGACCTAGAGCTCCCAGATGGTGCAACAGGCTTGGTTCTGGATAGGGCTCCACCATGCGTGGACAGATACCACACCTCACTTTCTCTCACACGGCCGTTTCTGCATCCAAGGAGGAGAGTGGGGAAGTGGACCAGATGAAGAGAATTACTCAGTGAGGGAAATGATGACAGTGGCTACACCTGGGCCACTTAGCTTGCTGCACCACTGCTGCAAGGAGGAACACATTCAGGTTTTTCTTGTTCTTCCCTGAGGTCTCACCATTTACTGAAGAGCCCCCTCTCCAACTTTTCCCTGTGAGTCCCATGTCATGCTCCACAGGCCTTGTCTGCCATTGAGGGTTGTTAGTTTTCTTGTCCTTTGCTATTGGAGCTTAGTGGCCATTATGGGTGCCATTTTGTGTGTGAGTGTAATGCCCAGACTTGAATTTGGTATTAGACTAACACAACCACCTTTTGAGCCTTTGAGTGAGTCTGCTTTACAGTTAATGGCATTCAGAGTTCTCTTTCTAGTAGCCATGACATCATCCAGAAGAGTGTCTGAGTTGGTAGCATTACCCATCCATCAACTTTGTGTAAATGGGATGGATCCAGGTCAAAGACAACTTGTCTTCATCCCATTTACACTAATTTGGATGTATGGATAGTGCTGCCAGCTCCAACACTTTTCTGGCCAACATTGTGGCAACTAGTGTAAATTCTGATCTGCTTCATGGACATGTTGTCTTTTGGCATCTCCATTTCTGATTCTTTATTAAATGGGCAAAGTGTTGAAATGCTAACCTTGCCACCTTCAATTCAAAGTAGATTATAATTCAGTTGAAGTCCAGTCCAATCCATATCACCAGCAGTGATCTCCCTCTGCCTTGTGTTCCTCAACCAGAGAAGCTTACATCTGTTGTTACTGTTATCACTTCTTGTGGAGCAAAAGAATCCCCTTTGTTTATGTGACCTTACACCCACCACCTCAATTTTTCTTTTAATGTTTCTGGAATTCTCACCAAATAATGGTGATGGTTCACTGTTGACCACTGATGTGAGCTCGGAACATGCTGAAGCATCCTGGCATACAGCCTCATCCATGGGACCCATTGAATCATTGCGATGAGCAGTCCAGTGATTCTCGACAACTGCATCAGATTCATCCAGTTCTTTGTCATCAAAGTATGTGATTCTTTCCTGATCTTTTATTTCGTTTCTTGTGATAGAAAAATGCAGCCCTGTATCTGTCTGAGACCCTAAATGTGTTAATGTTTTTGTTGGTTCCTGAAGGCTCATTTCCAGATTTGTCAAGAAACTGTATCTCTTGTCTTTTCCAGATCCCTTTCCTTGTTGAATCTCTACCCTGATTTCAAGAGTTATTGTCCAAGTACAGAAATAATTTTTTTGTCCTCTTCCTGAAGATGTACTGCCTTGGCGAGTACTTTGGTGAACACCCTGGGTGAAAACACAAGATCAAAAGGGAGAGCTCTGGAGTGATAATGTTTCTATTTGAAATGAAACCTTAAATATTTCCAGCAGATTGGAACCACAGGGATGTACAAATAAGTTTTCCTGAAGTCAGTGGATGCTAGCCAATCGCTCTCCAAATTCTCTCTGATGGTTTGAAGTGTCTCCATCTTGAACCTCTGGTATAAAACAAAGTTATTTAAATATTTGAGGTCCAGGACAGCATGATAAGAGCTCCTGTTCTCTTTTCACACATGCTTCCCTCTTGTTGGTGGGAGATATAATGCAGGAGGAGGACTTGGACTGTAAATCTTTGCATAGATGCCTCCTAAAAATCTATAGGGCGCTGCAATTTGTAACAGATAGTACCCGAAACTCCCTTACTTTTGCAGCAAAGTCTTTTGGGCAATCACTTCAGCCAGATGCTCTACTTGGTTTAAACACTTGAGGTAGATGCACATTCCAGGGCAGATCTTTCCACAGCTGCCTTTGAGGGCAGTGGATTGTTTGGTGAGGATGCCTTAAAAGATACCCTGGAATTGATTGTGTAGCTCCAAACTTGCAACGTGGTCTTGATAGTTCTTCTGTGCATCACATTCTTCTAAATTTCCAATGCCGTTTCTCCTTACATTTAAACAAACTGTATAAGAGAAGTACGTGACATAAAAAAATACAAGTATTCTAATAAAAATAATTTCTTAAACTTTGACTTTGTTGTAGTACAAGATTTCAGTTTGCTGGGATACAGGATCAGTGAGATTTGCAGGATTGTGAGTGAATAAATTATTCAATGGGCTATGACTAGGAACTAGGCTGTTAACATTTAAACCATATTTAAATGTCCTTTGTTGTTTTTCTAATCAGTATTTCTGTTCACATACTTAGGGGCTATCAGAAATTGCCACATTAGGTACTTACCATTAAGGGCCATTCTGGTGGTTGAGAAGAGGAATCCATACAACTTGGGCTTCTGCCATCCCCCCCCCAAAAAAAGAGAGAGAGGGGGGAAAAAGTGATCCTCTTGGCCATGTTGGATACCAGTTCACTCGCTAGCCAGGCCTTAATACAGATAACTTGAAAATGAACACCTGAACAGGAAAGAGGCAAATCTAAATCCATTGGCCTCCAAAACGAAAACTTTGGGAGTCACGATGTCTAGGGGTGGATTCCTCCACTCAAAAACCCAGAATGCTTCTTCCCAGTAAGTACCCAATGTGGCTTTCTCTGGGTTGGTGAAAGGAGGAATCCTTGCAGCTTGGGACATAGCCAAGCCCTCAACCTAAACAAAAGGCTACTGTTTCCCTTGATCTGAATGCTCTACTTCTGTTGATGCCGCCTCAAATTGCATTGGCTTTTTTGGCCATCACATCATACTGTTGTCTCATGTTTAGCTTGTGGTTTAGTAAAAATCCTATATCCTTTTCACAGGTGGTGTTTTCAAGCCAGGTGTCACCCATCCTACTTTTGTGCATTTCATTTTTCCTGCCTAAGTGTAGTACCTTACATTTATCTCTGTGGAAATTCATTTTGTTAGTTCAAGAGCCTAGCTCTCCCATCTGTCATGGTCATTTTGTATTCTGATTCTCTTTTCCACAGAATTAGCTGCTCCTCCTAATTTGGTGTCATCTACAAATTTGATAAGCGTGACTTCTATTCCACCATCCAAGTCATAAAGAAGTTGAACAACACCAACTCATGCTGGCGTGAACTCATTAAGACATTTTATGAAGTGTTGGGAGGGGGGGTTTCACAAGAAAAACTAAGTGGCAGAAACTCTATTTTGGAATTTTCAGTGGAAAATTCCCCATTCCATCCTGGTTGTACAGACTGCAGTTGCCCTCCCCACTTAAAGTGTAGTCCTGAAAAGTTGGAATTGCTATATAGATGACCCAGAATTTTCTGGCATAGAAAACATGCACTAAAATCTTTGGAATAGTATCTAAGTGGAAAGCAAAGCCGATTTTTGTTTTGTTTTGTTTATTGCTTTTAGTAAGCATTCAGAAGGGAAATCAGAAAGATTCTGAACAAATGAGCTATACAAGTTGACCCTTTTTTGGTTCTTTTAAATGCACTACTGTAGCTCTTGCTGGCTTCCTAATTGTCTGGGCAGATCTCAAAGCCTTAAAGCCATTCACCCAACCATGAATTATGTTCCCGTTTATGTAGTGAGTTTCCTGTGTGTGTTCGTTTGTCAGCAACAATTAATGGTATGTGTTAGTGTTATTTTTTATCAAAATGATGTCCTTGCAAGCCGTTGACAAGAAATGTATCCATGGGACAGCACGTTCCTTTCATCAGTGCACTTGGCTTTTGTTATGCAAAAGTGGGACTTGCTTTTATGATTAGGGGATTTCTAATGAGGCAGAATCACCTTCTTGCTCTTTTTTTTTTAAGGTTGTTGGATGCATAAGTAAGATCAGGGGTAGGCAATTTGTGATTATCCAGAGGCCAACTTTTATAACTGCAAGCCAGCATGCCCAGTAAGGAGGGATAATGAAATTGGAATGCCACAAGAAGCTCACCTGTCCTTAAATTCTACATCCCTTTTGCACTCGCAAATACAGAAATTCAGTCCAGCAGCTGAGGTTGTTATATTGCTTAAGAGAAGAACGGCCAGCCAACATTGCAAAGACTGTGAATTCAGCATCAAATCTGGTATTTTTCACTCTGGCGTCTATATAAAATTTTAGTCCCTTGTAACGGAAGATCCTGTGTGGGATGGAACTTGGCACTTCAGTGTTGCGTCACTCTCAGCTGTGGTTGAATGCCTGTGCTCCTTACAATGCTTATAATCAGGAGAGTTCTTGTCATGTCTCATTAATTTTATCCTTTTTTATTTACTTAAAGATTTTATTTTCATCCTGTTTTTCTGTCAGAAAAGCCAATGCCAACTGCCTGCAGTAATTGTATTAATAACAAAAAGCAATAAACAGTTTGAAGAGGGCAGCAACTAAAAATATAATCAAACAAACAAACAAAAAGTCTGTGGAGTTACTAAAGGCAACACCACTAGCAACACAACAGATTAAAGGACTATAAGAAGAGGAAGGCTTTACCAGGTTAAGAACCATTAAGGGGTAAATTGGGTTTCTCTGGAGAAAAAGTTGTAAAGCTTGTGTGTCCAAACACCTTGGAAGCTTCTGTCTCCATACCTTTCAAATTGCAGCTCAGATACAAACAGGCCCTTCTTCACACCTGACGACAAGAGCTTCACATGTGTGCTAGTTTGTATGGACAAAGGTGGTCCATTGTGGTTCAGGGCTTTAAAAGTGATAACCATATCTGAGCTTGGGAAGCCCACCAAGTTGTTGCAGTGAAGAAATAACATGGTACTGATAACTTTCTCAGTGCTGCTGCCACATTATGGAGGGAAAAGCATCTTCTTTGGTACCTTAAAGACTAACGAATTCTGTTTGGCATAAGCTTTCATACACTGGCACGCATTTCATCAGACTCAAAGTTTACATTTCAAAACTTTTGACATCCAACTTTGAACTGAGAACTCAAGTTTGTGGTTAAAATGGTTAAGAATCCTGAAATTATAGGGGTATTCTGTGCCTCACTTTCTCATGACACTCTCTTGAAGATAAGAGCATATCCAAATTTTAGGAGTGTAAACTGTGAACTCTGGTTCAATTTCTATCTCCTCAACTTTGCTCATGAGCTTTGGACAATCCTACCTTGACCTCTACCTCTGCAATCTGATTTGCCTAGCCTTCCTGAGTCTTCCAGATATGTTGACCACAGCTCATATCACCCACAATCAACTTTGTATTGCCAATGTTAGTTGGAAGTAATGGGAGCTGCAATCTAACACATGGGGGAGTGGGGTATTTTCCAGATCTTTTGTAAAGATTATTAAGATGAACCCCCTTTGAGATATACAACTTTTGAATGGCTAAATACAAAAAGCCAGTATGGGAAGTCGATCCCAACTCTTAAGGATGAAAGGAAGCAGGTAGCACAAAATTCTTTTTCAAATAAGAGATAGATTTGAAATACATTAGTACTTTTTAATACAAGCTATTAGAATATTATATTCTTCTCTGTTAGGGTGTTTTGCTGAATATGCTTGCTTTGCAAGTCATGCATGTAGCAAGCTGAAATAGACAAGAGTCTGTATACGGTATGAAACAATGGAGATATTTTAACTAGTTCTGCAGAGATGCATTAACTTTGTGACTCAGCTTTTCACTTGCTTGATCTCAGATCAGTGAAAGGCATTGTAATGTCTGCTCTCCTCTCTAGGCTCTTGTCTGGGTGTAATAGCTGACTATTAAAAGCCAATTCATCTGAGGAGCATTACTGAACAAGTGATGTCTTGTGAAAGATGACCCATTTTATCTGCCAAATGGATTCTTCCAGCATATCATAACTAGACTTGGCTGGTTGTAGGGCTGCCCACGCCTTTTCTGGATTGCCTTTATCTGCTTTAGATTCTTTCTGAAGCATTCAAAAATTGCAGAGGGATGCTTATATTAGCCTTACACCAAAAATAACGGGGCATCTTATGGTACTGTTGCATGTGTTGCAGTACAGAGTTTTGTGAGTCCACTTTTTCCGATACATGATGAGTATCCTTGGGCGATGGATAGATACATGGGTATAGAGATGAAATTGTTAACAGTAAACAAAGGACCATGAAATTCATAATCTACAAGCTGTGTTAAAATGTTCTAAACTGGTAGAAATAAACATATGAGTAAAATGGAGAGCTCTAGCTGCGCCTTCTCTGTTTTCAGGAGATGGAGGGTGACAGTTTGAAGGTCAGGACCTTCTATATGCATAGATTCTGAATACCTCCACGCTTAGAGGGCATTCTCCAATTCAGACTGTTACTCTCTACATGAAAAGCAATAAGGGAAGGGACAAGGTGACAATGTTTCCTGTCCTCCTTGCATCTATGCTTCTAGTTTAGAATGTCTGAATAGGGCTATGACCTCTAAAATGTCCATGCCGATCTCAAGTGTGTAGTACCATAATGGCTATTCATGACAGCAGTGACTCATGATAAAATCCTTCCCCAAGTTTGCTCTGTTAATTTCTTTAACAAAAGGGCAGAACTTTCATCACCGCTGCATTCTGAACTGAGAATCATGCGTACTTATACAACAGTCACTTTCACATTTCCCACTGAAGTATTCTCACTGGAGAGTAGTCGTTTTAAGGTCACAGTTCCAGAACACCCATAGAGGTGAGGAAAGTCATGATTTCCTCCTTTTCTTGGAAGGGACCAAGCTCAGAGTCTTTGTTTGTGAATGTCAAGGCAGTTTATTTTTTTAAAAAAAAGGTTTCAATACACAGGTCCCTCCTCCAACAAGTTTATGGTTGAAAAATTAATAATGAAGGAGGTAACAGAAGGATAAGAAAGGCTGAATTTGAGGAAATAGTTCTGTATATTTGGTTTTTCTCTCAGATTCAGCATGCGGGCTGTCTAAGACGAAACCTTATCTTTTTAAAGAGTTTGAAGGGTTGAGAAAGGGCATTACATGGAGGTATGGGAGTAAACCTACCATAAAGAGTAACAGAGTCTTTGGCCAGCTGAGGAATAAATAATGGGGATGGGGAACATACTGGGGAATTGTGGCAGAATGATAACATGGCCTGAGAAATTGGGGGAAACCTATGGATTGAAGTGTTTACCTGAATAACTTTGGAAAAAGAAGAGGAAGTTAGTTGAGAAGTCAGATGAAATCAGCGTGTGGATAAAATAGAGGTTGTCATTTTGCATTGGCACTGAAGAACAGAGGAGCAAGGGCAGGTAGCTGTACTCACAGATCTACATTGCATGAATACACAGTTGCAAGGATGTAAGCGCAATTGAACCTGTTAGGACTTAAATCTGAGTTGGTTGTGCTGGCCACGGGTCCATTGTTGGAAAGCCATGGAAAATAAAATTCAGATTAAAGGCTTGGTGGTCTACCAGATGCATGCCCCTTAACTCCAGTGGGTAATCATAATACATTTTGCATTCTCTTCTTTCTCTCTTGCATACACAGCCAACTAGCTGGCTATTGTGACCTTGACTTTTGTTCTTTCTGGTAGTTTAGGGGCCACAAGGATGACTTTGTTCAAAAGCAGTGAGTGTAACAAATGAACTTAAAACCAAACTCCTGCTTCTTCATTTCTTACTGATTGCCTTGTTCTGCTTTATGACAGAGGTTAATACAGAGAATGAATCTGTAGTGACATTGTTTAAAACCTCTTTATCCTTGCCTAATTAAAGGGGATACTTGAAAGGCGGTTCAAATGGCTCAACACCTCGGACCCTAAATGCCAGTCTTGATCCTCCAGTGAGGCGCACATAGAAAATTTTCAGAGTCCTTTTGCAGGCTACTTTGTGCATGCTTGCAGGGCGGTAAGATGACTTTTTCATTTACTTTTTTTAAAATGCTGTTTCTTTGTATCTATTGATTTCAGGGTGGGATGGCATCAAATAAATAGCATGCTACTAAACGAGCATGTGGCAGAGTTCAATTAAAATCAACCAAGATATCGCTAAAAGCTTGGGTGATCTGAAAAGTCTTAAATTGATTCCTGAGTGAAAATTTAGGATGTTTGCCGGTTGAGCCTTCTTAGGGAGGGAGTACTACATAGCTAAAAATGCACCCTCTCTAGTTTTCTCCATCTCACGGTTAATAAGGGTGGACATACTGTGATACTGGAGTGGGGCTACTTGGCATTAGGTTGCATTGGCCAACTTCCTACATTTTGAGAAGAGGTGTGGACCCAATCAGTCAAGGCTGTGAGAGCGCCTGTACCTTAACAGATCTTTAAGGGCACAGTGCAAAGTGTCTCCTTCCTATCTGGAAACAGCACAAAGGGAAGAGAAAAGAGGAAGCCACTGCAGTTTAGGTGGCATGGGTTGCAAGTGGCACAAAACAAGGACACCAAGGGCTGCATGTGCCCACTTCTACACTAGATGCTTGGCTTCTGAGCCGTAACATTGCTTCCGTGGTCTGTTTTCTGATGCTCTTTTTTTTTAAGATTCCAGATACATTAATATCCTCAAAAAAAATTGTCAGACAATCAAAAGAGACATCTATTTCAAAATACTCCTGTTATATAATATTGTTAATGTTTGTGAAAAAGAGGGAAATGAAGACAATGAGATAACTTGAGATAGTAACTAGGATTTGAGGTCAGAAGCTTCCATCCTCAACATTTCATGCACTATAGGTTATGCAGATCTTAATAAAAGCAAATAAATTAAAGGGTTTATAGTCATAAATACTATATGCAGAGCTCTAGGCATTCCACAAAACTGCCCAACAAAGCACAGAATATGGGAGAGGCTGAGAATTCTGCTTCCTTAATTCTAAGTTTTAAAGAAAACAAATGTCTAGCACTTATGGCTGTACTTTTGTTGTTGTGTGCCCTCAAGTCATTTGCAGCTCATAGCAACCCCAAGGCAAACCTATCATATGGTTTTCTGGAGGCTGAGAATGTGTGACATGCCCAAGGTCACCCCAGTGGGTTTCTGTGGCTGAGTGCAGAGTCAAACCCTGGTCTCCAGGGTCATAATGCAATGCTCAAACCGCTACACCAGTGCCAATGTTTATTTCTTCTGTTTTGCCCTTGTGAGGTAAGTTTTTCTGACAGAGATGAAGACCATAGTCTTGACTTCCATAGCGAAAGCAAAAGTTGCAGGGCAAGATGAAAAATCAAATTTTTGTGCTGCGTGTCATTGTTAACTTCTGTTATGCAGAGTTAAAAGACCCAATTGAGGTAACATGTTAATTGTTTGTCCTGTGATTTTACCAACCTCATTAAATATTATAAATATTATGACATTTATATTTATTCATAATTATAACATTAAAGCTTTCTAACCAGAAAGTACAGGTATACCTCAGTTAACAAAGTAGATGTGCTCCTGGTCATTACTTCTTTTAAGAGAAAATTCGGTATTAGAGGCAGAAATAACATGGAAAGAATAGGGATAGGTTCCTAAACTTTTTACCATAAAGAAGGGCAGTTTTTATTCAAAATTAACAGTATATATTTGTGAAATGCAATAAACAGGGTCAAGTAAACCATGAATAAGTAAAGAAGAACATGTTGACCCTTTGAGGGACCACATTAAACCTTCTTCCAAAATGCACCCAGGGATGAATTTTTCTATGACCAACCTGCACTTAACGTTGTCCATTTTGGTGACCAAACCTTTTCACCATGCTTGGGGGTATCAGGTGAGGCAGGCTTATTTGTCCTCTTCTTTTCTTTTCCTTTTGCTGTTCACATGGCCTTTATAAGGAATTCTGGAGGCACCTGCTGCTTACCATACCTGTTGTAGGCAGGCACAGACAGCTGCCAAAGGATTACGTTAGAGCAGAATCTTTTTTTCCCCCAACTCTAGCTTTATTGCATTGTTTACAGCAGTCATGCAGCTGAAGCCCAATGCCGAAAGTCTGTGTTTCTCCAGCCCGCCATCACTATCCCTCCAATGCCAGTGCTCCTCAAAATATCCAGCCAGCCAGAGGATGAAGAAGAAAAAGGGACTAGGTGGCTTTAAAAAGATCCCATCCCTCCACAGTGGTGCCAGCAATCCTTGAAATTATTAGAGGTTAAATAGCTAAGGTGTATTGGGGTACGGTACCAGCAGTATAGCAGCCTAATGGATTGCTTTTTGAATTTCATTGATTGAAAGTTGACCAGCATTTTCCCTAGATCTTTCTCCCAAAACTTCCATTAACTGCTGGACTATCTGGCATATCATAGAGGACAACAAACCAGAAAGTTTAGAAACAAGTTCCTTTGCACTGTGTTCTGCTCTGTTGACGAAACCAGGTTTTCAAATTCTGATAACATGAAACTTGTGAGTGAACCAGAGGGATTATGGTAAAGTGTGCAACCCGTATAAGTTTGAACCAGGAGATAAAGTTGATGTTGAGCTCCTCCTTCAATGGTTGGCCTGATTTTACCTGGCCTTGGACATAGAAATCTATTATTATTTGTGTTCTTTTGTTTTGTCTTGATTTTATGATGTGTTTCCTCTTTCAGGGCAGTGCGTAACTGGCTAGCTTAGCACCACCCTGTTAAGTCGTAGGGTAGGATTGTGCAAATCTGGAATCCACACACAGTTCCTGTGGGTCATGAAGTTGATAATGGCACGGTTTTCCTCATGCCATTTCCCCAGTCCTTTAGCAACAGGCGTGTGAGATGCTCTTGGTATGTTGGCAGCCTCTTAATAAATGGAGAACAAAAACAATGAGATGTGAACAGCCCATGTCATTTGATTCTCCTGCCTTGTTTTGTGCAAAGCCTGCTTCCTCATTCTCCAGCAGCCTCCTGTTTCTTTCAGTGCTGGATGATTGAGTTTGTACCAGAAGCTGTAGTTCGGGAGGGGGGGGCCGAAATCACCCAAACCAGGTAGCTTCGTCTCACTGGAATGTTTTAATCAGATATAGCAACATCCAAAATGCACTTTACAGTGATACCTGCATTAAGCAGATATGCATGTACATTCAGAGGCCCTAATCTCCCTGTTTAATTAATTTTGATTTGTGCCAAAACCCTTCCCAAAAATGAGAGTGCAAATAAACCCCATAAAACCCGTTGTGTTAGTCTTTATCAGCGCAGTCTTGAGGCACATAATCAGTGCCTGGGAAAAATACAGTTTTGGAACGTAACCTGCAGCTAGGATGGAATATTCTGGGACTTGGAGTCACAAATTTAACTTTTAGATGTTCTGCAGGTAACTTATTGTAGGATAAACCTTTGTGCACTAGACTTCACTCAGAAGCATAAAGTGTAATTTTCAAGGGGTGTGCATGCATGCATATACAATATATATGCATACATAGAAAAATAAAAATAGCTGTGCTGCCACAAGAGAGAAACATTCAAAACCATTTGGTTTCACCAAAGTCAAGAGTCAGATCTGAATTACAGTTGCCCTTTATGTTTGCAAAAATGAGAATCAGCTATTACCGCTTTGTCTTTGGAATGCTAGATGTAATCTGATATCTGTGTCATGTAATACTGATTAAATTAATTCGGTCTGCAATCTCCATCTTGAGGCTTGAGTCTAAACTAGCAGATGTCATGACGGCACTGTCTGGCCTAATATTTAGACTTCTCTGTTTCTTCTTCCAGTCCTTTTTGTACCATTTCATCTGATGCTTTGCACACTTTTTCATGGCATTTTGTATTGTATAAGAGAAGTTCCAGCAGGAGTAAGGTAAAAAAGGCTAAGACATCCAGATGCAAGGACTTGAGAGCTGTCTTTTGCAAACAATTAATAAATGGTTCTTCAGCTTGCTAGCTATGTGAGTTCTTAGTGAACTTCAGGCTTTGGGTAACAACAGCAACTTGGTGACTGTACAAATCCATGCTGTCTGTAAAACAAGGGAAAAGAAAGAGAGGGAAAGAGGCACCAAAACACACTTTCCCCCACCAAGAACAGGTAAGATGATCCAAAGCTTACATCTCTGGCAAGATGTAAAAATGTATAACTATCGTAAGAGCAATTGCTATCTAAAATAAGGAGCCGCATTCACACCCAGAGACAATGTATACAATTCTGTGTTTCTGTTCCTCCAAAGATCAGCTGCCTAGAATTTCCCTTTTATGAGAAGATTTGCAAATGTCCTCTAGTATAACATTTAGCTGTGCATTTGGCATTAGTACCTGGGGACTTGTAAAGAATCACTATCTGCTTTGCCCTAGAACCAGAGGTTGGGATTGTTTGGCCCTCCAGTTGGTAAACTACGGCTACCAGCGTTCTTCACTATTGGCAGTACTAGTTGGGGCTGCTTGGTTTTGAAGTCTTAACATCTGTAGGGACAGATGATTCCCACCCATGCTTTTAGGCACTGTGCCACCCTCATCTTTCATAGGGCCCTTATGAAACTGTGGTAGCTGGACCATCTTTCCAGGGTTAGAAGATGGAAGAAAACTTTGCCCTAGCTGCCACATGGCTACAGTGTCCATCTTTTCTATACTTTACTTTTCTTCATAGAAATGAATGACAATATTCATTTCCATGGGAAAAAAGGAAATATTTGCTCTTGGGAATGTCAGTGAGGTGGGTGTTTATACCTCTCCTGTGCATCTGGAAAGAAAGATAGATATAGCCCTCTTCAAGATGGGTGGTCTGCAACTCCCAGCATTCCTCACCACTGAATGTGATGGCTGGGGATGATGGTGGATGCAGTCCAGCAACATCTGTAGGGTGACCATTTGTCCACTTCTGGACTGAATTCCTGAATGGCGTAGACATTTATGCTTGACACTCCAAAAAATATATATATATATCCATTTGCCTAGCATTTCTATATGCTGATTCACATTGTAGGTGGAAATTGCTAAACGCTGTCATTTAAACAAACATCCAGTACTTCCCACCATATTGGGGAAGAATTTGACCAGAGAGATGTGTAACTGTTGCTCAGTCTGTGGTTTAGGTATTGCTCATCTTCGAGGAGTGACTTCAGAGACCCTCCTCTTCTGGATTCATCTTTAATCTGGTCTTGGACTGGCTAGCAGTTTTAACAGAGGAAGCCTTAAAGTAGAAGACTGATGTCTGAAGCTGCTAATGCAGAATTCTGGGTGCTGGAAAGGGAGCTCTAAGACAGTTATATGAGTGAACCGTAGTGGCCGTTTGAGTCAGAGAGGGACAGGGCTGTGTCTGGGTGCTGTCCAGCACTGTTGTTCAGCCAAGTGAAACTACTGTGTAAGGAGGTACTGGGTACCTCTTTACATGCAAAGTAGATCCACTGCCGTAGCTCCCGGTTATGCTAGCATACCAAGAGGAATTTAAATGCCAGTGTGGTTTCCTTTTTATTGATGTATTTTAATTGTCTTTTCATTCTATTCTTAGTGTTTTAATTGTGCTTGGCTTTGAACCATTAGCTACACTGAGGGCCCTTGGTTGGCAGAAAGCCGAGACATCAATTTAAGGAAAGAACGAACGAACACTGGTTTCTGGTTAAATTTTTGGTCACTGTGGTTTGTGATAGAAAGTTCGGGGCTGCCCACTTTGATGGGCTAGCTTGCTGGACAAAATTGTAAAATTCAAAAAATTGCTCCTGAATACAGGGTGCTTTAGGAAGAAGCCTTTACTGCAGTCATTAGATGGCCTTTCTTTACACCCCCCTCCCATCTTGGCAATCTGTTCATTTTAAGTGTCATCCTGTCTCAGTGCCCAGTCTGTTCTCACACCCCTTTGTATTCACCATTACACACCCTTTCTGTTTAGTCTACAAACTTCTGGGGGCAACCTTTGTGGGGGAGGCATGATAAAGAAGGGTTTGTGAGTGGGCCAAGTGACATTTTGGCCTTATTGTCTTAATGAAGATGTGTTACTAGGAAGAGAAAAGGGGTGGAGAGAGTCAAGGGTTTTCCAGGCTCCAGACTGAAGGACAGAAAAGAACAATTGTAAGAGCCCAAATGAAACCAAAGCAAGCTTTACAAAGTCAGAAGTAAAAGAACAGTGTTGCTAGGGGCGCCCTAAACATTTTCTTTTAAAAATCTCCTGCTGTATTCTTTTCCCTTTATCAGAACACACTAGGCCAAATATCCCTATGTCGGTACTCTTTATGTATTTTGTACTGCAGCTCCCGTCATCTCATGTTAACATGTCTGCTGATAACGTTGACCTAGGGTGAAGGGAATTATTTTCCCATCTTGGGGAAAATTCATAGGGTTTTCTTGGCAAAGAACACCCAGAGGTGATTTAGCCAGTTCCTTCTTCTGATATGTTGTTGGTGTGGTGGTGGTGTGTCTTCAAGTCATTTCCAACTTCTAAGGTGAACCTATCTCAGGGGTTTTCTTGGCAATATTTATTCAGAGGGGTTTGTCCATAGGCTATAAAATAAATAAATATGGAAATCTGATTATACATGTTGCCTGTCGAAGTTAGAACGTGTCCTTTTTTTGTGGGTGGTGGAGAGACAAGACTGATTCAGTTTCTGCTCTCACGAAATCAAATGAATGACTGGAGCTGTTGAAACTGAAAACTTTGACTCCCTGCTAAGCCCCATGTCTATCATCCCCAGTCCAACAAAGGAAATTACCTACATGTCTGGGTGTAGATGCGAGTGCTCAGCAATGGAAAAACCATTTATGGGAGAAATATAGGTGCCAAGGTGTTCCAGAAGAAAAACAGGTACTGCAAAATGCATATGATAACATTCTACTGTTCCAGGAAACATTGCAACAAAATTTAAATTCCCCAGTGTTCCACTTGGTCTTGTTTTTTCAGAGAAGAGTGTGTTGAATGATCAAGCCACAGACCTACATAACTGATGTGTGAAATCATATTAGCTACCTTAGAGAGCCACATTGGCTTGTTTTGTGCAACTCCTTCATAATAAGGCAACTCCTTCATAACAAGGCAGTCTGTTGAAAGTCGGAAAGCCCAAAATCATTGTGCCTGTCTTGAAATGTTGCTCTTGGCTGTGAAAAGGTAAACAGTTGGTTCACAAAAGATGAACTTCCAGCAAAAGAATATCTTGCACAACATCATCTTTCACTGGATGATATCACATGATATTGCATGCCAGACTGATGTCAATTGCCCAAGCAGACGTTCCAAGAGGATGGGAAGCAATTTGGTAGGGCACCTCATAGTCATGCCTTTTTTTCCTTTATTATATTTCTTACAACAATTTTCACAATTTTTGTCTACGAATTGCAATAGTCAATAAATATATATATAAAATTAATAGAAATGATGCATGAATAGTAATAGTATATAGTCATATATACATATATACATATATAATAATAATATGTAATATATGATAATATATAGATATCCTAATGTACATTATGCCTTTATAAAGCTTCCAACTCATATCCATCTTTCTCCATACGATATGGCATTTAAATATTTCATATCTCATTTACATTATATTCCACTTCCTTACTCCCCTAGAGTTAATTCTTTCTGGTCGCAATCGTGTTTCTCTTTCATTACCCTCCCTTCTCAACTTTGCATGCCGTCTCTTAATTTAATCTCACCCGTACCTTATGTTATTATTTTATATGCCCGAACCTTAGGTTACATTTTCTTATATTCTTCTCTATGTTGGGAGGAAAAACACTTCTACTTGCCTCCATTCTGCGTCATTTGCTTCTTGATTTTTGCCCTGTATCATCAAGGTTAATCTGTCCATTTGTCTGTATTCTAAAACCTTAACTTTCCATTCTCCTATTTGTGGGACCTGATTATTTTTCCACTTTCGTGTGAATTCCATTCTGGCAGCTGTGGTCATATAAAGAATTATTCTCCAAAGCTTCTTTCTTTGCTCTTTATGTATTTTCTGTGTTATGTTCAAAAGAAATATTTCAGGTATCAATGGAATGTTTATCTGTAATGTTTCTGAAATTGTTTCTTGTATTCTTTTCCAATATGTTTTAGCTTTGTTGCAGGTCCACCATACATGATAGTAGGTCCCATTTTCTTGGCCACATTTCCAGCATTTGTTCTCTCTTGTTTTATATATCTTATTAATTTTCACAGGGTCGAGGTGCCATCTATATAACATCTTTAAATAGTTTTCCTTCAAACTCTGGGCTACCGTAAATTTTTATGTTTCTGACCAGCTCCTCTCCCAATGCTCCAGTTGGATCACATGGCCTATGTTCTGCGCCCATGCAATCATCGAGGGTTTTATCTGTTCCATTTCTAATTCTCTCTCTATTTGTAGTTTATATAGGTTAGAGGTCAGTTGTTTCTGTGGTTTGAATAGTATATTTTCAAGCTGTTTATCATTTTCATCTGTTTGAAAACCCTCTAATTTCCTATCCATGTTGTATCTTTCTTTAAGTTGTCTGTATAGAAACCATGAACATTTAAACCCTTCGTGTTCTAATTCGTCTCTAATTTTTAATCTTGTTTCTTGATTCTTCCCAACAGTTATCATATTTTGATACTTTATCATTTTCTCTTGTGGTTCTCACCATCTACTGTAAAATGCCTCATGAGGAGAAATCCATAATGGAATTTTTCTGTAGTATTTTTTCTTGAATTTTTGCCAATTTACTAGTAAGGCTTTCCTTAGATAATGATTCTGGAATTCTTTATCTACTTTATGCTTATTGTACCATACATACGCATGCCATCCCATTCGCAGTCCAGCTCCTTCCAAGTTTAGTATTTTTTCATTTTGTAGTGTTAACCATTCTTTAACCCAGATCAGGGAGTTTGCTTGACAGTATATTTTCAGATCAGGAATTCCAAAACCTCCTTTTTCTTTCTTCTCTGTTAGGAATTTCCATCTTATTCTTGGCCTCTTTTTGTCCCAGATAAATTTAGAAATTTCTCTGTACCATTCTTTAAATGGTTTCTCATTTGTGATTATAGGTAGATTTTGAAACAGGAAATTTAATTTTGGCAACACATTCATTTTAATTGTTGCTATCCTTCCAAGTAACGACAGTTGGAGCTGATTCCAATTATTTAGTGATTTCTTAATTTCTTTCCATGTATTTTTGTAATTGTTATCGTATAGTTCATTGTTTCTTTTGGCGATCCGAATTCCCAAATATTTAACTTTCTTTTCTAGTTTAAAGCCTGTTTTCTGAACCAATGTACTTTCTTCTTCCAATCTCATGTTTTTGGTCAAAATTTTTGTTTTCTCCCTATTAATTCTAAATCCTGCTAGCTCACCAAATTGCTTCAGCTTTTCTAAAAGTTTGTCTATACTTGAATTTGGGTCCTCTAGGATGATCGCTAAGTCGTCAGCATATGCTTTTAACTTGTATTCATGGCTCTTTACTTTGCATCCCTTCAGTTCAGGGTCTCTCTTTATCATCTTTATTAATATTTCAATTGTTATTATAAATAGTAAAGGTGACAGGGGGCATCCTTGCCTTGTGCCCTTTTTAATTTCGAAGTTTTTCGTTTTTTCCCCATTTATGATTAAAGTAGCAACTTGATCTTTGTATATTTCTTTAATCCATTTTATATATGTATCTCCAAAATTCATTTTTGCCAATACATTAAACATGAAGTCCCATCTCAGGTTATCGAATGCCTTCTCGGCATCGATAAAAATCAAAGCTAGCTTTTTCTTGTTATTTCTCTCATAGTACTCTATAACGTTCAAAATTGTTCTTATGTTGTTTCTTAATTGTCTATTTGGCAAAAATCCATTTTGTTCTTCCTCTATGATTTCTTGTAAAATCTTCTTTGTTCTGTCCGCCAGAATACTCATAAAGATCTTATAATTGATGTTCAACAGTGAAATCGGTTTGTAGTTGCCTGGTTCTTTTGGATCTCTCCCTTCTTTCGGTAAAAGTGTAATGCAAACCTCACTCCAAGAATTTGGTCGCCCTCCTTCTATGATTTTGTTGAATAGTTCCAGCATGTATGGAACCAGCTCTTCTTGCAAATTCTTATAATACGCAGCTGAAAACCCATCCGGGCCCGGCGCTTTTGCCGAATTAAGTTTCTTAATTGCTTCTGCTATCTCTGTTGTTTTTATTTTAGCATTTAGTGTTTTCTGTTGATCTTCTGTTAATTTTGGTATCCTTTGTTTCTCCAAGAAATCCAATATCTTTTTCTGTATCTTTCTATCTTTTGCATTATATAATTCCCTATGTATCTGAGGAGAGTTTGTTTAATAGTTTCTTGATCTGTTATCGTCTTGCCCCCTATGTTTACTTCTGTGATCAGACTCCTTTCTCTTTCTTTCCTCAGTTTATAAGCTAGCCATTTACCAGGCTTATTAGCCTGTTCGAAGAATCTTTGTTTAATTCTCTTTAGGTTCTTATTAATTTCCCATTGATGTTCTGATTTCAACTGTTCTTGAAGCATCTTCAGTTCCGTTCTTATAGTTGTATGTGTTGGGTATAACCTTAGTTGCTCTTCACGTTGTTTTATTTTTAGCATTATTTCCTGATGTTTTACTTGTCTCTTTTTCTTCATTTCTGTTCCCCATTGAATGAAATGTCCCCACATTACTGCCTTGCTTGCATCCCAAATAGTTCTCAATTTAACATCGTTTGTCACATTTTCTTTAAAGTAATTTCTTATGGTTTCTCTGATCTTTTCCAAGTAGCTCAGACTTTGAAATATATAGTCATTCAACCTCCATCTTCTAGTTCTTTTTAATGTTTTGGACTCTAATTGGATTGGGTTGTGATCGGAATGTATTCTGGGGAGAATCTCCATATTGTCTCCTTGGTTTTGTATAGCTTTAGAGATCAGAAACATATCGATTCTCGACATTGATTTATGGGTTTCCGAATAGTAAGTAAATCCTTTAGAATGTCCATATTTTGTCCTCCACACATCTTGTAGTGTCATGAGTTCCATTAATTTGAAAAAAGATTTAGGAAGTTTTCCTTGCTGTTTACAATCTAATTTGCCTCCTGATCTGTCCTTTTTAGGATCCAATACTCCATTCAGATCCCCACAAAGTAGAAAGTTGTCTTGGTTTGTTTCTTTAGAGTAATTTAAGAGTTGTTGTAATAGTTTCTGGTAAAAGTTGCTTTTATCTTCCGTTGGGGAGTATACTCCTACTATTAGAACCTTAGTCTCTTGGTGCTGCACCTCCACTCCAACGTAATATCTGGATGTATCCTGAAATTTCAATTCTGATGGGAGGTTATGGTTTACATAGAGTACTACTCCCTTCTTTTTTTTCTGTGAGGCAGATGCATATCATATTCCGAGTTTTGGGTTCTGTAAATATTTGATATCTTTGTCTCTGATTTTGCTTTCCTGTAGGCATATTACGTCCGCTTTCGCCTTTTCAACATAATGGAAGATTTGTCTTCTTTTATAATTCGAGTTAATTCCTTTTACGTTCCAAGATATAATTTTGATGGTCATCCTTTTCTTATTGAAAGTCTTTCTTCTTTTCTATATCTCCTCTTCTTCTACGTACAAGTCTTCTAATTCTAATTCTAGTTCTTTTTGTTCTTTTCCTTCCAATATTGGATCTAACTCTTCGCTTCCGGACGCTATTTCTTGTTCTTCTTCATCTACATTGAGGTTATTATCTAGGTTCCTTTCTTCTTGATGTTGTTCTTGTTCCTTATCTTCTTCACCCTTGCCTCTTCCATTGTTGTTCCTCCCATTCCGTAGTTCTAACTCTCTTTTAAGCTTTTCAAACACTTCTCTGGCACGTATTATGTTGGTTATTCTATATCTTCTTTGTTTGTGGGTAAAGGATATCCCTTTTCTATCCTTTCCCATTTGTACATTATTTTGTACCTTTGCAATAGTATCGTTAAGGGTTTATAATCCTGTCTCCTTTTTAAGATGTCGTATGGGGTATCTTTGAATATTTTAATGATTTTTTCTCCCATTCTTAATTGTTTGTCATTTTTCTGAATTAGTTGATCCCTTATCCTTGTTCTGACAAAGCAAACTACAATGTCTCTGGGCCACCCTTTTTCTCTTGCTAAGTTCGAACTTGCTCTGAAGGTTCTATCAGTTTCTTGCTCCATTCTATCAATGTCCATATCTATAAACGTTGCCAAAATTGGAATTACCTTTTCATACAGATTCTCTTCAGGTGCCTCCTCAATCCCTTTCAGCTTCACGCATCTGTCGCGGTAACGTAATTCTTGTTGGGATATCGCCAGTTCTCCTTGCCTTTGATTTGTCTTCAATGTTTCTTTTTCTGTCTCTGATTGGTTTGTTTTGACATGAAGATCATGAATATCTCCTTTCATAGTCTTGATCTCTTTGTTCATAGTCTCCATTTTTTCCCCAATTATTTCAATCTCTTTCTTGATATCTGCCTTAATTTCAGACCTTGTTTCCTTCATTTCCTGTCTGATATCGCGTTTGAGGCCTCTTATTTCTTGTAGAATTTCAACTACCTGCTGGCCCATATCCATAGATGATCTTCTGCTTGGGTCTATTAGTTGAAGTTGTGTTTGTATCTGAGTCCTTGTTCCTTTCCTTGTTCCAGTCGCCATTTTGTTTGTTTGTTTGTTTGTTTGTTTGTTTTATATGATTCCCTGTAGTCATCTTGGGTGGTGCAAGCGAACTGCTTTAAGTTTTAAAGATCTTTGTCAAAGTCTCTCCACTTGGCTTTTTTTTTTTTTTTTTGGTACCCTTTACTTAGGTTTGGTAGATCCTTACTAAATCCACCAAACAAATTCAAAAGATCTTTATAATATTTGCGGTACTTTTTTCAATATTACTTTTATATTACTTACTTTGCCCCTGTAATATAAATCTCTAAGTATCTTTCAGCTTCTCAAACAATATATATTGGCAATTAACAATTCCAACAATTCATTACCTCATAGATGCAAATTTTCTTTCTTTTAGTTTCAAATCAAATCATTAAAGTTCAGATTCCATACATTCAGTTCAGTAAAGTTCTTACTCAATACCTTAAAATTTCCTAAAGTTCATTAAATTCATTAAACTCTATTATGACTATGTAAAGAAAATTAAATTGTATGAATTATATTCCAATAAATTCTTCCAATTAATTCAGTCAATTAGTTAGTTAATTAATTCAATGCAATTTCATACAGAACACTTTCACTTCCCACTTCCCCATGACCACCACCACCTTATTTTCTGTTTGTCTCTTATGTAGTCTTCTCTTTTCAGTCTTGGTCTCTGTTTCCCTCTTTTCCGTGTCTATGTTGTAAGCTCTAGCGTCTGTTTCTTCTTCAATGCTGTGGGGCAAGCTCAAGCAGTTCTCCTGCGAGCTCCAGCCCCTTCCCGCTCCCTTTTCTTTTATTTAAGGTCCTGTTTGTGCTTTCTTTGTGTGTAATAGCCACTTTTATTCCTTTTGACTTTGAATCTATTCTGTCTCCTATTTCTCAGTCTCTCTCGTGTCCTTCATCTTTCCGTACGCGAGCTCAAGCGTCTTCCTCCCTTTCGCTTTCCCACGCGAGCTCAAGCTTACTATTCCCTTTTTGCTTCAGTCCAATTCAGTTCTATATCTCTCAAGTTCCGTGTTTCAGTCCAGTACGTCTTTCCTATTTATTTCCAACTTGAAAAGTCTGTACTTTTGGATTTAAAAATTCCTCAGTTGTAAATTTCAGCTCGCTCCTCTTCTCTCCCCTCCAGTGCGTCTCCACAGGCTTCTAGGAGCGTTGGCTGGTCTGTGCTTTTAAGAAATTTTTCTGCTCCACTTTCTGTTTTCTGCTGATCGCTTTAAAAGGTACTTATTCCAAATAATCAAATGTTTATATAATTTTATCTTCTTTCTAAGTTGTCCTTATATCCTAGTTTTTCCACCTCTTAGTATTTGGATTGTGAACTCTAAACAACGTTATTATCAAGGGCTCCCTTACCTCCTCCATCTTTCTGCCATCTTAATGTCTCAGCTCTTCTTCTTAGTCTGCCACGCTCGTCCGGCTGGCACTGTCTTTTAATCTTCCAGATTTTACAAGTTGATGTCCTCTAGTTTTGGTTCTTCGGATTTAGTTGTCTTTTCTCTCAAGTTATTAAAATAGAGTTTCAGGCAGCGCTCTGCTGCTGAAACAAGCGGCGACTCTCCACGTGGCTGTGCAGCTCTTCAGTCCCCTCACCTTTGTCCAGCTTGGGAGCCTCCTCACGGATGCTCCTTCGCCTGAAAGGCAGCAGTGGACCTCCAGCGAGCTCCTCAGGACCCCCTTTACCGAGGGGGGGTACTTTGCTGATTGCTGATTTCTCGGCAAAGCCACGGGGGGGTAGCAGAGTCAGCGGGAGCTCTTTCGCTGCCCTGGCTGCCGTGACGCCATCGAAACCGGAAGTCTCCTCATAGTCATGCTTTTCAGTAAGTCATGCTTTCCTTCTGCAGCTGAAAAGGTTTACTTTTAGGGTGTTTATCAGTGACTACCCATCCGCTAAGGAACGACCTGCCCTGTTTCTCTGTGAGTCACTCCTCTGGGCATGCCAGCTCAGAAGAGGGTAAATTTGGCTACAAGACTGCATCAAGAATTGTTTTAAATAATCCAAATATAGGCATACCTCAGTTAGGAAAGCTTCTGATAAAGAAGCTCCTTTTTATAAAGGCTTTTTATTCCTGCCCTTCCTCCCATTTTCTTCCTCATCCTCTGGCTAGCTGGGAATTTTTATCAGCAGCAGCATGGGAAAGATGGTGAAAGAAAGATAGAGAAACACAGACTTTCAGTGCCAGATTGAGGCAGGATATTAGCAATAAGAACTAAAGAAAGCTTGAGCTGGGAAAGAATGGGATCCTACTCTACTCTACCCATTGCTACTGTAGCTGTGTGAGTCGGGCCTAACAAACAGCAACTGCTTCCAGAATGCCTTTCTGCGCATGTGTGAACAGCAAAATGGAAGGGGAGAAAAGGGAAAGTAGATTAGTCTGCCTCACCACCTGATCCCAGCATATTAAAAAAGCATAACTCTATAAGTGGTCTGGCCACCAAAGTGGAAATCATAAGAAAGGGGGAGGCTGGTGAAAGGCAAAATTCATCTTTGTATGAATTTTGGAGGAAGTGGTTTCTGGAAGGGTGAAAATGTTTTGGTTTACTTCATTTCGCATGCATGCATTATAATTTCTGAACAAGGTTTGCTGAAAATTGTTGAAATTCTCTTATTTTGTGTTGTGTAGGAACCGATTCCTGTTTTTTTCCATGCTATTTCTGCCTCTGGCATCAAAATTTCTTTTAAAGGGATAATGTCCAGGAACTTATCTACTTGATTATCTACCTGTATACCCAATGCAGAGTTATTATTTATTATTTACTTGGAAATGTGTATGAAATTGCTTGAATAGATGTGAATGATTCGATTTATGATTTGAATGAAGCAAACGTTGGGTAACAATACAATCCTTAAAGGTTTGTTTCATGCCAAGTTCTGTGCAAAATGGAAGATGCTCCGCAATTTTTCAGACAAAAACCAACACAACACAAAGTTTGCCAGTCAGTCTACAACTTGCATAAACATATTTATAACGTCAGCCAAAGTCTAAATACCAAATTTTGTTAACATTGATCAATTTTGTATTACTCTTTTTAGATTTTAAGCCCACAGGGAAGAAGGACTGTCTTTTATTATTATTATTGATGTACGAAAACAATTGCCTTTTGAGCTAAGAAGCATGATACAAATCAATACCAAAGAGAAGTTGTGGGGGAGTTGGCTGTTATGTTTACAGTCTAAGTTTAAGATATGATATGCAAAGAATAAGGAATGGGAAGGGAAGAGAAAAACAGGTTAAGAGGGGACATGATAGCTATGTTTAAATATTTGAAGGGATGCCATGTAGAGGAGGGAGAGGGCTTGTTTTCTGCTGCTCCAGAGACCAGGACAAGGAGCAATGGATTCAAGCTGCAGGAAAGGAGATTCCACCTGAACCTCGGGGAGAACTTCCTGACAGTCAGGGCTGTCCGGCAGTGGAATATGCTGCCTCAAAGGAGTGTAGTGGAGTCTCCTTCTTTGGAGATTTTTAAGCAGAGGCTGGATGACCATCTGTTGGGAATGCTTTGAGGGTGTTCCTGCATGGCAGGGGGTTGGACTGGATGGCCCGTGTGGTCTCTTCCAACTCTACATTTCTATGATTCTATAATTCAGGTTTTGCAATGATCAGCAGGACGGAAGTAGTTTAGATAGCATGTTGGTATGGCTGCTGTTGGCAAAGAGAGCAAAGACAGCAGGTTTCCCAGCTGGGGTAGGGGAATACCTTTTCCTCCTCTCTCTTCCCTCCCTCTGCAGCCTTTTGGAAAAGCTGCTACTAGGAGACTAGTTGTCCCCATGCGTCTAGTATTCTAGCCAAAACAAAAGAGTTGGCCTATGAATGTCTGCTGGATAATTTCCAATGGTTGCTGTGACCGTGCTGCTATTGCATTGCTATGTTTTACTTCTACTATTCATTTCATTATTTTTTTCACCTTTGCGACTCCTCCCCAACCAAAAAAAAAAACAAAAACCCCAACTAGACAAAGAGTACTGTATCCAGGTAGTTCTGATGGAGTTCTAATAGTAATAATCACAAGAAGAACAAAAGCAACAACAATGATGATGATATAGATATAGCCACGCACCAAAGATGGGCACCTGCTGGAGATCCGTGGACCAGCTGGAGAGGGAAGCCAGTGAAGAAAACTGTCAGGCTCTCATTCTAGCTGTGTTTTTATTCGTTGCTGTCAAGTCAGCTTCCACTGTTGGTGAGCTTGTTGAGGGACCTCCACAACATCCTGTTGTTATCAGCCCTGCTCAGGTCTTACAAACACAGGACTGTGGCCATTTCTGCACTAGACTTTTATAGCATTATGATTCCACTCGAAACATCCTATGGAATCCTGGGGTTTGCAGTTTCGGGAGGGGCCAGGTGGCCCCTCCCGAAACTGCAAACCCCAGGATTCCATGGGATGTTTCAAGTGGAATCATAGCGCTATAAAAGTTTAGTGCGGAAATGGCTTGTGACTTCCTCAACTGAGTCTGTACCCCTGTAATGTGGTCTTCCTCTTTTCATTTTACCAAGCAGTGTCATCTTTTCTAATGAGTCATGTCGTTTTGTGACATGCCCAAAGCATGATAGCCTCAGTTCGGTCATTTTGACTTCTAGGAAGAGTTCAGGTTTCATTTCCTGTCAGACTTATTTATTTATTCTTTTTGGCAGTCCATGATATCTGGAGAACTCTCTTCCAGCTAGAGAGCCAACATGGTGTAATGGTTTGAGTCTTGGCCTGCAGTCTTTGGAGACCAGGATTCAATTTCCTGCTCAGCTGTGGAATCTCACTGGATGATCTTGGGTTCATACCACACATACCCTCAGCCCCAGAAAATCCTGTGATAGGGTTGACTTAGGGTCTCCAGAATTGACTTGAAGGTACAACAAAGAACAACAAATCATATCACACCTCTCAGTCTTCTCCAAGCCAAACATTTCCATCACCCTCAATCATTCCTCATAAAGCTTGTTTTCTCTAACTTCTAGTTAGGGTGCTGGACTGGGGTCTGGGAGATCCAGGTTGACATGCCAGCTCAGCTATAAAACACTTTCAGCCAGACTGAACTCAGGGTTATTGGATGAATGAAGCAGGGGGAGCCGTTGGGAGAAATACAAGGCATAAATGTTAACCATCAAATAAACAGAAAGAGGAATTCACCCCTAATCCTGATTGACCACCAGCAAGATCTTTTCGAAGCAGCTGCTTTGATGGAACAGCCCCCAAAATAAAAGCCCTAGGTGTGGTGTGAGATACAGTGATATGAGGAAGGAAGCGTTTATTGCAAGCTAAAACTGCACAACTGTTTCTCTCCAAAGCCTAATGAAACACACAGGTGCAAAAGTCAGAAATTTCCCTACTCTCTTCACCATACCGAAGGCAGAGAAAAGGAGACCTCTCCGCATGGATCGGCTGGGAGGGAAGAGGGCAAATGTCAGGTCTGAGAGACAGATAAAGCAGTGATGTCATCTGTTTCCTGGAAGGGGAGAAAATCCAGCCAGCACATTCCTTATCGAAAGCTGGCTCTTGTGGACTTTTTGTGCATTCGAAAGGAAATTGCACCACTGGAACCCAGGTAGAATTCCTCTGAATCAAGATTTCAGCAGCGACTGAGTCAAGAAGAAAAAGTATGAAATTGGAATTAAAACTCAGCCTGTCGAGTCACTGGGAATGTGTGGGAGGGAGACGAAAGGGACAAGGCCTAGTATTCTGAGGAAAGTGAAAGTGTCAAGGTCAACGATGACTCACTGGCTTTGCATCCTTAAAAACTGGGGGCTGGAAGAGGAGCTCGGGAACCCTTTTCCCATGGACATGGGGATCATCGCTTGATTGTTCATTGTTATTATTGTTGCTATTGCACTGGATAGCAACTTCACAGTGTACACTTGGCATTAATGGTGATTTTATTGGATCCCTTGGGGGAAGAAATTAAGTGAAAGCAGGGTTGGAAATACTTCGAACACAATAAACGGTCTTACTGTGCTGGTTGAAAACGTGCTGGCTGGGATTTGCTCAAACCAGCCCCATGGAATGTATCTTGCCAGTGCCAAAATCTATCCTTTGGGCACATTTGAAAGCCTTGGTTTGAATCTTTGAGTTTTGTGGCTTTAACTTTACAGCTTCAGATCAACGTATCGAAAGCATTGCCTCCTCCCAGGCAAACCTGCCTGAGTTAAAAATA
Organism: Cyclura pinguis; assembly: GCA_030412105.1. Lineage (NCBI taxonomy): Eukaryota > Metazoa > Chordata > Lepidosauria > Squamata > Iguanidae > Cyclura > Cyclura pinguis. The sequence continues at coordinate 6,703,443 of CM059608.1, forward strand.
TCTCCTCAGCCGATGCCCATTTTTAAATTATTTATTTATATTACTGACTCCTTTAAATGTCTTTTGTTGCCATGGACTCCCAAGGCTTAACTCAAGATTTAAAACCCTAAAGTACATCCAATATTTACATAAAAATGCTCTTCCAGGTTCTTCAAATTTGGAGATAAGGTACAAATAAGTAAATGCATACATAACTTTTGCATGGTTTGAGATATTGTAATAAAACTTTGTACAAATGATGTCTATTACCAGCCAAAGATTCCTCCTCTTTGACATCAATCTATGACTGTCTCTCTGCTGCCTTCCTTCCTTCTTCCCTCCCTTCCTCCCTTCCTTCCTTCATCTTCATGTCACTCCAGGTTGCAGAGAACAAGGTGACTCCTTTGGTAGGTGCTGAGTATAAGTGAAGGAAGATTTTGTCATACAGCAGCAAATCCAGAAACAAAGAAAGCATGTGATAAAGAAGAAAAAAAAAAAAGAAAAATAACAATGGTAAAATAACTGCCAGCCTTAATGCAAATGAGAGGAGCTGGCCCCAAATTTATCACTGAATCTAAGACAATACTAAAATCACACAACCGCCAGAACAGAAATCTGCCCAGGAGTACTTCCAAGCATGGATGTCCCTATTATGTCAACTAAAGACCTGTTAGTTGTCTGCATTAACTGTTCCACATGTTTATATGAGCTGTACGAGTTGCAGATAGGGAAAAAGCAAGTTGTAATGCTTTGTTGACTTGATTGCATTGCAGGAATTAAATTCAGATGTCTTACCACTTTCTCATGCTCAACATACACCAGATGAACAATTTATTTTCTCATCTCATTCTCTTTGAACTCTGTTGTCATCACTATGGACATTCACTGTCATTCAGCCTATAAGCATGCAATCTTGGCTTCATCTTTGATTTATTTTTCTATCTCCTTGCTCTATAGTCTTCAAGCAATTGCCAGATTATGCCGTTTCTCCCTGTACAACACTGCAAAAATGGACCTAAGATTTGTTCAAAGAAGGTTTTCTGTTGCCTTCCTCTGAGGCTGAGAGAGTGTGGCTTTCTCAGGGTCGCCCAGTGGGTTTCCATATTGGGGTGGGTATTTGAACCTTGGCCTATACTCCAACCACTATATCAGACTGCCTCCAAATGGGGTTATAGTTAAAATGAATATAAAAGGCCAGGCTCTACATGTATGGGGATTGTCTTTTCCCTTTCTAAAAATCCTAGCTAGCAATTGTCGAGTTTTTTTTTTACTTCGGTGTACGGAATGTACAATGCAGAAGCAGTTGCAAAGTGTGAAACAGCAGGAAGAGGAGGGATGTTTGTTGCATGCTTCACAACTAAAGTAAAACAGAAGGCCTTCTGCATCTCACTCCTTTGCCCCTTTAAGATAATTTAGTCTAGGATCTAAAATTACCCAGCTGTTTCAGTGAGAGGACCACTTATATCATTAGGCAGAATAAAGCTTCTGCTTCAGCTAGCGGAATTTGGGTGTCATGAAAGAACAGGAAACGGCTTTAGTTACTTGATTTATTATTGCATTTTTACTGTCAGTGAAGGGGAGAGGCACTTGTGGGATTTTCTGCCGCCTGTTCCAAAATTGTTGGCTGGTTTTAGGTGTTGTACACCCTGACTTAGAAAGGTAAAGAACTCCATTTGCTGCTCCGCCTGAGCCAGCAAAATGTATGGGCCTGACCACCGCTTAAGAACTGGGAGGAGGGCAGTCCAGTAATCCAGTTCATGAGTCCCTTGGAGAAAGAACATATGTTTGATAGTGGAAGAGACTGCCTCAAAGAGTGGGAGATTATCTGGCTCTGGAGGTCTTTAGACATAGGCTAGATGGGTAAAGAGAGCCTTCAGTGAGATCTTGGCCAGAGAAGGTAATTGTATTGTTTTAAGCAGCTGAGAAAAACCTAAGGCCATTTCAGCCCTACACTGTTATAGTGCTGCTATTCTACTTTCAACCTCCTATGGAATTCTGGAGTTTGTAGTTTCCTGAGGGCAAAGAGCTCTCTGGGTGAGAATTCTACATGTCCCTCCCTAAACTGCAAACCCCAGGATTCACTAGGATGTTTAAAGTGGAATAATAGCACTATAACAGTGTAGGGTGGAAATGGCCACAGTGTCACAGAACCTTATTAGGTTGGAACTGCAAAACCAATCTAGTAAGAAATTAGGGCCTGCCACAGGAATGTTTCAGGAATCCAAAAATAAAAGAAAATTGCAAGGTCACTTTCTTTTTTTGTCACTGTTGGAGCACTGACCTCCCATCCCTTTGCCTGGTAGGGATAAGCAAAATGTGATCCTCCAGATATTGCTGGATTCCAGCTCCCAGCATTCCATGCCATCAACTATGCTGGTTGGAGCTGATGAGAGTTGTGGTCCAGCAAGATCTGGAGGGCTGCACCTTACTTAGCCCTGATCTATAGATATTTTTTAAAAAATGGATTTGGGATTTTTAAGCTTTGCCAGTTGTAACAGGCCACTGCTGTACTAGTTGGGCTGCAGATTGGCATGCAGCCCTTTCCTCTTGTCCAAGGTGAGCCCACCAAAATGAGAAAATTTGCACCCTTGCCTCCTGTCTGGAGATGACCCATGAAAACTAGAGAGTCAGGGCTGGGCCCTGAGACGTGGCAATCCTCCTGTAGGATGAGGGAAAGGGTCTTTTCTCTGCCAAGACCTCTTGTCCATCTCCTCCTAGGATGGTAAGCCTCTTGTTTCTTCTGGCTGGAAACCTGAACAGGTGAATATCTCTTAGCTTGTGTAAGATTACACTGAAACGTTTTGTTGCAGGTCTGTCTTATATATTTTTGGATACTCGATATTTTGGGTTAACAGCACTCCTGCCAAACACCATGAACTTCCTTTGGGAATGTTGCAATAGGCATTGAAACTTTGTTTTTTTCTGGGAATCTTCTGGTGTGGGATGAAGGAAGAGGGAGTTCCAGGTCAACAGCTGGAAAGATGAGTTGCTTCCATGCGAGAACATGAGATAAACTTGAACATCTGTGCTGCTTGCTGGGAAGCTTTCAGTAATCACCGGGAGAAAACGGGCTGTCCTTAGGGAAGGAAAAAAGAAAGTGGGGAGTTATCACAGTTGGATATAAAAATGCCAAGCTGGGTTTGAAATGTGTGGATGTTTGCTTTTCTTTCTATGACTTTTAGCATGTTTCTGGATGGTAGCAATGATAAGATCTTAGATGTGCTCTGTATTTTCAGTGAAAGCCTGCACAGCTTGGGTGACCCAGTGAATTGGACATAGCCCAGCGTACTGTGTGTGTTCATTGACAGTCTGATGGACCAGTGTCAGAACTTGATTGCCACAAACCAGATTCAAAACCCCATGTAGCTATGAAACTTACATGGGACTAGTCTAGAAGTTATTATCCATCTACCTTGGGGGTTTGACAGTTGAGGGGAGGCCTCACCTCATATATTCACACCCAAGCATTAAGATCTGCTGGGAGCGGGGCTCTTCCATGTCTCACCAGTGAAATCAATATACTGTGTTGGGACATAGCAGAGGGTCTCCTCAGTTGTGGCATTCCAATTGTGGAATGCCCTCTCTCTCTGGGGCCCAACTCACACCAACACTTATGTAGTTTAGGTACCACATGAAAACTTGGCTGCTCATCGAATCTTTGGGCCTCATGAACTCATCCCACCTATAAACTGAGGCCATTTGCGCACAACACTCTTATAGTGTGATTATTCCACTTTCAACGTCTGGGCTAGATCTAAATTTATTGAAGTTAGCAACTGTCATCAGTTGAAGAATTTGCTTGGACTTCCAAACAGAAGGGTGGTGGGACAGGAAGACCAGGAACAGAGAATGATTTATCAATTGCAACTTTGAGTACAGTCTGGCAGCCAGACTTTTCTCTCCCTGTTTTCCTATCTTCTGGTCCAGCCTTCCACAACTGGCATCATCCATTTGTCTGGTGGCACCAATGTCCACTATGCCCTACTGACTGGGCATGATGCAGCTCATCATCCAGACCACCTCTATCATACAATAAAACTAGTGTGCAAGGTAAAAATAAAATGATTTTTAAAGACTAAAAACATATAAACCAATACAGCAAGTTTAGAAGAGAGATTGAAACCGGTTAAAATAGTATGAAATCGTATAGAGCCATATACATAAACCTGTTAAGCCCCAAAAGCTTTAGTGAAGAGGCGTGTTTTCTCTTGTTATCAGAAGAATGGCAATGTTGATACCAACTGGGCCTTAAAGAAGAGGGTATTCCACAACTAGGGTGCCAAGTTGACAGAGAAGGCTCTTGCCTGTGTCTTTCTACAGTGTATTGCCCTGACTGACCCCTCCACAGATCATAGATCTCAGTTCTAAGGCAGGTGTGTACATGGAGAAGGCACTCTTTCAGGAACTGGGGTCCCAAGCCATTAAGGCTTTAAATGTCATTGCCAGAATGTTGAACCTGTTGTGTTACCACTACCTGACTCGCAGTACAATCATCCCTTGATATCTGTGGATTCTGTATCCATGGATTCAACCAACCATGGCTTGAAAATATTCCCCTCCAATTTTTTTTTTCAAAAAGCAAACTTTGATTTTGCCATGTTTTAGACAAGGGACACCATTTTGCTACGTGATTGTACATAATGGGACTTGAGCATCCAGGAATGTTGGTATACATGGGTGGTCCTAGAACCAAAGCCCAGCAGATATCAAAGGCCCACTATAGCTTGAATTGCATGTCCTCCCAACATTTTGTAGATGAAAACCAGGACATATGTGGCCAAGAAACATCAGAGTGTGGTCAAGATGGCAAAAGTTATTAATGAGGAAGAACATATAAGCTAGGAGAGTCTACAGCAGCTTGCCTTTGCCTGGACCTACTGGGAGGGGCAAGCCTCCCTCCACTCTTCTCCTGCCCTCCATCTAAGTTAATTAAGGGTCTTTCCGCACTACACTGTTATAGTGCTATTGTTCCACTTTCCACATCCTACAGAATTCTGGGGTTTGCTGTTTAGGGAGGGGCATTTAGAATTCCCAGCCAGAGAACTCTTTGGCCTCAGTAAACTACAAACCCCAGAATTCCACAGGACATTGAAAGTGGAATGACAGCACTATAACAGTGTAGTGCAGAAAGGCCCTAAGCGAAATTACTTTTGCACTTTGAAAGTGTGCAGCAATTGAAGTAAGGTGAGGTCAAAGGGAGAAAGCAGCGGGGGGGGGGGAACTGGGACATTTTTAAATGCAGCTGAAAAATGGGGTGCCAGAGGATTAATTGTGACTGTCCTTGCTGGATCTTGGAAAGCCACTGTTGATAAGGAGAGAAGACAGTCCTGGATGAGCAAGATAGCTTCTTAACTTCCAGAGGTATCCAACCAGGTATCAATTTTTTATCCCAGGGTCTGACAGTCCTATCTGCCAGATGTGCATTGCAATCTGCCAGATGCTTGGTTGCCTTCCCACCCACACATTTTTTGTAGTCTTGTCAGTAAAAACATTACCTTCTCATTTTGGCTGGATAAGTTACCAGTTGGATAGCTCTCTCTTCCAACTCTTTGTTTATACTTTTTTGTTTAAATAAATGTGCCTTTGAGAAAACAGCTCTTCTTCCTTCGTTCCTGTCAGCTCTTGACTTCATTACTCTGACAAGTTCCAGAGGATTAGCTGTGTTGTAATGGTTTGCATCTGATGGAGTGGGGCTCTGGCCCATGAAATTCTTTGCCTCAACGAATTCAATTGGGTGGATCTATGGCTATGTAGGAATGAGGGTCCTTTCACACTATACAATTTTAGCACTATGATTGTACTTTAACTGCCGTGGTTTTATCCTGTGGAATCCTGGGATTTGCAGTTTGGCGAGGGCATTTAAAATTCTGAGCGAGATCGCTGTAGTGCAAACTACAAACTCCAGGATTTCATAGGATACAGCTGTGGTACTTAAAGTGGAATCATGGTTATATAATTGTGCAGTGTGAAAGGAAGGATGGTGTCATTTCAGAGGAATGCATTTCTGAATGTTCCTTTAGGCTAAACACAACAGCAGCAGCAAATACATAAAAAACCAAAAACAAATTCCTGCAATCAGAAATTTCAGGGGATGAGAGAGGAAGAATCTTTCTGCCTTTAAGGATTAATGTGTGTGTGTGTGTGTGCATGCACAGAGACTATTTTGCATGGGGATGGCTATGATTGAGATCCACTTTTTGCACTGGTGGAGTGTAGCTCCCTGCCAACATAGCTATGCCAGTGGTTCAAAAAGTGATGGCTTATTTTGATCTCCTGGATGCACTAGAACACCTGGAAACTCCTGGTCATGGCTTACATCCTTGCTGACTAGGAGCGTGCTCAAGAAGCACCCAGTTGCCCTTGTGTACCTAGGGGAGAAGAAAAAGCAGTCTTTACTCCCGTTGCCCTGCAAGAAGGGCAGAAGTTGCTTCTTTGATCCCAGATATGCAAGGGCAGTCAGGTAACTCCTGGCAGAACCCCGTGGCCAGTCATATGTTGGGAGTGTGGAACAGAGTTGCTCCTAGAAGCTTCCAACTGCCTTTGTGCACTTGGGGATAAAGGCATTGGGCAGGGAGATACAAATTACCTCCTTAAACAAGAGTCTTAGAAGTGGAGGGTGCAATTAGGGGTTACAGCAGAGTAAGTCCCTGCAGGCTTCCAGCCAAAGCGGCTGGCTTTATGGAAGGACAGATCTCTGAAGGGCTGACAGTCAGTCGCATAGGGCCGGGGGGGGGGCGGGGAGGCGGTTCGCCCTGGGTGGCAGTGTTTTTGGGGCATCTCAACCCATAGCCACCCCTTCACATGCCCTGGCTACGCCCCCACGGACAGTGGCCACGCCCCTCGTGCCGTAACCCCACCCCTTTCCGGCCCCCCCTCCACCCTCCAAGCTCCGCCACTGCCGACAGTGAAGAGTCTTTCACTTGAAAACTTCCTGTCTTTGAAGGGCTGTCTAGTCCAAGGCTTGTTAAAGATTAAGAAAGCAAAGAGCTTGCTCATCAACACAGCAGACCGAGCAGCAGGCCCACCAGTCTTTTGGTGACAATCGTCTGCACTGTGATATACAAAATTTCTACTAGCGTAGTATTGATAGATAATAAATCAGGCAAAATTTATACAGAGGTATTTATACAGAGAGTATGACTTGGCCAAGGTGGGTGACCAAGGCTAAACAGAGTCACCCGCAGGCAGTGGGTAGCCAAGACTGAAGGGGGATTCAAATCCTGGAGGCCTAGTTCAATATTTATACCACCATGGAATTGCTATAACCTGGAGTCAATTTGAAGGCAGATAATTTTGTTAGTGTGAGTTCTAAGTTTGCATCTCTACATATACATTAAAATATATAAATGTTACGCAAATGTCTGCCTTTGGGGGGGGAAAAATGGCATATATGTGGCCATGCTAGCAAGTTTTTTTGGAATGGCTTTCTGGCTCTTTGCATTGTGACCTGATATATCCAAATCTCCAGTCACAGAGTTTGGAAAAAGTGACTTTTTATGTTTGCAGCATCTCCCAAGAGAAGTTGGGGTATCAAAAGTAACTTCCTCCAAGCTCTGCCTAATAAAATCCACGATGAGGTTGTACCAAGTCCTCCAAAAGTCAGCTTTTAAAAGAATGAAGGGGCTTGTAGCTTCCTCCCAAGAGCCAGCTGTGTTTGTCTGTGGGTGAAACATACAAAATTCTACAGGCTCCTGTTCGTTCGCTAATTTGCTCCAGCAGCCACCTCTTAGGAGGAGACCTTGTCAGGATTACGAGGGTATTTGTACTCCTGCCAATATCAGTGAACAGGGATTAGTTTTGCCTTGTAAAAACATTTAATATATGCCTGATTTAAGAAGATATTGAAAGGCACCACTTCAAGAAGTGAGTGGAGAGAATTTTCCTTGGGGGTTTATTTTTACTTGGATTAATATTCTAGCTCTCTTCAGTAGCTACTGGGAGGATCTTGTCTGTCCTTTTTGCCATGACATTTTCTCCTTCCCTGAATGAATGGATTTACAGGAAGGCTTTCTTTTGAAGCCTGGATGGGAAGATAGATTGCCTTTTTTTTATGTATGACTTGATGATTAAATCAACTACAAACAACAAGCCTTGGAAACTTGGGGGACTATGCTGGGGTTATAGCTTCCATCATACTTTACTACTGGCTGTGTAGGGGTGGGCTGTCTAAGAGGAGCCATGGAAACCCACTGGGTGACCTTGACCTTGTCACACGCTCTCAGCCCCAGAAAACTCCGTGATAGGTTTACCTTAGGATCTCCGAAGGCCAGAAATAACTTTATTGCCCTTATACTGCTAACCACAGTGTAGTCATAAATGTGAGTACAGCCAAAGCTTTTCGGTTCTACGTTCATGAACAAGGAGGACTGATCCAGAACTGAATGTCCTTTATTAATGCAAATATAAGGATTCTTATACAGTTGCTGAATTGTTAATCTCCCTGCAACTGTTGCTTTAATTCAGACTCTTTGTTACATACCATGGCACCAATTTGTTTGCCAAGTATATTTCACTTTAAGTGTCCTCTTCTGCCGTCTGAATTCTTTGGATCCCAATCCACCCTTTTACAGGTGAGCATACCATGTCATTATACTGTAACCACACGTGCATCAATATATTGTGGTCTTCGACTACTTAGTCAACAATGTCTGCGACTAAATGTCCAACTAAAGAGAAAAGCCATGTCCGTGAGTTTGCTGCTGTTAATAGGGTGACTTGGATGCCCTGCCATTCAGATGCTCACTATGGCTATTTCTGCACTACGCTGTTGTAGTGCTATCATTCCATTTTCAACCTCCTGTGGAATTCTGGGGTTTGTAGTTTACTGAGGCCAAAGAGCTCTCTGGCTGAGGATCCTAAAGACCCCTCCCTAAGCTGCAGACTCCAGGATTCCATAGGAAGTTCTTTTAATATGTCCTGGTTTCTCTTTCCTCCTCCCACTTTCTCTCTTTGTCTCCAGCATACTTTAATTGCTGCCAATTGAACTCAAAGGGCTAAAGTAGTTGTTGCTAAATTAACTCAGCAGCAAGGGCAAGGAGAGAAGGTGGTAGGATCTTGCCCTTCCCAAGAGGTTCAGGGAAAAGCAAACTGGTGCAGCTTCTCCTAGATTGTGTGTTGTCCCTTATGAATAACTTTTGCCATCTTGACTACACTTTGATGTTGGTCATTTCCACACTACACTGTAATAGTGCTATTATTCCACTTTCAACCTCCTATGGAATCCTGGGGTTTGCAGTTTAGGGAGGGACCTTTAGAATTCTCAGCCAGAGAGCTCTTTGGCCTCAGGAAACTACAAGCCCCAGAATTCCACAGGACGTTGAAAGTGGCATACTAGCACTATAATAGTGTAGTGCGGAAATGGCCTTTAGTCAAAGTTAGGTTGGCAGCAATTAACTACGAAACCAAAGAGAGTGCTTTTCCTGTGTCTCCTGTCTAAACTTGTTCGGAGATTAGAATGAGCAACCTATAACATTAATGTTTAAGTTTTTCCTATTCCAATCTATTCAGAACCTACTGTGCTGCTGTCCTAGTTGTAGTTTAAAGAGGAACTTTTCCAAGCTCTGGTTACAACAAACTTACAAAGAGTGTTATGTGTAGTGTATGTCTGTGTCTGTCTGTCTGTCCGTCCCTCCCTCCCGGCTTATAGGCGACACAATCCTATGCACGTTTTGTTTGTTTAGCCATGAGCCCCACGGAGCTGGCTGGGGTTTTACTCCGGCCATACCAAGCACAGGACTGCAGCCTTCCCTCGGCGACCACCTGTCTTATCAACCCAATGTCCAAGGCACTCAAGCATGATGACCAAGGCCATCTGAAGGACAGACACTGGAATTCCCTCCTACTGGGATAATTTCTTCAGAGATAATCTGAAGCCATTGTGTATCTGCTGTTTGACTTGTTATGGAATTTTTTTGCAAGCTCGGTTGTAATTGCTGTGTATGTGTGTGCGTGTGTTGGCAGTGTTGGCAGAGGTCATTCTTGAAAACCAAGGAATATAAGAGTTTGCGGGGTTTTTTTAACTTCATAGAATTGGGGAGGGGGTACCCAAGTTGAGCCAGCCTCAAGCAATCTTCCTAAATACCAGAGAAAGGGTGAGCAAAGAAGCAGCTCAGGCCTGAACAGTAGGGGCTTTATTATCTGTTTAATTTTTTTTTAAAAAAGTTGGAAGATATGAAACTTAATCTAACAGGAGGGGCTTTGCATACCTGAAGACGGGAAACGTGTGTCTTTGCAAGTTGCGGGTCCCGATATTAACCTGACAAAATGAGTCCTGGCGACACAAATGGCAAAGAGGCCGCCTGATTCTTGAAATAATTAAGCCCCCCCCCCCAGCCCCTCCTCACACATGACTTCACTTGGAGAATGCAGCCGTCTTGGCTTTCAGTTTTATTTTTGTTTTGTTCTGCACTTGGGTTCCTTTGGCCTTGCTTGCGAGAGGGGAGGTGGATGTTGGTGGCTTTTTGGAAAGAACAAATGGAGTATCGCTACGGTGGCTAAGAGGCAAAGGCGGTCTTCTCCCGCCTGGTGCCATCCAGACACATAGGACTACAACTCCCATTCTGTTTTGGAAGTTACAGGAATTATAGTCAACTAGCTTTTTAAAAAAACTGATGAGCAAAACCATATTTTGCCGTGACTTGTTGTTGTACGCTGTCATGTCATTTCTGACATGGCAATCTTGATGTGCTTTGGGTCCCACATTAGGAATATATCCACTAATATATGAAAGTCAAAGTTTGTCTGTTTGTCTGTGTCAGGCAGGCAAAGACCTCATATGATTGGCTGTGTCAGGCGAAGACCTCATATGATTGGCTGCCTAAGAAGATTCTATGGAATCCTGGGCTTTGTAGTTTGGGAGGGGCCTTTAGCATTCTCAGTCAGAGAGCTCTTGGGCCTGGAGGGTTGCTATGGAAATGAGCCCTAGCAGTAAGGAAGAGGACAGTGTATTCTCTCAGGAAACCAACCTCTGCGTGTTAATAACTCTGAATACAGATTGGATGGAGGAAATACGGGAAAAAGTTACCAGTACTGGACAAGACAGTTTGGGGAATTAGAGACACAGGATCTCAAATCTTTCTAACAAGCATTACCTATGAGAAAATAAAATCCTGGGCAACATCAGGTAAATATGCTAGTAAATCAAATAAACAAATACCGATTCCTTCAGACTCTGTTTGTGGAGGCTGGGAATCGTGTTATGTTCACCAGGGAGATGCCAAGCCTGGTTGTCTGTTTTCTGCCCCACTCTTAGGAAAGTTACGTCACCCACCTCAACTCATTACGCGATGAACTCCAACTCATTATTCAGTGAATTGGCCTGTGCCTACCTTAGAATGACCACTAATACAAGGAAGAGGAGGAGAAGGGAGGGAATATGTCGTCACAACGGTAGATAAACCAAAAGAGGGTATGGTTAGAAAACAAGATTTTGCATTTCCAGGTGTATAGGTGTAGATGGAAATGTAGAAATAATAGAGTTTAAACAGAAATACAATAACTAGGGAATATTGTGATGAAGTAACCTTGTGTCTCAGACTGTAATCCACGTGTTGCCTGTTCGTGAACAACCAATTTCAAGGGTTCTGCCTCTCCCAGCTGATTATGGTTTTATCTTTCAGCTGGACTGGGGCAACATAACATAGCGGCGGATGTTTCACATGCCCGTGAGATGGTGTACCTGCTCTGGATGTTCAAGCAAACTGTAATGGAACTATCCAATGTGCTGAACTCTATCTTAAGGATAGTGTTCAGCGCTTTGGATGGCTTCCTTACATTTTTGACTAAAATGCAGAACAGATTCATTGCCTTGTTAACGTGGATGCTGCTGCTGATCAGATAGCTCCCTAAAAATCGAATTGAGGTGTGTCTTCTTTTTGGAGGTTATCCTGTGGAGTTTTTTCCAAACAGTCCTGCCATACCTTACCCTGCCCTTCCCACAGCTGCAATTGACATGGAGTGGGAACAAGAAGAATCACTTGATAATGGATGAGATTCACAGGATTTAAACAACAGCCCTGGAGCATGCTAGGAATGCAAACATGCTACCATGAAGGTCAATTTGCATGCTGCAAATGTAATATCTAACCTGGTGGTGGGCCGCAGTTGGAGGACAGGGGTCAATATTCACTCCCACACACCCCTGGGATGTGTATTGAGTACACTGGAAGTAATGCAGTGCTGCTTTCATTTGGGACTAGCTTTTGCCTAAAAAGGGTTGCAGGCTACCAGGCTTGCAAATGGCTTTCCTACATTTTGGGCCATTTAGGAGACAAAAATCAAGCAAAGATCAGTCCAGGGTTTTTTTTTATATCAAGTTGTAGGTATTCGGGGTGCTTTGGGGGCATAATTGAGATTTTTGGGAGCTGCATATTGCTCGTGGGCTACACTTCCCATGACCTAGACCAACGCACTAAGATAGAGATGAAGTCAGTCTGTGATTCCATACAGAAGAGAAAAACAAAATCTGCTTAGTATTATTGTTAGGAATTATTTGGTTGTTGCTGAACAACTTGGCCACAGTAACAATAATACAGGCATAAGTCAGCTAACAAAACCTCTGGAAAAGAAGTCGCTTTTATAAAGTCTTTTTTGTGCCTGCTCAGCCCCCCTTTCCTCCTTGTCCTCTGTCAGGCTGGACCTTTTTCTTAACTGCATCAGTATTGTAATGATGGTAAAGGAGGGCCGGAGAAACACAAGGCCTTTCCTCAGTACATTGTTATAGTGCTATTATTCCGCTTTCAACCTCCTGTGGAATCCTGAGGTTTGCAGTTTAGGGAAGGGCCTTTAGAATTCTCAGCCAGAGAGCTCTTTGGCCTCAGGAAACTACAAACTCCAGAATTCCACAGGATGTTGAAAGTGGAATGATAGCACTATAGCAGTGTAGTGCGGAGAGGCCCACGGACTTTTGGTGTGGGGTGGCAGCAGTGTATCTGTAGTAAACAAAGCATTAAAAGTTTGAGCTGGGAAAGAAAGATATCCTCTCTTGCCGATCATACTGTACCTGTGTGTGCCTCCTTACAAGAGGCAAGGTAAACAGTAGCTATCTCCAGAATCCTTTACTGAGTGTTCTTGAACAGAACAGCAGAGAGAAATGTAGAGAGGAGATAAGTCTGCCTTATCAGCTACCTCCAAGCTTGTTAAACTCTTCTTTGTCTTTTTTTAATGGTGTAGGAACCCATCCCTATTCTTTCCACGTCATTTCCGCCTCTGGTTCCACATTTTCTGGCAAAGGAGATATCTGGCTCAAGGAGATATCTACTTTGCATCTTGCTTTAAATTTGTTATAAGTCACCATGGGTTAAGAGAAAGGTGAGGTAGCAAATCAATCAATCAATATCAATCAATCAATCAATCAATCTCTGTCTTTCAACAGTAGAAAATTGGGAAGCAGCTCAGAACAAACTTGCAAGGGCTGTTCCACCAGCCTACTGCATCTTCCATCTGAGGCAGGTGCCTCGCTATGTCTAATACTAGAGCCGGCCCTGCTGGAAGTACTGACTCTGTGGAACATTAACCCAGCGGCCATTGTGTGGTGTTTTCTAAGGTTTTTTTTTCCAACAGCTGTGAAAGTTTTCTTCAACCAAAACAAAGGGAACGCAAAGTCTGTACAAATAAGCAATTTTGTGTCATTCTCAGCCCTAGATTCCTAAGCTCTGAATTTCATTTCAGGCTCTGTTGAAGATGTTTGGCAACCACTTTCATCCGTGCAAACCCGGCTCCTCCTTAATGTTTTAAGTGGGCAAGGAACAGATCTGAAGAGAAAGCCATCCAAAAAGTCTTTCCCTTGATAGCTAAGACTTACAAGTTTGCCTTCTGCAAAGAGGGGTAACCCAAAACTTTCCTGGCTGCAATTAAGTAAATCTTGTGTCCCGAAGCAGTGAGATAATATCGGCATAGAAACGTTCTTTTAAACGTTTCCTGTTCCCATTGTGTGTGCAATCCCCACAGGGTAATATGTGTATTCGCTAAATCCAAGGCTTGCTAAAAATAATTAACACAGGTGTGAGTCACAGGGATCCCCCAGCTTTCACGAGCTCTGCCTGAAATGCCTAAGAAAAAGAGGCCAACATGTGCATTTTATTTGATCAGGCTGAGCAAATCCTGGCGTTTGTACACAGTCTTTGCATTTGTCAGGAAAGAAAGCTTTAGCGAATAACGTATGCTTTGCTATTTAACTGGCCTCCAAACAAATATATCATTAAATTAAAGTAATCCTTCAGTTAATAGGCATATCGACAATCAAGGTGTTTTTAAGCAGTGTGTCCAATTGGACAGCCACTTGTGGAGACAAATGAACACATACACTTAAATGATTAAAGGAACGCATACGCTTTAATCAGTGAACCACATATTTCTCACCCCTGTTTGAAGGCCTTCTTCAAGTCACTGCAAACCAAGCGTGAGAGCGATCCCCAAATATATGTCTTTTGTAATTCCAGAAGGGTTGCGTGATTTAAGCAATACAATGGCCCTTCCACTTTCACGAGGGTTCCGGGAGCACAAGCCTTGCAAAAGTGGAAAAACCATGAATAACTCCCATCCACACTCCTCCTCCCATTCCCTCCCAGGACTCCCTTCCCGCTCAGTCGCGTAGGCACAGGGGGCAGGGAAGGCTGTTTGCCCTGAGTGGCAATGTTTTGGGGGCAACCTGGCCTGTAGCCACACCCCCCACACTCTGGTCATGCCCCCACACACCACAGCCATGCCCCCACGCGCAGTGGCCACGCCCCTTGCGCTGTGCCCCCTCCTCCTGCCGCCCCCTCCCCACATTTCAAGCTCGGCCACTGCTCCCACTCCCTTGCCTTTTGCCTTGGTGTCTTCCTTGATTGCTCCCAGGCAAAAGGCAAGGGAATGTGGGAAAGTGCATATACCTCCCCCCGGGCGTGCCTGCAAAAGGCAAGGGGATTGGGGGGAAGGCGCATGCACTTCCCTCCATTCCATTGCCTTTCGCCAGGGTGTGAAAAAAGGAAGGTATGCACATCAGGGCAAAAGGCCAGGGAAGAGAGAGAGGCACGTGCATGCCTTCTCCACATGCGGGGTTCCCCCTCCCATTCCCTTGCCTTTAGCCCAGGCACAAAGAAGGAAGGGAAAGTGCACCTAGGCGAAAGGCAAGGGAATGGGCGGAAGAGAATTGGGGGGTAAGGCAAGTGCATGCCTCACAAACAACCCGATTCATGAAGGTCAAACCCAAGAATGTGGAGGGGAGCTGTTCTTCTAAGCTTTGGTGAGAGTTTTAAAGATTTTCCTTCTTTTTAATTCAGGTATTTTCTGCTTGTGGATAGGATAATAAAAATTGCTAAGGTACCGATGTGTGTCAATGAATTTGCTGCCCTGTGTTTACGTCCTTCATGAGCCAGCACAGTGTAGTGGTTTGAGCGCTGGAGGCCAAAGCCATTTCCGCACTAGGCTGTTGTAGCACTATGATTCAGTCAGCAGCAGGATTAAGGCTTATATATTTTAGGGATTTTATCATAATATACAGTATGCGTGGCTTAATTGCTAATATTTGAAAGAGTCAATGATGCTCTGTTTAATAAAGAGTTTTTTGTTCTTTAATTCTTGATAGGGAACCTTTAAATAAATTGTTAAGGTTTCCCCTTTCTCCCATTCAAAAGGGGGCTTCTCCACTATATACAATCTTGACATTCAGATTGTGATGAAAGTGGGGATCGGGGAGGAGGAAGTAAATTGTTGTTGCTGTTGTTGTTGTTGTGTGCCTTCAAGTTGTTTCACAGGGTTTTCTGGGGCTGCGAGTGTGTGACACAACCAAGGTCCCCCAGTGGGTTTCCATGGGCAAGCAGGAAATTGGAACTTGGGCCATTTCCGCACTAGGCTGTTATAGCGCGATGATTCCACTTTCAACCTCCTATGGAATCCTGGGGTTTGCAGTTTCGGGAGGGGCCTTTAGAATTCTCAGTCAGAAAGCTCTTTGGTCTCAGTGAGCTACAAACCCCAGAATTCCACAGGATGTTGAAAAATAACAGCACTATAACAGTGTAGTGCGGAAATGCCCAATGGAGCAGGTAGATTGTATAGTTTTGTGGCTTTCACTCCAGCTACGATGAGCCATCATTCATCCAAAAAGGGGGCACTCACGTAGCTACAATGGACAATTCCTTAAACGAACCTTTCTGTCTCCCCTGTTTTCAATCCTTCTTGCTTTCTGCTCTGTGATGAGAGAACCATCTGTTTTTGCAGTACGGGAGGCACCGTAACTCTGGATATCAGTTGTTAGGAAATTTGAGGAGAAGAGTATTCATGGTAGGATTGTGCAGATGACCGTTTGACCACTGAGTGAACAGAATGGTGGAGGAGACAGATCTCTTTGGTCTGATCCAGCATGGCTCTTCTTATATCAGCCGATGCCTTATGTAACGACTGTATTCTATGGAACATCTGATGCTTGGTCCTGCAGAGGAAAATGTCTAAGACGATGAGGAGAAGAGAAAGCAAATGGTCCATAAAATTTCCATTACTCTGAAAAGCAAAAACATCTGCTGAGGAGTGTAAAGTGACACTAGAAAATGGTGTTTACCCGTCTAGGCATTGGCGTTAGATCCATTCAGGACCCAGGCAAAAAGAACTGGCTCTCCTACCCGTGGAATTACTGTCTCAAGTGTTTCCGTATGCCTATCTGCCCCAGGGTTTTCTCAGGGTAGCAAAGTCAGCTCTGAGTAACAGCTTGGGTTTCTCACGTACCAGGGACACATTCTTTTTCATCTGGCTGAGAAACTTCATGCAAGGCTGTGGCTGACATGGAGAGCTGTTTCTAATAATGAGTGTTATGCAAAGTCTAGTCTGCAACACTCGTTTCGCATGCTGAGTTTAAAAAGTGAGCTGGGAAAGGAAAGAGCCATAAGCTGAGTTTTGTCAAAGGTGGGATGAAGTCATGGCAGGGGTCTCCGGAAGCCTCTCTGGCATAGAACCGAATACATTCTGGCCACGCTCGAACCTTTCTCAAGAGCTATCTGCTAGAAAAGGGGTGTTGTTTTCCAAAGTTCTTCTCCCATTAATTTGGAAGTTGTCCAAGGAAACTGAGGAAAACTCAGATCAGTTTTTGAGTTTATCCATGGACTGGAAAGAATGCCCCTCTGCCTCACCACCTCTTCCTGCCATCTCCTCACCCACCATGTCCATCCCAGGGTGTCTCCTTAGTTACCTTGTAAGCGGCAGAAGGAGTTAATGAATTGTGCCCAAACCGAGGAGAGAAGACTTCCTTTCTAATCTTTCTGTCATCCTAGTGTTGTGGGTTAGGAGTGGGCTGGGATGAAGCAGCCTGGGCAGCCCCGGATGATACTGTTCTCCAATTACTGTTGCTTTGGGAGATGCCTCTTAACCATGGCCATTTCTGCACGTCGCTGTTATAGTGCTATTATTCCACTTTCAACATCCTGTGGAATTCTGGGGCTTGTAGTTGACTGAGGCCAAAGAGCTCTCTGGCGGAGAATTCTAAGCGCCCCTCTCTAAACTACAGACCCCAGGACTCCACAGGATGTTGAAAGTGAAATAATAGCACTATAACAGTGTAGGGTGGATATGGCCCATCAGATACTCATATCGGTCCTATAACTGCATTCAGTTCCATGTTCAGCAAGCAGAGGGACAATGCCGGTGCATCAACATATCCAGCAAAGCCTAAAGTTTGTTTAGAGGCAGCAGAGACTAGAAACATCCTCTATTGGCTGACACAATTATAATGTCATTGCTCTATTCCCCCACTCTACATCTTAGAATCAGTCACATAGGGACGTGGGGGCGGGGAGGCGATTTGCCCTGGATGGCAATGTTTTTAGGGTGTCCCGGCCCCTGCGTGCCCCAGCCCCGCTCCCCTCGCACCCCCCCACACACATTCCAAGCTCTGCCACTGCTTAGGATGGGTACAGGTATTATGTAGGTGGCTTTCATTCTACTTTTTTTAAAAAATAGCTCTGCTGTGTGGCCCCACAAATCAGGTTGTTAACAGGAGCAAGCTGAAAACTTTTAGAAAGCAGGAAGAAAGTGGCTTTTCTCCTTCCGTTACTACCACTGGCGACTAGATTGGATTGCTTCCATCTCCTGTCTTCCCCGATCAATCTGCTGCTTTCTTTTTTCACGGGGGTCAGCATGTCGATGTCCTCCACCACATGATCTCCAGTGTGACAATCCGGAACAAGATCTCTGTTGCAATTCCTCCTCACTTCAGAGATCATTGTCAGGAGAGGGATAGAAATATCGGTATGCTGCACCCCAAGCAACGGAAGAACAGACATTTATTGCTCATGGTGGCTGCTGCCCAGTTGGGCTGGGAGATGCTACTTAGTTCAGTAAGTAGCTGGTTTAGGATTACAGTCTTTGCTTTTCCAAAGAATCACACCACCTCACCATACTTCCAAAGTATCACAGCTTCGGTTTAGTCATCTTGGTTTCTCACCATTTTTTCCTAGGGCCAATTCATTTTCTTTTTATCAGTCCCCAGAATCCATAGAACTCTTCTCCTTGTTCTGCATTGCAATAACTAATAGTGTAAGTTGGTCATTGGATAAAGATTTGAATCTGTCTATGTAATTGTTTAGAAGATAAAATGGGAAGACATGTCACTAACTGCTTTAAAGAAAGGAAAAGAAAGAATTAGGAATAAAGAAATCTCTAGAAAGGACAGTAAGGAAATAATAGCTGTCAAATATAACTATATTGGTGAAATATTTATGAGTCATATATGGAAGAATATATATTTTATTGTATGTAGAGTAGGTAAGATATATATGTATGTACATATATATTCTACAATCTTCTACACACACACGCACACACATTGCATATGTTTATTATATTGTATACTATATAACATCAAGAGTAAATTGTAAAAGAGATATTGTATAATAAATAACTTGAAAATTGAAAATTAAAAATATGTCTCTCTCTCTCTCTATATAAAGCACACACACATATTGCATATGTTTATTACATTGCGTACTATATAATATCTCATGCAAATTGTAAAAGAGATATTGTACAATAAATAACTTTAAAATTGAAAACTGAAAATTGAAAAAATATAAGTTTTATACACATATACACATACACACATTGCATATGTTTGGTGTAAATTGTAAAAGAGATATTGTATAATAAATAACTTGAAAATTGAAAAAATACAAGTTTTACACATGCACACATACACACATTGCATATGTTTGTTGTGTACTATATAATATCTAGTGTAAATTGTAAGAGAGACATGGTATACTAAACAACATGAAAACAACAAAAAAAATGTAAGTTATGCAGAGGTCCATCTTGGGACAATGCTGGAACACTGAGAGAGTCTGGGCCTTTCCGTCCTACAGTGTTATAGCGTTATTATTCCACTTTCAACATCCTGTGGGATTCCGGAGTTTGTAGTTTACTGAGACCAAAGAGCTCCCTGGCTGAGAATTCTAAATGCTCCTCCCTAAACTGCAAGCCCCAGGATTCCATAGGATGCTGAAAGTGGAATAATCGCACTATAACTGTGTGGTGCGGAAAGGCCCTCTGTCTTTTTCTGCCCACTGTGTTGACTGCCTAACGGTTTGGACACGAAGCTGCAGAGTAGTTGAGGCACACTGTAGTCGCTGTCCATGCCGCTCCAACTCGTCAGCAGCGATTAAGCCTCACTGATCCCAGTGCTCATTCCAAAAAATGCTTTGTTGCATGTAATCAGTCCAAACCTTCTGCATACAATTAAAGGAGTGTGTTCTAATGAGTCAGGTGGCTATAGTTACAGTATCACAAACAGTGGGAGTAGCTGGGGGGTTTTATGTTAATTCTTTAATAACAGCCTTCTTTCATTAAAATGAAGGAAGTGTGTGTTTGTGTTTTCCTCTGCAGAATCATCAAATGCCAGTGTACCATTGTAATAGACTTAGGTTGGCGTCCAAATTTTGGCATAAAAACAATTACATGCCTTTATCCAATCTGCAGTACATTACAGGTATCGGGGAAGGATCATATCTCACATGTATCTTGTCGGCCTATGCTGGGAAAGGAACAAACAGGATAACTAAAAAGGCATTAATGCCTCTATTAAAATCTTTTCCTCACCTTCCACTTGTCACACCCAGTGGTCCAATTTGCGCAATACTTAATGGCCCGATTTAGCAATAAATCAGACAACAGTATGTGCATGAGCACTAGGAAGTCAAGAGAATTCATTGGCCTATTGTTAGGCTCACCTAGAGCAGAGCTGTTAAATCAGTTGGATTTACCTATGTGTTGACTCACCTTTCCACACTTGATTGAATAGGTGCACTCTAGTTAAGGCTATTAGGATTCCAGTCCTTCTTAGGCCCTTTCCACACCCTAACTTTTCATGGAGTCCTCCGGTGGGGATCCCAGCATCGTCTTTGCTGGGAGGGAAGTGTGACGGGAACACTCCCCTCCTCACTGGCTGGCTCTGTAGTGGAGGAAGCACAATGGCCATGCCTCTTCCGCACCACATCTCACCACACCACACCCAGGTACCATCCCAGGCTGCGCTGGGGCAGGAAGTGCAGCCATTGCGCTTCCCAGGCTTCTGCAGGACGGGTAAGTCCTCAATGGTGGCATGATTGTGGGTCATTGATGAAGAAAACCCATCAATGATTTAATCCGTGATTGCATCGCCTGGGGACGGGAGAAGGATGGGGCCATGATGACGTCATGTAGAAGAGTCATTGTGGTCCTGCCTTTCTCCTGTCCACATGGCAGGTTGGGAGGGTGGTGTGGAAAGGGCCTTACTCTTACATGTTGTTCGGGTGGATAAGCAGACCACATCTTACTGTACCCCAGATGGACGCAGAGCTGATATGAACCCCTAAATACAAGGTAGGAATATATAAAAGAGAAAGAAAGATAGGCACATACACACACAACCACGGACACAAGTACTTTGATCAAAGGATCCCAGGTAGGGGATGATTAATTCTTCCTAGCTTCTCTTCTTATGCCATTGTTATATTTGTATTAAAGAATGCTTACAGGAAGAAAAGATGCATGCGTCAGCATTTAACAAAGTTACAGCTCATACACGTGGTACATTCTATCGGACCCTAAACATTACTCCCAGAGTCTAAATGTCCCAGTCAACATGCAAGTTTATTTCCACCAGTTCATCTCCAAAGACATCCATGAAACAAAAACAGCATTCTTTTAGGGTACCTGTTAAATATAAACAGGAGCCAAGCATAACAAGCAAGTGAAAGGCAAAGGTCATTTGATGAGCTGCAATTGTCCAAACTATCAATCAATGTTACATTAAAATGGTTAACAATTATGAATTCCCCAGTAAATTTCCAAGCATTAGATTTCCAGCTTAACAATGTGAATCAGGAACTCTGGCTTATTGCTCTTCAACAGGCTAGAGTAGTAAGCCAAGAATAAACCCTGGTTTATGATGCTGGATTGTTAAGGGACAGATAAGCGAGGTTTCCTGGTTTTCGTGTCTGTTGAGCAAACTACAGAAGGTCCCAATTTCTATTGGCACTCATAGTTTGTAAGAGGAGCCAAGCAGGAGCCACTGAACAGCAGGCTTGTTGTAATGCCCAGATCCACCCCCATGTGTTAAAAACTTGTCCACTGAAATGCCAAAGAATTGAGCAAGTGTCACGTGGAAATCTCTGCAATTTTTTTTTTAAATTACTTTTGGCTGAGGTTACATGATTGTCAAGGGTTTATTTTGGTCATATTTCCAAATGAATTTTACAATATGTAGTGAAGGCCAGTGGCCTGGTGGGAAGTGGGCATCGGCCTTAGCTCTATCCTTCCCAATTCATGTATGCAATAAGGAGGTTTGTTATATAAATTTGAAAATGACGGCTTGCTGTCTCATCTCAGATTTTACTTATTAAACTATTGATCTTCCTTCCAAAAAAGAAGTTAGGGTGGGTGGGAGAGAGACATTCCACAAGCCTAAAACTCTATTAGCATCTCAAAATACCCACAGTTTAAAGGCTATGATAATTTCCTGGAAAATTCCAAAGAAAAAGGACTTATGCATAACTTTAGATCTCTTTTTCTCTTGTTCCTCCCCCCTTCCAATAAGATTCCATTGGCTCCCTTTTTCTTGGAAAAAGACCCATTACACACCCTAACATCTGATTTTCTATCACTTTTGAAACGAGTCTCTTTCACGTAAGCACTTGGTAATAAAATCCAGAGAAGATCTTAATCTCTCAGATGCTTGATCTACAAATAGTCCTTTTTTTAAAAAAACTGGCATGGACTCTGTGGACATCCCGCCCTCCCCACCCCCCGGGTTTTTTGCATGCGTCAGCTGAATTTTGGCAAGAGATAGCCCTGTGTTCCTGAACATTTTGGAAAGAATCTGTGTTCCTTGTAAAGTGGTTGACATCCTTTATAAATGTACCCCTTATTAAGCAGAGGACGATGGAACTATAATGAAACAATGTGCTCCTAAAGCATTTCCTGTAAATGGACAGATGGGGTGCAACGCAGACAGTTGTCTTTCGGGGCGAGGGTGTCCATAGGGGGAATGAATCGATTCAATACTTTAGTCTGAACTTGAAAGAGTGTATCCAAGGTACCAGGCCTATTTGGAGAGAGGCAACTGCAGTCGGCCCTCCCCATTTGAAATCACTTTCATGGATTTGATTATTTGTGAGTTTCTTCAACCCCTGCCCTCCCACCTCAACTGCTTCTTTTCTGGGGGGGTCACCAGCCTGGCCAGCTAAGGACAGCTTGAAGCCCAATTTCCCAGCAGCACAAGTCCTCTCCCAATGGCCCTCATACCCAAGGAAGGAGGTGGGGGAGAGAAAGGAAGTATTGGGTCATGATGGGTCTTTCTCCTTTCTCTGACTTGGCTTAGACCCCGGATGCCTGTTCTTTGCACCATATCTCAGCCTGCTTCCCATACACACACACACAATTCGGTATTTGAGATTTTTCACTTTTGCAAGGATCCAAGTTACATACAGGGCTACCTTTGCTGAATGTTATTTCAATTAATGCAGACCAAGGTGGAGATATAGGCCATTTCCGCACTACACTGTTTCAGTGCTATTATTCCACTTTCAACATCCTATGGAAACCTTGGGTTTGCAGTTTAGCGAGGGGCATTTGAGAATTCTCAACCAGAGAGCTCTTTGGCCTCAGTAAACTACAAACCCCAGAATTCCACAGGAGGTTGAAAGTGGAATAAGAGCACCATAACAGTGTAGTGCGGAAATGGCCATAATTATTAGGGATTCACTGTAATAAAGCCATTTTACCACTGTTCAAAGATCTTCACCATCTCCTGCCTGTTACCAGGAGCAAATCAAAGTACTGGTTTGGGTGTATATAATATAGCATTCATTACTATTAGTATATTATTTATAAACATTTATGCTGGCAAAGCCCTACATGTCTGGGAGCCAAGGATCTGAAGGAGCTGTCTATTCGTTCCTGTCTTCATCTGAGGCCATTTCTGCATTAGATTGTTATAGTTCTATGATTCCACTTTCAACATCCTATGGAATCCTCAAAGGCCCCTCCCTAAATTGCTAACCCAGGATTCCATAGGATGTTGAAAGTGGAATCGTAGCACTATAACAATCTAGTGCAGAAATGGCCTGAGAGTCTTCTCTTGGTTCCCACGCCTTCAGAAGTTTATAGGAAATCTGCCTCAGAACTGTTCTTACAGTATTTGTCTCATTTAATTGTCAAGATCAGGTGAAGACAATCTTAGCATCTTATTTCTAACTAAAATGATCCTTTTTGTCTGCCTGCTTTATTCCAGTGCTGTTCCATTTATTGCTTACTATTGCTGTTTGAAATACCATAATTTCTTTCCTCCTTCCGTCTCCCCGTGACGCCCATGGTCATCTCCTGCCCACTACCTTATGAGCAGAATAATCTTGGCCATACTTGTAGATTGTCATTTGCTTGGACCCCCTATAGTGATTTGGGGCAATCATCAGATGGCTACACAGAAAATCTTAATAAACGCTACTTGTATTTCTTTTCCTTTAAGGCCACATGTGGCTCACAGGCATATGTGTAGACTGAGCTAGTAAACATTTAATGAGATGATGGGATTATTTTCTAAATTAGTGAGACAGATGACACTGGACATGAGTTTAGAAACATCCCCTTTACTGGCAAAGCCAAATATCCAGGAACCATATGTATTTGCTCTAGCGTGAGTTAGTTAATTTATGTTGCAGATGCTGGGAATTTCTTTGGCTAATATTTCTAAGGATGCTCAGAAAATGACTTTTACTTTTCAAGTGCAACCCTTGTAATCCCAGATTCTTAGCTGGCTCCAGCAGAGTCACAAAGAATTGGTTCATACGGGACAGAGTGACCATCTGCTGGTGCAAACCAGTAGAGTTTCATGGACATTTCATTTAATGTGCTTCTCCAGAAAGGAAATAAAAACAAATGCAGGCTTATTTTAATTGCACATCTTTTTTCATCACAAGATTTCCTCCTCGCAGACTGGTACAGATAAACATTTTTGCTCTTTGAGCAACTTGCCATCAGACAAGTTTAAATTTGTCATTTAAATATTTATATCCTAACTAATATCTAAATATTTCAGGGCAAGCAGTGAAACAAATATAAATATCTACACATCAAATATTGGCCACGTACCTACAATAGAAAAATAGTTCCTTCTTATTTTTAACGTCTTAAAACTCGTGGCTTCCCAAATAATCTTGGGAAAAGTAGCTCAATAAGGGTGATAAGAACTCTATCCTGTTTTCTAGAACTATCGCTCCCAACATTCCCTGGGATCAATGACAAATCTTGGGGAAAAGGCGGAGTATAAATGAGGATGAGGATAGACAGCAACTGACAATCAGTGACTCAGAATTAACTGGGAATTGATGCTGTAGTTTTTGAGGTCCAACTATAAAAGGAAACGAAGTTTACAAATTTCGTAAATACGAAAATTGTTTTAGCAATGATCATTGCAGAAGCAAGGCATCTACACAAACCATCTAAGCTTGCCTTTGAGAGCTCATTTGCTGAGAGAGATTTTTCCTGCCAAAGGCCAAAGGCTGTGACTAGAAGAAAGGGAAAGTGGGAAGGTTGGGGTGATAGAGGAGCCCATAGGCAGCATTAAGGAGGAAGGGAGAGGTGTGAGCAGGAGGAGGAAAAAACTTTGTCAAGTTAAGAGGATTAAGGAAGGCCCCATGTCCTTTTAAAAAAAAGATTCTGTGTTGGGTTTGCACCATGGATTAAAATCTGTGTGGCTGTGGAAGAAGTGAAAACAACTCATTAAAGAAGGACTGGGTGGAAAGGTTGTTCCAAGACAATGACTAGAACTACTGACCTGGAAAGCTTCAACTTGCTTAACCTTCGCTGGTTTCCTCTCTCCTCATTTGGAACAGCTTTCCAAAGTAGCTAAACCTGCAGAAAAAACAAACAAACAAACAAACATGGACCTCACAGTGTTTCCCCGGTGCCAGAAAAGCATGGCACATACGTACCACAAATTAAACAACTGGAGACACAGTGCACTCTTGTTAACCAAAAGGCTTTACTTATACATTTTGTCAGAGTAAGAACAGGAGCCAGGCAAGATGTTATTTTTTCATGTTTTAATGTTTCAGTGTGTCTTGTTTACCTTCGGCCCAAGTTACAGGATGGGTGGAGAATCAGGAACACTGGCCCACTTTAGCTTCAATCCAGCATCCTTTTAACATAGTGTAAATACCTGCATGTGGACAGATGTCATGGCAGCATTACACAAGCTCCATGAAGAATAGCAACAGTGCACAACACATGTCAGCAACTGGCTGGCAGTGTGCAATGCAAAATATATGATGCACAGCTACAATGCAAAATAGAGGATGAATAACCGTAATGCACAATCAAAGTGCAAAATATGGGATGCACAACCACAATGCACTAGGCACAAGTTGCAAAGACAAAGGGCAGGTGAATGAGCTGTCTGCAGAACTCTGCTTCTGCCACTATCAGCAGAATGCATTTGTTGAGCAATGGAGACTTTTTAGCCCCACATGCGTAGCATGACTTACCTGTATATATGCCTCTAAGTGAATTCCAACCAAGGGCTGGCATCGTGAGTGTGACATATGCCGGCATAAACTCCTTTAAACTCCTGTTTCTTTTTAAGGTCATTGTGCAAGAAGTTAGTTGATAGTACCTTATACAATGACTCCTCAATGCACACAGCCAACATCTTGGATAACAGAGCACATCCTCATCAGCAATTAGTGGCCAAGAGAGGGCAGGATGTGCCCTGGCAGCATTCAGCCAGGTGTGTGGAGAAGATGCCATCGTCCTGCATCTCTGATTTCCTGCTTATGATCCAGGAGGATGACATCACCTCTGTGTTCCTAGCTGCTAAAAGATGGCCAGATGCCTCCTGGGTGCTTCTGCTGTACCCCAGCCACTAGTGAGCCATGAGGCATGATATGGAATCAAATAGTTTTGTTATAGGTGTGGGATGGTGGTGAGAAGGGGTAGATAAACAATTTTCATAATTGGTAGTGCATTATACTCTCCCAACTATTTTTAAGGTGGAGCATGGAGTCAACATTGGTAGGTAGATTGTAATTCATTTTGCCTAGTTGCAAGGCAGGATCCAGCAAGTTGTAGTGGTTCGAGCATTGGACTACAACCCTGGAGACTTTGGAGACCAGGCTTTGAGTCCTTGCTTGGCCACAGAAACCCACAATGACCCTGTGCAGATCACACACCCTGCATAACATGATGTCATCTGGGTCTTGTCCTTCTCCCATCCCCAGGTGGCGCAAAAGCCAGCAGTCACTTCATTGGCATCACCAGGCATGAGCTGTAGGCCCAATGCTTTAAGTATGGACAGTTTTAGGTAAGCTTTCTTGACCCTTCTTTTTTGGTTCCTGGCAGATGTTCCTCTCTCCCCCACTCCTGCTTCTGTTTGGAAGGCAGAACTGTTTTTCCCAGGTTTACAACTTTGGAGGCTTAATATCTTGCCAATGGAAAAATGACACTAAAGATATTAAAAAAAAAAAAAAATTGGAAAGGCGTCATAAAGAAAGGCAGAAAGGGGTGTGAAGAAAGAGAACCATTTTGCCAAAAATGAAAAGTCTAGACAGCTGTGCTAGGTGGAAACAGCACACAATAAAAATCTTAAAGGAACCAATTAAATTGTGGTTAAGAGGAGGCTTAGCCTGATGGGGAAACAGCCAGTAGGAAAAAACAACAACAACCCAACACCACATTTGCCATCGTGGAAACTACTGGAAGGTGGCTGTGAAAGATCAGCTAAGTTCTACTAGAGGAATCTGGGTTAAAAACAAAATTTGTATGGTATTCTTGACACGCACAATGTATTTGTACCTATCTTCATCTCAGGCCTTTTCGTCTGTCTAGCAACCAACTTCGTGCCAAAATGAAAGACGGAACTGGGTGCTACTGAAAGAAGGGGTCTACTTTCTCTCTTCTGTAACATTTAGAGATGAAAAAACACTGTTATGAAATCTCTGGTTGGGACTCTCTATCACACTGCTGGAGTCTCTGCCATTCTACTCATGGCAGGTGGCCGATGCTGGTCCCTCTGCCCAGTTGACTTCACCAGCAGGCAACAACAGCTGGGGGGCTATCAGGTACAACTCCATCTCCCCACTGCAGTCTCGTTCGGGGGGTGCATCCAGGCCTGTTCTGGCTGCCCTTCAGCACTGAGGGGGAAAGCAGCAGCAGCCGCTGCCCTCGGAATGAGACTACCGTC
Organism: Cyclura pinguis; assembly: GCA_030412105.1. NCBI lineage: Eukaryota > Metazoa > Chordata > Lepidosauria > Squamata > Iguanidae > Cyclura > Cyclura pinguis. The sequence continues at coordinate 6,731,098 of CM059608.1, forward strand.
ATCGTCCTTTCTGCTCACCATCAGCTGGAACAAGCCCAGATGAACCCCTTCAGTCACTCAGCAGCAAGGGAGGTGGAGCTTTGCCCAGCAGGCCCTGAGATGTGCTTGTGTACCAGTAGGGACATCACCTTCTGGAAGGTCTAAGAGAGTATATAAGGTGAGAAACCAACAGTACAGTTATCTTCTGAAAACCAGGGCCAGAAAACCAGTTCACCCTCTCTTAGGCCATTTCCATCCTATACTGTTATAGTGCTATTATCCCACTTTGAACATCCTGTGGAATTCTGGGGTTTGTCATTTATTGAGGCCAAAGAGCTCTCTGGCTGAGAATTTTAAATGCCCCTCCCTACACTGCAAACTCCAGGATTTCATAGGAGGTTGAAAGTGGAATAATAGCACTGTGACAGTGTCGTGTGGAAATGGCCTAACTCTCCCAATTTCACAACGACAGTTCTAATAAATCTTCTGTTGTCCCATTTTTCAGGCTGCTTTTAAAATGTCCCAGTTTCTTCTCTTCTAACTTTTCCCTTTTGTCCTCAGCCTGGCTCAATTGCTGCAAAATGAGTTCAAAGTGCAAAAGTAATTTGCGCTCAACTAACTCAAGAAAGAGGAGAGGAGAGGGTGGGATCTTGCCCTTCCCAGTAGGCTCAGGCAAAAGCAGACTATACAGCCTCTTTATGGGCCTTTCTGCCCTACACTGTTATAGTTCTATTATTCCACTTCCAACATCCTATGGAATATCCTGGGGTTTGCAGTTTAGGGAGGGGTATTTAGAATTCTCAGCCAGAGAGCTCTTTGGCCTCAGTAAACTACAAACCCCAGAATTCCACAGGATGTTGAAAGTGGAATAATAGCACTATAACAGTGTAGTGAGGAAATGGCCTACGTTTGTCTGTTCTTTCTCAATAATAAGTTTTCCCATCTTGACAATCATGCTGATGTTGCTTGGCCACATATCTCCTCGTTTTCCTTTCTCAAATGTTGGAGGGATTGCCTGCTCAACAGAAATTGCTGTTCAAGATGAAAGACAATATGGCTTCCGCCTCACAGTTCCATGTACAAAAGCAAACCAGGTTTGGCCTGAACCTTACTTTAGCTCTGGTGGCGGGATATAGTCTATACCTAGAGTCTTCCAACTATTGTAGCTGTACATCCCTAAACCATCAGAACGGTTTAGTGCATTCGGGCCAGGCTGGATGGGGGCAAAAGAAATAATTAGGAGCCACCACTTCTGCTGCCATCAGTATGTGTAAGCTGAGGTGCTTGCCTTACTCTGGGTAATGTAAGGGCCGGCCCTGAGGGAAACACAAAGGAGTAAAAGTTCATGTCATATCCTGCCAAATTTTACAGATGAAAATTGGGACTTGTGGGGCCAAGCAACATCAGAGCAGGGTCAAGGGTATGGTAATTAAGTCACGAACTAGGAAGATCACATAAGCTCAGAGATGCCGCAGCAGTTTGCTTTTGTCTGAGCCTACTGAAAAGGGCACGATTCCATACCTCCCTCTCCCCTCCTGTTTGCTGAATCAGCAGAGTGCAAACTACTTTTGCACTTTGAACTCATTTTGTAGCAACTAAAGTAAGCTGAGAACAAAGGAGGGAAAGTGGGAGGGGAGAGAAATTAGGACATTTTAAAAGCAGTTGGATAAGTGGAAGAGGAATAATTAGGAAGTCCCTGTCAAAGCAGGACAGTTGGAAGTTATACCATTTGCCAAGGAAACAGGGACATATTCTGCAAAGTTTAAGGCAAACAGGCAGAAACTCTTATTAATTATCCAGCCAGCGTAGCGTCCCTCCTTGTTTTCGAGAAGCTTCCTCAAAGCTACACCTGTACCTGACCACCTGATATATCACAATCACATGGATGAAAACAATGTGCCACAATAGAATCCTTATTGTTCTACATCGTACATCTGCTTATGCAAACATTTCAACACCCCAAATTGGCATGTAGGGCTGAATCATCCATAGCCACAAACCAGCTGAACTCACAAGAGAATGCAATTGCAAACAAGAGTGGGGAATAAAGACTCCGTCAAGCCATACATGTTGTTTCTCTGTTCACAGACGATACAAAGGATCCACCTTCTTTCAGACTCGCCTGAGCACGTCCCTCCCTTTTTTGCAGTTCTTTCGATGCCTGTTCGGATGGCAAAATGCCTCTTGATCTCACAGGTTAAGGATCTGCTATTTTGCCGTCCATTATAAACAACAACAGCAATCATGCGGAATACCCAAAGATCTCTCTGCTCTAAATTTATTAGCTGCTTGTTTTCCATATTAAAAATGCTTGTTCTTTTATTTAAAAAAAAATTATTGCCTTGGGAAGATCTTGAGCACTTCCCTTTCCATAAAATGAATTCAGTTAAAAGTGAAAAAAGAAAAAGAAAAAAGAATGCATTAAACACAACATGTTCCCCTGGCTTGGTTTTCATCTGTTGTTATCACCAGTCTGTTGTTGTTAACCGAGGAGATCAAAGAGTTTTAATTTATGGCGGGGGAGCATTGGCCAATCCGAAATGAGCGCTGGGCAAGGAGAATGCCTCAGTGGAGACGCTTGAGAAGAAACACACCAAAACATGCTGTTCCTTAAGGTTCAGCCCATTTTTTATTTTTTCTGCTTGAGATTCCAAGGCGTCAATTGCCCTCTTGTTTCAGAAAAGGTTAGAGACAGCTGTGTCCTGTCTAGCAGACCTCCACTTCTGGTATTTTTTCCCCATATAAGAAAGTACTGTAGCAAAGGCCTTTCAGTTCCCGGTTTGGAATGGCAGGAGGGAATCTTTGGGAATCAAGCAAACAGGTCATGTCAGTGGGTTTGCTTTCCATCTACATTTGTGCCATCAATGTTTTTCACGAGCCCTTTCAAAACATCTTCAGGTCAACCTTCAGTCCATGGACTCAAACCTATTGTTACCTACCCTCCAATATTTCACAGATGCAAGGCTGCTTTGGGACCTATAAGGGAGAAAAGCAGGCTGTTAAACAAACAGACAAACAAATAGTTGTTGTGTGCTTTCAAGGCATTTCTGACTTATGGCAAATCTAAGGTGAAGTTATCATGGGGTTTTCTGGGGCTGTGTGATGCATCCGAGGTCACCCAGTGGGTTTCCATGGCTGAGTGGGACGTCACACTCTGACGTCCAGAGCCACAGTTTTGGATGCACACGCATGCCTGCTGCCATGTCCCTTTGTTCAGGGATGCACCAGTGGAGGTATGCATGCACATGCCCATTTGCAAACGAAGGAGCAGTTTCAGCATCTGCAAACCCCTCCTGCTGCTGCCACATTCCTATTGCCACTGTTGATGTTGGCGTTCAGCACCAGGGCCTTGCAGACCCCTAGTGCTGCCTCCTCTGGCCTCCAGGGGTTCCCTGACTCCCCAGGTTAAGAGCCAGTGATATATGAGATAGAGCAAACTTGCTTTCTATTTCTCTGGAAACTCAAATATGAATCAATGGATTCAAATTACAAGAAAAGACATTCCACCTAAACAGAGGCATATCTAGTATAAACAGCACCTAGGACAAGCATGGAACTTGCTCTCCTATCTCCAGGGCCACTTCTTCCTCCTCTTCCTCTGCAGCTAAATGTTCCAGCACAGCTTTTTTGCACCGCCTGGCATTGACGCCCAAGGCACGTGCCTCTGCACCTAAATATTAGGAAGTATTTCTTTACCTGTTTACTGTAAGAACTATGGGGTTGTGGAATAGATTGCTTCAGGATGTGGTAGACTCTCCTTCTCTGAATGTCTTTAAACAGTGGCCATCGTTCAGAAGTGCTTTAGTTTAGTTGTGCATTCCTGCATGGCAGGGGGTTGGACTAGATGGCCTTTGTGGATCCTTCCCTCTTTAGCTTCCGTGATTCTATCAAATAACTTCTCCAAACTTCCAAAGGCATGCCCCAAATGAGAAAGGATGGAAGTCATTATGCTCATTTATTGAATCTGCTGACAATCCCTGGGAAAACTAGTCCACAATATGGTCCTTCCACTCAGGCAGCCATGGTTTGCTATGAGCCCTTGTACAAGGTACGTTCCTTCTCCATTCCTGGTTTAGTTTGAATAAACAATGATTTATACCACATGGCTGAGTTAGCCAGACTTCTTTTTGAACAACACGAGCTAAATGCTTCTCCATCTAAAAATATCCTTACACAAAGAAATGTAGCATGTCAGAAATTATTTCCAGCCTTACCTTCTGCCTGGCATTCTAGTTTTCTATGAGCAGGAGTATGTGTTTCTTCATATGTCACTTATAGATGTCATGACGACCACAAAGTCTGGCGGTTTTAAAAAGGATTAGATAAATTAATGGATGTATGATAAATCTATCGACAATTACTAACTATGATAGCTAAATGAAACATCCTTGTTCACAGGCCATATACCTCTGAACAGCAGCTGCTGAAGAGCAAACAACAAATGAAGGAACCTAAAAGCTTTCTATTAACAAAAGTGAAGAAACAAGGCAGTACAACTTGCAAATCAAGAGAGTTTTAAATTCATTCCAGTTCAGATCAATGCATGCTTCGCCCTGCAAACTCCAAAAACACTTTCACAATTTTACTGAACATACAGAGAGGTTCCAAGAACCTCAAGCTCACCATCAGCATTTTGTATCTCCTCAAACTATTCTTTTGTCAGACTACAGGATGTAAGAGTATGCCTTGCATTTTTGCCTTTAAATTTAGTTATATGCTTGCACTTGTTAAGGGAACCTTCCGAGCCAAGCATTTGACGAAGTAGATGTAGTCTGTGAAAGCTGAAGCTATCAACTGCTTTCAGTTGGTCTCAAAGGTGCTACAAGATCCCCTTGCGTACTAATCCAGACTACCACAGCCGCGCCGTTGAATTCCTGGGCCAGGGTGTAGCCATGGATGTGTATGTGCAAAAGGAGAGCATTGCCCAGCCAAAGAAGAATTTTGCCAACTCCAGGGAAATTTTCCATCAGTCCCCAAATTTCTAGCAGTGCAGAGAGTGAGGCACTGGTTCTCGTTCATAAGTCTTTGCTGTGTTTGCATTTCCTGGGTCACTTTGCTTTCTTCTTTTCTTTGGATGTCTAAACCCTATTTCTTCAATGTGCAGCTGAAGTTTTAAGTTACAGTCATGCTAGGAATGTGGGAACTGAAAGAAAATTTCACTGAAGGGGGCAGAATTTTTGTTTGGGGAGCAATGCTCCCCGCCCATAGTTATACTCCTGCATCTTGAATATATGCAAAACAAACCCTGATGACTTCTTTTTTGGATGCTGACGTTCACTTAGAGTCTGCCTGAACACCATAAAAGGCACCATATGCCATCTGATCTTAGAGGCTAAGCAGGGTCAGCTCTGGTTAGTACTGGTATGGGAAACTGCCAACAAATACCAGGTGCTAGAAGCTATATTTCAGAGGAAGGAACTGGAAAAACCATCTCTGGAAAAACCACCATTCCTTGCCAAAGAAAACCCTGTGAAATGTATGGGGTCCTATGAGGCAACCAGTGACTTGAAGTCACATACATACATATGCATTCATTTGGAGCCAGTGTAGCCTAGTGGTTTGAGCATTTGACTACCACACTGGAAACCAGGGTTCAAATCCCATCTTGGCCATGGAAACTCATTGAGTGCACTTGTGCAAGTCACACTCTCTCAGCCTCAGAGGCACGCTAGGTCAAACCCGCTCTGAAGACATCTTAGAAAGATAACCCCATGAAAGGGTCACCTTAGAGGCATTGTAAGTCTGAAAGAACACAACAACAAAAACAAGCCATTCACTTCCAAACGCATTGGTACTCAGCCACCCATGCTCGCTGTTAGAAGGAATTATTATTCATACACCCCATTGGATCCGGACAATGATCCAGCTGGCCCATCATTCTCTTTGCAGCAATGGACAGCACCTGATGTCTCCATATCGTCTCAACATGGTGGTTATTTTTGACCGTTGTTAAGTATGTGTTGATACATCTACCACCCATGCATTAGAAGGAAACTCTTTCTGGACAATTTGCAATGTTTTTGCAAATTCTTACTTGATGTTCAGATACACAGGCAACTACTGTCTCAAGACTGGTCCATAGTCTTTCCCCCCCAAAAATGGATCGTTCCCCCCGTCTCTTTTTAAATATATTTTGATGTTATATACATTATAAAAATCAATTACCTCCTGCAGATATTTCCTCTCCAAATAGGTCGGCCTGGATTCAATTATTATGTCTCTCCCCCTCCGCCACTTCCACATTTTTGTTAGGAAATGATCAGTTCAGTCGATACATTTCTGGCCAGTAACTCCTCATGTATGATGGGAAACCAGCATTGCACTTTGCTGGCATGCAGCAACAATTGTATTATTGTTGAGGCTTTTTTTAAAAAATAAAATAAAAATGAAAAGTCTAAGTATTGGCATATGTTGGGCTACAGCCAAAAAAAAGGATGCCAACAATACATTTTCTTTCCCTGCCAGAAACCCCATACTTTGCTATTTTCTCATTTAATACAGTTGGCAAATATTTATATCGCTATCTGCATTTTGACTATAGCTCAACATTCTGTAAGGTTGTGTGATTTTTTTAAAGCTAATCCTTGTTATAGTTGTAAACATGTGTTTCTTTTGGCTCGATGCTCTAGGGCTAAAGTGAAAATAACCGTGTAGAACTCAAACCAGATTTTTCAAAAAAGAAATCATATGAGCATAAGATACTGCCTATGTGTCCACCTATGCTCATATGGACTGCTGGGATAGATCTTGAAACTGGTAGCTGAAGTCCTAAGCTACACTGAGTTTGTGGTCAAAGCTAGCAGCCCAAGACCTTTCACTGACTCAGTCAAGAAATGAAATCTGAAATCCCCATCGTCACCGTAATGGGCACCAGAACTGTGGGCAGGAGGTTCTTCCCCCACCAGTTGGTGGGTTCTTCCCCCACCAATACAAAGCAAGGGGAGCTGACACATCCAGATGATCTGGCAAAATTGGACCATCAAGACTCCTGGTGTTGAATCTCCTTAGGAATGATCAAATCAGAAGTGTACTAAATGATCAGCCACTAAGAAATATTAAGACAGATATTGTTGAGCCCTCCTAGAAATCATAAAAGCTGCTGAAAATCTCTTCTATACACACTTAGGCCATTTCCATCCTACAATGTTATAGCGCTATGATTCCATTGTCAACCTCCTATGGAATCCTGGGGTTTGCAGTTGAGGGAGGGGCCTTTAGAATTCTCAGCCAGAGAGCTCTTGGGCCTCAGGAAACTACAAACCCCAGAATTCCACAGGAAGTTGAAAGTAGAATAATAGCACTATAACAGTATAGGGCGGAAATGGCCTCAGAAACTGTGGATGGGACAATGATGACATCATGCAGAAGCGTTGTCGCAGTCTTGCTCCTCTCGCATCGCCATTACGAGACAACACCTGTCTGCAGAAAAGGCCTTGGACAGGTAGAAGGTGTTCTCTGTCTTTGTGTAGGGCACACCTTTGAACGGACGACTGTTAGCTAACAGCTCTTGAAATAGAGGACTTTGTACAGTAGGAGACAGTAGGAAGACCTAAATCCTAACATCTTATACTGAACTGGGTAACATGCACTCTTGCTCAGTCTGCTGTCCAGCTGCTAACTGCTAGTACACTTTCCATTTTTAAAATGCGTTTTTAAAATAGGCTAGTATCGGACAGCCATTCAGACCAAAGACACTTCCAAATTGATGGCTGTTCTGTAAGTAGAGGATGGCCCTTTATAAAGTAGGACACAGGGCCAACTTATTATGAGCGTAAGTCTCCTTGAATACTATGGTACCAAGAAACAGGACGATCTAAAATACGTGGGACAAGGGAATGTACCTTTTCTCTGGACAGAGAGAGGAAAGAATTCAGTTAAGAAATCCACAATCATTTTGATTAATGTTTTAAAGAACATTCTTCCCTCACCCTCCCCACGCTCTGTAAGGTTGTTACATTTATTATACCATTTCCTGGATAGCATTTATTGTTCTCCGGTGAATAGACAAATATTTTCTCCATCTGTATCTCAGCTCTTACAGCTGGCTGGCCGTTAACTGCGGACATGGCTCTGCCTGTGCGCACAGAGAATTGTTTTGTTTTGAAATGGATTAATGTGCTTTTTTTTTTTTTTCAGAAGGAAGGCATAATAAACCCAAGAGCCAGTATGAGGATGGAGAGATTGGCCCTGGTCCAATTTTATGCACTTGAGCATCGGCACACTGACTTTGCGCAGGGTGAGACTGCTGTCAGATCACTGGCAATAGCCCTTGGCACCTGTCTAAGGAGGAGGAAGAGCACTGGGACAGTGAATCTCGCTTTCTGATCCTCTTCCTGCCCCCAAACAACTGTTAGGAGGATATTGCTGGGCATGTAGCTGGGACTTATGCTGCTGAATGTGAAGTCCGGGACCTATGAATTCTTCCAGGGCAGGCACAGATCTTCTCCGGAACAACTCTGAAATTTCCACGGCTGCTCTGCCTTTCTGCCTATAGTGCAATGCGAAAAAGTTGCGTTTTAAAAGACAGCAACTCCTAGCGTTCTCCAGCCATGCTGGTGGGGGAATGCTGAGATTTGCAATGCAAATCCGACACCCTCCCTGCACGCTGAGCTGTATACCTTTCCCTCAACTTACTGATAAGCCCCCCCACCCAGGCCGCTTCACGTGGCCTTTCTGTCCTTCGCGGGGAGCAGGCGGGCTCCGAGAAGCATCTGGCTGCATCTCCACAGCCAGATGTGAAATGATTACAGGAGCACTGAGATCTGCCAGGGTCCTCCGGGGTCTCAGTGCTGATGTCATCATTTCACATTTGGTGATGGGGGATGAAGCCAGATGCTTCTCTGAGCCTACCTTGCTTGCTGTAAAGTGTGGAATGGCCCTGAATGGTCAGTGGCTTATTAGTAGGTGGAGGGAAGACTTTGGGTACTGCACAGGCAGGAAGTGGCTACTGACACTCCCCCAGCATACATAAGAAAAAAATGGCATCTGCATATATAAGGAAACTCACATGTGCAAATGTCCCTAACGGAATTCCAGCTAAAAAACCATTTTTCCTAGCTCCGCAATGGTATCAGCCTTCTTTTCCTCTGCTTTCATACCTAGCTGTTCTCCTTTCACTTGTCTTCGGTTTACCATTCTGCTCTCTTTCCTGCCTACCTGTTAGGGATGAAAGAGACATTTTGCATTGCCTGAAATTTCATACCAATTTATGCAATCTGTGGCCTGTGGGATTATGAGGAAAATGCACAGGTATCATTCAGTTTCCTGCCTCAGGAAGAAACCACAAGTTTTAAAACACACACACAATTACAGTTACATCTTTGGCAACTGAAGAAGGTGGGAGACAAAATTGGAAAACACAAGCAGTTTAGGAAAACGCATAAAAAGCTAGGGAACATTTATTATTTTATATTTATTAAAATATTTCTATCCTGCCCTCGACTGTGAGATCTCAGAGTACCATATAATTAAAATCATATAAACAGTTCAAAAAAGCTCCCAACAAAAACAGAACAATTTAAACAGGACAAAAGCATATCAAATAAATCACTAGGTTAAAATAGAAAAAAAAAATCTAAAACAGTTAAAATCATGTACAGCTTCCTCAACTTATCTGACAGGATAGGAATTGGAGCACTGTCAGAAAATGGAATTGATTGAAAAGCAGAACCCATGTGCTGTACAGGAAGAAGGCTTGCTTGGGATCACCTGTGCACAACTTGCTTGCAAAGCTTCTTAGCTGGCTTGATGGTTTCCCCACCCCAGCTCACTTTGCAAACAGTCTCAATTGTGTCCCATTTTTTGCTTTTCAGAATATAATAAACCTATTGTATGGTAAGTCTCGGTGGGGGGCTTGGATGCTGCAGAGGGAGAATGAGAATACCACCTTTTGGGGTGTGTGCCTGAAAAAGTACATACGGAGGCATAAGGGAAATTTAGGCCCTTTTCTCATGGCATTTGCCATGCGAAAGGGCTGCTCGAGTGTTGCGCGACTGCGAGGAGCGGTCCCCATGATGCAACGTTCCAGGGTCTGGCAGGTGCCAATTGTGCACTTTTTCATTTTCAGCTGTGAGCCAAAAATGGTGCGTGATCGCTCATCGCTCCGGGGCCCCGCGTGCACTTGCCTTGCGTGCAGAGCTCTGGAGCAGCGACGCTCGCGCTTCCTGCCCCAGCACAGCCTGGGAAACTCCCAGGCTGCACTGTGGAGGGAAGAGGAGGGGCTCTCGTGCGAGCAGCCAGCAGCTGCGGAGCTGAAGGAACCGGGATGCGAGAGCCTCTCGCTAGAGGCTACTCGTTCGATCCCTGCACCCCAGCTCCCCGAAAAGGTGAGTTGCAGAAAGGGCCTTACACATGTGTATGTCACTAAGAGCATGTCAGCCATAGGGTGAAAAACCCCAAATATATAATATAGCTAAACCTTAATTAAAATGCAATTACTTGAACATGCATACTTAACATCAACAACCTGCTTCACATTCTAAGCAATACCTACACTATTCACTCCCCGCTTCCCCAGCAGTTAATGTCAGCCGCTGAGTTACTGCAATTCATCTTAACAGCAGCAGTAATATTGGTTCTCTTACAGGAATGGCCAAATGGTCTATTACAAGCCGTTTGTTACATTACTGGAATGGAAACATGTGGGCCGCCAGATGCTGTTGGACTGTACATGCATCATCCTTCACCCTTGGTTAGGCTGGCTAGGCCTGATGGCTGTTGCAATCTAGCAACATCTGGAGGGTCACATAGTTCCTTTCCTATTTCTATTCCTACCTTCTTCCTGCCAACGAATATGAAATGTAAAATCCAATTAACCTTCCAAGCAGAGGGGAAAAAAAAAATAGAGTTACACAATATGCACCCTAATATTATTAAGCATAGATTCCAAGAATCCATTCTACTGTTTCAACCTCTCCTGTATCCTAACAAGAACACAATCTCATTTCAAACCACTTTACAGAAGTTTCTCCAGAAGGATTGAAGAAAGGTCAGCAAAAAGAAGCTGCTATATGGGTTTTCTTATACAGTGATCTCTCCACTTTCAGGAGGGTTCATGGCACAGAACGTTTGCAAAAGTGGAAAAAATGCAAATAACTCCTTCCCTGCTCCCTCTTCCCATTCCCATGCAAAGCAGAAGGGAAGGGGTAGGACATGGGAAGCCTCACTTGAGTTCTCCATACTGGGGCAAAATGCATAGGAATAGGCGAGGCAGCTCTGGAGGGGAAAAGGAAAGCTCACACAAAGCCACCCCTCACCTCCTCTTTCCTTCCATTTTGCTTTGGCACAGGTTCTCCATGCCATGGCAAAATGCATGGGAATGGGAGGAGAAGAATGCAGGGGGAAGCACGCATGCTCACAAATAATCAAATTAACAAAGGTCAAATTCAGGAATGGGTGGGAGGGACTGTATTTAACAGCAGATAAAATGTGAACATAGTCTGACCTTGGCTTTCTACAACATTTTCATGACTTTTTCCTCTGATCATGCTCTCGAAGTCTGCACATTTCTTCTGACTGTGTCTTGAAACACTGAAATCCTATAAACTATTTTAAATTTGTCATTTAGTGTCTAGGGCTGATGAAAGGAGTACCATGAATGTCTTCACCTGTCTTTGGCCCATCCAGTGATCTGGGATGCAATGAACCCTGCCTTGTTCCCTGAAGGGGTGTTGGAACTGCTTCTTAGGACTACAACCTTAAACTTCAAGGTGACACAGGGCCTTTGTATTACCATGTCCTCCAACTGTTTCAATTTGGCTAGGCCAGTCTCTACTGAACATTTGTTCTTCCACTTTTTCATCTGCTTTTAAAATGTCCCATTTTCTGTTTTCTCCTCCCACTTTCCCCCTTTGTCCTCAGCTTACTTCAATTGCTGCAAATTGAGTTCAAAGTGTAGTTAACCCATCAAGGGGGAGAGGAAAAGAGAGGGTGTCATCTTGCCCTTCCCTGTAGACTTAGGCAAAAAGAAACTGCTACAGTCTTTCCTAGCTTGGGTGTTCTTCCTTATTTATAACTTTTGCCATTTTGACCCCAATCTGATGGTACTTGACCGCACGGGCCCGAGTTTTCATCTGTGAAATGTTGGAGGACATGGTTTTTTCTATTACTTCAACAAAACGTGGCTGCTGTTTTGGAATTTGAGGAAACCATGTCCAACCTCAAAAAGGAGCTCTAGTTTTTGCTTCCTTCCAGACTTTCGCCTGTAACTGAGGCATATTTACAACCAACAGTACCTGCCAGTCAAGACCTTTGGTAACTGAGAACTGAGATTGGTGCCCCTTTGAAAATCACTCATGCTTTTCTGTTGTGCGGCTTCCACGCTATGAAGAGCATGGGAGGGGGATGTAAACATTGTTCTCCTATTCAGCTGCCTACATAACGCCATTGAGATGGACAAGGCTCTGGGTACCCCTGCGTTCCGTTTCCACCAAGATTAGACACTGATATCCTTTCTTGGAGACACACAATCCATCCGGCTTGTTTTCAGCCTTAACAATTAACCACTGTAGATTCAAGGCCTCTTAATGCCACCGAGGCTGGAGGCTGCTGCCCAAGAATAGGAAACTGCCACGTCCTTTTTCCCCAGAGGAATTAGAAAAATGTTCTCTTTCTACATAGGCATTTGCTTTTAATGTGGGGTTTCACTGTAAAATAAGGTTTGAAAATACGGGTGGTGGTGATAAGGAAGAACAAACAGAAATTGAACAGGAAGAAGTCCCTTAGTATATCATGGATAAGCTTGTGGGGCAAAAATGGCCTAAAGTGAAGTTCTCTATTGAGAATGTTTGGGGCTATAATCCTACATCGAGGAGATGGAGTGTAACTTTATACTCATGGGCTGCAATCATGTATGGCTCAGCATAAATTGGCAGGTCCATACATGGACCTACTGCACAAGACTTAACCATAGACCTTCCTGCAAGCTTAGTGAACAGCCTTTGAACCTCCCTGCATGGCCATTCCTTGCTGCATAGGAGCAGACAGGGGCCATTTCCACACTAGACTATTATAGTTCTATTATTCCACTTTCAGCATCCTATGGAATCCTAGGGTTTGCAGTTTAGGGAGGGTTTCTATAGGATGCTGAAAGTGGATTCCATAGGATGTTGAAAGTGGAATAATAGCACTATAACAATCTAGTGCAGAAATGGCCAGGATCACAGAAGTGTCTGGCTATGTCCCTGTAGCCAGATGTGAAATGATTATGATGGGAGTGAGACCTCCAGAGGACTCAGTGAATCTCAGCACTGATGTCATCATTTTGCATCTGGAGATGGAGATGGAGATGGAGATGTAACCAGACACGCCTGTGATCCCATGAAGCAGGGAATGGCTGGATAGGGTGGAAGGACTTCAAAGGCTGGTCATTAAGTCAGGGGGAATATGGAAGCCGTGGCAAGGGGAAGGGATTACCTCCGCAGCATCCCCAAAAGAGCACATACATGTCCATTGGCAGGAGATGTGTGTAACTGCACCTTCCATCTCAGCAAAAAGCAGTATAGAGGTACTGGAGATGAAATACAGCTATACTAGTAGCAAGTAAATCTCCTTGAACGTATCTAACCCCATGTTGTCAGTCAGCACTATATCCTGGAGCCTAAACAATGTGCTGGATCATGCTAATTGTTGTACTGGTGTATGTGTGTGCGCATGTACCTTTAATGATGTATATTTTAATTCAATTTTGATTGTTTCATCTCATTTTAACTTTGTATCATGCAAATTTTTAACAATGTCATTTTCAATTTGTTGTAAGTGCATTTCAAGTCTTGAACTGGAAAAAAAGGAAGAATATACATAAATAAAGGCAATAATTGGATCATTTTGCTTGCCTTTTTCTGCACATTTTTCATATTTTCAATATCCTTTTTCTGCACCTTTTCCATCTCGTCAATATCTTTTTTAAGTTCAATGACCAGAACTATGGACAGTATTGGAAATACGATGGCACTATGGATTTGTATAAGGTATCATGATACTGGTAGTTTCATTTCTCGCTCCTTTTCTAAAGATGTGCAACTTGGAATTTGCACCTCCTTTTTTTTTTTTTTTTTAACAGCACACGTTGCATTGACACTTTCACAGAGATATCAACCATAGGCTCACAGATCCCTTGGACAGTTGGTGATAGCTTACATCCCATCACGAAACTGGAATCTTTTTGCTCCCATATGCATCACTTTGCACCTGTTTCTATTCAATTTTCTTTCATTATTTTAACGTTCATTCCCCATTTCATTCTCCCAGGTCTTATTCTTAACACTTAGTACAATTTAGTGTCATCAAGAAATGCACAACCTCACTGTGCATGAAGGGCACACCTCAAGCTTAGTTGATATGTTTTGCATTTTCTGTTGAGAGTTCTCTGTAAGTTAACATACCTCCACAGCTTTTGCTGTTAAGGTAGATTACTGGAGATGCAGGTATAACCACCCTGCATTCACTTTAATGGAGTCTCAGTATACTTTATTTATTTATATTTTAATTTAATTTAATTTAATTATAGTCAGTCCGGCAGCTGCAGACTCCTTAAGAGCTCTGAGATTCCTTTCACATTGCATAACTGACGCCACTATTATATCTCACAGAATCCTGGGATCTGAAGTTCGATGAGATGATAGAGCTCTCTGACGGTTATGGAAAAGAGAATATGTGTTGTTATTGGACTGTAACTCCCAGCAAAGCTAGCTTAGCTGGTACTAGCTGGTGCTGAGGAAACTGGCAATTTCAGTTCAACAACATCTGAACGGCTACAGTTCCCACCCTTGGCTTAAAAAGAAGAGGAATACTCCTGAGTGACTTTTTAAAGAAATAAATGTCAAGTCACTGGGTGGGTTAGCTAACCACAACTGATATAGATATGGGATAGAGTTATTCTCCCGCAACAGAAACTGGCAGAAAGGAAGCAAAGTTGGAGCCTTGAATCATAAAGAGACACAGCAGACAGCTATCACAGGCACTGGGTGTGGAAAATAGTACCTAAGGACCTTTCCACACTACACCGTCATAGTGCTATTATTTCACTTTCAACATCTTGGGGAATTCTGGGTTTGTGGTTTACCGAGGCCCAAGAGTTCTCTGGCTGAGAATTCTCAAGGCCCCTCCCTAAACTGCAAACTCCAGGAGTCCATGGGAGGTTGAAAGTGGAATAATAGCACTATAACAGTGTAGTGCAGAAAAGCCCTCAGTCTCAGCACACATCTGCCTTGGCCTGCTTACCCTGTTCAGGTGTTACTTAGACTACACAATTATAGTACTGTTATTCCACTTGAACCGCCATAGGTCCGTCCCATGGCCTCCTGGGATGTACAGTTTATGGAGGGACATTCAGAATTCTCCACCAGAGAGCTATGGTGCCTTACCAGACTGCAAACCCCAGCATTCCAGAAGTTGTTCCATGGGATTCAAAGTCAAATATAGTGCTGTAATGATGAAATGTGACAGGACGCCTGATGTGGACCACTGCTTGAGAAGGGAAGGGACCCTCTTCTGTCTCTGTTGCCACTTTCCTAATGTGGAATGCAACAAGTCTGAAGAGGAAACACTCCTCTTCCCATGGAGATTCTCCAAGCAGGCAAGAATTCTGATTTCCTAGTGTTCTCGCTCCCGTGGAGAGCCTCCACACAAAAAGGAACTTTTTCTCTTCCTACGTGCCATTCCACCTGTGTAAAGTGAAGACCAAGGTGGGCGGGTACGGCTAGATTCTCCCCTCTTCATGTGTGGATTCAGATGGGGTAAGTAGACCCTGAATTAGGTTACGGAAGAGTGGATATGTGTGGGTGTGCGCTACAGGTCTTAGTCGAGAAGGAAAACAAAAGCTTATTGTCTTTTAATTTGAAAGCTTGTTTCTGTTAGGAATAAAGCGGGCGGGGGCGGCAGTCCTATTTGGAAGAGCCCCCTCCCAATTTTCTCCTGTTTTTATATCACCTTTGTCCACGGGGTCAGGATGTTTTAAAATTTCCTTCTCGTTAATTGAATCTCATGGTTCCCAGCAATTTCCATGCATTCAATTTAGATTTACTGTGATGTGGGGGGAAAGGAGGAGGGAGGCAGAAACCACAACCCCATTAAAAGAGAGACACTACACACTTCATATCAGGCAATGGGGAGAAGTGTTTACCACCGGCTGGTCCCCCGGTCGGGGCGATTTGCTTCTTCAGACAGCACCCCGAAGCACAGCACACTTTCCTGCCAGCTCTTTAAACTGTGATTCCCCACATGCCAAGAATGCCATTCGGCGCAAAGCGTCCTGTTAAATGCTTTTTGGGGAACAACAAATCTTCCGCCCCCGCCTCCAGGATTGAAGACATTGTCCAAGGAAAATGTAGTACAAACACAAACGTGTTGTGAAGCAATGGAGGGTACATTCCTACAACAGCACACCCCAGTTAAAATCTAATCGTTTGGCCCGAAAGAAGTAAGCCCATTGAATCACTAAGTTTTACCCAAGTGTTGGCTGACCATTCCGTGGCTCTACTCTGGTTGGGACAAACAGTTGGATTTAGGTTAAACTGAGCAAAGTGTGGCCGTGTAGAAATACAGTAAGTTGTTCTGTATCTCCCAGCAGCTGCTAGGTAACATGAGCAATGGTGAGGGATGCTGGGAGGTACAGTCCAACAGCATCTGGAGGGATGCATGATTCCCATCTATGGCAATTTCCGCATCAGACTGTTATAGTGCTATGATTCCACTTTCAACATCCTATGGAATCCTGGGGTTTCCAGCGGGCCCCTCCCTAAACTACAAATCCCAGGATTCCATAGGATGTTGAAAGTGGAATCATAGCACTATAACAGTCTAGTGCTGAAATAGGGAAAGTCCTTTGCCATTGGCCAAGGGGCCAAGGGACACTGGGAGGCTGCTGCCAGTTTAAGACGTTTTGATTGTGTTGTTGCTGTTGTTGCTTGAGCTGAAGAGCAAAATGGCATCCTTTCCTCCATTCCATGTACAGAAGCTGTTTGGATGCACCGTTGCATCTTCTTTCAATAAAGGAACTGGAGTAGCACTCTCCACTCTGTCTGAGGGCATCTGCTCAGCTTAGAGCAAGGGTGGCCAACTCATGACCCATGGGGACACTTTCACCATGTTTTGGGAGCCCCCAAGCCATTTTAAGGCCAGGGGAGGCCTTTTTCAAACTGGAAGTAAACTGAAAGTGATTTCTGGTCACTGCAAACCCCACGATTCCATAGGAAGTTGAAAGAGGAACGATAGCACTAGAACAGTATAGTGAGAAAAGGTCTTCAAAAAATACAGGTTCAAGTCAGAACTGAACCATGAAAAGTGTCCGTTGACCTTGGGCCAGGCACTCTCTTTCACAGGATTCTGGCCGATATTTTCCAGCTGCTCTAGGAGTCTTTGTCAGCTGAAGAATGAGGTAAGAAAACTCTTGGTAACAATGGTAGTGATAACCTCCGAAGGAAACAGCTGAGATATCCTGTTCATCCATTCACCTAGGGCAGAGCTTTCCAAACTTTTCATGTTGGTGACACACTTTTTTAGACATGCATCATTTCGCGACACAGTAATTCAGTTTTACTGACAAACTGGAGGTTAAACTAACCCCTTATAAGAGATACAGACACAGACATAAATTGTAATAGCAAAATGTATGGGGACACAACATATCTCATGAAAACCTTTCATATATTGTTTAAAATATGTGATTTATAAATAATAACATATATTTCCAAGATTGCAGATGACACACCTACACACTTCAGGCGACACACTAATGTGTCACGGCACACCCTTTGGAAAGCCCTGACCTAGGGCAATGGTTCCCAACTCTTTTTCACTTGTGTACCCCTTCGCAGCCCATTTCTGCCAACTGTACCCTTCATACTAGCAAAATATTTTTCTTTAATATTATAGTTGCTGTTATTTCAAATTTATATGTTGTAACTGTAAATAAATAGCCCAACAATGGGATTCAAAAGGAATAGAATAACAAGGTGAACAGAGAGTACATACATATTTCCATTCATGCTACCACTGGATGACACTTCTGTACATACTACACACTGGGGTTTAGGACAGTTCTCATCTGCTATATACACAAATCCATATTTCATGTATTCATAACAGTAATTTTTTTTTCATTTTGCCTGTTCAAGGGACTCAAGACTGCACTTTGTCCCTATTTTTCACTATACTTTCAGTGCAGTGCTTTCAGATAAAGACAACTGTCATGTCATTTCTCAGCCGTCTCTTCTCCAGGCTAAACACACCCAGCTCCCTAAATTGTTATGTAACTCACCCTCTGGAGTTGGAAGATTCAGAGAGTCAGATTTCTAGGCATTCACAGCTCCGGATGATGGTGTCCTCTCCAAGCCTGAGGAGCTTGAGACTGAGACGGTTGAGGGCCCTTCTTCCCAGCAAGGGGTGGCAGATGCTAAGGATGCACTGCCATTCTGTGCAGATTGTCAAAGAGGTAAGAAGAGACTACTCTGGTCCCAGTGGCTATTAAATAGGAGAAGCTGACTCATCAAGCACCTGGTGTCTTGAGACGGCTGCCTAGAAATCTCCCAGCAGCTTGTTAGCATCTTTGTTGCTTGCAGTGCTTCTGTGTTGATGACTGGCAGTAGCATAGTATAGCATGTGTATTTCTATACCGCTTATCAGCTAAGTGCTCTCTAGGGCCCTTTCTGCATGAGGCCGGTGAATTGGTTTGTACCGTTTCTTACCAGATTTTCTGGGCTCGAAACAAGGCAACAACAAAATCAAAATGTCTTAAACTGGACTTTCCCTCATTTCCTTCTGCACAGCTACTGCGTATGTTCCATTCTGATTCAGAGGAGTGTGAGTTCATGAATCCACACTGCCTCCGCCATGGCCACTCCTGCTACTCCCCTCACCCTGCCCCTTCGGATGTGATTGGCCCTTTTTTTATTTTTTTTGCATGGTTTAGTACGTCATTATGTACGTGCGTGCGTACGTGCGTAAGTCCATACTACCCCCCGGCCCCTCCCATGAGCCCTCCCCGACCACCAATTCACATTGGCACGAATGTACATGTCTGCACCATTGTGAAAGTACGAATTGGATCAATCTCGAAAATTGGAAAACCGATTTCTTCCGGTTTTCAAATGGCGTGCTTTACCACCACATGGGGGCGCATTTAGTCAGAATTACATGCGGAACAAAGGTAAATAAACCGAACCTACTCCGCTCCAAGGTGCAGACTTCCGAGGCAAGACGCACTGGCCCGCCTTAATAACCGCATGAGGAAAGGGCCTAAGTGGTTTACAGACATTTTAGCTAATTGACCCCAACAAGCTGGGTACTCATTTTACTGACCTGTGAAAGGGTGGAAGGATGAGTCAGCCTGGGGCCCAGCAGGATCAAACTCACAACCTTATGGCTGCCTTACCGGCATTTAACCACTGTGCCTCCAGGGCTCCTTTACTTTTCAGGGGTAGTGCTTTCTTGACTTTGGACTGGCTATGATTGACAACTCTATTTTACTCCTTGCTGGCTTCCTTTATCTGGAATACAGACTCCTTCTAAGGACCATCCTCTTACTTCTGTCTTCCTCATGCTGCATAACCTGTAACTGACCTGGACTGGATTGACCTCCTGGTGGCTCTTGCACTCCAACCACCTGGTTTTTGGGTCACTTGGTGACTGGAGCACAGGACAGCCGATCTCTGGACATGTACCAGGTTGTCAATATCTTTACTGAACTGCAACTCACCAAGAGGATTCCAGCCTTTCCAGCACTGGCCTCACTTTTCATCATGGGAAGTCACCTTATATTGAGTTAGACCCTCCCTCAGTCTCAGCATTGTCTAAACCGGCTGGCAGGAGCTCTCTTTAGCATTCTGGGGAGCACTTCAGTGGCGTTCAGAAGCAATGGTGGTTTCAATATTTGGATGTGGGTAAGGAATCCCCTTTGGGTTTTAGCCCAAACTTTAAAGGAGCTATATTAAAGGTACTGAACCTATTTGGAACCTAGGATTTCAGCACCTTGGATAGCTCCTTTAAAGTTTGGACTAAAACCCAAACCACAATTACCACCCTGCTGAGACTGGAGCCACCAGCTGCCAACTGTTTAAAACTAGAAAGGCAATATCTGAGATCCTGGGAGCTCCAGGATAACCCCTTCCATCAGCAAGGGGCACTGCAAGCAGGGACTCCTGCAGGAAAACCTGTTGCAACTTTTCATTGCAGTATCACTCGGTGGCAAGACAGCATCTTGCAGCACCATTCTCTCCAGCAGAAAGACAGAAGCATGCTGTCTTGCCTCGTCTATCTGGAAGACTGAACAGCTTTTAAGGTGGATTTCAGAGTCATTTGAGGTTGTGCAGATGAAAATGCAAAGCATTTACAATGTCCTAAGGCCATTTCCGCACTGCACTGCTATAGTGCTATTATACCACTTTCAACCTCCTATGGAATCCTGGGGTTGGCAATTTAGGGAGGGGACTTTGGAATTCTCAGCCAGAGAGCTCTTTGGCCTCAGGAAACTACAAACCTCAGAATTCCACGGCAGGTTGAAAGTGAAATAACAGCACTATAACAGTGTAGTGTAGGAATGGCTTAAGTCTAACTTAGGACATTGTAACTGCCTGACAGCCAATATGAGTACCTGATCCTTGAATATTCAGGTTTTTTTACAGTGGCCTTCCTCTTGTGATTATAGTGGTCAGAGGCTGAAAGAGGCTGAGGGAGGAAGAAAAAAGAAGAAGAAAACAGAAGAAAAAAGCAACCATCCTTCCAATCCCACTGTGTCTGGTTGTGAGATTATAGGACTGCAGTCCAACACATCTGGAGGGTTTCAGCTCGAGGAACGTTGGCCTAGAAACTTCTCTGTGGTCTTCCTTTGCACCTCTGGCCCCCTAACCCAGATGGGGCTTGTAGGTAAGTACTTGATATATCGGTTGCTTATTGCTCAACGCTGACTAAACTAAAATCCTCTTGGAGAGGTACCGTGACAAACTTCTCATGTTAGTTTTTTAAAAAGTTGTTTCCTTTTAGTTGGTGCTCAGCCACAGCATTCCAACACAGCATCATTTTTCTTCATCAACGCTCATTGTTTAGATTAATGGGAATGCCTGTGCAAAACCAAAGGTTAGCAAGCTGGGTCAATTATTATTATTTTTTCCTTGTTTCTTGTAACCTCTTGGTGCATTTAATTTAAATTCTTCTGGCATGAGGTCTTTCTTCCTTTCAGTATAGCTTGCTTGTTCATTCTCTCTCTCTCTCTCCTACAGATGTTTGCTTCAGGAAAGTTACTTGGGCAATTGTTTATAGTCACAACAGGATTGGGTCCAAGCTGGAGTGGAAAGCAAGCAGCACAGTGATAATGACCTCAACAATTCTGCAAAACTGTCGGGAGGTTTGAGAACAGCAACCTAGACAGTTGTGAAGGAAGCCAGCCTAAATTAGTATATCATGGTCATTTCTATACCGCTTAGTATGTTATGTAGTAGTATGTTATGTAGTAGTTATGTGTGTGTGTGTATATATTTTACATATATGTGTATTTGAGTTTTAATTTTGAAATTTTAAATTCTAAATGCCCCTTCCTAAAGTCATGATGCCATCAAGAACTTATTTAGTCATACAGCACAGGCCAAGACTTGGCCACATGCAGAGCCACACATGGAAATACCATCATCTGTCAGTTGGAAAGGCTGTGGAGACAGAACCCATCAGATGAATTGCATCAAAGTTTGAAGGCCGCTTGTGCAACTTATTGCTCTCATGTAGATGAATCTCAACAGTCCCATTTACAAGAGAAGATTCAAGCTGAAACCCATATGCCTCGTCAGTTATTTGCTGCCTTTAACACTTCATGAAGTCCAGTGGCTGACTGTGATAAGGGTTCTTTAGGATCTCTCTGCAAGTGACTTGGCCTCTTTCTTCAGTCAGAAGGTGACCTCTGTTAAATGAGTTTTGCTGGATGGATCTCCACCTCCATTGCCATCAGTTGATCTATCATAGCCCTTGGCCCAGGCCAAGTCTTCATGGTCACAGACAGAATTTCTTTTTCCCTTTTACAGAGGCAGTCATGGGTCGGATAGAGCTGTCTTCTTTCCGTGCTTTCTACCCTAGTGACCCTTTCCCCTCCTTTCTTTATCTAGTCCTTCTGCCTCTGCTTTTGCCTTATATAACCCACTTGGTGAATTGTTCTTTTTCAAGGGTCATTTTCCCAGTCTGCTTTAAGCATGCTGTCTTGCATCTCCTATTAAAAAAACCCTTCTCTTGATCCTTCACTCTGTGCTAATTATTGTGCTGTGTCTCTTCTCTCATTCCTTTCTAAAGTTTTGTAGAGAGCTGCCCTTTCCCGATAGATAACTTATCTGACTACACACGATCCTGACCCATTTCAGTGAGGGTTTTGTACAGGTCATGCCACTGAAACGGTCTTTACTCCTGTAGTAGATGATAGTCTACTGGCAAAGGCTTGATGTCAAACGCCTGTGTTGATCCTATTGGATTTTTCTGCAGCCTGTGACATCTTGGATCATCAGATATTACTATTACAGTTCGTATCATTGGGAATAATGAGGAACACGTTGTCTTGGTTTAAATCTTTTTTGTTTAATAATTCTTTCTCTGTTTCAATTCAGGAATCTATGTCTAAAGCTTTCCCTGTAACTATAGGGGTACAACAAGGGTCCATTTTGGGTCCTCTTCTTTTTTCACTATAAACCTTTCCTCTTGGATTTCTTATCTCAGAATTGGATTTCCAGTATCACATTCATGCAGATAACACTTTGAGTTTTCAATCAATTGATGCCTCTGTGTGGAAGTCCATGAAGGACTGCTTGTTGAATGTTTCTTTTTGAATGACCACCCACCGTCATAAACGGAATATGGATATAACAGAGATCTTAGCATTTCAGCCTTACCATCCAATAGCCCCACTTTCAAGCCCTGCACTTTGTCTAACTGGGTTGTACAATGGTTCCTGTCTTGGTTTCCAGGAGGCTCAAACTCCTGCTGGATTATCACTTGTCCCTGAACTGCTTTATCATGGCGACAGCAAAAGCATGTAATTTTTGAACATCTATAGGATCGATGGATTTTTCACCATTTAGATTGCCCATCTGCTTGTCTGTGTCACAGACTGCCAGCTGCCTGTGCTAGGCAACAGAATATAGGGTTAGCAGGAGGCCATTCACAGTCAAACAGAGACACTAACAGTCAGTACAGTTTGCCTGTTTAGCGTGGGAAAGAATATCATCCAGAAACAGTCCAAAGGTCAGACAGTCCAGGGCCAGAAAATCCAGGCAGGCAATCAGCAAGGAATCTAGGGAAGGCAAGGGCTGGCAACACATGAGTTGTTTCTGGTGTCAAGCTTCTGCCCTGTGTCTTCCTTAAGAAGGCTGGTGTTACTGCGGTAGATAACCCTATCCCAGGGCCTACATTTAATATTAAAAATATCTCCACGTGCTTAAGAGGTCCCCCGAACGAGCACGTAGGCAGGCATGGATGGGAAAGGATTTTCCCTGGGAAAGGATTAGCCCTCCAGGTATCCTTTCCCCCATAAATAGACCCAGTTTTTGAGTGACTCTTTGGACCGCTCCCGAATCACTTCCTGCTTCCCAACAGACCATCACTCTGTCTGTTGAGCTATCCCCTCAGCCCTCCACGTGCTGAGTCTCACCTCTCTCTCTCTCCACTGCTGTCTCGAGCCTCCGGACTTCAGGACCAGGTGCTGTATTCCCCAGCTGTAACCCTCCAAAAGCCCCCTATCCAATTTCCTCTCTTATTTCTCGCTAGGTCTTGTGTGAGTGAGTGCGTAAGTGCGAATGTGCGCAAGTCTTTATTTTTAATAAAATCATTTTATTAGACAATTTTGCTTGGTTTTTGGCTCGGCCTGACCCCGTAAAAATTGGGTTAGAAGATCTCGCTAGATTGCCCTGCCTCTCGCATTGCTATAGCTTGTGCTCAGGCTAGTTTCCATTCCCCATTGAGGTATCCCCCAAGGGACCCCAGAAATCAGGGTAACACTGGAGCCAGCTGGCTCTCGTCTCAGCCTGATTAGCTCCTAGTGTGCTTGCTTCTGCATCTCTTCTTTCAAGGCTGCTCTTCACCTGGGGAATCCGAGTCTTGGCCCATGACAGTCCAGGCCTTGGTTATGTCATGCCTAGATTATTGTAATAGCCTACTGGAAGGTTTGCCTCCCTGCTCTCTTCTTCCTCTGGTTTTAATCTAGTCATCCAGGTTGTTTCCAATCTCCCTAAATAGTCGTGTGATTCAATAGATCAAGCTGCTGAATTGTGCCAGAGATTGCTGACATAGGTAGTGACTGCTGCGGTGCTGGGGATTTCTTTTGATGTATTTCTATAGTGTTGTGTTTTACTGTCCTTGTGATTGCCTCCATATATTGATGTTCCACCATTTGGTGAAAAGGGTGTTATAAATAAATATCATAGTCATCATCTCTACTACTACTACTACTACTATTATAGTAGGCCTTCCTCTTGCACAGTCTCCACACATATGACTGCAAAGTTGTGCAAAGTCAATGGACACAGAGAGCACCTGCCCGTGTTGCCATGGGCATGCACATGTTGCATCCATTGACTACAATAGAACACGATACTTCACATTTTTTTTGTTTTATGCTTTATGCTCATGTTTTGTTTTGTCTGTTCAGAACAGAACCCCTGCATATACGGAGTTCACAGTGTAGTAGCAGTAACGACAACAACAACAATAATAATAAAACAACAACTGCAATACTAAATTCCAGCTTACAATTCTTGGCGGCCTTTAGCAGACATTGGTTACACGGTAGAGCCAGGCTGCAAAGGCAGTCCTTAGATATCTAAAGAGAAGTACATTGTATCTAAGTCAACCACATTATTATGGCACGTGGAACAGAAAACCCCACAAGTGCCTCTTATTTTCCCTGGCCATAAAATGCAACAGCAATAAATTAAGTAATGAACCACTTGCTGTCCTTTCATGACACTAAATCTGCTCCCTGAAGTGGCTGTCTCCTTCTGCCTAATAGTAGGGACGGCTCCGTTATACAACAAAGGTAATTACAAAACAAAAGCTTTGCTGCCCTCCTAATCCCACTTGTCCCAAGAAATCGGACTGAGCAGCAAAAGCTTCATCATAGTAAATGGGACAATTAATTTTTCAGACATGGTTAGCATCCTTCTTTAATGAGACCCATGTATTTTGTATAGCACACTAAATTACAAGGGATCTCAAAGCAAGTAGATTGGAAGGATTCAGGATGCAAGGTACACACATACACAAAAACACTCACCCACATACGATCAATTACCCTCTAAAATGGGTTTCAGATGCAGCTAATATTGTTCATATTAAAAACTAGCCGAGCAAAAAGGCTTTCATCTTACTTTAATTGAGAGGAGAGACACGTATCTCAACCAATTATCTGTGCTATCTTGCCGTTCCAGATCATTATGTCTTGAGATTTCATATGTGATGAGAGGGAATATTATGTCATAGGCAACAGGCCAAGTTCATGCTCAACCTTCAAGCCAATGTGGAGGAGTCTCTGTGCAAGACAATGGCCCAGTACTTAGCCATGAGGTGAAATTTCTCAGAAGATACTTTTCTGAATATTTCTGAGTGTTTTCCTTTTTCTGAACCCATACCTTGCAAGGAAAAGAAGCTGTTTTCAGATATTCATCCAAAATATTCTTTGATGTTGTTGTTGTGTGCCTTCGAGTTGCTTCTGACCTACAGTGCCCCTATGAAGGGGCACCTCTGGAGCTGAGAGGGTATGTTGCACCCAAAGTCACCCAGCGGGTTTCAGTGACTGAATGGAGAATCAAACCCTGGTCTCCATGGTTGTCTTCCAACTCTCAAATGACTACACCCTGTTGGCTCTCATACTGCTTATTTGTTTCTTTTCTCACTAAAGAGCTCTGAGACAACAGTTTGGGGCACCAGGAAGAAATCAAAATGGTGCATGGGATGCCAATGCAACTGCTGCAGTGGCAACAGAAGATGCAAAACTTTAAAGGGGAAGGGGAGTTGTGCTACTGCCATTAGTAACAGTGAGCCCCATTTTTGCAGAAACTGTTGGAGCATTTTCCTGGAGAAATGTAGTCCTCACCCAGCTTTTCTATAGAGTGGAAACTTTCAAGAAACCATTTGCCTTTAGCTGTAGTGGATTCCCCTGCTTTGAGCAGCACTGCTGTTGTAATTCTCTTGGAGAGCCAAGAAGCCATGTGGTTTAGTAACAGTCCAGAGGCCAAGAAGCCAAGAAATCTGTCAGTAGCCAGGCAGAGGGATATGCAGAAGAGTAGCCAGGATCCAGTTCCAAGTTTTCAGAAAGTAGGGCAAAATCTTCAAGTTTCCTTGGGTGCCCTTTACACAAGGAGAGACAAAGACATTGCTTCCAGTATCTGAAGAGTGTTTACAGCCTGCCTTATCTAGGGAGGTTGATTGTCCATTGGGAAGAGCTGAGATAGACCCAGCTGACCTGAAGATTCCAAG
The DNA here is from genome assembly GCA_030412105.1 of Cyclura pinguis. NCBI lineage: Eukaryota > Metazoa > Chordata > Lepidosauria > Squamata > Iguanidae > Cyclura > Cyclura pinguis. The sequence continues at coordinate 6,757,513 of CM059608.1, forward strand.
CCCCTCCCCAAAAACTGTATAGTTGCTTAGTCAGAGGGAGGCACAACACTCAGATTTTGGAAGTAGTAGTAGGGCTACTCTGGATGAGAGTTGCAACCCCAAACAGCAAGTTTTCCAGGTTTTGCTGGTGTCAGTATAACACAGGTAACAGTTCTTCCATTATGAGAGCGTTATGGATGCCACCTCCCCCATGGCTTCCTCCACCATTGATCTTGATGGTATACAAATTTGGAAACCATGTGGGAGTTCTTGGTGCAACATCACTGGCTTCCATTTGTTGCCTATGAACAATTAAAAGTTTTGGGTTTAACCTGGAAAGCCCTAAAGAATGTGAGAGCATAATGCCTGAAAGACTGCTTACTTCCCTGAGATTCAAATCCATATGCTAATATTTATTATACTATTTATGGCCATTTCTGCACAACATTGTTATAGTGCTATTATTCCACTTTCAACATCCTGTGGAATTCTGGGGTTTCCAGTTTAGTGAGGCCAAAGAGCTCTCTGGCTGAGAACCCTAAAGGCTCCTCCCTCAACTGCAAACCCCAGGATTCCACAGGATGTTGAAAGTGGAATAATAGCACTATAACAGTGTAGCACGGAAACAGCCTAAATCTCCTCTGTTTAAGAAAATTTAAACCACAACTCACAGTACCTTTCTTCTTCCAAATGAAATTAAATATAATTTCTGTGACTTTTTTTCCATGTAATAATAGGGTGGTAGAGGAAGGGGACATTTTCATTGATATTTTGTCCCCACCCCTTTGCCATCTGCCCTGCCATTCTTGCCTTTTTCCAGTCAGGGAAACTGCAAGCAATAAGTGTGATAGAATAAAAGAGGCGGAGGAGCAGGAAGAGGTGCCTTGTGGTGTAGCATGCACACATAAGGAGGGAAGGAGCTGTGTGTGAGAGAGAGTAAGGGGTGTATTCAGTAGGAGAGGGGATATCAGCAGGACCCCAACCCACCTCACCAACTGAAAGCAAAATGGATTGGTAGCCATTTTGGTTAGGTTCCCCCCTCCCATAATTTTCTTCCCCTGGATCTCCAAAGTTGCCCAGTCCTCATTTAGTTTAACGGTTCACCCAGCCATGGTTGAGAATTGTCCATCAACAAAGACCCCCAACATGGATTGGATTTCATGAAGAAAGAATTGCTAAAATCACAATTACAAACAATTCCATGAAAGAAGAAAAATGGGAAACATCTGGAAAAGCCAATGTGGTTGCACAGTAAACTTGAGGAGGGAGTGAAAAGAAAAATAAAATATATAAAGAATGGAAGGGAGGATAAATCACCAAGGAAGAATACAGATGCATAGTCCAAGCTTGCAGGAATAATGTAATAAAAACTAACACTTAAAATGAGCAGAGACTGGCTAGGCAAGCAAGGAGCAACAAAAAGAGGGCTTACGTGTAAACCAAGAAAATGACAAAGGAAATGATGGGATCAACAGGGATGGGAAGATGTGAATAGATCACTAAAAAGGCAGAACAGCTCAATACCTATTTTGTTTCATCTCCCCCACAAAAGATGACCAGAGACTTTGGTATGAAATCTGGATTGCAAATCAAGATGGATAAAAGAGTTAGTTGGGAATCACCTAGTTAACCTAAATGAATTCAGATTTACAGGGCCAGATGAAATGCATCCCAGAATAATGAGGGAACTTGCTGACATACTCAAAGAACCACTTGCCATCACTTTTGGGAAATCTTGGAGAAAGGGTAAAGTGTTGGAGGACTGGGGATGAGCAAACATTGCCCCCTTCCCAAAAAGCAAAACAAAACAAACGTGGGGAGGAGGGGGGAGATCCCAGAAACTACAGGCCAGTTAACCTGACCTCAATACCAGGAAAAAAATTAGAATACAGGAGTCTGTTTGCAAGTATCTTGATGACAATACAATGATCAATAGGAGCCAGCAATGGTTTGTCAAGAGCAAATCCTGCCAAAGTAACTTTAGATTTTTTTAAAATCTAGTTACTAGTTTTATTAGATGGTGGGAATGCTAGGGATGACATTTGTCTGGTGATAAGGTCCCCCATGATATTTTGATTAGTAAACTGCCTATACACAGAATAGACGGAAACACCATCAGATGGATCCATAATTGGTTGGAAAACTATGCTCAAAGAGTTGTCATCAGTGGCTATGCTTCAGCTTGGAAGGAGGTCCCCAGTGGAACGTTGCAGGCTTCTGTCCTGGGGCCAATGATCTCTAATATTTTCGTCAATGATTTAGATGATGAAGTAGAGGGAATCCTTATCAAATCTGCTGATGATACAAAACTGGGATATTTAACACATTGGAAGATAGGCACAGGATTAAAAAAAAAATTGAGAAAACTAGAAAACTGAGCTGAAATTAACAAAATGAAATTCAACCGAGAGAAATACAAAATTCTATATTTAGGTCACAAAAATAAAATGCACAGGTATAGAATGGGGGTACTTGGCTCAGCAGTACTACGTGTGAAAAGGACCCTGAGATTATTTTTGATCATAAGTTGAACATAAGCCACTAGTGTGATGCTCCAGTAAAGAAAGCAAATGCTATCTTAGCCTGCATTAATAGAAGCATAGTTTCCAAGTCAAGGGTAGTAATAGTCCCAATATCTTCTGCACTGGCCAGCCATCATCTGGAGTACTGCGTCCAATTCTAGGTGCCTCATTTTAAGAAAGCTATAGACAAGCTGGAGCGAGTTCAGAGAAGGATAATGAAGATGGTGAGAGATATGGAGAACAAAACATATGAGGAGAGGTTGAAGGAGCTGGGCATGTTTAGCTAGGCGAAGAGAAGACTGAGGGTGATGTGATTGCACTCTTTAAATAATTCAAGGGCTGCTGCAAAAAGAGGGTGAAGGCTTGTTCTCTGCTGCCTCAGAGGGTAGAAGCAGGGCTAATGTTTTCAAGTTACCAGAGTGTAGATTTTGAGTGAACATTGGAAGGATCTTCTTGACAGAGCAGGTCAGCAATGGAAGCATTTGCTTAGGGAGGTGGTCCAGTCTCCTTCCGTAGATATCTCCAAAAAGAAACTCGACAACTACCTATGGTGGATGGTCTAACTGGAGCTCTTGAGCTGAGCAGGAGGTTGGACCTGATGGCCAATAGGTCGCCTTCCAACTCTTTGATTCTGTGAATACAGCAAGGTGTAACAAGCATGTGTTTCTTTTTAAATTAGCTCAATGATTACTACTTCATTATGGTTTGGTTTCCATTTATTTCTTTTATTAATAAGGAGATAATCTGGATCCACTCACTTTTCATGATGATCTTTTGAATGACATCTTAACCCAAAGGCTAGAAAAAGAAATTTATGCATAATTTGCTTATTGCATGATTTGTTTGGGAATGAGGATGGACTTTTATTTTGTTCCTCTGGGTTTTGTTTAATTTTATAACACAGAACTTATCTAGCCAATTCATGCAAATCAAAACGACACTTAAATGTCTCTGCTTCCAACTGGAAGAAAACTCGTGCGTTAGAAATCCAGAGTTCGCACAAATGCTACGTAACATTAGCATTCTGTTTAGAAATGAAGTAACTTGAGCTATTAAATTTGGCATCTGTCCAGAGCCAAGAGAAAACTTTTCTTATTTCTCCTTCTCAACAAGACAAGGGCTGAAGGGGAGAGTTTGGGGAAGAGAGGAGACCTGTCAAGCTCCAATACTCAATATAAATGACCTCATTTTATAAATAATGGAAGGAAAAACAATACGTTGAGCAGCAATGAGATTAGAGCATGGGTTGGGAGGAGGAGGAGGAGGAGGAGGAAATGACTGACAAATGCTGGGAGCGTCTGGTAGTTATTCCAAAGAAGATAAGTTTTCTGTTAAAAGGGCCTCAGTGGGAGGGCACTGCAATGGTTAAGAAGGAACTAAATGAGCAGTGGAGGAAAGCAAAAGAGATAGAGAATTTCCACTGAAATTATTACAGTATGTCATGGCAGAATAGCACTCAGCCACGCTGGGTGATATCGTAGTTTCTTAAGAGTTGGAAAAGATCACAAGGGTCATCGAGTTTAACCACTCATCATGAAAAACTACATGGCTAAAATACCCCTGAAAGATGCCAGGTCAGGATCATCCCAAAACCCTGAAGTTTGGGGGCCAAAATCTGAGATCTGGAGATGGCCCCCAGCGATGTCATATCCACGAAGTGCGGGGTCACATCCCATTTGGATTACTGTAATGCACTCCATCAGGGTCTGCCTTTGAAAATTGCTCAGAAACTATAGTTGGTCCAAAGAGCTGCAGCCGGGTAATTAACTTGGGCTGGCTACAGGGAGCACACAACTCCCTTGTTACAACACCTCCATTCCCTGCTGGTCTGTTCCTAGGCACAATTCAGAGTGCTGGTTTCGACCTATGAAGCCCTATACAGCTTGGGCTGTAATCACTCCTAAAACCCCATGAGCAGAAACGCTGAATGGTGGCATCAACTAGAAGGTGCAGTGCCTACATGATAGCATGGGGCCATCTAAAACTGAGCCCTTTTGGGGAAAAGGAAACTTGGATTCTATTGTTCCTTTTGGAAGGAATGAAGCATCAAGACCAGGTATAACACTGCTCAGTTGCAGCCTACCTAGCCCTGGTGCAATGCTTTCCTCCTGCTTTGCTTGATGAAATTTCACAGATCCCTTGCTTTTCAGCAATGTTTCTACAAACCCATCCCTAGACTTGTTAGATAGTTTCCCATTCTTGCCTTTTATATAGGAGTCAAAGCTGGTCTGCAGTGGTGGTGACTTGGGAATAACTGGACAGGTTAACCATCTCAACCAGATAATGACATCACACTAAGAACTGGTCTGTGTGAGCACCAGATGAGGTGGTGGTTGACCTAGAAGTGGTGGTGGGGTGCCATTACAGGATGTAGATGCAATTTCCCCCAATTCCCTGCAAGTATTATCTATAATTTTTAGGATAGAATAAACCTTTCCAACCAGTACACAGAATCAATTTCTACTATCAGAGAGCTATTGAACTATTTTGGCAATATCAGTTTGTTCAGTGAGTCTTTCAGGGAAAGACACATTGACCAGGCATGATATTCTTCCCAGGTGAGCATCCTTTGACTTTGGAGATTGCAATGATCAGGACAAAAATGTCTAACATAATTTCTCTTGTGTGTATTTGTTGTTATATGTCTACGAGCCAACTCCAACTTATGGAGACTGTATCATGTGATTAGTCAGCAAGATTTGTTGAGAAGAGGTTTGCCATTACTTTACTCCTAGGCTGAGAGGGTGTGACTTGTCTAGGGTGAACCAGTGAGTTTCTGTGGCCAAACAGGGATTCAGATCTTGGTCTCCCAAACTCCTAGGCCAATATGGAAATCTCTGCACCACAGTAGCTGTTTTCTATTTTCTATTTATACCCTTTGTTTATATTATTATGATGGGTTGCAATGCCCTCTTTAGATCAGAAAGATACTTCCTAACAACAGTTTTAGACAAAGTGTTACACACACACACCTTGCAGGATATTCTTGGCATAATTTTTAGCTGAGGTGGCAATACAGATGGATCCTTTCTAAAAAAAAAATCTCTGTAGCAAGCACGAAGCACATTCCATGCAACAGCAAAAAATGCATGTCAATCTTTTTGGCTCCAAACACAAAATACTGTTTTTACTCACACATAGTGGTGATGGTTTGACCCTGGATGTTGACTGTAGTCAATCACATAGAGGCCTAGGCCAGGGATAGGGAAAACTTTGGTCCTCCAGATGTTTTTAGCCTACGATTTCCATCAGCCCAGCCCAGAATGGTCCTTGATAAGGAACTGTGTGCACTGTAGCCCCAAAACATCTGGAAAGCCGATTGTTCTCCATTCTTGGCCTAGGTTAACCCAAGTGTTTTGGGGTTTGGGGGAGGGAAAGGACGCACTTTTGGAAGAAAGGTTCTAGCCTGTCTCTTGCTGAGTTCATTTTCTAATTGCAGGAGATTGTTCAAAAGGAGTCTTTGAGTCGACTTAGAACTCTACCACCTCATTCTGTTGCCTGTTGTAGACCAGGCCCCTATCACCTAATGTGAAACAGATGGTTCTTCCCTAACCTAGCCCTGTTACATGGCAGGAAGGCTTAGCTGCACTAATCAGATTTGGTGAGGTATCCCCTGAAAGAATGTGGATGTTAGAATTTGCACATGTAGACCTATGGTATGTGAGGCAATGAAGGCCAAGCACACCCATGGCAACAATACAACCACCAATCCCTTGGGCCAATGTTGGAGGTTAACCAAAAATAATGGAGCAACAAAGCTAATGATTCCCTTTAGCATTGCATCACTGCATTCAAACTGAGTCATGGTGTGGAAATTTGGGGAAACAAATCAAAATTCATTGTACAGAATGTGATCAAGGCTGTTATAGTTTCAGTGTATTGCTCATATTATGCAAAACAAGATATGTGTAACAAGCCAGTCACAAATCTTGAGCGCATCTGAATGAGCCTACCTATGAAAGCGCAAACATACCAACAAGAACCATGATCATGAAAAAAACTGCATATCATGACAGAACTTGGGTTGTTTTGAGTCCCAAAGATTTAAAAAGTTACCTTTTGGACTACGTTCCCGGAGTCCCTCAGCTTGAATGGCCATGTTGGCTGGGAAATTGTGGGAGTTAGAATCCGAAAGGTAACTTTTCCAAACTCTGGTTTTGACTCAACATTTCTAAAACTGTTGCCTGGGGCAAATTTGCAGTCTGCTCTAGAGCAATCCAGAAACAAATTATTTCTAGATAACTGGATAGGACAGCCTATTTTGAAATGTGAAATTAAATTAAACGTATTTAAGAATTCAAAGTTGATCTTATGAATCTCAATTATTTTAAATTTTGCTTTGAAAAAAGAAACTTTTCCCATGTGCAGGTCATTTGCTTCTGTTTCAACTGAAAGATTTTAACATATTCTCCAAGGTCGTTTCCACACTACACTGTTACGGTGCTATTATTCCACTTTCAACATCTTCTGGAATTCTGGGGTTTGTAGTTTCCTGAGGCCAAAGAGCTCTCTGGCTGAGAAATCTAAAGGCCCCTCCCTCAACTGCAAATCCCAGGATTCCATATGAGGCTGAAAGTAGAATAATAGCACTATAACAAAGTAGTGTGGAAATGGCCCAACTGTACCAATTTGGAAGCGACTGTACCAATTAACTCTCTGTCTTCCTACCTTTTCAACTGCTTTTAAAATGTCTCAGCTTCTCTCTGTCCTTCCCACTTCCCTCCTTTTTGCTTAGCTTACATTAGTTGGCTTCAAACTGAGTTCAAAGTGCAAAAGCAGCAAAAGCACTCGGGCAACTACAAGCAAGAAGGGCAAGAGGAGAGGCAAAAGCAAACCGCTACAGTCGCTCCGAGCTTGTGTGGTCTTCCTCATCAATAACTTTCGTCATCTTGACCACATGCTGACATTGCTTGCTCACATGTGTCCTAGTTTTCATCTGTGAAATGTTGGAGAGTGTGAGAGAGCCATAGGGAGCTGACCTCCTAGAAGATGCTGGAGTAGCTCAGCTTTTCTTTTCTCTTACAGTTCTGCAGGCTGAAGAAATGGCTGCCACTAGGTGACTCAGTCCTAAAGAATGTCTTCATCCATTTTGGAACTAATATGGCGTCAGCAGCAGGCAACGCTGAGTGCCTGTTTTTGCACCAGCTAATGCTTTAAACCATCAGTAATCCTAAAGCCAGCCCTCTCAATGGAGTTGACAGATTACATCTCTTGAGTCTCTTTATTGGGCCTTGTTCCTCAGAAAAGCTTGCAAATTGCTCAGATCTCAACTAACAAAGCCACTGTTCGGTCTCTGGGTATCCTGTGCGATAACATGTGAATTGCTCAGAATTACCAGAGATAAAATATCTTTTACAACATCAAAGTCACCAGTTTCCAAGCTGTCAGCTCCAGGTATGTGAAAGTTCTGACAGGCTGAAGATGGAAGGAAGAGATAAAGGGGAAATTAAAGAGAGAGGAGTGGGGGGCATTGGGGAGTCCGATTCCATGAATGGGGGAAGAAACGTTGTTGTCATGGCTTTGGCACTAGAGTTTCTGCTACAGGGATTAGCACAAACTCCTCTGAGGTGTGAGCAAAAGTATTGTAAATTTCGCTTCAGAAATTGGCAACCAAAGCCCTTAAACTTCAGTGGTTCCTGCCTCTGGTTACATGGTGTACAATACACACAGAGTGACAATGTCTGGCACACAACTGACATTGGTAATTGGCCTTTATGCTTTGATATTCTGAAGAAATGGTGAGTACAGTCCTGGAAACATTTTTTTTTTTAAAGAAAAAAATGGGACAGCTCATTTTGATCTGGGGGAGATGGGAGAATGTGCTGCGTTGTCCCAGATATATATGGAGATGAGTTGTGAGTGCTTGGGGAACAATTCAGTACGAAATGCTTCCTGAAAAGAGCACCCTATTAGCAGTGATGTATTTAAGTCCTTTACTCCAACTCTCAAGTCAAGTCTCAAGTCTCTATCTTCAAGTCTCAAGTCGAGTATCAAGTCCTTGCAAGATACTTTCAAGTCATGTCTTAAGTCTGGGAGCCAGTTCCTGAAGTGGGGAATAGGATCCTTCTTATTTCCCATTACTGAAGCTTCAAAAGCTTTAGCAGGAAGGATCTTTCCCTGCACTCTGGGGTCAAATCTTGCTGTTAAGAAAAGTTTCAGAAGGCTCCTCCAATATGCAGCAGGGACAGGCTGCTGAGCAGATCTCAAGCCTGTTGCCTAACATGTTTGCTGTTCCCCTGTGAGAAACGGCCCAAGTTTTGGGCTAGAGACAGATCATCACGTGACCAGCAGGCAAAAAGAGACGGAAGCGTTGTTCAAAGTTGTAGGGTTTCTGGATGAATATGTTACGTTACTGAACCAAGGGCAGCAAGTCAGTCACTAAAAATATACAAGTCACGACTCGAGTCTGAGTCAGTGTGTCATTTATTGCCAAGTCAAGCCCAAGTCAAGTCACTGAAGTGCCTTGAGTTTGACTTGAGTCCGAGTCAATTGACTCGAGTTTACATCAGTGTCTACTCGAAGGAGCATACTCAGTCCTAAACCACACCTGCAGTGTTTTCTGCAGTTACCTATTGAGTGCCAAATGATAAATAGAGCAGGCGAAGAGCAAGAAACCATTACAGTCAGGTGCTGCATTTCATTCGTTCCTCAGAAAGCAACAGCAGCCCCTTTGCCTCCCGCCCCAAAGGCTGCTTCTTGTTGGCCCACTCAAAACTTTATTGTCCTCATATGTTGAGACCAGCTCAGAGTTGGACCTGGAAATCCCAGGTCTGCATGCCGATTTTCTTTTGACCATTCATCTGAGGTTGCAGAATGTAGGACAAATGATTATCCTATTCAGCATGATTCAACTCTCGGGCCATTTCTGCACTGTACTGTTATAGTGCTATTATTCCACTTTCAACATCCTTTGGAATCCCGAGGTTTGCAGTTCAGGGAGGGGTATTTAGAATTCTCAGCCAGAGAGCTCTTGGGTCTCAGGAAACTACAAACCCCAGAATTCCACAGTACGTTGAAAGTGAAACAATAGCACTATTATAGTGTAGTGCAGAAATGCAGAAATGGCCTCAGAGTCAGCTGGTTCTTCTTAACTTGATATCATGATGATGATGATGATGATGATGATGATGATGATTAATTTATTTATTTCTGGGCTGTCTCTCCTTATGGATTGATACAAATACAACAGTAAATAGACCCATAACACAGTTAAAAACACAAACACCAATTCAAATATATAATTAGTTCAAAGAGTGTAAGAGCATCAGTGACAAAAGCATACATACATATTAAATTTGTAATTTATTGAATGCATCGAGGTCAGGGTTTCATGTTTGACTGAGCTACACTTTAGTACAGGTCCAGCTTTTTGCACTCACAGCCCAATGAAACTTGCTTCCAGGCTTATGTTTCCTCTCCTTAGCAGCCACCTTTGTAAGTCCCCCTCTACTCAGATAGATTGCTTGGCTTTGACCTTGCTTCATGTGCCTCCCCTTTCTGCATCCTGTGCTGAACCTCAGACCAATGAGCTGGGTGTAGCAGCAAAGTCCTGGAGGTATGAGTTGTATACCATATAACCATCTCCATACACTTGAACAAATGTGTATGCAAGCAGACACACACATACCCACCCACACCCACACCACAAGCTACCTTCTGGTTTTGGTGTCCTGGTCCCAATTATCTGATGCCGGAGAATGTTTGACCGGCCAGTTTACATACATGGAAGGGGAGATGGTGCAACCTTGTTCTCAAGCAGCAAAATGTCTTGCGTCAGCCCTGCTTACACCAGAAAAAGCATTTACCTTTGTCATATGGTTGGAAACAGCTTTAGGAATTTGGGAACTGAGAACTACAGAATAGTTCCCTAAAGCTTTTCCCAACCTCAGCCAGCTTAAGGATAACAGAAGTTCAAAAGAATTTGTAATGTTTTTCACTGCTCTACCAAACCTCCTTTTCCCCCTATGGTGGCAGTTTGGACATACACACGTAAGACTGCAATTCTATACCGTAGCTGTGGAGGCCATGGGCAAGAACGCCCCAATTTGGTGAGGCCTCCCCCCTCCAACCCTTTGTGTGAGTCAAATTACAACTCGCCTCCTTCCTGGCCCCCTCATTTGGGCTCCCTATGAAATAACAGCCCTTACTGTAACCAAATATTTTCATTCAGGAAAGCCTGTTTGCAACCAGCAGAGAAGGAGATGTCTTCGTTCATTCCCAGAGGCTTGTGAAAGGTCCTTTGTTTTAAGTAGGAGCACCTGGAGAGGATGTTGCTACAGGGGTTGAGTCCACAGGGTCCATGGCTCCAAGCAGCTGTGGTAGGCCTGTCCTGTTTGATCCTGCACAAGCACAATGGGATAACCATTCATAGCAAAGAAATGCATACAGAGCAATCAGCAGCAACTAGGAATTGACAGGTAGCATGTGCTTTCTGTCAGGGCTGGAATAATAAGCAGCCAAGCACCATGGTGCTCCAGTGAGGTTAATCACCAATAAATTTTCAGTTGACATTCAAGGAGCTAGAGATGATGTACGCTCCAATGTTTCACAGATGAAAACTGGGGCCATTTCTGCACTACACTTTTATAGTGCTATGATTCCACTTTCAACCTCCTATGGAATCCTGGGCTTTGCAGTTTGGGAGGGGGCATTTAGAATTCTCAGCCAGAGAGCTCTTTGGCCTCAGGAAACTACAAACCCCAGAATTCCACGGGATGTTGAAAGTGGAATAATAGCACTAGAACAGTGTAGTGCAGAAATGACCTGGGATGTGTGTGACCATGCGACATCAGAGTGTGGCCATTCCTGCACCAGACTGTCACAGCGCTATTATTCCACTTTCAACATCCTATGGAATCCTGGGTTTGCAGTTTAGGCAGGGACATTCAGAATTCTTAGCCAGAGATGTCTTTGGCCTCAGTAAATGACAAACCTCAGAATTCCACAGGAGGTTGAAAGAATAATGAATAATGAAAGTAGAATAATAAATGTAGTGCGGAAATGGCCTGTAACTAAAATGGCAAAAGTTGTTAATGAGGAAGAATACACAAGCAAAGGGAGGCTTCTAAAGTTTGCTTTTGCCAGAGCCTGTTGGGAAGGGCAAGATTCTGCCTCTCCTCTTTTCCTCCCTCCTTGCTAACTAGGGTTGCCAGTGCACTGGGTCAGATTGCAATCTGTCTGGGTTTTTTTTGTTTTTGTTTTCCTGATGTGCACATCTTTTCCACCTTGCCCTGCATATCAGGGTTCTAGGGAAAAACTGTAAGCTTGTATCCGCTATGAAAATAAGACATTTGGTTATGTAGGCTAGAATCCTCTGGGTGGCTTATACTTGTGCAACCTGGGTTTTTGCCGAAGGAAAGACTTTTATGGTGTTGCACAAGGGCTTCCCTGCACATTGCCATTTGCCCAATAGTGCAATGGGCAGCAGATGTTTCTCTGGTGGACCCCTGTGTTCAGTGAGTGGCAGAAGTGAAGCTAAGTCTCAGTTTCAAAAGTTTTTCCCCCGCTAGTGAGAATACAAGTGATTTTAGGCATTTGGGGCAGCTTTTCAAATTTTGGGCAAAAATCACTGTTTCCCAGGAAATATTTGTTTATGCAAAAAAGACATTTTGTGCAGAAAACTGAATTTTGCACAAAATGCTCAGTTTTCTGTGCAAAATGTTGATTGCTTTTCCCTACACACTTTCTATATTTTGCACAAAGCTTTGTAATTAATTTTTCAAAAAAGTCCAAAATTACCAAAAAAATAAAAATAAAAAAAAGCTCAAATTAGTCGGCCATTGTCTTGATGGATATATGTTGAGGTATGTTTTGTTGTTGAAGGTAAGAAAATCTGCAAATATTCCTTGCACCCTTATTCGAGATTGGATTGCTTGCTCTCAAGCATATTTGCTGATCCATTTGAATTGGCTGATGAAATGTACCCAGTACGATGCTTAAAAAACCGGATTGCCTTGTCATCAATTTGTCTTCTTCTCATGCTATAGGGAAGAATTTTGTGCGGAACATCTGATCCCTACTTCTGTTGTATATTTCCTCCAGTTTGGCACAGTGGTTTCCCTTTTTGTTTTATTAATGAAACCAGAGACGTGTCTGGAAAGACTGAGGGATTTTCTTTTCTCCCTCTTTCCATATCCTCCAATCCTGTGAATTAAAAAAAAGGTTGTCAATGGCCAAGAAGCTGGTTCGGTTTCAGAGGAAACTGTCACCTTCTGTAGCTTGATGGATTTGAATTGTTTTTGCTGTTTTAAGTGGATCCAGGATCTCAAACAGAATCAGGGACAGCAGGACAATGAGAAGGATTTTCCTTTGAAACAAAATATACGGATGCTTATTCTCTGTGTTTCTCTGTCTGTCTTCCAGAATTTTCTTTTGTTTTGCTTTGTGTTTTTGTTTGGTTTGGTTTTTATGTAGTATCCAATATCAGGGAAGTTGGCAATCAAAACCACAGAAAGACTTGGGGAGCATTAAGCTATTCTAGGTAAGGCATTAATTTTTTTAAAAAAATTATTTAAAAAGAGCAAAGCCAACCCTATCTCCCTTACCCAAGCCTAAATGTCATTCTTAGGACTTTTTTCACACAAAACAATTTAGAGCTGGGGAGCATAGTCACAATCCTTCATTTAACATTTCCAGGTGGAAGGTAATATTTGTGTGTGTGCTAGCAACTGAAGCGGAAAAATATTTTGCCAAGATAATAGTCTGTCTGTCTTTCTTTCTTTCTTTCCCTTGTTTATGTTTTGCATGGGTATCTTATTTTATACAGTAAAGTAAAAGCATGTTATATTAACAATGGTTTGTGTCCTACTTTGATTCTGATTTATCATTGGCATTTCATATTTTTATTCCTTTTTATCATTTTATTGTAGCATTGTTTCTGTACTATGGACTCTCCTTTGCCAGTTTCGATCTTTATTTTTAGCAGCCTAATGTGTGTGTGTGTGTGTGTGTGCGCGCATGTAAATAATAAAAATATACAGTAAAACTGATGGGTTCTGTATTTTCCAGTTTGATTGATTGCATGTTGGTGTTCTGCTTTATAAGCTCTTTGTTTTCACTGCATTTATAAAGAGATACAAGCTTCTCTGGGGACCCTTTCTAAGGCCAAAAAGCAAGATATATATTTTTGTACATAAATAAGTATATATATTCAGCATTTGCCAACATTCCCAATTTTGTCAGTTTACATTTCCTGATTAAAAGTTTGAGCTGCATTTTTATACAAAATTTTACTTCAAACATCATTTCTGGATTGACCTTTTTTCTTTAAAAAAAATTAGCTGGCATCAAATATGAGACATAAACTGTTAAATATCCTGGTATATAATCTATAAAATGCTGTTCAATATGAAAGAATGCCTATACAAACCAAAATACCACTGCATGCCAGTTCTCAAATACCATCCAACACCTCCTATGAGATCAGGAAATGAAACAAGCTCATCTACAGATTTAATATCTGGAAACATTTTGTGATACCACCAATGTTAAGTAAAGTTTTCATTAGTCACCATGCCCATTTCCACCATGTTCCTGTTACATGTTTTAAAAACTCTTTACCAGAATCAAAAACATCATCTGTACAGAACTTCAAACTGTACTACTTTCAATATTAATCAACATCTGTCCAGATGTTGGTCAGATACAGGTATTGCGGAGAAGTTAGGTAGGTTTGGATCAGATCCATCACTTGATAGGAGAGTTCCTAGGACCCCACATCTGTGGTAGATGGAAAGTGGAAAATAAACATAAGTTGGGAGGAGTATGAGGAATCCACTGCTAGGACTTGAAATGATTATCTTTTAGATTACAACTCCCAGAATCCCCGAGGCAGAGGATTCAGGTAGTTTTAGTCTGAAAGAGGTGATCATTCTGAAACTTTGCTTCCCAGCCCCAAGATGTCAAGCCTATGCCCTAAATTCTGCTAGTGGACTTATTCAGAAAGGAAAAAAGGCTCCAGAAGTATCGAGACTTTCCAGGTTTTTTTGTTCCGAGTTTACCTCTGTAGTCATGGTTTTTCATCCAAACTGAAATATTCTGAATTTCATTCACACCCTGTCCCTTGTGTTCTTCCTCCCCCTGATCACATGTCATATTTAGACTCAGGCAATGGTTCAGAAATTTCACCAATTTCCACCAACCCCTTTTTAATCATTAGTCAGGAGTTATAGCCAAATTGTTACAGTGTTTTAACAATATTGCACTGTTTAAGATTTGGATCATTTTCTATTATTGCTAGCATTCCTCTGTTCGTTGCTCGATCTCTGTTGAATCTAAGGCCATTTCCATACTACACTGTTACAGTGCTATTATTCCACTTTCAACATCCTGCGGAATCCTGGGATTTGCAGTTTAGGGAGGGGCATTTAGAATTCTCAGCCAGAGAGGTCAGTAAACTACAAACCCCAGAATTCCACAGGCGGTTCAAAGCGGAATAATAGCACTAAAACAGCGTAGTGCAGAAATACCCTGGGTCTTAGAAATGATCGCTGGAAATATTTCAGGATGGACAAAATGTCATGTAGATCTCCAGAATACAATCAGTTTGTATAGAGACCTTCAGAGACTTTTTTTTCCCTTTTTTTCTTATCTAGAGAGGCTCATTGACTGCTTTCCTGGGAAGAAGTATTTCAGAGGTTTATTCAGTCTACATTTTGAAGAGAAACCAAATTAACTTACACTAATAGAAAGGTTGGAACCTAGTTCAGTCTCTTCTCACTTCTCTTAATTTTGCAACAAAGTTCTTCAAAGAAGAAAGATACCAAAATGCTTTATGTATAAAAATGAACACATTAGGTTAACGTGCATACAAAAATGTATAGTTGTATATCTATATTTAAATGATAGAGCGAAACATGTTTATATGATAAAATGTGTATTTTACATCTTGGAGCATGTGGTAGTATCTCAGCTCCAGGGTTTCTTGATGAGATGGACTGTCTAGATCCATTTCAAGCTGGCTTCAGGCCCATTCTTCCTGTCTCTGCCAGTCTCTGCCTCCTATCAGCCCACAAATAGACCCCTTGGCTGCTGCCTCCACACTCTGCTGGACCTGGAGGAGAAGAGAGGATGGAATGGAACCTTGCCTTTCCCAGTAGACTCAGGTAGAGGCAAATTGCTGCAGGCTTTCCTAGTTTGTGTGTTCTTCATTTATAACTTTTGCCATTATCCCCACCTTCTCCTAGGCTGCAAATCTCCCAGTTTTTGTCCGTGAAATGTTGGACGGCATGGGGTCGCCTATGGCAGATGTCCATGGTGGAGCCTATCTGGCCTTTCTGGCCCTGGCAGCTGCCCAGCACGGCTGTCTTACCAGCTCTGTATTTATACGAGCAACAATCCAGGGAACAGTGCAGCACTTGCCCACTGGGGGGAGGCTTTCTTCTTCCTTTTATAGCTTTGCACCTTCATGCCATCTCACCAGCATCTTTTAAAACTAAGACTAGAGCACAATACAAATGGCATCTCTTTTCACGGTAGAAAACCTGGAAGCTGTGCGGGGTGCTCAACCTTTTCCACGCAGCTCAACGGGCGCCCTTGATCGCAGTCAGAATTGCGCATACAAATCTCCACCAAAGTGTGTACAAGAAGACAGTTGCCACAATCTGCCAAGGAATTACTCTTTGTTACTGTTTCCAACCGATGTTTACTTTTTTAATTATGGCCTAATTTATATTTTACTTCTTGAAATCTAATTAAAATCTATTAAGGGAAAGCCTCTTTGCCAAAGAAACTGTTTTTAAAATAAACCACTTTGCTTTGAAAATTATGCAAATCTGGAACTCATGAACTAAAATTGTATGTATTCGTGTCTGTAACGAAAACTGATTTTTGCTCCCTGAGCCAACACCTCAGACTCAGCCAACTTTGGCAAGGCTAAACCATAAACCTGAAAATGCTGCGGTTTTGCTAGAAGAAAAAAAAATGAAGCCCCAACACTATCCCAAATTGCTGAAATAAGAGTAGTTTATACAAACCTGCTACGCCCAAAGGAAATACATAAATGCTTCCCTCCCCGTGACCCCAGTTTTCCCACCTCCCAGACTAAGCAGTGAAGGTAACAGCCAGATTCATTTTATAGATGTACCATAATGTTTGACCAGAAGATAGCCTGGAAGGTAAAAGTGTTCAATGACCCTGTAGCTTTCTAGCTGGGTGTGAGTCTCTCACTCCACGCCTCCTCTTCCTTCTGTAGCTGGAGTAGGCAACTGTGGTCTTCCAGATGTTTTTGGATTGCAGCTCCCATAATCCCTCACCCTTGTCAATACTGGCTGAGAACTGGGGGCAAAAAACACGGAGATCCACAGTGCCCTCCCATGCTCAAGGGTAGCTGCCCAGCGTCAAAATACAGTTTTCCTCTGCTGTAGTAAAACTTCTTCTGCTACATCATCAACCAATAACACCTCCTTGTGCTCTTAAACCTATTTGCAAGTATAGGAGCCAACATTCCTCTAAAAAGACTGTCAAGGCAATAACCTGGCATGTTTACAAGGTTCAGGCATTATGGGTCCACTCAGGCTTAAACCTTGGGGCCCAGGTCTAGAACCTCACAGCCCCAGATAAGAATCATAAGAACTATGTTGGATCAAACCGAAAGAATATCTAATCCAACATTCTGTACATGCGGTAGCCAATTTGTTGCCGACAGGAATGCAATTACGTCCTCCATCTTGGGCTCCAATTAAACAACTAATATATACAGGTGCATTGCCTATAGAGAGCCAACATAGTGTAGAGGATGGAGTGTCGAACTAGGACTGCAGGGGGCCAGCGTTCAAGTCCCTACTCAGCCATGGAAACTCACTGGGAGACTTTGAGCAAGTCATCCTGTCTTTTAGCCACGTTGTTATGTGTCAGCCCAATCATGGGACTTCCTTCACAAGATTGATTCAGAGGAGGCTTGCTATTGCCTTCCTCTAAGGCTGAGAGAGCACGCCCAAGGTCATCCAGTGGGTTTCCACAGCTGAATGGGAAACCTAGTTTCCCAGAGCTGTAGTCCAACACTTGAACCACTGGGAAGCATGCCCTATGAGGAGCGGCTTAGGGAGTTGGGTGTGTTTAGTCTGTAGAAGAGAAAGTTAAGAGGAGACATGGTAGCCATGTTTAAATATTTGAAGGGGTGCCGTGTCAAGGAGGAAACAGGCTTGTTTTCCGCTGCTCCAGAGACTAGGACAAGGAGCAATAGATTCAAGCTGCAGGAAAAGAGATTCCACCTGAATCTCAGGAAGAACTTCCTGATGGTCAGAGCTGTCTGGAAGTGGAATATGCCACCTTGGAGTGTGGTTGAGTCTCCTTCTTTGGAGCTTTTTAAGCAGAGGCTGGATGGCCATCTGTTGGGAATGCTTTGATGGGTGTTCCTGCATAGCAGGGGGTTGGACTGGATGGCCCCTGGGGTCTCTATGATTCTGTGATTCACTAGCACACCTCCTCTCCATAAATCTTCAGACATAGATGCTAGGGTAGGAGCACGACAAGTCATGAAGGCATACCGCCACTACCGCAACAAAAACAACATTGCCTCTGAATCAGGAGGTGATATTATAGCCCTCCTGACTACTAGCCATTGATGGTCCCATCCTCCATGAATGCATCTAATCTCCCCATAATAACATTTTGTAGCAGTGAGTTCCACAGTTTGACTATGTATTAAGTGAAGATATACTTATTTAATTTTAACACAAAATAACACAAACATAAAGTAACACGTTGAATATGAATTAAAATTAAAGCATAGTACAGTAAACTAAAAACATTAAACACCAACTCACTAAAACATTGATCTACTAAAATACAAAATCAGAATCAGATCAAATCATCAGATCAACTAAAACATTGATCTACTAAAATACAGAATCATACAGTTGGTTGTTGCCCCCAACAACCAACTGTAAGCAAAGAGAAAAGATAAGAAAAGAAGAAACATTGTTATTCTGCCATTACAGATCCTACTAAACAATTCTTATTACAATTACTAATATTCATTCAGATGATTGTATCATTAGATTTCTTATTGCTCAAAAAGTCCATAAATGGTTTCCAAAGTTTAAAAATCACCTTGTTCGAAATACAAGAGGTGGTCCACATAATTCAGCCATCTCTGATTTCAAACCCATTCTTTCTTGAAAAAAAGCTTACTGCAGCGAGGTGGCTAACGTTATCTTAGGAAAAAGTCTCTGCTTATTTACACCACATTAGTAAAAGAGTCTTTCTGATACAGTGATTTTTAAATTCAGCATGTAGCTTAACTTTATCATGTCAAAGATAACCATGCCACCCAAATCTTCAGTCATGACCTTCAAATTCCATGAATCTTGTATCTCTAAGCATTACCCATTCCTTCAACCATATGAAACAGCAGGCTTCATAACAGAAGATGCACCTACTTGTATCTCTTCTATATCTTCCACCATTTAGTTTCACAAGATAAGGCCTGGATTTTGATATTATGACACAAAGTGAGGTTTCTCTCTATTTTTCTCACATCATGCTTGACTTCATACGCCTCATCGACGGCCATTTCTGCACCACACTATTATAGTGCTGTTATTCCACTTTCAACCTCCCATGGAATCCTGGGGTTTGCAGTTTAGGGAGGGGCCTCTAGAATCTTCATCCAGAGAGCTCTTTGGTCTCAGGAAACTGCAAACCCCAGAATTCCACAGGATCTCGAAAGTGGAATAATAGTGCTATAACAGTGTAGTGCGGAAATGGCCAATGTCTTTCCTTACTTGCCTTTTTTCCAAGCTTGAATAGCCCCAAACATGGTAACACTTCCATCTTGTGCAACTACTCCAGTGCTTTGATGGTTTTTGTCACTCTGTTCTACTCCTTTTCTTGGTCTGCAATAATGTTATTTTTATATGGAGTAACCACAACAGTACCCATATTTTTTTTCAATGTGGGTAGTACGATATTGACAGCTCTATTTTCTAATTATGCTCAACATGAAATTTTAGTCCAGAAAAAGTAACTTTTCCAAGCTTGGATATATTGTGTGTGATCCATTTGTATACATCTGTCAGATCTTTTAAATGTTTGATTGTCTGATTCTTCCTGCACTCTCAAAAAAAGACTCGTTTTTCTCATTGCTACCTTTAGAATATTCCAGAAGCGTACCTGCTCCTTTTAGTTATTTTTCTTAGGAATCTTTCACCTGCCTTTTCTGTAAAGTTCAAGGCAGCTAGCAGGTTAATGAAAAACAACACAATATCAGATTTTACAAAAAATAGCGAATCGCAGCAGAGCTTTCCCTCCTTCCTACCCTCCCTGTTCCCATGTCAGTTTTGATGTTGGGTATTATTTCATTCTTATACTCAGCTGATGATTAGTTAATTGGAATTTAATCGAGAGACACTCGGGCATCCGTGACTAGGTGATTGCAGCTGTTATCTGCTCTGAATGAACCGCTGCGTGAAGCATAACTTCCTCTTCATGTGAGGGGACTTTGATCTGATCAGTGTGTAGAAGACTGGAGACAGTGAATATTCAAAGTTTTAAAAGTAAACTCTCGAATCACGAGAAAAAAGTAATAATTTCTAGCATAGCACCCTGTTGTTTGCCTTTTCTCAGCCTCTGAAGTACTGGCTTGCTTCCAAGGCCAATTTAAGACGTCCATAGATGTCATCCAGAAAATTTTAAAACAGTATCTGGAGTAGCGAGAGTTTCCAGATCTTTTTGTTTTAATTTTACCTGCAAATTCCCAGGTTTGTGCACAAACTCTTTCTTTAAATATCCCAGGTTTCGCTCACTTCCCCTCCCTTGTGTTCTTCCTCTTCCCCCTCCCGGATTACATCTAAACTCATGCAACATTTCAGAAACCGATTTTAGCCAATTTCTACTGAGCCTCCTTTTATTATTATTACCCAGAAGTGCTGTTATTCAAAGTATTGCTCAAAGTGCTTAAAGTGCTTTAGTAATATCTTGCTATGTAAGCATCAGGATCAATTTGTTTTGGTACAAACATTCCTCTTTATCTCACACGATCTCTGTTGAATCTGTGTCCTGGAAATAATAACTGTGTCTACTGGCAGCAGCCACCTTAGCTACTTCTGGGATAAAACAAACAGTCAGCCAGGTGGATATGCATTTAACTTCAGAAAATACTGAGCTAATTCAAACTGACCTAGGAAGCAGGGATGAGAAGTCCTTTGTAATGTTGGGAGTTCCCAAGAAATACTTTTGGATGAGGAAAACACTATGTGAATCTCTGAAACAAAACCAATTTTTACAGGAACAAAACCTGAGACTTTCAGAGCCTTTTTTCTCACCTGAAAGGGATCCCACTTATTCTATTGATTTATTTAATATTTATATCCCACAGCATTTCTAAAAGTTTCATAGAGTACAGATAATCAAATGTTCTTGTTGTGTGCTTTCAAGTCATTTTCAACTAATGGCAACCCTAAGGTAAACCTATCACAGGGTTTTCTGGGGCTGAGAGTATGTGATACACCCAAGGTGACCCCATGGGTTTCATTGGCTGAGTGGAAAATCAAACCCTGGTCTTCAGAGTCACAGCCCAACACTCAAACCACGCTGACCCTCCCGGACAGGCTTAGACAATTAAAAATTGTTAAAACAGTGCAAAACAATATTTTGGAACAGGTTAAAACAATTTAAAACAGTTTATGCAGTGTACACAACAACAGAAATCCACATCCGTCAGGCTATAGCTATTGAGTCCTAAAAGCTTTGGTGAACAGAGTTTTAATGTGACACCAAAATGAGGTCAATATTGGTGCTGATCTGACCTCCAAGGAGAAGGCATTCCACGGTGAAGGTGCTACATCAAACAAAGCCATGTTTCCACATGGTGGATTGCTCCCGTTGCAGAAATGCAGGAGAAGACGTTTTGCCACCTCAGGAAAAACGATAAATTGTGTACCATTCAATGCCTCCAACACGTCCCATATTAAAACTGAGATATGTGTGGCCAAGCAACATCAGAGTGTTTGTCAAGCTGGCTAAAGTTATTCACGAGGAAGAACACCTAAGCTAGGAGAGGCTGCGATAGTTTTCCGTCTCCGCTTCTCTTCCTCTGTTGAGTGCAAACTGCTTTTCCACTTTGACCTCAGTTTGCAGCAATTGAAGTAAGCTGAGGACAAAAAGAGAAAGGAGGAGGAGGAGGAGAAAGACTCTGGTACATTTTAAAAACAACTGATGACATGGGATGGCAGAGAATTTGTCTCTGCCATGTAGGGACTGTTGTAGGGCACGCAGCTACCCCACCACCAGGTCAAGAGGTATCTTGTATGAAGACGGTAACATTACTTTGGCACCTGAGGCAACACAAAAAATAATCCGCAAGTGCTTTTTGTGGTCTCTACCTCCAACAGCATTTAAAATTATATCAATAAGTATATATCATCACATCCATTAAACGTGGGACCTGCTTCTGAGAAACCACGCATAGGATTGCATTGTTAACCTACTTCCTTTCTTGGCTGAAAAACTTTTTGGTTTTCCTTGCAGGGATGGGTTTAAACTCCTTCCTGTAGGCATTCATTTGGAAGGAATCCTACAATTTTGTACCCTTATGCACAGATCTATCTTTATTCGAAGAAGAAAATACGAAATGGAGGAGGAAACCCTTCAGTTGAATAAAAACACACTTCGGTCACTCATGCACACCACGAAACCATGTCAACAGATATTTATCCACCAAAACTCCTGCCACACGATAAACAAATACACATTATTTTGCATCAGGCTCAACTTTTGGTGGTCTCCCCCCGCCCACCCCAGCCTTCCCCACTCTCCCTTGTTTCGCCCCAGCCGGGCGTACTCTAGTCAGAAGTTTTGCTCATCTGCTGGTCCGCTCCTTTCCGAAGGGCCAGGGCTTCCCTCGTTAGGGAAGTGTTAGGAAGTTGCTGAAGTGCAAAATGAGCCTGCAAAAGCTCGTTGTCCTAATTAAACTTTGACAAGGAGAGTGACAAGAGGCATCGGAGGGGAAACAATGGGCACAGTGTTTGGGAATCAGCCTTAAGCTGGGACGGCCTTTTGTCCCTGGAACAAAAGCACTTGTTTGCATGTGTTAAAGTCTATTAAACTTCATCAGGCCCAGGTGCAACCCCCCCTTCCCCTCGTCCTGTCTCTCTCTCCACCCACGAGCCCCTCCGGAGTCTTCTCCAAGTCGGCCCGCTCCACCTTCCAAGAGCCAAAGGCCGAGGAATCCTGATTTGGGAACAGCGGAGGGGGAAAAGAGGGCAGGCGAGAGACTCCGTCTCCCTCAGGGGGCCTATATCAAAGCGACTCCCTTTTTAAAGTAAATATTTTGCTCTGAAATGAATTATTGTTGCTGTTTCTGTCAGCCGACAGGGATGAGGGGCACAGGCGGGCACTGCCAGAGGACTTTGTTAATGAGGAAGGAGTGAGGGAAAACCTTCATTAACATGGGAGTAACGTCATGGTTTAAAACTAGGATGGGGGAGAGCAGTTAGGCCTGGACGCAGGAGTGCTACAGTTATCATACGAGGGGAAAAACATTTTTATGTGATCTGGATAAACACCAGGCTCAGACCAGTGTCAAACTCCACTTTGTTTCATGATTTTGGAGGTGGGGAAGCAACCCAAAAATCTTGCCAGGCCTGGGCAACCTCTGGAGGCATAGAAACCTCATTGAGTCCATTGCGCGAGGCTAACGGCTTGTTAAGGTATTCTGGCACCTGAGACAAAACAGCAACAACCAAAATCCAATAAACACCACTCCCCTCCTCTGGTAGTAGAGGTACGAATATAGCAAATTTAATATTAAACCTTTCACGGCACGCCAGATCGGCTGCTTCCAGGGGTGCAGTGAGACCATTTGCACGGGAGGCAGAGACAAAAATGAGACAGAAACGGAAGAGTTTATGCATTGGTCACTAGCAAAGAGAAAAGGTTTTTATAGGCAAATGTGTGCACCTTCAAGTTGCCTGTTGGTTTATGGTAACCTCATGCATTTCCCAGGGTTTTCTTAGGCAAGGACTACTTACCTGGTGGTTTTGCCAGTTCCTTCCTCTGAAATATCATCTACAGTGTCTGGTATTTGTTAGTGGTCTCCCTCCAAATGCTAACCACAGCTGACCCTACTTAACTTCCCAGATCAGACGGGATCTGGTGCCTTTAGGGTATGTAGACTAAATGGCATAAATACCACTCAATTCATGCATTTTAGTGAGAAAGTATGTCATGATTGCTGATGTGATGGTTTGAGCGATGGGCGACAACCCTGGAGACCTGGATTTGATTCCTTGGTCGGCCAAGAAAATCCCTTTGGTACATCACACCCTCTCAGCCCAGAAAATCCCATGCTAGGTTCACCTTAGGGTCTCCGTAAGTCCAAAGCGACTTGAAGACACACAATGACAACATATTGTGAAGCTTCCAAAAAGGCAAATCAATTTAAAATACAATACTTTCCGCACGCAAAAATGGTTGTGCAAATTAATTAATAGTGACTAGGGAGTAAATGTGTATTGTGCAAATCATCCTACTATATTGATTTGAACTATTAGTAAAGTCTAATACACTATGACTTCTCTGCCAATATGCAGAGAAGCTGCCTGCTTGAAATTGCTTCAAATAGGTTACTTCAAAAAGTCAAGATTCGCTTTTCCCTGATGAAACCACTGAATGTCAGTACGGTGTTAACATACGTGTCAACATTGAGAATGAATTTTCTCACATGGCTGCTGATGCACCAAAGATGAGACCTGCAGCATGGAAAGGTATCCTTTTACACACATACAATGTTTTAGTAAGTTCATCATGTGTTAGTGACGAGGTTTTGCAGGATTTTACATACCCCCCCCTTTTTTTTTTGAAAGGAAGAATGCCTAAATTGTATTTCTAAAAGCTCAGCTGCAATGCTAGATATTTGGCACTGAAGAAAAAATCATTTGGAGGGGGCAGAATTCTCACTTGGGGGGCAATGCCCTCATTCCCCTCCTATTGCTATATCTTAGCTGCTTTCCACCCAACCCCACTAAGGAGCTTGGAGCCTCCATTCTAAATTACCCATAATGCCTCGAAGCAACTCTATGATGACAACATGGTATAATATTTAAAATGGTAGGTCCAAATCCATCAGGTCTGTACTGCAGCTGGCTATTGTTTCAGGTGAGCCCACTGTGGTCCTCCAATGCAGGCTGGAGCCACAAGACAGCAAAACTGGAACCAGCCTCAAAACTGGAACCAACCCTGAGCACTGGATGAACAAAACCTACAAAATTCTTGAGTCGGCTAGCAGAGACGGTCTAAATTTGGGACCATGTAGTCCTCCACATGTTGCTGTACTGTAATTCCCACCATTCTATACTTTCAGGAGCCAAAGATTTTATTTGTGTTATGTTCCAGTAACAGGTCCCTTTCAGTCTATACTTCATCAATTCTTAGTGAGTTAAAGAGGTTCACTGTCATTGGACTAAAATTCCCAGAATTCTTTACCATTAGATTTGCTGGCTGAAGCTACTGAGGGTTGCAGTAGAACAACATCTGGAAGTCCGCATAATTCCTACCCCTTCTCTTAAAAAATGGAGTAAATATACATTACGAAATATTTCAAAGCAAAAATCCGTAGGGAAAGCCAGCAGTCCAATTCCTTCCTAATTCAACTTATTTTGGATGCTAACACAACTTTACAATACCTTGAATCCAGACTTAGTTATACTTAGAATATACGCCAATGAAAGCAACAGGAATTAAGTTTGCCAGAACTAATTTAAGTCACGATTCATTTAAATCCCATTAATTTCAGTGGGTAAATTTGAATTATGACAACACATTGATTCAAATGGATGCAAACCCTCCCACTTGTCTTGATTTGGCAGCAACAGTCGGGGTTAATCCTCTGCCATCCCACTTTTTCAGCTGCTTTTAAAATGTCCCAGTTTTTCTCTCCTCTTTCCACTTTTCCCTTTCGCCTTCAGCTTAACTCAGCTGCTACAAAGGGAGTTGAAAGTGTAAAAGTAGTTTGCACTCAATTAACTCAGTGGGGCAAGAGAAGAGGAGGGTGGCATTTTGGGGAAAGAAAGAAAGAAAGAAAGAAAGAAAGAAAGAAAGAAAGAAAGAAAGAAAGAATTACAACTCCTAGTTGGCCAGACAAAAGTAACCTGTGCAGGCTCTCTTAGTTTGTGTGTTCTTCTTTATTATTAACTTTTGTCATCTTGACCACAGTCTGATGTTGCTTGGCCATATGTGACCTGATTTTCACCTGTGAAAAGTTGGAAGGTAGGCTGATGTGTTTTACTGCAAAGCACCGGCCAAGTAAAAATCTATTTTAAAGAGCATACAGTTAAAATGATCCAAAACACATTTAAAACATAGGCAAGATGTGTACAGAAGCCACACACTTTAGAGGAAATGTGGACCAAAATATACGAAGAAATTCCCATGTGGGAAGGTAGGGGAAGTCTCACAACTCCATATAGATTTGAGATACGGATGAGAAATCCAGCAAGATTCTGGGAAAAGCAACAAAAATAAAACCGATACACTTCCACATCCCTAGCTACAACTTCCATTACATAAACCATTAGCTGAAAAATATCCTGTGTTGGCCTTATATAAACAGTGTAAGTGAATGATGATAGAGATGATTAAAATATTTACATCCCCAGTCATTTTCTTCATCTCCCTTCCAACCAAGGAAGACAGCTTCAGAAAGGAAAATTCCCTGGTACTTTCCCCTAATTTTTAAAAACTATTCAATTAAATAAAAACAATAAGTTGTGTAATGAAAGAAACCACAGCAGCAGATTCCAAAGCCATTGGGTATTTTGACGTCTTTCTCTCTCCACAGCTTGCATTCTAATATTTCCCTTCTACGTGGAAATAGGAGCACATGCTAGCAATGTTGCCTAAATACAGAACAACCCACAGGGCTGTTTGTGAGCCGCTTGTGGTAAGGGATGCAACTAAATCTCTTTCTGCGCCAAACACCCCATCCCCTCCAACTGTCCTGATTTGACACAGTCTGTCCCAAATAATTCTCTATCATCCTACTGATTTTAAAATGTCCCAATTTCTCTCTCCTTTTCCTGCCTTTCTTCTTTGTCCTCAACTTCCATTGCTGCAAAAATGGTTTGCATGGAATTAGCAAAGGAGAGAGGCAGAGAACGGGCAGAATCTTGCTTTTCCTGATGGACAAAAGCAAACTGCTGCAGCCTCTCTTAGCTTGAGTATCCTTCCTCATTTATAACTTTGGTCACATTGACCATACCGTGATGTTCCTTGGTCACACTTGTCCCAGTTTTCATCTGCAAAATGTTAGAGGTATGAGGTCCCAGATCCGATCCCCACTTTGTCTTGCTATGGTACTCTCCTCCCCCTCTTGTCCCATTCCAGATGTGCTGGACTGCAACTCCCATCATGGGAGGGAACAATGGGGGTGTTAATCCAAAACATCTGAAAGGCAACAAGTTGAGGAAGGCTGAGTTACAGCTTCTAAGGTCGTAGATTCTGTTTGAGACTTTGAGAAGTTGCTTTCAGTCATGCTAGACAGTACCAAGCTGAACAGATCAAAGCTCTGGTTACACTTGCATTGTGTTGTTGGGCATCTTTAAAAAAAACCAAAAACAAATGAAAAACCAATTGTGTACAGGCCTATCTCCCCATTTGCAGGTTTCACCTTCACAAATGTGATTATTTGCAAAGACATGTGCCTCACCCCCCATTCTCCTCCTCCGATTCCCTTGCCCCTTGCCCTGGCACATCTGCCTTCCTTCTCCATGCCCAGGCAAAAGGCAAAGGAATGGGAGGGGGGACCACCGTGTACGGAGAAGGAAGGCATGCACATGCTTTCCCCTCCCACTTCCCTTGCCTTTTGCCCAGGCATGGAGAATGTGCACCAAGGCAAAAGGCCAAGGAACGGGACGGGGAGCGTCACGTGGAGAAGGAAGGCGTGCATGTACCTTCCCCCGATTATGGAGAACAAACAAATCACAAAGGACTTGGCACGGAGGAACAGAAAGGGCCCAGGAACTAGATTATCCAGATCTAGAACTAGAACTAGAGTGTACTCCAATTCTAGAAGAATGGAAACTAGGAATCCCTCACCCTGCTCCAGGGTCACAGGTGAACATTCTGAAAATTGGTGCTAAACCTCAGTTTATTGGTGCTAAACTTCATACTGAAATGGGGTTTAAACTAGCCAAGGCATAGAACGAAACCTGTACCATGGCTTGAACTTGCAGAGATGAATGCTGTAGTTTAGGACAGGGGTGGAAATAATGCAGACCTCCAGATGCAAATCCCAGCACTACTCACCATTGGCTATGCTGACTTTGACTGCTGGACTTACAATCCAACAACGTCTGCCTTTTTCTGCTGTTGTTGAGGTGTCAAGTAGAAACATGGTAGATCACAAAAGTTTGCGGGATCTAATCGGTTTTACACAAACCCTCAGATGTGCATGGTTTTCAATCATTTTAAATTATTTTAACTCTGTCTTTTTAACTTACTGCATTGTTTGATATGTTATTAACCATTTAGAATCATTTTTATTATTCACTCTGTTTTAAACTTGTTAGTTTGGTTTTACTCTATGCCATTCTGAGATCCCTAGATAAAGGGAAGGATATACTCATTTTAATTAATACATGACTAAATATCTGTTTGATTTTGTAACTTCCACCTTAGTTGAGACATCTCCTTTAGTTTCTTCCGAACTGGGGGAAGTTACTGTTGTTGTTGTTGTTTTTAATTTATTTATCATTTTTGTATATTATTTTAATGCAAAACAAATATTTAAAAACAGTTTCTCCATCATATTTTTATCTACATACATGAAAGTTTACTGTATATATCATATGTGGTGGACCTGCCCAAAGACACGAAGATACTGGAAAGAAATTTACAAAAATATAGAAAAAAATCTTTCATATTCAATTCACTATGACCCCAGAAATTTATTTATTAAATATACTTGATGGAATAGATAATCAAACCGACAAGAAGTACTGGAGAATCATACTATATATGGTAACAGCTGCGAGAACAGAATTTGCAAAATTTTGGAAAAATGAAGATGTTCCCAAAATTGAGCAATGGTTTCAAGGTATACAAGAGATGAAAACAGCAGATGCTTTTTCATGAAAATTAAGAAACCAAACAGAAGAAGGCATAAAAAATGAGTGGAAGTCACTGTTTTTGATAACAACTCCCAGAAACCCGCAGCCACCATATCTATTGTCCAAAACAGTAACTTCCCCAAGGCCCGTATTTCCCATCTACTCAGCAAGGCAAGGTTTGTGGCTGTCATGAGCCAGGCTGACCTCGCTCCTGATTCAGACTTGGACTCTGAGCCCGGGGTGAGTCCCGAGGAGGGGCCTCCTGGAGGGGGGTCTGCTTCAGAGTCTAGGGAGGAGCCTGCCTGCGACTCCCCAGCTGTCCCTGGCACGGAGCCCGGGCCAGCACCTGCAGCAGACGTTTGCGCTCCAGAGGCAGGGGCCGGGGTCTCTGACTCCAACCCAGAGTTTGCAGCAGACGTTTGCGCTCCAGAGGCAGAGGCCAGGGTTTCTGACTCCAGTCTAGAGTTTGCAGCAGACCCTCACCCCAAGTTCCGCCAGAGGCGACTGCAGAAGGGGGTGGTCCGGAGGTCTCAGCGACTGCGGGAGAAGTGCTTGATGAAGCGACTCTGAACTCTTGAGAGGCTCCAGCTGTGAGCAGGGCCAACGGACAGTTGACTGGTCTCAGCTGGGCTGAAAACTGAGTACTTAAGTTGGACACTGTTGAGGGTGGGCACGGGGCAAGAACCGTCTACCAAACGTGAATCTGCGTCCTGGGTCGTGAGCTCTCTGCCCCAGTCGGACCTTGTTGCCTGAGTCCGCCGCTCCTGGGACTTTGTCGCTTGTGTATACTTTCTTTTGGTGATGTAACCGCTTTGCTTTATTTACGACTAAAGCCATAAAACTCAGCTCCTGCTTCTGTGTCTGCTTAGCCCCCGGCTGGACATTGACAGAGGCTGTGTGCTGCTTTCATTTGCCAGTGACACAACCCTCCTATTGCTAAAGCTCTTGGTGGTTTTTATTCAGACAGTCATACCAAACCACAGTCAGTATATAAGCCATGGGCTGCAAAACAACTGTGGACTGTGACGTCTGCTTCTGGTTGGTCAGTGTATTGCAAAGCACCCTGTGAGCATTTACAAATTAAGCCAAGGTATAGCTAAGCTTTCTTAGACACGGTCATGATCCCTGTGGTCAGAGTCCCCACATCTTGGGAATAAGGCTGTGGGCCCAGAGGAAGTGTTGAAACTGGAGGAAGGTTTCTTCAATATTGGCCCTTGGTGACCCTACTTTCCTGGAATCCCTCTATATTAAGACCCCCACCTCCTGAGACTAAAGAAACTGCACTGCTATTCTCTAAGCCCAAATATTCTGATTCAGAAATCACAGTACAGTACAGCACTGGTTCCCCAGCAGTGGCAACTGTTGGCTGTCATGTCACAGTTAATCTGCTCTCGGTTTTAGTCTGAACTTTAAAGGAGCTATCGAAAACATAGAGCCTTATCTTCAAAACTGGCTAAGCACCAAGCCTGGACTATGGTCTGCTGCCATCACCCTACTGGCACTCTGTTGGAGCTAACAATTGCTGAAGTACGCAAGTCAATAAGCCGTAGGCTTTCAAACCCACTTCAGAGTGTGAGGTCTGATTTGATAACTCACAAATCTCCCAGAGGAAGTGGAGATAACTATCCAGAATGAGCCTGTTCAGGTCTCAACCTGGAGTTGTTTGCTGCTGAAGCACTATTTGAACCCACTTAGATGAATTTGTCAGCCTGCCTTCCCATGGAGCTATCCAAGGTGCTACCTGTAACCTGAACTTTACCTTGCTTGGCTTGGTCTTTATGGAACTTGAAACTGCTTGCCTTTGCATTGATCACACCTGAATTCACACCTCGAACCTTGCTTGGGCTGCAACTCTACCTGGTTGAGATCACCACCTTGACAGAACAGCAGGCTGTTTAACCTTGCATTGTCCCGAGTCCCATTGTAACACAGGTCAACAACTGGAAGCCTCAGGGCCAAATCCAGCCCAGCCAGGATATCCACATGAAGTTCAAAGTTATTTTCATGTCAAAACTAACACGTGACACAGGTTCTAGTCTAGGCAGTGGTGAGACAGAGCTATACAGATTATAGGCAAGACTGCCTGTTCATTACACCACTCAGATTTGGAATGAGACTTTTCCAAATTAATTTCCCACAGATCTTGGCTTGCTTGCTCAAAGTCTTTTGTTGGTGCATCCTAGGGCATGCTCTCCATGTGCACGTGCACTTCACCTATATATTGCTGAGTAAGGGATCCAGGGATAATCTCTTGCCAGGAAAGGAAGGGGGTAAAATCTGTCCTGGTACAACTAAATATTTCCCATTTTCACCCAGTAAAAATACACAAAGTTGAAACCATTTCCCTCCAAGAGTATTAATAAGATCCGCACCATTTTTCACCCTGACAAAAGAAAAAGAATTGTTTCATAACCATGCAAAACCTGTTTGACCAGAGAACACAGAAAGCAAATAAAAGGGGGTTAGCCAAACAAGAGGTGCCTCTACCATTTAGCCAGCTCCCTCAAGCAACAGATCCTGACAGGTGGAAGCAAAGTAAAGTGCTGGAGAAAAGCATTGTATTCTACCTGGCCTCCCCTGGACCCTCCAACCTAACTTGCTGCCTTCAGGTGCAAAGGAGAATGCTGTCTGCTTATTCCTGGCAAGGAGTGTTCCACCCCAACAGGGCATTTCTGTTGTGGTGCATTGCCTTATAACTGTGCTATATGTAGGTCTGTAATCAACTGATGTAGTTTGACATGATGTATTCTGTATTAGATTGGTTCTCCCCTTCAGATCTCCTCCCTCTGGCTTTATTCTCCTGTTTTAGCCCCTTTTTCTGCTGTCTGAAAGGCTTTGTTCACACACCTCCTTTTTACTCATCCTTCCACCCTTTATCTCTCTTTTAGTTACTATTACTAAGTTTCACAATAACATTTAGGGCCTTTCTGCATTACACTGACCTAGTGCCATTATTCCAGTTTCCACAATCTATGGAATCCCGGGGTTTGCAGTTGGGGGGGGGGGCATTTAGAATTCTCAGCCAGAGAGCTCTTTGGCCTCAGTAAACTACAAACCCCAGAATTCCACAGGAGGTTGAAAGATGAATAATAGGACTAAAACAGTGTAACGCGGAGAGGCCCAAAGTTTTCACTTACCTCAAAGTAGTTGGATGTATATATGTATACAATCTATAAAGACATATACTATAACTAAGCACAACATATGTCAAGGCCAGGACACCATCAGCCATGTTGAAGGAAGGCACAGCTGCCAATTTAATTGATTTCGGGACATGAAATGGAAGGAAACGCAACCTTTATCTCAGGCAGCAAAATATATTGGTCCACCTCTGTACAACACCACAGGAAGTAACACCTCTCCCAAATTACCTTCTTCTTTGAGAAAAGGTAACTGTCTGACCTAAATCTTATTGTTAGTCTGAACTGGAGTTCACCCATTGAATCAATGGAATTTACATAAATGTTGACTTACCAAGTTGCCATTGATGCAGTGGCTTTACTTTGGTTGGGACTAGGAATAGGACTCATGCCTCTGTTTCTGTCATATACCAGTGACTGCTCTTGTCACCAAAGGAAGCATTGAGGCAGCAGCCATGAGTAAGAAAGCACATGGTGATTCCATTGCTGCTACTGCCATTTATTTATGAAATATCTTAACTTCCCTTTCTAAGGGATGTTCTGAAAACAACATACAACCACCTCCACAGGGCTAAGTTTTTGGACAGACAGCTGGAAGGGATGTTCCCCAAGTGTGATGTTGAAATTACGCCAAGGGTGAGAATTATGTCACTGTCAGGAATCTCTCCCTGCCCGGCCGCAGCCAACAAGGGAGGAGAGAGGTCAGGAACACTTGGGGAGTCTGAATATACCAAACACCAGGAAAACACAAGCCAAGGCAGGTCGAGGTCCAGTCCAAAGGTTCAGGAAGCAGAGATCCGTCCAGAGGGTTTCAGGGAGCAGGAGACACAAAGGTTGTGAGGGCTTGCTAATAATTTGCTGCAAGCAAGAAGCAGCCACGCCTGCAGACTTAAATAGCCCCTGTGAGCAGGTGCTGCTCATTATTGTTTCCTCAGCCTAATCCAAGCAGCCTCCCTCTCAGCAGCCCATTTCAGCCTTCTGCGTGATTGAGGGCTGATGGGTACAGCTGGCTGCAACTCCTCTGCATCACTCCTGGTTCCCTCTCCGTCATGAGCTGGCTGGGGCAACTCAGTCTCTGTTTGACCTTCCAGTGCACGGGATGTTTGCAGGTTAACTTGCTCACTCACTGGCTCGGCCCCCTGCACAATCAGTTGCTCCTCAATCACAGTAGCATCATCTATCACACTGGGGCCATTTCCACACAAGCCTGTTATAGTGCGATGATTCCACTTTCAACCTCCTATGGAATCCTGGGGTTTGCAATTTCGAGAGGGGCCGGCAGGCCTCTCCTGAAACTGCAAACTCCAGGATTCCATAGGAGGTTGAAAGTGGAATCATCACGCTATAACAGGCTCATGCAGAAATGGCCTGAGCCTCCAGATGTTGATCTGCAGCTCTCAGAACTCCTCACCCTTGGCCGTGCTGGCCAGAGCTGCTGGGAATTGCAATCCAAAAACTGGAGGGCTGCATGACTCCCATCTCTGATACAAACCAACATGTTTGTTGATATTATTTGATGTCATGGGTGGACATTTCCCTTTCTTATAGCCCCTGCAGAATTGCCAGTCAGAAGTGACTCATCATAGTCAGGACTTTATTGTTTGGGAGGCCAGGACCCTCCTGTTTTAAGCAGTACATACAAAGAGTCAATTTTCTCAGTGTGTGGTCCTTCAGATGTTGTTGGAGTGCATCTCCTACTGTCCTTTATCAATGACTATGCCAGCTAGGACTGATGAGAAAGATAACTGAATCACATTGGCGAGCCCATGTTCTTCATCACTGCCATAGACTAGCAGCAAATACATTCCCTAAGTGCTGGTTATCTATCTATCTATCTAGCTATCTAGCTATCTATCTAGCTATCTATCTAGCTATCTAGCTATTTGTATCTACTAGTGTATTTACCCGGCGTTGCCTCGGATTTTATTTTCTCATAGGTAATACTTGTCAGAAATATCTTACCTTACCTTAGGAATTAGATGCAGTTGATTTGAGCTCTTGTGTCTGTAATTCCCCAAACTGCCTTGCCCAGTACTTGTAACTTATCCCCATATTCCCCAATCCAATCTGTATTCAGAGTTGTTAACATACAGAGGTTTGGTTTCCGAGGGAATACACTGTCCTCCTCCTTCTTTCTGCTAGGCCTCATCTCCATAGCAACTGGCCTGAGGCCCAAGAGCCCTCTGGCTGAGAATTCTGAAGGCCACTCCCTAAACTGCCAACCCCAGGATTCCACAGAATCTTCACAGGCAGCCAATCACATGAGATCCTCTTGCCTGATACAGCCAATCGTATGAGATCTTTGCCTGCCTGACAAACTCACAAACAAACTTTGACTTGTATATATTAGATTTAGCCTGCAGTGTTGTTATTAATTGCTGCCAAGTCAGCTTTGAGTTATGGTGACCCTACGAATGAGAGACCTGTAAAATCCCTGGTCATCAATGGCCCTGCTCAGATCTTCTTGACTCAGGGCTGCGGCTTCCTTGATTGAATCAATCCATCTGTAGTGCAGTCTCTCTCTTTTCCTACACTCTTCCCCCTTACCGAGCACTATTGGCTTTTCCGGTGACATCAGCTCATAACACATCCCAAGTACAACAGCCTCAGTTTATTCCTCTTCACTTCCTGTGTATTTAATCAGAATTTTAAAAGACCTTGACCAGCAGTCCCTCCTTCTTGGCATTACAAGAATAATCGTGGCTACTCTGAAACAAAACTGAAATCCTTGCGTCACTCCAAGGCAAGAAATGCATCATTTTCCAGGTTGCACGGACAATGAGGAGATTTATCACTCCAGATGGGAAGTGGTGGTGGTGGGGATTTCAGATTCCCAGTCCAGAAATTGCAACAATTCCCAGAAGATGGAAAAAGAAAACAACAAAGCCAACATAAACAAGCAAACATGAAAGTGACAGATTGTGCATTCCCTCGTTAACCTAAGCTGCATTCCAAAACACACTTAGGAGAAAGTGAGCCTCACTGAACACATTCAGACTTACCGTCCAAGGAAATATGTGCAGGATTGCAGCTAATTATTCCAGGGCATAACTTATGCATCCCCAACTGCACTTGTTTCAATAAGTACAAAGACCACTTTTTCAGTACTAGACGTACGTTGATGCTTGTCAAAACAGAAACTTGTTACCATGGCTTTTTCCTTGCCAAGGTTACCTGTTTGGCTACCATAATACAATAAGCTGCCGAAGAATGTTTCAAATCAGTGTTGGGGAAGTCAAAACAAGGAGGGCTCCTTTTTCATATTTGGTGGGCTTGTAAGAAGGTGGAAAGTTACTGGCCTAAGGTTCACATGCTAATTTTAAAAAATTTAAAGGTGTATTTTGTAATGTTGCCGGAAATGTCTTTGTGCAGTATTATAAAGATACTAAATCTTCATTACTTCCTCATTATACGAATAGAACACCAAGAATATTGTTCATTCAAGAATATTGTTGAAACTTGGAAATAGACTGATGCACTGACAATGGAAGAATGGATTGTTAAGGTTGCTGAGCTTAGTCCAAATGGCCATAAGTAACATAGATTTTAAAGGATAATTCAACAGAAGATTTTTTTCTTTTGAAGACTGAAAACTGTTTATGGATTTTTTGAGCAATAAACAAATCTAACAATGTAGTGATTTGTGGGGGGTCACTAGTAATTCTAGCAGGATTACTTACTTAGATCTGTAATTGTAGAATAACTTTAATTTTTTTCCCCCTTCCTTCCTTCCTCCCTTCCTTTCCTTCCCTCTTTCCAGTTTGGCTTGGGAGATCAAGGGCCTTTTGTCATTTCAGAATTTTAGTTAGTGTTCAATGTTTTAGTTTTGTGTGCTAGTCTTGTGACTTAATTTTAGTTTTAGTTCCTTTTCTTTTTCTTTGAATACGTATTTCTTTGACGGTAACTGTGATTCCAACTGTGAATCTGACTGTTTTAAAACTAACAAATAATCCATAGAATCCACCTGTAGTGAACTCTCTTTCTTCTCCTACATTCTTTCCTCTTACCGAACACTTTTGGCTTTTCCAGTGAGTCACAACATCTTATGATACATCCAAAGTACGACAGCCTCAGCTTGTTCCTCTTCACCTCTTGTGAATTTAATTATAGTTTAAAAAGACCCTGATCAGCAGTCCCTCCTTCTTGGTATTACAAGAATAAACCGGGCTACTCTGAAACAAAACTGAAATCCTCGTGTCACATCCAAAGCAAGAAATGCATCATTTTCCAGGTTGCATTGACACCGAGAGGATTTATCACTCCAGATGGGAAGTGCGGTTAGTGTTGATGGGGATTTCAGATTCCTGATACAAAAATTATAACAATTCTGAGGAGACAGGAAAAGAAAACAAGGCCTACATAAACAAGCAAACATGAAAGTAATGGGGTCGTGCATTGCCCTGGTGATCTAAACTGCACTTTTAAGCACACTTAGGAGAAAGAAAGCCTCACTGAACTCAGTCAGACTCACTTCCAAGGAAATATGTATAGGACTGAACTTAATTATTCCAGCTATTCATGCACCCCCAACTGTATTTATTTCAATAAGTACACTGGCTACTTTTTCAGTACTAAATGCACACTGATGACTGTTGAGACAGAACTGGTTACTGTGGTATTTTCCTTCAGTTAGTATGATACTGGCTCTTTTACATCTGAGGACTCATGCATACCCTCAAAATGTACCCATTTGGCAGAGACGGTACTGCTTTATCCTCTGCCATCACACTTTTCTAGCTGCCTTTAAAATGTCTCAGTTTCCCTCTCCTCCTCCCAATTTCCCCTTTTGTCCTGATTTGCTTCTGTTCAAAACATGGGCCGTTTCTGCACTAGGCTGTTATAGCGCAATGATTCCACTTTCCTATGGAATCCTGGGGTTTGCAGTTTCGGGAGGGGCCGCCCGGCCCCTCCCGAAACTGCAAACCCCAGGATTCCATAGGAAAGTGGAATCATTGCGCTATAACAGCCTAGTGCAGAAATGGCCATGGAAGTTGTTCACACTCAAGACAATTCAGCAGCAGGAGAGGAACGGAGGGAGCAGAATCTTGTCCCCCCCTGTAGACTCAGGCAAAAGTTTTCTCTTCTCCTAACTTGTGTGGTCTTCCTCATTAACAAATTTTGCCATCTTGACCACATTCTGACGTTGCTTGACCACATTTGTCCCAGTTTTCATCTGTAAAATGCTGGAAAGCATACTTCTTAGTATCATGAACATGTGGGGAATTTGCAATTGAGACATTGCAACTATCTTTTCCTTTGGAAAGAAATACCACATTTGTCTCATGCACAGCCGTTGAACAATATGCTTTGTAAAGAAATGTTGCCACCAAGACCAGAATTTGTGGGATTCTTCACTTCTTTGGCTCTTTTGGCTGATGTTAGATGAGCTCGGCCAGCCAACAATCTTTTCCATGAAAATGCCATCAATTTTTCTGTAACTGAATTCCTAGCAAACCACAGGGAGCTAAATCCTATCATTATTCCCAGCTAGAATAAACCGATTGCAACAATGGGATCTTGCTAAATCAATACTTCTGTAAATTCTCTTGATTCAGTAGGTCTACTTTGTTTGGGACTAGCTTGTATTTAGACTAGAATTGTATTTAGACTAGACTATTTAGGCTAGAATTTAGACTAGAATTGTAGTTGATTATCAACTTAACTTATACAAAGGCTACGTAGTTGACCTCTGATGTCTGTTTTCCATGCCAGCCTAGAATATAGGAATAGATGAAATATGCCTCTGAGTAGGGGAAGAATTGTATTTGTTTTACCACCGAGAAACAGGGATAGTCATTGCCAAACTAGCATGCTGACCCCCAAGAGAATGACTGGTGCATTACTCTCAAATCTTGGTTCTCCGGGGGTTCCAGCCAGATTGGCTGATGTTAAGGGATTCGGTAAATTGAAATCCAAAATGTCTGGAGAACTACAGTTTGGAAACCATTGGGCTAGTGCACCGTGGAAATTCAGCCATTAAATCAATTGTTAAAGAACTGCGTAAACCCAAAGTAACTTTTTTTTGCAAATAGAGGAAAGCACCTTCTTTGTCTCTATATGATTCATTCCCCTGAATTTCCCTCCACTTAGAAGCAGTGGGTTCTCCCGTGGGTTTATTTCAGATGCAGTTGGATCATGGAATTGCTCCCAGTGCAGCACAGTCAGCTGCTCTTAGATAACACAATGTGTCTCTGCATGAGTCACTGCGCTTCATGTACCTCCACATTAACATTAGTGACTCACAGTGAACCACAGAAAAGACTCATTTCAGGGCAGGATAACCATTAACTCTTAGGAAGAAGAGGAGGAGGACTACATACCTCAGTGCACAAAGGCTCTGCCAAAAGAGTTCCTTTTTACCAAGTCTGCCCAGCCATCAGTTTGACTCTGCTGGTTGCAAGCTTCTTCTTTTTTCTTTTAGCAGCACTGGCATTGGGAAGATGGTACAGAAGGGCTGGAGAAACACCACAGGCTTTTGGTGTCACGTTGCCACAATGTGTCTGCAGTAAACAATGCATTAAAGCTTAAGCTGAGAATGAAGGAGGTTCTCTTCTATCCAATCCTACTGTCGTTGGGTGTGCCAGCATACAAGACGCAAGGTAAACAGCAATGGCCTCCAGAATTTCCTCTGGAGCAGGCATGGGCTGTTTCCGCACTAGACTCTTATAGTGCTATTATTCCACTTTCAACATCTTATGGAATCCTGGGGTTTGCAGTTTAGGGAGGGGTCAGCCCAGGATTCCCACAGGATTGCAAACCCCAGGATTCCACAGGATGTTGAAAGTGGAATAATAGCACTATAACAGTCTAGTGCGGAAATGGCCATGATCAGCATAACAGAGAAAGGGTCAAAGTAGGTAAGGCTTCCTCACCAGCTGCCCCCCCCCAAAAAAAAATGTTTAAAAAACACCATATATTTGTCTGGCCACCAAAATGGAAATCATAAGAAATGTGGAGGTTGGTGAACAGAGGGAAAAAAATCCATCACCAGACGCATTTTGGAAGAAGCTTTCAGCTTACCTTACCTGCTTGTTTCATTCCACATTTACAGAGTATTAGTTTTTAATGAATTTTGCTCAAACACGTTGCCCTGCTCTTTTGTTTCTTGTGATGTAGGAAGCTATTCCCCCATACTATGGTATTTCTGATCTCTATGAATGGTTGTGAAAACTGAATAGTGAAGTAAGGCCATTTCCGCATTAGACTTCAAACCCCAGGATTCCAGAGGATGTTGAAAGTGGAATCGTCGCGCTATAACAGGCTACTGCGGAAATGGCCTAAGAGAGGTGTAGGTGCATTCAGAAGACCCCCCTGACCTCTCTCTCTCGGGACCCTCTGGGGTGTGACAGCCCAGCCTGTGCCTAGCCCCAAACAGGAAACTTTCCTGCTCTGTGAGCGTGGCTGGAGGAGCCCCGGACATTCCCAGTGGCCTGGAGAGGACCCCCTTAGGTCCCCCTCTTCCTCCTCCACCCCCTTCCCGGCTGCAACCAGGAGGATCCAGCTGGTGGGCAACAAGCCAGAGAAGAGCAAGAGGGGTCCTGTTTAAGGCACGCCAAGCCAAGCCAAGGCAAACAGTTGAAAAAGAAAGAGAAACTTTTTTTTTCCCCCAAGCACACAGAGACACATTCTTTAGTGGGAGAGGACAAAGCTGGCGGGGGGGGGGGGCTGGCCATTCCACGCACGTTTTTGATTAGGAGAGGGGGGGGCTCATCTGATACGAGCTCATTCCATCTCGGCTGGAACGATCGCGGTGGGGGGGGGGAGAGAGAGACAGCAAAAATACATTATATACGGATCTAAAACGCGGCGTTCCAACTCACAGCTGATCTCCTCCGAGGTTTGGAGTCTTGGAAGCGTGCGCGCTTTCTCCGCTAGGCTTTCCTTGCAAGGAGAGGCAGGCAAGGAATGAGCCCGGGGGTGGCGGTTTGCTTTTTGCTTAACTCTTTCCCAGCCTTTCTTGGCTCCATCTAGGCTTTCCAGAAGGATTTAAAAAACAAAACAAAACAAAAAAAAACAATTACCTTCATTGTATGGGGGAAAGAAAGAAAAGAAAAAATAAAGAACTCCAATGGACCACAGCTGGGAGACATAAGACAGCTGCTCCTTCACTGGTGGAAAAGAAATCCATATACTACAGCTAGCGAGCTACAGGGCTTCTCTACCTGTCTCGTTATCTTCTTTTACGCATCTTGCGTCTTGCATCGCTTGCACGGGACTGTTAGAGCGCTCTGAGTCCGCTTTCGACATCCCATGGAATCCTGGGGTGTGCAGTTCAACTGCACACCCCAGGATTCCATAGGATGTCGAAAGCGGACTCAGAGCGCTCTAACAGTCTCGTGCGGAAAGGGCATCGCTGCGCCTACCTGCCGCTCGCCCTCCGCAGCCCGCCCGGCACGGTCCCGGGGATGGGCGTGGCGTCGAGGCCGGCAGCCAATCAGAAGCGCCGGCCCGGACTGGCGTGCCAGGCGGCGCACTCATAAAAGGCGAGCCCCCGGGCGCGCTTGGCCGTCTTGGTCCGGCTCGGCTGTCACCTGCCCGCCTTGCTCGGGCGCTCCCGGGGCTTTGGGACCAGGGGCTCCCCGTGCCGCCTCCTGCCAGCGATGGCCGCAGTCAACGGGACCGTCGAAAACGGGCAGCCCGAGAAGAAGATGCCTCCAGCCCTGCCCCATCCTATCAGGAACCTGGAGGTCCAGTGCACCAAGGTAAGAGAGAGAGACGGGGCTTCGCCTTTCCGTGGCTTTCCTTTGTGCTGCGTGGCTGGCTTTCTTCTCTGCGAGGCTGCTGAGGCAGAGGAAGAGGTCTTTACATTTCTGGTCCTTACGGCTCCAGAAAACTCTCAAACTTTTCAAAGGAATAGAGGAGCATAGGAAATACTTCTGCACAGTGCTTGCTTCAGGACAGGTGCTGCAAAACAGGGTCTTCTCGTACATGTAGGATCAAGAAATAGCACCCTGTCCTTGAGGTTCCAGAAAACTCTCAAAGATTCCAAAGGAATAGAATAGCATAGAAAATGCTTCCACATAGTGCTTGCTTCAGGACAGATGCTGCAAAACAGGGTCTTCTTGTACATGTAGGATCAAGAAATTGCACCCTGTCCTTGAGGTTCCAGAAAACTCTCAAAGATTCCAAAGGAATAGAATAGTATAAAAAATACTTATGCGTAGTGCTTGCTTCAGGATAGATGCTGCAAAACAGGGTCTTCTTGTACATATAGGATCAAGAAATTGCACCCTGTCCTTGAGGTTCCAGAAAACTCTCAAAGATTCCAAAGGAATAGAATAGTATAAAAAATACTTATGCATAGTGCTTGCTTCAGGATAGATGCTGTACATGATAGGATCAATAAATTGGACCATGTCCTTGGGGTTCCTGAAAACTTTCAAAGATTCCAAAGGAATAGAAGAGTATAGAAAATGCTTCTACATAGTGCTTGCTTCAGGATAGATGCTGCAGAACAGAGTCTTCTTGTACGTGATAACTGCACCAGGTTTAGGTAGCAATTTCTGGTGCCTCTGTTGATAAGTGCTTGGTTCTAGGTTTATGAGGAAAAGGTTTTCATCTCATTCGTAAGTCCCTGGGAACGTGACTTGTGTTAGTTTTACAACCTGAAGACCTGGCTTTGATGATGTCACAGCCAGGTCAAAGTGTTTAACTCCCTCTAAGCATTTGCATGTTGTTTTTTTAATGCTCGTTTTGAAAGTTTAAACAAATAAAATATCCATATAACTGTGCTCACTAAGCTCAGCCACAAAGCGGGAAGAAATTCGCGGAAAGACTAGAGAAGATCATTTTTAAAGGTCAGATAGTATAGAAGTTATCTGGTCTGGACGAGCAAATAGGGAGACTAGTTCATCAGTCTGCTTCAGTAGAGGTCTGAGATACTGAGATGCTGCTCTTAAGAAGGCCCCACGGATGGAGCCTAACCTAGACAGAAATTGAACCAAGTTCTTCCTAGGAGACCTCAAGAGCCATGAGAAGGGGAGAGAGGATCGAATAGGATCTGGTCAACCAATTCCAAGACTAGTAATCTGTTCACTGAACCATGTGCGTTTTTTCCCTTCATGCATTATTAGTAGATAACTAGATCAAGGGCAATATTTTTCGTCATAATGTTCATAAAAATATTGTACATGTTAAGCTAATTTAAATATGCGGTTTGCAGCATATTTATCTTGGTAATGTTTTAAAAGTGCCAGAGAGATAGGTCAGCATGATTATATCCATACATCAGATGGGGAGGCAGTGCATCAGCAGAGGAAATGTAACTTGCTAAACAAAACACTTCAGAACTGCCCTGAGATCTGACTTTCAGTGCACACTTGGATCCAGATGCAGTGCAGTTTCATACCTTGAGGTCAAAATACAAATAATAGTGGTCTCAAGCTGCACGTTCTGTGGTGTCCGGGAGATGAATGAGAAAGGAGGGATGTATAAGATGTTTGCTAGAAGTAAATAGAATTTCTTAGTAAATTTGTCAACCACATCTTTTGCAAGCCTTTCTCGGAGACCCATCCTTTAACCACATAAGGTGGAGGGAAACTCTTTCTTTTTGTACACAATTACTTAAAATATAGAGGCAGACAATATTAACTGAAGGGCATGGCTGCCTCCTATCCCAAGCACAATAGAATGGCTAGGGTAACAAAACAAGGCCCTTCTCCGTTTGGCCTGTGTGTAGCTGTACTGTTTTTCTTAAATTAAGAAAACTGCGTCAGCAATGTGTTTTAGAGAAACCAACACAGTTAACGTTTTAGCTTATGATGAATTTTTGGATCTACGCGGAAAGCTTGACCTATACCGTTTGGAAGAAGGCATTAACAGAATGTGATAGATCGGTCCAGATTCTCAGCAGGTTGAAGTCTTTCCAAAGTTCTTTTTTTGCACAGAACTTCCCCTGCTCTAAAGGTGGGAGGGGGGAAAAAAAACAGGCATAAGTTTGAAATGCAAGGTTAATGTTTCTGTGCTGAAGTTCATACTTACTCCTTGAGGTATGGACCAAATGTTTTGTCTTTAGAATGATATCAAAACATGATCTCCCAAAAGAAAACAGTATCTGAAACTCAGCCTAGTGGTGATTTTTGTGAAGGTATTTTATTGTTCTGTAATATGACTCATTGTTTAAAATTTATACCAATTTTTTTCCTGTGAGAAATGCCCCAGACATTTCTAGATTCCCAACCAGATGAATATATGTATACCCACTTCTCTGAAAATAATAAAATGCACTTGGTAGTATAATGGAAGAATGGATGAATGAACCAGCAGACTTGAAGGCCCACACACAAAACGTTGAAAGTAAAGAAGAACCAAATGTATGTCTGTCCTACTCATAGCCAGATTTATATATTATGGTAAGAAAGGTATGAAATAGGAATTTATCTGTGGGGTGTGGGAGTTCTCAACTTTTTAGAATTTAGCAATAGATAGCTGCTTAACCTTTTGCAAAAGCCATTCGCTGTCAGGTTTCTACTGATGAACTAATCAATTTCCTAACTATACCAATGTTGCGAAAGTATGTATGCCCCGATCTGGCAAAGGGAAGGGGAGCTGTTTAATAACC
Organism: Cyclura pinguis; assembly: GCA_030412105.1. NCBI lineage: Eukaryota > Metazoa > Chordata > Lepidosauria > Squamata > Iguanidae > Cyclura > Cyclura pinguis. The sequence goes on from CM059608.1 coordinate 6,800,759, forward strand.
AAACCACAAGTTTTAATAAGAGGTATTGACCCGTGTTTTAGCTGACTGAGTGATGTTAATTTTAGTTGCAAGATTTCTTCGGGGGGGGGGACCCAACTTTTCTCATTCTACTCCCTGGCTACATTCCAATCTGGAAGAAAAAGTCATTTTTTAAGAATCCTTATCAGATTTGGTAAGCAGTATGTTTGCCATATTTACGCACTGAGAGGCCCTGGAAGACTCATGAGTCACGGATTTTTTGCTAGTTGTCCGCAGCTCTTCAGTTCCCAGTTTAAACTTGCTGAGAATTTCAGCAACAGTTGATAAAACATTTTATCACAGATTGGGAGCCTTGCTCCTAAATTTGGAGTATCTTACTTGTTGAGCTGGCCCCTTTAAAATGTTGCACATCTCAGAATGTAACAGCGCTTTCAACAGAAGATGGAAGCAGTGGCCATATTTGCAGAGGAACTTTCGCATGTTTGAAAGGCTCTTGTCCATAAAACTTTTAGTTTGGAGAGGGCACAGAAAGGATGTGAATGGATTGCCCATCCAAGTATGAATGATTTTAAAAAAGTGATGGCAAGGTATGGCTTATGGGCCTGGAATGTATGGTGTAGAACCTGCAATTTTGTTTTAGCATTAAACACCTGCAAAAAGTCAGTCTTGGGCTATCTAAAGTTTATTTTACAATGGTTTAATTTTTTTTTTCAATTCTGCATTTAATTTTAACCGGTCTTAGTGTGATAAATGATAAGGCTCCCTATAAAACTTGACACATCAATTCAAAATTGAGATCGCCATTTTTGGCGTGCTTGAGATTTACAAATGTGTTAGACTACAGTCTGCTTACATATAACCAAAGATTCATTTTCTCTGTAGCTTACCTCTGCAGTTTCTGTGTTTTTGAAACAGCTGGGTGATGTTTTCACAATGTGACTCATTTTCTTTTTACATCTGAAGTTTAAGGACTAGCCGCTTGCCTTTTGATACTTCCATGTTTCCCAGCTTTCCTCACAATGAAACATACGTAATATAATCTTTCACTTGCAAAATAGAAATTGTCTTCTGATTCTTGACAAAAACACAGTAGACATCATGAGACAGAATGGTTCAAATGCGCAAGGTAGATGACTAAGGCAATGTCGCTGCCAGTGGCATAAAAATCCTGAACAGTCCAAGATGACAAAAATAGACTAAATAATGATCCGGGGGTTTCTAACGCTGCGTACAAGAAGCTGCTTTGCCTTGTATGAATGGTTATGCTGGCCCTAACTATGGAGCTGATTCCATCTGAGCAAATGACCAATTTATTAGAGGTAGGTAAAAATAAAAGAAGTTGCACTCTGGATTCAGGAAGTTACAGCGCCTTTCAAAACTAGCATTCTTAACTTCTGCAAACCCAAATAGTGTTCTTTAAACTCCATTTTTCAGGTTTAATGCAGAGGTGGGAATCGTGTGGAGCTCCAGATGTTTGAATGTAATTCCCAGTAGCTCCAAGCAAGCAATAGTTCAACAACAGCTGGCGAGTCACATTGTTCCCACTCCTGGTTCGGTGTCTCTAGTGGAAAAAGAAGGGGAAAATGGAGGATGAGAAACAGGAGATGAGGGAAAGCCAACAGGTGTCTAGAGATGGATTTGATGTAATGAAATTCGGTATTATGGCCAGAAACTCTTCTTCAAGAACAACTGTAAAAACAGTGATGGAATTGCAAACATTTTCTGTTGCAAACTCAGTTGCTCATTTGTTGCTGCTGAGTGCAGACCTTAAATATTAATTTTAATCTTCCCCCACTGAGTTGTTAATATGGACTTTTGGATGGTTTTCTCTGAAAGGATTCTGTATCATCTTTGCAACTTCCAGCTAATTCCATGAATAAATTAGACTTTTTTTTTTCTTTTAAAGACATTTGTCAAAAAAGATGTACGAGCAAATCAGGGCAAGTTTTAAATACTGAAACTAAATTTTTTTTTTTAAAGTAACTTAAAAAGCTCAAGGTATTTTAAAAAGAGGCACCTCTTCTCCACTCTCAAATAAGGAAACTCCTCTTAAGATTAAATATGTATCCCAGATGGAACTGGCCACAAGATTTTGCTGCCCAGAGCTTGGAAGTTAACATGTTACACATAACAAATGACTTGTTCGTTCCTTTGCTCAATAATTTATATATATATGTCTATATGTCTATATTTATATATTATCTTAATGAGGAATTATATCATGCTTGTTGTTATGTATCTGTACCACTTGGGTTCCAGTTATGGGTGTGTGGCTTCATTAAAATGTCGAAATGGAGAAGCCCACGGTTTGTGTTCTATTATCTGCACTGAAATGATCACGAGGTAGCTAGGAAGAGAATGTTTTCAATCATGGGCCCATGGCTTGTGGTATTCAAAAGTCTTTGTTTCTCCCAAATAACTAAAAGCAACAATTTAAGTTTTGAGAAACAGCAACAACAACAACAAAAATTCCATTTACATGGTTAGCGCTTTTTGCGGTCTTGGGACTGCAACTATAACAAAGTCTATTTTAAAATTTTCCAAAGCATGCTGGTCGGTGCCCATTTCCTTGGCTGAAGCACCTAGCCAAGGTAGTTCCACACCTGAAGCACATCTTGCTTTCTGTCAGTAAAATTAGCAAAATAAATTAAATTTTAAAAAATTTACCCTACTCTAACATCTGCAGTCAGTTCATTTTTGTCCCGCTGTGTGATGGTGGGGTCGGCCGTGAATCTCGTCGGGCGCTTGATTAAAACAAAGTTAGTTTTTTCGCTTAAGGACATCTGTGGATGCAAGGTCAATGGACTATAATTTGGTTTAACCGATTTCTCTTTCTGGTTGACAGGTCTGCTTCTATGCGATGCGGTAACTTAGACTTTCACAGGAACACCTGATTAGGGTATTCCCTGTGGTTCTTACCTTTTTGCTCTTCATTTTAGTGACTACTCGGCCACTTCTGTCTGCTCATTGAAAATTGTATTTTCGACCTCAATTCAAACGTGCTCAGAACCAAATCTTTTCTTTTCCCAAATGCGTGTTTGTGTATATGCCTTCAAACTGCCTGTTGATTTATGGCAATCCCATGAATTTCCTAGGCAAGGAATGCTCAGAGGTGGTTTTGCTAGTTCCTTACTCTGAAACATAGCTTAGAGCACCTGGTATTTGCGGGCAGTTTCCCATCCAAGTACTAACCAGAACTCACTGTGCTTAACCTCCAAGATCAAACAGAATCCGTTGCCTTTAGGTTATTCAGGACCTCTTCCCAAATGCACATAAATTTATTTTGCCCCTGGTTCAAGCTTGTTATGAAGTTTAATATGATTTTGGTCTTTTAAAATTATTTCTGGTTTCAGTTTTAAATGGTTAAACTGATTTTACTTGTACACACCCCTGGGATCCCAGATAATAGGGTAGGATATACAGTTGGCCCGCCATATTTGCTAGTATTAGGGGTGCAGGACCCTTGCAAAAGTGGAAAAATCACAAATATCAGAATGTGTGAGAGAAGAGATCTGAGGCATGATGGAGAGAGAGGGCACCCAGGATCCATACCTGATCAGAAAAAGGAGAAAAGTTGGTGGCCCTATATTCTCCCTTTCGCCCATTTCCTTCCGTGTGTGTGTGTGTGAGAGAGAGAGAGAGAGAGAGAGAGAGGAGGGTCAGAAAAAGTTTTGTCATGCTGAGACATCGGACTGCGAGCTGTCCTTGGCTGGCCAGGCAGTGGCTGGAGAAGGATCAGAGGTGGGTTTTCAAAGGGCTACACAACCTGATCAGAACCGCTGGCAGGGAAAATTCCCCTGGAAAAGAAGCACCTGAGATGGGAGTAGGGGTTCAAGAAATTTGAAAATAATCAAATCTGTGAAAGTTAAACTGGCAAGTAAGGAGGCCGACTGCATATATTTCAATAAAAACACAGGGATCGCTAAACATCTCAGCGGTTTTGTGAAAGCAATCTGGGGGGCTTTCCCCAAGGAAATGGTCTTGTAGGCAAAAGCGTAAGCCAGCAGTTGTGAAATTTCTGGCATAAGTTCATTCTTGGAAAAGGCCAAAATCTAGCTATTACAAACTGGTGAACAGCACTTGTGTTTCAGATAGTAGTGTTCCTATGCGCTTTGAATAACATCTCGTGCTTCGGAAATGTTTTTTTTTCTCCCGTGGTGAAGGTTATGCCTTTATAGTATAAACTTGAAGGGTTCAGATTGATGTGTTCATGTCACCAACATCAGGGCTTTATCTTCTGCCATTTTGTTTTTAACTAATTTACTAATATTCCCATATTATGCAGTTCCAAAGCTGTGCAGCTCTTACACTGGAAAGCACAAATGTGTAAGCGCCAAGTACAGATAACTGTTGTTCTCTGATGGCAGATGTCACTCTGGTGACCCGGCTGTGCTGGGCCAAAAGAGGACCTGACTTTAACTCAGCCTGCCTTCCAAATATTAAGGAAGGTGCCCCATCTCATATTTGTTCTCACCACACATGGAAAGAAGAGGTTTTGTGTTCCTTTCTCCTCAAATACAGTTCCAATGAAAGTTCAGCCCTCTCAACTGGTATTTAGCATTAATGGAGGGGAGAATTGGATTATTGATAATGGAACCTTTTCTCTAATGGCAATAGAGCAGGTGATTCTTGCCTGAACTGAGCTGGATAAGCAAGAGTAACACCTCCTTTACATATTCCGCAATCACAATGAAAACTGGATTCCTTCCCAGTTTATTATAATGCCATATATTTTTTTTAAGATGTCCGATTGCATACAGTTTAGATCACGGATGGATAACTGTGGAAGACCAGGTGGCTTCATTATCCCTCCAGGCGATCTGAGAGGGCTGCGCATCCACTACACCTGCTCCTGCAAATAAGTAGCTTCGTTAAGCTTTTTTCCTTCAATTTTCAATGAATTTTGTTTTGCAAAAAAAAAAAAAAGTCTTTTGCCTTAAAATGCCCCCTAAGAGTTCAGGAAGAAACCACCTCCTGACTTCAGGGCATGTTTTTAGGTCTTCTTTGACTCCTTTGAGGCAAAAGAATTATTTTTTTTTGCAAAATTTTGCAGAATTCAATTTTGACCCGTGACGGATACAGGTGGCTCCAAATATGGTGGAAATGCTGTCTATGCACCCTAGAGATATATACTTTTTGCATTTCGGAGCATGTGTATGTATGTGCATACATAGATATAAATATATGCCCTGGGGGCATGAAAATAGCCTTGGGGCGACACACAGTAATATTCTTTATGTGGAGCTATAGTTCAGAAACTATGCGAGTACAGAAAGTGGTGGCAGTTAACAGGCAGAGTATCTGATACCAGCATTATATGCCTTATGTATGTATATTATACAAGGCCACTTATCCATTGGGCAATTTAGGCACAATGCCTAGGGCCTATGAAAACAGGATTAACCAAAAAAAATAATTGTCCCTAGTTGAGGTGAAGTGGGAAGTCAAATACAAGAGAGCCTAGGGCTGATGAAAACCTTAATGTGGCCGATAGATAGATATCTAATAAATTAAAATGGCTCTCCTGCCTTTGTATTTCTATCTGAGGCCACTATAAAGTTCTTTCCATGCTCCAAGACAGTTAGCATCATTTTAGATATTTAAAAGACCGCTTTCTTCCACATGAACCTGTATTCTTCATGTCCCGTATCTTACAGAGGTTGATAGGAAGTCTAGACAGGGTCTTCTATGCAGTAATGGCATCTTTACAGAACTCACCGTCTAGGTAGGTTAGGAGGCCTTCCTTACTCTCAGCCTTTTAGGCAGCTGGTGACAATACTGTTTTGCTGTGGTGAATATTGATCTCTGATTTTAGAAGGCACTCCCAGTTTATTTTAATATCTGTGTTTTATTTGCCTCATTTTTAGCCATTGAGAATTTTGTATCTTTTACTGTCTAATGCTTACAGCATTTATAAGAAAAGGGTGATTGGAAAATACTTTAAATAAAGAAATCGGTGGTGAGATCTGTTTGAACCTTGCAACAAAGATGTTTTCAGGAAGGTTTGTTCTGTTATGAAGCCTGAGTCTTCATGATGAATGCAGGCTTCCCATGCTTATCTGATGGGTTAGACTTCAGAGCACTGTCAGAAAGCGGAATTGGTTGAAAAGCAGAACCGGTGTAGGGAACATGAGGGAATTACGGTGGCTCACTTGGGACTGACCGTGCATTGCTTGCAAAGTATTTCTGTTAGCATGACGCCTTTTTTCCCCCTTCTCAGCTTGCTTTGCAAGCAGCACGTGCAGTCCCAAGTGAGTTTCCGTAGGCAAGAAGAACTGGTGAAAGTGTGCTGTTCGATGCTTGCGAATTATGGACAAGTTCCATTAATTTGACAAGGGGTCCACCCTTCCCAGAGGAAGGACTCGGACAGTCTGTGTGAATGGTCCTAAGCAAACCTTAATAGGCAAGAAGAACTGATGAAAAAGCAGAACCCTAGTGAAATTAGTAGAACTTGTCTATCATTTGCAAGCACAGAAACAGCAGAGTGTTGAAAAACGAGTTGACAGAAGGCAGGAGATGCCTGTATGCAGTTCTAAGCAGATATACTTGTGAGCATGTCCCTTGACATAGTCCTGCAGTCAGAATGGAGAAGCTATGTGTGGTTATCATATTGCATGCAACTTCAACTTGCAATCTGTAGCCGTAAGTTGAATATTATGGCCCTTCCTGCTGCTAGATTCTTGTAGTATTCAGAAGTAACTTTGGAGGCATGTGTAGGGTTCTAGCCCTGGTACGCTTTTCAGTAGGAGGAGAAGCCTGCTTCCAGAATAGTGGTTTCCAAAGTTTAATTGCCCAAATGCTTTGGACTTCAGTTCCCCAGAGACCCAGCCAGTTTGGCCAATAATAAGAGATTCTGGGAGTTAAAGTTAGAAACATCCAGAGAGCTAAAAGTATAGCATTTCATCCGTTTATCCCTACTAAGACACTAAGAGCAGTAGTTCTCACTGACCTGAAATAATGGTAGCAGTGCACAGGAGAAAATGTTCATTTAAAAAATGTACACAGAAAACTAGCAGCTGAGGAATAAAGGTGGTCTCATCTATTCTTCTAATAATACATATACTTAAAAATTGAAACACAAATATTTAATAACTTTTTTTTCTAGCAGCAGCCCAACTTGAAATAGCTTCTGCGTGGAAAACAAACGCTTCCAAACGTTACCATTTGGAAAACAAATGGTAGAAGCGCATATGGGACGCTTGGTTGCTTGAGAAGCTACCAGAGAATGTAAGGAGGACAACAGGAGACACAAACCATGACTTTTTTTAATTGAAAAGTGGCTCCCATTCATTAATTTTATAAATATAGGCAGACACTTGAGAGGACCACAGGAACATCGCCAAGATTTCTGGAAAGATGTTCTATATTTGAATGCTTGATGGAGATGTTATTGCAAATCGTATAACTTAACCTAAAACCGTGCGATGTAGTAGCCATAAGATCTACGAGAAAGAAATTGCTTTTATGGTCACATTCTGATTTGATTGATATTGAATAACATTTTGTATTTGTTTGTACCTTGTAAATTTTTGAATGTAATAAAATTTGACTTTAAGTTAAGAAGGCTAAAAAAAGAATATGTATACTTTCTCTTTTTAGATATTTATTAACAACGAATGGCATGACTCAAAGAGTGGAAAGAAATTCCCTACCTTTAACCCTTCAAAGGGTGAGAAGATCTGTGACATCGAAGAGGGTGACAAGGTCTGTTCTTTCCTAATCTGATTTTGAACGACTGTAGAAGGCACGTGCATGACTGTGTTGAAAACTGCGGTGAAGCCAGCTTTGGCAAGGGCAGCACAAACTCTAGCATGATTATTCCAGCTTTTTGGAAAGGGCACATATAATATACATAAAACTCAAAGTTTGTCTGTCTGTGTCAGGCGAAGACCTCATACAATTGGCTGCCTGAGAAGATTCTGTGGAATCCTGGGGTTTGCAGTTTAGGGAGGGGCCTTTAGAATTCTCAGCCAGGGAGCTCCTGAGCCTGGCCAGCTGCAATGGAGACGAGGCCTAGCAGCAAGGAGGAGGGCAGTGTATTCCTTCAGAAACCGAGCCTCTGTACGTTAACAACTCTGAATACAGATTGGATTGGAGAATATAGGGAGAAAGTTACAGGTCCTGGACAAGACAGTTGGGGGAATTAGAGACACAGGATCTCAAATCTGAGTGTTTCAACCGCATCTAATTCCTAAGGTAAAGCAAGATAATTCCTAAGTATTTCTAACAAGTATTACCTATAAGAAAATAAAATCCTGGGCAACGCTGAGTATATATGCTAGTTAAATATATACCTGATCAGTTGTTGGGTTTGGCAGCACTTGAAATAATAGTATCCCTGTTTCTATAAGAAGAGTTGAGGTTGGTTAGAGAATGGTTCTCTGGGGGTCAGAGTAGCATGATCAGCGTGCAAGAAGGGGAGAACCTAGAACTTGTCCTGTCTGGGAAATCGTATATTTTATGCATGGCATTGTTTGTACCTGAGAGGCGGCGGGACATTGTAGTCTGAGTGTTAGACTAGGACTTTGGGAGACTAAGATTCAAAAACCCACTGCACCATGGAAACTCACTGTCTAGTATATCAGAGGCAGACAACAGCAAACTACCTCTGAGTATTCCTTGCCTAAGAAAACCCTATGAAATTCATGCAGTCAACAATACGGCGACAGGTGACTTGAAGATGTATGCATGCACACAAATATGAATAGTGTACCTCGGGCAAGTCACACTCTCTCAGCCTCAGAGGAGGGCAAGGGCAAGCCCCCTATGAACAAGTCTTTCCAAGAAAACCCCATGATAAGTGCGTGTGAGGGTTGCGACAAATTGGAAGTGGGTTAAAAATGCACACATACACACACTCAGTGTTGGTGGCTAAAGGTGAGCAAATATGATCACTTTAGTACTTACATGTCGGTGCAATTTGGATTTTCAGTTAGGATACCTCTGTGAGAGTGGCCGTGTGGGGCCTGTGTGCATTGTCACAGCAAGCGTCGTAGTTGCTGTTCTTTACTCCCTCCTTTCCTCTGCCTTGCTTGTAGAGGTGGGGAAAAAGTCCTTACGTTTGAGAATCTCAATAAAAATAGTGCTTCTGCACATCCTGAGACTTGTTGCAAGAAAATATACACCTGGCCTTGACCATTTGCACATTTTGTGAGGTTCATAAGGCATTTCCAAGAAAGAACTTGTCTCCATACAGTGCATATATTTTTAAAATACAAACAGCCACATGTGCATAACAGTGGAAAATACACAGAAACACATTTTACTCAATGGGAACAGAAAGCAAATGCAGTTGGGCTTTTGACAAATGCAGTGAAACAGAGGCCAAGAGACTCTCTTACCTCTGTCTGGCCATACAGATGATAAGGAGGTAGAGCATGGAGAATTACTCTTTTTTTTTAAAAAAAATGATGCATACCTATGACTTGTAAAAGAAGTAATTCGTAACTGTTGCTCGTTAGTGTTTAAAAGTAACTCACTGCATTCCTCATTGCTTTTTCTGGGGGAAAATATCAAGATAAAACAATGGTATAACACTTGAAAGGCTCCTATCAAAATGTTTCTTAAAATGCCTGGAAAAGTCCCTCAAAAGCAAATAAAAAATGTTACTTGCTGCATCAGTAAAATAATTTTGTTTTGGTACTTTTCTGTTGCCTCTCAAATGTGGCTGTTAGAATTGTTACCAAAACCAAGTAATTTACTGTATAAGTCAACCTCGTGTATAAGTTGAGGGCAGGTTTTTGGGGTTGAAATGATGGGTTTTGCTATAACCTGTGGATAAGTTGAGGGTCATTCTGTGGAGAGGAGAAAATGCAAGCACCATCTTAGGGGGCCGGCTTCCCTTGATCACCACCATTTTCCTGCTCAGGTATTCAAAAAGGTCTTTTGCCACTTTCCATAGAGAAGGAGATGGTTCCTTTTTTTTTTGGTAAAAGTTAAGGTACAGTATTACAATCCCTGACCATTTCCGCACTAGCGTGTTATAGCGCTATTATTCCACTTGCAACATCCTATGGAATCCTGGGGTTTGCAGTTTCGGGAGGGGCCGGCAGGCCCCTCCCGAAACTGCAAACCCCAGGATTCCATAGGATGTTGCAAGTGGAATAATAGCGCTATAACAGGCTAGTGCGGAAGTGGCCCCTTTCTCTGAGGAGAGCGGCAAGAGGTGAGAACTTTGTCTGTCCCAGGAGAAACTGAAAGAAGCACCAACTGCTTCTACTCTCTCGGCGTTCCTTTGAGGGGAAGTGCCATTTTCTCAGCCATGCATTCAAAAAAACCAAGAGCAATGCTGCAGCAGAGAGAATAGAAGGGCTGGGTGCTTCTAGCAGGCTCATATAACTCAAACACAGTTGATTCCATACCTTCCAACTGTCCCCATTCGTTCTCTGTAATCCCATACCTTCATCCGCTTTTCAAATGTCCTGGTTTCTTTCTCCTCTTCTCCCTTTATCCTCAGCTTACTGCAATTGCTGCAAACTCAAAGAACACCAATAGTTTGCACTCAGTTAACTTTGGCAGCAAGGAAACTGCTGCAGCTTCTCCCAGCTTTTGTGTTCTTCCTCATTAATAACTATTGCCATCTTGACTATACTGTGATGTTGCTCAGGCCATTTCCACACTACACTATTATAGTGCTATGATTCCACTATCAATATCCTGTGGGCTTCTGGGGTTTGCAGCGTAGGGTGGGGCATTTAGAATTCTCAACCCGAGAGGTCTTTGGCCTCAGTAAACTACAAATCCCAGAATTCCACAAGATCTTGAAAGTGGAATCATAGCACTATAATTTTGTAGTGCAGAAACGGCCTCAGGCATGCACATTCTGCTTTTCGTCTGTGAAGTGGTGGAAGGGATGAGATCCATGTACTTTAAAAAAAAATCTGAGGATCTACCACATGATTTTTTTGAACAAGATAGAAGATCTTACATGCATATGTCACATTTAGGCAGATTGTTCCTGGGCAGCTGAAGCAAGCCTAATGTGCCCCTTGAAATCATAGGCCTGGATTGATCCTATTCTGAAGCAAGCTACTTGTTCCTTTGAAAATACATTTCACAACTGTTGTTTCCCTCCTCCATCCTCCCTGGGTTAAAAATCGTGCCTAAGTTTGATTTGTGCCTGCCAACAGCTGTGGTGGATCTAATCTTCCCTGTTCTCCCCAACCCAAAATTTTAGCAGTACGTTATGTCTCAGTATTGCAACACCCATGTAACGTAACACTGATTAAACACTAGGTGGATTAAGACTGGAATTCCAGCCTTGCCCATAGTTTCCTTGTTTGTGTGTGGGTTTCGTCTTGGACTTCTCAATAATTGATGTAACTGAAGAGTTTGCTTGGGCTGGGCCTGACCTTTCCATTGAGAAACTTCAGCCAAGTGTTTCCATTTGTGCAAATATAGGAACTGTGTAATACTTCAAACCACGTTGTCAGTATTAAAGATAATCTACAGGGAGCTGAGAAGGTCAAATCGGTCTTCAGGACCAAATGCAATCACATACCAGTGAGGGACAAGGCAATATCCATTGTGGTGGAGAGTGGAGATGGGCCACCTGCTCTGTGCTTGGAGCGGGGACCTGCTAGTTTCTGCAGCTGCTTTGCTACTTTGGAAGGTATACTCTTCAATATTTCATGAAAACCAGGATACGTATGGTCGAGCAACTTCAGAGTGGGGTAAATATGGTGTTAGTTGTTAATGAGGAAGAATGCATAAGCTTGGAGAGGCTATGGCAGTTTGTTTTGGCAAGCACATGCTGGGAAGGCCAAGCTTTCCACCCCTTGTTCCCCTATCTTCTGAGTTCATTTGAGTCCAAGCTACTCTCACACTTTGCAGCAATTAAAGTAAGCTGAGGACAATGGGGGAATAGGAGGGGAGAAAAAACGGAATCTTTTAAAAGCAGCTGAAAAAGTGGGACTGTGAGTAATCTATATGGTTCTAAACTGAGGGAGTGATTTGCCTGGTTAATTCCAATAACAAATGAGACTCTGGCATGCTAACTAGTTATGCAGCCTCCAGTTTGCTTGATCTATAGCTCTGTGGCAGCAAGCATGTCTCATAACCTTTGCTCAGCTGGCTCAGGCTGGGTTCAAAGTTGGATGAGCAAACAGATGCAGATGCTGCCTGCTATAGATTAATCCTTTGTCATCCTGTGAGTGATCAGTACTGTCCCTGCCAATTGGAAAAGCTGGAGGGTATGGGCATGTAGAGGCATATTTAAGACTGCATTTTTTAAATATATCTGTTCATATTAATCCCACATCTCCACAGTTGGCCACACATATTTTGGGGAAAAGATACCTTCAGGGCGCTACTCCACAACATGATTTGAATTAGGCCCACTAGTTTGTGCCAACATTTACTCCCCCACCAGAGACTTCTTTTGACCCCCCCCCCCCCGAAGGTGGCTTTTGGAGGAGCTTGGGAACAAGAGATTGGTAGAGGGCATTGATCCACGCATGTCAGATCAGGTCCTTTTGTTCAAAAGTGGCCAGCTTCATTAAAATTGTAAATAACCATAAGTGCTCAAGTAAATCAATTATTTGTATGTCCCCGTGAGTAATGTTGGAAGCAGAGTTATTCTTCTAGGGAACTTTAACAGTACGTGTGAAAGGGATCTAGGAATCTTGGTAGATCACGGACTGAACATGAGTCAGCAGTGTGATGCGGCAGCCAAGAAAGCCAATGCGATTCTTGGTTGCATCGATAGGAGTATGGTGTCTAGATCAAGGAAGGTAATGGTACCGCTCTATTCTGCTTTGGTTAGACCTCATTTGGAATAATGTGTCCAGTTCTGGACACCTCAATTCAAGAAGGATATTGACAAGCTGGAGCATGTCCAGAGGAGTGTGACCAAAATGGTGAAGGGTCTGGAAGCCATGAAGGCCTATGAGGAGCGGCTTAGGGAGCTGGGGAGGTTTAGTCTGCAGAAGAGAAAGTTAAGAGGGGACATGATAGCCCTGTTTAAATATTTGAAGGGATGTCGTGTCAAAGAGGGAGCTGGCTTCTTTTCCTCTGCTTCAGAGGCTAAGGACAAGGAGCAAGGGATTCAAGCTGCAGGAAAGGAGATTCCACCTGAACCTCAGGAAGAACTTCTTGACTGTCAGAGCTGTCCAGCAGTGGAATAGGCTGCCTGGGAGTGTGGTGCAATCTCCTTCTTTGGAGGTTTTTAAGCAGAGGCTGGATGGCCATCTGTCGGGAATGCTCTGATGTGTGTTCCTGCATTGCAGAGGGTTGGACTGGATGACTCCTGGGGTCTCTTCCAACTCTCTGATTTAAAAACTGTTACCTAACCATGAGTAGGAACCATTTTTAGAGGTATTCCCTCATCTCCTGTATTTCTCAGGAGATAGTGCCTTTTCTCAAATGATACCTGCATGCACCACTGGAAAAACAGTGCTTCTCTTACCTCACCATTCTTTTACAACATACCTCCAAGTCTCCCAGTTTGGCTAGGACACTCTTGATTCATTCTCTGTCATCTCACTTTTTTCAGCAGCTTTTAAAATGTCTGAGTTTCTCTTTCTTCTTTCTACTTCCCTCCTTTATTCTTAGCTTACCTCTGTTGCTGCAAATTGAATTCAAAGTGTAAAAGCAATCTTCACTCAGTTAATTTAGTGCATACCTTCCAGCATTTCACTGATGATAACAGGACCTGTGTGGCCACACAACAGAAGAGTGCGACCAAGATGGCCAAAGTTATTAACAAGGAAGAACACGTAGGCTAGGAGAGGCTGCAGCAGTTTCCTCATGACTGAGCCTACTAGGAAGAGCAAGGCTCAAGCCCGCCTGTTCTTAAATTAATTGAGTTCAATCTGCTTTTGCACTTTTAACTCAGGCTCTTTGCACACCCTTCCTTTTCCTGAAGTTGTGCGGTAGGAATCCCAGCAGCAGCTCTGCCGGGAGGGGAGCACAACGGGAGTGCTCCCTTCAGCACCGGCTGGCTTCCTGCAGATGGGAGCACGAAGACCATGCCTCTTCCTTCCATAGCACAGCCAGGTACTTTCCCAGGCGGTCCTGGGGTAGGAAGCGCAGCCAGTGTGCTTCTGCAGGACAGGTAAATGTGGGATGATGGTGTGATCGCGTGTCACTGACGGAGAAAACTCATCAGTGATTTAATCCGTGATCACGCTGCCTGGGGACCGGAGAAAGATGGGACCACAATGATGTCGTGCAAAAGCGTTGTGGTCCCGACCTTCTCCCGTCCCCATTGCAGGATGGGAAGGTGCTGCGGAAAGGGCCTCAGTTGACAGGAAGAGAATCAACTCGTTTGAAATGTGGTGCTGGAGGAGAGTTCCACAGATACTGTGGGCTGTTAAGAAGACAAATACATGGTTTTGAGAACAAATCAAGCCTGACCTCTCCGTAGAAGCTGAGATGACTAAACTGAGACTGTCATACTTTGGACATATCATGAGAAGACAGGACTCACTAGAAAAGGCAATAATGCTTGGGAAGGTAGAAGGCAGTAGGAAAAGACAAAGACCGCATTACAGATAGATTGATTCAATCAAGGAAGCCACAGCCCTAAGTCTGCCAGAACTGAGCAGGCCTGCTGATAACAAGGAGACTTTGAGGGGTCTCATTCTTAGAGTTGCCATTAGTCAAAGTTGACTTGACGGTAATTAACAGCAACAACGTAGGCTGCCATGGCCCTCAGTTTGGGGGAAAGACAGGATATACATTTGATAAGTAAGAGACAGCCCTTGGGGAAGGATCACTTTGCTACAGCAGTGATAAGGAACATAAGCTTGCCAGATATGATTGGACTTTCTTTCCACTGGCATAGCTGGTAGAACCAATGATGAAAGGTAAGAGGTAGTCTCCAAAGTACACGTAGAGGGCCACACATGGGAAAGATTAACTCTTTTATATACTCCTTCTTGGCATCTGATCCCCAACCAGTAAAGTTGTGACCAGAATCATGTCTAATTGTCAATTCTGCGTGGATGATAGCAAAAGAAATGTGCCCGGCCGTAATATCTTGGGAAGGTTCAGAATTTTTCTGGACTTCTCTTGAGTTATTGGAGAACTCCAGCCTCCTCGGAATATATTCAGTGCTCCCTTCCCCTGTACCAGCTTTTCTGCCTCTGAGTAGTGTGGAGAACTGCAGACGTAACTGATGATTCAACCCAATATATTTAAACATTCTTGAAGGTTGCTTGGTCCCACTCCTTTCGGCCTTCCTCCAGGATTAATTTGGTGAAATGCCTTGGGAAAGAATTGTCTTCCCATCTTCTCTTGGGAAGCAGATAATGGGTTTGCTTGGTGCCTGTCTAGAAGATCTTTTTCTCTTGTGCCTGCAATGACTTTTAAATAGTATTGACATTACTCCTATAGTTTCTGCTGACTAGAGTAGACTCACTGAATCAGTTGGGTTTTCCCACCATTCAACAGCTGATTTCACTTGTAACCAAGAAGATTCCAGCCAATGTCTTGATGTTCAATTGCTGGATCTGTTTTATCTGACCATCCTTGCTTTTCTAGTTGTTTGGTTATCATGTCTTGTCCTGTAAGCCCCCTAGAGGCCATCCTGCACAAAGCAAAATAGAAATGCTAAATAAACCTTATGGTTTATCATTGTTAGTTCTTGTTATATTGTATACAGAAAGATACATTAGTTACAGATCCCTAAAAGTAGTTACCCTTCTAGTGGAAATATTTGTACTGTCTGGTTACTTTTACATACAGATTGCAACCTGCTGCCAGCTTGTAGTACAAAGCATCCCTATTTGCTAAGACCACATACGGCCTGTGTCCACAAAAGTAACTTAAAAGTTACTCCAAAAAGGGTAGAGTTATACCTTGCCTCATTACAGTCAGAATTTAACATAGCTATGTGTTTGCTACTGCAAAAAAACTGCAAGTAACTTTTTACAAATAACTTTGAAGATTGTAATTAGTTATGTCCAGCCTCTTGTCCAGAGCTGGTGACTTTATCATACCCTCCAAAATCTCACAGGTGGAAAGCAGAATACACGTGGCCAAGCAACGTCAGAGTGTAGTGAACGTACCAGCTAAGAGAAGCAGTAGCAGTTTGCCTTTGCTGGCCTAAATACCCCAAAAGCAATAGATCCTGTCTGACCTTGGAAACTAAGCAGGGTCAGCCCTGGTTAGTATTTGGATGGGAGACCATCAGTGAATATCAGGTGCTGTAGGCTGTATTTCAGAGGAAGGTACTGGCAAAACCATCAGTGCACAGATGCAGTGTTGGTAAATTCAGAAATAGCCTACGCATTTTTTATTTTCTGTCCTTATGTCTTTTGATCGGAAGAGGTGTCTTAATTATTCTTTTCCTTCTTGAACTTTGTTTTGCAGCCAGACATAGATAAAGCAGTGGAGGCAGCAAAAATGGCCTTCAAAAGAGGATCTCCATGGAGACAAATGGATGCCGTAAGCCGAGGAAGACTCCTTCACAAACTAGCTGATCTCATTGAGCGAGATCGGGTGGTGTTAGCTGTAAGTACAGTTGGTGCATGGGGGCAGGTACAAATATTGCGGAAAGGATGGGGAGGAGAAACCAGAAATTGTTGGTAGATTCTAATCAGGCTGAGAATGGAAAGCTCCTTACTCCAGAGCTGACCACAAGGTTAAATGGCTATGCAACCACAACATAGAACATACAACCACAACATAGAATTTTTGCTTCCTCCATATTGGCCAGAAAACAAAAATCTAGTTTTCAAGAGGGAATGGATTTGGCAAGGTGCAGATACAGGATCTATTTTTACCCTTTTTGTCCTGAAGAGGTAGCCAATTAAAAACTAGGGAAAAACACCTCACTAATATTGTTATTCTCCATCAGTGGAGGACAATGTGCAAAACCTTGCTTTTTTGAGAATCTCCACAATATTGCATACTGTGTTCCAGGGCAGAGTAAAAGATTTTTGATCCCAATATAGAAATGTACACCCATGTTTTCTGCATATTTGTAAAATGGATACTTGTTGCAAAGTGCATTTTTATTGAACATGTCAGATGTCCAGAAATACATAGATTTCTCATGGTGAGTTGTAGCTGATTCCATACTGAATGCAAGAGATGTAGAATTGGCTAAATCAATTTTAATAACAAAACTGAGTGGAGTGAATTCTTCATGCATCCTTATGGCATATGTCACTCACTTGAGTGATAAATAGTTACCTGTGACCATCTAGTGCTTCCACCAATGGAAATCCTATTAGAGATAAGGCTGGGAAAAAATATTCTACCAGTGGCAAAAAGGTATATTATGTATACTGTATATTGCGAGCGGAAAAAAGACCAAATGTTTTTCTCTCCCAGACTTTGGAAACAATGGACACAGGGAAACCATTTCTCCAAGCTTTCTTCATTGACTTAGAAGGCTGCATAAAGACGCTAAGATACTACGCCGGGTGGGCTGATAAAATCCAGGGGAAGACTATACCTGTGGGTAAGCTGAACTTGAAGTTGTTCTTTAAGTCTTGTCAGATAGAACAAGCTTGAAGCAATTTGGGTGGAGATGAAAGACTGAAGGTTCAGATGTCATGGTTAAATATGATCTGGTTGTTTAGGAACAACTCTTCTGAAACTCTCCCTCACATCCTATTTCACTGTGATCTTAGCTTACCTCTAAGCCAGAATTACAGTCCTCCTTCCACATTCATGGGTTTGACCTTGGCAAATTCGATTATTCGCAAGACGTGTGCACGTCTGCCCCCATTCTCCTCCTCCTATTCCCTTGTGTTTTGCCTGACATGGAGAAGGAAGATAAGCATGGCCAGGCAAAAGGCAAGGGAATGGGGAGGAAGGTACATACGCACCCTTCTTCTCCCCTCTGGAGCTTCCCCTCTCATTCCCCAAAATATACTGAAATTGCCCCAGCAGGTTGTTAGGGGGTATTTTGGTACAAAAACCTTTATTCCACCCCCCCCTTTTTTTTAACCCCGGGGCTGCATGTACACACCCTACACACCTCTGTCCTAAATGTAGTTACTGGCAGTGAGGGCTTTAAGCTAAGATAGACCGGATAATTTTTGTCCTTCCTGTGTATGTGAACTCTTAGCACCTGAAGAACAGTCACATTTTGACTTTGCTATCTGTAGGCATCAGAACCTATGAAAGAGCTGTCTGTAGTGGCTTCATTGGAACACACCATAATCATTGGCTGGATTCGCATTTCTAACCAGATCTTAATGGAAGAAACAGAAATGATGGCAGGATGGGCATGGAGAAGAACGTGGTGTTTCCTTAAGGCTCGTGAAGCAGGCTGAAGGAAGTTCAAGAGGGAATTGCAAAGCACAGTTATCCACATGTCCAGTGAAACAGACAGTAACGCATCTCTGCCTTGTTTAAGCTGTCACAGTCTCTATTCGCTGCCTGAAAACCTGGAAAAATCCAACTGAATAACACAACTGGGGTTGCCAAATCTCAAGACCTGGTTTTGAGTCTCCAGTTTTTGTGGGTTGTCTCGAGGTGCGAGACAAATTTGAAAATTCCCCAGTTTTGCTGGACTCAGCTCAAACAAGAGGAAAGGGCTGCCTGTAAATCTCCAGCTAGTATAGAGCAGCAGCTTCCTACAATTTTCAAGGCTTCTTTCGTGTCTTGTTGAACTTTCAAAGGAGTCTATGCATTCACTTGGTTAGCTTCCTTCTTTTCTGCTAGTCTTTGTAGTGCCAAGGCTCGCTCTCCACTCTGCATGCACTCTCTGGCTAGAAGCAACAAAGCTAAATTAAAGATTCCTCATTCCATCTCCCTAAGGAAGTGAAAAGGAATAGCCTCCTCATTTCCCCTTGATCTGGGAACAGCCCGGTCAGCTCAAATTTGTCGTATTTTCAAACTGAAAAATATGTTCTCCATGTATGAGTTTGGGAATGAGAAGATGTGAACCTCTGTAGGTGGTACTGAAAACTTCATTCCTACTGACATCATCAGGTGACCATCCTTAGGTTTTGACCCAGAAACTTCAGGGACCATCGTAAACTGGCAACCTGAAACAGAATGTTGGGCAACTTTGATGGCACCAAAGGCCATTTTTCTGCCCCAGGACCCTCTCAGAACTGCAGACTGACAAAAGAAACCCTCACCAAAACTCAGAAATGGCCAGAGGTTTACATCTGGTTTTGGAAAACAGAGTTGTAAATGTTAACCTCACCCTACACCAACCCTGTTTATGGCACTGCAACTACTTCAGCGCTCATGTGCTGCCTCTGGAGACTACCAGGAAAGCCAATCCACCCAGTTTGGGCAGAAAAGTGGCAAGCCAGGGAGCAACCCACTCCTGTTGTAATCAAAATTGTGGCCTTATTTTAGGGTATCTGTTGGGCACCCAAAAGCCCGTGATGTGCTTTTGTGGACCCTGTGGTTTCTGACTGCAGTGTTAAACAAGCTTTCATGTTAAGCTTCTAGTTCTGAGGGGCAAAGATACCTGTGAAGGAAAATCAGTGGCCAAAATACTCAGACGTCATAATTCTGAAGCCTTCCTTGTTCATCTTCTGATTCACCATTATCCCCTTCTTTTAAAGGTACCAATTTTAAATTGACTTGATACGGTTTGTCCTCTATTATGGTTCACCCTGAGAAGAGACAATTATATATAGTTTGCCCAGTGTCCTAAGCCTTGTGTTTCATACTTCATCCCTTAGGATGAATCATGTCAGAAGTATCCTCAGCAGATCACTTATGTTCTGAATTCTCTTACAGATGACAACTATGTCTGTTTCACCAAACATGAGCCAGTGGGAGTCTGTGGGGCCATAACACCTGTGAGTATAATGTTGTTGTTTCTTTATGGTGGGAAGAACCAGTCACTATCATTTTGCTGACATTTTGAGAGTCTCCCTCTCTCCCTTCCTTCTTCAGCTTTCTCGTTTCACAGAAAATGGTAGGGAGGATCAGGGCTTAGAAAATGTTTCCTTTCTTGACCACAGCTCTGAGAATCCTGCAGCCTACATAGAAACTGAAGGCTCAAAGAAGACAGCAAAGAGTCTTGCAGTACCTTAAAGGCTGATAAATTTTATTTCCCTTAAAGCTTTCGTGGACCGCAGCCCACTTCATCAGAAGCATTTTTCATGGAAACAGAGATCAGAGCTGCGTTCTGTCAAAGCTTTGGGTAACTGCCCGAAGTACACGCCAATTGTTCCTTGAGCCCTGAAACCAACAGGCCAGACTACCAGAATTTTCGTTTTATTTCCGAGAGGGTGGTGGTAACATTGCCTCCACTTCCGGTGCAATAGACTCTATTGAGTTCTGCGCTGCAGAAAATGTTGTAAAGAACTTACTGCTAGAGACCTATTAGCCGTTCTTTCTGCGTTATGGAAACGCCTAGCTAATTAGTCCGCAGCAGGGACTTGACTGTGGTTGAGACTCTGCTCTGTAGCTTAATCCCAGTGCATCGTTGCCCATTCTGTTGATTGCGCTGCAGGGGAAGATAGTCGCCAGCAATTAACTCTGCTTAATCTACAACAGGTATTTTCATTGGCAAAGGATGATTATAACTAGGCTGAGAATGTTTATGCAGCTGTTGGAATAAAATACCACTCTGGGATATTTCCTTACCACTCCTGGGATGCGGCCAGTACTGTGTTAGACCAGGCTAGGTTTAACATCTGATGTCTACAGAAAAACAAATGGTTCGCTTATCTGGGTGGACCGATAGCTCGGCTCTGAGAGACCTTTTTTTTCCTGCCTTTCCTTTGGTCAGATGAAAGGATTAGAAGGGGCTACCAGTAGCCCAGCCAGCCCAGGATTGTGTGTACTCTATTCTGATAAGTAGGCAGATATATTTCCTAGCGTGGCCTAAGATAATTTAAACCATAAAAGGCAGGAATTGAATCCAGGTTGTTACACAAGCAAATCACATATTCTGGTTACCCAGCTATGGATTACTCCGCCCACTGGAAATCTGAAATTCTGTGTTTTGTTTTTTTAAAATGATGATAAATTTGTCTCTGCTGTGGAGGAGTTTACACAGTTGCAAACCCACACGCATTTCTGTAAGCTAACTGTAGTCTACCTAAGTCTTGGCTTCAATTGCAGCTTTGTGTGGCTGAGAACACACACGTATACCCCCACATTCTGGAGCGATCCTTTCAGATGGTTATTTGGCCATGGTTTTTTATGCCGTGTTTATGCACTGTGGTCCCGTAGAACCAGAAAGATCTTCCTACCCGTCTCAGATAATAATTTCAAGAGTTTCACTCCTGTGATTGGCATACCTCTTCTCCAGGAGTCGGACGACAGTTCTGTTTGCTATCTCAGGGCCTTTTCACACTATACTGTTATAATGCTATCATTCTGCTTTCAACATCTTGTGGAATTCTGGGGTTTGTAGTTTGCTGAGGCCCAAGAGCTCTCTGGCTGGGAATTCTAAAGGCCCCTCCCTAAACTGCAAACCCCAGGATATTCCATAGGATGTTGGAAGTGGAATAGTATCTCTATAACAGTGTAGGGCAGAAATGCCCTCAGTGTGTGCTGAGGCAAATACCACAGTGACAATTGGAAGCAGCAGAAGGTATTACCAAGAGAACCATAATCTCTCTAGAGGAAAAGCATGTTCTTAAACACACACCTAGAACTGCAAATCAGACATCACTAAAATATAGAATAACAGCTCATGGTGCAAACTGTCCTTGAGGATTTATACAGAAACTTCCAATCTTGAGTACTGTTACAGCTGTTTATTCTGGAGTACAGCTTGGAAAGTTTACCTTTTGCACTAAATTTCTCAGAATCCTATAGCGAAAATGGTCAGTGGCTATGCTCGGTTGGGGATTTTGAGAGATGTGGGCCAATAAAATTTCCAGGTTGCGATCTGGAGCCTTTGACTTACATACAGCTCTGGAGCAGTGGCAAATATCTGGATTTCTAGAAACAGAGCCAAAGATAACTGCTGATCTACAAAGACTGCTATACATAAAGAGTAAACGTTGTACTTGTCTGTTTCAGTGGAACTTCCCTTTGCTTATGCTGATTTGGAAGATGGCTCCAGCTCTCTGCTGTGGGAACACATTGGTTGTTAAACCTGCTGAGCAAACCCCCCTGACTTCATTATACATTGGTTCTTTAATCAAGGAGGTACGTAAATGTGGAAGATTTCATTTTAAGGTGGGTGGTTGAGGCCAACCCAGTGTGGGTGCTTTGGCTGTGGTCGTACAGGAGAAGGATGAGGAGGAGAGCTATGCGTGGTGTTTGAATCACACGCTCCAAATAACAGGTGTCTATTCAAAAAAGAACACAATCCCTTTGGAAGCTCACCACCACAGGCACTATCGAAGTGAAAGGGGTCTGCAGAAGATTGCAATATCTGCAAAAGGCAAACCCCAGGATTCCATAGGATGTTGAAAGTGGAATAATCGCGCTATAAGAGTGTAGTGCAGAAATGGCCTAAGTTGCACTGAGCTCAGTTTTTCTCTCCAGGAAAGTGAATCTAGGATTGCAGTTGGGGTTCTTTCCAAACATTAAGCTGAACAGGAGCGTTACAGTGTCCACTTTCCATTCTTGCTGATATATTTTGACTACTCTGTTACTTTCGCTATTCCAAATGTAAACTAAAATCTTCCATAAACTTTTCAGGCAGGATTCCCTCCAGGTGTGGTGAATATCGTGCCGGGATTCGGCCCTACTGCTGGTGCTGCTATTTCAACGCATCCCGACGTTGACAAAATAGCTTTTACCGGATCAACAGCTGTAAGTAACTTAAACATTTGCTGTCTCTTTTGCTGCATTACAGTTGTTTATTTTATGAACTATTTTGGGGCATTTTCTTTCATTAAAAAAACATTTTTTTAATATTTCCTTTCCCATGGAGAGATGCAGAAAGACTCATTTCCAGCATATTTTACAATATTGCTAGATGTTCTATCAAATTAGGAGTATGACTGGGGAATCAGTAAACTTTATTTTATCCATAGTATTTTAAATTCAATTTTATATTGAAGAGAGAGCCAATGTAGTGCAGTGGTTTGAGTGTTGAATTATGATGCGGGAGACCAGGGTTCAACTCTGCCATGGAAACCCCCGGGTGGCCTTGGGCACATCACACACTCTTCGCCGGGGAAAACCCATGATAGGTTCACTTTAGGGTCACCATAGGTCAGAAATGAGTTCAAAAGTACAGGTAAAGTTCTCTTTATGTCACTGATGTAGTCCAATGAAAATATGGGCTTGTTTAATATGTACTCTTCCTTTCTGCTAAAGGTGTTCAAGGTAGCTGGTGATAATAAAATACATTTTTAGTCAAGACCAGGATTGCCAGATAAAATAAGGGATATGGTTTCTCTCCTTTTAATGTGTAGAAAAGGGGATTTCAGCATTAAAGATATAGGAGTGATGGGAAACCCTCAATGCCGGAGGCTATAGTTCAGAGGAAGGAAGTGGCAAAATAACCTCTGAGTATTCCTTACTTAAGATAACCCTATTAAATTCATGGGGTTGCCAAAAGTTGACAGGCAACTTGAATACACATACATACATACACAGGAAAAGACATACAAAGTACTTAATCAGTTTCTGTCAGCTGCAGACCTGCCTGCACACCAAAAACCTGCTTGAATAAAAGGCCGTCACTTTCTGGTGGAAGGACAAGAGAATGCTAACCTAGTTTTACTTGGCGTGGAGATTCGCAGGATTGTAAGAACCACTAAAACCTACTAGTAAGTGTGCCTCCAGTGGTGATGGATGGGTAATCTCATTCATTCTGGAAGCCAAGCCTTCTGAAGAAAGACTTAAGGACTCCAAGCGATGTTTGGCTTGTAGAAGAGAAGAATGAAAAGGGGCCATGAATAGCTCTCTTGAAATATCTGAAAGAATGTCACGGAGCTTGTTTTCTGCTTCTCCAGAGACTAGGAAACAAAACAATGGATTTAAATCACAGCAAAAGAGATTCCATCTAAACATAGGAAGAACTTCTTGATTATAAGAGGTGTTCAGCAGTGGAATGGACCTCCTCGGAGTGGTGGATTCTCCTTCGGAGGTCTTTAAACAAAGGCTGGATGCGTATCTTTCGGGAGTGATTGTGTATTCCTGCATGGCAGGGGGTGAGTTAGATGGCCCTTGTGGTCTCTTCCGGCTCTAAAATTCTATGATTGAGTCAGGCTTCTCCAACCAGGAACTTCTGGCTGCACTGCCCTATGACTCTCAACCCTTTCCATTATCGGTGTCAGCGCTGGGTTGTGAGGATTGTAATCGAACACATTTGCAGGTCACCCCTTCTGGGAAAATTGCCCCAAACGTAGTATTCAATCTGAGATAGCTTATTGACGTATGTAAGCAACCATTTGGTGGTGGCCATTAAATTATGAACGTTTGAGACTTGGTCTTGGCTTTATTCAGATTGTTCAGTGTTCTCGAGTATTCTCAAATGCCCCTTTACAAAAATGTTTGAGCCAGCCCATGCTTTGTGTTGGCAGTTGAGGGAATTAATATCTTTGCTTGGCACATGGCCAGCTCCACTTATTGTGGCATTTTCTGCGTGCTTGATGTGACCTTGCATAATTATGGTAAATTGCTGTTGGCACTAAAGAGGTCTCTCAGATGTCGGACGGTTGGAAATCTTGAGGGATAATACCACCACCTACTGGCCACATTCTGCTGATTCATCCTTGCAATAACTTCCTATGTGCCTTCAAGTTGCCTGTTGACCTATGGTGACCCCATGAATTTCATAGGTTTTTCTCGGGCAAGGAATGCTCAGAGGTGGTTTTGCCAGTTCCTTCCTCTGAAATAGAGCCAACGGCACCTGTGTTAGCATTATTATTAATGAAGCTTACTTTAGCTAGTTAATTTTAACAAAGCCATATTCCAAAAGTGATGCAAGCAGCAGGAACAACGTTAATTTATTGGAATAACTAATAAAATGTTTCTAGTATCTCTTAAGTTATTTTTGACATGCTTGTTGACAGGAGTTTCAAGTTTTGTGCCACTCTTTTATGAGTCCCAAACTCCCTCTTCCTCTATTTGTACTATAAGGGTGAATTGTATGTATCTTAGGCCATTTCCACATGACACTGTTGTTGTGCTATGATTCCACTTTCAACCTCCTGTGGAATTCTGGGGTTTGTAGTTTACTGAAGTGAAAGAGCTCTCCGGCTGATAATTCTAAATTCTCCTCCCCCAAGAAAACCCTGCAAACCCCAGGATTCCATAGGAAGTTGAAAGTGGAATAATAGCAGTATAACAGTGTAGTGCGAAAATGGCCTCAATGGACTGGGACAAAACCTGACTTGATCAGCTTTCTTCTTGTCACAGGTTGGAAAGCTGATCAAAGAAGCTGCTTCAAAAAGTAACCTCAAGAGGGTGACATTAGAGCTTGGTGGAAAGAATCCTTGCATTGTCTGTGCAGATGCTGACTGTAAGTATGAATGTGTACCTAAAAAAAAATTCATACCTTCCAATTGTCCCAATCTTGCAAGCAAAAGGCCACATCACCTTGAAGCAGGGCCGGGACGAAAACATGGGTTTCTTCTCTGGAACACCAAAAATACGTTGTCGGTCAGTGTAGGAAATACTGAAGAAACTTAGACCAATTAAATCAGGAGTTGGTGAAACTCTGGTCCTCCGGGTGTCCAGTGCCAAGTCCCATCAGCCACAGACAGTTTTCATGGAAGCTGGAAGTTCTGACCCAAAGGCATCGGAAGTCTGTAGATTCGTCACCCTTAGAGCTCAATGGCTGGACATGGAGCATGGCAGTTTCTTATGAGAGTAACCTTCTCTTTTTTCCTTCCATCCTGGGCTCCTTCTAGTGGACTTGGCAGTTGACTGTGCCCACCAGGGTGTCTTCTTCAACCAAGGCCAATGCTGCACAGCTGCCTCTCGGGTCTTTGTGGAAGAGCAGGTATACCCAGAATTTGTCAGACGCAGCGTGGAATATGCAAAGAAACGGCTTGTGGGGGACCCATTTGATGCCAAAACTGAACAAGGGCCACAGGTAAGCCACCTGCCTTGTTTACATAAATATTCTCCCTGCGTCCTAGCATTTATCCCCTGCTTTACAGAATCCGTTTCTGCCCTCTGACTTATAATACAAAAAGACATGACAGGGCATGAAGAGCGGGATCAGGGAGGAAAAAGAAATAATTAATTCAGGTACAATCCTTAAAGTTCTTAACATTTTTAAAATTACCAGATTCTTCCACTTGATGAAAGAGGCAAAGCCTGATGTATTGAGATTTTCATATTGTGGGGGTTTTTTTGCATCGATGTAAGAGCCAGAGGACCCCTGCCCCCACCAGTTGGATTAAAACCTGCCACTATTTTATTTGTACAACCATTACAAAGTCTGAAGGTGAGAAGGGGACGCTTGTGCCTACAGAGCTGGTCCAGCCACCTTTACAGATTCCCTGTGTGTGGTGGACTAGGACTGATCCCAAGCCAGCATTCAGATCACTCCTTACTCATCTTAATATTCACAGTCATGACAAAAGATATAACATCCAGAATGCGGTCCTTGCATGCTTAGTGACACTTATGCAGCTGCACCTTCCCAGCTGCCCATATTTCCTCATGAGTAATCCCCAGGGACAGTGAAAACCATGCCACAGTGACACAAAAAAGCATTCCTTCCTGGCCCGAGCAATAGCCCAGGGATACTTGAATTGAAGCAGGAGGTGAGTGAGTGGGTCCTAGAAAGCGAGCAGGCCAAAGAGGCTGGGCCAAGTTGGGCAGGCCAATATATTTGTTGTTGTGTGCCTTCCGGTCGTTTCTGACTTACGGTGATCCTAAGGCAAACGTATCATGGAGCTTTCTGAGGCTGAGAGTGCGTGACACACCCAAGGTCACCCAGTGGGTTTCCAGTGGCCAAGAAGAGAGTCCAGGGTTGACGTCAGTGCTCAAACCACTATCCAACACTACTTGTCTAGGCCAATATATAGCCTGCTCACATTTCACAAGAGGAGGCCCTCTCAGGCGATTAACTAGTCTCGTGAGGTTACACCATCTGGGAGATCTCACAGTGGAGGCATCCTGCAGCTGTTTCGTGATTCCCTCCCCTGTATGCAGAGTGCCTGGCTGAGCCCCAGGTGCCACAGTGGGTCCCCTTCTCTAGAGATGTGTTGGCGCAGCGGGCATTTTGTCCTTTCAAACGCTTGTGAGCTGCCTTCCCCTCCACTAGGCTTGGAAAAGGCATGGCTGTTCCCCTCCCGTATCTACTCAGTACGTCCAGTGCTCATTGGAACTCTTAAGGAACTTATTTCCTTAAAACTCTTTTATACCCCTGCAAGCCTTAGAGGTAACCACCAAAAGCTTGTTCTGAAATTGGTCAGTTGTTGGACTATTTTTTCTTTCCTTTCCTTTCGAAAGCGGCTAACGTGGCTGCCACGTTGAAATCTGTGGACCTTTCGTGCTACAGAAATACAGAGCTATGGTTACATTTTACATAGCTACATAGTTCCATCCTATGGGATCCTGTTCAGAGAGGAGCATTTCGAATTCTCGGGGAGACCGCTGGACGAGGACTCCGGGAGTCCAGGATTCGAATCCCTGTTCTGCTATGGAAGCCCACGGGGTGGCTTTGGACGAGTCACATTCTCTTAGCCTCTGATAAAGACAGGGGTGGGAAACCCATCTGAAAAAATATTGCCTCCCCCCCCCAAAAAAATGATGGAGTGCCATTATGACTTGAAGGCACACAACCACAAATTTAGAATTCTCAGCCACAGAGCTCTGTTGCTTCACCTAACTACCAATCCCAGCATTCCAGAGCATTCAGCCTTGCTAGTTAAAACAGCATCATAGTGCTGTATCTGTGTAGTGTGGAGAGACCCATGGAGAATACATTTGCTACAAATCAAATGCCAATTTCTTGATGTGTTTAGTCATTGTGTAATTATTAGAGCCAGTGTAGTGTAGCGGTTTGAGTGTCGGACTTACAGCCATGGAGACCAGGATTCAATTCCCCTCTTGGTCTTGGAAACCCACTGCATGACCTTGAGAGTGTCGCACACTCTCAGCCTGAGAAAACCTTCTGATGGGCTTGCCTTAGGGTTGTCGTAAGTTGGAAACTACTTGAAGGCACACAACGACAGCAAGTGTAATTATTATTCACTAATGGGTGCTTTTCTATTATAGTGGGACTAACTTCATGCCAGTTCACATTTTTCTCTCTCTTATGTTAATCCTTGAATTTCAATTTTGCACCAGTTTTGTTTAGAAGTATCCATAAAGCATACAAAAACACCTTTCTAAGCCAGTTGCAGCCCCTTTTGGGAAGGGGTGTATTTTGCAACAACCGGGTTTCCGACTGTATAAGGATTCTGTGGGGAAATGATTCTATGGGGAAAGCCTTCCAAATAAATGGCAGTGTATACTTTTAACAGACAGAAGTGTCCCTACGCTTTAAGGTATGCACAATGGTTATGCTGCTTGTCTTGTATGTTGCAACAGATTGACCAAAAACAGTTTGACAAAATCTTGGAATTGATAGAAAGTGGGAAGAAAGAAGGTGCGAAACTGGAGTGCGGTGGCTTAGCTGTGGGGGACTGTGGCCTGTTCATAAAACCAACTGTCTTTTCAGAGGTCACAGACAACATGCGGATTGCCAGAGAAGAGGTACAGTATAAATAACAGAAGTTATTTGAGAGAGTGATGGAGGCATAAGTATATCATACGCACCGGCTCCTCTGTTTTGGCAAGAACAGTCCCAATTAATCTTTTGTTATTTTGCTTTTTCAGCTGCTTTTAAAATGTCCTGGTTCCTCCCTCCTCCTTCCACTTTCCCCTTTTGTCTTCAGTTAACTTTCTTTGCTGCAAACTGAGTAAACCACACCATTTCACATTTTGAATATGGCAAATGTATTTGGGTTTGGGTTGTATTTGAGTTGCAAGGGTGGCTGGCAACTTCCGTGTCAGCAGGACGATGAAACCTCTCCTGATTTTAGCCAAACTTTTAAAGGAGCTATTGATTCCAGCTCCCTGATCCACTCAGTTCTTGGCCAGCTCAGGCTGGAAGGTAGGCGAAAATGAAACAAAGTCATAGGTGTGTCAGAACAATAGATTGAGTGACTATATTAATGGGATTAATGGGATGCAGCAATAAATCCAAGGCAAAGGCAGATCACATCCCTTAGCTGATCAAAGCAAGATTTTGTTAAAGCTGCTGTTCTTCGGGTCCCTGGGAGAAGCTGGATACTGCCTGCACTAGACCAGTTTTCTGGGCTGAATTTGACCAAAATGCATCCCCTGGGAGTAGTAATCTAATCTTTAAATATCTCGTCTCCCTTGTTCTAGAAAGTGCTGACACTTTCTCAGGCAAGGTGACGTATGATTGTCCCATCCTTTAAAAATGGAATAGCTTCCCAAGCATTCTAACATGGAAACATTTTGATCTGTCCCTTCAGCAAGAACTGACTTTGCACAGCCTGCTAGAAAAACTACATCTCCTGAAAGCTTCATCATCATCATCATCATCATTATTTTATTTTATTTACTACAGGCCAGTTTGATTAACTAGTAAATGCCCAGTCACTGTTTTATGCATCCCTTAAGCATATAAAACATGTGCATAGAATGAATGTGAGAGCTACTTATACTCCTTGTCAACTCTTCCAGAAATTCCAAACCTCTGCAGGAGCTATCTACAAAATATGTCCAGAACCACAGATTGTTAAAAGAGCCATCTGTACTGTTGGCATATTTTGGGGATAGATTTCAGCACCTTGGATAGCTCCTCTAGAGCGTGAAACCTGGAGCAGATGCACTGTCCCACTAACATGGAAGCAGCCAGGTGCTGCTGCTAGATTAAATATTCAAAGTGAGCTTTTTTAATTTAAAAGACTGGTGGTTTTCAACTAAGCTTATTAATTTTAACAGATTTTTGGACCCGTGCAACCCATAATGAAGTTTAAAAGTATAGAAGAAGTCATACAGAGAGCCAACAACACAGAATATGGACTCACAGCAGCAGTATTTACAAAGAACTTGGACAGAGCACTGACATTAGCATCAGCACTACAGTCTGGAACAGTCTGGTAAGGTGTTTTTGCTTTGCCCAAGCTTATGGCAGTCTAACTGTATAATTATATTTGATCCAGCCTTCTACTCACAAGTTACTGTGGATAAAAATGTGGCAATACTTCAGAAACCCTCCTCTTCTGACTTTCAGCCCAGATTCTTGGAATGCCTTAGGGATCCTCCTTCCCCTCAGAGCATAGAGAAGATGCATATCAGATTGTCAGATCACATGAAGCTGAGAGGGGTAACCAACTTCACAGGAGGCAGAATAAGGATTAAAGATTCTTTTGATAGGCTGCAATCCTGGGCCAAAATCAGTGAGATGAAATTCAACAGAGGTAAATGGAAGATCCTTCATTTAGGCACCAAAAAATTCAAAGGTACAAGTATAGGTCTGTGGGAGGTCTCTTTTGTCAGCAAGCAGTAGTTTTCCAAACAATCTAGGAATGCTAGTCAGAAACTGAACATTGAACCAGCAATGTGTGAGCTGGTTGCAGGAAGTAATAATTCCATTCTGTTCTGCATTCTTTTGTGCCAAGTTTCCCTTCCTCCAGGAGCTACACTATAAGAATCACTTGTAAACCAAACTGTAGGATGGCCAGGATGCTGAAGGGTTTGGAAATCAAGTCCTATGAGCAACAATTGAAATAGCTCGAGATGTTTAGCCTGGAGAAGAGGAGATTAAAGGGATATGTGAACACTGTCTCTAAATACTTGAAGGACTGCTGTAAAAAAGATGGAGCACTCTTATTTTCTCCTGCTCTAGAGCAGGAGTGGAGAACCTTTAGCCTTCCGTATATCGTCCCCCAGGCCTTTACCATCAGCCACGCCAGCCAGGGTTTCCAGAAATGGCAGTCCAAATCATCTGGAGAGCCAGAGGTTCCTCAGCTTTGCCCTAGAAGCGGTGGAAGGAAGTTGCAGGAAAGCAGATTGCAACTAAAAATGGGAGATGTTTCCAAACAGTAGCTGATTTTCAATGGAACAAAACGCTCCAGGAACTGGTTGGGTTTTTTTACATTGGAGATATTTAAACAAAGGCTGGACAGCCTCCATTAGAGATGTTGCAGGTGGATCCTGCATTAACAAGGAGCTGGGTTGGATAATCTCTCTGACATCTCATTCAACTTGGCAATTCCTATTTTAAAAAAAATTACATAGCATTATGCTCGCACAATTTTCTATAGAGTAGTTCACTTGTCTTCTCCTCTTGCAATATTACCAGTCATATGTATTAACTTAAAAAGATGCACAGTCGTAATTCTTGTGTGATGGCGTATAAAATTGTACCTAGATTCTTGGTATGATTGTTTACCAGTGCATGGCACATCAGCAAAACACTGCATAAAAACATCCATGTATTATAATATTTAACTTGCTGTCTTTTATCAGTATGCACGGGGATGCTGGCATCAAAGGGAAGAAAGATGCTAGTTTTTTTACTGCTTTTAAATTCAAACAATGTTTCAAATCTTTATGCTGCTGTCTTACTTGGTATCTTACTTTTAATTCTAAGACAGTACCTTAATCTGGAGAATTTTCCAACCCAATGAGAAATCAAATGTTTTGTGAGGTTTAAAAGTGTGCAGTGTTCACTGCACTGTTTATGGGCGCAGAATTAAAGATATTTCCGAATAACCATGGTGAAAACAGACATGTTCACATGAAATGGAAAGTTAGTTTTGAGCAGTTGCTGGCTCTCCCCTTTGTCCACCCATTTTTTACCCCTTCCCCACAAAGAGAGTGTAAGTACCTGCTATGTGACTGAAACTCAGGGGGTATTGTTTTACATTACAACAGTGTCATGAAATGCCTCCTTTGCATGTCCAGGGGCCTTTCCGCACTACACTGTTATGGTGCTATTATACCACTTTCAACATCCTATGGAATCCTGGGCTTTGCAGTTTAGAGAGGGGCCTTTAGAATTCCCAGCCAGAGAGCTCTTTGGCCTCAGTAAACTACAAACCCCAGAATTTTACAGGATGTTGGAAGTGGGATAATAGCACTATAACAGTGTAGTGTGGAAAAGCACTAGGTCTCTGAATTCTGCAGCTGAGCATGATTCTAGGGATCTAAAATGTTCTGTCTAGCTGGATTTAGGTCAATGCCACACAGTGAGATTTTTTAAGTGGTTTTCTTCTGTGAACAGGAGTCCATCTGTCTGCAAAAGGTGTCATAAAATTAGTACAGGGAGAGGTAGCAGGCCCTCCAGATGTCTTTGACCTATAGCCTCAGGAACAACATATGTATTACACAGTACTAACTGCTACAGGCTTTTCAACTCTGTGGGTGTTTTTATTCCACAGGATCAATTGCTACAATTCCCTCTTTGCACAAGCTCCCTTTGGTGGCTTTAAAATGTCAGGAAATGGCCGAGAACTGTAAGTAGTCTCATTTCTGTTTCTTTAAAAATAAAAATAGTATATGCATATGGCAAAACTATCTGGCACGTACCACAGGCAACTTATTTTTGTAGTAGATTTGGAATGTCTTCTTTGAAATACTTTCTGACCTTCTTACATGGCTTGAGGATGACAGATGTGACGAGGACCAGTGCCTGTTGGGTGACAGTACTTTCCCTCTGGAACTCCCTGCTGAGAGAGGTCCATCTGATGATCTCAGGCCGTTTCTGCACTACACTGTTATAGTGCTATTATTCCATTGTCAACATCCTATGGAATCCTGGGATTTTCGGTTTAGAGAGGGGCCTTTAGAATTCTCAGCCAGAGAGCTCTTTGGCCTCAGGAAACTACAAACCCCAGAATTCCACAGGATGCTGAAAGTGGAATAATAGCACTATAACAGGATAGGGCAGAAATAGCCTCAGTCTTGCACTTCAGAAGGATAGCAACACCTTTTGTAAAAATCAGAAATGCTTTTAGACTCTGAGCCTATGGCTGCTGGGAAGGCACCCCAGAAATCATGGGATTTTTTTTTTTACTCTGCCTTCCCTTCTCTCCCATGAATGCAAGGTCTGCCCTCAGAGGTGGGACCTGGCAGCAGCAGCAGCATCTTTGTTGCTGTTGTGTGCCTTCAAGTTATTTCTGACGCAGGGCCACCATATCATGGGGTTTTCTTGGCAAGATTTGTTCAGAGGGTGTTTGCCTTTGCTTTCCTCTGAGGCTGAGAGAGTGTGACTTGCCCAAGGCTCTCCCTGGGGCTTTCCATGGCTGAGTAGTCTCTAAGACTTCAGTTTGCAGCCAGTGTTTCTGTGATGTCAAGTGTGAACCATCAGAGCACAAAAAGGATATACTAAATGATCCAAAGCTCTCTTTTGCCCCTGAAACAGGTGAGGAACTATTCAGCCCTGGAGCTGGTGCAGTCTACTTTCCTTTCCTTTCAAGTCAGTTGGAAGAAAAAGAAAAAAAAGAAAAATGGTTAAATTAAAAAAAGAAAAAAAACTTGTGCCAGCCAATTTAATTTGGCATGTCTTTCTTACGGTGCCTCGAGAGCTATAGTTCAAGGGTTCTATAGTTCTCTGGCACAAAATTCTAATTACTTCACTAAACAACAAATCCCAGATTGCATAGGATTGAGGCTTGACAGTTAAAGTGGCATCATTTTGATGTAACTATATAGTGTAGACAAATCTAGGCCTGTATAAACAAAAATGTTGTGCCAAGGCTTTGCATAGAAGTCCTAAAATGCAGAAGAGTGAAATTGTTGGCACAACTGGATAGGTTCTATAAAACAAAAATATGAGCTATTCAACTGAACTGTGCTCTCGGTGAGTTCTTTTTATTCTGCAACTGCTTTGCCTCAAATACAGAATCGTTTGAGGATCGAGGACACATCTTTCATTTGTGGCTGTCTGTTCTGTCACTATTTCTTCCATATTTTTGGAAACCACAAAACCGCTCCATGAAAGAGGCAAAACTGCACAGTGCTTTTTTGTGGCTCTAGGAGTTCCCTGTCTCCAACCACCCCTAGATAACAAAGACCGAAATATGCCTCTAGAATATCTGGATCATGTTGCTTTCTCTTCGGGAGGGATAGGCAACTGTGGACTGTGGCTGCTTTTGGATGGTGACCTCCATTGGCTATGCTGAGCTCATGAGCCCCATAAACAAAAAACATTAAGAGGCTCACAGGGACCATCTCTGCTTTATAGGATGCAGAGGTGTGTCTAGGGTGAGGTAAGTAGCACACGTGTCCTGGGTACCAATGCCCGGAAAGGCATAAAAAAGCTGAAGATTTAGAGGAAGAGCAGGAGGAAGAGGCAGGAGCACAACTTTATGCTTGCTCTAGGTGCTGTTTATGCTAGATATGCCTCTGATAGGATACCTATTATCCCTTTCATGACAAGTCAAGCAAAGGCCAAAATCTTCATCTTATTGGTTGACGTTGAACAGTTAAGATGGGACGGGTGATTTCCAGAACAAACATGCTTGTACAAACATGCCCAATTGCATTCAAAACTCAAAAGATCTTTTCTTCTCCTTGCAGAGGCGAATATGCTCTAAGTGAATATACCGAAGTGAAGACAATAACCATTAAACTCTCACAGAAGACTCACTGAGTGAGGGACGCCAGCAGACCTAAAACTCTGACACTCTGAATGTTGTTCTATAGTGGCTGGGGTGGGTGGGTGCTAAAATTTGGGAAGAAGAAAAGTGGTTCTCTTTTTTTTTTTTAATTAAAAAAAGGAAGCTACAACTGACAGAAAACCAACCACCTTGTTTTGTTGCGAAAGCCTTTTTTAGACACTTGTTCCAGTTCCAAAGTCAACTAATTGGCTTTCCAACATGAACAGCAACCTATGTTATTGTCTCCTGCATGCTGAACAAAGGACATATCAGTATGGAAATGTGACTACAAATGGGCCGTGCCATCTAGACAACTTAAATGGCAGGAGCAGCCTGGACTTCAGTCATGCCTCAGGAGACTCAACAAGGCCTTGGAGATAAGGGGTGGAAATCACAGCATCTTCCAGATGTTGTTGGACTGCAAGTTCCTTCCTGACCATCGGATATCCTAGCTAGGATTGTTTGGAGGTGGTGAACAACATCTGGAAGGCTGGATGATCCCCATCCCTGGTCATAGATCAAGGAAATAGGTTCTCAGTGAAGGTAAGCCCTGCAAACACAAAATATCTCCACCTGCTCTAACCGTTTTGTCTCGTGACCCATTTTTTAAAAGTTGTTCTCCAAATTTCATCCAGATTCCGTCATGCAAGAGATAGTACTGGCCATGCTCTTGAGCATGTGTGTTCCTGAGTTGCCACAGTGGTCCTTGGGACACATGAGTCTTCGAGGTGGGAAATACAAGGCAAACTTGTTCATGTATGTTTCCTCGTCTAGGCTTCATAGAACCTGGGGCAGAACGCTCCAGAATCTTAGCTCTTTGGTGTTAATCCCAGTGAAGCAATTTCATCCACACTCTGAGCGCAAGGAAGATTGTATAAATAAGATTTGTTTCCCTTACACACCATATGAAATTGGGGTTGTCACAAAGCTTGAAACCATCACTTAGTTTGGACTGAGGCTCCCAAAATCCTGCGGACATCATGGTGACTGACCAGTGGCCACATTAGCTGAGGAATTCTGGGAACAGTAGTCCAAAAAATTAACACTCGCAAGCTCTGGGAGTTGCAGGATGCTCCCACTGTGAACTTCCTCATTCTCTGGAAAAAACCAATTCAGATTGTCCCTTAGTTTAGGTTGTTTCCTCCAAGGCCCTTCACAATCTGTTTGAGAAGTAAGGGAACAGACATTCACCCAGGCTTCTATAAAAAGTTCAGCCTAGTTTACATTTTTCTGTCCCTTCAGTTAGACCTATGTACCAGACCCCTAAAAAATAAAAATAAAAATAAAAAAAAACTGGGGAGATACTATTCATTTATATGCAAAATGAACATTTCCTTTTATAAAAAATGTAAATGTCCTCATCTGAGTGATCATTCATTTCCATCCACCGGACTACCAACCTCTCCACAACATGTTAAAAAAAAATAAAATGAGCTTCTATGTAGAAAATTTAGCTGAGGAGTCCTGCTTCTAAATTTTTCAAACCTTCTTCTGAAACTGTGACTTTAAAAAATGTTTCAATAAAAGCAAAAGGGGTAACAGTCCACTCCAGAAGGTTCTTCAGAGTTCTCATCCGTAGCTTTTGTTTGTCTTTGTTAGTGCTTGCACAGAAAAGTCTTATCTTTGGATTGTACCCCTGCCCAAAAAAAAGAGAAACAAACACAAAAATGAAGCTGCAACAATAATTGTCTATGTTTTATATGTCTAATGAACACATTCCATACTGCCGTGCACACCTTGGAAAGTTTATGTTGGACTACAACTTCTTGGTGCTCTGGCTGGAGGATGCTGGAAATTATAGTAAAAATAAAATCAAATTTTCTGGGCTGTGCATCTAAAACATTCCATCCAGTTTTAATGACTGACTTGTAAAAATTGGTCTCTAAAATTCATTTTTGACCTCAAGCTTTTAAATGTCTTATAACTACTTACTGTTAACAGGGTTTGATTTTTTTTTTGTATACACTGAATTTTTCTACATTGGATATTAAAATATCATTAGAGCACTAATTGTAAAGTACAGTCCTGTAGAGCCTTTATATTCTTTCATTGCATGTTAGTGCTTTTTTTGGTATGAAATATTACTTTTAAATGTTTAAATATATAAATATATATATTTATAAATTAGAATGCAATTAATCTAATGTATTTTTATTGCTGATTGTACATGGAAATGTTATGCCTGTTTTTAATTGAGAACTCTTGTAATATTAGCTCTGCCATTATTAATAAAAAAAAGTTAAGATTTTTGTGATGAGGTTGAAACATACTGTTGTTGCTGCTGCTGCTGCTGCTGTTGTCGTATGCCTTGAAATTGTATCTGACTTACGGAGACCCTAAGGAAGAACCTATCACAGGGTTTTATGGGGCTGAAGATTTGTGTGAGGCACCCAAGGTCACCCAGTGAGTTTCTCGAGCCAAGTGGGGAATCGAACCCAGGGTTGTAGTCCAACACTCAGACCAATACACAACTCTGGCTGTAAGTATTGTCCCTCTCATGTCTCTGCATTGCAGCTGTTGAGAAGGGTCCTGTCCGGGGCCCTTTCCACACTAGACTGTTATAGTGCTGTAGTTCCACTTTCAACCTCCTGTGGAATTCTGGGGTTTGTAGTTTCCTAAGGCCGAAGAGCTCTCTGGCTGAGAATTCTAAATGCTCCCCCTCAACTGCAAAGCCCAGGATTCCATAGGATGCTGAAAGTGGAATAATAGCACCATAACGGTCTAGTGTGGAAATGGCCTGGGTCCTGGGACGGGGCCGTGATAAACCGACTCTTCCACTGTTACTGAGCTGTTTTGCAGCCTGACCATGTTGAAAAAGATTTTTGTACTTTGCATACGTCTAGGTTGGCTGGAGCTTGCTGACACCTCCCTCTTATTTTCTCACTGGGTCTGGTTTCCTTTTCCCCATCTCGGGTGGCACCTGCTACCTAAGTTTGCGGTTAGAGCGATGATTTCTTAAATTAGTATTGCTATTGGAGAAAAGTAAAGTAAAACAAAAATA
This sequence comes from Cyclura pinguis, assembly GCA_030412105.1. NCBI lineage: Eukaryota > Metazoa > Chordata > Lepidosauria > Squamata > Iguanidae > Cyclura > Cyclura pinguis. The sequence continues at coordinate 6,838,163 of CM059608.1, forward strand.
ACAATGTGATATCAATTTTCTACAATTATTTTCCACAAGTATCCTTCATTATTAATTACCTTGAATTATTTTCCATGAAAATATAATAAAAACCAACGTTTATTGTGTATCTACTTCCTTTTTTTCCACCCCTCTTTGGAAAATGTTAAACTAAAGAATGGGAGCCAGTTACAAAGTTCCTCCGACAAAAATGGGGCAATTCAATTACTGAGTAAACTAAATGGTCTGAAATCTAAGACCATTGCTGCACTCGACTGTTATAGTGCTATTATTCCACTAGCAACGTCCTATGGAATCCTGGGGTTTGCAGTTTCCGCAGGGCCAGCTGGCCTCTCCCGAAACTGCAAACTCCAGAATTCCATAGGACGTTGCAAGTGGAATAATAGCGCTATAACAGTCTAGTGCGGAAATGGCCTAAGTTAGAAGCGTTAAAATCAGCTGTTAATAGTAGATTTCTTTTCTCTTTTTTCCCATAAAATTTTTTTGGAGGATGTACACGAGAATGTCAGAATATCTTTAAGTGAACATGTAATCAATGGTTAATTAAATGCAGAGGAATAGGACCAAGTAGCACAGAGAAGACGAAGAAGAGAGCTATGTATTTAAAGGAAGTATAGGTTGCAGAGTGATGATTTCAATATTCTGCTGTCCAATCGAGCTCTTTAAAGCACTTTATGACGCTGACAGTATATAAGGGATACACTGAGAATCATGCATTTGAAACAGACTAAATTACTGGCTCTGCTGGAGGGGAAAAGGGCAAATAATGTCATTTCCACAGGGCAGTTGGAGTGACAGGGGCACATGGTGTCAAAAGCGAGTAAAAAGGACAGCCAGCTTGAGGTTTGTTGCCTGCCTCCCTGTCTGTCTTTGAGTCCTCCCCAAGAGGACTTAATGTCAAGAGCACCCTTTCTTCTAGTTACATTTTAAACCATAAGCACCCTTTTGCATGCTCTGTTTTTAATGCTACTTGACGTTTCAAACCAGAAAAGCAAGTTTATTAAATGCATGTCATGGATGCAGTTACATTCATAACCGCTCCGTGGGCGCGTGGAATGGAGATGGGCTTTCCGTAGCTATTGAGGAAGCTCAAATCTCCGCTTTCTGGTAATAGCACTTATGGCAGAGGAAAAAAAATACCTGTGTGAACCGAGATGTGTAAGAGATAGGTGTTTAAGGAAGAGAACGGTGGTTTTCCATTTTAAAGAAAAACTCAGTTCAGAAAGGTTCAAAGAAAGACAACCAAAGTCAAATTTGGGCACGCTTCCCTACGAAACAGATGAGAAACTGGTTCCCCAAGAGGGTTTGGCTTTAGCTGTGTATGTCTTCGAGTCTCTCCCAACTTCTAGTGCAAGGTGAACCTGCCACAGGGTTTTCTTGGTCAGATTTGATCAGAGGAGGCCTGCCACTGCTTTCCTCTGAGGCTGAGAGTGTGTGACTTGCCAAAGGGGTTTGCATGGCTGAGCGGAGATTTGAACCTTGGCCTCCCAGAATCCTAGTCTCATACTCAAACCACTACCCTTTGCTCTCATGGTGTTCTTGACTTGCGACTCCCAGAACTCCTTACCACTGACTGCTTTCACAGACTTTGGGGAGCTGTAGGCCAGAAACATCTGGAAGGTCACAGCTGCATACCCCTGCTCTACAAGAAAAGGCTCATTCGATGAGAGAAGTTACAACACAGTGGAGCCAACACAGGCTGAAGCATGGCAACTTTTTGATCCGCAGGAGCAAGGATGTCATTGCCCCCAACCAGTCACTTGGTTCCCTCTGAGCTTAACTGCGATCCTCTCCATAGCACATTTAAGGGGTATTTTTCCAACAACAATACATTCTGAGAGCTATCCCTTTGCCACGTAGAGTTAAGTGCGTACATGCACGCCCCTGTCCATGCGAAGAGGACGTCTGTGTTCTGAAGCCCTAATTCCAAGTGAAGGAATATTATCTGAAGCTTGGCATGAATAGTGAGGAGGCTGTAGTAAGCATTTAGGGATCATGGGGTTTCAAACACTTTAGTTTTGGTGCCTGTGTTGGAAGCTTGCAGTACTATAAGTGGTAAACTTCTCTATTTTACCCCTAGCTAAGCAGATGATATAGGCCATTTCCCCACTAGCCTGTTTTAGCGCTATTATTCCACTTTCAACATCCTATGGAATCCTGGGGTTTGCAGTTTAGGGAGGGGCCGGCCGGCCGGCCCCTCCCTAAATTGCAAACCCCAGGATTCCATAGGATGTTGAAAGTGGAATAATAGCGCTAAAACAGTCGAGTGTGGAAATGGCCGTAATCTAAAGCTGAGAAGGGCTGCTAGACTTCCTCATACAAGCGTGGTTGTAACCTAAGGAAGCCTTTTTAGTTACCGCCCGCCCTGCTACATCTGGTGGGAACATGGGAGAGGACCTTATTTGTGGTTGCTTCCAAACTGTCTTCTTAGAGATGCAAGACGGGTGGTCTCCTTGTTACACTTTTGCAGCAGCGGAATGCCTTTGCGTTTCGGCAGGGATTTGAGAGCTGACTGCTTAGAGCAGGGCTTTCCAAATGGTGTGTTGTGACACGTCAGTGTGTTGCCTGAAGCGTGTAGGTGTGTCACCTTCCTGGGCCGAGAAAGACCCCCCTTCCCAAGCCGTTCCTGCTGCTGCTGCTCTCATTGGGGTCTTTCCTTGCCAAGGCAGCAGGCCAGGATTGGGTAGGGGGCTGCCTTTCCCACTGCTGCCAACCTCTCCAGGGTCTTTCCTTGGCAAGGGCAACAGCAGCAGGCCAGGATTGGGTAGGGGGCTGCCTTTCCTCATCCTAGATCCACCTCTGGGTACTGTTTAACCTCCAGTTTGCTAGTAAAACTGAATTACTGTGTCGCGAAAAAATGATGCATGTCTAAAAGGTGTGTCACCAACATGAAAAGTTCAAAAACTTCTGGCTTATAGGGAAAGGACTTTTCCTGTGCTGTGTTGCTTATATTTGCTGTTCTGCTTTTCACCGCTTTTAATTTTACTCATAAGTTCAGTCATATTTTTCATTTTTCCCACAACGAAATTTTTTAGCTGTATCTGTTTTAACTTTTCTAAGTCAGCTTGAGTCCTAGATTGGGGTAAAGGTAGGATATAAATAAATCATCATCACCATCACCATCATCATCATCATCACCATTTATTTATTACAATCCACAGATCCAACAAAAAAAACCCCAAGCATAAGACAGAAAAGGGACAAAAGATCCAAAAGGAACACAGTAAAACAATTACAATCGACTTTTATCTAATACACAACGAACTGTAATCCTGGCTGCCTCTGTGATAAATTTAGCAACAGCCAGGGTCATTTTTGGTGACTTATCTTCCAACAGGAACCTGATATAAAATTGGTCTGAACTTCCAGGAAATTTACTCAATAATGGAGTAATTATATACTGACAGGCCCGATTTTAATAGCTACAGGACAAAAGAACATGCTTCATCGACTCAGCTTCCATAATATTGCAAGGGCACTGTCTTTTTAGATATGGGACACCAGCAAATATAAATAAATAAAAATAATTTATTTAATTAATTAATTAATAAGCAACTAGCTAACTAGCTAGCTAGGAACAGAGCTGCCTGGATAGGTTGCCCCATAGGTATGGAGTGGGCAATCCCTTGTGTTTCATATCCCCTTCCACAATAGAATCCCAGAAGGTATGGCTTTCCTTATACATGGAAGGAAACCAAACCTTCAGCTTGGAGAGTTCTGCAACTTTTCTTAAAGGCTATGGTTTATCAAACGGTTAGGTATTCCAGCCTGTGAGAATCTGGCTGCTTTTGGCTGGTTTGTGCACAGAGACATAGGCTGAAATTCCATATGGGGCTTAAATATATAGAAATAGACTTGATATAGAATTGAGCAGTTTTGCAATGTTCGTCTTCAGCAAGGAGCCGCCACGACATTACTGTGTGAAGGAGCCAAAGAAGTGGCTGACGCATACTGGGCAATCTTGACACACATAACGATGCCAGTTTGGGAGTGCCAAGCACATTGGTCGAACAAATGCACATCACAACATTCTTGCTGAAGCCCTGCTGTACATCTTTGCGATACACTAAGATAGTTCCATAGCACCTTTGCTATATAGCTAAGTATGCACAACACAGACCACAATATAGGCCAGCTGGCCCCTCCCGAAACTGCAAACCCCAGGATTCCATAGGATGTTGCAAGTGGAATAATAGCGCTATTAACAGTCTAGTGCGGAAATGGCCATAGATTCATGGCCATTTATCTGGCCGCATTCAGCACTGTCCCAGGGGATGCGGCTAGGCAGTTCATCACAGTGAGTGACTGATGCCAAACTTCTTTCAATGCCACTGAAGAAAAGTGAATAAAATCATGAGTCCACTATATGGATGCTACTTTCCACTTCATAATGGCCTTGGGGATACCCAATGAAATTGATTTGCAATAGATTCAGGATAATGAAAAAGAGTACTATTTCCCTGGGACTAACTTTACAGAAGCTGCTACCACGAGATCGGGGAGTGGCCACATCTCAGTCAAAATCACAGATGAGGCCTTTCTTTGGGCATAGTCTGAAACGCAGCCTCCATCTTCTGAGCCTGGAGCAGCATGTTTCTGAACAGAGCTGGGTTGCAACCAGTTTGAACGAGTAGTTTAATTACCTCTTAACAAGTTCCTGTTTTGCCTTTTTGTGGGGTTTTTTAAATATAATGTATCGAAGCCACATTTCAAAAGTAGCAGGAAAGTGTAAAAGAGTAACGTTTGTAAAAGAAAAGTGTCTTTATGACATTTCCAGAGGCATTTTGAGCAGGATTTTTCAGCTCTTATGCCAGGGTGGGCAGTATGCCATGCCTCAAGGCTGTTTTGTTGGGGTCTCTCCCGGAAGTCCAGCCCCCCCCCCGGTCTCCCACTACCAATGTCAATTTTTTCAAGATGCCAATTTTTCAAAACCAGAATTCCAATTCCCAGTTTAGTGTTCACATTTTTGGCCCCCCGTTTAATTGGAACACTGGAGAATATACTAAAAATAAGGCCAAAGGGGGCAAACTTCAAAGGAAATCCTGCCCAACAAGGCCTAAGGTCACCTAGAGGATTTCCATGGCCAGGTGAGGAGTCGAACTCTGGTCTCCAGAGTTTCAGCACAACACCCAACCCGTTACACTTTGCTGGCTCTTACTTTTATAGTGGATTAAAATAAACCAGCCTTGGGAGCTGGTGTAAAAAGTCCCTGACCATACCAGAAGCTGCAAGAAAATATAGAATAAACAAAATATGTGTGGATCTTCAGAACAAAACTGGAAAGAAGAGGAAGAGAATCTGAAATTCTTTCAAGTCTGCCTGCATTCTAAAAGTTTTGCTCTCGCTACTTCCTTTAGAAACAAAATGCAAGAATAGTTTATTAGCCAAGCTGCGAATCTTTATCAACAGCTTTTTATATGTACATATATATATGTATATGTATATGTATATGTATATATAAACATCTACCTTAGGAAAATGTGTCACTACAGCGATACACGTTTTGGTGTCTTGGCTACAGGTGTCCCAGTTTTACATGGTGAAATGTTGAAGGACTGGTGGCTCAGGACTGAGACAGTGCAGTGGGCCAAGTGCTGGACAAAGGGCCCTATCACACTACGCTGTTACAGTGCTATTAGTCCGCTTGAACTGCCACGACAACATTCTGTGGAACTCTGGGGTTTGCAGTTTGGTGGCCTATTGGAGCTCTCCGGCTCAGAGATCTAAACGCCTCTTCTCAAATTGCAAATCCTACGATTCTGCGCAATGTTGCCATGGCAGTTAAAGTGGAATAATAGCGCTATAGTAGTATGGTGTGATAGGGCCCTAAGGCCATTTCCACACTATACTGTTACGGTGCTATTATTCCACTTTCAACCTCCTATGGAATCCCGGGGTTTGCAGGGAGGGGCCTTTGGAATTCTCAGCCAGAGAGCTTTTTGGCTTCAGTAAGCTACAAACCCCAGAATTCCACAGGATGTTGAAAGTGGAATCATGGCACTGTAACAGGGTAGTGCGGAAACGATCTAAGACTCTTGGAGAGCAGGGTTCAAGCCCCTGTTCAGGAGTGGAAATCCAAGAGGCGGTCTTGGGCAAGCCACGCCACAGAGACAAGCAAAAGCAAAACCCTTCTGAACCAATCTCGGCAGGAAGAGCCGGTGCGGGGTGAATTCGAGTCGCCCCAAGTCGGAGAAGACTTGAAGGCAAAGCAAAAGAACCAAGGGGAGGAGGAGAAGAAGAAGTGGCTCGGGAGCCTTTCTCGGCAGGCTCTGTCTGCTGCCCGGCCGGCCGGCCTCTCTGGCCATTTCCACACCACGCTGTTCTAGCGCTATTATTCCACTTTCAACCTCCTATGGAATCCTGGGGTTTGCAGTTTAGGGACAGGCACTGAGAATGCTCGGCCAGAGAGCTCTTCGTCCGCAGGAAACTGCCAACCCCAGGATCCCAGGGGATGTTGGAAGGAGAATAAGAGCCCCGGTGCGGAAACGGGCGGCGGCCCCGCCGCTCCCCGCCTCCCCCGCCCGCGGCCCCGGCTGGAAAGGGGAGCGGCCGCCCGCCGGCCGAGGCGCCCGAGGAGGAGGAGGGGAAAGGGGCAAACCCGCGCCGCCGCGCCGCCTCCCCGCCTCCGGCCGCCGGCGAGCCGTCCCCGCCGGAGCCCTCTCGCTCTGGCCACTCGCGCCGGCGAGGGGGCGTCTTCTCTCCACCCGCCGGCCCGCCCTCCCCGCTGCCAGCCCAGCCCGACGCCTTCCTGAGGCCGCCTCTTCCCCCGATCCGCTGCCAGCGCCGTCCTGCGCATCTTCCGCCGAAGCGCAAGCCCGCGCGCGACCGCCGCTCCCGAGTGGGAAGGGCGTCTGGAGGACCGTCGCTGGCGTCTGCGGACCTTGCGTGGGCCTGGCCGGGATGGGAGGAGCCCCCCTCTGCCGTTTTCGCTTTCGGGTAAGGGAAAACGGACCGCGTTTCCGCACTGGGCTGTTGTAGCGCCATTATTCCACTTTCCCCATCCTATGGAATCCTGGGGTTTGCAGTTTAGGCAGGGGCCTCAAAGGCCCCTGCCTAAACTGCAAACCCCAGGATTCCATAGGATGGAGAAAGTGGAATAATGGCGCTACAACAGCCCAGTGCGGAAATGGCCCAAGAAAGAGAGTTGAAAGGCATCCCGCGGCACCAAGGGAGGAGCTGGAAAGGAATGGGGAAGCAGACTTTTCTCCCGCCGAGTTGGGCGAAGTTGCTTTGGTTTCCATGATGTCTAGATTCTGCAAATCCAGGGAAGGGGGGAAAAAAAAAAGGAACTTCAAGGGGTGGGTGGGAGGGACATTTTTGTACATGGTCCTGCGAGCACGATTGCAATACCGTCGTAGGGTAAGAATATCTGTTGAGATGCATTCTGTCTTTATTTTCTGTCCTTCGTAATTTCGTAGGTTTGGGGGCAAAGGAAGGGCTTGGTGGGAGGGAAATTTTTAGACGTGGTAGTATGAGAATAATTGCAGGGAGGTTGTGTGGTAGGAGTATATGTTGAGATGCATTTTGTGTTTATTTATTTTCTATCCTTAATAAACAATATATTTTTTAAAAAGTAACTTTACCCAGCTTTGGGGTAGGCGCACATGGAAGGGCACAAGGCAGAGCAGGTTTTGATTTCAAAACATTATGCATTTCCGTGTTAAAAATAAATAATCTTTGAGTCACCAAAACTGAAATCCCGTTGGCTTAGGGATGCTGCTATGTGCTGTTGTAACTTTTCTTCAGTCCTCCATCCATGCCTCCCTCTCCCACATGCATTGCCATCCCACTTGGGGTACGCTGCAAAAACTATAACCCTCATCCTGTCTCCACTGTACCTTTAACAAGACCTTGACACTGATCTTCCTCCTAGGAATCGCTTCTGTCTATTGAACCGGTCCAGTTGCTTTTAAAAGAACCCGACCGGAAGAGCAAAATTTGCAAAACCTTCCCAGAATTGTCTGCAGATGTATGAGAAAAGGGAGGTTGATGTTGTGGATTTTTGTTGTTAGCAACCCCAGGAGAGAAGCCAGGTGTGTTTAAGTACAAAATAAAAATTGTCGTTGGATATAGACCTAAAGAGTGTGTGTATATGTCCGTGCGCCTTCAGTTCACCTGCGGACCTATGCAACCCCATGAATTTCCCAGTTTTCTTTAGGCAAGGACACAGTTTTGCCCTTTCCATCTTCGGAAATACTGCAGCGCCTAGTATTTGTTGGAGATCTCCCATTCAGATGCAATGAAATCATTTGGACTTAAGAGCGCTTCTGGACAGTTTAAAAAGATCCCAAAGGCCCACTTTTTGTTTCTGTTTTTTTCTGATTTTATTTTGGTGACTTGTACATGTTTTGTTTATCCCAGAGTATTTTAATGCCAGCTCCCAGGTCGGTTGATTTTAAGCCAGTCTAACATCAGAAAGAACAGGGATTTTTTGGTCAGCGTGGAGTGTGAATAAATCTGCTTCCAACCTGTTGCACTGAGCAGCTGACCCTTAAGTGCTTGTGTAGTTCCTTTGCAAACTTCAGTTTCATGTTCTGGATTTCACAGCTGTGAACCTCCACTGTTGTAGTGCCAGTTGTTGTTCCTAAACACTTGTTTTTGGGTTTCTTAACTTGAACTGCATTCAGTTTACAAAAGCTGCTGGTGCTGCCAGCAGGTTGGTCTGAAGTGAGAGCGTTCGTTTCACTGATTTGACTTGCATTGCTATGGGGGTCGTTTTTTTTTAAAGAAATCAAATCTTGTCATGAGCAGCCTCATTCTGTGCACATTTCCTCCAAAGTAACAAAGTAACAAAGTATTGCTGTGTTATGTAGGTTTTAGTCCTACACAAGCGTGTAAACCTTGAGGGTTTTTTTGTTTGAGGAGCAATTCACCCAAGCGTGCAGATAAATAATAAAAACAAACTGTAGCAAGTAAGCAAATATTTGTCAATGTGTCATGAAATACATTAAAATAGTTGGTGTTACACTAAAGTCCTTTTGATACGGATATTTTCTGTTCTGCATTTCTGGGTACAAATGCAGTCGTGAGCTTCCTGCTCGCTTGAGACTGCAGAATAACTTATTGCAAGCTTCTCTGAAATGTTAGCTTTCTTGGTGTGGGGATGGGATGGGAGACAGTGGTTTTCTTTGAAAATGTGTGAGATGGCACATCCGGGAAGTGCTGTTTTTTATTGTTTGGTTCTTCTCTCCGTGGACAGGGTAGGTAATATAATTATGGCCTCCTCTTCTTTCCAATCACCTCTTTAAAAGGACAATGCAGTGAGTCCTCTTCTGGTGCAGCCTCTGCACACGCAAATGCAAGCTTGTGTAAAGTGTCGCTCGCATTATTGTCAATGGACACAAAGGGTGTGTGGGCATGGGGACACGTGCGTTGCGTCCGTTGACTACAATGGGATGCAACACTCATGCCTTTTGTTTTACATGGGAATTCCTGGTATGGAACTCCTGTATATATGGCAGGCACACCGTAATCACGAAACAGCATGCGCGCTCTTGCTTCTCCTTGCTTGGATTACTGCTTTTCAAATTTGTCTGTTTGGCGTTTCCTAGGAATTTCTGTGGTAACTTCTGCATATTGCAAAGCATTCTGGGACTTTTGCTAAGTTTATGAGGGATGTTGTTCACTCCTGTTGTTTTTCTATTGTTGTTTTTCTGTTTTTCTATTGTTATTCCGTGTGAACGGAGTGTGCTGAGAACATGTCCAACAATCCCTCCCAGTTCTGGTTATTTATTTACATTTACATTCCATCTTTGTTCCCGTGAGAAATAGCTGAAAAGACTCATAAAACAATTTAGCACAGGATCGGCGGAAGCATTAATGTTTATTAAAAGTACGTTTCTGCAGAAGCGGGTGCTCCCCAGAGAGAAGGACACACCCCAGTGTTGAGTACTTCATATTTTATCCCCTGTCCCCGTCGCAGGTTTTCCCTCCCCTGGGATCCCATTGGATAGGACCCCAAAGGTTACAGCCTATCAGGATCGCCTAAGAAGTTACATTTCCCCTTCCCCATATTTATAGTATGAGTGATCATGCACTGATCATGCATTTCCCTCGTGTATCCTTAATTCTCATTAGCAGTTTCAAAATGCCCCTTGGTGTAATCGCCCTAACAGTTTCTAACCACCCCGGCTTCTAAACAATACCAACCTTTTTTCTTATATTCCTTATCAACCAGTTTACTCCTTACCGACGGCCTTGTCCTGTCTGGTGTGTTGTTATCTGAAACACACCAGCCACCCTAAAGATCCAAGGTCTTGGGAGGCCCTCTTTTGTTCAGCTGCCAATTTTAGGAAGCTGTTTTCTTAGACTTGGTGTATTACAGAATCTCAAATATACTGAAATATACGTGTAAATATATCTTAAACTATGTGTTATACATATAAGCTAATATATATATGCTTCTAATACATGTTATTAATACTGTATACCCAGTGCAGAAGCTAAAATAGATTTCACTTCTCTCAGTTCCCCAAAGAACTTAGTGGATGACCTTGGGTCAGCCAGCCTTATCTACCCCATAGGGCTATTATTAGTAACAGCTGGGGAAGAATGAAAGCAGGACATAGTGGTGTGAGCGCTGGACTATGACCTGGAGACCAGGGTTTGATTCTCTGCTTGGCCACCTTGGGTGCATCACACACTCTCAGCCGCAGAAAACCCCATGATCGGTTCACATTAAAGTCACTACAAGTCAGAAATTACTTGAAAGCATACGACAGCAAACAGAAGCAGGATGGGAGCGCCAACGTGGTATAGTGGGTTGAATGTTGGACTAAGATTCCAAAAGACTGGGGTTCAAATCCCTTCAGAGCCATGGAAACCCCCCACTGGGTGACCTTGGACAAGTCACACTCTCTCAGCCTTAAAGACAGCCAGTGGGGCAAATCTTTTCAGAACAAATCTTGCCAAGAAAACCTGCTGATAGGACTACCTCAGGGTGGCCGCAAGTTGGAAAAGACTTGAAGGCACACAACAACAAATAACAATGCAGGATATAAATCTAAGTGGTAAAAATATAACTAGTCTAACCATTACTCCACCTGTGACTGTTATGTTTTCTTATAAACAAACTAATAGTAAGCCTCCAGAGAACTGCAGGCCAAAATTCTCTGAAACACTAGTTGAAAAACATCTACTGTAGCCTATGAACTGTGCACACCCAGTTCTTTTATCACAATGCAGTCGTGATAACAGTGTGGAAAAAACAAAACCTGGATGCTTGTGTCTTCCTGTACATTTCCCAGTTTTCTTTTGACCAATCTCTTCTAATACTAAATTCATGCTGAGTTAAAAAAATAGGGCCACTGAGTGGAGGGAACTTTTAGCCAGTTTGGAAAACCCCGAGGTTTGCAGAAATTAAAAAAAGTGAATACATGCAGAAAAAATATGAAACACCAAAGGGAGCAAGACTCACCCCAACCCCAAAGCCTTGAGAAAACTGACAGCTAAAAAGGCGTTTAAAAATGAAAATATGACTGAGAAGGGAGTAGAAAGAGGGCATGGCTGGCTGGCTAAGCAGGCAACTGGGAGGTGAAAGGCGGCATTTTGGTGCCTCTCTCTTGTGTTTTCTGACTTTAAACTCTGCTGCACAGAAGACACTTGGTAGGGGATTAGGATTTACTTCTGCAACGAGCATTCTTACTTTCTTGACTTGGGAAGTACTGAAACTTTCAGGGATGTAGCTACAAAATAAGGAACAAAATGAGAGTGTTGGCCTCTTAAAATGAGGACGTTGTCCCTGCCTGGTTAAGAATGGCGATGCAAACGAAATTTTCCTTCACTCCCCAGATTTCTAGCATCACAGTCACTTAAACATTTCAGGTGAGCATTTAGAAATACGGGCTGACTATCCCTTATCTGCAAATCTGAAATGCTCCAAAAATCTGAAACTTTTGAAAAGTGAAGATATGGAGGCTTGCTTAGTACTGCAGGCGCAGTCCCAGGCGAGCCTCTGTAATTCCCTAATGTTCCCTACTGGAACATTAAAAAGCATGAAGGAGCAGAGCCACACATTGAAAGAGTAGTGTATAATATCATGTTTATGCAAGTATTACAAAATCTGAGAAAAAATCTGAAACAGCTCTGGTCCTAAGCATTTCAGTTAAAGGATACTCAACCTGTACAGCTTTGGCATTCAAAAAACAAGGGCAGACAAAGTGTGACAAGGGTTTGCAAGCACAACAACTTCTAGGCATGAACAGATTTCACTGTCTCAGGCCATTTCTGCACTACCCGGTCACAGTGCTATTATTCCACTTTCAACATCCTGTGGAATCCCGGGGTTTGCAGCTTAGGGAGGGGCCTTTAGAATTCTCAGCGGGAGAGCTGTTTGGCCTCATTGAACTACAAACCCCAGAATTCCACAGGATGTTGAAAGTGGAATAATAGCACTGTAACAGTGTGGTGTGGAAATGGCCTTACTCTCTGCAGTGCTAGAAATTTGGAGTCTGGAAGAAAATTTCATGGGACGGGGGGGGGGCAAAGCCTTCATCTACTCCTCCTGTATCTACATCCCTGGGTACTCCTTATTGCGTACTAAAGCAGATCGATTCAGTTTCCTCCCCCTTAAGACCTCCCTGTTTTTGTCTCCTGATTTTTTTTTTAAAGTTACCTATTTAGATTAGCCACAGGTGGGGGCTGCAGTTGTGAGAGTCTCAGAGAAATATTGAAAAATGCTTGCTGACAGCACTGCTTCCAGTTTTTCCACACTATTGGTTGCACCACCTCTGAGTCAGAGAGTTGCGTGGCTGCCAAGGTTATGGAGTTTGACTCGTGCTTTAATACAGGCACAGAATAAAGATAGAGTATATATAGAATAAACAGTAGCATGGGTTTGCTGTCTATTTCGTTATGGCTGTGGCAGCTAATCTATATTCAGGCTTATCTGTCAAAAAGTAGTATTATCAAACTTTTTGTAATCTAGTTGCTATGCGTCTAGAAGAAATTGCTTTGAAACCACCCCTTTGATTTACTCTGACCATGTGGCCCTCACCGAAGTCACTTCCTTTCTGTCTTAGTTCTCCTTCTGCATTTCGATAATCATAAAACTGGCCTATTTTACTAGATTGTTGTGGGTGTGAGTAGTATGTGCTAAGCAACAGCTGTATTATGCATTCTTTTCAGCAGAGCCTGGAAAGGTTACAGGTTATTAGAGAGGATTTTGGGTGTTGTTGCATTGGAAAAACTAGTTTTCTGAGCTTCTCTACCAAATGAGGATCTGCTGTGGTTTCTCGATCCTTTTGTCTCAACAGCTGTAGTGGAACTTGAACCCTTCAAGCACTTGACAGACGTAAATTCCATTAAGTCTGGAAATCTTCCCTGGGACTTAAACCGCCACTGTAATAGGTGGGGCAGTATTTGGGCCACCTATTATTGTTTACTCACCTTTTTCTCAATAATGAGACTCAGGTGGCTAACAGCATGTTTCAAAACAATATGGATTAAAACCTTCAGTAAAAGTATAAATGTAAAAGTTCCTTTAAAAAAAAGTTAAAACTGTTTGTAAAATTGAAAACGTTAAAAAAGAGCACTGCACAGTTTTAAAAGCCCACCCAGGTCAGTTTCCAAAAATCTGATGGCATAAAGGAAAAAGGAGAGCAAGGATCTCTCGAGCCACAGAGAAGGTCTTCTCCTTCGTTCCCACCAAATGTTCCTGACGGGGTGGTGACACAGAGAGAAGGGCCTCTTCCGAAGGTCTTGGAGCTCTGATGGGCTCATAAAGGGAGATACAGTCTCCCTTTATAAGCTGTACAGGGCTCTATAGGTTGTCAGCAGTACTTTTTAGCTGACAGCTCCTATCATCCCCATACAGCATAACCAATAGTAAAGGGCTACGGGTAGTCTCGGGCTTCTCCACTGCTGTCCCCTCCCGCTCCTGAAGCTTAAGGGACTTCTGTACATGGAAGTCAATAACTCAATGTTAGCACAAGAGGAGGAAGTGGAAAAGCGTCTGGCAGGCAAGCCAAGCCTTTTTCGTCATCCTGCTTTCTCCTCGGTTACTTGCGTTGAGTTACTGACTTCCACGTGCAGAAGTGCCTTAAGTGGGAGAGGGGTGACAGCCATGAAAAAGGGGCTTCCAGGCAAGGTAAGCTTTCTTTGTGATCCCGAGTTATTGACTTCCACGTGCAGACGTCCCTTAAGCTTTAGGAGGGGGAGCTAGTGGCGGTAGAAAAGCGTGCTGCGAGGCAAGGCATTTTTTAGAAAGGCTTACTTGGTTCTAATGCCACCTTGTCGTCCCCCACCAGCCCCCTTTTCCTCATCACCCTCTTGAATCTTTCCATCGCCCCCAGAGGAGAGGTACCATCCCCTTTGGGGATAACTGATCGAGCCCAGTGAAGAGTTCGGACGAGGGGTGGACGTATGTTACATTAGAGATGTGTTCACACGCTGGCTTCCAGCCAACAGCTTCTTGGCATAGCGTAGATGTCGGCACGTAGAGCTATGCTACCTTGAGCCGTATGTCTTCCTCCTGACACACTGTGAAGCCCCTGAAGCGGTCCACACAGCCATTACATCCTTCACAGCAAGCAGGAAGAATCAGAGAAGTATCTGGCTGTGTCCCCATAGCAAGATGCTATGGAGGATCCCTATGGATTTCAGTGTCGGCATCACCATTTTGTGTCTGGCTATGGAGATATCTACCACGGACTTACAGGGTGGCTTCGGGGTCTTCGCAGTAAGTCAAGGGGGTGCCTTTGGACACTGTGGAGGGAGGGAAGGAATGCCACCCCCTGCAGCACCTAAGGAGGGGCATTTGCAAATCATAAGTCCCTTGCAGAATTCCGGCCTATATGCACCCACGTTTAAATGTTTGTGATAATTTCTATACCTGTGTTCATTCTGGATAGGTCAAGAGTGTAATTGTACCTGGGCAGAATGAGCACATTTTCGTGAACAGGTGAATCCATTTTCTTTTTATGGCAGCTGTACATGCAGTCCGCTAGGGCTTGCATGGACCACAATTCATTATATTCTAGGGAGCTTGAGTAGGACATTCTGAGAAGGGTATACTGTATATGGTTTTTTTAAAAATTATTTTTATTAAAATGTCAATTTTTAAAAATATTTACATAAGCACTTTTTCAAATATAAGATATAACATAATATAGTACATAACAAACTGATTTTCCACCATGGAATACACAAGACACATTAAGGAAAAAGAAGAAACATTTACTTACGTTACAACTTGACCAACGGATATCTAGCTTCCTTTCTTCTTTCCTTTCTTTTTCTGTCACTTCTTTTCTTTTCCTTTTTCCTTACTTTCCTCTTTTTCCAGACTCCTTATTTTACTTGTTTCTTAGTGAGGGTATACTGTATATGTGAGGAGGTGCTGAGGGAGAGGGGAAGGTCTGAGGGGCATTTCTGCACTACACTGTTATAGCGCTATTATTCCACTTTCAAACTCCTGTGGAATTCTGGGGTGTGTAGTTTACTGAGGCCAAAAAGAGCTCCCTGGCTGAGAATTCTAAAGGCCCCTCCCTAAACTGCAAACCCCAGGATTCCATAAGGATATTAAAAGTGGAATAACAGCACTATAATAGTGTAGTGCAGAAAGGCCCTGAGAAAAGAAAGAGTAGGAGAAAGGCCCAAGGGGTGTGCATAAATTAAAAATACCAATAAGTGAGGTGGAGCACAGAACGGGAGCCAATATCCTTACTACAGCTTTGATCCATCAGCACATTTCTCGCCAGCAGAGATTGGCAAGATAAAGCCTAGAGTGGCATTGCAGCTCAAAACTTACGTACAGGTTAAAAAAGTTAACCTCAGTTAGCAAAGCCTCTGATACAGAGGCTCCTTTTCACAAAGTCTTTTTATCCACTGCCGCCTCCTTTTCCTCTTTGTCTACTTGAAAGATTTTTAGCAGCAGCAGCGTCTTTGGGAGGATGGTGACGGAAAAAGCCGAGACTTTTGATGTTGAGTTCCAGCAGCATGTCTACAGTAAACAACGCAATAAAAACTTGAGTTGGGGAAGAATTAGATTCTGCTCCAGTCATTCTTATTCTAGCTGTGTGTGCCTGACTACAGTAGGCAAAGGGAACAGCAGCCGCCTTGAGGATTCTGTACTGAACCTGCTTGAACAGCAAAGCAGACTGCAAAGGGGAGACCTCATAAATCCGCCTTACTAGATATCTCCCCCTGTGTTAAAGAAGTGTGGATTCTGTAAGTTTGGCCACCAAAATGGAAATAATAAGAAAAGCGGAGGCTGGTGAAAGAAAAAAAGTAACCTGAGATGCATTTTGTAATAATATTTTGGGTGTTCTCTAGAAGGTTATAAGTGGTTTTTGTTTATTTATATAACACTTGCTTAACTTGGTTGTTTCGTTTCACATGTGCGTATTGTCAGTTTTAGATAAAAGGTTTGCTGGAAAGTTTTAAAGTGCTCTTCTTTTTTGCGGTGCAGGGACCTATCCCAGTTCTTCCCATGTTATTTCTGCCTCTGGGTACCAAATTTTCTCTTAAAGAAAAAATGCCCAGGGTTGGGTTTAATGTGACATGTCAACACCTCTACTTGGTTTAGGGAGGTAGACCTGTGTTAGAAGACAGACCTGACACTTCTAAGTGGATATGCAGTTTATTAGACTCCACCCTGTGTTATGGTGTTCCTTTTTGTTTTGAAATTTAATTGTATAATTTAATACCTGAATTGTTCTTCTTGCTTTGTGCCGTTCCTTCCCCCTCCGAAATATATCCTTCTCAGCACAATGTTTGACTTCCATTAACATTTTGCAGATGTTGAATTGTTCCTCTTGCTTTCTGCCCCTCTTCACCTTTCTTCTTTCTTGATAAATCAAGGTCAACAAATATTTTTCACTGTTGTTGCTGTTGTTATTTCCCCACTTTCCCTCGTGGATCAAAGTGGGGAACAGCCACAGATTAATATATAACAGTTATAAACAGAACATGAATCTAAAAACAACAATTAAAATGCATAATATCAATTTAAAAGAACAAATAATACAAATACCTAATTAAAACAGTCAATACATATTTAAAATTCATACTTAAAATTCACAATTTAAAATCATCTGGATAGGCCTACTGGAAGAGACTGGCCTTTAATGCTGTTTTAAATTTGGACAGCGTATTCATCATTGATTTATTTATATTTTCTTTTAATTCCATTTTCCAAATTTCATAACAGTGATTTTGGTAGGGAGGAATCAGTTGGAAAAAACCAGATCGCTCTGCGCAATTGAACTATTGGCATTAATAGGTAGAACCAGTAACTTTTCCAGAGAGCACAGTCCTGCACAAATCCCAGTGAACATGTTTGGACTTATCTCTGCATATGGCAGCATAAGTACATGTATGAATAATTACATAGCTGTTCTTTTAAAAAAAAGTTACAGAGGACTCCCAAATTCCTTATTTCTACAGTTTGTTAATCAGTAGGTTTGAATTCTGAGACAAGCAGGTAAACCCAAAGTCTCATGTACAAACAGCTGTACATTTTATTTCATGTGCATTATTGCAGAAAGATACAAATCAGCTGTGTGGATATTCTGATTGTTACCGGTGGTGGTGTTGGTGGTGTTGGTGGTGGGGAATATATACAGAATGTATCTGGATTGAACATGTGAACGCTCCTCTTGTGACTCCCTAGTTATAGCTGAGAGGTGTCCACAAACACACTAGCCAGGAGCAAGTGTTCTCTACTCTTAGGTGAGCAGAAGACAGATCTCTGCCTCACAGATTTCACTTCTGCTCCATTTCTGAGAATTTGCTTCCAAGTAGGAAGAGTTCTTCTGTTTCTTACCTTCTCCATAATCTGTACGAATAAGAGACCTTGTTTATCTCCCACGATTTAGGGTTCGCTGGATCAGTGTTTCTCAGGCTATCAGATGTGGGGGACGGGCATTTTTTCCCGCAATGCACCAGGGACCACACCTTATTTGTACCCAATGGGTACAACTGCTTCTTTCTTGGAAATTTACTAGGGATTGTCAGCCCATCGTTCAGAGCCTGGCACCATTCCAAGAACCACCATTTTGTGGCACCGTGCTAGAGGATGCAGAGGAAGGGGTTTAGCAGCAAATGCAAATTACAGCGGGCTAGTATTTCCGATTTCTATGTATGTTTGTGAAAGCTGGACGATGAAGAAAGCCGGCAGGAGGAAAATCGGCTTCTTTGAAATGTACTGGAGAAGAGTTCTGTGAATACCGTGGACTGTGAAGATTACTAATAAATGGGTCCCAGAGCAAATGAAGCCTGAGCGCTCCCTAAAAAAGCAAAAGGAGTAGATTGAGGCTATTATACTTTGACCATATTGTCAGACAACATGACTGTTTAGAAAAGCAGTAATAGTAAAGTAGAAGACAGTAGGAAAAGAGGACGAACACATTACAAGTAGATAGACTATATCAAGGAAGGCACAGCCCTAAGTTTGCAGAAACTGAAAAGGGCTGTTGGCGATAGGGGCCTTTTCTGCACGAAACTGTTACAGCGCTATTATTCCACTTTCAACATCCTATGAAATCCTGGGGTTTACAGTTTAAGGAGTAAACTGTAAACTGCAAACCCCAGGATTCCATAGGATGTTGAAAGTGGAATAGTAGCGCTGTTAACAGTCTCCTGTGGAAATGGCCAGGGAGTCTTGGACATCTCTCATTTGTAGGGTCCCTTTAAGTCAAAGTCAGCTTGGCAGTAGTTAACAACAGCATAGCTATTCTGGAGCTTCTCACTACTCTGCAAAACAACAACAGAAAAGTAAGTTAAACCAGTGTTAGTGGAACTTATGACATTTGCCTTTTTTTTTCTTCTTGCTTGCCCTTTTGGTAGCTTAGAGGCCTGCTGTGGTCTTCATGGGCGAACTGTTACACATGCACTTTCTTCTTGGCTTAGTGCTTCTGTTCCAGACCAGACTAAAGATAGCGACTGTCTCCGAGTCTCACCAAATATAAGGATGGTGGCTGCGCTCGCTGTCTTTTCCTCCTTCCCCAAGGAACGGAAACTTACGGCTGAAGCTGAAGCTGCCTTTTGCCCCTGCAGTCTGGATTCCTTCGCTTCCGCCCTCCACCATCTGTGTTTTGCCACTTCCTGCCACAGTTTCTGTTGGGTTTGTGGTTGCTGAGGCAGAGCCAGCCAGACAGATGCAGCTCATTTTGGTATCGCTTCACTTCCTCACAGCTTCTTCCTGGCCTATCACCTTTCCTTCTTCCCTCCCCAGAATATCAGACAATTTAGATTTGGGGGCGGCCATGCTCCAAGGTGTGAACTGAAGGGTGGTGAGGGAAGTGGGCTGTTAAAGTTTGCCTCTGAATCTAAAAATGGTCTGATCAGTTTTGCTTTCCTCTTAACCCAGACTCCACCCATATAAGCTATTTAAAGGATCTCTCTTCTTAGTTATAGTAGCAAGATTGCTGTATGTGCATCTGCTCTTTAAAATCTTTAGTGCTGCGTGCTTTTCTTTAATTCTTGAATAGGGGTGGTGAATGCTGTAGCTGAAGGGTAGAAACTAGCCTTCCAAGTGCTGAGTTGCAGCTTCTCACCATCGGTTGCGTTCCTCAGCATTGGCTGTGCTCACTACGGCTGCTAGGAGTTCTAGTTCACCAACATCTGGAGGAACACACAATTCCTACCCTTGCTTTTCTCCAGCACCCCTTGAAGGGACATAAAATACTGCTGTAAAAATGATTAATTCAGAGTAGATGACACGGGTGTCAAAATCCCAGCATCCAAACTGTAACTAAAAGTAAATGAAACCACTGAGTCTTTAAAGCTCATTTGAAGGCCGGCCACGTGTGAGAAGCAAGAATGCTTCATAAGGTGGAAGGCTGTAGGAGAAAAGAAGGACCGCATGACAAGTGGATAGACGCGGTCAAAGAAGCCGCACCCCAGAGCTGGCAAAGCTTGAGCTGGGCTGTTTATCACGGGATGTCTTACTCTTAGGGTTGCCATAAGTCAAAGTCCACTTGATGGAGATTAACAACAACAATGATAGCGGTGTGTAGATCAATGGGAAGGGAGCTCAACAAGCGGAGGGCCACACCACTATGCAAACTTTTTCTCATGCCTGCCAAACTGATAAGAGTCCTACAGTTGGGAAAGCAGAGAGTCTCCAGCAAGGAATATCATACACAGGACAGGACGCATGGACAGGCTGAGAGGTGTGAAAATAGTCCTTCAGATCAGGATGGGCAGGCCTCTATAAGCCACTGTGCTTTTTCCAGAATTCCAAGTCCCACCAACTGGAACTAGGTGTAAAAGTGGAATTAAGGAATTCTGAGCTCAGAAATTTATTTTGTGGCCTTCTTGTGTCTCCCTGCCGTTATTTCATAGGACAAAACATTAAACGAAGAGGTAAAGATGTTATAGGTACATTATATCTTTCAATTGGCTGTGCTAGGAGACCTCTGTCTTGAAATATCGTTCATATTTTCGGCATCCTGTTGCATTCAAACTCATGTTGCATTGTCAGAGCATTGCCACAGAAGAAGCAGAGGCTGGCAGGCAATTTCATCTTCTCAGTAGTTCCCGCCTTGCTGAATGAAGCACATTGACATTTGTATAGTGAAAATGAAAAGCAGGAAGTTCAGGAGTTATGACCGTTTTTTGTGCTTCAGTTCCAAAGGCCAATGCAGAAGCAGTGTTGATAAAATAGGAACCTTGGTACTTCCTTGAAAGGAGAGGAGGTTTTACAATTGAAAGCACAAGCTTGTCGTGAGGCAGAGAAAGAAACAAGTCCAAAACAGGCTAAAATTAGCATTGTATTGTTCAATGGTGGTGATGTACCAGTTGAGCCTTAGAGAGCCAGCATGGTGCAGTGATTTGAATTTTGGATTACAACCCTGGAGCCCAGCGTTCGGTTCGCTGCTTGGTGACCTTGGGTGCATCTCACACCTTTGGCCCCAGAAAACTCTGTGATAGTGTTATCCTAAGAAGTGGGGTACAGTGGGGTCCACCCACAATGTCAGCATCTCCTTAGAATTTGGGGGAATTAAAGCTCAAATGAGGCCTGCGAGAGGAGGATAAGGGTAGGATAACGGTAGGTTTGCCTGAAGGTCACCATAAGTTGAAAATGTTTTGAAGGCACACAACAACAAGTTGAGCCTTGTTCAGTTACCTGTCCTTCAAATATGTTAGACTACAGTGCCCAGAATCCCCTAGCCAGTACATCTAGAGCAGATGGAGTTGGCGAAGGCTGTGGTTGTCCTTACCAGAGCTTTCTATACAAGCTTCTGTTTAAGAACTAGACATAGGTAGTACAAGCGACTGCTGGATCCTGGGCTTTCACGAGTTAAAATAATCATTAAAGCTATAAAAAATCAATAACTGAGAATTGGTGCTAGGTGGAAAAGGTTTATTTTCCGTATAGATATCAGAACAAAATTTCATATTTTTTGGAGATGGGAGAGCTATGTTTATCTGCAACAGTTTTGAGATTGGCCAGTTTAATTGTCACTGTCTAAATTTAGTTTTTCTTTAATAATGCTGATGCTGATTATTTATATTCTGCCTTTTTCCTAGTTCAGGACTCAAAAACAAAAAAGAAATGTAGTTAAAATTCATGGGCTATGAAAGTTAACAAGTGGTTAAATGATTAGAAAAACCACAACCAGTTAAAACAAATACTGTTACAAACAACAGATAAAAGTTCAGCACGCTATGCAAGGCCCATTTCCCTTTTTAAAAATCAATATTATGATATTATTATTAGATATCATTGTCTCCAGTCCCATTCCCAATCATGTGTCTGGTATGTATTCCTGAAACTCTGGATAACAGTCTTTGTACCTGAAGAAATTGTCTATAGTTCACAAGGACTTATGCTATAATAAATGTGTTAGTCTCTGAGATGCCACAAGATTCTTTGTCCTCTTTGGAAAAGAAGCCTCATTAATTGTACATCAGAGCATCTTGACTCTAAGTGCCTTTTTTTACCTTTATTTTTTTTGTTTTCTTTGTTCACGTTTTTGTCCTGACAAGTCCCAGTGGCTCTGTGAAGGTTACAATAAAGCATGTATGATGGTTATAGGCAGCTTCAGTGGATCTGGGGGTCAGTTCCCCACCGCTACCCCAGTCAGCTATAAACAGCACTACTTCTTCACAATGAAACCACAAGTGACCAAATGTCCACTCCCAAATTTTTTAAAAAAAACACCTTTGAAAGAAAATTGTGCTCCAGGGAAGTTTCTAAGAGCAAGAGTCTCCGTTTTGAAAGCAAGGGCCATTCCCGCACTACGCTGTTATAGTGCTATTATTACGCTTCCAACATCCTGTGGAATTCTGGGGTCTGTGGTTACCTGAGGCCCAAGAACTCTCTGGCTGAGAATTCTAAATGCCCCTCCCTAAACTGCAAACCCCAGGATTCCATAGGACGTTGAAAGTGGAATAATAGCACTATAACAATATAGTGCGGAAATGGCCAAAGTTTTTCACTCACTGGGGGTTCTGGGGTTGTAAATATGAGCCTTGTGTTGCTCTTTCTGGGTGTAGAGAGCATTGCACACTTTGCTGCTTGAGAAACCAGACACTGCAATTTATGAATAGTGTGCTTCTACATAAAACAGAATTTGACAACTGTTTTGGAGGCCATGAGGAGCAAACAATTCTAGAAACAGGATGTTTTACAGAAAGTATGCTGTTTGTAATTCCTGAACGGCTGGTAGGACTAATTCAGACATTTCTCTATCCCCCTCCCTCCTTTCTTTTAATAGAAACCGCACCTTTTTTGAGCTGTGATGAAAGATTCTCCAAGTATTATCTAGTTTAGACAACTTGCTTTTGGATACTAAATGCATCAGAAGGTGGACACCTTGAAAAGTCCTGACAAGAACCCAGAATGTACTGGTGTGTTGGAACAGAGGACTTTGTTGCTAACAACGAGGACAACATGGCATCTCCAGAAGGTAAATGGAACACCTCTTGGGCTGTTTCCTATGCATCCACTCGTTTGCTGATGGCACAGCTAAGCCAGTTAGATTCTGATGATTTCTTATATGAAGCATATGAGTGAGGACAAGGATAGCAACTTAGTCCATAATACAAGTGAGATGGCTCAGCCCTTCTACCTCAAGGCTTTGCTCCTCCAGTGAAGTATCCTGCCATAATGTTTTTGGAAAATATAAGTCTCAGTGGGGATTTCTTCCAGAGAAAAACAGCAATGATAAGAGTATATGTTCCTCCTTAGCCGTCCTTGTTGCACTTCAACTTTCACTTCACCATGCTCTTCAAAAGTGGCAAATCAGTTCTGAAACATGAGCCTACCATTACAATTTACAGTCAGCCCTCCACATTTGTGGGTTTGACATTCATGGGTTTGATTATTTGCGAGTTTCTCCAGTCCCTCGCCCCCCCACCTCCGGTGTTTCCTTTTTGGGGGAAACTTTCCTCTTGGTGGCTCCAATCAGGCTGTGAAGCTCTTTAAAAACCTGCCTCCAGTCCTCCTCCTCCTCCACCAGCCGCAGCCTGGCCAGCCAGAGACAGCTCAACACCTGACTTCTCAGTACCACGAACCGTCTCCCAACGTCTTCCATACACCCAATGAAGGAGATGGGCAAGAAGGAGGAAGTACAGGACCACCATGGCTACCATCTCCTTTCCCTGACTTGGTTTAGACCCTGGGTACCCACTCTCCCCGTTTGTGCCTCAGCCCTCCTCCCACAGACACACAAATTTTGATATTTCACTTTTACAAGGGTCTTGTGCCCCTAACCCTAGCGAATGTGGAAGGCCAACTGTATTCACTTCTTTTCTTACACTTAACTTCTCTGCCCCTTTCCTCCAAGGAATTTAAGGTGGCATATATCATTCCTACTCTCATCCTCCCTGCCATGCTGTCATCATGGAATTGTTGAAGGTAGAGGTTTGGGAATTATTTTTATAAAGCAGATTATTCCTGTTACTCATTACAGTGTTTGAAAACAAATATTGTTTTTACTGGATACTGTAGCTCAGAAACTGACATGGTCGTTGAATTATTTCTTATTCTTTTGCTACTGTATAAATCATGGGAAAACTCTACTCAGATTGACCCTAAAAAAAAGTCCAGAAAAGCAACTGAAATGTTACTTGTTTCCTCTCTTCTCCCAAAATAGTGTTGTTTCTATCCATTGCTTTACTTTTGAAATGTGTCTTCTTACATCTTCATTACTGCCCATGAGTCACAATTCCTTGTTTCAAGTAACTCATTGCTTCCAAACTCTGGCTGAGAGGTAGTGACTCGCCTCACTGAGTTTCCTGGCTGAGTGAGGGGTTGAATCAGGGTCTTTCTGGTCTTTATTTGGAATTCTAACCCCCACACTATGGCCATTTCGCCCTACACTGTTACGGTGCTATTATTCCACTTTCAACATTCTGTGGACTCCTGGGGTTTGCAGTTGAGGGAGGGACCTTTAGAATTCTCAGCCAGAGAGCTCTTTGGCCTCCGTGAACTACAGACCCCAGAATTCCACAGGATGTTGAAAGTAGAATAATAGCACTACAACAGCGTAGTGCAGAAATGGCTTATATGTTTTTCAGCTTGGTGTACCTTCAGTAGTGGAGAATGCTACATCTTTACCTGCCATATCAGCAGATATGACAGCAGATACGTTAGGAACTTATGTCATCATCTCTCAGAGTCCCTTTGTGATGGTGTAGAGGTCTATGGTAGGGATGAGAAAAATATTTGAAAATATCGGGGGAATAAAGGTTGAAAAACATGTTTCTCAAATATTGAGAAACTCTGACAGTAAGAATCCTGGGTGGATGAGAATACTCACACTTGAGGACTTAGTCTGTGCAAAATTTGCACACACTTGTTTTGGGAAGACTATATTTTATGTGCTGGAAAGAGCATTTCTGCACAGGAAACAACAGTTCTGCTTAGAAATAGTATTTGCTGCACAGAAAATGGGGGCTGGTGGGTTATTGTGCATAATTTGTACATAGAATCCTAGAGTTGGAAGAGACCCCAGGGGCCACCGAGTCCAACCCCCTGCTATGCAGGAACATCCATCAAAGCATTCCCAACAAAATGTGGGTGTTTTGCACAGAAAATAGCATCTCTGCACAGGAAACAGCAG
Source organism: Cyclura pinguis (assembly GCA_030412105.1). Classification (NCBI taxonomy): domain Eukaryota; kingdom Metazoa; phylum Chordata; class Lepidosauria; order Squamata; family Iguanidae; genus Cyclura; species Cyclura pinguis. Next base: position 6,863,176 of record CM059608.1, read on the forward strand.
AAAAGGCTGTGTTGTGCATGAAGTAACCTGATGCGAATTTTGTGCAGAATAAATTCCAGATCTCGAATCCGGTTAGCCCCTCTACACCTGTGACTTTAACCTTCATGGATTTGATTATTTGCTGATTATTTGCTACCCTCTCCACTGCTGCCCTGTGCGATTTTTAACAGTAACTTATAGGTGTCGCCTCAAGTTCGCAGTCTCACTGCAAACCTCGTGAGACTGAGAAATTGCAAACACAAGACGAGACTTGTAAGTCACTGTCAGAAATGGCGTGGGGTGCAAACAGATGTGGCGGCAAGCCCCACTAGCTGCCTGCTTCTGTCTTGCAAAGGAATTCCACTGCCTCAAAGGTAAAACCAAGTGGCTGGCATCTCCCCACTGCAGATTCAAACATATTGTGTATACTGTGTGTTATTGTGTACTATATGTGTACTTTTTGTGTATTAAATATGGTTGGGGAAGGACTATTGAGATTTCTGTTTTTTCCACTTTCATGGGAATCCTGCTCTCCTAACCCCTGTGAACGGGGAGAGTCAACCGTAGTTTTTGAAACCAGCACAGTTTTGAAAACAAGACATTTTCTTCTTACTGCAAGAAAAATTACTAAAATTACTCGTAGTCTCCTTTGAGAAGAACATTAGTGAAGAATCATATTCCCAGCCTGTGGCATTCTCATTTGATTTACTTGCTCTTTTTCACCCCTGTTTTTCACATGTTTCACCTCTCTGACCTATAAACTTTTCATGGCCCCCCCAAATCCCAGAATTGGGCTTTATTTAATCCAAACTCTAAAACTATTTATGAGGGATATAAAAAGAGTACTGGATAATATTTGCATCCTCAGTAAAAAGTGGGTGTATTGGCTCTAAAGAAATCTCCTGCTAAGGAAAAAAAGAACAGCTAAAATTATCTTCACTTTACTTTGGGAGATTTTTTTTTTGTGTAAAAATACATGTTTTTTTTTCATACGAAGAACATGTTTTCGAGAGGCAGAAAAATATTTTTGCTGTTTTGCATTTTAAAAATAGAAATCCACTTGAATAATTGCTGCGTACTCCCACTCACCACAAAAATATGCTTTGATTTTTCTCCAACTATGGCATGGAAGGTATAGCCCTACTGATATTCTTAGACTGCAACTCCCATCAACTCTAGTCAATACAGAAGTTGGAAGAGTATCAATGGCATAACAACATCATTTTGCAAAATGATATTAATAATAATGTTATTCAACCATTAATGTTGGTTAACGGGTAACATTAACTCATTACAGTGTGCCTGCAGTATGTGTGGGAGTTCCATTCCAGAAACTCCCATATAAAATAAAAAAGGTGAGGGTTGTGTTTCATTGTAGTCAATAGATGCAGTGTGCATGTGCCCTGCAGAGTGTGGGTGTGTACCTGTCGCGTCCATTGACTATAATGCAGTGCGATGCTTTGTGAAACCTCACATTCGTACGTGCAGAGGTCATGCCAAAAGAGGGTGCACTGTACTTGTAAAACATTGCTTTTGAGAATTTTGGAGACTGGTTTATTTTTAACTTGTTTTTTCTAAAAATTAAAATTACCAAAACTAAACATTTTTAGTAGCACATTATTAAGAAACCACTTCCTTTTTGATAACAGGCATTGAGTAACGTCAGTTTGTTCAAGGGATTTTTAAGTAATGATTTGAAAAAGAAAGGTACCAACCTCAGAGAGAGCCTAGCCAGCCACGTGTTCTCCAGACCTGTGCTACAGGTTGTCAGCTTCCTTCGCAGCTCCACACAAGAGATTTTCCAGATTGTGTGTTCATTCAAGTGCAGTGAGAGTGTCACATTGTGGAATCAGTGGCACGGAGATGTTCTTGTCTTCAGCAAGGAAGGTCTTGCAAGAGAGCCAGAAAGAAATGCCATCTGAAATTTGGCTTTTTCGTTTAATCTCCCCTTCTTTCTCTCTTTCAATCCTTGGCTTCTATACAACCAGCAGTTCTTTTGGATGGAGTGTCTGTGATTGAGGGGTGCATGCAGTTTTGATGCTGTTTTGTAAACCAAGCAGAAGCAAAGATTTTGGCGGCAGCTAGACTGTGGAATCGTCCAAGCTTGCAAGAGATGCTTGCTGTTTTTATTCAGATAGTCTTTAACCTTTGTTAGAGGTCTTTTGCATGGAGATCCCAGAGGATTCGAACAAATTCCTGTCCTTCTGTATGCATGGATACTGTTTACTTACTCTCTGGATTTCTGTTTCCACCTTGCAGTGAGTCTATATTTTTAAAAATGCCTGGGGTGTTTTTGAGGGGGGGCAAGAAGGAGTTAGATCTCTTTGTGTTCATGAACACTGAACAATTAATATAACAATTACAGGATATCATAACTATATACCTTCAAGCCAGGTTGCTGAAAAATTTTCAGGTGGTTGTTGCAGGGGGAGTCCTTATTACAAATGATTGGAACTGCTGTGAGTTGCTATGGCAGTGAGCGCATGTGAAGGACTCCCCCTGCCCCAATGTAGAGCTGTGTAGCAGAGTTTTCCCATGGTGTGGTTATAGGGTTGTGACTGGAGTCCATTTCCTTTATCTATTTATTGAATCATGATAAAGAGCAATCACATGGATTAACCCAAGAGTAAATCTAGTTGAACCTGAGATTTTCTTTTGAATAAGCATGCATAGCACTGGATTGCATGATGCATATCTCTGTCACTGTTTGAGTGTATGTTACAGGGACCAGAACAGCATAGCTGTCACAGCCTTTAATATAATTCTGCTAGTGATACTAGCCTGCAGTTCTTTTTTTCTTTGATTTTGTTTTAATCAGACTTCTGGGAACTGGAAGGGAGGGATGGCTAGTTGCATTTCTGTCCTGGATATCTTGGAAGGGGCATGCAAAGCAAAGATGGAGTGTTCCCGTTTCTTTCACTATTGGACTACACTTTCACTTGTATGGAATTCCTGGTTGCCTATGGTGACCAAGCTAATGCTTAGGTATACAGCTGAGCTGTTGCATGCCATGTGTCATGAATCCTTTTGTTTTGTATGGAACTTGGGTATTTCATTGTCAGATCCTTGCTGAGAGTTCTCGACTGTCCCTTTTAGATGGGGTAGTTTGCAGCTTCGGCAACTTCCATTCAGTTTCTCTGTCACTTAACTGCTCTGCCACTACCATCCAACTTGGGCAAGAAGATTACGGATTGCCCACCGAAAAAGCATTTATGTGGGCATTTATTGCCCACATAAATGCTCCCTTGATGCATTTATAGAGATAGGTCTGGTATCTGAGTCAGGACCTGCCAATTCCTCTATGATAGAATGAGTTCTTGCGAGGGGATGTCATCTAAATCTCAAGCAGCAATTCCTGACTGAATGAACTGTTTGATAGTGGGACGCCCTGCCTCTGGAGTTAGTGGACTGTTGTTTGAGTTTTTCAAGCAGAGTCAGGATAGCTGTCTATCAGGGATGCTGTGTTTGTGGGTTTTTTCCCTTGGTAGTAGGTCAGACTGTATAAGCTTGGAGCTCCTCTCCGACTCTCTAATTCAGTGGCTCTGACTAGGGAATGAAATAGCAGGTTGTCCCAAAATTATTTTGCTGCCTGAAGTGAAGAATGGATAGCGCTTCCATTGCTTTTCTGTATATAAAAGCTGACTAGATTTGCAGTTGAATCTTACTTCAACAAAGAGGTGCAGCTGTGGAGGTGAGTGTGGATGAAATGGAGGTGTTGCCCCCTAAATAAGAATTATTATGCCCCCCCCCGGGAAATTTTCTTACAATCTCTGAATTTCTAGCATTGGAGAGAGCGAGACATTGGAAATCATTTACACTGTGAATGCTTATATTTGACGTATTCTCATTTCCTTGGTAACTTTTGTCTCCTCCTTCTCTTTGGTGCCTAAACGATATTTTTAGATGCTCAACTGAAATTTTAAGTTACTGCGATATTATAAAATTGGGAACTGAAGGAAAATTTTGCGGAATTTTTACAAGTGTGCCTATTTTTGTATATGTTTTTAGTGTACAGTGGGCCCTTGGTATCCACTAGGGTTTGGTTCTAGGACCCCATGGGTACCAAAATTTATGAATGCTCATGTCCCATTTACTATAGAATGGTGTAGTAAAATGGCATCCCTTATATAAAATGGAAAATAAAAGTTAGCTTTTTCGCTTTTTTAAAAATATATTTCAAATGGTATTTGGTTGAATCTGTGGATACAGAATCCACAGCTATGGAAGGCCAGCTGTATACATTCTTGTATGCATTTTCCACATTGACGGAAGTGTACTGTATACATTTTTCAGTTGAACTTATTTTTAGCTGTTCATATGGTTTTTGTTTGTATGTTGTTTCTTCAAAACTAAAAGCAAGTCCCACAGATGTAATGATTTTGGATATTTTTGAGAATGTCAAATCCAGTAAAAATTGTACTCACAGAGGACAGACTCATATGGAAGGCACACCGTACATTTGTCGTAGTCTTCAAAACAACTCTTTAGGTTATGTTATGCCTTACATCTTAACCTTTGGAGAAAGGCAAGATATAAATAAAAGAGTGTTATCTTCTGGCTGTGATGGAATCATCCAGGCTGCCGAAGGTGAAGCTGGAATTCCAAGGGTCTTCTGTCCTCTGCCAGCAGCCAGTCAAGGCTTATAGTTCTCTAATTAGAACCTCTTATCAGCAGCCACAAACAAAGTTTGTAATGGCTTGTTAGCAAATTGCTGGTCATCATTTTGCAGTTCAGTGGCAACGTCTATACAAGAGGCAATGGTCAAGGTTTCTAGGAGCACACACAAGGAATCCAAATATAAGCTGGGTTGCTTCCAGCAATAGGAACGGTTGATTGCAGGAGCTTCTTCCCATTCTGGTCCCTCTTTGTATAGGCTTAGAGCCTTCTCCAGCTGTTTGCCTAATTAATGAGTCGTTATTGAATAAACGCTCCAAGACTCCTGCGCTCTCCCTTTTCCATCTACGCTGGCTGCCATAAACATTGTGCCTCTCATGTCTCTGGGATGTGGCTGTTGGGAAGGATCCTGTCTGGGTCCTGGGACAGGGGCCTGACACCTTCACCTCCAGTGCAGGATCTGAAGTTTCTCTTGCAGGAATTCCTTCTGCTTGGTGGGGAATTTGACTTTGGCTTGGGTTATAAACCTTTTGCTGTTGTATGGGTACCTTCTAACAAATGATTTATTTTCCCTTAACTGAAAAGTCACAAAGTCTTTTTTTTTTCAGGCTGCCAGTATTTTCAAACTGTTCCAAATCTGATTACCAGCCTTGTGTTATATAAATGATCAATTTGAATTACAAATTCACTCTCTGAGGAATTCAGATTCAAAGGGGATATGGATGTTCACTTCAGACGAGAACTTCCTGAGATTCCCTGTTTATCTCACATCAAAGAGTTTGGAGAAATTCTGTAAAGCTGTTTTTAGTTCTTGCACCCACCTACGTGCAGCGTGATGGATAAGACCGTAGCAGTCTTTTGCACAGTGTGTCGCCTTTGGCCATGTGTTTTGGAGGCGAGTTTCAGAAACGTGTGTGGGAACTTCTGCTGGGGTGGAGACTTAGTACAATGGAAGGAGGGAACATGCTTTCAAGGTGTCTTACAGGGTCCCTTCCCTTTTTCTCACAAACAACCCTTCGACGTCCTGGATCTCATTGATCATATTCTGGCACTCTCATCACTGCACAGCACTGCCTGTCCCTGCAAGAGGAGTTAGATTTAGTCTTCAGCCATACCTTTAGGCATGTTGGGGAAACATCATAATTCAGAGACGTAGCCCCTGTTTTGCATGAAAGAAACCCTACATTCATTCCCTGGTGTGTATAGTAGGTGCTTCACATTTGCAGGTTTGGCTTTCACGGCTTTGATTATTTGCAAGTTTCTTCAGCCCCTGCCTCTCCTCACCTCAGGCCCTTCTTTTCTAGGCATATGTTCCCTCTCAGTGGCTCCTATCAGGCCATGTAGCCCTTTAAAAATCTGCCTCTAGTTCTTCTCCTCCTCTACCAGCTGCTGCTTGGCCAGCAAAGGATGGATTGCAGCTGGATTTCTCAGTACCACAGACCATCTCCCAATGACCTGCCACATCCATGTCATGGGTAAGACAGAGGAAGCGTGGGGCCATCATACCACCCCCCCCCCATTTCCCTCTCCTTTCCTAACCTGGTTTGGACCCTGGCTGCTCATTCTTCCCACCATGCCTCAGACCCCTTCCCACAGACATACACACATTTTGATATTTGTGATTTTTCCACTTTCGCAGGGTCCTGTGCCCTTAACTCTAGCTAACATGGAGGTCCAACTATACAATTTAAAAGGTCAGATAACTTGATCTTCAGTGTCAGAGATACTCAAAGTGGTGATCCATAGGTTGGTGCTGGTCCCCAAGCCGTTGGCTTCCAGTTCCTCACAAGTTTCCAGGAAAGAAAGTAATATAGTTGTAGCAAATTGTGCAAATAGGGTGCTGATCCCTGACACATTGGGGGAGACAATGATTGGCATTCCCTTACATCCAATAGCTTGAAGTGCACTGTGTAGTTTCTTTATTTTAGTTTTAAGAAGAGTCATTTTGTTTCTTGCAGTTATTAAGGTAAAGTGTAATGTGACTGGTGATTGGTTGAGTGTTTGAATGAGATTTTTAGAAGGCTGGTATGCCTGATTGTTAGTGGGTGAGACAGATGAGTCAGTCAGAGCTAGGAACTGGACTCAGAACTGTGAGTCAAAGTAAGTTAGTTAGAGGAGAGGCAGTAAGGATTGGAGTGGAAGATGAGGCAGTGAAGGAGTTTGTGTTTTGCTTTGGTTGGAACAGTTAGTTGGGCTCAGCTAAGATTATGAAGAGATTGGGAAACAGTTCCTGAGTGTCAGTTAGGGTTTGGATGAGTTCGGTAAGTATTGGTAACTACTAAACCTCAGAATTCTGTAGCTATAAACTTTTGCATACCAAGGAATCTTTAACTGTGTGTTGAAGTTCTTTTTAATAAATTACTCTTGTCTTACGGACATGTAGCTCTGCGAACACTGTGTTAGTGCTATCAGAGTGGTTAGACTCGGACACATGGTATCTGTGGTGGCAGCAAAGGTTCTGTGGTGGTGGTAACTTTGGTGCCATAGTGGTGGGACAAGTAGAGGTCCCTATGTTTGGTGGCAGTGGTGAAACAAATGGAAATTCCCAAAAACTGTTCTGTGCCCCTGTTGTTGCTTAACACTTGGAACATAAAATTTTGTAAATGCTGATAAAAAGGTGAGATAGTTCCTGCCTGCAAGCTCGCTATCTTATAGTCATGATGGAAAAGAATAAAGGAAAAGATAGGAAAGTGGAAAGCAAACGTGTGAGCAGCTGCACTATTTCCAGCCAATTGTTGGAGACAAGGTTGGTCTTAGTGCCAACAGGTGACATGTCTGGCAGGGAAAAGTGAAGCAAGTTCCCTGGCTGACAATGGATCTAGATCCCTTTTGCCATGATTTTCTCATTATGAAGCAGAGAGTGCAATCTCTCCATGTCCCTTGACCTGTGGATGAGGCCAGAGGATCTGTTGTACCATCAGCTTTAAGTTCTCAGGAACCATCCAGAGCCATATATTGGCTGCAGTCCTGTGTGGCTCAGCATAGCATAGTAATTCCACTTCTGGACTTACGTTTGGCTGAGCTATATACTGTACGTTCTCCCCAGACTTACCCTGCATCCGCTGAAGGCTCCTCACATGACCATTCTGTGCCTTTGGGGAGTGGGCAGAATTGGAGGAGCATCTGGCTATGTCCCTATAACCAGACGCAAAATGATTACATCACCACTGAGATCTGCTGGCATCCTCTGGAGGTTTCAGCACTACTGTAAGTGTTTTGCATCTGGATACAGTGATGTGGCCAGGTGCTTCTCCAATCTTGCCCGCTCACCTTGAGGATTGGAATGGCTGACGGAGGGTTTCAGAGACTAGGTGATAAATTAGGGGGAGACTTTGGGCACTGTGGGTGAAGGAAGGGATTACCTAGCTTTGCAGCATCTCCCCACCCCTCAAAAAGACATATGTAGTTGTAAGAGAAACTTATGTCCCTAACAGGATACCTGATACAGAAGAGACAATAAGAATAGGAACTCATTTTTTGGTTTGGGAGATTTCAGAGCCAGGGGAAAAAAATGTTGGGGGCCACATGTGACCCATGGACTGCATGATTTCCCACTCCTGGGTTACACAGACAAATAATGCAGCCAAGTATATAACAAAACTTCCTGTGAAAGAGGCTGTCCCAATTCTAGATGTGAGTGGTAGGGGGCATAGTTACTGTGGATGTCTTACAGGAAATGACCTACTTCAGGGAATTGCTCTGTGAGAGTGCGAGTGGTGAATCTGTCATGCTGTGCTGAATATATGTGTGAATCCAAATTAGGCATAAAGCTAAGAATGCTTTAAAGCTTCTAAAAGCTTACAATTTGCTTTTGGGGTTGTGGAGCACATGATATGGTCTTTGACCGAGGTATTGAATTGATGAGTCTCTGCAAGTGCCTTGGCCAAGCCAGAGGTTAACCTGATAGGAAGTCTGATTAGCAGCGGAGTAACCAAGTGCCAAGGAGGGGTGATCTTCGGGGCCTTTAGGAGCTATCCAGAAGAGGGTGCTTCAGCAGATACAGTTTTTACTGTCTCGGGACAATGAGAGATTTTAAAGGTCAAAACCAACACCTTCAATTGAGCCTGGAACCAAATTGGCAACCACCAAAGCTGCGACAAGATTGGCGCAATGTGATCTGCCTGCTGAGTCCAGTTGTAGCCGACTAGAAATTGCAGGAAGGGCGCCAAAGGGTGTGAGTGAGAAAAGACGGCCATGATTTCAGCTGCAGAGTTTTGGAAGGAAGACAAAAAGCTGGGTTCTAGCTAAACTGATTGATTACTGATGCACTTTTACTTTAGACAGCCAGACATTGCCTTCTCAGCCTTCTGCTGCCACTTTTTTTTTTCATGGCTTTGATCCACAGTTCCTTTGTTCAAGCAGACTGATTTTTTGGAAATGTAACATTAAAGGGATTGTTAGAGAGGAGGAAAGTTGTTTACTTGATGCATGTTTCATGAACACGATTTAGGAGTGGGAAGACAGCTGAAGAAGGCAGCCATGGCAATGAACAGATTTTGTGCAACTTAAGAAAATTTGCAGACTCTGGGGCTACACTGAGGCCAGGAAACAAAATATAAAGCTTTCGTTCCAAAGCTGAGTCACTTCTGTTTCCATTACTGTCGTTTTAGACTTGAGAGGGAGGCAGAGGGGGTGGAGGCAGGCTGGGGCAAGGGTGAGGCAGCTTGGTCCAAAAGAATCAGGAGAGTTCCTGGCAGACAGGCCTGATGGGATTCAGAGTTCAGGGAAGGTCTAGGAAAGGAAAGGAGGCAGCAAGGCTTACAAGCCAGTTTTCAAGCACAGCTGCTCAATTTCCCCATTTTTTTTTAAAACCAGAACTCAGAAATGTTGCCTTTTTGGACTGTGACTCCAAAGATTCTGCAGCCAGCATAGCCAGATGTGGGAGAAGGGTGTGGAGGTACTCATGAGAAACATCAAGAGTCTGTAAAGCTTTTTGTCCATTCCAGTGAGTTGGTCCTGCCCGCCTTGAGATATTGTCTCCAATATACATGCCCGTAGCTGCTGCAACCCTTGGCTAAGAAGTTTCCCTCTTTCTGCCTTTGTTGTTGTTGTGTGCCTTTAAGGCATTTCTGACTTATGGCTGCCCTAAGGTTGATCCTATCATGGGTTTTCTCAGTAAGATTTTTTTAAGAAGGGGCTTGCCATTGCCTTCCTCTGGGGCTGAGAGAATGTGACTTCCCTAAGGTCACCCAGTGGGTTTCTGTGGCTGAGTGGTGAATCAAACCCTGGTTTCAGAGTCCTACTTTATCACCCAGACCACTACATCAGCCTGGCTTACTCTTCTGCCTCAAAGCCTTGGAGAAGAAGGAAGCAGCAACACTGCATTCCTATTGAGAGGTTGCTGGATTTTTTTGTCTCTAGCTTCGTGAGGAGAGAAAACCCTTCTAACATGACACTGAAAAATACTGAACTTTATATGCATATCATCATGGCAAATCAGCAAAACATCAGGATAGATAGTTTCTGCATCCAGGATGGAAAACGTTTAACTGCAGCTTTTGTTAGTGTTAATCGGGATAGATAATAGTGGAGGAGTATAGGGACTTCAGCCCAACACCAACCGGAAGGCCACACAAACTCCATCACTGTCTTACAACAAGGTCAGTTTATGCAGCAGTATTATGGATACTGTTGAGATAGACTTCATAGCCAGGGCTCTAAAGTCTGTACTGTATAACATCCAAATTATTTTTCATTTCCCCTGCCCCTAAACCCAACTTCTTAGCCTGAGTCATACCAGACAAATGTTCTAAACCATTACCATCCTCACTGGATGCATCTGACTTCTAGGTACTCTGCAGATAGGACAAAGAAGTCCGGAGTATATCGATACTACACAAGTATTGCAGATTGATTCCACTTTAACTATCACAGTTTGAGTCTATGGAACCCTTGGGTCTGTAGTTTGGTAAGGTGCTTAGAATTCTTAGTTTGAAACATCCAATGCACTGTGCTCAACTAGGGCCCTGTAACAGAGAATTCCAAATGCCTTGTCAAACTACAGATCCCATGATTCTGTAGGATAGAATGGCCTCAAAGTTCTGTAGCTGTGCCGTGTACTAGATATACTCTTAGACTCCAGAGTGATTAAAGTGGAAGCTGGAGGTATTTAGTTGTTCTTGCATACCTTTTAAAATTCCAGAAAACATGACCAGAGATGGCAATGATATACAAAAATCAGAAATACTCCATAAGATGCAAAGATCTTCATCCAGCTATGTTTGGCTCTCATTCAGATTATCACATACTCCCAAGCTGGACAGTGTTGTCTACTGTGGAAGGTGATACCCTATCTTGAACGATAGGAGAGTGATTGGCTATGGCCGTTATGCAATTATTCATTCTGAATATTAATATTGTACTAGTTTAGATGTCACACTAAACTATTATTTTGTTTTCTTGGCAAGATTTGTTTGGGGGGTTTGCTTTTGCTTTCCTCTGAGACTGAGAGACGGGTACTTGCCCACAATCACCCAATGGGTTTCCGTGGCCAAGTGGGGATTCAAACCCAAGTCTCCAATGTTGTAATCCAAAGCTCAAACCACTACAGCATGCTGCATACATTTGGCCCTCCGTGGATTCAACCACCTACACAGCTTGAAAATATTTTTTAAAAATTTGAAAAAGCAGACCTTTTGAGTTGTTCACCATTTTATATAGGACATGCCATTTTACTACACCATTGTATATAATGGAACTTGAGCATCCATGGATTTGGGTATCCACAGGAGATCCTGGAACCAAACCCCGGGGATGGTGAAGATGTGAGTCTTCCAATGTTGGTGAACTATACTTCCAGCACGCCTGGTGATTGCCAGATGCCTCTGTTGGTAGTGGATTTCCAGCAATACCTGGAGGATTATCACAGGTTCACCATGCCTATTCTGCTGTGATTTGTAGAAGTGATTTCCACCCATGTGGACAGATGGTTTTGTAGCCCACCAACACATTCCCTAGACATGTTTATTTGGAGTTTTGTTCAGTTTTTTGTACTGTGTTCATTGCAACTCATTCAGCCTAAATCTAATTAAACAGAATAGGTTTGCTTCAGCATACACCACTTTGCATACTTTTGAACTCCTTGGATATCCATTGCTGGCTTTTTGCTTTACTCGGTGTCAGCTTATTGATCAAAGGTTGCAACAGGGAAGGATTGATCTGATAAGTTGCAACTGTGCCCATCTGGTGTCATGCAGAAATCTGATGTCTGAGGTCACCCTGGAAGCTTTTTTTTCTGCACCTCCCCTCCCACCTTCTACCCTCTTATTTAGCTGAAAACCCAAAGCTTGGGTTTCACTCTAAGGGGAGACAGGGTAGTCAGTTACCACCAAAGGTCTCGGACTGTTTCAGACAAAGCCTTCCTTTTCAGCTACAGCTTACTGATACCAGATCCATAAAGACATGGCAGAATATGCAAGAGCAATCCATGCGGCATTTGATGTGTTAACTGGCTTGTGAGTTTCTGAGCTTGTGGGTTGCATTGGCTCAAAGCTGACTTAAAATTCAGATTGCTTGAGGGGTTTGGGGACACATTTCTGAATAATGACAGCAAGGTGAGTTCTGTGCCTGAAGTAGCAGTTTTACTGGTATTATCATGTATATACAGCCCCATTCCTTGGAGTTCTCTTGTTATCCTATATCAGAGCAATTTCATTTGCGTGTTGAAATTGTTAGTAACCTCTTACTCTGTGGTAAAGTTATCAAGTTATCTCCCAGTGTGTATTTCCAAGTTCTACAGTTTTCAGACTGCTTACATTAAAACCACAGGAGTCATACTTTCTGCTATTTGCAGAAGTCAAAAATGTTTGAAAGCTCCTTTTGTTCTTTTAGTGTTAACGATAATGGATATGAGAATTGAGCTGTAAAGTGTGTTATGATTCCTGTTTTACAGTGCCATAATGAATTTGCATTAGCATAGCCTGTAGAACAAGCTTGTATGTTTGCTTACTGAAAAGTTTGTCCACTGAAGCTGTATTTTAAATGTATGCTTTTCTGGTTTTGCTAAAGAATATCTACTACAGATTCCTGTCTCTGGTTGTCTTGTGTTTTCATAATATCTTTAATTATGTTTCATGGTTGTTGTTTCTTCACTTTTTAAGATCTGTGCAGTTTCTGTTGGGTAGTTTTGTTCTGCAGAAACTAGGTTAAAAGCAGAGTTAGCATGATGGATTGGAAAACTGCTTGCAGATTAGAATAATGCTTGGGGGAAGCAAAATAGTATGTTTAAAATGCTATCTTTTTTTAGAAAAAAGTTCACACTCGAGTGAACAAGGTTTTCTCTTTTCCTGATCACCCTCTTTGAGAAGACCATGGATGCTTCTAGACAGGCAGCTTCTTGGGTCTTTCCAACCCTCATAATAGAGAGTTTGTGCAGTTATTCTGTCTTTACTTCCTCAAATGATATTTTTGGTAAGCCTGACAGTATAGCAGGATAGCTCACAAGAACTGCAATTGCAAAATAATGTTGAAAATTCTACCACCTTACAAATTCTATTAATAAAGCAAGGGGTGACTCACAATGAAAGCTTTCTCTGAAGGCACCCTAGAAGACAGACTGAGATGTAATGGTAGATCTCCAGGGACATGTAGTAGAGTGTCAATTTATATATGAAAGAACTGGTGTGTAAATTCTACTTCTGGGAGTGAAAACAAATTCTTGGGCTGAGTATATCCTCAGGAGTACAAAATAACCTGAGTATATCATCAGGGGTAAACTCACGGTGTCCACCTTTTTGAAAGATTTGTGAACCTTGGGGGTCTGTGAAGAATAAAGTAGGTACCATAAACCTAAAATGTGTATACAGCTGATCTACGCCATTCTGGACGTGCATAAGGGTAAGCAGAGAGCTAGAAAGAAAGAGTTTCACAGTAGCCACTTCCCAATTATTGAATGATGGACTGACTGCCTTTGGGGTTCACCAGAGTTTGATCCTGAGCAAGTTCCTGTGACAGCTTTAGAAATGCAGTCCTGTGCGTGAACACTCAGGATTAAGTTTAATTTACTTTAATGGGGCTTACTCTCAGGGAGGTTTATATAGAACGGTAACCTAAAATGATGTTTTTTGGCCACGTTTTTAGTGATAGGGCTGATATGAGGAGTAGGAGGAAGGCTAGGATGTTGACCTGCCTTGGCCAAAAAGAGCTTATATAGGATGGCATTCTGTTCAAATCGCAAGCTGGACTTTAAGTCTCATAAGCAATGGAGATTCACATTTACAATTGTTAATGACTGAGCATGATCTCCACATCCCATGTTTTCAAGTACAAGTACAAGTTTATTATTACGGCAAAAAGCCAGCAATTATCCCATGTTTTCAGTCTGGCTGAATCTCAGCCAAAGGGTTTCCAAGAAGCTGCAGATCAGGATGTTGGGATGACATCTGTAGGATCCTGCTGGTTGTGGATCACCTTGTGATAAGCAGTTGCGAAAGGAGTTGTCTGATCTCAAAGTGGCCTGAGACCAGGGGAGTTCTGCAGACATTATTTCCCAGTGTTTCAGCCTACAGTACTTTGAAAACCCTTTGATTGAGTTGCTACCAGACTGAAAGGCGAGTTGTGGGGGATATTGTTGTCAGATATAACTACAACAACAATGTAGGACTAGCAATGCAGGATCTCAGCCAATGTTTTAGCATTGTACTGTTAACATTTATTGTTTTATCCCTTCTTACTCTGCTTAATTAATTGGTGTCCTTGCAACCCATGGAGAAGATCAAGAATGTATTGTGGATTCTGAAGTCTGTTGTTAGTTAAACTTACTGCATCCGTTATATTATTGGTGGTGGTAGTAACACAAAGACCTATCTCCTGAATTTTGAAATCCATTCTCATCCTCCACCATACCACAGCCTTTGAGACTTTCACTGGGGATTATTTTTGCAAATATAAACAGAGACAGTCTCTGCAGCCAGAAGGCAACCCCACTGCTCATGTTTTTGGAAATGTAGCAGTTGAGCTCTTGGTCCAGAGTGTGGTACTGAATTCTGTATTCTTTGGGCAGTGTGACCCCAGAATAATAGAACCCTCAACATCCCCGTATCAGTTCTGTGTCTGATGATCAAAGGTCTGAAAACCAGGCCTTCAGAGAAACAACTTAGAGAGTCGATATGTTTAGCTTAGAGAAGAGAAGATTGAGAGGTGCGTGATCGCCATCTTTAGCTATCTGAAGAGATGTCATGTAGAAGATGGAGCTCCTGCTCTAGAGATTAAGAGAAATCAATGGATTCAAATTACAAGAAAAGAGATTCTAGATAAACATTAGGAAGAGCTATTTGACAGTGGAATAGGTTGCGGGGGGGGGGGCTCTATCTTTAGAGGTCTTTAAATAGAGGTTGGATGGGCATCTTTCAAGAGTGCTTTAGTTGTGTACTCCTGTATGGCAGGGGGTTGGACTAGATGGCCCTTGTCTTCCTTTTCAGCTCTAAGATTCTGTAATTCTGTTATTTGTTTTGACAAGGCTGAATGGATTGCTTGCTTGCATGCCATTGCCTGGTTGAAGTCAAACACTTCAGCCAAGAAATGTGTCTCCCTGTTACCCGTAGGAACATAAGGTGATGCCTTAAAGTTAGTCAGAGCAGTGGTCTGTCTAGCTCAGTATTGTCAACTCTGATAGGCAGCAGTTTTCCATAGTTTCAAGTGGAATTCTTTTCCAGTTCCATCTGGAGATCTCTGGTTTTGCCCTACTGGTCTCCCACCAAGTATTGTCAATGCTTGACCTTGATTAGCTTCTGAAATCAGATGAATCTGAGTATGCTCAGGGTGGTCAGCACTTATTCCTGTAGCTTTGGCACACCAGCATAAAAATAGATTGTGAAGGGAGCTCAAGTTTGAACCAGCAGATTTAGGTACTGAGATCAGGACCTAAGAAAGACAACCCCTTTCTGAAAAGATCTTGCCAGGAAAACCCTGTGATAGAGTTGCTTTGGGGTAGCGTAAGTCAGAAATGACTTGAAGGCACACAACAGCTACAATAACAATAACAACTACTGCTGCTACTGAAGATCACTGTATATTTAGACTAGAGTTCTCTTAGACACACACACACACATGTAAAAAAAAAAATAGGCAGTGAGCAAGTCTGGCTCCTGGATTGGCCAGAAGTCTGGCCTTCTGCAAAGCACATTCAACCTCTGATTGGCTAATAATAATGAGGCCCCTGAGTTTGTTGGGCTGGTTGAGATATCAGCCCTACCACACCTTCCCAGGTATGGTAGGGAGCTGGATTGGGCCCTGAATCCAGATAGGAAGGAGACACACACACGGAGACAGATACGTTTTGGCTAAGAGGGGCCAACTGCCCAGATTCTGCTTTCAGCCCAACTGGATCGCATGAGTTGGTCAGATGGACAAACTTTACTTGACAGCCTCAGCAGATTTATAGAACTTTCAGCATTACATGAACAGAAAGATGGGCCCCAGAAGTCTGCCTTTCTGCTCTTATGCCAGCTATCAGAATAGTATTTTACCTGCTCCATTCATCTGGAAATGGCTTTAAGTTTTAGAAAAATGTGGACAAAATATTCCCCTAGCAGTCACGAGATTACATGATGGTGGAAGTGGAGCAGAAACAACACTCTGAGTGTGCTTGAGTTGCTGGGCCTGGCTGCTGTTTAAACCATTCCCAAGGAGACATTGTGTGAGAAGGAGCACTGTGTGAAGCGTAAGGGACAGTTATGCACATAGCTGCCTAGCACTGTTGAGGGTTGCACAGGGAGGACAAAGGAGATATATGACTAGTGGACCCTGTCTTGGTAGTGGGATCCCATCTGCTATTCAACAACACTGGGTTCTCAAGGCTGCTTCTCTTGGTTGCATAGACCTCAGACTGGAGAGCAAACGCTTTGAGAGTCCTGGTGCAGTCATCCACAGTTGGGTTCTGACACTAATGACATGTCAGCTGGAACAGTGCCCATGTTTTCTTTGTGTTATTGTCCCTCTTGTGTGAGAAGAGAATGAGACCTCTTCCAGTATTCCAGCATCCTTCTGACTTTGACTGATCATCTTGTCTGCTTGCCCTTCACACATTCTCCAAGACCCCACAGTAATTATTGATGCCTCCGCAGCTCAATGACACAAATCCCTGGAGCCGTCTCAAATGTCTTGGCGACCTGAGCTCTGTTTTGAATAATTAATCAGGAAAGATTAGTCAGACTTTTAGTAGTCTACGCTATGCATTTCAAGGGTATTACTGCCAGCCACAGATTGATCCAAATGATTCCTTTAGTTTAAGGGTGCCATGAAATGCCACTCTACTGCTAGGCTGTTCCTAGTCAGTGCAGCTGCCTTGTTATTGGCCAACAAGAGGGTGATGCTGTTTCTCAGAACAGACTCCTGTATCATGATAATGTGATTTCTTTTTCTGTTTTAATGTCCCTGTTCAAATTGCAGGAGATTTGGGTTGCCAGGTGTCTCTGCTTATAAGGGATGTCCCTTATTTGAGTGTCGAAAAGTTTATCTCTTACTGTACTGGCAGGCGTCCCTTATTATAATGGATGTCCTCTGTTTGAAGGATGGAAAGCTTTTCCTTGTATACAGATTGAGCAAAATACCAGTCTGCCCCTGTGTATTGATGTATGCACCTGTTACTGACCTGGCTAGTCCGAGCTTTGGGGATATTAAAAGATATCCGTTTGATATCATAATTCGGCTTCACTTATCTATTCCCTTCCACGTGCTTGCGAGGCCCCCGGACAAGCACGCATACAGGCTTGGCGGATTATTGCCGTAATATTCCTAGACAATACAGGCAGGCCAGAAAATAGCCGACTCGCCGCTTTAGGAGACCTCCAGGCAAGTACTCTAATTAGGTATGCACGCAACCTACAGAAGATCCTCTGCCCCACGCTGGCAGCTTGATGGGTAAACTATGCAGTACCCAAGTACTCTGCGTTTGCATACTGGCTACTCTATTGAGAACCTCTGCAATAACTCAGTCATTCAGATTCTGACCTTTCGGAGGCTTTGTCTCCAACTCCAAATCTATTGTTTTCCCCCAAGTACGGCATAGCCTGCAGTCACATTCTCCTTATAAAAACCCTTGATTCCGAGACCTTCCTCGGATTGCTCCCGAGTTTCATGCCGCCTTGCTGCCGCTTTGCTTGGCGAGCCTCCCCTCAGCTCCACGTGCTGAGCTACATCGCACCCCAGCTTCGCTCTCCATTTTTCCGGGCTTCAGGACAGGTGAAGTATCACCCAAACCAGCAACCCCTCTAAAAATCCCTCTATACCACTCCAACCTTTATTTCTTTAGTTATCTTGTGTGAGTGTGTCGCATACACTGTTTTGCTTGTTGTTGTAATAAAACATCATTTATTGCTTCAACTTCTGTGTGCTCCTTGACTCGGCCTGACCCCGTAGACATAGGGTTCAAGATCTCGCTACGTTACCCTGCCTCTCGTAACGCTAAGCGGTGCTCTGAGCTGATTTTCCCCACCTTTAGTTGAGCACATTTTGGTGTCCCTCCCGGGACCCCCAGTATGCAGGGCAATACACCCTTCATAAAGAAAGACAAGTATGCATCATGTAATTTATGAGTGTGGACAATGCATTAATTTTGCAGAGGAATACAGTCGGCCTTCCACATTCTCTAGAGTTAGGGGCACAGGATGCCCACAAAAGTGGAAAAAGCTGCAAATATCAAAATGTGGGTGTGTGTTCATGGGAACGGGGCTGAGGCATGGTGGGGAGAGTGGGCACCCAGTGTGCAAACGAGGTCAGGGAAAGGGGGTGAGTTAGCATGGTGGCCTTATACTTCCTCTCTCTTGCCCATCTCCTTCCTTCGGTGTCTGCAGGGCACTGGGAGAGGGTTTCTGCTGCTGAGAAATTGGACTGCAATCCATCCTTAGCTGGCCAGACAGTGGCTGGTGGTGGAGAAGGAGGACCAAAGGCAGGTTTTTAAAAGGTTGTTGGCCTCATTGGAGCCACAGAGAGGGAAGGTTTCCCTGGGAAAGAAGAGCTTAAGGTGGAGGGGTAGGGGTTGGGAAACACTCAAATAATCAAATCTGTGAAAGTTAAACCCACAAATGTGGAGGGTTAGGTTACATAGCTTAGGTTGACTGAAATTAATACTTGGTATTTAGGTAGAGCACACATTAATAACTGCTTCCTGATTTTTAATGCTGCGTGTCAGTGAGTTTCAACTCTCATTATTGCTGTTTTGAAAACTTGGCAACACTATAGGAGAAGGAATGAGCTCAATGAATTATCATTCAGATATTTGCACTGGAATCCTGTGCTGTTGACCTCATTGCTTACAGCTCATTGCCATCATGTGTGTGTGTGTGTGTGTGTGTCCGCTGATGGAGTGGACTGTAGTTCGCAAAAGATTTTGTTGTTGTTTTTGTTTGTTATTGTTTTTGTTGCTGTTGTGCACCTACAAATCATTTTTGACTTATGGCAAACCCTAAGGCAAATGTACCATGGAGTTTTCTTGGCAAGGTTTGTTTGAAGCAGGTTTGGCATTGCCTTCCACTTAGACTGAGAGAGTGGGACTTACCCAAAGTCACCCAGTGGGTTTCCATGGCCAAATGAGGATTTGAACTCTAGTCTCCAGAGTTTTAGTCTTAACACCCAGACCACTGAACCGCATTGGCTCTCTTCCACAAAATACAATGTCTCTGTGTCCTCAGATTGCCTGTTGACTTATAATTTTCGTAGGCAAGGAATACTCAGGTGTGGTTTTGCCAGTTCCTTCCTTTGAAATATAGCCCGTAGCACCTGGTCTTTGTTGGCAGACTCCCATCCAAGTACTAACTAGGATAACCCTGCTTAGCTTCCAACATCAGGCAGGAATCTCAACCTTTAGGGTATTTAGGCCCCCACAAAAACTGGTGGTAATAAATTTGTTAGTCTTGAAAGTGCCACCAGCCACTGTTGGGTTTGCTGCAACAGACTAGCACAGCTTTTGCTCTGCAACTTATTTCAGTGTACACACATTCCCCTTTCAGTGTACACACATTCTCAGTTGGTGCTTAGAATATTTTCTCTGTCCTGCCCTGCCTCCTTCCCACACATGTGATAGCTACACCTGAATCTGATATGTTTTTGGAAGTCTGCAGACATATATGCCATGTACAAGTATACTTCAATTAAGGAAGGAGATGTGCTCCTGGGCATTACCTCTTGAACAGAAAATTTGATCCTCAAGGCAGACAGAACATGGAAAGAATAAGGATAGGCTCCGTAAGTCAGCGGGAAACTTGAAGACACACGCACGCAAATAACCATCTTGCTGTTGTCTGATGGCTTTAGTGGTTTTTAATGGTATCTGAGATCCTTTTAATTGCCTTTAAAGCAAATTCATTTATTTTAAAGGACACAGAAGTATGGTTCTCCAGATGTTGCAATTCTCAATCACTCATCATTTCTTGGCTGCTTTAGGACAGATGGGAGATATAATCTGATAACATCTGGAAGTACAACTGTTCCCAGCTCTACTTGGTTTTCTGTTGTGGTTCTGAGTTGTCATTCCACCATTTCTATCTCAGAGGGTGAATGAAAGAGAGAGAGAGAGAGCGTTAGGTGTCTGTTTTGTTGCAGCTTAAGAGTTTTACTTTGAAAGTAGCCCTAAGGCCCAATGGTTGTGGTGGACCGTGAGTCGTAATTACTGTATATTCTCTCCCCTTCTGTCTGCCTGCAGGTATCACAGACATGGGCGGCAGGCAATCCACAGCCAGCGACCTCTCCATTGGCCAGTTTCCCATGACAGACACCATTCAGAACGCTTACAGAAGTGGAGAATTCGGGAAAGCCCAAGAACTGATTAAAATGTTGTGTCAAGAGAACATCTCACAAGTGGAAAAGGTGAAGGCACAGCACTGGGGCGTTCTCTGTCCTGAATGAGGGGCGGGGGGAGCAAAAGACAATGTCTGCCCCTGAGAAGCTTAAGCTGTGAAGTCAGATAAGTTAAAAGCATTTTCCCATAGGGCAGCTTTTACCCCAATCTAGTGTCCTCAGCTTGTGTTGAACTTCAGTTCTTGTCATCCTGAGCAATAGTGCCAGGTTTCGGGAGTGGTAGATTGTGGGCTCAAAGTGGGATCAATGACTCCTGTCCCATCTGCTGATTCTCCCCTGGAAGTAACCCCTGCATCCATCTGCCTTTCTGTTGACAACTAGAGAGCATAAGAAACTTCCTGTTAGCAGGTTTGTCCATCCAGCCCAGTATTCTCTCCTCTGAGCGGCAGTGACTGTCCAGGGCCACAGTCTGAGAACGGCTTTCACATCATCTCCTACCTTTTCCTTTCAATTGAATATACCAGGGGTTGAGTCTGGGACCTTCTACATGTGGAGCCTGTGCTTTACTTCTTGTTCTTCCCTGCATGGATTTGAAAGAACACCTATTTGCACATCCTTATTTCTACAGTGTTGAGCTAGGAAGTAGATTGGTGATTTTTCCAGGAGATTGGTAATCCTTTTATTTTGGTTCCCCAATGTTGTTGGGATACAACCGTAATTTGATGGTAGTCCTTGAAGACTGGCCATGTTAGGTGGGATTCTGGAGACTGATGTACAACATGAGCTGCAGACCCATGGGGAACCAAATTTTAAGTGTCAAATTTGAAAACATGAAGGTTGCATAGAGCTCTGGTTTATCTCTCGTGCTTTTCAACACCAATATCAAGTGGGCCACATATGGCTCCTGAAGCCGATTTTTGGCCTTTGAGGGATTCACACGTCTCACATGTCCCTCAAAAACAAATATTAGCTTCCAACTCTTGAGAGGGTGCTATTGACCCTGAAGTTTGACCTGGGGGTGTTCAGGCTATTTTTCTACTTCTGAATCCTTCCTTTGGTTCCTTTCTTGTCTCTCTACTTTGGCTTCTCTTTCCTTTATTCTTTCAACTTCAGCTGTAATCCCAGCAATCTTTCTATTGCTTCAGCTCAGCTTCCATGTCCAGTGCATCACCTCACTCACTCCTGGGCCTGGATCTACCACAATGTTGATTTCCCTTTCTAGTCGCTACAAACTTTTGTATTTCTGTAAAAATGGAACTTTGCCACTGAAACGTAACCTCATGTACATTAATGCAGAATAACATATAGCACTATTAACATCATATATATCAATATAAAATAAGTTAAGCACTGTTCCTTCACATCTTGAATCAAAGTGGCCAAAGTTTGGTACTCCAGATGACCCTAGAGTGCAACTCCCAGCATTCTTTACTGTTTTGGAAGGTTGCCGGAATTTGAAGTCCAACAACATCTGTAAGGCTCAACTCCCGTTCCTCCCCAAATTAGTTCTATAATTTTATGTTGCTCAAAGGTTCATCATTAGGGGATCTGAGACTTTGTGGCTTGGAGCACTTCTGTCAGCTTCAGCTGAAATACCAAATGTGATTCTAGCAACAGAGAGATGTCTTTCCAACTGTTCTTCATCTGTTGTAATCCATTATGCATGGGGTTGCCTTTATAAACAGCCTGGAAGTTTCAATGTTATAAAATAGGACAGCTAGATTGCTAACTGGGTCTAGTTGGTAGGATCATGTTATGCTAGTGCTTTGCTGATTCGGTTGGTTTATTTGGGATATAAAGGAGAGAGCAAATGAGTCCATGGTTTGACTTATTCATTAAGATAGTTATTGTGGAAGCATGTTCTCAGGTGACTTTCCATTTTGGTTTTTCTCACTCAAATGTGGAAGTGTTATAAACTTAGCCACTTTGCCCCTTTCTTTCAGTGGGTGGGAACATCCAGGTAATTCTCCAGATATTCTTTTCCCACTGCTAGGTATTTTGGGCCCTGTTCTCACAACGTGTATTGATGGTGAGAATTTTCTAAAATTTTTCACCAGAAGGCTGACCACCCTTGGCATATTATATCATCAATGCTTTGATAAGAAAAGTAGAACCACCATACACAGTCATTTAGATGAGGCTCATGAAAGCGAAAATCCTTGTCAGTGGCTTGGATTTAGGTCTTTTCACTTTGTTTGGATTCCTGTGCTATATTTTAATCTGTTCTCCTTTCCAAATAGGGACACCTCTTAAGTCTTTCGGCTGCCTATGGGGACCTGCAGGCCGTGAGGTATATGCTGAAAGAGGCATGTGTGGTGGTACCTCTCGAACCCAGTGATGATAACCCAGCTGTGGTGGCAGCATATATTGGGCACAAGGATATTGCACAAGAACTCCTGGATTCTATTCATGGTAGGTTAAGTATCTTGCCTTTCTTGTTCCTTCCTTGTATCTAATACATTTTGTTGTATTGCCTTTTCCTTTTTCTTATTTTCTGAAACAGAAGCCCTAGGAGCTGAAGTTTTTCCAAGAGTCTGAAACAGAGACATTAAATAATCTCTATGCCCTTGCCTTGTCCCCTGAGTATCATTCTCAGGTGTCCTTTCTGTCTAGCCCGCTGCCAAAGTTGATTGCATTGGTGGCAGTTAAGATGGACCCCTTTTGACGGTACCTCCACAGTTATGTAGAAGTTGGTATCACAGGAACACCACATAGCCTCCTGTCTGTGGTCACAAATCAGATACTAAGCAGTGATTTTCAGCTTGTGGTCCTCCAGATGTTTTGGATGTCAGATCCCCAAAGTATCAGCCAGCAAAGCAGTAGTGAGAAATTTGGGGTGTTGAAGTCCAATCCATCTGGGGCATTAAAGGTTGAAAAGCCCTGCTTTAAAGCTTTTATTTTATTTCCAGAAGCTCACTGAGGCTTTATCTTGGCTCCAATGTTTTTTGATCTCTCTCTACAAAAAGTGGATTTTCTAACAGGTCCAAAATTTTCTTCTCTGCAAGAGTAGTTAGTAAGGCTACTTCAATATTACTTTACACAGGTGAAACAGTGCTAGTACAGTATACCCAAACAGGGCTCAGAAGACCAGTAGAACAGTTTAGCAGTTGTTATATTAGATAAAATCTAAAGCAGTTGTGAGTGTCTCCAAGGAGCCCAGTGAATTGCTGTTTTTGCGAAGATGCTTCCCTGTGATTTATCACTATTTTATTTAGCAATATACTGTCTTTTTAGGCCAGCCTTCACAAGGCAGTTTACAACAAAAGATTTTGAAAACTAACTGAACATGTATAATAATCTGCATATAGATAGAGGGCTGTTCGAGTGAATAAAAGACCTTTAAATTGATACCACTTTCAGGGTCAGATTGTCCAACACTATTAAAACAGCTCTGGAAATCTTACTATGAAAATCACCAAGGCTTTTGTTTCACCAGAAGGCTAGAGGATTTTTAATTAACCCTGGGATGAAATCATTCCCAGGGATGCTCCTTTTGAGTCACTGCTGGGTATTCAGTGGCTGCTGGTAACAGTGTGCCCATTGTGCAAATAGCAAAAGGTGTGAATACAACCAAATTGCTTAAACCTTCCTTTTTTCTTTGTGAATGCTGTGAAACTGTTACAATTACTCTACAGTTTTGTTCCAGGAAATACGTTCAGGGATGGTCATGTTGGCCATAACAATGATACCTTTATTGACACCACTCAAAAGCGCAAAAAACATCTTGCAAGCTTTTGAAGCTTCAGCAGCTCCTTCATTATACAAAGAAAGCAAAATGGCCATACTGGAAAGTCAAAAGGTAACTGGCAAAGTTGGGAGTGGCCTCTGCTTGCGTCGATATCCTTCGAAGCCATTTTACACGACCTGTGACTGTAACCTTGTCACTTTTCTTCTCTGGTATGATTTTTAACACCTTTGCCTGATGAAGAAGCCAGTGAAAGCTTGCATGATGTACTTTTTGCTTTTTAGTTGGGCCAATAAATGTATCACTGTTTTGTAGATTTTGGATTTTGTTGTATTTTGCAGTTTTATTGTTTCAGTGGTCACTTGGATGGAATATGTACAATTACGATCTGTGAACATTTGTTTTAATAGGTCCTTCCAACATCTTGCAGCTTCTGAACTGGATGCTTGCCATTGCCTGCCAGCAAGGCAACCTAGAGATTGTCAAGCTGTTAGTCCTGACATATAAAGCAGACCCCGACAGCTGTGCAGTGAGGAAGAATGAATTTCCTGCTCTTATCCGATTGCCTCTGTATGCAGCTATAAAAGCAGGTATGCTATGGGCCGTGGCTTGCTTGCTTGAGTCTAACCACCTATAAGATGGTCTCTTTTCCTACTGCCTTCTACCTTGCCAAGCAATAAGGTCTTCATCAATATGACTGTATTTTTAATTGAATGTGACACTTCGTCCAGGTCAGTCAGCTCAAAGTGCTGGCTTTGTCCTTTCAAAATCCCAGACTGTCTGGTTCTGAGATGCCTTTTCCCTGTATCAAACACCATGATTGACTATTTTGGACTTGGGGATGAGACTTGTGGTCCCAAGGGTTCCTCCAAAGGAGGATCTTCTGCCTCCATCTTAACCTTCCTACTATTAGGAGGCAAAAACCGTTATATTTTAACTGGCTCCCAGCTCTTTGAAGTTCTCTGCTGATGTGTACTGTGTATATGTTTTATCTTGGTGTTTTTAATATTTTAAAATTGAGTATTGATTGTCAGCTGCTTTGATCGTCTTTGAGATGAAAAACTGAGGTACAACTGAGAAATTAAAAACGAAACTTTTCAGGAAGAAAATGCTGGTCTCTTAAATCAAACATGGAAATTATACTCCTCTTGGAATCATGCACCGTGGCGGAGGGGCTTGTGTGCAGCTTCCGGGCTTACAGATCCCATCCTCTTCAAGTTTCAGGGGAGAATAAGTTGAGAAATGCAGTTTTCAGCCAAATAATGCCTCTGGCTCTGTTTGCCCTTTAGATGCTGTTTCAGAGTTCCCCCAACTTGAATACCCCTTGAAGGTTTGAAATCCTCCAATCCTTCATGAGTGTGAGTTAGGGACTTGTTTGCACTGGCTGAGTTTGGACAGCAAGATCCCCATTTTATTCTTCTTCGAGCTGTCCACACCTTGATTTACTGTGCACGCCTCACTCCACCCCACCTGCTCTTGATGGCATCTTACATCTTAAAATGCTGTTCCACATCTAAGCTGGCACGGTGACATTGGGACTTTTCACACTACACTGTTATAATGCTGTCATTCCACTTCCAACTTCCTATGGAATCCTGGGGTTTGCAATTTAGGGAGAGGCCTTTGGAATTCTTAGCCAGAGAGCTCTTTTTGGCCTCAGTAAACTACAAATCCCAGAATTCCACAGCAGATTGAAAGTGGAATAACAACACTATAACAGTGTAGTGCAGAAAGGCCCATTGTTTTTGTTTATATCACATTGGTCCTACTTAATGAGTGTGGGTGCAGAATTCTTTTTGTAATTGATACAGCATCCTAAAACCTCATTTGTTCATTAGAATCATGAGGAACTGAAATATCTTATGCCTGATAACTCCTTGGAAGTAAAAAAAATAACACATTAAGGGTTTTGCAGCAGGTAGAATGCATTAAACCATCTCAGCATTTTGATCCCTGTTTGTGCTGTTTGTACGGAGCTAACCTAATTCAGCTGCTCTTCTGCAGTCTTATATCATGGCCCTCAAAGACAGCTTGACGTCAGGCAAGAGGAGGTAGCAGACAGAAGTGATAGGTTACTTACAGTCCCATTTTAATTGCTCTTTCAATGTATAAATTTCCCTGCTTTCAATAAGCTAGCACATCAGGCAATAGGCTGCTATAACTTTTTTCCCTAAAGTGTTTATTACAAGCAGGGAGCTTTTTACATTGGAGGGAGGCATTAAATGCGCAACCACTTTCTTCTGTGCAATTTAAAGAATTGCTTGTCTGATAGAAACACAAGTGGAAAGAGAGATTTTGCAGATAACAATTTCACATCTCCAAAGGTTCATCTTTTGCAGACAAGTAAACTGAGAAGTAAACTTCTCCAGTGGGAGGTTCTGTTTTCATTTTGATTCAGCCACCCTTGAGAATAAATGTACTTTAGATAGATAGATAGATAGATAGATAGATAGATAGATAGATAGATAGATGATAGATAGATAGATAGATAGATAGATAGATAGATAGATAGATATGGAATTTCTCTGCATCTGGGTTTTTAAAAAGCTACGACATCCATTTTGAGAAAACACGCTTATCATAGTAGTTCCTTATTTAAAACTTCTCTGCGTTTTACAATTAATTGTCACCGTGAGCTACTCGTTGGCACTTCATGTGTTGTTTTGATAGTTTTTTTAAAGTTGGAAAACTTGCCTATCTTTCTATTTCCTTGTTCGGTTCTTTGTCAGGATATGAAGATGTAGCTGCCTTCTTGCTCGAGAATGGATCCTTCTTTTGTTCCTACATCCTGTTGGACTGCCCTGGCACGAGCAAACACCTTCTTCGGAAATATTTCATTGAAACAACCGTGTTGTCCAGAAGCACTCCTGCAAAAGTAGTGAGTAGCTGTTTGCGTACTGAAGGCATTTAAGGGAATGAAGCATTTATCTCCCCTCTGGTGGATGGGAGGCTGAGGGCTGTTCCAAGAGGCCCCTGTGGTAAAGTTTGTTTGTTTGTAGCATTTATATCTTGCCCATTCTCCAATAACAGGACTCAGGGTAGCTTACAAGTTATTAAAAGCAATGCAGATTAAGAGCTATACGGGAACGTAATTAAAAATTTAAATATAAAAATTATTATAAAAACAATCAAGCAGTTTGTATTCATATTCATTAAAAGATAATATACAAGCCAAGAAAACAGAACGGAACACTAGTAGAAGCCCATAATAATCTATTTCTAAAAGCCCAGTGGAATAAGAATGTTTTCGCTTGTTGGTGGAAGGAGAGCAAAGCAAAAGCCGTCTTGGCCGCCTCTAGGGAGGGAATTCCAAGGTCTTGGAGCAGCCACAGAGAAGGCGCTCTCCCTTGTTCCCACCAAACAAGCCTGAGAAGGTGGTGGGACAGAGAGAAGGGCCACTCCAGAAGATCTCAGAACTCTAGTAGGCTCATATGGAGAGATAGCTTTCGTGTGCCTTCAAGTCATTTCTGATTTATGGCAACTCAGAGGTGAACCTGCCATGGGACTTTCTTGGCCAGTTGCTCAGAAGAGGTTTGCCTTTGTCTTTCTGTGAGGCTGAGAGAGTGTGACTTGCCAAAGGTCATCCAGTGGGTTTCCTTGGCTGAATGAGTTTTCGAACCCTGGTCTCAAGAGTCGTAGTCCGCTGCTTAACCCACTGCACTGTGATGGCTCTCTAGAGTAGGAGATACAGTCTCCCACAGTTGGGATTCAAAGGCACTCCAGTTGTTTCTGAAGGTCAGCATGCTGAACTTCAGAGGCAAGGCCTGTCCTTCAGGAGAGGATCCGAATCAGTGGTGTACAGGAGTTTTGACTTGTTGGCAGGTACATCTTGATCTGGCCAGCACGTGGGACATTTCATGAGAGTCAGACGTATGCCACTGGAGGTTCTCAAACAGGCCATAAGTGTAATTAACAAATACAAAAGACTGTGCGTGTTCAATCTACAAAGGACAGAAAAGCTGGGCCAGGATGGAAAGTTAGGCCCCTCCTTGGACCAATTCCTAAAGAACTGGCTGCACTTAAGCAGATTTTGGAAATGTTAGGTCTTGGATTACAGTTTACAGTTCCAGCCATGTTCACTGGGGGTCTCTATTTTGTGACCCCACCCCACCCCACCCTAAGTGACTCTTCTAAGTTCTGCACTTAGAAGGTGCCCTGCGTTTATCTCAAGAGATTTATTCTGGATTTATCTCAGAGATTCAGCTCCTCCTTTTAAACTGAAATTGTTGGTGCTTCCCATTAACATCTTTTCTTTTGCTTAAATCTTCAGGCTCTCTTTGTGAACTGGTCAAACCTCAAGCTTCCTTGGGTGGATCTCGATTGGATGATAGATATCTCCCACCAGATAACAGAGCTCAACCTCTCTGCCAATTGCTTGACCTCACTCCCTTCCATTATCCCTTGGGGGCTGATAAACCTCCAGAAATTGAACCTCAGCGAGAACCGATTAAGTGAACTGCCTGATGTATACTCTTCAGATGAAATTATGTGCACAAAGTATGTGTATTTGCCGTTAGAACTGTCATCTGGAGTTAGATTTTAGCATGAACTGTCTTTTGAATCAACCAAACATTAAGTCTGATTAATCCTTTGATTCAGTTTTGTCCACGTTGTGTTAAAGGGTTAGTGTGATAGTTGTACCTTAGCCCATTTCCACACTATACTGTTACAGTGCTATTGTTCCACTTTCAGCCTCCTATGGAATCCTGGGTTTGCAGTTGAGGGAGGGGCGTTTAGAATTCTCAGCCAGAGAGCTTTTTGGCCTCAGTAAACTACAAACCCCGGAATTCCACAGGATGGTGAAAGTGGATAGCACTGTAACAGTGTAGTGTGGAAATGGCCTTAGTTTCATAGCCCAAGCTATGAGCAAGCCTTCACTTCTCCTGCCAGGGCAAGGAATGATCAAATGTGTATTTAAGAATTCCTCTGGTTCATCCAAACCAGAGCACTATGCCTAATGGATTTGAAACTAAGACAGTGATTTATATATTAATTAGATTTATATTCTTCCCATACTGCAGTGATTTTTCCGCTCCTATACCTTTTCTGCACACAGGGAACTTGTGAGGTGGATATGTGCGTGAGAGTGAGTGGCCCAAGATCACTTAGTGACTTGAATTACGGAGCAGGGACTTAATTTCCCAGATCTCATTTCAGCACCCTAGCCTGTGCTCCACACTGACTCTTAAAACATTACACCATATGGGCTGTATTAGGTCAGCTTGAAAACACAGCTTTGTATCGTGGTTTGTTCCAAAGTTAACTGTTGTTAAGAGAACCTTTATCAATGACGTGGATTAGGGGGTGGGCAAAACGCAGCCTGTGGACCACACATGGGTCCCCCCTCGGGGTCAAAAACAATACCTCCAAATGTCCTCTATGGGGGATGCAGAATGTTTTTGCCTCTGCAGGCCCTTTTAGAGCCAGGAGAAGCTTTCTTTAAAAACAGAAAATAAATAGGAAGCAACTTCAATGGTTTTCTATTGTTAAAAAAGACCTAAAATGGCCCCACAGGGTGCTAAAAACATAGTTAAAATGCCGCCCACCCTTCTGAGGATGTTTCGGGCAATCTGGTTTTATTGGGGGGAGCGGTGGGTGGAAACATCGCTCTAAGGTCTCCTGGGGAGCTAATGGAGCCCCAGCCTCCCACCCCTGACTTAGGTCAAGGTTCCACGGAGGATAGTGGTGGTGGTAGACCATACATTCATTTCAGTTCTATCCTTTACCTGTTGGATTTTACTTGACAGCATCATCTTCCTCCTCCCGCTCTTTTTTCTCTTCTTTGAACCCACAGGTTACTTGAGGTTGACATATCCAGCAACAGGTTTCTCAGCCTTCCGTCAGGATTCTTGCACCTCTGCAGACTCCAAAGGCTTGTGGCTGCCAAAAATTACTTAGAGAAGTTATTTGTTGAGGAGAATGGTGAGTCCATCTTAGTGCTGGAATTCCTAGTCGATGCAAATTATGTAGCAGGCCATTTTTCTGTTCAGCATTTGTGACAAAATGGTTGAAGAAGAACTGTTTGCTGTTAAGAATGCAGAGAAGCCAAACGCTATAACGAAATTTTTAGACACAGCCCCAGGGTAAGAGCCCAGTTGAGTTGGACCTGAAGTTGCATGTCCAGCAAGTTGCTTCCCACTGGGCCCTTCCAAGGCATCTGAGAAGCTCCCAGCAGCATGCAAGGACAGCAGACTCTTTCCTTCTGGTTATTCCTCTACGGTTGGTTTTCAGAAAAGTTTCTACACAACCAGCCCAACCATCAGTAGCTTAGGGGTGGGGAGGCGGTTCACCTCAGGCGGCAATGATTTTGGCGTCGCGGCCCATAGCCACACCCCTGCGCGCCGTGGCCACACCCCCTCTGCACACTCCAAGCTCCACTACTGCCAACCATTAAGTAGAGCGAGATGGCTACCTCAGACAGCAGACTTTGGTGGTTATAAAAGACCTGGAAATAATTGTTTCTTTAATTTGTTACTAGTTTTGCTGTGCACTTTGACTTGGGTGAGAAGGGACGTTTCTTTTGTCCTATCTGAAGCAACAAAAACCCTGACAGTGAAATCATTATCACCAAAGATCCATTCACACTACACAATTACAGCACTATGTTTTCACTTTAACTTCCACAGCAATATCCTATTGAGTCATCATTGATGCCAGTAGTTGTACCTTCAGTAACTCAACTTCATTTATGCATGAAGGTTAAGGGTTTCCTCCTCTGCATCCCTTTATGACTAGAGAGAAGAAGGATAGCTCTCCATTCAGTTCTGGCTGTTTTTATTCTGTCCGTTTTTCTGTTTTTCCACTCCTTTTTTTTTTTTTAAATTGCATCCCCATGATAAAAATTACTGGAAGCAAATGAAGAGCCACTTGGTGCATTCTATTTTTTGTTTTCAAGTACCTGCCATTGTGCAGAATTTCATATACTGGGTCTCAGATGAGAGCAAAGCAGGAGCTAAAGAGGACTGAGGTGTGCTGAGGTGCACTGTGACTTCATTTAAGAATGATCAAGTTCAAGTTCCAGTTCTCAACAAGAGATGTGACCCAGAAGCTCAAAGAATTGGGCCCAATCGAGCACCCCTAGATCTGCTGATGTTCTTTTCTTTTCCTTCTTTTTAAAAGGAATTAACTGGATTGGATTAAGGAAAGTGCAGGAGCTGGATGTCTCAGACAACAGATTAACAGAGATACCTACTCAATTTCTTCACTGTCTGAAGTCACTGAACATCCTTAATGTGTCTAGGAATAATCTGAAGGTGTTCCCTCAGCCATGGGCCTGCCCGTTGGTAAGTCTGAGCTTCTGTCATGGCAAAAACAATAGCAGATCAAATAAATAAAGTATTGCAGTCAAAGAGAAGCATAAGTAAAAACTCTATAGGATGCTGAATTAATTGTCTGATGTAGTTGAGAGATTCTTGGTCTTGAACTGGGACGATTATAAGCTTCAAGAGAATAAGGAAGAGTAGGAAGAACCTCCAGGATCTCTGAGGCTTTTGCAATTTGGGTCTCACCTCTTACTGAAGTTTTTAGTCCAGATTCCAGTGCCAGTTCTAGCTATGGGTATTACAGCCCCTTGTTGACAGATACACCTACCTGGTTTTTTGCCCTGCATTTGATCAGAAGCCCAGTCTCCCAAGTAATAAGAACTTCTGGATGGCACAAGCTATTCAGCAGTGGAACAGGTTGCTTCAGAAGGTGATGGGCTCTCCTATGTGAGAGATAAAAATCTGGAAGCTGGATGACTACCTATTGGAGATGCTATAGCAACAGATTTGCATCAGACTGGGCTAGAAGACAGCTGAAGTCCTTCTGGCTTTGTGATTTTTCTCATGCAGAAGTGCCATGCAGCATAACCTTTCCTGTATAATACCTTTTTAGGCTGCAGGTAGAGGAACTTCATATCTAAATGTTTTCCCATGGATGAAGATGGGTGAAAGAGAATATATTCCCTGTATGTAGAAGAATAAGAAGGAAGAAACCTATAATGCTGTACAAGTGGCCAGTGCCATTTTGGACCAAGGATATAGTGACCAAGGAGATGGTGTTTTAATTGTTTTTAGAATTCCCTCCTTAGTCAGGCTTAGCTGTTACCTCCTTTATTTGTCCTTTAAGTGCCAGGCAATGCTGTCCATATTAGAATCATAGAATGGCAGAGTTGGAAGAGACCGCATGGGCCATTCTGTCCAATCATCTGCCATTTAAGAGGCCACTTAGAGGTAGCATCAAAATTTAGTTATGGCATTATTTTAGGTCTTTTTGTTGTTTTAGATAATTCGGGGATTTTAGATTTCTGTGATACCCAGGACTGCTAAAAAGACAAGCCAGTGGATGCTAGAGCAAATCAAGCATGAACTCTCCCTAGAAGCTGAGATGGCTAAACTGGGGCTGCCATGCGTTGGCCATATCGTGAAAAAACGTGACTCACTAGAAAAGACAATAACGTTTGGCAAGGTAGAAGGCAGTAGGAAAAGAGGAAGACTGCATTACAGATGGATAGATTCAAGCAAGGAAAACATGCCCCTGAGTCTGCAAGAGCTCAGCAGGGCGGTTGATGGAAGTCTCTCATCCATGGGGTCATTATGGGTTGAGGTTGTTAGTAACAATACTCCATTTGTTTATCTTAATAACAATGGATGATTTATTGCTATTGTATATTTTGATCTATAATGTGTGTTTTATATACAGGAGCCCCTCCACTTTTGCGAGGTTCTGAGGTACAGAACCCTCATGAAAGTGGAAAAACTGCAAATAACTCCCGCCCCCATGATCCTCCTCCCATTGTGCTTGGGGGGCCAGAGGCAAGAGAATGGGAGGGGGAGCTCCAGAGGGGAGAAGGAAGGTGTGCACACATGTCTCCCTCCCCCCCCCCGATTCCCTTGCCTTTAGCCTTGGTGCAATTTTTCTGGGGGGGGGGAGCTCTGGAGAGGAGAAGGAAGGCTTGTGTGAACCTCTGTCCCCCCCCACACACACTTTTCCTTGCCTTTATCTCGGTTTTTGCCTTTCTTCACTGCACCTGGCAAAATGCAAGGGATTGGGAGGAGGAGAATGGTGGGGGAGGCACGTGCACACCTTGAGATTAATCAAAATCACGAAGATCAAATCCACAAACGTGGAGGGAGGACTGTCTTGTAAACCACCCTGGAATCTTTTGGTAGATTTTTGAATAATATGATATACTACATCTCCAGCCCTCACTTTTGAAATCTTGCTTATGAGATTTCAGCAGAAATGGCCTAGTCACTTCTAAGTCTCTCCCAGCATTCATAAGAGCTATGAGCATACTTTTTTTTTTTAATAAGCATACTTTTAAAAATGTAAATGCACACACTTAAAAGCTGAGGTTCTCAAAACAGGGAATTCTGTTTGAATACAAATCCTCCTTTTTCTCCCCTCGTATTTCCAGAAATGTTGCAAAGCAGCTAGAAATACATTGGAAACCCTACCTGATACTCTGGCTGTTTTTTGGAAAAATCATCTGAAGGAAGTAGATTTTTCTGAAAATTTTCTGAAAGAAGTTCCCTACTGTATTTTCCAGCTGGAAGTAAGTGAGAAAAACACTGTCATCACTTCTGATTTTCTTTATTTCTTTGAGTGCAAATGCTTCCAGATACATGGCTCCTGGCATAAAGAGTCACAAACCATTCTGCTGTTATTCAGTCTTTCATTCCTTCACAGCTTTGCTTTGTTTCCTTGAAGGAATTTAAATGTATGGCTCGCAAGGCTGCATGTGTGTCCAGCAATCTGAACACTAGATGGTGCTGCTATGACATTTTTTTCTATCTGGTTTGTGCCAGGGTTCATGAAATCCACAGTAATTTAGAAACTGGAGTTGCTAGCAAGCTTTACGTCTTTTCACCAGTTGATTCGTTATCCTTAATGAATGAAGTTGCCTTATACTAGGGGCTTTGTCACATGCTGGGTTTGTTGTATGAACGCACTGGCTTAGTTCTGCGTTTGATCTCTCCTATCACATAATGTTGTCACCCTCCCACTTGTTGGATTGCACTCCCGCCATTATTGGGTTGTCTCTTTTCATTCAGGGGAAACACCCATTAGTGGCTCCAATAACACTACCTTTCCACTGTTGCGTATTGGTGCAATGGTATCATTCTACGGCAGTTCAGAAACCAAGACTCTGAAGAGTGAAATTGTGAAATGGTGGCACCAGTTCTTGCATTATGCTGAACTTGTGTTTTGGCCACACACACACGTACATACGTGCAAATATACACATACACAGATTAAAGCACATGCTCCAGGCAGTACGGACATGGAAGGAGGCAAGGTTAGCGTGGTACAGAAGACCGATTGCAGAAACACACATTACCCAACTGGCAGCATAACATTATTTCAGAGAGGGTGTGATAGTGATTGTTTTTACACCAGTATGTTTCGGTTTCCTTAAAACAATGCGATTGCTGCAAAACAAAAGCTGGTGTCATAAAGCCTTAAGTCAGACCATAGTATATCTAGGTCAATATTGCCTGAATAAATGGGCAGCTCTCCAGGGTTTCAGACAGGGGTCTTTCCCAGTCATACCTGAAGATATCAGGATTTGGACCTGGGGCCTTTTGCGTGGCAAGTGTATGATCTACCACGTTCTAATGGCCTTTCCCCAGAGGGATTCTGCACTAAGCAAGGTCTACAGATGTTGTGGATTTTGTAGCTTACAGTAGACCACGAAGTTAGTGATGCAAAGCAAACATGATTTCTTCCTTCCCATCTCTTTGTTGGGGCTGAGTTTTTGTTTTGCTTTGCTTTTGTTTTGCTATTTTGGCCAGGATACAATTATATCCTTCTGTTGATGAAAGAAGCCCATCGGCACCATTTAGAGGAAGTGGCTTTCCCTCCTTACATTGCTGTCAATATCTGCTTCAGAGGACTTGGAGGTCCTCAACAGCAGACTTCCAAGTTGTGTGGAAGGCTGAGGGGAAAGGAGATAGGGGAAGAGACTCTTTGCAGGTGTTTGGAGGCTGGGTGCATGACAAAAAATCACTCTATCAGCATCCACTGCCAGGTTTCTTCCATGAGTGGAAAGACTCAGTTGGATCCTGGCCTTTGTTTATTCTGCAAAGTACTGTGTTTCTTGATGTCTTTGTAGTCATGAGATGTTGGCTGCATGCAGCTTTAGAGCTGCAAGTGCCCCTAAGCCAAATTGCAAAGACCTCCTGCAAAGAGACAATCAGTTCAAACTTCTGGCATAAATTATCTCCCTCTCTTTTCTCCAGCTACCATGTAGTTTGGGAAAAAGAGGCACACCCACACTCACCCACCCACCCACACACACACACAAAAGAAGAAGGAAAAGAAAAAAGTCCTGCTCAAATGATTCTCTTGCCTTGTCTACAGCTAGTTTCAGCCTTGCCTGGTGTCAGTGCACAAACCTAGATGGATATGACTCTCAGCAGAAAACAAATATCACAACTGAAGAGTGCATTCACACTAGGAAATTATAACACTTCATTACCACTTTAACTGCCATGGATCCATCCTATAAAATTCTGGAATTTGTACTTCCGTGAAGTACTTCGAATTCTCTACTGAGAAGCTCTGGGGATATAATTTGGAGGAGCTGCACTAAAGAATTCCAGATACCTCACAAAACTACAAGCCCCTGGAATCTGCAAAGATGGACCCACAACAGTTAAAGTAGTTTCAGGCTGCTACACTTGTGCAGTGTGGATGCACTCTTGGCATAATGAACATATGAAGCCAAAACAGTTTAACCACAATATTTAATCCGTTATCTTTCACTAGTACAGAATGCCTGTTAGCGCCTCTAATTTCCCTCTTCCTATTTCAGGCCTTGGTCTCCTTGAAACTCTCAGGAAACCAGATAGTGACATTACCCTCTCAAGAGAAGTGGACTTGCAGGCAGCTGAAATCTCTGGACCTCTCAAAGAACCAGCTTGGAAAGTGAGTCCTTTCCGTTGGTCTCAGACTCATAGTGCGGAGGAGAGCTTTATGTTTCACGGGTCTTTTGTTTGTTTGCCTGCAGAACGGACGAAGGGGCCAAAACAAAGCGGGTTTCGTTTTTCACTACAAGGAGCAGAGGTCGTGCTGGCACTGAAACAGGTACAGCAATCAAGGGATGCAGAGTCTAGGTTTTAAGGTCTGGGGAGAGGCCATTTTCTAGGTTTTGCTCCTTCCGGTAGCACACGTGGTGAGGACATGAGAGAGGACTTTCTCAGTGGCTGCTTCCAAGCTAGGCAAGTCTTTGGCAAAGACGATTTTCTTTTTATCAGTGTGTTTTTCGTTGTGTTTCAACATGCTATAATGTTTAAACGGTACTTGTTTTTTCCTTGTTGTTAGCTGTCTTGAGAGCCAATTTTGGGATAGATAGGTGTGATTTAAATTCAATAAATAAGAGCTCGATGGAAGCTTATGGGTGGTCAATCAGGTGCCAGGTAACATTAGTCGGCCGGTCCCTTTATTTATACCTCCATCTTTTTCTCAAGTCTGATCTGTTAGTCAAAGAAGCAGAAGAAGCCCATGTAGCAGATGGTCGCTGTCGTGCTTTTCAGCTAAGACTGGGGTCTTCCACTCCTCACAGAGGCCCATAAAACTATGAAGGGGAGAAGGAGAGGTCAGCAGGACTCTGGGCCTTTCCGCACTGCACCGTTAGAGTGCTATTATTCTACTTTTCTATTTTCAACCTCCTGTGGGATTCTGGAGTTTGTAGTTTCCTGAGGCCCGAGAGCTCTCTGGCTGAGAATTCTGAATGTCCCTCCCTAAGCTGCAAACCCCAGGATTCCATAGGATGTTGAAAGTGGAATAATAGCACTACAACAGTGTGGTGTGGAAAGGCCCACAGTGTCACTGTTGCCATCAAATAGGCTCTTTGAAGTTGAACAATTTGTAATTGGTTTTGCTCTTCTTAAGCCATTCAAAGAGCTTAGCAATAAATAAATAATGTGGGAAGCAGTGTTATTCCAGACTAGACTGTCCAGTATTGTTTCCTGTGACTCCCATTGGTTTCCCAGGGTCTCAGGTAATTTTTCTCAGCTTCGATTACTTGATCCTTTTAACCTGGAGGTGCCAGGAATTCACCTGGATGCACCTGCATCTGAAGGATATCTTCTATCACTGATTTGTGCCTGTGAGATCAAACCTTGCATCCACCTTTTTGTTATTTAGATTCTGCTTTTTCCTCCCTCCAGGTTCCACCTTGGAGTTCCCTGAATATCTGGGCGAGACTCTTGAAGTTCTCTATCTGAATGACAACCAGCTAGAATCCGTCCCGCAGTCGGTCTGCCTTCTCAAAGGGTTAACAGAGCTTTATTTGGGAAAGTAAGTCCAATTATTCCAAAGCGATAAGGAATGCCACTGCTGTCGTTAAAAGTCCGGTTGCTTCGCCCAACGATTCTTGAATGTTTTTTCCAAGCAGGAGGTTTCAGATTTGCACAGCAGAGAGCAGAGCTTGGTAATGTTATTGTTTTTAATGAAAATTCCTGGAATCCTGCAGTTTGCATGGCTGACAGTCTTGGTAGCTGGGGAGATTCTGGGAGTTGTACTCCCAAGTCAATAACTTTTCTTAGCTGTTCTAAAGAGGGAGCTTTATGCTTCAGTTAGACTGCCAGACTTAGGTTCAGTGCCCCAAGACAGCCATAAAATTCACCTAATGATCTTAAGCCAGTCAACACCTCCCAGCCTATCCTACCTCAGAGGGTTGTTGTGAGCAAAAATGGGTGAGGGAGAACTGTGTGTGAGACTTGCCCATCAATATATTATACAGATGGGAGTAGCAAATCTGAATACAGAATCTTGAAATTGAGGTTGAGACTGTCAATTAGGGGGTGAACTATCTCAAAATTTGAGAAAAAAGAGAAAGGAGACACTGCGGGGTAGTGTCACGAGAGCAGGCTGGCAGTTTTGAAAAAGAATACTGGTGGACTACAATAACTTTATTAGTAAAGGAACCAAGTAACTCACAAGAGCCTTATGGATTTCCATTTCTGAATTTATTGTTTGTGTATTTGTATTTTCTTCCAAGTGTTCCCTTCTTTTCTTCAGGTCTTTCTCTGCTTTGTGCGTCCATAACATAAATAGTTGGTTGTCTGTGTGAAGTATGCTATCTTTTGCTTTCATTTGAAAATACCATCATCATAAATTTTACTGTACATAACCATAGTTCATCATAATAGGAAATAAATACCATGAAGATATTAATAAATAAACGTTGCATTAAAGCCATATTTAGTATTAAAACCTTCTTGATATTAAATATCACATATGTACTTAGTTTGAAAATATATCACTTATTAGTTATAAGGTTAATTCAAAGTTCATATGATGTTAAGTTGTTTCAACTGAGCATGCAAAACGAACCTGGCTCAGTCTTGATGCCCATAGTGCAATAAAGATAAAATGTCACTTTAAGTTAAAGTAGCTGTCCTAGAGCCTTTTCACACTACACAATTATGGCACAATGATTCCACCTTAACTGCCATGGCTGCATCCTCCTGGGATCTGTAGTTTGGTGAGGCACTAGAGCTCTCTGTTTGAGAATTCTAAATGCTCTTCCCTAAACTGCAAACTCCAGGATTCCATAGGATGCAACCATGGCAGAAGAATCATGATGTGATAATTGTGTAGTATGAAAGAGACCCTAGTTTTTAGTTCAGCTCATTTCTTGGAAAATGTTAACAGCCAACCCAGTTTTTATAACAAAACTTGTAAACGTTCCTTTTTGGACTGTAGTGCCAACAATCCCTTAGTCAGCTTGGCCAGTAGAGAGAGGCAGAGAATATTTGCAGCACAACTTGGTTCAATATTTGCAAAAACACACCCGCATGGACAACTGTCCTTCCAGATAAGAGCGTTTGCAATTCTGTCCACATTCCCATTTCATTATGCTATCATAACTGTTGTTGTTGTTTTTTTCTTGGCTCTACTGAAATTCCTTGAAAGTTCTGTCCAAGCTGAAATTTTCAGGTTTGGATGAAATTTTGTTCTTTAAGAGTAGATTTTTGTGCAACTCATATGTCAATCCCCTCCCTGATGGGTGTGTTTATTTTTTCTTTTCTTTTTTTTAATTTTTACAGCAATGCAGGCATTCATGAGCTTCCTCCCGAACTTGGACAACTGGCTAATCTTTGGCAGCTGGATATTGAAGAGCTAAGTATTGGCAACCTTCCCGCTGAGATCAGAAAAGAGAGTGAGTCTGTTTCTTGGTTTATTAGTGTCAGCTGTTTGAACAGAGAGGGAATCCAAAACCAAGCCTTGTTTTATTTATTATTGAATGGTGGGGAAAATGGGATGGAATCTGGCCAGGCTGCTGTTGTCTGACAATGGAACTGTAAACCTAAAACTTTCCATTTGGCCTAAACTCTGCTTGATCAATTCAGTTCACCCTTTTTCTCTCAAAAGGCAGCTCGCAAATGTAGCAGTGATACAAGAGAGGCATCGCTAGGCATAAGATTTTCCTCCGGTGCCTGAGCATAATTGAACAATTGAACGGCAGAGCCTTCAGGCAAACCCATAGTTAGAAATTAAGCCGTTGCTTGGCTTGTATGAATGAAGCATTAACAGGTTTATTAATTCTTTATAATCCTGAGATTGCATCCTCTTCAGCAGAGCTGGACAAGGTGCAGCCCTCCGGTTATTGTTAGACTGCAGTTCCTGTCAGCCTTCGTCAACATAGCTAGTGGCAAGGACTGCTGGGAGTTGAAGTCCAGCAACATCTGGAGGCCCTTTGCCCAACCCATTCTCAAGTTTGACAATGATGTATTTACTCCAAGTCTCAAGTCAGGTCTCAGGTCTGGGATCCAACTTTGTACCATCTGTTTTAATAATTTAAGCAGAGTCGGCCCCCTACATTTGTGATTTTGCCATCTGCAGCTTCAGAAGTGGGGAATAGAATCCTTCTTACTCCCCATGGCTGAAGCTTCAAAAGCCTTGGAAGGAAGGATCCTTCCTCCTCTAGCCCGTTGCCTAACACATTTGCTGTTCCCCTCTGAGAAATGCACCCTGCGCTCTGGGAGCGAGTCTTGTTTTCTGCTCTTAGGAAATGTTTCAGAAGGCTCCTCCAATATCCAGCAGGGTCAGGCTGCTGAGCAGACCTCAACTCCTCCTCAAACCCATTGCCTAACCCATTTGCTGTTTTCCTCTGAGAAGTGCACCCACGCTTTGGGCTGAGACAGATCATCACGTGACCAGTAGGCCAAAAGAGATGGAGGCGTTGTTCAAAGTCGTACGGTTTCTGGATGAATGTGTTATGTCACTGAACCAAGGGCAGCAAGTCAGTCACTAAAAATACGCACGTCTCGAGTCGAGGCAGCGCATCGTTTATTGCCGAGTCAAGTCCAAGTCGAGTCACTGAAGGGACTTCATTCTGACTTGAGTCCGAGTCAGTTGGTTTGAGTCTATATCACTGGTAAAAAAGTAGCTATCAGTATTGATTCACTTATCAGAGTTATATTTTGCATCCTCAGCCCAGTGATTGTTCCAAGGGCTCCCTGTGAAAACCAAAGCAAACAAACTACTGGGTGCATTTGAATTAGGAAATGTTGTCCGTACTCATGATTTTGAATTCAAGGTGCATTAAATTACCCTTGCAAAGGCTTCAGCCCTTCTGTAGGTTGTTTATTTGTTTGTTAAATTTATATCTCACCTTTCTCCTTGCACAGGACCCAAGGTGGCTTGCATCTAATTTAAAAAAACTGGGTACAGCTGGAATCTGTACAAAACTTAGAAAATAATTAAATGACAATTCTGTTAAAAACACAAAGTTAGAGCAATTTAAAACATGATCAAAGCACCTGCAGCAATCCATGCTCTCATTCCATCCCAAAAAATCCCTGCTTTATAACATGTACTATACACCACATAGTGCCAGCATGGTGTAGTGATTTGAATGTTGGACAACAGCTCTGGAGACGAGAGTTCAGTTCCCTGCTTGGCCATGGAAACACACTGGATGACCTTAGGTGCTCTCAGCCCCAGAAAACTCCATGATAAGTTCACCTTGGGGTCACCTTAAGCTAGAAACAACTTGAACGCACACAAAAACAACAGCAACAATGCATCATATATGTAGCCATTGTTGTCATTGTAACCATACTTTATTTTAATTTCTCTAATAAACCCAGCAACATAGAATATATAAAAGTCAAAGTTTGTTTGTCTGTGTCAGGTAAAGACCTCATATGATCGGCTGCCTAAAAAGATTCTGTGCAGTCCTGTGGTTTGCAGTTTAGGGAGGGGCCTTTAGAATTCTCAGCCAGATTGCTCTTAGGCTTCAATCAACTGTGTCTGTCTATGAAGATGAGGCCTAGAAGCAAGGAGGAGGGCAGCGTATTCCCTCAGGAACCCAATCTCTGTATGTTAACAACTCTGAATACAGATTGGATTGGGGAATATGGGGAAAAGTTACAGGTACTGGACAAGACAGTTTGGGGAATTAGAGATACAGGATCTCAGATCTTTCTAAAAAGTATTATCTATGAGAAAATAAATTCCCGGGCAATGCCAGGTATATATGCTAGTTTATTATAAAAGTCCATAACCTCATGAGGCTAACTGAACCTCCCAAGGGAGAGAACTCTAGAAGCACCCAATACTTTTCTGCTACCACTTTAGTTTGCCTTCTTGACCATTTCTCCATTCCTCTCCTTGCTAGGTCCCAAAACCATTTTAGCTTACCTACGAGCCCAACTACGCAAAGCGGAGAAATGCAACCTGATGAAAATGATCGTAGTGGGACCCCCGCGGCAGGGAAAATCCACCCTGATTGAGATCCTACAGACAGGGAAAGCTTCGCCATCAATGCCCAGTGATGCCACAATCCGGACAACAAAGTGGGAACTTCAGAAACCATCTGGGTTCAAATCTAAGGTAAACATGAAGAGACTCAAAAGTTTTCTCTTTCACAGTACAAAGCAAGGCAGAGTTTTGAGGAGGACAAGACAAAGAACTGTGCCTCTGAAGAATGACAAAAACCAATGA
Source organism: Cyclura pinguis (assembly GCA_030412105.1). Lineage (NCBI taxonomy): Eukaryota > Metazoa > Chordata > Lepidosauria > Squamata > Iguanidae > Cyclura > Cyclura pinguis. Next base: position 6,905,129 of record CM059608.1, read on the forward strand.
TAATATATTTATATTGATCCCAAAGTCAAGCTCCTTGTTTTAAAGGTTGTCCTGAGTTCTTCACTGTTGCAAAAGTTACAGGAGAAAAATATGACTCACTACTACTTCATTTTCTTTAACTTCAGGTAGTAAAGTCCTTTTAACTCATTATCCATTTCCTTGTAGAGTGAGGTAGACAGAGATGCCCTCTAGGTAGTGTGGGAAATATTTTCACCACATCCCCCCGGTCAGTTTAGACTCAGGAGAGGCCTTTTTGGAAATAAGAAATAACTTCTGTTCACAAATGGTGATAGACACGTTCTTCATGAACTGGTCCTAACACCCTAATGGCCCTTACCAGCTCTTGTGGCAACAATTCTATAGCCTAAACCCAGTTACTACTCCCACCTAGAGTAGACTCATTGAATCAATAGAACTTATATATGGATTGGCTTAACTAAGTTGCTGTTGAGTCAGTTGGTCTAGTCTAGTTGGAACTACAGTTGAATTTAGGGCCGTTATATAGCATGCTTTCTAGATCATGTCCTCTTGACCATTAGTTTTATCAGGTGCTCCCCCTTCCTTCTCCCAATAGTGCCTGGTTTCATGTGGAGGAGGGAGATTCTTTCTTATTCCACTTTTTAATGTGTGTAGTTGCAGTGGCAAATCTAGCATAAACAGAGCCCAGGGCAAGCATGGAAGGTGCACCCCTACATTCTTACCCCTACCCCCACCCCTACATGCACACTTTTTTGCACTCCCCTAGCATTAGCGCCTGGGGCACATGTCCTACTTGCCCCACCCTAGATACCGAGAAACTACTCCTCTGTGTAGTTGTTTTAAATGTTGTCGTTTGCTCAAGAAGATGGCAAGAATACATGGAAAAGGGAATTATTTCTAAACATAACCTGGGTCTAGATTGGGCCTTTAGGGGTATCTAGGTTATAAAGCATATGGTGATTTTTGTCATCACTGTTTCCCTCCCCTAGATAGAAAGAGGAGGTGAAAGATAAGGTAAATCCATGTTTAATGAAGGAGTGTTAGCGACCCTAATTTTCTAGCCGCAACAGAGGCATGGCCACTTAGCAGGGAGCAATTAGCTTAGATTTCCTGTGCAGAAGTGATATCCACCCTTTACAAACGTTTCTTTCTTTAGTCAGAACATTGATACCCATTGATGCCCTAGTGTTGCACATTATGAAGACATGCAGGGCGCGAGTTCATTATGCATTGACCATTATCTCTGCGTGATTTACTTTAACTGCAGTGGGTGTTGTCTCTCTCCCTCAATGTTTCTCTTTGTCCAATTAGATTGATTCAGTCGAGTTTAACGTCTGGGATATTGGGGGTCCCGCCAGCATGTCAACAGTCAATCAGTGTTTCTTCACAGATAAAGCTTTATATGTTGTCGTCTGGAACTTGGCACTGGGGGAAGAAGCTGTTGCAAATCTTCAGTTTTGGTTACTGAATATTGAGGTAAGAGGGAAGTTTTGCCTGGTTTTCACAGTATTTGAAAGTTACAGTTTGAAGAATCCAGTATACCAAAGGACTAAAACAGACTAGTTTTAGAATTTCTTTAATAAGGCCTAGCTAAACAATTCTTCACTTTTAACTGTTGTAGCCTAGGTGTTGCATACTAGGAGTTGCAGCTGGCCCAGTCCATAGCCTACAGTAGCAGTATTCTTTAACAGAGTACATTATAGGATTCCAGGTGAAATTGATCTTAAGAGACACATCAACCTAACCACTAGGCAACTTCCAAAATTCTTCTGAAATGTGAAGCTGATTTTTCAAGGAAAGTGGAATCCATTAAAATGGGTCTGAATCCTGACCCACCTTTGCATTGGATGTCTCACATGGATTCAGTATCTGTGTGTTTGTCCACATCCAATCAATTACTGGTACCAAAGAGTCCATTCTTTCTCAATCAACACAACAAGAAATGTCTCTTCTGATATTGCACAGGGGATCTGCAGGTTCTTTCTAATAAGCCCGTGTAATGATAACAATTTCTTTTAAATTCCTGCCTGTTTATGCAGAGGACCTTTTTGGTAAATGAGATTGTTTTGGAGTAATTAAGCTATCCAATCAATTCAGCAAAGGCCCGCTGAGAACCAGGCCCGCTGAGCACCATGGAACTTAGGGTAGTGAAACAGGTCTTCCTTACTAAGGATGATGGGATGCTGGTCAGTCGTAAGCTAGAAGTGGGCAAGTCACATACTCACTGAAAGAGTTTGTTTATTCCAAAGCTTGAGGCTTTTTCCTAGTGTTTGTCCTGAAAGTTCTTAGTATGTCCAGGGATTCTACCAGCTGAGCCATGGAGGTAAAGGGTGGAGTGTGGGTATTTTGCTGGGCTAATTCACCCTGTCCAGGTCATTTAATGCAAAGAAGAGAAAGATTAGGGAAGGAGTGTATTTTTTTAAAATATGATTCCTGTATTCGTCCAATGATCTGTTAGATAAAGGTTGTGTTGTGTGCCTTCAAGTCATTTCTGACTTACAGCAACCCTCAGGTGAACCTACTACTGGATTTTCTTGGCAAGATTTGTTCAGAAGGGGTTTATCTTTGCTTTCCTCTGAGGCTGAGAGAATGTGACTTGCCTAGGGTCACTCAGCGATTTCCACAACTGAGAGAGGCTTCAAACCCTGGTCTGTAGATTCATAATCCAGTGCTCAAACCACTATACCATTCTGGTTCTCAGGATAAACGCGATCCTTTAAAATATTCTGGCCAAAAACCATTAAATGATTTCATTATGTTATTAGAACCGAAGCCAAGTAGAAGATTATACCCTGTTGTTGCAATTCTACAGTTTGTAAAGGCTCACTCAGAGAGAAATGAAGAAACATACTTGGATTCAGGAAATAACATTGACACTACAGATTTTCCCTTTTCAGGCCAAAGCACCAAATTCGGTTGTGTTGGTGGTGGGAACTCACCTTGACTTGATTGAAACTAAATTCCGTGTGGAAAGGATCGCCACCCTGAGAGCGTATGTCCTGGCTATTTGTCGATCTCCTTCTGGCTCGAGAGCAACTGGCTTCCCAGATATCACAATGAAACATTTACAGTAAGTAAGGTGTTGCTTCCCACTAACTGTATGCCACCCCCATTGTATGCACAATGCACTCTTCTGTGATAGTTATTTAAAATTAAAGTTTAAATTGAAGCCCAATGAAGTCATTGTGATGACCCAGCCATGTGGAGCATTGTTTACAGAATTTGGAAACCTTACTTTTTTGGACTACAGTTTCCAGAATTACAGTGCCCACGCTGTGGTGGATTCTTGGAACTGTATTCCAAAACATTAAAATTTCCAATTTCTAAGATTGAAGTGTTCAGCGTAAGTATTACTTCCATGCCTCTGGAAACAGGGAATATGTAACAGGGATAAGCAGAGCTGCAAGTGCTAGTATGGCAACAATGAAAGATAGTGGAGGAGCCCGCAAGCATCATGTCCCATTGTAGTCAGTGCATGCAATGGGTGCATGCCCACAGCAGTGCAGGCAGGTTTATTATAATAGAATATGATGCTTTGTGTGACCTCACATTTGTGCATGCAGAGGTAACGCCAGAAGAGGATGCACTGGACAGCTTCCTCAGAGTATCTATTCATCATACTATTTTCCTGTCTTTGCTTTTATAACTGATTTTTCAAAATTGATCTTGCATGTTGTTCTCTCTGTCTTAAACTTCTCTGTCTATTGCATGCTACTTCTCTAGCCTTCCTGTCCTCATAAAGCAAGGCATTCATCTTCCCATCTCTGAGTAAAACTCAGGCCATTTCTGCACTAGACTGTTATAGTGCTATTATTCCACTTTCAGCATCCAGTGGAATCCTGGGGTTTGCAGTTTAGGCCTCAAAGGCCCCTCCCTAAACTGCAAACCCCAGGATTCCATAGGATGTTGAAAGTGGAATAATAGCACTATAACAGTCTAGTGGAGAAATGGCCTCAGCTGCAAACTGTTGTCCTCCAAACTCTACCGAAGCTTCTTTTATAAACTTCTCCACTCAACTCCTGGCAGCCAATTCTCATCCTATTTGCTCTCCCATATCTTCCCATTTACTTCCTCTCAGCTGTAGGGCAATGTAACCATCTCTCCCCGTTGACTCCTGTCCCCCTAAAACAATTTATTTCATTCATGAGCCTTCACCTAGAACTGACTGAATCACTCCTTCTCTGAACGTAAGACTGGGACAGGCAGTGTGCTGTTTGGAGTCACTGTGTGTTGTAGGGAGAGCCAGAAACAAAAGCACTGTTATCTCCTGAAGATGCCTGAGGGTCTCCTCCCCTCACCCACCATCAGTGGTGACTGGAGCTTTGAAACAGAAGATACCGTCTCTGAAGAAATGGCTATTAATTTCCCTCCTTTCCACTCTGGAGAATATTCGGGGAGTGAGTAAAAGTGGGGCTTTGTGGCAAGGCACAAAGAAGATTGCATTGCCTCTATGTAGCAAGAAGCAAAGACCAGGAGAAGAGTGTTATAGAGGGAAGGCAGTTCCCAAGCTGCAAAGGAGGTTTTTGAAAAGAGGCTTTTACTGATCTGATATTGAAGGCCTGAGCCGTGTGGTTCCTTACAGAATAGCACTTCGGAGGACCGATTGTGCCAACCGCCACAAGGCAAAGCCCACCCACAGCCTATTAGTTTTACAAATGCACCACATTCAAAGTGCAATAGTGAATGTAATGAAACTCGTTCAATAATAGGGAAGAGGAATGCAGACAGGCGGTCATTCTAAAATCTAATGAATGTCTACATGAACAAAATTCTCTTAGAATTTTTTAAAAATAAATAACACCATCAACCAGGGAAGAAGTATGTATTTGTGCTTATATATTACCCCCCCCAGTCTTCACACACTACTCAGGGGGCTAACAACAAATAAAAACAGGCATTAAATACAAAACAATGAAATACAATTATAGAATGACAGTATTAAAAATACAGTTGTTGTTGTTGTGTGTCTTCAAGTTGTTTCCAACTTATGGTGACTCTAAAGCAAACCTATCGTGGGGTTTTCTTGGCAAGGTTTGTTCAGAGGTAGTTTGCTATTGCTTTCCTCTGGGGCTGTGTGACATTTTCCCCAAATCATCCAGTGGTTGTCCGTAGTTGAGTGGGGATTCAAACTCTGGTCACCAGTGTCGCAGGGCAACACTCAAACCACCACACCAAGTTCTCATTAAAAATAAAGAGAGTATGGTTTAAACTTAATGTAAAATTCATGCACCAAAAATGCCTACCCAGATGTAGTTGGTGGCTTCCGTGTGAGTGCAGCAGTGAATCCACTAAAGGTTTTAGTTAGTGATGTCAGTCAGTTGGTTTGCACTGGTTCAATTGAACCATTTGTTAAAATGCTTAAAACATGTGGAGGTTAAAGGGGAGCCAAGAGTAATGAAGCAGAGGAAGAGGAAGTGATCAGAGCAGATGAGGAGGATTGCCTTTTCTCCATTTCGAGGCATGCTAAGAATTTTGAGAGCCAGTGTGGTGTGGTTGGTTTAAGCTGTTGCACTAGGACTCTTGAAGACTAGGATTTGAATCCCTGGTCAGCCATGGAAACCCACCACAAATTGTCCCCCACACATTGCCACCTGGTGTTTGGGGTTGTTTAGAAGGTTCCCTAGAAAGCCAGTGCAGACCCCTAACCCCCAATAGCTTTTCTCTAGATGGTGACCTTAAGAAGCTGTTTACACCACTATGTCATCTTAAAATCTCTTTGTTGGTTTCCATTGCAGTGAAATCTCATGTAAGACACTAGAAGGTCTGGAGGGACTGCGACATCTAATCTATCACATCACTGTGAACATGAAGGATGTTGGGAGTTCTATTGGCTCACAAAAGCTTGTTGGGAGATTGGTGCGTATACTTCTGTGTAGGGGAAGGCTTTTTAAGTTGGATGGTAAAGTCTGTAGCTTTTAGAAAACACACGTGCCCTTTTCAGAAGTAACAGTCTTGCTGGCTAATCTGTGCGAACACCAGAGGTTGTTGGGAGTTGCTCAAGTTAGCATTCATAATGCGTACCCTTCAACGTTTCATAGATGAAAACTAGGATCTGTGTGGCCACACAACATCGGAGTGTGGTCAGGACAGCAAAAGTTGTTAATGAGGAAGAATGCGCAGACTTAGAGAGGATATATCACTTTGCTTTTCCCTGAGTCTACAGGGAAGGGCGAGATTCTTTAACCTCCTCTTCCCTTCCTCTTCTGAATTAATTGAGTGCAAACTACTTCTGCAGTATGACCTCAATTTACAGCAGCTGAGGTAAGCTGAGGATAAAGGGGGAAAATCAAAGGACGATGGAGAAAATGGAGAGTTCTAAAGGCAGCTGAAAGAGTGGGATGACAGAGGATTAATCAGGACTGTCCCTGTTAAGTTGGAACTGTCGGAAAGGGTGTGGTAATATCCATGCAGCCCCAGTGAGGCATTCCTTTCACACTTTAAACATTATCCAAAGAGGAGTGGGACTGCAAAAGCATCAGTCTTCCACCACAAAGTTGTTGCACCAGAAAGAAAGAAAGAAAGAAAGAAAGAAAGAAAGAAAGAAAGAAAGAAAGAAAGAAAGAAAGAAAGAAAGAAAGAAAGAGAAAACATGTGCAGAAAAGAGCAGTCTTGCACAAAATATAGGCCTATGGTTTTGTTGTTCAAGAATGTTGTTTTCTGAGCAAAACTTTTGTTGGGCAAAGTTGCTGGTTTTTACATCAAACACAGCAATCTTGCACACACACACAAATGTACGTGGCTGCCCAGAAACTGTTTTTAACACAGAACTCCACAATTCCCATGCAAAAAACCTAGTGCATTTCTCTGCAGAATAATTTCCCAAAACATTGTGTGATGTGCAGATATTGGGTGGAAACTCTATAGAAATAATTTGTTTTCTCCTCAGTTGAGAGAAAACTATGGAAATTATTCGTCTTCATCTGCAATAACCAGTGATTAATTTTAACATCCCTTGGAACACAGCAACTGTTTTGATGATCATTGATTTTCAGTATTACTTAACAGATACCAAGAAGTTACTTGAGCCTTCAAATGTCCATCATAGGTGAACAGCAGAGGAGAAGCCAAAGTGACAATGTTCAATACCTAACAGACAAGGAAATAGAGCAAATCATAGAGAAAACTCCAGGCAATGACATCAAGGACTTTGAGGATTTACGATCTGGTATGTCTGCATGCAATAGCTCATTGAAAACCAATAAATACAGCAGAGATGGGAAATCCTTGGGCTGAATCCTCCAGCCTTCCTAGGATCTCAGTTTAGCCCTTCACAAATTAGTATCCACAAATTGCCACCCTTCCTTTCCCATAACAGCATGCCTGGTGGTTCCCCAGCATTTGTACAGCCCCACCTCACAAAATGTTGAAATGGCAGTCCTGAGGGTTGGTCTCTGGCAGTGAGAACTTAACGTTAAAATATGCGGGTGTTTTATTCCCACTCTTGAACCTTTGCCTGCACTCATTACTGGAATGTAATCCCTGCGGACAGCTCTGAAATTGATTTCAGCTCTTAGGATGAAAGAAGTTTCATACTCTTAGCATGCAGCAGGGGGTGGGCAAAATGTGGTTTGGGGGCCACAGGCATTCCTTAAGACCCCAAAGTGTGATGCCTGAATCCCTCCAAAACCCCACAACTTTTTTTTTAAATGGGTCTGATTTTCAGGCATTTTTTTCATCCCCAAACCAGAAAGAAGACCCCTCCAACCTGCCCACAAATGTGGTGGGATGTTTCCCCCCATCCCCAAAGCCCCCCATCCCAAAAGAACCTTGAAAAAGTAAAAATCAGCCAAAATGACAGACGTGATATTATACCAGAATGCTCCAGTGGAGCCCAACAGGCAGACATAGGAGGGAATAGCCCCCACCTCCTCTGCAGTCACCCACCCTGGCATATAGTATGTCTGAATATGTACGCGTGTGCATATGCATGCGTGTCTTGTATGCTTATTTGGAGAAGGCCCTCTTCCATATTCCCACCAAATGTACCTGTAAGGATGGGGAGAAAGAGAGAATGGCTTCCCCAGCAGCTTTGAAAATGCAGGCAGGTTAGTACACGAGCATACAGCCCTTCAAAGGAGGCACAAACTATGATGCAGAAGGTTCTTGCTTCAGATATAAGCCTAGCCACAAACTGACTGAGTCGGAGCTGGCTTTCTTCAAAGGATTGTCATAAGGATTCCTTGGTGCATGCTTCATTTTGAGTTCAACAACTATAAGAGAGAGAGAGATTTTAGTTCCAAGCTGCAAAGTAAAGATGGATGATAGACTGTTCACCCTCCGCATTTTGCAGTGGAGAAGCATCTCAGCCACCACGGCATGTTTTCCCCTGATTCCTTTGACAGACTTCTCTTCACCTGCATGCCTGCTGCCTACTTTGCAGATAGGTATGTTCAGAGAGAAAGAGCAGACAGGAAAAGTTCTGCTGCTGGTCCCCATTTTTGCTGGGGAATTTCAAGATGTATCACCAGTATAGCAGTCCTTCATAACACTAACACATTACTGCTACTGTGGGTGTTGTTGCTATTACTGTTGTTATTATTCTCACAATAGACTGTTGTACTCCTGACCTGACCTCAATGTCTTCCTTTTACTGTAGCCATCAATTTCCTGATAGAAACAGGAACGCTCCTGCATTTCCCAGATACAAGCCATGGACTGAGAAACCTCTATTTCCTTGACCCAGTTTGGTTGTCGGAATGCCTGCAAAGAATCTTCAACATCAAGAGCTCAAAATCAGTTGCTAAGAACGGTGTGATCAAAGCTGAGGATCTACGGATGTTATTGGTTGGGACAGGGTTCACCCAACAGACAGAAGAACAGTATTTCCAATTCCTTGCCAAGTTTGAAATTGCGCTCCCGGTAGCCAACAACAGGTACACTGGTAATTGTCACCAGAAGTGTAGCTAATCCAGGCAGCTGGAAACAGAGTGTGTATGGGAGCAGGGAGAGGTCATTCCTTTTGTCCAGATGTTTATTTCAGCTTTAGTTATTTGCAGAGATGCAGCAAACTTCAAAGAGTATTTGCATATGTTAGAAATGGGCTTTTTTGTGTCCACATCCACTCCCTCCAGATCCGGCAATTGCGTGCCTCAGCTTGACGTCTTCCTTGCTGTCGTCCCACCCCCAAATTCTGGTTAGTTGCACATTGGGTTCCCATACCCCTAGTTTGACTGGCCTTTATCTGGATTTTAAGCATTCTGTCTGGTACCTGTTGGGGCCATTATTTCACCCAGATTCCAAGCTTTCATTTTTTAAAAAAAGAGCGAGATCTCTCTCTTTTAGAATCACAGTTAATCAGGCAAAATGTGGAGTCACTTTCTGATCATTTGTTTCACAAGAAACAAGCTTGCCTCTGCCTTTTGAGGTAAGTCAGTGAGTGAAGTCTCGCACCAAAGGAGCTTATCAAATAGCACTATTATACCACAGTTGCTCGATGTTAGTCCCATTTTTGCTGGGAGCTTATCACACAGTGTAATGGCTCTTCTGGTGCAGTACTGTGTGCTGTCGCTGTTGGGTTGTTTGTAAATCAGTTCTTTTCCCACTGGAAATTATGTGTTAAGCCCCCTATCCTACTATGGCAGGAGTGAACAACTGTGGGAGATTAGGGGGCAGCATTGGCCCCATAGGAAACCTTGAGGGACCACAGATACATATACACCACTAAAAAAAACCCAAATATTTTCATCCCCAGATGTCCCCCAATGCCCTCAAGGAGCTGTGGGGCCATTTTGCCATGTTTTTATACCCTCCGAAGGCCCGTTTAAGCCAAAGAGAGACCTTTTTTCAAAGTAAGAAGTGATTTTCAGTTTTTAAAAAGGACACATGGGGACAAAGAGTTTCTTTTGTTCCTGGCAGGCCCTGAATGCTATGAAAATAGCTTTGGGGGCCACACATTGCCCACCAGTGCAATATGGGTTAGAAATCATTTTGGGTGAGGATGCCTCATCCTACCTTGTTGTGATGTTAGGAACACAGAGGGTGCAGTGGGTGTGACTTCCTTGAGATTCTCCTGGGGTCTCCAGCAGAAAACAGAATTAATTGAAAAGTGGGACCCATGTTCCGTACTGTCGGGAGCATGAAGGATTTACGGAAACTCACTTTGGACCAACTATGCACATGCTGCCTGCAAAGCCTTTCAGTTAGTTTGGCATCTTCCGTCCCAGTTCACTTTGCAAGCAGCATGTGTGTATGAGCGGTCTCAAGAAAGCTTCTGTAAGCAAAAAGAACTGATGAAAGAGCAGAACCCCTGTTGAATTAATGAAATTTGGAAGCACTGAAAGAGGACATCATCAGATAGTAGGATGTTAAACAGTGGGGGCATTAAAACGTGGGAGCTTCCTGTATGTGTGCGTGTTGGTAGGTAGGTAGGTAGGTAGATAGATAGATATTAAAGATAATGCTTTGAGAATCCAAAGTCTGAGAGGTATTTTGAGGACAGTAGCTTGCTCTTTTTGTGCCAGTGTCCCATGTGGAGTGGAAATTCAGCAGCAATTGAAAAACCGTACACATAATGGGCCTTTGGCAGAAATCTGCCGAGGTTCCTGCAGTAGCTGTTTGGTCATTAGAAGTTTATCACCAGCATATGTTTGCCTGGAAGGTATCCTTGAGACATTTCTGTGCTTAAGGGAAATCAAGAAATCTGTTAGCATCTGATTGTAATTTTTTTAAAAAAAAAGAAAAGAAAAAAACAGGAGTCTATTTTTCATGAGCAGCACAAGTACTCCACGTTTATAAGCAAAATCCTTTCCAGCAGATGAGCCTCTAAGCTGCGTCTGTTCTTTGCCTATCTCCTTTTGTGACATTATTTTTTTTTCTTTTTTCTTTTTTCTTATTATTTGTATTAAGGCAGCAGTCCAGAAAGCTCCCATCCTTCTGGGGTGGGGTGGGGGTGGGGGTTGCTGTGTGACTGAGTATAAAACCAAAGATGTTCTGTCCAGCTGACAGAGCATTTGTTGCTTTGAAAAGTACACTTTGTGACTTGATAATGGCATTTGGTTTCAGTTACCTTCTGCCCCACCTGCTTCCTGCCAAACCAGCCCTTGACGTTCATGGCTTACGCCATCAGACAACAAACACCATCCAAAGGGTATTCAAGATGAGTTTTGTCCCCGTTGGCTTTTGGCAAAGATTTATAGCCCGGATGCTTATCAGTCTTGCAGAGATGGACCTCCAGGTAAGGAGATACAAACACTTGAGAAAGATCTTATTGTTTCTAATGAGAGGCATTTCCCCACCTTGAGCAGAAAGTGAACACAGTGTATGTATTGGCTAACAGAGTATAGCAGAGATGGAGAATATGTGGGCCTCCAGATGTTCAGCTTCCAGTGCACATCAACCTTAGCTGGCATAGCCATTACCAATAAAAATCTCAGTGGTCAACGAAAATCAAAAGTTTTGCTCACTGGAGAGCAGACTGGAGGGGCTTGGGTTCAAATGTTCAACATAGTCTCAGTCTTGGAAAATTTACCATCGCTTAGCCTCATTTATGCACAAGAAGCACCTTATTAGGAGAACAGGTCAGAGTCATAGTATGATGTTAAGACTCACACATTCACAGCACAAAGAATGAGTGTCTTGAGTGTTTGGTCACCGGTAATGGAGAAGAGGCAGTCAGGACAGCTTGGGCTGGGCAGCCAGATGCAGAAAGGCGCTTGGTAGGTTTGGGAGTTAGAATCCAAAGGTCAGTGAGCACCTTTGTTAACTAAAAAGGTAGTACTTGCATTCATGGTGTTTTGATATTTTGCATTTGTTCTACATGACCCTAAGAAGAAGAAGTAGAATGTGCCAGTTCCCCAGTTTCTGTCATTTTCTAGCTTTGAGTGGGTACTATTCAGACATTTGGTAGATCAGAACTCATAGGTCCTGCACATTGGCTGTGCTGGCTGAGACTGATGGGTGTTGTGTCATCCAGGTTGCCTACTGCTGATCTGATAGAACTAATAAAAAAGAAACCCTGGTGAAGGTATACAGATAGTTTTGGACTGAGCTGTCAATGGTTCTGCTAAGTTGTGTGGGTCAGATGCAATTAAGAAGATTACTGCAGACATACAAGCCCCAAGAAACTGATACTGCAAGGGCCAGAAGACAGATTTACTACCACCTCAACCATCATCCTTGCACGGTTCCAATTTATATGAATGATTGATGTCTCCTCCTGTGGAAAAAAGCAGGGCAGTGGGAAACACTGCTTTCATATGAGGAGACGAAGCTACACTGGTAGTGATTCCACCAGATGCAACCTCCTCAGGAATCCCTGGAGTTTACAGGATATATCTGTACCATGACATCCTTTTGCTTCATGATGCAGTGGACGTTTTTTGTAGCTGAAAAATGTTGGCATTGACTGGGCTGAATTGGAGTTTATCCTCAGACAGAAGTGAGTCAAACGTGCTTGTGGCCAATACACATGTTTTGCTGGAGACTTCAAGGGAAATAAATTTGGCGCTAGTTAATTCCTCACACTGCTTACATTGGTATTAACTTCCTTAGCAATCTGTGTAACTACTCTTCAAATCTTATCTTATTATTATCCTGTCATCACTTCAAAATGTTCAGCGAGCGATAGCACTGATGACAGGAATAATACTGGAGGTCCACAGAAGCTCTTGATGAGTATACATTTTTCACGTGCACACACACGACACGCACACAGATGCAAAAGATGTGTCTCAGCAGCATTTTTGACTTGTATTCCTGAAAAGTACAGTCCAGCTCAATTAAACTAAACGGCTATCTTGGTGTTCAGTGGGATGTGAATTGCACCCGATACTCTAAGTCCAGTCACTGGTCCCAACTGACGTAGATGCATTAAACTGATAGCATTTACAGAAATGTTCACTTACCATTCAAAACATTCAGTGGATCTGCTATAGTTGAGAGCCAGCATGGTGTGATGATTTGAGTGTTGAACTAGGAGTCTGAGAAACCAGGATTTGAGTCTCCAGATGTCTGTGAGATCCGCTGGGTGACATTTTCTCAGCCTCAGAGAAAGGTAACAGTAAATACCTGTCTGAAGAAATCTTACCAAGAAAATGCCATTTTGGGGTTGCCTTAGGATCACCACAATTGGAAAACATCTTGAAGGCACACAACAACAACAAATCTAGTTGGATTTAGCAACTGGAATTGTGCTAAAGGTTTTGGTGCCTTTGAGCTAGGAAGCCCTGAGGTCTCAAAAATTGTCTTTCAGGCTGCACTTTCCTGAGACTTGCCTAAATGCACAGGAAGTCCCCTACCACCACCACTGAGGGCAGGGATAACAGTTGCCCTTCTCTGACCAGGACTGTGTGGTTAGACCAGGCAGTGCTTTGACATCAAGAGAGACTCTGTCTGTACAGTTGGATGGTCCCAGCCAGCATCATGCTCAAACCGAAGGTCTGGCCATCTTCTGTCTCCTGCTGTGTGTGCTGTGAGGGGAACCCAAGAAACAGCATTATACTGAACAGAGCTAGTAGTCTGTCTTGAAGGGATGTCATATTGAGGAGGGAGCAGGCTTGTTCTCTACCACTCCGGAGACTAGGACAAAGGAGCAATGGATTCAAGCTGCAGGAAAGGAGATTCCACTTGGACCTCAGGAAGAACTTCCTGACAATCAGAGCTGTCCAGCAGTAGAATATGCTGCCTTGGAGTGTGGTTGAGTCTCCATCTTTGGAGGTTTTTAAGCAGAGGCTGGATGGCCGTCTGTTGGGAATGCTTTGATGGGTGTTCCTGCATAGCAGGGGGTTGGACTGGATGGCCCCTGGGGTTTCTTCCAACTCTATGATTCTATAATTCTATGATTCTAAGTCATTCCTGTTTGCACTGACCAGCAGCAGCTCTTCAGCCTTTTGGATAACTGTCTTTACCAGACCTCCCTGACTTTTCAGTGGATTGAACTTGGGACCCTTTGCATACTAAGCTTGCGTTCCACCACTTAGTTCAGACAGTTAATTGGTCCTGTTTAATAATTTGGGGTAAGAAGGGGCAGGACAATGAGAAGATCGATGAAACTGATGTATTAAACGGATGTGCAGCAATGAGAGTTGGAAGCAGGATGTTGAGATAAATGAAAAGCTTTCAGAATGGAGGGATGTAAATAGGGAGGTTTCCCAAGATCTGATATTGGAGAAGTGAATTTTGTTTTGTTTGTTTTTATTTGCTTAAAATTATTTTTAGGCTGCCTTTAAGGGTGGACCCTCCCTTGTTCAGAAAGATTTGGAGTTGGGAGTGAGCAGTATGGCACCTAGTTATTTAAGGGAGGTAAAAGAAAAAGGGATAGCAAATAGCACCAAAACTGAAGGAACGAACACGAACCATGGCAGATACAATTCTGTATATACAAGTACATATATAAAATGCATGGGAATATGAAAGAAGAAACGATAACATCACATATATGCTGGTGGAACTGAGCTAACAGTGACTGACCAGGAAGGGGTCTTGCAGTTGTAGCGGATAGCTTAATGAGAACATGGATAACAGTTTGCAGTTCCTGTGAGGAAAGCAAATTCCACCTAGATGTTCAAAGGGAGAGAATTGAAAATAAAGCCGTCAATCTCATAATGCCATTATACAAATCTGCATGCATCTTTGGAGTATTAGTGTGCACCTCAGAAATCCTTCTGTGTAACTGAAAAAGGTGCAGGAAATAACCAAAATATTCAGAGATGGAACATCTCCCTCAGAAATCCTGTTGTGTAACTAAAGAAGAAAATGACAACAAAAATATTCAAGGAGATGAAATAATTTCCTTATTCACTAGGGTTGATGTCACCCCCTTTGAGGATGAAACGTGGTGCACTCTGCTACCCCATACCCCTGTACACACACTGCTTACTCATGAAAATGAAACAGTTCCCTTAACGCAGGTGGAAAAAGGTGGTACGAGGACATGGAAGAGGTGCACGACACTGTGCGTGGTGTATAGAAAATGGAGAATTTTTTCCTCCTTTCTCAGAACACTAGAATTAAGGGTCATCCGTTGAAGCTGATTGGTGGGAGGTTCAGGACATACAGAAGAAAGTACTTGCGTAATACATCCTGATGGCCAACAATCTGAATGGCTTTGAAAGGAGACAAGACAAATTCATGGAGTGTAGGGGTGGTCAAGGTATGCCTTTGAATATGAGTTTGTAAGGGGCAGAAAGAGTAGGGTGCTGTAGCACTCATGTCCTGCATGTCTGTTTCCCATGAGGATCTTGTTGGTTACCACCTGAAAAGAATGCTGGATGAGGCAGGCTGTTCTGACTTACGTCCTTATAATGTCCCCATTTTTCCTCCTGTTCTAGTTCTTTGAAAACAAGAAGAACACCAAGAGTAGGAATAAAAGAGCTGCCATCTACAGCTTCACGGGCACACAGCGAAACAGATGCAGTACTTTCCGGGTTAAAAGGAACCACACCATTTATTGGCAAGAGGGGCTGTTTGTCACCTTTGATGGCGGTTACTTGAGGTAAAGGTTGATCCCTGGGAAGTAAGCCTAGGACATACTGTATCAAAACCAAAGTGAAATGGAACTTTAAAATGTTCAATTTCATTATATGCAACACTGGGAACCAGTCATTTATAAAGTTGATTTTGCCTGGTCCACTGTGGTCAGTGTCCTTTTATTTCATTGTTTGGGAGAAGATGGGAAACCGACACTTCTTTCAAAGGGCTACAAGTTGAAAGGGCAGATGTTGACCTCCATGGCCAGACAGGGATTTGCATTTGGATCTCCCAGGTCCTGGTTCAGCACTTTGACCACTGTTTTAGTTTTAAATACTAAAGGCAAAGTACATCCTGCATTTCTGAAGTCAGCCTGATGCTCAGTTGTACAATGCTGTTTTCATCTGTGGTGACTTCTAGATTGTCCCAAAATTCCTTCACAACAGCTACTGGCCTGTAATGGAACAGATGCAACCACCCTGCAGTCTTCTGTGATATAAAACCATGAAGGGCACTTTCATAAATCACACTTGGGGATCAACCTGGAGTTGGATAGGACTGTTAATGTTTTTCTTTCGAATTTCTGTTTTGCTATTGAAGTACATATGTTTTCTTCTTTACAAATGACTACAATTCAGCTGTCCCAACGTGGCAGGGATAATTCTCTGTCATCTCACTATTTCAGCTGCTTATGAAATGTCCCAGTTTCTCTCTCCTCTTCTCATTTTTCCCTTTCAACTTCAGCTTACTTCAGTTGCTGCTGACTGAGTTCAAAGTGCAAAAGTAGTTTGCAGTCAATTAACTCAGCAGTGGGGAGAAGACAGGAAGGGCGAAATTCTGCCTTTCCCTGTAGACTTAAGCAAAAGCAAACTTCCGAATCCCTCCTACCTTGTGTGTTCTTCCTTATTAATCCTTTTTTCTGTCCGGACCACACTTTGATGTTCCTTGGCTCAGGTGCCCTGGTTTTCATCTGAGAAATGCTGACCAGTATACAAATACATCTTACATGTCTGAAATAAACCCTAATGTTCTATCCATATGAGTAATATCTAGGAAATGGCACTGCGACGGAAAAGGAATCTGACAGGTGTGAGGGTATGTGAGATCCATCAGGTAGGCTTACACATGCAACCATGTTCTAGCACTATATGAAACTGATTCTGAGCATACACTTGTGAGAAGGACTTCAGTGGAATTTCACTTTCCTGAAAAGCTGAGTTGTTATTTTTCATGAACCAGAGACTGCAATTTAAAAGTAATTCTAGTAACAGATAAATAATCCATGATTTGAATGTAACCTTTAAAGGTGTCTGACCAGGTTTTTTTAAAATCATGACCATACTAGCAAGCCAGCATTTGGGGAAAGTGAAACAAAAGTTTGATGAAGTCATTCTCCTGGTAGTGTGGAAGGATGATAGAGGAGATGAACCCTGTGGCTGTGCTCAATCTCATCGATAAAGCGTTACACCATGATTTAGCATTGCATGTGCATCAGCTCACAGAAGACTAAATGGTGGTGGTGGTAGAACTCCAGACAGCTAAAGCACAGCAGAAAGCTGGTTAAAAACAGCCTTTCACTGATTTCTCAAGGTGCTTCTTTGGGCTTCTGTTCTTGCAGTGTAGAATCCTCTGATGTGAACTGGAAGAAGAAGAAAAGCGGTGGTATTAAAATTATCTGCCAGTCAGAAATGAGGGATTTTTCAGCAATGGCTTTCATCACCGATCATGTCAATTCTCTGATAGATCAGTGGTTTCCAGGTAAGAATAATTGTCATTAGTTTCTGCGTACAGTAATGATGTAAAGAACTGCTTGAGCTGTCTCTGAGAACTTTGGCTTTCCCAGTGGCATTTTGGACTTTCGTCCTTTCTGTACGCCTTCACACAGTGTCTCACAAACTGCTTTTGCGAGTCCTGGCAATTTCAAACAAGATTCCTGAATGGTGTGCGTGTGGGTTTGCATGGTTTTGGTGGGGCTGAGGATTCCAGTACAGAAATGCAGATTCAGTATCACAGTGTATGGTTCCTTAAGTGCCAGTGGCTACATTTAAATTGTTGTAATGTTGCAGTGTTATAATTTACTTTAGAGTAATAAATATTTGGCTTTTAAAAGTATTATTGAAATTATCATTTTCTCCTGATAATTTTTATCAAAGAGCTCCTTCCTCAGTGGATCTCAAAGAAGCTTTCATGGTTAATATTAAGAACCATGCATTATTATTTAACCAGTCAGATTAGTTACAAATTAGTCTTCCAATTGCTAAAAAAGATGCTTTGACAAGGGGAGTAACAAATCATTTTAAAATGTTGGCTAAGGTCATATATGGGAGATGTAGCTACAATGACAAAGCTCCATTATCATAATTAGATCTCCAGATTCAATGCCTCCCTCCCTCCCCAAAAAAACCTTTATCAGATGAGCAGCAGCACCAACTGAGGGAGCTCTTGCAACATCCTGTCTCGGCTGCGTGTTGCACCGTGCCCCATTGGTGAGAGGGGGCTGGACGCATCATTGTTCAGTGCCCTGTTCTGCAGCAAGTTGGAACTCCTTCAGTTGCAGTAGCTGTCTGGATTCTAAACAGGGGCTTGGAGGGCATTTGTGGTCATTGCAGTGAGAAGCGGACTGTAAATGTGAATTGCAATGTTTACAAGTTCATAGGGCCATTTCCGCCCTGCACTGTTATAGTGCTATTATTCCACTTTCAACATCCTATGGAATCCTGGGATTTGCAATTTAGGGAGGGGCCTCTAGAATTCTCACCCGAGAGCTCCTTGGCCTCCGTAAACTACAAACCCCAGAATTCTACAAGATGTTGAAAGTGGAGTAATAGCACTATAACGGTGTAGTGCGGAAACGGCCTGAGTCTGGCTTGTTGCTGTTGTGTGCCTTCGAGTTGTTTCCGACCTACAGTGACCCTAAGGCAAACCTATCACCCAAAGGTATCTTGTTCATTACATCCTGATTTTGTTGCAAAACTCAAGCAACGCATCTCTAATACAAGGCCTCACCAGCTTCCAGGCAGAGACTGGTATGTCATGCCAAGTAATGCTCACCAAACAGCTCTATGTGCAGTTCTCAATATGGGACAGCACAGAGCAAAGCTCAGTGAATATCGTCTGCAGAGAAATGCACTCCTCTTTTCCTGGTTTAATCTTTGAATTTATTCTCAAGCCAAACAACTGGTGCAAGAGCCCTCTTTTCTTATTTGGGGAACCCTGTTTTCACCATGATGACTCAAGTCTGAAATCTGCTTTATGGTTCTCAATCCTCCCTCAGCCCTCACAGCCACTGAGAGTGACGGGAGCCTGCTGATGGAGCAGTATGTCCCTTGCCCAGTCTGTTCAACCCCTAAAACAGAGGGAGGAAAAGGCAGCCAGAAGATAGAAGACATGCAATACTTCAACATGGAAAATTGTGTTCTGACTGCTATCGAATCAGACAGTATTGTTTGTAGTCGCCACCCAGATATACCTGTGCCTTTGCAGGAGTTGGTTCCAGAGCTTTTCATGACAGATTTTCCTGCCAGGTGAGATGAATTTCCCTTTTCTTTTTTCACCCTGGAAATAACTACATCTAGTTACTACATCTGTTAGAATTACAAATTGCTTTGGTAATTCTGCTGCCACTTTCTCCAGTTGGTTTATGTATACATGTGTTCACAGTTGTCTGTCTGTCTGTCTGTCTGTCTGTCTGTCTGTCTTAATTAGTGATGTAGATTGAGAGAGTCTTGCTATGGTTTGATTAAATCATATCATTACCCACAAAGGGCCTGTAATCAAAGCAGTGATTATGGATAAATGGCTAAGGAAAAACAGATTAACAAAGCAAATTCTTACTTTTTGAAAAGTTGCACAGTGTGCTTTTTGCTGTTGTTGTGTGCGTTCAAGTTGTTTGCAATTTATGGCAGCCCCAAGGTGAATCTATCATGGGTTTTTCCGTCACAAGGTTTGTTTAGAGGAAGTTTGCTGTACTGTACTGTACCTTATTAAAAAAGGAACCACCCCCTTCTCTAAGCGAAATCATAGACTATTAGAATTATAGAAGGGTAGAGTTGGAAGAGACCATGAGGGCCATTGAGTCCAACGCCCTGCGATGGAGGAATACACCATCAAAGCATTCCCGACAGAAAACGGGGGAATGATGAAAGGAAAGAGCTTAGTTCATCACAGGAGAATGAATGAAACATTGACCTTCTCTACTCTCTCAGTGCTCCTTTGAGTGGAAGCCCCAAAGAGTTGCCACCACAACTGCCATTTTCCTGATTCAAAAAGGCCAGAAGTGGTGCCACCGTGGAGAGAGTAGAGGGGATCGGTGTTTCTTTAGGTCCTCCTGGGATAGGCTAAGCTCTTGCCTTTCGCCATTCCACTCAGAGAAAGGGATGGGTCCTATTTTGATAAGAGTTAACACTGTAGCTTAACTTTTTTCAAAATAAGGACAATGCCTTCTCTGACTAGAGTTGGTAAAAGGTCTTTTTGAATGCTAGGTAGGAAAATGGCAGCTGGTCTCCTGAAGTGGTGCTGGTACTTTCCCCTCTGCATGGAATGACCCTTGGTTTATCCACGGGCCATATCAATATCCATATTTTCGGCCCCGAAACTTGTCCTTGACTTCTATACATGAGATTGACTTATACATGAGTATATATGGCATGTTTCAGGAGAAGATTAGAAAAGAAGCATGTCCCTGAAATGATTGTTTTATATGAACCAAATAATGTTTTTTAAAAAATATTGGGAGCGTTCATATATGTCATTTGAAATGGTACGGTTTGAAATGGTAAAGCACAGCAAAGGATACAGCATGCAAAACTGTGGATTATATAGATTAGCTTGGAGTAAAAGACAAAAAGTAAAGAAGCTGAGTTTGATAATGTTCCATCCAGCAGACATTTGAAGACTAAGCCCCATCTAGGATGGGGGCCACCTGATGCATCTTTTCCTGAGGAGCTTTTGTTGTTGTTAATTGTTGTCAGTCAGCATAGACTTATGGTGATTCTATTAATGTGAGACTTCCAAGAAGCCCTGTTAGGAAGTTTCTCTCTCAACTCCTGCAAAGTGATGGCTCTGTCTTCTTTGGATGAGTCTGTCCACCTGTAATTCAGTCTTCCTCTACTGCCTTCCACATTACCACATTTTATTGTCTTTTCTAATGAATCCTGTCTTATGATATGCCTGAAGTACGCTAGTCTAAATTTATTCATTTTGGCTTCTAGGGAGAGTTCAGACTTGATCCGTTCATTTGTCTTTGAGGAGCCCATGGTATCCATCGAAATCTCCTCCAGTGCCACTTTTCAAATGATCTGATCTTCTTCCTGTCAACTTTTTTTTTCACAATCTAGGTTTCATACCTATACATAGAAATCAGAAGTTGTATGACGTGGACAATCCTGACCTTTGTACATTTTTTCACTCAAGAATCTTCTCTAGTTCTTTCACTGCTGCTCTTCCAAGTCCTAGACTTCTGATTTCATGACTACAGACTCCATTTTGATTATGCTCTCCATTGTGATCGTAAAGCCGCTGTTTCCATTTGCAGCTGATTGGAATTGCCCAACACTGGACCCCTTGTCACTCAATGCATATATCTCCAGTCCCTTAACAATAAAGTTTGTCTTATTCTCTCTTCACCCCGTCATCACGCCTTGCAGATTATTTTTGGAAAATAGCAAACTGGAATACATTGAAAATGAAAGCAATGTTCTCGGCCAAGGAGGAAGTGGAACTGTCATATATCGGGCACAATACCAAGGAAAACCAGTGGCAGTGAAGCGATTTCAGATTAAAAAATGCAAAAGTTCTGCTTGTTCAGCCACAGGTAATGTGCGAATATTCTGAGAACCAGAGCCTTTTCCCTCCCCGTCTTCTCCCTCCATGTTTACAAGCAAATAATCTTCCATTTTTAAATACCAAAAGCTCATGTTTAAATATAGCTTAGACGCCTTAGCTAGAAATAACATGTGTCTTGGGTGTGAGAATGGGAGAGGTTTGGTGTGTTTTAACAAACCTTTATAGAAACATGCACTCATGAATAAAAACTGGAATGTTTTTAGAAATCTGAGAAATGCATGGAATGGAAGTGAGAACTGCGCATAGGAATTTGAATGAGCATCCCAGCTGACAGCTAACCACAGTTCTGCAGCAGTTATAGTTCAGTGCAAAGACTCAAATTCCTGGTGTCACCAGTTAAAAATATATGTCCTTTTGTGGAAAGGCTTAAAAACCTAAACCAAGTAGTGGTCTGATTACAAAGCAGTGCTGTAGGCACTGTGAGTTCCATGAGGGTTGAAAAGCAGCATACAAATGCTGTTGATTCAGTGTCTATGTACTGGCATCTATGCACAGTATAAGCCTGGAATTAGGATACCTATATCAGGGTGGCCAACTGTCAGAAATTAAGGGGCTGCACTGACCCCCCCCAAAGACCTCTGAGGGCTCTCCCCCCAGAAAAAGACTTATTTATTTTGCCACTAAATGGTCCCCAATACCCCATCAGCCCTCTCTGGGCCATTAAAAATGTAGCAGAGATCATCAAGGTGTAGAAGAGGGGCATGGTGAAATTGCCTTCCACATCTCCAGCTGGCATGAGGTGGCAGGAATTTGGGATGCTCTGGAAGCCACAAAAATAGTTCAGGGGACTGTGTGCTCACCACAGGCTGCATTTTCCTTCCTCCTGCTGTAGATCCACCTCACCTAGGATGTGTTGGATCTTCTATTCAAATAGGCAGCCATAGGATCGAATACATGTAGACCTCTTTCATGTTGTGAGGGTTAACAGCTGCTTTGGGACATTATTACTTTTATCGCTATTTATGCCGGACAAAGTTATTGATATCCAGTATTCAAGTTCATTTATTTTTAGGGGGTTTGGGGGAGGATTTTTTCCCCTGCTCTCCAGCCAAAAAGCTTCCTCAGTGTCTTACCGCTTATCAGTGGCAAGAAAGCCCTTGTCATCAAGCTTACAATCTAAAGGATAAAACACAAAAGGAAAAAGGACAGAGAGGCAGAAACTAAATTGACACAAACTGTCCAGCTCAGACCCTAGCTAATGGCAACAGAAGTCTTATGCCAACCAGCGAGAATGTAAAAACATCCATCGGATTGGAGCAAAAAACTTCCCAACTTCGCTATACGGTGTTGGGATCAGAGCAGGCAGCTACTGATCAAGGAAGGGACATTGGGGTTGTGGGAGACAGCTCAATTAAAATGTTGATCCCTTGTGCAGTGGCTATAAAAAAGTCAAATTCCATGTTGGTCATAATTACAAAGGGGACTGAAAATAAAACCGCCAATATCATATTGCCCTTCAGCAAATCTCTGGTGTGACTACTTCTGGAATGCTGTGACAGTTCTGGTCACTGCACCCAAACAAGCAAACAAAAAACTATTTTAGATCTGGGGAGGATGCAGTGAAGGGCAACCAGAATGATCAGTGGACTGCAAAGAAGTTTGCAGTGCTTAGGTTTGTTTAGATTAGAACAAGGTCAAGTAAGGGAAGATATAACAAAGGTGTATAAAATGGTTTGGAGAAAGTACATTTAAGGAAGCTTTTCTTTCTCTTTCATAATTCAGGTCATGCCCTGGAGCTGAGTAGTGGGAGATTCAGGAGCATAAGAGGAGTGCTTCTTCACAATTGCGTAATTAAACTATGTAGCTCATGACCAGAGGATGTAGTTATAGGTGCCACTGGACTTGGTTTTCAAAGGGGATTGGATAAATTCTTGGAGGATGGGGTAACGATAGAAAGTATATTTGAAAATAGTCAGAAAATGGTCAAAAAACATGTTTGCGGAGCATTGAGAGACGCAGACAAAAAGAATCTCGCAGTTTGGGTCTTATTCTGCACAAATTTGCATGCTGTTTTGCACAGAAAACAGCATTTTCTGTGCAGAAAATATTTCCCTGAAGAATTACATTCCTAGGATGAGGTCATCTATGGCTACTACCGAACAGTTATAGGACATTTACAGTATGACTCTGTAAATATGACTCTGCATATATGTTGCTGGAGAACATGAGATAGATTATGGATTTGCAACCGTGTCCTTCTGGCAGACTTCTCGTGGGCAACTGATTGGCATGTGAACAGAATGTTGGACTTTGGCCCAATTTAGCATGGCTCTTCTTAAATTCTTATGCAAAAAGAAGAGGAGCAAAAAGTTAATGATCACTCAGCTCAGCCAGTGGAGTGGCCCTGCTTCCTTTCCCTTCCTCCCTCTTCTACAGCTGATGTGGAGAAGAGCCTCATGCAACTGACTTCTTTGCAAGATTGATGGAAGCTGTGCCTCCATTTACTTTATCTGCTACAGGCTGATGTAATGGCTAATGTCCAGTGTTGGATATGTGGGCATGCCAGATGGGTAGCATGTCATAGTCTTGGCTTTTGAGTACATGTAGCCCTTCCCTGTCTAAGTTTAAAGATGGGATGGGTTGCAAGAGACAAAAGAGAAAAGCTCCATCCTCATCACCAAGCACCATGTGTGTAAACTCCCTGACCTGTTGTGCAGCAGTGCCGTAGATAGTTTTACTGACCTTCTGGCTGTGGGCTTCTCAGCAACATCTGGCAGGTCCCCATTAAAAACATGAAGCTAGACTAAACAGAGTGGGTTTCTCATGTGCATGTGTCACTAACCTGCAACTTAATTTAATGGTAGTGTTTGCCTTCCTCCCTTTTAGATACGATGCTGAGGCACCTGCGAGCCGTGGATGCCATGAAGAACTTCTCTGAGTTCCGCCAGGAAGCCTGCATGCTCCATTCACTGCAGCATCCTTGTGTTGTCTTGTTGATTGGGATCAGCATCCACCCACTCTGTTTTGCCTTGGAGCTGGCTCCTTTGGGTAGCCTCACCACTGTGCTGTCAGAAAACTCCAAAGGTGAAAGGCCACATCTTTCCCCTTCTGCCTTTTCAAATTGGAGTTGTGGACCTCAGGAAGGACTTTGGCAGACTTCCTAAGACAAAGAGGGCTACAGTTTCAATTATTTATTTCCATTATATCTTGGCTGTCTCCAAAATAATGGCAATCAAGGAAGCTTGTCCTGAATGTTCTGCTTTCTCTCTTATTTTAGGAGCATCTTTTGTGCCACTAGGGCACATGTTGACCCTAAAAGTGGCATACCAGATAGCAGCTGGGCTGGCCTACCTCCATAAGAAGAGCATCATTTTCTGTGACTTGAAGTCAGACAACATTCTTGTGTGGTCTCTAGATGTGAAAGAAAGCATCAATATCAAACTGTCTGACTATGGGATTTCTCGGCAGTCTTTTCATGAAGGGGCTCTAGGTGTGGAGGGTACACCTGGGTACCAAGCCCCAGAGATACGACCTCGGATTGTCTACGATGAAAAGGTACATTTTAAATGTCTACATTCATGCAGAAATTCACACCCAGAACTCAAGCAAACATCTGTGATTCAGTCTATCTTAGTTACCCTAAAATAATATTCCTGGCCAGTTCCCAGGTATACTAACCAGAGCCAAGATTTTTCAACCTAGGGCATTTCTTATTGAGATCTGAAAAGAATGGTCTTGAATCCAAATGTTGAAAGGTCTGGATATTGTGTTAGGGTTCTTTGTAGAAATTTGGAATGCATAGTTTTGTGTTCAGTACATGCAAGAAAGTGTAATCCTGTCACCTATTTCTTCCAACTGGCAATTCTGTGACCAAAGGCACAGCTGTGAATGGGATTTCCTTCTAATCCATGCTAGTTCAGTATTATAGGTTTTGTCAATTATATTCAAGGAGTCCTGCTATTTCAGTGAGATGGCCCCTTTCAAAATTGTGATTTTGTTTACACAAATTGGCCGGATGGGGTCAGCAGGTAGACCTATATTAACTGGTACACCTAGAGCAAGTGGCAGCTTAAAAGTACTTTAAATTCCCTGAATTGTGCTTTGTGTTCCATAGGAGGCTGAAAGTCATGCTTTAAGTTGGATCCAAACATGGAAAAATTGCCTTTTGTACAATCCCCTCGAAATTCTTCAAATTGTAGTCCAAAACATAACTTTTCTGAGCTACATTTTTCTTCAGTCCTAAGTGGGATCAGAATCCACTTCTTGCTTGAAGATGGTATCCCTTAGGGCAGGAATGGACAAAGTACAGCCCACAGGCTGTATGTGACCCTGGAGACCCCGAACGTTGCCTCTGAACCCCCCCCCAAAGCCTCCAGACTAATACTGTGCCCCAAAACTGTTGTATATGTACCCAAGCCACAGTGGTTTGCTCCTCCTGACCTGCTAAAGCGCCCCAAGCGTCCCACAAACACAGAATAAATCTCAAAAGTAAGCCAAAATGGCATCCAGAAGCGGTATCACATCAGGTGCACTAAAATGCAGTCCACCGGACAGACACAGGATGGAAAAATGGCCGCTACCCTCTGCACAAAGGAAAATGATATCCAGGCGAAAAGGGAATGTATTAAGAAATCAGAATTCTGAACTACACATTAAACGTGCCTTCTCTCTCTCATCCTGTGTGCTTTGCCCTAGGTTGACATGTTTTCCTATGGAATGGTGCTCTATGAGGTGTTATCCGGGCAGCGGCCTGTGCTCGGGCAACATCAGCTTCAGATTGCAAAGAAGCTTTCCAAAGGAATCCGTCCCGTTCTGGGCCAGCCAGAAGAAGTCCAGTTCCATCAGATGCAGGCCCTAATGATGGAGTGTTGGGACACTAAGCCTGAAAAGGTACATTGATAGAACATAGATGAAGCAGTTCTCCATATTACTTTCTTTTAATTGTTTTTTATTGAATATTGAAGAAAAAGGGGGGGGGACCCAAGACAAAATACACAATACAAATAAACATCTACGGATATTAACAATACCCCCCACACGAAACAAAAACATACTAACATACTAAACATACTAACCTAATCAAACAACTAACAGATTAAGAAATTAACAAATTAATCAATAACTACAAATCAATCTAAACTAAAAATTATGAATAACAAATATTTGCACATAAGAACACATAATATACATAATAAAAGTGGTTCCCGTCCCAACTATCAACTACTCATAGTTTTTTTATTTAAACACCACTATCATAAATCTAACACGAGCAATTAAAATTAACACTTGCTGCTTAATCTTAATTCTACAAATTTGTAACAAAAAAAATTGAATAAGTGAATATACATATAGATAATTATATATTAGTTAGTTAATGTCTTTGCTACAAAGCTAAATGAATTAGTCATCTTAAAATATTGTTAAGATTTAATATATGTTACATACATACACACACATCTATATATGTATAAATTAGAATATAGCAACCAAGTAAGGTCATATTTAATTTTCGTTATCTCCTTTGTATGATCTCAAATTATGAATTCATCTATTCAAAACAGAACAAAATAGTAACAACAAGTTCAGAACCCCAGAATCATAGTTTCACTCTCATTTTCTCTCAAATAATCAATTAACAATTGCCAATTCTTTTTAAGGCAGTTCTCCGTACAACTTGATTGCCTATGGCACAGTATAAACATACCTCTTAAAAATGTTCCAAGCTGACCTTACCTGGGTTTAGATTGTAAATCTTAAAATACCTATTTTTGTCAAAATGTAAATGATTGCTACTGTTCCTATAAACAGAAGTTTCTTGTCCTGATGGTTGTTTCTTATTGCTTATTTATACATAGGCACTTTGATTCAGTGTTCCTTACAATTATTTTATGTATATGTATCTTATCCTGCTGTTCCTCCAGACAGCTCACCAATGCTACATGGTGTCATCTCTATTACAGACACACTTTTGCCTTCCTAACAATTCCAAGGTGGGCTGACTCCCTCAAGATTACCAGTTGTCCTGCACGTAAAGCATTCCTGATGCACACTGAGCCTGCCTTGCTGACTTGGCTGTTCTTGTTAGGAGAAAGAGTTGTCATATTCATGCAAGTGAGGAGGGTGTGTTAGTGTAGCATCTAGATGGTGTGGTGTAGTGTAGTAGTCTGAGCGCTGGACTGTAACTCTAGAGACCAGAGTTTGAATCACTCGCTGCTCAGCCATGGAAATGCATAGGGTGACCTTGGGCAAGTCACACTCTCTCAGCCTTGGAGGAAGACAAATCCAACCTCCCCCCCTTGAACAAATCTTGTTAAGAAAACCCAGTGACAGGTTTGCCTTTGGATTGCCCTTAGTCAGAAATGACTTGAAGGCACACAAGAGCTATCTCCCAATATGAGCCCACTAGAGTTCTAAGTTCTTCTGGAGTGGTCCTTTTCACTACTCCACCGCCTTCTCAGGCTTGTTTGGTGGGAACAAGGGAGAATGCCATCTTGGTAGCTGCTTCAAGACTTTGGAATTTCCTTCTTAGGAAGGAAAACCCTGTGGTAGGTTGCCATAAGTCAGAAACAACCTGAAGGCACACAACAACAACAGAAATGCATGTGTGGAGCACTTATGTGGAGCAGCTGTCTGGGAGAGCTCCATTCGGGTAGGGAGCTCCGTGTACGCCATAATCTCCCTTTTTCCTGTTACAGTCATTTCCAGAGCTATTTTATTCTGTGCCTCAGAAGGCAGTTAAGTTCTGACTCAAGGGCTGCAGATCTCTGTACATATCTGTCTCTGCCATGCAGCAAATCTGTCATTTTCTCTTTTATCCAGCGCCCGTTGGCTGCCACAGTGGTGGGAAGAATGAAGGACCCCACCTTTGCTACATTCATGTACCTGTTGCCATGTGGGAAACAGTCATCTTTTTTCTCTTCACAAGGCCAAGAGTACACAGTAGTATTCTGGGATGGGAAGGAAGACACAAGGTTTGTCTGTGTGTTTGTGCTTTTTTAAAATCCCCTCTGTCATCCTTCCTGCAGCCTAAAAGAGGCAGTTGCTCAATGTCTCTTAATCTAAATGTCTATACAGAAGATGTCCGCTCATATTTTATGCTCAAATTCCTTTGTGTTCTTTCACGTCTCAACTCTAGCAGTGTAATTTTGCTATCTACCGTACAAGTGGAAGACTGAGACAGGCTGTGACTGTTGTTGTATGTCTGTAGGGGGTGTATAACTTTTGTTATACACAGTCTTTGATATCGTGTGGGCTTCATCACAATGGGAAGGTGTCTATTGGTCCATTGTGGTTCCAACTGTGAGCTACAGGGGGCTGCTTGGACCAGCAGAAAAGAACTACCTACCTAGACCATCATTTTTAATTCTTAGTCCCTGCCACCATCAGCCTGAAAAATGAATCAGTCTTGAATTAACATGTCAGTCATGTTATTCCCTTCTTTGCTGTTCCATCCACCTGATCTTGCCTTCCCAAGGGAGAAGGTAAGAGACTCAGAGGAAGCAGAAAGAAGAGGAGCAAATTCCAAGGCAGTCAAAGATAGGAAAATATAAAAGGGCCATTTAGCTGATGCGAGATTAACATTATTTATTTCTGTAATTTTTTTTCAATAATTATTTACATCTTTTTATATGCAACTGGTTCTTAAGTCTTGAGTATGCTTAATACCAGCTTGGTTCCTGAAGTTAATGGAGGAAAAGAAGCCAGGTAGTTAGACCCCTGCCTGACAGCAATACTTGGTAAGGGCTCCTGGACAATATCAATCCATATTTGGACTGGGAGAATGTTATGGATTGTAAAGTTGGATGTTGGACTCCACTAGTTGTACCACTTGCTTACTTCTGGGGAAAAGCAGTTTACTTTCCAACCCTAGGTTGGACATCTTATAGCTGCTGCTGGGATCCATGTTACAATATGTGTGTATTATATGCATAAATATGGTGATAAAAAGGCAGCAATGTGTTAGGTGGGTAGATCAGGCTGATGTGGCCAGTTGCTTCTGTTCATGAAGCTATATCTGTATCTGGGTGGCTATTTTGTGGTGTGTGTGTGTGTGTGTGTGTTTAAAGCAAGATGGTAATAACGACAGAGAGGCATATCTGGTTCAAATCTTTAGATGTGTAACGTTTTGTGCTCAAGCTGGTAAAGAGGCCCAGCATTAATGATAAATTTATGAATGCTCTGTGGTTTTCTGTCCAAACATAGACAGTATTGTATTGTGAGTAGCGGCAAAACAAACTCTCTGTTCCTTCTTGGAAAACCACTCATGTGTCATTGTTTAAAAACTTTCGTTGTTGCATTCTGGTGGACTTACTGTGATGGTTTCCCCTTAAGCTGAAAGAATGCAGTGCTAAACGTGTAGAAGCTTATGGGCAACCTGATGCTCTTGAGGAAATGTGGCAGCACATTCAGGAGATCCCATGTGCTGCACATGTACATGACCATGCACCTGGATTTGCTGGAGCCCCCAGGGTTCTCTTGGCAGCTTGAGTGTCACAGAAATACATCCAAATTTAAATTTGCAGGGCTCAGATACTGAGGTAAAGCACCCAAAACACAGTGGGAAAGTATACAGAGGAGAAACCAGGATTTGAAAAGGGTGTCTTGGATTTGCTTGTGCTGCATTTCAGACACAGAACAAAACAAAACTGGGAGCTTCCTTACACCGAACCTAATTATTTGTTACTTTTAATAGATGTGCTTTATTTTTATGGATAGTTTAATCATATTTTTAAGTTTGTATTTGCTATATTTTTAAGCTATGTCTTAGAGAAAGATAGCAGTTTGGCAGGAGAATGTAGTGAAAAGGTCTTCTGACATTTATATCTCACCTTGTCTCCTCTGAGGAGCTTAGAGTAACGTGCCTTGTTCTTCTTTTCCTCCTTTTAACCCCACAACTCTGTGAGATGGGGTAAAGTGAGAGAGTGTCTTGCCTGAGTGAGAATTTGAACCTGCCTTTGTCTGACATTCCAGTTGAAAATTATATACGTGTATGAGGAAGATGGATAGCTATGATTTAGTAACTCCCATTGTGAACAGGCCTGTGACATTAGGAAAAACATTATGCACATCAAGCTTTTTCTTTATTGCTGTTTGCTGATGAAGTTTTGCTACTGCATCTGTTAAAATGAGTTCTGTTTCCTGATTGCAGAAATTATACAGTAGTGAATACAGAGAAAGGACTGATAGAAGTTGAAAAGTTGAGCTGCCCAGGAATGAAGCTGTGCTGCCAGCTGAAAGTGCAGAGCTCTCTATGGACTGCCACAGAGGTATTTCCTCTCCAAACTATTATTACATTTGGACTCGGGTGTCTTTTCTCAGTGTCATGTGGTGTTCCTGACATCAAACTCACAAAGGTATTTCTGGTCATGTATTTGCTGAAATTTCAGAGGTACAGTAGAACAACAGATATGTTTCAGTCCAGCAGCCAAGCTGAACCTCTAGCTCTACGTTTCCCTACTTTTTTCTTCTTAGCTTGTGTCTCGTGTTGTCTGCATCACCAAAGACATGATACCATTTTTTGAAGAGATTATGGAAACCAGGCTTCAGCTGTTTCTGTTACAATTGATCACCAGTGAGATTTCCCATTCATTGCTGGGTTGAATCCGTGGAGATTCATCATTTTAAGTACTTTGTGAAGATAAGTCAAATGCTGAGACATATAAAGAGGGTTATTTTCTCCAAAATGAGTCCACTTGAGAAATACCTTTCTCAAGAAATCAGTAGACGAAAGACTAAACCGTTCTTTGCTGACTGTTATATAGGAGCTCTCCCTTTTTTCTTGCCATTTCTTCCCATTTGTGACAGCACAAATAAAACTATTGAAATTAAGTTTCTTTCTTTTCCTCTTGTACAGGACCAGAAGATTTATGTGTATAATTTGCGAGGCATGTGCCCCCTGAAGGCTCCACAAAAAGGTGTAGACACTCCTGCAGTTGTCACCTGTTTCCTTGCAGTACCCATTGTAAAAAAGGTAAAATGGAGAGGGTTTCAAAGTTGGGCCATGCTTGGGGTCATGCGAATCCATTCATGGAATTAGGCAGCAGTTGCACAATGCCACCTTGTCAGTAAATTGCAATCTTGTGCAACCAAATTCACAGTGTGCATCCAGGCACAATGACATTGCTCCTTTCAGAGCCTTGAACCGAATGGAGCTGTTCCATATTGCACAAAAATGTCCAGTGCTTTCCATAGAGGAACTTACCCATTCACAGCAAGAGGATTTTGGTCACTCTGAGTAGATTCCTCTTTTGCACAAATGAATATCCAATGCTCAATTTTATAACCATTCCCACACCTTCCATCTTTACTGGCAACCTGTTCTTAAAACAAGCAACCAATTCAATAGTTTTGGTATAGAGCATATGTCAGGTTGGGAGACATGTACAGAATTAAGAAGAGAAAAAAGGAAGTGTTTATTTCTCTGGTTTATTTTCTCATTCTCTAAAAGCAAATCTTCATGCCATGTTCAGGACAAACTTTCATTTCCTTTTTTAAAATTCTCTGGAACTAAAAATGTTTGATCAGCTGGAGTTTGCTAGGGACACAGTGATGGCTTCTAAAATGCCTATCGGCCAGAGTTTGTTCAATGTCTGTATTTGTTTTTCTTTGTGGACTTTACAGAGTGCATGGGATATATATTCTGGATCAGCGGTAATACCCCCCAACACACACACACACACACACACACACACACACTGCAGATCCAATACCTACATGCTTCTCACTAAGGATTTGATAAAAGATTATATACGTTCCTCCAATTTTCATATCTCTAATTGTCGTCAAGTCATTTCCAACTTGTGGTGACCATAAAGTGACCCTGTCACAGTGTTTTCTGGGGCTGAGAGTATATAACACACACTCATCGTATAAAACAACATTTCTCATTGTACATTTTACCGAACTATTACCGCTATCTTCCACTCCTCTCTGGATTTCAATAGTGTTATTTCATTGACATATCAACATTATGCATCGCATTGCATTTGTTAACATACAAGATAGATCCTGCTGTTGCAGTAATCTTTTGTTGAGTCACTTTATCAAAATTTTCTTTATGTTCTCCCTCCAAATTCTGTATTTCCATCATAAACTCCCCTCTTCTCTCTCTCTCTCTCTCTCTCTTTTTTTTCCCAGTCTGGAACCATATTTTACAAATCGTGCGTATATTGTATGGAATTTTTGATACGCTGCAAAGAACTTTTGATACGCTGCAAAGAACAGCAGATGTGCTAACATAGAAATTCTACATGTAGACTTAACATTTGTATCTGCCCCAGGAACAGTTATCATAGAATCTTAGAGTTGGAAGAAACCCCAGGGGCCATCCAGTCCAACCCTCCCTGCCGTGCAGGAACCCTCATCAGAGCACTCCCAACAGATAGCCATCCAGCCTCTGCTTAAAAACCTCCAATGAAGGAGACTCCACTACACTCCGAGGCATCATATTCCACTGCCGGACAGCCCTGACCATCAGGAAGTTCTTCCTGAGGTTCAGGTGGAATCTCCTCTCCTGCAGCTTGAATCCATTGCTCCTTGTCCTGGTCTCTGGAGCAGCAGAAAACAAGCCCACTCCCTCCTCTACATGGCATCCGTTCATATATTTAAACATGGCTATCATGTCCCCTCTTAACCTTCTCTTCTGCAGACTAAACATCCCGAGCTCCCAAAGCCACTCCTCATAGGGCATGGCTTCCAGACCCTTCACCATTTTGGTCACCCCTCCTCTGGACATGTTCTAGCTTGTCAATATCCTTCTTGAAGTGAGGTGCCCAGAACTGGACACACTACTCCAAATGAGGTCTAAAAAAACAGAATAGAGTGGTACTATTACCTCCCTTGATCTAGACACCATACTCCTATTGATGCAACCAAGAATCACGTTGGCTTTCTTGGCTGCCGCATCACACTGCTGACTTATGTTCAGCTTGTGATCTACCAAGACTCCTAGATCCCTTTCACACGTACTGTTATCCCTTTAGTAACTGTTTTTCACACATCTCATTAAAGCTGAAGCAATTGATCTCTAAGAGATGGATGTTGTCATTAGAAAACATTAGAAAACTTGGGGGTATCTAGCTTGATGCAAAAGAGATTGTCACATTTTTAATTCTCTTCTGCTTTTAGAACTCCTACCTGGTGCTGGCTGGTTTGTCAGATGGACTTATAGCTATTTTCCAAGAATCACAAGGTGTCCCTGAGGACAGCTGCTGCTACCTCTGCTCCCACACTGCTAATCGTTCCAAATTCCAGCTCAGCGATGATGACCCTCGCCAGAATCCTTACCCTGTGAAAGCAATGGAAATAGCAAACAATGGGGCAGAAGTCTGGTACAGCAATGGCCCCGGCATCCTCATCATAGACTGTGCAGCTATGGAAATCACCAGGCGATTAGAACCCTATGACCCACCATCTATGGTTGTTTCCATAGTGTGCAGTTCAGAGTGCAATGGGGAGGAGGTGGCCTGGTGCTTAGATGATACAACCAACTTCCTTGTGATGTACTACACCGCCACCTACCAGCTCTGTGCACGCTATTTCTGTGGGGACCATAGCCCCTTGAGAGACATGTTCACTATTCAGCAGCCGTCAGCCTTGATTCCCACTACGTTAGCTGCAAATGAGAGTGTGGCTTCAGAGAGCAGTTCTTTAGCAGACGTGAACATCCTACAAAGCCAAGAGCTAGGAATTCAGATATTAAACCACCAGGACTCTCTCACAGATTACTGTTCGGTGTCATCTTACTCGCCCTCGTCTACCAACAAGATGACAAGGTCCTTCTCAAGCCTGCCAGCCTCCCCTGTGAGCTCCTCCAGTGCGCCTTTCTCGACAGATTGTGAGGAATCTGACAAGCTTCAGGAACTAAACCTTCCCCTAAAGAACCCTGAATATGATTTGGCACCACCAAATGGTGATGATGTTGGGTGTCTCCAGGCTGTGAGAATACTCCCTGTGAAAGATCTCATATGGATCCCTAGGTAAATTGCATTGGAAAGCACTGTGCTCACATGAAAGTTGGTTCAACAGCTGCCATCCTCCTTGCATTTCCATCACTATGTAAAGATTATAAAGTGATGATTTTGAAAATTCAGATTCCTGCTCAGAGGCCAGTGTCCCTCGAGTGATTTATACTTATGCAAAGTACCATTTTGGACAGGTTGCTCTTGCACTCTGCCCAAAAATCTCCGAAGCCCTTCACACTTGAGGAGGGGCAATGGCAGTGGGGGCTGCTACTACTGCCGGTACTTCTTAGTACAGGGGGGAGGGCTGGGGAAGATCTGGCTGCTCTGAGCCCTTGGGGAAAGGAAAGGCAGGTGCACACCATTTGAGAACGCACCTTCATTTCTTCCCCCATGACCAAGCCGAGACCAGCACTAACTGACCACTGTAAATATTTGAAAGACCTGCAGCCCTTTGAAAATTAAGGGCAAGAGTTATGCTTTGCATCTTTCTAGACCCTATTCTAATCCTCTCCCACAACTGAGTGTAGAGGGACATTCCTGGCATAGGATGGCATATACCACATTGGAGGAAGAGTAAGTAAAGGCACCTCTGAGTGATGTTATTGGCCCTTGCAATATTGTTCCCAGAGTAGATGTGGAGACAAGAGTGGGCATCCGGGTTTGTGGCAATGTCTTGTGCCTGATTTACTATCCAGATTGTGTACCCTGTTGTAAGTGTGCAGTTGTTTAAGATTTGGAAGCTGTCTGTAGGCCAAGGAAGGCCTGCCTCCCAGAGCTTGTGAGAGGGCTGTGTTATTCTCCAGAACTGGTTGTAGAATTGGTCCCCAGATGAGACTTCTCAAATGTATCATTGATGGGCTACAACCAATTCTGGAGAATAGTAGGTGCTGCCACATTCCTCCCCTCCTTTTCATGCTGCAAGAAACTAACATGACTACTTGTTTGAAAATTAACAATCCAAGTTGCACTTGCAACCTCTCTTGCTGAGATACCCAGGAGGCTGAATGACTGTCTCAAGCCTGTATTTGTTTCCTGTCAGAGTTTATGAAAACAGAAAGGACAGATTGTTATGAGCCCCAAATAGAAAAATAAATCAGAATGGCCAGCCCAGTCTGAGAATCAGTAGAGAAGTTCAGTTATTCCCCCCACCCCATAGTCTTAATGAGAGATATTTTAGCTGTTTCAAAGAGCTTCTTCTGAAGAACTTTGAAAAAGTGTACATTCTTCTTGCTGCTGAATCAGTTTCCCTGTTGAGTGATATGTAATGTAAATCCGGTTGCTTTCTTTTTCCAGGCAAGGTGGAGATATCATTGTGATTGGCTTGGAGAAAGTAGCCATCTCTCAGCGGGGCAGGGTCATTGCTGTACTGAAAGCCAAGGAGCTGACTGCCTATGGGTAAGACGAATGGGAAAGGGGGAGGTATGGGGGAACAGAAAAGGAGAGACCCAGGTATTTCAGTGGAGCAGCAATAAACAATGCACGCATAAGGATTTAATCCTCAGCATCTCCAGGTGTTAACAGAATCCCTCATTGACATGTCATGGCCACTGAAGAAAAGTCACATTCCTCAAATGATCATGAGCAGCACCGGAGCAAAAGCAGCCTTGACGTGCAGGTCTGATGCAAGCATGTTTGCTTCAGTTCTCCAAACGTACCCTTCCCCTGCATAAATGGGAAGAATATTCACTTCTAGACAGGACCCTTACAGTTGAAGGGCCAAGAGGACTGATAAAGTAATCGTGTGCTATTCATAAGAAGCCAAAAGCAAAGCAAGGCTTTACAGCAAATTATTAAAAGAAATGTATATTCCATGAGTGGGCAGCTGTAGCCTTCCAGATGTTTTTGGCCCACGACCAAAACATCTATAAGATATGAGTGGACAGCTATAAGAGTTGCAACTAGAACAACATCTGGAGGACTGCGGGTGCCCACCCTGGTGTCTACCACACTAAAGACAATGTCTAACAGAGTTTTGAGATTTACAACATTGTAAACCAACTTGCAATTGCTCAGATTAGAACTATGGCATTATACAATAGTTATATTTCCAGGAGCGGAGGATTGTTGTAGCTGCACCACAAAGACTGTTGCAGAAGCAGCATGGCCATTGTGCAACAGCTGCAGTGCTCAGCAGTATGGTGCTTTGTTGGGACCGGCAGTCCTTGCCCAGGGACAGCACATGGATGGGAGGAGCAGTCACCCCCAATAGAGTCATGGGCCACTGATAATCCAGAATGAAGGGCAGTGGAAAGTCATGGGTGTCCTTGCACCCAGCCAGGAAAAAATGTCCCCAACTTTTGCAGTGCCCTGTTGTGTGTTGGGAACACCCACTGCACAATGGGGCATCTGCTACGGTGCCCCCATTCTGCATTGGAGAGCCTTCATTATGCAGTGGGCTATCTTGTGCAGTGTCCCTTTCTTCCTGAGAACCAGTGTAGGTTAGTAGTTTGAGCATTAGACTGCAGCTCTGGAGAGCACAGTTCAAATCCCCCATTGGCCATGGAAACCCACTGAGTGACCTCAGGCAAGTCACACTCTCAGAGCCTCCTATCTGAACAAATCTTACCAAGAAGATTCCATGATAGGTTCACCTTAGGATCACCATAAGTTGGACATGACTTGAAGGCCCACAGCAACAACAATCTCAGTAGGGCACGGTTGCAATTCTCTAACATGGTTGCATGTTGTGTCAGCAACATAACTCCCTCGTCATAAAGTTACACATCACAGCCAGCGATGCAAGATCTTGACACTCTGCTTATAAAGCCCATTTTTATAAGCCTACCAAAACTCTAAGATCATATGGAAAGGCCCTTCTCTCTGTCCTATCATCTTCTCAGTCTTGCTTGGTGGGAAGAAGGGAGAGGATCTTCTTAGTGGCTGTTCCCAGATTTTGGAACTCCCTCCCTCAAAAGGTCAGGATGACTTCATCCTTCCTCCCCTTCTGTTAGCAAGTTAAAACATCTTTATGCCATCGTGCTTTTAGAAACTCACTGGGATAGGCTTCAAATACTGTGTGGTCCGGTTTTTAAGGTTTATATGGTGTCTTTAAATGAATTTTAATAGTTTTAGTGGGTAATATTTTTCACTTTATAAATTGTTTAATTGTTTTAAGTAACTTTTATATTTATAATTTTATAGAAGATTTTGCACAGTGTTGGTCTGTATTGTTTTGAATATGCTATTAGTCAAGTTTCACTAGTGAGAAAAAGGCAGGATATAAATAAAATTACAACATAACATCTAAGGCAAGAGTGAGAATTGCAGAGGAAATCTCAGCAATCCTTTCCACGATGGCCAGTAGTGAGGAATGCAGGGTATTGCAGTTCAGCTGTATCTAGACCACTGAACCATCCCCACCCCCAGGTAGAAAATCAAGATTCTGACCCAAGAAAAACATAATTCTGCAGCAGAATTGTGCAAACTGAGCATGCTTGTGCAATGCACCTTATTTTGCTCTTATTTTTATTAGTTAGTGTAATCTATTCTAAGGCAAGGAAGAGCTAAGTTAGACTCTGCAAAGTCCCTGCCCCTGCGAGTGTTAGTCTTTCACTTCTCCAGCTTTTAACGTACTTTTAGTAGGCACTATCTGCAGGCAGGGAGAGCCAGAAACTTTATTTTAAAGCATTATCTCCTTGCAATATCTCCTTGCAATGTCTTAAAAAGGGGAATAATTAAACATTTGAAACACTTAAAAGGCAGCTCCTGGCTTCCTGTTTGTTTTAATAATCCCTTTCTCAAACATGGTTACTGGTTTCCAGGTCACTGGTGGATGCTGCTGTCCTGGCCAAGGACACTGTTGTGTGTTGCTTTAAAAATGAGGCCATGGAATGCTGCCTAGCTGTCTGGAGGAGCTGGGGTGCCAAAGACTTTGACATTTTCTACCAGTCGTACGAAGAACTGGGAAGGCTTGAAGCCTGCATGCGGAAGAGAAGGTAGTGCTTGTGGAACAGACTCACAGTGACTGGGTACTTTATCGTAACAGAAGACAGAAAATGTCCAGGCTAGACTCTTGCCTGGATGGTGGTTCTTCTCATTTTGCTGCTAAAAGACTTTCTTGGGTTTCTGTCCGTAATCTATTTGAATTCTTTCATCTGACCACATAGTCATCTGATTTGCATCCTTAATGCAATCATGTGCATGTGGGAATCTGGCCAACAACATCTTTGCAAGGTCAGTGTCATGATGTATTGTTACACAATGTGTTGCTTGTTATTTCCCAGAACAAAACACAGCCCAAAAGCCACGTCAATTTTGATTTTAGTGGTAGATCACATAGCAATAAGGCATGGTACTGAGCCAGCAATACTTTACTGGATATGGAGGGTAGCATCAGTGTAAAACTATGCTTAGGTTGAGCATATGGGAGGATGAATAAATTGCACTCACAGAAATTCTGTTTGCACCTTGGGCTAATATGTGGTTCTTATAGTTAAGTGCAGCACTGCATTTGTACTATGATTGTAATTTCTTAGTCTGCAAACAGATAACAGATCCTGCAGGTTACCCCGTAAATATAACAGACCCTGAATCATCAACTGGTGTTGATGATTCAGAGTCTACAACTATACCTGTGGGTGGCAATGGATGATTTCTTTCAAAATCTTGTTAAGCTAGAGAGCTGGGGATTTTAGCCTTTGGAATGCAGACGCACACTAATCCGAGCAAACAAAATGGCAACCAAGAAGATACAAAATGGCTGCTTTGTGATGCTTTTCTCATTGCTGTGAATATGCTATTGGAATTGCAATGGCTCACTAGTT
Source organism: Cyclura pinguis (assembly GCA_030412105.1). Classification (NCBI taxonomy): domain Eukaryota; kingdom Metazoa; phylum Chordata; class Lepidosauria; order Squamata; family Iguanidae; genus Cyclura; species Cyclura pinguis. Next base: position 6,944,022 of record CM059608.1, read on the forward strand.
TTTTAAAGTCTCAGTTTCAGGAAGACAAACTTTCAAAGTGTTACGTTGAACACAATACCAAGGAGTAGCAAAAGAAGAGTCAGATGTCAAACTAGAGCTCGAAAGCAGTAATTCATTGTACAAAGCAGGTCCAATTTCTTTTGATCAGAAATCTTCCTCTGAGACTCCCAACTGTAACTCGCTTAGAATATACATTCACAAAGACTGCTGCATGGGAGATTTTTACCAGATCTTGGAAAAGTCACTTTTTTGGATCACAAATCCCAATCCCTCACCAACCATGCCCAAAAAGTAACTTTTCCAAACCGTCTTTTGTGCATAGAGTAAGCTACAAGGAAACAGCCACCAACAGAGCCTGTTTATGTTGGCTCTACATGATGTCCCTTTGTGCATACAAAAACTTTGGGTCTATGGAAGCAAGTGCCCATGACTCCAAAATAACTATTTAGGTTTGTAGTAAATGGCCCCACTCAAGCCAAAGCAACAGCTAACTTGTTCCGCTGATTTCATTGGTAGTCAAGTGACTCTCTGTCTTTGAACTGGGCCCAATGCCTTTATGGAAGAAGGGTTCCCCAGAAAGGCTTTTATAAATATCACTGCCTGAGTAGATTAAGCACAAAAGTAAAAAAAAAGAAATTCTGTTTATGGCTTTTGGGTCATTTAAATATTTGGAAGAATTCATTTCAAGATTTTTTTTTAACAGAAGGATTTTTTTTAAGCGGAGAAATGGCATTCCGATCCAATAACGTGTTGTCTTGCCTTAATTAAATATTCACTCATCCTATCCCTGCTCCTTGCACCTTTTGCTGATGAACTCTGATCTGACCAAAGAAGGGTGTTTTTCCAGCTCCCACTTCTACTAGCAGGAAAAAGGCAATTTCCGCAAGAAATTTAAAAAGAATGGTTACTAGGAGGTGCTAATTAATTACACTCCTGCAGTGTCAGTTATCAGTGTACTCTAGCACTATTCAGATGGTAATCTGGTTGCAGATGTTTTGGAGAGAAAATGGATCAAAGTAAGGAGTTCTACGTTGGACGTATCGGGGTTACGCTTCTGTGCAACTTTATATGACTAAAGGTGCTGCAAACATTTGGCACTGCAGTTTGCTTCCTGTTCAAAACTAGAAGCATTGAACTAAGCCTGAGAAAGAACAATTCTGTATTGACCCCATGTCATGACAGTGAGACTTTGTTCATCCAGACTACCACAGCTGGCTCCATTGCATGGCTGCCGTTGACGGCGGGTAAATGCACTTTGCAGTGATGCCAGGATATGGAACCAATTAAGGTAGATGTTATGGATGGGCAGAGCAGTGTAGGGGTTTGAGTGCTAGTCTAGGATTCAAACCCCCCACTTAGCCATGGAGACTCACTAGGTGATCTTGGATACATCACACTGTCTCAGCTTCAGATTAAGGTAAGGGAAAGCCCTCTCTGAATGAGTCTTGCCCAGAAAACCCTCTGATAGGTTTGCCTTGGGATGGCCTTGCTTTGGAACTGATTTGACGGCAGGCAGCATTCTGTCTTCTTAAGGATGGGTGGGAGGGGAGAACCTTGATGGAGCACGCTCAAGTGGAATTTGCACTGAGTGTTCTCAGTGTTCTCTGCAAATGGGCAAACACCCAGTGACCCTGTACATAAAAGAGTTTATTGCTATTTTTATGTAAACCCCCCCAAAGAGAAGAGTTTATGTGGCATGCTAATAAGGTCACTGGGGAATTTAGTCTTAGCACATAATTTGAAAAAAGACCTGTTATTCAAAGGATGCCTGTACAGAAGAATGTTTTTTTTAAAAAAAAAAAGTCATAATAATAAAAACAGCTTCTTCCCTCCAACCAAGAGTCTACATGAAATATTACTGAAATGTGGAACTGTCTGTGGGATGTATGTCAACGGGGTACTTGGCACAGAATTTAAATGCTCAGAGCCTCCTGCTTTACAATGACCTTATTCCAAAAGAAAACATTTCTCAAAATAGACTGACTCTCCCAAGGGTTAAGTGGTGTCACTGTCACCCCCAGTTGGGAGCTGATGGTTGCATCTGTCCCTCAGTGGCAGGGAACTCCCAAATAAGCCTGGAGTTTGCTGCAGGAGGATTAAAGGAATTTGATCAACAAGCTGTTGGTTTGGAGCAGAGTGCTGTCTCCTGTGTATTGAATTTTGTGCATTTATTTAAATATGTATAGGTGTACTTACATCATTTAATTGGTACTAAATCAACTGAAGTAAGCTTGGTGTGGTAAATTGAATGCTGGATTGAACTCCGGAAGACCAACATTTAAATCCCTGCCTTTGGCTGTGGAAACCCACTGGGCCGGTCGTACTCATTCATCCTCAGAAGAAGGCAAAGAGAAACCCCCTCTGAACAAATCTTGCTGCCAAAAGGCATGATAGGTTCACCTTAGGGTTTCCATAAATCAGAAGTGACTTGGAGGCACACAACAACAATGAACTCAACTGAAACAAGCAGCAGAAAACAAGCCCACGCCCTCCTCTACATGGCATCCCTTCAAATATTTAAACATGGCTATCATGTCCCCTCTTAACCTTCTCTTCTGCAGACTAAATATACCCAGCTCTCTAAGTCTGTCCTCATAGGGCATGGCTTCCAGGCCCTTCACCATTTTGGTCGCCCTCCTCTTGACCTGCTCCAGCTTGATCATGTCCTTCTTGAATTGGGGTGCCCAGAACTGGACACAGTATTCAAGATGAGGTCTAACCAAAGCAGAGTAGAGTGGAACCAGTACCTCCCTCGATCTGGACACCATACTCCTATTGATGCAGCCAAGAATTGCACTGGCTTTCTTGGCTGCCGCATCACACTGCTGACTCAAGTTCAGCTTGTGGTCTATTAAGACTCCTAGATCCCTTTCACACGTACTGCCATCCAGCCACGTGTCCCCCATCCTATATTTCTGCATTCCATTTTTTCTACCTAAGTGTAGGACCTTACACTTCTCTCTGTTGAATTTCATTTTGTTAGCCTTGGCCCAGTTCTCCAATCTGTCCAAGTCATTTTGAATTTTGATCCTGTCCTCTGGCCTATTAGCAATGGATTCAAGCTGCAGGAAAGGAGATTCCACCTGAACCTCAGGAAGAACTTCCTGAAGGTCAAGGCTGTCCGGCAGTGGAATCTGCTGCCTCGGAGTATAGTGGAGTCTCCTTCTTTGGAGATTTTTAAGCAGAGGCTGGACGGCCATCTGTCGGGAGTGGTTTGAGGGTGTTCCTGCATGGCAGGGGGTTGGACTGGATGGCCCGTGTGGTCTCTTCCAACTCTACATTTCTATGATTCTATGAAACCAATAATGAAAGCCAATAGGAAAAGAGGAAGACCACAGTACAAGTAGACAGACTCAACCAAGGAAGCGTTGGCACTGACTTTGCAAGACTTAAGCAAGGCTGTGGCTTACTAGAGCTCTTGGGTATCTCTCCTTCATAAGGTTGCCATAAGTCAAAGTCCACATGATCGCAAATAACAACACAAAATTAGCTGATGCTTTGCTGCTTAACAGGTGGAAGATGGCTGGGCTCTGCTGTAACCAATCAGTTGGGAAAAGAAGAAAAGGAAAACATTGTGATTGTTCAAAGAATGAGTGGCAGCTTTTGTTTTACACTATTTTGTTTGTTTGATAATACTTCAAAAAACACCAGTGATACTAAGGCCTCAAGTATAAAGATACCGCTATACTTAATACCACTCAGTACTACACATATAACAAAAGGAATGTTCTCAGAGAGTTTTGAACCCTGGGAAGCTCACTTTTGGTAAGCAGATTTATTGCTTTCACACATTCACACTAACTGACCCCTGTAAAGATCTGAAAGACCTCCATCGCCTCACCCAGCCCTTTGAAAATTTAGAGTAAGGGTCATGATTTGCATCTTTCTTGATCTTATAATGTTCTGTCCCACTCCTACAACTATATACATATGATTTATACCCGAGGCCTTAATGCCACGTGGTACTACATCCACAAAAGGTCGTGCAAAAATAAAAACCAGTCTTGAAAGTGCTTTCACTTTTTCTCCTCTTTTTTCCCCCTTCATCCCTTCCTCTTGTTCATACTGCAAGAAACTAAGGCCATTTCTGCACTACAGTGTTATAGTGCTATTATTCCACTTTCAACATCCTGTGGAATCCTGGGATTTGCAGTTTAGAGAGGGGCCTTTAGAATTGTCATCCAGAGAGCTCTTTGGCCTCAGTGAACTACAAGCCCCAGAATTCCACAGGATGTTGAAAGTGGATTAATAGCACAATAACAGTGTAGGCTGGAAAGAGCCTAACCCAGCTACTTCTTTGGAAATCCCAAGTTTTACTTCTGTGCAAACCAATTTTATTTTGGAGATCTACATGACATTTTCCCCATCCTGAAATATCCTAAGGAATGTTTACAAGAACTTTTCCTTCCCCCTTCCCAGCTCGCTTTAAATTAGCCCACCGTTTTATGAAATGAAATGCATCTCTCCATGGTTGTCGGTTTCTGTTATACCAGAATTAGCTGCCAAGAAGCAAAGCAACTGTTCCCCAGACAGCAGATTCAACAGAGATCAAGCAAGGGAAAGAGGAATGCTAGGAATAAAAGAAAGCAATGCTAATGCTTAGCTAGTGTAATATTGCTCAAGCACTTTTAATGCTTTGACTGTAACACCAGAGTAATAATTGAAATGGGCTACATGGAAATTGGCAAAAATCAATTTGTGAAATGTTGGCTGAGTCTAACTGTGACACGTGAGGGACAGGAGGAAGAGCACAAAGGAAGAGGGGGTGATGGATGGCCAGGGTATTCCATGAAAGAATTTGGATGCAGAACCATGAATGTGCAAGCAAAATCAGAACTGAAGGTAGTAGAAAGTCTTGATGCTTCCAGAAACTTATTTTGTTTTCTGGATACTCCCTCAATATGTGGCTGGCTTTATGTGCTGCGCATTGTCTCAATTTGGGAGGGCATGGTGCACACAAAGAAAACTCCAGCTGTTCTCTCTGATCACTGATCAGCTACTGAAAGAAGAATCTTGGGGGATTTTTCCCCCCCTCTGTTTCATTTTTCTGGTCTTAAAGTCTGTTCCATCCTGTTTCCACGTGCAGTTTTCTGTGCTCTTCTGATATAAGGCAAAGTGTGTGCTAATTATAACACAATTTTAATGTTATTTTCATGAATATGCACACATTTTTGCAACCCTTTCCATAACATATCCATCTGCACATCATTCCTGGTAAGAGAACACCACCACAAAATTCAGAATCTATCCATCCACCACTAAGTAAAGTGACCTGATTTGGCCCAATTGATAAACGTTGCTGCTGTTTCCATTGCCTGAAGTAATCTTGATAGTGAAAATATAAAGACTTTCCCAAGAAACAAATTCCACGCTACCATAATAGGGTTCCAATGCTTCATACTGGATAGATAACAAAAACTGTTGTGGGGGGTGCATAGTAACTGCAAACAGAGAAACCAAACTGTTCTGCTTTTATTACTTTTGTTCCCAGCCAGCTTATGGCCATACAGGGCATCCCTTTTCTCTATTATAATCATAGAGTTGAAAGAGACCACACAGCCATCCAGTCCAACCTCCTGCAATGCAGGAACACTCCCTCAAAGCACTCTCGACAGATGGCCATCCAGCCTCTGCTTCAAAACCTCCAACAGAGACTCCACCACACTCCACCGAGGCAGAATATTCCACTGCCGGACAGCTCTGACAATCGGGAAGTTCTCCCTGAGGTTCAGGTGGAATCTCCTTTCCTGCAGCTTGAATCCATTGCTCCTTGTCCTAGTCTCTGGAGCAGTGGAAAACAAGCCTGCTCCCTCCTCGACATGACATCCCTTCAAATACTTAAATATGGCTATCGTGTCCCCTCTTAACCTTCTCTTCTGCAGACTAAACATCCCCAGCTCCCTAAGCCGCTCCTTGTAGGGCACGGCTTCCAGACCCTTTACCATTTTGGTCGCCCTCCTCTGGACACGATCCAGCTTGTCAATATCCTTCTTGAAATGAGGTGCCTGGAACTGGACACAGTATTCTAAATGAGGTCTGACCAAAGCAGAATAAAGTGGTACTGTTACTTTCCTTAATCTAGACACCATACTCCTGTTGATGCAACCAAGAATCGTGCTGGCTTTTTAACACTTTCTGAAACATTCAGAATGTAGATGCTGTGATAGCCACACTATCATTCTCATACCGCTTACTTTATTTTACCATCTTCACCTGCTGAAGAAGCTTGTGAAACCTCAAAAGCTACTGTTTTTTGTCTTTGGTTAGCCCAACAAAGGTATCACCACAGGATCAATGTTGGATTTGGGGGTTAGGGGTAATTTGCTGTTGTTTCATTTTTGTTTCCTGGTTCATGCCGAGCACAGCTACCTTGGAATATTTTGTAATCACAGAATCCAGAGAAGTGCAATTGCTGAACTACAGCTATTTTGGCCTGCCTGTTTATCCAGACCATGCAAATAAGTTGGGTTCACACTGAGCTGCAAACTGAATGCCTTCTTCCTCCATCTCTGCCCCTGGCTTGATGAAACTTACTTTGCTGCTAGCTGAGATTGCAAACCCACACAGGTTGGTGAGAGTCCATTTGGGTGACACCCCCTTGGGTAAGTCCCTTTGCACACATGTTGGTTGTATTTTTTTGGCCACAGCACAACAGACATACCCAGTTCATGGCTGCATAAGCAGAATTTCACAAGTGTAATCATACCACACGCTGTAGTTCATTCTTAGGTGGTGTGTAACATTTCATTAGTGCCTTCAATATTCCACTTGAGTTACTGGGATTGTGAGAGAAGTCATTATGCACACTTCATTGCACGACGAGACGATCAATTGCACAAGATTAGTATTCAATACCAGCACAGCTACCACATAAATACAAGTGTAGATTTATATTACATAAGAACCACAAGCAGCACCTGCTGAAATTTCCTTTTCTGCATAACCATAAAGGGATAGAAGTCCTGACCCCTATTTCACCTGCAACTCTAACCTGAAGCTGTATGTGTGAGGTTTCGGGGGAAATAAAATACTAATCAAGTCAGAGTGCTTTTATTTTTTGCAATTTAACCAGAGATCTGGCTCAAAATTTTAAATTGCTTAAGGGGACTAGTTTTGCTTGTGGCATACCTAAGAGGGCACTAGAGAGCACTTCTTCTATAGGGAGATAGATCTGTCTCATCTTCTTGGCTGCCAACTAGACAAAGGAAACTGAGCAGGGCGAGTGACAGTGACAATAAATGGAGCCCTTATAAAACCTGCTCCTCCTGCAGAATTTGGTGCCATTTCAGTTGGCCTAATAAAGTTATTTTTTATGGACCTTGGAATATTTCTTACAGCCATCACAAACTGCTCCTCCTTTTTGTCTACTCCATTCCTAGTTCCCTGTTGCTCCATCCTAGAGATTTTTTTTTCATTCCTCTAGTGCAACCAAGCCGGCTATTATCTCAAGATTTATGGGGTAGACACATCATTCCAGAGGTGCTTATATCCTAGGTGGCAAAAAATTAAAACCACAAGTCTGTTTAAAAGTGGCATTGAACTTTAAAACACATCTAACTGTGTCTGCATTGATTCTAACATTTTCTTTTAACATTTGTCTCTCCCTGCAGCTGATCACAAAGCAGTGTGTTATGTAACCAAATTTTGTTTTATTTATCTAGTTACCAGGCAGGCACTAGTTTTCAGTGAAGTCTTCCCTTCCCTTTCCTAATTTTGCAGCTTCAACCCAAATTGAAACTGACTAATAGGGGCAAGGTGATCTTTCCCAGTTCAGGAGCCTGCTGCTCTATTGCTAGAGAGTTTTGTATAAAAGTTGAAAACCTTAGAAAGAAGCATTCTGGGGATGGACAGAGAAAGAATTAGGCCATTTCCGCCCTACACTGTTACAGTGCTATTATTCAATTTTCAACCTCCTGTGGAATTCTGGGGTTTGTAGTTTACTGAGGCCCAAGAGCTCTCTGGCTGAGAATTCTAAAGGCCCCTCCCTAAAATGCAAATCCCAGGATTCCATAGGAGGTTGAAAGTGGAAAAATAGCATGATCAGAGTGGCCTAAGTTGACAAGTAAGGAAAGTACAGAGAAAGATTTCATTATTCCGCCATCCAAAGTACTTATCTGAGCTTGGTTAAAATGGCTATATATCCCAAATTGCACAGGGCAGCACTTGAATCATCCTCTGTTCAAAGGGCTATCTAGTCCAGCTCCAGCTAAAAAACACAGAGAAGGAGAAAGTCTTTGGAGTTGCCAATCAGCTAGTAGCAATACCCAGACAACAAACTGAACATACAGATTCAACTGTTTCCACAACAGTGAGATGTATTTCCATTTAATTTATATAACTGGTCCATATGCATAACTAAGTATTGTCTCCTGGCTTGAACCCTCCAAACCTACTTTACCAGCCAGCAGCCACACCAAACGAAGGGGTGCAGCAGGATTTCCAGTCCCCTCCCAACAGCAAGCAAGGCTAAGACAACGAATTGCTACAGGGATCCTGCTTCTGACTGTCACAGCATCATTCAGTGGTCAAGGGGGGATAACATGCTCCCCGTTGCACCATGACTCGCAGCTGAACAGATCTCCTTCGCCTGAAGTGGCTGCTGCCAGACAAAGAAGGTTTGGGGAGGTGTTTATGCTCGTGACGATAGTACCATGATCACGACTGCATACTAGTTAGGAATACCGTGTAGTGACAGATCCATAACTGTGGGTTACAAGTCTGTAACTACAATGCAAACTTGGATATGCAAAAGCGCGTCCTCTTTTGTCCCCTTTTCTGGCAATGCAGAAGTGGCCACCCAAGGCTTGCATGTATGCTGAACATGCTGCCTCTGCTATCTTAAGGAGAAAAAGGAGAAAAAGGCAAGTTTGAAAGGAGTGACCTCTCTTGTCCAAGCAAGCCAGCTGATAATCTTTTTCAGATGGTTCCCAGGCCCCCCTAAGGGGTTTCAGCAGGGTTAGGTTGATGAACCGGAACACGGGTACCTAAGCAAGGGAGCTGTCAAGGCACAGATGGAGCCGGGAGAGGATTAAATCAGAGGGTTAGCACTAGCCAGCAGGAAAGCTCAGATACTAAAATTGAGGACCTCACCATATGTTGTCACAGTGAGACACTAAAGGAAAGCGTCTAGTAGCCAGAAATATATCATACGAAAAGACCTTCTTAGGGAGTAGCCTTCAAGCTTTTCAGACACAGAGATTTAGCTAACAATTTACCACAAGATACTCCCTTTTAATATTTTTAACTATGCATTGCTATAAGACTTAACCTTTTTGTGAGTTTTTTTTTTAACAGTGTCCCAAAAGGTGAGATTTTGATAACTACAGCTTGTTAGGCAGGGGGAAAAAAAACTATGGTCCTGTTAAAACACCTGGTAGTTACATGGAATCAAAATCTGTCTTTCCATGTAATGATGACAATAATGATCGCCCACACAGTCAAGTGAAGGCACTCCTTTGATGACTCAATATGCCAGGACAGAATGTTCTGAGCACCCAAAATCTACCTCTTTATGAAAGCAGCCCCATAAGCAAATTCCCTCCTACATTTCTACTCAGAAGTAGCGGTGAGAAGCAGTCCTGTACAAAATTCCAGTTTCTAGAAATCTACTTACAGGTAAGAACTGGATTACAGATGAGTAAAAATGGGCAGCAAGTTCTAAGTATCCAAAATAATCTCTTCATTCTTAGATGTAACAGTGAGAACCAGAATCCTACAAAAATCTAGTCTCTGTGGCACATTGCCAGTCGGGAGAAAAGTCTTTAGCATCCTCTATGCCAGTGGTTCCCAAACATTAGATCGCCAGATGTTTAAGACTTCAGCTCCCAGAATTCCTGACTGTCGGCCAAACTGACTGGGCTTTCTGGGAGTTGAAGTCCAAAGGACCTGGAGAACCAAAGTTTGGGAACTACCGCTCTTTGCCTAAAGAACTGCCCCAGAGCAACCCTCACCCTTCCTCAAGCAGAGAAGGTTAGTAACTGCAATACTCCAAATTCAACTAACAATGTAGAAAACAAATAAATGTTCTTTACCCATTTCCTCCCATGGCTCCATATAGCCAGAACTCCATTCGTAAATTGCTGGTTTGTTCGCCCACTACGAATGGACAGATCCATTCATTTCTAGTCCATGCTATTTTTCGCATGCATGAATTCATATGTCCAGTGGTTCTCAAACTGTGGGGCAGGACCCTAAGGAAGGGGGGCACAAGAAAAGTCAGCCTGCAAGTACAGGAAATGTGAAGAAGGGCAAACCTCTCTCTATGGCTATTTCCTCACTGTTATAGTGCTGTTATTCCACTCTCAACATCCTAAGGAATCCTGGGGTTTGTAGTTTAGGGAGAGGCATTTAGAATTCCCAGCCAGAGAGCTCTTTGGCCTCCATAAACTACAAACCCCAGAATTTCAACAGGATGTTGAAAGTAGAATAATAGCACTATAACAGCATAGTGCAGAAATGCCCTGTGTATGTGTGTGTGTGCACTATTGAAGATTCACTGGTCTTTGCAAAAGATGACACAAACCATCTTCCCCGTTATGGCTTTCTCCAACCTCAGACATAGCAAAAATGGGCTCCTTTTTTTTTTCCTTAATGCTTTCCCCACTCAACTTCTCCAAATGTTCTGTCACTGGTGTAGCAGTCACATTCCCCTTGGTGACCATTAAGCAGTTTCTCAGGTGGGGAGAACTGAAATGAAGAGAGGAGAGGAAGAATGTGGGAACACAGCATTAAGACAGCGCATGTGGCACAAGGAGCCTGTGAGAGAGAGGTGTAGAATAGGACATGAGGGGTTGTACCATGAAGGAGGGCAGCACAATATCACCGTCTAGATGTAAAGTGGGCCACAGGGGTTAATAGCTTGAGAACCACTATATAAGATTATTCCAGTCCATTTTTGTCATTAATCTGTGTATTTTTTGGGGGGGGGGGGAATCACCTTTAATTCAGATTTTGTTCCAGGAAGCTAGCTTCAGGCTTTTAAATGCATATCAGATATATACTCCTTTGTTTGCAGCGTAGGAAGAACGAGGAGAGCACTTTTCTAAGTGCAGAACTGGCAGGGCAAGCGTGAATGAAACTGAAATGTTAACTGTGGCTCAAACCTTCAGGATCTTTCAAAGGATAAACCAGGAGACTTTACATGGCCCTTTGGAGTGATGCCTGCTGTTTCTCTGCAAACATTTGGGACAGTAGGCAGATTAAAATCTACTGTTACTGTGCCTTTTTGTCTAGTAATCCGGTGATTTAAGCTTCATTGTAGTTTTTGGTTCCGCTCTGCTTCTCACAAATGCTGCAAATGAGATTATGCTGTAAAGATGTTACTCCCTTTGCATCGCTCTTGATAATCCAAAGTCAAAATAGCAGGGAATTTTTTTTAAAAAAAGGACAAAAAGGACAATTTAATTAGCATTAACAGTTTTTCCAGGACCCATCTGGGGAGATTTAATCTGCATAAACAGGATCCTTCCTATTCTTTAGATCCAAGGGGAAGAGAAAGGATTCCCATTCTGCAGCCATGCCATGCATGCATCATGTCTGAAACTGGAATTATAGCATTAATCATAAATATTAAAAACTGCGAAAACAGGGCAGAACAGGGGGAAGCATTGTTTTAGACAGAGCTACAGCTTAGTCGCCTTGGCCGCTTGTGCATAGATGTGGGTAGAACCTACAAAAAGCATCAGTCCCCCAGATCTCCTTCAGATTCGAGTCTGCTACCCACATTTGAGGGTTAAACTCTCATGGATTTGATTTTTTGTGAGTTTCTCAAATCCCTGCCCCCCAAGTGTTTTCCAAGGGACCCTCTCCTCTCCGATCAGGCTGTGCAGCCCTTTAGAAATCTGCCTCTGGTCCACCAAGCCTATCCACCCTCCCTTTTTTCCCTATCCACCCTCTTTTCCCTGATCTGATTTGGATCCTGGGTGCCCGTTCTCCTCACCACACCTTGGCCCCCCTTCCCATAGGCACACACACTTTTGATATTTGTGATTTTTCCACTCTTGCAGGGGTCCTGTGCCCCTAACCCTAGTGAGCGTGGAGGGCCAACTGTATTTTTGATTGAGATCAGCCCCTGGCATGCCACATTAGTGTTTTTAATCTGACTCTGAACTGGTCTTGCAAACCATGCAAGAGCAAAACTGTAGTAAAAAGGTGTGCCAGCAGTGTGTATGTGGGCCTGACACCAGCATGAATCCAGTATTGCCTTGGCCACATGGGTTCGGGTGAGATGAAGCCCCAATGATTAAAAAAGAAAAAAAAACCTCCCTGATGTGTGTGCATGTGCATTTTTTCCTGGAAATAGTAGTAGTTATACTTTAAGAAACAAGATGCAAATATCTTGTCAAAACATTCATTTGAAATGTGTTTATTTGTCTTGTTCTTGGGAGCTAAGCAGGAGCAGCCCTGGTTAGCATTTGCATGGGAGACAACCAATACAAGGTGCTACAGGGTACAATGAATGAAATAGCAGGCAGCCTAAATACCCTAAAGCAGCTATTCTTAACCTGGAGTCTGCAGACCCCACAGGAGGCCAGGATGTCCTCATAGGGGCTCCACAAGGGCTTGAAGAAATGTTATAAGCTTTTATAGTTAAAAGTAAAGAAGGGAAGGAGGGAGGCACATGACATTTCTTTCTACCACCCATACAGCCAGAAACTCCCCTGAGTTAAGTCGGGTAGTCTGCAGTAACAAAAGGGGTATATGGTAAAGAAAAGAGTAAGAACCACTGCCCTAAAAGTACCAGATCCTGTTTGATCTTGGAAGTCAAGCAGGGTCAGCTCTGGGCAGCACTGGGATGGAAGATCACCAATGAATACCAGATGCTGTAGGTTGTATTTTAGAGGAAGGAACTGGCAAAGCCACCTCTGAGTTTTCCTTGCCTTTGAAAACCCCGTGCAACTGTCGATAAGTTGGCAGGAGACCTCAAGGCACATATGCAGACAGGAAGGAGCAGCCTTCTCCCTCTCGTGTCACAGAGACTGGCCAAAACACCAGAGCCATAGTTCCGGTCCGGCTTAGATCAGTCTTGCCCTCTCCCCGTTTCTGCTTTTTGCTCCCTGTCTTTTATCACAGGCTGGGCCGGCCCCCACCTCTCCGCGTTGGGGGGAGCCCTTTGCCGAACGGCTTTCATTTGAAGCCAGAGATTTCCTGGCAGCTGGGCCTTTGCAAGGGCCGCTTCCCATGGGCAGTGAAACACGGGGTCCGGTCGTCGGCAGCTGGGAATTGCCTCGGGCTCAATTAGCTCATTCCTGGGAATGGTGCTCACTTCCCTCCCCTTTTTGTTAACATTGCAGCCACTTCCTCCTCTCGCTTCCATCTCCCTGCCGCAGGCAGATGTTTCAAACAAGGGGCTTTGATGGCTCACAGTGTTTATAGGCTGCGAGAGCCACAAAATGGTTAACTCAAATCACATACAACAACAACAAAGGGCCTTTGTGCTCCTGGTAGTGTGTGTGTGTGTGGGGAGGAGGTTGTAGTACCCACAGGAGGGCAAGAGGAAAGCTGCTTTGGAAAAAAAAAATTTCAATGAAAAATTACCCAATTGTGCACATACAGCCAACTGATGACACCAGAGCAGGTGTGCTAAGTGACCCAAACCACAGTATATGAATCTTGGATACAGCTTGAAAAGTTACTTTTTTACAGCACAACTCCCAGAAAACCCCAGCTGGCAAAGCCTTTGGTGATGTTTGCTGGGGAATTCTGGGAGATCTAGTCCAAAAGATTAACTTCCAAGCTTCTGAATGGGGAATCTAGTCTGAGGCTGGTAGATGTTCTTGTTACTTCTTGCCTTCTTGATCAAAGCATGGAACAACAGGCACATAATATCAGTTTTAAAAGCATGCATATTAAAAACAGTCAATTCATAACTCTAAAACTCATATTTAAAAACTATCTAGATAGGCCTGCTGGGAGAGATTGATATTTAATGCTGTTTTAAACATAAATAGTGTGTTTAAATGACAGCAAATAGCTGTCATTGTACAATTTGGGGGTGACTGATGAAAAAGTCCCTTGTTTAACAGCTGCCAGCCTAGTCTTAGTTGACTGAAATAAATGTCCCCTGAAAACCTGAGTGTACAAGATAGATTATAGGTACAGGCAATCCTGCAGATAAGCTAGACCCAAACCATGTAGAGCTTTAAAGGTAACAACCCACACATTGTGCCTTGTCCAGAAACTAACTGGTACCCGGTGGAATGATTTTCATATAGGTATAATATGATCCCTTCTAGATGCACCAGTAATCAATCTCGCTTCCATGTTTTGCATTAATTGAAGTTCCAAATTTGGTACACAGGTAGCCCAATGTACAGCACATTGCAGAAGTATAGTGTTGAGGTTATCAGAGTGTTGGATTGTTGGCTGGCATCCTGTTAGTGGCCTAGGCACGTGTAAGTCATGCATAAGTCATGCTAAGCATATGGGGTGAATTATTCACCATGGCACAACACACGTATTTTACAGATAGCAGCAGAACCAGAGCATATGGCAATATTGTGCATTGCAGTTGTGCATGGATGTTTCACATTGGTCACTGCTGTTGTGCATACTGCTTTGTGGTTGTGGAATACAATGGTTGTGCATTTCAAAATGCCATTCATGTGCTGTACAACATTGCTATTCTGCGTGGAGCTAAGCAGTACTGACATGCGTATCTACCCATGTCAACTCTGATGTTCAGCTAAGAGGTTGCTGGACTGGGACCATATGTTTTCAAATTTGATGCTAGCACCTCTAGCTGCAACAGGCTTTGAGCAACCTGTGTCCCCACCCCACCCCCCCAGAGTTCCCAGATTGCAGCTTCCACTTTTCATCACTATTACCTGTGCTGGCTAAGGATGATGGGAGTTGCAGTTCAAGAGCATTCAGAAGACCACAAGCTGCCCAGTACTGAACAAAAAGAAACAGGTCGCAAATGACATAAAAAAACCTCTGAAGATGTGATCATTCACTTTCACTCAGAGGAGAGAATACTGGGCTATACAGGGAAAGAGGTTGGCTGTATTTGTAATCTAATAATAAGGAAGAACCTCATCTATGGACAGGCAGAGTTTTGCTGTAATACATGGTCTTTGCCACTTGTAGCCTCTTAATTCTGAGCAATAGGATTTGTCAATTTTTTGGTCTCATGGTAGAAAAATGTAACAAAGGAGGGTTAATACTTCCTGGGTTAACTCCAGCATGATAATATGGAGTTAATGGCAGCAAATGAGCAATTGCTCATTTGCTACCCGCTGGCAGGTTCCCTAGATGGGAACAGGTACTCTGAGTCCAAATCTCACATCCTTCAGCTAAAGGTCAATTATGTTCACCCCAGTGGGCATGCTGCAATATGATTTGCTCATCCCTGGAGAAGCCATTTGTAAATGTGTGGCCAGAGTGTCCTCGGGCATATGTCTTGAAAAATACTTTCATCAAGCTTTGGCTTGTCTGTGAGAGCCCTTGCAATTGCTCAAGGCAGGTGCACATTGCAAACAAAGAGGCCAATGACTTCCCAGTAATCAGTGGCAACATAATGGAAATCAGATTATCTCCCACCACCACCACCTCATGGCATCTGAAAATATGCACTAATATGCCTGACAAATCGAGACAGCCAGTCGTAATAACCATGGGACAGTGTTTTGTATACATTTGGAAGATACTCAGGGATAACCACTATTTGAGAATATTATGTGGCAGATTTCCAAACTGCTTGTAGAATATCTGCTTCCAGGATTGTTGTTCTATGCTTTCAAGACACTTCTCATGTATTTATTTCATTTACTGTTATTTCATTTATATGCTACCTCTCTCCTGGAACAGGACCCAAAACAGCTCACAAAAAGCATCAACTAAACCTAACAGTAATATTTTAAAGGACAATTAAAAATCCCTCTATCAGTTTATTTATACCCCACCTGTCTCCCAGGCTGGGAACCATCACATTAAAACAGTATAACATCATCAAAAGGCACATAAATGTTAAAAGTAAGCACACCTACCATAAAAAGCCTCCACACGAGCATTTACACATTAAAAGCCTGCTTAAACTAAGAGGTTTCAACTGGCAGAAGTAATATCAGAAGCACTGGTAATATTCTACAGGAATTCTTAAAGATTAAGAGAAATCTCAGCAGATTGGAAAAGGGCAAATATTGTCCACATCTTCAAAAAGAGGGAAAAAAGAGGACCCTGAACAGTTACTACCTGTTCAGCCTGAAACAACTTAGAAAGGAACATCTACACAATAAGCTAGACAATGGACTAGACAATGCTACTATTAGATAAATTTGTAATTGGTTGACTGACCGAACTCAAAGGATGCTCACCAATGGCTCTTCTTCATCCTAGAGAGAAGTGACTAGTGAGGTGCCACAGGGTTCTTTCCTGGACCCAGTGCTATTCCACATCTTTATAAATGATTTGGATGAAGGAATAGAGGGCATTCTTCTCAAATTTGCAGATGACACCAAATTAGGACAGGTAGCTAACACCCCAGAGGACAAGATCAGAACTCAAAACGACTTTACCAGATTAAAGAGCTGGGCCAAAACTAACAAAATGAATTTCAACAGGGAGAACTGTCAGGTACTACACTTGGGCAGAAAAAAGTGGAATGCACAGATACAAGATGCGTGACACCTGGCTTGACCATTGTATGTGTGAAAGGGATGTAGGAGTCTTAGTATACCACAAGCTGAACATGAGTCAGCAATGTGATGTGGCAGCTAAAAAATGTGATTCTGGGCTGTTTCAATAGGAGTATAATGTCTAACAAGTGATAGTACCACTCTATTCTGGTTTGGTCAGACCCTACCTGGAATACTGTGTCCAGTTCTGGTCATCACAATTCCGGAAGGATATTGACAAGCTGGAACACGTCCAGAGGAGGGCGACCAAAATGGTAGATGGCCTGGAAATCATGCCCTATGAGGAGCAGCTTAGGGAGCTGGGCATGCATAGTATGGAGAAGAGAAGATTAAGAGGTGACATGATAGCTATGTTTAAATATTTGATGCTTTAATGGTATATTCCTGCATGGCAGGGAGGTTGGATTCAATGGCCCTTATGGTCTCTTCCAGCCCTAAGATTCTATGATCCTATGGCAATAAAAGGTAGAAAAGTCAAAGGAGGATGACTATTTCTGCAAAGCACTGTAAAGACAATGTGTTGAGATTGCTTTTTGATAGCCTACCTGCTTCTGTGTATTAGAGACTCCATCATGATTAATAACTATTGACAGATGGAACCGAGATGTAACCAAATAATCATAATTGCTAGAAACTTGAGATGAAAAATGAGATACCCAGGATGCCAGATCTTACACTGAGTCCCTCCAGATAAGAAAAAGTCCCTGAAAATCCCAGGTTTTGTTCCTATACAAAGTGGTTATTTTTTTGGGAACCATATGACGTTTTCTTCATCTCAAAAGTATTTCCTCGGAACTCCTGGCATCTCCAAAGGCTTTTCATTCTTGTTTCCCAGGTCAGTTTAAATCAACACAGTATTTATCCTAAATAAAATGTATCTCTAGTTGGCTGTCTGTTGGTATTATCCTGGAACTAGCTAAGATTGTAATAGCAGCAGCAGCAGCAGCAGTTGTTGTTGTGTGCCTTTGAGGCATTTCTGACTTACGGTGACCTTAAGCATGGTGCAGGTATTTGAGTGCTGGACTACAATTGTGAAAACCAGGGTTTGATTCCCCGCTTGGTCTTGGAAACCCACTTGGGGCACTCCAAGCCACAGAAAACCCCTTACGGTCACCACAAGTTGGTTGCCATTAGTCAGTTGCTCTAAGTAAGAAATGCCCTGAAGGCACACAACAACCACAAACAACAACAAAGTGGGTTTCCATGGCCAAGTGGGGAATCAAACCCTGGTCTCCACAGTTGTAGTGCAACACTCAACCCACTATACCACACAAGATCTCAAGAGAGATACCATCAATAAAGACCCCTATTATTTCTAGAACTCTAGATTTTAGAGTTCTAGGAATAATTCTAGAACCCTATTGTTTCTAGAACTTCTAGCACACTTATTCTACTTTAAACATCCTGTGGAATTCTGGGCCCGAGAGTTCTCTGGCTGAGAATTCTAAAGGCCCCTCCCGAAACTGCAAACCCCAGGATTCCATAGGATATTGAAAGTGGAATAATAGCACTATAACAGTGTAATGTGGAAATGGCCACAGATTCAAGGGAGAGTGCATGAAGAAAAGAGGAATGTTCACACAAAAACAAAATTATCCTAATGTTTAACTGGTGTAATCTTTCTAAAGCACTTTAGCACTCTGACTATACAGTAACTCCTAGATAATAATAAAGAGGGCTGAATTGGTGAAAATCAGTTTCCGAAATGTTGCATGAGTCTGGCATGTGACGTGTGGTGAGTGGGAAGGAGAAGAGGAAGAACCCAAGGAAGTGAAGAAGAGGGAAACTTGAGATATTTCAAGAAAGATTTTGGACACCAACCTGGGAATGCACAGGTACAAACCAAAAGAAAAAAAACAGGAAATTCGTGATACTCCCAGAGACCTTTGTTCTCTTCTGGATGAACCCACTGCAGATCATGGCTTACAGCTGGTCTCAGGGTTATCTACCAGACTTACAGTTGGTATGCAGCTGCCTTTTTTTTAAAAAAAAATAGTGCATCTCCTAAAACTGTATCTTCAATGCTCACATTTCTCTACAACTTCACTTTTTGTCCAATCAGGAACTTGTGTGCTTTACCCAAGGCTCAAAATGATTCTCTGAGATGTAGCTGGCCTTTGCGTCATGTCATAACTTGATGCATGAAGGCAACTTCTGGGTTCATGGTGTTCTTGAATTCCAGACACTGCATGGCACAAAATCAAACTGGGAGATGTCAAAAGAGGTTACCCCTTTACAAGAGGAATAAAAAGTTTTATTAACAAGGTTTTCCTCTTATGTCATGCATTTGGAAATGTCATGGCATTCTTAAGAATCTAGCCTGCAGCATAGTTTTTGTATTGTTAGAGATTAGTACTGTAGTATAGGTATTGTGCTTTTCTATAGTAAAGCAGTTCTGTATTTTAATAGTTTAGCATGCATTTGAAGACTGCGTCTAGAATAATGGAATCTTTTCAGTCAAGAATAGGAAAGTCAGTCTAGTAGTGAAGAGCTAAAGTATGTCTTATTTTAGATTCTCTGCCATTTTTCCTTCAGATCTTCTGAAGAGATCAGAGCAGATAATTTGATAAATTATCTGGGGAAAAAAAGATGTGGAAATATATTCCATCCATGTTTACTACAGATATAAGAATGATTAAGGAAAGAAAATAGCCTCTGGTTTCAATAATGGTGGGATTAACAATTGAAAAATATTTACAAAGAAAACTTTTTTCTGTTCTGAATTATATTTTATCTAAGGCTAATAAGAAAAATTGATTTTGAATATGATATAACGTATTATAATTATTGTTGTTATTAATTAAGGTAAAGAATTTTGCATTATATTATATACAAAAGAATTTGGTCTTGTAATGTAATGCAAACAATAACAAAGAAATTTAAAAATCTGAAGAATGTCTCAAAGGTGGAATTGTCTTGGATCTGACTGTCCTGGGTGTTTAACCTATACTCTGGACAAGAGGCCAGTGTTAGGACACAACATGGAGAAACCAAATGGTTTCTAACTAGCCAGGGGTCAGAAAAGGCTATGTTTTTGCTTATAAATTTCTCATTATAATAAAGTCAGCTAGAGGCTTTGGATTTCCAAAAAAAAAAAAAAAAGGATGCATTTTATCACCTTACCCATTTAATTTATATGCAAAATATATCATATGGAAGGCAGAATTACACTTGGGAAGATGCAGGTGTGAAAAGTGAGAGAAGGAACACCAACAATTTAAGATATGCACATAACACCATATTACTTGCAGAAACTGCAAAGACCTGGAATGACTACTAATGAAAGTTAAGGAAGAAAATGCAAAAGCAGGGTTACAGTTGCATATTAAAAAGAATGAGCACAAATTGTTTCCATAACATTAAAATGGGTAACAAAGACATTAAAATGGCTAAAGATTTCCTATCCCTTGGCTGAGTCATTAACCAAAATGGAGATTGTAGTCAAGTAACCGGAAGACTAAGGGCCTTTCCACACTACACTGTTATAGTGCTGTTATTCCACTTTCAACATCGTATGGGGTCCTGGGATCTGTAGTTTGGGGAGGGGCATTTAGAATTCTCAGCCAGAGAGCTCTTTGGCCTCAGGAAACTACAAATCCCAGAATTCCACAGAAGGCGAAAGTGAAATAATAGCACTGTAACAGTGTAGTGTAGAAATGGCCTAAGTCTGGTTGTGAAAGCTGGAAAGTGAAGAAAGCTGGCAGGAAGAAAATCAGTGCCTTTGAAATGTGGTACCAGAGAACAATTCAGTGGATACTGTGGACTGCTGAAAAGACAAATGGATGTGTCTTACGGCAAATCAAGCCTAACTGGAAGTGAAGATAGCTAAACTGAGACTCTTGTACTTGTCATTCACTGAGCAGCCAATAATGCTTGGTGAAAGTATTGGTAAAAAAGCAGGCAGTAGGAAAAGAGGGTGAATGATGGTGAATTGAGTCAACCAAGGAAAACACAGCTGCACTGAATTCACAAGATCTGAACAGTGGAGGTCTCCCCAAATACTCCTCCTCCTCCTCCTCCTCCTTCTTCCTTACCCAGCTCTCCCCATGGCTCAAGGCAGGGTACGATAAATGAACATACAGCTAAAAATACATAAAACCCCATTTGCAATATACTAACTCAAAAATTTATAGTTAAAAATTGACAGGATGTAGGTCTCTAGAACTTTTTAAAATTCAGACAGTGTGCTATGCTGTCTAATCTCTTCCAGCAAGCCATTCCACAGTCTATGGGTAGCCGATGAAAAAGTCCTCTGGGTTACCATTACCAGTCTAGCGCTCTCTGGTTTAAGTAAATGACTCAAAGTCCATTTGATGGCAAGTAACAACAACAAAATCCAAGTGCACACGAACCAAAGGTAAAGTCTAGAGACAACAGGAAGTTTTCCGCTAAGCAGCGGCATTCAAATTAGGAAGCCTGAAAGTTAAGCACCAGCTCAGATCTCTACCGTTAATTACATTCTTTACTGTGAGTGACAAAAAAAGCAGAGAGAAGAGAGACTCCGGTAAAAATAAGTCATTTCACTTATTTTCTCCCCACCATAGATTTCAACTACATCTCATTATGGTTTGTAAGGGTTGATTCTGCACCTGGGTCATTTTAAGCAGTTTACAGTCAAACAGCCATTGAAGCTTGTCACCTGCTAACCTCTATAGACAGGCAACGGCAGGAACAAAGCTTCATTAAAACATGGGTAAACCCAAGAGAAGGAGATACATTCTGGAAGCCCCTGCCCTTCACTCAGAGAACTAAGGATAACATACACTGCTCTCCCCTACCTTTTCAAGTTAGGCTGGAAAACAACCCTAGATTGCCCCTGAGACTATATGCGTGTGTGCCTTTAAGGCCATTTCCACACGAGGTTGATACATCATAGCCACCTCGAATTCTTACCCTCCTTGAACCATTTTAGCTTCATAGTTTTCCTCATGGTTCTGCGTGTTTTCAGCTCCTAGAACAGTTCACTGCAGTTCACTGCGATGCAAAACCACTGTATGTGAAAACTGGAAAAACTCCAATTAAATATCCCAAGCCAGTTCTGCTTCAGTTTTTGCCTACATGCAGAAGCATAGCATCGATTCACATTACAGAAGTGGCCAGCTATGGGCGTTTTCAGGCTGTCCCTCCATCATTTCTGTCCCTATCTCTCTCCGCCCATCAAAGAACAGGCTGCCATCATTATTGTCTTCCTGCGTTAAACGGACGTGGACTGTTAAAATACGTTTTTTCCACATATCAACAAACATACATGCCTATGCAGAAACACAGCAACACAGAAATGTGTTAAAAGTATGTGTGTGTTTGGGTGAGGTAGGGGAGTGGGGGTGGCCAGGGACTTGCTGCTTTGGATGCAGCAACCGCTGTTCTCCGCAGTAGTAAAAGGTAAATTGGGGGGTGCAGACAGCACAGTTTCTGAATTTCTGAATTCAGCTTCCAAATCCGAATATAAAAACACTGCTTTTGACATGCAGTGAACCGCATGTCTCCTCTCATGTGGAAATGTCCTAAGTCACCTGCCAACTTATGGTGATCTCATTAATTTCATAGGGTTTCCTTAGGCAAGGAATACTCAGAGGTGGCTTTGCTTGTCCCTTCTCTGAAATATAGCCTACAGCACCTGGTATTCATTGGCAGTCTCCGACTGTGCAGCTGACCCTGCTTAGCTTCCAAGATCAGAAAGAAGCTGGTGCCTGTAGGCTATATAGGAGTACTTATGAGAATATTCCTCCAACCATTTTACAGATAAAAACTGGGACATATATAGACAAGCAACATCAGAGCATGGTCAAGCTGACAAAAGTTATTGATGGGGAAGAACACAAAAGCTAGGAGAGGCTGCAGCAGTTTGCTTCTGCCAGAGCCAATCGGGAAAGACAAGATTCTCTCCCTTCCTCTCCTCTCCCTCATGCTGAATTAATGGAGTGGAAACTGCTTTTGCACACTGAACTCAAATTTGCAGCAAATGAAATAAGCTAAGGATAAAGGAGGAAAGTGGGAGGAAGATAGAGAAACTGGGACATTTGAAAAGCAGCTGGAAAAGTGGGATGACACAGTAATAATCAGAACTTTCCCTGCCAAATCACAACAGTTGGAGGATAAGTGAGAGCTTTATAGATGAGGAGGGACTTGAACCCAAAGCTTATATTTAAAAAAATCATTCAGAATCAAGTACAGTCCTCAAATAAAGACCATGCTTAAAATAGATTAATTGCCTGATGTGCACAGCAGATGATTGTTCCAGATTCCAGAAAGGGCCGTTTGCCCACATCAGATGATGATAGATATGGGAGACCTGAGAGGAAAAAGGTTAACAGTTAACTGTTAGTTGTTAACAAGACAGATGGCAGCTGCCAGTTCAGTTGTTAACCACTTTCTGCTGACTTTCCACTCTCTGGATAGAATTAGGACCTCATCACTCTTTTACTTCTGGAAGGAGTAAGGAGAGATTTTAAATGCATTCCAGCTTTCAAAACCCACACATTTTGCCCCAAGTTCTGCTCCTAAAGTTGGAGTCAGGCTACCAACTCACTGGGCCTGGTTCCTGCAGGCTACACAGATCAAACAATGTATAATTCCCTGACATGAAAAATCATCCAACACTCTGAGAACTGATCTGTAATAAGTGGCAAGGAACAAGAAGCACTTAATAAAATGAGGTCTTTCTCAAAGCACTTGGTGAAACATCTCAGGCCTTTATGAAGACTAAACACCTGTAGACTTCTCTGCTAACACAATGGAGAAATTGTTCATAGCCACATTCATTCAAGCCGGGTCTGTCGATGAAATTTTTGTCTTTATCTGCAAACAGAAGACGTGCATGGCCATGTTACTGCCACCTGGCACCCATAATTCTTAAAATATGGATTCAAGCTTTTAACTTTTAACATTTCAAGTTGCACAGATGGCATTGAAGAAACAGGTAAAATGCTAGAAAATCTAAGCAGGTCTGCCAAGTCCTCCTTTCTAAATTAGCACCCCATAAATCAACCTCTCCCACCATCTCCCACTACCACAGCATGCACAAGAGTGGTTTCCAACAACAACTTGGAAGGTCCTTGAAGAACAACGTTTGCGGTTGGGTTTGGGTTTCCTCGCTTCTGTTAAAACTTGATTGAGACCAGTTGGGCTTCTGGAAAGAAATGCTGAGCTCTTGCCTGGTGGGTGGGGGACTTTGATGGCACTTATTTGAGAGTATGTGAAGATCCAGAGCCTTTCCTGCTTTTGTTACCAGGGCTTCCTTTTGTGTGCACTTAGTTCCACTTCTCATTTACGCAGTGCTTTCTGGGTGTCCCAAGCACTTCACATACCTTTATCCAGGAAACTGTGCAACAGTCATGGCAGCCTCTGAGTTGTTATGGGTGGAGGTAGCAGCATCAGCTCTATACAGCTTCAGCTCATGACCTCCTGCCTTGTCAACAAAGCAAGAGAAGAGGGAGTTTGGCATGTTTAGTGGAAGACTACATAGATCTGCCTACACAGATCAAAGAGATATGCAGCTGCCCGACTTATCGGGTGCCAATTTTGTGGGCAGCAGCAAGCATGCAATTGAACTCTACATGTGGCTGGTGAGACAGGGGAGGCCACTTCCAGCTTCCCAGCAGGCTGCACAACTCACACAGCCTTAGGTGGGCTCCATCGTTTCACCAATGGTTTAAACTCATTGGCTGCCCCTTTCCCAGCCAGATTAGGCATAGTCTTCCCTCTGGTCTGGGAAAAGGGTATTTAAGGAGGGCCTCTTCTCAATTCTTGTGAGTGCTTCACAGAATGTCATCCCACCTACCATCCCTTGTTCTAGTGTTCTTATTGTATAATTTGTTCATTGTCACAATTTATGTATGGTTGGCAGGGGCCCAGAATCCAGGGCGTGGTTATTGGTCCCGTCAGACAGGGTATATTATGGCATCCACCTGCAGAAGCAAGGAGTGCAGGGGTGGCAATTGGTATGTATAACATGGATAAGTACACACATTCCCCGCACTCATGGCTGACCATGTGGATACCACACCAGTCACTACACAGACTCCGGTAACATGCCAAACAGTTGGGGTTATTGGCCAATAGGTGGATTGTATGATGCCTGAATCCAGGTCCACGTGCATGCCAAATAAAGTTGTGGCCAGTATCTTTCTAAAGTATTTGTGTAGATGCGGGTTATTTCTGTTGCAATGTTGCTCACCTCTGAACATGCAAAAAGATGGCAGGAGATGTGTTGCTGTGACGTGCAACATCTGTGCCAGGTTTGTTCTCCTGCCTGTCAATGTAAAAGGGCAGACCTGCAAGACATGCAAGCTGGTTGCCCTTTTGGAAGAGAAAGTGCAACAATTTGAATCCCATTTGTCCACACTTACACTCTTCAAGGAAAAGGAGGCGTTTTTACGTAAAGGAGAACAGATTCTCTTGGAACAGCAATGGAAAGGATACCCCTAGCAAATGAGGAATTCATGGCAGGAGACAAACACGTGACTCACAGAAGCTGAATTATTAAGAACTATGCCATGTGTTTGGAGCTACACAATCGATTCCCGCCTCTCCCCTTAGACGGTGATTCCAGGCAACAATAGGAACTGAAGACCTCGGCACGGACACAACCTTGGAAGGTTCTGTGGGTGGAATGACTCCTACCACTTCCCAGAAAAGAAAAAAAAAAAAGACATGGTAGTTGTAGGAAACTTTCTACTAAGGAACACAAAGATAGTAGTGTGCAGACCTGACAAGATGTCCTGGGAGATACGCTGCCTTCCTGATGTAAGGATCTGGGGCATGAGAGAAAGAGAGAGAGATAGAGAGTGCTGAGAGTTATCAAACTGACTCACCATAATTCTATCCTCTTGATTCATGCGGGAATTAATGATACCATGAGCCACCACCTTCAACATATTGGAAGTGACTAGGAGGGTCTGGACAGGAAGCTGAAAGACAGGTTGTTTGCTCATCAGTCTTTTCCTACTGAAGGCCAGGAAGAGAGAAAAGAGCACTGCAGTTGAACAAATGGCTGCACAGAAGGTTTCAGCAGGGAAGATGAGGCTTTCAGACCATGATGTGTGTGTCCGTGAAAAAGAATTTCTGGCCAGAGATGGGCTTTACATGGTAGCAAGGGTAAGGACGTGTTTGCTAGGAGTCTTGCAAACCTGATGAGGAGGGCTTTCAACTGCATCCTGAGGGAGAAGAAGGCAATGTTTCAGAGGACATAGGGACAAAAAGCATTGGAGGCAGTAGTATCAATGGCAACTGGTGTGGTACTGAGTCCACTAATAGACAGGTGGAAAAGCCCAGTAATGAAGCACCAAGAGGGAATGAGCCTTGGTTTCCTTGACCTACTCGAGGAAGCTTTTCTGAAACAACAACAGGATAAAACATCTGGTCTAATTTGACCCTCAAACTAGCAGTGACTCTCCAAAATCTTCAAGAGTGCTCACTCACATTAGGAAAAAATTCCAGCCAGAAGTGCTATTAACAATCAAACCAACTGCCTTTGGTATTTAAATGGAGGCTAGAAAATCATCTGTAGAGGATACTGTCATTGAAACATGCACTGAACATAGAGTTGGCTAGGTGGTCTCTAAAATATCTTTCTCATCCATAATTTTATGATAATTATCTACTAACTCAGTGCTACTTGAAGTCGTGAACCCTCTGTGAGCCATCAGCTGCTGGTCCATGGTGAATTCCAAGTGAAGAAAGAAACAACTAGCCAATTGACACAATTTTGGTACCAGCCTCTGGCACATTGGAGGGGGAGAATAAGCACTAATCTCCCACCCCAGAATACCTGAGAAGCACTGACCTTTTAAGCTAGAACTGTCACTGACTGGACAAGGAAGCTTCTCTATGCAAAGCAGGTGCTCTGTTGTAATTATGGCACCTCCTCAGCAAATGTAGTTCGGCCACAGCACCCATAACCAAAGGCCGTTCCTTGCCTGTGGCGTTCATTTTGCTCTGCAACAGCTTCATCCTGGAATGCCTTAGGATGCAGGTGTGTGAGTCAATTGAGCATGACAGTCCTCTTTTAAAAACTTTGAGAAAGTTTAGGCTGAATCCAACAAACGGGCTGGATGGAGTTACGACAGAGCAGCTGCTACTGAAAGATGGCCAGCAATATTTACTACACAATAGAGATTGGCAGTAACAGAAGAAGGTGGAAAGGAAGAGACTGCTGTGGAGAATAAATATCAGCTAACCAAACATGTTTTTTAAATGCAGCCCCCTCAACTCTCAACAAAAGGCAGCATCAGAAAAGGATGTTTACTAGGTACTACGTGTTTTGGTACTAGGGCACCAAAACATGGGTGCGGTTGAGATCAGAAAGAGCCCACTGGAAGCAGCGCTTGAGAAAGTTAGTGTCTTGGATGCCAGTTCTGAGAATCACCCAGCCAACATTTCCCTATTTCATCTGTATACAAAGAGCTGTGACTTTGCACTGAAAATGGGTTCTAGAGGGCCAGCTCCTGCCGGGCCCTGATAAAAACTTCATCTGTGGTCTGGTCTGCCGTTCCCTCCCCTGGTGGGATGGCCAAAACCAAAGCTTCACATATGGTTCTACTTGAAGTGGTTCTTCAAGCCAAATCTCTGTATCAGCCCTATTTGGTTTGGGCAGAATCCAGACAGAGCTACCATTTCCCAAACCATTTCAGTGGCATCTGAATGGACTTTTGTTCTGAAGGGCCAAGTTGATCTCTTTTAATAAATGCCTTGTGCTGAAATTGCTGATTCCTGAGCATTTCAAAAAGGGAACATCTTGCAATGAAAAAGTCATTAGAGGCTGAGGTCTTACAGTCCACAGTTTTGCCAGCCTGGCACAGTTTGGGGGGGAAAAAACCTGTACTGTCTTTCTTTACCCTTGACAGCCAATGTTTGCTTTGACAGGGGCTGATACTGAACTGTCTGGAAAATGGTGAAAGGGGGTTTACAAGGCTTTTGAAAATATATTGGAGAAACAATCTCTTGAATAAGGCAACCCCTGTCCATTGCATTTTGTATATTTTCATCCCAAGGAGAAAAAAAAAATAAAACAATCTAACACTTGTTTTTCTTTGAAGCCTAGTTTGTTTAAAAAACGATTTCTTAAATGATAAATGTTCAGCGCATTTAGTTATGCCCGTGTATTTGTGAATTGTTTGTTATGCGCTTTCAAGCTGATTCTGACTAATGGGTGGGGGTCCCTCTCCTAGGGTTTTCTTGGCAAGATTTCTTAAGAGCTTTGCCATTGCCTTCCTCTGAGGCTGAGAGAGTGTGGCTCGCTGTAGGTCATCTAGGGCTGAGCAGGGATTTGAACCCCGGTTTCCCAGAGTTCTAGTCGAACAACCAAACCACCACACCGTCCCCCCTTTTCCTCCTACTATTTTCCCTCTTCTTGTATTGTTGTTGTGGTGTGCCTTTAAGTCATTTCTGACTTAAGGCAACCCTAAGGCAAACCTACCAGGAGGTTTTCTGGGGCTGAGAGTGTGTGACATGCAGATGGTCAGCCAGTCGGTTTCCATGGCCAAGCAGGGAGCTAAACCCTGGTCTCGGGTTTGTAGTCCAACACTCAAACTACTGGCTCTGGCTCTTAGGCAGGTAAATTGCCATGTGTTGAGAGACTTACCAGGTTACCAAATTCTGTTCACGGCAACATGATTCCATATCTTCTAACATTTCATAAATAAAAACTGGGACATGCATGGTCATCAGAGGATGGTCAAGATGGCAAAGTTATTAATGTGGAAGAACATACAAGCTAGGAGAGACTGCAGCAGTTTGCTTTTGTCTGAGCCTATCGGGAAGAGCAAGACTTCACTCTCTTTTCCCTTTTCCTCCCTATTGAGTTAAGGGAGGTCACGTACTTTTGTACTCTGAACTCAGTTTGCAACAATTGAAGTAAGCTGAGGACAGAAGGAGAAAATGAGGAGAGAAGAGAGAAACTGAGACATTTTAAAAGCAGCTGAAAAAGTGGGACAGCAAAAGATTCATCTGAATGGTCCCTGAAAGATCAGGACAGTTGAAGGGTACGTGATTTGCTCCGAGCAGAGGCTAGTTAGAAGAATATCAAGGTCAATGCAGTAGATCATAAAGGAACACAACGATGCTCTTCTCAGTGGGCCAACAATGGCAGGAGTGATTCAGTGATGAAGGGCGTTTCTGCACTACACTGCTATAGTGCTATTATTCCACTTTCAACCTCCTATGGAATCCTGGGACTTGCAGTTTAGGGAGGGGCCTTTAGAATTCTCAGCCAGAGAGCTCTTTGGCCTCAGTAAACTACAAACCCCAGAATTCCACAAGATGTTAGAAGTGGAATAGCAGCACTATAACAGTGTGGTCTGGAAATGTCCAAAGTCACTTTGTGTGCAAAGATGGTTCTGAATTTATGTACACACACAGCCGAGGCCAACGGGAAGGAGGCCAGGCCAGAGTGGCAAATCATACAGAGATACAGCTGGAATCCTCTATAGATGGAGAACTCTTGGGATAACTGTGCTGCAACTGGGAGCAGCTAAATGATCCCACTGTAGCTGAAACAGATGGGCCAAATGTCTTTCTCAGTAGGCAGCCGGGTGGGTGGGTGAGGACTCAGATCCCAGGAGCCTTTAAACGTTTACTTATTCCTTGCTGTACACAAGCCATGGCTTCATGCCAGTTTGTGAATTACCAGTTTAAGATCAGATACAGAGAGCAAGTGTTGGGCTCTAGGCCAAAGAAACTGCTCTTTCCCCCATATGCCATCATCATGGCTAGTAGAAAAACTGCTAATGCATCAGCCTTCTTTGGTTTGGCTGCTCCCAGCCCAGAGCATAATAAATCATGGGGTTGATATTCTTCCCACTTTAATTCTAACTTCTGCTAAATGTAAAGGAAGAACTAATTTCCTTGCAGCCACTGCCATTTGCATCCAGATGGTCTTACCAACTGCCCGCCAACATGCATCTTGAATGTTTTTGAAATGAAGCACTTCTTTTCTTGGGTTCCCTTTGCCCGCAAAGGGTGGTGGAAATATGCTACCTTGGATGACTGAGGCTCTCCACATTTTGGAAAGCAAAGGAGATCTTCCCTTCCTTTTCAAATTGGCAGTCATTGGAATTTTTTAGAATCAGCTGTTTGGAATTTTGCAGGGTAAATCCAACGCTGCTCTTAACACAAGAAAGTAAGGACTGCCTCTGCGGATCAGATTAAGACCGAACCACTCTCATTAATGGCTACCCACATATGTCTTCAGGAAACCTTTAGCCATAACGGGCTCTCCTTTTTGCTTCCAGCTGCTGGTATTTGGAAGTATGCTGCTTTTGAATATGTAGGCCCTTGTGATGGACCCTAGGGGAGTAGCTATCCTGGGGATCAGAGAAGCTGCCCAGGAACAGGTTGCTAGGCAACCAGAATGGCCACTCCAGAGAGAAACACAGCTCCTTTAGTGAAGGAGGGATTGGAGGCGCATACACACACACACACACACACACACACACACACACACATAAATATACTTCCATCCATCCATCCATCCATCCATCCATCCCTGAATGGGGAGTCAGACTTCCAGAAAAAGAGCTAGAAGTCAGTTCTTCAGCCAGAGAGTTTATCTGTCAGCCGAAGGGAAGGGGGTTGAGCGAGAAGGGTATTTTCTCAGACAAAGCCTAGAGAGTGTGACCTTGATTTCAAAACAGAGCCTTTGGTAAAAGGGTAGCTAGGGGGCTAAGTGTGAGAGAGACCTGTGCCTTTATCCTGGTGTAAAGAGATAAGAAACAGTCTATATGCATTCTGAAGTTCTGTTGAGCTTGGGCATACATATGAAAACCAATACTTTTATTCTGTTTGTAGTTTTAATAAAGATCATAAAGATTACAGTATTTTTTTATATACATTTTGATTCAGCTGAATAATTTTTAATAGTTCTAACCAACCAGAAACACGCTGCCACAGATCGTTAAATCATTCCGAATAAGAACGGAGAGGCTCTACCCTGTTTACATGAAAGCGGTGTTTCAAAGGGAAGGCCAGAGCCTTATAAAGTGGCAAGGCACTTTAGCAGACCGCAGGAAGCTGCCATACCAGTCTGTGAGGAGAAAAAGCAGATCTTGCCACTGCGCCACTTAACCATCCCAACAGATAGCTGCTCATAGCTGTCATACCCTCCATGAATTTGCTTTCAGACAGCAACACAAGCTACTGACCATAGGGCAGGCAGGGACCCGTTGCAGAAATATGAGCTCACACAGTAACCAAAATTCAATCCTAAAGAGCACTAGGAATGAACAAAACTACAGAAGTCTGTTCTCCTTCTAAGGCGGGTGGGCTAATGAGTTCTGGGGGGTGAATGTGGCCCTGAGTGGATTTTTTGTGGTGCTCCCCAGAACACCTTCAAAAGCCCCTTATTGCTACAATTTTTTTTTTCCTTGAATTTCCAGATTTTCAAAAAGATGCCCATCCTGCTAAAAAACAGAACACTGATAACTAACATACCCAGCAACCATCCCAATTTAGCAGGGACATGCCCAATTAATCCTCCGTCATCCCACTTTTTCTGTTGTTTTTAAAATGTCCCAGTTTCTCTCTCCTCCTCCCACTTTCCCCCCCTTTCTCCTGAGCTTACTTCAGTGGCTGCAAACTGAGTTCAAAGAGCAAAAGTAGTTTGCAGGGGGCAGTTTGCAGCAGGGAGAGAACAGGAACTGGCAAACCCTTGCCGTTCCCGGTAGACTAAGGCGAAAACAGCCTCTCCTAGCTTGAGTGTTCTTCCTCATTGATAACTTTTGCCATTTTGACCACACTCTGACGTTGCTTGGTCCCATTCGTCATAGTTTTCATCTGTGAAATGTGGGAGGGTGTGAAGCAAATGTACTGAGCACAAGCAGCACCAGTCAATGGTTGCTTATCCACACTCTGTAATGCAGAAAGAGTCTAACCAACCTTTTTTTGTGTCTCAGTGCAGAACAGTCGTTTGCTGCCCTTTCTCATAAAGCTTTGTTAAAATCAATATTTTGCAGTATTACTTCAGTTGAAAACAAACCATTCTTCATTTTGCATTCACCGTGTCCCACCGCTGGCTGGCAAGCTGCCGCCACACCACTGAAACATGACAATACAAACATGTTGTAAACTACTTCTACACAGCTGAGATTGTTCAGAATTAGGCAATGTGAAAATCCTTTTACTCTGCCAGATATTTAGTCTGTGGAGTTGCCCAGAGAGAACTCTCTGCAGGAGCTGTCGAAGGAGAGAAGTTTTGAGAAGTCAAACAAAACAAGTACGTCCTAGGTTCTCATTGTTACAAACCCAGGTCCGCTATTGTGAAAAGACCTCTTTTAATTTCCAGTGGAATATTAGAGGAGGTTTAATGAAACAGAATCATTTACTGCTCTAGTAGCTCAAGAAATAGAGCTTTCGGGAATGGAAAATCATGTCTGTCTGAGCTGTCTGCAAGGAAGGACTTAAGGCCAACTCTCTTTTAGTAGGCAAAGTAAACACAAAGGAACCAATTCAATAAGAAGAAGTGGAAGAGTCCAAGGAGTGTACAGGGAATTGTTTGCTAAGCATAACTCATTTCTGAATAAGTTTAGGGGTAGTGTACACACTAGACTAAATCCAATTGTGAGTCCCAACTAGAGCAAGCCCATTGAATCAGTGGGAACTTGGCTATGCTCTAGTGTGAATTAACATTTGGACTTAGGCCTTCAATATTAAATCTAAATGCTAAACACTAAGTAGAGAACAACCAGGAATTGTTGTCATTTGGAACTTTCCTCTGAATTTTGCCTTCCAAAAGCAGAGATACGAATTCAAAAACTACAAAGACATTTGATTGGTGTAGATTAGAGAAAATGAACAATAAAACAATAAAACAATAAAACCGAGGGAAAACTGCGGAAACCCCAACACTGCAGAAAAGGCATATTGTGTAGCCTAAAAGAACACACATTCAAAATGTTACATCACGGAGGTGACACATTGGCCCAAGATATATGTTTATATACACACATAAAAATAAAACCCCGACGGATAACAATTTCCAGCTGAGGCTGCAACTCACTGTTGCAGCTTGTTTCTAAATGAAGCAGCCAGAATGAAACCTATACAACTACCGAAGCATCACTTTTTCAATCATGCACACCCTCCAGCATTTCAGAGATGAAAACCAGGATACGTATAGTCAAGCAATATCTGAGGCCCTTTCTGCACCATACCTCAATAGCTCATTGTTCCATTACAATCCCAGTATTTCCATTTCCATGATGGTGTCAGGCTAGGAACGCTCTCTACCGCACCCTTTCACCTTAAGCGGATGAGTAGCATCACTGCCGCTGGTGTCCCCTCTGCACGACATCGGTATCGGCCAGTCCTTTTCCCTGCCCCACAGCTCCTGATCGGTCAGGGTTTGGGTTTCTTTTGCTAAGCTGTACTAGGGGAGCAATGTTGTAACAACATGACACGCCAGTACACTATTGCATTTTCACGCCATAACGCTAAAAAATGTATTAATTTTTTAAAAAAATGAATTCAAAGGAAACATTTAAAATAAATAAGGAGAGGTGATGGATTTTGGAGTTTCCATGCCATGGGAGTAGCTGAAGGAGGGACAACCTGGGCATGCCCACACCCCGCCCGCTGCTGGATCCGGGACAACAGGAAGCGCGATCAAGTGCCATTATGGAACCTCACTGACATGGCTGACGGGATTGTAGCACTAAAGGAGGCTCTTAACAGGTTTTTTTCTGGAAACGGAATAAGGCTGATTTGCAACACTTAGGAATGAGATAGTAGCTGGTTAGCAACAATGTGGTGCAGTAGCACAACTCCTGGACCAGGAACAGGAGTGTGGTGGGATGGCGACATCATGAGGAAAGGGTCTAAATGGTAAATGTTATTAATAAGGAAGGAATCACAAGCCAGAAGAGGCTGGAGCAGTTTGCTTTTGTTGGCACCTACTGGGAAAGAGATGATTCCACCCTTCCTCTCTTCTTCCCCCTTGCTGAGTTAATTGAGTGCAAATTAATTTTGCACCTTAAATTCAGTTTGCAGCAACTGAAGTAAGCTGAGAACAATGGAGAAGAGTGAAAGGAAGAAGGAGAAACAGGGAGACTTGAAAAGCAGCTGAGAAGTGGGGTGACAGAGGCTTAGTTCTAGACTATCTCAAGGATCTTATCTTCCCATATGAACCTGTGAGCGTTTTAAGATCTGCAGGGAAAGGCTTCTCTCCGTCCTGCTGCTGTCCCAGGCTGGCTTGATGGGGACCCAAGAGAGTGCTCCCACCCTCTGGAATGCTCTTCCACAGGAAGCTAGCCTGGCCTCCTTCCTGCTTTGCTTTTTCCAGTAGGCAAAGACTTTTTTTGTTTAAGCATCCTTTTAATGTATAAGCAGGGAAGGTTTTATTGGGATGTTTTATTTATCTTTTAAAACTTCGGGATGTTTTTAAAATGATTTCATATTGTTTTATGTGGAGATTTTAATTGTTTTTAAAATTTCATTGTTCATGTTTGTTTTTTAATTACTCCTTCTGGAAGCTGCCTTAGCTCCCACTCCAAGAGAAAGGTGACATACAATCAAATCAAATAAATAAATAAATAAACAGAACAAAACAAAACAAAACACATACAGCACACTGTAATCCCAAACACTAAGCTCAGGTCATTTCCTGCAAGTATTCTGTCTTCTCTCTCTCTCTCTCTCTCTCTTAGTGTAGTGATTTGGATACTGAACTAGGACTTGGGGAGAGAAGGCTGCAAATCCTCACTGAGCCATGGAGACCAGGTGGGTTGCCTTGGGCAAGTCACACTCTCTCAGCCCTGGAAGAAGGCCATGGCAAAGCTTCTTAGAGCAAACCTTGCCAAGAAAACCCCAGGAGAAGGTTGCCTTAGGGTCTCCATAAGTCAGAAACAATGTGAAGGCACACAACAAGAACAACAACAAAATTCTGTCTTCTCAGGAATTTAGATAAACTCGCCCACGCTCTACTGGCACTAACTTGTGGTGAAATGATCTTAAAATTGCTTCACTGGGCATCCAATCGCAAGGCCAGCCCTATCATTAGGCAGAGTGAGACAAATGCCTCAGTCAGTAGATTTTGGAGGACAGCAGCAACAGCAGCAGCAGCAAATTCCTTCATAGTTACTTTGCAGTTCTTCCATAGAAGAATCTGTCCCACTGTCAGTGTTAAAGCACTATTCAAATGCCCTTCTAATTGGCTTCTGTACATGGAACTGAGGGCAGGAGAAAAATCTTCTCCTTTGCCACAGGCAATAAAATATATGGGTTCAATCCTGTTCAATCCACAAGAAAGGATGCCCTGGCTTCAGCTACCGGCCAAAACAAACCAAGAATCACTGGGAGGTTGGACCTTCTTTCCTCTCTGGAGGCAGTGGCATAGGGACGGGGGGGGAGGAGGCGGTGCCCCCTGGATGGCACTTTGGGGGAGCACCACCACTCCTTGCCTGCCCTCCCATGCTGCCACCCCCCCTTGTGCACCATCGCCCCTATCCCGCTCATGCCAAGCTACACCACTGCTGGACGGTCAACCTGGTCCCATTTGCCAGACAGAGGAACCAAACAACCAAAGGAAGCTACCCTCATGGAAACTGAACATGCACAAAAATGCCCTTAGTGTGCCAATTTGGATCTGAATAATTGGGCTATCCCCCAAATAGAACACACACGGAGTGTATTACTGGGTATCACATGAGGCACAAACATCCCCAGAAAGGCCCATCTTGGAAAATTCTAACCTCCCCAGGACCTTCTAGCTTCGGTAATACAGCCAAGAATCCACTTCCACTCCCCGCTTTTAAGCTTCATTGTCTTATCTGTTGCCAGTGCGTCTCAGTCAGTACCCCCGGTAATGCGATTTAAGGAGAGTATCGGGCAAATGGCCCAGCTTGCTTGTAACTCCTGCTGCAGCCTAAGTCCCGCTAAGCCAGCTGGCTTCCTCTTCTGTTTATTTATACACACATACTCACTGATGACTTAACTTAGAGGAGCTGATGTCATGAGAAGGCCTAACACTGCCTTATGATTAGTGAGATAAAAAGGGATAGAAACGTCTTGCCCGCTTGCAAAGCGGGAAACGTAGCCGAAGACCAGGCATCGCTCAAAAGTGACCACTGCAACTTGTGACTGATTTGAGTGAAACTGTTAACATACTTCAGCCTAAATCCTGTTGTTGGTACTGACTAGTGTAAACCTGCAGGAACAATGGGATTTACCTATGTGTTGACTCACTATTCATCAATTGATTGAATGGGGCTGCTTTAATTGGAAGTAACCCAGAAGATGTCTGCCTTATTTTCATGCCAAGAGTTGGTCCTCCCAAGAGGCAAAGTGAGGGACCTCAGGCAGCTGATTTAGGGGGCTGTAAAATGGCAGGAGGAAGTTACTGTGGTGAAGTGTTTCGAGAGTTGGATTACAACCCTAGAATCCAGGGTTCGATTCCCCACTTGGCCGTGGAAACCCACTAGGTGACCTTGGGCACTTCACATACTCTCAGCCCCCCAAAAAACCCATCAGAGGGTTGCCTCAGAAAGGACTTGCAAACAACAACAAAATGGCAGGAAATTGGTAGCTATTTAATTTCATCCTTAGCACTGTATTTTTAAAACCGTGGAGACCCTTTCATAGTTTTCTTTGTCCGGTACCAAATCAAAGAAACATTGGGTACTCTTGAATACTATTTACCAGGAGTGGGGAAAGGTCTCAACCATCTCTACTGAAGTACGCAGCCTGATGTATTAGCTGTCTCACCATTACATACTGCTGAATGTTCTGAACTATAAGGACCTGTTATATGAACAATAAATTATATTTGTGAATATAAATATTGTATACATATTGGTTTTGTAGGAAGCTCATACTGTATATTTTGTTTCTGCAAGAAAAATATATATAATCAATGTATATTGTTTCTGGGGGTTCTCTATAATTTTTGTCTGTGCCAACCATGGACAGGATACCCACTGGATGACCTTGGGCAAGTCACATGCGCACAGCCTCAGAAGAAGACAAAGGCAAATCTCATCTGAACAAATCTTGCCAAGAAAAACCTGTGATAGGTTTGCCTTAAGGTTGCCATAAGTCCAAAACAATCTGAAGGCACACAACAACAAAACAGAGGTGAACTGATCCACATGGTAGAAGTTGAAGGATCCTTAGGTGGGCATGATCATGTCTTCCTAGAATTTGCTATAGAGAAGAATGGGAAAGCCACATGTTGTCAGACACACAGGGTCTAGATTTCAAGAGAGCTGATTTCAATAAGTTTTATTTCTAGGTGCCACCGTTCAAGAAGGATATTGACAAGCTGGAACGTGTCCAGAGGAGGGTGACCAGAATGGTAAGAAGTTTGGAAAACAAGCCCCATGAGGAGCAACTAAGGGAGATGGATATGTTGAAAGTGGAATAGCAGCACTGTAATAGTGTAGTACGGAAAAACCATGAGTTGTGAGGTGCCTTAAGTCCAAAACTCCATGATAAGGTGTTGAACTAGATGACCTTTGTGGTTCTTTCAAACTCTACAATTTTATAAACATAGAGAACATTTAGAAATATTAAGTAATGGACTATCTCATTGTGTTTATTCAGAAATAAGTTGCACTCATTGAATGAGGATTATACCAGGCAAGTGTATATGGGGCTGTACATTAAAGAACCAAAAAAAAAAAGGTGCAAGGTATTTTATATGCTAAAGAGTATCAAAGGGCTAAGTATGAGAGTACTGCCTTTAATGTGCTTTTAATGAAGAGGAAAATAGGACTCTGCAAACCGACATAAGAGGGATGAGTACATGAGCTGTGATTTTTCTACGGACAGGCAGTAAAAAAAAAATATTGGTAGTCAGTGTTACATTGAAATCCTTGGGCTGCAGCAGAGGGAGGAGACGCTGCTAACAGATGGAGCTAACAGCTCCACCAACCTCCGCCTCTCAGTCTTGTCATCAGAGGTGGCTTCTACTAGAACTTTGCTGCTGTAAGAACTAGTGTCTGAGCTGTTTCCCCCAACCTCCTTCTCTCACCACCCCCCTTTCCTTTTGTGCTGGATTGTTCAGATCCTAGAGCTGCGTGCAACAACAGTCTTGTTTGTTAGTGGTATCATGCAATCTCAATTGGTCTTTCACTCATACACGCCCTCTTCTTCTTTGATTGATTGTATATACGCTCACACTGGTTTATTAAAGGTGGCGGAGCATTGGGTGAAAGCTTTTGGAAAGCATTATCAGTTAAACCGATTGAAAATACTCCCATGTGTTGGGCCCGAGGCCCTCTGGGTAGGCCCTGTGTTGCACACCCACACATTTCAGGTCAGTCTGCTTTCGCACTAACGAACATATTTGGGGGGGGGGGTTAGCTCACGCTATTGCATTGCTAGGTCAGGCTGCCCTGCATGCTGCAGTCCTGTGGGAATAGCCAAGGAATGTTAATGATGGGTGCTTTGCTCCCCGCGCCACCCAGTACAGTGAGGGGAGAGCGAAGCCTGATTAGAGACCTTCCGCTGCCGTTTCAGGCAGGTAATGAGATTTGGCCACGAGCCTATCATGGACCTGGCCCATGGGTGCCTCGGTAATTGGCATCCAAGGTGGGATAGCCCCCCCCCCGCCCATTTCGGCATGGTGGGTTGACGGACTGGCAGTCTGTTTTGCCACTCACGTACAAAAAGCCTATATAATCTGTTGGAACAAAGAGAACCCTGCTCCGTTGCCTGCTTTGCTTTTCTGACGGAGTCAGAGTGTATGTATGCTTGTGCGCCTTTTGTTTTTCTTTTTGCTTCTTCGCTTAATAAACTGCATCCTCAAGGACCAGAACTGGCTTGGTTCTTGCCTCCCAGCATCTCGCACTTCGAACCTTGCGCGGCCACCCAATCCAGGGAGGGTCGTGTGTGCTACGCCATGCCAGAATTTTCAGAAGGGAAGGAGTTAGCCAAGTGCAATTCCTTTGTTCTTTTTCAGCTGCAAACACCAACAGTTAGTAACTGTTGCTCTATGCCATTTCAATGGAATGGTCTCCATTAATCCATCACCATCCCACTTTCTCAACTGCTTCTAAAATGTCCTGGTTCCTCACTCCTCCTCCATGTTCCTGTTTTGTCCTTGGCTTACTTCAGTTGCTGCAATGTGCAAAAAGTAGTTTGTACTCATAACTCAGCGGGAAGGAGAAGGAAGGAGGGGGAAGAGTCTTGCCCTTCCCAATAGGATTGTACAAAAGCAAACTGTTGCAGCCTAGTTGGTTGTTTTACAAAATGTAAAAACCAAAAACCAGCTCATTGGGAATATGATACAGAAGACAAACATTTGATAGCTTCAGATTTTTTTAGTATAACACTCCCTCCACATTTGTGGGTTTGACCTTTGCAAATATGATTATTTGCAAGCATATGTACCTTTCCCCCCATACTCCTCCTCCCGTTCCCATGCATTTTGCCCCAGCATGAAGAACTTGCACCAAGGCAAAATGGAATGGAATGGGCAGGGGAAGGCTCACATGAGTCTTTCTTTTCCCCTCAGGAGATCCCCTCTTCCTGTTCCCATGCAAAATAGAAGGGAATGGGAGGTGAGGGAACGCTCATGCAAGTTCTCTGTCCCGGGGCAAAATGCAGAGGAATGGGAAGGAAAAGGGAAGACTCATGTGAGCTTTCTTCCATGTGTAAGCACAATGTGCGCCCTGGTATGCCAAATTACCTACACAAATGCCTCATCCTCAATACTTAAATAGCATAACCAATTCCAAGTAGAGACGTGCTTTCAGAGCTCTCCGTTGTAATTTAATGGATTCAGCAGTAGTGCGTGGAAGGTACCACCATATCCCCAGGGAGGATAAAGTCTGCCCATGTGGGAGCAATACAGTTGAAGATTTGGTACATTACTTACTGGTGTGCCCAATTTATATAGTCTTAAGGAAGGCCCTGTCTACA
The DNA here is from genome assembly GCA_030412105.1 of Cyclura pinguis. Taxonomy (NCBI): domain Eukaryota; kingdom Metazoa; phylum Chordata; class Lepidosauria; order Squamata; family Iguanidae; genus Cyclura; species Cyclura pinguis. The sequence goes on from CM059608.1 coordinate 6,983,507, forward strand.
GATCTTGACCTTACACCCAATAAGCCTAGCTCATTTTTAATTAAACTCTTTTTGGAGGATTCAGGCTCATACATTTCCACCAAAGTTGCTTGTTTGGTTTTCAAAGCATCAATTCTGAGAAGGGAACTTTGAAGTAAGGATAGATGGAAGTCAGAGATGATGGATGGGAGCATAAAGTACAACACCCTTTGTATTGTTTTAGTGTTGTTTTTATCTGAAATACTTTGTAATGGCCATGGCTATACAAATAAAGATTTATGTAAGTATGTGAGTGTTCCCCCAGCCTCCATCCCCTTCCATTTCGCATGGGAAAAAGAAGGGGGGAGCCCTAGAAAGACATGGGAGGCACAGTGCAAGGAGTTATTCACAGTTTTTCCACTTTCATGAAGGTTCTGCACCCCAAACCCTGGCAAAAGCAGAGGGGCCACTGTATTTCATTTGTGTGATGGAATAACATTTGTTATTTAGCTAAACTAGAAAAATAAGCTAAGGCAGAATCCACTTAAGGAAAAAAAATCCATAAACAGTTTAATCTTTTTGTTTTATTTTAGACTAATTACAATTTAGACCAGTCTGACTGATTTTATATGATTCCCCCTGTATTTTAAATGTTCAATTTTATTATCTAAATGCTTGGTTGACTGCAAATAAACGACAGCAATTTATAATTTATTTTATCTGACGTATCCACATATGTGTGAAGATTATTTTTCTTTTACAGTTTATGATGTTCAACTGGTTTGTTGGAAAAAGTTGTGCATGTGTGAAATTAGGTTTTAGTAATATTTTTAATGCATTCATAAGCCCTCCGTGAAGTATTTATTCAAAAGAAACGTAAAGATGGAAAACTTTTTAACAACAGATTAAACATAGATAAAATGACTCACAGAAGTTAGAAGCCAGTTCCAGATTGACTCAGCAAGAAGGCAGACATTAAGAGCAAGTATCTCAAAGCAACACTCTTGGGTTCCAATAGCTGTTCAGCAGTTCAATAAAAATGCTTGTTCTTTACCAGCCTCTGTCCTTATAACCTCAGACAAGAGACTAGATCCAGACTTGCATGAATGAAAACCAGGACTATGAAATTTGTATTGGGTGATCTCAGAGTATCATTATAAGGCACAGACAGTCAGAAAACTATGCAGAAGGAGACCCCCGGAAACTTAGCAGAGTGGCCTCTTAAATTTAACAGCACTAACAAGGAGAACATGTCATCCTGGAGAGAAGGTCTCTGTCCTGGGTCCAGTGCTATTCAAGATCTTCATCAATGACTTGGATAAGGGAATAGAATCACAGATTTGGAAGAGATCACAAGAGCCATCCGGTCCAACCCCCTGCTATGCAGGAACCCACATCAAGTACTCCCGACAGATGGCCATTCAGCCTCTGCTTAAAACCTCCAAAGAAGGAGACTCCACCACACTCCCAGGCAGCATATTCCACTGCCGGACAGCTCTGACCGTCAGGAAGTTCTTCCTGAGGTTCAGGTGGAATCTTCTTTCTGCAGCTTGAATCCATTGCTCCTTGTCCTAGTCTCTGGAGCAGCAGAAAACAAACCCACTCCCTCCTGGGTTTTAATTAATTAGTATAAGCAGAAAGACAATTCATCTCCGTATAGTTGGGGTGACTGAGATCAGAAAATTTGGGTACCTGCTTGGTCTGATGTTAGCAGTGGTTAGGCAACTTCAAGTTCTCTCCTCCTTCAGCTTTCCTAGTTGTTTATCTTTATACCAGACTTGGATTGGGCAAACTTTCAAATAGAGGACGCCTGTCCTTTGGCAGCCCTTCAAAGAGGGCTATACTCTGTCAAATAGGACACATGGGCACCTTCATTGTAAATAAAAGCCAGATTGATCTTTGCAAAGAAATCCCTAACCATGCCCTCAGGATGTGTCTTAAGGTCCAAGAACACTAGCAAGCATAACTAATAAAATGGGGCTGGGAAGACATAGGTTACGTATTGCATGTTCTAATGTTATTTTTCACTGGAATCACAAGCTCCACAGACCACTCAAGAAGTGAGATGCATCATTGTGGGACAAGGTGCCCCTGATGTGTGTCTTTGTGCCTCCAAGTCACCTGACGAGTTATGGTGACCCCATGAATTTCACTGGCCATTTCCACACTACACTGTTATAGTGCTGTTGTTCCACTTTCAACATTCTATGGAATTCTGGGGTTTGTAGCTTTCTGAGGCCAAAGAGCTCTCCAGATGAGAATTCTAAAGGCCTCTCCCTAAACTGCAAACCCCAGGATCCCACAGGATGTTGAAAATGGAATAATAGCACTATAATAGTGTAGTGCGGAAACGGCCATAGCGTTGTCTTAGGCAAGGAATACTTCGAGGTGGTTTTGCCAGTTCCTTCCTCTGAAATATACCCTACTACAGTGGTTCTCAACCTTTGAGGCTCCGGGTTTTGAGACTTCAAATCCCAGAATTCCTGAACATTTGACTATACTGGCCAGGGCTTCTGGGAGTTGAAATCCAAAAGATGTGCAGGACCAAAAGTTGAGAACCACGAGCCTACAGTATTCACAAGTCATCTTCCATCCAAGTACTTACCAGAGCTGACATCCTCCAACATTTCACAGATGAAAAAAGGAGGAAAGTGGGAGGAAGACAGAGAAACTAGGATGTTTTAAAAGCAGCTGAACAAGTGGGTCTACAGAGGTTTAACTGGGACTGTCCCTTCCAGATTGGGATAGTTGGAAAGTTTGCTTTGGACATACACTTAACCCAAGAATTTGTGTATACAAGAATAAACAAATCAACTGCTATTTAATCTAGGAGGGACAAGGGAGTCTTTTGTTATTGCTATTGTCAAATGACTGGAAGTTAGAAGCTCTTGTTGATCTAAAAATCAACTGGCAATCTACCAGTAGATCTCAATCTACGTTCTTTCTCCCCCTGCAATACAAAATCCAACAGCCTAAGGGTTTCACAGATGTAAAGGGGACCAGAGACCTGGAGCCAGTCTATTAGATCTCGCAAGGCAAGGGAACAGAGAGCTGAGAAACCAATCCAGCCAGGCTGAAATGCACATTATAGAATAGCCATTCACCTGGAGAAAAGGTTCACCCTCCGCCCCCAAAAGATTACGAGAAAAGCTTCATAAACAGTGCTTTTGTAAGTCAACAATGACTAAAGATAGGTATGTTTGGAAAGGCAGGCTAACAGAGTTTTGTGGGCTCTGGAAAACTTTTTAAAAATAATTTCCAAAGTCTTTGTAGCAGTCATCCTCAGAGTACAAACAGAGAGGAGTTTGGGATCTAAAATGGAGGTCTACAGTTGCTTTTGCAATGGGCCACAAAATGTGGGGCGATGAGAATGTGATTCATTTTTCTTCCCTGAGTCCACTCAGGATGGGTTAGTTTGTTCTATCACAATGCTGCACAGTGCTGATGAAAACAGCATAGATAAAAAGGGTTAAACCCCACCCCAGTGCCCCAGTTCCAATCCTGATCCTGTCCCTCTGCCACCAGTACTGGCACTGTCATATTTTAAAGAGAAAGATCAAATCACAGATATCCATTGCCTCTTTGTCTAGATTTCTAATTGTTAACATTCTTGCCTTCATCCGTACCACTCATGCCAACAATAGGGTGGATTAAATATTAAGGGGTATGCGTATTCCTTGCGATTAACATATAAATAATAATGTTTCCATTCCACAATGGGATTTCATTAGAGACAGGTATAACAGCAATATTTTTTTTCCAGAAATACATGAGTCTACAAACGTATCAGTGACCAGTCACAAGAACAAAGCATGCTAAATGCAAGATGTACGAAGAGATGCATGTGTTACAACAAATGTTTTTCATCAATTGGGGCAGAAGCTCGCTATCATCCGTTTTGACTCTTGGGTGTACTGTTGTTGTTTCAAGTCAGCTTCAACTTACAGGAACCCAATGAATGAAAAGAACTCGAAGATGCCCCATAACTAGCAGCGAGGCCTTAGCAGACTCGTGCTTCCGTAATTGAGGCTATCCATCTGTATTGTGGTCTCCTTTTGCTACTCTCTCCAATGTTACCAAGCCTTTTCTAATGAGCCATGGCCAGACTACAGCAGCCTCATTGTAGTCATTTGGCTTCTAGAGAGAATTCAGATTTGATTTGCGCTAGGACCCATTTATTAGCCTTTTTAGCAGTCCATGGTGTCTGTAGAACTCTCCTCCAAAGTAGTGGTACCTGGACTAGTCTGCTCTCCTACTTTCTCAAGTACCTTCAAAACGTCCCAGTTTCTTCCTCTTCCTCCCACTTTCCCCCTTCCTCCTGGCTTGCTTCAATTGCTGCAAGCTGAATTCAAAGCACAAAGGTAATTTGCACTGAACTAGGAAGGGAAGAGGAGATAAGAAGGTGGAGCTTTTCCTTCCTAAACTCAGTACACATATTCAAGGGTTTCTCTGCTTAAAATAGTATTTTTGTGTGTTCATTTTCTTTAATAACTTTTTATTTTTTTGTGGCCTGGCTGGATCCTTTCGATCACACTCTGATGTGGCTCAGCCACATGTGTTGTAGTTTTCGTCTGCAAAACGTTAGAAGGAACGCAATATGACTAACATTCTGAGTACAGGGATGTCTGTGGGTTTAAGCAGTTAATTTTTCCAGGGACAAAAGGTAGAGAACGGATCTTCATACAACCTTGTTTTGCATTCCACTTTAGCTGCTGATTGTTTCACGACAACAGATTATGCCAAAGCTTGTAGAAGAATTGTTTCCTCAAATCTAATACAAATCCATGGGTCAAACTAGATGTCAGCATTCCTGTGATTGTTTCATTAAAAGCAGCAATAGGGTTTGGTGATTCAGATCAGGACTGAGGCAGTGGGGACTGCTGAGGTTAACCCTCCCATCTACACACTGCTTTTTTAATTAAATCACTTCCTTCTATTAAACTTCTATTAAATGGAAGACATAAAACAAGGAGGCAATTTAAGCTAAGGATACAGCACGAGCAGAACATCTGAAAGCTGCTTTTAACCAAAGGGAGAAAAAGAAGCAGGAGATCCGATACTAAATAGATTGCTAACATTCTTCTAGCTTGGTCCCAATGTTGCAATCATTTAGAAACAAAGTAAAGTGACAGCCCATGTAAACGTAACATTGCATATTTTCTGGTTATTTTATAGTGCTGACAGTATAGGTATTTGCCCTGGAATTACTGAACAATACATCATTGTTTCATGGTTAGATGCAGGAAGAAAAGAGTAAAATAGATCTACTTTATTTCAAAGTTTTGGTAAGCTCTAGAAGCTATAGAAACTGCATTAAACATCTTCCTTCTGACTCAAAGAATGTAATCTCCTGCTTAACTTATTAAACACAAATTTATTTGCTCTTGTCTCCTATAAATGATCAAAAGGAAAATTCTACTCTTTCTCTATATGAGGAAATAGATTAAGATAAAATGTGGTCAAGAGGGTTATAGTTCACTCCTGGTTCTTACTCAGAGCCCCATGAATAAAATCCTTCCAAACAATGCATGATTGTTAAGATGGTTCAGACACACCTGCTTAGTAATATCTTGCAACGCATAATAGACAATTTGAATTATGTGGACTTCCTGGTGTTTCAGTGCCATGACATTTTTACAGGTTAATTTGGACCCTATATAGTCTGTTACCAGTTTTCATGGTGCACAATACATGCTCTGTTTAAACAACCTAGTATTGATTTCTGTTTAGCTTTGTGAAAATGGGACCCATAACAAAATGCTGCAGTGTGCATCCTCAGGATGCTCCATTCCAGCAATGGCTCTTTGTTTTCCTCTTCTCTCTTCCAAATGACTCTACATATTGCACTGTGACTTAGCAGGCCAAGTCCTCGCTGTAGTATTTTGGGAGGAGGAAAGGTTTTCCTCTTCCTTTTATTTCAGGTGAATGTGAAGTTGATCATGGCAATTGAGTAAGTCCTAATAAAGACATCATTCTTATTAGCAACTATATGCCTCTGTGCTTTGATATGGTTTAACTGCCAAAAAATATTAATCGGCAGATATGTTTAACTGGCATAAAATATAAATTATATATACATATGGCTGGAAAAGCCATGTGAAAGAAAGGGACACTACTTGGGAGTAGGTCAGAGGTAACCTTAACATGGCCAGGTCATAAGAATTAGATGAGAAAGCCTGACTTAATAGCTCTGAGCTAATCTTATCGACTACTCAACCTTAGAAAACAATTAGTTGCCCAGGTACAGTAGGCAAAGATCCCTCCTGTGTGCATTTCTTACCAAAGCTGGTCCAGTAACACCACCCAACCAAGACATTGAAACCATCAGTCTGTTCCAGACCCCCTTTGTTTACCCTGCTAGAAAGCAATTAATTCACACTCCTTTAGGGAGGGAAACAAAGTATAAAAATCTCCAGTTTTGAGCAACTAGCTTTGCAGTTCACCAGTTGCAGAATGACTCGCTGCCATCTTGATTCCTGGCTGTATACTGCCCTTAGACATACAAGTCTAAGCCACATTGCTGCTTCTTCATTACTCTTCTGGACTGGTAATTATAATCTCAAATCCTCAGTTTCTCTACCTATAATTTTTCTTCTCTTTATCTTTCAGTTAGCTCTTGTGCACATGCGTGAGTGAATTCCCCTCAGTAAAACACAATTTTAGTTTACCTTTGAATCTCTGGCTGGTGTTTTTCCTGTGTGAGCCTGTAAACATTGGTAGGAAGGGTCTGGCAAAGTTGTACCCCTCTCGCAAACCTCCTAAACTTTGAGCTAATTCATTCCCCACTTTTGCAAGAAGGTATTGACATCATGGGGTGGCCCTTGTGGCACCTACATTTTGGGGTAACATCCTGTGGCCTTTCTGCCCCATACTGTTATAGTGCTGTTATTCAACTTTCAACATCCTGCAGAATTCTGGCGTTTGTAGCTTACTGAGGCCAAAGAGCTCTCTGGCTGAGAATTCTAAATGCCCCTCCCTGAACTGCAAATCCCAGGATTCCATAGGATGTTGAAAATGGAATAATAGCCCCTCCCTGAACAGTGTAGTGCAGAAATGACCTATGCGTGTTTTCTTGAACAAAGAAAAAAGGAAGGTAAGGACAGAGCTTGGAAAAGTTGCATTCTTTGAATTAAAACACCCAGAGTCCACTAACAAGAATCACCCTGGCTGGAAGATACTGGGTATTGTGGGCCAAAAAAGAACATTTTCCAAGTATTGGGTTAGTGGAGGGTGGCTTTTGTGGAACTGCAAGGCAACACAAGTGGGCCTGTCTCCGCTTCTCTGGCTCGCAAACACGCTCTCTAGGAACAAGTCCAAAGAAGCCATCAAAGCTACCTTGTTGGATTCATTGGTATTCGGAAGCCATGCTGTCTGCGGGTGAACACCATCAGTTACTGTGCAGGCAGCTCTCTTTCTGTAATCATCTGGTTCATTGTTAAGTGAGCCAAATAAATGCAACACACATCAGTAAGGCAGAAAGAGCTGCCTGACTGACGGCCAGAGAAGATAAATAAAAGCCCCAAGGGATTATGGGAAGGAAACCTCTAGGACAAAAAAAAAACCCTTACACCTTTCACCTCTCCTCCCCAGTGTGCATTTCAAGACAGCAAAGTTGTCTTGAAATTAATCACAGAACCCTCCCCCCCCCCAAAAAAAACCCAAACCTGGTGGCTTTTTCAACATTGGACTATTTTGTATTGCAAATCATTGTTCTCGTGTGTCTTCTAGTCATTTCTGACTTACGATGAGTCCAAGGTGAAACTGTCACAGGGTTTTCTGGGGCTGAGAGTATGTAGTGAACCCAAGGTTACCCAATGGGTTTTCGCGGCCAAGCAGGGAATTGAACCCTGGTCTCAAAGTCAAAGTCAAAAACTCAGATCACTACCTCCCGCTGGCTCTCTTGTATGACAAATGCTGAGGCCTATTAAACTATCAAAGGGCTTTGATTGCTCTCTGCAGATCATTACAGGCATTGCTCAGTTAACAAAGCCTCCAGCAAAGAAGATCCCTTTTTACAAAGTCTTTTTATGCCGCCCAGACCCTTCTTTTCCTCTGCATCCTCTGTCTAACTGGAAGTTTTTAGCAGCATTGGCATTGCCAGGATGAGGAAGGAAGGCTGGATAAACACAGTATTTAGCTGCCAGATTGCATTGCATGCACTGTATTTTATTGTGCTGTACACAATGCAATAAAATTTGAGTTGGAGAAGAACAGGATTCCACTGTTGCTGATTTTACTGTAGCTGTGTGTGCCTGCCCATAAAAGGTAATATAAAGAGCAGCTGCCTCGAGAATCTCTTACAGAGCATGCATTAATAGCAAAAACCACCTCCGTGTTAAACATAGATCTATAAGTTTAGCCACCAAAATGGAAATCATAAGAAAATTGGAGAGTGGTGAAAGGAAACAGAAACATTCCTGGATGCATTTTGGAAGAAGCTTTCAAGTGGTTTAGAACGTTCTAAGATGTTTTTGTCTACTTAGGCAAGTCCTACCTGATGTGTGTGCTTTATTCTACACGTGCATATTGTTAGCTTTGGATAAAAAGTTTGCTGAAACATGTTGAACTGCTCTTTGTTGTGGTGAAGGAACCCACTCCTCTTTTTTCCATGTTATTTCTGCTCTGGTACCAGGTTTCAGTTAAAGAAATAATGCCCAGGAGCACATCTGTTTCATTAACTTAGGTATACTGTACACATATGTAAAATGTATTAAGCTTGTGGAAGTATTTATGTTAGGGTTACCATATTTTGAAAAGCAGAAAGAAGACACCTTTGCTGGCTGACTGCTTCAAACCACAGATCGCTACAATGATTCTTGCTTTAAATATCTCTACTGTCTAAATTGTGATACTACTAGGAATGATGTTCATCATATAAAAACAACAACATTTTTGCCTTTCCTCCCTATCTACCTCTTCCAACAGCCGCCACACTGTTTCATCATCCCCAAGAGACCCGAGGCTTCCTCAACCACCCCGCTTGGCTACCTCGCCTTTTTCCTCTGCCCCTCTCCCCTTTCTCAATGCTTCACTGGGCCAGCTTCCATTCCTTCTTCTAGCAGAGCTATCGATGGAGTTCATTTCCACACTGCAGTCCCATCCTGGCATGGGGAAGCATTGCAGCCAGTCCGTCATGCGCGCTACTGCACAATTTCACTGTGATCCTGCTCCTGTCATGTCCCCAGCCATCATGATTGCGCATTATACTATTACTGGGGGAAAAAATTCAGTAATAGACCCCTTTTGCATGAAGATCATGTTAGCTGAGGCCATGCAGAAAGGACGGAAGCACTATCGAGGTGTTTCCTTCCTCATTGCAGCACCAGAAGAGGCTGGCTGCCCTGCGGAAGGAAGGAGCATGTCCCGAGTGCTACCACCTACGGACAGCCGGCCAGGTGCAGAGGGGAGCGTCTGGGTCCCACTCCCACCCCAGCAGTTGTGATACGACAATACGGGATCATGGCAAGGTGTGGAAAGGGGTTGAGACGACAACGAGAAGATGATGTCAACAGTCAGGAGGCAAAGCAGCAGAGGACATTTTAAAAATTCCCAGGTATTTTTTGTAAACATTTTTAAAAAAACTTTCACAATACAAACAAACAAAACAAAAACCAAGAAAAACAATCTACAAGAACCAGTGAATAGAAAAAACAGACATAGAAATGGAAAAATATAAAAGGAAGAATACAAAATACCTTAACTACTAAAAACTAACTAGAGAAGAATAAACCTTTTAAAAAGGATCGCTTACAGCTTTCCTATCGCAGACTATAGATAACTCAATAAACAAACCTTCTCTACTTCCGTGGACATTTTAAGAATCCACCTGGTCAGAAATGTTAGCTCTGGAAAAGTTGACATGTCTAGGAAAAGGAGGCAGTATGCAAACCATAATTTATGTGGACTAACAGAGTTTCCGAAATGCAGCTACTAAAATCAATTATTTGGGAATGGGGACATTAGCCTTCAAAGGACATGCTGGACAATACGGACACAGAACTGGGCACTTTGCAATAGGTTTACCCCTTATCCCACAAGAAAGGATACAACTCAAGGGAAAAATCAGAACAGCTGGTGCAAAAGTGATTGTTTTGCTACATTGCTTTGCATGGAGAGTGTCAATGGATGGAGAAGCAACCTGAGCACCTGGCTGGCAGGTTGTGTGGACCCACCATTTCCATTTTCTGCCCCGCTTGTTTGGATTTCTATTTTTGTGCCATCCGGGAATTTTGGCATGCTTCCTACACTGACATCAATTAGCGCAAGAGGATATGCAGATTAGCAGGGGTCAGTTTTCTTTTCCTGCAACAGGTGGCAACTCTTTGGAGCAACTGATGGATGCCTTCATCTATCATTAAAAACAGGCACTGGACGCATGCCATGTTGCCCCAGAGCTTTTGGCTGCCGGCAGCAAAGTATTTAGGGAAGGCAGGCATACAAAGCATACCAAAACGTCAGCAATGTGGCAACAGCACAGCCAGGGCTGAGATTCAGGCAGTATATGATTTTCAGATGAAGCATTCTAGAGGGCTTCAGAAGCTTAGCGGGAATCACGTCAAAATGTTGCAATACAACTGAGTGGCAGAAGCAGAACAGCCCTGCAATCAAATCCTGCACTTGTACCTCACTGGATTCTTGGAACTTCTGGGACAGTGACTGTGTGACAAATTTGACATATAATTTGTTGTCTTGTTAAAAATATAGGCCAGAATCCTGCTGGACAGTTAATGAATGCATTCATAACTGCTGCATGTTCAAGATCCCTTTGTCACTCCCAGTTTAGGGGCTATGTAGGGACTGTAAATATCCCCCAGACTCCATTTACAGGTAAGCAGCTGCTGGAATTGACATGGGTCCATTCCACTGTTGACTGAAAGGCAGCCGCCTGGTGTTCCGGCTCCTCCCTCAGGTAAGTGGTCTCCAACAAGAGGGGGGGATTTGCAATGGGGTCCCTTTTCAGCTATCACACTGTAGATGACTCACTGGAGGAGGAGGAGGTGGAAAAGTCAGGCAACTGGTTCTTGATCAACAGAAGAACAGACCTGTGTCAGTCCCAGCAGCTGCTTCCAGGTAAGTGGGTTTGGGGAGCGGGGTTCTGGCCATAATCTACGACATAGTGCATTGTTATTGTGCCACATAGTATGTAATGGTTATACAGGATTCTGCCGATATATCAGGACTTACATTGTGATTGTGTTTGCAATATTCAATTATAGTATGCTTCACGGAACCCGGAAAGAGATACAGTGGGCCCTCCACTTTCACAGGTTCAGCATTCATGGATTTGATTATTGGCAGGTTATTTTATTGAATTTATTTCTTTTTTAAAAAACCTTATTCTATTTACCCCTACCACAGAAAAATATGTTTCCTATAGGATTCTCTAAGTTCTGGTGGAAGTGGACCTTAGAGTCATGGTGGAGAGCTTAAAGATTCCTGGAGAGAACACGTCTCTAGGCATTGTTAGGTCCTCCAGCATGACTCTATGGTTCACTTCAAGCTTCCATTCCTAGACAAGTATTCTCAGGTTGAAAAAAAAAGTGTTCATGATTTTTATTTTTTATTCACATTTTTCCACTTTCATGGGGGTCTTGCGCTCCTAACCCCTGCAAAAGTGAAAGCCTCAAGGTACACTTTCGAAAGTAAGATCCCACCCCATTTTTTAACACTTTGAAAGGAGAGAAAGGTGAGATGAGGGAGATTGCTTCAGGATTTACACAATACAACAGACAGCTGGCCAGTAATGTACATAGTCTGCTCTAAGGAAAGTGAAACAGCTTCAGTAGGCATGTTTCAGATGTTACGTGATTTCACAGTGAGCTCAGTGCTGAAATGACTTATATCCGTCCACTGCCCGAGGGTGAGCCCTATGACATGGTCCCAAATCCTTTCCCTTGTTCCATAGCAGATGTGCAGGAACTTCTCAGCAGATGTCTTGAAGCAGAGAAGCTACCACAAAGGCTGGCAAACTTAAAGCCATTCATTAAGAGAATCTGGGAAAACACTGAAACTAAGGCCATTTCTACCCTACACTGTTACAGTGCTATTATTCCACTCTCAACACCCGATGGAATTCTGGGGTTTGTAGTTTACCGAGGCCCAAGAGCTCTCTGGCTGAGAATTCTAAATGCCCCTCCCTAGGATTCCATAGGAGGCTGAAAGGAGAATAGCAGCACTGTAACAGTGTAGTGCGGAAATGGCCTAAGGTTGCCACTTTAGGATTATCTCAGTCCCTGATGTGTCTGGGCCAAAACTTGAGACATGGGGACAGCCACGGTGATATCATTAAGCATTATGTGTAACGTACGAGCCACAGTGGCTCATAGTTTGCCATTCAAACACACACAAGCAAAACAGATTTAGAAGTTACGACAGAAATCTTAGCTAAAAGGGGTATTCCTTGATCAAGGTGAAATGAAGGGAAAGGAGAATGGAGGGTGAGCCCTGGTCCCACCATGACCAGGATGGAAGGAGGAAGCTAACTAACATGGACACACGCACCCTGGAGAGTCTTTGCAAATTGTAGCAACAAAACAATTAAGCAAAACTGTAGGAAACCGGTCTCATAGCCGAACTAAAGATTTGAACAAAGCCCTTTGCTCTTGCTCAGAGCTCTGGGTCCCCCAAAACTAAAGAATGTGCGTCTTTGTCTGCTGCCTGGAGATGAAAACTGTAGACTCAAGGCCAGTCCCCAAGATCTGACAACCTTAACTGAAACCTTTTTCCAGACAAAACCAAGTGCATTGAGTAGAACAGAATGATTATCTCCTATGGACAAGTTGCTTCTTGCAACCCAGATCTTTAATGTTTCTTTTGGATAGGTTGACTGGCCACGTGTCCTCTTTTACAGAGAAGAGTCATCTATTTCAAGACTGTCAGTTCTCTACTCTAACGGACACCTCCATTTGAATAAATGTTCAGTCTAAATCCTACTTAAAGAAGGTAAGAAAAAGAGAAGAAGAGCAGAGCAGCAGTCTTGAAGCTGCAAGTCAACTTAGCACCCAGACGAAGCCGACATAAAGGTAACTTGGTTGCAGTCTTCCTACAAATGCCAGATACATTGCACTTCTGTTTAAATGACACTCATTATTTCTTCATTTCCGTCATCATCTAGAAACTTGTATGGGCAAGTTTGATGCCAATCTGTATCCTCTTTTGTTCTCTTTTTCTGGCCACCCTACTTCTGTTGTGCTTTAAATCAGCTGTTTACATGCAAATGCTGATTCTTGGCAATTTTACAGCCCTGTTGGCTCTGTCCCATTTTGTCCAAAGGCATTTGATAATGCACCCCAGTATCTATTATTCTTCTACTCCAAGAAGACAGCCTCTCCCCACTGTAAAGCGTTAGATACAGCCCAGATTGCTGGCTGCCTGGCAAATTCTAAGAGTCGGTAATCCTCCCCTATCCAAAAAACGTAACTTTTCAAAGCTTTGTATTTAGCTGGCATAATGCCTAGCAGCCACCAATAGATTCTGCCCCTTCTCTTAAATTTGTCTAACTATTTAAAGAGGAGAAAAAGATGAAATCTACTAGCTAAAGAGAGCCTTCATAGTCAGAGGCAGTATACCTGTGAAAACCTGATGCTCCAGAACAAACGTTGAGGGAAGGCCGGCCCTATAATGCCCTGCTTGGAGCCCTCAGAGGCATCTGGCTGTAAACAAAATGGAGCCCTTGACAGCAGCCTGGTTGGACCTTCCTATGTTCAAACTAGACACAATTCTTCTGTTCTTACCAACGGGTTGCTTCCTTTAAAAGAACAAAAACTCCAAGAAGAAGCACAGAGCCCAGCGTTTGCATTCTGGTGTCCCAAATACAGAGGAAATTAATCTTTTAAAAACCAAACTAGAGGAGAACAGGAAATTTGGATTCCAGAAAGCCAGCTCATCTAAGTTAGTTTTCCCTATCCACGGAGAGATTTTGGTACACGTGGCTGTTTAAACCAATGGTTCAGAAGCTGGGTTTCTAAACAGGCTGCTTAAAACTTCAGAGGGATTCCCAGACAATCAGTAACAGAGAACAAAGCTTTCCTGCCTTCATAGTCAAGCCCAAGACATTTTGCTGCCTGAGGCAAAAGACAAAATGGCACCCCTTTGTAGACAGAATGCTGACTCGACTGGTGATGAAATCATACTTTGACTCTTCTGATAAGACAGCGTCTTCTGCTCCACTTGAGCTCAACAGGCTGGATTATTTTTTCAGGGGATGATAAAATCCACTATTTTCCAGTAGGTAGGCCGGTTCAGACTGAGTGAAACAGTAGGCCTTCCATCTGTGGATGTGTTAGCCCATATACATACAGAAATCCCAACTACAAATCATACCTTTGCAAGTAATTATTTTCTTTAGCCGTGTATGTGAACTCACTTAAATTACATTACTTTTTCTACAAATAGTGGTTTGAGCACTGGACTACAACCCTGAACACCAGAGTTTCCTTCCTCGATCTGCCATTGGAAACCCACTCACTGATCTTCTGTGTGTCACACACTCTCAGCCCCAGGAAAACCTCAGGATGGGCTCACCATAGGGTCATTGTAAGTTGGAAATAACTTGAAGGCACACAAGAACATGTGCGTGCAAGTATGTGTGTATTTTACATCATCTTCAGGACCTACAAGGCTGTATGTAACAACAGAGCAGCATATGTGTAAATTGACAGATGTTTTAAAGTTCTTAGAACATGTCCTTGGTTCCTGCAGCCATAGCACTGGCTTTAGAGCATTGCTAGCCCTTCTCTATTCTCCTCAGGACCAAGCCTTCTGTCCCTGCTGCCCGGCTTCCTGAGAGAAAACAGTGGTCTGAGGTTGTTCCATCTGAAGCCTGTCCACGCTATAGGTATACCTCACTTAACAAAGCAGACGTGTTCCTTGCCGTTCTTTCTTTAACACAAAACTGGGTGCCAGAGGCATAAATAGCATGGAAAGTATAGGGATGGGTTCCTATAACACAAAAAAGAAGAACAACGCCCACATTTGTACCCTGTGGAATGTCACGGCACTTCAAATGAACAACAGCGCTCCAGTGTTGTTGTTGTACACTTTCAAGTCACTTCTGACTTATGGCAATCCTAAGGTGAACCTATCACAGGGCTTTCTGGGGCTGAGAGTATGCAACATGGCCAAGCTCACCCAGTGGGTTTCCATGGCCAAGGGAGGAATGAAATCCTTGTCTCTGGGGTAGTAGTCCAGCACTGAAACTGCTGCACTATGCTGGCTCCAGTGACGTGATAGCCACATCTAAATATGTGAAAATATGTCATATAGAAGATGGCACGATCTTCTTTTCCGCTGCTCCTGTCTTGTGCTGCGCTGGTAGCCTGCCAAGACTTCCCAGCTGTGCAACTTGGCTGTTAGCAGGAGCTAGCAGACAGAATTTGTTTCCCAGCCAGTCCAGATTCATAGCAAGCTTACAGTAATTGAGTCTGAACTTACCAAGAGTCCAGGGAGAGAATGTCCAAGAGCAGAATCTGTACTCCAGGTAAAGGTCAAAGGACCACAGGCAAAAAATGCAGGGAGTCAGCATGGTTGTTACTATCAATAGAACCGGTCGGCTGCAACAGCTTTCTGCCATTCTGGCCTCTGGTTAAATAGTCCCAGCCTCCTACTCAGCTGTAGCCTAATTAACAAGCCCTTCCTATATAAACACTGCCAGAAGCCCAGCCTCTCCCTTGTCCACCTGCACTGGCTGCCATAAGTGTTGTTCCTCAGAGACTAGGACATGGACTAATAGCTTCAAACTACAGGAAAAGAGATGTCCCCTGAACATGAGGAAGGACTTTCTGATGGGAAGAGCTGTTCAACAGCGGGATGGGCCACCTCAGAAGGTTGTGGACTCTATTTTGGAGGTCTTTACATCAAAGTTGGATGGGTATCTTTCAGGAGTGCTGTAATTGTCTACTCCTGCATGGCAGGAGGGTGGGCTAGATGGCCCTTGTGGTTTCTTCCAGTTCTGTGATTCTATGCTGTTGTTGTTAACTGCGTGACAGCTCTATGAAAGAGAGACTCTGTCATCAACAGCCTGCTCCAGTCCTGCGAACTCAGGGCAGTGACTTCTTTGCTTGAGCCTATCCACCTGTAAGACAGTCTCCCTCTTTTTCTACTGCCTCTCACTTTGCCAAGCATTATTGCCTTTTCTAATGAGTCATGTCTTCTCATGATATGGCCAAAGTATGATAGTCTCAGTTTGGACGCTTTGACTTCTAAAGCGAATCATAGAATCATAGAATCATAGAAATGTAGAGTTGGAAGAGACCACACGGGCCATCCAGTCCAACCCCCTGCCATGCAGAAACACCCTCAAAGCACTCCCGACAGATGGCCATCCAGCCTCTGCTTAAAAAACTCCAAAGAAGGAGACTCCACCACACTAAGAGGCAGCAGATTCCACTGCCGGACAGCCCTGACTGTCAGGAAGTTCTTCCTGAGGTTCAGGTGGAATCTCCTTTCCTGCAGCTTGAATCCATTGCTCCTTGTCCTGGTCTCTGGAGAGGCAGAAAACAAGCCCTCCCCCTCCTCTACATGGCATCCCTTCAAATATTTAAACATGGCTATCTGTGCAGGCATCATTTGCTCTTGGATGCATTTAGTGGGTCTCCATGGCTGATTTGAGGATTTGAGTCCTGGTCTCCCTGAGTTTTAGGCCCTTTCTGCACTACAGTGTTATAGTGCTATTATTCCACTTTCAACATCTCATGGGATTCTAGGGTTTGCAGTTTAGGGAGGGACATTTAGAATTCTTAGCCAGAGAGCTCTTTGGTCTCAGTGAACTACAAATCCCAGAATTCCACAGGATGGTGAAAGTGGAAAAATAGCACCATAATAGTGCAGAAATGGCCTTAATCCCAAACTCAAACCACTACACCATGCTGGCTCTCTCTTCTCCACTACTAGGGAAATCAAAGTTAAAGACTTATAAAGCCACTCAATGTACATGATTTCTTCTGAGATTCATTTTTACTTGGTGCAGAATTTGCTTAGTCTGGACAAGGGTTTAAATTTTTTTTGTGCATGCAGCCCTGCCTATAAGTTGACAAAAGTAGCATTTGGAAGGAGAACAGTCTTCTTCCCGTAGCAAAGCTAGCAGTCAATGTAAATCTTGCTGCTGGTTGACCAGACAAACTGAATACTGTTGGAAAGCAGAAAACACAGTGTGGAGGCCTTAAGCACTCAGTTACAGCAATGCACTTGGCAAAGCCAGCCCAGATTTTCCCTCTTGTCTACTTCCTCTGTTGAGATGGTTGAGTGATTCATTAAACAACAGTCAATCAATCCAAGCTAATTCCTATGTAAGGCACAGCAAGATGCTCTTCTTCACGAATTTCATTCCAGACTGAATTGGTAATATACATCTGTTAATGCTTTCAATTTAAATCTCCAAAACATCAACAAAAATGCAAAAGCAAGCAGGCAAACCCCAAAGATCCAGATGTTACATGTTGAAAGAAGCATATGCTATACCATGTGAGGACAAAGTTAAGTCCTGGGATTGCATGTGGCCCTGATCCAAACCGTGACTGTCCAGGATGTCCTTTTACTGAAATGAAGTGGGGGGAATTACCTATTTGGAGCTTCCAGCCTTCCAATTTCCATTTACAAGAGTGAAAGCTGGAAAGTAAACAAACCTGAAAGGAAGTAAATCAATGCATTTGAAATGTGGTGCCAGAGGAGAGTTCTGTTGGATATCACGAACTGCTAAAGACATATGAATGGGTCCCATATCAAAAGCACTCATGAATTCTCCCTAGAAGCCAAACTTACTAAACTGAGCCTGTTGTACTTTGGTCATATAATGAGATGCTGTGACTTCTTCTCACAACATGATAATGCTCAGCAAAGCGGAAGACAATAAGAAAAGAGGGAAATTGTGCCAGAGGTGCAGAAAGCTTGTCCCTTATGGAGAAAGCTTGGTGTTTATGGAGCTGGCAGGTCTCCCTTAGTATACCCTATTTGAGGATAGGGAAGCTTGTGTTGTTATACAGACAAGAGGCTAGAAAATCCTGTATTTCATAAATAAACATGTGCACCATGTAATTCATGAATGTGAACGATATCTTAATTTTAGAGAGAAATAAAGTCAGCCCTCCACATTCGTTAGGGCTAGGGGCTCAGGACCCCTGCAAAAGTGGGAAAGTTGCGAATATCAAAGTGTATATGTCTGTAGGAAGGGGGGTGAGAAGTGAGGAGGAAAACAGGCACCCAGGGCCCAAACCAGGCTGGGGAAAGGGTAGGTCAGCATGGTGCCCTATACTTCCTCTCTCTCACCCATCTCCTTTCTTGGGTGTTGGGGGGGGGCATTGGGAGAGGATTTGTGGTCCTGAGAAACTGGGCCGCATTCCATCCTTAGTCGGCCAGGCAGCAGCTGGTGCAGGAAGAGGAACAGAGGTGGGCTTTTAAAGGACTGCATGGTCTGATCAGAGCTACCAAGCAGGAAGGTTCCCCCAGAAAAAAAGTGCTGTGATGGGGAGGGGGTGTGCTTGTGTTGGCGAAATTTGCAGATAATCAAATCCATGAAAGTGAAACCTGTAAATGTGGAGGGTGGACTGTGCATGACTTAGGTTAACTGAAATCAATACTTTTATTTGGTATTTAGGTAGAGCACAAGCCTGCTAACAGCTGCTTCCTAATTGTCAACCATGCATGTCATCACTTGCAAGTGTCTCTTGTCACTATTCTGAAAACCTGGAAACACTATACATACCTAAAGGGCACCAAGTTTGGAATTTGACAAGAGTATTTTTTTTTTCAAAAGGACAACATAATAGGCCTTAAACTGCATGAAAATCTGGATATGGATGACATGTGGATTCAGGGTCTTGAGATCTGCTGATGTTGTTATTCTTAGCGTGTCACAAGCCCTTCTGCCTGAGGGCAGAAGATGAATGGCGACTTTGTGTGTTGTTTTCAGCATAACAACCAGGGATGACTCCTTACTTAAATGTTTAGGTCTACAGATTTGAATCAAGTGACCAAACAAGACAGAATATAAACCAAGCATTATCAGCAGTGGCAGAAGGCACAAAATGGCATTACTCATCCGGAACACTGCAACTTCTATCAAGATCAGCTGAAGAAAGGGTGGTCAACTCTATGGGTGCGGATGTCCTAGTCCACAGAGCTGAGACCGTTTTCATTTGTTCATAGGACAGACTAGCCATGTGAATCCAATAACCCCATAATTAGAGGGGTCTTATAAAGAAGGACTTCTTCGGCAGCTGATTCTGAAACTCCGTGTTACAGGAGGTCAGGCAACCAGCAGTTTTGACGCCCTTCTGCTGGCAGGGAAAAGCATTTGTATTCAGAAAGACTTTTGACTTTCTTAACTGCAGTGGGCTTTACAGTCCTCCCTCCACATCAAAAAGTTAGAACCTGTTAGAAACAGAAATCATTAAAAGGAAAACAGCAAATAGAAAATCCAGCACATTAATAAAGGCCCTTTCCTGTTGAGTTATCAGTATTTCCAAGGCCTGCTGAAACCAAAATGTCTTTACTTAAGACAGCAAGGAAAGTTCCAGTCTAACTACTCTTGGAAGGGAGTTCAAAAGTCTGGGAGCAGCCACTGAGAAGGCCCTCTCCCATGGTCCCACCAGATGTACCTGTGAGGATGGTACTGTAGAGAGAAGGGCCTGAGAAAGAGGAACAGTTTCATTTGCAACTGGATTCAGGAGTGAATTAGTTTCTTCTCCCCACACCTTTCTAAGTAACACTCTTTGTATGATCCAGGGAAGTTAACATAGAGGTCATAAGAACACGGGAATGGATGGCGTGCCAAATCATTTGCCCATTTAACCCAGCATTGTGAATGATGATTGGAGCAGAGTTCCATGGGATAAGTCTTTCCCAAGGCCAATTTGATGATACTGTAAGTGAAAAGCATGAGTTCCACCCTTTTAGGATCCTTCCAGAATCAGTAATGGGTTTGTCATTCTAGCCTGTCTTATCAGAATCATGGAACAGCCACCATTGGTTACCTTACTTATTTCCATTCATTTATCTCCACTCACACAGTGCTTGGTAAAGGCATATGACTGATGAATGATCACTGGCTACAAGACCACACTCACAGCAAAGTTAGAGTGTTCCATTCACCTGGGCGTTCTAGGGAATCATGAAGACAGGACTTAAAGCGGACTTTCTGAATGTAGTAATGCAGTTAGAAATTAATGCTGTAAGCACTCTGTACTGTTGACAGCTAATACTGCATAACAGTGGTTCTTAACGTGGGGTCCAGGGACCTCTGGAGTTCCTTGGAGTCCTCACAGGGGGTCCATGAAGCCCTGCTGCTGGACATCAACAGCAGTGGCAGCAACAGGGATGCAGCAGCAGGGGTGTGCGTGCGTGTGCCAAAACTACTCCCTTCTTTGCAAACAAGGGAACAGTTTGGATGTGCACATGCTCCCTGCTGCTGCATTCCTGATGAAAGGGAAACAGCAGAAGGTGTATGCATGTGTCCAAACTTTGACTCTGGAGACCAAGGTTTGAATCCCTGCTCATCCATGGAAACCCACTGGGTGACCTAAGGCAAATCACATTCTCTCAGCCTTAGAGAAATGCAAAGGCAACAAAATCTTGCCAAGAAAACCCCCTATGATAGGTTTGCCTTAGGGCTGTCATAAGCCAGTTTTCAAAGGGCAGAGACACAATGGCTAGAAAGGACCTCCCCATCAGTGGCACTTTGTTGTTTTGTGCTTCAAGCCACTTGTAAGTTATGGCAACCTTCAGTTGAACTATCACAGTGTTGTTCAGAGAAGGTTTGCCTTTGCC
Organism: Cyclura pinguis; assembly: GCA_030412105.1. Taxonomy (NCBI): domain Eukaryota; kingdom Metazoa; phylum Chordata; class Lepidosauria; order Squamata; family Iguanidae; genus Cyclura; species Cyclura pinguis. The sequence goes on from CM059608.1 coordinate 7,004,225, forward strand.
TTCCTCTGAAGCTGAGAGAATGTGACTTGCCCAGGGTCACCCAGTGTCTGAGCAGGGATTTGAATCCTTATTTACAGAAGCCTTTAATAAATAAATATTCAAATATTTAAATCTTAAGTCTTGTGGTCCTCAGGAAAAAAAATGTTTACAAGGGGTCTCTAGTAAAGAAAAGGTTAAGAGCCACTGCTATGTAGTGGTGGAAAGATACATCATAAATAGTAAAGTCCCCAGTTCACATTGTGCCCAGATCACAAACTTCCCATTAGCTGACCCTCAGAAAGCTCCCCCTTCAACAGTTCCCCTTCCCCAAATTTGTTATATTGTATGGGAATAATAATACCCACTACCTATATAGGCTTATTATACAGATAAGAAAATAGCATACATGTAGTGATTTCAATTCTCAAAAGCATCGTCCCAAGTCTAAGCAAACTGGTGCCATCCAGATATCTTGGCTGTGAGTAGTCACTGACACAATTTGGACAGCTTTCTCTAAAGTTCTGCCTTTGCTTCTCTATCAGGAGAGCAATTCATTCAGTGACTGGATCACTTGATATGGGGGCATGCCAGAATCCCTCCAATCTCACTTGGAGGTGGATCATTAGCAAGGTGAGCCCATAGAGCATGTTACCACACTAAGGATACTATAAACTCCCTCTTCCAAGGGGAAATTTAAATTCATTCGCTGAGGCATGCCAGCAAGAATCCTGCAGCCACAGAAGTGTGGCTACATGCAGTACATAGTTTGGGAAACCTTGCTCAAAAATAGCATTGCATCATCAACTGCTGGAGGTCTCTGCCAAGCAATCAACGCAGAAAGAGCTGCTTGCCTTTGCCCTTAACAGATTCCAGAGCTGTTTACATAAATGGACAGGAAGTAGGTCATAAATGCTTTTTGTGGTCAGGAGGAAAGGTGCAGCAGTCCAAAAGCTAGATTTTACAGCTCAGAGTGGACCTACAAGGAGTTCTGCCTGGCCATTCCCTCTTCCTTGCACAAGAAAAGCAGTCTTTCATGGAAGAACTCTGCTTTGTCTAGGAGTGTCCGTACAGCTGCACCAACAGCTGATGCTGTGCCAGCACAGAGGAGGGTTGGGGGTCCCCGTGTGGATGGCGAGGGGGTAGATTGTCTTCTTGCAATGACATGAAACCCCTTCCTGCAGATGTTGCAACTGGCTAACCCCACGCAGCTGCTCAAAGGCTTAAATTTAAGGACAGCCTTTTGTTTGTTTATTTTGTAAAAACCAGAATTTAACAATTTTGAAATCAGAACTTAAAACAAATGACTAATGAATGTAGTTTAAAGGAATGTTACTGAACTAAAATGACTAGAAATTGAATATCTGGTGTGCAACATTCAATTTTCCCATGTTCCCATGTCCACATATAAACTCAAATTATTTAAAAATTATTTAAAACTTGGAGGTAGACATCCACACGCACAGGCACAATGGAGACATAAAAATATGGTTTTTTTAATGGTAAATGTTAAGCTTTGTTTTTAAAATTGTTCAGCTGGTGTTGACCTATGGTTAATACTTGGATGGGAGAATGCCAACAAATACTGGGTGCTAGGCAGTATTTCAGAGGAAGGAACAGGCAAAACCACCTTTGAGTATTCCTTGCCTAAGAAAACCTTATGAAATTCATGGGGTTGACAGTTGACTTGAGGGTGCATCCACATGCACACACAAAAGCACATTAGCTTACATTAACTGGAGGGGTTAACCAGTGCTGATGCATTGAATAAAAGGCAGTTTTGTCAGAATCAAGAATCAGTTTGTTTCTTAAATATGAGCATGTATGCTGATTCGTAGATTTTGAATCTGAACCATTCAGGCTGCATCGTTATCAGTGGGCAATATGATTTTAATCATCTTTTCCCTCTTGCTTATGTAAATAATTTCTTAAATCCTGATCCACCCGTTCTTATGATGTTTTGGAGCCGAAACACATCTTAATTCTATCAGAAAACTTCCAGCATCTGTAGGAACATTTTCACTCAGTTGTCAAGGGCTCCCAAACTTCAGAGTATCATTGTGTCTTTTCATGAATAAAGACAGTCATTCCACCTACTATACATTTTCATGCTCAAAGGAGACTGAATAATCTGGATTTCTGCCAGAGTTAACAGCATGGCACAGGTGGGCAATGAGTGATTTGTCTTTGGCAAGCCAGCTCATGAATGCAGACCTCCATTTCCCCTTCTATAAAACGGTAAACACTTTCCTTCCTTCCTTCCTTCCTTTGCAGAGCTGTTGAGGAAAATGAGTGCATAGGGAGGAAAATGACGGCTCTTAGAGCCTGGGTGGCCAAACTCTCCCGAGCCAAATTGCTCAGGGGGGATGCAGCTGCCCCCCCCCCCGGCCATGACATCATCCCACTCTGTCTCCAGCTGCTTGGCAATCGGAAATCCATGAAACTTTTTCCCCCTTCCTTTCACTCAAAGAACTCTGTGCAAGATAAAACAATCCCTTCATCTTATCACAACTGGTTTGCAAAAGCAGCTGTTTACATAAGGCCTTATTGGAGCCTCTTTATTGAAAAGTCAACACAAGGAAATATATGCTTTCTGTAGCTTGAGATTGTCTCGGTGTTTGTCCTTGCAACACCCAATTTGAGCATCTCCTGGGTCTTATAAAGAGCGTTGCCCTTCATCAGGATTCCAGAGCTGGAAATGTTGAGAATCACACGCCACCACTCCCCCCCCCAAATCCTGCTCTTAGCTTGTTATTGGAGCACACACTTTCCCCCATGACTTTTCTTCTGCTTACAATCTGACTCATCATTTCTCCTTCTCAAATACCAAAGCGATCACATTTCTCCATCTCTGTTTCAATCAGAGAATGCCTCGGCTTTGAAGGAGGACATCATTTCCCACCACAGCTAGAAAAATTTCTTTTTAAAAAAAATAAACTCTCAGAAACCTCTAGCCAAAATGAACAGCAGCCATGCCAAGTTAGTGGGGGATTCTGAGAGTTGTAGTCCTAAAAGTAACTTTTCCACACCTCAGCTTTCAACACCTTCCCTTTCAGAGTCAGCTAGGCACCGCTGCAAACCTCTGGTTTGGCAGAATTCCCCATGCGCAAAAGCACTTTAACACTTTCCTGACTTATCCTCCAGACAACTCTGTATGCTGAGCCACAGTCAGTTTATGGAGTAAGCTGGTTGACATGGTAATACTTTTCTAGGGCTGGACCATGCTCTCCCATAAAAAGGAAGAACTTGCATAGAGAACCATGACGTGTCAGAGAGAGGTATAAGGCCATTTCCGCAGTAGACCGTTATAGTGCTATTATTCCACTTTCAACATCCTATGGAATCCTGGGGTTTGCAGTTTAGGGAGGATCATTCTGGTTGAGAATACTAAATGCCTCTCCCTAAATTGCCAATCCCAGAATTAAATTGGGCAGAACCATGCCAGTTAAAAGTGGAATCATAGTGCTATAATTCTGTAATGTGAATGGGCCCTACATCCCTTCAGCAGGACAGGCTTCACATAAAATGGGAGGACGAAGAACCACACAGACTGCTCCAGGTTTCTCAGAGGGAGGGTGCAATAAAGAAATGGTACGATAATGTTCAACTTCAAGGTCCAATTCAACATCTGCAGAATCCAGAAAGTGCAAGATTCTTTTCATCCCTCACATACTTATATGCATATGTACTGCACTCAATAAACAATGTTCATTTACAGCAGACTTGCACACAATTTTAACATTTATTTATTTACCTATATCCAGCTTTTCTCCCAATATGGAACCTATATTAGCACATCCAACTCTACTGAAGCGGCTTGGAGCTTCAGGGACTAAGCAGATGTCTACTGGTGGCAACCCATTAATGGAATACCCTCCTCCGAAAGGTTTGGTTGATGCAAATTTTACTATTTCCCCAAGCGCCAAGTTAAAATGATTGTTTTCTCCTAAACATGGGATTGTTTTCTCCTAAACATGGGTAAACTCTGCTGCTCTTCATTGTTAATAAATATATTCTGACTGCTCCTAGTCTGCATTTATTTATTGCATTTTTGTGGTTTCATTGTAAATTATACTTTCCTTAAGATTTCTATCAGAAAGAAGTTTTCTCTTCTTTTCATTTTTATTCACTGTGATCTTATTGGATGGTGGTGGTGGTGAACAAACTGGCAGCAGTTGTTATTGTACACTGGCCTGATCTCCTTGCCTTTTATTCCTACCCTTTGGGGGCAATGTGCAATAACAACAAATCACCTCTATTACCACTACCCAATAAAATCGCAATAGATAAAATATCATTAGAAATGCACAAAAAAGGAAGAGCAGATACCAAAATCAGGATGCTCTTAATGGTGGAGTCAGAGCTTTGAAAAGTTACATTTTTGGACAACTCCCAGAATCTCATATTCGGCATAGCCATGGGAGTTCTCGTCCATTGTGGAGTTCTCATCCAAAAAAATTAACATTCCTGAGCTCTGACTGGGAACATCTAGCGGCATAGCTGCACATCAGGTACCCATGCTTTTGTATCACCCTGACAGTCTTGAAAATGTAAAGAAAATACTGGGGTTTTTTTTTCCCTGTGCCTTTACAAAAGCTTCAGCTTATTCACCTAGGGGCAACCCTTACCTGTGGCAGGCAACCAAGTGAGTAGCAATCTGAAGGACTACCTTACCTTTGTGATTCAAAGCACCACTCTCTTCAGCAACTGTTTTAACATCATTGATTCAGTAACTTTATGTTGAAGCACAAACAGAAATGAAGAGTGTAGTAGAGGAACACAGCATTTACTCATGTACTCCAGTGAGTATTTATTCATTTACTCATTTTCATTTTCTTATTGCAGGGGGAAATAAAGTTTGCCATGCACTGCCAACACAGGACTGTATTTGAACTCATGTTCTGGAGCCATGGCAAGATTCAACTGAGAAGTGCTTGTTTTTATTCAAAGGCACTGGGATATGTTATGAGCACAATATTAACTTCTACTTTGGTGAGGCACTGGTTTTCCCACAGTTTCTATCCCTGAAATCTGAAGTTCACTGTGGGTGGGTGGGTGGGTGGGTGAGTGAGTGTCAGGAACCATATGAAGCGCTTCAACTATTCTTTTTTAAAAGTCATTTTGGGAAATAAACAAGAACAATTTAGAGAGACTCTTTGGAGATCAGTTTACTGCAAAGTAAGATGTAAGCTATCTTTAACAGTAAGAAAATGCAATACATTGCTAAGATACATAAATATTAATGACTAGCTGTTATTAAAAATAAAAAAGGACAGAAACCTAAAACAAAGGATATTAAATAAATTAAAGGCCTATCCAATACAAAAAGCAAAAAACAAACTAATTACTCAAAGGAAACATAGTAAATTGTTCCCAATTGAAATACTGTAACTGGTTGGGAAGGGAAAATAAACTATTTTTCCAGCATGTTGAATTTGGAGTGTTTCAGATATGTTTGTTGCTTTTTGCAGCAAAGAAATATCATTTTTCTCTATAAACTAAAGTGTAGTTGTCATCCAGGCACCTGCCCAAGAGATCAGATTTAGAAAATCTTAGAATCTGCTACAGATTCTTGCTTAAACATGTGACTCAAATATGGACCAAAAAAAGGAAGAACAACTTCTTTTCTTTTTTAAAAAAACATAGGTACATATTATCAAGGTTGTGCTCAATTATCCTTTCCTTTCTGGCTGCTCAAAATACAGTGAGCAAAAGGTACATTTCTCGGTCAAAATATCAACCAAATGAAACATTCCTGTAAGCAAATTAGCCAACGTTGTCATTTCCTTTTCTTTGTTCTAATACTTTTAATTCAAGGAAGAATCCATTTATTCTGTCACAATCCCAAGAGGAAAATAACCCCCAAAGATTAAGTGAATCTTTGTGCCATTTTGATTTGATTGCCGTTGGAAGAACCTAAGCACCTAAATGAATAATAGCATATAGCAAGGGAGGTTGTTTTTTTTTCTTCAAAATTTCCTTTTTAAAAAGCTATCTATGGGAGTGGGGGATTTATTTCAAGTTGTCAGAACCAGGCAATTCGTAATACTCAGCCACTGATTTTTGTTCGAAAAGGCATAGGTTGATCACAGTTTTGTTCAGCAAACAAACAAAAAGCTTAGGAGATCCTTGTAAGAAAACGATGGTTTCTAAAATATACCCTTGTGTGGTCTTTTTTAAAAAAATCTACTATCAAAATGTTTTCCAAAAAAAGAAATTAAAATAAAATAAATTAGGGCAATAAAAAATGGAATAGGTAGTTTTTTAATTTTCTCCCCAGCATAGCTGGATATTAGGCTGTCCTCAGGGAACCATTAGCAATGCTGTTCTTCCCAAAGCTTGGTTCATTCTTTTGTAGCCACAGCTCCGCCAACTGCTGTGCAGACCCATACGTTGATGCTTTGGACCCCAAGCACATTTTGTACTGTTTTGGATCAAGATTCGGGTCACAAAAGACAGGATGATGCACATGGACTACTCCAACCTCTTGGCTTCGGAAAGTCTTTAATCCAGCCTGGATAACTTTGTTGAACAAGTCTACATCCTCAAGACCCCAACCTTGGATAGAAACGTCAAAACCACCAGCTTGAATAAGATCGCCCTTGTAAATACAGGCAATCCCAAAGCCATAGTTCCTCCAGAAGCCAGTTTTCTGGGTGAAGGCAAAATGATTATCGCTAGGAACTTTGCCACTATAGACAATCTTTGGGTCGTACTGGCTAAAGATGATTGGAAAATAAATTTGTTGCCCCAAAACCGTGTTAGCTCTACACCGCTGGAGAAACTCGGCTGTAAAGACCAAGTCAACATCACAGAAAAAGAGCAAAGATTCATTGTTAAACTGAGACGATCCAACTTCTAGGGCCAGAGCACGGGAAAACTCGCCAGATACTGGCAAGATCTGCATGTCTGCCTTGGGATACTTCAGACGGTAATCTCTCATCAGTTCCACCTGCCTTGCTTTGTCAGGGTTGGAATCTGAGTTGAAAAGCAGGACCACCAGTTTGACATTCTGGTTAGGAATTAGGCAAGTCTTTTCAAAGTTTACCATGAAGCGTGCAAACATGTCAAAGCGGCCAGACAGAGGAATCAAGATGTTGATCTTTTTGTCTTTGGGTTCTTTCTTCTCTGCTTTTGATTTACTTAACTGGAATGGGACAAACATCTTTAAGGAACTAGAGAGGAAAGACAGGGACCCTGACTCCTGGTTGATTTTACTGGCCAGCTCTTTGGCATCCATCTCTTCGTGCTCCATAATCTGAACTTTGCTAAAGGTCTGCTGCAAGTATGCATGCCTTCTGACAGGGACTGTCATCTTTTTTCCCTTGTGCTTCTTGTACAGAAGGAGCAAGTCCAGAACGTACTCTGCCCCATACACTGGATTGACTCTACGATAGCCATACTGGATCTCCTTGAAGTCAATGATCCGCCCTCTGGTCTTGGCGTTCGCATTGATCATCTCCATAACTTGCATCACAATATCATCCAGTGCCTCGTGCTGAGAAGAGTCCATGCCTCGACGAGGTGGCTGCCCATTCGCGGCAGAATAAAGATACTTTCCTGTGAGGAACTCCCACTCCAAGACCTCCTCACGCTGGTGCGGCTGGAAGCGCATGAAAGAAGGTGCAATCCCTAGCTGGAGATCATCTCTGTGGACTTCTGTATTGCTGTATTTACTCATGAGGACAATTTCTCGATGCAGTTGTATGGTCCGGTAACGCAGCTCTGCTATTTTGCGACTCAGCATGTAGCTATGGAGTCTATACTGGTAGGGAGGACTCTTATTTGGGTGCAAGGTGATGGCTCGGTGAATCTTGCTGTTATGGAGGTCTTTGATGTAACCTTTTTTGTTCTGCTCGTAGTTTTCATAAAACAGCTGCTGCATCTGAGGGGAAGAAAAGATAGAAAAGAATGCTTACTAGATGATAAATAGCCAATCATCCCACATATGCCTTACACGAACAGAAGGGCTTTGGGGATAAGCTCTTCCCTGCCTTTAGGCATGGGTTTTAGTAATATCAGCTGCTCTCTAAAGGAATTAAGAGGCTTATAGACTGTAGACCAGAAGGAAAAACAAACATCTATCCCAGGTTGGAGATTACTGTCCCCTGTTCTGGCATCAAGACTGTCTTCTCAAGGGACTGTACAAGAAGCTTATCATATATCATAGTTTCACAGTTTCTGTGGAGTGAGGAGCAGTAAGGAAAAAACCCACAGAAAATACAAAATCAGGAAAGAAATCAGTAGTGTAACTAAAGTGCTTTACTTTATAAACAAACAGTCCATGGCACAAAGCCTCCTATAATTTCTCTCATACACACTTATGGGGTGAAGATTGAAATGTGGCTCTAGTTTTAATTCATGGGGAAAAAAGTGGGACTCAATGACTGGAAATCTGGGGAACACCAGCTTAAGTGCACCAATGCCTTACAGGGGCTTTTTCAGAAAGTTCTAGAGATCAGGATATAGGACATGGATGATGAGAGTAAGATGACCGATCTTTGACTGAGGGGCATCTCAAATACCAAAGTGACACAGATAGATGCACTCTACATTATATTCAGTGATGTATCGAGTGTTTTCTGCCGGTATCAAGAAACAGCAATGGGAAGCGCAGGTATCTCAGGGCCATAAAATATTGATGGAAGGAGATAAAAATCGGGGCTCAGGTTATGCTCAGCTGGCATAAATATTTATGGCAGAATGAATTTAAACACCTGCTATGCCACAGCCAGCAAACTCTTCCAGACAGGGAGTTGTGATGCAAAGCGTATTAAAGAAAATAGCAGGTGTGTGTCTGGCAACTAAGGCTGCCTGGGTGTGAGTTTAAAAATAACATCAGTGGATGGAGTCAGAGCAAGTGGTGGCTGGACTGGAGTGGAGTTTGTGGTGAGCCGGGTAGGTACAGGGCACCAGGATCTTCATAAACCTAGCCTCTTGGTCTGACTTGGACATCCAAAATAATGCCTGTTGACCATCTCAAACTCTGGAAGGATCATGTAGGACGTGGTGGTCTTTTAGATATCCTGGGCCCAAGCCTTTTAGACCAAAACCAGCACTTTGGACTTTGCTCAGAAATGAACTGGAAACCAGCGCAATTAATACAAAGCCTTGTAATATGTGTTCTCCAAAGCAGGGACCAGTAAAGAGCCTGGTCACTGCATCTTGCACTAGTTGTAACTTCTGAATGCTTTCCAAGGGCAGCCCAAATAGTTCTGTAATCAAGAGGTCACTAAGGCAGGAAACACTATGGCGAGATCTGGGAAGGGCTCCAGCTGATGCACCAGCCAAAGCTGGGCAGAGGCACTCCTGGTCTGGACACAGCAGCAACATGACCTTCCAGGAGCAATAGTGGATCACAGCTGTGCCCTAAGCTGTTGACCTGATCTACCAGAGGGATCACAACCCCACCCAGAATACTTTGCATTCCCAATCTTAGGTTGTCTTTCCTGCTGACCGACAGAATTTCAGTTTTGCCTGGACAAAGCCTCAATTTATTACACATCCAGTCCACCACTGTACCCAGACAACTTCTCAAGACTTCCACTGCCTTCTTGGCATCAGTTGAGGAAGAAGGATAGAGAGAAGGAGAAGCATAGAGGTGGGTATCATCAGCAGAGTGCTGAAACTCAGCTCCAAGACTCTGGATGACCTCCACCAGCAGCTTCATGTAGATGTACAGTCTGCCCTCCACATCTGCTGGTTTCACTTTCACAGATTTGATTATTTGTGAATTTCTCCAACCCCTGCCCTCCTACCTCAGGTGCTTCTTTTCTGGAGGCATCTTCTCTCTTGGTGGTTCTGATCAGGCTCTGCAGCCCTTTAAAAGCCACCTCTGGTCCACCTCCTCCTCCACCAGCAGCCACTGCCTGGGCAGCTAAGGATGGCTCACAGCCTGATTTCTCAGCATCACAAACCCTCTTCCAATCTTCCCCCACAAACACTCAAGGAAGTAGATGGATGTGAGAGAGAAGTATAGGACCACCGTGCCGACCCCTCCCCCTTTCCCTGACCTGGTTTAGGCCCTGGACACCTGTTCACCCCATCATGCCTCAGCTTCTTCCCACATAAAAATTTTGATATTTGCAATTTTCCACTTTTGTGGGGGTCTTGCATCCCAGACCTAGCAAATGTGAAGGGCTGACTTTACATGACATATGTTCAAGAATTTCAGACAATTAAATCATCTGATAGTTGGCAACCTCACTAAGAAAAGAAGTTAATGAACTACCCACATTCTAGAGTTCTTGGCACAGTTCCTCATGGCTTAGTAATATTCAGCTTATACGAATGTTAAACATGCTATATGTCGGGATCAGTTGAAGTGTGTCTAACACCTTGAGTATATGCACAAGAGTAGTGGCTGGATATTTATTTATTTGGAGTATTTATACCCTGCTCTTCAGCCAAAAAGGCTCCCATGGCAGCTTGCAAATAATTAATCTGACAGTTTCTGCCCTCAGGCTTACAGTCAAAAGAAAAAACAATGCATAAAGAGAAGAGAATGACAGTGGGACAGGGAATTAAGTGCAGCAATGCTGACTGCTGCTCTCCCCATCAGAGGCCAGAGCAATGGCAGAAGGAACATGGAGGGACTCTCACCAGCCACTGGGCCAAGACATAATGGAACTCTGCCTGGCTGCTCTTCTCGCCCTCAGAGGCCAGAACAATCTTTGTACTGAATTACTGATAGAAGTATGATTTTGTGCTCGTATTAAACCTGCGGGGCACAAACGTAAGGGGTTCCAGATTTGTTTCTGGCAGCATATAAATAAAGTAATACTATACTGCTACTATAGTTATTTGGGGACTCAATTCAAAGTCCTGTTGTTTAACTATTAAAGTCCTCAGTGGTTAGGATCTGCATGCCCTACGTCTTGGCCCTTAAGACCCTGCCCAGCATACTTTGGCCTTTAACAGGGGGCTTGCTTTGACCTGTCATCATCTAAGCAGCAGACTCTTCTTGGTATTAGCACCCAAATTACAGAATGTTTTGTGTGATTAAAAAGTAGCTAGCCTTACACCCATGGATTTTCATAGGTCAGTGAAAAACAGCTTTGTTTAATTTCTGCTAACATATCAAGTTTACCAGAAAAAAAGCCTTCTTAGTGATGGTGTCCCAACTTTGGATGCTCTCCCTAGGGAACCTCACCTGACATCCAACTTATCAACAAAGAAGGGAGAGTAAAATTCAGCCCTCCTTCTTCCAATTTGAAAAGTACCTTCTGGATGGCAGGTCCACAGCGGACATGGTAGAGGCATTCCACTTCTTTATTACAGTGATGCAAATAAGAAAGGATCGTGAAGAAATACAGCAGTAGTATGGAGGGAAATACACAAACAGCAACAAAGAAAATGACGAAGTAAACTCATAGGGGAAAAGCTGGAGGTTCCTTCCTGTGTTGTTGCTGATATGGTAGAGAGAGAGAATGCAGACAAGAACCTGACCACAGGCATTTCTGCTTGCTCTGGAAAGTTCTGACCAGCAATGCACAAGCACATAATGACCCAGGTATATGAGTCACAGAAACTATTAGGGGAACGTCCTAAGCAAAGTGCTATATACTCATAGCCTACAGATCTATAGGGCCATTGTCATTATCACGGAAGCCTGTGTATGCCTTCTTTAACAAAGAGCCTGCACCAGGCAGACTGAAGATCCCAGAAACTCTCTTCTTTTCATAAAGAATGTTCCTCATCCTTGGATTACGAGAATTATAATTATGCCTAGAATATTTAAGACTATGTATATGCAATCATTTATCATGTATGTATGCAAAGGAATCTATGTAATCGCAAACACATAAAAGAAAGCCTTTTGTCAGTTTCAAAACTGCAAACTCCTCAAGCCAGACACATGCTCTTTTTATGCTACATAAAGCATTGTCCACATTGGTGTGATAGTAATAGAATCAATAAACACACCAGCCCACAAAACCAGTTGCGGAGGAAGAAACAAGGAATTTTACATGAGGTTCCCCTGCAATTTCATTAATTCAGAGGCAAGATTATATGTAGCAATGTTCATGTTGGGCATAAATTTATTTTGAAATGCCATTTATGGTTCGTGAAAGAAAGAAAGAAATGAAGGCAAGCATGAGTCAAATCCATTCAGCCCTGGAGCACTGCTTCCAACAAGCAGTTGATAGAATCTGCAAACAGTCTGGGCAGGAAATTAAGAGAAAACACACTTGTTGATTACACAACTGCATTCTAAAAAACCACTGGTGAATAGAAATAGCCTAGATGTTACGAAACCCGAGACAGCAAGGTTACAGCATGGGCTGCTTGCAAGGAGATCCTTTTTATGAATGACAATTGTCAACTGCTGAGCAGGACCACATGGGAAGAAATGAACCAGTGACTTTCACAGTTTGGCTTTCCATATGTGCTTTGTAAGCCTATATACATGTATTTTCTATATGCCCATGTACCGTTTAAGAAGATCTGGCGAGCAATTAGAAAGGGTGTTTTCTGCCTTGGTAAAATTTCTCCTTGATATCTCAGCAGGGAGAAATGAATCCTATAGCACCTCAGAGGACCAAACAGTTTTGATGTGTTGTGTGCTACTACCAACAAAGAACTGCTCTGTCAAAAATCAGTTCTTATTGCTATGCTCAATCAAAGTAAAACTGAGCAGTAAATTATTTTTTAATAATTTATTCTGAGTTTCTTAAACAATTGCACACACTCTGATTTGTTTTGGGACAAGGAAAGAGCAGAAAATCTTCAACCACAGAAAAACCTTATTTCACATCCTCTCTGAAATTTCTTTTGGTAAAGCTCATATATTTAAAGCCAAAGGACTAGTTACATATTTCTCCCTTTAAATATAATTTCAGAATAACAAGAAGCTGAATTCTACAGCTCATACCAGATTCTTCACTCTTCAGCACGGGAAACAAACAAAAAAAGCCCAAGTTGTGGCATGTGGTTCACAGTTTAAATTTTGTATTTTAAAAGAATGAAATATCTAGTTTTTAAAAAGCAGACAGACAATAAAAGAACAAATGTGCCTGCCCATTTAGAATTTCAGAGGTCTGGATTCTTCTTTTTACTAAAAGGTACAGTGTTTATTTTTATTACCATCTCGTAAACATGACTTCTGGCCACAAGTCCAGCAGGGTGGGAAAAATCAAGGTTGTGGAATGCATACACCTCTCCACAGACAGTGACGCAGAAGCTATTACATGGCTGGCTAGCTACAGGATCCAACCCAGCACAATGTCTTTTCCAGCCTTACACATTTCCAGGAACACACTTATCCAAAGTGTGTAGTTAAAAGACATGCACAGTCATGACCACAAAAGCACTAACAGTCCAACACAAGGAGGGTCCAGAAAGCATACAAATGCAATGAACCCCTGGTAAAACCTGTATGGTTTTCAAATGTTTTATATTCCAGGAAATTTTCTGACACTAATTTGTGTGCCAGAGAACTCCTGCACAATGGATATGGAAGGTCAGTATCATGCAAAGGGTTCTGAGAAAAGTGTTTCTCAGACTATCCATTGTGGGTGATTGGCAATTATTATTTTTCTTTTTTGGCAATGTCTCATGGACCAGCACTAAATTTGTGCCCATTGGGTACTCTCTTCCCCCTGGAGACTTGCCAGGGACAAGCAGCCAATGGCTCAGGGATGGGCACCAGTCCAGGGACCACCACTTTGAGCAGCACTGGCCCTGAACATATGCCACCTTCTTCTCTGGCACGGGGAGGCTCAGTGGTAAAAGGAAGGCTCAAGCCAGAACTGAACACTTTGCTTCAAAGCCTCATGAAGATGTTGCAGAGTAGGGGCCTCCTTTCCCTTGAATCCACCCGTGATCTGGAATATGAGGAGGAACTGAGCTCAGCCAGAGCAGCGGGCAGAGGGCAAGAGTGCCAGTTGCATTGCCTGGTGCAAACTTCCCCAATCTGGTGCCCCTTCGGAAGGGCTGGTTTTAAATGGTAGGAGCCTGAAGGTCCGAAACATCTGGAGGGCAACATATTGAGAAGAAAGATGCTCTAGCTAATTGGGATTCCTTCCTTATCTTACTACAGAGTGTGTCAGATCTGAAGAACTGGCTGGCTGCCTAGGCAACAGAAACTTAAAGACCATATTTCTGCCTGAACCCTTTCAAAGCAGCTTATAAAATAAAACAGATAAACAAGGGAGGGGTAGAGAGAGGGAGAGAGAGAGAGAGACTGACTTGTGGCATCTTAAAGACCTATGGATTTATTAGGGCATAGGCTTGGGTGAATCCCTAAAGGCCTCTTTGTTTGATACGTCGCTACATATGAGTATGGCTAACCTTTCATTTGTGATGGAAGACATTACAGAGATAGCCCTCTACATTTGTCAGTTTCACTTTCACAGATTTCCAAGTTTCTCCAACCCCCACCCCACCCTCAAGTGCTTCTTTTGGGGGGAACCTTCCCTCTGGGCAACTCCAATGAGGCCACATCGCCCTTTAAAAACCTCTGCTCCTCCTCCTCTTCCTCCACAAGCTGCTGCTTGGCCAGCCAACAATGGATCACAGCCCAATTTCTAAGCGCCACAAACCCTCTCACAATGCCCCATACACACTCAAGGAAGGAGATGGGCAAGAGAGTGGAAGTATAGGATTACCATGCCAACTCACCCTCCTTCCCCCGACCTGGTTTGGACACTTGGTGTCCACTCTCCTCACCATGCCTTGGCCATCTTCCCACAGACACCCACACACTTTTTGATATTTGTGGTTTTTCCACTTTTGTGGGGATCCTGTGCCCCAAACTCTAGCGAATGTGGAGGGCTGACTGTATATACAAACACAGTATCAAGTAGGAGCCAATCACACATGACTGCTGACCAATCTCCCCAAAAGATCACCAAAGGCCCAACAACATACAGCACCCTTAGTGCTCAACAGAAGGCCTGCAATGTTGAAACCCATACAAATCTCCAATGGAAGGGAGTTCCATAATCCAGCCATCTTTAATGAAAAAGCACCAATCCTAATCCCTGCCCTCTGAGGGCAAAGAAAAAAGAACTTGTTCTCCTTTACTCTCCTCATGACCTCAACAGGTAAGAACATATAGGAAAAGGAAATCCTTAAAATATTTTTGTGTCGTTCAAATCACATCAGACTTTCAAGATAAATAATGAGCACTTCCAATAATGCCTTGAAATGACTTGGAAGCTAATGAAAAAAAAATCTCCTGAACCCCTATGGAGTGACTTGAGCCATCTCCATCTTGCCAGGATTACATATTTTTCCAGACTACACTGGTTCAAAAGCCCTACTGCCATCCTGGACCAAAGAACACTCCAAGAGAGGGCTGGGCATACCAGTAAGCATCACTGCCAAGCTCCTGACAACTGATCCCAAACCTCTGGTGATCACTCTCTAAAAGCCTCCTAGAAAGTTGACCAACAGCATGTAAGATAAGATGCAACTCAGCAATTTAAACATAAACAAAACATAATCCACCAACACCACCCTTCTGGAATCCTGCCCACCAGGTAGAATTTAAGCCAACAGAGCACAGTGCTATCCAGATAGACAGCCCATGGAGTTACTGTTGTCCCTGGCATCAAAAGCCACTGAGAAGCCCAGCAGAACTAACTTCTCTCTCTCTCTCTAGAGCTAGAAGAACAGGAGTCTTTCACACTTCACAGCTACAGCACAATGACTCCACTGTAACTGCCATAGCTACATCATACACAATCCAGGGATTTATAGTCTGCTGAGGCAGTTGAGATCGTTGGCTGATAATTTTTAATACCACTCCCTAAACTGCAAATCCCAAAATTCCACAGGACGTAGCCATGGTAGTTTAGAATCACAGTGTTACAAATGTGTAATGTAAAAGAGTCCCAGGAAATGTCCCATTTTGCTCCAGCCACTGGTCAATTCTTAGTACCTTTTGTTGCTGTGGTGTGAGCTGCGCTGCTTCGCCAGGGAAGAAACTGATGAGAGAGAGATCATATTGGCTGTAAACTTCACCAACAGCCATAGAAAAATGAATTAAGGCTGCAGTCCTGCAGCTGGCTGAAAGAAAGACCCATTTAATTTAGCTGGGTTTATTTCTGTGTAGACATATATAGGCTTACGCTCTAAATGCACATATGGAGGTCTTTCAGGAAGGAAGCATTTCACACTCCACAAATCTTTCCACGGAGATGCTTCGACCCAGCTGTAGTTGCAGGCCAGCTGTCTTTCAGGGAAGCTGATATGCTATTACTAGTATTCTTGTTTAGAAACTGCTGATAAACTTCTTAGGGTTCCCAGAAAGACAGTTGGAAACGCACTGGCCTAATGTTTACTCTTGACTTACTGAAGCCTGAATTTTTTTTTCTTCTCTCATCAAGATACCTCTCCTCATGACCTCATCACTGGAAACTGAATATTGTTACTGTGGGAGCCATTGGCTCCAGCCCAGAAAGCTTTATTGCAAAGAGTTTGTGTTATGTTCACTTCCATCACAAAATCTTTTTGCAAGTTGTCTCAAACCCCCACCCCCAACCCCCACTAGCACTAGAGAAAACAGAGCATGGTGGGGGAATAAGGACAGTTTATGCAGAAAACGGTGGGGCAGCCAAAGAGGAGCTCCATATTTTTATCACAGTTTAAAAGGTACAGTTCCTTCGAGCATCTTTACATGAGGTGTCTTTCAGGACTCATTTGCAATCCTGCAGATATTCACTTTCAGTCACAAGACACATTCCTGGCTAGTTTAGCTTTGCAAATAAGTTAGCAGCCATCAGTGTTTTCCTTGCCTTTCTGCACTTTTGTACTTCTCATTGGTGGCCTACTGGGAGCCAGAAGAGATGATGGAAGAGAATCAAATCTATTCCCTGCTCGGTTATACAGAGCAGCGTTTCTCGGGTTATTTCATGTGGAGGACCTGCAATTCTTTTTCCCAACGTGCCAAAGGGTCGACACCGTATTTGTGCTCATTGGCTACAATTGATTCTTTCTTTCCTTCCTGGAAACTTGCCAGAGACTGGTAGACCAAGGCTTAGGGACGGACACCGGTCCAAGGACCACCATGTGGAGTAGCACGGATCTAGAGTCAACTGGCACAAGCAAACGGCCGCTGGAAAAGCTGAGCTACATGTCTGCAGCCAGTACAGGTGAAGAGCAGCTCACCACTTTGTGCTAGCAGGCAAATCCCCTGATTTTGTTAACTAGCAAGAACTGCGTTCCTTCCTACAAAAATGATGGCAACATTTGGGAATGGGGAAGAATCAGATTGCTTGGGCACAGAGATCAAGCTGGAAGGGGAGAAACCTCATTTTTATTGTTTATACAAAAGACAATCCCGTAATGGAATTTGCCAAGAATACACTGTCACAGTTAGGTCCAGGTGCAGGAAGGCATCTAACAAGCACAGCTATTTTAATTTACCACATGCAGATTCACACTGCTCATCTAAAGGGCCCACTAACTTTGATGCTACCCACCATCATTTGGGGACAGCAAGGGAGAGGGTAATCCTATTTCTTCATCTGGCTTTCCCTATACAGTGCCTTCCAGATAGTTCTCATCACCCTCAGGCACCAAGGGTTATCATTCGAGACTTCTGGAAGGCAGTGGGATGGGACAGGCTGCTTGAAATCCTATTCTGTATCCAGGGAGACTCAGAATCACTCTTCCCACCACAAACTAAAGTTGCCATTACGACAGATACTGTTCCCTTGCCATAGGAATCTCTATTTGCGGTAGCTAGAATATCCTGTTTCTGTGGACAGGATTCCCTCCCCAGTGTGTTCTAGAGACTCCTTGCTAAACACATTTGTTCCACTTAGAAAAAATTGAGAAACAAAACTTTTGAATAAAAAGTGCATGGGACATGGTTCCTGCTACATCACAGGTATGTTCCAGCAGAAAAACAAATATGTCCAAAGCAGGAAAGCACTTGTCAAAAAGTTTACTTGAAACACAACTACCTTTTCCCAATTCTGTATCTGATCCTCTTTTGTGTTACAGCTTCCGTCCTCACTGCAATTCTGCCCTCCCAAGTAAAAGCCACCAATCAAGGGTACCGCTGAGGATAAACACTCCCTCCCCACTCCTCGGGATCCTGCCATCTCAACGGATTCAAGCCGCAGGAAAGAAGATTCCACCCGAACCTCAGGAAGAACTTTCTGATGGTCAGAGCTGTCTGGCAGTGGAATAGGCTGCCTGGGAGTGTGGTAGAGTCTCCTTCTTTGGAGGTTTTTGAGCAGAGGCTGGAAGGCCATCTGTTGGGAATGCTTTGATGGGTGTTCCTGCATAGTAGGGGGTTGGACTGGATGGCTCCTAGGCTCTCTTCCAACTCTATGATTCTAACTCTGGATTCCTCTCAATTGTGTTCCAGACTGTAGCCTGTTTATTGTCTCCCACAGAACTCCCTGAGAACCACTGAGAGCAAAGTCGGTCTCCCTCTGCTTTGGCTTCTGTTTTATCAACAGACTGAAGTCGGGTGGAAGGCCAGGGAACAGCGGCACAGAAGGCCTGCCATCAGAACGTAAGAGCCCTGCTGAGTTAGACCACACAACTACCACTCCCACTCCCTCACCCTCCTCACTGAGGCCAGTACGACGCTTTCGGGAAGCCCATAAGCTGACCGAACATAAGAGCAATAAGCCCTTCGTCCTATTGTTGCCTAGTGACTTGCACTTCAAGGCCTCATGCTTCTGAACTCAGTGACAGCATACAGCAAGGATGGGCGAACTGCGGCCCATGGGCTGCATGTGGCCCCAAAGCCATTTTCGTTGCCCTCTGCAGTCAAAAAAAGTGTGGAGATATATTCTCCACGTTTTTGGCTCCTCCCCCAGGCCATTTCAGGTCCAGGAGAAGCCTTTTCTAAAACAAGAATGGAACAGGAAGTGGCTTCTACTCACTTCCTGTTGTCAAAGAAAGGCTTCTTCTGGGCCTAAAATGATGGAGGGGAGCCAAAAATCCTCTGTACATCCCCTAAAGAGCATTCAGGAGGCTCCTTTTTGCTTTTCTCCGTTGAGGTTCAGTCTCCTGAGGGACTGCCCCGCTAGCCTCCCACAATTGTCCCCTTCCTAGTCTATAGCCATGAGGATTAGCAGCCACTAGTGCCTTTACCCTCCATGAATTTGTTTAGAACCTTTTTGAAACTGTCCGACCTGGGGGCCACTGCCACCTCTTGTGCAGAGCTACATCCTTCCACCACTTTAGTCCAAAAACATACCTTTCAGTTATTCAAAGGGAAACTGTTCTAGGCCACCAGAGAAAGAGGTAAAAGGTGGCAAGAGAATAGGGTAGAAAGCCATAAACTAACTGTTAAAAATACAGATAGAGTGCAAGTCACATGTATTCAATGTCTTTGCCAGAAAGCTGCCTCTGGCTAGGGGCAATAAAATGCAGGGAACCTGAAACAATAAAAAAGCTCCAACATTAGATAAAAAACCAGCAAGAACATTTAAGCAGCTGAACAGAAAAACCATGTACCAGCTCACACCATGTGAGAAGACATTTTCATATGACTTCTATATAGCAAAGTCAGCATTTTTACCCTACCCTCAGAATATCGTGGGATCCAACTCACAGCAAGTTTTGGAAAGACTCATTATATATGTTATAAGAAAAAAGAATTTTTAGGCAATGAGCCATGTATAGAGAGAGTGTGGAGGGGAAACCAATTAAATGAACACAAAACTTGGCGTTTGGAAGGAGTGAGCTGTACTTGGCAGAATAAACTGCTTTTAACAGTAGGCTATAAAACAGCACTGGTGGTTTTCTTCTCGGTGCCTATAAAAAATGAAGGCCCTCAGAACTTGTCGCGCACTGAACTTCATGAAGCTGCAGCCTCCAGCGGGCTCTGAGAAGGAAACTAGCTCTCTGAAGACACACTTTACAGCAAGGCAAACCCAAGGTCACTCAATTCCCAAGGCATTTCAAATCCAGCTGTGAATTAGAGGAGCTGCATGAGCTCCAGTTTAACCTTTCATTAAATTATTACACAGTGACTTCATTAAGTCATAATCTCTTCTTGTCCAATGAACAAACAGAAATGCCCGGGCACTGGCATTTACTTGAAAGCTAATTAGACTCAATTACATTAAAACACAGTTTGTATTTAGACATTTCTAGATTCAGAAAAATGACAGCAGCCTATCTCTAGCTCCACCGCCACCTAGCAGGGAGTTGCTTGGGAATCCACTTCTACAAAGACACTCTTGAATGTTTCAAAGGGACTGATTACCAGCCTTTATTTCTAAGCAAGTCATTTGTTTAATGCAAAACAGAATGAAGGGGTATATTCTGTTCACAAATCATTATATAAAAATGAGAACTGACCAAGTCCAATAGTAAATTAAACAAAGTCCCAGGAAATGCTCTTCTCTGAACACCCTTGATGCTCAGAAACACTTACATAACTCCTCTAGCCTCAGAGTCCCCTGGCTCCTTTCAGTAACTCTTCCTGCTGGCTTCTAACACACTTGTTCAGATTTTACTCCTTCTTTCCCGCTCAAATTTCTCATTCCTTCTGGATCCTCTTCCACATGTCATAGAATTACAGAATCATATAGCTGGGAGAGACCACAAGGGCCATTAAATCCAGCCCTCCAACATGCAGGAATACACAATCCGAGCATTCCTGATGTCCATTTAGATCATTCTGGGCTTCACTTTTCTCTTAGCCCCACCACATAGGGCCCTCAAATTTTCCTTCCTGAATCTCCTCGGGTGGACTTCTCCCGGATGTCTTGACTTCCACATCTTGCATCTCCCACATTGCCCTGCTTTGGTTGGTTCTTTCTCGGTCCCCCTCTCTTTCCCCCCAGCCTCTTTTTGCCCTTCCGTCCTCTATATTCCACTCTCCAAGCTCCTTTCCAACTCTGTTCTTAGTGCCTTCCAATTCTATCTCCGTCCTAGTCTGCCCACCTTGCTCATTCTTTCTCCCATCTCCCTTTCACTAAGCCTGCCTCTCCCTGGTCCTTTCAATCCCATCTTGCTCTCTTCTGCCCTTCTCTTCAGCTTCCTCACTTTCTTTGTCCTCTCTTGTCCCTTCTTGCCTCTGTCTTCCTTTCCAGTCCCTCCTTCTGTCCCCCTTCTACTTCCTCCTGCCCTCTTTTGAGTCTCCTCTTTAACTCCAGTTCCTGCCACAAATTCAACCAGGGTGTTGCTTTGTGGCATGGCTGCCAAGGCAGTTGCCAAACCCGTAGCCTCCAGCCCGCCAGCCCAGGGTACATTCCTGTACCCTTGCTTGTCTCCTTGTTGATGCAGGAAACTTGAGGTGAGTGTGGGTGGCAGCTACAAGCTGGATCTGTTACCATAGATGAGCTTCAGCCAACATGTACCAGTACATACTTCAGGTTAGAAAAGGCATAGTTTGTTGATAAATGGTCATCCCATTCCTACAATGGGGGGTGGGGTGGGGGGTCAAAGAACAAAACTGTGCCTGATTTTAAAAAGTGTTGTGAACCTTGGATGCTTACATGTTACCTAAACCAGTATAAATTGGCCTGACGAGTATTTTCCTGTCTATTATTTACCTTCTGCACCTTAGAATCAGCATGCCAAATTCCATCTACTAAACATATGCAACCTAAAAGAATTAGGTATTTTTTTCCCATTTGACTTAACAAAAGAGGTTTGAGTAATCCGAAGGCTTGCACAGTTCGCACCAGCAGGAGTTGATCCAAACCACCTAGCCAAATTTTCACATCACCTAAAATTTCCACATCATTTAAAACCAGACACAGCAACAACCATGTCGGTTAATGGGGAAAAACGCAGCCATTGCTTTTTTTATTCTGGGGATAATTTGTCTCCAACGTCTCCTTTCCCCACTTGGGCATGGGCTCCAAGTCCAAGAAAGAGAGCAGAGACAGCATCCAGCATTCATCGATAAAAGCTTGGCTGCATTCTGGAGAGTGCCTATTTAAGAGACACCCACACATTTTGCCAAAAAGCATGGCCTGGCAAATGCCAAGAGCTGCAAGAGAGAGAAAAACCCAAACCACACAAACTCCTTCATTATGTGGGAGACATGCTGGCATTGTGTGAAGAAACCACACACTTTAGCACCCGCCTGGTGCAATCTTTCTTTCAAAGCACTGCTGACACTATAGCGTAATGACTTTATGATGGAAAGCCACAGCATTTTCCCTGGCTTCAAAGAAGACACCAAAATTAGAATTTGTATACAGTGATGCCAGCACAGCTTGGATGTCCTCAGAAAAAAAGTAAAAGTTTTTTAAAAAATGTACAAAACTGGAAATTCAGAAAGGAACATTCATCCACTATTTTAGGGTGGAACTACATATAGTGATAGTGCCAGCGTGGCATAGCAGCTTGAGCACTGAACTGTGAATATGGAGACCACAGTTCAAATCCCTTGGGCAAGTCATACTCTCTCAGCCTCAGAGGAAGGCAAAGGAAAACCCCCTCTGAACCCCCTCCCTAAACTGCAAACGCCAGGATTCCACAGGAGGTTGAAAGTGGAATAATACACTATAATGGTCTAGTGCAGAAATGGCTGATAAGTTCGCCTTAGGGGCTCTGTGAGTCAGAAACTACTTTAAGGAACACAACAGCAGCAGCAGCAACAACATATTGTAAAGAACCCAAACAGCTGGTGAAACTATCAGCTGTACGTCCAGTTCCCAGCTTCACCACTGTATCATCTCTACTACAATTTCCTCTTTCATCCTGACAAGTCCTAGTCCAGTTTGGATCTTCCTCTTCTAGTTCACCATCTTAGCGTAGAAGGAGTAGATAAGTGCCCATTATAACAACATCAGGAGCCACTGTAAGCATGGAGAGGAACTAGCAAACACAGCAACATAATTTGTGAAAATAACTCTATATACTTGGTAAAGGGATTCAAGCATCTAACAAATCATATGACCGGGTAAACTTGTACTTCCTCCTCGTTCTGATTTAATTGGCTTCCTATTTTTCTGGCAGGACAGTAAGTTCTGGAAAACAACATAGAGCCTCTGTTTGCTATTAAATGAGCATACAGGCCACATCACACCCCACATCCCTTTTTCTCTTGGCCAAAGCTTTCCTGCCATCTCAGCCTTTAGAAGTTCCTATCCAAAGATAGTCCAAGACACCTTAGATGAGTAGCTTGTAGATTAGGATCTATCAGTAAATCTCCGGACAATCTACAATAGATCAACAAGAGTTTGTGATTTCAAACTATGTAACAAAAGCAACTATTTATAAAGTCTTTTGCCACCAAATTAGGTTGGTGGTAAAGAACACATGTAGAAATCAGGGGTGGAATTTTGAGAAAAGAATTATGAGGTTCATCAATGGTATGGATCAAAAATTCCAGGGCTAAGCACTCCTGTATAGCAGAGGTAGACAATTTGGCCATCCCATGCTTGTTGGACTGAAACTCCCAGCCAGCACAGCCAATGGTGAAGAATGCTGGGAGCTGTACTCCAACAGCTTGTGGAGGGCCAGAATTGCCCACCTCTGACTTAGAAGTCCCCTACTGCTTAATTCTTGCTCAGCAGGGATTTTGCACCTAATTCTGGCTGGTGGACCTCTATTAAGAAGTCACAGAATATTGCACACAAATCAGATGTTCTTCTACCTCTGTATGAGGCAGAAAACCAAACAGTGCTCTTTTTTATCAAACAAGAATGAAAACCGAACAACTGAATTAAATAGCCAGCATTATTTGCTGACTATTCAGTGATGCTTCCAAATCTGCTGCATAAGGAGGCCACCTCACCACAGCTAAAATTACACTTAGTTCTGGGGCACAAAATTCACCTCCACGGCCACCACTGGCATTTGCTGGTGACGGCCCACTCCATTCACTGTCAGCCAGAGCTAGTGATGCTACACATTATAGTGATAGCGTAGTGATAGCATAGTGATGCTAATTTTCCTCACACATCTAGGCTCCTTTATTCATTTCAGGAAGAGTTCCTAATTAAACCATTGTGATAAATCTTCAGAAATAGGGTTAACTGTCCCGAAGTTCTTTTTGTTGTTGTTGTTGAAGCCCAACTAGGTGTCAATAGTTTGGAAATTCCAATAATTTGGAAATAATTTGAAAATCTGGTAACAGTGGTTGGCACCAGCCCCATGATATACCCACCCATATCCCTTTTTAAGAAGGCCATTCAGAGAGCACTTCTAATTTTTTCAGCTTTTAATTTGGGTTTGTTATTTGTAGTACTGCTTTATTACCACCCATTTCAAGATAATTATTTCTAGCGATATTTTCATTACGATTGCTTTACCAAAATTGTCTGACACTGCCTTGATCTTTTCTTTTCAAGTAAGAGGTGCCCTTATAAACATTGATAAATAAGTACCTAATAAATTTACAAGACAAGTCACAAAAGCTTTTAGGCAGTTTAAAATTTCAATACTCTTAACTAGCAGAGGGTCAGAAAGTTATACACCATACGTTGCACAACGTGTATTAATTTCTCCTTCCTTGGTAGATGAACACGTACACTACAAAAGTTGTTATAAATCTCCTTACAGGAACTATAAAGTAGGTCAATATGAAATAAAACCCAGCCAGGCCAAACACAGATGTTCACAACCTGCTTTTCTCCTCAAATGAATCACCTGAAGTCTGGGATGTTTGTTTTTTTTTCTTTTAAAAAAAGGGTCTGAAGAAATCTCTTTCTCAGTTGCCAAAAAACTAAACCAACTGAATTGCTGGACCCATAAAGACAACCAAATTACCCTCACGACTGCTTCAGCTTGGACTGATTAATTTCTGTCAAGCTACTAAACACTGAGGATATTACTACGTACCAACTGCTGTCAGTAGTTAAAACAGCTAAAATGGTGCTCCATATGGACTTACCTATACAGTGAGAATTTTACCAGCGTGTCTATTATTGTCCAAGCAGGAGAGTACCTCACACCAAAATTTGGGGCTGAGAGGTCCCTTCCACCTTTGCCTGGATTAAGAGCCCGTGATAGTAAAATGTGTATCAATACCGGCTCACAGTAATACTGTAAATACTCATGTATAAGTCAACCTCACGTATAAGTCCAGAGCAGGTTTGGGGGCCAAAATTATAGATTTTGATATGATCTGTAGATAAGCCGAGGATCATTCCATGAAGTGGCTCGAAGCTTCTGAACGCATCAGAGCCTGTGTGGCATTTGCATTATAAAAATGCTTTACAGGATATTAAGAAATATAGATCAGGATATTAAAAGTAAGCCTCCCTTAACTACTAGCAGAGAAGGGCATGAATGACAGTATCAAACCACAAATGCAATGAAGCCTAGGAAAGAAGCATCAAAACTTAATTTGAAACATGCCGAAAAAGAATTTTATACAAATTCCTGTAAATCCTCTAACCCCCTTAAAGGATACTGATTACTTGCTCAGAAAGGCGCACAGAGGCAGAAGTATGACTATCATGTGAGGGCATGAATTCGCATACGGACACTGCAGATCGGCACAGCATGATGCTCAATCAGCCTCCAAGCATGTGGCTCTCCTTGGCTAGGCTGTGCATTAGCTGGGAA
This sequence comes from Cyclura pinguis, assembly GCA_030412105.1. Lineage (NCBI taxonomy): Eukaryota > Metazoa > Chordata > Lepidosauria > Squamata > Iguanidae > Cyclura > Cyclura pinguis. The sequence continues at coordinate 7,029,650 of CM059608.1, forward strand.
GTTATCAAAGAAGTTCATTTTATCTACAGTGGGTTTCTAATGTAAGCAAAACTAGTAATGTGCATGGATACAGGGCATAAAAATGTGCCTTATACTGGATCAGATCTGTTGTCCATCAGGTTCTAGACTGTCTAAACTGACTAAACTAAAATGGCCTCTCTTCCATCACATCCAAGTGTTCATCCAACCTTTCCCTTTTCTACTCCCTGCCCCCTTCCCGCTTTACTAGGCAGCAGAATGTCCTCTGTGTATCAGCTTGTCTGTCTTACTTTTTTGAAAAGGACGTTGCAGAAGGAAGCACTCTGACCTAGAGGCTCCCTTGAGAATGAACATGACCGGCAACTGCAACTTTCTTTGCACTGGTTGGGGAAGTTTGCCACCTAGTAACCAAAGATTGTATTGCAGGCTACACTCAGATATAAATTAACTAAATAAATTCATTAAAAAAAAACAAATAACCCTAAAGTGCATATGTCCAGGTTCCCCTTAGTATGTATGGCAAGTATGATAGGTCTGTCTTAAAGCTATTGCAGAGAGAGAAAGAAACAGACACAGATGCACATATTATCCTTTTTCAGTCTCTCTCTCTCTCTCTCTCTCTCTCTCTCTCTCTATATATATATATTTAGATTAGATTAGATTAAATTAAATGGTTGCTGGCCAGACTTAATTTATAATGAGAAAAATAGTGGGGGTCATAGTTTAATTTGGCAAGAGAGGCAGAGAAAGAACAAAAAAAACCTGTTTAGAAATAATACACTGCAAAATTGTGTTAGTTTGTAAAGCCTTTACAAATGCTGATTGTGCAAATGATATGCGAACTGTCAAAAATAGTAAAGATTTTCTGCAGTCTTTGCTTCATTATTTCATCACACGTTCAAGACTGAATCTGAATCTGAACAGCAAAGACACATGGAGCAAGCCACACAGTCCTGCAACTTTATTTGCTTGTTTGTTAAACTTATATACCACCTTTCTTGCAATGAGCTCATCTGGTTTTGCTAATGTTACTCTGTGAATGAACAACAAGGAGTACTGAAAGAAGAAGAAAGCAGAACTAACTTTTTCAAAGCAAGGACCTTTTGCATTTATACAGGCCAAATACAAATCCACATGTCCTCAAAATGTGGACTAAATCAGATAATTTCAGTTCTCCAGAGAGTTAAAGACCTGTGATGAGCAACTACTCTTATTTGCCACTGCGAGAATATGAAACTTCCAAGTCATTCTGGTATTAACAGTCTAAGGTCTTTCAAATTCAGGGCTGTGGATTCCTTTATTGAATCAATCTATCTGTAACGTGGTCTTCCTTTTTTCTTTTCTTTGCTGTTGTTGCATGCCTTCAAGTCATTTCTGAATTATGGCAACCATAAGATGAAACTATCATGGGGTTTTCTGGAACTGAGAATGTGTGATGCACCCAAAGTCACCCAGTGTGTTTCCATGGCCGAGCAGGGAACTGAACCCTAATCTCCAGAGCTGTAATCCAATGCTCTGATCACTACACCATGCTGGCTGTTTTCCTACTATCTTCAGTTCCAGCATCAAACTGTAGAACTGGATTTCATTAGCAAAATTCAGCCCTGTAGAACTTGGGCTCAAAAGATATGGGGAGTATGCTCCTCCCTAGCATTTAGATGCTGATTTACCTATTACAATAGTATTTTTGTACTATTCCATTGTACTTCTTGTTATACCAATTCATAACCCATGGTCCCAGGTAGGCACCTAAACTAATTAGATTTCCTGCCTATGTTCCTGATGCACAGTACAACTAGTTTTCTTAAAGCTTGGCATTTTAATTTTTTAATTTTTCTCAAAGTATACTGCTCTGAGATTTAACTTCAGATATGGTTAGTGGCATTGTTGCTGTGTATCTTAAGTTATTTCTGATTTGCAGAGACCCTAAAGGTTAGCCTATCACAGGGTTTTCTTGGCAAAATTCATTCAGAGGGGATCTGTCCTTGCCTTGCTCTGAAGCTGAGAGAGTGGGGCATGCCCAAGGTCACTCCATGGGTTTCCATGGCCAAGCAGGGATCTGATCCTTGGTTCAGCTTGAATCACTACATCAGGCTGGCTCTGTAGGAAAATGGCATATGTGAATTGAGTTAAGAATAAGTAACAGCATTAGCAGTTTCCCTCTGTTGTGTGGCTTGGCCATTTAAAAATATTTTTTCTTCCTTTTTATCAGTCTCTCTACTCAGGGTATGCATATCAAAGCACTTAAAAATGGTGCATTTGGTTAAGTGGTTTCTGGTCTATGAATGAACCTATAAATATTTAAATGTTACTTTTTATTTGTTTTCCAAAATTACAGTATGGCAGAAAAGAATAATTATACAAAATACTTCTGAGGCTAGTAGTTAGGATAAAAACATTTCAACTGATTTGGCATCATAACTTTTTTTATTGGGAGTTACCAAATATTCCAGAAGTTAATAACATAAATATTCCACAACCTATTTGCTTATTTTCTTCTTTAGGAGCCATGAAACTCTCTTGTTCTTCGCACTAATTTTAAGACATCATAAATAAATGTAAGTGGTAGCTCATGTCCTCAGATGATGCGGGTAATAATGAAAAACTGAACTATGCCAAAAATGCTATCTTGATCTGCATAGGAGACAGTGATTTGGGTTTTCCAGAAACCTTTGCAATCATAAAATTTTCCACGGCCAACTGAAATTTCAGTTCACCATGTTTGATTCATATTTAGTTAAGAAAAGATGAACCCATGTTAAATTTATGCACTGTATAAATCACTAAGAAGGCTAACAGCTCACCTGAAATATCTTATTAGGGGGAAAAAATAAATGCTTACCTGGCAACAACTCTTTCAGAATTCAATGAGACTTATTTCTGAGTAGGCAATTGTAGAAATGTTGGACAAAAGCAGAGGACATGGGACTGTGCAGGTCCCATTTTCAGTCCCAGGCTGAATCAAATCTGTTCACCATAACTGAACGCCCCTCAACATGTTTGAAAAAGTGCTATTTGGGACTACAGCGGGCCTTCAGTATCCTTCAGGGTTTGATTTCAGGATCTTCCAAAATCCGTGGGTGCTCAAGTCCTATTCTACACAATGGTGTAGTAAAACGGTGCCCCTTATATAAAATGCTGAACAACTCAAAGGTTTGCTTTTTGGATTTTATTTTTAAATAATTCAAGCTGTGGCAGTTGAATCTGTGGATGTAGAATCCATGGATACAAATGTCCAACTCTTTATCTTGAAGTGCAATCCCAACCTCGACAGCAATTAAATGGAAAATAAGAACCTCTGGAGGCATTTTTTTTGTTTTTGTTTGTGGTACATTTCCCCCAGATGATAGGAGAATGGAGGAGGCCTTGGGGGCGGCCATACAATTCCCACCCTGATGTATAGGATTACTGTACATGTACTGTTACTGTACACTCCTATAGACAACTGCTCAAAAGTAAGCTGTGTTTCATTCAGTTGGTCTTATACCAATGTAGATGATATATAGGATTAAAGTTTTACTGTCGCTTAAATATTCTATTTAAATAAATTCAATTAAAGTTTTACTAGGAAATGGTTTTTATTGGAACTTGAAATACTTGTAAATATTTTAATACAAAACAACTCAATAGATGTTAAGGTTAAAAAAATAAAAGCACAGAAAGCATACTAATTTTAGCATGACCGAAAAGGTTGGCACCTAAATAAGTTTCCTGGGGATATAAAATAAATTACAAGGTTTATTTTAGATTTAACAGGTACTACATCCTTTTCAGTTGACCAGTTTCACTGATAACATCGTCTCTTCCAGTAAAAAGTTTTCCATCCTACACCAACTGATAATGGAACATCATACTTATGGCTTTCCCCTAACAGAGAGGGATTTAGACTACTTCTTTTTTAAGACTACGCACAAGACATTGTTGAGCATGGAAGCTGGATATCTTTTAAGTGATAAATATCTCCACACATTCTTTGCTCTGCATGAAATATTAACACTTCAGTCTATAGTAGTTATTTAGGACTATGCCCCCATTGAACTCAGGGGGACTTACTTCTGAGCAGACATGTTTAAGCTCACGCTTGAAGTCATGCAAAACAAAACAAGTTGGGAGAATGGAAAAATATGTTAGCTGCCTATAAAAAACTTTACATTCAAATCACATACAACCTGGTCCAAAATACATATGTGGATTGTAACAAAGCAAAAATTAATACCCTAAGGAGCCACAACTTTGGAACGGGATTAAAGAAATGATTCTTGCTTTTTTAATCACTGTGTCGAGCCTTGGCCAGACCGCACCAAAGTGTACTATTCCACATTCCAGGGGACTTTTTAAAAAGTGGTTGTTTTTTTGGATGCTTCATGATGGCAACCTAAGATAGATAACCAAGAAACTGACTACTAGTTACATGAAAAAAGAACCAAATGAGATCACCGTTGGAAATTATTGGAGCATTTTTCCTCCCTGTTTTGAATCCATATTCAGATACAGAATCCACAGTGAGGTATGTGGATATGGTTACTCACATTTAAAAATGAGTGAGAGTAAGTGAAGGAACGTACAGGGGACCCTCCATAAAAGTTACCTTCAGATCTGTGAGTCTAAGCAATCACAAACCCATTGTGTCCTATAATGCTGGCGACACGTGCATAGATGAGCTGAATTGTCTGCGTGAAGGTCACCTCCATTTAATAATACGGGACACGATTATTCACAATTGTTCCCTTTCATGAGGGATGCAGGAACAGAATCCTCACAGGTACAGAGGGCCCACTGTACTTGTCAGCGATGGGAATTGAGGATTCTTCTCCAAAAGCAGCACCTGAGTACCGTACCAAAATTCCTACAGATGAAATCCTGGTTTCGCTATTCTCAGCAGAGAAAAGTGTGTCAACAACGAGAAGGTAAATCCACAGGTTACCAATATGGTCTGTACCCAGGCTCAACGAAGATGAGCCGAGAATGGCCAGTCTTTTAACTGCAGGGGAGAGTCCTCCTCCTTTCCGGGTAACTACACTTAAGCATTATGTAAATACTGATGTCAGCTGTGGCTCAAAGCTAGCCGTGGTCTCTCTTCAGGTATTTAATCAGCTTAGACCCCATAATTGTAATTAAATGTCACCGGGTTAACACTTAGCCATCACAGCGAACGCAATTCATGTCTGTTACAATGCCAGACGGTGCAGGTGGTTCAATCCTGATTTCCCAAACAGCATTAAATAATCTGACAACCAATATGCATTGGAAGAGTCTGGCAAGAGTGAATTACAAGTAATGTTGTTACCTTGAAACAGTTTTTCTGAGCAGTGATGGTGTAATGCAGTATCATTTTGAAAACACTCTTAACAGTTACCTTTTTGTGGGATGAGTAACACTTACTCTCAAATGTTACTTCTAAAACATTTTAAAAGTATGCCCAGAACATAGGAAACATTAGGGATATAAGAAGAAAGATGACAGGAAAGGTAAATCATGTTTTTCAGATATTAGTTTGTATTTTGTGCTCACAAATACTTAACACATGATTGTTACTTTGAAATATCTCTGGATTTTCGCTAATAAAAATAAAGTTTGAAAAAAAAAATTTTCAGAGGTATTTTGACAGGAAGCCTTAAAGTTTTATACCATCAAGCCTAAAGAATTTCTCCCCTTAAAGAAGTAAAAGAAAATAACGGAAAAGTAATGAACAGTGCAACAAATAATAAAAACAAAAAAGCTTTTCCCCCATCGTGATAATGAATAACAGATTACTTTTTAAACAGTCAAATGAATAGTGGAATGAATTACTTTTGAAAGAGTGACTTTCTAAGCTCTGCTCAACGGCGAATCTTTAGGAAGATATTTGGAATGCTGTTCGTCATCTAGATTTGCCGAGGGGCTATTCTTTCCTGGGGTATCTAAGAAACAAGGCCGTGTTTTATTTCACAGAGGTATTTCTGGGAAGCCCAGAAACTGGATTTTTTTTTTTTTTTAAAAAGGTAACCCAATGGTCATTATATTCCTGCACACATCTGCCTCCATCAGGGACACGGCGGCGGGGGTGCTGAAAGGACACAGCATATGCCCAAACTGCTCCCGCTTTTGCAAATCAGGGGACAATTTTGGCAGCCGCACTCCTCTCCCCACTGCTGCGTCACAAAAATGGGTGGAAGTGACACCGCAAGAAGAGCTCATGATGTTACGCCAAGATCTGCCTGTCTGCTTTCAAAATCTGTCAAAGATTATGGCATGTATTCCCAACTAAGCCACTTAAGGCTTTCAGACTCAGATATTTCTCAATTACTGGACAAACTATTCAAATCTGAAGGTTTCCTAATGTTACTCTTTTATACTCAGAGTCTCTCCCTCCCTCAACTTCTTCAAAGCAGTCCAAGTTGGCAATATATAAGATTATACGTTCTCCTGTTTTCTGAGGAGAGGGGGGAGGAGAAAGAGTCGCCTTTTTCTTCTATTTTTGTCCTTAATTCACCGTTTTCACTTACAGCAGGGCTGTGGGCCAGTCACCAAAGCCAAACTAGCAGTTTGCTGTGTCTGCTGGTCTTCCAAAATTACCACTCTGCCCGATGGTGATTCACAGACCAGAATAAGACCAGAAGAGAGACAGACACTCACCGGAGTAGCCCATTTGCACAAGGAAATTTAAAAAAAAGAGTCAACTGATTTGAAAGGTGGTGCTGGAAGAGAGTCCTACAAATACCATGGACTACTAGAAAGAAAAACAAATGGATCCAAGTGCAAATCAGACCTGAAGTCTCCCAAGAAGCCAAAATGACTAAACGGAGGCTGTTGTACTTTGGACACATCATGAAGCTATGTGACTTACTAGAAAAGATTATAATGCTTGGCAAAGTGGAAAGCAGTAGGAAAAAAGGAAGACTGCATTACAAGTGAATTTGATTCAAGCAAGAAAGCTAGAGCCCTGAGTTCACAGGACCCAAGCTTGGCCGTTCATGAGTTAGAGGTCTGCCACTGATACTGTCACCATCTTGAAGCCAACTTCGACACTGATGTGTAAAAAGTCAAACTTTGTGTGTCTGTGTCAGGCAAAGACCTCATATGATTGGCTGCCTAAGAAGATTCTATTGAATCTTGGGGTTTCCAGTTTAGGGAGAGGCCTTTAAAATTTTCAGAGAGCTTTCGGGCCTCAGACAACTGTGTCTGTCTTGAATATGGCTGCTATGGAGATGAGGCCTAGCAGCAAGGAGGAGGGCAGTGTATTCCCTCAGGAACCCAACCTCTGTATGTTAATAACTCTGAATACAGATTGGATTGAGGAATATGGGGAAAAGTTACAGGTACTGGACAAGATAGGCTGGGGAATTAGAGACCCAGGATCTCAAATCTTTCTAACAAGTATTACCTATGAGAAAATAAAATCCTGGGCAATGTCTGGTATACGCTAATATATATATATATATATATATATATATATATATATATATATATATAAAAAATAAAAGTTAGGATTTCTTTTTCTGGAGAGACACAATCAATCATGCAGGTCTGGCCCTGCGTTTAAGCTGGGAACAAATGACAGCATAAGCAAAAAGTCACAGTCCCGGACTGCAGACAGTTTTTACAGTCAAAGTGGTTACCAAGGAAAGCCGCAGGTTGGCCTGTTGCAGCTGGCAAAGCAGACTGCAAGATTTGGCTCTCGGTACTGACCAAGATGGCTCATCAGCCCTGAATACTGGAAGCCCTCCATCCATTTCTCCGCTTGCAATACTGGACAGGGTCCTTTGTCTATATTCTGTCTGCCCATGAAGCTGACTATTTTGATACATTCTCCACCCAAAAGGAATATAAAGAAGAAACCTCTTTCCTTTATTTCATCATCTGGAAACAAGGCCTTTGGCTCCCATTAAGTTTTTAGAAGTTACACCCATGTAAATTCTTAGGACGAATTAAAATTAGCGACTGCTTCGGAATGTCTGCCAATTTGCTTCGGCACTAAAGCGTTCACCTCTCTCACATCAGGAGGGAAATCCTTCTCTCTCTTTTGTCTAGACTTCACTCCCCAAACTTCTGGGAAAAGGGACAGGTTTACAGCTCAGTCCTATACATCTTTACATGGAAGGAAGCCCAACTTTATTCAGTGGGATATCTCCCCCAGTAAACATGGGTAGCAGCCTTCATTTTTCTCTTGGAAAAGCCATTCTGCTTCTTGGAACAAATGCTTTTAGCTCCAAACTTATATTGAGGTACAAGAAAGAGTTGATTTCTGTGGCAGAAAGCCCACTTCAAATGCAGTAAGTAGGTATATACCACAGACACATTCACAGGAAAGAAAAAACATAATGTGAGAAAAAGGCACGTGATATAGGATATTCAGTCTGTGTATTTCTATGCAAAGCTCAAATACATTCACGATAGCTGTAATTGGCAATAACACAACCTTCCTAACTTTGCTGCTGTCTGCCTTCAAGTTGTTTCCAATGTATGGTGACTCTAAGGCAAAACCATTATGGGTTGTTTTTTGTTGTTTTTGAGGCTGAGAATGTGTGATACGCCCAAGATCACCCAGTCAGTTTCCACGGCCCCGCAGAGAATTGAGTCCTGATCTCCACGGTCCTAGTCCAGCACCCAGACCATATCATGCTGGGTCCTTTCCTAAATTTCGATAATATTTATTACATTCACGTCCCACTATTCATCTGAGGAAATCAAAGTGAGATACCTAGTTCTCTTTCCCACTCCCACTCTGGTTTTATCTTTACAGCAACCCTGTGAGGGAGAAAGGGCAAAAACTCAGCTAGTGTACCCAGTGTGTTTCATGGCCAAATCGTATTGTTAATCCCGACTATAGACCCACCATCGGAACATAAGTATTTATAACTTGTGAGGTTCTCATGGATTTAGTGGATCTACTCTAGCTGGGACTGGTAAGAGAATTTAACGCCTAAATTGCTCCATTTCTAGTCTAACACTTTATACTGTAACAATACTAACACACTGTAATGGGAATTGAAACCTTTGTATTAACCGAATTCTAAGCAAACTGAATCGAAGTTACTCATAAACTCCTATTCAGCCACTCTGTGATGGAATTTTGCCCAGAAGTTCCTTTGTTGTATGAGACTCTGAAGCACAGTTTCATGGGAAACTAAAATGTTCATACATTGATTTCTAAATGTTTTCTATTTTATGGAAGGCTTGTATTCATTCATTTCTGAGCTATGTAGACAAGAAAAGAGATTGTTAACAGGTGGTTGCACATATCTTTCTGTCATTGTTCTCGCCCCCTTCTCTTAGCTTTAAGAGGACTAGCTTTGGTTTAATGCTTCCAGTGCTACTCCTGTTACTTCGTCTGGTAATTTGTAGAGAACTTTTAGTTTTGCCAAAGTTGGTTTAACAACTCAGTTAGTTATAGAGTTGTACTTCCTTATGTTGAAACCTTCCCGACAATTCTTTGAATGCTTGCTTTTGGGGAAAAGACTGGAGGATGAGTATAATGGTACTTAAAAATGCTATCGCTGTTACCCAAGCTTTGACTTTTCAATATATTTTAAGATTTTCAGATCTTTGCACCACAGAAAAAAAAAAGTTCTATAAGGGACTGTTGGTCTCTTCCTGCATGGCAGGGGTTGGATGGCCCTTGTGGTTTCTTCTAGCTCCCTTGTTCTATGACTCTATGAAGCAGTAGTCCAAGAAAGATTGGCAATGGGACCCAGTCATGTCTGCATGAAAACCAGAGAGGTGAGAATGGGCTGGGTTTTGGGGGGGTTTTTTTGGTGAAAGAGTGCAGCAAAAGCAGACGCTCAAAATATCGGACTGCCAACAGCAGCTAAGCCAACTCCTGATACCAGCCCATATGGTATGTCTACTTTCTTGACCACTTCTTATCATTTTCCATGAAAAACTTTCAGGATATGATCTTCTGCTTGCATTTAGATGCCCCATCACCATGCATACAGTCAAACAGAGTCAAAGGTCAAAACGCTGCACCTGAGAAGGGGGTTTGCATAGCCCAACTAAGAGGTAGGGAAATTTCATAAAAGAATGAGCATTTGCCAAAGGGCAAAGATGTAAGAAACAGACCCAGACATACACAAACAGAAAACTACGTACAGGTCTGGATTTCTCTTTGTAAGCTGCTTAACCGCAAAGCACATTTTTTTTCATCCATCCCAGACAGAAACGCACCCCATGCGTTTGCACCTTGAGCAATCAGAGTTATGAGCATTTTGCTTAATCCCTTTGGCAGCAAACACTGTCTGAGGCAAGCAAATTAAATGCACCATGTGCAAAGATCCTAATTTGAAAAGAAAAAAAAAACTAGCCCCTTTACATTCAGATCTCAAATTAAGGTGTTATTGCAGCCTCGCAAATAAATTCACAGACTTTCACACACATTTTTTACTAGTCTGTCTGCCAGTGTATACTAATGGAAGGCAGTATGATGCAGAGGTTAGAATACTGGACTTGGGCCAAGGAGACCCACAGCCAAATCCCCATATAGCCCCAAGGAGCTCACTTGTGACCCCATCTCTATCGTGCTGTAAAGATAAAATGAAGTGGGGGCACTATGCATCCCACCTTGAGCTCCTTGGAGAAGAGCAAGGTTATAAGTATAATTTATAATAAGTATAATATAATAAGTATAATAAAACAACTTAAAAAGGGAAGGTATTTTCTGCCAGGACCTTTTGGCTTTTCTCTAAATTTATGTCAGTCATAGGCCATTTCCACACTATACTCTTATAGTACTATTATTCCCCTTTCAACTTCTTGTGGAATTCTGGGGTTTGTAGTTTACTGAAGCTCAAGAGCTCTCTGGCTGAGAACCCTAAAGGCCCCTCCCTCAACTGTAAACCTCAGGATTCCACAGGCTGTTGAAAGTGGAATAATAGCACTATAACAGTGTAGTGCGGAAATGACCTTAGTCTCTTTGTCTGTCAGCAGCATTTCATACGATTTTAGAAAGGTGTTAACTTAGTAAGAGAACAGCTTCCCTGCCTTCAGATGGTCCTAAGTTCAGCCCTCGGCATCTCCAGGTAAAGGTGAGATAAATTTGTGCCTAAAATTTTGGAGAACAATTTGCCAGTCATTGATCAGAATTAACAGGGGAATCTCTTTGCCTAACTTTCCCAATTGGATGAACAACTGGGGCAGTTTTTTGGGAAGGGAGTTTGAAAATACCCCCTGCAGGCTAGACTGAAGCTTTCTATGAGCCACAAGATTCTCCTCACCTGATGTCATCCACGATAAGCCTGACGGACCAATATTCTCACTGTATTTAAAGGAGCTCCATCTGTTCCTAATACAAGCCATCTGCAGCCCCTCAGCAATGCAGGTGGGGTGAGAAACAATCTCCAGGCAATTTACAAAACATTTCCCTATACTTGCCCATTTGGAAACAATGATTACTTGCCCTGTTGAGCGGTTATTTAAAAGCCTCTGCTACAATGGGTCCATCTAACTTTAGATGTGTGAGCAGAGAATAAAAGTATATTTAGGACTACCCAATTGTAAGCTGAGGAGGCCGTCAGGGCTGTTATGTACATTTCTTCAGCTCTTCCCACAATTACCTTGACTTCTCACATCGCAAAAAAGTGCCACGTCTCTCTCTCCTTTAAAAGGGAAAAAGCAATTCTATGAAGGCAACCACTCCTAGTCTTCTTGCAAAAACGGTGTCAGAGATGCACGCTCCTTTTCAATCTGCTTGCCATGACTCAGATGTTACCAGGAGATGAACAGTAGTCTTTTGTGAGTCTTTACACCAGTGGTTTGCAAACTATATTCTGAGAAAACTTGCAGTTCCACAGCAGCTTATCAGGGTCCCTTACAGAAAAGGTCAGCAAACAGGCAGAAAAATTGCCCAACAGAGTGAGCCAGTTAGGGCACCCTTCATACAACATACAAGCAATCCAGCAGGCTCAGGATCTAATTAAAACAGGTGAGAAGAATCTCTGCCTCTTCCTACAATCCTCATTCCTAACTTGCTGTCTACTTTCATTAATTGTACCACTGATACTGTGAATTTGGCAATTAAAAAACAGCGCATAGGTGTAACATGAGTAAACATTTCTGCAGCACTCTACACTGACAACTATGAGCTAAAACGTTTCTTTTCAAGCAGACTTTCAATGAGTGAGCAGGGGAACTTTTTATTCATTTATTAAGGTTTTTTTTAATAAAAAGGTTGTTAAGTTTTTACAATCTTATCTATTTTTAATTGTTTTAATTGTTTTACACGTTTTTTAAAACTTGTTTGGAAGCTGCCTTTGATCCCACTCTGACAGAAAAGAGCAGCATATAAATGCAAGAGAGAGAGAGAGAGAGAGGAAGGAAGGAAGGAAGGAAGGAAGGAAGGAAGGAAAGCTAAACATAGTGTTTCCATACTGTTTTCTGTAGGATCCTGGAGTTCCTCAGAATTCTCTCAAGGATTCCACACTGAGTAAATCAATCACGACAGAAGATGATTTGTTCACCAGCACTATCAACCTTCACTTATAATATGTCACCACTAAAAGGATCAGAGGTGCTCCCTAGTATAGTGGGCCTGCTGTATCCGCAAGAGATCAGTTCCAGGACTCCCTGCAGATACCCAAAAACATGCATGCTCAAGTCAGCCTTGCAAGGCTTGCAGAAAGGCTTCAAACATGAGGCAAAACTTATAAGCCCCTAGTTAAAAATGGCACAGGGCAGCAGCAGAGGTGGTGGCATGCCCTGGCCGCCAGGCACACGGTATTCTTTAGGCTCCCCTGCCTCTGTAACAGCAAAGCCTCATAAGGTTTGCAGAGAGAGGTTTGCAAGGCTTACAAGCCCCTACCAGAGGCAAGGCTTACAAGCCCCTATTAAAATCTACCTCTGTTCTCTTTATTTTCCTTTTGCTGCCTTGTGAATTGAGTATATAATTTTTGCCCTATTTGCATCTTGTGTAGATGTAGTTTGTAAATATGCAATAATCAATTAAAAAAACAGGAAAAAAAATGAAACAGACACAAGCCTTTAAAAAATGGTATAGGGCAGCAGCACAGGTGGCAGCAAGCCCCACCAGCTGTCTGCTTCTGCCTTGCAAGAAAACCCCACTGCCTTGAAGGTAGAAGAGAGTGGCTACATGCTCCCCACCATGGATTCGAAAATACAGTATTGCGTACATTTGAAGATGTGGCAGCTTGAATTTGCAGACTGTGAGCAAGCAGAAATGGTGGGCCCACTGTACGTGTATTAACAAGTTGTACTAAAAAAAAAGAAAGATGAAAGACTAGCAAGCCTGACTACCACCCGACCCTAACTCTATGGTTAGGCCCCACTCTTGCAATCCTCTACAATGCATGGCTACCACATTTGCAGCAATGTATGTGTCTCTTTGCTGGGGAAAGAAAACTCAAATGTGAGAAGCAATTTGCTGAATACAGAAAGTTAATCACCATGCTAACAGATCATGTTTAGCCCTATCACCAGATCAAATGGGGTAATTAAGTTTTTCATAATCAACATCCAATCTGTTGCAATTTATGGCACTGAATATACTCTGCTACAGTATTTCGGTTTTTAGGCTTGCAATGGATTGGTGCTCTTCATGTGACCATTTCACATTCCCTCTTCCTTTTCTTCAAGACAGCCTTCCAGAAACTATTCTGGGACAAATAACAACATTGCTGTAAGGGCATGAAATGCACATTCTAAGATCGGAAACAAAGAGAAAGGTGTACTTTATCTACCAGCAGCACCACCATGGAACAATTATTCTGTAGCCACTTTGAAGTCCAGAAGAGGTGGGAGGAAGGATATGACTCATATCTTGAGCGAGAAGATCCTCACTCTTGAGACCCACAACAGAAAGGTAATAAACTCATGATGCCGCTTTTTCCTGAGTCAGGGACACAAAGAGTAAGATTCCCAAAAATAAAATTTAAAAAAAAGGACAAAAATAAGTCAAAGGGAGGCAGCTCCTCCAAAAACAACAGCAGCACCCAAGCAAGAATCTTCTTTGAGAATACAAGACTTCTGTTTAATAGTCTGTAAGGACAAAGGTCTCTTTTGTCTCCTTTCTGTGTCAAGATTACAAAATGTGTATTTAAGGGGCATTATCAAGAGGAATATCATTTGGATGCAGCTGTGGAAGAAGATAACCGTATCCAGCTTCACTTAAGTATGAGAAATGTATCCAGTGGAGAATATTTCAGAGGAGTTTTCTCTAGCACAGCTGTGTTTTCCCTAGCACTGCTCATGGGTAAAGATTTCAAAACAGACTGATAGGCTGACTTCATGAACTATTTTGCTTTTCTTGAACTATCTTTTGTGGACAACAAGTCAACACAACACGTTTCAACCAGCAGCAAAGCCCTTCATGAACTGGCTCAAAATGGCAAAATGATCTTTCTTTTTTTTTTTCTTACCTTTTAAAAATGCTGGTCATGGGTGATTTTAGGTTTACATAATCAATGCATTATCTCCGGTACACCAGTTTTTATTTTCAGAGTGTTCACACATGGCCTTTCCTTTTTCAGCAAACCCCTAGATTCAAGATGTGCTCAGAGGCACCCTGTTGTAAGGTTTTTGGGTTTTTTTTTTAAGTAGATCTGACAAGCCTGAAGCCTGCTGACTCATACTATATTGAATGACAACCACTCGGCAACACCTCAAGCAAAGCCACCTCCCAAGGCTGACATGTACATTTTTCTCTCCTCCTTTCCCTGAGAAGCTCAGGAGAGTATACATGGTTCTCTCTCTCTCTGTTTTACCTCTAAAACAACCCTGAAGACTCAGGATGAGACACTTGAGTCAAGGCAATTACTGAGAAGACATAGTGGAATTCTGAATCCAGTCTTTCAAGTGTTAAGAGCTTTAAAAAATTCCTTTTTTGGACGAGGTTTCCCAGAATCCTCAATTAGAACAGGTTGTTGCCATGCTGGCTTTGAAACTGGCAAGGTATGGGCTAGGCAATTGCTGCTGTTAGGTAGATTTGTAATTGGCTGACAGACTGAACTCAAAGACTGCTCAGCAATAGTTCCTTCTCATCCTGGAAAGAAAAAGAGGGGTAACCACAGGGCTCAGTGTGGTTCAACATCTTTATAAATGATTTGGATGGTGGAATATTGAGCATGCTTACTAAATTTGCAGATGACACCAAATCCTGTCTTCTGCTAAAACCACGAAGACAGGACCAGGATTCAAACTCACCTTAACAGACTGGAGAGCTAGACCGAAACTGACAAAAGGAATTTTAACAGAGATAGATGTAAAGTACGATATCTAGGCAGGAAAAATGAAATGCACAAATCTAGAATGACTGACACCTGGCTTCACAGCAGCAGAAAAGGAATTCGGGTCCTAACAGACCACAAACTAAACACAAGCCAATAGTTTGATCCAGTGGTCAAAAAAGGCCAATGTAATTTTAGGGTGCATCAAAAGGAGTACAGTATCCAGATCAAGGGAAGTACCAGTGCCGCTCTATTCTGCCTTGGTCAGACCTCACCACAGTTCCAGTTCCAGGTATCACAGTTCAAGAAGCATATTGGTAAACTGGACCATGTCCAGAAGAGATTGACCCAGATGATGAAAGATCTGAGAGTCTTACGAAGAATGACTTGGGGAGCTGGGTATGTTTGGCTTAGCGAAGAGAAGACTGAAAGGAGACACGATAGCCATCATTAAACATCTGAAGAGATATAAGAGATGAGCTTGAAGTTGTTTTCTGCTGCTCCAGAGAACAGAATGCAAATCAATGGATTCAAAATACAAGGGAAAAAAAAAGATTCTGCCTAAACATTAGGAAGAATTTATTTGCTGTAAGAGCTGTTCAACTGCGGAACAGGCTGTCTCGGAGGCTGGGGGGATTCTCCTTCTTTGGATAGGCATCTTTCAGGAGTGCTTTAGTTGTGTGTTCTTGCGTGGCAGGGGATCAGACTAAACGGTCCTTGTGGTCCCTTCCAATTGATTCTACATGTCTATGAATTCAGGCAAATGGAGTCCAAAAAGAGAACTTTTCCAAATGCTCCCTTTTCCCGCCATCATGTCCTTTCTCAGTTTACTGCAAACGTGGACACAATGCAGACCTTGAGGGCCATTTTGTGGCCCCAAATATTCTCTAGAGGGTGCGGGCATTTCTGCCATGTTTTGGGGGCCTCTGAGACATTTCAGTCCCACGAAAGGCCTTTTTTCACAACCAGAAATTTTGGAAACGGCCTCTCCTGGTCCTTAAATGGGGGAAGGGGTAGCCTTAAAGTTCCACAAGTGTTTTAAAGAACATCTACGAAAGTGTGATACTGGCTAATTTTGAAGTCAGTTAAATAAACAGATGAGTTTCTTATCGATCTCATTATATTTAGCATAGGACAAATTATGTAGATTCTGCAAAGTTAAATGCCAAACAAGATGGTCTAGATAATATTTTGTAAATTGATATTATAACCATCCTCTATCAGGAGAAAGTCAGTGTGAAAGTGAGTTTGTGATGTCAGATGTTTAATGTAAATTTGTTTCATATGTTTGTTTTATATGTATTTTTCTTTGTTTTTTGTCTCAAATGCTTTTGGTGTTGTTGTTTTTCTTTACACATTTAATGGAAACAATAAAAATATCTTTTAGAAAATTCCACAGGTGCTGGGTGATATTTGGGGACAAAACACTTTGGGGGGATGCTGTGGGAGGGTGTGGTGGGTGTCTCCCTGAGGTCTCCCGGGATGGTAATGAGCTCCCCCAGCCTTCCACAGTTGCCCACCCTGGTCTACTGCATATTGTTTTTAGCTGGAAATGGTAAGGACTGGACTTTTTGCATACCTGGGCAGCACTCTACCAATGAATGATGTGCGTCCTCTCCTTTTCAGCCCATTCCCTCTTGGAAATTTTGTCCTCAAAAACAACTGAAAACTGATTCCAGTTCTGGATTCAGGTCCCCCACGACCAAAAGCCCTGGAGATTCCACACATTCTGAGTCCCTGTCTCCACAGCACGGCTAAGCTTGACTTCCTTTTCTCCCCTGCCTCCCTTTATTAACTAAAATAGTGACTTGTTTTTTGGTTCTAGGTGTCTACTTGCAACAAAGAATTTTTTAAAAAACAAAAAGTCTTAAAGGGAATTTAATGATCAGTTTAATTACACGACTGCCAGCATTATTAATGCTCATTAATTACAAGTGTGGTCCCAATTACGAAGGTTTTCTGTTGAAAACCATAGAGGCAAACATTTTTTTTTTAAAGAGCATTTTAATCCACGGTAACAATTTGCCTCTTGCAGGAAGCCAAGGTTGACAAAACCTTGGTATTTTGGTTAACGACTTTAATTAAGTTCAACATTTGCAAGCAATGGAATGCTGACAGTCCTACAATTAAGAAAACAGTTCTTCCCCAAAGTCGATTTCTCCACCTTAAAAAAAAAGTAGAGTCACTTTCTACGGGGAGAGGGGAAATGATTCCGCACCTTTCTTTTACATAGTTTCAACTTCTCAATGGCTGTAGGGTACTCGGTTTGACGGTATAAACTGAGCACACTCTTGGTGGACAAAAATACGAATATTAATTTGGCAATGAATTTGTATTTTGCAACTAATTCACTACACTCAGCAGCAGCCGGGGCAGCAGATAACATCAGGTAAAATTTGTCCAAACTAATCACATCTAGTTCTGCAATATCTGAAGCCTGGGCACCCCCTTTGAATAATTTATATATGAATAAGAAACGGATTACAACTGCTTCCATAGTCAACTGATGCTAAGACATGCAAGCTGACTTCTGGGCAATTTACTTTATTTGTTAACTGGTATTTTGCCATTACATGCTTGCTTGATTTATCTTGCCTCAACTAGCATCTCACAAATTGTTTTTCAAACTCTTTTACACAGTACTGGACTACATAAGTCTAGGTACATTTTTAGCCGCCCTTTTTATGACTGTAAGCAAGAACACATACTCAAAATGGCCTAACACGAATTGCATATGGTTTAATAACAAACTCAGAAATACCTGATAGTGAACATAGAACAAGCTGTTCAACCTTTGTAATCCTAATTAGAAATAATGGGCCACATAAAACTACTTCTACTATAGATACTGTATTCACGGTTCAGTGTGCATTGCAAAAAAACACTAAAAATCTATTATGATGGGGAAGCAGAATCTACTATTAACAAGACTTAGTACTTGCACAGTGGGTTCAAAGTGTTCTACCTGATTCCTGAACATTATCTCTTGAATTTTTACAGCAGATTTACAAAACAGAGCAGCACCCCCACAACTCCACACTATCCCCTATAAGAGGGTTGGACAATTGCGGAGGGGGAGTATAGAGGCTAATTTTACCCTCGAGTACTCTGGGGGCCCCACCCCATCCTTTGTGTCCCCAAGTTCCTCCTCCAAAATGGCAACCACAAATGACTTCATATCATTTTCTGTCACCAAGTTGGAGTATAAACAAAGGAAAAAGAATATATTGGAAGAACTGGGGAGGGGAAGAGGTTTGGATGGGTTTTTTTTGGTATGTTTGCATATATGGGGGGGGGCTTTAGGCATGGTTTTCATGCAATATTTGTCTGAAAATCTTATTTTTTAAAAAAAAAAATGGGGTTGAGTGGATTTGAAGGATTAGCCAAGGATTCAGGGAAAAGTGGAATTTGGTGTTGCACATTCCTCAACCCTGCCTTTATAATAAAGATGGGGAAATGATCTAGGCCCTAAGTTAATTATACTACAGCCAGTACGGTTGCCAAACTGAAAAGCGGAGAGGGCTCCTGCATCTTCAATGGCTGTATAAAAGAGGGGATTTCAATATTTGTTGTTTGTTACACAACCAGGTAACAAGGAACACCTGCTAAAATTCCCTTTTCTAAGCAATCATTAAAGGTGCAAGAGCCCTCTCCAGTTTTCACTCTGGTAACCCTGTGTGCGTATGTGTCTTCAATTTGCCTGCCAACTTATGGTGGCCCCATGAATCTTATAGGGTCTTCTTAGGCAAAGAATACTCGGAGGTGGTTTCGACAGTTCCTTCCTCTGAAATATAGCCTACAGCACCTGGTATTCCTTGGCAGACTTCCATCCAACTATTAAACAGAGTTGACCCTGCTGAGCTTCCAAGATCAGATGGGATATGCTGCCTTTAGGGTATTTAGGCAGCTGGCAACCCTAGCTACAAATAAACAGCAACACAATGGCCAGATTAGCTAATGCCACTAAGTCAGCTGGGTTTTGGTGGATATCTGGTTTCTTCTTGTGTCTGCCCCTGTTAATAAATCTAGGACCACAGAAGTGAAAAAAACAGAAATGGGTCCCATTCAGGAGAAAGGTGGGATGTAAAGAAAATAAAAATATAATAAAACTTTGATGGCTTTGGAACAATTTATGTTATGGCAACAAAGCACAGAATCACAGAACTGTAGATGTGGAAAAGACCACAATGACTATCTAGTCCAACCTCCCCCAAACAGCTAACATATTTTTGTTTCTGCTGCTGCTGTTGTTAATATTTGCATTTGTATGGTGCCTTTTCTCCAATAAGCTCAAGGTAGCATACATGCCTCCCTCCCTTTACCTTCACAATAATTCCATCAGGAAAATCAAGCAGAGAACCAGTGAGTGACCCAAAGTCACCTAGTTTCATAGCTCAGTGGGGACTTGAATCATGATTTTAACTTTTTCTATTATCAGGGTTTTAATCATCTTGTTTTAGTCTTGTTACATGCTGCCTTGTGTCTCATGTTGGGAGAAAAGCAGTATATTAAATAATAAATAAAGAATCTGATCTCTGAAATCTCAGTTCAAGCACTCTAATTACTTATACCACACTGGGTATCAATATAAATCACGGCTGGCCAATTTTCTATTTTACAATGGGTATTTAGGAGTGGGGGGCAAGACCACACTTAACATACACCTTTCACAATTTAGGGTCATTTCTTGGGAACTGAATATAGGGAATTATTTGGATTTTCTTGTTTCTGACCCAATGGTGCCACTCAATCCCTTTTCAACCTTGAAGTAGGGAACGGGATGTGAGAAAGATTTGCCTCATGCAGCTGTTGTAGAGAAAGGACTCGGAAGACTGTAAATCTGTTTGCAGATTAAAAACTGCTTCATAAAACTTTCCCAGTCATCATTTACAAGAAAAAGAGCTCATCTTTAAAGCTAAATGGGGCTATTAATCTACAGAGCAAATCTCATGCAAACTACACACATAACTGATACACAGCAAGAAATGACAGCAGAATGTATCCTATAAAAATGCACATAGAAAACAGGGCTGATGTGTATTTTAAGTCTGGCTGAATCAAGCATTAATGCCTTATATGTTAGAGTACTACCCCAAGGCAATGTTGGCTGTGGAATATAGGAGCAGTTATTTAACATATCCAGCAGGTCCTAAGTTGGGCAAGTATGACCTAAAACATCATTCTGTCTTTATCCTTCCAACATGATGCAGTGTTCCAATATGGGGAGGGGGGTGCCCTGTGTCTAGCTGAGCTGGGCTAGATGAAAACATGATAAAGTCCAAACTTTATTAAGTTTAAGAGGTCCCATAGTAACCAAAAATGATTTGCTCTCTTCTTTTTCTGGGGTAGGGGGAAAGGAGTTTTTGTATTAAAAGGCCCCTTGCTGTAAATACCCTAAAGACACCACATCCTGTCCGTTCTTGGAAGTTAGCAGGCTCAGCTGTGGGTTAGTACTTGGATGGGAGACTGCCAATGAATACCAAGTGCGGTGGGCTATATTTCAGAGGAAGGAATTGGCAAAACCACCTCTGAGTATTTTTTGCCTAAGAAAACCCTAGGAATTCATTGGGTCGTCACAAGTCAACTAGTGACTTGAAGACCCATGTGTGTGTGTGCGTGCGCACGCACACACACACACACACACACACACACCATTTGAGACCCTAAATGACAGTTTACTTTCCTTCCATGTAATTCTGACATGGGAAATTGCACAGGACTGCTGCTGAAGTGAATTGCAGTATCCAATGGGAATCACTATGGATTGAACCTGAGCCTTTCTGGATGCAAGTATATATGCTGTTGCTTCTCCCCACTGGCCAAGACTGGGAATTATTTGGGCATTCAGATATTTTCAGCTACAACTGCCGTAAGCCCTTACTGGGAGGTGCCTAGAGTTTCTGGGAACTGAAGTCCATAATGTCTGGAAGGCCAAAGGTTTCCCATTTATTGCACAGGGGAAGGAACCAACTCTTGTGTTACAGAACAATAATGGTGGAAATGAATGGCTGCTACCTGCAGAGCAGCTGTAGTTGCTGATTACTGAAGTCTCCAGACCATATATTTATGAACACGAAGAGGATACAGTCTGCTCAACTGAACAGTTTGGGACCAAAACGCAAGGTTTAATTTACAAGATAACTTGCAGGTGTTAAGAATAGGGCTGCAATCCTAAAGCACATTTGAAAGATGTTTTTCTTTTTTAAGTACTGTAGAAGAAAGATGCAAGGGTGCAGTCTTGGCAAGTGAGGTGCAGAGTAAGGATGAGAGCATCGGAAGGGTATAATCATAGATGAAGACAAGCGAATGTAGCACCGGGCAAGAAAGCCAGGAAAAGCTTATCCCAAAGATCCAAAAATAACAGAACAAACAATAATAATGAAAAAGAACCAAAAGCTGAGACTCACTTACTTCTTGCAAGAGATTTTCTAAGAGCTGATGCTATCCACTAAGAATTTAACCTATTGCTTATTCCGCAGTTTCTGTGCTCAAACTTCTCCAACCTAGCACTCTACAAATACGTTGTATTATACTCCCATCTTCCATAACCAGCATCGCCTCAAGTGTTACAGTACTGAGGCAATCTTGACCTTCGGGCTGACAGATATCTGTACTGCACCCAGTTGCTGCCACATCTGCAGGGATCTATGACTGTGATTCCACAGCAGTGCAGAAGATCCATAGAATGCCATTCAATATACAGAATTAAGCACCTTCAGAATTTCACTCTTCCTTTAAAAATTTTTAATCCTTGCAGGTATGACGATAGGCTTCAAAGCATACAATAATGCCAGCTGAAATCGCAAAATGCAGAAGTATGGGACTGAATAAGGTTCAATTCCCTGATACTTAGAACAGGAAAGAAGTTTCATGGGAAGTCTCATTTTCAAGCTGATGTAATCCAACCCAAACACAGGTGACAAAAGAACCTTTGCCCAACTTCTACATTTACAGGGGGGTTTTTCCCTGTATTTAACACTTAACCAATGTCCAATGTGAAAAATACAATTTCTTCCTTTGTTTGCAGCTCTGTCCCAGACTACTGTAAACAGAGCTGGTTTTAATAAGGGTCTTCCACTTTATGCTCTTACTCTCACCATACCTCACAAGAGCACGTAACTGAAAGTTTTTCTTGGATGTGAGTACAACATTAGAGTAATGCCCAAAGGTCACACATAAAAAAAGAAAAGGAGAAGCGTTAGGTTTACTAGACAAAGGGCTGTCTCTCAGGAGTGGAGAACATGGTTCTAATGCAGAAAAGTCTAAGGTTTAAAAAAGATTCCATCCAGCAAAGACTGCTAAGATTTTTTGCTTAAGACTTTCATTCTGTACTACGTATGGCCTTGGGAGTCCCACCTGGATACAAGCTGGATAGAAGCACATATAATATGCATGCCCACCACAGCCAGATGAGATGGGAAAGGACTTAGATGGGTTTGTCTGACTCTGACTCTCCTCATGGTTTTTCCACAGAATTTTCCCACTCATTTTACTGCTGAACACACACAACTTTGCACCCAACTCTTCAACACAGACTATCAAGAAACAGTCTATTATTAGATCAACTTCAGTTCATGTCAAAGGACTGAAACTTTCAAGAGACGCAGACCTTTTCACTAGCAGAATCTGCACAGAGCTAAATCTGGCCTGCTGAGAGACAGAGAGCACTGTGGTTCACCAAGGCAAATATTTTTGATCAGATATCTCACTTGTTTCACTTACTTCTTCTTCCCTCCCCGACTCTTAACGTCATCTTTTCTGAGCCTTCTTTAAGGAAAAGCTCTTTGCCAACACAACAAGGACATTTTAAAAAATAATTTGCATAGTGGAATGCAAACATAAATCAAATTACATTTATTTTTATGGACTGAACAATACAAAATGACCTTTATAATTACAGAGTGATCTCTTTCTGTGTTCTAATGGGACCTATTCTGCAGCTTCTGCAGAGGGAGAAACTGAAATGTTACTTTGAGCTCACACTTTCTCTGCAGATTTAACCCTAGAGCAAGAAGCAATCCAATAACTTAAAAAAAGCTGTGTTTGGGTTTTCATCTCCCCCTACAGCAAGGGGCCAAGGCAAGGGAGATGATCTGAGCCCTCACAAATGCCAAGGCTCATTCTCAGTTCCTCCTCATGGGGAAGCCTCTGTTGACACACATACCAGTTGCAGCTGGTAAGCTTCCACGTTATTTGGTTGGTGGATCTCAATTATTCCCCTGTCCCTTCTCCCTGTAGATCCCTTCACTGGCTACCAGTTCAGGCCAGAGCTTGGTTTCAAACATTTGGTTCTGGTATTCAAGGCTTTGTGTTCTAATCTCCCTCCATACCTTGCAGCTCAGCTAGCATAGTATGCTCCTTCCAGGAATTTGAGATCTACAGGCAAAGGACTCTGCCTGTTCCACCAAAGTGCACAGCTTTGTCAAGGCTGCCAGCCTTTCAAGATCTGTCTCCACATTTGCGGAATGGTCCTCCTTTGGACCTCTAGCTGGAAGATCTCATTCATTTCCTTAAAAGGCTGAAAACCTTCGTCTTTGATTCACCAGCTTAACCTGCTGAGTTGTCTTTAAGATGCTGAGATGGATAGTGATTGGTGGGGTGTTGGGAATTTCATTCCATGTCTTGCTATGGTGTTATTGTCCTTGCTTTTGACTGTATATGTTGATGTTCCAACCTTTGGTGAAAAGGCCATTATAAATCAACATTATAATTATTAATCTGCTCTGAGTTTTACTCTGAACTTTAAAGGAGCTATCCCAAGGGGTGAATTTATTTGGAAGATAACAGTCCTGACCCTTAGACATCTCCTTTGAAGTTCAGAATAAAACCCAGAATGGATTCACAACACTCAGCTGAGTTATAAACCATCAGTCCTCAGTTCTTGTGCACATAGGTGCATCTCTGATCAGGGCTGTAGAACAGGTAGAAAAGCTGCTTCTTAAAAATAAATCATTTTGGTTATTTTTCTTTTTAAAAAGTAATTTGCCACCATTATTCGTTGTGCTAGAAAGGAGAATAATGCATTACAATTCTATTTCTTTGTACTTTTTTAAAAACTAAAACACTAGGATTTAGAAGGGACTGGCAGAAAATGTTTACGTTTTTACCTCTGAATCATTTCTCAGCTTTTCCCTCCAAATACTGTTATGTGCCTTCAAGTCATTTCTATGTTAAGGAGTTTTCTTGGCAAGGTATGTTCTGGGGTGGCTTGCCACTGCCTTCTAGTGGGTTTCCCTGGCCGAGTGGGGATTTGAACCCTGGCTTCTTGGGAGTCCTTGTGCAACACTCAAACTACTACAACACACTGGCTCTTTTTGCATCCAAAACCATCACAAAATCCCTAATAATATATCTCAAAAGTAACTTTAACAAAGTAACTGGAAAAGGTTGCTTGCTAATAAAGTAGCTTGGTTCTCATTATACTGTATCTAAAATGTAACTTCATTACATCCTTTTTACCAAACAACAAGAATAACATTATTTTAATAAATAACAAGAAACTATGTTACTTGTAACTCATCACTTCCACTGTGGGGACTATACTGTTGCCCCAAACAGCAGCTAGAGCAGAGCAATTCCAAAAGTATCTCATGTAAGAGGAAAGATAAGCTTCACAAATTTGGAAAAGTTTTTAGACAGGGATTCTGAGCTACAGTACAGTTCACATCAGCCTTGTGCTCTTAAAATGTTTCTAGCATTGTACTGTATTTTAAATAGCAGGGCTGTGGATTAGAAATACCAGACATGTGAAACCATCAATTGCTTCACAGCATTTCCAAATGCTGCCTTCTCAATGACAGTTAAACGTCTAACGGTTGCTACACTTGTACTTTAGAGTAAAAGTGGAGGCAAAACCTGTTCCACATTCCAGTACGTCCAATGTGCCAAACGGAATGCACATATCCTCTGATTTTTGCCTTCATTCTGCAATGCAGTTCTCCAACCAAAGAAATGTGTACAAAGTTTTATGCATTAGTGAAAAACAGCACATGACAGTGTCTACACGTGGAGAAACTGAACACAAAAAAGCATACATATGCTTAAGGTCTTGCAAAATATGTCTGTATTAAGGATATGGCATATCAAAGTGTGCATGCACATGTACCAATTTTGAAACTATCTGTGGTTATCTAAAAAAATATTTAAGGAAAATGAAAAACAAGGATGTTTCCACTGATCAATGTACTTAAAGAGTTACATGGATTGCTCAGAAAAGAGAATGATACAAACTTGGCACAGACATAAAGAGGCATGCCTCTAAGAGTTTATGCTTCCCTGTGGAATAGTTGAGGGTTTTTAGTCTTAAATCATATCCCAAAATGTGAAACAAATAGCTGGCAGAATGTACCTCACCCCCTGCAATGTACAACAGTCTGCAACTATTTTACCTGAAGAAGATTCATCTTCCAAGATGCCATGACATCTGAAATATTTCCTTTCTAAAGATTCTCCAGATGCTGGATTCTGCACAATCACAGCTCAAGCCGTAACAAGTCAGGAGACGGCCTCATATGAATCCCATGAGAAAACTGCATTCTGTTCAAGTCAGCTTTGCCCCAGTCTCTTTCTTCTTTTCTCCCCTTTTGAGCACTGGCATTTCTTAAAACTCAAAACTATGACACTGAGTGCCATATCTCACTATTCCATCATCGCATTTTGTTTCTGTAGTCACCCTTCCAAAGACCTGGGGGTGAGTACAGACATCAGTGCTGAGAATGCCTTGGCCACAGTTATGTAGAAGTGGAAGAGCCATTACATTTCCCTTCAACTCACCGCCTGCCTTCTAGAACATAAAACTCCCGAATGGTAGGCCTCATAAGAGTCCCCACTTAATCCAATACCCAAATGTAGCTTTAAACAATTGTTTACAATCTTTGGTTAAGTGCAAAGCCTAAGAAATATGAGGTTGTCTGATGTGTCCAGCCACTGCTGTTAAGTGCCTCCAATTTTTGTTCAGATGAGAGTTGGCCACTGTCTAAGGTCACTCCGTAAGTTTCTATGGCTGAGCAGGGATTTCAAACCTGATCTTCCAGAGGTACGCCAACACTCAAAACCACTACAATCAGCTCTCCACATTTGCAGGTTTCACTTTTGTGGATTTGATTACTCACGGATTATTTGCTGTTGCCTCTGCTGCCTCCCTATGCCATTTTTAATGGAGACTGCAAGCCTCGCGAGACTGAGAAACTATGAATGAGAAACTGCCTCTGCTGCCTCCCTATTAAAAATGTTGTGGGGCAGCAGTGGAGGTGGCAGCAAGGCCCACCAGCCACCTACTTCTGCCTTGTGAAGGAACCCTGATGCCTCAAAGGAATCCACAGTGGGTTGAATAGGGTGATCACGTTTTTTTGTGCTACATGGGAGGACCTAGAGTTATTCACTGCTTTTTCACTTTCACAGGGGTTCTTTGCCCCTAACTCTAGCAGATGGGGAGCGATTACTGTATATCACATTGGCCCTCACATCCTGGTGCTGCTGTGTGCCTTCGGGTCATTTTGGGCAACCCAAAGATGAACCTATCATGTGGTTTTCTGGGGCTGATAAGAAGCCAGCAGGTTTCCATGGCCAAGCAGAGAACTGAATCCTGGTCTCCAGGGTCACGGTCTGATGCTCAAATGACTATACCATGCTGGTTCTTGCATCTTGTTGTGTGCCTCAAGTCATTTCCAACTTATGGCAACCATAAGGTGAACCTATGATGGGGTTTTCTGGGACTCGGAGACTGTGACTTGCCCAAGATCATCCAATGAGCTTCTACGATTGAGCGAAGAACCAAACCCTGATCACCATGGTCATAGTCCAAGACCAGCTGGCTCTCATCCCACATCTAGCCCAGTACAATTTACATCACAGTTGGGAATCAAATAACCCCACAGTTGATGAATTCGAATTCTCATTAGCTCCAGAGAGACTGGCCAGTGGTGAGGGATGAAAATAGCAGTTCATTAACATTAGGAGGGCCGTAAGTTCCTCACCGTGATCTACAGAGACTGGCAACAATTCTCCAGTTCTTCCTCTGTTCTACCAGGGAAATCCTGAGGACTGAAGATGGGATGTGTTCTCAACTATGTGCTCTGTCACTGGCTATCTCCCCTAGGTCTAAACAGACCTAGCTGTAGTTAACACAGTTGATGACAAAAGACTGTCCTATTGCTAGGACCCACAGAGAACTCCGCATTCCAGAAAACTGTCTGGAAGGAGAGCATGACCCCATAATTCACACTCAACTGCTTAACCATGGTTAAGCAATCAGCAGTATCTTGTTTACATCTGCCCTCAAAGTTGATAAATATGGCATTTCTGGTTGGAGTGAAGGATTTTTTTTTAATGTCTTGGAATATCTTGAAGCAAATATATGAGATTTTACTGCAATCTCTTCTGTGGAAATACAACTAAAGCTGCTGGCAGATTTATTGCACTGTTGAAGGGCTTCACCAGAAATGCATCAGGGATGACCTAGGGACTGCTGGTTTTCCACAAAGTCGCAAATCAACATCTAGCTGTAACTAAGTTGTTTGCTGTTTTGGGTGGCTGATTACTACCACAAATCCATCTATTTACCCAAAGGGATTTTACATGAAATGAAACAAAAAAGCTGCATACAATTACAGGCGGACCACAAACTCAGCAAACAAAGAGAGGAAGAAACATGCAGTGGGATGAAATATTTCATCCTCCAGAGACATATTTTATCTCAGAATCCAGCCAGAACTAGATCCACAATGTAGACATTCTACAACAGTGTCACCTGCAAGGCTGTAAACAATTTCCTCAAACTTCAACCACCTGCCATGTATTATTATTACTATTATTATTATATTTATATTTATTTCCTTCTTCTTCCTAGTCCAGGACTCCAGGTAGCTTAAAACAATTTTTTAAAAAATAGTAAAAAAAAATCTATCTCATACAAAAGTTGAAAGTGTAGTCAAACTATCAATAAAACTAAAACCAATTAAAAACACTGCCATTAAATAAAAAATAATAAATATAGTGGCCTCTTCATACTTGCAAGGGTTTGGGGCACAGAACCCTTGCAAAAGTGGAAAAACTGCAAATAATTCACCCCTGTGATCCCTCTCCCATGTCCCTCTGGAGCTCCCCCTTCCCATTCCTTTGCCTCTGGCCCCAGCATTCCCAGGGGAAAGAAAAAAGACAAGCTAAAAGGCCTACTGGTACTTTCCCCTCAGACAAAGAAGAGCAAAGTTCTGGGGTTCTTGCCACTTCTGGTCGCCATCTTGCGAAAGGAGGGATAGGAGCAAAGAGAGCAGCTGACCAATCAGCAGCCATTACACAGCAGAATGCACAGCTGCATGGCAGAGAGCGGGTGCCTCCAGCAGAGGGAGGGGGCTTTGCTCATCCAAAAGGAAAAAACCGCCATTTTAAACACAAACCTCACAAGACTGGGGTGAGGAATAGGAGGGAATGGGAGAAGCAAAATTAGGGGGGAGGCAAACACATGCCTCCCGAATAATCAAATTTGCAAAAGTCAAATCCACAAATGTTAAGGGAGGACTGTAGATAATTCAGCACGTCATGCAAGGCCCTTTCCTCTTGAACAATAGTTTTCAAAGGCCTGCCAAAATAAAAGTCTTTATCAGCCAGCAGAAAGATAGCAAGGAGGATGCCCATCTACAGAGTGTTTTGACTACTATGGGCCACAAAAATGGCCCTAGGGCCATATGTGGACCATGGAGCGCACTTTGCCCATTCCTGGTGCTGGCCTTTGAATGTTGGAATATGGAAAAAAGGTACAAATCCTCAATCAGATGTGGAAACCCACTGGGTAACCTTGGACAAGTGACGTCCACTCGGCCTCAGAGGAGAGCAAAGGCAAATTGCCTCTGAACAAACCTTGCCAAGAAAACCTTGTGATAAGGTTGCCTTAGGGTCACCATAAATCAGAAACATCTGAAGGCACCTAACAACAACAAACTAAAGCTAATATACTGGATGCCTTTTAAAAAAAGCTTTTTGGAAGTTTTCTGTAGATTTTGCATCAACTGCTAAGGATGAATCGATCTAACTTCTTAAAAGAAAGATGTTTTAACTTACAGACCGAGAAAAAATGAACCTCAGCCATCCCTCCACATTCACTAGGGTTGGGGCACAGGACCCTCGTGAAAGTGAAAAAAGTGAGTAACTCTAGGCCCTCCTAAATCATATTTAACACACAATAAAAGTATGATCACCATATTCAACCCACCACGGATTCCCTTGAGGCATCAGGGTTCATTCACAAAGCAGAAGTGAGGAACTGGTGGGGCTGACTGCCACTTCCACTGCTGCCCCACACCATTTTTAATAGGTACTTACTGGCTTTATTTACAGTTTCTCTGGCCATTTGCGCATGAGGCTGTTATAGCGCTATGATTCCACTTTCAACATCCTATGGAATCCTGGGATTTGCAGTTTCAGGAGGGGCCACTTGGCCCCTCCCAAAACTGCAAACCGCAGGATTCCATAAGATGTTGAAAGTGGAATCATACTGCTATAACAGCCTCGTGTGGAAATGGTATCAGTCTTACGAGGCTTGCAGTCCCTATTAAAAATGGCATACGGCAGCAGCAGAGCTGACAGCAAATAATCCGTGCATAATCAAACCTGCAAAAGTGAAGCCCGCAAATGGGGAAGGCTGACTGTACTCAAAACTAGTCGTGCAGAACAGTTGGCCTGTAAACAGAGATTTCCCTAAGGAGGCTATGGGATATGGCAGATACCAATCTTGATAAGACCCACTACGGGGAGGGCACATGCCTGTTTATCTCTGTCCTCTAAGCATGTTAAGCAGTGACAGGAGCAAAGAGAAGGAGCACGAGCCTTTGAACACCTCTGACCTATTTCTCTGCGTAGTAATGCGGATTGAGCTTAAACGAAGAAGGTATGCAAACAGGGAGTGGCAACAACAGCAAGGATGAGGTGGGCCTGCAAAGGACATCTTGCCTACAGGCACTTTCCCCCTTGAACCAGAGCCAGCACTGCTGCAGGCAGCTGCTCACGCAGGAACAAACCACACTATCCTAGGACTGCACAGCATGGGAGAGGAAGGAGACTATCCAGAGTCAGACGCTGTTAATGTGCTTGAAATGTCATTCAAGTCTAGCTAGGAAACATTCCTGCCAAAGTAAAGAGGGTGTGTACAAGCTGCTACATCATTGTGCTCAGAAACGCTTAGGAAGAAAAATTCAGTTTCCTTGATAAACTGTGTGGGAAGGAGTGCAGAGTTTAAAAAAAAGAGGAGGAGAGGAGAAGAACCCTCTTTACAAAGCAAGCAAACAGTCTTACCAGAGTGCTTAACAATTATGAGTGTCTTTAGGAGAAAAAGGGGACAAACAAACACATAAGACATTACTTGGAAATTAATGTCAAGCATCTGACTTTAATATAGAGGAGGTTTCAATTTGGAATTTCCCTCTCTGCTCCTCTCTCTTTTCTTCTGCAATCAGAGCATGAGATCAACTTGCAACATTGCAAACTCTGCATGTAATGGAATGCCTAGGAGCAGCAGGATGTGTTCAGAAAAGGCAGGGGTGAGGAGGAGAAGGAGATGCCTCCAGCCATTTTTGTTTCTTTTACCTGCTTGTCCTTGGAGGGAAGGAAGGGTCAGTGGCATTTTCTGCAAGGTTACATAGCCTAAATCAATGGCTTCTATTCCAATTGTACTGCTAGGAATCCAGAGGGAAGCAATTCATTTGTTCATCATTCTAGCTCACAGATTTATCTACGCATTTTTACATCCCAACTTTCTCTCAACGTGGGACCCAAGAAGATACTTCTGCACTATTAATTGCCAATTTTAAAAATCTTATGGTAGATCATTGTGACCTGCAGCAGGCCTCCATTGCCTGTTCTTGGTCCTTTTGACTGGAGAGGCCAGGGTGTCAATCTGGTACCTTTTGCATGCAAGCTCCACCACTGAGTTGGGGCGCCCCTATCGTATCTGGCCTGCGTAACTCTTTATGGCCATTTCCACACTAGACTGTTATAGTGCCATTATTCCACTTTCAAAAAAGAGCTCTCTGGTTAAGCATTCTAAATGTCCCTCCCTAAACTGCAAACCCCAGGATTCCACGGAATGTTGAAAGTAGAACAATAGCACTATAACAGTCTGGTGCGGAAATGACCTTAGACATGATAAAAGGAATTTGTATGATCCAAACTGCTTCAAAGCGCTATTGTACAGAAGATAAATTCTATTTACATCTGATTTAAAAGATTAAATCTGGCAGCTTCTTCCTGCAAAGCAAGTGCTACCGCTGGGCTATAATTCTTCCTCCAACAGAAAGGCTCCTCAACAAGAACAGTTAAGACAGGCAAACTTCCCCGAGCTACAGAAAAGAATCCTAAGCAAGTTATAAGTCGGTGCTACTCAAAACAATGGTCCCTGGACTAGTGCTGGACCGAGCCATTGCCTGCTGGTCCCTGGCACAGTTTCAGGAAGGAAACAGAGGTATCCAATGGGCACAAATTTAGTACCAATCCCTGGCACAGTGCTTCTCAGGACATCTGATACAAGGACTGGGAATTGTTTTTTCCAGTGTGCCAGATTGAGAGAAATCAAATCTATTTTAGCTTCTGCACTGGGTATACAGTATTAATAACATGTATTAGAAGCATATATATATTAGCTTATATGTATAACACATAGTTTAAGATATATTTACACGTATATTTCAGTATATTGAGATTCTGTAATACACCAAGTCTAAGAAAACAGCTTCCTAAAATTGGCAGCTGAACAAAAGAGGGCCTCCCAAGACCTTGGATCTTTAGGGTGGCTGGTGTGTTTCAGATAACAACACACCAGACAGGACAAGGCCGTCGGTAAGGAGTAAACTGGTTGATAAGGAATATAAGAAAAAGGCTGGCATTGTTTAGAAGTAGGGGTGGTTAGAAACTGTTAGGGTGATTACACCAAGGGGCATTTTGAAACTGCTAATGAGAATTAAGGATACACGAGAGAAATGCATGATCAGTGCATGATCACTCATACTATAAATATGAGGAAGGGGAAATGTAACTTCTTAGGCGATCCTGATAGGCTGTAACCTTTGGGGTCCT
The DNA here is from genome assembly GCA_030412105.1 of Cyclura pinguis. Classification (NCBI taxonomy): domain Eukaryota; kingdom Metazoa; phylum Chordata; class Lepidosauria; order Squamata; family Iguanidae; genus Cyclura; species Cyclura pinguis. The sequence continues at coordinate 7,061,845 of CM059608.1, forward strand.
ATCCAATGGGATCCCAGGGGAGGGAAAATCTGCGACGGGGACAGCGGATAAAATATGAGGTATTCAGTACTGGGGTGTGTCCTTCTCTCTGGGGAGCACCCGCTTCTGCAGAAACGTACTTCTAAATAAATATTAATGCTTCAGCCGATCCTGTGCTAAATTGTTTTATGAGTCTTTTCAGCTATTTCTCACACAGACAACAAGGTCCAAGTGTTCCAGCAAGCAGCATATATAATATGAAATGTATAGCACACCATCCAGAATCCTTTGCTGGGCACAGGAGTCCTGTGGCAGACCTGGAGAGATTCCGTGGCAGAGTAGTTGCTCTAGACTGTGTTCCGTCTTAGCCAGGAGAACCTCAGATACTGGGGTTGAATTTAGCCCTACAAGCTTCCTCAGGAAGAAGTCAACACCACTCTCAACTCTATAGCAACATCCGTTAATGACAGCTTTTGGGTTTTATTCCCATTCTAAAAGGTTGGAATACAAGGTTTACAAGTTAGAATACTATCTTTAGTTACCAGGAGTAAAAGTGATAAGCTAAAATATACTAGCATTTTTGACCCTGCTCTTTTTCATTTGGCCCCAACTCTTATTAGACTGGGGCTGCTGGGAACTCCTCCAAAACTGAATTTGGCCTTTGGGCTGAAAGAGGTTCCCCATTCTTGACCTAAGCAGAAATGTTTTAAACCCATAGGTCCACACTACCAGCCTTCATCCAGCAGTCCATGCAACAAGCTCAGGTAAGTCACACCAACAGTGGCAACACAGGCCATTGCCACACCAGACTGTTGAAAGTAGAATAATAGCACTATAACGGTTTAGTGCAGAAATGGCCACAATTTCTTCTTTCCATTTTTAAAACAACAGAAAACAGAGTAGAACACTGTTACTCTAAGTTCTATTTCCTAGACCTGTTCCAGTCCCTGGCAAGTTTCCAGGAAAGAAATAAAGAACCATGGGCACCAATACAATACCAGTTCCTGGCACACTGGGAAAAAAAAAAGAACTATTAGTCCCCCACATCAGATGACTCAAGAAGCAGAAGCTTAGAGCACATAGAACAGGGCTCATCCTTAACTACCATTACAACAAGCGCAGCCACTGGTTCCTGGAATTCTTGCAAAAAATGTTAAACTAGGTAAGTTTGATCTGGTTCAGTGAGGCACTTCATACATTCTATAGCAAAAACATCACCATGCAATCATAAGTTATGCCTTCCCTGAGCAACAGTGTTTCATAAATTGAAACACATGCTGCAGGGCAACAGGGATTCAGCTATTTAACTATTTGAAAAAGTAAACAAGGAGAGCCAGTGAGGTATAGTGTGGTTTGAGAGACCAGGGTTCAAATCCTTGCTCAGCCATGGAAACCCACGGGGTTACCTTAGGGAAGTCACACTATGTCAACCTCAGACAAAGGCAAAGGCAAATGCAAACTCCCTCTGAATAAATCTGCCCAAGAAAATCCCATGATAGGTTCACCTTAGGGCCGTCAAAAGTCAGAAATGACTTGAAGGCACATGGGAACAGCAAAACTATGCAAGACTGAATTCAGCCCTTCCAATTAAGAACTATTCAGGAGTCTTACCTCTTAGGCTCTCTGTTTATTAACTCCTTTACAAAACTAGGCAAGTCAGCTTTCTCCCGTGCTGTCCAGACTTGTTCCCAATTGCTCACCATGTGCAGGGCGGAAAGGTCTTGTGAAGAGGCCTTGTAAAAGGTCTTAGCAGCCTCAGGGTGAATGAACACCCATAAAGCACAGGAAGTCAAACTCCATCTCAGTGTAGCTAATCAGCTCAAATCATTAATTTTCCATGGTATAATCATGTTCAAGCAGAAACATGTCCATTGCGGATCTCTAGAGCTACTAACGAATGGGGGAGAGAGAGAGAGAGAGAAAGAGAGAGGCCTACTTGCAAAAATGTTTATGCTTCAAGCATATCCTAACTTATGCTCATGATCTTTTCAGTGTTACAACTGTGGATCTAAGAGTTTAATGCAAAAAAATCCAGAATTCAATTTTCATAGAATCATAGAGTTGGAAGAGACCACAGGGGCCATCCAGTCCAACCCCCTGCTATGCAGGAACACCCATCAAAGCATTCCCAACAGATGGTCATCCAGCCTCTACTTTAAAAACCTCCAAAGGAGGAGACTCCACCACACTCTGAGGCAGCATATTCCACTGCTGGACAGCTTTGACCATCAGGAAGTTCTTCCTGAGGTTCAGGTAGAATCTCCTTTCCTGCAGTTTGAATCCATTGCTCCTTGTCCTAGTCTCTGGAGCAGCAGAAAACAAGCCTGCTCCCTCCTCAACATGACATCCCTTCAAATATTTAAACATGGCTATCATGTCCCCTCTTAACCTTCTCTACTGCAGACTAAACATCCCCAGCTCCCAAAGTCGCTCCTGATAGGGCATGGCTTCCAGACTCTTCACCATTTTGGTTGCCCTCCTCTGGACATGTTCCAGCTTGTCGATGTCCTTCTTGAATTGAGGTGCCTAGAACTGGACACAGTATTCCAAATGAGACCTAACCAATGCAGAATAGAGTGATACCATTACCTCCCTTGATCTAGACACCATATTCCTATTGATGCAACCAAGAACTGTGTTGGCGTTCTTGGCTGCTACATCACACTGCTAACTCATGTTCAGCTTGTGATCTACTGAGACTCCTAGATCCCATTCATACATACTGCTATCCAGCCACGTGTTCCCCCATCCTGTATTTGTGCATTCCATTTTTCCTGCCTAAGAGCAGGGCCTTAGATTTCTCTCTGTTGAAATTCATTTTGTTAGCTTTGGCCCAGCTCTTCAATCTGTCAAAGTCATTTTGACTTTTGATCCTGTCCTCTGAGGTATTAGCAACCCCTCCCAATTTAGTGCCAATTAGCAACCCCTCCCAATTTTAAACCCCTTAAACTCTGAGATCCACAGGTTATGGAGCAAAGAAGACACAAATAAACTATCAGGACAATCACAATAAAGCAAAAACTGTAACAATGAGAGTTTTCTGGGATAAGCTAACTCTCCAAACAAAAAGAGGACTATTTTAAAAGTATGTCCAGTACAGAAAAGAAAACAGCACAATTATTGGAGGTGGAGGAAGACTGCAGGTATCTCAAATATTCCAGTCCCAGAACATGCATCCTCCCACCTCCGGGGGCTATAAACAGGTTGATGCTGCTAAAAGTGGTTTATCCTGTTACATTTTGGGGAACTTCAGTTTCCATTTAACCTTGTCTTCCCAGATTCAAAACTCAGTGTGAAATCAAATGTGTGGTCTATTTTTCTCCCCCTTTCTTTTAGCAAATGAAAATAGAGCTGTAGAGCATCATGGTTTCCAAGTCCAAATCCAGACCTTTTCTCTATTTTGACAGCCCTCAAATTTTCATGTTGCGGGATGAGAGGGTTGCTTTCCTTTCTGGAGCTAGCAGAGCCACTGCAATTTGGAAGCTTGCCTGGAAAGCATTTACACAAGGGGCGTGTGATCCCATTGGTCAGTCTTGTATACATTATCATGGAGGACAAGAGATTCAGCTTCCCGTTCTTGCTCATATCATATTTTGGCCAAAATACTGGTGTTGAGTCAATAAAAGTCCAACAAGAAAAATAACTAGAGAGAGAGCATGGAGCAGTCCTACGTCAATTCCTTCCCATGCAAGTATATGTACACTCACGGGTACTCTGAGCATCACACTGCATGTTTTTTCATGGTGTGGAAGTTCTTTAAACCTCCAGTTTAAATTGGAAGCAACCAAAATATTTCAATTAATCAATTAAAATAGGAATCAACAAAGGCAAGTTTACATACGTGAACAAATCTGTTGTCCTTGTGTGCCTTTAAGTAATTTCCAACTTACAGTGACCTTAAGGAGAATCTATAATGGAGTTTTCTTGGAAAGATTTGTTCAGGGAGGGTTTACCTTTGCCTTCCTCTGAGGCTGACAGAGTGTGACCTGTCCAAGGTCACCCCCCGCCCCCAGTGGATTTCCATGGCTGAGCAGGGATTCAAACCCTGGTCTCCAGAGTTATGGACAAATTGGAAGAGATAAAAAGCCTATAGCTTTGTGCCTTCAAGTCATTACTGACTTGGGGCAATCCTAAAGTTAAATGGAGTTTTCTGGGGCTGAGAATGTGCGACGCACCCAAGAGTGGGTTTCCACGGCCAAGTGCTGAATCGAATCCTGGTCTCCAGGGTCCCAGCCCAATGCTCACTCACTACACTATGTTGGCTCTAAAAGCACATTATTTGAATTTAAATAATTACTACAGGATTTCACAAGGACGATCAAGGCTGCAGCATGTGAGGAGGTGAGCTACCATCCTTTGTGCCCGTTGCCACAGTCTTGATTGAAGTCTCTGCTCCACCGAACCCACTGATCTCAGAAGAAACATTTCATTTGCAACAGTGCCTGTTTTCTTCGCAGCGCTAAGAACAATTACATGGGGAATCACTAGGACCACAGGGCAGAAGAAGTGTTAGCCTATATTGTTCTGCGGTCTTGATCCTGCTGACTGCCCCTGAATATGGTGAACATTTAAATTCTGGACATTAATTGCTTATGTGCAATTAATACAATGCCCAACTTGACCGTGAGAAGAATTGCCTTCTGACATGAAGGAGACATCTTCCAACTCTGTGATTCTATGAGACAAGAGACTTTCCAGAAGCCCTTTCAAAACTGGGCACGCAAAGATTATAGAATCATAGAATCATAGAAATGTAGAGTTGGAAGAGACCACACATCCAGTCCAACCCCCTGCCATGCAGGAACACCCTCAAAGCACTCCCGACACTCCCCTGGGCCCATGCTGCACTTCTGCCCTTGACTGTCACTCCTCCAGTTACACCACCCTGAGATTACAGAAGGTCTTCTGCTTTCTTGGTGTGAGAAACTCCAAATGTTGAATTATTACAAGCTGCATGCTACATACACACACTCCTCCAGAGTGTATGTCTTCACTCTACATGAACAAAGAGAGGACAAAAACAGCAAGAATTAACTTTATTATAGCAAAGTCTACTCTCCTGTCTCCATTTATTCTAGTTTTCCAAAGATCCTTCTCTACTTGATTGTGCTTTAACCAGTCTGAGCTTAATTCATTTTTCTCATCTTTCTGTTTCCCACTTTCATCCTGTTGCCACTTTATGCTGTTTCCCCTGCCCAAACAAACCACAACCTAACAACACACTCTCCTCTCATTCTCCTCCAGGGTAAAATTTTGATCCATGGAATCATAAAACTTTAGAGTTGGAAGGGACCACAAAAGTCATGTAGCCCAACCCCTGTCATCCAGAAATACACAACTAAAGCACTTCTGGAAAATGGGTGTCCAACCTCTAAAGACCTCCAAAAATGGAGAACCTACCATCTTCTAAGGCAGTCTATTTCACTGTCATACAGTCCTTAGAGTCAAGATGTTCTTGCTAACACTGAGGTGGAATCTCTCTTGAAATTTGAATCCATTGGTTCATGTTCAAGTCCCTTGAGCAACAGAAAACAAGCTCACTCCACCCTCTACATGACATCCCTTCAGATACTTAAAGATGGCTATCAGGTCACTTCTCAGTCCTCTGTTCTCCAAACCAAATGTACCCAGCTCCCTAAGTCATTTCTCAGAAGGGTTGGTTTCCAGACCTTTGATCATCTTGGTTGCCCTTTTCTGAACACATTCTAGCTTGTAGGTATCCTTCTTGAACTGTGCTGCCCAAAAACTGGACACAGTACTCCAGTACATGTCTTCATTTTTTGGAACCTTCTCCCCTCTCCTATTGATTTTCTACTCTCTGATTTATTACTTCTATCCAAAAAATGCCGCCAGAAATCTCCACCTCTTTTGCTACTCAGACCACATTGTGCTCCTCCTAAGATAGTTTCACTGGCTTCTTGTCCCCTTCCATATCCAAAACAAACTTCCTTGTTCTTACTTGTAAAGCTAGCTGCACCCTGGGCCCATGCTGCACTTCTGCCCTTGACTGTCACTCCTCCAGTTACACCACCCTGAGATTACAGAAGGTCTTCTGCTTTCTTGGTGTGAGAAACTCCAAATGCTGAAGAAAGAGAAGATTCAGGGTTCACTGAACTGTCTCTTGCATTTCTGCACTATTGCTGAAGAAATGCATAAAACATTGACCCTTTCTCAGCACCCGAAGTTTTTTCCCCTAGCCTTTTTTTCTCCTCATTTCATCTTGCTTTTGGATTCTGTTCACTGAAACAACTCTGTCTATTAAATGCGGCCACATGCATAAACTGTCCCATGTGTGGAACTTCTTCCCTGAGCAGATATCCTTCACGATCAATCTTCAGTAAGGAAGGAAAAGATGAATCTAACTCTCATTCCCAACTGTGACTTAGTTTTAAGGACTAGCAACTACGTTTTGCAGACATTTATTCTTGTCCTTGTCTCTCTTCACTCCCTAAAAAAAAAAACAACCCTCTGCTGTTCACTTTACATTTAGACTCACAGCTAGGGGCATTTCATCCTGGGCTTCTCTCATCATAGTTATCTCTAGCCCCTGTGCCACATTGCTTCTTGTGACATTCGTACTTTTTTTCCCCTCTAGCAAGACTGATAAACAGACATTGTGAATGGCAGTATTAAGTTCCATGTTTGGCAAATTTTGAATAAAAAAGGCCTTGTATCTCTGCAAGATCTCAACACTGCAGAGTTTCACTCAACCCTAACACCTCTTACAAATTCAGAAGTCTGCAAATATTTACTTAAATAGTCCTATTGACTTCATTGGGATCATAGGAATGTGCTTGCATGCCTGATGACACTAAGCTGAAACTCTCATACATTCACTATAAACCAAGGATGATAAACATGTCTTCTGTCAAAGGCCTCATTCCCTTTTGGGAAGGTGGTAATCTGCTGGGGGCTGCAGGTCACCAATGGCTGGAGTCAAAGCCAAAAGTGAATGGCGCCACCCTTCCTTCCTTTTTTTCTTTCGTTCTTCCTGTTACCCACTTTTCCGTCTCTTTCTTCCTCCTTGGCCAGCAGGCTCCCAGGGGATGGTCCAATGGGTCTCTGCCAGAGACCTGAACTAACCATTTGCAGAAAGCATATGAAATTAGGCCATGGGCCACATAAAATTAGAATGAGACCCTTTGGGACCCAGGTGGTCTACATGTGGTCTCTCCATTTTAAATTTGCAAGCTCCTTGGAGAAAGAAAACTGGCCCTCCCTTCCTGTCAGTTACCACATGTGCTGATCAAGCTGCATAAATAATAAATCAGTAGATTCACGATCATCTTCCAACCAGATTAACCAGGACAGGCTAAAACACAGCACTGAGTAACTTCAGAAACAGAACCTGCCTCTTTCTGTAAATATATCTGTGGAAAGAATTAGAGATAATTTGCATTCTCAAGAAAGCAAAAGTTAGGGCCAAAAGGTGAGTCATAATGTTGAGGAAAGACATCCAAACAGGTGTATGTTCAAGAAGCCTACTGCTGAGGGTATGAATTTTCTCCCAAGTTAGTTGTTGATTTCTACATCCGCCATAATGTCAACCAGGCAAACACTCAAGTTCCATAATTTGGCAAAGTCACAAAAATCCTCAAGACTTTCCCTGAGGAAAATTAATCCTTCCCCTTCCATTTCCTCCACTGCACTCAAAATCAATGTCTTCAACATTTGTAGGTCTGGGCAAGACATAATATGACAAAATGTTTAAAGATGCTGGGGAAGACAACAGATGCCAAACCGCTAATGCTTAGTTGCAAAGGGCTTCAGCAGACAAAATTTAGAAGCATGAGAAGACTTCTCTTCATAACTTCAGCAAGGGAAAGAGAGCATCTGCTTACAACAATAAGGCAGAATTTTTGAGAATTCTGGCTTACGGGCGGGGGTGAAGCTGCTTGTTGTCAATGAAAGCAGGAACAGCTAAATAGAGGACAGACCTTCTGTCCTTGACTTGGTTATCGTGACATCCCAGTGCAAGACTCTGGCTTGTCTCTCCATTAATCACACAAAGAACAAGCCAATCAGAGACAGTGAGTTGTTTGTCTTCTTTTCTGGGAGTCAACTGGATTGCTAGGCTCAGACATCACTGTGAATTTTTGAAGCCATTTCCTCTTGTAACAGGAGCCATAGGTTAATGTGCTCCAAGTACTCTGTCTAAACAAGCATTTCGTGAGAACTCCACTTAATTGTGATGTCTGAACACATGGACTGAAAAAAGTTCCTAAAGATGTTTCAAGCAAAACATGGTACGATCGTAGTCAATTAATAATTCTTCCCAAGTAGGTTTCCCTGCTCTTATTAAGGTTATACAGGGATTGCAAGGGGTTATTGTATACGCGCCTTCAAGTCACCTGTTTACTTGCAGCAACCCCATTAACTTCAGAGGGTTTTCTTAGGCAAGGAATACTCAGAGGTGGCTTTCCCAGTTCCTTCCTGGACTATAATGCACCCTTCTGGGGCCAACCCATACCTGTTACTCTGTATTGAAAGGCTACTCATCTTTACCTGGTGCATGTTTATCTCCTCCCCTCCCTGAGATGATGCCACTGCCCATATATTTGCAGCAAGGGAGAGATTAATGCTGTGTGGGACCATTCTGTCATCTGCAGGCCTTTGCTAATCTTCTGAAGGTCATTAAAAGATATTGGCCAGGCCAGTTTCCTAGGAAATTTTGGTTTAATTTAGCATGGAACTTTTCCAACAACAACTCTGAGCTCAAAGTGGCTAACAATCACAAAGCACTCAAACACACACACAACTCTAACATTTCCATCGTTATAACAACACAGACAAATAAAAGAATATAGTAACATGCCAGTGAAAAAACAAAATGATTCAATGAGCAGTTAATTCACCTCAATACAAATGTGTAATAGTATATGCATTCCCTGACCATCCTATATCTCGATAAACTATTACTAAAAAAACAAGGTGTACAATCTTAAAAAAAACTATACAAATGTCTGAAAAAATTTAGATAGTTTTGAAAAATTGTCTACACTGTAAGTTATGGTTTAACATTTTGATTTGTCTCCATCTTTTATTGTATCAGTTTGCATATTCAGGCTTGCCAAATGCCTGGAGACCCATTTCAGGACCAAAGAGCAGTACATAGCCTTTAAAAACAATAACAATGCAAAAAGAGAAAATCAGGAATGGCTGCTAAGTACTAGCTCACGGTCAATAAATATTCGTTTGGCAAGGAGTGTCCTCACTTGATGCCAGTAGTCAATGTTCTGCTTGACTCTGATTTTCCTCTTAGTGGTACCAAAACAAATACACAAAAAAGACTATCCTCTGTTCAGGTGCCATCCAAAGGTTGCCAACACTCAGGTAGCACCTTGTTTTCTAGCAGCCCTCTCAACTATGTTATCCTCTAGATCTAACAGACCACTACTCTTACCATCCCAGATCAACACATCCAATTCTATTCGAAGCATCTCCAGTTCAACACATCTGGAAGGCAATAAGCTGAGGAGACTGCTTTATCCAGCACAAAGTGGGAATGAGATAATTGGACTAGCCAGATGAGGATGGAACACACATTTGCTCTCTTGAAAACATCAATGAGTTACAAAAGAGAGAGTTTCAAAGATGGACATTGCTACCAAACCTCTCCCTCTCCCTAGCTCCAAGAGTCAGGCTTTATCCACTTAAATCAGGACTTAACAAGAAGAGACTGTGCAGGCTCACTGAGCAATAGAAAAGCCTCTGCCATTCTGGGCTGCATGCTTACCAAAGCCCAGAAAAGTTACTCTTTTGGACTACAACTTTCAGAATCCCTCAACCAGCAAGGCCACTGAAGTGTTCGTAGAACACCTCCCTTCTTTTCATGGCACAGGCTGAAAATCAGGGTTGCAAACCACAACTCAAAGCCAGAAGCTGAATCACTATTCAACAGGCTGAGTGAGGCAGCTGTCTCACATAGCTGATTCGGGGGTTCGTAAAAGGCTAGCAAATTATTAGTTATTTCATTATTGTTATTGTCGTTGTTCTTTTCCTTTAAGTCAACTCCAACTTATGACCAACATATCACAGAGGGTTTTTTTTTGGGGGGGGGCAAGATTTATTATTTAGAGGAGGTATGCCCCTGCCTTCCTCTAAGGCAGAGAGTGTGATTTAACCAAGATTACCATGGCTGAGCAGAGATTCAAACGCGAGTGTCTTCAAGTCCTAGTCTACCATTCAGACCACTACACTACGCTGGTTCCCACTGCCCTCAATTGGCAAAATACTTTAGGCCAGCTCTTGGGGACATGAATTTTGATCTGGGATGGCGGCAGCATCTGCCTCGGGCAACAAAATGTCACAGCAGTTCTTCCCGAGGAATTTGGTCTCTGATTTTGGGAAAAGATTTCAGCCTTGAATGAAGAATAGCAGCTTTTGAACCACAAGCTGTTCAACCCCTGTTGGCCTCTTTGATTTTCAGAGGAAAACCAGTATATTTTGCTTACGATAATTTTTCCTGTTTTCACGGACAGGGAAAGCTTCTTAAAAGGAGGTGGTCCTAGAACCAATGATATCATTATCTTCTTAGAAGAAGCTTGGCTTTGTGATGAGAGGCCGCAACTTGGAAAGAAGCCTCTTTTTCAACAGTTCTGAGGCTGAAAGAGTAATAAATGGAAGAACAGGTTTTAAAAGAAATCTGCTATGTGGGCTGTAAAAATAAGCTTAATGTATTTCAACAATCACCTTTTTTTCAAAAAAGGCAAAGAGAGCAAGTATGCACGTAGCCGACAGAAGTGCAACAAGTTAGTAAAGCCTAGATTTAAGGGGATTTTTTTTTTTATTAAGACTTTAAGTCAAAAATATTTCCCCTTGTCGACAGTAGAAAAAGACTAGCATATAGCTGGGGTGTATAAAATAGAGCAGTTAACAGGGAGTTAAGAGAGCTTATCTATACTACTGACTTAAACTGGACAATCATTCTCTTTCTTCCTTGAACTTGAACTTGATGGATGGGACAAGAATCTCTTAAAATAGCAGTGGGAAATGTGTGACCCTCTGGAATATGGCAATTTCCAGCATTCCCTCATCACTGATTATATGGCCAGGGCTGCTGGGAATTAGAGACTTTAATAGTTCTTCTGAATACAACTTCTGTTTCAAATCAGATTGTCATAAGGGATTCCATTAGATCCACATATTTGATGGTAATAGTGCCTGAACAGAAAGCCAGCATAATGTAGTAATTTGAGTGTTGGACTATGACTGCAAATCAGGGCTTGATTCCTCACTTGGCCATGGAAACCCACTGGGAGACCTTGGGCACATCGCACATTGTCATTTCCAGAAAAGCTGGTGATTGGTTTGTTTAAAGGTCACCATAACTTGGAGCAACTTGAAGGCACACAACAACAGTGAGAAGTCCCTGTAATGCTTACCATAAAAAATCAACAGTTGTTCAAAACCAGATGTGAACTTCCAGCCACTTCTGGCCTGGAATGTCCCCTCCTCACTCCAGACATGAAAGCACACAACAACAACATTGCCTGATCAAAACTTCAATACCAAGATCTACATGTATTAGTGGCACTAGACCACTACAGAAAAAGTTTTTAGTGGTTGATGGCCACTACCAGCCACAGCATGTGCTGAGAAAGACAGCATTGCTGATCTCAGCAACCTGGAAAGAATCACATAATCTACAGTGCTTACTCCAAAATTACTTATAATGCATAAGCAAATTCTTCTTGTGACTTATCCAGTTGGGTCCCATTCATTAATTTAGTTTAGTTTTAACTATCAATGAAAATCTTGATGAAATGAAATGAAAATGAAAAAAAGATAATGCCCAAATCATCAATCTTCATATCCTTAGATTTCCAGGTTTCTGGATCTTTGCATACATTTAGAAGGCTAGAATTACAATCCAACAAGATTCAGACAGCTGGTGGCAGCTATGATCCAAAAACATGTGGAAAACCACAAAATCTCCAGTCCTTGCTTAGCAAAATATTTATCACCGTCACCAAATTACAACCCTCTTAAGCCTTCAGACTACTCTTTCTCAACCTTTCTACCCTGAACTAATTTTCAGATCTCAAGGAACCCTTGCATAAAATTTTTCTTAAATAAAAAATAGTCGCAATCTCTCACATAATCCCTAGTGACTTTTTATTAAATCTTAGGGTTCCAGGGAACCCTGGTTGAGAAGCCCTATTTTAGAGGATCTATGACAATGAAACTGGTTGAACGATGAACTGGGAAGACCTAGGAATTTGGTGACCACTGTCTCAGTTCCATTCATCCCCCATTGCCTGAAGCAGTGGAGAGTTGCTCCAGAGTAAACTAAGCGATCTAGTGATACGATTAAGGGGAAGCAAGCTTCTTCATATGCATGGTTCACTGTGACATTCAAAGGATATACTATCCATTTACAGGAATTCTGCCACTTCTTAGTGTGAAAACACATTACGGCAGGAGAACCCTATAAAAGTCACAAATACTGGGCAATAAAGTCACCACTTTTTATTGGGAGAACAGCTGTCCAAGGCTTTGAGGATTTTTAAACAAGATTTATGGCTTCCTCATGAGCCATATCCATTAGAAATAGACCAGTTTAACAGAGACCACCAGAGAGGCGAGCCTATGTACAGATGGGAGACAGAATTGCTGACAAAGACAAGATTGCCTTCCTGTCTGCCCTAGTCACCTTTTAAAGCAGGGGCTGGCAACTGTGGTAGGTCTGGGGACTGGAATTTTCTGCCCCACGGACATCCCAGGATCCCATATGGGAGAAAAGCAGGATATTAACCAAATTTACAGCAATCAATCAATCCATCCATCCAAGGGCTGTACGGGCTACCCAAAATGCCAAAAAAACAAGAACAAAAACTCCAACGTGATCAGGAGTTCACTTTTGGTTTTGAAAAACAAGAGATTTTTTATCTTAAACAGGACAATACAGAGCAGTACTACTGCTTTTTACTTGGTATTCCTAGTAAGGGCCCTGCCTGTTCAAATGCTCTCCCAATAATGAAATGCGCGCGCGCGCACACACAGTGTGCATGCAGATAAAACTAATCTGACAAAGTACTGCCTGTCTTTGAACACACTGTACAATACCACACCACTTAACTTTTGCTTTACTAAAAAAAATTAATTAACGTAACAACATTTACCAAAAATAATGGTATGAAGATTTATTTTGATATATATAATATATAATGAAGATTTATGCATACTATTTTATGGATTTTTAACTTCTAAAAACCTGAAAACAAAAAGGACTGCTTCCAAGCACTTTGCCAACTTGAAAAGCGGCCTCTGGCCCCCCAAAAATTGCTCACTCCTGCTGAGTGAGCTAGCTGCTAGCTGCTGTTGTCAAGGCTGTGTTGTAGGCAGAAGTCAGATGGAAACAGGGTCAGAGCTGGTTAGATGAGAGACCACCAACCAAGACCAAGTTTGTTGTTGTTGTGTAACTTCAAGTTACAGGTGCTTTAGGCTATATTTCAGAGAAAAGAACTGACAAAATCATCTCTGAGCATTCCTTGCCTCAGAAAACCCTATGAAATCCATGAGATCACCATGAATTGACAGGAGACTTGAAGACACATATATGCACATACACACACACACACACAAGCAAAGAACCAGAAGCCAGGGAGTCATAGCAGCGGAAAGCACAGAAGCAAAACACAGCCCAGAGGACAGGTGATCGGGGAAACTCCCAGCCTAAACAGGGTCCTTTTATATCCTTTTCTGGCCAGCAAAGTCCAATGGCCAGTCTTGGAGGGTATCCAGAGGCTGGGACCATTTAACTTTCAGGAAAATGTTCCAGGCTGTAGCTCTGAGAGCTGACTACACATGGCAAACCCATAGAAAACCAAAAGTCATCCAGTTCCATCCCTGGCTGCTCTTGCCAGCTGTTGATCTTTGAACTTGCTCCTAATCATTGTCTTGGCTACTCTGACACTGCAGAATTCATGCATCATGGCTGCTTTGCAAGCTCAGTTTTGTCATTACTGTCTGGTTTTTGTAAGATCATTAATAACTAGAGGTCATGCCTGAAGTGGAATAAAGGATCAAATTCTCCCTTATGGACCTACCCCTGTTTTGAGATTTACTGAGGAGGCCCTTTTTTCTGTTCCACCACCCTCACAGCAACATCTGGTGGAAACACAGGAGAGGGCCTTCTCAGTGGCTGCCCGCAGGCTCTGGAACTCGCCTCCCAGAGCAGTCAGACTGACAACATCCCTACTTTCTTTCTGTAAACAAGCGAAGACTTCTCTTTTTCAACCAGGCCTCTGAGTAATGTGTAGGTGGGATGCGCCTTGCACAATATGCTGGATTTTCTATTTGCTACTTTTGTTGTGCTGTTGCATTTATGGTTTATGTCTTTAACTGGTTTTAATTTATTCTGACTGTATTTTATAAATATTTAACTATTTTTTTAATCTGTCGTAAGCCACCTTCAGCTCTGAACTCGGGAAAAGATGGAATACAGATAAAAATAATAACATGCCCATGAAAATCAACTGTAACCCTATTGATCCATGAAAAAGAAATAAACACAAGATCCAAAACTGGGCAAAACTTTTCTCTCTAATGAGACAGTTGTCCTGTTCAATAAACACCGGGCTGTGATTTTCAGACATTTAAAGGACATACTGACTTCCGTAGTTGAAACTAAATCCTACGATTGCTACGCACTTCCTGTCAGTGCATGTATTTCTAAAAGGGGAACTGGACTTTCAGAAAGGTTTTCAGAGTCAACATGGAGCAAGGTTCAGAAAAGCTGCACAGAGAAAGATTTAACAAAACCCTTCCAGTGCAGGAAATGCCTGCACTTACAAAATGGAAAAAAAAAAACAGAGAGAGAGATATGAGCACATAAGACAGACAATCCTTTGTGGTTTCAACTTAAAAAGAAACCACACACACAAGAGAGTTTAAGACAAGACACAAAAGCATCCAGGGTAAAGATATCTCTATTTAGCTGTCTCTGTTGCCACAATACAGCTATTTTCTATCATTATCACAGGAAGTTTCAGTTTTATAAACCCAAAGCATATACACACAGGCATAGAATCAGGACTGGTTATCTCCTACGTAAAATTACTCTAATAGCGGGTATCAAAAATTAACAGGTAAAATAATACATTAGTAAAAGAGACAAAAAACAAAAAATGGTAGTTATCTCTAAAGCACCTAAAATGTACTACTGGTTATACTGAAATATATTCTGCAATTTTGATTAATGCTTTGTAAGAAAGTAACATGAGCTGTTTAATACTATGGAAATATACATGCTGTTGCTGTTCAGACTGCCTTAAATCCCTGGGCATTACCAGGGATACTGGGTAAGAGACAACAAGCAATAAAACACAGAAAGGTGTCTTTCACCCTATCAGATCACTAGCACAGAACTGTTGCCACTGAAAGGTGGTGGCTACCAGGATTTCAGGCAGGAATATTTCAAAATCCTACCTAGAAACTCCAGAGATCAAACCTGGAACCTTCTTTGTGGAAGGGCCACTGAACTACACCCTAGTGACAGGTAGGTTTATCTATCAGTGTTTACCTTCTTTTTTGGACTACAGCTCCCAGAATCCCCAACCAGTAGCCACACTGGCAGGGGGATTGCAATCAAAAAGGTCTTTTTTCTTCTTCTCCAAATTCTATGATAGATTTCCAACCTAGTATTTTATCTGGACCTAGGCTGGTAAATTTAGAACTTATTCAAGACTCCTGCTTGGTACTTTGTGGAGCTGCTACTTGAATCAGAAAGAAATTGGCCTTGTCCCAAAAGGTAAATCATATCCCATTTTTGCTGAAATAAAGTTTTACCTCCTGAACAAAACACCGCATTCCAAGTCAAGACATGTCTAAGCATTCAGCAGGTTAAGTCTTTAATTATACAGCCTAATTCTATTCCTCTGTTTACTGTTTTATGAGCCTGGCTGTTGACCCCATTGCTAGGAAATCATCATTTGCAACTAAATGCTAATTATCTGCAAATCTACAACACTAGCTACTATGAGTTAACAAAAATGTTTTTAACAGGAAACAATACTGACGTCTTCCACTGAGAGTGACTAACTCCTCACTTCATCCGGCACGAAGACAAGGCTACTGTCTGTTTTACCAGTTCTGCTTCTATGACTTTTAACAGTAGCTTGAAACACTGATACTACTATCCACATGTCAGGAAACCTTCAGGAAAAGTCTCTATGTTGAGCTGATTCTTAAGTTTACTGGAGTGCAGCTTATTCATAACAAAACACAAATGGAGAGACAAGTTTACTAACCAACAGAAGACATGCCTTATCTTTAAATGAATTTAACGAACTGTTAAAGATGCCAAGGGGGACCTGCAACAACATGTTGGAGGCTAGACAGCTCCTGCTCTCGGCCCCAGCTAGCCACGGCTTCTTCCACAGTACTCCATTCCATTCATTCCCCTACCCCAGCAGTAGGTAGTCAGTACACTGAGTGTTGGACTACAACCCTGGAGAGCAAGGCTCGATTCCCCATTCAGCCATGGAAATCCACTGGGTGATCTTGGGTGCATCGCCTACTCCCAAGACCCAGAAAACCCTGTGGTAGGGTCTCCATAATTCAGAAATAACTCAAAACCAAACAGCAACAACACGGCCATGGAACATGCTCAGTCCTTCTTGGATTGTATCTAGGACTTTCTGCTGCCTTAAACTCCCACACACAAATGACTCCTTGTGAATTTGCGGGGGACGGGGTCCTCAAAGCCTGCTGATATTTATCTGGTGGACACGGATGATGATAACACAGCAACAATCCTTTTAGACCACTTTAAAAAAATACTCTGATGTTCTCAGATGTGTTCGGCTAAATGTCCCATCATGCTCAGCTAGAACAGTAATGGGATCATAAGCCAACACCTCTGATATATCGCATTGGAAAAATGTGGTATACGCCAACATTTAGGGGACGCATTAAAGACTGTGGTTAATTACCACAAAAAGGAGGGGAAGGAGAGAGGAAGGGGGAGAAGGAGAGAGAGGGAGGTGTTATAGCTTAAGCTTGACTGGAAATTTCATCATCTAACTTGGAATCCTCTCTCCACTGCTGACAAATATGGGCACTAGAGGCACTGGTTGCAATTACTCACAGCCTCCTCATGCCAGCCTGGTTTGAGCTGACTGGCCTGCGATACTAAGAAAGATGATACAGACACTCTGCCTTAATCCCCACAGCTATGACACAATACAAATGTTAGAGCACCAGAAGTTCTCAGGGGCCACATTCCTGTTCTGGGCCTGGGCAAAAGCAAAGTGGGGACAAAAATATCACCATAAAGTTTTATGCTCTTATTGCCAATAACTAAACCTTAGAAAAGGGAAGTCAACCTTTAAGAATGGAGAAAACCCGCAGAACTGCTGGGAAACCACCAAACTTTGGTGTTTTTAATTAAGCTGGCGTAGCCATCTGGGGAAGCCCAGAGAACTGAACCAAAAGGGCCAGATTCAAGCTCGGAGCCTGAGATTCTCGATCTCTGGTTCAGAATGTCGGACTAGAGTCGAGGAAACTCCAGTTCCAATTTCCACTTAGTCACAAAGATCACTGGATGATCTTGGCATGGTTATTCTCTTCTTAGCTTAGCCTAGCAAACAGGGTTAGTGCAAGGATAAAATGGGAGAGGGAAGGACCACGTATGATTCACATAGCTCTTAGAAGGATGAGAAGGGATGAGAATGAAGAAATTAACAAGCAACCAGGAATGAATACAATTACAAGGCTGTGAGAGTCAAGAGCCAGCTGAAAAAAGGGGAATGTTCTGTAGGTAATACAATTCACGGCTGTAAACCAGTTAAAGGATGCCACAGTTTGAACAATTAGGTGATCACCCTGTACGCTACCAAAATCCGAGTGGGTGCTCTTTGTAACACTGAAGGAAGTGTAATGGGAAGCAACCTTATATCACCTCACCTTCTTTGTCCATCTAACCCAATAGTACAGCAGTTTCCCAATATCTCAGGTCTTTCCCATCATCTGATTCTTTCAGATGGAGCAACCATCAGCATCCACAAGTTCAACATGCAAGGTAGCACTTCCAGTTGCTGATGGCCTTCAGAGATTGTGAGTCCCCAACACCAGGCATTAAGGGACATGCTGTTATTCTACCCTGAAATTCTAGTAGAGTCATCCCAAGATATTCTGCTAATAGAGGCAAACGAGAAGGAGAGGGTCCTCCTCCATTCCACATTCAAAAGCTGACAAGGCTTACTTCAATACTGGTGATGAGATAGCATCCTCTACCACATCTGAGCGCAGCTGAACAGTTTAGTACATAAGGACAGATCATCTGGAAGGGAAAGCTCTGTTCTCTAAAGGAAGGGAATGTCATCTTCCAGCATCTCCCTCATGCTGCCCAGTGCTACGGCCTGTCCTAGCTTTTAGTCAACAAAGCCAAGCACTAATAAAACAATAGGTTTTTTTTTAGTTATTTAAACAGACTAGGAAAATAAATACAGCCATTAGTATCAGTTCTACCTATTAATCAATGACCATTTCAATGTATTAATCTGTCAATTACATATTTCGCTTTGTTTTCCTAAAAGTCGACAAAGTATTATGGTTGAAATGCTATTCATCCGATCAGTTAATGGGGAAGTTATGAGATGTTGTTTTATTTATCTGCGTATTTAATAGATGTTATTTATTTGCTTATTTAATAGACCTTGTTTTGTTTTATTTATTTGCTTTCAAACCTCTGGATTCTTAGGCTTCTCTAAAGCACTTTCTTTTAATTGCAAGGAGAGACAATATTTGCAACGCATGTTAAAAGCAGCTTCTTAAGAACAAATTCTTGAGAGACATTCTTGAGAGAGAGGAGACAGTTTTTTTAAAAAAACCCAGCCAAATCCCAAGTCACGTGTTTTCCCTATAAAGGAGGGCCGGCTGTAGCAATCGTTCATTCAGAATTCAGTGGAGAGTTTGCTCCGCTCCGAGGGGGCAACGGCGGGGAGTTCTGCACAGTAACGGATCTGTTACTCTCATGCATCACCCATCGTCGCGACTGGCTGGCATGACTGTGCATTGGCCAGAAAAGGGACTTTGCAGCCGCCACAGACAAAGGCTCTTTTGTATCCCATTTCCTAGAAATCAGTTAGCTAGAAATCACATTGGAAGCTGTATCCGCTTACAGCTCTGGTGCTCATTTCTCTGCACAAGATCAGTGACAGCCCACCTCCACACCTCTACCTCCTCTTCCACAGCTGAGACCCACACACCTTCATTCACCACATTTCCAGTTGGCATTTTGTTAGAAATGTTTTGCTTATTCCATACTGACTCACTGCTTTTCTCCAACCAGCTCACACCAGGGCCAATGAAAAAAAAAATTCTCAGAGAACCAGAACTAAAAGCTCATGGGCTGTTTTCAAAATTACACGTTCTCTTTTCATATGAAAGCATTTCTGCTCCAGCAAACAAATCTAGCAAAATATATTTATTAATTTATTGCCCCTTAGACATCTGGTGGATTGTTATTTTCAATACACTCTAGCTCACTATTATGAGCATGTTCTTTTTTAAAAAAATCCACTGCTTTGGTTAGTTGAATTTTTAATGGAATTGATATCATTTCAACAATCCTTAGGTGTTTTGTTTCTAACTGATATTACCTTCTTCATCCAGAGAGGAATCGCAGAGTATACATCTTAGGGTAAATGAATAAAAATAAACAAATTCTTCTCTCCTGCCTCAACCACAGTTAAGCACTATGCTGACCAACATTAAACACAGTTATGGCTAACCAGAGCTCCTGTTTGACCAAAATGTAACAGTGGGGCTTAATGGTGGTTTCAGATGTTACCACCACCTGAATTATTGATGCAAAAGATTCACAGCCAACAGAATTCTGTTTGGGTCAGAGACCTTCTTTGCCTGTTATGTTATGCAGAACATAAGGTATTCTGCCATCTGAAGCAGAAAATCCCCAAAATGCCTTTCCGCAAGTAAAAATACAGTAATTTTTAAAACTGAACTAACAACTTTCATGACAATCTAAATCAGGAGTTTGATTTCTAATAACAGGTTCGACTCTCAACCATCAACTGGAAGGAAGTACCTACAAAACACAACTTCATCCTTCCAAAAATGTCTATAGTCAGACCTGACGTGCATTGCAAATATGCATTCTTCTGCAAGACTTGATATTTCAAGCAGTACAGAAAACTGATTTTAGAACAGAAATGATGAAAAGGCAATGTGCTTGTTCACTTCATTTTTTTTTCTTTCTGTATATGTATTTCCTTAAAAAATACTCACCTTTTATTAATTTATAGCAAAGGTCACCTGTGCAGTATATAGCAGTGCTAAATACAACACAGTGTTTCATATTCAGTGACTGAATCAGGCATTCTGTTAAAACGGATGATGGAGAAACCTGATCTTTGTGAGTTTGGGTACAGATGATCTGCACCTCCGAGATTTTTATGCAGAGCAGAAGTTAGTTCCACTAGCTTTCATACGTCCCAATTTTTTTTTTTTAAAAAAAGATCAAAATCCATGCAGAAATATTAATTGAGAGAAAATATATTTTAAATATATTATAAATTATATATTAAATGTACAGTCATATTGGTACATTTATGGGGGTTGGGGCACAAGAACCCACAGAACTGTAAATTGAGAGAAAATACATTTTAAATTACATATTTAAATATACAGTCATTCCCGCACATTCACAGGGGTTAGGGGCACAGGACCCCTGCTAAAGTAGAAAAAAACATGAATATCTACAGGCCAGCTAAACAATGTTTAACACACACAAAAAATACCAACAGTGGATTCAACCCACCATGATTCAAATGCACAGCACACAATATATTTGAATCCACGGCGGGAAGCATCTCAGCTGCCCAGTTCTGCTTGCAAGGAGGCGGGTTCCTTCAAAGGAAAAAGTGGGTGGCTGGTGGGGCTTGCTCCTGCCTCCACTGCTGCCCTATGTCTTTTTTAAAAAGGGACTTAAAAGCCTTGCCTCACATGCACAGTCTCTCTCACTTTCTCTCAATCTTGTGAGGCTTGTAGGAGGACTGCAAATGTGAGGCAAAATTTTTAAGTCCCTATTAGAAATGGCATAGGGCAGTGGTGGAGGCAGTGCAAATAATTCACGAATAATCAAACCCACAAATGTGGAGGGGTGACTGTGTTTTTATGGAATTCTGTCTTTTCTCTCCAACTACAAAATATTGTGGAAATAAGATGAGATAGATCTCAAATGAGATGAGACAGACTGACAGTAATACATATTTACTATCCTATTTTTAAGCTAATAAAAGCAAGTACGGTAGCCCCTCCACATTCACAATGGTTCAGGGCGCAGAACACTCATGAAAGTGAAAAAAACATGAATAACTCCTCCTTGCAATCCCCCTCCTGTTCTCCTCCAGAGCTTCCCCCTCCAATCGCTTTGCCTTCCTGCACTCCCAGCTGGAAGAAAACAGACTAGGTACTTTCCCCTCAGAGAGAGAAGAGCAGAGTTCTGGCCTTCTAGCTACTTCCAGTGGCCATCTTGAGAAAGAAGGGGTAGGAGCAAAGAGAGCACCTGATCAATGAGCAGCCATTACACAGCAGAATATGCAGCCACATGGCAGAGAGGACATGCCTCCAGCAGTGGGACGAGACTTTGCTCACCCAAAAGGAAAAAAACAACATCCATTTTAAAAATGCAAGGGAATGAGAGGAGGAAAATGGGGGGAGGGAGGCAAGCATGTGCCTTCTCAATAATCAAATTCACAAAGGTCAAACCTGTGAATGTGGAAGGAGGACTGTAAAATAGATAAACCTGGTTAATGACCAGAGATATGAATCATGGAGCCCTCAAGATGTTCTTGGCTGTGAGTCCTACCCACATCCTAGCCAGCATGGTCCAACAACACAGGCATACCTCAGTTAACAAATCCTCTGCTTGCAAAACTTCTTTTGAGCTTGCATGACTACAGACATACTCCTTCCCAATTGCAGAGGCACACACACACTCATCCTTAGTGGAACAGAAAAGCCTCCCAGCAGTATCAGCCCAAGAGATCCTTCCCACCAGGCTTGCAGCCTACTGAGCTCCCCCACCCAACAAGCCCTCTTTACTTTCCACCTTGTAGAATCACAGAATCTTAGAGCTGAAAGGGACTCAAGGGCCATCTAGTCCAAGTCACTGCCATGCAGGAATGCAGAACCAAAGTAGTCCTTGAAGATGTAAACCCAACCTCTGCTCAAAGGTCTCCGAAGAAGGAGAGCTCTCTGGGACAGACCATTCCACTGCTGAACAGTTCTTATAGTCATGTTCTTACAACCAAGAAGCTCTTCCTAATGTTTAGGTGGAATCTCTATTATTGTTATTTGAATCCATTGGTTCATATGGTCTTTGGAGCAGGATAAAATAGGCTTGCTCCATCCTCCAAGATAACTATCGTGTCAATTCTGTACTGTGTGTACTCTGGACACTCCTCTTCCTCTTCCTCCACCATCTTGCTGGGAATTTTTGTTTTTGTTTTGTTTCATTTTTGCAGACAGAGCAGCAGGAGGATGCTACAGCTGGTAAAGGAGGATGTCCTAAAGAAACACAGAATTTCAATGATAGATTGCAGAGGGGTGTTTGTAATTAAACAATGCACCAGAAGCACTGTTCCACGTGTGTCTGCACAAACTGGGAAAAAGTGTCTCTGTGAGCTGAGACAGACTGTGATTCTACTGCAGCAGTGTGTGTTAGAACCAGCAACAGCAGGCAAGAGAAATAGCTGCTGCTTCCAGAATCCCTTAAGCGTGGCCACCAAAATGAAAAATGTAAGGAGAGTGGTGAAAGAAAAAGTCAAGTAGGACTCTCTCTGGGGCTGGCACAATAGCAATAGCTTGTGTATTTATATACCGCTTATCAGCTAAGCACTCTCTAAGCGATTTACAATGTACTTTACCTAACTGCCCCCGAGAAGCTGGGTACTCATTTTACCAATCTGCAGAAGGATGGAAGGCTGAGTCAACCTGGAGCCCGGCAGGATCAAACTCACAACCTCGTGGCTGCAGTACCAGTATTTAACCACTGCACCACAAGGGCTCCTTTACAATAAATTGTAAAGATCATTTTAGACTAATCAGCCCAAATCAAGTTCTCTGTGCAAAACCACAATTATCTCATTGGAGGTACATCGACACATACACAGTGTAGCGTCACGGAGAAAATGGAGAGAATGTTGAGTGCCTGGGTATACCAGGTATGGTATACAGCAAAAAGCATTAAGTCTCCTTGACCAGTTAATGGTGCAGGAAAAAGAAAATGCCACACAGACATTTCTGGTTTCCCATGGATGGTTTGAGGAATGTAAGAAATGTGGCAGAATTCATACTGTTCGCATTTGCAGGCAAAGTTGCAAGAGCCGACATCCAGGAACTGGAACTCCCCACCCAGCCCAGAGCTGTAATGGAGCTGGGAATATACGTTCCAGATCTGATGTTCAGTGCAGATGAAACAGGGCTTTTTTAGAAAGCCTTGGAGCTCAAAACCTATTACGTCCCAAGATGAGAAAAGAGCTCCAAGAGTCAAGGCAGCTGAGGATCTTTGCACCCTGCTGCTGGGCAGAAATGCTTCAGGAGATCTAAAATTTAAACCACTGCTTATTACTATTCTGAGACACTTCAAGCTATTAAGGTCTTTCTTTCCAAACTGAAATTCAGCACAACCTGGGTAACAAAGGATGTGTTCAAATCCTGTTTAGTGACGCCTTTTTTTTCTTTGTCCCACTGTTCAGCTTTATTGCGTGCAACGTAACTTTGAACCCAATTCTCTGCCGTTACTGGAAAACGTTCTGGATCACCCTCCAAACTTTGGCTCAATTTCAAACCTACATACCTGAGAGGCAATTTTTTTCCCCACCAAACACAACATTGCTTCTATAACCAAGGATGAAGCTGAAACAAGAGCATTTAAAGTCCACTACGTAAAGTGTGCTTTCTAGCCAATTGCTTTAGGCAAATGAGAAACAGCAACAACCAATCAAATAATAATGGCAAAACCGCAACACAATAAAAGCTATCAGCAATATCAGAGGTGCCTTGGAGGACCTGACTGATAAGGGTCTTAATGACCTTTGGCAGAAGTTGTGGCCTGATGTGGTAAAATATCATGTTGGACTGAAACTTGAGATTCCTGCAGTTAATGGTGAAGTTGTAGAAACTTGGAAGGCACTTGGCTTTGATGAAGCTGACAGGGACAAAGTTCAGGATTTATTGGATAGCTTTGGTGAGCTACTAACAAATAAAGAACTTCAAGAGCCAACAGAGAAACAAGGGGCATAAAAGAACCCAGGCAATGCAGATAACAATGAAGATGTTGTCCCAGAGAGAGAGTTAACAATAAAGATTTTGTCTGATTGTATGAGTGAGATTTCTCTTGCCTTACATGTTCTGTCAGAAACTATCCTGACGTTGATAGAAGCTGTATGGTAAGGAGAACTGTGCTCAGAGCTTCAGACTGCCACAGTGAGATGCTGCGTGATAAAGAACAAAAGCAAGGTAGACATCCATGGAATGCATTTTGGAAGGAGTCTTCACGTGGTCTCTAGAAGGTTTTGTTTACTTATACAAAGTTCATCTGACCAGGTTATTTCATTTTGCAAATGCATACTGTTAAGTATTGAATGAAAAGTTTATTGAAACAAGCTGAACCGCTCTTTTTGTGGTGTATGAGCCTAACTTATTCTTATTCTCTTTCTGCCTCTGTTACAAAATGTTCTGTTAAAGAAATAATACCTAGGAACACATCTACTTTGTTAGCTGAAGCATATCTGACATGACTGATACTTCAGCAGTTTATCCAACTGTCTATTTAAGTTGGGACTAGCAGCTGGATTTGGGCTACTGGGACCAAGTTCCCGACCATTTGCTCCCAAATAATCTTTTATTCTGTTTGGGTTCTATACTGAATCTCTCACTGGATAAGTTGCTTTATGCAAGGAAGCTTAAAAGATTACTCTTCTCCAAAAGATATTAAAATAAAACAGCAGTTAACACTGACACTGATTGGCTGAGGTATGGAGTAATCAGTACCTCAAGGAACAAAGAAGCTGGGAGTCCAGATTCTTTGTGGGAAGGAAAGACTGGAATGAAAACCTTAAGAGCCCCAGTGGCGCAGTGGTTAAATGACAGTACAGCAGCCTCAATGTTGTGAGTTCGATCCTGGAGGGCTCCAGGTTGACTCAGCCTTCCATCCTTCCATAGGTCAGTAAAATGAGTACCCAGCTTGTTGGGGGCAATTAGCTAAATACATTGTAAACCGCTTAGGGAGTGCTCAGCACTGATAAGCAGTATAGAAATGTAACTGCTATTGTTATTAAGATGGCACAGAATGAGGTCTGAAGAAATCTCAGAGAACGCAAGGAGGCAAAGAAGCAAAAGTCTTGAAGGGAAGAAGCTGAACACAGAGATGAAATAGGCTGTGAATTTTAAAGGAGGAAGGCTAAGAGAAGAACAGCACTCAAGGGGGAAAAGGCAGAGATGAGAGAAAATGGATGCAAGAACAAATTCATGAAAGCACATGTGGGACATTTTGAAGAAAATTTGCTTTGCAGAAGCAACTGTACACTATGTGGAATGGTAGAGAGACACACTATGAAGACTGATCAGTAAAAGGTAAGATGGGTAAAGGAAGTGGGACAGAATGTCCTGAAATTCAGAAACGCAAAGTAGCAATTGGTGGTGAAAACAAGCCATGAAAGACAGAATGAGCCGTGACAAAAGTAGGTCTGAGGCTGTGCAATACTGGCAGGAAGGAAGTGGGGAGGCAGGACAGGTTAAAAAGGACTGTGGTCTTTTAGTGAAGAAATTCCTGTAACAGTTGATAAGAAATGTTGTTTGAACTGGCCCAAAACATTCTGAAAATATTCCTATTTTTCTTGCAAAAAATGAACCAAAAACAAGAAATTTTTATTCCATCACTTGCCTGAAAACACAAACAATTGCTAGCACGAACTATAGATCGATAAGGTAAGACTGTGTTGTTCATGGTGTCTTAAGACTCAGAACAAAGAAGAAAGTCTTGAGCAAGTATCACACCGCATTCTACCAGGCCCACTCAGTTCAAATATTAAGTTCACTTGTGCATTCAGGGGTCTACAGCCCAAGAACTAAGTGGTTAGCTCCAACAGAATTTTAGCACATCTAGTTTTTTGGCACTTATTATTCCTTGGGTTGGTAGCTAGGCCATGAATGTTTCAACAACTGTAGAAGCTGCAACTGGAAAATTTACCCCTTCTAGGACTCAGACTCTTGCCTGGTAACCATATATCACAGAGTAGCATTTTAAGAAACTAAAATTTAACATCTAGAAATTAAAACTAGTTTGACTGGAACTTAGGTATTCTTGATTATTTTCCCTTTCCAACTAGAGGCTTTGAAATTCATAATAAGCACATCAGCGTAAAAGAAATTCACTAGACACTCTGGAATTTTCTTTGCTATAAAAGGATTGACGTTTGTACCATGCATGAGACTTTTAATTAGGCCACCTGCTTGGCCAAATTTTTAAATTAAAACTTCTTTATTAGAGCAATTGACCTTTGATTCTTTCCATTCCCCTCATGCATGCATGACTCTAGGAATCGCAAACAGCCCTTCCTAACCAAGATTCCTTAAAACCTTCTGGTTCAACACACATAGTGCTCCAATATGATCACATGTGCATTATCCCCAAATGCCAGGAAGTCCTACACAGGAGGTCTAGAATTCTGCACTAATAGTGGAATAAAATTCAACAAATTACAAAAAACCTGCTTTCATGAACCCACTGAACTGGTATGCCTTATGCCACAAAGAGAAAAGCTCAGTGGTACAGTGTGTGCCTCAGAGACAAGAAGGACCCAGCTTCAGTCCTTGGCATCTCCATCCATTTTCGTTATGATTTCTTGACACTGCACAATCAATTATCACAACATAAAACTTAACAACAACAATAGGAACATCAGAACTATTAAGTAGCAGGCCATGGAAGTCCTTTGCTATACGCCCTGGAAAGCCGCAATAAGTCAGAAGGGTAGACAGTGGTGTCATTCAAAATGTGTATGTGTTAAGGAAGATGAAGACCAGGGGCTTCACAGTAGCTGTGTCCAGAGCTGACACAGGCTTCTGTTGGAGCATAAAGTTGCAAGCAGTTCCAGCAACAGCAGCAGGGAGCCCTGGTGGTGCAGTGCTTAAATTCCAGTACTGCAGCCACAAGGTTGTGAGTTCGATCCTGCTAGGCTCCAGGTTGACTCAGCCTTCCATCCTTCCACAGATCAGTAAAACGAGTACGCAGCTTGTTGGGGGCAATTAGCTAACACGCTGCAAACCACTTAGAGAGCACTTAGCTGATAAGCGGTATAGAAATACACATGCTATTGTTATTGCTATTCATCTCTCAAAAGTTGCTACTGCCCCAGGGTCTGGTGGAGGGATCCGCCCAAGCAGTATCTCATTAGTGTCTCACCATGAGCGGTCGTGGGAAAGCAGTGGAGATGCAGCTTGGCTCTATCTCCAGCAAGAACAGGAAGTGACACATAGGTGCGTGTGTGTGGTTCCTGATTTAGTAGTGTGGGAGAGGTTGAAGCAGAGGCAAAGGCGTCATCATGATTTCTGTTCAACCAACTACTTTCAAATAAATATACATGAGTCATGTGACCTTGAATGAATTAGGCTCATGACCCCTATAATAATTTATTACAGTTTTCATCTCACTTATGCTGTAGAACATTTAGCAAGCCCCCAAGAATTTAAATGATTTTGCCTTTTCTGTCCCTGAAGGTTTTGGCAAACCCAACAAGTTTTAACATCCAGTTTGGGTGAACCGATGCAAACAACCCGAAAGATACCAATAGGACTAGATAATACTGAGCTAGATGGAAGGATAATCTGACCCAAGCTTGTCCTGCAGCAACCTCTGTTCGAATCTACTAACAGAGTCCTAGGACAAGCAAAAATCATGATAAGTAGGGATGGGCCGACTGAATCCTCAAATCCTTAGCAGAAATTTGAGATTTGGGAATCCAAATCCCTGTGCCAAAATAAGCAAACTGAATCTTTCAAATCCACCACCCAAACAGTTTGTTGGAGACCGGGATGCCTGAAAACCTGGGAGACCAGGACGCCTGAAAACTTGGAAGATTAGACACACAATGGGAGATGCCAAGTAGGTGAATTTTTCCCTTGGAGTAATAATGGCCTTTGCTAACAATTTCACAAATTACATCTAGGGTTGAATTCTAAGATATTCAAATTGAACATTTCATATTTAAGTTCAGCACTTGACTGGAAGCTACAAGCTTGAGATTTCAAGGATAGCTGAAACATTCCTTTGAATAGCTCACTTGCAAAGCTCTTTCAGACACAATTCTGGGGTTTCTAGTTTTACAAGGTGTCACAGCCTTCTCTGCCAAAGTGTGCTGGTGCATCATCAAACTACAAACCCCAGGATGCCAGAAGGAGCTATGCAAAGAAAAGCCAGTTTTAACCTGGATTATCTCTCTACTGTAGTGGTCCTGTTTACACAGACAGGAAAATGTGGGATTAATCCACATTTTCCTGCCTGTGCAGAAAGGGCCTTCATGTCATTTTCAGTCTGGGGAACTCCCGAGGCAAAACTAGGACAATTGTCCTGGCCAGATTTCTTCAGAGGGAGGTTTGCCTTTGCCTAGGCTTTTGCTAAAGCTGAGAGAGCGTGTCTTACCCAAGATTATCCTTCTTTCCCTTGCTTTTTAAACCCTTTTTAAAAAAAGGATTCGAAAGATTTGAGATTAGTGGATTCCCAGAACCTTCCAGGAATTTGGATCTGGATTCGGAAAATTCTGGATTTGTCCCATCCCTAATTATAAGAGATACTGAAAAATAGTGAACTTTCTGAATCTCTTTGCAAACTCCCTCAAACTTTCTAAGGCTATTTATAGAAACTACAAAATACTACTGAACCCCTCCACTGTTGTGTTTTTGCACCATGTGCAAATGCAATTAAATACAGACTGCAAATCCAGGAGAGCCATTTCTAAATTATGTGACATTTTCGTCAGTGCAGTGCCAAGTGGAGCAACAGCTGTACTCAGCAGTTCTGCACCTAAACATGTAGATGGGTTTGGGGAACAAATAGTCAGAACTACTATCTGGAAACTGTATTGTGTGCATCTACCCCTAGAGGAACGATAAATACACCAGAATTATATCCTGAGGTTTACTGTCAGGTGTATGTTTTCATTTTTTAATTTTTTTAACCAAAAAAATAATAAAATAAACAAACCCAGGAAATAGGATACATATACCAAAGAACAAGGTACTGCAAAATGAATCTGCTGGGGGAGAAAAGTTCTCCCTGGAAAAGGCAAAATGTCTGGCAGTCAGAGATACTAAAACAGATGTGCAATGGAGCTGCTACAAAAGAGTCTTTGTGTCAATCCCAAAGGAACAAGACTATTTCTGCAAGAGAGATGTGCTTCTCAGTAGCCCAAACAGAGTTGACTGGGACACTGTTTCGTTTATTTTTAACACTTACCTCTGGAATTCCTTCTTTTCTTCTGCACACCAACTCTGACTCTACTTGACATTAATTTTAACATTAACTCTTCATATCCTAGACTTAGTGCCCTTTCACACTGCACAGTTATAGCACTATGATTCCACTTTAACTGTCACATTTCCATCCTATGGAATTCTTGAGTCTGCAGTCCAGGGTGAGGCACTTAAAATTCTCAGCCAAAGGTCTCTAATGCCTCACAAAACTATAAACCCCAGGATTCCATAGGATGCAGCAATGGAAATTAAAGTGGAATGATAGCGCTATAATTGTCCGGGCACAAGAGCTACTCCAAGTGGCATGTTTGCCTTGCCCTGGCTCCTCAATGGCTGCATTCTTACTACGGAAAGTAGCCTTGATCCCCCGGGATGGAAGGCTTATATGGGCTATTTCATTTTTGTTGTTGTTATTTAATTTTTTGTTGTGTGCCTTCAAGTCATTTCATACAGCAACCCTAAGGCAAGCCTATCACAGAGTTTTCTGGGGCTGAGAGTGTGTGACATATCCAGTGTCACCCAGTGGGTTCCATGGCTGAGTGGTATACCAAGCCCTGGCCTCCAGGATCATAATTCAATCAATGCTCAAACCATTACACTATGCTGGGTCTCTTAACAGAAACCTGAAATTTGTCAGGTAAAACCTTGCACAAGAAGACAGGCACCTAATATTTTAAAAATCTGAATTTTTATTCTGAGTTCCAGAAGTGAAGGGAATCCCCATCCTGCACAAAAGTCCATTCCTGGTTACCTCAATATTTCAGCATTAAACAGGGGTCATTTTGTTGCTGTTACTATTAGACCATCTGGAACCAGAAATCCTTGATTATCTCAGTTTATTATCTCAGCTGTCCTTAAAACACCACTGCAAGTTAGGCTGGTCTTATCATTTCCATAATGGAGACTGCTGAAGGCAGTCGTGGCAGAAGGTAGGCTGGGGTCAGCTGACAGAATTCTAGTTTATTTGTCGCACATTTTCTGTCAGTTGTTAAGGATTATTTTAAAAAATAGTGTTGAATAATATATAATCATTAACATTCAAACTAACTGCTAAGAACAGATCTCATTTATATTGAAAATAACAGTGTAGTGGAGACTGTTAAGTAACCTATCTAGCACGCCGCACCATTCAAATATTACTAATTGGTTAGGTAAGCGTTTTGAATAACCTGAATGAATGCGGAGAATAATGTGAAATTATTAATATATCAGCAGAGTACAGGTTGAGGTAATTAACCACGTTTATAAAGGTAAAAATTACTTACTTATGTAAAAATAGAGGTACCAAATTTTATTTAATGCTTTGAATATAAACCCATCAAAAGAGATTTATTTTTTTTTTTTTTGGAAGTATTATGTACATAGGTTAATGATAAATGGAGAGTATTCATTATAGTAATAAACGTATCAATATACTTCAATTAGGTGATGGTTACAGAACTTGAGGGAGAGAAATCTTACCTCCATTTGTAAGAACAGTAACCGTATATAAATTTTTTAATTTTTTTCCTCTTTTTATTATATATCTTATGTATTATTTTTAAGTGTGACAATTTGTATTGCTTTGTTTACATACTTGCTAATAAATATATAATTAAAAAAAAGAAACCTGAAAAAAAATACTAAAATGTTGAAGGTGTATTCGTTGCAAACTGTTCTAATGGATGTTAAAGGGCTACAATGTATCCAGGCTAACTACTGCTAATTGCTATTACGTTATATCCAAAGGCCGCTTGCGGTTACATGGTATTTGATGGAGGAGGACGGTGGGAACAGGCCGGGAAGCAAAAGTTAGGACTGATGGTGCTAGGATGTTACGAGGACGGAGTAGTGTGGAGACAGGCTTACAGAAGTATGCAGACAGGTCATCCTGGTCAAGAATGTGGGTCGGTAACAGTTACCATATATAGTAACAGCGGCAAGAATGCTTTCTGCTAAAAAGTGGAAAGTTGGTGATGTACCTTTAAGTGAAGAATGGCTACATAAACTATTAGACACATATCAAAGGAATATGTTGACTATGTACATAAATAACAATCAAAATACGGACAAATTCAAGCAGGAATGGAGAATGATAGAACATATACGGAAAGAGAGATGGAGAGATGTGTTTCTTTTAGATTTATAGATTAAATCTTGTGCTTTTCCTATACTTTCTCACTTTCTTAGTAGTGAGCATTAATGAAGAACATATTTCAATGCCTTAAACTATCCCTTGAATAACAGCTAAATTAATGTTGATTGCAGAATACACACACACCACACATATTGCTTCTCTCTCTCTCTTTTTTTTCTTTCTTTCTTTTTCCCCCTCTTTCCCCTCACAGTTCATATTATTATCTTCCTTATATTTAATGATAGTTAGACAATAGTTAAATGATTTATAATAATAAAAATAAAAAAATAAAAAATAATAATTAAAAAAAAGAATATGTGGGTCGGTGGCAGGCGACAGCCTGGTAAAGTATGTGGGGGACAGATCCACGAAGGAATTTATGATTTTCACCAATGAATGCTTCATGTGCTCAAATTTGTATTGATAACCTACAAAAAGTGTATGCTGCATGTACCCTTCAGTTTTGGCAACTTCCGTAGAAGTGGGTTACGTTGCTCATGCTAACCCATGGAATAAACTTCTATTAGCTTCAGAGTGAGTTTTGTGGGTGTGAGCTACCCAGTACATGACACAGAATCAACAGGTTTCACCATTCCTTCATACTCCGTATGACTGAGCCCAGCGCAGGGTTATGTAGGTAGGAGCTAGCTCGATTCTCAACAGCTGCAGTCTGCGGAGAGGGGGCAGAGGCGGTTTAGCCACCGAGCCAATGGTACATCTTCTGAGCACACCCCTATATTTTAAACCAACTCACAATTCACGTCAGGAGTGAGCACTGCTGCACCTATGAAGAGTATTGCAGTAAAGGAAATACCTGGCCATCAGCTCTGACAGGTGATAGTCCAGCCATCAGCAAAGATAAACTAGAAACGGAGATGGAGACCATCTTCCACCAACCTTCACCCACCAGAATGACAAGCGTGTTGTTGCTGTGCGCCTTCAAGCTATTATCAACTTGTGTTGGCCCTAAGGCGAGCCTATTGTGAGAATGTCTTAACAAGAGTTATTCGGAGGAGTTTTGCTATTGCTTTTCTCTAAAGGTGAGAGAGTGGGTTTCCATGAAGGAGAAGAAATTCCAACCTTGGGCCATTTCCGCACGACACTCTTATAGCGCGATTATTCCACTTTCAACGTCCTATGGAATCCTGGGGTTTGCAGTTTCGGGAGGGGCCGGCTGGCCCCTCCTGAAACTGCAAACCCCAGGATTCCATAGGATGTTGAAAGTGGAATAATCGCGCTATAAGAGTGTCATGCGGAAAGGTAGATGGTCTCCCAGAATCCTGGTCCAGTGCTCAAACCACTACATCACAATGGCTCTTAGAAAGGCCTTTTACCAGTTATTACTAAACACAACTGAAGCATATTAGCCTGAATCCTGTTGTTAGTCCTAACTAGAGTAGTCCCAATGACTCAGTGGGATTTAACTGTGAGCTGACTCACCATTCAACAATTGATTTAATAGATCTAATCTAGTCAGAACCAGCCAGTAGGGTTCAGGCCACCATGTTTAGCATTCTTCAAATTCCTTGTGTACTGACTGTTCAAGTTCATTTAAATCACCCAGAAAAAAAACCTGATTTAAATTACCTATTTAAATCAAGCTTCCTCTTATATTATTTTGCATTTTTTAATGATGCAAATACGATCACTAAAATGTTAGTAGAGCAATTTACAATATGTAGGAGAATGCACTTCATGTACGTTTTCAGATTTTTTAAAAAATTAATTTAGGTAATTTCTGCATGTTTGTGAAAATTGGACGATGAAGAAAATGAGAAAAGAAAAATAAATCAGTGCATTTGAAATATAGTGCTAGAGGAGAGTTCTATAGACTACTAGAAAGAAAAACTAATAGGTCACAGAGGAAATCAGGCCTGAACTCTCCCCAGACCAAAATAACTAAATGGAAGCTGTTATACTTTGGACATATCATGAGAGGACATGACTCACTGGAAAAGATTATAATGCTTAGTTAATTGGAAGGCACTAAGGGAAAAATAAGGAAGGCTGCATTACAAATAGATTGATTCAATCAAGGAAGCCACAGCCCTAAGTTTGCAAGACCGGAGCTTGGCAACTACAGGATCTCATTCATAGGATCAATATCAACTTGATAACAAAGCACATAATCTATTGTGTCAAGCTGTGGACACTGTGCCAGTACATTAAGAATTTTAAGAAATAAATCACGCACATAAACATAACAGTATTTAGGTCTAAATCTGTTACTCTGAACAAGAATGGGTCCAGTGAATGAACAGGAACCTGGCAAGTCCAACCTTATGTTGAATCTCATTGATTCAGCGGGTCTATTTGACCTGGGACTAACAACTGGATTTAGGCCACACTTCATATTTGTTACTGTAACACTGCAAGCTGGTGATCGTCCACAAAGCTTACTTGCATAGCACCTACCTGCCCAGCCATGGGCTTCTGGATGCTTTACATAGGTATTATGCCTGGAAAATTTCCCCAAGGGGGCAGAGAAGAGAAGCAACTGAGAAGCCCTACAGATGCAGATGGCAGTGAATCTTGAACCAGGCACTGAAAGGCCAGATCCTGGGCCATAGATCATTTTGTTTTACTTTCTAAAAATTTTAACTCACAACAGTAAATGCATGTCCACTGCACTTAGTTCTACAGCCAGATCCAACCTTCTACATTCCTAGTTTCATTTTTATTCACAGACTAAACAGAGATATGAGTTCTGCTTTTTTATACTGAAGCTAAATGAATGTCAGTCAGTGTGACAGAGAGATCAATTGTATGTATCTCTTGGTATAAGACTTAACTAGCGCATTTATAATGAGATCTGGTTTCAATCACTGTTCTCAATGAGAGTTGAGAGAAATTCAGTCTTTTAATCCTATGCCTATTTTTAGAAGAAATAAAAATTTGGAAAATCTATTTATATTTTAAAAATCCAATGTTAATAAAAACATCCCATTTAAATTTTTAAACTTATGGTTTTTTTAATTAAAATATTGGTATAATCTACCTTGAAATTCATCAGCATTATAATTAACTACAAAGCAATCAGATTTAAATATCACTCTATCAAGTTTACCAACAGTCCTGGGACCCTTATGATCCATCAATGATTGTATCTGTGGAACTACAAACCACAGAAAATCAGCCTTAGCTGTTTTTCCAGATACTATGGAGGCATTAGTCTATCCACTGAAGGAACTAAGACTTAAATTTCTATATTACCACTGTGCAACAAAGCAAAGGACTGTGCTCTCAGATACTCACAACAAAGGCCCCAACACATATTCATCAGGAGAATTATTATATCCCTCAACATATATTCAAATCTAAAAACTGAGCATATCAAAACAAGGGAGCCTACAGTTATTTTTTGTCAGGGCAGATATGATCACAGACTTACCTCTGTCCATAAATGGAGGACAGGATGTGACAATTCTAATGGACTCATGTTATCATCAAGCTTAACAGATTTTTCCAGCCTACTGTGAGAAAATTGGTTCTCTCTCTGCTCATGAGAAAGACACCAAGGAAGACAAGATTCAAACATGTTTCTGAGTGAGCAATGTTATCAGTTTTCTTGCCACTGCAAGAAAGTCTTTGAAAACCACATGGTTTTCAAAGCCAGTTTGCATTCTGGTTCAAAATTCACAGATACTTGGGGGGGGGGGGTGCACAGAAAACAGACTTTTCTGTACTGAATGTTCTGTGTAAAAATACCATTTTCTGGGCAGAAAAAAACTCTATCCTGCATATAAAAGTTTGTTTTCTGTGCAAAACAATCATCTCCAAATTTTGCGCAGAGTAAGGCTCTTAATTACAACATTTTAAAATAAGATTCCTGTCAGTCCAGGATTCTTCACATCAGGGTTTCTGGACATAAATAAAAACATGTCTTTTAAAATAATTTTTTTGAATATTTTTGACTATTCCTTCCATTCCTAGCCTTTCCGAGTCATGTTAGTTCTGAGTTACGTATCCAACCCAATAAAAGGAATACTTTCACTGTTATTGTTCAAGAGAAAAACTTTGTACTTCCTTTCAGGAAAGCATTCTGGCAGGAGGACTTTGATAAATAAGGGTTATTGTTAAAAGGAAGCTCTTTTTTTTTTTAAGAAAAAAAAGAATGTTAACTTGTTTTTAACTCACATTCAGAGTTCTGTACCTGTTGGGAGCAACAATATGCAAGAAAGAGTAGTCGTTAAATTACAAGAGAAAGTGGAGAAGAAAGGAGATAGACTCAAAGATTTCATGAGAACAGATGAGTTCACCTTCTGTAGGTTTTAATTACCAGCCTTCTCTCCACCATTAAACATACAGCTACATTCAGAAACTGCTTCAGTGGGACTATTACAGAAGCTTCTGTAAGGACCAGAACTGGATGGTTTAGCAAGGATAACACAGTTTTTAAAATTAAACGGACCACTTATCCCAATAGGGCTGTTCTTATCAAAGTGCCAGTAGGCCACAAGCTTTAGTAGACTATGACACTATATGGTCCAGGCTGAGTTTATTATTTTCTTGCTGTGAATTAGATATTTGGCATCAGTTAGAATTTTCAACCACTGAGCAAAGACACTATGGTCTCCTTCAACGTATTACTGCAAACAGGTGATCTCTGGCATGGACCTTCGGCCTAATTCTGACGGTATCAAAATTCTGTTCTGTATAACTGTGTTTTATACCCTGAAATGAAACAGATCTTCAAGAACTTCTTGTCTTAAGAGGTACATCGTCTGTTGCATAATAGAGCCATTCAACACAAACCACAGCCTGGTGCAGGAGTCTTCTAAAGGAAAGGATGACTTCAGATGCATCTGAGCAGGGGACATGCTCTATACAACATTTGGGGAAAGGCTGCAGAAGAACTCTAGTACCAGTTACAGCAAACGGCACACGAACACATGGACCAGTTGTCCAACAACTACATATACATGTCCTTATCTGTAATCTGAAAATTAGCTTCTCAGTACAATGGGCATGACAACGACATATGGCTCATATTACTATTTCTAATAAAACTTATATACTGTCTTTCCCCCAAGTTCAGGACAGCATATACAGTAGTTCTTCCCATCACCCCTATTTTATATTCACAACAACCTTTTTAGGCTGAGACAGTGTGACCAGCTTGAGATTGCTCAGTAAGCTTCACAGATGCAGGGAAAGTCGGAGCGTGTCCTATTGTTCAACACTCCACACTGCACAGCTGTCTGTGGTTAAGCCTTGCTATTACAATCTGGGCAAGAGGCATGTTTTGTCTTCCCCTGAGTTCTGTACTGGAGTGCAGCCTGCCCACTTTGCACAGCAGAATTCAATGGGTACTCAGCCAACACGTCACTTGCACAAACCTAGCACAGCTAAGCTGGTTGATGTAATGGTTTGAGCATTGGAGCACAACTCTGGAGACAAGGCTCCAATTCCCTGCGTGGCTACGAAAACCCACTGGGTGACCTTGGGCATATCACACACTCTTAGCCCCAGAAAACCGTGATAAATTTGCCTTAGAGTCACCATAAGTTGGAAAAGACTTGCAGGCATGCAATAACAACCTGTTCTAATAAAGGAATGTGTTTGTGTGTCTATTTGCCTCTGCCAAAGCTCCTTGATCATGAAAGACCAGAAATTTGGCACACCTACTAAGGGTTACATACCTTGGGATTACCTGCAGGTTTTTTAAATGGATGATTAATTTTAGTTAATTTAAATCCCTCCAGAGCTTGAAGCACCATCTTCACTCACTTGATGATAGACCTCCCCTTCCATCAGAAAGCAAGTTAGTCAGGGCATATTCAGTTCTCTAGAAGACCTCTAGTCAGCTTTATGTGGGCCTGAGGCCAAGTCCGTGTTGTGGGGAGAGGGGACTAGCTGAATGCTTAAGGAGAATAAAAGAGCACTTAATTCCATGGAAGAGAGAAAGTACTGGGATAGATGGGTAGGGGAAAGGAAAAGGACCTGGTTCGGTGAGGGAATGGATGAGAGGGGAAAAGGGCACAATTGTCTCGGAGGGAAAGAACACGGACAGGGAAAGAACCCAGGGGTTTTCAAGCTCACTGAAGCAGAGTTTATCCACTAGTGCTTGAATGTAAGAAAGAGACAGAACCCAAAAACTGAATGTAGTAAGGAAAAAATGAAGTATTCATTTATGGTTGTAGGACCACAGACCCAATCTTTGCTAATTACAATCAACCCTCCACATTTGCTAGGGTTAGGGGTGGAGGACCTCTGCAAAAGTGGAAAAATCACAAATATCAAAAATTGTGCCTGTGTCTGTGAGAAGGGGACCAAGGCATGGTGGGAAGAACAGACACCCAGGGTCCAAACCAGGTCAAGGAAATGGGTGGGTTGGCACGGCGGCCCTCTCTTGTGCCCATTCCTTCCTTGGGTGCTGGGGGCCATCAGTGTGTGTTGCTCAGAAATCGAGCTGTGAGCTGTCCTTAACTGGCCAGGAAGCTGCTTGTGGTGGAAGGGTTTTTCTAAAAAGGCTGCACAGCATGACTGGAGCCGCCGAGAACGAAGGTCCCCCAGAAAAGAAGCACTTGAGGTGGGGGCAGGGGTTGGAGAAACTTGCAAATAATCAAATCCTTGAAAATTAAACCCACAAATGTGGATGGCCAACGGTAATATGATTCGAAGGGGCAATACCCACCAGAGTAAGTTTATTATAAATAAATTTGTTGTCCATTATCTTAGACAAAATCAAGCTATTTCAACCTCCTCAAAAGGTCAACCGAAACTAGCAATATTCCAGCTCTGGAGATGGGAGCTTCAAGGTCACTTTGTCCCAAAGAGGGCAAGAAAATAATCCCTTCCCTTTTAGACAATTAGGATTCCTGGCAAGATTTTAAGAAGGTTCCAGCTGGCTGCAGAGAAAGTTCACACCATCAGGGGGTTCAGATAAGCTTTTTACCCAGAGGAAATTACAGCTGAAAATGCTGCTGACACTCAGAGCCCAATTAAGAATAAACACAACAGCTCAAGCACCGAAAACACCCAAATTCATTTGCTGAAAATCAGAGAGGTTCAAACAAGGAAACAATTAAATCTCCCTCTTGCATTATGTATCAGTCAAAAGCATCAGCATGTTTGTGCCAGTTGTTGTTGTTATGTGCCCTCAATCCAACTCCAACATATGGCTATTCTACCATAGGATTTCCTTGGCAAGATTTATTCAGGGGACATTTGCCATTTTCTTCCCCTAAAGATGAGAGAATGCAACTTCCCAAAGGTTGCCCAGTGGGTTTCCATGGCTGTGTAAAAATTCAAATGCTTCCAGAATTCTAGTCAAATACTCCAACCACTCTACCACACTGCCAACTAGAAACGTAAAATTTCTGGAAATTTTGAAGCCATGGATGGAGGGATTCCAGAAGAAAACAGAAATGTTCTTTAAAAATGGGAAAAAATGTATCCTTTATGGTTGGACTTTCACCTTGTTGTTTAAGTAACATAAAATACATTATATACATAATCTGATTTTTTATTGTTGTGTGCCTTTAAGTTGTTTCCAACTTATGGCAACCCTAAGGCCAACTTATGGCAACCCTAAGGTGAGGGTGTGCGATTTGCCAGTGGGTTTCCAAGTCTGAGCAGCGAATCAAACCCTGGTCTCCACACTTATTTGACATAAAAGTATAACGTCTTGTATATTAAAAGTACAATTCAGTCAGACAATGGTTAAAAACTGAACTCCTTTTTTAAACAATTTTGTTACATATGCTTCTACAAGATCTAAGCTGCAAGGAACATCTTTTGTTTTGCCACTCTCTCAGGAGAAAGCAAAACAAAACAAACAAGGCAGAATAAACCATCAACATCAGTAAAACAGAGAAAATTGTCCTGTTCCTTTCAGTGTTGCCCAGTGTTAAGCAGACATAAAGAAGCGAGAAAAGGATACCAAGCTGAGGAATTGCAATTATCAGATACTGTATGATTTACAGAAATAATTTTAGGGGAGTAAATATATGAATGGCCTAAATACCCTAAAAACACCAGATCTCATCTGATCTTGGAAGGTATGCAAGGTCAACTCTGGATGAGAGACTACCAATAAAGACCAGGTTCTGTAGGCTGTATTTCAAAGGAAGGAACTGGCAAAACCACCTCTGAGTATTCCTTGCCTAAGAAACCCCTATGAAATTCATGGAGTCACCATATGTCCACAGGCAACTTGAAAGCGTACATGCGTGCACGCATACACACAAACACACACCCCTTCAAAGTTTTATTCATAATTCTAAAGGGAAATACCCTAAGATCTATTTTATTTTACAATTTTTGGTCAATTTTCTCCCCACCCCTGAGAAAAATATTATTCCGGAGAAGAGAAAAACAGAAAAATATGGGAGGGGGTCTCCGACACTTTTTCCAGTCCTTCACATCTCTAATGCCAACTGTGCCCTGCTTCTTTGTTCTCATGCTCTGTTGTCAGGAAGCATCTACTCACTTTTATGGAAGAAAACAAGGGAACGCAATCTGGGATAACGGTGCAGAAGGGGTTCCACTTGTCCCAGGGATCCCAGAGCCTGGAACAAGAACCAAATGTTGCCCACCTGTGTTTCAACCTAGGGGGACTTAGTAGCACAACTAAGAAGTGGACCACAATATCCATAAAATGTTGTAGGCTTTATAAATAACCTTGACATAATTACTGCTTTTAACCCTCAACTGGTGTGATGAATATATCTTACCAGTCTTTATTTTACTGACACATTAGTATGATGTCTGAATGAATACATAAATTTAAAATGGTATTTAGAACTGATGAAGCAATATTTTGCAAGTAGATGGTTTCTGTTCTCCCTTTCACACAAATACAAACACAAACAAAACTGGGAAAATTTTGTAAATGCTACGAAATGTTCACATCAAATTTGCAAACAATCTAAATCACAGTTTAAAAATGTTTTCCTAAAACAAGGTACAGCTACCCAACTGATAACAAGCATGGGCCATTTCCACACTAGACTGTTATAGCGCTATTATTCCACTTGCAACATCCTCCCGAAACTGCAAACCCCAGGATTCCATAGGATGTTGCAAGTGGAATAATAGCACTATAACAGTCTAGTGTGGAAATGGCCATGCTTTCAAATGCTGCTGATCCATTCAGAGGGCAAACTGAGTGTTTATGCAGAAGGGGGGATTTAAGAGTCAGCAATGCTCTTTAGGACTCTGGCTGGAAGGAAAGAGAGAGCTTTACTGAAATTTATGGCACTGCAGAAGCTGGGTTCCTCTGCAGCACTCTGATCTCATTGCATAAACAGGAGAATCTTTTCACCAGTGAATTCTTCCCAATATCTCAGGTAGACATGGAAAGAAAACAGTCATCCCACTAGAAGTCAAGAATTCCAAATAATGCTTATATAGATCAACATCATCATTTAGAATTGAGGCAAGTGGTCACAGGAGGGAACAGAATATGCAGAAAGGCCTGTGGCATACTTCCAAAACATAGTTAGTTTGAGTGAAGTCAGTACTGAACTACGTAGGGCAGAAGACTGGGGAAAATGTGAGCAGATCTCAACAGTGTAAGCACAGGTTCCGTTCTTCTTGGTCTGTATTTACTGTATTTGCTGGCATATAAGACTCACCTTTTCCCCCAAAAATACTCTTTGAAAATGAGGTGTGTCTTATACACCAGCAAATATGGCATCTAACTCATCAGGTAGGGAACCTACAGCTCTTCAAGATAGAGTTGGACTACAATTCCCATTATCCCCAATCATGGGCCATGCTGGTTAGGAGTGGTGGGATTAGTAGTCCAAAACAACTACAGCACGCCAGATTGGAAAACATGCTTTCAAAATAGGGCATTAACCGAGAAGTGCCTGTCAAGGAGTCACCAATCACATCTTCACTAAACCAGATGTTACTTCTTTAATGTAAGGCCCCGCTTTGGGGGTCCCCAATATCAGTATGGTTTGAATGGGCACCATACCTAATTGGCAACACATTTTACTCTCAAGCCTGAGAGACAGAGAGGTCAAACTGAGCGAGGGAAAGAATTTGACTGTAAATGTGAGAAGGACAGGTCAACTCAAAACTTCCTCCAGGTAAGACTGAGTCATTTGTCAGGCAAATACACACCTTTCCTGTGGATAATAGGCTTAAACAGAAGCTGGAATTTTCCAGGGAATCCAACTGTGAGGAGCCCACCAGGACACTGATTGACAGATATCTATCCCTTGTACACCTGGATTCTTTCCTCTTTCCTCACTGCACCCACCACAGACAGCTATTACAACATCCATCATGTCTTTGTCAACCAAAGCACTAAGCCCATCAACAGGCAAAAGACTCATTGTCCACAACAGGTTCCCTTTGTCTTGCATCTGGTACCTTCACAGCCACAAGCCATTTTCAGGGTACAAATACCCCTGATCTCAGGATGCCCAGTGCAGTCTCTTGAAGGTCTACCCGTCACTCTGTCTGTCTGTCTCCTGAACTGAGAACTGTCCTTTGGTCCTACCCAAGCCAGAACACATTGCTGCTCTTTACTACTCTTCTGGACTGGTAATTATAAACCCTCCCAAACCCCTCAGACTCTCTATAATTTTGCCTCCCTTTCTCTTTTAGTTAGCTCTTGTCTGAATGTGTGATTGTGTGTATCTTGTGTGCATGCATGAGTGAATTCCCCTCAATAAAACACATTTTTAGCTTACTTCTGGATCTCTGGCTGGTTCTTTTCCTGCGTGTGCCCGTAAACACTGGTGGGAAAGATCTCGCTAAGTTGCCCCCCTCTCGCAGCCTCCTGATTTTGAGCTAATTAATTCCCCACTTTTTCAAGGAGCTATTTGGCATTGCAGGGTGGCCCTTGTGGCACCTACATTTTGGGATAACATTAAGTAAAAAGAAGCATGCAATCGGAACTGCCAGCATGGTGTTAACAGTTAACAGAACTGGAGGAGAACTGAGGAGAACTAGATTTAAATTCCGCTTGGTCATGAATAATAATTTCTTAACGCCTCTCCCTATGAATTGAGGCAGGGAACAACAATGGATGAAAATGCAACACGTAACATCAATCGAGAACACATAAACCAGTTAAAAACACATAACATCAGTTTAAAAGAAAATATAGCTGGCCCTCCACATTCATTTGGCTTAGGGGTGCAGGATCTTCACAAAAGTGGAAAAATTGCAAATATCAAAATGTGTCTGTCTGTGGGAAGGGGGCTGAGACATGGTGGAGAGAATGGGCACCCAGGGTCCAAATCAGGTCAGGGAAAGGTGTCTTCCTTACTCATCCTAGCAGTTTGTCCGCATCTGTGATACTCATCAACTGAAACTGACCAAGTGTAATCCTACTCACAGAGTTGCTGGACACATCACTGTCAACTTCTGCTGTAACAATGGCATCTAATTCGGCTCTTATCCAAGAGACTGTATCTGTGAAATGATCATTACAGGTATCACAGTGAACTACTGAAGGCTCTAGATCTGGATTCAGGGGGAGTCAGACACCTCCCCACCCTGAATAATTCAGCTGGACATGAATTCACAGATGCAATACATGCAGAG
The DNA here is from genome assembly GCA_030412105.1 of Cyclura pinguis. Lineage (NCBI taxonomy): Eukaryota > Metazoa > Chordata > Lepidosauria > Squamata > Iguanidae > Cyclura > Cyclura pinguis. Next base: position 7,104,953 of record CM059608.1, read on the forward strand.
AAGGAGAATGTTCTCTACATTGTGTCTTATCAGACATAAACTGAGTTTTCCACCATCTGTGCTCCAATTTTCATCCTTCCTGTTTCAGGTCCCTGAGATCTTCTGTGTACCAAGGAGCCTGGTTAGAAACAGGTCAGAGAGGACACTGATGAAGCTTGCTAGGTGATCTTAGAGTGCCTGCTGTCACACAGACTGTCCTCCCTGATAAGGTTGAAAGGAGTAAAACAAACAGTCTCTTTTGCTCCCTGAAGGAAAGATGCAATAGCAACACAACAATTCAATAAATACACTTCTGTAGCTGTGGCTATACCACATGTGTTGTCACATCCATTTTCCTTCTTGCAACCACAACAACACAGGAAACAAATTCACAGAAGACAAAACTTCTGTCAAGACAGTAACAACCACAACACCTCAATGGAACACTATGTTCAGGGAGAAGACACCTCTTGATACCAAGTAAATAATATGAGGTATCAATCACCTTCCCATATGACCATGACATTCACATTCTCCTCAAGAGCTTTACTGAAACATCTGGTTGGCCACTGCGGGAAACAGAATTTTGGATGGATGAATCCAGCACAATAATTCTTACAGTCACAGACTTCTCATTATTCCCATTTTACAGCCGGGGATCTGGAGCAAAGAAACGTGGTTCATCAAAGGGCGTCCACTTAAAACAGCTGAGCAAGAAGGATTCACACTTCCTGATAGCCCAGTAGAGCTGGGCAACTTTTGGACACTCCAGATGTTGCCGCACTCCAACTCTCATCAGGCCTAGCCAACACAGCCAATATTCAGGGCTGATGGGAGCTACAGTCCAAAAATATCTGGAGGGCCACATGACTCCTATCCCTGTATTTCACCCAAGCCAAAAAAAGAGTCAGCATGCTTTGAGTGTTGGACTACAACTCTGAAGACCAGGGTTCAATTCCCCACTTGACCATGGAAAGCCACTGGGTGACCTTGGGCATGTCACACACTCTTAACCGCAGAAAATAGGTTCACCTTGGGGGTCACCATAAATCAGAAATGACTTGAAGGCACACAACAGCAGACATTTAACTACTAGGCAATGTTGACTACAAGATCAGTAAACGTACCTAAGCCTCCATTTTCAGGTATAGTTTAACAAATAGATCTAAAATGCAGTTCCTAGGATTAAGTGTTATGTATATACTATTTTGCCAAGCCGCTAACTGCACAGTGTAGTTTAATGTCAGCCCAGCCATCTTAAAAGAGAAGCCCTTGGGCAACATTCAGTAGCACAAGGTTAACAGTGCCCATAAAAACAGACCCCAATGATTGGGATATTATAGAGGAGCAGTATTTTTGCACAACTGTAAATGCTTTTTTTGACTTGTTGCACTCCTTCCCTGCCTGTCTTCATGATGGAGGCCCAATAAGAAAATCACCAAGTCAACTCTTCAAGCAGACAAGGCAGCAAATGGAGACACAGCAAAACAATGAACAAAGATTGACTGTGCCACCCAATCACTAGGGGTCAGGTCAACAGCCTGCTCTACAGGGACTGAAAACTATATGACTGTGTTCACAGGTCATAAAAGCCTTGGTTTGCTGAAATCTGGACTGCTGTGATCACCGAACCTGCTTCTGCTAGCAAGCCATGGTTTGTTGATTCTTGTTTGTTTGAAAATTATGGCTTGTTTAATACTTCGTTCGTTGTGATTTCTGAGCCTGCAACTACGGCTTGTCCTTGGCTTGTTTGCCCAGCTCTCAGTCATGAAACGGGAGCTTGCAAAAGAGATAGGAGAGAAGCAAACTAGAAATGGGGACAATAAGCTACAACTTGGTTGGCTGTCTACCATACAGTTCATAGTCTAAATGACAAATGGTGGTTAACATGAACCATGGCTTATTGCGATGTGAGAATGTGCCCTATCTGATCCTGGAAGGAGAACAAAAGGCAACCTGTGTGAGAAGCAGGAAGCTTTAACCCAGAGCTTTCCAAAGTTTTCATGTTGGTGACACACATGTATCATTTCACAACACAGTAATTCAGTAAGTGAAGCAGCCCCTCCACCCAAGCCTGGCCTCCACCGCCCTCGCTGGGGTCTTCCTCGGCCCGGGGCAGCGGCATCAGAGGCAATCCCTTCACCTGGGCCTGGCCCGCCATGGGGGTGGGAGAGGCAGCCCCTCCACCCGTTATGTTCATGCGACACACCTAGACACTCCGGGCAACACACTAATGTGTCGCAACACACAGTTTGGAAAGCTCTGCTTTAACCAAATATTGTCCAGGCAAGGATCAATATGGGGAAAGGAGGGGAGACAATAACTGGCCTAGGAGGGCACAGCAGCTCTGTAATCTAGGAAAACATTACCAAACACAGCTTACTCTTGCTCTAGCCTTGGTAGCTCATCATATGGAACAGCAGCATATTGACTGCTAAGTTCCCAGCTCAGCTTCAGCAATCCTCAAAACAGCTCCAACAGCGGCAGCAGGTACAGGGCACAAGGCTCTATCTAACCTAGGCCTGTGAATGAAGGCTTCTGGAAGGGCACAGATGAGTGGATGGGATTCAGTTTGGCAGCCCTTGTGCAGTCTGCCAGGAGACAGTCTGTGCAAGAGTTTCCATCCCAGTCATACGGTTCCACTTTTAGGGGAGGGAGAAAGAAAAAGAGAGAGAGAGAGAGAGAAAGAGAGAGAGAGTGAGCGGAGCTTTTAGAAATGGTACATGCAAAACTGAGAATCCTGACTGCAGAGGAGACACTTAGCCATCACCCACACCTTTGCAAACCACACTGAGGTTTATTTTGAGCAGATTCTCCTCCAGCCACTTGTTTCCATTTCCAAAATAGTTTTTGCACTTTAAAAAAAAAATTCACAAGCACAAACTGCTAAGAAATACAGCATGCAGAAAGAGGAACAAGCAAACCACTTTCAGTATTAAAAACTCAATAAGAGGAAGAAACTTAGTCATAAAAGATCACAGTTTCTCTTTGAGTGAAAAACAAGAAAATAGAAAACTTCTCTGTTATTGTGCTTCATTATGAAATGGTATCATTAAGACAAAAAAAATTGAGACCTGATCTTGCAAAGATCGGAGAAGATCCTACTGTTAGCCCTCTACATTTGCGGGCTTCACTTTTGTGGATTTGATTATTAATGGATTATTTGCTGTCACTTCTGCTGCCTCTCTATGCCATTTTTAATAGCGACTGCAAACCTTCTGAGACTGAGAAACTGAGAACGAGGCTTGTCAGTCCCTATTAAAAATGTTGTGGGGCAGCAGTGGAGGTGGCAGGAAGCCCCACCAGTCCCCCACTTCTGCCTTGTGAAGGAACCCTGATGCCTCAAAGGAATCCACTGTGGGTTGACTATGGTGATCATTTTTTTTAAATATGGTTTGGGAGGGCCTAAAGTTATTCACTTTTTTTTTTTCACTTTCATGGGGGTCCTGTGCCCCTAACCCTAGTAAATGTGGAGGGATAATTTTCTTTTTGCTTTTAACCGACAATGGAGATTTTAGTGTGACCACATTTGCTATTTGTTTGGGGGTATTTCATACTTGTCATGTCTTCTGGAGGTGGCCTTTAAATTTGCAACAAATAGAACTTACATGACATTAGATAGACTATATGGAGAACCATGTATCTATGTGTCTGTCACACAGTATCAACACTTTTAAAGTCAACTGTTGTTATCTTTGCACACAATGACAATCTCTCAGTTCCAACAGCTTAGTCCCTTATGAGAGGTCATTTAACTAACTGGAAGGAGATTTACAGTGCATCTTCTCACGAAAGCCAGCCTCCCCTTCTCCCAGCCAGCCATCCCATAGACAAACCTAATGCAGTGTTCACCTTATCCTTCCTATTACTATCCCAGGAAGGTCATTCATAAGATAATCAAGATTAAAAGTAACGCAGCTGAGTTAACATAGAACACACTGTCTTAAAAGCACAGCTGCACACTTCTTTTTATCATTTCTGGTGAAAGGAAAAGCTACTTTCTCAAGACAAAGTTGACTGAACCAGATGCAGTCACCAGCAAGTAATATAATCAGCTCATATGGAGATTACATTTCTGTGGCACTGCTTAAGCACCAGCTCTCCACGTTATGCTTCTGGCAGCATGCATCTTTTCTTTCCTTAAGATTCTCACATGGCTATTAGTTACAAGCCTACCTTCCAGTAACTGCTCTTTAACAGGGAAGACAACTCAGAAACAGACACACTCCTATCTGTTGCCCCAACTCCTTTTCTTCATTCTCAGTGCTTGGAACAACAGGTTGAAGAGACTTAATGCGCAAGAGGGAATTCTGGGGATTCTTTTTCCCAGTAAAGTAGGTTCCCTGCCAGTTTCTACCTTTTTGTTGAAGAATGAAGTGGGAGGCAGATATACAAATGCTGAACACCTATTTATGCCTCCTTTGGCCTGCAGAGTGGATCTAACACCAAAATCAAAACGTATTGTTCAGGTTTGTTTATATGATCCAGCTCCACACCTCAATAGCACTGACTGTGCTGATTCTCAGGCATCCTGTATATATTCTTGTTTTCTTTTCTTATTATCAGATACATGTAAAGACTTACTTACTTTTTCAGTCCTCTCCAGTAAAGTTCAGCCATACCATTTAAAGAAAGCACCCATCTTTAGCCTCCCCATTATCTGACAACTCACTCTTTTGAAGCTTCCAAATTAAGGACGAGTCCCATTAATTCGACAAGGGTTCTGCTCTGTCATCAGTTCTTCTTGCCTAAGGATGCTCAGTCGGAACTGCTCACATCTGTGTGCTGCTTGCAAAGTGAGCTCGGGGGGGGGCACCAAGAGAGGCACTGGCTGAGAGACTTTGCAAGTAGCACACACATGGCTGGGTCCAAGAGAGCCTCCGTAAGTCCTTCATATCCCCTACAATATAGTACACAGGTCCCACTTTTCAACCAATTCCATTTTCTGACAGTGCTCCAGTCCCTAACCTGTCAGAGAAGCGGAGCAAGACTATATTTTATGGACAATATTAATGTTGCATTAGGGTTTTATATATTACTTTACATTGTATGTTTTATTATTTTTGTACACTTCTTTGAAAACTTCAGATACTACATCCTTCACAAGCATTCATAAATAAATAAACGGGAGAAAGGTTTTTAACCTCATCTGTCCCACCTTGGTTAGCACCTTTGTTCAAAAAAATTGCCATTAAGTGTGGCACGTACAATGCAGACAAACCAAAGCTGAAACACAGAGTATTACAGTTCAGTTAGGAAGCGAGGCAAGCAAGAGGAAAGAGTCACCATTTCAGACTATCTTTCTTACACCATTTTTTCCCCAACTTGGTCTTCTCCAGATGGTTTTGACTACATTCCCCATCATCCCTGATTACAGGTCATGCTGAGTGGGCAGCAATGGGAGCTATGGTTTAAAACCTATGGAAGATGTCCGGCGAAAGTTCCCTTAAATCAATTAAAAATCAGAAAGCAGCAAACCAGCTTCACAGTTTCACAGTACATTTCTTCAGACTTAATAGTGAACACAAATACGGAAAAGAGAGATGAAATGGAGAAAAAGGAAAAAGCATTGCCAGCAAAGGGCGCGTTAGATGCCCCATCTGCACAGTAATTCAGCAAGCTCTTTGCAAACTAATTAGCTTTTGTTTCATGCAAGAAGACCTCAGGTTTCAGCAAAGAAGTAACAGCTGTTCTCCAGCTGAAATTATAAAAAACAACTATTTTGTTGTATCTTTAGCAATGATCAGAACATATGTGTTGCTTTGTAAGTTGAAGGGAAAGTAGCGTGCTAATCCTTATACTAGATCAATTCTGCCATCACGGCCTAGGTATACAAAAGATCCAAGGTGACCGGACGAATTATTACAATCTTCCCCAACCTGGAGTCTCCAAAAGTGTCAGACTCTTCACCCCACATTCCACCAGTCAGCATCTTCTTGGGCTGTTTGAGGTTTCATGTTCCTCATTTTCACCTTCGTACCCTATTCTAAGAATTTTCACATAAAAATTCTGTGGCTAAAGCAAACAGAAGGGTTGTTGTCTTCAGCAAGATGTCAATAAAAGGAGCCAACTGCAGACTTCTCCTTCAGTTATCCTCTGGGTGTTCCCTTAGTGCTAAAGAGCTTAAGTCAATCTAGAAGCTTACTAAGCTCCAATGAACTCTTAACTCAACTGAGTTCCAACAAATCAGAAACAACGGAATGAAACATAGAGGCATGAATGCCAAGACTTAACTTTTTTTTTCTCCCTGATGAGATGAGTGTTTCTTAGATTTAAATTTAACCAAAATTTCCCAAAATCAAAACTGTGAAATTCGAAAGCAGATTTCCTGGAGATCCTCCAGGGTCGCTCTCCTTTTGAGAAATGCTTATTTTCAGCTCACATGTTTCGAGTTAGAAACAAACAAAAAACAAAGTATACGGATTTCCAGATGACTAAGTCACCTAATTTCAAATTTTCCCCTAGCATGACAATAGTACATTGACTTTTTTTTTTAAAAAAGCACTGGATATTAAAAGCTGCCTCTACCACCAACATACCTCGTAAGACCACACGCACTGTACCCCCGCAAATCTTCGTACGCATCTCCCAATCTCCACATCCTCATGGGTGGTGTACATCTCTCGAAGGCACTCCCCAATGTGAGGGACCATCCTCCGCAGCACTTCCCTGCTCATGATGACACCCGGGCCCCCCATGCAGAAATTCTCTCCAGGTTCCAGGGCCAGTTTCCCCATCTCCTCGGTGGTACCCAGTCCTGTCTGCCCAAGGAAGAGGGGTTCACTGCTATTCAAACTCCGGAGGAAGTTCTCCAGCTTGTCTCCTTTGACGTAAACATCATCGTCTGCCCGCATGAACCATTCATATTTGTCCAGGTAGTGGTCATGCATGTATTTCAGCATCATAAATGATTTCTTCTGAGGCGGGTAAGAGTCATCTACACCTGGCAGTGGCACAATGGGAATTGGAAGAGAGGTATCCGAACCCTCACTGGAGAAGAACTCAACCTTGCCGGGGATGCTGCTGGACCACGTTCTGCAGAGCAAAAGATCAAAAATAATTAGGAAAACCTTCTGGTTACTTATTAAGGAAGACTACTACTTCTAGTTTTTTGATATGCTAGTGAGACATATGAAAATGAATCCTCTAAGCCCATGAATTCTAAATTAACTCTCTGATAAGAAAACTTTGGTGATGAAAGCTTCGTGGAAATACAAACACTTCTAGGTACAGAAGATTATCCTTATCTACATGTTTGGTGAGGCTCTCAAAAGAATTCAAAAAAGTTGGCAAGAAAGGACTTCCCCTTGCTGAAAGCCATAATCCTCATCAAGGTTTGTTTTCCAACATGCTCATTTATTTTAGCTCTAATTCTGCTATCAATTTAACTGAAATAGATTTAGGTTTTATATCTGTCTGTCACCTCCTTAAATACCTTCAGGTCCACCTCCTGGACGCCCTCAGAGACACCCATCACCTATATAATGTAAAGGTTCTGTTGCAGGCCTCTTTTAAATCAGGCCTCCAAAAAGCACAGGCAAAGGAGGAGCACTGTCACTAACACGAACAGTCAGCCTCTACGTCTGAGCCATGAAACCCAGACCAGTGCTACCCAAAGCCTCTGGCTGCTGGTCCCTGGCAACTCTCCAAGCAAGACAAAAACTAATTTCAGACAATGGACATACATATGGTACTGGTCCCTGGAATATCAGGAGAAGAAATTTGCCAGTCTCCATCACTTAAAATGCTGAGAAGCACTGGTCTAGGCTACCCTGTACTCTGTTCTCAAACTTCCACCTGGAGTTTCCCCTACAAAAACTGTGCTTTTAGCTGGAAGAGACATGACAAGAGGCTCCACTTAGTCATGGTGTTCCCTTTAACCGCCCTGTTCCTGATTTCTCTGAGGAAGAACAACTTTAGTTATGTTAGACAGCTTTGTTCAAAACATAATCTTCACTCAGAATCTGATCTGAAAATGCTCTTGAGGTATGAAAACAAAGCATTCCTTAAATGTATCTTTACTGTATTGTATCCACAGCTTCCCGGTATTTTTAGACAAGAAATGGAGCTGTTCGCATATTACAGAAGAAAAAGAAGGAAAAGGAAAAGGATTGACTATTTGATTTTAAGTTACAGTTTAAAATATTCATCTAATTTTTCTCTACAACACACACATATTTAAACGACAGGTTTATTTGAAAATGAATGTTACACAAGGAAGTTCGGAAGTGTTGACTCACCTCACAAATACAGGCTTCCTCCAGTTTTTGAGGATCCGCTCCTTCGACCCTTTTCAATTATAACCAGAAACCATATATTCAGCACCTGGTCCACTCTTTCAACCACATGTCGAATATATGGGATCTAGTTGTAACTGAAAAAGGTCAAAAGAGTGGATCATTGAAAAGTGACCATGTGCCATTTTTCCTCTTAATCGACTAAGCACAATCTTTTTGTTCGGTCTGTGCAAAGGCTGGACAAAAAGATGGCACCTAGTCGACTGAGTCAAAATGCAGTTCGTGGTCGCAAATACTGCAGCAGAAACACACCGTACATCATTTGTACAACAAATCTCACAAAAATTGTCTGTGGTATGTCTCTTATACAGTATTTATGATCACACACTGCCATTTCTCTCAATCAACTTAGCACCATACAAGATGGTGCCAAGGCAATTCGCACCCACATTTTGATAATTTCCACTTTTCAACAGTGCTTCGGTCCCTAATCCGTTTTTTAAGTGGGGGACATTTATACACATTTGAATCAAGGAAACAGTAATGCTTCCCTCCCCCACCCCAATTTCTTTACCATCTTAAAGATTTGATCTGAATAAGCTGATAGGAAATAACATTTCCATTAAAACTAATATAATAAACAGAACTGTGTTTTAAACAGATAGTCAGCCCAAAAGAAAATGATAGATCATATTTAAAACTCAACCAGAGTCACTCTACTTCTTCAGTTAGTAACAAACTCGTCTGCCTGCTTGCCTGAACGGCAAACAACATTTCATTAAACCAGCATGGTTGATGTAAGTACAGCTAACAGATTGGGTCATCTGGCACCATCAAGCTCTTGCCACAATAACAAACTTTGCTTGATCCGTTATTCAAATTGTCAGGGGCTCTTGTTAGGAATCCTTCTGCCAACAGCAACTTTGGTCAGAAGCTGGATTGTGAAATCCAACAAACAGAAGACCCTGCTCTGTTTGTCAAGCGAGAGCAGACCAATAGGCTTCTGGTGTTTTACTCCAGACTAAGCCAATCCAAAAGCTCTCTAACGCCTGCTTATCGTTGGAACCCATATTAACAAATCCGAAGAGGGCTTTGAGACCCAGGCATGCATTTTAAGAAGCTCACTGAGAATTCTTTGTTGTTGTTGTAGTGGTGTGTTTTCAAGTCATTTCCAACTTATGGCGACCCTGAGAACATATGATGAGATTTTCCGGAGCTGAGAGTGTATGACGTGCTCAAGGTCACCCAATGGGTTTCTATGGCTGAGGAAGGAATCGAATCTTGGTATCCAGGGTTGTTGTACAACACTCAAACCACTACATTATGCTGGCTCTGAGACTCCTACCCATTGTCAAATCATCTGGTCCTTTATACCAGTTTTATCCAGACCCAGTCAAGTAAGAATTGCACTGACCATCTCCTCTTGATTAAAATTAACTTAAAAAAAAATCTTTGAAGGCCAGAATTTGGTACTGTTGATCCATTTAGCAAACTGTTCTTCCCTCCTAACACATGCACACACTTTATTTCATGGGAAAGACCAACTTCTCCCCCTCTTTCCTCGCCCACGCCGATTATTTTTAAATCCAGACAGACAGAGCTACAGTTTACAGCGAGCAACTAGTAATAAAAGGAAGAGGGAGAGAACACCTCATTGATTCTTAGGAAATAACTTCCAGGAAACGGGTCTCCTTCTCCCCCAAATCCAACAAAAACAAAAGCAAGACACTGCTTCTCTCCACCGCTGTCACCACAAAAGCCAGAAAGAGATAAACAAACATCAACTCTGGGTCAATTTTAATTCCCAAAGTATCATAAGGCATTTTAAAACATAAGCAGAAATGCAAGGAAAGAAGCTGCGAAAAAAGGCAGTCCCTCCCAAGTTCAAAACTATATTTCCGGTGTTGTTTTTAATCTGCTCCTTAAAGCTGCTTTCACTGTGAACGATGCAGCCCTACCTTGCAACAAGAGCACTTCCCCCACTCCAGACAGATTCATCTGATAAAGTGGCAAGATTAGGTTCTCACCAGCTATTCTTGTTAATGACTTCCCTTTACAAAAGCCAATTAATTATCTTACTTGCTTCCCTGAACCATGAAAGATTAACTGCAAGTAACAACAGTGAGAAAATATAGGCAGGCAGGCAGGCAGTTTCTATGCACAAACACAGCCTCCGAATGCTGTCTTGAAGGCCCGTTTTAAGGCTGGTGACCTCTGGTGCGCCACCCCACATGGTCTGATGCAGGACACTAACACACTGCACACAACTCTGTCACCAAAGTATTGAATGCTCCTTTGCAACAACCAATGTTGCTCTCTGCCAGAGTAAACAGAGCCAATGTTGTGAGTGGTCTGAGTGTTCAACTGCAATCCTGGAGGCCACAGTTTGATTCTCCTCAGCCATGAAAACCCACTGGCTGACCTTGGGCACATTACATACTCTCAGCCCCAGAAAATCCCATTATAGGCTCACCTTAGGGTCACCATAAGTCAGAAGAGACTTGAAGACACACGACAACAACAACAACAACAAAGCAGAATGTAAATCTCCAGATAACCAGCAGAAAAGAGTTCCTAGTAGTTTTGTTCCTAGTAGCAACAAAACGACTTGATCTCCCCCAGGTACAGTGCTGAAATGAACTCTGGATCTTCTGTTGAGTTCTGGTAACTTCAACAAATCTATGGGCTTAGAATTCTTATCACTCTGTATTGCATCTGAAGGAGTGGACTGATAACCACGAAAGCTCATGCTATGAAGTATAAACCAGTACTGCTAGATCTCTATGCAGCTTAGGAAGGGGCCTTTAGAGTTCTCAGCCAGAGAGCTCTTTGGCCTCAGGAAACTACAAACCCCAGAATTCCACAGGATGTTGGAAGTGGAATAATAACACTGTAACAGTGTAGGATGGAAATGGCCTTTCTCTTTTCTCTCTCTCTCCTTTTTTCGTTTTTATCCTGCAACAAACTAATATGGCTGCTACTTTGAAATTTAATTCTAAATATATGTCTTCTGCATGGTTTTAGGATCATGTATCTTGCATTCCTACAAAAGAAAGAAGTCCTACCAAATATTCACAATATATTTTTTTTCTTTAAAAAACAAACAAACAAACCATGAAACACTGTGGAGAGCATGCTAACCCTATCCAAACATTGGAAAAGCTACTTTGGTGGGAAATAGTTCCAGGAATCCCCAATGAACCATGCTACACAGGGAATTATGGAAGTTGTAATTCCTGAAAATTTTTTCCAAAAGGTGAGCATCTGTCCTACCATGCCACTCTCCATGGGGAGACTGGTTGTCTGAAGAAAGGAGCCTCTTACACAGAGAAGCTCTCTCTGAATTCCATAATGCTGATTTTCCAGGGTCCAAGATTATATGAGGTGCCCCCATACAATAAGTAGGGTCTCTTCTTCAGACTGTCAGTCTCCACATGAAGACAGCAATGACAGAGAGAATGGGGCTAACACATTCCCCCTTCTTGTGCCTTCATCATGAATGCCTGAACAGAGTTAAAACAGATCTCAGAAGCCTAAAATCTGCATACGTCAGTGGTCCTTTCACACTATACAATTATAGTACTATAATTCCACTCAAACTGCCAAGATTCTGTCTTAAAGAATGATGAGGCCTGTAGTCTGGAGCTCTATGGTTGAGACTTTTAAATTCTAAATTCAAATCCTCACTGAACTATGAAGTCTCTCACTGGGGCAAACTAAGCTGCCAGACAAAATCTCACAATTCATCTACCTAACAGAGCACTTGTGATGACAAAGGGTGAGGAGACCATTTACACAACCACAAGCTATTCAAGTGAGGGCAGAGTAAAAATTTATATAATAAAACTCAAGGCACCATTGCCCTTCAAAAACTGGGTACATGTCCTGGAATACATCATGGGCTTCACGGTTTGTAGAAGCAGCAAAACTTGTGGGGTGGGAATTTAAAGAGGACTCATTCAGGACCAAATATGACATGTAAAACAGGGGTTTGTGGAACAAGAAGCCAGGTGATACAGTAAATGAATGGAGTATCATGGTGTTGAGCTTTGTTGATGCTTGACAGGGACTTACTCAGAGTCAGATTTCAGCCAACAAAACTCTTGAACATTCATTCCCTCCTGCTTCACCACTGCTGTTTGCATTAGATTATTTCCCCCTTAGCTGTCTATTTCCAAGACCACTTTCGTGGATTTTCACTGATGCAGTGAGAAGCTATTACAGACTCCACTTCCTGCACCTTCTCATTCACTGTGTTTACAATAACAGTTTGGCCTGGGCCTTCAGTCTACACACTTCAGATCTTGTTAGGATCACAGAACAGAAGTTTCATCAGAGTTGTAGACTGAAAACAAAGACAACAGATCTTAAAAGCAGCTATACTTGTATGAGACGAGAGGTATTTCTCCCCCTATCTTTTCAAGACCGGCGACTTCATGAATCCAAGAGATCTTTCCACTGATGCGGCTATTCCACAAGACTGTTGTGTTCTGGCAGCCAATTCATCACGTGGGGTCCATTCACACCACCCAATTCTAGCCCCACATTCCCTTTTAACTGCCATGGCAACACCCTATGGAATCCGGAGTTTGTAGTTTGGTGAGGCACTAGACCGCCATGGCTAAGAATCCTAAATACCCCTTCTTAAACTGCAGACCCCAGCATTCCATGGGATGTTGAAAGTAGAATAATAGCGCTATAACAGTCTAGTGCAGAAATGGCCTAGGACTCTGGGAAACCAGGAGTCAAATCCCCACCCCACCCCGAGCCCTGGAAACCCAGTGAGTGATCTTGGCGAAGTCCCACTCTCTCAGCCTGAGAAGAAGGAAATGATAAGCCCTCTTTGAATAAAACTTGGAAAGAAAACCTCCATGACAGCATTGCCTTAGGATCACCGTAAGTCAGAAACAACTTGAAGGCATACATCATCATCAACAACAACAACAGCTGCTATACCTGAGTAGTGTGATCCTTTCTGCTGACAAGCCTGCCTGCATTCAGCTAGGCTGGTTCACAAATGGAAGGCATGTGTCGTGCCACCAGGGCCGTTGCCAAAGCCCTACCGGATTGGCAGAGCTTGCACCTCACTGGCATAACATTCAAGAGCACAGGGTCACATCCATACCATGAGGAAGCAGCAGAGGAGGATTCTGTGGTGTTTCTTCTCTCATAATACTACAAAACTTGGGAGTTGTCATTTTCCACGATCAAGTAACTGATTAACTCACTGATTAATCAAGTAACTGATTAACCCACCGTGGAACTGACTGACACAACATACGACAATTGCCCACTAGTTACTTTTTTTTATGTATGAGAAAATTCATGGCATTTAATAACCCACTGATGGGCCACAATGCTAAACAGAACTTACACATACAGAGACTGGCTATCACTGGATATCAGTTGGTGGGATAACCAGCAGAGAAGAGCATCACTGTCTTCATACCCTGCTTTGTGGGTGGCCAAAAGTGCAGGGTTCTTCCTACACTATTACAAAACTTCTCTCCACACCTGTTATTCTTACCAATTATCTTTATCTTCTACAGTCAAATGAAACTGTGGTGTAGGATCACTGACCAACACAAAGCAGGCCAACAAGCCACACAGCCCTCACCTGTATTTCAAAAATGTTATGTGGACTTTCAAAGTGCATAAGATACATGTTATGGTCTTGTACAACCATGCCTATAGGGATGATTTTAATATCTAATGGGTACTTCCCAAATCTGAAGGCAGAGAGACAGACAAACCCACACGTTTCTGAATTTTATAGTGCAAGATGGAAAAAGAAAAAGATATAACAATCATAATTCTGCTAAAGAGTGTAATTAAACATACATATTTGAACCAAAGCATATGAAAAGTACTTTTAAAAGCACCCAAAATATGTACAATTTTTCATACGCTTCAAAAAAAAAAATCACAAGCTGATGTGGCACTATGACAGAAGAAACTTAGCAGTGAAAATATGAGAATCGTAGGAAACACAAAGTCAGACTTATGACAATCCCACAAATCCCATAAGTTTTTCTTACCAAGGAATACATGGGGGAAGTTTTGCCACTTCCTTCCTCTGAAACGTACCCTACAGCACCTGGTACTGACTGGTGGTCTCCCATCCCAGTACTAACCAGGGCTGACCCTGCTTAGCTTCCAAGATCAGATGAGACCTGTTGCCTTTAGAGCATTTAGGCCTTCTAAAGTGAAACAGAGAACCCTAACTGTGTGGTCTTAAAAGGCTTCCAGACAGAATTATAGTGAGCCCTCCACATCCAAAGGTTTAAGTTTCACAGTTTCACAGATTACTTGCTGCCATTTTTAACGGAAACTAAGTCTTGCCTCCTGTCCACAGTCTCTCTGTAAGCCTCACAGGAGAGACTGCAAAGGTGAGACAAGGCTTTGAAGTTCCTATTAAAAATGGCACAGGGCAGCAGCAGAGCTGAAAGCAAGGCCCACCAGCTGCCTGCTTCTGTCTTGCACAGAATCCTCCTGCCTTGAAGGCAGAACGGGATGGCTGGTGTGCTCCTCAGGGTGGACTCAAAAGTACCTTACTTTTTGTTATATATGTTGGAGTGCCAATTTTCCACTTTCACAGGGCTCCTGAGCTCCTAACCCTGCAAATATGGAGCGATGACAGCATTTCCCCCTCTTGTACAGGACTGGTGACAAACAATGTACTGGAGTAAATCCAGCCCATTAGGAATTCCTCACTGAAAAGGTTAGTTGCCACTTTCCCAAAAGGGAAGTTTTATGCTACTGCCATCTTCAAAGACGTGCAGCTGCTGTGGCATGTTCTCAGATGCACTCAGTTTAGACAGAGCCAAGGGAAACTGTCACAGGCCTGGCCAGTCTTCAGTGATCCAACCAGCCAGGACCAGGCTATCTGAAGAGCTATGTTCCTCCACAGATGCTCGCCTGGGCTCTGCGATATAAAGCAGAGGGTCTCATCTTGATTCTCACCACTCTCAGAGGCGCATTTGTTCAGAACAGGAGTGGCTGATCCAAACCTGTGGAACTCTCCTCCAAAGGTGGCTAAGGCTGGTCCCTTCCTTTTTGCCCCTCCAGAGGAAGACTTTTAGCAACTGACTATCTCCTGAGGAAATGGACCTTTAACATGTGGGTGCTGCCTTTTCTCATTACTGTGCTTTTAATTTGCTTTTTATCCAACCGTGCTTGCTTATTTCTGATCTACCTCTTTTTAACTCAATCCTGTTGTGCGCCACTTTGACTCACGGGTTGTGAAAAAGGCAGAGTACACATCAAATAAATGGGTGTGAATTAAAGAATGCTTCCAAGAATTTTTTGCAATGTATAGAAGAAAGCAGAAACCACGGAGCATCCAATGAAATCCACAGGAGAAACTGGAGATACTCTCAAGACGATGAAAAGATAGTTATTTTATTAGTACAAAAAAAAATTCTGTGTATGCTCTTGTGGTCTTGTTAAGGGAATATTCAGAATCTAACTTCAAAAATTATCTGGAGCAGAAATCCTCAAACCATTTACTGAACACATGAAAGTAGTCAGATTCTGCTTTAATACATCCTCAGGTTTTTCCCTCAGGTCAGCAACAAAGATGTAGAAGGTCCTTAGCAGAGGTTCCTTAGAAGCTGACAAGCAAAGGGTTCCCTCCAGCTAAGAATAAATGCAGAAAGCTTGCAGCTCAGTGGCAGAACATACACCTTGTATGCTGAGAGTTCCTGATTTGGCACCCTCAGGCAGGACTAGAAAAACATCAGCCTGAAACTGTGGAGAACTGTTGCCAGTCTGACTAGATCAGGGGAGGGAACTTGTAGCCCTCCAGACATTACTGGATTCCATATCTCATTATTCCTGACCACTGGCCAGGCAGACTGGTTCTGATGAGAACTGGAGTCTATCAACACCTGAAGAGTCACTCGTTCTCCATACCTAGGTAGATAATACTGAGCTAGATAAACCAATGGGCTGATTGGAGGCAAGACAGTTTCCTGGGGTAACAGTTATTGTAGTAAAAAAGGGAAGCTGTCTTGCATTGACAGGCAGGTATGTGGTTGTCTGGTTTTCCCCATGAGATCGTGTCACGCAACCTTTCGGCAGTTGATCCTATGGGGAAAACTAAGAGGTTACACACTTGTGTCCCAAGGTGGAATGCCTTCCTGGTACAGGCTTGCTAGCCTCCCTCCTTGCTGCCTTTCATTGGATGGCCAGAATGTCTTTATTCATACTAACTTTGTTGAGTGAATTGTTGCATTTTACTCAAATTTTAGTAGCACTGCTGCTTGCTGTCTAAAGTTAGGGTTTTAGTGGTGCTGCTTTTAATTAACATATAATTGCACTAAGTTTTGCAATAGCATTCTATGTGCTACTTCACTGTTCGTTGCTTTTATTTTTATTCTAACATTAAAGTGGGATATAAATCTCAAGGTAAAATAAATGGTGCATAGAAAAGATAGGAACTCCCTGCCTTAATTACCATTAGGGAGGTATCAAACATGATTTGCCTTTGCCCACATGAATATTAACTTAAGATGGCTCAAACTAGATTTCATATAAAGAACTTTGTTTTTCAACTCACTCTTTCAACTTCTTCACCAATAATCTATAACCTCTTTATCACTTTTTACTTATTATACTGGGGAGGGGGAGAGACAGAAAGAGAGAGAGAGAGAGGAGGAGAAATGCAGAAAATCACCTACTCCAGAAAGAAAATGCAGAATGCTAAATGCACAAAGAGAGCCAGCTTAGTATAGTGGTTCGAGCATTGAACTAGGACTCTGGGAAACCAGTTTAAATGCCACCCCTCCTCCGCCCGGTGCCAGCCATGGAAACCCACCAGGTGACCTCGGGCAAGTCATGCTCCCTCATCCTCAGCAGAAGGCAAATCACCTCTGAAGAAATATTGCCAAGAAAAAGCCATGATAGGTTCATCTTGGGGTCACCTTAAGTCAGAAATGACCTGAAGGCATACAAGAACAATTGCACAAACAAGATCAATGGAGGGAAGAAAAGGATTGCAGCAATTTTAAAAAAAGCCTTCCTCTAAGTCACAAGTTCTTCAGTTGCACAGCTGCTGAGAAGGAAAAGAGAGAGGGAGGAGACTTTTACTGAAGACAGAACTCAAAACTGTGCTAAATGGACCTGCCTTAGGACTGACCTATCACAGTGTACAGAATTAGGAAGCAGAATCAACCATTCCATTCTGCTAGGTGATACTATTTTAATGTTTCCTGAGCAAATACATAAATAGGACACAGAGACAGGCAGGCAGATAAAATCCCTGTAACAAAAACATCCAGCACACAAAAATTCTAGTATATTCAGCCTGCTTGCTGCTTCCTTTGAGTTGCAGGGTAGATCTTCTCTTCTTATGGCAGTACGAAGATGACAACTTTAAACAAAAAAGGTTTCAATAAAAAAACTCGGTGAAGTAGAAGGCAGCAGAAGAAGATAAGGAAACATAGAGATGATTTGATTCAGCAGTGCATTGCAAGACCTAAGCAGGAAGCTCTTAAGAGAGCCACCATAAATCAAAGCCAGCTAGATGGCAAATAACAACAAATAGGCATCCACTGAGATAACAGTCAAGGCTAGACCACATCATTCTTCTCAGGTATAAACAGATAAATTTAGATTCCACCTAGACATTAAGAAAAATTATGTACTGTAAGAACTATCTGACAGTGGCATTGACTGTCTCTCCTTTGGATATTCATCCAACAGTAGTTAGGTGGCCATCTCGCAAGAGTACTTTAGCTGTCTGTTGCTGCACAGCAGGCAGTTGGACTAAATGGCTCCTCCCTAAACTGCAAACCCCAGGATTCCATAGGATGTTGAAAGTGGAATAATACCACTATAATAGTATAGTGCAGAAAGGCTCTAAGAGTCCCCTGAAGAATACGTTCATGTTCAAGCTGAAATCTTCCAGGCCAGAGAGCAATCCAGGGGTATTTGCACACTACATGTGTATGGTTCTGTGATTCCACTTTACTGCCATGGTCCCATTTTACGGAATCCTGAGATCTGTAGCTTGGTGAGGAAAATATTCATCCCCTAAACTACAAGTTCCAAGACTCCACAGGACAGAACCATGGCAGTTAAAGCAAAATTATAGCTCTATAATTCTGTAGTGTGAAAAGGCCCTCAGGTCTATACAGTCAGGGCAGTGGCCTCTGTAGAGCAACTAAGGAACAAGAATTACCAACACAAGTTTATTACATACACAAGAAATAGAGGCTTTCTGTACAGCCAGGCCAGATACAAATGCTAATCAACAAGCAGTATTTGTATGTCAGAACAAGTCATGGTGTGGCTTGAAATCTTGCAGTTACAGGGTGCAAACCTCCCTCTACCAACAAGTCACGGCTTGTTAACAAGCCAAAATGCACTCACTTTTAAAACTTTGCTTGGTTTAGAGGATGGCTTGTTGTGGCATCCAAAACCAGAACCATGGCTAGTCTCAGAATTGTTTTCCAACTGCACACCCTTAAGCAGTAACTGACAAAGGTTGCAGGGTAAGAAAGCTTACCAGAAACAGGAAACACAAGCTATAGCTTGTTTGGATATCTGCCATGCTCCCTCTGACTTAACAACAAATTATGGTTACCACAAACCATGGCTTTTTTTGCTGTGAAAAAGGGAAAGATATCCATTTTGCATCATCAGTTGAAACAACGCAGGCAGCAGGGCTGAGAAAAACTGCAATCTATCAACAGTCTTAGCTGTTACCAGTCAGACAGGGCTACATAATCTAATGGGTTGACACCACATAATGCTACTTCGTATTTCTGTATGCAACACTGTCAACACAATGGTGATGTATTTACAAACAAGACACCTTCTAACAGCATCAGACAATTCTAGGTATGCAGGAAATCCTCAGCCAGCAAATCAGTTTGACATCCGGAAGTGCAAGCTTTCCTGGGATGCCTACCAGGGTGGGGGACAAATAATTTCCCAATCAATTACATTCAAAAGCTTCCATTCTTTTCGAAGAGGGAAATAAAATGAGCTGGTTTCAATTATAGGCTCATTTGTGCCAGAATCCTTGCCAGGAGTTATAATTCAGTACATGAATATTAGCTGCTTCAAGTCTCATTGAGAACAAGGACACATAATCAGTGCCACATAAATGACTCAGAGCAAAAAGAAACAGCTACAAACAGAGGAAAACTTTGAAACTGTACTTTTCAGGTGGCTCACCAGTTTTGCTTAATGATGCAATTTTTGCTCCAATGTCTGGGGAAGGCAATCTTTTTATTTAGAGCACATGTTACATAGAGAGGTCCAGCCTCTTCCCAAAATGAGCTTTTTTGCTAAAGATCTATTCATCTATAAGCCCAGCCCTCAGCTGTCTGCCACATTCTCCCAGCCCTCTTCATATGATTAAGAAACAGACGCCAACAGGAAGGCAGGCAGGCCAGACCTGTGCACCAAAGTAGAATCTCCCCGTCCCAAGTATCTCTGAGTATTTCCTTTCTTCCATAGAAGTGAATGGCCGCTGCTCATTTACCTGAAAAAGTAAAAACGTGGCAGCTGGGAGCATCATTTAAGTGGCCAAAGTCCATCACCTGCTGACAACTTAGCACTAGATCCTTCATAAGTAAGTCTTCCCTCCCCACAGTATACTCATTATAAAGTTTGATTTACTAATTTGATCTAGTAATTATGAACTGACAACAGGAGATCCAAATTCAAGTCTCCCACGGAGCTGCCAATGTCAGTGGATAATCCCGTAAACTCTCAGCCTGATCTACCTCACAGGGTTGTTGTAAAGACAAAATGGGCAAAAAAAAAGAGACAAATTGCCTTCCCTTGGGTTCAACAGAAAGCAATGCGGGATACAAACACAACTGATAAATAAACCGAACCGCCTTACAGAACATTGTTATAGGAATCCAAGCCAACATCTTTTCTTTAGAGACTGGGGAACAAACCAAAACTCTCCCTCCTCCCCACTCCAATCAAATTTTATAGACATTTGATAAGTGTAAAACAAATCAAATGCATACGCAGGGAATGTGATGCCCTCCTTTCCAAACAAAAGAGAAAGCTCACTTTTATATTTTCCACAAAGAAAGGAAGGATTTGACCTAGAACAAAGGTCGTGCTCCTGTTAACTCCCCTCAGCCACAAACTTTCTGCAGAGCAACCACGAGACAGAGAATTCCACAGCTCCAGGTTATTCTGCATCTTGCCAGCTATCACCACCTCCCACCCAAGCTGTTTCAACTCACTCATTCTCCTAGGAGCTAGCCTAAAGCAAAAGCAGGGTCTCAGACTGAAGAAGCGGCTGGGAGAAGGGAGAAACCCATTCAAAAGTATATCAGAACATGAATTCAGCTTGGATTAAAGGATGTCATGTACCTGAAAATTACTACCAGTAAGGTGCACTGTGACCAACCAAGATTTCAATTTTATGGTCCGAGGAGTCTGCTTTAATTTTTTTCATGAATACAGAATACATAGTTGCCCTTTCCGCCTTTTTCTGACAAAACCTCCCTACCACTCAGCTTGACGGCCTTCCTCTGGTCACCAGGTGGAAAGGTATGCACACTGGACTTCAATCCCATAAGTAGGGCTTTAGAGCTGGCATGGCACTGGGTGCCCCTCAAGACACGAGGGAGGCCTTTTCGGCATTACAGGTCTCCATCTGCCAGTGCTTAGAAAGCGGGTACTCAGTAAGACATACACACACACACTCAAAATGTGATGAAAATAGGTCTGAGGTGCCTGCTGGAGGTGGGGAGAGATGGGAAGCTTCAAATCAAATACCCTTTGTCTCCAATGCAAGCCCTTACTTTTTTAACAGACGGAGACCTAAAAAGACACACAAAGGAAGAGAGGGGTTCCCCCTTTCTACCCATGGCTAAACAGTTATCCAAAGGGTTGTCTGCCATGCAGGATTATTATGGAAGGCAAGAGTGTGGGGGGAGGAGTGTGCAGACAAAACTTAAAGGCAGGGTGAGGCTTCTCTTCTAACAAAAGAGGGCCCAGGAGGAGTGGATCTCGCCCGCCCAAAGGGGACGTTAAATAAAGAGCAAGCACAGAAAAGCCTCAAATACTGAAGGGGAAAAGGACAGACTGAGAGGAACACCCCCCTTGCCATGGACCGTGCAAAGAGACAGACTTAAGAATGGAAAAGGGATGCCACACAATGATGGAGGAGTGAAGGAAGGTGAGAGGTGCTAACCGGCACTCCCTGCCACATGCACGGTGGGCTGCAAAGAGGAGATAGTGGCCATTTCTGCCCTAGACTGTTAAAGCGCTATTATTCCACTTTCAACGTCCTACGGAATTGTGGGGTTTGCAGTTTAGGGAGGGGCCTGAGGCACACTAAACCGCAAAGCCCAGGATTCCATAGGAATTTGAAGGCGGAATAATGGCACTATAACAGTCTAGTGTGGAAAGGGCCGGGCTAGAGGGGAACGCCAAGACCCGAGCCAGAGCAGGGAGAACCCGCAAGCTCTGCCACCTCCCTCCTACCCAAGGGAAGAAGCCGCAACCCTTCTGCCCTTCAGTGGGGATGCCTCGGGGGGGGGGGCTTTGAGAGGGAGAGGCAACCAAGGCCGACCCTCACCTGTAGGCAGCCACAGCTCGGTTCTGCAGGTATTTCTGAGCCGTCATAACCCCGACAAAGAGAAAGTTCCTGGCCGGCCGGATCGCGCCTTGATGCTGGCCGGAGGAGTCCTGGTGCCAGAGCAGGGACCCCCGGGAGTCCCGGTGGAGCAGAAGCCCCCCTCCTCCTCCTCCTCCTCCGCCGCCGCCGCCTTTGGCCCGGCACCCTTCCAGGCTGGCCTGCCGCAGGTGCCCGGCTTTCTTCAGCTCCGAGGCCCGCGGGAGGATGAGCCGGGAGGCGAGGACGAAGCCCAGGACCAGACCGAGCAACACGCTGAGCCAGGAGCGGCGGCTTCTGCCAGCCATTCCACACCCCCTGCCTCAGCACACGCCCAGGGCCCCCCAAAAGACACGCGCGCCGCCCCGCGGCCCCCTCCACTGACAGGCCCCCGACTTCGGTCCCGGGGCCCCGATCCCGCTTTCCGAGCTCCCCCGAAGGAGGCAGCAACCCCTTGGCAGGGCAGCGGGGGGGGGGTCTCGCTGAGGTCCAGAGTCAGGGAGGAGGACGTCCCTGCATCCCTCCCCGGGCTCTCCGCAGCCCCCTCCTCCCGGCCCCAGAGCGGAGCCCCCCGTCCAGCTCCCGCCCCCTCTCTCCTGCCTGCCCCGTCTCCCCAAGGCCAGGGGGATTCCTGCCCCCAAAGGCCCTCCCCTCTCTCCAGCTCCCCTCTCCGCCCACCTACCCGCGTCGGCCTCTCCTCCTCCTCCTCCTCCTCCTCAGTCCGCCCCCTTCTGCCGAAGGCCGGCCCGCTCCCCTTCTTTTGTGCTCAGGACGACCCCCTCCCCAAAAGGGGGCTCCTCCCCTCCCTTGCTTCCGCTGCCGCCGCCGCCGCCGCCGCCGCCTCCTGCCCGCAACTCCCGGCGGGACAGCCCACCCCCTCGGCCCGGCCCGAGAGCGCCCAGCGCCCCGGGAGGCAGCCGCCTCCCCGCCCCGGCTCAGCCTCCCCGGCTGGCTCCTCGCCCGTCACCCCCTCCTAGCCGGCCCGGCTGGGCTTCCTCCCCGGCGGGGAAGAGCCGCGGAGCCTCGCCGAGAGCCCGGCGGCGGCGGCAGCGGCGGCGGCGGCCATGGGGACCCTCCCGCTCCGCCTCCTCCCCGTCCTCGTCGTCCTTCTCCGGCTGCCGGGGAAGCCGCGCGCTTTGTTCGGACCCCGCCGCCGCCTCCCCCCGCCAGCGAGCGAGCGAGGGCTGCTGCCGTGGCTCGCCTAGACGCAGCCCGGGGCCGCCCGCTCGCCGGCGGCCGCTCGGCTCCGCCCGCTCCGGCGGCCCCTCCGCCGGCGCCGGGGCTGACTGGGGTGGGGGTTGGCGGGCTGGTGGGGGCGCCGTCCGCTCCTTCTGCCCGGCCGGAGGCTCTGCCCGCGCATCCCCTCACGGCGCTCGCTTGGCCACGGCGCGCCGGCGGGGGGGGGGGGGAGGAGAAAAGGGGGCGGAGCCGCCCCAAGAGGGGGAGGAGGCGGAGGAAGCCCCTGCCCACCACCTCCCCGCCCCCGCCCGCCGGAGGGCTGGCCAGGCCGCCGCGTGTCTCACGGGCCGCGGAGGGCGCGCGCGCGCGCAAGTCGTCTCGGCGGCCCCGCTCCGCCTTTGCGCGCCCACCGAGAGCCCGTCAGGGGCTCCCAAAAGGAGAGCGAAAAAGGCCCTCCCTCCGCTGGGAGGAAGGGAAGCGGGCGGGCAGAGAGGAGCGCCCGAGGGGGCGAGGAAACCCGGGGGCCCCGGGGGGGGGAGCGCCAAAGTAGCCAGAGCTGGAGGAGGGGGGAGCGTAAATTGGGTGAGAGAAAGGCGAAACGGAGGGCCTCTCTGCACTTCGCTGTTTCAGTGCTGCTACTCCACTTTCAACCTCCTTTGGAATCCTGGGGTTTGCCGTCGAGGGAGGGGCCTCTGGAATTCCCCGCAGGGGAGCTCTCGGGCCACAGGAGACTACAAACCCCAGAATTCCGCGGGAGGTTGACAGTGGAGTAGTAGCGCTAGAAGAGGGTAGGGTGGGAAGGCCCTGGGTTGAATGAGTGCCAGATTGCAGAGGAGATGGTAGATAAGGACGACCTTGCTGGGTCAGATCAAGTGCCATCGCTAGCCCATTGGCAACCTAAAGGAACTGTAAATTCCAAACCCCCCCCCCCAAAATATTCCTACCTGAGCTTTGAAGGTTGGGCCTGCAGGGTCCCAAGTGAGGGGGAAAGAAGCCCCTTTTCGAAAGAGCGGCTTTCTGTCTCCCAGCAGCAACCCTGCAGGTGCCTCCTCGACCCAGTTTGGGGAGGATTATAGGCGAGTTGGAGTGAGCTGAGAGAAGGGCAGCAAGGAGGACGAGCAGTGTGGAGGACAAAACGTGTGAGCAGAGGGTAGAACCAGAGGTAACACTTTTTAAGTTACAGGAGGCTAGATGTAGACTGAGCATAGTATGGGGCTTCTTGATAGTAAGAGCAGTTCTGCAGCAGAACCAGTTCCGTAGAAAGATGCTAGGATCTCTCTCTGAACATCTTCAGAAAGAAACTGAACAGCTACCGGGCGGGCGTGCTCTAAGCTCAGTGTTTCCAAAACCCTGGCCTTCCAGGTGTTTGGACTTCAGTTCCCAGAATCGCTAATCGTTGGCCAAGACTGCTGGGAGTTGAAGTCCAAAGCACCTGGAGGACTAGAGTTTGGGAATCACTGTGGAATTCCTCCAGGTGTTTGGACTCAATGGGCTATGGGTACCCCTTTCAACCCTGATGAGTCTATGCTTCTAGGACCCAGGAATCTCACCAACCAGCTGGATAGGACAGTGTTGTCCTAGTATTCCTCTCCTTCTGATCCCAGAATGTGGAGACTCTTTCCAGACATGGCGGCTCAGCTTGTTCGGTATTGTGGTGTAATGGTTGGTGACCTCTGTTTCTTTAGATCTTCCTAGTCCATTTTCAAATGCCAGGGGGCTGTGCAGTTCCAAGTATGCTGCCAGTTTCAGTGAGGGGTGTTTCCAAGTGAGCCTGCAATCCTGTGCCCAGCAACGACAGACAAACCTCACTGAAGATTTCTTTCTGAGCCAGTCTGCCTAGGATCAGAAGCATGGTATACTTAGGACTGCAGTTACAGCAGTACAATCCAGATTTACATGGGACTGTTCATTGTGCTTAAACCCTTTGGGAGGAAGAGAGCAATTGGTTTTGATTTGTGGAGAGGCCCTTCCCAGATGTTAAATAAATAAATAGGTGGAAAAGTGTATGTTTTGCCCATGGTTAAAAAGCTCAGGTAACAGGTGATGTACTCTGCTTAAAGCCACAGAGTTGCTACCAGTCGAGAGTAGTGTGTGGCCCACCAGCCTCAGGAGTGTGTGGGGCGCTTGCCCATTCCTGAATTTGCAAATCATAGTTATTCTGCTTGTGAGTTCCTCTTGGGACCTCAGAGTGCTTCTAGCCTCCTTGGATCTCATATTGGGAGGAATCTGGGACAATAAATAAATACAGGCAGGTCTCAATTTATGTTGAGGTGCATTCCTGGACTGGTGATGTAAGACTGAGGCTGATGTAAACACGGGGAGCCCGATCTGTAGGGAATCATTGAAGACCAGAGGGATGCGTTCTGACAGAGATGAGACAGCCACAAAGTTGGCAATTTTACTTAAGCCATTGCCCCTTTTAAAGAGGTTCACCTTTTCCAGGCTAGAGAAATGTGTCAAAAGAGGGATCAAAAGAGGTAGCAAGTGCTGATCCCAAGGCCAGGGTGAGCTGGTTTGCTGTTAGGTGATAGCACCTCTCCAGAGGAGCAGACAGACAGAGAGCAACTGGTAAGAACTGTGTTCTTACGTTGTGCCTTCTCTAATAAGCCTTCCAGGTAGAGAAAGCATATCAGGAGAGAGAGAGAGGCAGTGCATCTCTTACTGTGTCTTCTGCAGCAAGTACAGAATGCACAGCAGAAGGAGAGGGAGCATGCCTCCTGTACAGTAACCAGTTGCATTTAGAAAGCAACAACAATAACCACACACACAAAAAGATCCTTGTACAAAACACTTGCAGTACTGATTTCTCTCTTCCCACTCAGACTTCGATGATAACTTGGCTTTAGGATGCCGTAAGATTTTTCATCATTTTTATTGCGGCGTGCTTAACAAAGTTTTGGCATTGTGTTGCTCGCTCCCCATCGTAAGTCTTCCACCTAAGCAGACAAAGGAAACTCATCCCTCCAGGGAAACCAAAACTCTGAGATTCGTTCTCATGCACGCCCTCCTAAGCAGGCAAAGAAAGCCTGTTCTTTCCGGCAATGCCAAGTCTATTTTCTCCCCCTCCTCTTTTCCCCAGTCCAGCCAGCTTTTCTTACAACAAAATTTCAACTCATGGCAATTTCCTGACTCTCCTGCCTTGCTTAACTGCAGACACACACACCAGGAGAGCTACCCATTGTGTGAGAGACTTTCATTTATTTATTTCTGGAGAAACATTGTACATACAAAATGTTGCAAATGTGGGAAATGTATACTGACAAGTTACTTGTAAATAAGCATTTAGAGTTGGACTGGATGGTATTATTCTTCAGAAGGAAGAATTAGAATTTAACGTTTGGAGTCCTATTGGTGTCATACGCACACATAAGTTTCTCTGCACATACGGTTGTTCTCAATTTTCTGGGCATTACACAATCGGCATATTGAGTTCACTGCTGAGTAAGCAACATTCTGCAAGTGTAACCATTTCACATGTGGCTACTCATTCTTGGATGGTGAGTATCTATTTCAGAGTGCCTTCAAAGCACCATCTGATTCACTGGATTTGTGGAGACAGCCGTCATGCATTCCTCCGTTGCACAATGAGACCATAAGCAGGCAGACAGGCAATCAGTTGGACAGTGGCGATACTGCACGAAAACACTGGGCAAAGTCCCTGGTAAAGAAAAGGTTAAGAACCACTGATGTGAGGCATTGGTCGTTATTCAATTTGCCTATTTATTTACATCTAGGCATTTTGCAGTGGATCCAGATTTGGGTGTTGGACTAGGACTGTGGGAGATGAGCGTTCAAATCCCTGCTCGGCCCTGGAAACCCACCAGCTGACCTTGAGCATGTCACAAGTGTCGGAGGAAGGCAGTGGCAAAGGCTCCTCCTGAACAAATCCTTCCAAGAAAACCCCATGATCGGTCAGAAACAACCTGGGCCCACAAAACAATGCATTTTATCTTTAAAGATTTACAAATGATACATGCAACCTTTTTATAATTGAGTAAATACAGTCATCCTTCCACATTCACTAGGGTTAGGGGCACAGGATCCCTGTGAAAGTAGAAAAACCGTGAATAACTCTAGGCCCTCCCAAACCATATTTAAAAAAAGAGTAGGTTCACCATACTCAACCCACAGTGGATTCCTTTGAGGCATCAGGGTTCCTTCACAAGGCAGAAGTGGGGGGCTGGTGGGGCTTCCTGCCACCTCCACTGCTGTCCCACAACATTTTTAATAGGGACTTACAAGCCTTGTTTGCAGTTTCTCAGTCTCACGAGGCTTGCAGTCCTTATGAAAAATGGCATAGGGGAGGCAGCAGAGCTGACAGCAAATAATCTGTGAATAATTAAATCCACAAAAGTGAAACCCACAGATACGGAGGGCTGACGGTACGCATTGAACTCAAGCAGAAAACAGATACTGTGAATGGGCTGGTTTTATTTTCATAAACTGTGATCAGGATCAGCTCCTGTGAACCTGCTCAGAGAACCCAAGATATGAAATGTAGCCTGGGAAGAAAATCAAACTGTTTGCTTGGGTATTTTATCAGAAAGTTATCTTCGAGGACTCTTATCTTAAGTCTACAACACTGATGTATGACCATGTCTCTCCGTTCCTGGTTGGCTTTTTGGCACAATGCAGCCCTGAGATTAGAAGTCATACCCTCTGATAGCTTTTCCTTCTCCTCCCAGTGGTGTCTCCAAATAAGGTCTAGCATGCAGCTTTTTTTGGGACAAGAAAAGGGAAAGAAAGTGGTTGAGGGAGAAACACACACTGCAGGACTTTACCATTCAGAAATAGATTACTTAGAAGCTGTAGAAGAATAGGTATAGAGTTACTAAGTAACTTATCATGTGATTACATTGCTTGTCCTTCCACCTTGGCTTATCGCAGGTATATAGTTTATTAATAAGACAGCACATGCAGCTTTGCATGGATTATAACATCCCAGCTTCAATCTAGAACATTTTCACCTTGAGATTTGGCATGGCTCCACTGACATCACTGTAAACAGTCTACTTTTTTTTTTGTCATGAACAGAGCTAAACTTTTACTTAAGAATAAAAGACATGTATCAAGTAGAGAAAGACATTGTCCTTCCATCAGAAATTTTTTGAAAAAGCAAAACAGAACACTAAAGAAATTTCATTGTTGAGATCTAGCAAAGAGTAGGCAAGCTTTACAGCTCGACAGAGGTCTTTATCAGGCCAGGACATTAAGCAAAATGCAGGCGTTGGCAGTGGGAATCCAATTGGTTGTTGAGGCTACAAAATTGGCCTTTGGGTATAGTTTTCTGGTGGAGTGTACGACGAGATAGCCAAGTTAGGTTGGGAATGATCCCTACTGTATTCAGTGAGATTTACTTTTGAGTGGATTATACTGGCAGACTGCAATCTTACATACACTTTTCTGTGAGGCAAAGTATCTCCACCCTGCAGTTACATTAGTTTGAAACCAGTTTAACTGCCATCTTACAAAATTTGGGGATTTGTAGGAGTCTGAGTTTGGACTACAACCCTGGAGACCAGGGTTTGATTCTCTGCTGGGCCCTGGAAACTCACTGGTTAACCTTGGGCATGTCACACTCTCAGCCTCAGAAAACCTCATAGCAGGCTCACCTTAGGTTTGCCATAAATTGGAAATAACTTGAAAGCACACAACAAGAATTTATAGGGCTGTAGGGCAATCCCTCGAACTACAGCTTTCAGGGTACCCTGAGAAGAGGGCTTGAGGATTAAATCAGGGTCCTTCAAGAATTCAGAGGAATAGACTAGAACTCTTTAGTGGGGAATTCTTAAATACTTCTGTATGTTACAAATCCCAAAATTTGGTAAAATGGAGCCATTACAGTTGATATATAGTGCAGATATACTCTTAACTCCCGTTCAACTCAGTGTGACTTCTGCTTGAATACTAATGTACTGTATAATTTGTGCTATTAATGTTTGGATTGAGTCAGGAGTGGGGACATTAGGCCCTGTAGATGTTTTGGACTACAACTCCCACAATCTCTTACCACTAGCGGTGCTGTTTGGGGCTTATGGGAAGTGAAATCCATGATTCTTCTAGATGCTATGCAGTTTTCAGTATTTAGTAAATCCTTTGAATCAGTGGCAACTTGCTAAATCAACACTTAATACAGAAATTCCATTGTTTCAGTGGTTCTGTCCTAGTTAGAACTACAAATTGGAATCAGGCCATTAAATCTGGCACATAAATGCAGTCCTGCAATAGGTTTTCATGGCTGATTCAAATGTTGATCTCCCAGACTCTCACTCCAACATTCAAGCCACTTTATGATGCTGGCTCTCCCCTTAGCTGAAATGTTATATTACAAGAGGTTTTTTTTTTTTTAAATGATTAAACCGCAGTGTTATTAGAAGCACATAGTTAAAAAAAGTTTGAAATATGTTTGAAACGTGACTTTAAAACTACTGGATAAAAACACAGTGTGCCACTTTCAACACTGTTTTGCCACACGATTAAAACTTAATCAAAGCCCTGCCGATAGAAAGAGAGCAGCGAGGGACCTGCCTCAGGCAGCAATTTGGAGGGAGGTGTTGCTAAATGGGAGCAAATTGTTAGAGTGGTGGTAGTGGTGTATTTTTACTGCCAGGGAAAGGAGGAGGTATTTGTGCAATTTTCCACCTCACATGCCAAAATAAATTGGCTAGAATTGGGTCCCAGGCACCTTGACTGCAGAGAGGAAGGCACCATTTTTTCCTCTGCCTCAGGCAGCAAGACATCTTGGGTTGGCCCCAGAGAATTATCCTTGTAAAAGGGGTGGCAGTAATCTAACTGATGGTTAATACGATCCATAGACTACCTTTTCGGGGCAGAAAATATTCCTCGGTATTCTATGGGTGAAAGCCACTTACTGGAGAAAGGTTTCTCGGCTAACCCAGATGACACGATTGCTCCAGGAAAGCTGACTGGCCAAAAAGTACAACTCCCTCTCTTGTTTCTTTAAGAGGAAAGTACCACAGCTGGGTGTGTTGCCTGCAAAAGGCTGGAATCCTGCTTCAGTCCCTGGAATTGCCAGGTGCAGCTGGGAAAGGGACCCTAGGTCGAGGACTGGAAACTTTTGATCCTCCAGGTATTATTGGAATTGTAACTTCCGTCAGTCTTCATCATTATCTATGCTGGCTTGCAGCACACATTGCTAACTCATGCCCTAGATTGCTGTCTGGGGATGGAAAAGTATTGAATTTTTTTTCAAAAAAACCCCTTATTTTTCAACTGTGGAGAAATCTTGGTCAGAAGAATCCTGAAGTGACAAGAATATGCACACTTCAGAATTTATTCTGTGCAAAATTCACAGGCCTTTGTTTTGCTCAGAAAACAGCATTTTTCTGTGCAGGACATTGTTAGGTATTTTTGTGTAGAAATATTATTGTTGGCATAAAACAACCATGTATGAATTTAGTTCGGAGTAAGGGCCTTTCCACACTACACTGCTATAGTGCTATTATTCCACTTTCAACATCCTGTGGAATTCTGGGGTTTGTAATTTCCTCTCTCTGGCTGAGAATTTTAAATGCCCCTCCCTAAACTGCAGACCCCAGGATCTGAAGACTTTCTTGCAGTGAGAAGAAAATTGCTAATATTGCTCACTGCTTTCTTGAACAAAAAAAGTAGTAAAGAATCAGATCTCTGCTGCTGCTGATCGATACATCAGGGGTGCGAAATCTGCGGTCTTGCAGATATTGTCAGACTGCAGCTCCCATCATTCCTAGCCATTGGCCATTCCGGAGGGCCAATGGGACTCAGAGTGTGGGGGGAGAGCTTTCCCTTCCTGGTGTAGCTAACACTGAGCTACATGGACCAGTTATCAGATTTGCTGTAAGACAGTCTCCCACATTCTTCAGACAATGTTTCAGAGCTTTGTATTCTGGAGGTGTCAGGAAATTTACAAGCAAGGAATAAAGGTGTCTGCCTTCCCTGTTTGTTGGTCCACTGCAGCAAGGATTCAAAGGTACAGTGTCCCCAATATCTTCAGATTCCACTTCAGCAACCTAACTATGAGTAACTGATAAAAATATTTCTTGAATACGTCTAATTTAAAAAAAATTAAATAACACCTTATGTGATGATGCCCCTCCTTTTGTTAGCCAAATCAATTTCTTGTAAGTTCTTGTGTCTTCAAAAGACGTTAATTCCATGTACAGCATGAGCAATCTAGGAAAAGCCATCTCCTACTGCCACACAATACAAAGAAAGTCGTTTGTTTAGTGCAGTGGCTTGTCCTTTGAAGAGACCTAAAACTCTGCCTGCTGTCACCTTTCCAGCTCCACTTCCAAGTCACCGTCTAGAGTCTCAACTCTTGAGACACATGGGCTGTGATACAAAGCTCCCTGAAACCAACTTGGTTATATAATGCGATTGACTTTCTACGTCCAAGCAATGCCGTCTCAGTTTCCCGCAGTGCTTTCCAACTGGTATATTCCCCCACCCAATGCAAAGAGTCTACTAATTTCTTGTTAACTCTTTAAAAAGGAGGAAGGAAGAGAAATGAGATCTTTATCAAAAGGTTGCAATATGCCGTGCTCCTGTTCTGGGTGTCATCTAGCCAACCACCCCTGCTCTCCTTCAGAGTATTCCATTCCATTCCATTCCATTCCCCTCTCATAGTTTTCCATCTTCCCTCTCCCAAACGTCAATCAGAATTCCTCTCCCAGGCCTCCTTAGTTAGTCCCTCTGTTATTAGGATGCTTCCCTTTGGCTCCTCAGTTTGGTAGATAAAAGAGAGAGCTCAGGCTGGATGTTCTGAACAATTGTCTTCTAATTACTAATTTCTTGCTATAGTAGTATGATTTTGATTGTTTATCTGCTTGTCTGATTTCGCCCCTTCCCCACCAAGCTTATCAATTCAAGGCCAGAGAAACAACAGAAAGTTATACAGAAAACGTAGAGGATTTTATGTATATGGTGTGCTTTCTATCAGTGTGGGAATTCCATTGCAGGACCCACCCACCCCCAACAAATGGCAAAATTCATGATTGCTCACATCCCATTATACTCCATGGTGGCAACGTGCATGTGGAGGCTTCACAGCAGGGTGTGCACACATTGCTGCCATTTTAGGTTAGAGGATAGAATACTGTTACAGACACCCAAATTTGCACATTCAGAGACCATGGGTAAGGAAGGTGTACTGTACATAATACATGCATGCACGCACATATAATCCTCTGTTTTCTGCAGAACCACTATATATTTATAGGGTTATGTTTTATTGTCTTTGTCTCTAACTATATATGTTTGATGTTCCACCCTTTGGTGGAAAGGCTGTTATTATAACTTTATTATTATTTCATTGATAATGTTTCTGTCAAAAGATTTGCACTTCAGAATGCATGTGGTTTGGGGCCGTTGGTAAATACTGCAGCATAACTGTGACTTAATGGCCATTGCACAGTTGGTGAGTTGATAACAAGGATCTACACAGGCTCCGCTAACCGGCGAATGGCAATTCCCAAGACATCTCCTGTCTACAATGGAGGAAGAGACAGTGTTACTGAAGAGACATTGTGGCCATTTCTTCACGACAACACTCTTCCGTGTCGTTCCACTGCAATCCCAGGTCCAGAGGGGAGCGCGTCAGCAATGCCCCCCTCTGCACCTGCTAGCTCCATGCAGAAGGGAGAGCAATGGCACCACCTCCTCCATCCTCAACACAGCCGGGCACTTTCTCTTGCTGCGCTATGGAAGAAAGTGTTGCCATTGTGCTTCCGCGGCTTCCGCATGGTTGGGAGCACCAGGAGTGCCATGTGATCGCAGACACGAAACAGATTTTTATTTTTCCGTTTTGTGAAAACTGCACAAGCGCGAGGCTCGGGGATGGGATGGCAGAAGGCTGGTGATGATGTCATGCAGAAGCACGACCTGCTGACCGCTGCCATCCTGTCCCAGAAGCGGCATTCCCATCATGTGGAAATGGCCTGTGTTATAGCGGTTGGACTGGAACTTAGGAGATTCACCTTCAAGTTTCCACTGAACCATGATGTTCATGTTCTGAACACTTGAAAGGACTAAGGTTGTGGGTAAAAATTCACTGTCAGGAGAAATTAAAAATATCAGGAAGGAAAAAAAAAATAGAAAATATGTATTTTGCATCCAATCTATAGACCCCAGAAGTCTGTCTAATTTAAAAAATAAAGAATCTGAAGAAAGCAGAAAAGGTATTACAGATGTTCTCTTTCACAGTTAACAGATGGGCGGCTGAGTCAACAGATACACAGGTCCCAGTTTTTCCCACTGTGGCGAGCTATACTGTATTTCAATTTGAACAACGATACTTTAAAAAAAATATTATCCTTATGGAAGTACCTTGGGTTATGCTAGCCTATGTTCTGTTTCCAGTTTGGTGATGCATTTCCTTTTTCGGGGAGGAATAAGGTATGGCTGGCCACCCTAACATGAAGAAAAGAAATGCAAAAAGGGGAGTGTTTGTTTATATTTATTTGAGATTTTCCTGGGCATATAAGTAATAGAGCACCTAATTTTTTCCTCTGCAGCCATTTCCAGCTGGATTCCATTGTGGTCAACCACTGTTTTTAGAAGGCACTGAAATTAGAGATAACATAACGTTGTGTGGGGGTTGTTACTTCACTGGAGACCTCTGGGGTTTTGCTCACAATATATGCAGTTGCACTCCACAAATCTGTGTGTGAGTATACATGCCATCAAGGCATTCATTTATTAAAGCAAGCATCATTCCACCAGCTGTGTTCAACTATCATCCTGCATCTATAGCAGACTTCTCTAACTTGGCACCTTCCAGATATGATTGACTACAACTCTCACCATCCTTAGGGCTCCACCTGGGATGGTTGGGTGTTGTAGTCCAACATCCTTTTATTCATTCTCTATGTATCAGTGGAGAATGCAAACGCTGTAATGTGTGTACGTGTATTTCACCAAAGTATTTCTACTTCACTTTTCAGCCAAAAAGCCTTCCAGTGTCTTCCATATAATCAATAAGAAAAGACAGTCCTTGTCCTCAAGCTTAAAATCTAAAATACAGAACACAAAAGGGAAAGGGAATGGGGAGAGAAGAGGGGAGAAATGCAAGGTCAGGCCCCAATTATTACAAGTTACAGAGTAGTGGTGATAATGCCTGGCTGTAACAGAAAAATTTCAAGGAGAGAAGGAGACCGAGGAGCAGGGATTTCAGCAGAGCTGGTGATGTGGCCTGTTTCCCATCTCCTTCTGCTGCAGCCTAATGGAACAGCTGCTACCAGATGACGAGGGACTTGTAAATGCACATCTTCCAACATTTCACAGATGAAAACTGGTCATGCACAGCCAAACAGCATCAGAGTGTGGTCAAGATGGCAAAAGTTATTAAAGAGGAAGAGCACACAAGCTAGAAAGGGCGGTAGCAGTGTGCTTTTGCCTGCGTCTAAAGAGAAGAGCAAGATTCCTCTCCCTGCTGCTAAGTTAATTCAGTACGAACTACTTTCATACTCTGAACTCAGTTTTCAGCAATTGAAATAAGCTGAGGACAAAGGGAGAAAAGGAGGAGGAGAAGAAAGAAACTGGGGCATTTTAAAAGCAGCTGAAAAAGTGGGCTGACAAAGGATTTACCAGGACTGTCCCCGCCATATCAGTTGGAAACTATGTAAGCATAAGTTATAAGTTCCTTGTAACTGGGCCTGGTCACCAGTCAGGCTGCATCGTTTTGGATCTGCTGAAGTTGCCCAATAGTTTCCAAAGGCAGTTTCCCGTACAGTGAGTTACAGTGATCCAAAAGGGTTATAACCAAGACCATGTGTCACTGGCAAGATCTGACATCCCCAGAGGTACTAGCCTTAAATTGTGTAAATACACTCCTGGCCACTGCTTAAACTAGGGCCTCCCAGCTCAAGGCTGAGTTCACGAGTTTACCCAAGCTACACCCAACAGCGTAAACCCATCCACCATAACCTGAATCCCTACTCCCTTATCTGGTCTTCGGCTAAACAGGAGCACTGCTGTCTTAGCTAGATGAAGCTTCAATTTGTTCACCCTCATCCAATCCATTACGACAGCAGACACCAATTTAGAACTAGAACAGCTTCCCCGGAGTGAGATGCGAAGGACAGCCCAGGAGGCCTGTTGCCAAAGCTACTCAGACTATTTGAAGTGGAAGACAGCTTGGGGGCAACCAGCACACTGCAACTTTCTTTTCTCTCATGGGGATCCGATGACCTCCCCATTGTGTACCACCCTCTGCTCATCATGAGGTCAGTGACTGCTTCCATGTTTAATCCTGTGCTCATTATTGTTGCCAGCAGGACAAGTTATTTAAAGAAGAAAGGCAATAGAAATAAATTAAAAAAAAAAAAAAGAACTTCCCTCCTTCCTAAACTGGACCGGTCCTACCTTTGCAGTATCCCGAAAAAAAGTGACCCCCATGGTAGGGGTGACCCCTTTGGGCAGCAACCCCGCCATCAAAGGGATCTAGTTTATATTCTTTGTCAAAAGGGGACAGTTGGTGGTGCTCTGGCCAATTTTCCAGCAGCTGGCTCCATACCTGGTCCTCAAGGGAATGAATGAATAACAGGCAAAGGTCTTCAAGGAGAGACCAGAAGGCAACAGGCCCCCTCTCTTCCCTGGATGATGGTGGTATTTGTTCCTCCCTGTCCGTGGTGTGCAGACTGGTATCCTTTAGGAAACTTAACTTTTACAACTGTGTTAAACAAGGCTGTGTTTCTAATACTTTACTCTGTGGTTTTTGTGTGCTTTCAAGTCATTTTCAACTTGCAGAGACCCTCAAGTGAACCTATCATAGGCAAGATTTGTTCAGAGGCGGTTTACCTTTGCCCTTCTCTGCAGCTGAGAGAGTGTGACTTGCCCAAAGTCATCTGAGTAGAGATTCAAACCCTGGTCTCCTGGGGGCCTAGTCCAATGCTCAAACTGTCGCACATCACATTGGCTCTTAAATTCTTCATTGTATCTAATGATTACTATGTTTAAACTGAGAGAGTTTTTAAAAAGCCTTTTCCTTAGATTAAAAAAAAATTATCAGGGCAGACGTGAAAACGTTCCTTTGGGAGCAGATGCCTCAACCAGGCCTTTAAAAACCGTGCAGACCGTTGGAGGAAAAAAAGCACGCCATTTTGCATATTCAAGGGAGCACAGTCACTGTGGAAAAACCGAGCTGGGCAAGCAGGAGCATTTGTCTCTGTCACAATTATTTCCAGCTACTCTCACTTTTTTTCCTGGATGGTGCAGATGCCTTGAGGCTCCCTCCACATTTCCGGCACCCAAAGCTGCTCTGGATGGCCTTTTTTTTTGAGCCAGATGTTTCAGAAAGTCTTACTTCAGCTTGCTGTCAGGCAAGTATTAATCAGCCTTCCTGTATGCTTGGATTAGCAATTGTTGGCGGCGCTGGACTCTTTTCAGAACTCAAGACGAATGCTGCCCTCATGAGGGCTCAACATAAAAAGGTACCCACGTACGTGCAAAGGAGACTAAATCTTTCCCTACGGTGCAGAAAACAAAGTTTTTACTACCTTAAACTGGGGCTTGATATTCGGAGGGTTCACTCAGTTCAATCAAGGATGAAGCTACCCAGTTTTGGTTCTACTGAGTTCTTCACCTAAAATAGCTTCCGTCCTTGATGATACAAAGACTGCTCTCTACCCACAAAAAGGCCTGTGAGCTTTGCACTAGTTAGAAGATGTTTCGTTTTCAGATGGGGTTGTTTCTATTATGAAAATGGAGCATCAAAATTGGGGGAGAACTTCAATCAATAACCATGACACTGCAGTCATTCTGCAGCAGCTTTGAGGCAGAAGCTGGCAGGATAAGGTGTACATTTACATCCCTAACTAGAGCTGTGTAGCAGTCCTTAGGCCTGTGACTCTTAAGCGCATAGCTGATTTATTGGACTTTATCCTCCTTTTTAAAAATGTTTGAGTCTGACATTTTATTATTATCTGAATTGTCACAGTGCCTTTCTTCCTTGTTTTAACTCTTCTAACATACTCTTACAGCCAGCATGCTGTGTAGTGGTTTGAGAGTTGGACTAAGTCTCTGATAAACCAGGGTTCAAATCCCCACTTAGCCATGGAGACCCACTGGGTGACTCTGGGCAAGTCACACTGTCTCAGCCTTGGAGGAAAGTAATGGCAAACCCCCTCTAAACAAATCTTGCCGAGAAAACCTTGTGACAGGGCTGCCATAAGTAGGAAATGTCTTGAAGAGAGCAACCACCACCACAACAAATATTTGACCTTTCATTCACATTCTGTTTTCAGAACTCTTAACAGCATTTTTGGCAGGTCGATACAACATTTTTTAAAAAATTCCACAAAACTAAACCCATTGAAGAGTGTTCTGGCATTATCTCCTCTTTCCACCCCAATTTGTTTCCTGGGAGAAATGCAAGCTCTTCCCTGTCGCTTCGTTCTTTGGGAAGCACCAAGTGACCAAATAGTTAAGAACGTTTCTAAACAATCACTGGATCCCTCTATAGCAAGGAAAGTAAGAATTAACCTGTGCAGGAACACATCAACATATAGCATTCAGATGTAGACTTGTCACAGATGCCTGGGAAATCTTTGCTCCTGAAGCCTCAAGCTTTTAAGATCTCCAGGAAAGGGTCTTTTCTGTCTCAGAAGCTCACTGGGGGATTGGGAAGCAACTGTTTTCTTGGTGGAAGAAGTTCAGGCTATAGGACTTCTTCCAAAAAAACATCAAGACGGCTCCCCCATTCTTTTTGTCTTTCCATTAGCAGGCAAACCTTTTTCAATCCAGACGAGCTCACTGCAACTGACTGCCTGGTGAAAGCCTTTGAACAATGGATCCTGCACCTTTTTTGAAAAAAAAAAAACTGCTGTGTTTTTTAAACGTGTTTTTAATTCAGGTCTGTTTCAGTAGGATAAACTGTCTCTTTTAATAGTCTAACCAATTGTGGGTTTTTGTTTTAGTCCTGTTGTGAGTCACCAAGAGTCTCAAGTTTGGAAGAAAGGTAGACTATCATAAATTTCATAACATACTAGAGAAACCGTTGTCTTTACAAGGAAGAGCTACGCTTCGCAGCTCTTCCTGTGGTTTCACTTGATGGAAAGCAGCTTTGTACGTATTGTGTGCTATGGGCGAATTCATGCAGCAAGAATTTTAGATATAATCCATGGGTTTACTCCTATTTCATCTCACAAGGCTGTTCGCCAAATATATTCGAAAGCTTCCTGCTCCAAATGGTTCTCACATACCCAATGTTAGTCTTTAACATCCAGAGCTAAGCACACCCAGTTTGCACCATGGTACACTGTGTCTGGAGGGAAACCAGCACGAAGGGAGAGATGTGCAGCATTTATATGTGTGAAGGCAGAACAAAACTCATGCTGGGGAGACCTAATGAAGCATAGTTCCTTAACACATACCCATCTGTGCTATTTATTTTGCGGCAGGAAACTGCTGAAAAAACATAGGTACGCAGAAGACTCCTGTGGCAAAATGTCACTTGGGCTGAAGTCTTGGCTAATAAGAAATTCTCCATGGACAGTACATTTCTAGAATAATGAAAGATTCTGAAACTGCCCACTCTCTTTCACTGTCTGTAATCCTTGGAACCCTCTCTTACAATATACCACTGAAGAAAAATTCTCTTCACTCCCTTGCCAGTCATTAAAAGTGCTTGGAAAAGTTACTTTGAGTCTCCAATTCCCTGAATCCCTAACCGGTATGACCAGTGCTGATTTGAAAATTCTGAGGGCTGCAATCCAAAAGGTAACTTTTCCAAGTGCAGTTGAGGAATAGCATTTCTCTTGATGCTTTTTTTTTCCCCTTCCTTCCAGGAAAACTTTTGGGTCTTCAGTCCTTTTAACTCAGCTGGAAGGTGTTTTTTTTATGAGTACTTCACATTGTTCTTCTTGTTTATTGTTTATGGTATGCTGATGTTTAAATGACAGCCTCTGAAGGCAACATGGTATTAAAATGGTTTAAAAGAAATAAATATCCTCCCCCTGGGAAAATCAAGACTGCAAGCTTCCTGGGGTAAAGATGCCTCTGTGTGTGTGTGTTTGTGCTTAAGCTACAGTGCAAAGAGTTGAGAATACTTCTCACACTAAAGAAACAGATTTTATTAAGTAACAATTTGGAGGGGGCGGAGAGTGACTTTCTGTCCAGAACAAGCCACACAGCAATAATGTAACTTGTTTTATAGCACAGTCATATACACGTTTACTCAGAGGTAAGCACACAGTCCAACATGGCTTACTTCAAGGTAATTGTGTATAGGGCTGCAATCTTAAGACATGGTCATTAAGCCAGAATACATACTTTCCTGTATAGAAAAGAGCCACAGAAAAAGATAGACCACAAATGTTATTTACAGTATTTTGTCATACAAAGCAGATGAAAGAGGAAGAGGATAAGGGAAGAACTGTCCCAAATAAGCTGTCTAGCGTCAGAGGTCCTCAGTGGCGTGACCACCATTTATAAGGACCACGTCATTTAGTGCTGCTTGCAACAGGGAGTTTATCCATGAACCTAATAAGCATCTATCGCTCCACCTTTTTGAGGGGCTGAAACCCACAACCAAGCTCAAGATTTTATGGTATGACCTCAAGGTATGATTGGCTGTATTTGCCAACAGGATGAGTGCATGGCACAGCCAGTTTGGAAACTCTTGGCAGAAGATATCCAGGGTCTCAAAATCCAAAGCAGCACAATTTTCAGTGCTTCTTACTCAAAAGGCCTTACATAGTTTCACTGGCCTTACTATGAGGCCATTTCTGCACTAGACTTCTATAGCGCTATTATTCCACTTTCAACATCCTGTGGAATCCTGGGGTTTGCAGTTTACGGAGGGGCCAAATCTGTAGGATGTTGAAAGTGGAATAATAGCGCTATAGCAGCCTAGTGCGGAAATGGCCCTAGTCATTTTGCTTTTCCTTTGTTGGATATTCAGTTATTAACCTACTGTGAGGAAAACCCAGCTCTGGTGTCTAAAACTCACCCCCCCCCAAAAAAAAACGGGGGTGGGGAAAAAGTGAACAAGC
Source organism: Cyclura pinguis (assembly GCA_030412105.1). NCBI lineage: Eukaryota > Metazoa > Chordata > Lepidosauria > Squamata > Iguanidae > Cyclura > Cyclura pinguis. The sequence goes on from CM059608.1 coordinate 7,144,933, forward strand.
ACGCTGAAGATCCCAAGGCACTTTGGCAGGTAGTTTAGATGTTCCCATTGCAGAGAAAAAGAACCCGAGGGAACACATGGATGACAAATGCTTCAGTCCCAAAAAGAAAAGCCACTTGTCTTAAACAAAACTGCCATGCTATGGACACAAGACCTCTCTCCAGACAAAAATCAAGTCACCCCTCATGACATGATTTCCTGTCAGCTTCTACCATTTTCTTCCTGCTGCTTTCATGGCACTACCAGTTATATTTAAGGGTTTTTTGTTTGTTTCTTTCAAATATCTCTGAGGCCACTACAGTACTTTTCTATCCTCCACTAAGTCCCTGTGTCAAGCAACCCATAGACAGCCACTGCTGTGGGGCCAGATTAATGCCTGCCAGTGTCCAAAGAAGACACCAGCAGAGCTTAGCCTCATCTACCCGAAGAAGGACCTCCGCGTCCTGGTCTCCAACTGCAAGTCCCACCACCTTCTCCAGACAGGGGGTTGTAACCTGGAATAAGAGAGAAAAAGTTCAGCAACATGATCATTTGGGGAAATCCAGAAGTTGTTTGACTACATTTTAACTTTTGTCAAATAAGATGTTAGACTTTTATTTTAAATTAGAAATATGGGATACAAATTGCATAAATAATTAAAAATAAAATAAAGAGCAGTGAAAGAAAATCAGAGACATTCAGGTAACAGCAACAAAGGGAAACACTGCTGGGAGTGATTCAATAGCTGGAGTTCAAGTTCAAAGCAGCCCTTACAACTGATCTCTTCCAGCAAGGTTATTTCTAAATTATGGATTTTAAATTTTGTACTATTTTTAATATGTATTAGTTTTATATATTCTTTTAATGACCTTTACACTTTAATTAGCTTTAAACCTTATACCCTGTAAACTGTGTTATATGTTTCTTGTTTTTCTCTATTTCAATCAATAGGATGAGGCAGGTAAGAAATAATAACAATAATAATTGTTGTTGATGATGACAATTCTGTAGTTAACAAAAATGCCTACATATTCTCAGGAAGAAACTGTCCACTTTGTCTAAATACTGGTAATGTAGAAAATGCTTCTTTGTGGCATATGTCCATCAGTGCCTCCATTTTGGTCTGGATGTCTTTCAACTTGTTAATTTTGTACTAGAAAACTGATGTTTATAGATGCACATGTACTTTCCATTCGTGTGACCTGGAACTCAAATGATGTGCGATATGCTGGATCCTGTATATCGTGGCTGCTGGAAGAAAGTCTGTACTGCAAAACTGGAAAGACAAATTCTCCCTATCCACCCTTCAATCACCAGAGAATCTTACTCTTCTCTATCTGTGCATAATTCATGTCTTAGAAGTGCCAACATAAAGTAGGCTTTTTCTTCATATATGGTTAACTTGTATTAATGTACATGTCTAGCTCATTATATCCTATATACCCACCCTTTTTCACCTTATTACTGTATTTTTTGTTAACTGAAAAGCAGAAAAGAAAGCCATAGATCAACACACACATGGGGAGGGAAGCTTCTTCGAGAACTACAGGTTGATGGAAAGTAACTCGGGTAGCACAACAGACCCTCCATATCTGCAACCTCTGTATCTGTGATTTCAGGCGATGGCAGAGCTTCATGTCCTACACATAAAATGGAGGCAACATGAATCGAGATGGGCTGAAATGTCTGTGGACACATTGCTGCCTTTTAATAATATATGTAATCATTTGTGGGTTGTTGGTTTTTTTGCCATTTGTGGTGAACCCCCAGCAGAAATGGAGGATCTATCATATCAGCCGAAGATAACATCATGCAGAATATCACAAAGAAACCTTAGTACCCTCCCCCAAAAATTCCTCTGCTACTGATCGCAAACAGCCACACAGATCTGGAACTTACCCCCTTCTCGTAATTTTCTTTTTGGCTTTGGCTTTGGGACAGCAGTTGACGTTGAGGCTCCAGGCTCAGGTTCCTAATATTCAAAAAGTCAACCCTGTTTTAGGCTTATCATCAAAACTGAAACATTTTCTCTCCACTTCTCACCCAAAATACTGACCTGGCTCTGTCTGAGAGTCTCCTTGTAACTCTTTCCTTCCTGCATGCTTTCCCACATTGCTATCTTTTGTCTTCGTTTCTCCTCTTCAAGCTAAGAGGCAAACATGGATTTAGCAGTTAAAGAGTTTGATATGGTATTTAAGCCAAATCTGCACAAGCTGGGTGATCCACTAACTGAACGTAGCTCACCAGGGGCTTGGTCTTTCCATGCCTGCTGCCAGCCTGGCACTTGACAAAGAGGGCAGTGTTGGGAACCAAGCAGCACAGATCGCCATTTGGCTCTGGACGGAAGAGTTGGGGAACCTTATGGACTATAGCTCCCACAATCCCTTGCTACTGGCCAACGCTGAGTAGGGCTAATGGGAACTGTAGACCCAAAGGTTCTCCACTCTAGCTGTAGGCTCAGAAGATTGGTAGGCCAGATTTAGGCAAATATGGAGTTTGGAGGAAGGATTCAGAATGAAGATTGTTTAGGCTCTCTCATTTCCTGAGAACTCGCAATCCAGCAAGAACCTTCAGTAGGAAGAGTCCTTTCACTGCAGGGAGAAAGAAACAGGTATGCTGCTTTCATTTCAACAAAGCTATTTCCATGGCCCCATGAGAAAACGAGTACAATGTTCAAACTCATAACACAGCTCAGCTTATTACTTTCTCTCAGTGAGGAAGACAGAGTTTAAAAGAAGTTGGCTCTGACCATGGCAATGCCTGCTTTGGAATACAAACACCAAACAGGCCCATGTACACCTTGCTTGCTGGTACGATTCACCAGAACAGACCACTCTTGTGCTTTGGGGTGGGAAAAGGAAAGGAGTTTGCCAAACAGTTATTGTTGACTACTATGATGCCTCAGAAACCTTCAAACCTGCATTTTCAAATTTCATGTGCTAGAGACGACTTCCAAGTAATTCAGGCTACCTTTACTGTATTATGTACCGTAAAGAAGCACAAGAGATCAAAGAGATGGAGCGTAATGTTTAAGTTCATGAAGTCACATAGTGGTTGTACAGTGCGCTCTATTTTGGTGTGACCTCCGCATACACAAATGCAAGGTTGCACAAAGTGTCACTCCCTTTACAGTCAATGGATGTGATGGGTGCATCTACTGACTTCAATGAGATGTGATGTTTACGTTTTTGTTTTACATGGAGGTTCTCAAAACGGAACCCCCCACATATATGGAGGGCGCACTGTACAATGCAGCCTTGTTATGAATTGCAACATTGTGCAACTGTGAAACTATACGGGCAATGTGAAACACGTGAAACTATATGGGCAATGCACACACAAATGCAAATCTGGCCTCACAAGTGCAGATCTGTTTCCACAATGCAGACACCCCACATTGGACAAAAATGCCTGACTGCTTCTGTAGGGGGATTTAAACAGATGTAAGATATACGAGATTCTGGCCATCACCTATGGTACTAATTTTTCCAGGTGAAGAGTACAAGTCAGATTTATGTACATTTTGTTCAGTTTATGAATAAAATGAAACATGTAATTGTTGCGATTTGGCCAGTTGCAGGAGAAAAATCTAAAATTGTATATTGTGTATTTGTATAAAATGTTATTGAACTAGATGTAGTATCTTTCCATAATTAATTCTGAAATGTTTGATTTTTACAATTTAATAATTTGTTTTAATTAACATTTCCAGTAATTATATTGTATTAGATGTTGCATTAACATTGTTAATATTTCTCTATATCACCCATCTGTATCTGTCTATCTGTAAATCTTGACATCTGCTGATCAGATACAAGACTGGAACATTACCTTTCTCTGTTTTTCTTTGAATTTTTCTGCTTGTGCATTCAGCTCTTCCTGCATTCTCAGACGGGCAGCAAGCAGAGCCTCTTGTTGTCTGACCACAGCATCAGGTTCTAATCAACCAAAGAAGAGAGTCAGCATTTCCAAGGAACCTAAACAGATATGCACTACCTTATGAGCATTTGTCTGTTCCTGACATAAGCCAGCTCCACTGTAGTTTATCAATATTTAATACAGATAAATGCTTCCAACTTAACTGAATAGTTCCTGTGAATAATCCAAATGATTCTGGTACAGGAAGTGATTGCTAATTATCAGAAAGGTTTCTCCTGGCCAAAAAAAGGTGGGATAGAAATTAACATTCAGAATACCGTGAAGATACTGAGACCCTCAATGTTCCAAAACACACATACTCCAAAAAAGCAAAAGTGAGATGGAACTGGTGTTATGTACGTGTGCGCATGTGCATATGCACATCCAGAGGATTATAGGATGTGGTTTAAGGAAGCACAGCCAAAAGCACAATATCTGCAAAGTCCGATATGTGCAAGTCTTTAAGAACCAACAGATTTTTCTGTAGGAAAACAAGGCACTTTTGGTGCTCTTTCACACAACTTCTCTAGGGCAGCAGTCGGGCAACCTCAATGGAGTACCCATGTATAACTGATTTTATTGTATACGTGTATATCCAACCTTTCTTTCAGTTAGCACAATGCAGTGTTCATGTCCCTCTACATAGAACAGTTATAAAGCCACCCCACATTTTATAAACAGTAACATTTCAAAGAATGTCTATTGTCCTTAAGTGGATATTATCCATAGAGATCTAGCTGTGTAAGATCTTGTAGCACATCCAGAAGTCACTCTAAAGATAAAAGAAAATGACAAGGAACTTTTTACTATGGATCCACACAGTTTCTCCCAGTCCCATACAAACCAATGACTGTTGTGTCCAAGCAGGGCCTTCTGGTGCCTCGGAGTGTTTTGGCAAGTTTTTGTACAAATAAATAAACAGCAATGAGACTGAAGAGGATGTACCAGCCATAGTCTGAGAGCACTGCACCTACTAGAATAAAGTACAGAGAGACATAAGAATTAACTGATGGGCACAGGATGGAAGGGAGGTGTTTAATAATGTAACATGAGCAATAATGATATTGATACAGTATCTACGCAGCCATTTTCTTGCCTTGTCACTTCAAAATTTTACATGTCATGACTACCAAGGAAAGGCGTGTGTGTGTGTGTGTGTGTGCGTGTGGAATCTACCACATATATGTAAAACCACATGATGTAGTAACTTCGCTGAAGTCAAACTGGCCCAGGTGTATATAATATAGTCATACACAATCATATACATCTCTCTCTCTCTCTGTAAAACGCTTTGTATTGATTGATCAGATTTTTAAGAATAACACTTATGACAGCTAAATGACAAAAAGAATGCTCACAACAATAAAATTCAAATAAAACAAATACAATTAAAACATATTGCTGATTTTAAAACAACAGTACTCAATTAAGAGCCTCTCTGAGATTCGCCTGGAATAATTTCCAAAGGACAGAGAAGTTTGCCTGTTGGCAGAAGGGCAACAGGGTGGAGGCCAAACTTGGCTCCCTCAGTAGGAAATGCCATCCCCTGGGAGCAGTCAGAATAAACAAGCCTCTCTTGTTTATTTCCATTCAGCATCTGGTCACCAGAAAGTACAGGGCCTGTGAACACCTGTGCTAGTTTGTTGCACAGATAACAAAGTCTTGTGGTTGAAGTTTTACAGGCATACCACAGTCAACAAATCTTCTCATAAAGAAGCTCCTTTTTACAAAGTCTTTTTACACCCACTCAATATCCCCCTTTTCCTCTGTCTAGCTGGAAGTTTTTCTCCCCCCAGCAACATGGATACTGCAAAGATGGTGGAGAAGGGGAGATTTTCAGTTTCAGGTTGCTGCTACGTCTCTGTAGTAAACAATACAATCAATCTTGAGCCGGTAAAGGATGGGATTCTACTCTAACCAACCCTACTGTATGCACGCCTACCTGTAAGAGGCAAGGTAACAACAGCTGCCTCTTGAATTCCTTACTCAGCATCCATGAATAGGAAAAAAAAGGGGGGGGGTGGGGAACCAGATATGTCTGCTTCACTAGCAATCTCCAGAATGTTAAAAAAAAAAATCATGGATCTAGAAACTTGGCCACAAAATGGAAATTATGAGAAAAGTGGAGACTGGGGAAAGAAAACAAAAAACGTCCTTGGATGCACTTTGGGAGAAGATTTCAAGTGGTTTCTATAAAGTTCAGAATGTTTTCTACTTTGCAAGGTTTACCTGACCTGGGAGTTTCATTTCAAATGTGAGTATTGTGAGTTCCGGATAAACCATCTGCTGAAACATGTTGGAACTGCTCTTCTTTACTGTGGAGCAGGAAACTCTCTCTATTCTTTCAAGGTCATTTTTGCCTCTCGCACCAAATGTTCTGTTAAAGGACTAATTCCCAGGATCGCATCGACTCCGTTAACCGAAGGAAAGGTCTATTTCGATAAGTTGCAACGGACTACAGCTCCTCGGTGAGACACACCGGAGGGCTGCCTGAGTTGGCAAATAGTATACACGTCGTTGGATCCGTGAGAAATGTGACTGAATGAGAGTAGCTGACCACTCAGTGAATTTTATGGGTGGATGAAGACTTGGACCTGGCAGGCATGGGGAAAAAAGGCAGCTCTGCCACATATATATATATTTTTTTGGCTCGTAACTCTCGCAAGCTCTGGCTAGACTAGCCAATGGAGCACATTACGGGAGCTGTGGACCAAGGGGGAGTCAGCGTGGAGCAGCGGTCTGAGTGCTGGAGTGGGAGACCAGGGTTCAAATCTTCACCCAACCACGGAAACCCACCGGGTGACTTTGGGCAAGTCACACTGTCTCAGCCTCCGGAAGCGGCGAACTCCCGCCTCGTCAAGCAAACCCCCTGACGGGCCCATCTGAGGGTCGCCTTAAGTGAGAAACGATTTAGAAGGTACGCGACAAGCCCCAAAGCAGCGGCCGCCCATCCCTGGAAGATGCTTTTCCCACGTCGCAGCCCAGCATCATAAACACCACGACAGCCCCAGCGGCTCTGTATTAGCTGTCAGCCAACCCAAGCGATGCTTCGACGCTCCGGGCAGCCCACGAAGGACTGCCACGAAAAGCCCCGGCTTCTGAGAATCCTCGCCAATCCAGAAGTTCTGGACTGCAAGCCCCATAATCCCTGGCGACCGGCCCTATTGGCTAGGACTTCTGGGAGTTGAAGTCCAAAACATCTGGAGGCGTCTAACAGCCCCCCCCCCGCCTCCTGCTTTGAGGGGCCGCAAGCCCCCTTGGACATTTCGAGACGCGGCAAATGTCTCCTCAAGGAGGCCGCGGGCTGTGCGGGCCCTTCCACCCGGCGCGCCTCACCTGTGTGCTGAAGGAACTGGGCCCCTTCCTGTTCCAGCGCCGGCTGCGCCGGGATCTCCTGCCCCATCCCCACCGCCATCTCGCAGCGAACCCTCCCCGGCTACATCCGGGTCTTCCCGCTGCCGACTCACCGTTCGCGACGAGCGAATGAGAAAGCCCGACGTCAGAATTCCCTTTTTCTCGCCCAATGAGGGAGGGATACGCCTGGACCAATCATACGGGAGGCAAAGGGTGGGAGAGACATCTAACCCAATCAGAAGGAAGGGGGAGGAGTAAAGGCCTGAACGGATGATGAGACTGAATAACTAAAAGGGGAAAGGGTGCGATTCCCTCCCAGCGCTCTGTTGCTGGAGCGGAAGGGTGGTCGCGGGCAGGTTCGGGGCAAAAATGCCGAGGGTCAGCCGGAACGCTGATGAAAGACTGACCGCTCCCCACCGTAAAAGTATATTACAGCAAAAGTTGCCTTACGTGGTTAGCAAATAGCTTCTAGCGCTCTAAGAGCATTTCCGCACTACACTGTGATAGGGCTATTATTCCACTTTCAACATCCTGTGGCATCCTGCGGTTTGCAGTTTTAAGGAGGGGCCTTTAGAATTCTCAGCCAGAGAGCTCTTGGGCCTCCCTGAAGGACAAACCCCAGCATTCCGCAGGAGTTTGAAAGTGGAATGGCACTATAGCGGCGTAGTGCGGAAATGGCCCAAGTTGCATAAACCGCAGCTGCACGCACGTGTATTTCTATCACTGCAGCGCCGTCTACTCGCAAGCAAATTCCAAGGAGGCTGCGCCTAAATAGGCCGACGCAGGACAGCAGCCTCAGAAGTTTGCATCATTCTATTGTTTCCACCACGGAGCGTAACACCGCTTTATAGCTTAAATTCCAACTTTAAAGAGAAAGGATTCAAGCAAAGAGTGCATCCATAACTCCTAATGTTGGAATTATGGTCCAACATCATCTGGTGGCAGGGTTGCCATACTGAAAACTGGAAGAGGTTCCCATGTTTTAAAAGGTTGCACAGAGGGGGAGATTCAGCAAGCGTTGCTTTTCTCACAACCAAACAAACAACACCTGCAGAAATTCCTCCTCTTACACAACCATTCAATATGCAAGCCACAGCTTTCAACTTTAGATGTCTCCTCGAAGCAGGAAACACCAAAATGAAGGTATAGACAAAAGGACAAACAGGGCTGACAATCCCTCGTGCAAGCAAGGGATTGGCTTCGGAGCTGCCAATCCGACTTGGTATCGTGTCTGAATAAAATCAGCATGCTTTGAAAGGGAGCCATGAGGCAACCTTAAGCAAAAACCGAATGATTAACCTTTAGGTATATAGGTACCAGCACAAAATCTGGAGTGAGGAAGGTGTGGCCATCCCAAGGTTACTGAACTAATTCCCATCCTTCATTATAAGTTACACTGGCTTGGCCTGATGGGAGCTGTAGTCCAACAATGGGGAGAGGGCAAATTCGGCCACAGCAGTCTAATCAATACTCCACTCAGTTGTAACGCTGACAGACACATGAAGATTGAAAGGTGGTCATTTGAAAGTAACGCTGCATTAGAATTTTAAATGGACTGTATCAAACACTATAAAGCATTGGGGGGAAAAGGTGTTTTATTTTACTTCGAAATGTACAGTATAAAATTTAATTCACATACATTAATGGTGCTTCTGAACAAAAACTAAACAAAAACAATTCTTCAGAAATAAATCCAAAGACTTTGACAAAAGGCAAATGGTACATCAGTATTCTTCAAAAACAGAAAAATGCATTTTAAGATCCATTGGCAATTGAATCTTCCTCCATCTCTTCTTCCGTTTCATCTGAAGGGCCTAAGGAACAGTAACATATTAATATTTTAATATTAGTTCCCCAAAAATATGAAAAAATCAGTATCTTAAAGAATTAGTAGTTGCACAGACCTAATTTTTTATTCCCAACGAAGGAAGAATGTTTATGTTATCTCAAACACATTTTACTCACTTGCATTAAGTCAATTTGTAACTTCTGAATTTGTTGCCTCAAACTGCTGCTAAGGCCACTTTAACAATCACTATAGCTAGGCAGGTTTAATGTTTAATGTTGTTTTAATGCTTTAATATGTTCTTATCCTATATCTAAACACAAAAATTGAGTGTCACTTTTTCTAATTTAAAAGCATAAGGTCAGACCCCTGTAAAATATTCTCATGTGATCCATGTTTCTGTGCCTACATCTCAATGAAGTAGCAAATCTGGATCTGTGCTGTACTGCAGCAGAATACAATAGGCTCATGTGATGGAATGATTCCTCAAAATTATTCCCTTTATACAGAAATTTAGTCCATCGGAAAAGAGTTCAGGCTAGGACACTTCCCACTCCCATGCTAGCTTTCTAAGTGAAAAGAACAATTTAATACAATGCAGTATTCAGTCACCTGAACCTATACACACAAATCTGAAATGCTACAGCCTAGATATCAGATGACCAGTTCAGTAAGCACTAAACTCTGACAATACATTTTGCAGGAACACACTTAAGATACTGTGTTGCTGTTGTTGTTGTTGTTGCTGTTTGCACCTTCAAATCATTTCCAACTTATGGAGATCCTAAGATGAAACTATCATGGGGTTTTCTGGGGCTAAGAGTATATGACATGCCCAAGGTCACCCAGTGGGGTTCCATGGTGGAGTGGGAACTGAATCCTGTTCACTAGGGTTGTAGTTCAACACTCAAACCACTAAACCATGCTGGCTCTCACCATCTGTTTACGCCAGTGCTCTGAGATGGTATGCCTCCGTATTTTAACCCACCAGGAAAAGGACATGGAAACAGTGAGTTCTGAACCACCGCATTCGTTTTCCCCAATGAATTCACCCTGAGGGCATCTTGTTTCAATAAATGGCTCCCAACCACTTTCTCAGTTTTTTCTTTAACTATATGAAAAGTTGCCACCTTCAGTCCCTCCCCTAAACATGCTTTTGTGCTAGCGAGACTTTCAAGGTTGACTGAAAGCCTCAATCTCCCACCAAAACAAAAAGTACAAACTACAAATACAAGCTACAAGCATAAAGATATGCTCTACAAGCACAATGAAGGTATTCCTTACCTGCTTTACGATCTCTACCAGGTATCTGCCCAGCTTGCAACAAGCCTTTGAGTCTCTCTACTTCAGCCAAAGTTGTGGCATTAGCAATGGCATTCTAAAAGGGAAAGATCCAAGTTATTCCAAGCTGAATGCAGAATTAATCTCACAAGGAAGTCAGCAGTATCTTAAGTGACTTTACAGTGCTAACTACACTGGCCTTCACTACAAATAAAGTGGCACAACATTAAATGTAACTTCAAAAGGAGTTTAGCATCTGTTCCATTTTTGTTTTCGTTTTACATTGGAGAAATTTATTTTAACCTTCTCATACCTACCCCATCAGTCTTCAAGATGTGCTGTCCTGACCATTTAAATATTGAATGTTTTGCATAAAATGTAACTTGGTTATATCTATTCTTCCCATTGATACGAAAAGCTACACAAAATGCCCACAACAGAAAAAGCAAGGTGTTTCATACTGTGATCATATAACAAAATAATTTGTAAAGTTCTGGTAGTCAATGGAAGTAAAAGCTTTTATGTCATATTTCTTGGGTCTCTTTGTCAAAAGCATAGCTTTTCTTGACAGGTTTCTCTCTTTAAGGGATCTGATAATATCACCTTGATAGCTTCCACATCTCCTGGGGAGGGACCAGTCTTCTTTTTGTCAGTTGGCAAACCAGCACCTGGGTTGAACCTTCAGAAGGGAAAGTGCATTGTTAACTACATAAAAATTGTTATTTGCTTCTCGAGCTTCTAAAGAAGCTTTGATTTCAATCCAGTGTAGTATCTTATCTTTGTTAACAAACTGATACAGTGAAGTAATAGCTCCTTCAGAAACACCAGCAGGATAATATTCCCATATTCCACCCTTTTAGAATCTCCCAAACAAAAGGCAAATTGTGTATACAGTTTGGCTGCTAGCTTGGACACTGAACAGTTAAGCTCATGATGCAATTAGCCAAGAAAAAGAAAGGTCTTTGTTTTGTTGATTCAGACTGCAACAGTGTTCTTAAGGTAGTAAACAGCCATTCACCAACTAGTCAGTTATGTGCCAACTAGTGTCATCTAAGGGCTTAACTAAGTTTTGAATTGGCAGAAGAATTTCAGCTGTCTGTGGTGTTTCTGAAGGGGACTGCCAGTTTAAAGTGGTTACCCGTATCTTACGTTTTTGCTCTCCTGGCAATATCCTTTGCAAGCTGTGCACCCCGTTTGCCCTTGAACATTTTCTCTGCCTCCTGACGCTCCTACAGCGATACCACACACACAAAGTTAATGAAACATCAGCAGGAACAACTATACTGTGCATAGCTTTTCCCGAAAAGGAAATGGCATAACAAGCAGCAATCATCAAGAAAAAAAAGTATGTTGCCACCGACATGTCACCTTTAAGCTTGGGGCATTAAACTATTATTTATCCCAAGAAAGATCTGTTTGTTGTTTACCTCAGGTGGCAAAGAGAGTCCACTGAGATTTTCCAAGCTGAACAGAATTCCTTGTCTATAATATTATTTCCACTTTTAAAAAGCTAAAAATTTCTAAGTCACCAGAGGAACTAAATTGGCAACCCCACGCAAGGAAAACTACATTTAACCCAGTTGATTTTTCAATACGATCAGATTTCCTTCACTAGCCATAGCTGTGGGAAAGGAGTTAATATCTCCATTGCTACAAAATATCTTCACAGATACTTTCTAATTAATTTCAACCTACTGAAAGGTTTGTTCAGAAATGCCACAGCATTTTCAAAAGAGTATCCAATTTTCCTTAGGTTTATGCAAGTTGGTCAGAGATAAAATAGGCATTCCCGTATTGAAGTACTCCTTGAAAACAGACCTAAAATACAAATTCTATGAAATCTCCAGACTCATAATCACAGGCTTATTATGTTTTAATGAGATCAATGTGGCTATGGATTGTGCTTAGAATTAATCTGCAAATCTTCAACCATAATCAAATGCTACATTATGAAATACAATGTCTTAATATAGTTATGAATTGTACAAAGGCTTCAATAAGATAAAACAAAGAAGTAGTATTTAATGCCTAGCTTCTTAGGAGATAAACACTTCATAAATGATGAAAGACTTACTTTTAATTTCACTTTTTGGAAATCCAGCACTCTGACTTGTGGTACTTTGTAGATTACATACAACCTATAATGCTTCTTATTTGTCACTGGATTCCTCAAAATACTGCAGAGGAAGAATGATGATGGTTATCTACTCATTTCATAGATATACAGTGCTAAGCACAAATGTTTGGATTCACCTCCACTTTTTGCCAAGCTGTCTTCTTCCCAGCCTTCCAAATTCTTAGGTCATGTCCAATTAGTAACACTGGAACATTATTTTTAAAAAGCAAGAGCCTATCACAAGCCTCTAGGCCTGCCATCAGCTTAACCATATGTTGGTCCACTAGCCACATTGAGGACTGGGATTAAATATCAAAATGTTTGAGTAAGTCTAACAAAATTAAAAACAAAAGCAACACAATCTACTTTTTGTTCAAATCTTTGTATTACATCCCATGTCAGTTTTGTTCTCAAATTTAACTGAATTTAAGGCAGCATTTTATTAAAGGTTAACATCTATAATGTTCATGTCATCAAAGCTTACGCAGATATTACTGCACCAGATATAGGAACAGAATGCTAATGCACCTATTTCAAAAGTAGAGTTGCAAGTCCTATCTGTATGAGGCCATCTATCAAAATATAATTTGATAAATATAGTGTTTCTACCATATCTTTCTATTCAAGTGTTTATTATATACAATAACTGCAAATTGGTACCTTTTTGCTTACACAAGTTATCATAACACTGATTTTCTCACTCAATTCAGTTTTATTGCTTTAGCACAAAGCTACAACAAACAACAAAATATTACAGTACAACACAGCATGATAAAATTTTCCATAATGACTTACCACACATCATCTCCATAAGCAATATATTAAAAACAGTGAAAAAAACAACACCGCAGCCAGAATAGAAGCTTATAATATCATAATGAATACAATATATTCCATGCTGGCAGAAAGTCAATGATTCATTATCTAAATAAAATTGAATCAAATAGATTTCTGTTATCAATCTACACGCACATACACTGTTATTTTTACCTCCATAAAAAAGCTGTCTTTAGAAATAAGAGGGCACATATCATTTAAATAATCAGATAAAACATTTAGTCTTTGAACGAATGCCATAGACACACCACTTTTGCCTGGCTATTTGTGTAGTTCATGGGGAGAGATAAAGGCCTGGCTCTTATAGAAGTGGCAAAATGCTACTATTTCAGATTCTAGATGGAAGTTCATTTGACTGAATGTGTCAGCCAACCCTTCTCTTTGATATCTAATTTTCTATGTTCAGGGAATAGATTTGTATGAAACTGCATTCAATCATGGGAACTCTCTCCTGGAATGTGAAATGCTACAGCCCACACAGTTAGTTAGATACTGATATTACGAAGAACTAAGTGAACTGACATCTCTTAATACATCTGCTGAGATAGAGTTCTAAGGGAAGTTTTTTAATGGAAAATGCTAAATATCTTCAAATTTTTTTCCTTTTATTTTTAAGGTATATATATAGCCATGAAAAATAAGTTGTTTATAAAATACAATGCTGAAAGCACACTTATTATTTAAAATGTATCTGTGGTTAACTTTAGCATAGACTTTAGAGGATGAGACTATAAAAAATGAAGACCTGTACCTCAGGTAAGTCAGTGACTTGACAGTTGCCAAAGGATCTAGATCACCCTGAATAAGGAAAAACACATATACTAAGTTAGTTCCAAATTATATAGATACACTCTGTCTACTTGAAATTTATGTCTTCAAGAAGAGCTGAAATTCATCTTACAGAATGAGCATTCAGGGCATTCCAGACTCCATAGTTTAAGAGTGTGCTTAATATTCACTGTTTGAAAATTAATATTAATCCGAGTGTTACTTCTTCACACTATTAAGGCAAGGTTATTTACCTAAAAGTCTTTTGATTCTGAAACAAAGCCAAATATACAGAACAAGAAATCCTTTTAATCACTCACTCTATTCTACGTCTTTCCAAACTTTGATGCTCACCTCTTCAGTAAGCTGGCCACACAAGGCCATTTCCAGTGTGAAGAAATTATACTGACTTCCAGAAGCTGTTTGAATACAATTCTCAACATTCATCACTACTGGTTATGCTGACTAGGACTGCTGGGGCTCGCAGTCCAACATTATCTGGAGGGACACACAATTTGCACCCTTGTCCAACACAGAAGTCATCTCCATAACAAATGTTCTCATGCTGTATGTATGCAGGAAGTGCATGATTTTCTTAGGCAGATTTAAACAACTGCATATTAACTGGCCCTTAAAACACCAAGAATTTATTGTATGTGCAGACAAGAATTATCTTCCTAGCATGACAATTATCTTAGGATGAAAACACTAGTAAATTATCCTCAGAATCTCAGCAACAAAAACAAGCATACAGTTTTGCAGCTGTCACTGAAGATGGAAGAGACCTACCCAGAGTCCTTTCTGTGTATAAACACTATCCCAAGATTGCTAAACTGTGACTCTCTATGACCACCTTATGTGCAAACACTTAAATATAAATAAAAGCCTGTAGAAAAGAAAAAGAACTTCCCTATCTTTTCCCTAGACATGAAAAAGAATGGGTGAGGACTGCAGCTGGGCAATCTATAAGGCTCCAAGTACAAGGTCCAAGTGACCCCCCTCTTAGGAGAAAAAGCAGTAGGTTTGACTGATGTTTGTGGATTGCAATGCAGAAAAGAATGTTTATCCTGGAGTGAGATGGAAAAAACAATAGCAGAAATTGTTATTTACCAAAAGAGCCTTATGACTATTCTGGCATTCAAAGTATGACTAAATTGGCCACCCTAGTCAATTTACTTTTTTTTATTTTTAACTGCCCACTTCAGAAAGTGGTGCACATAAAAATAGATGACATTTTCTGTTTACCACAGGTTCACTTGCTTTCACTCAGTTTATGATTTTGCTAACAGATTACAACAATATATGCAGATCTTTAACAAAAAGTTATGTAGCACCCTAAAGAATGATGAATTTAATGCAAGAATTTTCAGAGATTACAGCCAACTTGATTTGATGTCTTTTCCCCACAGCTGTTACCTACCTCAGCTTTTCTGCCTTTTGCTGTCAGTAGTTTTAGTAGTTTAGTGTTCTATAGCAGCTGCCCATATCTGAACAAGAGCAGTGCTGAAATGCTATTGCTTCAGTATTTCATTATCACATAGCACTCTCCCCTTCCATCCCAATTCAGTTTTAAATTGCTATTCACATAAGTTCCCTCAATCAGAAACCGAAAAGAAAGGGGGGAAAGCCACATTTCTGAAACATTCACCTTGAATTTCACTTGGCTCTGAGATCATCAGGAGAGGCTCTTCTCTCATGCTCACCACCACTGAAGCGTGGTTGGTGGGGACACAAAAGAGGGCCTTCTCAGTGGCTGCTCCTAGACTCTGGAACCCCCTTTCCAGGGAGGCTAGAATGGTTCCCTTCTTGTGGTCCTTGCATTGGCAGACTAAAACCTTTTCATTCAGACAGGCTTTTGAAACAGAAAGTTTTTAAAGAACAGCCTAAGTGGTGCTATATTGTTGTAACTGTTATTTTTAAGAGCTTTTAAATTTTTTAAATTGCATTTTATTCCTTTACAGTATTATAACAATTACACTTCAATAAACAGTTTAATTCTGTTTTAATATTCACTTGTTTGAAAAAAATTAATGTTTAATTGTATAGTTCTTTTAAATTGTGACCTGCTTTGAGTTCCAATTTTTGGGAAAGGAGCATATAGATAACATAAACAACAGCAGCAGCAACGACAACAACAACCTCCTAAGTTAGTCCACACCTTATATATTTTGCATCTTCTGCATTTCTCCTAGCACTGCCCATTCTACTCTGATTACACTCCTTCCACCCACAATTAGCTGCAAAGAGTCA
Source organism: Cyclura pinguis (assembly GCA_030412105.1). Classification (NCBI taxonomy): domain Eukaryota; kingdom Metazoa; phylum Chordata; class Lepidosauria; order Squamata; family Iguanidae; genus Cyclura; species Cyclura pinguis. The sequence goes on from CM059608.1 coordinate 7,161,221, forward strand.
GAAAAAATACTCTTTACTTTCCTATTGAAAAAGCACTGGGAGATAAAATCACCCCGAGTTACACTGTGCCTCATTTTAAGCTTCACTGGCACATGCCTATTACCCTAAAGCTGTGCAAAAAATCAGAACTGATAAAATCTTCACCAAGCCAAAGTTTGTGACAGTAGCAAAAAGAAAGATGCAAGGATGGGTGCCCTGTGACTCTCCAGATGTTGAACCATAACACCTATTACTCTTCACCACCTGCTATGCTGGCTAGGGAGCTGTCCTTCCAAAACATCTGAAGGGCCACAGGTTGTGGACTTGAGAATGCTGACCCTTCTTAATATTTCCACACAAGTAATTCCATCATTTTAATTTCTTCCACCTTTTATTTCACTTACCAATTCCATGATATTATTATTAGTAAGAATGAGTTCCTTGAGATTTGGCAGAGACTGTTCCAATCCTTCACCTATTCGGCTAAAATAAAACGGAAATTAAAGTCAGAGAAATTAAAGTCATTTAGAAACGACTAATGCAGTACCGTTTTCTTTCTGAAATTGCAGCTGGTCTTAAGCTTGTCTCGTGTAACTGGAACAAGAGGTAAGAGCAACTCTGATTGTAATTCTCTCTATTTTGTAAGCTGCCTTAAGTGCCAGTTTGGGGGAAAGGCAGGATATAAACAAAGTGATGGGTGGAACTGCCTGTGTGGCCAGGCATGTACCAGTGTATCTAAGCTTCACAAACTCAGTTAGACACACTCACCTTAATCTGTTGTTATTCATCAGTAAAGTTTTCAGCCTCTTCAGCAAAGGAAACCCATCTAGCTTCCGGATCTCATTGTCAGAGAAATCAATAGCATCAAACTGGTCCAAGGTAGCGCCCAAGTTTTCAATCACAGGGATCTTATATCCTGATGAAACACCATGAAACAGGAAAATATTAGCCCTATTCGCTATAAGAAAATGGAAAGGTTGCATACGCATTATAGAATAGCTAGCAGCATACCATCACCTCAGTATTCTTGAAATCCCGTCAAGCAGATCTGAAAATGAAGACTGAGAACTACGGTGGCAGCAGGTTCAGGAAAACAAGAGATATATTTTGTCTACAAACTCTTCACACATTTGTAGATTTCAGTACCTTAAGATGTGGCAATGCTAATTGGTTTAAAAATGCAAGTTCATGGGGGCAGGTGTATCAACAGTTATTAGTTGTAACAGCTAAACAGATGTTCACGTTCAAAGAAATGGAACATATGTTGGGACGGGGCAGGGGGGGACAGGGAAAGGCAATGATCTTCAAGCTAACTTGTGGGCTTTCCAGAACATATCAGTAGTACTCTTGGAAAGTGAATTTGATCAAACAGACCTTTAGACTGATCCAACAAAGTTTGGTTTCTTAAAAAGAAAAAAGGATGCATGCAAGTGCATGTACTCATACAAGAAAAATACCAGGAGGCCTGCATACTACCAAAATGTTTGGGGGCCCAGTGCATCCTCCTACGGAATTCCTGCTGCTAATTTACCAAAAGTGCTGACTCTCCCTTAAGTGCAACAGTGTCCTCAAATGCAAAGGTCAAACGTGGTCAGGAACAGAAAAGTGGAAGATTAAGACATGCCTTTTCCCTTTCCCCTGAATATTTTCAGCCACTAGTGGGGCAACCTGTTTTTCCCCACATAGCTCCATTGCATCATCAGCAAAGTTTTCAGTCCCCTCACAGCAGTTTCCCTTTTTTTGGTCACACCAAATGTGAACAGAATTATTAAAAAGTGGCCTGTCCGCACAGACAGACAATTAAGGACAATACTTTTCCTCAAGAAGACTGCACTAAAATTTTGATTCTCTCTCCTCTCCACCAATGTGACATACTGGTCCGAGTGTTGGAGTGGGACCTCAGAGATCTAGTTTTGGTCCCCACTGAGCCATGACCCTTACTGGGTTACCTTGGGCCAATCTTTCTGCCTAACCTATCTAACAGAATCACTGTGAAGAACCACTGCATTGGTTAGGCCTCATTTGGAAAACTGTGTCCAGTTCTCAGCACCTCAATTCAAGAAGTATGTCGACAAGCCGGATGGTGTCCAGACGAGGGCAACCAAAATGGTGAAGGGTCTGGAAGCCATGCCCTATGAAGAACGGCTTAGGGAGCTGGGTATGTTTAGTCTGCAGAAGAGAAGGTTAAGAGGGAACATGATAGCTATGTTTAAATATTTGAAGGGATATCATGTTGAGGAATGAGCGGGTTTGTTCTCTACCGCTCCAGAGACTAGGACAAGGAGCAATGGATTCCAGCTGCAGGAAAGGAGATTCCACTTGAACCTCAGGAAGAACTTCCTGAGGGTCAGAGCTGTCCAGCAGTGGAATATGCTGCCTTGGAGTGTTGTGGAGTCTCCTTCTTTGGCGGTTTTTAAGCAGAGGCTGGATGGCCATCTGTCGGGAATGCTTTGATGAGTGTTCCTGCATAGCAGGCATTTGGACTCGATGGCCCCTGGGGTCTCTTCCAACTCTATGGTTCTATGATTCTAAGAGAGGAGCCATGTATGCCATTCTGAATTCACCTGAGAAAAGATGTGAAGTAAATAATGCAAGGTAAGAAAACCAACATAGTGTACTGGTGTCAGTGCTGGACTAGGGCCATTTCTGCCCTACACTGTTATAATGCTATTATTCCACTTTCAGCATCTTTTGGAATTCTGGGGTTTGTAGTTTCCTGAGGCCCAAGAGCTCTCTGGCTGAGATTTCTAAAGGCTGCAAACCCCAGGATTCCACAGGATGTTGAAAGTGGAATAACAGCACGGTAACAATGCAGTGTGGAAATGGCCTAAAATTCCAGGTAGGGTTGTCAGACTGGAGAGGGTTCCCGTACTTTTCAATGGTTACTCAGAAGAGGGAATTTCAGGAGGTGTTGCTTGTCACACAGTCAAGTAAAGAAGCAATACCTGCTGCAGTCTGCTGTTACACAACTATTAAAGCCCTCTACAGTATCCATTCTGGCAACTTAACAGCAGGAGACTTCGGTTCAAATCCCCGCTCAGCCACGGAAACCTCCCGGGTGGCCTTGGGCGCGTCACACTCTCTCAGCCTCAGAGAAAGGCAACGGCAATCCCTCACGAGCAGCCCTTGCCAAGGAAACCCCGTAACAGGGCTGCCATTAGTCCGAAAATACTTGAAGACATAGCGAATCAACGTAAGACATGCCTCTGTGGGAGACTCCCATACACCGACACCCTAGGCGAGGCTCTTAATCAATCCTCATTTTTATCCGAACCTAGAACAAGACGTCTCCAGGACGGTCCAAACAGGACTTCTCAGTCACTTATCTCCTAACTCCGAGGCCAACGTTTATTCAGCCACCGGTCCCGCCTGAGGCCTACTCAGTGCAGCATGACCCTCGCGGGCTACCGTCGCCCTCGCCTCAGCACGACGCGTTCCCGCTTCTCGGGCCTATGAAAGCGAGGCGGGACAAACTCCCTCCTCCAAAGGCCAAGGCCGGACTCCTTACCGCGCAGGTCCAGCTCTCGGTCGCGCACGGCGTTGGTGTACTGCGCCGCCTGCTCGATCAATTCCGCCGTCAGCTTCACCATTTTCACGAAATTCCAGCCAACAAGATCCCGCCCGTCGCCTGAGAACGCACTTATAGGACTGCGCGTGCGTTGGGACGCTGCGCAGGGCGAAGAACGGAATGACAGAACTGGGGAGACGTCAAAGCCGAGCGCCGAGCTATCGAGCGGCGGCAGTGGCGTGGCGGTTGCCTGTTGCCAGGGGAACAGTCTTGAGCGGCCCTGTCCCTTTCAAAGCTGGAGGAAGCCGGTCCTAATCCAGACAATTTTAGGCTTATTGGCTGCTTCAAAATAACACTGCTCTGCACCTTTGGACACTAAAGCTTACCAGGCTCCTAGCATCATGTTTTATTTACACTTTTATAGTTACTACTAGAGTATATACCAAGCGTTGCCAGGGATTTTATTTTCTCATAGATACTTGCTAGAAAGATTTGAGGTCCTGTGCCTTTAATTCCCCAAACTGTCTTGTCCAGTACCTGTAACTTTTCCCCATATTCCCCAATCCAATCTCTATTCAGAGTTATTAACATGCAGAGGTCGGGTTCCTGCCCTCCTCCTTGCTGCTAGGCCTCATCTCCGTAGCAACCGCCCTATTTAGAGCTCTCAGGCTGAGAATTCTAAAGGCTCCTCCCTAAACTGCAAATCCCAGGATTCCATAGAATCTTCTTAGGCAGTCAATCATATGAGGTCATCATCTGACACCAACAAACGCACTTTGACTTTTATATATTAGATTAGATTTATTTTATTTATATCTCCTCTTTCTGCCATTACTCCAAGGAAACTCACATGTAACAACAGTAATTTGTATTCAAATACAAGTAAATGGATTTAAAGCACAGGCAATTTACTAACCATTGCCTAGGAGAAAGCTCTTGTATCTTTAATGGTTGTGCAGAAGCTGAAGTTTATTGCAAGTGTTGTTTATTATCTGAGCTGTGTGACAAGCAACCTGGGCTGAAATTCTCTCTTCTACAGACAATCATTAATGCTACAGGAGGCGTCTTCAGTTTACAACCCCCGGGGAAGTGCACTACTTCTCATGAATGGCTCCTTTAGTAGTAACTGGTCAGTTGTCATTTTTTTAAAAAAATAGAAAGCAACAATTTGGTATAAAACAATTAAAATAAGAATCAAATGAAAAGTAGCAGCAGCAACCAGCACAAGATCAGCAGCTGGCTGCTGGGGGTAAAGAGTTCTCCAAGTGTTTAGTTTCTGTTTTCCTAAGCAATTCTAAACAAGCCATTCTGTCTTCTTGCAAGAGCTGTCTTAAAAGTCAACAAGATAGCTCACTCAAAACATGCATTTATTTACAGAAAAATGTTAGAATGATTTGTTCGCTGTTTCCCTGTATGTTTATGGTTGTGTGTATTTCTCTTGCTTTGGAAGCTCTATAAAAATACTGATGTTTCAATAAAGATTTGTTCGTCTGATCTGTTGCAGCCAAGCCGACTACGGAAGCTGAGAAGATGTTCCCTCTTGGCCAAGAATAATCGTCCGTGTCAGTGTTGGTGTGAGGGACTCCTCCTCAACCTGATTCAGGGCCTAATCTCAGCTCCGTGTTTATATACCTGTGAAAAAAGGGTGGACTGATATTTCAGTCACTCCCGCCAGGCAGATTACGTGGGAGTAAGCAGTACTGATGACTGACATTTACCTTTGAGTAAGCATTCATCTATCCTATCCTGCTTGTTGTGTGCCTTCAAGTCATTTCTGATTTACGGCAACCCCAAGGGAAACCTAACACAGGGTTTTCTGGGGCTGAAAGAGTGTGACATGTCCAAGGTCACTTACTAGGTTTCTATGGCCAAGAGTACTGGTCTCAAAGCCTGGTCTCCAGGGCTGTAGTCCAACACTCAAACTACTGTACCATGCTGGTTCTCCTGCTACAGGGTGAAAAGGCACCTAGAATCCTGATAACAACATCCCATGTATGTAAATAAAAACATTCATTTAGAGGAGATCTATTGCCTTTATCTGATGACTCTGAATTTTATCTGATGCAATTTTGCTCTTCTGTTGTTTCTGATGCTTTGTTTTTCTTTGCTTTGTATTTGTTGCTTTATATTTTTAAAATGTGATGTTAAGTGTACTGTCCGGTGGAGGGGATTTTAAGCAAATCAGTAGATCTAGAGCAAACATAAGGAACCTCTGGCCCTCCAGATTGTGTCGGACTGCCACTTCCATCAGTCCTTGTCAGCACAGGTATAAGCAGTAAAAGAGTTTAGACAAAACAGATAGTGCTTCCTCAGCTGTTCCCTGGTCTGCTCTGGAAGGCTGCTAGAGATTCAGCACCCTGGACAGTTCAATTCACAGAAGGTATTCCCTGCTTCACTGGATAAGCTAAAGGAACTCTCCTTGCGTCTCTTTGCATTTGTTAAACAAGTTCCTCCATTTTGAATTCTAGTCAACTTTAAAGGTTTTCTCTGTTGTCAGCCGCTTGTCCTACTTACAATCATGCTGATATTAATTGGGAAAGTCAATGCCTGGCTTCCCAGTGCTCGCTGTAACAACATTTCTTATACATCACTGCTGAGCAAATACACGTGTGATTCAGGGTTCATTCTTGATTGTTTAGCAGAAGTTACTTTATTATCAGCTATGTATCAGAATTTTGGTCCTGAGAAATTAATGATTCTTGCACATTCGTGGAATGCTTTATGAGATCGCTGTTGCTCTAACCTATAAGCCCCCCTCCTTTTTACAATAAAGGGTCCTTCTCTTTGCTCATGTAAGAAGTGGTTTTGACTGCATTTTTTCTGAGCAGGGAGAAGTCCCTTTGGCTAAAGGTGGGGACCTTTCCAGGCTGATTCAGAGCTCAGCTGCAATCACGTAGACTACTCAAGGTAATCTGTGTGGACCTAATATTTTAGGTTCAGCTGCATATGTTTTTTTTCAGAGTTTGGAGATAACCCTTATGCATGCAGCAGTGAGGGCTGGAGAAGCACTTCCACAATGGCCTGAATCCTATTTTAGTCCTGACTAGAGTAGACCTATTGAGTCCATTAGCTTTATCCATGTGTTGACTCACCACTCAACAGCTGATTGAATGGATTTACTCTAGCTGGCACTAACAAATAGGATGCCAGCCAATATCCAGAGGTCCACAAATTCCTCACCCCAATCAATATAGGTCCTTTTCACATCACACAGTTATAGAACTATGATTGTACTTTAAATGCCCTGGTTTCATCCTATGGATTCCTGGGACTTTCAGTTTAGAGAGGCGACTTTAAAATTCTTAGCCAGAGGGTTCCAGTGCCTCCTCAAACTACAAACCCCAGGTTTCCACAGGATGCAACCATGGCAGGTAAAGTGGAATCATATTTGTGTAGTGTGACAAGATCCTGTACTGGACTAAGACGGGACCCCATTCAAAAATCCTCATCTAAATATAATGTTCTCACTAGGAAACCTTGGCCTTAACATTTTCCTCAGCCCAACTACTTTCTCAAGAGCCAACATGGTGTAAGCATTGGACTAAGAGCACGATTCTTTTCATTCTTATTCAGAATTAAGTGACATCCTTTCTAAATATATTGTAGATGATATATAATGGCAGTTAAGAAACCCAGGGATCTATTCATACTACACAGTTATAGTGCTATATTTCTCCTTAACTGCCATTGCATGCTCTAATGGAATCCTGGGATTTGCAGTTTAGGGAGGAAACATAGAAATTGAGCCATAGAACTCTAGTGTCATTGTCAATTCTCCTCCTCCTCCTCCTCCTCCTCCTCTATGCCTTTAAGTCATTTCTGACTTACAATGATCCTAAGGTGAGCCTATCATTGAGTTTTCTGGAGCCTTACCCAACTACAAAGCCCAGAATTTTACAGTATGTTGCCATGGCAGTTAAAATGGAATATACTGAATGCAAGACTAGACTGAATCAGGTTGAAACTTTTTCAGCAATGAAGTTCAGTGCGTAACCTTGGGGGCAATCTCCTTTCCACACCCTGTGTAACATCCTTCAACAGATTTCTTGTTTTATTAAATGGGAGCACACTCTCATCTGGAAGGCCAATGTGGTGTATTGGTTTGAGCATTGGCCCATAACTCTGGAGACTGGGGCTCAGCCATGGAAACCCACTGGGTGACCTTGTGAAGCCACACACTCTCAGCTTCAGAAGAAGGAAAAGGGATTCCCCCTCCGAACGAATCTTGCCAAGAAAACCCCAAAATAGGGTCTCTGTAAGTCAGAAACAGCTTCAAAGCATACAACAACTCTCCTCTGAAGTTGCTAGAGAAAAAACTCAGGATATATGTAATAATACAAAAAAAAAATGCTATTACCATTACTACCGATCATGATTAATTTTTTTTCCATCTTGGTGCTAGGGTACCAGAGAAATGCCTTCACTATCATGGTAGCAACTGCGTCTCACATGAATTGTCTAATTTTTAAAAACAAGAAAGCCACATGGTGGCACACTAGCACCAAATTCATGGTGATTTTCTATTTCATTACTAGCTACCTGTTTAATAAGAAAACTCATATTTATTTTACAGGTCTGGGTAATAGATAGGAATCACTACTGAACAAGACAATCTTTGGCTCAGTGCTAGAAGTTTCTTTTTGCCAAGAAATAAATTATCATCAATCCACAAATCAATATGCAGTACCCAGGTTTATTAATCACTGAGTCTCATACAATCACGGAGTTGGAAGGGACCCTGTGGGCCATTAGGTCCAGTTCCCTGCTCAATACAGGATCTCCAGCTAGAGCACCTCCATCAGGTAGCTGTCCAGCCTTTTTTTGAACATGTCCGGAGAAGAAGACTCTTCCACCTCTCTTGGCAACTGGTTCCATTGCTGAACCGCTCTCACCGTCAAGCAGTTCCTTCTACTGTTCAATTGAAATCTACCCTCCTGTAACTGAAAACCATTAGACCTAGTTCTACCCTCTGAGACAGCAGAGAACAAGTCTTCACCCTCCTTTTTTGTGGCAGCCCTTGAGGTAAAGAATGCGATCAGGCCACCCTTAAACCTTCTCTTCACAAAGGTGAACATGCTTAGCAGTGATGTATTAGTCTTTTATGTCAAGTCTCAAGTCTGGAAGCCAATTACCCCAACCAAAATTCCAGAATTATTGGATAGAGTGAAATAAAGTCAGTTTTAACAATTTAAGCAGAGTTGGCTCTCCACATTTGCAATTTTGCCATCTGCAGCTTCGGAAATGGGAAATAGAATCCTATCTTACTCACCATTACTGAAGATTCAAACACATTAGAAGGAAGGATTCTTCCTCCTCAAGTCCGTTGCCTAACACATTTGCTATTCCCCTCTGAGAAATGCACCCTGCACTCTTGGGGTGAGTCTTGACTTTTGCTCTTAGGAAATATTTTGGAAGGCAGGGACTTGCAGCAGGGACAGGCTGCTGAGCAGACCTCAAGCCTGCCTCAAGTCTGTTGCCTAACCTGTTTGCTGTTCCCCTCTGAGAAATGTACCCACACTTTGGGTTTGAGACAGATTGTCATGTGACCAGTAGGCAAAAAGAGATAGAGGTGTTGTTCAAAGTCATTAGGTTTCTGGATGAATGTGTTATGTTACTGAACCAAGGGCAGCAAGTTAGTCACTAAAAATATACAAGTCTCGAGTCGAGTCGAGTCGAATCAGTGCATCATTTATGGCCAAGTTGAGTCCGGGTCAAGTCACTGAAGTGACAAGTCTGACTTGAGTCCGAGTCTATCGACTCCAGTCTACATCACTGATGCTTAGCTCCTTCAACCTCTCCTCATATGTTTTGTTCTCCATACCTCTTATCACCCTTGTTGCCATTCTCTGAACCTGCCTCTAGTCCATTTCAGCTTTTTTAGACACCTCCCTTTTTCCTTCCTCGTTGAAATTATTTGAAATTGTGGCTTCAATATCTCACTTTTAAGAAACTTCCATCCATCATGAACCCCTTTCTCTTAGTATTGCAGACTAAGGGATCATGCCCAATATTTCCCTATGTTTCCTGAGATCAGCTTTCTTATAGTCTAGAATGTGTGTCTAACTACACTTGGCTTCCCCTTTCTGCTGTGTTATAAACTCCAGGAGAACATGGTCACTTTCACCTAAGGATCCCACCACTCCCATCTCATTAACCACATAATCACTGATGGCTAGGATCAGATCTAAAATAGCTGTTCCCTTTGTTTCCTCTTCCACATCTTGGATTGTGAAATTGTTTTCAAGGCAAGTGAGAAATCTGTTGGACCTGATATTCTTGGCAGAGTTTGACTTCCAATAAATATCAGGATAGTTGAAGTCTTCCCTTACTACTATATGTCTCCTTTCTGAATGTTTTGTCATCTATTCCAGGAAGGCATCATCCAAGTCCTCAGCTCGGCTTGGGGGTTTGTAGTAGACATCCACAGCGACATCACTGTTGTTTCTCTCCCCCCTTAATTTTACCCAGATACTCTCAATCTCAACCTGGCTTCCAGGATTCAAGTCATGGATCTATTCATAGGTGTAAATGTCCCTGACAAGTGTAGAGGCATCTGAGACCATGGGTTTCTCCCCCTAGCTGCTTATTTAAGTTTCTTTCCCTCCCATTGTTGGGTTCCTGTACTGTTTGCCCCGTTCTCCCTATAAGATTCAGACTATTATCTCCAGCACTTGATGAACTCCTGCCCTGGAGAATACTGTCTCTCTGCCTGCCTCCATAACTCATTTTAAAGCCCTCCTAATTAGGTTTGTGAGACTCTTAGCAAAAATGATCCTGCCAACTTCTATGAGGGGCAATCCATCACTTGCCAGAAGTCCATCTTCATGAAACCACGGACCATGGTCCCAGAAGCCAAAATGTTCCTAGTGTCCACACCATCTGTGGAGTCAGTTGTTCACCTCCACTATTGTTCTGTCCCTTCCAGAGCTATGTCCTTCAGCTGGGAGAAGGGACAAAATGACAACCTTTGCATTAAGGTCCTTCAGCTTCCTACCCAGAGCCTTGTAATTTCTTCTGACCTCTTGAAGGTCATAGGCTGTCCCTTGCAGCATCATTGGTTTCTGCATGGACCAAAAGGAAGGGATAATGGTTGGTGGACTTGATCAGTTTTGTAAACTGCTGTGTTACATCACAGCAGTTGCCCCAGGGAGACAACACACCTCACAAGACATTCTATTGGGCCCACAAACCACTGCTTCTGTCCCTCTCAGCGGTGAGTCCCCTACCACCACCACATACCTCCTTTGGGGATTGGCAGGGCCAGTCCTTGTGCTGAATCTTCGAAGGTCCCTGCACATTCTCTGAGGACTGTTGTTTCTGCTCTTCTCCCTTGTCCTCACTGATAAGAGAGTTTCAAAACGATCTTGTCACTCCAAACTAACAGAAAGATCCCTGGTTCTTCTACTTCTTAATTTCTCGTTTCTCCAAATGTGTACCTTCTGTGTTTGGGGGCCTCACCTCCTCCTCAGAGACATCCCCTGTGTGTACCTCCTCCAGTACAGTGTGCTCTAATCTGTCCAAGAAAACCTGATGCCCTCTAACATGCTGAAGACTGGATACACGGGCCTCGAATTGCTGGAACTTCTCCTCCAACAGGGCAACCAGTTTCCATATCTTCTAGCAGGAACACAAACATACCACAAATTTACTTCTGAGAAGACATATTTAGCATTGCATTGACACAATTTATCTTCTGGAAGCAGAATTGTACTCTTCACTAAGTGTGGTTATGTTCAGCACCAGGCATTGCTCATGCAATTAAAACAGGGTTCATTAACATCTTTTGCCCCTATGGTATTTGATTAGCGTACATTGGCATTTCTACTATCTCTGCTCCTGTTTGCAGGGACTGGAAGAATTAATGTCTGGACAAGCTGACAGGAGATGATATTATAATTACAGCCTGACTTACAGAGGAGATGGATTTCTAAATCACAGACCCTCACATTAACTCACTGTTCCTATGGGGCTTTCTGACTGTATATTCTCTTTGAAAAAAACCTCTTTCCCTATAATCACCTAACGCCTCCAAGTTCCTGCTTGTATCACACATCTGTGATGAAAAATCCCACATTTGATACAGATTCCTATGCTTTCCATAGAAAAAAGTTGAGTTTCTTCTAGGTCTGAATTCTGACTCAGTGATTTTGACCTCAATTATTTCCCTCCTTTAAAATTATCACTTTACTGGTGGTTTCTTGAACAGGATTACTTTGCCAATGATAGGCAAAGGAGAACCTCCTAATGGAATTTTTGTGTATAGGCTTTCCCCAGTTATCTGACAGGTTAGGAACCGGAGCACTGTTAAAAAACGGAAATGGTCGAAAAGTGGAACCCATGTACTTACTATATTGCGGGGAGCACGAAGGATTTACAGAGACTCACTTGGGACAAACCATTTGGAAGGAATCATTTCTGCAGGTAAACTAACAGGAGCCAGCCGATGTGTGAGTAAATACTGTATATACTCATGTATAAGTCTAGAAATTTTAGTCAAAAATTGACCACAAAAACCTGGGTCGACGTATCCATGGGTCAATATAAGTACTGTACCATAGCTATTATTAAAGAAAGAAACCATCTGCTTCTCTGAGTGGTGAAAGGCAAGAGCTTAGTCCATCCCAGAAGAGTCTAAAAGAAGCACCGATCCCCTCTATTTTCTCTGCTATGCTGCTGCTTCTGACATTTTTGAATGCCTGAGCGGGAAAATGGGAGCTGCAGTGGCCGGGGCAGGTGCCCCCCTGAAGTATTGGTGCTTTCCCCTCTCTGTGCAATGACCCTCGACTGATCCAGGGGGTCATATCAAAATTCATGATTTTGACCCTAAAACCTCCCCTTAGTTTATACATGAGGTTGACTTATATACAAATATATACAGCAAGCTATCTATAATTTAGACATTTGTAAGCATACCTGTGACTTATGTCAATAGGGTTTTGTAATCAAATCTTCCCAAATTCTTGATAGTGTGCCAATTTCCAGAAATAATAACAAACTGATATTAAAATCCATGCAGCACTGTATTTTTATTGGGCTAAAAGTGTGTTTCAAGTTTATCAAAGTGCTCTACTGAGTTCCTCCCTGAGTGAAGACAAATCCTTGAAAAATATCCTACGCTTATGCCCTCTCCAGGATCAAACAGCCTAGTTCTCAAATCCACCCCCTTCTTGGACATTCTGATGTTGCTGTCGTCGTCGTGTGTCTTCAGGTGGGGTCCAACCACCCTACCTGTCAGGGGGTTTTCTTACAAGCTTTGCTCAAACTGTTGCCTTCCTCTGAAGCTGAGAATGCAGTTTACCCAAGGTTACCCTATGAGTTTCTATGGCTGAGTTGTGATTCGAACACTGGTCTTCCAGAATCCCAAGCAGCACTCAAACTACTAGACCCCACTGGTTTGCAACATCCCATAGCTGAGTGCATATTCTTAGAACTATCGAAACCAGAAATGTAAGGACTCAGGTTGAGATTTGTCCCGCATCTGTGAAATAAACATTTGTGAGATGTCTCCTATTATACAAAAAACTATTTCTCTCATCTGCCACGTAGATTATTCAGGGGTGGAGGCGGGGGTTAGTTTTGCAACACAGAAGAGAAATATCGTCAGATACAAAATATGAAAAGATTTTGCTAAAGTCCGGTAGATATGTTTAAATGAATTCTGCCATGCAACTGAGTGTTCTTTTTCTTATTCAAATGGATTTTCTTGCTTCAGTCTAATGTTGATGTTGAAACACTCATTACAGTATTTCAAATTTAAATATAATTCATGGCCTTGTTACTTTTATTGTTGGAGCAATAAAAATGGTATTAACATATGTTTTCTATGGAAACCACGTTGTCACCTATGAATTTCTCTTTTCTGGTTATGTTGGTATACATATAATGGATGTGCTTTTATACAGCATTTCACATGGGGAGAGTGACAAGGACGTAACACAGTCATGGCTATACTGCTATTCTCAAACTGTGTGACAAATGTCACATTGTGTTCAGGGAAAACAGAGTGACTTCTGAGCAAATTAATGCCGTCTAATGTGGGCTTAAGGGAAATACAATGCCAATAAGCAAGTCACTGTGTTTCAGCCATTTCTCACAAATCACCTTAATTTGTAAATAGTTACAGTCTTTTAAACTTAGCTAAATGTGGAAATACTTAACATGTAACTCAGGATAATTTTGAAAACTACCCTTCAGGGTCAACTCATTAATTCTCTCATTAACTGTTCCCACAGCTGGGAGGGAGAAGGGATAAAAGGACATATATTTCTCCATTCCTCTCCATAACTGCTGTGCTACATAGTAATAGGAGTCTGCCTGCCCGCCCCACACTGGTAGGGTTAATAGGTATATCATAGTGGGCATGAAGAGATTCACTTTTGGAGGCTGCTCTTTTAATCTCTCCTGAAACACTCGTGTATAATATGGAAAGTGTAATAGTATGACATACACTTCCCCCATGCAAGTTTCCCCCACCTTTTCCAGGATATTCACTTTAACTGATTTCCATTCTTCCTCTTCCTTTTGTTCAGACTCAGCTGCCATCAATACGCTGGAAGCCAAAAGTAGGGCACATGTGGCCCTCTAGACGCATTCCTTCCATCTTGATTTGGCAGGTTCAATCCTATTTAATCCTCTGTCATCCCATTTTTTCATTTGCTTTTAAAATTTTAGTCCTGGTTTCTGTCTCCTCTTCCTACCTTCCCCTGTTATCCTCAGCTTACTTCAATTACTGCAAACTTAGCTGAAACTGCAAAAGTAGTATGCGTTCCGTTAACTCAGCAGGAGAAAGAGGAGAAAAGAGAGCAGAGTTTTGGCTTTTCCAGTAGACTCAGGCAAAAGCAAACAACTGCAACCTCTCCTAGCTTGACTGTTGTTTTGCTTTAATAACTCTTGTCATCTTGAACACAATCTAATGCTGTTTGGCCAAACATCTCCTGGTTTTCATCTGTTAAACGTTGCAGGGTATAGAGATGACATTGGGCTGCAGTTTCCATCAATCTTAGCCAGCATAGCAATGGTGAGGAATCTTAGGAGCTGCAATCCAACAATACAAACAAGGGCATATTTTTTATGTATTAATATTGTTATTGCTATTTACTCAGTTTATACCCCATCTTTTTTTCACCAAGGGACAAAAAGCAACTTACAATAATTTAAAACAGAAATCCTCTTCTCTTTTCTGCCGTTATCCTTAATTTATGATTGTTTACAAAATCCGTTTTTCAGACCAAAAGTGCAATCTACATGGCTATATAGTTCTCTAATTATGCAGACATATTCCTTATATTGGGTGGCCTAGTTTGGTTTTCATATAGCTAGTATTCTATCTACGCAGAGCAGAGCTGATTGATGCTAATGCAAAGTGACTGCACCCTTGCTTCCACATGAGCGTTTGTTTCTTTTTGTCTCGCAATTGGTTTATGGAATTTTTATGGAATCGTTTATGGGGCTTCATGTCTTGCCTTCTTCCACTTGTAACCCCTCCTGTGTTTTTGCTCTGATTCCGCTGTCTTCTGTGAAAAATCTGCTAAGGAGGAAAAGATGGAATAGTGGCACATGAATATATTTTGACCAATAACACTGGGTATCAATGCCTTTGACCATCTGAGCTTCCTCTTACATGAGTCGAGTAGGACCCATAAGAAAAATGGTGTTGCGTCTTCCTGATCATTTCCTTTTTTTCAGCCATGCAATTATGCTTTCTTCAAGGGTACTCTTCCACCTCCACTCAGTCATTAATCTGTACCCAGCTCTGCTCAGACCTCCTTGGCTACAGATTTGTTGTAATTCTGAAAAGCCTCTCTCTTCTTTGTGGGTGGTGTCGTTTTGGCTATATAAAAATAGTCACTTGGGGGAAAATTGGGTTATGCTTAATGTCTACATGATACCTGAATAGTAAGTAGTGAGGACTAAAAAAGGGGATGATCCTTACCTCATACACTCCAGCATTTCACACATGAAAACTGGAGGACCTGTGGCCAAGCAACATCAGAGGGCATTGGCAAAAACTATTAATGATGAAAAACACACAAACTAGACAAGGCTGCGGCAGTTTACTTCTGCCTGAGCCTATTGGAAAGGTCAAGATTCTGTCCTTTCCACTCCTCTCTTCTCCTCCCTCTTCTGGCTTAGTTGGGTACAAACTACTTTTGCACTTTAAATTCAATTTGCAACAATCAAAGTAAACCACGGAGAAAGTGGGAGAAGGAGACAGAATCTGGGACATTTTAAAAGTAGCTAAAGGAAGAGGATGAATTAAGAAATCTCCCTGCCAAATTGGGACAGATGGAGGATACGCTTTCATGAGCTGTTGGAGATTTCTAAAAGTTATCTGAGCGGGATTTCCTGGAAGCAGATCCTGGACTAGATGGCTTGTGGTGAGGACCTACCAAGACTGTTTCTTAAACTGGAACATTTTCCCAGCAGCATTCATTTTGTTTATGCCACAAATTCTTGTGACAGGCAGAACACAAGGAGAACACCGTTAAAGATGATGGCAGCCTGTCTTCACCAGCAATGTCATGTACTTTCCAGCATTTTACAGATGAAACTGATGTGGCTGGACATCCGAGTGTGGCCAAAAGGATGTGGCCAGGCAAAAGGAGGGCAAAAGTTATTCCTGGGGAAGAACACACAAAGCTACTATTTTAAGCAGTGAATCTTTGAAATGTATGCACTGAATTTAGGAAACCACGAGGAAAAATATGAAGTAAGTGCAATACTCAGTCACTCATTCTGTGTGCATGAGCAGCATGTTTATAACTATAATTATTGTATTCCATATTATTACAAATTCCAAATGCCTGCATCAGTCCCTGCTCAAAACGATGTCTTTTTGTTTGATCCATGCGCGAGCTGTTCCCCTCAGTGCACATCATGGATAGGTCAAACCCCAATTCCCCCTTCACATTTATGTGGTCACTTTGGGCTAGTTAACCTCTGAGCCTAACAGACTTTACAAGATTTTTCTTAGGCTACAAAGGAGGGTAAGGAAATGCACAATACTTTTAGCTTCTGGAGATGAAAGGGATGAAATCAAAATGCACGTGGTTGAAAAAAAAATTGTCACAATGCATTTCAACGGCTGTTTAGAAGATCTCTCTTAGGCTACAATCCTGTACACAATTACTTAGGAGTAAGTCCTATGAAACTCATTGGGGCTCAGTTTTGAGTAGTTATGTGTACAATTGCATTGTTAATGTAAATGGAACACTGCTCTGCAGGTAAAAAAAAAAAGGTTAAAAACAAACACAAACAGATCCACAGAACTGAAGAACGTATAGTGCTGAGGGACTGAATTATGGCTTGGTAGATCACAAAGCAGGCACACCAGACTTCAGTTATCTACAATGGAATTTACTTTCTTACCATGCTTACACTTTGTTTTTTTCTTTGAAGAGCTCTGAGTGGCTTGCATATGGTTCCCATATGCTCTCCCACCCTGCCAGTTTTCAGACCACAGGAAGAGCTGTTTGGGGTCCAGTGGATGGTTTTGGGAGCCCTTGGTGCTATAGGGATAGTGCTGGGTACCCCATGTAAGTCCAGGCAAGCTATTTCTTTCTCTCTTTTTTTAATTAAAAGCATTTATGTTAACAGTCTTACTGGATTAAGGAAGTATTAATCAATATAAACTGATGCGTTTTGGGACAGCTTTTCTAAAGCAAAAACTTTGTGTGTCGCTTTGCATGCAAGACAGCTGTTTCCAAATATCTGAACCACTGTCACGTAGAACCTGGAGATTGCTTTTCTATGTCCACAAGGAAGAATTGGATGAAAATTGCAAGGAAGGAAATTTCAGCTAAACTTGAGAGAAAGGGTCCTAACGATAAGATCAGTTTGACAGAGGGACAGACTGCACTGAGAAATAGTGAGCAGAGGATTTTACTTCCCTTGAAATAGACTGGACAACAGTCTGCCAGGGATCCTACAGCTGAATCCTGCATTACAGAACTCACATAGAGCAGGGACTGGGGCCATTTCCACACTAGAGTGTTATAGTGGTATTATTCCACTTTCAACATCCTGTGGAATCCTGGGTTTTGAAGTTTAGGAGGGGCCTTTATAACAGTCTAGTGTGGAAATGGCCTTGGGCTCAGCGACCTTGAAGTTTCCTTCCAGCTCTAAAATTCTATGACTTATACCCATTTTATTAGTTACTTAGGCTATAAGGGCGATGATCTTCACTAAGCCTACCTAGTCTTCACAGTTCCAGTCCCAGGTCCTACTGTCCTCCATGCTTAAACAAGATTTAGAACCTTGTCTAATCAGGTTTTTCCAGTTGCAAGCACCTTCTTCCTTCAAACCTTCCCCTCCAATACAGAGAAGACATTAAGAAGATGCAACAGAGAAGGCTGAGTGATCAAAAGTGTGAAGCAACCCTCCTTACCCGTGTAATTGGAATTACGTGACAGACAATGGCCGAAGGACTTATGTGCTACAGCTCACGCCCATCTTCCCTCCAGCTATGTTGAACCATAATAGCAAGATTGGGAATAATGGAAGTTGTAGAGCAATACATCTGGAAGGCAACTGGTTGGGGAACACCACTAATACCCATACCCATGTTTTTCAAAGAATTCACATTAAAAATTATGAACATTTTAAAAGTAGGGCTGCCTTGAACTGGGGTTGTGAGTCTTCAATCCCTTCGGTGGGGATAAACTAATTTAGTATACAGGAATTTTTAAAAGAATGGGCTGAGGTTGCTGGATCGTTTTAAACTGAACCGTTTTTAATTTTTTTTATCTTTTCAACTGCATTTTATCTCTATAAGCATAGGTTTAAATCATTCAGTGTTTTGAACAATGTTCACTTTTTAATGTTCACTTTTTATATGTTTTCACCTGTATTGTGCTCCATTAAACTGTAAATCACCTTGAACTTGAATTCCAATTTTGGGAGAAAGTTGAGAAAATAATATTAATATTAATAAGAATAATGCTTCAGGGTAGGGAAATCTCATCTCAGGAAGATTTGAATGCATGTGCATAAGTCAATGAAAAACACAGATTGTTTTTCTCTCTTTCTGTCTCTCGCATACACAGATTTTTAAAAAGACTACACAAAAGTAGGTTATTCTTCATAGCAAAATAAAACAATTTACTTTGGTAGCTTGAAAAAAATAGTACAGAGTAGCTCATCAGGACTATAAACATTTTATTCATGTTGTGGTAACCTTGTTGATTTCTTTTCCGCTGATCAGAAAGACTGTCAGCTTTCACTATTCATCCAGCCCAGTTTGAGAGTCCATGGCTCTAAAAGCAGTTATGAGAGTGTCAGTTAATTTTAGCTAGGGAAAAAGAGGTTAGAAACCCACTTTGTAAAGAGTCAATTAATGTTTTACTGCCAATTTCACAGGCTGAAGGTTTAACTTATTAAAACAGCCGACAACGTGAATCAGAACAGACATTATATTAAAAAAAGAAGAACCGTTGTTTACATACGTCGGAGGAGAAATAAGGGGGCATTTTGGTAGAAGCTTACAAAGGTGTCACTAAAAGGGACGGTGACACATTAAAATAGAAAAATTCTGACCCTGGTTTTTTGAAAATTATCTATGAAGAAAGGCAATGACTGTATAAGTTATTTTTTAAAAAAAAAATCTGTAAGACAACATTGCCAAATATACTTTAACACAAGTATATGAACACCACATGACAAACTATAAAATATATATATTATATATTATATATGTATGTATATCTATATATATATAATGTATGTATAGTGAGTACATTCAGATGTGTTGTATAACGCTGTTTCCTAGAATTGGTTGTTTTCTTTCTTTCCTGGTTGGCTAAATGGAATGTTTCCTGGGAGGGATTGCTTACTGAAGTCACTGAGCTGTCATCAGACAGAAAGGTTTTGTCAGCAAGTTGTGGTAGGCAGAAAAATGAAGCCATCAATCAAGCTGAAAATGCTAGGAGATGCAAACATTCTTGAAGGAATAATCTTTTGTTAGAGGCAGGAAATTATTCTAGCCTGCATTCACAGCCAAGAGGTGAATTTGTTACCAAAAATTTCATACAGAAGGCTTCGAATCCAGTCCTCCAGGGTGGTGAGGATTACTTTATCCCTAAGAGTCACACTGGATCGCTTAGGAATTGTTGGCTGCCCAAAACAACTTGCAGCTAAACATACACTTTGGGATAAATGGAGACCCCTCTGATTTTCTCCTGCTAAATCCAGGATCTCCTCTTTGGTCTCTGCCAAGTTACAAGCTTGCTTAAGGCCACCTTGCTATTAAAGGCAACCAGGAATGTGTTTATTATTTTCCATTGCAATTTGCCAAAATGAACTGCACTGAGTAGCAATATTGTACAAGAAGAGAATGCAACTCTAGTGTAGCCAGTCCAACGAGTTCATAAGCTATCTTGAAAGACTGCAATATTTTCTTTTTCTCGTGGGAGAGATGCTCTTTTTGTCTTGAAGGTACAGAAAGAATGGACGTCTGTAGGGTCACCCACACGGAGACAATTTGGAAAAACTGATTACCATTAAGTTGGGCATTTAGACTACCCATCTGCATCCATTTGCAAGCCATTTCTGAGAAGGATTCATGTCGCAATTTGCATTTCTCTTTTTTTCTTCCTTTGGAAATGCAATGAGCCAGGTAATGCTGACCTAGACTCGGGGTTACCAGATGTGACACTGTAGAAACCAAGCTGAAGCTGGCAGACGATATTAAAGCAATCAGAGTTGCAAGCTGAAGCTTCAGCCAACATCAGGTGAAGCTGGAGGGAAGAGGGGAGCACCTGTGTCCTGTCTTGACAATAACCAATCTTCTAGAGAGTGGATATTGAATGCTCAGCTTAGCCAGCCAAGAGACATGTCCGACAGCAAAACTGTATAAATGGCTTGCTCTCACACAGCTTGTTCAACTTCACCATGTTGCAGAAGATTTCATCAACTGAGAGGGGGAGAATAATATAAGAAAGAAAAATAGGTGAATATTTCATTTGAATTAGACCTTGCAGAAGTGCAGCAGAAATGCAGCAGAAGCCTGTCTGAAGCATAACAGAGAACTGAAAACAACAGTGTTGTGTGCCTTCAGGTTGTTTCCAACTTGGTGGATCTACCACAGGGTTTTCTGAGGCTGAGTACATGACGTGCCCCAAAGTCACCCAGTGGGTCTCCATGGCCAAGTGGGGAATTGAATCCTGGTCTCCAGGGTTGTAGTCCAATGCTCAAACCACTATGCTATGTTGGCTTAAACACAACATGTTACCCCTTTATTACAATGGTCATAAGGTGCGGAGTGTCTTACGGCCTTCAACAAACATCATCTACATAGATGCTGCACAGAGTTTGGGAAGGTACTTTCTAGGCTACAGCCCTTAGACCTCTCCAGTCAGCATGGAGGATTCTGAGAGCTGTCATTCAAAACCTGACTATAACAAAGTGTGCACAAAAAAGTACCCACACAAACAGGTCCTAACTTGGCGTTCTGGTGAAAGAGGAGGAGTGGATACAGAAAAGGAAAGGAAGATGACAAAATGGCAGCTTGTCCCTCCTTACTAAGGCATTAAGAGCCCCCAAAAAACTGGATGCAGCCTTCTTCTCTGACAGTCCATTGTATGCCCACTGCTTAGGAAAGCTGCTTCAGGTCAAGTCAATCCCTCATCTATGCTGATATACAGCAGCTTCCATGGCCATCCCTCCATTAAGTCAAGTGAGGCAGCCGCCTCAGATGGTACATGCTAGCAGGTGATGGTGAGATGCTGGAGAAGACAGCTGAGTGTGTCATGCAGCTTGCTTCACATGCACTCTCTATCCCCAGGTTTAGTGGAAGATGTTGTCCTGTTTGTTGTGGTGGTGGCAGCGGTGATGTGCCTTCACATTGTTTCCAACTCATGGCAACCCTAGGGCTGACCTATCACAGAGTTCTCTTAGCAAGATTTGTTCAGAGATGGTTTGCTTTTGCCCTCCTCCGAGACTGAGAGAGTGTGACTTGTCCAAGGTCATCCAGTGGGTTTCCATGGCTGAGCAGAGATAGTGCTGAATAAATTGGGAGTCAACTGCCAGGATGCTTGACTTCTGTTCAGGGAATGAGGAGAGATGTCATCTTGCAAAGTGTTTCAGGCAGCAAGATGACTTGGGTCAGCCCTGATCCTTGGAGGTATGTGAAGCAATCTTTCCCTGGACAACCCAGAGATGCAAGAGGCTGAACCTGAATCTCATTTTTTCAGATAAAGCATTTGCTCTAACCACTGAGCTATGGCTGAAATTTCCCTTGCATACTCCCTTCCCAACCTCTTGCATAACATGGCAAAAAAAGCCATCATTTTTTAGGTATGTCTCTAAACATGTTAAAGTGAAATAGCCAGTAAAGGTTGCAATGAGTGACTGAATCTCTGAACAAACTATAAAAGTGACATCTAGCATCTTGTTCAGTTCTGAATATGTAAATTCTTCCCATCCTGCAGAGAAGTCAACTCTTGCAAGAACTCAATATCTATCTTCTCTCAGGAGAAATTATAACGATAGCTTTATTTGCACATTTTCAGGTCACTAATTCTTTTCCACCATCATTCCCAGATCCAGTTTAATTCCACTGAGTTTCATTATATGTTCCATAAATAGGAAATCTCAACCTCAAAAGCAATTAAAATCACTTCAGCTTCTTATGCAAGATGGGAAAGACAAATGAGGAACAGCTGGATAAAGACAAGGTTGAGCTTATGGGGAATGCAGGTATGCAGAGAAGTAATGACCCAACTGAAATTTCAGTTCCTGAGGTCTTTGTATACTTCTTGTCTGGTCTCCAACCTAATATAGAAAGTCTAAAGTTGTCCCCACCATCACACACACCGCTCAGTACATTCCACAAGTCTGAAACGTTGTCTGTCATGGCCACCCTTCCTCTGCAAGCTGGCTCATCTTTCATCCGTTGAGAAAAGGGACAGAAGCACACATCAGGACAAGTGCAAACTTCCTTTAAAATTCCATGCAACTACTTACCATTGTGGCATTGGTCATCAGCAATACAAGAGCCACCTAGCAGGCTAAAGCCTTCTTTACACCGGAGACAGTTCCTCCCAGAGCTATCGCAACTTGCACAGTTATCTTCGCATCTGAGGAACAACAGAAGGCAGGTATTTCTGGAAACTAATTGCATGACAGTAACATGATGCAAGGCATGAAGTTGGAGTGTGGAACTTCTTTCTTCCCAGAGGCCAAACTGCAATTTGAGAAATGCTTCATGCAGCACTTTCCAGCAGCTGGTAGAGCTAAGGGCATGAGGTCAGGTTGAAGCAAAGTGGACAGGGGCGAGTATAATTATTACCAATTTGGACATTTCTCCAGCAAATATACAAGCCACAGTTCACTGTCCATTCAGGTGTAAGACAGCTTTCATGCCTACAAAGCACAGCAAAGTTTGACGCAGAGTTTCAAAAGTATTAAAAGTGCTGGAACCCTCTTATCTTCGATCACTGATTGGAGAGAGCAGCAGCAGAAACTTGCACCTGTGCGGGGAACTTGTATGGGTCACATTCAGGTTGTGGTCTGGGGTTTCCCCACCACTGGCATAGAAGGAAGGTGAGAGGAAAGACATATCCAACTAGTAGATGTATCCACTTCACAATCTAATATGTGCATTTTTGAAAAACAGAAACCAGGGACTCTCTCCTTCAATTAAATGCAGTCTCTGATTTGGACAATTTTCCTCCTATCATATCCAATTGTGAAGAGGCAAAACTCCAAAACTGCTGCATATGTCACACTAGGACAACTACTGCAGTTTCAGTCTACAAGGCTGGGTCACACAGCCTTTGGGGTGCTTATCACACTAGTCAGTTGTTTTGGGGTTGTCTTGTTTAATAACGGCTGCTCACGAAGATAGGAGAATGCTGATGCTGTGCATTGCATCCTCACCATGTTCGCACTTTTAAAAGTGTAACTTCCACTGTTTTCTCTTCCGTGCTGTAAATTCCTCAATGCAGTGGACATATCTGCAGGGGTTCTGTTGCAGGATCGCCCCCACAAATGGGGAAAAAATGTGAATTCTTGTGTCTCATATTATTAAATGGTGGTGTCATGCATGCTGACACTTCAGCATGTCTGCACGCACATCACCACCATTTTAGAGATAGAATGCGGCATTCTATGATTGCTTAAATTCACTGATCCGGAGGTCACTGATATGGGGGGGTCCATGTATAACAATGTTGCTTGCACCACGCTGTTTGTCCTGCCTCCTATGCCACAATTGGTTTCCCTTTAAAAATTTTTAAAAATTATATGATAACAACTCATTTATGACATGATGTCACAGTGCTGTTACACTACTGTCTTAAACATAATTAACAATATTTTAAAATATTTTTTTTTTTTTAGAAAAGAAACACTGTGGCAGTAACCCTGCACTATTACGGTATCACAGGAAAGCAGAAGAGAGATCTTCGGAAAACACACTCATGCAGTAAAGATGTCTGAGTGCTGACAGATCAGGGTTTCATTGTTATTGTACTATAAAAATCTATAAAGGGTTTCAGGAGCATAGAAAACAGACCAGGAAACACAACTATTCTTTTGAGAAGTCTTGTGCTCCGTGTCTCAGCACTAGAAGTAGTCAGAGACTTTCCCGCCAGAGATTTCCTTGGGAATTCCCAGGGGAGAGACAACCAGACCACACCCAAACTGTGTCCTCTATTTAATCATTCTTGCAATGAAACAGAACGAGATATTCACACTAAAACTGGTCGCTCAACCACAGTGGGAAAGAGGGTCATAAATGGATTTTTTTCTAGCCACCAAAAATTAAAAAAAAAAAAATTTCTACAGCACAACAATACCAGGAGAGACACAACATCATGCAATAAGCCTGAGGCAAAGGTGGCATTAATCTACTGCCATAATGGCATAACAACCT
Organism: Cyclura pinguis; assembly: GCA_030412105.1. Lineage (NCBI taxonomy): Eukaryota > Metazoa > Chordata > Lepidosauria > Squamata > Iguanidae > Cyclura > Cyclura pinguis. Next base: position 7,185,580 of record CM059608.1, read on the forward strand.
GGTGCAATAAGCATCTAGGTCAAGAGACTGAAAAAGCATGGTCCACCTTGGAAAAGCCAAAGAGGAATCACAGATGTCTGTGTGACTTCTTTAAAAATGATTCTACAAAGCAATGGAGGAAACAACTTGCAGGATAGCCAGTAGGCAGGCGTGGCTGTCTCTTGGAAAGGAACATAAGAAGCCATCTCATACTAAATTAGACTATTGGTCCATCCAGCTCAGTATCATCTATATCAGTGGCTCTCAAGCTTGGGTTCTTCAGGACCACCGTCTGGGAGCTTCTTGGAGTTGAAGCCCAACAACATCTGAGGACTGTGTTGGGGAGTTACTGGCAGTGACTGTCCAGGATCTCAAGGAGGAGTATTTTCCACTCCTCTCAAGAGACGTCAGGAACTGAACCTGAGACCACCTCCATGCTATTGAGCTACAGCCTCTGGGAGAAAAAGAAATCAGCGAAGAGAGATGATTAGGGTTACCATATGTCTTCCTCTTCTCAGACACATCCTCTTTTTCAGAACTAAAGTTTCTTTCTGGATAGATTTTTAAAATGTCTGCTGCCACTTTGCCTCCTGCTCACTGATGCCACCTCCATATCACCGTCTCCACTGAGAAGTCTACTAGGAGAAGGGACAGAGGAAAGCCCAAAGAGATAGAGAGAGACAGCAAGTCAAGGCAGGCACAGCAGTGGGAGGGGGAGAGGGACACAGACATGAAAGGAAAAAGTGAGCTAATTGAGGCAGCTAAAGGAGCCTTCAACCATGTAAGGTGATGGAACGTTGTGGATTGCTGGAGAGGGTGAGGCAGCTGTTGAAAGAGGTAGGGAAGGAAGAAATCAAAGCTAAAATTGTTATTATTTAAATACAATGAGTGTTAGGAATATTTCTGGTTGCAATTATCACAGCTTATATAGTAGGGAGCATTTAAAATGACAGCACCATAGCAATCAGCGGCTTGAAATAGTCGGTAAGTGTGCCTTCTTTTTTTGATTTTCAAAATATGGTAACCCTAGCCTTGATCAGAGGCCATTCAGTTCTTTTTTTGTTCTGAGAACAGGTATTTCAAGAAGTTAAAAGGGGACAATCTCAGACTGACAAACATGTGGAGGAACTTAAATAGTGGTACCAGTTTTACGAGAGCCTTAGGACTATGCTGTTGAAAGAGATCTTACCTTCTGCAGACTTTGTGTGGGAATCCAAGCACCTCTTCAGGGTAAAAGCCTTCACCACACTTGGAGACACATCTCCACTCGTGCAAGTTCCTAGCACACTGCATACATTCCTCTCGGCCTGGCCCTAAGGAGCAGGAGCAAAATATGGCTGCCGGTCAGAAAGATAACTTCAGCGTCAGACACAGGCTGGATACAGAAGAGGAATCTGCCTCTTGAGAAGAGCTGAGTTAACATAGCATCACGTATAATCAATGGATCTATCATACAATCAATCAATAATCACTGTTGGCCAGGAACCATCCAGGGCTATTCCAGAGGTATCACCCTCCTGGACATTTACAAAGGCAATATTGCTTGGAAGAAATAAAAACAAAGGAGGAATGCATAAGATTAACAGGAATGAGCAGTTTACGTGTAACAGCTGTCATCATTTCATGTTCGGTAACATCAGATCTGTGGTACAAACAATCATCACTGTGAACCTTAACAGATAACATGACAAAGCACCTTTAATTTCCTAACATTATACAAAGAAAATCAGGTTAGAGAAACTTTGTGTCCTGATATCCCACACCAGACAGAAAGCACACTGTAGTGCAAAAATGATCTACTTGTTCTACAAATTCTGCCCCAACCAGTACTAGAATGGCCTATCTTTTTGTCATTTCATGCACACAGAATTTAGATTTCCTATATTAGTTGCTAGAATGTGGAGATTTTTGTTTTCTTTTCAGCCTGCTTTGCTCCCATTACAAGATTTAAGGCAGCTTAGAAAACAAAATTTGGCTAACAGCAATCATTTATAAAAATAGAGAACGGTTAAAAAGCATTTATTTACACTACTTATTAAAACTAAACTAAACAGTTTTAAAACATATCAAGAAAGGGGAAAGGAATCCAGCAGCCCTCATTCAAAGACCTTTCTGCACCAAACAATTAATGGCCAAAAGCTGGGTCAATTTTGCTGGCAAGTCCACAACCGAGCAGCAACCAGAAAGAAGGCAAGAGAGAGCCCTACCAAACGTGCCTGTGAGGCTGTGAGTACCTTGAGAAAATCTTCCCCTGAAGATCTTAAACTCAGGTAGGCTCATATAAGGTCTGATAATAGGGGCCCAAGTGGCATAGGTCCGTTTGAGTATGGACGGGCATGTTCCACAAAAGTCTTCAGTACTCAAGGAGCGGAATTTCAACATTTTGCGTATTTACCTCTCAGCTTCCTATACATCTACCTATTCTTTCTTCAGACTTCCAGTGATATCCTGGGGTCACAGGCAACTTGGCATTCCCAGTAGCAAACTGTCCCCCACGCTGTCAATGCCAAGCAGAACTTGGAGAATTTACTTTTTTTAAACTAAAACTTTTGGAATCCATCCAGCATATTGGGAGCTGCCTCACACTTAGGCCATTTCCACACTAGACTGTTATAGCGCTATTATTCCACTTTCAACATCCTATGGAATCCTGGGGATTGTAGTTTAGGGAGGGGCATGTTGAAAGTGGAATAATAGCACTATAACAGTCTAGTGCGGAAATGGCCCATGTCTGCTCATTGATCCATCCAGTCCAGTATTGTCACTCTGACTGCCTGTGGCTCTTTGGGGTTTCAAGCTGCATTCTTACCAAGCCCTACCTGCAGATCCCTGGTATTCTCTGGTGATCCCATCCAAGTACAGACCAGGTGTGGCCCTGCTTAGCTTCCAAAATCAGATTAAATGAAGTGTGTTCAAAGCAGTAAGGTGGTGGAAATTTGACCGTATTACTATAAATATACAAAGGTCTACATAGCAACATCCCCAAAAGTCACACTCAGTGCTGGTTTTTAATTTAATACATGTTTGGGCCATAGTCACATTTTATCATACAAATCTTGTTCACTGCATTAATAGCCCATTGTTCCTTCATGGTCCTTCCTCTCCTCCTGCCCCAAATTTATCCAGCAATCCTTTGGGAGTGGTTAAAATAATGATACCCGACTAGCTCAAGGTCAGCCAGCAAAGAACTTCATGGCTCAATGGCAATTACATTTCTGCAGTCCGAATCCAACACTCTTATTTTTATACTACACAGCTCTTAGGAAAGAGGCAAATCACATACTCCCTTTGCTGTTTGCCAACTGTTCCCCATCCTGTCCTTGGAAAAAATCCAGCTAAGTTTGAAGCATATAGAATAAACCCGTTAAGCCAGAAAGAACCATGCATACCTTGAGCTTTCCAAAACACCTTGAAAAACACCATCAAGTTTTCTGACTAGAGACTTCGCGGCATTGGAGATAACACTATGCAAAGAGCTCAAATAGGAATGCATGAGAGCCATAGTAGGGCCCAGCATGACTAGTCTGCACTGAGGAATGTGACTTACAAGAGGGAGCGTTTTAGAGGCAGACTCATCCAGAGAACGTTTCATAGAAGAAATTAATGTTTCCCTGTCGGCATTTGGCTGGAGACCAGGTGATAAAAGGGCAGCTGCAAGATGAGTGCTTCTGGCAGGGAGCAAACTGCTTGTGGGACTCCAAATCGCAGGGCCAGTGCAGGAAGGCTGTGCTGGTGGTTTGCCATAAAAAGCAGGCATAGATATACTGTGTTCTCCCTCAAAGGGTTACCAGGCAGCAACCAGGATATTTGCACTGTGGCTTTAAAAACAACCAGTTAGCAAAAGATACAGCAGCTCTCCTCAGCAACCAGCTGCCAGATGGAGTGGGCACAGCAGTAAGGGCAGCTTGATAGCAGACAGTGGCATGTAATTGGCTTTCTGGAATTAAATCAGAAGCCCAGCAGATTTCTGTCTGCTCCCTGCAGCATTAAGGTCATCCTTGGAAATTTTCAGTAACAGAAAATGCAGAAGACTTGCCCGCTGTGGGAGATATACCTGGTGCCAAAGTTGTACCTTTTTTGTCATCAGACTAAAGACATGTGCATGCAGATATTTCCATGGGCATTATAAAATATCACATTACCTTTCAAAATTAAGATTTGTACTATTAAAAAAACAATGGTTCGGATCGTTCTACCTCTCTCATTTTTCATGTTTATGTCCATTTTTCACCTGTTAAATTTGTGGGCACATTGCCTTAATTGCCTTGCTGCAATTAGAGCTACCAGGTGTCCCTTGTTATAAGGGGTGTCACTTATTTGAAGGTTGGAAAGCTTTTCCTGTTATCCAAATCATCATCATCATCATCATCATCATCATCATCATCATCATTGTCATCATCCTGTATTTTGGGGCATGAGCCCTCCCTAAAGACAATAATCCAGTAATTTATGTATCCAGTAATTTATGACTGTAGATAGTATGTTAATTTTATAGAGGAATGGAGAGCTAAGTGACCTGAAATCAGTACTTTCATTTGGTATTAGGTAGAACACAAGCTTGTTAATAGCTGCTTCCTGACTGTTGAACCTCCATGTGATGAATTTTGGCTACTCCTTATTGCTGTTTTGAAAAACTTGGCGACACTAGCTAAAATGAATGAACAATTGATACAAACTGTAAAGAAATCAATTTTAAAAAAAAACCTGCAGGGCACAGCAGTTTGATTGATGACAACCCTGGACACCGGGACTCGATTCCCCACTCGGTCATGGAAACCCACTGGGTGATCTTAGGTGCTTCACACACTCTCAGCTCCAGAAAACCTTGTGATAGGTTCACCTTAGAGTTGCCATAAATTGGAAACTACTTGAAGGCACACAGCAGCAGCAGCAACAACAACATTTTAAAAATCCACCCTGAATGACCTCTGGTTCTCTTCTTTAATGAAGAAGCCTGGAAGCAAAGGAAATGAGACACATCGACGCCCAAAAAAACAGTGCACTTGCAATCAGGGTGCCCCATGCCATTAAATTCAAGATCAAAACTGCTTCAAAAGCAGTTTGTGATACGGATTAGAACAGTGGTCCTTAACTTTTTCTTTACCAGGGACTTAATTCAAGAGGTAAATATTTTAAACTTAGATTTAAATATTTAATTATTTATGTAAATATTCAAATATTTATTTATTTACTAAAGGCTCCTGAAGACTAGGATTCAAATCCCTGCTCAGACATCGTGTGACCTTGGGCAAGTCACATTCTCTCAGCTTCAGAGGAAGACGAAGGCAAACTTCCTCTGAACAAATGTTGACAAAAACCTCTCTGTGATAGGTTCACTTTAGGCTTGCCATAAGTCAGAAGTGACTTGAAGACACACAGCAACAAAGGTCTGCTGATAGAGGGAGGTTCTTTCTAGCCATCATGTCTTTCCCCCTTTGAAAACTGACTTACAGCAACCCGAAGGCAAACCTACCTTGGCAGGATTTGTTGCCTGTACCTTTCTCTGAGGCTGAAAGAATGTGACTTGCCTGAGGTCACCCAGTGGTGGGGATTCAAACCCTGGTCTCAGGAGTCATAATTTGGAGGTGTGCCCATGCCTGCCATTGTTCTTTTAGTCAGAGATGTGGCAGCGCAGTGTGTGTGTGTGTGCATCCCTCATTTGCAAACAAGGAAGCCAAATTGGGAGGGGTTGCTAATACGCCAGAGGACAGGATCAAAATTCAAAATGACCTGGACAGATTGGAGAGCTGGGCCAAGGCTAACAAAATGAATTTCAACAGAGAGAAGTGTAAGGTCCTACACTTAGGCAAAAAAAATGGAATACAGAAATACAGGATGGAGGACACGTGGCTGGATAGCAGTACGTGTGAAAGGGATCTAGGAGTCTTAATAGACCACAAGCTGAACATGAGTCAGCAGTGTGATGCGGCAGCCGAGAAAGCCAATGCAATTCTCGGCTGCATCAACAGGAGTATGGTGTCCAGATCCAGGGAGGTACTGGTACCACTCTACTCTGCTTTGGTTAGACCTCATCGTGAATACTGTGTCCAGTTCTGGGTACCCCAATTCAAGAAGGACCTGGTCAGGCTAGAGCAGGTCCAGAGGAGGGTGACCAAAATGGTGAAGGGCCTGGAAGCCAAGCCCTATGAGGATAGACTTAGAGAGCTGGGTATGTTCAGTCTGCAGAAGAGAAGGTTAAGAGGGGACATGATAGCCATGTTTAAATATTTGAAGGGATGCCATGTAGAGGGAGACGGCTTGTTTTCTGCTGGTCCAGAGACCAGGACAAGGAGCAATGGATTCAAGCTGCAGGAAAGGAGATTCCACCTGAACCTCAGGAAGAACTTCCTGACAGTCAGGGCTGTCCGGCAGTGGAATCTGCTGCCTGGGAGTGTGGTGGAGTCTCCTTCCTTGGAGGTTTTTAAGCAGAGGCTGGACGGCCATCTGTCGGGAGTGCTTTGAGGGTGTTCCTGCATGGCAGGGGGTTGGACTGGATGGCCTCTGGGGTCCCTTCCAACTCTACATTTCTATGATCTATGATTCTATGAAGCAGTTTTTCCACCCGTACCCCCCTTCTGCCACATCCCAGCCCACAGACTCCAGGTAAAGAACCAATGGCTTAGAAATTTAGCACTCAAAGGGAAAAAAAAACATTCAGAAATTTTTTGAGGTTCATGTAAGCCCTTGAGCATACCCAATGTAGGTTTTTGGATTGTGGGCAATCTCTCTGGGGAAATGAGGTGCCCAGCTTTCAGCTGGACTGACTATGAGCATGATACATTGTTTTCAGTCTGAGTTTTGTAGATGTTATTTTAAATTGCGGCTTAGCTTTTAAATTATTACTGGCGTGGAAAGGAACAAGCTGGAAATTGAAGTTAATTCTCAGCGGAACAGTGTGCCGGCTTCCCATGCAAAAGCATAGTTTTTGAAGTGTTGACACTTTTATGTACTCAAAAGCCTTCTTGCACTGTTCTTCTTACAGACTTTTTATATGTTTCCCTTCGAGCCCTATAAAAAGGTGAGGCTTCTATCTTTTAAGTAGAAGGAATATAAACAACAATATTCTACTTTCATTAATAAAAATAAGTCTCCCTGCAACACAGCCAGAATATGTGATGGAACACAGAAGGGAAACTATCATGAACATTCGCAATTACAGTTTGCAAGACCTGAGCAGGGTGGTTGTTGACCAGAGATCTTGGAGATCTCTCATTTATAGAGTTTCCATAAATCAAAGTTGACTAGACAGCAAATAATAATAATTCTGTTAAAATAATACTCCATTGAACATACTTTTAGATTTACAAATTGTGCAAAAAATGGAATTCAGTTGGGCTGTAACTTGACTAGCCCAGGTCCCAAATTTGCATCCATAGATATTGTTGGACTTCAGCCCTTAGAAGCCTCAGCTAGTGTGACCAATGGCCAGCGACTGTAGGAGTTGAAAGCCCAACATCTGGAGACAAAAATTTGAGAACCACTGTGCCAGACTATAAAATGTGTGTTAATCTGGGTCAAGAAGTGAAAGACTAAAGAAGGCATCTTCAGAAGGTTTGAGAGTCTTAAATATAAAATCTGGATGTAGAATAAATGTAAAAGATAGAATTTAACTTCAGGTTTCTTCCTTTCATGCCAAGTTTTTCTTTCTTCTAGAATTTCCTTTGTGCCTTCAGGCTATTACAGGTCTTGGAGCCAATCAGCCTATGATTCACCCACAGCATTGCCAGAGCTTTAAGGGGATGTCTTAAAAAGAAACAACGGCACTCTGAACATGTTGCCTTTTTTTTAAGTTAAAACAGCTAATGTTACTTTTAAGATTCCAACATGAGGATCGTAAGAACTTCAATTTTTTGCATAATGAATAGTTACTTTTACTAGATATTTTTACTAGTTAAGGTAAAAGTGCTACTGGGTGGAGAGACCTAACCTATTTTTAGTAATTTTTCAATTATTATTTTCAGCATTGACTAATGTGTTTGTAATTAGTTGACTGTGGTCAGGAGTTACAAGTAATGAGCCACATGTTTAAAAAATGGCAAACAAGTAATGCACTTTAGTTAGTGAGAGAAATGAAATCTATTTTAGCTTCTGCACTGGGTATACGGTATTAATAACATGTATTAGAAGCATATATATTAGCTTATATGTATAACACATATTTTAGATATATTTACACATATATTTCAGTATATTTTATATTTTAGCTTCTGTAATACACTAAGTCTAAGAAAACAGCTTCCTAAAATTGGCCACACAACAGAAGAAGGCTTCTTGGCCTTGGATCTCCAGAGTGAAGAACCAGACTAAGACAGTCTGAGTGACAGGACAAGGCTGTCCGTAAGGAGTAAACTGGTAGATAAGGAATATAAGAAAAGGGTTGGCATTGTTTAGAAGTAGGGGCGGTTAGAAACTGTTAGGGTGATTACACCAAGGGGCATTTTGAAACTGCTAATGAGAATTAAGGATACACGGGGGAAATGCATGATCACTCATACTGTAAATATGGGGAAGGGGAAATGTAACTTCTTAGGCGATCCTGATAGGCTGTAACCTTTGGGGTCCTATCCAGTGGGATCCCAGGGGAGGGAAAACCTGCAACCGGGACAGGGGATAAAACATGAGGTACACAACAGTGGGGTGTGTCCTTCTCTCTGAAGAGCACCCGCTTCTGCAGAAACGTACTTTTAATAAAACATTAACGCTTCAGCCGATCCTGTGCTAAATTGTTTTATGAGTCTTTTCACCTATTTCTCACAGTTAGTATTTCTAAGCTTTAAATATACTGAAATGCTGTTTTATCTACACATGAATGTGCATTTCTACAGACACAATGCCGATTTCTTTGGATATATGGACAGCTTATATTAATACATATGCCAGCCCAGGATCATATCCTTTATATTTAGTCTATTTTTCTTTTTTCTTCTCCTTCTGTTTGCCTCCTTTTTGTATTTACATTTAAAATTCAATAAAAATAAAACAAGAACGGTTGAAATATTGGCTTGCATTCAACAAATAGATCTGCCACAAACACTCATGGGAGGCTATCTAACAAATGCAGCCCTATGCTTATCTACTCAGAAGTAAATCTCAGTAACTGCAAATCTTGTGGTTCTTTCAATTATCTTAATTATCTCTTCTCACCTTACTTTTCTGTTTTCATATCTGGACTTCTGTATACAACTTAGGCAATTAACTGACACGTGATAAGGTGATTTTCAAAGGAGAGAAGACAAATTCATACAAGAAGAGAAGCTCATTAACTGCTATCGGCCACCATAACTAAATGGAGCCTCCATTTTCAGAGGCAGTATACCTCCGGCATCTGTAGGGGAGCAATGGGGCAGGGATTTATAAACTGATGAAAAATAATACTAGCCAATGTATATTTTGTTACTCTCATATGGTACTGACAAGGGAAGAATAAATAAGTAAACACATAGATTCTGTTCACTCTGGCACTCATGCATTCTCCCTAAGACTCCCAACTTCCTGGCTCATGCCTACAAGTTTACTGTTAGACCTCTTTTGCCACTTTTGGGTGCTACTGGTCCTCTAAACCAGAAATGAGAACTAGAAAGCCAGCTTACTATGCCCCAACAGGTCAGGGAGAGCAGGGGCCCAAACCTTGCTTGCTCAGGGATATAGTGGAGCTGTTACGTTATTTTGGACTCTAGACCTAATGATCTTATCCTATCCCCCCCCCCCCCGCCCCATGCTTCTGTGTAGCACCGAGGTTCTTTGGTATCTATATTAAGCAGAGTGCAGCAGATCTTGTGCAACATGATGAGCTCATGGTGGAACAAGGAGAAATGACTCTGGGTACTCTTGTCAGGCAAAAAAGAAAACTTTTATCTACTGTTGGGAAATCTATCTTAGGAGACACTACATTCTTAAGAGAAAGGGAACACAATGTCTTTGCAGGCAAGAAGGAAGCAAACAGAGCACACAGACCAAAGAAAGAGAAAGAGATGAAAACAAAGGGTAGGTGTTAATTTAGACCCTGCTCTCTCACTACTCATTTTATACAAACATTGATGCCTCTTTGCTTTCAACAGTTAACGTGGTTAGAATCCTGGAGTGGTTCTAGCATCAAGACCACTCTGGGCACATGTATGGATTCCCTTTTCAGGCCCAGGGAGTGCTGGCGGCTCTGGGTATCCACTCAAGCCAGGCCCAACTGGAAAGACCAGAGCTGGAGTTTCAGAAGCAGTGATATCAAGACACAACGTGTCTCATTGACTGAATGGATTTATACCCTGCCTTTCTATCAGGATGGCATCTTCCCTTCACTTCCTCTGAAGCTGGGAAATGGGATCAGAGCAGGTGGCTGATTCTTTCAGAGATCTACAGCCCTTCTCTTCCAGCAGCATTTTTCTCTTGGCAGTATGGCAGCACAAAAAGGTTTGTCTGCATATGGATGGCACCCATAACCACTAAGGGCCCTGGAGCATTTGCTCCTATTGCACCATTGATAAGTCAGTCTTGACTGGTTCCAAAGATGTAGCAGAAGCAGTACATCAAGCAAGATAGCACCTTCTCTCTTGACTTGTTCTGAGTTCCCAAGCCAGTGGGGCTTTGTTGTCTCAACTGCCAGTAAACAGGCAAGCAGTCTTTGTCCTCATCTGCAGCCATGAACACTCAAACTCCAAGGCACAATTTGGATGAACAAGTGCATCATTCCTATCTACCATTCCTGCCCTATATCCACGTAACATACAATGGTGTGCCTGGAGTCTCCTTGGTGATCGTTCACATACCTGTACATGTCCGACAGTTTGAGCGGCAGCCTTCACATCGCACTGGTTCCTTGATCAAGTACATGCCTGGTCTGCACCCCATAACACAGCTGTTGTCCAAAAGGCTGTCAAGGATAGCAAGTGGAAAAGATAGAGAACATTTGCACGAAGGCCAACAAACATGTCCATACTCCTTGCAACAGCTAATAAGGGTACCTCTATCAGCAGGACTGTTAGTTTCCTTAGCCAGAACAAAACTTAAAATCCCTCCCTAACAGAGTAGCATTTCCAGCACAACCTATGGCCGCTCAGCTGCCCTCCTGGAGGACAAGGGATTGTTCCTGGGGGAGGGAAAATAATTGGTCCTGAAGTTACTGTGTAACTTTGGTACCTCTCTGTATTTTTTCCTATTCAGGCCACATATTCTTTTCTGCAGACATTGTCTCTTACTGGCACACGTACAATATCCACTCTATTAAGATTCTGGTCTCTGGATATCTCTTTACCTGCTCTTGCAATATCTCTTCTTCTGCCCAAACAAACCTACCCAACCCAAAGCAATAAAGATTTTTTTTATTTAAAGTGCATATAGGGAAAAAATGCCTCCTGTCTGCTCAGAAGAGGTTTCCTGATAGTATCTTTAGGAGCAACCAAAACAGAGCTAGTACCATAACACAAATTAATCTTTTGCTCTGAGCAACCAAAGGATGAGGGTCAATTTAAAAAGAGAGTTTAATAACTCCCAGACCTAGAGGAAAAGGACAAAGTTTTTCTTATAAGTAGGCAGTCATGCCTGATTCCTCAAAGATCTGCATCATGAAAAACTCTTCGAAGCCCTGGCAATAAAAGAGAGGATGGCTGGGGACAGGGGAAAAGGGGAGAGATCACAGAGACTCTGTTTCCAGAAGTGAAAGCTATGTGCTCTCCTGTTACGAGGCTCTGAATCCCAAGAAGCCATTTCATGCTTTCTCTAATGCTGATTCTGTATTACACAAGAGGTCGCTGTACCTTGGTATAACCGGAGCCAAAAAGGTCCTTTTAAACCTCACAAGACCATCTAACCTAGCAGACCACAAAATTAATCCAACCATTCATTAGCTCAGCTAATCACATCCAGCTAAGGTCAACTTATCTTTTGGCAAAGCTATTGATCAAGAAACACTAGAGGATTGTTTGTGCATTCACTAAGGAGAAATTAATGCAAAGGGGCCGAGTCTTGGTGTACCCCCGCAATCGCCATGAACCCACTCCAATCTGTGAACAGGTTGTGCTCTTTGGTTCAAGTAGCACATTAAGATCTTGGCAGGAGGCCTGGCCACTTCCCTCACATGCGCTCATTTTTATATAGATGAAAACACAAGCAGTCCTGATGCAATGTGGAATTTCTGAGGCCCCTGAGGTAGTGGATCTCTCTCTCTATTAGCTGTACGTGCTCTTTGCCAGAGGATTAGGAGCACAATACCAGTCACTGTTTCTTTGTTTGGTTGTGCTCCAACTGATCACCTTATTTCTTGGGGGGAAGGGGGAATAACCAGAAAGCTCCAACCCAAAATGAGTTCCCCACTGGTCCCCATGCTAATATCTTGGTGCAAATTACTCTTTTCCCAATCCCCACTTTGCTATTTATTGCAATTTACCGCAACAGCTACTAATACAAATAGCGCAAATCTGGGAACAAACAGAAGCATCTTTTTCAACATCCATTAAAGGCTTTCCTCAGTCAACAGGAAAGTGTTTATATACAATTTGTAACATGAAAAATTTCAAAGCCAGCATGATATAGTGCTTTGATCATTGGTGTATGACACTAGAAACCAGAGATCAATTCTCTCTGCTCAGCCATGGAAACCCACTGGGTGAACTCGGGTACATCACACACTCTTAGCCCCAGAAAACTTTGTCATAGATTCATCTTAGGGTTGCTGTAAGTTGGAAACTACCTAAAGGCACCGAACAACAATATGAAGAATGATATAAAACTCCATGTTACTGATGGTTTTATTTCATTTATTGCAAAAAAGAGAAAATGTGTTAAATGTACTACTTTCTGTCATTCAGCTGATTATTGGATCCAAGTTACTGGTGGATCCGTTAATGTAAAGTAAAAGGAGCGTGGAGCCAGCGTGGTGTAGCAGTTTTGAGTCCTGAACCAAGACTGTGGGAGACCAGGGTTGGAATCCCTGCTCTGCCATGAAAACCCAATGGGTGATATCAACCTAAGGGAAGGCAATGATGAACCTGCTCTGAATAATAAATCTTGACAAGACAAGAAAACCCTCATATGGGGTTGTCATAAGTTGGGAGTCAACTGGAAGGCATATCACAGCAAAAGAAGTAAATGTGTTAATATTCTATTTCAACTTTATATACTTGCTTTTCCTTCAGGATTTTTTCCCCTGGCTTTATACTCTTCGGTTGGTTGGTTTTTGTCATTGCATTTGGAAAAATCAAGAAATCAGTAAATTTTTGTCTCCAGATTTGAAAAAAAAAAGGTTTTTTTGTTTTTTTTTAAGAAAATCTTTAGGAACTAATATAAGTGGGATCGGAGTAATATTCGACAAAAAGCTGACATGGATCCTTCAGTCTGGATCAGGAGAATGTTCCATGCCAACCAGTTTAAGCTCCACTTCATATAAAAGCATAAAAGACACGAGGTGAAAACAAAGCTATCCCTCGGGAAGCCACAAATGCAAACTTCACCTCAGCTCTAAACCACCACCTTTCCCTCCTTGGTACTCTTGAGATGTGCAGGACTTTAATTAATTAAAATAGTTTGGGAACATAAACATATGGAGCAACAAATTTAAAACAGTGAAAAGTAATGAATTTAAGTACAGTACATTTTCATATCTTAGAGCTGTTTGCAAACAAGGGTAGGGGCCATTTTAATTAGATGTAGTCTCTTTTTGTTGTTGCTTAGTTCAGTATAATTTGATTATTACTTTAGTTTAAGTATGGTATATAGGTATATAATTTTCTCTCTTTGCATGTTTAGTCTAATATGTAGGTTGATTTTGTTGTTTGTCTTTACTACATATTTGTTTGGTTGTTTTTGTTTTATGTATTTGTGTCAATTTTTAAAAATCCCTAGTTAAAAAAAAGTAAAAAAAAAAGAGAGAGAGAGAGATGCTGTAACCATCTGCCACCATCCCCAACCAACATGTCCAATGGAAAGCCCTAGGATTACAAGAGACCAGCAGGCTGCAGAAGTCTTTACTAGTACTAGACGATCTTAGAGCCCATCTTTCTCAGCCTTAAAAACTGTGACACTGGAATAATGGTTCTGCCTGCCCGCCTTTCAATTCTTTTTAAGTAAGCGGAGACAGAAATGAAACTGGCAACAGCTCCTCAAGGTGACAAAGAATGATTTGGGGGCCTAGCTTAAAAGGTTAGCGAACAATAAAAGGAAAGTTTGTACAGATTGCACCTGACAGCCGAAGCCATTTTTACCATTCCTGTGAAGTAGATAATCTTTTGGAAACTTGCAATTTTCTACTTTAGCCAAAGTGCTGCTATTGAAACAGTCACTTCAGCCCCAATTACTGGCCTGTAAATGAATCATGCGAGGAAGCCGTGAGTTCTGCAGTTGGAGTGACACACAGCCACAAAGTTGCTTGAGGTGGCCTTGAGGCTCCCGCTGAACAAATTGTTCAGATAAAGCGCTTGGTGTTTGACATTTTTAGTTCTGCTTCTTTCCTGGAGGAAAACTTATCAGTAGGACCCGTCTTCTTAAATCCTTTCGGAGATGCTATGCATCATCTTCCTTCAGAGGGCAAGTGAAAGAGTCAGAACTTTATTGCCAGGGTGGTAAGTGCAACCAGAGGCAAGTTATAAAGTGTCTTCTGATGCTCACACGGGCCAAAGAGATGGCCAGACATAGCTTAGGGGTTGCCAGTTGTTGACTCCTGGTATAAATGCTTAAGAATGCTAGGAGGAAAATGGACATCAAAGACTTATTCTTCCTCAAAATTTTAATTTCCAGATTTGTTAGTCTGTTGTAGCAAACCAGTCAAGAGTCTAGTATCCCCTTAACAAGCCACATTTAGTTGGCAGAAACTTTCACAGTTTCTGTGCAACTCATCTGATTAAGCCAGCTGTAGTCCACAAAAACTTATGCCAAATAAAATTTGTTAGTTTTTATGACACCCTAAGACTCTTTGTTTTTTAAAATTTAAATCCACCTCTTATTTCTAGCACATGATCTTCGGTGTGCTGATCCTGGCTTTTCTTTCTCTTTGCGTTCCATATAGTCAGATTGAGGGTAACCAGGCATCCTGAGTAAATCATAAGTAGAAATCTTCTGATTAAAGGTTGAGTATCATTCCTGTTTCTCTCCTTGAACTCCTCCAGTGTGGATAGTACACTCCAAAGGCACAAACATGAGCAGGACAGGTGTTCCATACGTTAGCATTGAACAAAAGGATTAATTAAAAAAAAAATTAAAAATGTTTTAAAAGTTGATAAATAATTTACAGTTAGGATGAAAAAGAGAATGCTTCAAAACAGCTATAATTAAGTAATCTTACTCTGTATTCTCTTTGTAAGGATATGTAAACATTGCACCTAAAAGTCTTCTAAAATCTGATCAGACTTAGTATAATGGAGTATCCCACACTTTAACAGCAAGGACAGGTTGCTTACCTGTAACTGTAGCTCTAGAAGTTTCTGACAGCGCTTCTGTGCAGGCGCAAAGAACCCATTGTGTGAGGCACAGAGATCATGATAAAGTATGTATCAGATATGGTACAGGGAGTCAGGTAAAGATAAGTTTGAAAGTTTAAACTTTGTTAACTCTTCTTCTTCTTTTTTCATTATATACACTCCTCCTTGGATTTCTTATTTCTCAATTGGGTTTTCAGCATCACATTTATGCTGATGGTACTCAGATTTTCCAGAGTTTTAAATCTTTGCGGATGATCGCTCACTATCTTAAGCTGAACATGGACGAAACTGAGAGCTTGGTATCTCATCCTGACCGTCCAGCAGCTCCTCTCTCATGTCCTCCATTGGATTTACAGGGTTGAACAGTGGCTCCCATCTCAGTTGCCAGGAACTTTGGGGTCCTGCTGGACGATCACATATCTCTATACCCCTTTCTCAGCGACAACAAAGGCATGTAATTTCCATCTTTTGAACATACACAGAATCCAGAAATTCCTGACTGTTGAGAGTGTCCATCTACTTGTCCAGACCTTGGTTGTCTCGCGCCTGGATTATTTTAACAGCTTGCTGGTGGTTTTGCCTTCCTGCTGTCTTCTTCCTCTGGTTTTAATTCAGACCAGTGCCACTCAGGTTGTTTTAAATCTCCGTAAATATTTGCCTGTTTCTTCTCTCTCTAGATCCCTTCACTGGCTACCAGTTTGGGCCAGGGCCTGATTCAAACTTTTGATTCCGGTATTCAAGGCTTTCATTCTAACCTCCCTCTGTACTTCGCTGCTTGGCTAGTATGATGCGTTCCATCCAGGAATTTAAGATCTGCAGGCAAAGGATTACTGTCTATTCCACCAAAGTGTGCAGCTTTGTCAAGGCTGTCAGCCTTTCAAGATCTGGCTTCTCATTTGTGGAACAGTCTTCCTTTGGACCTCCAGCTGAAAGAGGATCTCATCTATTTTCGTAAAGGGCTGAAGACCTTCCTTTTCGATTCACCACCTTAAGCTGCTGAATAGTGTTTAAGGTGCTAAGATACATAGCAACTGGTGGGGTGTTGGGATTTCATCCCATGTGTTGCTATAGTCTTTTGTTTATTGTCCTTGTTCCTGACTGTGGACGTTGATGTTTAGTGAAAAAGGTATTATAAATCAGTGTTGTTGTTCTTGTTGTTATAAAACAAATGCTTAGAATGCTTAAGTTTGCTAACAAGAGCCTGACTGTGGACTAGTTGGCACTTGGTGAGTAAAAAAAATGGCATAATTAAAACTTAAAATTTAAAACAAGGTAAAACAAACAGTGGAACTTACACAATACTACAACTTATGGTGCCAAGGAGGTATTTCCTTGGTCAGCTTTTAAATTGTAATCACTCTGGGGCAGAGATCTAAGGCTTTTGTTTTGCATATACTGTAAAGAATATTGTATAAATTGATGGGCGCTTTATGTATGGCCTAATTAATAACCTATCGAAACTGGTCATTTGACGTAGGAACAAGCGTGCATGAATTCACAGTTCTCTGGAATGGAGACATTTTAACTGTTGGGCATCAAGTTTTATAAGTGTGAAGTGACTAAACAAAATGCCATGGCTTCAGATTTCCACTAATAAACCAATGCATTTAATGAGCCAAGAAGAGTCAGTCTGTAAATAGGAAAGTTTAAGGTAGCTATTTCATAAGGTCTGTTCCAGGCATCTGGGAGCTCTTGGCGGAGACCCAGACCTGTAACACCTGCCTCGACTGCGCTCACATTTCGAGTGGGCCAATCCATCTCATTAAAGTTTCTATCATGCTCCTTCCATCATTAAGAATAGCCAAATCGCCTCTTCCATCACTTTCTCCCTACGGTGGCCTTTAACTGCTTTGTGTCTCCAGAAGCTATTTCAGAGATATACCTTCTAAAAGGGTTTCTTGCCTTGCCAGACTAGACTACTGCAAAGTGTTATAAGTGGGGTTGCCTCTGAAGACAGCAGCATGGAAACTTCAATAAGTCGAAATGCCCACAGCATGTTTACTGACTAGAACTAATCAGCTAAAATTTTTTCTTGTTAGCTCGGAGAATGTTACAGCCTCTTAGAATTTCTAAGCATAATTCAAAAGTACTAGTCTGTGACCTAGTAAACAAGAGGACCACCTATTCTCTCATGGACCTGGCTCTTTTCTAGTACCCTCACAGTTGGAGACAACCTGGACAGGGACCAGGGAAAAAGGCTTTTTCTGTAGCGGTGCCTCGACTCTGGATTCCACTCCTAGGAGACCTGTTTGATCCAGTGACCACATCTGCCTATAACAATAAGCCATGGGATGCTCTGTAGTCAGTAAGAGAACATATTGCATGACCAAGTGGAGATAAAAAGGTGATGGAAACAATACATGGAAGAAGTATATAAATGAGATGAAAGGACGACAGATTCATTCAAGGAAGAACCGCTGGAAGATGAATCTCTAATTTTAGAAAGTGAAGTGGAAGCCACACTCAGAAGCCACTTGGGAGAACTAAATCAGTGTGTGTCAGGGATTACGGCCAAGAACCGATATACTCCCCCTCCATCCCAAAGGCGCTCTGAGCAAAGCCCAGAGGGGAGTGCCTCACTGAGACACATTCATGGAGGACAACCATTGACTGTGGTTAATGGCAAGCAGCTTTACTTCTAAAGATTTGTTAAACAGTCACAAACCACGTGAACTATTGTTGTTTTATAAACTCTGGCATGTTTAAACCTGACTTCACATGCTGTCCAAATTCTCACCTGTGAATTGCCCCAGCTTGTTTCCCCTGTATGAAAGTGATCCTAACAAAAATGAAACAAACTAGAAATAAGGCAGACAATACAGTGGCACAGAACCCTTGTAAAAGTGGAAAAACCCTGAATAACTTCCACAGCTCCCCCTCCCATTCCCTTGCCTTTTGCCTGGGCACGCATGCCTTTCTTCTCCGCACCTGGGCAAAAGGCAAGAGAAAGGGGAGGAGGTGTTGGGGCCTTCCCCCTCCATTCCCTTGCTTTTAGCCCCAGAGCTTGTTCTCCACACCCAAGCAAAAGGCAAGGGAATGAGAGGGGGAGCCCCACATGTGGGAAAGATGGCATGTGTGTTTCTTCCCCCTGTTCCCTTGCCTTTTGCCAAGGTGCAGAGAATGCGAGCCAAGACAAAGGACAAGGGAATGGCGGGAGAGGCACGTGCTCCCCTTCCTTCTCCACGTGCGGTGCTCCCTCTCCCATTCCCTTGCTTTTTGCCCAGGTATACAAAAGGAGGGCACACACGCCCCAGCAAAAGGCAAGAGAATGAGAGGAAGAGAATTTGGGGCCTTGTGAATACTCAAATTAGTGAAGGTCAAACCCATGAACGTGGAGGGCAGACTGTGTATTACTTGACCAAGGAAACCATATCTTGCCTTCCTCATTGAAATTGGTGCTTAAGCTACAATTCATGGTTAATACAAATCATAGCTTATGACATTTAAACACGCCCAATGGGCTTTTTTTTAAGGCACTAGGGTAAGGTCTCTCTTTTCTTGAGTTTTTCATCAGATGCCAACGCTTCTGAGCATACAAAATTTAATCTCCAAATTTGTTTCTCTTTTATGTCCTATGTGAGATTCTTTTAATAGTCTACCGCATTGTGAGTTACTTCAAATATTCTTACATTCTAAGGCACAAAATACATTTTAAAAGAAAGAAACAAACAATGATAATAAGAGCTAGAAGCTCAAAGTAAACACTCTATAGTACAATGGAAAGGAGACCAATCTGGCCCTTTCGCCAGCGAAAAGCACAGCAGCTTCAGGGATAGAAGCACATTCTGGCTTCATCTATCATCCAGGGAACTAGAGAATATTACTTTATAGAAGTATGAACTAAGTTAGCTAAGCATCAAAAGGTTATAAATATTGCTATTGGGTTTAACACATTGGGTAGGGGATTCTAAAATTAACTTGTTAATTAACTTGTTAGATCCATACATTTTAAAAAAGTAAATTAAAAGCACAAGAAATGATAACTGTTACTTAAAGGATAACGCTCTTGCCATTTAATGATTAATATAGCAAATTTCATTTTTGAAAATTTTAATGAATTAAAAGCAATGAATTAGGTTTAATGCATTATTTCCAAGCCCTGTGCACGTCTTATTATGACTTATTATAAGCCAAACTGAGAATCAATTTAAAGTAAAAAAAAAAAAACCAAAATCAAATCAGAATTCTTGACTGTCAGACTTTCCCTACATCACCCTCCACAATACAAAATCTATTCTGGGATTTTGTTTATACACTGCAAGAACATGCTATATATCTGTGTGTGTGTGTGTGTGTGTGTGTGTGTGTTTTATGCCTGCTTGTTAGTTAATTAGCTGGGGATAACCTAAGAAAGCTCCTAAAACCATTTCCAAGAAATTTGCAAGCATCTAGCTTTCTTAGGCAAACAAAGTTTGGGGACAGAGTAACAGGAGGACTCTCCTTGCTCACATTACAGAGCTATATCTTAGATACATACTAATTAGAAGTGTTCAGGTCTAGCCCAGTTAACTCTTCTCGCAATAAGTAAACACAGCTTGTCTGGAATAATAACTTTTAGAGTACACGATGCACAGTCTGACTTCAGCAAGACTGAAGGAGGCATCTGAGGCTGGGCTGTAAATGTGTGTTTTATAAGACTCAACATAAACATATTTATTTGCTCTTTTCCCCTCCCGCCTCCAAAAAATCCTTGTACATCTCCTTTCCAAATATATCTCCTGCCAAACATCTGAGTGTCAGATGCAGCGAACAGAAGATAAGTGCTTAGTAAAGACGCCTCTAACAGGATGGAAAGAATGGGAAATCTGAGGCCATTTCCGCACTAGACTGTTATAGCGCTATTATTCCACTTTCAACATCCTATGGAATCCCAGTTTAGGGAGGGGCTGGGCAGCCCCTCCCTAAACTGCAAAACCCAGGATTCCATAGGATGTTGAAAGTGGAATAATCTAGTGCGGAAATGGCCTGGGAATAAGCCGATCTCTTATGCCCAAGCTCCAGTCAATCAAAACAGGCCACTGGTAGATGGGATTGGCACTTAGCCATGATTTATTATCAATCAATATGTAGCATGGATAGACTATTCAAAATGTTTCACATACTCTGCTTTGAATAAATATACTGGCTTTCAGTATTATTTTTATAATTTCATTGTGGGTTTTATTCTTTCATTATGTGATGATTATAATCAGTTTTTACATGCTTGCTTTGTTTGTTTGTTATCTGTACACTGCCTAGGTGGGTTTAAAAAAGGCCATGTGGAATTACTTTTAAAGAGCTATATTGCACAATCTTATCATAATTTTTACACTGTTAAATAGTTTGATATTATCATTCCCATATCATAGATGACAGTTGAAGGTAAAGACTTTGCGGCTGGATGAAAGCCACCTAGTGAGTTTATGTAAGAGGGAAGATTTCTGCTTGGGACACCTTGTGGATCAATATGCTCAGGCCAAACCAGATATGACATTAAATGGGGCAAATGCATTTAATACAGTGGTTCTCAAACCTTTTACCCCTTTAGAAAATAAATGCTGGAAGTGTGGTGAGGAAAATGGTAGTTTTTACCATATGTGGTGGTCGTGCTCTATTGCAAGAAAGTATTGGAAAAATATACATAGAAGCATGACAGAAATTTTACAGATAAATATTCCACTGTCCCCTGAAATCTTTCTGTTAAATACGTTACATAAATTAGACAAGACGCTAACGGTGGAGGGTAATACTTTATATGATTAAAGCGGCCAGAATTGCATATGCTAGATACCGGAAGAACAGGTCTATCCCAGACGTGGAAGAATGGTTAACCAAACTTATGGAATTTTTGGTATTAGATAACCTAACTCTAGGATTAAGGGGAAATTTACAAGGGAAAAACGATAGAGAATGGTTTCCAGTTAAAGAATACTTGAAACAAAAACTGGGTACTGATATTTCATGACCGTTGAGATAAAATAAACCTGGAAGAATTAAGAGACAATGTATGTAATGGAACAGATAATGATGTAATGATACAAAAAAAATTTTTTTTTTCTTATTTTAGAAGCAGGCAAACCATCATTGTGAATTGCAAAAATAGAGGAAACATTCAACCTGTCAATCATAAACTATACAAGAGACTGTTGGAAGTGGATGATGGACATTTAGAATATAGTTAGGCGATAGTAACAGAGGAACATTTAGAGATCTGATAAAATTACAATAAGATTCAGCGTAGGTAAATGAGATGTAATGATAAAAGTAATTTTTATGTGGATTACAAATTATGTGGCTGTTAGAAGAATGCTGAGTTTCCCATCTATACTATATCATTCTGTGAAATATTATCTCAAATTTAATGGTATTTTATGGAACTGTGAAAGATATAAGTATTACTTGTTATCTAAATATAAGTATTTGTTGCTTTTAATAAAAAAAAAAAAGCTTTTACTCCTTTAAATCTACATGTAGACATTATGTCCCCCTCTGCTCGATGTCACAGTCCCGTGACACACACTCTCCATCTTAAGACTGAGTTCTTGATCTCTCTGCCTCCTTTCTTCACTTCCTTCCAACTCATCCAAGAAACTGCCTTGTGGTCACTAAGAGGCATGTGCCCACTGTGCCAACAACGCAATGTTTGGAGAAGCTGAGTGGGAAAAGCACGAAAAGGGAAAGCCAATTTTTGCTATGTCTGAGGTTGGAGGAAGGCATGGTTTGCATCACTCTTTTGTAGAGACCAGCCAGTCCTCAATAACACAACAAGCTTGCCCTTCTTTTTCACATTTGCTGTACTGGCAGGTTGACTTTTCTCGGGCAGCCCTGCACAAATCAGGTAATGAAATCTCTCGCAGCATAGGAGTCGAAGTGGAGACCGCTCTCATTGAGTGTGCTCTTAAAGAAGTGGGTATTGGCTGCTCACCAAGCTCACAGGATAGACAAATAGTCTCCACGACCCATTTTGAGAGGCACTGGGCAGATACCTTGTAGTCCTTACATCAACCACCATAGCAGACAAAGAGACTGGCAGATTGATGGAAAGCCACAGTTCTTTGTATATAAAAGGCCAAAGCACGGCATACATCGAGGAAATGCAATGACCTTTCCAGTGGTGTAGCAGGCTGGGGATACGTCAGCAGTGTAATATCTTGCGACAGGTAAAACAAGACCTGCATAGTAGGTTGCTGCATGCCAGAGGGCTTTGATACCGGTCTGGAAAGCGGTGGAGGTGGCTTCAATACCAAAGATGGCAGGCTCTGGACCAACTCCATTGATGCTGAGGTGGTTGGTACTGAAGGCTTTTTCAAAGCCTCCCTGAGCCTCATGACCATGGTCAAAGCGGTGAAAAGGGCTGCGCTTGCTGCAGCTAGCCTGGGCACCCTCAACAATTTCTCTCAGCAGTCAGACTTAGGTCTTGAGGCCTTGACTTAAGACTTATGTCTTGAAAATTTGGGAGGTAAAGTGCTTGTAGATTTTACACTGGTGAATGTTGTGTTCCTCTCCGAAGCAATAAGGACACTCCATATGAGCATCTGACAAAGAACTCTTCCAACCACATGAGTCTGAATAGACAGGTACAGGCCATTAGAAGAAATAGGGGAAGGAAAAGGAAAAGGGCAGGAATCTATACATACATATACAGTCAGCCCTCTGAACTTGCGGGTTTCACTTTTGCGGATCTGATTATTCACAGATTATTTGCCGTCACCCCTGCTGCCTCCCTAGGCCATTTTTAAGAGGGACCGGAAGCCTCATGAGACTGATAAACTGTGAACGAAGCTTGTAAGTCCCTATTAAAAATGGTGTGGGGCAGCAGTGGAGGTGGCAGTAAGACCCACCAGCCCCCCACTTCTGCCTTGTGAAGGAACCCTGAAGCCTCAAAGGAATCCGTGGGGGGTTGAATACTGTCATCATACTTTTTTGTGTGTTCAGTATGGTTTGGAAGGGCCTAGAGTTATTCATGGTTTCTCCACTTTCACAGGGGTTCTGTGCCCCTAACCCTAGTGAATGTGGAGGGATGACTGTACACATATAGATACATATACATTTATACTTTTTAAAAGAGAGAAAATGAAGAATGAGAAGAAGAAGAGAAAAAGCAAAAGACAAAAGAGGCAGGAAGGAAATAATCAGAAGCTACTCAACAACTCAATGTGCTGGCAGAGGTGACTCATTTTGGGAGATGGAGAGAAACTGAGAGGAAGGTAGCCTGGCAGGCTGGATCGTGCCTGGTATGCAGGAAGAAGTGGGGTTCCCTTCACGCTACCCAGCTCCAGAACATTCTGACAGTGTCTCTGCACAGGTGCAAAAACCCATTGCGAGAGGCACAAGAGACCACAAAGAAGAACATTATTTTCTCACCAGCATCTTACCTGAATCCATCTTTGCAGACAGTACATCTATCCATCTCCCCGATGCACTTCTTACAGTTTTGATGACATTTCTGACAACGCCTTTGACCTTGTGGAGGAATGAAGCCAGAATGGGAAAAAAAGAATCAGAAAGATGAAAAGAATGAAAGCTTGTGAACTGCAGGCTGTTGCAATCTAAAAGGAAGTTGCAATCACTTAACTCAGAGTAATAAGACCATTTTCTATGTTCTTAGGCCAGATTGGATGACAAAAATAACCTTAGTTTCACCCTTAGATAAACAAACACACTCGTCATTCTGAAGAAACCTCCAAGAGGAATTTAAATCAGCATGTCTAAAAACTCAGAAACCAGCTCCAATATAAATTATGTTTTAATGTGTATTTTAAAAATCCACCCACTTTTAAACTGGTTTCATGATGCAAAGAGCCTTTACTTATTCTACTTCAAATCTAGAGAAGGTTAAATCAACATCTTCAGAAAATAAGCCTGACTCCATAAAACAGGAATTATTCTCTTGCAGTCTCAAAGGGGTTATCCTTTCTCCAGAACTAGAGTTCTGTCTGTTAGCACACAGGAGGCTAGAAAAGGGCTACAGTCCTGAATTGAGTGTAACTAGTAGATCAACCAAACCCAGTAGACCTTGAGAAACCAGTTATCTATCAGGTGAGGGCAAAGTTTTATCTGCATACCCATAAATTAACAGCATTTTGAGGTTATTTTAAGTATGACGTGTTACTACAAGTAAATGAAAACAGAAAAATCATTTAAAAAAAAAAAAGGAACTGTAACAAAGCCTCCAATCCAATTGTTAGTCCCAACTAGAGCAAACTCATTAAATCAACAGAAGTTACTTTACCACTTACGCTGCTTTTCTAAATTCCCACTGGGGCTACGGATGGATTTAATTCAGTCTAACAAATGTATTTAAGACAACAGGTGGCAGTTTCTGTTTAAAATAAAGTTCTCTCGCTTTTCCTTGAAGATTTTTTAAAAGTGTTTATAACGTCAAAGAAATCCAGATGGGTGGTATAATTTGCTCTACAGGATTGTTAGTTATGAGACCGTACAATTTACTTTGAGGTGATCCAAAAGACATACACAATATCTTGTGACATCCAAGTTTATTTCCCCTTTTGTCACTTATTTCACTCGGGAAATAATCTGACAAATGTTTTTCTTGTGTGACAACTTGATTCCCCTTTGGGATATGGAGTTCCCACCCACCACCTTTTGCTATGTTGTGCTGAGAGAGCCATGTCTGGTGAAGTGTCGACTGAATCAAATCCTTTTTCTCTGCCCTTTTTATTTTCACATTTTGATTCTCACTGATCATCCAGATGTGATCCTCTCTGGTACTGGACAAATGGCTGTGTTTAGTAATGGCAAACATGTGCCTTTAAAAAAAGAAAACAACAACCTTCTTTCAGAGTTTTAGCCAAGATTCTTTGTGTGTGTGTCCTCTCTCTCCCCGTTGGTAGGGAAAAACTAGATTTTATGTCCTTTATGACATTCTGTGGTTTAACTACACAGGGGCCACATCTGCATTGGCCAGGTCTCTGTATGGGTTTGTTCCCTGCAAGGAAGGTAGGCTATGCTATCGTGCTATATCGTGGTATTTCCCCTGGACCACCTCTAGTTTTAGCCCTAACTGTTTCCCATACCAGCATGGCACTCAGCCCCATAGCCCAGTCTCATTTGCACTTCTTGGCTTTAACCATTATTCTCTATGATACCAGGACGGTTCATGGGGCTCTCTTGGAGGATGGATAATGGCTGCCCCCTGTGGGACGGGAGCCGTCTGTGGGATATATGTTAATACCTCTCTTTTTGTGTGTGATGTCCGTGGTCCCTACCTAATGGCTGCCCTATGTCTGACTGTGTACTTCTGCTCCCTTCCAGCCTCTGCCACGTTTTCTCACCGGCAAGGAAAACAAAGATGGCATCTTCAAAGTCACTAAGGCACAGGGGCCAAGGACGTGAAAATGCTTCCATTTGGATGCACCAAGCAGCAGGAAGCATCCTGGACTACGATAACGATTGATTTTGCTTATATCCCAACTTTTTCCCCCAGGCTTGAAAATTCAAATGATTGCAATGTAATGAAAAACATATAAAAAGTGAACATTCAAATAGAATTAAACCGTTAAACATATTAAAACTATTTAGAACAAAGAGATTTTTAAAAAACAGTTAAAACAGTACACTTTAGAACAATACAAAACAAACCATTTAAAAAAATACAGCACAGTCTCACAGTCCTTTTCATAAAATCCATGAGTTCTAATGACCTGTATGAACAATAATATTTTAAAGTGTCTTTACTGCCAATGGAAGGGCAGCAAGGAAGGGACCATTCCCTTCCCATCTAGTGAGTTTGAAAGTCTAGGGGCAGCCACTGAGAAAACCCTGTCTTATATTCCCACCAACCATACTTATGAAGGTGGAAAGAAAGGCCTCTCTTGCAGATTTCAGGGTCTGAGTAGGCTCGTAAGAGAGATACTGTGACAGATATTGTGTCTGTCAGATACCCTGGATCTAATATGTACAGGGCTTCCCAAAACATAACCAGCCTTTTGAACTGTGCTTGGAAACAGACCAGAAGCCAGTGGGGCTATTGGATCAGGAGAGTTGTATGATCCTTGTAACCAGTCAGGATGCAATGAAAATGGCCACGAGGCACTAAAAATGACAATTCAAATACAAGCAAAGCAGACGATAAAGAACAACTACCAGCTGGTCTTCCCCTAAGGCTGTGGTAACATGCAAAACTGGAAATCAATTCAGCAGTGGAAAATTACATTGATTAACCCTTCTCTTTCAAATGGTTGGCAGCTCAAACGATAAACATTCCTCCTTCCTTACCATCGTCAGAGTAAAACCCAGCTGGACACAGCATCACACACGAATGCGTTTCTTGGTGATAATAGAAGCCACGCTTGCAGGCTGTGCACAAGTTCTGGCTCCTGCCCAGGCAGGCTTCGCAGCCCCTGTTACACCTGCGGCACTTCCGCTGAAAATTGTCTCCAAAGTATCCAGGGGGACACGAATTCACACACTTCCTGGGGGGAAACCCACAACATTCAAGTTTACTTCCGATGCAAGCAAGACAGGGAGGATCAAATCTGTTGTTGCTATGCTGTATTCATCATAAGTGATGCAGCTCTCTTCCCTGTACTCTTAAGTATCTTAGAACAATTGTTCACCTGTGCCTTGAACCAGCAACTGATTCAGGGTCATATTCCTTGTGATTAACATTGTCTCTTACAACAGGGTTTTGGACTTGCACATTGAGTTTGCGTTTAGCTTCCAGTGATCACTCACAAAATAAAGCACGCTAAATGCAAATGACATTGGTGAGGACAATCATTTGGTATGAAAGACTTCTTCCACCACTACATGCTAGTTTGATCCTCAGCCCTCTGTGGCAAGTGCCGAAGATTCGGGGCTGCATTGTCATCCAATCTGCTGCTGCTGCAATTCAGCAGTAACTCACCACAGATGACTCTCCATGGTGTCATGGACCATAATGTCCTGTAGAATGTTGGTACAGAGTATCTCACAGTATTCCTGGACCCTATGATTTCGGTGGTTAATTCTGCAGCAGCAGCTGGGAGCAGGTACCAGCAGCAGGGCTCAAAATGCATAGCATTACTTGTCCAGACATGTTTTACAGAGCGTAAATGAGAAAGGCATTGCACAGCCAAGGCTGTGGCATGCTTAGCTTAAAAAAAAAACACATTTCAGCAAAACCCATAATCTTGCATCTAATTAAACCTAATGTTAAAAACCAAACAGATACAAAGCAGGAAGTCCCAGGTCTAAATCCTCACTTAGGGTCTTTCTGCACTACACTGTTATAGTGCCATTACTCCACTTTCAACCTCCTGTGGAATTCTGGGGTTTGTAGTTTACTGAGGCCAAAGAGCTCCCTGGCTGAGAATTCTAAAGGCCCCTCCCTAAACTGCAAACCCCAGGATGCCATAGCATGTGGAAAGTGGAATAATAGCACTATAACAGTGTAGTGCGGAAACACCCTTAGTCATAAAGCTCAGTCAGTGACTTTGGGCCAGCCACATGCTCTCTGCTTAAGCTCCCACATGTCTATTTGGACAACTCTTGAGCACCCTGGACGGGATACAAATAAAAAACGCATACATTTTGCATTGTGGTGATCAGACCAAATACCTACTCTTGGCCCTTTCCTTTCCATACAGAAGCTGATAGGGTTGGATCGAAACTGATCTTCCCCAGGCCATTTATGCACTAGCTCCCACTCCAACCATGATGCATGTCCCTTACTTCTGCCCCTCCCCTGCTCTACTGATGGTTTGATCCCTTGGAATTTAGGACTCAAATATTGTTCCTGCTTCAGACATTGACATGTACAACTGTGGAGAGGAGCAGGGACGCTTTTCCAGCTGCAGGATCATGAGACAGGAATGGGGGTGAAGAAGGCTGAGGACACACCCTGCCCATTCCACCTTGCCACCCTCTAAATGTCCTGTCACCATAATGAAGACCCAATATCTTCACAGCTGGTGCCAGAAGCTGCAGTGGCTAAGCATCCACGTAGCCAGGTATCTTGCATACCTCCTGTCCCCTCCGGTTGGGCAACTTGTGATTATCAGAAGGAAAGATACTTTCCAGAAATCACAAACTGGAAAATTAAAATAAGGCCACAGTCCTACACACGGAAAGTTAAATCTGTTCAACACACACAGGAAAGGACTTGAGAAAAGATTATGTATCTGTGACCAAAAACAGAATGAGAGTCTTTTTGAAAAGTACACAGCCTTGCTGCTTCAGAAGATAAGCTCCCCCTCCACATGTACCCACCCCCCACATTTAAGCTCCTCCGTGCCTCCCACGTTCCCCCTTAATGCGATCACCAATTACCTGCCGCTTTTAATGCTTCCAAGGCTATAATGGAAACAGTTCAGGCACTGGTCAGAGTTGGGACCATCACATCCTTGGTCGCCACATTCCGTATGACACGGACCTTAGAGAGACAGACAGTTCTGCTGAAAGAAGAGATATAAAACTCTTCCTAGTTCAACCTACAAAATTGCAGTTGGTTGTGCTCACATTCTATCAGTGTGTTGCATCACACTGGAATCGAAACAAAACCAGAAATATTTTGGCCTGATTTTTTTTTCTTTTTCCTCCACCCATTCTAAAGCATGAAAAACATCAGAATGACAGTCAAAAGCCAGCAGGGCTTTTTTTGGTCTGTCAGAATGAAGTCAGAACTGGTGAAGTTCTCCCAACTAGTCCACAGCCTATCTCTCTCTGTGTTTCTGGAATGCTCCCGCATTAAAATGAATAAAACCCCCAGATACAGAAAACTAAATCTAGAAGAAGGCTAGGCTAGGTGGGAACTCTCCTCTCTGACATAAGTTTCTATTTGCAGGGATACATCTATTGGAAAAGCCCATCCTAGAGTCTAAAGTGGTATAGCCCTGACTCAAGTTCATCACTTCAGGGACAACCATGCCCTAGATTTTGTAACTATTTCATCCACCTATTAACTATGACAAGGCGCATGTTTGCTCATTGCCACAAGGTCTTAAAAGCAGGATCTGGATTTCACTTGTACTGGTTCACACACGGAAGTGTACAAGCACCATAGCCTGGTTTTGTTAGCTGCACAAACTCAAAAAGCAGTTTACTGTGGTATTCAGTGTTGTTTTCCAGATGGTCTTATAAAATGTCACAAGGTCAAGAGACAGCTGGTCAGGACACCACCAGTGGCCCAACTCTTGAATTTTACAAGCTTATCCAAGGCCAC
The DNA here is from genome assembly GCA_030412105.1 of Cyclura pinguis. Lineage (NCBI taxonomy): Eukaryota > Metazoa > Chordata > Lepidosauria > Squamata > Iguanidae > Cyclura > Cyclura pinguis. The sequence goes on from CM059608.1 coordinate 7,215,103, forward strand.
TTCTGGATTCTATTCTACCACCTAGATATTGTCTGCATGTCTCTAATTTTTTTTTCTTTTTTGGCAAGCATGAGAACTAGAAACTTACTTATGTCAAAGAACATCAAGCATCTCATGTTAAATTCCCAAATTTACATCCACGTTTAAGCAAATTTGTGGGAAGTGTTAAACACAGAGCTCAGATCTGGGGATAGTTTTCAAAACTAATGCAGTTGTCTAAGAATCTAAATTACTGAGTTGCTCTGACTTTTATGAGACCACCTGGAAAACAACACCAAGCGCCACAGCAAATTGCTGCTTGAATAATTTAATCACACCGGGGAGCAACGTAGGAAGAACAACAGAGCTGTGTGTGTAACAGTTTTTAATGAAGAGATGTAGACCCAGACCTGATCCCAAACACTCAGCTGCCTCCTCCAGAATTCTCTATACTGTCAGCTCACAGGAAAAGATGACATACATTAAGAGTCATACATGTTGCAAACAGAACCTAACTTTGTCTCACAGCCATAATATTTACACCAAGTTTAGCTCACATTTCTTCCCTGTTTCTTTATGGGAGTTGATGTTCCAAGGCCACAAGTAAAACAAAACAAGCCAGTAAAAAAGTTTCGATATGGTTATGTAGCTTGCTACTTTCATTATCCCAAGAAGGTGACTGTTACGAGGCATTTGCAACACTTCCCAATTGGTACCCAGGGCATTGGTTTCTTCTTCCCTCTTTGAGTATTAAAATTGGGAGGCAAACTTCCGTCTTACATTAAAAAAGTACGTATCATATAGGCAGCTCCCAGATGTTTGAGGGCTGAAACTTCTATAAACCATCACTATTTCCTATGCTAGTTAAAGCTGATGCAAAAAATCTCTGGATGACTGGAGTATTGCACAGTGCTCATTGACACATAAACATTACATTCCAGTATTACAGCAAGGGTACCCTCTGCAACTAAAAGATCGCTAGGGCTGCCCGTTTGGTGGGGCTCCTGTAATTGTTAACAGATCATGGATTAAGAAGAACCACAATAAAGTTCCATCAGGCAGAATTACAACATGCCTCCTCCTTCACCCCCCAAACCCTCCTTTTATCCTCTAACAGCCATTATCTGATTCTGTCCAGGCTCAGGGGTGAGGGTATGCTTTCTAGGGAATGATGCTGAAGAGATTCCCTACAAGAACACAGACCACCTGTACCAAAAGGCTGCTTTGCATAAAGATGTGAAAAACCCTCCCTGTATATTTCGCTGACCTCACTTGCATTCCTGTGCTAATCTGTGTTCCTATCTGGCCACAAGACTTTTTTTTCCCTTCTCATATGGACATTCATAAGCATTTTCCATTATATATCTCTGCATTCATATACTCTTCCTACATACCTTCGTTCACACATTCCTTCAAAGGTACACATTTCTGTATGCATTTTTCTTTTGACTATGGTCAGTATATGCATTTTTAGTCATTCATATTTTTAAAGGTATGCACGATCTAGTATGTAGTTTAATTTTTCCAGTGTACTGCAAGCCTTAGAAATATGCAGATTTCCAAGGCAAGCTGCACTTTGTCTTGCAATACATCTTAAGATGTGTGAAATGGATCATTTTGATGAGAATCTCAAGACAAGCAAAATTATTTTCCAAGTGTAGCACTAGAGAATTTTACTCTCTCTTTTCAAGTCCTTTCTTCAAGTTGATGGTATGATGATAGACTGGCAAAAAGAGTGGAAATCAGTGCTAAACTGTTCAGACCTCTCCACTGTAGATGCATCAGATATGAACACAGTGGCTTAACTGTCCAGGTTACGCTTCTTTCCTTGGGTCACTGTCATGCACCATGGCATATCTTGGGGAAACCACTGATGTGGTTGTATCATAAAGGGCGAGTGCTCTGCTACGTGATGGTGCTATATCCCTGACATTCATAGAAGGATGGGTCTTGTGTGTGTATAAAAATACCCTACTCTGAAAAATATAAAATATAACTCTCTCCAAGGAACTTAAAAATTGTACATCCTCTCCCCAGACTCATTTTGTTAGTTCTGTACCCTGTAGAGGATATTCAAATCAAGTATGTTTGCATTATTCTAATTTTACATAATTTATTCTGCCATGTGTACCGTTTTGCATAATGTTTTTGTAATGTTTTCATCGTGATGAGGAAATGGAAGGAGTAGTGTGGGTTGCTTCGGGTCCACCCACCCCCTAGCCCCTGGAATTCTCATTCAGACACTTCTGTAATTCAACAGGCACTCTCCACACCCTTTCAAGCATATCTGTGCAGCCCCATGAGGGCTGGAAAAGTTTCCCTTTTCCTGCTGTTTTAATTACAGATGTGATTCTTAGGAATTTGAACCAATTCTTATTTTAACTGAATTTCTATTATGATTCCCAAGTGAGAACAGTCGAATCATGAACTGGTTTTTAATAGGGACAATTTCTTGGAATTCAGTGGAGCAGTATCTCCAGTCCTAACATTTGTTATGGAACTTGGCAATAGAAGGCTAAATAGTCTTGATGTCACTGGATTACATAAGAATTGTCTCTCTTAGTTTTTCCGAGGAGGAAAAAGGAACAGCTGTGGTTGTTTGTGCAAGGAAGTAAAGCTGAAGGAAAGGGATGTTTTTAGATGAGATTTTTATTTTGCAGTTGCTCTGCCTCCTTCACTGAATTTTATTGATTGGGTCCAATCTTCTCATGTTTACCTACTGTATCATGCATCTTTTTTTTTAAAGATAAATCTTATAAGGAGGAATAAACAGAATAATTGCATAATGTCTTTTGACTGGTAGCAGCAATCTGTCTGGAAGGACAGATGTTTGAGAAGGAGACATAGATAGGCAGGGCGGGAGGGAAGGAGGCAGAAGGGCTTTGGACACTTTACCTGTGTATTCCTCTTCCTCCTCCTGCATCTCCATTTGTGTTTGGAAGAAAGCAACTTTTGAGGGTTCCATATCAGACGATGGCATCTCCAGCATCCTTGACCTGGAGTGCTGGGAGCTGAAATTAGAGTACGGTGGCTCAGCTGTTCCATACAAGATGAGGCTCCATTCTTCTAACTTCCCTGCAAAACGTTACGAATTCATCAATATTAAGTCTTTCAAGCCAGCAATAATTTTAGTGGGACAGTCCTCTCCCGTAACAGATTAACAAATGGATTCAAATGGAAGAAATGAATATATTACATTGTTGTTGTGTGAAAGAAATGAATACAGTATTGTTGTTGCACCTTCAAGTCGGTTCCAACTTATGGTGACCCTAATGCAAATCTATCCCAAGGTTTCCCAGGGCAGAGTGTGTGTGACACACCCAAGGTCACCCAGTGGGTTTCCATGGCCAAGTGGGGAAGTGACCCCTGGTCTCCACAGTCATAGTTCAATGCTCAAACCACTACCCCATGCTGGCTTTCACACCACACTGGCTCTATATGTTACATACAGATGACTTTTCGAGATAATGAACCATGGGCACAGTTATACTGTTTAAAAGAGGGAGACTGTATCAAACTGCAGGTTGTGAATAATTCTTGGATTCTTCCTGGGGAGGGCAAATCTACAAGCAAAAACCAGCTCTTGCTTTGTCAGATTTTCTGCATTCAAGGGGCCCCTTCCACATTGAAGTCTATGCTGAGATACAAGCTGTAGAAGACGGGATGAATGTTTTAGGATGCATGGTATGTTCACATGTAGCAATTGTCATGCCTGTAGAGATGCATCTGTGCATGGCCAAAACCAAGACTAACCACTGGAATATGCACAGCATCCTTGAGTGGCTGCAGACTGTAGGCGGAAGAATAATTGCAAGCTGTCTCTTGGAGAAACTAGAACATTTTCGACTTTACATAGAACACTTTTGTATGGGAAGAGTGCCAGATAAAGGTAAACTGCTGGTCACGACTTCTCTCACTCTGGAAAGGATTTACAAGTTCCATCACTCCATATATATATATATATATATATATATATATATATATGGAAGCAAAATCACGAAATCCCCTTAGTTCCCAGGAAAGTATGTGCATTAAGATCTGCTAAAATGTACAAGTCCTTGGCTTTTCCTGCAAGATTATGTTCTCAATCATTATTTTAAAAATAACCTAGTAGTTATAAATCAACCTGTCTGAAGGTTTCAAGGATGCATAAAAGATACCCTTCCAATAAGATGCCACCCATGCAACTCAGGTTTGAGCCTGGTTTTGAGGGCTTTTCAAAAATAAACACATATATACCAAGGAGCTTTAGAAGTAATCCACCAGAGTGCAGAACAAAATTGCTTTAAAGAGTTCCAGGAAAGGTATGATGAAATACGTGTTTGCAGGGATTTATAACAGCTTTCTGCGGTAAATATATTTTAGGAGGTGGTCAGAACACACACATACAGAATGTGAGTGCCACTGCTGCTGAGATGGGCTGCATGTATAGTGACTGAGGGGAGAGAAGAAAGTCAGTTCTTACCTACAAAGATTATGGAGTAGTGAGTTGAGATTATCTGTGATCAGCATCCATGCCAAATGCATAGTTGCTTCCTGGCTACCACCTTGCTTTGGGACTGTTAGCTCAAGCTTATTCAGTGCTAAGATTTGCCTCTGTTTGAAGCAAGCTTCATAGTCACAGAAGTAAGTTCAAAAACCCCACACAGTTGAGGTGGTTGGTAGTAATGCAACTTTAGAATCCTACATGACTCTTCCCTTCCAGTCACATACCCCTCTTGGTATCCAATTATCTATACCTTTCCTTCTGCTACCCTGATTCTTCTCGGAGAAGTCATCAAAATCTATAAATTTTAAACATCCGAGTTCTAAAGTATGCATATTTAGAATGTCTGTGCACCATAAATATGCATATATTACACTGGTTTTCATTATAGGGTAAAAAAATGTGAACATGCTTGCTGCAATTTTTCCCCAAAGCAATAAATCTATCAAGTCAATTTTAAGTCTATGGATTTCCAAAAATGTTACTATGCCTACTCGAGTGAGTTATAAATGTATATACATTTAAAAACAACAACGTGAGGAGTCTCAGTTCAACTCTTCCTTCTGTACAACTTTGGCATTCTGCCTTCTAACAGCTCCCCACCCAAAAAACCACTAAGGCCTTCCCACTTCCTGTCCTTCCAATCCCTCCCTTCCGAAAAGCTAAGCTGTAATTGGGTGCTAACAGCGGCTGTGGTAAAAATGGATGGCAAGGTTCACGCGAAGTTTTGGGCAGCTGCAAATCAAGAAAACAAAACCCTCTAACCTTAGCCTTTTATTCAGTTATCTTGAGGCCTTTTAAACATTATTTGTATCAGAGATACTTAATGCTGTTTTGCAAGAACACTACACTGTCTTGTATTATTTGAGGCTCCAGCATTAACAACTGATGGTCTTGGGTGGGAATCCGCAGCCTTCTAAGTATCAGGAGGCATATCACCATCCAGAGCGCACTGGCATCTGTAGAGACCACTTCCCACATGCAGGTCTCAACGCCCGCAGGAGTCACCTGTGTGGGATCCAAATGCCTCAGAATTTTTCAAAGAAGTTCCCAGGATGTTCAGTGAATAAAACAGTAGGGGCCAAAAAGAGAAAAGTTTTTGAATCAAGCTCTTTGAAAGCAGTTTTCAGCATGTTACAGTTCTGGTGTGCCACTCCTCGGAAGTCATTGGTAGACATTTCCACAAACAGTTGACCTCTCACACTGAAAGAGATCATAGAGCTTGGAAAAATTACTTTTTGGACTACAACTCCAACATCCCTCAAGATTTCCAAGCTCTGATGAGATGCCAGAATTCAAAGGATACAATCCACAGGCGCTTACCTCGCAGATTGGGGTTTCGTACATGATATGGTTTATCCTGGATTTCCAGTGTCCATTCTCCAGCTGCCTTTTCTCCCCAGCAGTGGACAGTCATGAATTCCCAATGTTTAAAGCCTTCACTGGAATCGTCATGCTGTCTGTTAAGGGATGACAATATGAAAATTGATTTATAAAGTCATAGATGTTGCAGGGGTGGGTGGATTGGAGCCAACTAATCCAAACTCCTACTCAGCGCAGACAATCCACAGAGTTAGAGCCGCCTCAACAGTTATCCAGTATCTACTTGGAGCAGTTAGGGAAAACCCCTTCTTCATGGGACTTGGCTCACAGGAAAACAGAAAGAGATGGAAAAAACCAAGTGGATCAATGTATGTGCTTCACCGTTGACAACTGGTTCTGTAAATATCTGAATGCTTGTTAGGGCTTAACCCAAAACTGTGCTTTTAGCATTTGCAACTGTATTCACCCACCACCCTCACACCCAAGCATTACCTTTCATGAACTTCTCCAATATTCCAATCCCGAACTACGGTTAAAAATAAGCAGCTACAAACTACTGGAGTAAACGAGCACAAAGAAGTTCGAGAATTCAACAAATTCTCAAATTATAAAAAAATGTACTTTTATACTCAAATTTGACATTGACATTTGATTCTAGAATTTGAGTCTACCATCCAAGTTTAAAGCTGTTCCATCTAACCTCACTTATAGATATTGAATTTCACAGATTCTCCATCATTCTCACTTCCCTAGTACTCAAAGTGAACAACTGGAAAATATCTACAGTTAGAATTAGAATATTCTGGGGGTGGGAGGTTAAAAGGAAACCATTCATTTCAACTCTAACACAAAAATGTAAACTCTAAGCAGTACTCAACTGTTTTTCACTAGCACATAGCACAAGAAGTTTAATTTTGTTTTGCTTCAACACTACTTCCCTATAGCAGCTTGTATGGCGGCCTTTTGAGACCAACAGACTCTGAACTAGTAACCTGAGTGTGGTCAGCATCTTCAACAATGAAAATCCAAAAGGAAAATAAAATCTCCTACTTTGAATTTACAGTAAAGAAAAGTTACACTTGCTATTGTCCACAATATATTATTTTCTACTGGATGTTCAGATTTCCCAAATATCAGATAGACATATAAAGAAAAAAGGCTGAAAGACCTTTTATGAAGCAATGTAAAAACACACAAGGAGATCATTACAAAATATACTTCAGCAGCAAAACTCACCTCCTTGCCAGGAGCTGGGACTTAGTTCCAGAAGGAGATGTTAAGTTTATCTGGAGATCTCCTCTTCGAGGGTGTGCAATAGAAACTCGGACAATGACATGTTCCAGATAAGCTACATGATGATCAGGCTGGTCAGCACAGGCATTGGTTACAGTTGCTGTCCGCACTGTTTTGTTGGCAGGAATGAACCTAAAGAAGGTTAAATGAAGGAAAGTTTGCGGCAATCAGGCAACCAGATTCCTTATGAGAAGTGTTTACTCAAAGCTGAAACAGAGGGAGGTAGAGATATCAACTGATAAATGAACTTCACCCTCTCCAGTTAGCCAATAACCACTCGTACTGTTGCCTATTTAGAGCAATATTTCTATACTCTTTCTCATTTGTAGCTCCCTCTCCGAAACGATCTACATCAGTGCTATTCCAAGTGGTGGTCAGTGGACCAGCGTCAGACTGTGAGCCATTGGCTGCCAAGTCCCTGCAAGGTTTCCAGGAAAGAAAGAAATAATTGCAGCCAATGGGCACAAATATGCTGGCCTGCCACACTGGAAAAAGAAAAATGTCAGTCCCCCACATTATATAGCTTAAGAAGCACTGGTCTACACCACACTATAAAATAATGAGAAAAGGAGTTGAGAGATCTAGGTTCATGTTCCCGCTGAGCCATTAAGCATTCAAACTCATCACATATATGGAGTTTCCAGAAGTGTCTCCCATCCAGACACTGGCATGGCCTAAATCTGCCTAGCCTCACAAGAACGTACACCCCCATGAGCAATTATGAAGAAGTGCAGGGTACAGAATGTCAGGGATTCCAGGCAGGGAACCCTGGGAAAATGATCAGCCCACTGCAAAGAGGTTGCATCATGCCCCAGCTGTGGGTAATTGCAAGGTTGCATAAGAAACTGGGATCGTGTGCAGATGGTAGAGGGAGGTGTGCAAACCTCTACCTGATTGGTTGTAGATATGTATATAACAAAGCAACGCCAGTACGTATTTGTCTGTTGACCAAACCTGGTGTCTGGCGCAAGCTTTTGTCCATCTGTCCTGTATTTTGTATATAACGGAACTTTGCTGCAAGATAAAGTGCCTCCTGTTTTGGAAGAAACTCCTCTGTGTGTGAGTATCCTTACTGGGGAATAAGGCTGCTGCTGTTGGCTCGCTGAACTCTGGTTTTTCCGCTGCGTTTCCGTGGGGCTGAAACTCCTATCAGCCCCAACATCAAAATCATCACATATATGGAGTTTCCAGAAGTGTCTCCCATCCAGACACTGGCGTGGCCTAAATCTGCCTAGCCTTACAAGAACGTACACCCCCGTGAGCAATTATGAAGAAGTGCAGCGTACAGAATGAATTTTTTAAAAAAAGTAAGAAGAGGCATGTGGATCAGACTGTCTAAAATTTTATTCATGCAGTATGCGAAGCACAAAAACAGGGCATAAATGCAGCTACACCCTCTTGTTTCATGCATGAACCCCAGCAACTTATATGCAAAGGAGCACTGCCTCTGATAGAGGAGGTAATATACTAGTTACCCTAATTAACAGCTGCTGATAACCCTAACCTTTCTGAATCTACCCAATCTCCTTTATAAGCTATCCAAGTTGACAGCTATCACTCCATCTTGTGGTAGTGAATTCCACAATTTAATCTATGTGCTATGTGTCTCAATGGGGATGCATCAACGTGCCTTCAGGAACCAACGCGGCAGGTCAGAAGGGGATGCTGATGGCCTGTCCCTGGAATTTCTTTTTCATTTCACAAGGGCAAGTTCAGCCTGTGACTTCTCTCCATAATATCCTCCTTGAAAAGGAAGGAAGCTGATTGCTTTAGCATTCTTGGATCTCTCTGACCTGATGATTTTATGCTTTCAAAGAGCAGAGTCTCTACTGCTTCACAGTCACCACCCACCAGAAATGAGCCAACTTCCAGCACAGAGTTGTGAACATGTTGTTAGCGTCCAACTGATTGGGAGGGTGGCTTGTCAGTCTCCAGACTTGCTCCGGTGATGCTGCTAGCATATGCTGAAAGATTCTCATCGTCTCTCTTTTATTTTGTCTTACTCATAAAGCAAGAATCGATGAAAGCTATAAATGGTGATGCCATTTCCCAGGGAGAGAGAGTTCAAACAACAACAACAACAAGACTTCAAAACATTATTTACATGCAGCCTGAGCTGATTTGAAAATTCTGTTTTGCTCAAATGTTCGCAGCTTGCAGCTCAAATAATTGTTAGCTGTAGCATCTTGGTTCAAAACAGGAACATGTTGCATACAGCTAAAAAGGCAACATCTTATCATGCAAAATGGCAACTTACTGAAATGTCATTAATATCCAGTTGCTTCCCAAACCTGGAACCCCACAGAGTGCCTGCACGTATGGATTTCCCTTTTATGCCAATGGAGGGCTTTGCTGTGAGCCTTTAAGAAATGCTCAAAGTGAGCTGCCTCCTTTCACGGCCATTTGAAGGCATTTTGCCACCTAAGATGAAGCATAAAATAATACTGGTGGTGGAAAAAGGTTCCCCACTGCAGCTGAAAGCAACAGCCTCACTTGGCAGCTGCAAAGAAATCTGTGTGGTGCACAGTTCTCTCCTCCAAACCCTTATTGCTGCCTCCCAGCAACTGCTGCCTGAGGCAACTGCCTCAGTCTACCTTGTTAATTGTAAAGCCAGCTCTGCCTCCTTGGTTGAAAAGAAGTTTGAATTGAGCTTTCTCAAAGTGTGGATTGGATCTCCCATGCCCACTGTATTTCTGCACTTACAGTATTATCCACTGGCTTCCAAGTGAGCCTATGGGCTCACACTAAGGTGCTGTTTGAGCCTGTAAAGTCCTACTAGCTCACGGGTTTATGGGCCAGGCTTATCTCGTTGCCAACTACGAGGCCTGTGAATAAATCTATGAAGTATAGAGTGTAACCTAGTGTAACCTATAAAGTATCACATATAGAATAGAAGATCATAATCCAGAAAACTAGATTATAATCCAGATGCATACCCGCCAACATTTCAAAAATGAAAACCAGAAGATGTGTGGTCAAGCAACATCAGAGAGGGGATCAAGATGATATAATTTATTAATGAGGAAGCACACAAGTTAGGAAAGACTATGCAAGTTTGCTTTTGCCTGAGCCTACTGGGAAGGGCACTACTACCCCCTCCTAAGCCAACTGAGTGCAAACTACTTTTGCATTTTGAATGCAGTTTGCAGCAATTGAAGTTGAGGACAAAGTGGGGAGAGTGGGAAGAGGACAGAGAAAAAGCAGCTGAAAAAGTAGGATTTTAAAAGCAGCTGAAAAATGAGGTGATGGATGATTAATTGGGAATGTTCCCGCCAAATTGAGACAGTTGAAGGATATCCATTAATTCTTATGGTGAGGAAGCAGTAATACAGGTGTCATCACACCTAGCTGTCTCAAGTTGCCTTGGAGAGTGACTTCTGTTTCCTTCCATAGACATATCCATCCAACTTGCCTATCTGCACTGGTAGGAGGAATGGATGTGTTGCAAGAGTAGAACCGGCCATCAGAGTAATCGGGCAATCTCCTGTTGAGTCATGAGGTCAAGAGCCAAGTGTGGCAGGTTTTGCTTGAACTTCTTGCCGGGGTGTTGACTAGCAGTTTTCTTCTATGGGCTTCAGCAGGGAGTCCCAGCTTGAATTAAACCCAGAACATGACTCCTTAACCATCCCATTCTTTTGGGGAGAAAATACTGATGCAGGCTAGAAGCAGTGGAGAAGAGAAAGAGGATCAGAAATGATGTTATCCTTACCAGCCAGCCACAGACTGGAAGATTCCAAAGCATACTAATATCAATTTCCAGACGCCTGGTGATTGCATGGCTGGTTCCCAAGAGTTAGGATGATTCATGGAAAAAACCGATGATGTCCTAGAGGATAACTGATAGTGAATTTTGAGAGCAGGAATTTTAGAACCAAACATGCAGACACATGGGGATTAAAGACTTGTGAGGAAGTTTCTCAGACTGAACGACCAATTTAGAGCAGGTGGATTTTACTGAACCTTTGATATCACCTAATGTCTAGAGGACAGCACTGCAGCCTTCTGTGGAAATGCTAAAGCAAAACTCAGTTTCTGGGTGGTTCCACATCCCTTCCTCCTCTGTTGATTTATTCCACATGATACTTGGATTTGTTTGGAGATCACCAGAAGTGTGGCCTTTAAGTTTATTGGTTCCCATCCTGCAGAATTCATTTCCAGCTGAGATTAGGCATGCACCTACAGTTTTGCTGACAACTTTTTCCTTCCAGGTACACATTTCCTGATCAATAAATTCCATTTTTACAAATGACTTTATATTCAATATAATATTCTGTACTTGCTTGTCTTAATTTACTGCACAACACTCCAACATCTTTGGTGTGGAACGGTGTAAAAAATTCTATAGATAAATAAATTATGAAAAAAAGAAATCAAACCAGTGGCTCATTCACTGTACTCCTATCGTGGCACAAAGTAACACAGAAACTGAAGAACTGAGCTATGTGTCAGATAGTTCCAGTTCGAATCTTGCCACAGAAGTTGGTAATACGATGACAAATCTAACTTAACATTCAATTATCTTTACACTTCAGGATCTTGTCTAGTTCCTTCATAGCTGCCCTTCCAAGTCCTAGTCTTTTTGATTTCTTGACTGCAGTCTCCATTATGTTTAATGACTGACAGAAGGTATGGAAAATCTTGAACTATTACAATGTCATCATCTATTTTAAAGTTATGTAAATCACCTGTGGTCATTATTTTTGCTTTCTTAATGTTCAGCTGTAAAGCTGCTTTTGCACTTTCTTCTTTGACTTTCTTCAGTAATCGCTCCAAGTGTCTGCTGCTTTTTGCTAGCAGTACAGTGTCATCTGCATATCTTACATTGTTGATGTTCGCCCTTCCAATTTTTATGCCTCCTTCCTCTGAGTCTAATCCTGCTATACGTATGATATATTCAGCATACAAGTTAAACAGGGTAATAAAATACAGACTTGCCTGACCCCTCCACACACACACAAATTGGAAACCATTCCATCCATCTCTCCATATTCTGCTCTGCCAGTAGCCTCTTGTCTTGAGTACAGTTACATATCAGGAGAATCAAACTTTGTGACACACCTATTTCTTTAAGAGTGATTCATAGTTTTTCACAATCTATGCAATAAAATGCTTTGATATAATCTATAGAGCAAAGGTTGACATTCTTCCAAAATTCTTTAGTGCACTCCATCATCCAACACATCTTTACATTATAGCACTTCTCCCTTTCCTGAACCCAGCTTAGACATCTAGCATTTTTCACACCATATAAGCTAAAGGTCTTATTATAGAATTCTGAATACCACTTGGTTTGTATGGGAAATTAATGCACCTTTCCTGCAGTTTCTACAACTCCTGGTGTCCCATTTCTTGGGCACTGGAATGTATATTGAGTGTTTCCAACCTGTGGGCCACTGCTCTATTTTCCATATTTGTTGACAGAACTTAGTTACAACTATAGTAGAATCTGTCTTGTAGCTTCAAGGGGCTCTATTAGTATGCCATCTGTTCATGGTGATTTATTTCTTCCAAATTGCCTGAGTGCAGCTTCAACCTCACTTTCTCAAATTGTAGGTTCATCTTCATAATTGTTCCCCTGCTGGTCATAGAGCATCCCCACTCCTGGCTTAAATTCCCCTTGGATTGCTCAGGTCTTGTATTCTACCCTTTTTGTTGCCATCTTCTATTTCTCTGCACTAATTATTAGAGTTGTTCTCCTTATCCCTGCACAAAAGTTACTGAACAGTTGTATTCAGGGGTCTGACTCTATTTCTGACATCTTTCACCTTTGCTTCTCAACTGTCCTTAACTGCTTGAAGAGTTTCATCTGTCATCCTTTGAGGCTTCTTTTTTCTTTTTGGCTGCGGATGGTATCTTTTTGCATTCCTCTCTGACACTTTCCCTGGTTTCAGCGCAGAGTTCTTTTGCTTCCCAGTCAAGTAGGCTTAATAAGGCAATTTTTTTTTTTTTTACAATATCTTTAAATTCTACATGGATGTTCCTCAGGTTACATTTTGACACAAAGGTTGGTTCTTCTTTAGCTTTACTTTAATTTTTGATATTAGCAGTTAGCTGTGCCAAAATCTGTTTCTGGTCTTGTTTTTGCAGACAGAATCGAGCTTTTCCACCTTCTCCTTCCAATTATGTGGTCTATTTGATTTCCATATGGGCCATCAGGTGATGCCCATGTATTGAGTTGTCTCTTTGCTTGGAGAATGTGTTTGCGATAAACAAACTGCTGGAGTCACAAAATCCAATCAGTTGCTCTCCTGCTTCACTTCTTGTTCCTAGACCAAATTTTCCTAGAATCGTTGACATTCCAATTGTGTATACTTACATTATAATTGTTATAATGATGGATGAGGCACTTTGAACATTCTCTGCTACACTATCATTAATGGATAATTTTGCTGCTATTTTAAGTTGACATTGTATTCAGGTTGACACATAATTAAAATAATATCATGATAATATATTTTAATCTTGTCATTTGTTTCGTGATACTCTGTATATATTTATGCCGTATAGGTGCCCTGAGTGCTCTCAGCCCAACAGCAGTGGTACAGATTAGATAGTAAACTGCTTTTGTGTGCCTTCAAGTTGCTTCCAGCTTATGGTGACCTTGAGACAAACCTATCCAGGATTTGCTTGGCAATATTTTTTTCAGGGAAGGTTTGCCATTGCTTTCCACTGAGGCTGACAGAGGGTGAACTAAGATCACCCAGCAGGTTTTCATGGCGAAATGGGGATTCCAAAATTCAAACTGCTACACCAGGCTGGCTCTTGTGCCTAGCAATTTTAGGTTAATTCACTTAGCTGTTAAGGCTTATCTATTGTGTTTGTCTCTCTCTGTATCCCTCCAAGAAGAATATGGTAGCACGTATGCTTTTCCACTAATTTCATCTGAATAACAGCCTTATGAGCTGGGTTAGGCTGAATGAGAATGATTGATTCAAGATTACCTAGTGGGACCTCACAATACAGGGAGAATAGGTAGTCCTGCACCCTAGTACAACATTCTAATACAGAGCTTTCCAAACTGTTTGTTGCGACATGTTAGTGTGTCAGCTGCAGTGTGTAGGTTTGTCACACAAACATAACAGACGGAGGGGCTCTCCCAGTGCCGCCATGGGCAGGCCCTGGACGAAGGGGCTGCCTCTGCTGCCACCACCACCCCAGGGTGAGGAAGACTCCACCGAGGGCGGCGGCAGCAGGCCAGGCTTGGGTGTGGAACGTCTGCCTCCCTCACTGCTGTTGCAGCTGCCCTGGGCTGAGGAAGACCCTGGCGAGGGCAGTGGCAATAGCAGGCCAGGCTCAGGTGGAGGGGCTGCCTCCACTTACTGAATTACTTACAGGATTACTGTGTCACGAATTGACGCATGTCTAAAAATGTGTCACCAATATGAAAAGTTTGGAAAGCTCTGTTCAAATCACTCAACCACACTGACTATGTGATTTATCACAGCCTGTGGATGTGGGTACAAACAATGCCTACGCAGGAACAATGGCCCTGCTTGGCTAGACTGCATAACATCCGATTTTCTATTGTAGCTTCTCCGCACCCCAGAACAGGAGGGAGGAGGAAGGACAGTGGGAAGCTGCTTGCATAAGCAGCGAACATAGATCAAGGCAAAGCTGAAGCAACTTCCAATCATCCTCGGGGTTCAAAAAGAGTTTATGCAGCTCAGTAATTAGAACCAGTCATCAAGGAAACAGCCACACCAAATTCTACCAGAAGAAAACAAACTCTTAGAGAACTGGGGCAGGGACCGGGGGCGGGGGGAGGCGGCAGCAGGGAAAGTACAAAGGCGGGGGGGGGGAGCTGAGAAAAAAGATCTAGGATCAAGTCTGTTCATCTCTCCTCTCTTAAGAAAGAACCCACCAAAGTAACCTAACAAACCCGGAATGCTTCCTTGATAGGGGCAATTCCAGATGCTGCACTTGAGCCAAAGCACACAAGGGCTCTGGTTAAACCCCAGTGATGGTTCTGTACATTTTCATCTTGTGTCTGGGTTTTACAGACTTAATGTAGTTGGGCTTGCATTCTAAGGCCATTTCCTCCCTACACTGTTACAGTGCTATTATTCCACTTTCCACATCCTATGGAATCCTGGGGTTTGCAGTTTAAGGAGGGGCCTTTAGAATTCCCATCCAGAGAGCTCCGTGGCCTCAGTAAACTACAAACCCCAGAATTCCACAGGATGTTGAAAGTGGTATAATAGGACTAGAACAGTGTAGGGCAGAAATGGCTTTAGATGCAGCCTCCTTTCCAAAGGCCCTTTCTATTCCAAAGCAGGGAGCTACACAAAATGCACCACTGTGGACTGACCCTGTTCAAGAGTTCAAGCGCTACAGTCCATTCACCTCTGCGTTTTGTTACTACGCACCCCTCCTTCAGAAGTCAGCCAGTACTCCATGTCTTCTGAACACATGCAGGCTGGAATACTCTTAGTGAATTATGCTCGGGCAACTGGGGGTAAATACTCCAGTGTAGGCACTTTTTCAGATGTGGTACAGGGAGGTTTCCAGTACTCTTGGTGTACTTGGTGCACCTCATTGTGCAACCCTTTTTCCTGGGTTGTACAATGGAAACATGTCCAAAGAAGGGCAACCGGAATGGTGAAGGGTCTGGAAGCCATACCCTATGAGGAGCAGCTTAAGCAGCTGGGTATGTTTAGTCTGCAGAAGAGGAGGTTAGGAAGGGACATGATAGCCATGTTTAAATATTTGAAGGGATGTCATGTTGAGGAGGGAGTGGGCTTGTTTTCTGCCACTCCAGAGACTAGGACAAGGAGCAATGGATTCAAGCTGCAGGAAAGGAGATGTGATAATCGAAGCCCCTCTCAGAGCTGCTGATGACGAGCAGCAGCTGTTGGTCCCTGTGGCTCTGGCTGGAGAGGAGTCCTGCAGCTCAAGAGCTCCCCAGCTGCCATGGACCAAGCAGGCTCGGAGGTTCCTCTGCCTGCTCCTTTAGGGCAACAGGGATCCGATTCTGAAGATGCTTTGGAGCCTGTGTCAATCAGCCCACAAACAAGGTGGAGACTCAAGAGAGCTGAGCAAAGGGAGGTTTCCTTGATTAAGTTCAAGAAGCAGTGACTGGCCACACCTGTGCCTTGGGCTATATAACTGCCTGCCTGGAAGCTTTCCTTGGCTTGTGGTAAACTTCTTTCAAACTTTCCTCTTGCTTGTTCCTTGCTCCCAGCACCTGGTTCCTGCTACCTTGAATTGATCTCTGGACTCTTGACCCTTGGCTTTTGAAACTCTGGCTATGGCTTTCGCTTGATGCTCTGGTAAATGAACTCCCTTGTGTAAAGTGCTTGCTTGTCTCCTCCTGGCTGGACTTTGCTGGCTCTCACACTCCCTTCTCTGGGCTGGCTCACTGCCCAGGTCTCTGACCTTGACAGAGGTCCACCCGAACCTCAGGAAGAACTTCCTGATGGTCAGAGCTGTCCAGCAGTGGAACATGCTACCTCAATGGAGTGTGGTGGAGTCTCCTTCTTTGGAGGTTTTTAAGCAGAGGCTGGATGGCCATCTGTTGGGAGTGCTCTGATGTGGGTTCCTGCATGGCATGGGGTTGGATTCAACGGTCCCTCTGGTCTCTTCCAACTCTATGATTCTATGATTCTATGAACCAGACAATGCCCAAGTGTAGCCTCACCTTCAGACTCAGCCAGTTCAGCAACAGGCCAGGAGAGCTCTCCCATGATGGTGGTCATTTGCTCCTATCATCCTCCTGACCTCCAGTATTAAGTACATTGTCAATCTACTCCCATTGACTCACCCAGTCTCTCACTAACTCAAACAGGATCCCACCTTCACCCCTTACTGAACTGCTTTGGCATCGCTACCCTGTCCACCCCTGGGCCTTAGTATTTTGTTGTACTACTGCAAACCTTAGGGTTCCCCCGAGTCCACTGAAACTGTTATTGTTGTGTGCCTTCAAGTCATTTCAAACTTATGGCAACCCTAAGGTGAACGATCACAGAGTTCTCTGGGGCTGAGAGTGTGTGACACACCCAAGGTCACCCAGTGGGTTTCTATGGCTGAGCAGGGAATCAAACCACAGTCTCCAGGGTCATAGTTCAATGCTAAGACCACCGCACCATGCTGCCTCTCACTGAAATACTTGTGTGTAAACAGTAGCTATTTTTGCTACAGGAATACCAGACCTGGATAAGTGAGGATGCTGTCAGTATAGGTGGCTTGTATTAAGAGCTACTGGCTCTTACGTTACTGCAACATCTTTTAACAGAGGGCAATACACTTTTACTTTTTTAAATTTAATATGTTTTAAATTGTGGTTATTTACTCTTTTTTAACAGAACTGTTTAATGGGTTTTCAAACTTTTTTATCCAATGGGTTTTAGCAATGCTTCGTTTTTAATTTGAGGTGAGCCACTGTGGGTCCCATGCCAAGAAAAGTGGCAGGATAAAAATGACAGAAATATAGAAACAAATAGAGCAGAAAGTTCAAAAAAGGTGGAAGGGGAGCAGGAAAGACAGAGAGAGAGACACTAGGCTCACTCTTTCTTTAAATATTTGTATTGATTTTACTTATATGTAACTGTTACATGCTATCCCTGTGTTCCTCTGGTATCTGCACCTTTGGGGCCCAGCTGGTGCTAACACTGGTGTCATTCCATAGCCAAATAAAAACACAGTTTTTACAAAAACTTTTGTGGCCTAATCTGATTTTCTCCCAATTTGCATATGTGTAGCTTTAAATTGTCTCCAGTGTTAAACTGTTTAAACATGCCTTAAGTCAATTTGGGGTGCCTTTTCACAAAGAGTCCAAGCCAAGCCTCTCCCATTTTTACAAAACTTTGCTGTGGGGTTCACATGACAAAATATCTGGGATCCTTTGTGGAAAAGCATAGAACACATTCTTAGTTTTGCAATAAAAATACTACAGAAGTAGCAGAGGAGGGGTACACTAATTCATACTCACCATGTTTTTTTATTTGAAGTTCCCACACAAACATGCTGGGCAGGGACCGTTCGCCATTTCTTTGCTTCAACAACAAGAGCTTCTGCGTCCACCAGGCCAAATCCATATAAATGGCTAACTAAAAAGACAGGTGTCTCAGAGATTCACTGGTTTATTAAATAACTGTTATTGTTCATAAGCTACAGAGATAAGGCTTTTAACCCTAACTATTAACAGACTTTTTACTCATAATTTCTCCAGACCGAAGACCGTCTTCTTATTCTGTTCCCCACTCCAGCTATTTTTCAGCTATTCCTCCTGTACCTCTTTGTGCCATAAAATATATTATTAAAGGCTAAAGAAAAACGAATGCGATATTTAAAATTTGTGTTGCTCTGCTTTTTGGTTTTCAACCATTCGAATCCTTCAAAGACTAGCAAATATCAACCCTACTGGAACTGGCAGTCTTAGGCCATTTCCACACGAGGCTGATACATCGTAGTCACCTCAAATTCTCATCCTCCCGTCTGCACATTGAACCGTTTCAGCATTGTAGTTTTTCTCATGGTTCTGCACTTTTTCAGCTCCTAGAAGGGTTCAACGCAGTTCACTGCGATGTGAAACCGCTGTATGTGAAAACCAGAAAAACTCTGATGTAAATCTCCCAAGCCGGTTCTGCTTTGATGTCCGCCTACACGCAGAAGCGTAGCATCGATTCACGTCGCAGAAGTGGCCGGCTATGGGCGTTCCCAGGCTGTCCCTTCCGTCATTTCCGTCCCTATCTCTCTCCGCCCATCGAAGGACGGGCTGCCGTCATTACTGTCTTCATGCATTAAATGGACAGCGGGAAGAGAGTGGATCTGGTAATGGACTGTTAAAATGTGTTTTTTTCCACCTACCAACAAACATGCATTCCTATGCACAAATGTAGCAACACAAATGTGTTAAAAATGTGTTTTTTTAAAAAACAGACCCATCAGCGATGGCGGGGCAGGGTGAGGGAGGAGACTTGCTGTTGTGGATGCAGCAATCGCTGTTCTCCGCAGTAGTACGATGTAAATGGGGGGGGGGGCGTGCAGACAGCACAGTTTCTGAATTTCCGAATCCGAGTGTAAAAACACCGCTCCTGACACGCAGTGAACCGCTCCTCCCCTCTCGTGCGGAAATGGCCTCAGTCTACATTTCACAACATGCTTTTGTAAAATCTTCTTTTTACCAGTAACTGTTCCTCTTTCTTTGGTACCAAAGAGGAAAGAGCATCCTGGTGAACAGGTTGGTGTTGTGCTTGCAGGGCAGAAATTGTTCTGCTCTGCTATTTGCAGGATCAGAGCTAGGGGGAGTATCTTTGTGTTTCTTTTCAGAAGTAGGTTCCGTGTCAGAACGGATTCGATGCATGCAATAAGTCACCAGTTTAATCCTTAGCATCACCAGTCTCAAGCATATCATAGCTCAAAAACAATCATAGCTTGGAAAGACTTTGACCTCTGAGAGATGCTGCCCATCAAATCAGACAATATTGGGCTTGACAGACCATTGGTCTGACACAGTGTATGCTTTCTGCAACCAGTTCCAGGAATTAGAACTAAAAGAAGCCTGCAAAAGCACTGAGTTTTGTATGTGCAAGGCATCCGGTGCGGATTTCACAGCTGCCGCATTTTGTAAAATCAAAAGGGCTTCCTAGAGCTAATGCTTGTTGATTCAAAATGTACATAATTCTTAAGAGTTACGTAGACACATGTGCCAAAGATTTCAGTCACAGTCACCCACGTACCAGAAAACCTTCTAAAACCATGGGACGAGGTGGGCTATTCACTGATGTTTCATATGAGACTGAAATGTATATTGATTCAAAATAACAAATGGGAGTATGTTAATTTGATATTCAAGTGCCTACTGATGGGCCAGTCTTAAAAGCATTTGTCAAGCACTTCTGTCTGCAGTGCCAAACATCATGATTTGTGGCACTGAACAGAACAGTTGATATGAGTCATCCCACATATGCATTTGAGTTTGTATCAAAAACTGAGATTGGACCATATTCACAGCACAGCATACAGCTGAAGTTTGCCCTTGCCTTATATTTAAAAGGTTTCCTATATTAAAACACAATCCACCCGTATCTGTAATAAAACTGCACAGGAAAACCAAAACAGTTATTGTCACCATCCAAAGCTGACATTTGTAATGCTCTTCCTTTTGTGTACTCACACACATAAACACACGCATGTGCACGCACACGCGCGCACACACACACCCTTATCTCCAGTTATTTTAAAAAAGAATAGCCATCAGTTTTAGAGGAAAAAATCCATAAAATAGAGGATATTCTTTCTCAGATGCAGTGAAAAGATTACTGCAAGGTCACTGAAAGTAAATGCAGGAGGCAGAATTTAATTCTGAAGAGAGTCTGTGAAGAGGGCTTGCTCTGAATCCTGACAATGCTTTGACACATCTAGCAAAAAGAGGTAGAGGAGGAAGCAGAATTTCTTGGATCAAACTAGCATTCTACTTTAGTGAAAATAAGTTTTTTTCCCCCCCAAAATGCTATTTTCCTTTGCATTTTTCACAGAGCAACAATTGGCCATACTGACTGCTGGATTCTGAGAGCTGTAATAAAAAAGTAACTTTTCCAAGCTCTAATATTCGCCACTACTTGGGCTTTGCTTGTGGAAAGAGACAGGAACTCATAAATACTCACTGATAGAAATGGCTTCTAAGAGGATTATCAGACCACAGAACAGCCAATAATAATTCTCCTCAGCAGGTCTGCAGGGCAAGTAATAGAAAGAGCTGCTTATGAACCTTCCAGCTCCGAAGACTTTGGTGGATATTGATTTGGGCTTTTAAATCCCACGAGCACTATATGGGGGAGATGCATTTCTCATATTAAGAAACCTACAAAGATTTACACTGCTCTCTCACCTAGTGGTGAAATATCCCTAGAAAAAGGCAATTGTGGTAAACTTGCTATAGCAGGGTCTCCTTCTTCAGTTGAACAAACTTGACCAGGAACACATTCAAATATACACTTAAATCAAGGCATTCTTTGTCAGTGATGTATTTAAGTCTTTTACTCCAAGTCTCAAGTCAAGTCTCAAGTCCTTGAAGATACTTTCAAGTCAAGTCTCAAGTCTAGAAGCCAACTTTGTACCCCAACCAAAATTCCAGAATTACTGGATAGAGTAAAATAAATTAAGTGTTAACAATTTAAGCTGAGTTGGCTCCCCACATTTGCAATTTTGCCATCTGCAGCTTTGAAAGTGAGGAAGAGGATCCTATCTTAGTCTTCATTACTGAAGATTCAAAAGCTTTAGAAGGAAGGGTCCTTCTTCCTCAAGTCCATTGCTTAACACATTTGCTATTCCCCTCTGAGAAATGCACCCTGTGCTCTGGGGGTGAGTCTTGTCTTTTGCTCCTAGGAAAAGTTTTAGAAGGCTCCTCCGATATGCAGCAGGGACAGGGTGCTGAGCAGACCTCAAGCCTGCCTCAAGCCCATTGCCTAACCCATTTGCTGTTCCCCTCTGAGAAATGCGCCCACACTTTGGGCTTGAGACAGATTGCCATGTGACCAGTAGGCAAAAAGAGATGGAAGCATTGCTCAAAGTCGTAAGATTTCTGGACGAATGTGTAATGTTACTGAACTGGCAGCAAGCCAGTCACTAAAAATACGCAAGTCTCGAGTTGGGTTGAGTCAGTGCATCATTTATGGCCGAGTTGAGTCCAAGTCGAGTCACTGAAGTGACCTAAGTCCGATTTGAGTCCAAGTCTATCGACTTGGGTCTACATCACTGCTCTTTGTGAATAATGCAGTCACACCTTAGTTAGCATTATTGGATATCTGGAATCTCAACAACAGAAAGAGCTTTTGCAGCTGGCTCTCAAGGGCTAGGAGAGGGAAATAAGCACAAGCGGCAAAGTATATTGGAACAGCTATGACAGAGGAACAGAAATCTTGCTCTCCAGGCAGGAAGTAAGGACCAAACGTAATACGCAATCCATGATTAGATATCCCTGCTTAAAGTTAGAAGGAGTCATAGAGGCAGGATTGGTTCAAAGCAGTTGTGCTGGGAGAAGGGAGTTAATTCTTTCCCCCTAAATTATGCCCCAATCTGCTTAGCTCCACTGGAGTGGAGGGACAGATACTGTTGCAAAGTGAAATGCTGACTGTGTGCCTGTTGGAGAGGCATATATAAATATAAACAGAAGAAGCTGCCGCCCAATATTGATTCAGACCCCCAGTGCACCTAGCACTGGTATGGACAAGTATGGAAAGCAAGGGAGGCACATAAGCTATCCAGGAGAACTCAGAGAGCCATACCCACTACCACATCATTGCCCATGGAAAAAAAATCAATTTGTTTTGCCCCAAAATGCCCTCTAGGAAACACAAGGCATATTTTGGGGGCATGCTGGGGCATTTTAAGGGAAAAAATGTTTTCACCAAATTTTGTTTTGACCCCTGAGAGGTCTGGGGGGACTCCAAATGTAGTGGAAATGCCCTCCACACTTCCTAGAGATCATTTTTTTTCCAGTATTTTGAAGCAAAAGAAATGTCTGATCCCTGGAGGGCACCCGGGGACCCCAAAAACAGCTCTGGGGATAAACTAAGCCCATGAGCTGCTCTTTGCCCACCCCTGATCTGGTGCCACACGGTGCCTATAATGATAGGCAGTGTGTCTTCCATTTTCAGAGAAAAGTCTGTCCCCAGTCCTACCGAGACACATCAGGGCTTGAAACTGGAATCTTGTACATGAAAAACAGGCACTGAATGATCAGTTTCTTACACAGAAATGACTTTTGAATTCTGCATTAAATTGTAACTTAACAAGACTCTGTTGGCAACTTTCCCTAACCAAAGGCAGCTCCCTGGTACCTGAAGCTGACCACTGGTATACAGAGATGTTTCAAACTGAATGGCCACAGCTTTCCATAGATCTGAACAGGATTTCCCTCTCCAACCCTACCCACAGTAGCTAGTGTAAGATATTTGGACCTACTAAAGGGAATTTTAAACCCTCCTCTCACAGCGTCCTGCTCTGATTCAATCCCACCTGTCTGGCTGATATTAAGGGATAGTTTTTAAAGGAGGTGGGTGTGATCCAATCATCAGTCTTCTACGCCGCCTCATTTAGCCCCAGCATCTGGCCCAAATGAGTGGCTGAATGCATCTCAAATAGCCACAAGAAGCCACATGTTAGAAAGCAGGTAAGAGATGCAATCTCACACATTCCTGACCCCTAAAGGATCATTTAGGTCAATGCTTCTTAAGCTATATGATTGCGGGGGAGGATTCGCATTTTATTTTTTCCAGCATGCCAGGGACCAATATCATACTTGCACTCATTGGCTAAAATTGCTTCATTCTTTCCTGGAAATTCTTCAGGGACCAGCAGTTGATGGATTTTGGACCAGCATCGGTCCACGGTCCATGACTTTGAGTGGCACCGATTTAAATGCCTATCTGAAAATATACTAAGTATGGCTTAAGGGTGGGTAGAATGCCAGCCACTGTTATAGCTACTGATACTCCCTCCTCTTTTTGCCTTTGTCTGGCAAAAAAGTGCCTTGCCTCTCCTCTCCTCTCCTCCCCTCCCCTGGAAACTTCCAAGAATAGCCATTCTCCTTTTAAATGGGTTGGATCCCCCTCCTCTGGTACTACTGAATATCAAAATACACCAATTTCTGACCACTCTTTTAATTTTTTGAAGTCCATGAGAGTACCAGGGGAAGAAAATTTGCCCCCAGACCTGCTAAAGTTGTCTTCCCTTTTATTTTCCTATAGATGTTCCCATTCAGTTTCAGTATATATGTTCTCACCAGCGAAAAAGGCTTTATCACAGGAAGCAACTAAATCAAAGTTACAGCAGAATAATAACATCTTTGGCTGGGACTTACTACATTATGTCGTTCCTCTTCCATTATTCTCCCAGTGGAAGACCATTTAAAAAGCCTATCTTTTAAAAAAGGATTTTTTGTATTAATAAAAGAAACACTTTTCAAACAATGGAAGTGAAAGACACTATTATGCTGCTGCAATTGGAATTCACCTGCCTTGTGTGATAACGCCCAGTCATGATGGATGGATGGGTCAATGGATGTTTATTTTTTTAAAAAAAAAAAGTTGGGAAAGATGCTTGAATTGTTAAACAAGCTTGCATGATGTACTCAGTTCAGACATCATACCACGCCACATTTATGGGAGCTTATTTATCGGTGGTACAAAGTCCAAACTGAAAAACTATTGTTTGTGATTGCCTATGTCTCTGGAATCAAACTATCTGCAACAGAGGGGCAATAAGATAATGGCTGGCGAGAGGCCCTTTGTCCATCCCAACTACCACTGCTGTGGCCTCTGACAGAGAAAAGAGCAGCTTGCATTTGCTGAGCTTAATCCTTTCCCCCTCTGCCATCCCCTTTTCTTTGCATGTTATGATAAACCTGAGGGCAGGGAACTGTCCAATTAACAATTTGTAACCTACTCAAGGATACCGTTTTTTTTCTGAAAGTGGGGTATAAATGCTCTCAATAACAGACGGACAGACGGGACTGGAAAACATAGTGTTCCTGATATACTTGGACTGCAACTCCCCACTGGCTATGCTGACTGAGGCTGATGGGAACTGCAGTTCAACAACATTTGGAGATCCTCATGTTCCCACAATCCTGCAAGACATACAGGACAACTGCAGCTGAAGCCCTTCAAATATTTAAAGAATTATCTAAAATGCAAAATAATAGAGAAGGCAGTTTTTGTTTTGAAAGGCAAAGGCAGACCATGAAATTTCCAGACCGTTCAGTATGGCACCAAGCATCTTCATGGACTGCTATGAAGCAGTGTTTCTCCAGTTATCAACACTCATCTCTTCCTCTTTTTGTTAGACAAAATTTTCCTTAGAGAGCTCTCTCTGCCAGTTTATTGGAAAACTGCATCCATCCAAAGACACTTCTATGTTGCCTCACCTCGACGTCCAGCTCCGTTGGTTTTCCAGTCAGGCGCCAAGAGATGTACGGGTCGAGATGTTTTAATAAGCAAATGCTGGACGTCTCGCCAGGTCAGCAAAGGGCTAAAGATGACAAAAGGAAGGACGGACTAAATTATAGATAAATAGATATCATCTCATAAGATAAGAAGTCTTGGCAATACTGTCGACTGGACTTCGAAATAGCCTAGCCAATGTGTAAAACAAACAAGCAAGCAAAAGAAAACTTCTAAAACAAAGGCGCATGTGGCCCCTGAACCCTATCTTTGTGGCCCCTGAAGCCTAGAATCACTCATTCTAGAGCCTAGAAGGCAGTTAGTAGAAATCAGCCTTCTCCAGCCCAGCATCCTTAAAACAACTGAGGGCCTTTCTGCACTACAGTGTTATCGTGCTATTATTCTACTTCCAACATCCCATGGAATCCTGGGATTTGAAGTTTAGGGAGGGGTATTTAGAATTCTCAGCCAGAGAACTCTTTGGCCTCAGTAAACTACAAACCCCAGAATTCCACAGGAGGTTGAAAGTGGAATAATAGCACTATAACAGCGTAGTGTGGAAACGCCCTGCGACTGTAACTTTGAAAGCTGTGCTGGTCAGGGAGCTATAAGTCCCACCAAAACGACGGGTACCAGGTTGGGCTGGGCTGTTCTAAAGCAACAGGAAGGAGCGTCGGCAAAAATGTCCCTGCAGGTGTTCTTCAAAACATTTGAAGCACTGATTTCTATAATTATATCAAGCATTTAGCAACAACAACAAAAAAGTCAATTCACGTTCTCTCTGGCAATAAAAACAAACATCAGAGCACTCAGCCTCATTTAATGTCCTTGGTCCCGGGTACTTAATGGTGCATTTTATGTCAAAGAGCTAAACAATTCCAAAATTTACAGGCCTAACCTTCTCCAATTTATTTGTAATGAACACTGTGCTCTTTTCAAACTGTGCGAGCACAACATGTGTTTTAAAATGGAGCCAATCTATCCTGAAATGGGTGGGGGGGAGTGAGTGGGTGGGCAGGGATGAGACCGAAGCTGCCAGCTCTCCTCACGCTGGCAAGACATTTCCATGTCTTCAGTCACAATAATATAACAAATTAACTGTCTCCGCTGCTGTGCACTCACAGCAGCCAATAATATATTAGTGATGAGAGCCAAAGTCACAGCATGGGAGTATTAAAAGCAGTCAGCAGTCTGAGCTCAGGCTTTTATTTTTCCCCTATATCATTCTAAAAATAAAACGAGGGGGAAAAAAAAAGGTCAGAGACTATCATGACACGAATGGACAGAGGGTATCTTCACATTACGCAGCTATAGCACTTTGATACCACTTTAACTGCCATGGCTGCATCCTGTGGAATCCTGGGATTTGTAGTTTGGTGAGACATAAGAATGACCTGGCAGAGAATTCTAAATGCCACACAAAACTACACATGCAGAATCTCCCATAAGATGGGCCCATGGTAGTTAAAAGAGAATCAAAGAATTTTGGGCTTTGTAGTTTACTGAGGCCAAAGAGCTCGCTGGCTGAGAATTCTAAGTGCCCCTTCCCTAAAATACAGACCCTGGGATTCCATAGGATGTTGAAAGTGGAATAGTAGCACTATAACAGTGTAGTGGGGAAATAGTGTGTAGTGTGAAAGAGATCAAGAGAATTTCAGCAACAACATGGAAACTTAAACACTCTCCTTGGGGTGCAATCAGTCAAAACTCCAACACAGAAACCCTCAGGAGTTCTCAGATGCCAAAACAGTTTCAAGGGTGAGAAGTAAGTACCAGTGAATGTACTTTCTGAATGATGATACCATATGATCCTTCTGGTTCCATGCATTTGGGCAGTACCTGCCTATGGCACTAAAAAAAGGAGAGGCAAAGAGTGGCTACCTAGACTGTTGGACAACAGTTTCCATCAGTATATGTCACTGGCTAATCTGGCTAGGACTGATGGGAGTTACAATCCAACAACCATCTTGATTGTTGACCATATGTTCCACATTCTTGCATGGAAGTGTTGAGACCAGGGTTTTCTCCAAATACAGTTTTTGAAGGGGTTACAAAAACTGAAGAAAAGGCAATAAATGACTACTAGTTATGATGTTGCTTTTCTCCAGTATCATAAGAGCACACCTCTCAATGCCAGTGATCAGGAAACATGAATAAGAAGGTGCTAGTGTACTCATGTTCTGCTTATGGGGCTTCCCAAAGGCATCTGGTTGGCTATTGTGGAAAACAGGATGCTGGATTAACAGAGCTTTGGCCAAATCCAGCATGGCTCTTCTGATCAGCTACTTAAAAGCTGGGGCATATGAGAGTCTAGTTGTTCACTTCATACAGTTGCATCCGATTAAATGGAATTTAATCCATGAAAGCTTTTCCCACATTAAATCTGCTTTAAGTTTTAAAGGTTTTTTTTCATTTGCATTTGCTACCCTTCCAGAATTAATCTCTGGTTAAAAAAACAAAAAATCTGGACATTTTGTACAGAAGTTGACATAATTTTTTTAATAAAATTGAGTTAATTTTTACATCTATTTTTCCACTTCCCTGGGTCTTTAGAAGTCAAGATTTCTGCATGGTAGTGAAAGGTATGTCTATTTGACACTAATACATGTATCCATAAAGACTTACAGACAGACACAATATACTTAGTGTTTTGTTTTTGTTTGTTTTTTGACAGTGAAAATTCTCTTTCATTGAACTTTGCATATACAATCATGCCAATAAAAACAAACAAACTGTGACCCTGCTTTTGCATTTTCTTCCTTGCCTTTCTTCAACGGCCGTTCCATGTCTTTGCTATTTTTTGCTAGTTCTGTGTTGCCATATGTATATCTTGGTGTTCTTTCCTCTAGTTTTCAGTGTTTTAAGTAACGTTCCTCCTGCATCACCTTGCCTATTAACCTATTCAGCCAGTAAATGCTACTCCTGTCCCATAATGAGCACAACTAGATTAATTTTGAGATCAAACATTTGTAATCATTTTAAAACAACAGAACTGGCTGTGGTCGCTTTACTAACGTTGCTCCTTTTAGAAGCAAGTACAAGACAAACATAACACAATTTTATCCATAACAGGGTGGGTAAATGTAAAATAGGACAAACAGTAATTTTTTTTACAGTGGTTGGATGTGGAAGAATATTATTCAAATAGGAATCCTTAATATAAGGATAATAGTATTAAAAGCACACAGAAGGAAGGACATTAAAAACACACACACTCCTCTTTCATCTATAATATGTTGCAGAGTGTGCTGTTTATTATTTACTTGCTTCTCTCTGTGTCACAGGACAGTACTAAGGACATTCCAAGATGTGCTCTTAATTTGGAAACAATAGTGAAATTCAACTCTATGGTTCCCAAATGAATGTGCACTGATATGTCCCCTATTCCAAATCCTCAGCAGATGCAAGCATTCCATACTCTTCAACGGTCCTAATTTGACAGGAACAGTCCCTATTAACCCTCTGGTCATCCTACTTTTTCAGCTGCTTTTAAAGCATCCTAGTTTCTCTTCCTTCCTCCCTTTCCCCCTTTGTTTTCTGCTTGCTTCAGTTCCCGCAAATTTAAGTTCAAAGTGCAAAAGCAGTTTGTACTCCATCAACTCACACTAAGGAGAGAAGAGGTGGAGGCAGAATCTTGCCCTTCCCAGCAGGTTCAAGCAAAAGCAGACTCCTGCAGCCTCTCCTGGCTTGAGTGCTCTTCCTCATTAATAACTTTTGCCAGCTTGATCGCACTCTGATGTCACTTGGCCACACACATGTCCCAGTTTTCATCTGTGAAATGTTGGAGGGTACAGAATTCCACTAGAGAAAAAACTGGAGGGGGAAAAGCATTCCCTGAATGTAGCACCGCTGAAAATCACTGCACTATCATGCTGATTTCTCTGTGTGTCCTATCGCTTCACCCACTACGGTCCTCACAATTCAACACAGAATCCAGACGCTTACTTTAACAATTCATTTAAAGAGAGGGCTTACTTGGCCTCCAGAGCCAAAGCGATGATCCCCGCCACCATGGGAGCAGACACAGAGGTGCCGGTGTGGCCATCGGTGCAACGTTTCCTCAGGTCTGTGGTAACCTAAAGAAAAATATGGCATGGCTATTAGGTGTAGGTGGAGGGTGAGGGAAGAAAGATTCCAATCCATACATCCACTCCTGAAGGAACTCAAAAAGCTGAAATATGATTTTACAAAATGAAATAAATTTGCATCTGTTATCTTAATTTGCATAGTCAATTGTGTTTTGCTGCCAACAGTTGGATTTTTTTCGAAAAAATATATATGCAAAGCCAATTATCTTCAAACAAGGATTTTTGAAAGGAGAATTAAAAAATGACAATAGGGAAAATGAGGGGGAGGGAAATAAAAGAGCACAGGGCTAGGAATCAAACACAGTAGCTGTGGGTAAACTGCAAAGAAGTAATGCCCTGTCTACAACCTCCCACATCAATGTTTCCTGTTTTCACCGTGTAAGGTCCACCCGTCTGGTCAGGTTCCCTCTGTAACTATAGAATCATACACACATACATAAATAGCTACCACAAAACTTTAGCTTTAAAAAGTTTGTTCATGTGTACCTAGTTCTTTCTTTTTTTTTTTAAAGATATTCTTGCTTAGCTTGTTAGCCTAGCAGGCTTAGAGAAGCTGAAAGCCAAACAAGGAACTCCACAAACCAATGCTGGGGTCCTTGATCGCATTAGAACGGAAGGGAGATGTCAACAGAACCAGTCCACAGTATTGGCTGAAAATATAAAGCCTCTGGACTGGACTGGAATACTTGGTGTAAACATGAAGAACCTGCCTTTCTGTCCCTGCCAGGTCAAAAGAGACTGACTTTCTTCCCCCTCTATTTGCACTTGCACCTGAATTGTTTGCTTCAGTTCTCGCCAGGCATAGCTGTATCTCTCTCCAGCAATGGACCTCTTAAACGTACACACACCAAGTTCTGATTTTACTTACAATCTGTCGCTCATAGAAAGCACCACTGCTATAGGTGGTAGCAATAGTAGAGGCACATTCCTCCAAGTACCACGGCTTGTTCCCATTCTCGGTGGTACTGCTAATGGAGATGGTGTAGATGCTGTTGGTGTATCCATCGCAAGAGCAGTGGTCTCCTTCTCTGCCACCATTCCCAGAGGCCCAGACGTAAATGGAGCCCCGTCCTCTACGGCCCTAAGTCGACAAGGGAAGAGGGACGAGTAGGAAATGTGATTTGTCACTGGCTAGCGTCTGATTTGTCTGTATTCCTACACTCTCTCCAATATGAGAAGAATCTTCATATAAGTTGTAGAAACCTGCGTTTCCTCAGCTTTACGGTCAATCAACTGCTTGGTCTCATATTCCATCTAGTGCATCACACGGTTGTTTTGGAAGCCATTGAAAAATAAAAGCTGCTGTCATGCAGTTTCAGTTTTCTCCTTTTCAAAATGGCACTTTCTTTCCAAATCACACTGCTGAAGAGAACCACATCTGTGGGATGGCAGGGTTTCCAGGGCCAACACTCAAGCAGATACAGCGTTCTGAGGGTTAACATTATGTTTTCTGCATACTGAGGCAGCTGACCCAACAGTATCTTACCAGTCATTAACCTGCACGACACGACCCTTGTCTCCGTCCAAGAATTAAACCCCATAACCCACGGTCTCAGCTAATGGCAAAGAGTACTGAGTGAATGTTTGAAGAGATATATTGGCAGTCGTTCCTAACCTTTAAGATATAAGACAGGCTTGTATTTGAAAGTTGAGGGGGGAACAGTGGTAGCGAGGCATAGTTCAGAGCAGTCTCAGCAGCCTGATGCCTTCTTGGTTTGTTGGACTACAGCTCCCATCACCACAGATCAGGTTTGTGTTTTAGAAGCACATATTCATGATAGGGTCACCTTAGGGTTGCCATTAGTTGGAAATGACTTGAAGGCACATAACACCAACACCATATAACAACAGCACAAATTCTCACACACATGGAGGAGGGTGAGATGAAGGAGGAGGAGACAACAATGATGAAGCCAAACAAATCCAAGGCATGCTTTGTTCACACTTTGTATTTATTAGTGGCACTTTCTCCGCAGCACTCAATATGGGAAAAGAAAAGTGTGTGTGTGTGAGAGAGAGAACTTTAGCAGCATCTCTAAGATTAACTGATCTATTTTAGCATGAGCTTTTGTGGATATCAATCCACTTCTTCAGATGTTCAAGACATCTGAAGGAGTATATTGATATCAGTGAAAGCCCATGATACAATAGACCAGTTAATCTTAAAGGTGCTGACAGATTCCACCCCCTCTGCTTCTCCTTTTCATGTTGAGAGAACGTAACACGGCTATTTCTTTGAAACCCATAGGGACGAGTTGTTCTCCTCTACTACATAGCAACAATTCATTTATGAATCTGCCCTTGTTCATTAAACAACAGGACAATCCAACAGTTTATGCACCAAGACAAATCTCAACTCAGTGACCCACACATCATGGTTTAAGGCAGCCAGGATGGCTCTTGCAGTCTCTGCTGGCAAAATCAGTACTTCTGCAAAACTGTTTCTCTTGTTTCCACCAGTCAATCACCATCATTTAAGCGCTCACTAACTGCTTAATGTATCTAGTTTTCCTTCCATTTTTCCAACTGCAATCAGCGTTTGAGCTGCATAGTTTTTTTCCAACTCACATTTTGTGTTGAACTGCACGCTAAAAATGCATCACTGGGAAGAGCAAACCTTAAGTTTCCTAGCTAGAAAGGGGACGATCCTTCTGTTTAAAAGGAAGAAACACTGTGCACAGTGTCACGGTTTCACACACCTTTTTAATGCCTTGCTCAAATGCCTGCTTGGCCAAATAGCCAGGGCCATCCACTGTCCGGCCGTCGTCATCTGGGCCCCAGCTCGCACTGTAGATATGGATGTAATCCGGTTTGGTGCCAATCGCCTTTGCTTCTACCATGTCTGTCACATCGCCATCTAACATACGGATGCCTAAAAGCAATCCCCGCAAAGTTAAAAAGAGGAACAAACAAACAAAACGGGGCACAAAGACTTTTTACTCAAGCTCTCTAATCAAAGACTTTTGTTTAAAGCAGGGCTGAGGGCTGAACACGTTCTTAGTGCCGCTGAAGTAATGCTCTTTCACAAACAACAGGAAATAGAATTATTATCACTGAGGTTCCACATGACATTTCATAAAGTGCTCTATTCCCAATTACAAGCCTGCAGGGCAAAGCAAAACGGGTGGCATACTGCTGACCTAGAAAGACAATGCTTCGGCAAGAGCCTAAATACGTTTATACAGCATAAGCTAGCTCTATTTTATTAAATAGGACTTATTCACCAGAAGTAGACCTTTAGTCCAGGGTGGAAAACTTCTCATGGGCCATTGTTATCTTTTCCCAGGCCACGATGGTTCACTCACTTACCTTCCGCACATATGACAAGATATAACCCCAAAAGACTCTTGAGAAATATGATTTGCCGTTTAAATGTAATTTCAAACTTGTGTCTATTTTAGTTCAGAAAAGGCCATTTAAAGAAACAAGATTTGACTGACTGTCACTTCCTTCTTCATTTTTAAAAATGTCTTTCTTAAGGACAAGCACATGTCCTCCAAATGTCTCAATTCGACAGTGACTGTCCTGATTATTCCTCTGTCATCCTACTTTTTCAGCTGCTTTTAAAATGTGCCAGTGTCCTTCTCATTCTCCAGCTTTCCCCTCTTTCTCCTCAGCTTACTTCAACTGATGCAAGACAAGTACAAAGTGGGAAAGCAGTTTGCACTCCATTAACTCAGCATGGGGGAGAGGAGAGAGGGGGTTAAAATTTTGCCCTTGCCAGTAGATTTAGACAAAAACAAACTGCTGCAGCGTTTCCTAGCTCATCTGTTTTTCCTCAATAATAACCGTTGACATCTTGACTGCACTCTGATGTTGCTTAGCCAGATGTACTCCAGTTTTCATTTGTGAAATGCTGCTGGGTACATTAGAATAAGTCATGCGGTGTGTACAACTGTATTTAAATGGTAAATTGCACCTTCAATAGTCTCTTGCGGGTACAATTCATCACTTTGAGAGGCACAGCTTTTGAGGAGAAGAGTGGCAGCTTTCAAGTCTGGGCACCCACCTCCACTCATTCCAAACTGGCACAAGGGCTCTATGGCATCAGGCAAAAAGAGTTGGTATGTACATTGCATTCGTGCAACAGTGGTACACCAAAAAGCCAGGAACAAAAGGAAGGACTGGGGAGAGAGATGGTGGAGACACTTTGGGCTCATTATGCCATCTAATCAAAACTGGGGCACCAGTTCACAGTTTGTGAGCCCTCTTGGTATACAAGTTCTGGCATCACCAGGAACATCAGGCCTGAGGGGGGAAAAATATCACAAAGCCTGACTATGAGTCTTTCAGAAGAGCCAACAGCAGTTTAGGAACACCTCCCCACATATCCTTCAGATAAAGCTATGAGGAATGCAAGTTCTACAGGGGGGTGGGCAAAAAAATAGGGTGGGATGGAGGTTGTGCCAGGGATTACTGCCACTCCTCCTCCATTCCAAAGGCATTCTCACCAAAATCCAGAGAAGACTAACTTACTGAGACACATTCATGAAGGACAACCATTGACTACAGTTAACATGGCAAACAGTTTTACATCTCTACAGTTTTACATGTAGAGCTGTTTGCCATTAACTGTAGTCAGTGGTTGTCCTCTGATAACTTATAGCTGATCTATTCTTTATTCAGTACGCAGTCTTCTTCCTGGCAGTTTGTCTATCTGCCGACCCATAGCCACAATACTCATCCAAATTGATGGACTTTGTTTTTTCCCCCATCTGCATTTTTTGTACCAGCCATCCTGATGAAGATTTCTGGGAAACTTTTGTGGATAATTCTAACATTTTGCTTGGTCCTAAGAAAGATCTTAATCAATTCTGATTTTTGTTTGTACTCATGGATCATATACATCCCTGTGTCCTGGAAGATATGGTTATGCAAGTTACGACGGCTACATACTGCCTCCAGGATGAATACTTGCAAGGATACAACTGTGGGAGAAGGGAGTCCATACTCTCAGCACATGCCCTGCCTTTGGGCATCTGAGGAGCATTTGGTTGGATACTGAGGGAGCCAAGATGCTACACTAGATAGTTCTCTAGTCTGATGCACACCAAGTCTCACGACATTCCTAAACACGTAAACAAGGAATTCTGTAAGAAAGGAATGCATTAAGTGGGTGAGAGGTATGTTTCTTAGCATATGGCAGCAATCTGGATCAACCCATTTGGGAAGGAAAGATGGTATTACTAGCACTATGTCCATGCAGCTGACACTAGGAAAATCCCACCTTTGGGAGATGGAAGTCAGAAATCAAGTTTCCTAAGTAGCAGTGGTGAAAAATGTAGAACTCCCATGTCCAAATTCCAGCTCCACCAGACTGTTATTCTTAGCAATCAGGAAAATGAAAATAAAAAAAGTTTGTCCACGCTGTATAGGGCTTCAACACTATTCTCCCCTATCATGCTGTCCATTCACTAAGGTTGTTCTAGAGGGTTCTGAGATCCATCTGAAGACCACCATGAATAGGGCCTTCAGAATATCAGCTTGTGACCTGTGGAATGCCCTTCCAACTGAGGTTAGGCATGTGTCTTTCTTTCCAGACAAGCCTATCCTGATTAATAATTACAAGTCACTGTTTTGTTTTGTTTTTTTAATAACCTAATCCTTTTAAACTCTGGTACCCTGGCCCAAGATCTCCACTGTGGAGCAGTTTATACGTTCAAAAAAATGAACAAGCAAACGAATAATTTAAAGTCATAAAAATAGCCACAAGTTAATTCTGAAAACAGATGGGAGGAAAATGCAGTTGAATTGTCAATATGTTCCACTATAAGGGAGTAAATGAATGATGTCCATTTTAAGAGAAAATTGCTACAGCTGAAGAAATCTGAATCAAGAGGAAAAAAACCCACAAAATCTGAGCCAGTTCCTGTTTCCTAACCATGTTCAGGAGCAGCTTCAAACAGAAAGCATAGTAGTACAAACTAGAGGTTATGAAGTCATAGAACACTATAAACTATAGCCACATTCTGGTTTGGCCGTATCTGCAGCTGGCCCCATTGTGAAACAGAACCATCCCCATGAAAAGAGGGTATATTAGATGGGTGGTGGAAATAATTCTGGCACGAACCAAGCAGTCTCTTAAGAAATAAATCAGGGGAAGAAATGGCATTTCTTGCACAATAGAAACCAAAAGGCGCCCAGAATAGTTTGCAGAGGGATGAACCACTTGGTACCAAAAAACACTGACTGTCTAAATTTCCTAGACTGACTTTGAACCTCGCCAAGCAGTTCACCAGCCCAGCTTTGCTGGAAAGGGATGAAATGGGGCACAGTCCATTGCGAAACTGTCTGTACAAAGTTGATCAAAATCAAGGTGAATCTGGTTCACATGCAGCAGCTGCTCATATTGGATTGTGACCAAAGTTTTACTTGTATTTAAAAGTTGTTGCATTTTTTTAAGAGAGAGAAATACAGCCAAGCTCAGAGCAAACAGGAAGACATAATTAAAAAGAGAATACCCAACCTTGAATATATAGATACATATATGCATAGCATGCATAGCAGGGGGTTGGACTCGATGGCCCCTGGGGTCTCTTCCAACTCTATGATTCTATGATTATATATACACATACATACACATACATATTTAAAAAAACACTCATACACCTATGAGCCAGTCTCAAAAATTTTGGAGACTTCACTCATCATTTTCATCAAGACATAAGGCTGATTATTCCTCATAATTTAGAGGACTGCTGTAGGTGGTCGTGCCTTTGGAAGAGGAAGGGCAGTGGAATGTAATTTCTGTGCTTAATTTAGCTTCTGTTTACTTTTTTAAATGCATCTTTCTTTTCATATATTTTTTCCTTCAGAAACAAATCGAAGGAGAAATTTATCTGAGGTTACAATTTGATTGCAGAAAGCACTCAAACACTGTATATATTTGGCTACACGTTGAGAAATTTTAGTCAGAAAATTAACCTTGAAAACTTGTGTCAACTTATCCACAGGGTCAAGGCTGCTTCCATAAGGACTCAAGGCCAACCGCCCAGCTCAAGGTAAAAGAAAGGAGGAAGCTGAGGTTGCTGAAAAGGCCCTAGAAACTTCCTCTGCATGCCTCAAGCCTGGAAGAGTTTGCTCGGTAGCTTTACAATGATGCACTCCTTCTACCCCCTCCCACTCCGCAAGCAGCACTGGCTCCCCAGAGGTCCCTGAAAAAACATTCAGAGTCATCTCCCCAGATCAGGCCTCCGGAGCAGGGGGTCGAGGGACGAGATTATTCAGGCAGCAGGCACTAGGCATGCATTATTTGGTCTTGCAAAGCAGCTGGCTTGCATGTTCCCCAGAAGTGGGGGATCACAAACAGTGCTCACCTCGTGGCATGCTTTGCCATTCCTGACACTACCTCCCCCACCGCAAGCTTGAGGCTGTTGTGTGAATGAGCTTTTTGGACAGAGCACAAGGGCAACAAAATAGCCTTCTGTGCCCCTGTCCAAAAAGGGACTTGTGAACGTGGAAGTCCATAACTATGTTTCCAGGGAGCAGAGTTATTGACTTCCACGTGGGCAAATCCTTTACACTTTTGGTTATTTGCCCCTAGTTTTACCCTCAACTTGCCCATGGGTCATAGCAAATTTGGTAATTTTGGACTCCCAAACCTACCCTCAACTCACCCAGGAGATCAACTTATAGTCAAGTTTATACAGTAGGTTTCCTCTCACACACTGCCCTGAACAGGAGCAAGGTTGCTGAGCAAAAGATTTCCAGCAACAGCTGTGATCTATGCAACAGTTGGAAACATCTGTAAGGAACGTAGTTAAGTAAACATTTTGAAGACACTACATTTTGCAGTAAAAAACCTCCCAAGCTTCTAGAACTCATGGTAACAACCTGTGGCCTCAGTTCAACATCCCCTCAGTGTAATATAAATATCTGCATGTGGACTTACGCTATGCTGAGTGCTGTACCACTGCCAACTTATTATAAAGGCCCAAAGCTGCATTGCACAGCCATTCCATGCTTCACACGAAGCAGTAAGGACTGGAGAAGGTCTGGCTGCTCTCCCTCATAGCCAGACCCACAATGAAGACAACAGCACTGATATCACTTCAGTAATCATTGTGCATCTGCCTGGGGAGGGAGTTGCCAGACACTTCTCTAGTCCTACTTGCTTGTCTTGAAGCATGGAATTCCTGTGTGAGATGGCTTCAGGCCATTTCATTAAGTTGGGGGGGGGGCTGTATCAAGGGGAAGAAAATACCAACCCCTGCAGTGCCTAAAAAAACTCATCCACATGCACAAGAGACACTTAAATGTGTGGATGTACCTACCTGAATTGCAGCCATAAACCAAAAAGGGGTGGCAAGAATTCTAAAGGGCAGACTGGAAAAAAAGGACTTAGGCAGGCCCTTTGTCCAACCTAGCAGGCATCTTCTTTTGAAGTCCATTAAAGCTGAAAAGCTTTCTCCCCCAAAGCACAAAAGAAAGAGCCTGGGGAATTTATTTCTGAAGTTGTTGTGAGCCTTCAAATTGTGTCGGACTAATGGCAACCCTAAGGTGAACCTATCATGGGATACCATTCCCCAAATGCCCCACCTTAGCTACACACTGGAATACAACATTAAAAGGCGTTGGATAAGTCAGACTAAAGGGCTAAAACACAGTCCTTTCCTTAGCCATGCCAGCTGGAAGATTCTGGGAGTTACAGTACAAAAATGTAACTTTCTCAAGCATTGAGAGAGTCACAGTTGTATTTGACGTGCATTGGTGTTCTGCACAGGTCTTCAGCAGATTTCAAATGGGCAAAACCTGACTAACCAACGATACCAGAGAGAGGGCACACATCACAGGTAACAGTAGCTCTATCATACCACATTCGGTTGTACCTAAAACTGTTGCCCATCCCAATGCACTTATGGTTTCTAAATGCACAGGACAAATGGATCTTGAGCATGTCATAGATCACTCCATAGAGCCTCAAGAATCTGATGCAGATGAATAAGACATGGGCAGGATTCTGGCTCCAGATGACGGCTCACCCTCCCCAGAATTTGAATGGCTAGTGGCCAAGGCAGCGGACGAGGAATTTCAACTGGAACCGTGGGACATTGAGGAGACACCACCATTATTTGTGGAATGTCATCAGGATAAGGATCAGAGGGAAGAAGCCAACATTTCTTAAATAAAAAGCTGTGAGCAATCAAGTTCCCCACTATAGTCTGCCTTTCCTGGCATTTGCTGCCTGTAGGCACAGCACACTTCCCACATGTGAACTCTGAGACAATCAGGGGAGGCCCTTCTCCAAAATGCTTTCATCATCCAAGGTTGGGGAAAGCACTGCTTAAGCCGGCCCATGAGTCATCCAGCCCATGAATCATTTGCCCACTTTCCTAGTCTGTCCAAGACCTTAGACAGGCTTTAATTAACCCTCATAGCTGGTTCTCGATGCCAACTATTGTTTTAAAACTGTTTTGAGTGTGGTTGGGGCTTTGACTTCAAAAACATTTCAAGGGCCCTTGTAAATGCAAAGCTTTCCATCAAAAGAAATAATTATTTGCAGCTGAAATTAGCATGCCCACTTGGCTTCAAGTACTTTCATCTCAAGCAAAAATCATGCTTGTAAGAGACACATGCACACAAAACCCAATTACAACCCTACTCCCCTTGGCTTCTAAAAGATTTCTAATGGAGTTCTTGTAGCTCACTGACTCATTCAGTCCTACCACAGGATTCCCCATTAATTTTAGCTTCCAAAGCTACTGTAAAGCACCCACTGAAAGCTGAACCCCCTGTTTGACAAGTAATTCAGTGCGTGGATTTTTTTATTTTATTTCATTGTATTTACATGTTAGAGTATGTATGCATGTTTGTTTTACATATTTTATTAAAATATTTCTAACTTGCCCTATATTAAAAGGTTTCAGGATGGTTTACAAATGAAGTTAATACAGTAGGCCCTCAGTATCAGCTAGGGTTTGATTCCAGGACCTCCTGTTGATACCAAAATTTGTGAATGCTCAAATCCCTTTATGTACAGTGGTGTAATAAAATGGTGTACCTTATATGAAACGACAAAATCAAACTTTGCTTTTGGGATTTTTTTTTTTTGTGGGGGGTTAGTATTTTTGAATCATGATTTCTTGAATCCATGGATGTGGAATCCTTGGATATGGAGGGCTGACTGTATTAGAGAGTTAAAACAGTTTAAAACAATAAAAATAATTTAAACGAATTAACAAAATAAAAAACATAATTACCAAGTTAAAACAGTTTAAATAAAAAATAATAATTTAAACGAATTAACAAAATATTAAACATAATTACCAAGTTAAAACAGTTTAAAACCACATGCATTTGCATTTTAGGTAAATCAATGAGGCCCAAAGGCTTTGGCAAACGGACATATTTTCACTTGGTAAATGTGAAATGAAACCAATGTTGGTGCCAATTGGACCTCTAAAAGGGGAGGGCATTTCCCAGCTGAGAAGGTCCTCTCCCATGTCCTCATAAGTATCTTGACCTCACTGGTGTGGGACACAGAGGAGGGTAGCCCAAAAGACCTCAACCACTGGAGAGGTACATGCAGGGAGAGGTACCCCCTCATTGTTCAGCGCTTTAAATGTCAACACAACCACCTTCAAGTCAGACCAGAAACGTATTGGCAGGTTGTGCAATTCTTTTGAGATTGGCATTATGCGCTATCTATTTGGTGCTCCAGTCAGCCATCGAGTTGCTGAATTTTCAACTAGTTCTCCAACTCTTCTCCAAGGATAGCCCAATGTAGAACAGGTTGTTGTTATTGTTGATATTGTTGTTACATGCCTACAAGTCAACTCCAACCTATGGTGACCCTATCATAGGATTTTCTTGGCAGGACGAGATTTGCCATTGCCTTCTTCTGATGCTGAAATAGCATGAGTTCCCAAGATCACACAGTGGGTTTCCATGGCTGAGCAGGGACTTGAATCCTGGTCTCCTGAGTCCCACACCAACACTTAAATCACTACACTAAGCTGATTCTCACACTGCAGTGTTTTAATTGGGGGGGAAGGGCAGAATACCGGCGCGGGAACTATCTAGGTTATCTCTGTCCTGGATAACACAATACAATTGAGCACAGTTGAGTTTGTTAGAATGCCCTACTCCAAGGTAAGAAACTGCACACCTTCATGAATTGCAAGGCATACTGGCAGAAATTAAACCCTTCTGGCTGACTTCAACAGCCTAGCAAAAATTTGCGGTCTGAAGGCCAGATCCAATCAGGGATCTTGCAGTCAGTAAGTACAATTTGACTCCAACCTTCCCTGAGAAAAGATATGTCAGAAGAAAAGCTTTATCAGGCCTCTGCTTTATGAAATAATGCAGTCGTAAGGACAGAACAGAAGGTCAAACACACTTCAACTCTGCAGCCTGCATTCGCCCCCTCATTGCTGTACTAAACGCCCTTTACATGTCAACACCCTTCACGGATTGTTGACTTCCCTACGGAAGTTAGGATGGTTTCTTCTTTGCTGTCCTTTCAGAAGCAGGTTAAGACCTTTCTATTCCAGCAAGTCTTTGGGAGTTGATTGTAAGCAAGAAAAGGGATTTTTATGATGACGCACTGCTTTTGAGGAAAGCCATGGTGGCATAATGGTTTGAGCTGTGGACTTCGACCCTGAAGATCAGATTTCAGTTCCCCGCTCAGCCATAGAAACCCACTGGATGACAATCAAAGTACATGTAGTCACACACAAATCACATACTCTCAGCCCCAGAAAACTCCATGATAGGATCACCATAGGGATGCTGTAAATGGGAAACGACCTGAAGACACACAACAACTTTTTAAATCTTTATTTTAAAGTAACATTTTAAATGGCATTAATTACTTTGTTAGTTTAATATGGTTTTAATCTAAATTTTTGCATTTTTAACTATATAAACTTCGATCGTAATTGTCTGCTTTTTGTGAGCAACCCTGGAGGTGAAAGGTAGAATATACATAAAGGAATGGACGGACGGAGAACTTCTGTGGTAAGAAACTTTTTCCTATCCACGGAGTTGCTCTGGTAACTCTAAACTCCAGTTCTCCAGGGTTCCAAAACGCATAGTAAGCTTCCGTGGACAGAAGATCCCCGTTACAGACGCTTGCCCTCAACATGTAATCAGGACTGTAACCAGAAGTCAGAAAAGTTGGTGTCCTCTCCCTCTCTGCATTTTCATTATCCCCAAAAGCATGAGACCCAAACCTGGCTCTAATCCAAAGTATTTTCAGTTTCAAACTGCTTTGTGGCCCACGGCCATATCCTCTGCCACGTCCCCCACACTCAGGCACACTTCATTTTCTCCCAAACAGCCCTTCGGTGCCAGGGAATCAGTGAACGGGGGCATGCATAAAAGAGAGAAACACATCACCTTAATTCTCAAGCCCATAGCATCCGCTACTGTTTGCAGAGCCAACAATCAAAGCCGAGAAGGAGCCCGACTGTGGAAAGAATCTATAGATTGTCAGAGAGAAGTAGAGGTTAAAGAGAGGAGATGGGAAGGAGAAGGAATAAATCAGCCGCTTCTTACAGTGTAAGCAATAAAAGCTTCTGAAGGCGCACAGCTTTAAAGAGAAGTGGAAAAGAAGAAAGATGGGCTAGCATCCTCCTTTTGTTTATTGAGCGGTAAATGTATTATGCCCTGGGCCAAAAAAGGCGGGGAAGAGGGAGAGAGATTGCAAGGGCAATGAAAGAGAGGGAAGTTAAAAAAAATAGATTGTACATTTTGAAGTGTGACAGATAAGACTCCCCACCAAGATGAGCCCTGTCCTCCACTGTTTCTAGCAATCTATTTACTTGCTTCTGATGAGTCTACAAGAGACACAGGATGTTCCTTCCCACACCCTGCCAGAGTCAGTGAGCTCTCGGTTCATCAAGATTTTTTTGTTCTACGCTGCCCAGGTACCGCCTACAGTGGCATCAACAGACCCTGGATCTCCCTGACATATATAAATGTGCAAGCACTCCCAGACAGGGCCGCCTTGTTAGTCAACAGCACAACCAGGAACAGATTAATACTGGGCAGACACCAACAGTAGTGGACATGAGCAAATAACTATCCTTAGCTTGACCAAGTGGCTACTGGGCTATGTCTTCTCAAAACCAGTGCAAATCTATCAGATTTTATGGTGCCATAGAACTATGTATTACATCAATACTTAGTCCTTTTAGAACCCAAGGACAGCATGCACAAAAGCTATTGCTTTGGATTTTACTGTACTGTATTACTCATATATTGCTTTATTTATGCCTTGTCTTTTCCCCAAAGTTGGGGCTCGATGCGGTTTGCAAGATAAGAAGATATATAAGTAGAAACTTGTGTATGCTGAGAACACACACAAGGTTGTGTTTAAATGGCATTAAACGGCATACAGAATTTAAGCCATTTAAAATGACAGTGGGGGGAAGTGTGACACATCCAACTTTGCCATCCCAAAGTCCCCCCCACAAGTCGTCTAGATCCCTCCCGAACTGGTCTTTTTCCCAGTCAAAATTTTGGTCAGAAATTAGTCAAAACCCACCCACACTGCCATAAAAACATGATGTTTTGAGTCCCCTTAGCCTAGCCTTCCTTCACATCCAATGCGGACTTTCAGCTGCATTTCAGCCATTACTAGGAACTGGATATGACCCAACACTTCTGCCCAGAGCAGTAGCATGGCTTCTCGGTGTGTGTGTGTGTGTGTGCGCGTGCGCGCGCGCATGCGCTGTGGGGTAACAATGCTCCCCGGCCCCTCCTCAGTTGTCCATTCTTGATTTAAAACATCCATTTAAAAACAAAAGTGTTACAAGAGAAGGTATGGAACCGTTTCTTGTAGAACAGTCTGTTCCCAAAAGGTGGATTAAAAAGGGTTTTGCCTGACAATGAAAGGGTAAAAAGCATAGAGCCAGCCTAGCCTCCCTAGGAAGGGAGTTCCAAAAGGGTTCCAGCCCTCGACAGATTCCTGCACGCTACTTTAGGAAGTGGACAACGCCGGTGCGGCACTCTAATCTGGAGGCCCATGGCTTTTCCCCAAGGAAATACTGTACAAAAAGACTATGAATTACAGATGGACCGCCACATTCGCTAGGGTTAGGGGCACAGGACCCCCACACACACACAAAAGTGGAAAAATTGCAAATAACAAAATGTGAGTCTGTGGGAAGGGGGCAGAGGCAGGGTGGGGAGAATGGGCACCCAGGGTCCAAACCAGGGAAAAGGGAGGGGAAGATAGTAGGTTGGCATAGTGGCCCCATACTTCCTCTCTCTCACCCATCGCCTTCCTTGGGTGTGGAAGGCATCAGGAGAGGGCTTGCGCTGCTGAAAAATCAAGCTGCAAGCCGTTCTTAGGTGGCCAGGTCGCGGCTGGTGGAGAAGGACCAGTGGAGAATTGTTTTAAGGGCTGTGCAACCTGATCAGAGCTGCTGGGAAGAAAGGCTCCCCCAGAAAAGAAGCCCCTGAGGTGTTGAGGGGGAGGAGTTGAAGAAACTCACAAATCCGTGAAAGTCAAACCAGCAAACGTAAGGGGCCGACTGTACCCGCGTGGCCTGAACACCCAGTTCAAGTTGAAAGCCACAGTTGTCCATAATTCACAGGCACAGAGCAATGTCAGATCAAGCTGCAGCATTCATATCTATGTACTATTTGCTTTGGAAGCCAAAGAGGAAAAACTATTTCAATTTCAGAACGGAACTACAACTTTCTTTTTCTGTCTCTGGAATTCTCCCCAGGGTGACTTTGCTGAAAATACTTCCCCCAGGGAGACTCCAGCCTTATTCACGTGGCTCCCTTAATCAGTGGGTAGGCCTTATCATCCTACCTCTATTTTATTCTGCTATCTATCATATATTTTGAATAGAAAAGTATTTCTTTAGCACTGATATGAACAATGGATTTCTCTCTGCCTGCCCCTCTCTGTCCCCCAGTGCTTCCCGCATATGGTGTTATTCTTGTCCCCTTCCCACTCACGCTTGGATCAGAACCTGACCTGCTGCACTTCTGGACTGATAAGGAGTCCATCTTATCCTGCCCCAGCTGTGATCTATATGCCAGATCTCTGACTATCTATTGCCTAGTGCCAGCTGCTGAACAATGTGCTCAATGCAAGCAGATTTTTCCGGTGACATCATCTTTCAGAAAGCCATTCAACGTA
Source organism: Cyclura pinguis (assembly GCA_030412105.1). NCBI lineage: Eukaryota > Metazoa > Chordata > Lepidosauria > Squamata > Iguanidae > Cyclura > Cyclura pinguis. Next base: position 7,259,254 of record CM059608.1, read on the forward strand.
TCACTCCTCAGTAGAGTGGCCACATATCCTAGTTTATTTTACTTGGCTTGAAAGCAATCTCTTTGGGCAAGACTGCTGGTTTCAAGGCTCTTTTAAAGACAACCGTTCAAATCCAGGAGATGAGAGGCCCTGAGGTTGCCCATCATCACTACCTGGATCAAAGACTGAAATAGACCCAAGTCTCCTAGATGCAGTTATCACGAGTACAATCAGACCGACTGTATTTTTATTAAGGCTGAACTAATTCTGTCCGTATTTTTATAACTTACATATGCACATTTTATAAACAGCAATTCTGTGTCCTCTTGTGTCCTCTTTTTTCAGTGACCAATCTGCTTCTTAATCTCAAGGGGTCTTCAGGCAAGTCTAAAGAGTCAAATGTAGGGCATACCCCAGAAGTGGATATAAGTTCTGGCTTGCCTTCCGCATTTTTTAAAAAACACACTTCCTCCATTCCACCGCTGAAAATCCTCAAGTACACCAACCTGCCTGCATCCTACCTTTCAGCCCATGTTCTGGCACTGTGTAGCGGAACAAGGGGATTATACCAGCAAAAGTTATTCAATTGCAACTGTTCAAATATAACAGCTTAGCTGGAAGGGCACTTCCCTGCCAACAGAAGCTGAGCCTGCACTCCTGTGCTCCCATTCTCATCAAAGAGAGGAACCTGAGGTCAGTGGAACTTGACGGACGTGAAACAGAAGAATTCTCAGTTCGCTTTACTGTACGAAAACATCGAAGATCAAGAAGATTCCACTCAGCAAAACATGATAATGGACTCTAAAGAATTTGCCCACTCCTTCGCAGATAAAATAACTTGGATTTGCTCTGATTTGGACACTAGAAGTCCAATGGATGTATCCTTGGCACTTCTTGTCCAGTGTTGATGGATACATTTTCAATTGGTGCAGTGTGGGATGCGGACAGGATCCTTGGAGAGGTGAGAAGCATCACATGTATACTAGACCCTTATCCCTCTTTGTTTATTAAACAAGCTGCAAAAGTAAGGGGACTGAGGCTGTTTTTAAGGTTTGTATGTAGTCTTTTAACAAATTTTAATTTTTAACTTTATACATTGTTTAATTGTTTTTAAATAACTTTTATATTTATTCTGTTCTAGCGTACACACCCGGTGTTGCTCAGGATTTTATTTCCTCATAGGTAATACTTGTTAGAAAGATTTGAGATCCTGTGTCTCTAATTCCCCAAAACTGTCTCATCCCGTAGCTGTAACTTTTCCCAAAATTCCCCAATCCAATCTCTATTCAGAGTTATTAACATGCAGAGGTTGGGTTCCTGAGGGAATACACTGCCCTCCTCCTTGCTGCTAGGCCTCATCTGCATAGCATCCAGCCTATTCAGAGCTCTCTGGCTGAGGAATTCTAAAGGACCCTCCCTGAACTGCAAACCCCAGGATTCCATAGAATGTTCTTAGGTAGCCAATCATATGAGGTCTTCGTCTGCTTAACACAGACAAACAAACAAACGTTGACTTTTATATATTAGTGGATTGATGTTTTTGTGTAGTTTTAATCTGTACAGTTCTTAAACATGTTGTTAGGCACCTTTAAATATGTTGTTAGCCACTTTCTCATTATTAGGAGAAAAACAGTATACAAATGGATATTAGAACCACCACCACCACCACCACCTCAGATACTGTGTTCAGCCGAGGAAGAAAGCATTTGGCCAGAGAGCTGGGAGCGTGGTGTAAAGACAACATCAGCGCATAGACTCTTGGTAGGTGCTCGGGTCCACACCATCTGGCAGCCGCCCACCAGCAATGGCACGTGTCTTTGCCCTTCCCACCAGCTGTGGGCTTATCTGGCAGTAGCAGCTGGGAAGCCTGCTGCCATTGAAAACGTCCCACACTGGATCCAAGCTCCTAAAACTGTCTCGGTTGGGAACATAAACAAAAATTAAAATAAAACAGAAAATACAGTTAAAATGACAGCCTGCTTCCCAGATCCAGCTGCTCTCACCATATAAGCCCACAGCTGGAGGCCCCCTGAAATCTGATGTTGATCCTGAAACAGTGAATGCATTCTCCATTCCTCACTCACATGGTTCTTTTCTTTCTACAAGAGAGACATGCTCCATTTCAACATAGGAAAGCCAGCTCCGCATTTAACGCACACACAAATCTACCACACTCTTGACTCATTTTGTTCAAAGATAAACATATCTTCATAAGGAAAGGTTCCATACAAGTACATACAGAAAGCCAGATCTGACCGCTGCTGCTTTGCAAAATCAGAACCGCAGTCACGAGCCATGTACTGAGTGCAATAGTTATAGGAAGAGACCACTAGGTTCAAGATCATGTTATGAAAAGATCTAAAGAACACATCGCCCATAAATCTGCACCAAAGTAGCTTGTATTTTTATTCCCTGACATGCTAAGCATCACAATTTGTACCTTAGAAACATGGAAGGAAACATAGCCACCAGTATACAGCAAATATACATCTCCCATGTGGAAGACCACACATGCATACCCACAGCAAGATAGATACACTACAATTGTCTACACCCAGAAACATCTTCCTTGTAACAACATAATAGTGCTTCTAGAAATGTCAACTGTTTATGTGAATCCAGATTTAACAGGTTTCCATGTAACTGGAGGACCTTAAACTGGGTGTGCAACTGGGGAAGGCCAGGAGGTGTGCATTAGCCCTCCAAGAGGATGCAAAGAGCTGCAACCCCACAGCAACCCGTTCCCTAAAGAAACACCCTCTAGGGCATGTGGAGACATGTTTTGGGGCCTTCCTGCATCTCTGGAAGGCATTTTGGGGCAAAAAAATTGTTTTTGCAAAATTTTGTCTGGAACGATGCAAGGGGCTTCAAACTTTGTTGGAAATGCTTCCGCACTGCCTAGATATCATTTTGGGGCATTTTCGAGCAACTTTTTTTATACACTGGTAGCCTCGGGGGCCACAAAAACCAGCCTTGAGGGGCCTCATGCCATCCACAGGCTCCACTTTGCTCAGCCTTGCTGTAAAGTCCTATGTATTACACAGACAGGATGCTCCTCAGAAAAGTAGAACACTACAAGAGAAAATCACAGGGATTACAAGGAGCTGTCAGGCTATATAATAACTTAGGTGGACAAAAATTGTGATAGGAAAAAAAAACTGGATATTTTTATTGATTTATTTTTATTGATTTGCAGTATTGATGCACCACTCTTCAGCTACAAAATCTCTCAGACCAGCTTACGAATTGTTCATTTGACAATTCGCTGCTCTCAGGCTTACAATGTAAATAAGACACAATACACAAGGAAAAACAAATGGCAGTAAGGGAGGGGATTAAGTCCAGTAGATACTGCTGGTTCTCCTCTCCCTCCAAAGTCAGGGCAATGGCATTTGGGATGGAGGGAAGGCCTTTCATCTGCTCTACTTTTATTTCTTTTGAAGCTTTATATACTGACCCGTAACAAAGCTTCCAAGCAGGTTTACAATAAGTCACAGAAAATACGTACTAGAGGAACATCTTGGGCCAAACCTGGCCAGTGGGAGCCCAAATGCCAAAGGCATGGCGACACTTGCATTAAGAGCTTTTGTTAGGAATGAGCCCACTGTCTTCATCCCCAAAATGGCCCTCCAGGAAACCAGCTGCTTAGCACAAAACATAGCTTTAGGCTGTACATTATAAAAGAAATGTTTTCCTTACCTCCAATTCTTGCATTGTATGCAATTCCCACTATGCAGTTCGAGTTGTTTGCTGACGCTGCCACTTCTCCAGCACAACGTGTACCATGCCTAGGAAAAGCCATTCATGAAAAGGTTTACCAAACAGCACAAACACCGTCAATACTTCAGATGGGAAGGAAGAAAAAGAAGGTAGTTGATGCCTGAGACAGGCACAGGCAACAGCCGGACTAACACCACAACAGAGGTCTTATCTGAGGCCTTTTCCGCATGAGGGAATTAGAACGGGCCCCTGCGTCCTATCACGGAGGTCGTCTGCACCTTGGAACAGACTAGGTCCGGACGATTTACCTAAGTTCCGCACCTCAGTCTGCTCCGAAACGCCCCCAAGTGGTCCTTCAGCACGCTTTTTGAAGAACGGAAGAAAACTGGTCTTTTATTTTTCGGAGCACGCCATTGCGTTCTTGCTTACTTGTACAGATGCGCAGGTTCGCACCGATGCAAGCCTGCGATCTGCGGAGGGCAGGCTGTAGGCGTGGAGAGCTTCAGCGGTTGGTCCGGACCTGGAAACAACTGGAGGCCACCATTTTGTCAGCTGGAGCAGTGCGGCTCTAAGACCTCGCACTGCTCCGATTCACCCTGGACCAAATCGAGGAGCCCTGGGGAAGGGCTTAAGGGAGAGTCCGCGTTACTGCGGACCCAGAAGAAGCGGTAACTAACGGCACGGAGTGATGCCCTCGCCTCATGTGGAAATGGCCCGAGTCTTAGTTTTCAATGAGGCAATGCACCAGGGCTGCCTTCAGGCATGAGAGCACCTTAAGTAAGATGTCTTCTGTAGAGTCCTCTTCCACAGGCCTGCTTTCCCTGCCCTTTTCCCATGGGCTTACTATGTTCTCAGCTGCCTTTCTTTTTAATTCAGAACATTTTGTTGAAATTAGGAAAATAGAGAAAATCAGGAAGCCAAGCACAGTGGAGGTGGTGCTATTTCTCTTCCAGCAACTGTGAGGTTCTCCAGTCTAAGGCAGCACAATCAGAGTCTCCTACACACCTTAGCTTGCACTACTTTCCTCTCATATCAAGAGCAGAAGCACTGGTGGCCAAACAGCGAGGAGAAACCTCCACTGCCTAGGCTACTCTGGTTTCCACTGACTGTCACATACACACAGGATACCACATGCAGAGGTCCTTCTCATACCTTCCAGTTGTCCCAAATTGGCAGGAAGGTCCCAATTAGTCCTCTGCTGTCCTACTTTTGAAAATGTCCTAGTTTCTCTCTCCTCTCCCCACTTTCCCCCTTTATCCTCAGTATACTTCAAATGCTGCAAAATTGAGTTCAAAGGATAAAAGTAGTTTACACTCAATTAACTCAGCAGAGGAGAGGGCTGAATTTTGCCCTTCCCAGTAGGCTCAGGCAAAAGGAAACTGCAGCAGCCTCTTCTAGCTTTTGCTACACTGATGATGCTCTCATGTTGCTTGGCCACATGTGTGCCAGCTTTCATCTAATATGCCTTTTCCATTTTGATGTGGCTACCCTCTTCTCAGTGAATGTCAGCAATAGAAGGAGGCGTAAGGAGTAAAGATGATGGTGGAGGAGGCAGCATCAGCTGTAGCAGTCTTTCCCACCACAGCACTGAACAATTAAATTTTTTTAGAAAAAGAAGTTCGCAAGAGCCATGGTGGCCATAGGCTTAGCATTTCTATGAGTATGGTGGTTGCCAACACTAGATCTGCAATAGGTCCACACTGAAAAACTTCAGAGGACAAGTGGGGGCTTGCTGCTGGAGTGGTTCTTGATATAAAAATCAAAGCAAATTTCCCGCATCTAGACAACTAGCAGGTCAGAGAAATGGCTGGGGTAGATCCTTCTACCCAGTCATCTAATTTTCCAGGTGCAGGGAGCTCAGTGTGTGAATCTGCACATGTAAGCTGAAGAGTTTCTCCACTTTTAAGATCTCAGCTATTTTCTGAAGTCATCCATCCCAGACACAGATTTACCATGAGATTTCAACCAGGTCTTTGCCTCAGAATGAGTTTTCCATTCCAAGAAAGTTATGCATGTGAGTCTCCAGCTCAGCTATTAGAATAGCAGCTTCCCACAAATTGCAAGACTTCATTGATTTGTTGGTGCAACTTATAAAAAATCTTGGCGGGGAGGCAGGGGAGGTTGTCTGTGTATTTATTGAGTTAGTTTCCTCCTTCTCTCCTAGTTGTTGTGGTGTCAGGTCTCACTGCTCTGCATCCACTTTCTGTCTTAATTACCATATAGCGGGAGAATGCTCTCTCTCAATTTGTATTTGCATGACAAGCTGTGAGCATGGCTGGCACTTAATTCTTAACATAACATAACATAAATGACATCACCAGGAGCCATCATTAGGTCTCAGATTTTGGCCCAGAAACTTCAGGAGCTGAGATGATCCTGAAATTGAACCCCTAGTTGTTTTATGTTTTCTCTAAACATGTACAACATCCCCTTTGGAAAATGTGCTCTATTCTCTCTGTGTTTCCCACCATCTTGTATGTGTGCCCTCCTTTTTTCATTTGTTGGTGCCACCTCTGTACAAGACAACTTCACAAATTATGTGGTGGTAAATACTGCCCAGGAGAGCCAGCATGATGTAGTGCTTTCAGCACTCGGCTACAACTTTGGAAACCAGAGTTTAAATCCCTGCTCAGCTACCCCTGGGTGATCTTGGGCAAGTCATACTCACTCAGCCTGAAAGCAAAGCAAAGGCAACTTCCTCTGAACAATTTTTACCAAGAAAAACCCATGATAAGGTCACCCTAGAGTGACCATACATTGGAAACCACTTGAAGGCACACAACAACAAAAACTGCCCACACCACAATTTTTAATTTTTAAAAGAGTGGCATTCAAATATGCTACTTCTAACCTCAAGTGGTTCAGTGAAGGCTGGATTCTGCTGAATGTATGCATTGGCTCTGGTGCTGTTATTATGGTTTCTGATGTGAACTTCCTCACATCAAATTCTTCAAACCAAGAAGGAACAACCCAGTGAATGACAGTTTTCCTCCTCCTAATCGCTGTGCTCAGGTGGAATTCCCTGTACAAGAGCCCATGCTTTCATAGGTTTCAGAAGTGTGTAAAACCTTTTGACAACTAATCCATTAAATTAATGAAGTACTCACAGGATTAGTACCATTACAGAAAAAAAATCACAGGAGGACTCTGTTTGAAAAATAAATAAATAAAAACAAATTCCTGGCTTATCCTTGCAAATCTGGAGGCCACAGTTGCATGCAGCCAGCTATCTGCAGATTTTGCTGCACAATTCCCCTTGTTTCACAGGCCTGGGAGACACACATGGGCATTTTCTCCACATCAGAAGAATGTGGGCTGATGCTACCTTGCACTTTGATGCAGTAATCACAGTGTCTATGCTCTGGTCCAATGCCCCAATTAACAGATCATACTTCTAGCAGCTCCTCCATCATTGGAACATACTGGGCTTAAAGCCTGGAGACAGTGTGAGCAGACAAAACCAGCTCCAATGTATGGTTTGCCCTTAACCTTATAACTGTATGTGCATTATAGTGACAATATCATAACACATTTTAACCCATAAACATTATGGCTGGGATCCTGCATCATCTGCAAGAAACATTATGGCTGGGATCCTGCATCATCTGGTGATGTTTTTGTGACCCTCAACACATCCAGAGCTCCCAAATCAATCTTCTTCTGGCAAGAAAGCAGGTTAACCGCTGGTCCTGGGAGCTTCCAGGTACAACAATTTATCTTCTAAATAGATTTCAAGGCCTACCTGTAGTGTTCACCATTAAAAGGTAACAATATTGGAGAATTAGAAGTAGAACTTGCAGCCACCTTGGGTTATTTTTGTTTTATTTTTCAGTGGTCCAGGCAGCTCCTGGAGAGTCCCAGAACAAAATAAAGTGGCTCCCAGACATGCCACACCTGCCCAGTCCTGCTCACACACCCATCATGGTTATTTAGTGGTCAAGAAAGGATAGGATGCCAACAAGGAACATCTAGATATGTTCCTACCGCCAGATACACAAGAGGAAGGCATCTTCCATAACTTCCTGGTGGGCCTCTGGACATCTTGGAGGGTGATGATGTTGTACATCTGTTTCTATGTAGGAACAAAGCCAAATATTCCTTGGCCACCCTTTGCTCTTCCTCCGGGTTCTAAATCAATGTATCAGGGAGTCCCACACAGGAATAAGTGAGCTGTGTGAAGGAGGTACCGAATAACTCCTCCTGCAATGATCACAAACGGACATACGTAGGCCGACGCCTGTATGTGTCACCAATGGGATGTAGGCATAAATTTTAATATGCAGCTTAATCTGTTATATTAAATTGTGACTATTGGTACCTTATTTTGTCATTTTTAAGTGGATATTAAAGCTTTTATTTTGAAAATAAACAAACAAAAATGTAGCATGGTTTGCCTCATGCTTCAAATCACCAAGCAGGGCTGAGGTTCTAAACTATGACAGAAATGGCTGCAGCATTTTAGGTGTTGCAGGCAATGCATGAACAGCATTAATACCTAGGGCCATTTTTTTGAAACAGAGAGCTGCACGTAGGATTTGAATGGAGCAACTTTTGATTACACTGCAAATGTTTAAAACATTGTATGCCACTTTGGACATCGGAAAAGCAGCCTATAAATATTTTCAACAGAGAAACCATTCTTGTCCTATCACTTTGATCATTTTGTTGTTAATCGTCATCAAGCTGACCTCCGAGGCACCCTGTTATAGACAGCCCACCTCAGGTCTTGCAAACTCAGGGCTGTGACTTCCTCGACCAAGCCTACCCACCTCTCATGTGGTCTTCCTTTTCTCCTGCTGCCTTCCAGCTTGTCAAACTTTATTGTCTTTTACAATTAGCCCTGTCTTCTCAGGATATGTCCAAAGCACAGCAGTCCTAGTTTAGTCATCTTAGTCATCTGTAGTCAGGTTTCTAGGGAGAGTTCAGGCTTGACTTGCTCTAGGACCCATTTATTTGTTTTTTTGGCAGTCTGAGGTATCTGCAGAACTCTCCACATTTCAAATGAGTTGATGCCGTTGCTATCAGCTTTCTTCACTGTCCACCTTTCACAACCACACGTAGAAATTGAAAATATGATGGCATGGGCAATCCTGCCTGTGGTATTCAATTGTATATCTTTACACCTGAGGACCTTAACTAGTTCTTCATAGCTGCCGTTCAAGTCGTGGCTGTCTTCTGATTTCTTGACTACAGTCTCCATTTTTATTTATGACTGAGTCAAGATACAGGAAATCTTTAACTATTTCAGGGTCTTCATTGTCTAGTTTAAAGTTACATAAATCATCTGTGGTCATTATGTTACATCCCTCCATAAAAAGCCTTAGAAATCTCTTCCTTCCAATGAATCCTCATTCTTCCAAATCCACCTCCTCTACAAAGGCTTTGGAATAACCTTCTAGATCACAGTTAGGGAAATGTGTATTCCTCTGGATGACGCTGGATGCCAATTCCCATCAGTCTTAGCCAATATAGCCAGTGGGAAGAGATGATGGGGGCAGCAACACTGCCCATCTCTGCCCTTGATCCCTAACTCTACTACACTTAAGCCTAAATGCATAAAACTCAAATAATCCCATAGAACCCACTCATTATCCTGCTTCCATCTCACTTCCCTTCCTCTGTGATTTCCCTATGTTTATTTTTAGGTTATAAGCCCTTCAGAGCAGGGATCTGCCTTTGACTCTGAGGCACTAAAGCATTAACGCTGTGTTACATTTTTCACATCATACCTGTCTGGTTCACTCCTGGGCCAATTTATTTCTAATTATTTATATCCTGCTTTTCTCCCAGTACAAGACCCAAGGCAGCCAGCCAAGCAGCAGCAAACACTACCGTTTCTTTTCTTGTGGGATCCCAATAGCTTTAAACAGCAATATGACACCCAGAAATCAATACAGGAATAACCCCAGCAGAGAGATGCAGCCATAGAGAAAGTTTACCTTGCTTATTTTGTTGCTTTTCCTTCTTCCCGATCATCATCCCCATCACTATCACCACCACCATTTCATAGGGATTTTTTAGGCAAAGACTACTCAGAAGTGGTTTTGCCAGTCCCGTCCTCTGAAGTATAGCCTAGAGCCACTGGTATTTTGTGGTGGTCTCCCATCCAAGTATTAACCAGGGCTGACTCTGCTTAGCTTCCAAGATGAAACAGGATCTGGTGCCTTAAGGTTATTTAGGCAGTACTGATGCAATTTATGCAAAACAGGTGCATAATGTACTTGCTTTTCATTTTAGCTCCCCTGAATTTGAATGTTTCCTTTAAAGCATGAAATAGTACTTCTAATAGTCTTTTAGCCTCAAAAGTAATTACATACCCAGTAATTACCGAACTAGGTAGCCTTTTGCACAGCTTGGAGAAGTTACTTTTTGAGACTACTACTTCCAGAATCCTGCCACCAGCATGCCTCAGGGATTCTAGGAAGTGGAGGCCAAAGGAAAAAACTTTTCCAAACTTTCCTATTTTGTCAAGATGGCCCGGTGCAAGATTGCACCAGTCTAGCTCTGCAAAAACAGGATTGAAATGGTAAAATTCTCTACAGTGGAACATTAATTTAGCATAAAATCAGACACACTTGTTTTCATTGCTGGCATCGTAGCGGGGTGTCGGATCTTCATCATTTCCATTGACATCATAGCTTGCACGAGGGTCCTAAAAGAGAGAGAAGAGATTGTTCGTATTTATAAATCTAAAAATATATGACATAGCGTTCAAAGATGAAAGATGGAAGAAGAAAGTGTCTGTCAGAAACAAACTTCTTACCATAGTTTCAAACTGGCAAGTGAGACATAGAAAAGAGAGACCACAGTTAGGTTCAGTTTCAGGGAGGAGTGGCTTTAAAAAGGCATCTCAATTTAGTATGGTTGTGGGACAAAATCCACTGCAGGATAAATGAAAGTCATGTCCAGCTAAGGTGGACTGTGCTGGTTTAGACAGGCCAATGTGACCTGAGTCTGCAAAAGGCAGCGTTCTGTACTCATCTACTGGTTTGAGAAAGCCGGAGGCACTACGTGAGAGCTCCGGGTCAGCACAGCCAACCTTGTTACCTCCTCGTAACTGTGAATTCACTTGATAGCATCTGGTCTCAAAGGTCAAATGAGTTCAGTGGAACTTAACTCTCATGCGTGGGATTTATAGCCTTAGATGTACAGGCAAACCTCAGTGAAGGCATACTTCTGAGAACAAATCTTTTTATGAAGGCTTTTGAGCTACTGACCAAGCAGGAAACTTAACTCTTTAGATGGCTTACAAAAGGTTTTCTGGAACTAGCACGTACATACTTTACGGCACAGAGGAGATAAACTCTGACAGTCCTTTTCTTTTTCTGGTATAGTAATCTATCCCTATTCTTTCCATGTTATGTCTGCCTCTACTACCAAATTTCCTGTTAAAGAAGTAATACACAGGCACACATCGACTCGATTAATTTGGGCATTTTGTTTTTAGTTGTGCATCTCCAAGTCATTCCCAACTTACGGTGACTCTAAGGCAAACCTATTTCAGGGTCTTCTGGGGCTGAGAGCGTGTGACTCGCCCGAGGTCACCCACTGGATTTCCATGGCTGGGCAAAGAATCAGACTCTGGTCTCCAACTTCTGCACCATACCAGCTCTTTGACATACCTGTATATTAAAACAATCTCTAGGCTCAGGCTTTACTTACAAAATTTTGGGCAAGATCAGGGTGATTCTTCTCTATGCCATCATCAAGGATGCTTACAACGACACCTTTGCCAGTATATCCTCGCTGCCAGGCTGCCATGATGTTCATTTCTGACCGGCATTCACTGTCATTGTCTTCGCAGTGCTGAGGAAAAAGATGCCAACATCCTTGTTGTTTCTTTCCCCACACCAGGAGGTTTCTCACCACACAGAATTAACCCAGCAAATATGAGAGCTCGAACGCCAAATAGGGTAGCTTTGGTTCTTTCTCGCCATGATATCTTGAAGAAGCTCAAAAGAGGTTAAAACTTCCCCCTCTGGCTTGTGCTACATTCGTTTCTTTAACTAAAAAAAAAGGGGGGCCGCTTTGTAAATAGCAACCTACACGAGCGCTAGAGTTGTCACTTACTACTACAGGCATTGCTCTTTAAATATCCAGCTGAAGCAAAAAGGAAAAACAGCAGTGGCTTCTTCTGCTCATTACTTACACCATTTCCACACTAGCCTGTTACGGTGCTATTATTCCACTTTCCTCCCTATTATTCCTCCCTAAACTGCAAACGCCAGGATTCCATAGGATATTGAAAGTGAAATAATAGCACTATAACAGGCTAATGCTGAAATGGCTTAGAGAAGTGATTCTCAACATGGGGTACACATAACCCTAGAGGTATGAACCACAACATTTAGGGGTATGGAAAAAGAATTGAATCACGGCAGGAAAAAAGACATGTACATCAACAGATACAAGCGACAAGTCCAAAGATGTGAAATGAATTGAACGTTAGCATGAGTGGCAGAGCGGGTTTCCTTCATTATTTAACCCTAAGAAAAGCCCCATTCCTTCACTTTGTCATTCTGGTAAACGGTGGATAGTCCTTCCCTAAACAATGTGCTGTGAACATGCCACCACAATGCGCTTGGTCAGCAGCACACCTCTCACAGGCTCAGATTTCAGTCTTCCTTCATGAAGATTTGAGTATTGCTGCTGCAGTACTGGGGTATATATAAGCGGGCACCTCATTTGATCCCATTAGCAGTGTTCAATGAGTGAGTTCTTTAAGATCTTCTTCACATGCACTGTCTGTTTGCCTTAATATTCCATCGCTTTTTAATCCCACTATTGGGCTATTTATTTACAACTATACAATGTATATTTGAAATAACAGCAGCTGTATTATTGGTAAACATTTTGCTAATACGAAGGGTGCGGTTTATGGAAATGCAGCCCTCCACCAAGGCTGGGTTTTTTTTTGCCTCCAGGGCCCCCAGGGGCCATTTTGTTTTTGCATTTTTTATTGCCCCACATGCCCTCGAGGGCATGTGGGGCATTGTTGTCGTATTTTGCACCCCCCGGGTAAATTTCAGCCCAAAAGTCTTCTTTTTTAAAAACAAACAGGAAGCGAACACGAAATGACTCATAGTTAATTTAAAAAAAAAGACTCTCTGGGCCTAAAACACACCCTAAAGAGTATTTGGGGACATTTGGGGGTACTTTTTGGTTTTGGGGGGCAATGGGGTACAGCTCTCCAAAGTTACTTGGGGGCTAATGCAGCCGCCCAGCCTTGCGCAGTTGCCCTGCTGCCTTAGAGCTAGGGAGAGCCATTGTGACACAGGAGTTTCCTCGTATGTTTTCTTCTCCATAGCTCTTAGCATCCTTGTTACCTTCTTTGAACCTGCTCTGACTTGGGCCATTTCTGCATTAGACTGTTATAGCGCTGTTATTCCGCTTTCAACATCCTATGGAATCCTGGGGTTTGCTGTTTAGGGAGGTGCCTTGAGGTCTGGCTAGCTGGTTAAGATGCTAGCTAAGCTAAGATGCTATAAACATTTTCCCAACTAGTTTGATAACATATGTACTCTGCACATGCATGCACATTCTCTCCCTCTCTCTCACACACACAAGTGTATAGTTACCATGTACCACATTTCAGGCCAGAGCGGGTCATTGAAGGAAACAAAATTGTGGTTGCGTCGAACACGTCTTTTGACTCTTCGTTTAACTTCTTGCTGCTGCAGCCACTTTACCTAGAAAGAACATTAAAATAACAGTGCTTGAACTGTTTTGTTTTCTTTTTAAAAGAGTAGCGTCTACAAAAAAGAAGCAAAGATTTGTTTGCTTATACAGTATATTTAAATCCTGCTATGGGGTTTACCAGAGGCCTGCTAAGATAGGTACTCAAAATTAAAATAAGCAAATAATGAATAGAAACACACTAATGTTGAGAAAAAAAAATGATCCAACTGTATCTATAAAAATAGTAGGCAAAACCATTAGTACTACAGTTCTTAAAAATGTTAGCCTACAGTTCTGGCAATTTTAAAAAGGTTTTCTGCCAGTCTGGGAAAAGAAAGAGGCTTGAGAGGTCTCCTGAAAAAAGGGATTCTAAAAGCAAGACGCAACCACAGTAAAGTCTCTTTTCTTCATAACCTTATCTTGAGGAGCAAATACCTTTCCATCTGATCAGCAGTGTAATCTAATCATTTCTGCTTAATAACTACCGCTGAATTAAATGAGAATTACGCCCTAGTCTAAGTGAGTACAATATTATAACCCAAGGAGCCTAAATTCACCTTAGAATAATGCTGGCAGACATCAACTGCTTATCTGGTGAAATATGAATAACTCCTCACTCTATGAATATCATTTTTCTAAGTAATAGCCAGCCTTATTCTTTTCTTTCTGGATGTCCCTCTCTTTCTAAATCTGAACAAACTTTGGTTCAAAGAGCAACTTAATTATTGGCTCGCTTAATGCCAAAAATCTATTTCAAACAAACACCACAAGATTTTTTTTTCGTTTAAAAGGGCTTCAGCGAGTTTTGATAATGAAAGTCACGATAAGAATTCTAGAATGCTCCCCATGCTGTTGAATAGCTTTGATAGAGCAGATGTTCTACAGCTGTACAGACCCCTCTGCAGAACGTTTAATGACAAATCAGATGATAAGCATGCAGCACACTGAAAGTATGAGGCTAAAAAAAATGTTTATTCATTATAAACAGAACAGGGTTACAACAATTCCACTAAATTGATGCAAACCCCACCACACAAGTGTGTGTGGGGGGGAATAATTTTGTTTCTGTTTTCTCTTTCTGCAAAGAGAGTTTCTTCAGGAAAAAACAACCATAAATTCTGGGATTAAATTCCAAGGTAGGAAGGGTCCCCGAGGGAATTGAAAGAGCCTTTAGTGGAATCTCAGCAAGGGAGATTTCCTATACAAGGATTAGCCAAACATTTCAGTAATAATAAGTAGCAGTCCCAGGGTGGGGAAGACATGACCTTTTCAAACGATGTATATGTCATGATTGCTGAGAAACAAGATGCATCGACATTTAATGTGCCCATCCGACTCTTGACCTATTGTTTCAGGGGACTAGCACACAGATTTTTCTTCAAGCCTCAGATACATAAAGGATGCTTTGTTAAAATCCATGATTTTATTGTTGTGTTTAAAACAAAGGGATCCGTTCTCACGGGGCTTACGGTGAGGAACTTAAAAAAGGAGAAATACAGGTTTTTCCTCACGATAGAGTCATCAATGCCTTTTCCCGTCAAGGCACAGCTCCTGTCAAGCCAGAAGCCAGGGTGGGACTGAGACGAGTGAAGGTGAAGCCAGGCAATGCCAGCCTACAGTTAGCTCAAGATCCAGCAGCAGCAGAGCAGCCCAGTTGCCAACTACACAGGCCCAGCAAACAAGCCTGATCCACAAGGATCAAGGAGAATCACGCTAGTGGCACATGCCGTTCTAATGTGGTCCTTTTCTGGCTCCCTTTCAAACTACACCGTTATGGCGCTACGATTCCACTTTTAACGGGCATGGCAATTATGGGATCCTGGGGTTTCCAGTTTGGTGAGACAGTCGACCCCTTCGGCTGAGAATTCTAAAGATTTTTCCTTAAGCTGCCGATCCCAGGATTCTATAGGGTGGTGGTTAAAAGAGGAATCACGGCCCCTTTCCGTAGGATGACGCTCTCGTGCACCATCCTGTCACAACCCCTGCGGCGCCTCTGCCAGGATAGAAACTTGTCCCCGACGCTCCCCTCTGCACACGACTGGCTGCCTGTGGAAGGGAGAGCAAAGGATACACGCTGTCCTTCTGGACTGCGGCCAGCCTTCTTCCCTTGTTGCAACAGGGGAGGAAGCACACAGATCGCACTCCAGTCCTTCTGCATGGCCAGCTGTGATGATCGGGGACCATTGACAGACTTTTCCTGTCAATGACATAGCCCGTGATCATATCAGCTGGCAAGGCAAGAAAGGCCGGATCGCAACGACATCATGTGGAAGTGTTGTCGTGGTCCCGCTCCTCACACATCCCCATGCCAGGACACCGTCATCATGAGGAAATGGCCACAGTGCTATAATTGTGTACTGTGAAAGCACCTCTGTGGTGGATGGTATCCTGTTCGTTTCTGCATTTGTTCAGAACTTGGAAATAGTGGACAAAGTATATCAGAGCCAGGGAACCTGTAGACTCCATTTTCTTTAAGCACCTGCCAGTCTGGCCAGGGCTGAAGGATGCAGGGGATGAATAAGAAAGCCAAAGATTCCCCATTCCTGAGTTAGATCTCTTGGTGTTCCGGGTTCAAAGTCTGCTTTGGGCACTGTCTTCATGATCGAAACAAGAAAACAGGTTTTTTTTAAAATTTTACTTCATTTTAGAAGACGGAGCAGGGCTGCAGCAGAACTTCAGAACTTTAGGAATAATTCCGCAAGAAAGGAGAGAACATCAGTCACCATACATATGCTGTCCAACAAAGTAACTGCCTTAAGACCTCTTTCATGGTTGTGGTCATGGTAAAAGGAGGTGATCCTCTCCATCTTGCTTGGGCTTACTTTCTAGTAATTCTAGCTCTGTTCAGAAACTACTTACCTGGCTCAAATCAATGCTTGGAGAACAGAACACTAGCTCTGCCCTCCATCTTTACTTTCTCCGCATGGAAAGCAACACGTCTGAAGTTCTGGTTCGTGTGGAGAGTCACCATATGAGTCAGAACCCTGATTTTCCCACTCCTCTTCAGACTTGTCACTTTTCACATAAAGAAATAAATGACAAGAGGTGTCACTGTGTAAGTGATGCCTAAATAAGGCTTTGGTCTCTCATGCTTCAGGAAGGAGTGTGCAATCATGCCCAAGAGAATGAAAGCTTATGTGCGTAATTGTATGCTACTAATCTGCATGCTGATTATTGGGCGACTTGTAACACCTTCTAAATGTTACAACACACAGGCCAAGACATATACAACCCAGCACAGTGATTCAATTAACTTGAGGAAAGGGAGCAAAACACCAAGCCAAGTCAATTTTGGAAACTTAAATAAAGCATCATTTTCTAGCCATTAAAATGTAATGTTCTCATTCATGATGTAACGCTAATGAGGAGCATCCTTTGGGATGTTACGATTTGCCTGCATGGTGGAAGCATCTGACATGCAAACAGATTATTCAGTTTGACTCCCTTATAGCCCATCTAAACACAAAAGGAAGCCAGCTGTTTGTATTTTCTCTCTTCTGGAGGGTTGGAAGGAAACTGGAAGGGGGATTGTGCTACTCATAGCCTCTCCACAGGGAGGTGGTTCTAAAGCATCATCAGTTACTTCTACTTTCTGAAGCAGTGTGGTTCTCCACAAAAATTCCTACAGGCCAAGCACTGCTTGTGGGCTTTTCAAAAGCATCTGTTTGCCCACTGTGGAAAACAGGATACCATACTCTTTCCAACCATCCCAATTTGGAAGAAACAGTCCCACTTAATCCTCTGCTGTCCCACTTTTTCAGCTGCATTTAAAACGTCCCAGTTTCTCTCTTCTCTTCCTGCTTCCCTGTTTGTCTCCGGCCTTCGTCAGTTGCTGCACATTAACTTGATAGTGCAAAAATAGTTTGTTCTCAATGAATTCTGCAGGGGAAAAGAGAAGAGCAGGTAGAATCTTGCTCTTCCCAGTAGACTTAGGCAAAGGCAAATTGCTGTGGTCTCTCTTAGCTAGTGTGTTCCTCCTTGCTAGTATCTGTTGCCATGTCACCACATGCTGATGTTGCTTGGCCATACATGCCTCTGTTTTCATTGCTGCAATTTTGGAGCGTTTGGGGTACAGGACTGGATAGATTTTTTTTTTTAAATCCAGCCCTGCTCGTCTCATATTCACACGCTCAGCTAACTGCAGGATCTACCTTACCCTGGGAAATCTCATGCACGTTACCGGTAGACAGCCTATTTCATTCCCCCTGCTCTAAAAAAAAGCAGCACAGAAACATAAGGCCCAAATATCTTCCTAACATTTTTAAAAATAAAATGCTCCACAGGTCTGTTTAAAAAATTGTTTCTTCCCCCAATCAAGAAAGTTTAGTTCAATTGGAAAAGGGACTCTCTGTAAATCATACGGGAAAAGGTAGAAGATTTATCAATTACACTGGCAAGAGATCTCTCACTTCAGGGAGTCTCTAGAATGGAATATAATTTTAAAGAAAACCTTCCAATTGTCCTGATTTGGCAGAGACAGTCCTGATTAATCCTCTGACCTCTCACTTTTACATCTACTTTTAAAATGCCCCCACTTCTGTCTCCTCTTCCCACTTTCCGCTTTTGTTCTCAGCCCACTTCAGTTTCTGTAAACGGAGTTCAAAGTGGAAAAGTAATTTGCACTCACTTCAGCAGTGAGAGGAGAGGAGAGGAAGAATCTTGCTCTTCCCAGTAAGCTCAGGCAAAAACAAGCTACTACAGCCACTCCTGGCTTGTGTCTTCTTCCTCATAAATCTTAACCACATTCTGTTATTGCTTGTCCACACTCATCCTGATTTTCATGAGCAAAATGTTGGATGCTATGACGCACACATAGAGAGAGTCTTATTTACAGAAAGCCTTCTTTTCTCATCACTGCATATTCATGCAGAGATATTAAATACACCTGTTAAATAGCAAAGCGATCAGCTAAGGCAAGGGAGAAATGTACTTACGGATTATAAGTCCAAGTTAACACCAAGTGCTATTTTTTCCAGTGCTTAAATCAGCACAGCTAGGTAAATGCCAAGAGAATGAATGAACATTTATTTGGCTCGAATCAAAGCAGGCTAATGCACCTGCCTTTCTACTGCAGATATGAATTTGTCCCTTCCAAACATGCCAAGTGTTTATCCAGCTTCCCTGAGGCTCTGAAACTCAACACCGAGGAATTGTTAGCCAATCGCTTTCAGGAAATTGGTAGAAACTGGCACTGTGTCTTTAATTTTGTATTTAGTAAGTTTTGAAAGTATGGTAAAAAGGGGTTTATTTTTGCTTTGTTTAGCTGTGTTACTCAGTTTCAGCTGAAGTTTAAAGGAGAGGTATTCAGTCTTTCATCTCTTACACCCCAATAATATTTTGTAAAAGAACTTAGATCTCAGAATTAGTAATCTTTTCTGATCTTTTCTGAGAAGGATGCCTATATGTTTACAAGTATTCTATTACTGTATTTATCATTTACAGTAGAGGTGGGGAAGATCTAGGCCGGTTTTGTGTCCCACAAGGTGAGCAGAACAAGAATAACACATCAAGTTCTCGATACAGAACACAGAGAAGTACACATGAGTTCAGTTTCTATGTAGACGGAGAAGAGAGACATGTATGTTTGCATCTGCATTAATAATCCATCGCAGGACCAGCGACAAATTCACGCTACTTAATTTTACCACTATGATTCCACTTTCACTGGCATGCTCCTGTCCTATAAAATCCTGGACTTTGCAGGTTAGGGAGAAGTATTTAGAATTTTCTGCCACAGAAACTCTAATACATGCCCCATAGGGCATTGCCACGGAACTTTAAATAGAATCACAGCACTATAATTTTGTAGTCTGGAAGGGCCCTTCGATATCATACCAGGATATACAAACACAACTTAGAACAGTAGCAAACTAGCTAAAAATCACCTTAAATACAGAAAGAAAGAAAAAAAGATTGATTGGCACAGCACATCATAGTCCCTTTCCCTGAAATATAATTGGCTTAATTAGCCTAATTTGAATCCAACCCTTGAAGGTATATAAATAACCTCTGTTCTCCAATATAAAACTCATTCAATTAATTGTTATATGGTCTTAAGGGACCCAAGAGAGAATGACAAGAAGAGAGTGACAGGAAGGTAAAGTTCAGGCTGGACCAAGGGGCTTCTCTGTCTGGTAGATTCTGGGGGGAGTCTGTCAGGACTGTAATGAATGCCAACATTTTAAAATAATAAATTTGTTCTTCTGCACATGCCAGCTATCTAAATAAAAATGATGATATACCCCCAAAGTATAATTCCACAGGTTCTACAACAACAAACTTGCAGGTACTTGCAAGAGGAGGCCAATCTCATCCATCATCACCGAAACATTCTTATATATGATGACTCCTACAAGCACAACATGTACTCAGAAGTGTCTTCCGTGCGTTCAGTGGAGCTTACTCCCAAGCAATTGCACGCAGGATAGATTGCAGGCAGACTTTATTATTTTTGGGAGGGCTCCATGACAACAGCTGGTTCACTATTTTTTGGTATTCAGTCATTTAGTACACTTCTGACTGATCATTCCTTGCTTTGATAACTTCCCCTCATTCTAGAACCTGTGCTACCCGCAAGGTAGCTGTGATGCCAGGAGCAGACTTACCTTTGGATCCATTCTTAGGAAGCTGTGTGGCCCTCTGCTGCTGAGCGTTGACCTTTTAATGGTCTTACTGTGATGAAAGTGGTAGTAATCTTCTAGGTTCCCAATCTGTATAACAAATGATACGTAGAAAAACATCAGGACTGGTGCCAGCTAAGGCAATAAAGAATAGCTGCTGATTCCTCTATAGCGCGCCAGAACCAGTGATACAGCTTTTCCTGAAACTACAAAAATAGCACATCATGGTAATGTGATGCCTCGAAAGCCCTGTGTGATAATTGCACAGATTTTAAAAACTGAACAAAGCACACATAATGTCACTTAAATGTTAATAGCAAAAGAAATTCAAAGCTTTTTGTGAAATTATTCATTTGGATACTTATAAAAATTTTAAAGACAAAGTTTGAAACCTAATTATTTCTGTCCATTCACAGAAGGATATTCCTGCAACATAGTGGAACAGTTCACACCTTCTCACTGGGCGGTTTTAGGGCTTATCCCTCTTCCTATGGGTTTGCTCATTTGTTTTTTGTTTTTGTAAACTCTGCAGTTCCCCCACGTCTGTCAACACCTTCCTCTTTTGTACAGATGGATTGTTGTTGTGTGCCTTCAAGTTGTTTCCAACTTAAGGTGAGCCTGTCATGGGGTGTTCTGGGGCTGAGAGTGTGTGATGACCAAAGGTGGGTTTCCATGACTGAGCGGGGAATCAAATCCTGGTCTCCGGGGTGGTTGTCCAACCACTACACCTTGCTGACTCTGCACAGAGAGACAGGCTACCTAAATATCAGCATTCTCAGAATGAGCTTGCTGTTAGTCTATGGAAGTCCCTCCTTCCAGATGTGGTAGATCCAATTCTTATCTTCTCCAGACAGCTACTACATCTGGAAGGTGAGATGCTAAGGATGGCTGTTATACAAAATGGAAGAAAGGTTCCATTCAGCCATTTGGGCTAAAGGAAAGTGACAGACCCAACGTCACTGAAGTAATTTCAAACAAAAGTCACGACCACCTCTTAGGGAAGAGATGGAGATCTGTTTTGGTCCTTCAGATGATTTGGGCCAAAAACTTCCAGAAGCCCCAACTAAAGTGGGAGGAGAGGTCCATAGTGTCCAGAGGGTCAAAGACTCCCCAATCCTGTCTTATAGCAACTAATTCTATGCCAAATATTCCTCACATCATGAAACTCTTCATTTTTTCAGCTTATAAACTTGTACCAATCAACTTCGATGACTCCATATTCCAGAAAAATTCAAAATCTACAAAAGGCGACGGTAGCAACTTAACTCTTTGAGGTTTTCTACCTCCAACCAAGGTCACAGTCTTTCATTGGACTACAGTTTGGGACAATTTGGCAAGTTTCACCCATACAACAACTGAAAGTGTTTCCACTAGTCCAGGGGCCACCTCTTCGAGCAGCACTGTTACGGACTAAAACAACCCAATCCCTCCCAAAATATCAAAACTTTCTGAAGGCACCCTGTCCTGACTGTTTCCCCGTCTCTACCTGTTTTATAATTAGGTTTGTGTCCGCCTACTGTTTTTGCTGCATCATAAAATGTTAATGTTGGCAGTGACACTGAAGGCAAGGATACAGGACTAAGCAAGTGTGAGTCCCTGTCAGACACAAAATACACATCCCACCTGTCTGCTGTTCTGGTTAAAGAAGGCATATGTGAATGACTGAGCTAAGCATTTTTAATCTCTTGCTAACTGCCAGGGCTAACATCAAATAAAATACAAATTGCATTTAAGGAATGCTTATGGTACGAACCCATCCTTCCTCCTAACCAAGGCCCCTTTGCAGGTAAATATAAGAGTACATGCTTGATTCAAAATAGCCCCCAGAGGTCCATCAGAGACAAGAACTTGGAAGCTAAACCCTCAGGAAACCATCTGCCCTTCACAGGTGCACAGACATAAAAACAGACTTAGCACTGTGCCTATTTTGCCAGAACCATTCCTATTTCACCACAGGAATAGTGCAGTACTGCTGTGCTTACTTTGAGACCACGAACTGCAGCAAACATATGCCGCTTTTAGATAAAGTGCCGTTCCAAGGGTTAGATCAGAATGACTTAATAGAATGAAACTGGACTTAACTTCATCAGCATATCTTCCAACTGTCAGATCTGGCAAGAACAGTTTGTTGTCTCATTTTTTTTCAGCTGCATTTAAAATGCCTCAGTTTCATTCTCCTCTTCTCACCTTCTCCATTCACCCTCAAGTGCTGCAAATTCAGTTCAAAGTGCAGAAGTACCATATTTGCTGGCGTACAAGATACACCGGCATATAAGACGCACCCCATTGATATGTCAGCAAATACTATTTGCCGATGTATAAGACACACTGGCATATAAGATACACCCTATTCTCAAACAGAATTTTTCGGGGGGAAAGGTAAGTCTTATACGCCAGCAAATAGGTTACTTTTCATTCAGTTACCTCAGTAGCGGGAAGAAGAGAATGCGAAGTCTTGCCTTTCCCAATAGGCTCAAGCAAAAGGAACCTGCTGCCGCCTCTCCTAACCTGTGTGTTCCTCCTTATTACTAACTACACAATGATGTTGTTTGGCCACACATATCTGGGTTTTCCAAAGGGCATGCAACATATCTAACTATTCCCACCGAATGATTTCAGTAAGCTACTCTAAACATAACTAGGTTTGGATCCAGCCCAAGATCTTCAGACAGGTAGCTGCAGGAGTAATAATTCCAGTTTTTCACCAATTGTTTTATTGTTCAGATTTCAAAAGGATGAAGCATGAATTAACTTAGTGGGAAGATTAAAAAAAACAATGATGCAGATCAAGTTAAAATCCAGCCAAATAGTGTCTTCCCTTTTTTTTAAACACGCATACACCCATAGATACAGTTGAATAATCCCTATCTAATTTGAAAAAAAAAATCTTAGTTTCATTAATCGACCGAAAGTCCTCTAATAACTTGGTTAAAGGTGCTTAAAGAAACCAATACTGTAGAACATACAGACCAACACCGTGGAAGGAAAAAAAATACTTCTGAGTTATTTTTAGATAAATGCATGCATAAATCTGGACTGGCACCATTTTAGAGTAAACATACTATTATCCTACATGTCATCCTGTGTGCACATGTGGTGTGAGTGTGTGCGCGTGTGTGTGTGAGGGGGAGGAGAGAGAAAGAGGGAGAGAGAGGAATACTCTGACTCTATTACGAGTGCATTCTTTCCTATTAAGAAATTTTTCTGTATCAAAGAACACATACCTGCTAAGGATAAATGTGCAAACAGTGTGCATTTGCGCAGGGAGTGAGCATCCACAACACTGCAGGACTATAAAGTTTCCTCACCACCTTCATATTCCACTCCTACCTCTGTCTCACATGAAATTATGGCAATACGAAGCTAGCCTAAGATTGCCCACCTGTCCTATAATGCCTGTTACTAGGTCACTTCTACAGCAGCAGCCACACTTCCTTCTTAACTCAGTACAGTAGTCCTTTAATAGCACTTATGTAAGTGCTTACTTATGTAAGTCAAGCTAGGCTAAGTTTTCCTTGATAGGTACGATATTTTTTTTTAAATGCACCTTGTATCATTTCTTAACCCATTTCTGCCTCCACCAGCAGCTTGTTTGGCTTCCATGCTCAGCAAGAAAAAAAGTCACATACTGATATATTTCAGGCTGAGACTAAGCAAGCCAAGTATTGACATAGAAAACCCAGTATCCCCACTCTGGTAACTTTATTTCTTTAACAGAAATTCTGGTACCAGAGATGGAAATGACATAGAAAAAACAGAGACAGGTTCTTACACCACAAATAAAGAAGAGCAGTTCAACATGTTTAAGCAAACTTTTTATTCAAAACTGACATTATGCACTTGTGAAATGAAACAGCCAGGCCAGGTAAGCCCTGCGTAAGTAACAAAAGCACTTTTGAATCTTTTAGAAACTGATTGAAGGCTTCTTCCAAAATCCTTCTCAAAATGATCTTTTTTCTTTCATTGGTTTCTACTTTTCTTATGATTTCTATTTTGGTGGCAAAACTTACAGGTCTACTTTTTTTTAGCATGCAAGAGTAGCTGGCCAATCTGCCTTCCCTACTTATTTCTATTTTGCTCCTTGTACATGCTCAGTATACGGTTCTGGAGGCAGCTGTTTGCCCTGCCTGCTGTACATGAGCAGCACACACAGTTACAGTAGGATCACTTAGAACAGAATCCCATTCTTTCCCAGGTCAAGCTTTATTGCCTTTTTTCGCTGCAGACACGCTGCTGCAACCCAGTGTTGAAAGTCTGTCTTTCTCCATGCCTCCTTCATCATACTCCCAGTGGCAACACTGCAAATAAAACTTCCATCTAGACAGAAGACAGAACAAGATGGACTGGACTCCTAAAAAAGACATTGTGAAAAGGATCTTCTTTGCAGAGGCTTTATTTGACTGAGATATACCTCTAGCTGGCTTCGCATGTTTCAACCTGAAACATCCTACCTCATTTCGTTCATAGCCTTAGTTCGTATGTTTGTTTAGGATGCGAACCTAAGCATACTTACTCCAGAAAGAGGGCCAATGAATTCAGTAGTACCTACTTCTGAACAAATACACAAATACAAGTTTTGTTTTCTTGTTTGCCTGAACTTCATATTTGTTCTGATATCATTACAAAAACTTAAATTATTCATTATGTTATTATCGTACGTTTTCTTGAGTGAATCATCATTTATCTATATAATTACTTTGTAAGGAAAAAAAACCATTTTAGTGAGGTTTAATATAATCTTCAGTATTTATTTAGACATTCCCCCAATGAAGTACTCAGCGCTTGGAACATATTAGACTGAGATGTATGCTATTATTCTAATTAAATTTGTCTTCTCCACCTGTTAGGGTTACTTTTTTTCTTTCTCTATTAAAATAACTAACATTAATTTTGAAAGTCTGCCACAATGTTAGTCTATAAAAATGGTTTTTGAATTGATCAGTATAACCAACTATACATTACAGCTCTAATCTTCTCACAAAGCCTCTTGAATCAGAAATGAAGAAACATCTGCCTAACAGCTAATATGTTTCCACCAGAGAGGTTGCTTGCTTGCACCAACATGGTCCAACTTCTGAATGCCAGGAACCCAGAACTTGCACAGTCATTTCAGGTTTAGTACTTTCCCTTTAAGAAACCATGTAAATATTTCAGTCACCAGAGCAGACAGAACACAATTCATACGTGCCAAGAACCATCGCTATATAGTGTCAGAAGCATGTTTGATTCTTGCGTAGACTTGGCTTCTCCTCCCCAGGAAGTGAAGGCTATAAATAAGTTCAGAAACAACATCTATATTTAGTCTGCAGGATGGAGCATAGGGAGCACTAAAAACCTAAATCCCAAAAATGTGTTAGGAAAAACAAAAACATATGCAGTTGCCTTATGCCAGGTCAAACCATTCGTTCATCTAACCAGCCTTGTCAATGCTAACAGGGAGGAGTTCTTCCAAGCTCCGGATAGTCTGCAGGGACTTCCATCAGTTTTACCATTCAGAATCCCTTTCAGTGGCAATGCTATGACCTTTCTACTAAACGATGCAGAATTTTGCTAACCCTAGCATGGGAGAGGGTAAGAGATAAACCCAAAAACCCAATCCAAAGGGAATTATAGCTTTCAGATCACTGAACCACACAAGCGGAATTTCCAACAGATTAGATAAAACAACACATGGAAAAAAAAGGGACAATGGGAATGCCCATGTGTGATGCTACAGCAGCAGGTGGAAACCATGTTGCTCCAGATGTTGCTGGACTGAAACTTCCAACATCCATCACCGTTGGCTATGCCGGCTGTGGTTAATGGGAGCTGGAGTTTAGCAACGCCTGGAGAGAGACACAGTTTCCACCCTTGCACTATAGAAATCTTTGATTTCCCCTACGAAGATTCCTTGAAATAGCTTTTATCAAATACACATCAAGCTTCCAGCTCTCATGCTGTTGAACTATACAGTATCTTTGGAACCAAGTAAAAGAGTTAAAGCAAATGCTAACTTCAGTTTATGGTTCAACTCTCCCGATGGTAAGCAGAATCCACCAAAGCATTGAGGATACCAAGGTGCCTACTCTGAAGTTACTTTGAGCTGGTCTTCCCACCCTAAATAATAGCTTTCACAGAAGATCACCTTCCAGGAAGCCCCAAGGCTACTGAATCTAAAAGGCATAGAGCCAGTTGGAAAATCCATAATGCCTACTGGATCACATCAAATGTCAGTCTTGCCTAACAGTATTTCCCCACAGTTGTCAATGAGATGCTCCTGGAAACACCAGTGCAATAGAACCCTCCTATTCAAGCTAGCAAATTGTACTTGGAAGCATATTGCATCCTATACTGGACATACCACATAACCATCATGACTAATACCCATTAATAGCCTTATAATTCCCTATAAGCCTCTCTGAGAGGACGTTACAAGACTCAACAACACAAATGTATGTGAACATGCAAAGGATTGCTCTGTGAGTATAGCAACTCCTCCTCAGAGTGGTTTACTGAGAGGTACCATATTCGCTAGTGGATAAGACACACCCCATTTATACACTGGCAAATACTATTTGCTGGCATATAAGATGCACCCTATTTTCAAACAGTATTTTTCAGGAAAAAAAGTGAGTCTTATACACCGGCAAATACAGTAAATCAAACTAAATTCAATGGGACTTCCTCCCTATAGTATACAGGACAGCAGCCTAAACACGGAAATGGCATCGGTGGCTATTTGGGAAAGGAACTCAGATCAACCCACCGGATATACAAGAGGTTTTGCTACCATACAGACCTGCTTTAGAACAGGCAAAGTATCTACCTATCCAAGTGAGGCCATACTGTACAATTTCAAAACCCTCTATACTCTTTGCAGCTCCATTTAAGGAACAGAATCCCAGCAGCTGTTAAGGCCTGGCATGGGGATAAACAGAAGCTGGTTCACACAACCAAACAGGGAATGCTGAACCCATGAGGGAGTTCAGGAGGGAGGGGGCAGGATCCAGTCCTAACCTCCACTGGTACCAATCTCACAGACTGTGGAAAGGGAGCTTGTCTGTGCAGATGGGTAGAATGAGTGGCAAAACACGTAGCTTCAAAGGCTTTCACGGCTGGACTCTATAGGTTGTTGTGGGTTTTCCACGCTTTGAGGTCGTGTTCTATTAGTATTTTATCCTGACGTTTCGCCTGCATCTGTGGCTGGCATCTTCAGAAGATCATCCTCCAAAGATGCAGGCGAAACATCAGGAGAAAATACTAATAGAACATGGCCTCCAAGCCCAGAAAACCCACAACAACCTATAAATATGTAGCTGTTGGGGATGGGGAATCTCACCATAATCTGATTTCTGCCACCACATAAAAGTATCAGCCATTAATCGCATGAGGAGCCAAGAATTTGGGACCAGACTAAATAAGAAGCCTTTCACACAAGTAGCAACTGTAAGCTGTCAGTGTATTTTTTAAGTAAATAATAGATAGGGGTCAATCTGGGTCAGAACCCAGGCAGCAATACTGAGAGGCTTTAACTCCTCCCCTTGCCCCCAGGAGTCCCAATCCAGCCTTCATAACTATTTGCATTTCAGAAAAAAAACTTAGGGGTGAGGATGGGAGCTTTCCTTCTAATGTAAATAATACGGGACTCCCATTCCTGACTAAGAATGCCATGGTGGGCAGGATTAAGCCTATATCCCACCTGGGTCACATACCATATCCTATTTGTTTTGAAAATTCACTTATATAATGGCTAAAGGGATGGATGTCACATCTACTTTGGCCCTTGGTCAGCTTATTTCCAAGAATCCCTACGAGCTCTCCCAGGTTCTGCATCCTTTGAGTGGCATCTCTTTCATGCCACGACAATTGTGGCACACTGATGCCACTTTGTGTGTTATGACTCCAGTCTACGGAATCCTGGGATTTGTAGCTTTATGAGGTTTTTAGAATTCTGTACTCTTGCTCCTCGCCAAACTACAAATCCCAGACAGAAAGTCCCAGGTCCGATCCTTCGCATCAGGTAAGAGTCCGATCTGATATAAAGTATTTCCCCATATTCCTTCCTGTCCTCACTGGGAAATGTCATTTATTGGAGCGAAACTTGCAACCCTACAGAAAGACCCGCATTGCAAGCATCCTCCTATTTTGGCAGTTTCATGCATTCAAACTTCCTCTAGACTTCAGAAGATTCCAGCTGCCCTGCAGCCCTACCCAATGTACAGCCCCAGGTTTAACAGTATCACTTACACCTATCTGTCCCAACCAAAGTTGAGCAAGCCAGTGCCGTAAATTATGTTGGGTTGTCATTGGCATAACTTGTTTCTGCCTTGGGCCAATTCAACATGATGCTTGATAAGGTAATAGAGGGTTTGTGCATTTCAATTAGCAATATTTTGTTAAGGATCTATTTATGCTTGTCTTTGCTGTCAGCAGTTATGTGCTTTCTCCTTTTTATGATATAGATATTTCAATTTGTGTATGTCCACACGCACGCACGCACACGAGGTATACTTTGCATTTCAAATGCATCTCTCTCCCTCTTCAGCAGCCAACTCCAAGCCCATGCCGGTTAGTGATTTATTTCTGCAGTATTACCCTCGCTCCCGCTGTTTAAGAGTTTACATTTTCCAGTCTTTATTATGTTCACTGAGTTCTAAACTCTAAATCTAGTTCTAATCTGCAATCCCTGGGGTCTTCATTTTTAGTATAAATTAAATTCATAAACAAGCAAGGCAAAGGAAGCGCTCCGATTCTCCACCACCCGCAAAGAGCTACATAGTCCCCTGTGTTTGTCATTTGTAAAATCTAAATGCAAGGTTTGAAATGCATCACTAACAAACAGCACAGGAAAACAAGCAGCTGTTAGGGCAGAAAAGGCAAAGGGATTTGAGGCCAAAAAATAAAGGGAGTTGAATTATGGAAAGACGGTTTCCTTCAGGCATGGAACTATTCCAAGGACGATTTCCTGCCAGCCCAAGAAAATACACCTGGGAAATTATTCCAACTTAACACCATAAATTACTTCCAAAGTCTGTCTGGGAACCATCTTTCTTCTTCCACCTACTACATACTCTTCCAAATACAGACATACTTCAGTTAACAAAGACTCTAATAAAAAAATGCTCCTTTTTCCAAAATATTTTTTCAACACCTGTCCAGCCCCTTTTCTCCTTTTCCTCTGTCTAGCTGGAAGTTGTTTAGCAGCATCTACATTGGAAGGATGGTGAAGGAAGGCTGGAAAAAACAAGACACTCTCTGTCAGACTGCAGCAGTGTGTGTGTGTGTGTGTGCATGTGCGTGCGTGCGTGCGTGCGCAACAGGCAAGGTAAACAGCAACTAACTCAAGAAACCCTCACTGGGCATGTGTGAATGGTAAAACAGAAGGAAGGGGAAAAGCTTCACCATTTACCAGCTACTTCACCAGCTATTCCAGGTAGGAATAGCTGACGAAGGATAGATCCCTAAATTTGGCCACCAAAGTTGAGGCCAGTAAAAGAAAAGGCATCCCTGGATGCATTTTGGAAGAAGCCTTCAGGTTCCTACAAAGTCCAAAATGTTGTTGTCTACTTATGCAAGGCTTACCTACCTAGTGGTTTCATTTCACATGCACATATTGTTTGCTGCTGAAATGTGTTGAAGTCCTCTTCTTTTCTATGGCATAGGAACCTATCCCTACTATTTCCATGTTATTTCTGCCTCTAGTATCCCATCTTCTGTTAAAGAAGGAATGTGCAGGAACCCACCTACTTTTGTGATGCGATGTAGAGGGTAATCTTAGACCTAAAACCGAGGTTCCCCTAATCTGTACCACACCCAGCCGTTGTGTAGGATCTTGATATATACCAAACTATATCACTGATTCATCTAGTCTAGTACTGCCTACTTTGACTGGCAGAAACCCTCCAGGCTCTTGCTCAACCCCACCCGGAGATGCCAGGGTTTCAGTCTGGGGTCTCTGACATGTAAAGCGTGGCTCTTGCTGAGCCACTGTTTTCCCCCAACTTCCTTCTTAGTATAGCCTACCTCACAGGGTTGTTGTGATCAAATTAGGTGAGTGAGACCCATGTATGTTTTTGGGGGAAGTAAAGGAAAATAAAAGAGATTATTTCCCGTCCCTCTCCTGCTTTGTTATTTGAATATTCCTGCATCAAAGAACCTTACTGGACCACATTTCAGAATTGTGGAGACATTTAACTCAATTGCCCAGCCAGACCACTGGGCCTGTACAAACTGAGATTTCATCTTTGACACACCCGTGCAACTGCAGACTGTAGGGGAAGGTAGGCACAGTAGAAATGTAAAGGAGCTTCACCAAATCACTTTTGTTGAAACAGGCTGTCTCAATACACAAGGACAGCCCATCGAGAATCTGTTAAACACTTTCCAGATTTCTTGCCTCCAGTGCAAGGAAGAGACAATGCTTTGCTGAGGCTTCTGTAATCTCTGTAAATGTCCCTGCCCAAAAAACTCCTGTCTTTTCCCTTTGTGAAGCAAAACCCACATACACAGCGAGTACAAAAGGACCAGCTGATTCACCAGACAGAGGCAAACAACCCATTCACACCGTCTAATTTTTAAAAAGTCTATGCAACAAAGCAGCAGCTAGTTTAGCTGCTCAATTTATGCGAAGAGTCGTTCTTACAAATACGAAAACTCTTGAGACCGATCGAATGGCTCACCCTCTCACAGGTAAAGAGAGAGAGGGAGAAAGTGGTTTCTTATTCTCAGAAAAGAATGAGACGAAGAAAGAGTTGCATCCCTAGCTGAAAATAATGGATACTCTGTCTTCCATTACTCATCTTCTCACTGAGGAGTTCCTGATGTGTTCCCAAAAAAATTCCCCAAGTTCTCAGTAACACGGTTTTTAAAAGAAATAGAAGCAATAGCTTTCAAAAGATCCAGATTTCATCTGCAGAGGTGTGATCTGGCTGCGACATCTGTCACACCACCGATCGCTAGGGTGGATTCAGCTGATCTGGCCGGCTAGGCGGGTGCCCCCTTCCTCCTTCAGCGCTCCAGGCGCACCCCTGCTGAAGCTGCACACTCTGTGGAAGAGGACAACCATCCCAGATAGAAGGAGTGTACCGTTCTGCGGTCAAGGGTATACGATAGACCTGACAACGGTTAACAGCTCTCTTGACTTACGAAGACCCTACAGATGACAGAACACCAAGCCACTCTATCCTCAACTGCCCAGCTCAGATCTTGCAGATTCGGGGACGTTTCGCAGCACCCAAGTCAGCAGAACTGGTATTTGTAAAAGTAGCAAATAAATGTCAGGCTGTGGCAAAAGCAGAAGCAGCAATTAGACTTTCAATTTGAGCCAATTAGGATTTTACAACCTTCCTGAAGTGTACAAGTTTGCCTCCCTTTTTTTGCCTGAATTTGCGTGCTCTGGCTTTGATGTCACAAAGCCCCACACTGGCGCCGCTTGGCTCTACGTGTTTATGTCTGCAGCAAACAAGTCCCAAACAATGAGAAAGTGTTCTTTGCCTTGCAGTGCCCCTCCCATTAGTATAGGGAGGATATGGATTACTCTGTTTCCATGGGAATAGGGGCCTGCCAGTTCCATCCACCTAAATGTTAACTGCCAGAAGCTGAAGGAGCCATTCATCACTATTTAGTGAAATTGGACCAAGGACGTTATGCATCACGGCCCGGCCAAGCTCAAGAGAAGTCATAATGGAGAAGGATGGTCTAGAAGTTGGAGTTCTTCCACATATTCTTCCCAGCATGGAGAGTGAGAAAAGACAGCAATTCAGAGACAGGAAGTATCTTGCTGAAGGCACTTCCTGCTGTGGGGTTTAGCACTAAAGATGGAAGCTTTGCCACCCATGTCTGCCAGTCATTTGTCAAGATTCAAGCCCACAGCACGTCTTAAATGCAGGAACGGAAGCAAGACGGACAGTAATTTGGCCTCTGTAGCACTGCTCAGCTGCAGCCCACAAGAAAAGACCACAGTATGCTTGTCCACATTTTAACATTTCTGATCCTATACCTTCATTTGTTATTTTTGTGTGCCTTCATGTCCTTCCAGACTTATCGTGATCCTATCACAGGGTTTTCTTCACAAGGTGTGTTCATCGTGGGTTTGCCATTGGCTTCCTCTGAGGCTGAGAGATGGTGACGTGCCCAAGATCACCCAGTGGGTTTCCACGGTTGAGTGCGGATTTGAACCTTGACCTCTGACAGTCTTAGTCCAGTACGCAAACAGCTACAGCACAATGGCTCTCATGCCTCTGTTAGCCACTGTTTGTATAGATTCATGATAATAGCTCTCTCAGCTCAGAGTGAGCATCCATCAGGATAAGAGGTAATCACGAGGACACCTTAAAATGCAATCTCGCTCAAATGTAAATGATGCACAAAACATAAGGTATGGAACTGCCTTGGAGAAAATTCCTATGATTGGTATGACTAAGAACATCTCCATGATATGAGGATTATCAACATCAGTCTACTTTCCAAAGAAAAGTTTCTTGAATACAAGAAGCAGGTTGCGCAACCCTTTGCCCAAAGGCATGGAACCCGGAACCAACTTATCTTTTTGGCCCTAGGTAAAGAACTCTCAGCTTTCTCGGGACTTCTCAATTCTCTTCTACTTCTGCTGTCATATCATGTTTTGGAGAAGTTTTATCTGTAGCAATTTATTGTCTTCTTGTGATGCTTGATTTACTCTCTACTGTGTCTAATCACTGTTCAGTAGATTTTTTCATCACGCTCTTTTGTTTGAGCTGCAAGGATTTTCTCTTTTTAATTTTATCCTGACAAGCCAACTACGAGGTACAGAGTGAAAAATAAATATTATAAATAACGAGATGTATTACAGATCCAGTCCATGGTCAATCTGTTCCACCACCTTTTCCCACAACAGCCAACCACTACTTCCAGGAAGCCCCCACGAAGGCCATGTCGCTGATCCCCAAACAACTGCTATTCTATGAAACACCGCTTCTAAATATGAAGGTCCCATGTTGCTATCCACAGCTAGATGTTAGCACTCACTAAATTCAATGGTTAATTGCGGAGTAAGGGCAGAGAAGGCTCCAACGAACCAAAAACAAATAAAACTAGCTGGTGGTCAGTTTCTGGAGCAAGAAAACGAAGAAAAGGGTAAAATGAAGCCCAGTTGAGCATCTTCTCTCACAGAAGAGTTGCTCAAACTGAAGAACCAACCTTAGCAAACAGAGTTCTTGTATAAGAGCACGTGCACCACGAAACAGAAAAAGTTCAGACCAGTTTACAAACAACACCAAACTCAATCTGCGCTTTCCAAGGGAATGCAACTGAACATTGATTGCTCAAAATCTGGGAACCATTTGTTCACGGCACTTCTGTTTTATCAGGATTCAATTTCCATTTACTTGCTCTCATCCAGATCATTATCAAAGCCAGGCAAAGCAATGCAGATAGGCATCGGCCATTCATGATCTCTCAGTTTAAGTCACCTCTCTGAACAGCGTGGACAAATTGGGATGTAAACTCAGAGCTAGCCTAAACTCAGCTCCCTATACGTCTCCTTTTCTCAGTCTCCCTATGCATTCAGGCACCATTTTTTCTTTATAGAAAAGGCACAAATTGTGGGGAACCCCAATTTTATCAGTTTATAATATTTTTATATACCACCCTTTAACATTTGATTCCTGGGACAATTTTACAAAATTCAGAGTTCGTGCATTCCTTGCCACGCGCTTCCGTATCCAAACCTTTAACCATTTAATTATACCGAAATCTAGATGGAAATCTTACAGCAGATCCTTTAGGAGTGAGATAAATCGGCATTCTACTATGGTAGAGCAGTAACAGATCAAGAAATATCACCGAACGAACAAGGAAATCAATAATCTGTTTTGTTTTTTAACTAATAATTTCAGAGCCAAACTGAGAACTTCTTTGAAACTGAAGAGTTAAAAAAAAAAAAGGCAATGAAATTAAAGAAATACAGATGGAAGTAGAGTTCCACATAGGTAAAACATGAGAATCCAAGAAATATTGCAAACGGGTCTTAAGCCAAGAGGAGATTATGTTGTGTGGGATCTGAGCTGATAACCCAACCCCTTGCATTGTACTACACAATACAAGTGAAAATGATCAAGCCATCTTCTGCAGAGGACCAGAACTGCAATTGGGACAAGATTCGTGACGCAAAGAAAAATTCCATTTTGATTAAAAACACCTTTCTCTTTACTGTTTCCTGTCATGGATAATTTTTTTTTAAAAAAACACTAAACGTGGAAACACTAATACAGCACTACACTGTGGTCTGAATTACAAACAGAGCTTATCTTTAAATTCTGTTTGATTGCTTATGTTTGTAGTTTGCATACATTTGCTAACCACAGCTTCCCCTGCATCTGCCCGCCTTCTTTTAATCACATGGGGAAACCATTTTACATTGCCAGCCCATAATAACTTACTTATGCCCTTGACAGAACACATTGATCTTTTATTTTTATTTCAACTTTTTAATCACACTCTTTCAACTCACAATTATAGCCTTGTTGTGTTCGTTCTGGAGGTTATCCTAGGCTCATTTGAAGACGGAATTCCACAGGGGGGGAAATTAACAAGAACGATGTTTGATTTTACAGCAAAGCTGTGGCTGTTCATTACGTGAGACAACAGTAGCAGACACTGAAAAGAACAGCACAGTGTGAAGTAAGTAAAGAAACCTGACCAGTATAAACTCAACAGCAGTTCCATTATATTAGGGATGGGAATGAGAACCAGCATGGTGTAGTGGTTTGAGCCTCAGGCTATGATCCTGGAGACCAGGGTTTGGTTCCCCACTCAAACACGGAAACCCACTGGGTGACACATCACACACACTGGGTGAGCATATCACATGCTCCTAGCTCCAGAAAACCCTGTGATAGGGTTGCCTTGGGGTCGCCATAAGTCGGAAATGACTTGAAGGCATACAACAACAATAATGCAACCATCCGGATATTGCTGCGCTCCAAGTCTCAGAAGCCCTAGCCAGCATAAGCAGCGATGAAGCATGCCGGGAGTTGCAGTCCAACATTATTTAAAGGGCTGCATGATTCCCATCCCTGTGTTATATCCATTAAGTATGCACCAAATGCCATGACAACAGTATGGCTGCTATCTTCCACAGACTTTATTCTTCCTTTCTTGGTGTCTCAAGCATAGCACTTCAGATTATAATTCCATGTAGCTGAATACCCTTCCTATCAAAAGAAAAACAAAATAAAACCCTGCAGACTGAAGGTAACCATGCCAGGAAGAAGGATTCTACCCAGTTTCCTCCATGACATGCATGCTTTCTGTCTGTCTCCAACGAAGTAGGAAAGCCTTGTACAGATATGGAGATGCAGTCAATCTCATTAGCCCCATATATACTCCCAAACTGCATAGTCAGGGCACAATCATGGAGGTTTTCCACATTTCACTAAGCTGTAGGCTATCCCTTATGCTAATTTGGTCACCTTTCTGTTGGTTGTAGCCCTGACAAATTTGTAAACATAGAAACTGACTTCCACTCAAGGCAGAACCACCCAAAGTATATCCTATGTAATTCACTGGAAAGCTATGGCCCTTCAGATGTTACTGGACTGCAACTGCTATCATCCATGCCATTTGGCTATGTAGTTTGAGCCATGAGATTTGGTGGGGCTTTCCAGTATTAGCATTATACTGTTCCACCCTGCTACTTCTTTACAACCAGTAGGCTATAGCAGCTGGCAGCCCCGGGGCCAAGCTTCACCTCTCAGCCAGCATGCCAAGAATGGTAGAGCTATTGGGAGAAGACAGGATTTGAGGAAATGGCACCTGCATCTGATATACACACTACACATGTGTGCCTCTGAGGTGCACAAACTCCAGGCGTGCAGGGGCCAAGTTCTGGCCCCCTATAGTACTACAGGCTGCATGAGCTCCACAAAAGCAAACCAAAACTGACTAGAAATTCACTTCTGATTTTGTAGTAAAACTACAACATTTGGCAAAAGCATGAAGGTGCTTGGCAACTTCTTTTAAAGGAAAGTTGCTGCTCCTGAAAGCTTCTAGAAGAGCAATTATCCCATTTTGCTTATTTATTTCCAGTTGAGGGCAGTGTCAAGGAGGTATACAAATAAGAGTGCCCCCATCTATGCAGACATACACAGAGCGTTGGCTCATCATTCTCCTATCCCTTCTTAAAGTGGTATCTTGTCCTAATTAGTTCCAGACAAAGGAAATAAAACCACAGAATGGGAAAGTCTGTTCAGTGTGAGTTCTGACTGGAGCACTGTCAGAAAATGGAATTGGTTGAAAAGCTGAACCCATGTACTGTGTTGTAGGGAGTATGAAGGACTTATGGTAGATCGCTTGGGACCAGCTGCACACATGCTGCTTGAAAAGTCTCTCAGCTGGCTTGGTGCCTTTTTCCCAGTGATTATTTAAGTCTTTTACTCCAAGCCTCAAGTCAAATCTCAAGTCTCTACCTTCAAGTCTCAAGTTCTTGAAGACACTTTCAAGTCAAATCTCAAGTCTGGAAGCCAACTTTATACCCCAACCAAAATTCCAGAATTATTGGATAGAGAGAAATAAATTCAGTTTTAACAATTTAAACAGAGTCGGCTCTCCACATTTTGCCATCTGCAGCTTTGGAAGTGGGGAATAGGATCCTATCTTACTCCCCGTTACTGAAGCTTCAAAAGCTTTAGAAGGAAGGATCCTTCCTCTTCAAGCCCGTTGCCTAAAACATTTGCTGTTCCCTTGTGAAAAATGCACCCTGCACTCTGGGAGTGAATCTTGTCTTCTGCTCTTAGGGAAATGTTTTAGAAGGTTCCTCCGATACGCAGCAGGGACAGGCTGCTGAGCAGACCTCAAGCCTGCCTTAAGCCCATTGCCTAACCTGTTTGCTCTTCCCCTCTGAGAAATGCATCCACACTTTGGGCTTGAGAGAGATTGCCACGTGACCAGTAGGCAAAAAGAGATGGAGGCATTGTTCAAAGTTGTAAGGTTTCTGGATGAGTGTGTTATGTTACCGGACCAAGGACATCAAGTCAGCCACTAAAAATATACAGGTCTCGAGTCGAATCGAGTCAGTGCATCATTTATGGCCGAGCCGAGTCTGAGTCGAGTCACCGAAGCAACTTAAGTCCGACTTGAGTCTGAGTCAGTCAACTTGAGTCTACATCACTGCTCCCCCCCCCCATCTCAGCTCTCACCGTGCAAGCAGCACATGTGTACGAGCAGTTCCAAGCACGTCTCCATAGGCAAGAAGAACTGATGGAAAAGAAGGACTCTCATTGAATTAATGAAACTTGTCCTTAATCTGGAAGTGTCAAAAGAGAAATCAGATAATGGGGCACTGAAAGATGGGGGCTTCCTGTCTCTTTAGCAAACCCCCAAATCTAGCAAAACTTTCAAAGCAGCCTATTACAGTAGCTCTTGCTGTTTAGGAAGATTTTGAAAAAGCTTAACCAAATCTTGCTTTCCTGCATTTTACGTTCAGTTGGTTCCACTCCTGTTCCCTGAAGGAAGAAAAATAAGTGCGTACATCCTTCAGATATTTGTAGATGGCTATCATGCCTTCCTTAAGTCTTCTCTCATCCAGGCTAAACATTCCCAGCCATTTAAATCATTCTCATAGGACTTGGGGCTATATCCAGATGTTAGTCCCACCTCATTGTGTCAGTAGAAACCAAGTAAACCGAGGCCCATATAATTTCATTCGGATAGCCAACACAGTGCTATTTCCTGCTCAGCTGTAGATACCCACTGGGTGACCTTGGGCATGTCACACACTCTCAGCCCCCAGAAAACCCTGTGATAAGTTTGCCTTAGGGTCACCATAACTTGGAAGTGACTTGAAGGCACACGACATTCACAAGTTAAAAATGCAACTATCAAAAATTTAGACCCTGTTAGAAATACAACCTGTTAGAAAAACAAACACAAAGGGAAAATAGTAAATAGAAAATCTAGCACATTAACAAAGGCCTTTTCCCCTTGAGTAATCAGTATTTCCAAGGCTTGCTGAAACCAAAAAGTCTTTACTTGCTTAAGATGGCAGAGGGTGCCACTCTAATCTCTCAGGGAAGGCGGCTCTAGAGTCTGGGAGCAGCCACTGGGAAGGTCCTCTCCCATGTTCCCACCAGATATACGTGTGAGGTTGGTGGGACAGACAGAAGGGGCTCTCCAGAAGATCTTAAGACATGGGCTGACTCATATGGAAGAACACAGTCCTTCACATAGCATGGAGCTGAGCCATATAGACTTTTATAGGTCATAACCAGCCCGATCAACTGGCTTCAGCCTTTGGTTTCCAGACTCCTCACACATTACGGACACTCTTCAGCTCCTCAATGTGGATTACCCAGGCCGGGAACAATTCTCCAGATACATCACCCCTTGTTGCTCATCAGATCACCCTTGCAGTTTTAATCAATATTCTGCTCTCTTCTTAGTATTCAGTCAATTAGCAAAATGTTTTATGACTCTTCCAAGCTGCATGCTTGTAAAGACCAACTTCATTCTAGTTCTACTGCTATCTGCACCAAATGATGCACAAAGCTGTTGTTTCTAAATCCCCAACTGAGATGTTATTAAAATCCACAAACACACTAAAGTTCAGCTAATCATAAGCAAAAAAAAAAAAACACCCTCCTTAGCTCTCAAGTTTCAGCTATGCAATCATCCAAGGTTTTTTCACCCCCTCTCCAACATTTCTCTACCACTCTACCCAATTGCTCTCCCCCCCAAAAAAAAGTACCCACAAAAAAATCAATTCATCTTAGATACTGTGGTCAGGGAAGAAATATATAAATGGCTTTATAAAAGGTACTAAACTGATAAGGGTACATTTTGCTGGGCAAAAATTAAATATTGATTCATTTCTACCAGCCAGTTCCCTCCAGAGTCCGCCTGATATGTTTTTTCTCCTGTCATAATTTAGTTAAATAATTACTTTTGGATCCATCTGCTTTCATATCTCAGCTCAACCACTTGGATAGGACTATGAAGCAAAAGTTGAGGTGGTGTTGGAAATTAATGATTCAGTATGGGTTGAGGGTGATCAGTGGAAATTTTGGGGCAATTCTAGAAATAGGTCTTGAACTCAGAATCAAGAGTCTCAAAATCCAGAGTGGGGACAGAGATGAAAACCCAGAAAGCAATAGGTTATGGAAGAGACCAGAGAAAAGAGCTATATTGTCAAAGCTAAAGATGAATTTCAAGTTGTCTAGTTGGTACTGGGATGTCGACAACCTGGAACGTGGTCTGAAGAGGGCCACCAAGGTGATAAAAGGTCTGGAAACCAATCTCTGTGAGAAATGCCTTAGGAAGCAACGTATGTCTAGCTTGGAGAAGATTGAGAAGTGATAGGATAGTCACATTCAAATACCTGAAGGGATATCACGTAGAGTAATGCTACCCATAGGGGAATCCCTGAGCCACTGGCTTCCAGCCCCTGGCAAGTTTCTAGGATGAAAGAAGTGGTTGTAGCCAGTGGGCATAAACATAGTGCTGGTCTCTGGCATATTGGAGAAAAATAATTGCAGGTACCTCACACCAGTTAGCCTGAGAAGCACTGACGTAGAAGACCAAGAAGGCTTGTTTTCTGCTGCACCAGAGACCAGAACATGAGCCAGTGGATTCAAATCACAAGAAAAGGGATTCCACTTAATGTCAGGAAGGACATCTTGATTGTACGAGCTGCTTGACAGTGGAACAGACAGCCTCAGAGGGTGTTTGATTCTCCTTCTTTGGAGGTCTTTAAACAGAAGTTGGATGGCCCTTTTTGGGGTGTTTTAGATATCCCTGCATGGCAGCAGGTTGAACTAAATGCCCTTTCAGCATCTTTCAACTCTATGATTCTAGGTTAGGCAACTTCTTATTGTTGTTGTGTGCCTTCAAGCAGTTTCTGACTTATGGCAATCCTACGGTGAAGCTTTCATGGGGTTTTCTGGGGGCTGAGTGTGTGTGACATGCCCAAAGTCACTCGGTAGGCATCTACAGAATTGCTTTTCCTGACAACAAACAGAAGCCCTGTGCAACCATCCACCCTCTTCCCACAATGGGGCCTGTAAGCTTTGTATTGGTAGAAACAGAGCTCAGGGTTGAGGGGGGAGGTCTTAAAACAGAATGTCCAATTTTTTTTTCCTTATCTTTCCTCCTCCCAGCAAGCCCAGAGGGCATTTAGGGTATAACATGAAGAGACTAACTTGACAGTCTGCAGATTTTTCCTCCCATAACTTTTCAATACAACACACAGACAACAGGACTCAGGACTGCCACCCCACTGCTCCCTCCTGTTCTGTGTTAATTCTTTTTGTTTAGGCCTGATGAGGAAACCTGTGAAGTTTGCACAGAGGTTTTTAGGCAGTTCTGTTTAGCTCAGAAATGCCACTGTCACAATATGCACTCTGAAATTTACCGAATAGGGGTCATGTTTGTATGAAGGGAAGGAGGAGACATAAAAGCATTAAATCTGCGGCAGCCAAGAAAGCCAGACATGTGGAGTGTGGTGTCCAGATCAAGGGAGGTAATGGTACCACTCTACTCTGCTTTGGTTAGACCTCATTTGGAGTAATGTGTCCAGTTCTGGCCACCTCAGCTCAAGAAGGATATTGACAAGCTGGAACGTGTCCAGAGGAGGGCAACCAAAATAGTGAAGGGTCTGGATGCCATGCCCTATGAGGAGCAGCTTAGGGAGCTGGGGATGTTTAGTCTGCAGAAGAGAAGGTTAAGAGGGGACATGATAGCCATATTTAAATACTTGAAGGGATGTTATGTTGAAGAGGTAGCAGACTTGTTTTCTGCTGCTCCAGAGACTAGGACAAGGAGCAATGGATTCAAACTGCAGGAAACGAGATTCCACTTAAACCTCAGGAAGAACTCCCGGACAGTCGGAGCTGTTTGATGGTGGAATATGCTGCCTTGGAATGTGGTGGAGTCTCCTTCTTTGGCGGTTTTTAAGCAGAGGCTGAATGGCCATATGTTGGGAATATGTGGGTTCCTGCATGGCAGGGGGTTGGACTGGATAGCCCCTGGGGTCTCTTCCAACTGTATGATTCTGTGAAATCCAGGGACTTGAAGAAACACAACAATAGCTAACATTGCCTACCAGTATCACTGCTACAGAAATTAAAGAAAAATTGAGGTGGGGGAGAAGAACCAAGGAGAGTCACCAATATAATGAAGAAGGGGAATTTGGAACAAGGGTGATGGTGGGAGCTTGGAAACGTTACTTTTTAGACAGCTCCCCAAATCCCCAACCAATGGCCACTAGACTAGTTGTAGTCTAAAACAGTGGTTCTTATCCTGGG
Source organism: Cyclura pinguis (assembly GCA_030412105.1). Taxonomy (NCBI): domain Eukaryota; kingdom Metazoa; phylum Chordata; class Lepidosauria; order Squamata; family Iguanidae; genus Cyclura; species Cyclura pinguis. The sequence continues at coordinate 7,300,505 of CM059608.1, forward strand.
GTCTGGGGACTCCCGGGGGTCCAGGAAGCCCTTCTGCTAGACACCAACAATAGCAGCAGCAACAGGGATATGGCAGCAGAGCAGGGGCTAGGTGTATAGATGCTGAAATTACTCCCTCATTTGCAAATGAGAGAGCGGTTTGGGCTCCTACACACATACCCTTGTTGTCACATTCCAGACGAAAAGGACACAGCAGCAGGCATGTGCACATGCCCAAACTATTGCTCTGGAGAATAAGGTTTGAATCCCCATTTGGTCATGGAAAACCACTGGGTGACCTCAGGCAAGTCACATTCTCTCAGCCTCAGAGAAAGGTAAAAGCAACACATTTTGCCAAGAAAACTCCCACGCTAGGTTTTGCCTTAGGATCAATGTAAGTCAGTTTTCAAAGGGGAGAGGCATGACGGTTAGAAAGAACCTCCCCCTGCCAGTGGCACTTTGTTGTTGTGTGCCTACAAGTCACTTCTGAATTATGGCAACTCTAAACTGAAGAAATCACAGTTTCTTTCTTTTTTTTTAAACAAGATTTGTCCAGAGGGGGTTTGCCTTTGCCTTCTTCTGAGGATGAGAGAAAGAGACTTGCCCATGGTCACACAGTGTCTGAGAGGGGATTTGAATCCTAGTCTCTAAAAGCTTTTAATAAATAAATATTTGATTTTTTTAAAAAAATGAATATTTAAATCTAAATGTAAATAATATTTAAATCTTGAGTTAAGTCTTGGGGGTCCCTGGCAAAAATTTATTATTTGCAGGGGATCCCCAATAAAGAATAGTTAAGAATCACTGGTCTGGAAAGCAGCTTTCCGAACCTTAGCATTGGAGGAACAACACAGAAAGTAGATCAGAGTGATAAAGCTGGGTGGGATGAGATCAGAAGCTGCAGCCTAAGGCAGAGGAAAGCTCCTGTTGGGACTTCCAGAAAGCTAAGATCACGGACCCCTAAGACGAGGCTAGGGGTGTCTGAGCCCTCCCCACCAAAAACAAAAAACTGCCTGGCAAAATTGGACCACCAAGACTCTCCTATGCAGTTGAACCTCCTTAGGTCTTGACAATCAGAGGTGTACTAAGTGATCAAACACTAAAAACTATTAGCAGGGCAATTGTCATTCTACTTTCCTAGAAGTCATAGGCCATTTCTGCACTACACTGTTCTAGTGTTATTATTCCACTTTCTGCATCCTGTGGAATTCTGGGGCTTGCAGTTTACCGAAGCCAAGGAGCTCTGTGGCTGAGAACTCTAAATGCCCCTCCCTAAACTGCAAGCCCCAGGATTCCAGGGGATGTTGAAAGTGGAATAGTAGCGCTATAACACTGTAGTGCAGAAATGGCCATAGGGTCTGCCTGCAATCTACTCTGTGTGCACGTACAAGTGAGCTACACGGAGCACTGGGTACCTCTAAAGGCACACTGCGCTCCTGACAGTCTTCTTGTTTCACGGTTTCAACTCCCTTAGCAACAGAAAAGAAACTCCTCCTGATTTTTCCTGAGAATGAATGGGAGAAAAGTCATTTGCCCTTCCCGACGAGTACCTGCAAGTCGGCAAAATTAACAACAACCTGCCTGTCAAAGATGGAGGGCCCCACCTTAAACAGTTCCAGGATCCCTGGCCAGGATCCATTCCTCCGGCATCAGCGCAGAAGCAGCAAATTGCCAGCGCGAAAGGCCGAAGGAGCCCCCGGCTGGCGGCATTTTTAAACCTCGGGCTCGGAAAACCATTCCGTGCGCAACGCCACGGGCGGCCGGAGGAGTCCAAACTCGGCCGCAGAGAAGCCGCGTCCCGCACGTCTCAGGTTCAGGGCCACCCCCACCCCCGGGAAAGGTGCGCCTCTCACCTGGCAAAGGAGCCCTCGCCCGAGCTGTCTGTTAGGAAAGCAGCCGGCACTAGGAGCAGTTTGCCCTGGGAGAGCCGGGAGGGAGCAAAGAGACCAGCTGGCCATTTCTGCACTGGACAGTCATAGTGCTACGATTCCATTTTCAACATCCTATGGAATCATGGGGTTTGCAGTTTAGGGAGGGGCCGGCCCCCCCCCACTGCAAACCCCAGGATTCCATAGGATGTTGAAAGTGGAATCATAGCTATATAACAGTCCAATGCAGAAATGGCCCAGGCTCGCCAGAACAGACCAGACGACTCATTCATAACACGCGCGCTCCGCTTCGCCAACCTGTAGCTGGTGCGTTTCGGCAGGGAAAGGACGCGGTCTAAACTAGGCGGGGGGGTCAAAATGTCTAGCCTGCCCCCCACCCCAAAAAAAGGCTCATCGAGTCTTCAGAAGAATAAGTCAGTCTGACCTTGCTGAGGGTCCCTTTCAAACCGCACCCTGCCTCGCCACTTAAAAAAGCAAAGCCAAAATCATCATCCCGTGCCATCTTGGAAAGCAACCCGATGCGTAACTTTTCTGAGCCCCGTGCAAAAACTTAGGCGTCGGACCCGATGGCCTCTCCAGCCTCCCGGAAAACATCTGCCGCGCATTTTTCGGGGCATCAATCCAAAGTCCGGTCGGTCCGGAGGCGCGACACGCGACTCTCCGAGGCGGCTCGCCTCCTTCTAAAGGGTCAGCTCTAGGGAGGTCTACTCGGGTGCAATCCCAATCGCTACACTTACGCCGCGGGGGGGGGGGGAGAGAAGTGGACGCGTGGTGGCTTGCTTTCGAGTAAACTGTCCATCACTGCGAGGATTGCAAGATTGCGTGGATTTACAGGATTGCAAGATTGCACGGAGTGAGCGCGGGGCGTCGCTTCCCAGGCGCTTCTGACCTTCCCGAGGAAAAAACTGGATACTTGGGGGGGGGGGGGTTGTCTGCGATTCCCCCCTTTCCCCAGGATCTCGTCTGGTTAAAGCCACCCTAGGGGGGATTGTCTGCGATCCATCCCCAGGGTCGCTTTAAGCAGAAGGGACCCCGATGCTTGCTTTCCATCCGATCTCCCCAAACTGCCGGTGCGCCAAGTACCCAAACGGAAAGAAAAGGAGCCAAGAATTGGAAAGAGAGTCCCTCGTATAGGGGCGGGGGGCAGAATTAGAGGGAGAAGGAAGGCACAGGGGGTGCCTCAAACGCCTCTCCAGACCCCCACATTTGGAAAAGGGAAGCCCCCACCCCTTCCAGGCGGGGAAAGCAAGCCCGAAGTTTTGCGCCTCACCTGTCCGAGGTTCAGGTAGCCGTATGCCGAAGCCAGCCGGTCCGCCTCGTCGGGGCCCCCGGCCACCCGCACGGCCCAGTGGTTGGTGTAGACGGCCCCGGAGCGCCCCTTGGCCCGGCAGGGCGGCGGCAGGAGCAGCGGAAAGGCCGCCAGGAAGAGGAGGCGAGCCCCGAAGGCGCGCATGGCGGCGGAGAGAGCGGCGGGAGCAGCGCGCAGCGAGAAGACGCTTCCCGGCGGCGAGAGCGAGGGAAGAAAGTCGCAGACAGGCGGCTGCCTGCCTCCCTCCGCCGGCCGGTGGGGGGAGCCTCGCCTTTTAAGCCGCCAGGGAGGGGGAGGCCAGGCGGGGAAGGTCCCTCGGTTTCCCCACGCCTCCTCCCGCCGGGGAAGGAAGGGAGGGACGGCGGGGAAGGGAGGCAGCCGCTTAGGACGCCAACTCTTGGAGAGATTTCCCCTCCCCTCCGAAGAGAGCGGTGAAATGATGAAAGGGGAATCATAGCACCGTGACAGTGTCGTGCAGAAATGGCCTGAGGCTCCAGGAGACCAGGGTTCGGACTCCCGCTCAGCCCCAGAAATCCTTTGGGTGGCTTGTCTCAGGAACGAACCTCCTCCGAACAAATCTGGCCCAGGAAACCCTGAGAGAGGGTTGCCGTCGGGTTCCTTTAAGTCAGAAATAGCTTCAATACAAAGGCTGTTTCCACACTACACGGTTGTAGCGCTGCTATTCCACTTTCAGCACCCTGTGGGATTCTGGGGTTTGTAGTTTACTGAGGCCAAAGAGCTCTTTCAATGAGAATTTTAAATGCCCCTCCCTAAACTGCAAACCTCAGGATTCCATGAGGATGCTGAAAGTGGAATAATAGCACTATAACAGGGTAGTGCAGAAAGGCCTGATGTCTTTACTGTTTTGTAAAAAGCTACATGCAAGTATGCAAAATTCTTAATGACCTGCCTGTCAATCTTGCCCCCCCAAAACCACTTGTACTGAGGTCATTTCCACACTACATTGTTATAATTCTATTATTCCACTTTTAACATTCAGTGGAATTCTAAATGCCCCTCTCTAAGCTGCAAACCCCAGGATTCCATAGGATGTTGGAAGTGGAATAATAGCACTATAACAGCATAGTGTGGACATGGCATGAGTTAAAAGAACTCACTTGAGGCAGCTGCAGTGCTGTGGAGCTTGGATCAGGGCTCCTGATCCAGGTCCAGGGCTCCTCAGTCCTGGCAGAGGCAGGGACCCCCATAGAAAGCAGGAGATAAGCTACCCAGCCTTGCGTATTAGTACATGGGCATATTGTGTTGGAGTCCTCCAGACTGCAGCATCCTGTCATTATTATCTCCAGTCAGGGCAAAGTTTGGGAAAAGTTACCCTTTTTGACTTGTTATTCAACATCAACTTCAACCTATGGTGAAGGGACTTCCAGGACCTCTGGGCATCAGCGTCTGACTCAAGTCTTGCAAACTTAGAGCAGCTGTGGCTTTCTTGATTGACTCAATCCACCCGTCATGCAGTCTTCTTCTGTTTCTCTAGTGCTTCCTCTTTACCAAGCATTTTTCTAGGAAATCATGTCGTCTCATGATACATCCAAAGCACAACAGCCTCAGCTTAGTTATTTTGGTTTCTAGGGAGAGCTCAGACCTAATTTGTTATAAGATTGGTTCACTGGTATTTGTCTTTTTGGCACTTCAGGGCATTCATATACTCTGCTCTACCACCAAATTTCAAATGTGTTAGCTTACTTCCTGTTACTTTTCTCCACTGAATCCGAGCCAGTGCTGAAGGATTTTGGGAGTTGTCACCCCGAAAATATAACTTTCCCCAGATTCTGATCAGGTGTACCCAGCTGGACATGTGCATAATCATAGATGCTCATTTTCTTCTTCTGTTTTAAAAAAGATTAAAATGTATGTACTGTATATTAAGTAGTTCCTGCGGTCATGTTGTAATTTCAGTTTAATTACATCTTCACATGGCACCTAGTAAGCATGTCGTAATTAAACTGTGGAATTTACTCCCACAAGATGTAGTGATGGCCACCAACATGGACAGTTTTAAAAGGGAATTAGGCAAATTTATGAGCTGTAAAGCTATTAATGACTATGATATATGACAGACTAAATCCAAGCTTCAGTCCCAACTAGGATACATTCTTTGACTCAATGGGATTTGGTAAACTAACAGTTATGTACGTCCCTTTGATTCAGTGAGTCTGCTTTAGTAGATTATCAAAGAAATTTTTCTCAGTGTTATTTATTATTTTTCCATGTTAAGTACATTATAGAATTAAAATTAGGGTTGGCATAAAGCTTTTGTTCTCTTATGGTCTAACTTCAGGAAAGTAGGAAAGTTGTGTAAAATAATGGCAGAAAGGAAAAGATAAATTGTAATGATGGATGTAACGCAAGACAGACGTACCATGCAAGATCAGCACCTTATGGTGATTTATAAAATCAATAAAAATATTTCCCACACTAAACTAGTTTGCCAGGTTGCTGAATGAATTTCCACTGAGAATTTAAGCAGACCTTTTTCAAAATGTGCTGGCAATTTGGCAAAGGTATGCTGCCTTTGATGATGGAGGTTCCAGGGTTAGTAGCCTTTGCTAAGCTCTATCACAATCATCTTCCCATCCCTTTCATCCTGGAGATCATACAGAGACTGTAATCTGCTTGGAATGAACTCTGATATTTCTGAACACCTAGTTACCTCTTAGAGCCGTATAGGGAAGTAGCAGAAGGTATCACATTCAATCTCAGCATTTCCCGGTAGAACTGGGAAAAACTCAGAGTGACACACACACACACACTTCCTTCTCAATTAGGGATGGTTTCAGGATGTCATTGTATCCATCTTTCTTGAAAGTAACTTCCTAAGCTTCATAAGATTCTATATGTCATAAATAGCACTTTGAATAAAGCCAAGAACTGTACTGATAGGCAGTAAAGCTACTGCAGCAGGGGAGTTCTATGCTCCTAGTAGCCAACTCCAGTTAACAATCTGGCTGCCGCTCTTTGCACCAACTGAAATTTTTGAGCACATTGCAAAGGCAGCCAGCCCCCCACACAGAGTGCATTACAGTATTACAGACAGGATGGACTCAAGGCATGTGTTAGCATGACCAGATCTGACATCTCCACAAATGGGCGCAGCTGGTGCACTAGCTTTAAATGTGCTAATGCACTCCTGGCCCTGCAGAAACCTGTGCTTCCAGGCTCAGAATTGAATCCAAGAGTATACCCATGATAACAAACCTGAGATTTCTCACCAGAGTGGAACCCCATCCAGCACAGCCCGAATCTCTATTCCCTGATCTGCTTTTGCCTTGTCTGGATTAAGCTTCAATTTGTCCTCATCCAAGCACTCATTTAGAACCAAAACAGCATCTCTGGTATTTGGCAGAAAGGAAAAATAGAGTTGAGTGTCACTGACATTTTGCTGACTCCCAGCTCTGGGCAGCATCCCCAGGTGGCTTCATGGATATGTTAAAACAGACTTTTTGTTTGAATGCCTGCAGCTGCTAAGCCCAGACTTGGATTCTAAAAGCTTGGGTTATAGGACCAAAGTTCGTGCACCTCAGTTTCTCTTCTTGTTAAATATCTACTCCCTTCTTCTATTGCACCCCCTTATATTTGATCCTGAATGTCTCTGGACTTTTGTTTGGATTGGCCCTTATCCAGATATCTGCTCCCTATTGAGATACTATCCACATAATACTCTCTGAACTGCCCTGACTTTCCTTCCAAAATTTACCCAGGCTTGGTTAGGCCTAGAATAGGACAACACTTCCTATTCTTCCAAGGGGGGTTAAAAATCAGGTTGAAATGGGTCTGGATAATCCATTCCATTCAAGACTACCTGGAGTTGGCTGTCACTTGTTGTCATACGCCTTGCCTTCTGACTTGTTGTGACCCTAAGGCAAACCTATCACAGGGTTTTCTTGGCAAGTTTTGTTCACAATGGGTTTGCCTTTTGCTTTCCTTTGAGGCTGAGAAAGTACAGCTATTTCCACCTTACACTGTTCTAATGCTATTATTCCACTTTCAGCATCCTGTGGAATTCTGGGGTTTGTAGTTCACTGAGGCCAAAGAGCTCTGGCTGAGAATTCTAAAAGCCCCTCCCTAAAACTGCAGACCCCAGAATTCCATAGGATGCTGAAAGTGGAATAATAGCACTATAACCATGTAGTGTGGAAATGGCCTTTGACTTGCCCAGGGTCACTCAGTGGTATCCATGGCCAAGCGGGGATTTGAACCCTGGTCTCTAGTATGGTAGTCCAATGCTCAAACCATGGACATTCCACTGGCTGTCTTTGCTCTTTCAGGCATGTGTGAGTGTATGTACCTTCAAGTCACTTGTCAACTTTGGAGACCCCATGAATTTCACATATAGCTTGCAGCACCTGGTATTTGCTGTCAGTCTCCCATCCAAGTACGAACCAGGGCTGGCCCTGCTTAGCTTCTAAGATAAGACATGATTTGGTGTCTTTAGGATATTTAAACCTTCCCTCACAGGCATAATTTGGTTTAAAAACAACCCACAGGTTGTCGACCTAATGGTCTTAGGGTTGAACCTGTGGTGGAATGAGGGGGATTGTTTTTTTATCATTTTAAAAGGAAGTGTGACTTAAAGTGGGTGGCTGTGAGTCTAATGAGAAATCACATCATACTGTTAAAAACAATAGGAAAAGAGGACGTGTGGCATTGTGTATTGACTGAGGTGCTAAGTGGATAGGGCTTCTGTTTCACCTGAGTAGATTAGGCCATTGAGAACAGTTTATGATTTGCAGCCAATCCACACAGCTTCTTAATTCTCCTGGGAACTCAACACCACTTCCCCTCTACAAAGCATTTGCAAATTAAAACAAGGATTTCCTCCATAAAATGATTGCAGAAAGTTTGTATTTCGTAGATATTTTTTCTGATCATTAGGTTGTTGTGGGTTTTTCAGTCTTTGAGGCCATGTTCTATTAGTATTTTCTCCTGATGTTTCGCCTGCATCTGTGGCTGGCATCTTCAGAGGATCTGATTTCTGATCATTGCTTCTCGGCTTTAAAAAAAATTGGCCACAATCCTGTCAGACTGAGACACTTTTAAATCCCAATGACTTTCAATGGGATAGACAAATTACGCCTTTAATTTAAAAAGCGAGAGAGAAACAATGTTGACATACCAATTTGAACATACTGGAGAAAAGACTGAGGAATCGTGAATAAGTAAATTAATTAGCACCACAAGGACATGGTTTGTTGCTTTGCTGAGGCATCACTAAGATAGTTATCATGATAACAGACACTTGTGTGATGTAGTAGCTAGCATGTTTTGCTAGGTGCCTTCAAGTCATTTCCAACTTATGGTGTCCCTAAGGTGACTCTATCGTAGGGGTCATTTCCACACTACACTGTTATAGCACTATTATTCCACTTTCAACATCCTATGGAATCCTGGGATTTGCAGTTGGGGGGGCATTGAGAATTCTCAGCCAAAGAGCTCTTTGACCTCAGTAGACTACAAATCCCAGAATTCCCCAGGATGTTGAAAGTGGAACAACAGCACTATAACAGTGTAGTGAAGAAAGGCCTGGAGTTTTCTTGGCAAAATTCCTTTAGAGGGAGGTTTCCACAGCTTTCCTCCAAGGCTGAGAGAGCATGACTTGCCCAAGGTCACTCAGTGGGCTTCCATGGTGGAATGTGATTTGAACCTTGGTCTCTCAGACACCTAGTTCAACAACTCTACCACTTTACCACACTAGCTCTGCAGCAGTTGGTGTCATTGTGTGCCTTTGAGTCAACTTATGGTTGACTCAAACCTATCATAGGGTTTTCCTGGCAAGATTTATTCAGAGGGAGTTTGTCTTAGCCTTCCTCTCAGGCTGAGAGATTGTGAATTGCCCACGGTCACCCAGTCGGTTTCCACAGACAAGTGGGAATTCAAACCCTGGATTCGAGTGTCAAAGCCCAGCACTCATACCACTACATTCCGCTGGCTCTTGATATCAAGTATACTGGAGATAAATCTACTGAGAATTCCACTGGGGCAGAATCAGGGCCTTTCCTCACTACACAAATATTGCACTATGATTCCACTTTAACTGCCACCATTCTATTTTATGGACTCATGGGCCCTGCAGTTCCGGGAGGGATATTTAGAATTCTCAGCCAGAATGCTCCAGTACCTCCCAAGACTGCAAACCCCAGGATTGCATAGGTGCCACCTTGCTAGTTAAAGTGGAATTATAGTGCAATAATTGTGTAGTGCAGAAAGGTCCTCAGACTTCCACTTAGGCGTCTCACTGGGTGATGGTGGGCCAGTCACTTTCTACCAATCTAAACTGCCTAATAGAATTGTTATGTAAAGAGAAAAGTTACCATAAGTCAGAATGACTTGAAAGCACACAACAACAAACAAGAACAGTGTTCAGAGCTATGTGGGACCTCAGGGACAGATTTTGCCTCTACCTGCCCTAAACTGACTATTAAGGAGCAGGCAACTTGTCTCAGCTCAACTTTACAGGGGCTTATCTGAGGAGCAAAAGAAGTATAAGCCAAGCCACAGTGATGTGTCACATGAATAATATATTTTTGGAGATTCGCCTATACCAGTGATGGATGGTAACAATGCATAATAGCAGCAACCTATTGCTCAATTGATGTGTTATACCAACATGTTATCAAATGACAGGCTGTGGTTTTATTGATCTGCTGACTTAATTCAGCCCTTCTGATGATGTATCACACAAGGGATCATCTCCTGCTTAGTGCCATAATGGTCCAGCAACAGACACTCTTATCTTGGCAGCTGTGGGATGGGCAGATGTTAAAACTTTCCACAGCAACAAAGCAGAACCGTGTAAAATCTTCTGCAAAAGCTCTGTATGTTTTTCATAAACCAGAGCTGTGTGAGAGGCAAAGGGAGAAGTGTTGGATTACATCCAGGAAGAGCTAAGTCAAGGGTGGGGAACGTGATGGGAGTTGCAGTCCAACAACATCTGGAAAACCATATGTTCTTGGAGTAAGAACAGGATACAAATATAATTAACAACAGAACACCAGGACTGAGCTTGGTAGTAATGAGTTACAAACAAGACAGTTCACTACAACTAGTTAGAGCTGTGGAAGGGGAGTGTAAACAAGAGTGAAATAAAACCATTAAAAAAAAAGAACCAGCAAGTAATAGTTGCTAGTTACTTTCAAAAGTAACCTTTAAGACCTTTTTATGGGCATTTTCGGAGGAATTTTTCAATTTTTTTTGTCATGCTGGACATTTTTTCTCCTTCCAGAAAAATTGCAGAAGGTAATGGAAAAGTAAACACCAGTGCAACAACTAATATAACAAGTTGCTTCTTTTCATCATTGTAACAAGAACTAGTGACTGGTTACTTTTCAGACACTGTAACAAGTAGCAGAACAAGTTAATTTCCGAACTCTGTGAAAGAGCAGGTGCTCAGCGATTTCTCCTATTTCCAGAGCTTGGTTCCAATTGCTGTAAATGGAGCGGCTCAACCCTTAGACATTTCAGCCAGCAACCACTGAGAGCCAGGGAATGGCAAGACTGTGGAGGACAGAACTCTGTGAGTTGCACAGCCTGCTTTGCACATTTGCAAGATGGTCCTCTTTGCTCCAATATAGTGGAAGATGCATTTAGTTTGTTTTTTTTACAATGTTTTTACCAGCACTGTTCAACTGCCAGTCTGAGTGTCTTTTGAACTCAGAATGGGAGGAGGCAATATCTTGCCTTTTGTCTCAAGAGATAAAATCTATTTGGCCTGCTCTGATTAACTCTGTGGTAAATTTAGTAGTAGGAGTAACAGTAGATCTTCTTTTAGTGGCTCACCATAAATCTCCTTGTACTGGATGGATCCTGTCTTCCAGCCAAAGCCCTGGATGCAAAATCATGGAATGCATATTTATTGCAGTAACTTTTTTTCCTTTGCATGAATGTCTTAATTCAAACCCAGAGGCAGACTGTATGATGCAAACAGCTCAGTGATATTCGTAAAGCCAAGCAATTAAGGGTAAGGAGAAACCACTTCAAATACCTCACTAAAATGGGGAGGAGGGAGGAAATACCAAGGTGAAAGAGTTCAAACCTACAAGAAATTCACCCTTTCTTAATTATGCAGCTTTTTCCTTTCTGTACTTCTTTGCTCTACTCCTTCCCACTTTCCTTCCAGCATGAAAATCCCCCATGTCCTCCAACATTTCACAGGTGAAAACCGGGGCACATGTGGCCAAGCACCATCAATATGGTCAAGTATGGCCAAGATGACAAATGCTATTAATGAGTTACAACACACAAGCTAGGAGAAGCTGCGGCAGTTGTAGTTGTTTCTGATAATAATGATTTGTATCCCACTCTTTCACAAAATTTACATTTTTTTCACAAAATTAGGCCTCAAAGTGGGTTACACTTTAAAGCAATACAATCGAAAAACATATAAATAGTACACGTTAAAAGAGAATTAAACTGCTAAAGAGTTAAAAAAGCTTTAAAAGATATAAAAAGATAAAAATTAAAACAGTACAGCACCACCCAATGTTGTATAAACTGTTGTTGTATGCCTTCAAGTCATTTCTGCCTTATGATGACTCTAATGCAAACCTATCGCAGGGCTTTGTGGAGCTGAGAGTATGTGACATGCCTAAGGTCACCTAGTGGGTTTCCATGGCCAAGCGGGGAATTGAACCTTGGTCTGCAAAATTGTATTGCAACACTCAAACCACTACACCATGCTGGCTGTCCCCTAGCAGCCCCCTATCCCATTCTTTAAAAATTTCCTCTGTTTTAGGCCATTTCCACACTAGATTGTTATAGTGCTGTTATTCCACTTTCAAGCTCCTATGGAATCCTGGGGTTTGCAGTTTAGGCAGGGGCACTGAGAATTCTCAGCCAGAGAGCTCTTGGGCCTCAGGAAACTACAAACCCCAGAATCCCAAAGGATGTTGACAGTGGGATAATAGCACTATAACGGTGTGGTGCAGAAATGGCCTACATTAGCTTTTGTCAGAGCCAATTGGGAAGGACAAGATTTTGCCCTCTCCTGCTTCCACAGCTGAATTAATTGAGCCCAAACTACTTTTTAAGTTAGAACTCAGTTTGCAGAAATGCTAGTATGCTGAGTTCAAAGGAGGAAGTGGGAAGAGGAGAGACAAACTGGTACATTTTAAAACGGGGACTTTTTAAAAGTAGCTGAAAAATTGGGAGAAGAAAGGATTAGTTGAGACTGTCCCTGACAACCCAGAACAATTGGAGGGTATGATCCCCCAAACTTCCTTTCCAAGGCCGCAGATCCTTCTTCTCTCTTTACTCTCCAACATCCCACTGACTGACTGACTGCCCATGCCTTTCGGAGATTCAGAGCAGTGCAGTCAGCGGCCACCAGAGATTCTTCATAATAGCCAGTGGAAGTCAAAGAGGCCCTTCTTCAACAGCAAGATAGCTGTGCCCCGACATGTTACTAGGAAATATGAGTCTGCCCAGATATTGGTAGATTTCAGTTCCTATGATTTTTCAGTATCGGATACCTTGGCCAGAGTTCACGTGAGCTGCAGTCCAACCACCTCTGGGAGGACACACATTGTTGTTCAAAATATGTACTGTCCAAAATTCCACAGATCAAAACCAGGAAACGTGTGACCAGTCAACATCAGGGTGTGGTCAAGGTAGCAAAAGTTATTAAAGAGGAAAAAAGACACAACCCAGGAAGGGCCAAAGCAGTTTGAATTTGCCTGAGCCTACTGGCCTGTTATTTTTAAGTCAGAACTCAGTTTGAACTATCAATTAGATAGATAGATCAGTTAGAACTATCCGTACCCTGAGTTAATTGAGTACAAACTACTTTTGCATTTTGATCTCAGTTTGCAGCAACTGAGGTAAGCTGAGGACAAAGGGGGGAGGTAAGAGGACGAGAAAGAAGTTGAAACATTTTAAAAGCAGTTGAAAAGGTAGGATGAGAGCGGATTCATTGGAACTGTTCTGCCAAACTGGGACAGTTAGAAGATATGGTGACATCGTGCTATATTTCTATTACCTCTTCTCCCAAGCTACAGTTTTGCAGAATAATTGGACTTGAGCTTTTTGACAAAAGGGATCACATTTAGCAAGGGTTCGTGTAAATTAGGAAGCCATGATTTTCAGCAAAGCTTGGCTGACAATTCCCAGAGTCCAACCAGTTTGGGAACAATAACTCTTCCAAGCTGTGGTTTTCAACTATGGCTTTAAGCAGATTCTCCACCCTGTGAGCACTCACACAAACCAGAGCTTAGTCTTAGCCAAAGAACTGGTTTACATTTTGCTTTGCTGATGCAGAGATTGGATTATTGGAATAACACTGTGATGATCCTCTTATCTTTCCCTTTGATTAGATTTTTTCAAAAACACATACTTTTGGAGGAAGGGATCTGTCACGTCTGATGATATTTACCGAGTCCCTGCAGTCAGGAAAGAACTGAATTTCCCAACAGGAAAACATCCGTTCTCTATCCATCTCAGCTTTTTCCAGCCACGGTATCATCCTGATTTCTGGTTAATACTCAACAGGGTCAAGGCCAGGACAGGCAAGTGAGTGAACATCTCTCTTTTCCACATCCGTACTGTCAAAGATCTCTGATCATTGCTTCTCCAGCAAGAGAAACAGGAGTGAAACAGGACATAGGCCCTGAGAAATTGACCTCTTTCCTTGCACCTTGTTTGCCTTAGGGGGAAGATTCCCAAGTTGCCTTTTTGCAGTTGTAATTCTTAATTGTTTATTTTGTTTATTAGTTCCATTTACATCCTGCCTGCCTTCCAATCAAGTTAAGGTGTTGCAGATGCACTCCTCCTCTCACTGCTTTATCTTCACAACCTGTTGAAGACGTTCAGGCTGAGACTGAGGCCCTTTCCGCAGGTTCCCAGATCTCGGCGGCATCTCTGCAGGGATCCCAGTACAGCCTGTCCCGAAAGGGGAGTGTGACAAGAGTGCTCCCCCCTGCACTGGCTGCCTGTGGGAACGGAGGAGGTGTGATGGCTATGCCGCTTCCTTCCGCAACACAGTTGGGCACTGTTCCAGGCTTCACGGGGGCAGGAAGTGAGCCCATTGCCCTTCTTGACCCTCTACAGCTCAGGTAAGTGTAGAAGGGCAGCAGGAAGGTGATGTGACCACTAGTCATTGGTAGGAAGAACCAATTAATGATTTGAGGCACGATCACACCACCTGAGGACAGGAGAATGATGGGACACAGACAACACCATGCAGAACCATCATCCAAGTCCCGTACTTCTCTTGTCCCTAATGCAGGACACCAGCGTCCTGAGGAAAGGGCCTGAGTGGTCCACAACCATTATCCAGTGAGTTTCATGGCAGACTGCAGTCTTGAACTTGGATCTCCCAAGTCCCACCTGGACCCACTCTAACCACTACACCACACACTGGTTCTCATGTGTACTGCTGTTACCGCGTTAATTCAAAATCACACCAGGGTTTTTTAGCAGCAAAAAAAAAAAAAAATGTAAGGAATTTATGAAATGATTTTCCCTTGTACAAGAGGGGAGCAGTTGTGCATCAGGCACTAAAAATATACTATTCCAAAGAAAATGGCTACACACAGGTAGCTTTATACCCTGCTAAGCATCCATTACAGAAGCAAGAAATGCTAATTATTGGCTAACCCAAATACACGCGTATTGGAACTATGTCAGGAATACATTATTATGTCAGCATAAAAGCACTACGCATGCCCCCAGAGGCAGTCCCAAATTTTAATACTAGACCCCTCCCTAGAGGTGTAATTTTTAATATTAAAATGAAGCTTTATGAGGCTCTCGGTCACCAAAGTTCATCTCTTGTGGTCACTCCCCCTCCCCTTGGCCTAGTTTGGCCTACTCTGGATGCTCAAACCCACAAAGTCTACCTCTCTTTCACAACTGTTGAGCCTACTCAGTTAGTTATCTCTTTTACTAGCTACCGTTGCTCTACTTGGCTTCCTGTCGTTCTAAGTTCTACAAGCTGATTTTCCTGTTATTTGCATCCAGCTGCAAGCATAAGCATTCTTCTTGTTTTCCCTGGCCACATTGCTCTTTTTCCTAATTCAATGTGCCTGTGATTAAGCTATTGATTAATTATTTCCTAACTATTTTGCCCCTACACTGGGTTCCTTCTATCCTCCTTAGTGAATGCTCCTGCAGTTCCAACTGCACAATATTTATCCAATCGTAATTCCAGGAAGTGCAAACCAGATAACAGGATGGTGGTCTCCTCTCATTCCAATACAAAAGCCATCCTAGCTAGCAGCTGAAGTGAAGTTCTCCACAGTGGAGAAGAGCCACCATTTTCTGTAGGCAGGAAAGCAGATTGTGGGCGGCATGTGGCACTTACCTCTCTTCACCAACACCTTGTTGCTCCACCATGACTTCTGCCAGCTGAAGTAGCTGTCTCATCCTATCTAACAGTAGGGCTGGCCCTTGCCAGTTGTGTCGTGAACATATGAAGACACATTACATGCTGAGGCAGACCACTGATCCATTTAAACCAACATTGGCACTTCTGGCCAGCGGTGAAGCCAGATCTCCAGAGTCTCAGGTAGGGATTTTTCGCAGTCCCTACAACACGGTTCTTTAATTGAAATGGGGATTCCAGAGGCTGAACTGGAGGATCATCCTTCCATTTATTCTTCAGCTGAAGGGAAACAGGTCTCACTTGCTTCTTCTTTTTCCATAATCGACACCTGAATCTCCCAGTCTACCTGTTATCATCAGTGGTTTGAGAGCTGCATGGGTTGTTTGTACCTTCAAGTTGTTTCCATCTTATGGTGACCTTAAGGCAAACCTATCACAGGGTTTTCTGGGGCCAAGAGTGTGTGATGTGCCCTTCTGTGATGTGACGCAGAAGGAAAACTGACAAATTTTCTGATCCTTATCGAAGGTGTCCGTGTTTTCTTTTTTCCCATCTGTGAGGGGCTTGAACTCTAATGCGCAAGTGTATATATTGTTCATTACAGCTTGGGTAAAAACCTGAGACTCTCAAGGGCCCACTGATTCAGCCCCTTCCAATCTGACGTGAGTGATGTTTCTCAAATGTACCCACACCCATAAACTACTAATATAGCTTCCAACTGTCCTGGTTTGGCAGGAACAGTCTCAATTAATACTTTGTCATCTTACTTTTAGCTGATTTTAGATGTCCTGGTTTTTCCTCTCCTCCTTCCACCTTTCCATGTCATCCTTTGCTTTTTTCAGTTGCTGCAAACCAAGTTCATTAATTAATTAATGGGAATTGGGCAGACGAGGGGCAAAATCTTGCTCTTCCTAGGAGGCTCAGGCAAAAGTAAACCGCTGTGGCCTCTCCTAGCTTATGTGTCCTTCTTCATTCTGATGTTGCTGAGACACACATGTTCCATTTTTCAGCTGTGAACTGTTGAAGGGTATGAGCTAGTACTTAGATTTGTTTCATAAAAAGAGCTTCATGAAGAGAGGCAGATTGTGGGCAACTGTACCTTTGGTAATTCAAGTTCAATAAGTCAAATAAATAAAGAGAGGGAAAAAACCCCATGCTTCATAAACAGAGAGCAGCCCTGCTCTACGCATTCCCTTAGGCAAATAGAAAAAAGATTGGACTGCTCCTGCTCTACCCCTGATTCACTTCTTTCCTTTCATACAAACATACCGTGTGTATATTACAGTCTCCATGGCTCTGATGCCAAGAAGCAATATATTATTGAAAGGAATAAACCTTTAAAGATTTTTCCTGAAGTCCTCCCCTTGAGAAACTCTGCAAACCTTGCTAGAAGTTGGTACAGATGCAAATCCAGTGGAAAACCACTGAGTTAGCTCCTGTTTCGGCAGCTTACAAAGAGAAGTCTCTCTTCTTTAGATGTGGCTCCGGTCCTCACTGCGAGCTCATCATCACTGCTATCTGTGGAGTCTACAAGCTCCTATGTGCCTTGGAACAGCAGCCTGAGAGGCAGAAGTTACACAGGTGAAGATTTTCTTGACATATGGGCAAAAAGAAATCACACAGGCTTCACCTCTTCCCATTTCTTCCCTGCAGGTTAGGTGCAGAAGCAGAAGGGAATCAAGGAATGTATCTACAGCACACAAATATACATCATTGACATCATGTATGGAATCCTGGGATTTGTTGCTTGGTCAGAATTCTTTAGTCCACTTCTCTGAACTATTGCTTTCCTTATGAGAAGTCTGAATACCTCAACAAACTACAAATCCCAGGAGTCTATAAGCATGGTTGTTAAAGTGGTATAAAACTACTATAATGATGCGGTGTGGATACTCTCAAAGAACATGACAATTGCAGATTTGTCTATAGCTAGCCACCACAGACAGACAAACGGATGGACGGACGGACAAACAGAACTCTGTTGAGCAGCTGTCAGGGCTACTGTCAAGACGTTTGGGGCCTAAAGCAAAGAGCAAGACGGCATTCCCTCTATTCTGTGTACAAAAGCCTACTGAATTGGCAACCAAATCTTATTTCACCACTGTGAATGCTATATGGATGGTACTCTACTGCACAGAAAGGCACCAAGGTAGTGTAGGGCATGAATAGCAGGATGTGTGACACATGCAACTCTGTCCTCCAAAACAGTGGAATGAGGGGTTGAAAGTAATGGCCTGGGGAGGTGTCCCTGATGCCCCTCTATATCTGCTACCTTGAGGCAGTTGCATCACTTTGCCTAATGGTAGGGCTGGCCCTGGTAGGTATAATATGCTCAGCAGCCTTGCCCATTAAAGAGAGGGAACCAGGAAATTCAAAAAGGATTCAGAAACTGGGGAGCCTGCAGTCTTTAGACTAGTTTAATGTGGAGTGGCAGAGAATGTGAGCGACAGAGAGGGAGAAGGAGAGATGTGACTCTCTAAAGCTGCAAACACAACTTTCAGCCCTGGTTTCACTCTCCGTCCCCCCACGCCCAGCGGACATTTCTTACAGGTCAATGGCTCAAAAGAGAGGGACCCAAAGGCCTGTGCCCCGAATCTTGGCAAAGCCACAACCAAGTAAGTCAAAGGCATTGTCTCCAACAGAGCAGTGCTAGCAGGGGATTTCTAGGAATTGTAGTTCAAAAAGGTAACTTCAGTGAGTTCTGGTTCCTAGGCAGTTGGCTGTTTACAGAGCACGCTGCTGGGTTTATACAAGATTTTTGAGTGTTCAGCTCTTCTTTCAGAGCCGTGTGGTCCTATCTGCAGGAAAGCACCGTAAGGTGGTAGGAAACAGGGAGTTTTCCTCTGCCAATGAGTTGTTTCAATCAAAGAAGACACAGCCCTAAGTTGACAAGACCTGATCAGGACCGCTGATGGCAGGGGATCATGAAGTGCCTCCTTTCATAGGGTCACCATAAATCAAAACTGAATTCATGGCAATGAAGGAAGACAAACCATGTTGACTACTGTGGCTCCTACATGTGGCTCCTCCATTCTAGTTTGTGAAATCTCTGCCAGAGAGTTCTCATACTGCTGTGCACGGCAATGCCCTAGAACATCCCTCATCAGACTACACTCCTCAGCATGCCATGGAGGTTAAAATTCCTACTAGTACATTTTGAAAACGTTAATTATGGGAATAATTAATAGCAATGGGTATAATGAGAATGAGATTCAGATATATGTATAATCAAAATATGTAATCAGTATGATATATAATACATTGAATAAATAATATTATGTAAATGGATTTGGAGAGAAATAGAAATGTAAGCATTTTTTTTTAATTTTTCCCTTCACTTTTATGTTTGTCATGTTATGTATCTTTTTTTTTTTTTTTGGTTTATTTTCCTTTATAATAAATTTTTTTTAAAAAAATTCCATGGAGGTTAAAGTTGGCTCTCCACATTCGCCAGAGTGAGGGGCACAGGCCCCCTCAGAAAAGTAGAAAAATCACAAATATCGAAATGTGTGGGAAGGGGGTTGAGGCATGGTGGGGAGAATAGGCACCCATGGTATAAACCAGGACTGGAAAGCAGTAGAAAAGGGGGTGGGCTGGTATGGAGGCCCTATACTTCCTCTTTCACAACCATCACCTCCCTTGTGTGTGTGTGGGTGCCTTGGGAGAGGGTTTGTGATGCTCGGAAACTGGGCTGCAGGCCATCCTTAGCTGGTGGAGGAGGACCAGAGGTAGGTGCTTAAAGGTCTACATGGCCTGATTGGAGTTACCAAGAAGGAAGGTTCCCCCAGGGAAGAAGTGCCTGGGGTTGGCGGGCAGGGGTTGAAAAAACTTGCAAATAATCAAATCCATGAAAGTGAAACCTACAAATACGGAGAGCTGACTGTATACTTGTGCACTGCGGAGAGATCCAGAGTTTGTCGCAGGTCTCACTTGTATTGTGAAACATACAGCAATGGTAGGAGAAAGAAAGCTTGTGCTCTCCTCCACCTTTTAACATTCAACAGCTGATGTTCTTTCTCAGGCAATAAGGTGTTTGCCAGGACAAGAATGCTAATGTTATACTGCCGCCTGTATTAAACTATATGAGACCAAAACCTGTGGCAAGGTCTGCAAGAGTGAGGAATATGCAACAAAAAAAGCAGGTGTAAAAGAGCGTTTAAAAATGCCATGTCGGGAAGAGGTACTGGAAATCCAAAGAGGAAATGACACCTCTTGCCTCTGAACGAACAGAAGGCTCTGTGCTATAGCAGAGTGATGATGGCAACAGTGATAGCATGAGGGAGAAGGAGGGCAGCACTGGTGATATTTCCTGAGTGGGCACAAGAGAGCATCACTAGGAACTTTTTTCCCCCCTGTACAATATGTTCACTGCTGAAAATAGCTCTTGCTTGCAATCACCTGTCCAAAACCAGACAGGGATTTAGCCGGGATGGTAGGATCTTCCCTCGTTACAGCAGTTTTTTAGAAAGAAAACAGATGTCTGCATTTGTAATCAGAATAAAGCTATCAACAAGTTCACCCAGTTCAGTAATCTACCAAAGAAAGCCAGTTTCCTAAAGGTCCAGGAGGAGGGCTATCGCTGCTGTTGCCATCACCATCGTCTCCCTTTTTCCTGCAGTGAGCTGCAATGGCTCTCTTCTCTTGACCACTTCATCCTCAAAACCACCTTGTGAGGTAGACCAGCCAGAAACAGAAAAAAAAGAAAGAAAAAGAGAGAGAGAGAGAGAGACTGGTCCAAGATCTTCCAACGACTATCATGGCTCACTGGGTGTAGTGATCTGTTCTCAATCTAACTCAAAAAACAGACCTTATGGATGAACCGAAAAAGGTTTTATTAAAGACTAGCATATTTACCCAGCGTTGCCTGGGATTTTATTTTCTCATTGGTAACGCTTGTTAGAAATACCTTAGGAATTACCTTATCTTACTTTAGGAATTAGATATGGTTGAAATACACAGGTTTGAGATCCTTTTCTCCATATTCCCCAATCCAATCTGTATTCAGAGTTGTTAACGTACAGAGGTTGGGTTCCTGAGGGAATACGCTGGCCTCCTTCTTGCTGTTAGGCCTCATCTCCACAGCAACCGGCCTCAGCTCTGTGGCTGAGAATTCTAAAGGCCCCTCCCTGGATTACCAACCCCAGGATTCTATAGAATCTTCACAGCCAGCCAACCGCGTGAAGTCTTCTTGCCTCACGCAGCCAATTGTATGAGGTCTTCGCCCGCCTGACGCAGGCAAACAGACAAGATCACGCACAAATTTTGACTTTTATATAGTAGATTAGACGTAGTACAGAAGCACTGCTTTTGCCGGAACTGAAAATTCAAGGCAGGTTTCAGTTTTAAGAACTCCCTGCTCCCAACAGCTTGACCAGGCTGTACTGGTTGACCTTGGTTTCCAGGATCTGCCCGGCTCACCCCTCCAGACACCCCAATGCAAGCCGTCTGCAGTAGGGCTCCAAAGCCGGCAGGCAGTCTAACTAACATGGCAGAGGAATCTCACTTGGTGGCCCCCTGACACTGGAGACTACAACCTGGATCTCCGAGATCCCAGTCCAGTATTCTAGCTACTAGACCACAGGGCCTGTTGTGTTGCGCGTGAAGTGCTATTGTTATGCAGGTGGGAACAGGCTGAGTTCTCACTGGGTGAGGGCCTTTAGGTGCGAGAAGCAAGACCGGCTCTCATCCCATATGATATAGCTGTGTATTGTGGCATGGCAGGGGAATTGGACATGATGGCCTGTGTGGTCTCCTCCAACTCTAGGGCCATTTCCACACTAGTGCTATTATTCTACTTTCAACCTCCTGTGGAATTCTGGCGTTTGTAGTTTCCTGAGCCAAAGAGCTCTCTGGCTGAGAATTCTAAAGGCCCCTCCCTAAACTGCAAACCCCAGGAGTCCATAGGCTGTTGAAAGTGGAATCATAGCACTATAACAGTGTAGTGCAGAAAGGCCCTATGTGGCTTGGCCATTGAGCATGAGTGTTTCAATATCTATAGAAGAGGGGTGGGGATTGTGAAGCTCACCGGATGCGGTCGGACTGCAGCTTCCATCAGTGCTAGCCAACACACCCAGCACTGAGGAATGCTGAGTGCGTGGGCCACATCTGTGGGGCCCACACAACTCCCAGCTGGAGAATTTTGGCACATTTTCCCAGACAGGAGTTATAGCTGGGAAAACGGTTTAGCATTTTCTCCCCTCATTCAGTGATGAAAAGCACAGAGAGCCAGCATAGCGTAGTGGTTAGGATGTTGGACTAGGATTCTGGAGTCCAGAGTTCGAATCTCTGCTTGGCCATGGAAACTCACTAGGTGACCTTGGGTGACTGGCAAATACCCACCTGAACAAATCTTGCTAAGACAACCACGGAAAAAAAAATTCCCAGAAGAAGAAACTGGAAACCTTACTAGCCAATCTCCTCTCACCAATGTCCCGCAATTGCATTCTATTTGTACCTTTAAGATTTGAAAATTAAGGTTCTTAATTTGAGATCCAAAGTGCAGAGCCAAAGTTTGTGTGTATAGTGATATAAAATATTACTGTGTGCGTCTTTCAACAACTGTAATAGGATTCAAATTATAACTATTAGAGAAGGGGGAAAAATAAAATTCAGTTTTCATCCAGACAACATTATTGGACTTGGCAGCTCTTTTGGCAAAAGACAGATTGAAATGTTAAACAAAATTCATGGACTATAGCTGACATACATTGTATGTTGGGCTTGACAGATTAAGCCCTCAATAAATTAAACATCCATTTCTTTTTCAGAGAAGGCAGGGAAGGGAAAGCTAATTTGTTCCTGTTTTGAAAATGACTTATTAGTCCTTGTTAGACATAATTACAGGCTAGCCTAAAATGAGGCATTCAGAATAATTTTTAAATGTTAATTGAAAACTAATATATTTTAATTATTATGGAAGATTAGAAATTATGCTAAATTTTTCACACAATTCAAGTATGTCAGGGTGACCGCATCTGTGTGCTTTTGGGCTTCGTATTTGTGGTCTGTGTCAAATTAGCAGACTTTTTTCATAACAAATTAGAAAGAAAAAAAGGCAGTTTTTTTTAATTATACCCTATGAACAGGCTTTCTCCTTCAGCTGCAGAAGGTACTATTTTGTTGTAATGCGCCTTCAAGTTTCCTCCAACTTATGGTGACCCTAAGGCACACTGGTCATGGGATTTTCTTGGCAGGATTTGTTCAGAGGGGGTTTGCCTTTGTCTTCCTCTGAGGCTGAGAGAGTGTGACTTGCTCAGTCCTGGTCTCCAGAATCATAGTCCAGTATTCACATCATGGCACCACTCTGGCTCCATTATCTACCAAAATAAAATAGAATAGAATCAATGCCCCTTTAACCACTGAACTGTCGTGATATTGCCCAAGGACAAAATCACTTACTCTAGTCCTATTCACACTTCCTTGAAAAGTGTTACAGAGCTGTGAAAATCTGAATACCAAAGTCATGATTGTTTGTGCCATCATAGTTCCAATTTCTCTGAATGGCTGAGAAAGCTGAACAGTGAAGAAAGCAGATAGGAAGAAAACCAAGCCATCGGAAAAGTAGTACTGGAGAAGAGTTTTATGGATATTGTAGACTGCTAAAAAGACAAATAAATGGGTCTTAGATCAAATCAAGCTTGAACTCTCCTGAAAGGAAAGATGACTAAACTGAAATGGTTGTACTTTGGACATATCATTAGAAAACGTGACTCATTAGAAGAGACGGTGATGCTTAGTGAGGTCAAAGGCAGTAGGAAAAGAGGAAGACTGCATTACAGGTGGATTGATTCAATCAAGAAAGCCAAAGCCCTGAGTCTGCAAGATCTGAGCAGAGCTGGTGATAACAGGGAGAGCTGGATTCTCATTCATAGAATGGCTGTAAGTTGAATTTGACTTGATGGAGATTAACAGCAACAACAAATTTACTGAGATTCACAATTTTCACATTCATATTAGATTGTGAGAGCCGGGGGCAAAGTCGAGGTCCATAATAATATGAATTCATGTGAATGTTTGTGTTCATTTTTAAAAAATGTGCACATTAATAGAATGAGCACTTTTTTCTCCCATTGGCTAAAAATTGTGCGTTGTCCACATCCATTCTTTTCATGCACATTTTTCAACACTATGTGTTTTTGTATATTTTGACCTGTATATCATTGCGCTAGTGTACACAACCCACTGCACTGGTGGTCAGACAAAGATAGTATCCAATACTGTTTGTGCAAAGTACTGATGGAAGAAGTTTTGCAGTCCCTTGCACAATCAGTTGTGCAATTTTTTGCACAACCGCTTCATTAATCCCTTGAAAAACAATATTCACAACCTCTTGTATAACCGCTTGGCCCAAATGCTTATGCAAAGGTATAATTCAGAACAACAGTTTTCACTTATGTAGCATTAAATTGGGTTATGTCATTCTTGCATAAATCACATCACAAGCTTGAAAGGGCATCTACTTAAGGCCAAAGATTGTGTTTAGTGACTGTGACTTCAAGTTGGAAAAAAAAGTGTGGTCAGGAGAAAACCTGAAACAAACTTCTCATCTATCCCTAGCCCAGGGAACACAGTGGCTTTTCTTCTGAGTGTCACATCTGCAGCCGTCGGCCTGAGCAAAAATGTAATTTGGAATAAGCCCTACAGCGCTCAGTGGGACTAATTTCTAAGAACGTATACACAGAACAGACTAAACTAACAAAATTGCCACTCTTCCTCCTCAGTTTTTATTGGCCCTGCTCCTATCCTTTTACCACAGAAATTCTTCAGGTAAAAGCCATTTGTCCTGGCAGGGAGAGATAAGCCATTGCGGAAAGTTTTATATGCTAAATCTCTGTGTGTTATGCTGCTGTTAAAGGCATTGGAGCCTTAAACCAATGTGGGACTTGGCACTGTCAAAGAAGAAGCGAAGCTGCTCCATCTTCAGAAGCCAACTTGCCTGCTAGGAGACAGGTTGAGTCAGTTACGTGGTTGTGCATTCATTACAGCTTCAGTTGTGTCTCAGGCACAGCGCAAACCATCTGCCCTGTCAATCAGAATGAAAATTGGGAGGTATATTACTATGAGGAGACATTCCACATCTAAGCAAACAGAAGGCACCACATTTGCATATACTTCATCCCATAATTGATTTATATCTATGATATAGTGTGTGTGCATAAATAAGAAAAGAAAAGCAACAGGCTTTCACTGGCTGAATCCACTGCAAATGCAGTTTTCCTTCTGACCGCACAAATCTGGGATGGAAAAAGTGCATAGGACGCAAGGAGCCCCCGGTTCCAGTTTTTGTATACTTCTCACGGGGTTCATCTGGGACATCACAAGTCCCTACTCCCCAGTCTCAGGTTTTGGCCACGAAATTCATGAAATGGGATACTCTCAACCTGGCAGTCCTTTGTGGATGGGATGCACAAAGCTGTCATTGCATCACGATTTCCCCCTCCCGCCACCAAGGTAGTCAGTTACCATTACAATTACAGTCTGAGATCCTGCATTATCAAATGTATCTATGATGACAGGCTCATCGTCATAGCAACCTTAACGATCTCACCCCCACCCCCACCCCCCAGAAAGCTTACATCTTTAGCCAGGCAGCGCTCCAACTGAAGGGTTTGTTAGGCACTGCTGTTTGGGATACTGGGAAATGACATCTGTAGAGCTTTCCTGGTTGCAGAGCATGTTGAGAACAGGCAGCTGGAGAGACCCCTGGATGTCCTGCCACAGATGCCTGTCTCAATGCTCCCTGCAATTGGGATGCTGCTGAAGACATCAGTTCCCAGCACTCCAAATCTGTAGCCACTCAGCAAGTCTCTGATTAGATCACTTCCTCACTGGAAAGGTATGGTTTTGGTGTCATGTGGTTGTTTATGACTGGAAATGTGAATCCCGAAATTTTCAAGATCATAAAGCCAGCTTACAATCTCATCAAACATTTTTCTAAAAAAATCATTCTTTCTCTACTTCTTTATAATGGTCAGTATTCTGCATCAGCTACATACTTAAGTATACTTAACTAAGGTCCTTTCTGCCCTACACTGTTACAGTGCTATTATTCCACTTTTAACATCCTGTGGAATTCTGGGGTTTGCAGTTTACTGAGACCAAAGAGCTCTCTGGCTGAGGATTCTACATAGCTCTCCTTAAACTGCAAACCCCAGGGTTCCACAGGAGGTTGAAAGTGGAATAATAGCACTATAACAGTTTAGTTCAGAAATGGCCTAAGATTCTATGACTGTACCTGAGCATGTGATTTCACTTTCTCCCACTTACATGAAATTTTTCCCTTTCATCCCTATGGAATGGTGAAAGCACAACTAATTCACCATATAAACAAGACAATGAATGAATTAAGAGCCTCTGTAACTAAATGTGGGCTCTTTTGTTTCCCCCCATCCTCTTTTTGATGGGTCTCCTGAAACAATAAAAAAAAAAATAACCTTACTACAAGGACACAAACTAGTTGCAGTTTTTATAAAACTGCCATAAACTCAGAGCACTAACTATACTCTGCTGGTTAATATACGAAATATTCTTATCTTTGTAAAGATCACCGCTTCTAGCTTCACTACAGAAAACTCAGAAGCCGAGCACAGACATCACAGATGAAAAGCTTTAGTGAAGTGAACATTCCCCTAAGGAGGACATGGGCATATGGCATCTTCTAGGCTCTCTCACTTTTTAAAAAAATCACATTATCTACCCAAAGGAGAGAAAGGGATGTTACTTTGCGGGTTTAAGGACACTTGAAAACATGTGCCAAGACAGGTTGCCATTATCTAGCATCTGTTATAAGTGACATTGGCATCATACCTGGTTAGAAATTCCTCAGAGAGTCTCCTCAGCTACCAGGAATGAAGGAAGCAAGGATTTGAAACAAGCAAATGGAAGCCCTCATTTGTACACCTATAATCCTCAAGATAGAAAAAAAGGATTCCTCCGTTGCTTTGCTTGTTCTTTTGTTTGATGCCACCAATTTCTCAACAATAAATGTACTGTGCTCACCTTCAGTGCACAGCAGGGAGCTCTGACAGGAGCTGTCACTCTCAGTAAATATGCTGTACACCTCTATCTCTCAGCTCTTTTCAAAGCCAGCCCTACCATTAGGGAGAGTGAGGTGACTGCTTTGGGCAGAAACTCCTGCGGAGCAGCAACAGCCCTGCGGTTTCTCCTGAGCTGGCAATTTCCCTGTGTTGAATGACAGAGCTCCAGCTCCAGCCCAACTTGGCAGAGTCCGTCCCAATTAATCCTCTGTCATCCTGCTTTTTCAGCATCTTTTAATATGTCCCACTTTCTCTCCCGTCTTCCCACTTTACCCCTTTGTCCTCAGCTTACTTCAATTGTTGTAAACTGAGCTCGAAGTGCAAAAGTAGTTGGCACTCAATTAACTCAGCAGTGGGACATGCAAGAGTGCAGCCCTGCCCTTCTCAGCAGCCTCAGGCAAAAAGCAAACTACCGCAGTCGGTCCTCACTTGAGGAAACATCCATTAATAACTTTTGCCATCTTGACCACAATATGGCCATTTCCACACTAGACTTTTATAGCGTTATTATTCCACTTTCAACATCCTATGGAATCCTGGGGTTTGCAGTTTAGGGAGGGGACTGCAAACCTCAGGATTCCATAGCATGTTGAAAGTGGAATAATAGCGCTATAAAAGTCTAGTGTGGAAAGGGCCTATGATGCCGTTTGGCCACACCTGCCCTCATTTTCATCTGTGAAATGTTAGAAGGTATGACCATCTATCATGTCCTAGACCTACAAATTCAGCTTTCTGCCTCAGGCGTGGGGAAGGATACTATCCCATCACCAATGCTGAAGTGAAATTCAATTACCAGTCCTTTTAGATTCTCCATGTTTGATGGCGTGGTCCTAATGCGGCTTACACACTTCAGAAGCAGACAAATGCTCACTATTTAGGTTGGTAATTTGGTTGGCACTGTATTCACTCTCAGCCTACCCACTGGTCTAAAGAACTGCCAACTTTGTAACTGGCCATTGTAGCTATGGTATTTCTGCCCTACACTGTTATAGTGCTATTATTCCACTTTCAACCTCCTTGGAATCCTGAGGCCAAAGAGCTCTCTGGCTGAGAATTCTAAAGGCCCCTCCTTAAACTGCAAACCCCAGGATTTCCTAGGAGGTTGAAAGTGGAATAATAGCACTATAACAGTGTAGTGCAGAAATGGCCTAAGATTCTATGATTCTATACCTGAGCGTGTGATTTCACTTTCTTCCATGTATGTGAAATTTTTCCCTTTCATCCCTATGGAGAAATGGAATGATGAAGGCACAACCAATTTACCATATAAAGAAGAAATTGAATGAATTAAGAGCCTCTGTAACTGAATGTGGGCTCCTTTGTTTTCGCTTGTCCTCTTTTTGATAGGTTTCCTGAAACAATTAAAAAAAAAATTAACCTTACTACAAGGATGCAAAGTAGTTGCTGTTTTTGCAAAATTTGCCATAAACTCAGAGCACTAGCTATACTCTGCTGGTCAAAATACGAAATATTCTTATGTTTGTAAAGATCACCTCTTCTAGCTTCACTACAGAAAACTCAGAAGTTTGGAGTTTCCTGGGGCCCAAGAGCAATCTGGTTGAGAATTCTAAAGGTCCCTCCCTAAACTGTAAACCCCAGGATTCCATGGGATGTTGAATGTGGAATGATAGCACTATAACAGTGTAGTATGGAAAGGCCTAAAGAGTCTTGCAACTGCCTGAAAGTAACTGGAGGAAGCTTCACAGACAAGCAGGGCAGCAAACTGAGCATGCATCCGTCTTCCCTGAGCCACAGTGCCTGGAAAGGGCAGGCAAAGGAAGAGATTAAGAAGCTCCTTTGTGGTCAGGGGAAGAGAATGAGAGGGCTCATTACAGCCACCACTGAGCAAACTGCCAGCAGTGAATGGATGGGAGAGCTGCCGCGGAAGCTCCGAGGGCAGGATCAGTCACGCTGAAATTGGTCACCGTAGCCGTGAGCAAAGCAGCACTTGATAAGATTTAGCCGTGGCGAGAGGGAGGGAAAGATGAATGGAGAGACAGACAAGGCAGCAGTCAAACTTGTGCAGCCTAAAAGCGTTCAGGTATTTATTTATTTATTTAAAGTATTGCCGGCCCAGAGCTGGGGAAAATTACTTATTTTTGGCCCACAACTCCCAGAATCACCGAGACAGCATGGCCAGTGGCAATAAATAAATAAATAAATAAATTCTGATCCAGCTTCTTCATCAAAAATGAGGTCCAAGGCAGCCACGTGAAACACAGGGGCCGGCCAGCCCCTCCTGAAACTGCAAACCCCAGGATTCCAGAGGATGTTGAAAGGGGAATCATCGTGCTATAACAGGCTAGTGCAGAAATGGCCATTGTTGTTGCATGCCTTCAAATTGTTTCTAATTTATGGCAACCCCCATGGGATTTTCTGGGGCTGAGAGTGTGTGACATGATGCTGTTTGAGGGCCGGCCC
Organism: Cyclura pinguis; assembly: GCA_030412105.1. Lineage (NCBI taxonomy): Eukaryota > Metazoa > Chordata > Lepidosauria > Squamata > Iguanidae > Cyclura > Cyclura pinguis. Next base: position 7,329,470 of record CM059608.1, read on the forward strand.
CTCCCGAAACTGCAAACCCCAGGATTCCATAGGATGTTGAAAGTGGGATCATAGCGCTATAACAGTCTCGTGCGGAAATGGCCTATGTGTCTTCAAGTGGATCTTTTCCTCTAAAGACCAGCAAGAACAACAAAACCCTCACAGATCTTTGAAAAGAATTAGTAAACACAAAAAACACTGCAGTGCCGGAAAAAAAAAAAGCACCAGAAAAAAAAGGGATGGTATAAAGGATAAATACACAATACACGATAAATAATATGTATAAAACTAATAGTGATACAAGTCGTCAAGACACAAACTATGGACTCCCTGCATTGTTCATTTTGACAGAGAGTCTTCTTCAGAAATTACTAGGTGTTTACACTCCATGAATTCGAAATACTAATGAGTTTATATTCCAGAATGGTGAAAATACTCTGCAAAACATCAGTTATGCCAACAAAACATGCATTCAAAGTTGGGCAGTTACAATATGAGAGTGCAAATATTAAAGAGATTATTATTCAAATACAATACAAATACAAGGAGGAAGCCTGTACAATAGAAAAAAAAATAACAACCACAAACAAATCCATCACATAAACATCAAATGTAGCACAAAGGAAAGGTAACGCTAACTAGTTCTACAAAGTGTATGTATCCATTATCTAAAATCTCAACAATCAAACAGTATGATAGCCAGTTCAAAAGGAAGGCTGTAAAAGCAGGGAGATGCTATCCACAATAAAAATATCCGAGCAGTTTCAGAAGTTAAAGGTGCGGTAGATATAACGAAATCACGGTATCGGATAATCACACCAGAAATGAATTACCTTTACGCAAAGGCAGAGAAATTAACCTTTTCATTCAAAAACAGCTGTGTGTACTTTCATCTGTTAGCTTACGGCAACCGCATGCATTTCACAGGGTTTTCTGCTAGAGATAATGAATTCAAAGTTGAATTTTGCATTCCGGAATGTAAGCTCATCAGTATTTCTGAGTCATTGCATCGATAAGCCATTGTGCATATAACTAACTTCTGGAGAAAACTGTACGTTTCTTGAAACATGTACCAGGAGCCCATCATTTGTATCTGTACTACCAGTATTTGGATCTCCTCCTTTGACAACGAACTCTGCTGGGTGGGTACATCTAGCTAATATAGGTGGTCCCCTGCTTTTCGGCAACTTGTTTTTTGATGTTCCACTCTTTTGACTGTTGTTAAATTATAGGCCATTTCCGCACTAGACTGTTGTAGCGTTATCATTCCACTTTCAACATCCTATGGAATCCTGGGGTTTGCAGTTCAGGGAGGGGCCGGCCGGCCCCTCCCTGAACTGCAAACCCCAGGATTCCATAGGATGTTGAAAGTGGAATGATAGCGCTACAACAGTCTAGTGCGGAAATGGCCACAGACATGTACTATTCTTCTGACGTGGGCTCTGTCTTCCATCAGTTCTTCTCCTCTTGCCTTCTTCCTGCAGGAAACATGCAGGAATTATGAAGGCTCAGTTGGGACTGGGAGGGCCTTTCCACACTACACTGTTATAGTGCTATCATTCCACTTTCAGCATCCTATGGAATTCTGGGGTTTGCAGTTTAGGGAGGGGCATTTACAATTCTCAGCCAGAGGGCTCTTCGACCTCAGTAAACCACAAACTCTAGAATTCCACTGTGTAGCGTGGAAAGGCCCTGAGTGTAGTCCCAGGCAAATCTCTGTCATTCCCACATGCAGGGCCACATTAAAGTTTTCGTAGGCCCTAGGCACTCTCGTATTCAATTCCCTGCCTCACCTCGCCATACCATTAGGGATGTTTTGTAGTCCCTAAAATACTGTTGTTTTGTTTTGTAGGCTTTCGGTACTATGCCTAAAGTGCCCAAAAGACACGGGTGACCCTTCCCTCACGAGCATCACGGGAAGAAAGCAAGAGGAGAATAGCTGGAGAAAGGCTGGGTTCCATTTTTCAACCAATTCCACTTTCTGAGAGCGCTCTGGTCCCTAACAAATCAGATAAGTGAGGGATGCCTGTATAGCAGTTAGCAATATAGCAATAGCAGTTGCATTTCAGTGCTCCCTAAGCGGTTTACAATATGTTTTCGCTAATTGCCCTCAACAAGCTGGGTACTCATTTTACTGAACTATGGAAGGATGGAAGTTTGAGTTAACCTGGAGCCCTGCAGGATCGAACTCGCAACACGTGGCTGCAGCACCGGCATTTAACCACTGTGCCACCAGGGCTCATCTTTGTATCTCCTTTCGTTTCCCGCCGTGAAAAAACATGAGGCCAGGAGCAGTCCGGGAGATAAAAAGATGGCCAGATTGAGTTGCTTGTTGCTGCTCAGAGCAGCAGGCCCTCAGAGAGGCGTCGTCAGTGGGGCCGAATACAAAAGGGCGTCAGGGTAAACTTCTTTTTGAAGGCATTCCTTATTTGAATAGCTGTCCAGACTCTGTCCAGTGCACCAAAGAAAAATCAGAAGAAGCCAGGAGACCTTGAACTCGCCTGTTATCAATAAACACTTTGGCAGCAGATCTGCTCACAGCCTTCTCTGCAATGATGACTTGGATTGTATCTTTATTGAAATTGTAGTGCTTATTTTTAAATTAGCTTTTGGGCCTATGACTTGCTATATTGGTATATCTGAGTTTATGCAATCCTGTCTTTCCTTCCTTCTTTCTTTTTTTTTGGAAATGTGTCTCATGTCTGGACCAGTTGCAGGAGAGTTCAGGACACGCTGGATGTTGCAAGATCTGGCCGAGTTCCCAGTGAAGTCTGGAGTTCAGCTGAGGCCTTTTCTTTTTGCTCCTGGACCTGGACTAGAGGCTGGTATTGTGCTGTCCTCCAGTTATTATTGAACTGCAGTTCCCATCATGCCTAGCCAACATACTGAAGGGGAAACTAACACAGCTTTGCATGTGCTCACCTAGCAAAATATTTTTGCAAAATTTTGGCATGATATATATTGCTACTTAGGAGACCCAAGGACTGGGAATGGGTTATGTAGCAAAGATTGGGGTACGATTAAAAAGAAGCTGTACCTGGACAGCTCCACCTGGGTTATGATCAAAAGTTTTATCAACTTTGTTGCAAGTCAGTACTGCAAAGCACATGGGCTTGGTTTCTCATACTTACAGATCTATGCTTTTATAATATTCTGGGAGTAGCTGGTGAGGCAAGTTTATCTGATCTCCCCTTTTCTCTCAGTTTTGATGTTCACACATGTTTGGTAAGGGATTCTTGAGGCTGCTACAGTTTACCTTGCCTACAGGCACACATGGCTACAGTGGGATCAGCTGGCTACCACGTAAATCCCTTTCCAACTAAAACTTTGTTTATTGCTGCAACAACCCAATATTGAGAGTCTGTGTTTCTCCAGCCCTCTTCTGTCATCTTCCCAATGCTGATCCCTGTAAGACAGAGGATGAGAAGGGGAGAGGAGGCGGAGGTTGTAAAAAGCCTTTGTAAAAAGGAGCTTTATTGTCAGAAGCTTTGTTAATTGACGTCGGCCTGTATTTTGAGTCAGAAACAATTAAGTTTAGTAACAGGGTAGACGGAGGATGGGGGATTATGGTAGAAAACAAAGTCTCAAAAGAATTACATACAGGATGAAGGAGATATATATATATATATATATATATATATATATATATATGTATATCTCTCTCTCTCTCTCACAAAGACACAAGCTGTTTGATGAGAGGAGGGCAATCTTCATTCCAAGCTTCTGTCTAATCCTTGAGATGGTATCAAGAATGCAGGAAATTGCATCTTTTAATGAGACTGGGCTGCTTAAAAAATGTAAATCTGAGGAAATACTTCAGTGGAACTGAATAACAGAGAGATAAGAACGTACTTTCACCATCCAGCCCACCCAGTCCTCTTCAATCAAGAAGAGCTACTGGGCCATCTCTATTCCCAGCCAAATCCCATTTGAAGCAAGGCATTTTCCACATGAGCATGGCCCTCAAGGAGGGACATTAGTATGATAGGCCATTTCCGCACTAGCCTGTTATAGCGCGATGATTCCACTTTCAACATCCTCTGGAATCCTGGGGTTTGCAGTTTCGGGAGGGGTCAGCTGGCCCCTCCCGAAACTGCAAACCCCAGGATTCCAGAGGACGTTGAAAGTGGAATCATCGCGCTATAACAGGCTAGTGCGGAAATGGATAGAGCCATGAATTCCTGCCTCCATGAACCCTACCAAAGCACAGAGCAGGAAAACAACCAGTCACAAGTAATGCAGTTACTTGCACTAAGTTACTTTCCATATTAACAAGGGCATAGGAAGGTTACATTTGAAATGCAACTTAATAAAGCAGAATGATGTCACTTCACTGGTGCAACAAGTAACTTTTTCTAGTTACCTTTCAAAGTTGAAATTTGGTGGCTGGAACGTTGTGTTTATGTCCTTTTCTTACTAATCCTTCTTTCTTTCTTTCTGTCTGTCTGTCTGTCTGTCTGTCTGTCTCTCTTTCTCTCTTTCTTTCTCCTTTTTAAATTTAAAAATAGTTTTTATTAATTTCATATTAACATACATTGGTATACATTTGTGAAACACAAGATGCTTGTGACACAAAACAGAAAATATAGAATATACCAAATACAAATATATAAAGAAGAAAGAAAGAAGAAAGAGGAAAAAAAGAAAGAGGAAAAACAGAACTAGAAAAAAGCTAAGAGTTTTTTAAAAAGAAACATGTTCAAAATTCACTCCTAATAAACATTTAACAAAAAAAAAAAAACAACTTCCTGATTTACTTCAATTTCTCCTTTTTTTTTTTTTTTTTTAAAAAAAACCCAAATAATGGAAAACTGAGGAGCAGTGTAAAGGCTTTCTTTTTAAAAGCCAGAACATATAATGGTAATGTGAAATGAAAATGAATTATTACGTGTAACCCAACAAAATCTTCATATAAGTAACTTGACAAGTTCCGACAAAGTCAAGGGAACTGCATCAGGCCACTGCAGCCCTTCCTAAATTTCCAAGAATTTAAAAGACCTTAAAGATCTGCTAAGTACACCTGGGAGGTATTCAATCCTTCCTCATGGGGAGTTGCTCTAACCCACTGATCATTTTAGGTGCTCTTTTCTGCCCCTTTTCAAGTGCAACCCAGTCTTCACTAACTGAGGCGGTACATTCAAATGGACACGTCCGGTAACAGTCCTGCAGTCATCTTCTGAAGCAGCCAAAGTTTCCAAACAGCCTCTGAAGCCAGTCCCTTATAGAGCAAGATGAGCTATTACCAAAACATGAATAGCATATGAACTCCCAAATTTCACAGATGAAAACTGAGACCCGCATGGCCAAGAAACATCAAAATGAGGTCAATTAATGAGGGAGAGGAAGAACACAGAAACTAGAGGAGGCTGTGACAGTCCTTTTCCCTGCCACTCAGTTAATTGAGTGCAATCTCCTTTGCAATTTGCATTCACTTTGTGATAACTGAAGCAAGCCACAAAGGAGGAAAGAGGGAGGATGAGAGAAAAACTGGGACATTTTAGAAACAGCTGAAAAAGTGGGATGACAGAGGACCATACCTGCTAAATCAGGACAATTGAAATGTATAACACACTGGCTTAAGTAAGTTTGTTTGGGAGGTATCTTAACTCTTTTCAGCAGCTTTAGCTGATGAAAAGTGCTTTGGAGCACAACATCATAAAGGCACCCCATGATAAGATCTGAGTCCAAAACCAGATCAAGGGCACACATGTACACACAATCTACTGTTCATACAGAGACAGAAAAACTGGCTGTAACATAGTGGCTTTGCATGTGGAAGGGGATCTACATTTTCCATCCACGCACTGAAGGAAGGAAGTCCACAGTGAGGAGCTTCAGAGCATGTAAAAGTTAATTTTTGGACTACAAATCCCCAAATCTCCCAGCCAGCATGCCCATGGATGCATTCTGTAAACCCCCTTGCACAGTCATAAGCCTTGATCTTGCAGCACCCTAGACAGTTCAGGTAGCCATCTGAGTACAGAAATCTCTGCTTGGTTAGGCTTTCTCCATCACTTGGGCAGTGTGGTGGTCAAGGCAGTGTGTCAGGGACACCAGGGGATAGGGTTGCCAGATCTCAAGGCCTGGCCCTGAGTCTCCAGTTTCCAGGGATCACTCCCAGGCAGGAAATGAGGACACAAATTCTCCAGTTTCGGTGCATTCTTTCCCAGGCAAGAGGAAAGAGTTGGATACCCATCTACTGCTTAGCTAGGAAAGCAACAGCTTGCTATAATTTGCAAGGCTTAACTGATTTGTCACTGCAACTTGCAAAGACTCTCCAAAGGCCTAGGTATTTACAGTCTGGCCTCCATATTTATGGGTTTCACTTTCATGGATTTGTGAGTTTCTCCAACCCATGCCCCCTGCACCTCAAGCTTCTTTTCTGAGGGAACCTTCCCACTCATTCTCTCCAGACAGGCTGCTCAGCCCTTTAAAAACCCACCTCTGGTCTTCTTCCTCCTCCACCAGCCGCTGCCTGGCCAGTTAAGGACAGCTTACAACCGCATTTCTCACTATCACAAATCCACTCCCGGTGCCCCTCAAAGAAGGCGATGGGTGAGAGAGAGGCCACCATCCCAAACTATCCCTTTTCCCTCTCCTTTCTCTGACCTGGTTTGGACCCTGGGTGTCCACTCTCTCAATCATGCCTCAGCCCCCATCTCACAGACAAATACATTTTGCTAGTTGTGGTTTTTCCACTTTTGTAGGAGTCCTGTGCTTCTAACCCTAGTGAATGAGGGGGCCAACTGCACTTAGTTTCCTCTTTCTCTCCCAGTCATTGTAGCTCCAGGGCTTACCCTCTGCTTTGCTCTGCATTCATCTACTCGACAGACGCAAGTAGGCTAGGCTAAATGTTCCTTATTCCATCTCCCTAAGTAAGTGAGAAGGAATAATCCCCTTATTCCACCTTGATCTGGTAACATGTGCTTTTAGCTAAGATTTCTGTTGTAACTTCCAAACATCAAAATATTTTCTCTCCCCACCTCCTCCATTTGACAAGCTGTGAGCAATAGTGGTCGGTACTTTCCTGCGTAATACTTAATTACACCACCGGCGCTGTGCCTAGGCATCAGGTTTTGGCCCAGAAACCTCAGGGCCTGGGATGATTCTGAACTGGCAACCCTACTGGGGAGCAAGGGCAACCAGTTCACTTCTGCTCCCCCTCATCACACGATTCTGATTATGGGAATTATATCTGAATAGTGCTTTATGTCAGGACTCGGAAACATGTGGGCCTGTAGAGATTGTTGCACTCCAGTTCCCATCAGCCCCAGCCACTGCTGAGGCATGATAGGAGTAGTTCTTTGTCAACATGTGGAGAGCCGCAGGTTGCTCACTTGTGCAATAAAGGGATAAATAAAGCCTGAAGAACTGAAAAAGCAACTTTCTGCCTTTCTAAACAAGCACGTGGGGCTGTGTTTGCTTGGCCCTCTTCATTTTTCTGAAGTTAAACTGTCCCAGATTTTAACGAGCCAGGGTCGAATTGTCCAAAGGCGTTGTCATATCTTGCTTTTTGGCCAAGGCCACTCTGACAGCTTGGACCCAGCTTTCCAGCCTCATCACTGGCAGGCCAGCCAAGGGGGGAGAGAGAGAGAAGCTGCTGCAGCACAATGAGTTCCAGTCATTGCAAACTGGTTCTTTGTTCTCCTGAAGAATGGATTCCAGGACAATGGGTCCAAGAAGACACTTCAGTCAGTCACTGCCAGGAGAAAAGAGTGAGTCATCTGGCAGGAAGGACCAAATCATTGCTTTTCGTAGGGAGGAAGAGAAGCTGTGCTGCAAAAAGCTCTGTTTTCCAGAGAAAACAGAGCTTTGAAAAAGTTACTTTTTGTATACCACCCAACACTTTTTGCATACACTCCAACTGTCCCAACTTGGCAGGGACATTCCCGATTAATTCTCTGCCCTCCCACTTATCCAGCTGCTTTTAAAATGTCCCACTTCCTCTCTCCTCCTTCTCCCACTTTCCCCCTTTGTCATTTAACTGACTTATGTTGTCATAAACTGAATTCAATTAAGAGGGAAGAGAGGAAGAAACACAGGGCCGTTCCGCACTATACTGTTATAGTGCTATTGTTCCACTTTCAATCTCCTATAGAATCCTGGGGTTTGCAGTTTAGGGAGCGGCCTTTAGAATTCCCAGCCAGAGAGCTCTTTGGCCTCAGTAAACTACAAACCCCAGAATTCCACAGGATGTTGAAAGTGGAATAATAGCACTGGAACAGTGTAGCGCAGAAAGGCCCAGAATCTTTCCCTTCCCAGGAGGCTCAGGCAAAAGCAAACTGCCGCAGTCTCTGCCAGCTTGTGTGTTCTTTCTCATCAACAACTTTTGTGCTCTTGACCATACTCCGGTGTTGCTTGGCCACATGTGTTCCGGTTTTCATTGGTGAAATCTTGGAGGGTGGGGTTTTAGGACCAAACTTTACTTTTTGTACACATATTTGACTGTGTTGGCTGAGGGATAAGTCATCCAAAAAAGTAACTTTTGCAAGCTTGCTTGGTCAACTGAAATCTCTTTCTTTCTCCTATGATCCTGGAGTGTCTGTTCTCATTCCATGCCAGTTTCCTTATGGATGACATTTGGAGAGGCTTGGCTTTTTGCTCTGCCCATGTATTTCAGAGTACATGTGATTTCCTTCAGTCATTGCAATATCTTCAGCCAGCTTGCTGTTTCCCTACACTGTGAAGATTTATTATTTATTAATTTTATTTATACTCAGGTTTTCTATTGATATGAGACCTGAAGTGGTTGCATAGGGACAGGGGGGACAGGGAGGTAGTTTGCCCCAGGTGACAATGTTTTTGGGGCGTCCTGGCCTGTAGCCATGGCCCCGCACACCCTGGTCACACCCACACACACCACAGCCATGCTCCCATGCACAGTGGCCACACTTGTTGTCTCCTCCCCCCTTTCCTCAACACACTCCAAGGCCATTTCGGCACTAGACAATTATAGCGCTATTATTCCACTTGCAACATCCTATGGAATCCGGTTGGCCCCTCCTGAAACTGCAGACCCCAGGATTCCATAAGATGTTGCAAGTGGAATAATAGCGCTATAACAGTCTAGTGCGGAAATGGCCCAAGCTCCGCCACTGACCTGAAGCCGCTTACAAATGCTAAAACCAAGTTAAAAAACTGATAATAAAAAAGTCCAAACACAAGTTGTATGATCATCAAATTGAAACGCTATTAAAATTCTAAAAGTATAGAATTGGTTTAAAAACATAACAATAAAGGTAAAAATACAGTGCACATACCCCATGAAAGGCCTTCTGCAACCAATTAATCATTAACAACCTGCTTTAAATAAAAAGCTCTTTAATTGCAAGCAAAAGGAGAGGAAAGAGGGGGGCAGCCTAGCCTCCCGTGGAAGGGAGTTCAACAGGCTAGGAGCAGCCACTGAGAAGGTTCTTCTCTGCGGCCATTTCTGCACTAGACTGTTATAGTACTATTATTCCACTTTCAGCATCCTATGGAATCCTGGGGTTCGCAGTTCAGGGAGGGGCCTCAACCCCAGGATTTCATAGGATGTTGAAAGTGGAATAATAGCGCTATAACAATCTAGTGCGGAAATGGCCTGTGTTCTCAGCAGATATAGCTAATAGCAGTTAATTATAGTGGTTAGTGTGTGGTTGGCCCGAAAGCCAAAAGAGATCAGTCTTCACTCACAAGGTGACCTGGGGCCAGGTACCATTTGCAAAGTTTCAGCCATCAAGGAAACTCATGGCTTTTATTCAGATGTGCTTTTGATAACCGACTTCACTTGCTACCGAACAGGATTTTCATTGCATGGATGCTGTGTTTTTCTTTTTTCTGGGATGGTTCTAATTTTTGCTATCCTTTTAATTGATTTCATGCGTTCCTACCATTTTCCTATAAGCTGCTTTGAGTCCCATTTGTGGGAGAAATCCAAACTATAAATTAAACGAATCGATAATTTTCTCTCCTGATCCATGATGAAAGTTTTTCTTGTTCCCCCCCAAATCTAAACCCGCTGCTGTATAGAACCAGCAGGGGTTGTTTCCTATCCCCTCACTCCAGTCAGAAAGGTCACAGGTGAATATATGTACATCTATATTCACTCTTACACATGTAAACACACACACACACACACACACACACACACACACACACCTCTGAGTATGTACCCATTCTTCAGCAATCTTCACTGACACCACTGTTTATCCAGAGCTACTAACAGCTGATAAAACAGTTCCAGTTCTGGTGCATAGGAGACCAGGTACATTTAAAAGGGCTTTGCGCACCCTCTAGTGGTCGCAGTTTGAATCTAGGATTTTATTCTTGCCAAAGAAAAGGAAGCCATAAATATCGCCCCACATTAGACCTTTCAACATTTAACCAATGCAAACAGGGCCAGAGCCAGGGAGACTGCAGGGGTGTTTCTAAACAGCAGAAGCAAGGGCGTGCTCAAGGAAATCAATGTTGCCTTTTTAAGCTGCATTTTTATATATGCTTATTTAATAGGCTGTTATTCCATGTCATTGGCCATTTCTGCACTAGACTGTTATAGTGCAATGATTCCCCTTTCAACATCCTCTGGAATCCTGGGGTTTGCAGTTTCGGGAGGGGCTGGCCAGCCCCTCCCGAAACTGCAAACCCCAGGATTCCAGAGGATGTTGAAAGGGGAATCATCGTGCTATAACAAGCTAGTGCAGAAATGGCCATTGTTGTTGCATGCCTTCAAATTGTTTCTAATTTATGGCAACCCCCATGGGATTTTCGGGGGCTGAGAGTGTGTGACATGATGCTGTTTGAGGGACTCTCAGGAATACCTCCCTATTCAAAGAGCTAACCAGTTCATATTCCCTGGTAAAGAAAAAGAACTATAATCATTTAGAAGACTTGAAGTTGGTTATCCACCAAAAATTAACAGCTCAACAGAAGACCAAGCAGGCGGACAGGTCACCTGGTCACATAAATCTTCCTGACTGTGGCTAAATGGATTTTACTTCTATTGAAATCACAGCCATTATTTCTAAATTCACATCTGCCTGGATAAAATAAAATGCAAATCTGTATGTTTCGTCCGCCTCCAGGATGATTTTACCTTGCTGTCTCTGTCATGATGTGCAAATGGCAATCCCACTGCGGTGCAGGAGTTTGGAAAGATGTCTGTGGCTAGGATTTAGCACCATAACGTCCCATGAGGTCTCTTTCAGATCTCCAGCTCTGATGCTGGATGGGAAGCACTTCAACTGTTTCTTCTGAGTACCGGGCTCTTTCTCTTTGTTGGAGAACACAGCCTGCTGCCCTTAGGGATGCTGACGGAAGCCTTCGCCAGTGTTGAAGCAAGGTTTAACTGGCAGTCCATTGAGCATCATACCTTCCAACTGTCCCAGTTAGGGATCCAACTAATCCTCTGCCACCCCACTTTTTCAGCTGCTTTTAAAATGCCCCATTTTCTCTCCTTCTCCTCTGGCTTTCCTCCTTTGTTCTCAGCTTATTTCAACTGCTGCAAACGAAATTCAGAGTGCAAAACCCGTTAGCACTCAATTAACTCAACAGAGAGAAAAGGAGAGGCAAACAGAGGAGGGGCAGAATCCTGCCCTTCTCATTTGGCTTAGGCAAAAGCAAATTGCTCCAGCCTCTCCTAGCTTGTGTATTCTTCGTCATTAACAACTCGTGCCATCTTGACCACACTCTAAGGACACTTGCCTCATCATCTGTGAAATGCTGGAAGGTATGCAGCTTCTGCACCTGAAATGAAATGATGCCGTCTTATTGTTTGCCTAACATGGCAAGATGTGTTGGACTGGACCTAAAGGCAGGCCAGGAAGGAAACAGCCTCCAGCGTTTTGTCTTTTTAATTTGTTTCTTAGTTACATTAATATCTCATCTTTCCTCTAATTATCTTAAGGGCGTGCATGTTGCTCTCCTACGCCTCTGTTTTGTCCTCAGAACAAACCTTAGAACAACTGGAGAACCCTTAACCCAAGAGATTTAGGCTGGCTCCATCTCCTTTTGAGCTTCTGCCAGGCAGCCCAAACAATGCTGTTCCATACGGCTTTTAATGCTTGATATTGCTCTGTTTTAAAATTGTATTTTTGGATTGATTTTTTTAAAAGACTGCTTTTAAAAGTTTTAAAAGAATATTTTAATGTGCATTTACATTTTTTATATATATATTTACATTGTTCTTATTTGTTCACTGCCTTGGGAGCCCTTGTGGGCTGGGAAGTGATATAGAAATGTCTTAAAATAAATAAATAAGCAAACTTTGTGCAGTGGTTTGCACACAGATAGTCAGAGGTTTTGGCCCAAGGTGCAATTAATTAGCCTTGTCTGTGGTTCAAAATAGCCTGATACCAGCACCTGATATCAAAAGAACAACCTTATCCTTGTCTCCACAAAGCAAGGTGGCTCTTTGTATGATGATCCTCCAATACTTTTTAAAAAATTGTGAACACTGATTTTGCCTTTCATTCACAAGAGCCTCCTTAGTTGCTTACGATAAGTTAAAAAAAAAAGTATAGTCAGAAACCCATAATAACAAAATATAGCTATAATAAAATTAGGTAACTTTTGTCTGACATAACAGAAATCTCAGTTTAACTCATGTCTGACGTGAAAGAAACCTTTTATTCTGTTGCCAGAGAATTTATCCTTACTTCCTGCCACTAAGGAAGACACTTGTCAAAGCACATATGGCATTAGTATGAAGAAAAACTTATACATCTGTTGTAACTGTGTATAAAGTACTCTGTGGACGATTAAGGTTTTGGATGTTTCTAACTGATTCTACTTAGCACTTATTTAACTGGTAAATAGGTTCAAATTTAATAAATGTTTTGGAAATATGTTTATGTTAATAGGCTGTACACCCCTTCTCCATGATATGGTTTAACTAGCAAAATACATATTTAATTGGCATGAAATATAGAATATAAAAATATCCTGCTATGGCTGGCAAAGAGGAAACTGACTGCACATGTATATTGCCAAACCAGGTCAGGAAGAGACCTCAGGGCATGGCTAAGTCACAGCTGAATGGACTTGCAGATGTCCCTCAATGACTCAACCTTTGGAAACAATGGCACCAAACCTCTTTCCATGGAAGGACTGATTGTCTTTGACCTTCTCCTTTTGTCCAGTAGGAAACTCTCCTTTGTCCCCTCACCTGTCCCACCATTAAGGAGGTATCATGATTCCCATGAGTCTCTTTGTCACCTAATGCTAAGGCCATTAACTCATTCTGGACCCCACTCTCTAGACCTCATTGTTTACTCTGCCAGAAAGCCACTAACATCCTCACTCTCCAGGCAGAAAAAGAGTATTTAAACCCTCATTTTGGGCTAGCCAACTCACAGTACACTGGTTGCTGGTTGCCACTCTGCACTCCAATTCCTGTTTGTGTACTGTCCTTAGACTCTGTGTCTAAGCCACATTGCTTTTTTTTTTTGCTGCTCTGCTGGATTGGTAAATATCACCCACCTCTCCCTGAAAAATCTCTGTGTCAAAACTTTCCTCCTTTTCCCCTTCAGTTAGCCTTGTGTGATTGCGTGACTGCTTGGATCATCTGTGTGTAATTGTCAATTTCCCCCAACAAGCCAAATAGGCTTGCTTTTGACTCTTAAGCTGGATCTTCCCTGCACTAGTACTGGTAGACATGGGTGTAAATGATCACATAAGAGTACCCCTCCTCTTTGAGCTAATACTCTCCATCTTTTCACTGAGGTAGTGGCATCATCAGTAGACTCCTGAGTCACCCATGTTTTGGGGTAACATTTGCTTTTATGTATATGGTATGATAATGTGTGAGTTTTAATTTTCCAGGAATAGGGTTACACACTATATATACTCACGTTCAAGTCTAAAAATTTTAGTCAAAAATTGACGAAAAAAACCTGGGTTGATTTATCCATGGGTGAATGTAAGTACTGTACCTTAACTCTTATTAGAAAAAAAAAAGGATCCATCCCTTTTTCTGAGTAGAAAGGAGAAAGGCGAGAGTTTAATCCATTCTGAGAGAACTGAAAAGCAACACTGAATCCCTCTGCTCTCTGCAGAAATTCTTCTGGCCTTTTTAAATACCTTGGGAGGAAAATGGCGCTTCACCTCAAAGGAGCACTGAGAGAGTAGAGAGGGTCTGTGCTTCTTTTAGATTCTCTTAGGATGCATTAAGCTCTCTCTTTTTGTCACTCGATTCAGACAAGGGGATGGATTCTTTTTTATACAAGAGTTAATTCTGTACCTTAAGATAGATAGATGAATGGATGGATGGACAGACAGATGGACGGACGGACGGATGGATGGATGGATGGATGGACAAACAGGCAGATAAAAGGAACTATCCTCTTCCCTGAGTAGAGTGGCAAAAGGCCTTTTTGAACACTCAAGCATGAAAATGGCATTGTCCAGGGACAGCCGGCTCCCTGAGGCGGTACTGGCGCTTTTCCCTCTCCCAAGAATGACCCTCAGTTTATTCATGTTTCATAGCAAAATCCATAATTTTGGCCCTCAAACCTGCCCCAGACTTGGAAATGAGGCCAACTTATTCAAGAGTACCTATGATATATTTCTTGTTGTCTCATACCCGCCAACATTTCACTCAAAACTGGGACAAGTGTGGCCCGGCGACACCAGGGTGCAGTCAAGATGGCGAAAGTGACTAATGAGGAAGAGCCCACAAGCGAGGAGAGGCAGCAGGAGTTTGCTTTTGCCTGAGTCTCGTGGGAAGGGCAAGATTCCGCTGCCTCCTCTTGTTTCGCCTTTGCCGAGTTACTTGAATGCACACCAACTTTTGCATTTCGAACACGGGCCATTTCCGCACGAGCCTGCTACAGTGCTATTCTTCCACTTTCAACATCCTCTGGAATCCAGGGGTTTGCCGTTTAAACTGCAAACCCCAGGATTCCGGAGGATGTTGAAAGTGGAATGTTAACACGATAACAGGGTAGTGAGGAAATGGCCTCAGTTTGCAGCCACTGAAGTGAGCTGAGGACAACGGGGGAAAGCGGAAGGAGGAGAGAGAAACCGGGACATTTTAAAAACTGCTGAAATAGTGGGACGCTGGGAGCATCCTTGCCAAATTGGGACATTTGGAAGGTATGTTGTCCTGGCCTTGATTATTTCTTTGCAATAAAGCTAGCACCACTCATAACAGCAGAGTGGAGGTGAAAACAAGTCGAGGGGCCACGCGGGCTGCAGGATTACTGCCGGAGCCAGCATTAGCCTTATTTAAAAGGCTGTAACCAGGCAGCAGAGGAAACAGGAAGCTCAGTACCGTCACCTACAGTACTGGATTATTAAGAATATCCGGTAGAAGGCCAGGCTTCCGCCCCCTGTGGAAAGAGCCATGAGTAAGAAGCTTTCCCTTGTGACATTCTGAGGAACACAGCGGACTTTGTGTGTGTTGCTTGCGATGGCAGATGCATTCATTTCGCTCACGAGGGCAAACGGTATCGAAAGAGGGGACGCCTCACGACAGAAGCCATCGGTGCAATCGGAAGCACAAAGGACAACCTCTCGCTATTGATATGACTCTTAGCCTGCCCAGCAAACGGGCTTCGCGGGCCCGTCACATACAGATAAATTGAAAATTTGGAACACACCATGGTTGACCGTGATTAAAAACAACATTTAAGAAAACCGAGGCGGGGGAAGCAGGGTGAGCGAAGAACAAGGAAGCAGTTAAAGTCGAACTGAAACCATCAGTAGACTAATGCAGCACAAAGGTCTGAAGGCAATTATTAAAAGGCTGTTCTGTTTTGTTGTAAAAAAAGGCCATTTCTGCCCCACACTGCTACAGTGCTATTACTGCACTTTCAACTTCCTATGGAATCCTGGGGTTTGCAGTTTAGGGAGGTGCATTTAGAATTCTTAGCCAAAGAACTCTTTGGCCTCAGCAAACTACAAACCCCAGAATTCCACAGAAGGAGCAACCCCTCCCCGTTTCTTCTGAGCCCACAACCATTCCTTCTATTGGAAGGCAAAGCTCTGTAACCTACATATGTTCTTTTATATTTTTCTGGCCTCAGGTATAGATGGTGCTATCCCAGCCCTAATAGGTATGCAAAATTCAACTTGCATTCATTCAACTTTATTGCAGGGAATTGACCGTGGAGTGTCATCCTGTCCCCTTCCTTTAGCAGCCAGATGCCTTGCCCTGGACCTGTGAAAGATGCTGAGGGGAAAGAGTATTATATTGGGACAGGTGGGAGCACCCTCACAACCGCCACCTCACGTCTATGGCCTTTTCCGCACGACACTCTTATAGTGCGATTATTCCACTTTCAACCTCCTAGGGAATCCTGGGGTTTGCAGCTTCGAGAGGGGCCAGCCGGCCCCTCTCGAAGCTGCAAACCCCAGGATTCCCTAGGAGGTTGAAAATGGAATAATCGCGCTATAAGAGTGTCGTGCGGAAAAGGCCTATGAGACCCAAGTTTAGATTGTTTGAAAGGAAGTCCACAGAGAAAACATGCTGCATCTTTATGCTCAGCATACCACAACTGAGTCGATTTCTGGGCAACTATATAAAGAATCTTTAAGACTTTTTTTCCCCTGCATATATAATGGCACAAAAGATAAAACCTTCACGTGAAAGGGTTTTCAGTGCTGCCCAGCAAATCCATGTGTAATCCACTTTATTCTAACCTACTTCTTGAATCAAACCAAGGACCCGGCTACGTGTAAACAGAACTCTTGTCATTTCAGCCAGAATAAGGAATGCATGGGATATTATATGTCCTGTTCTGGTAAAAATCTCAAAAAAGTAGTTTGGACAGGAAAAGGTACTGAAAAGGGCAATCAAAATAATGGCAGAAAGAGCAGTGGGAGCAACTTTCTTACAAAGTTACGAAAGGCAACAGTGTTCAGACTTTGGAGCCATCCCTCGTGGGCTGGCAGGATCTTTTGGACAAGCAAATGGAAGAACTCGACAGAGGACATAGTTAACCTGTGGAACTCCATAATAAAAAGATAGCGTAGTGGCCACTCGTGTTCACTGGACTTAAGATAGAAAAAGACTATCCATTTATTCATTGATTTGTTACAATTTTATTTCACATTCTCTCCAACAAGCTAAAGGCAAAAAGTATATTTGGCTCTCTTCTCCCCTCCATTCTTATAACAACAATCCTGTGAGGTAGGTCAGTGCGAGAAAGAATGGCTGGACCAAAGTCACCCACTGAGATTCATGGCTGTCTGGAGATTTGAACCTGGGTCTTTTCCCACTCTAATACAAACATCCATACTAGCTGTCAAATGTGACTTTGTTATGGAAGCATTATGCCACTCGCTTCTCAAGCTACGATGTTCTTGTATCTGTCTTCATATTTTACATATAGACTTCTAGAGACATGTGGGATTTGCTGTCCAGTCCAGGGGCCTTTCTGCACTACATTGTTATCGTGCTATTATTCCACTTTCAACATCCTATGGAATCCCGGGGTTTGCAGTTTACGGAGGGGCCGTTAGAATTCTCAGCCAGAGAGCTCTTGGGCCTCAGGAAACTACAAACCCCAGAATTCCCCAGGATGTTGAAAGTGGAATAATAGCACTATAACAGTGTAGAGTGGAAAGGCTCAAAGTACATTTTAAGAACAAAGAATCAGAAGAAGGAAAAGCAGTGGGGTCTTGAAAGGTACCCATGAACAGTTAGCAGCACTTGAGTACCAGGCATGGAAGTTACCTGATCAGTTTCCCCCCCAGCATGTCCATTTTCACTAGCTAAGCATCCTCCCCTGGATGATACGCTAGGATGTTGGGAGTTGTAGTCCACCTCTGGATGTTACTGGGTTTTCAATAGCTGGTCTAGACACACTGATTTATCCTGTCAGAGGGATAAGGGTCCTAATCATATTAGGTTAATTTAACTGAGAAAGTGTATCTCCTTGGTTCCCATGTTTATTCATAATGCTGAAATGCTTTTGTTCTCAGGAGAGAATGCCTAAATGCCAATACAGGACAGTCACACTCAGCAGACACTATTATATCCATCCACCCTCATAGCTCCCAGCCAGTGAGTCTCTGCCAGGACAGAAATGGCAGATCGGATTCCTAAAATGAGCATATAATGGATCAGACAATGGATAATATTACTAACACAGGACAATTTAAATTATGAACATTAGAAAGCAAAGAACGCTATTATCTTTTGGGTAGGAAAAGTGTAAAGCAGGGAACTGATTGCATGACCTGCCCTAGAGCAGAGTAGGCAGAAGGCAGGGTCTACTGGTAGACTTTTGGGTGATCACCATCACCAAAGACTACTGACTAATCAAGAAAAAGGAGGAAATGTCATGTCTGAAAAATCCAGAGAAATATTTTGCATATAAGCTCATTTTTAAGGTTTAGATCTGAGAAATCAATTTCAAATAAAAATCACTCCTGGTTGGAGAGGAGAATATACTGCACCATTTTGTTGCAGATCATACTTGTCATTTGTACCACTGTGTATTGTACTGTATTGCTTTTGCTGGGCAATATTCTCATAGCAGATGTTTTTAACGACTTGTATGGCCAATACCGTTTGAGCTGTAGTGCAAAACATCCAGAACGGTTCCCCAACCTTGACTTAGTATCAAAGCCTTAGATACTTAGAACCACCTTATAGGGTAGATATTTGAATATTCCTTGCCTCCCAGGGATCACTGGGATGCGAAGGGCTGTGCATTGGCTATGGCTGTAAGAGACTGATGTCCTGAGGCTTGCTCTCCATGATGCTCATCAGATTACTGTACAAACAGGCAAGAGATTCCAGCTCTGTTTAGCTTTTGGCAGTAGTAACACCCTTGCCTTGTACTGGAGAAAGAGAGAGAGGTTCTTTTGTGAAAAAATGATGTCATACGTCCCTGAAATTCCAGTTCTGAGACACCAAACTGAAATTGCTTGAGATTATGCAAACTCCATCTGGCATTTCCTGCAGGGTCTTGCACTCAGCAAGTAATTCTCAACAAGGGCTGTATTTGGAACTGGGGGAAGGCTGACAGGCCAGCAACATCGGCTTCGCCCACTCTCATTCATATGATCCAGAGAGGCTCCCCCCACCCTGCCACTGTATCCTCATTTAAAGCCCACTGAAACTGATGGCTAAAATGTGAGTGTTGATCTTCCCTGCATCTGCGGGGAAGGAGAACAGAGAAACCACAGAAGCTCAGCACCCCTGAGCAATTGCTACAGGCACACTTCCTCTGCTTAGGTTGGGGGAGGTGGCATTGCTTAAGAAAAAAAAGTACAGTTTATTTTAAGAACCCACAGCATTTCAAAGACTCTTTTGCTGTTCCTGATGCTTGTACTGCACTTTGACTGACTTCAAGAGCTGAGAGGGCATTAAAGTAGGCGCTGAAGTATTGGGCCATAGTCCTCCTCCGCTGCCAACCCCAGTCCACTGAGTGATTAAGTACTACCCTTAGATCCTGGGCTGAATTGGGAAGTCCTGTGATCCCCATCTGGCCCTTTAGGATTCCCCACATGCATAGAAATGCCCTCCTCCTTCGTGGCCCGTGCCTCCAAGTCATTTCTGACTTTTGGTGATTCTCAGGGGATTTTCTGGGCAAGATTTGTTCAGGAGGGATTTGTCTTTGCCTTCGCCTTCCCTTGAGGTTCAGAGAGTGTGACTTGCCCA
Source organism: Cyclura pinguis (assembly GCA_030412105.1). Classification (NCBI taxonomy): domain Eukaryota; kingdom Metazoa; phylum Chordata; class Lepidosauria; order Squamata; family Iguanidae; genus Cyclura; species Cyclura pinguis. The sequence goes on from CM059608.1 coordinate 7,349,037, forward strand.
AGGACACCCAGTGGGTTTCCAGGGCTGATTCGAACCCTGGTCTCCCAGAGTCCCAGGCCCTTTCCACACGACGACGCTCTTCCACATTGTGGCGCTGCAAATCCAGGTCCAGAAGGGAGTGCATCAGCCACACTCTCCTGCTCCCCTGCTTGCTCCCTGCAGAAGGGAGCAGGATAGCTCTGCCCCTTCCTTCCGCAGCCGGGCACTTGCCATTGCTGCACTGAGGCAGGAAGCATCGCAAATGTGCAACCGCAGCTTCCACACGATGGTTAAGTACGGGAGTGCGGCTCCATGGGAGATGAAAAACGGATTTTATCTGTTTTTCAAATATCGTGTGAGCGGGACGCTTTGCAACAGGACGGCAGTGGGACAGCGACGACGTGCCGAAGCATGACCTGCCAACAGCTGCCATCCCATGGCAGAAGCGGCTCAGCATTATCATGCGGAAAGGGCCCCAGTTCAGCACTCAAAATACTATGCCACGTTGGCACTTATTGCCCTCTTCATATCATTATTTGGGTAATTCCCAGTTTTGGTATGCTTGCTAGGGTTCCGTCCTGAGTTAGTGTTGTTCAACATCTTTATCAGTGACTTAGACGATGGAATAGAAAGCAGGCTTATCAAATTTGAAGATGACATCAAATTAAGATGGATAGCTAATTCTTCAGGGGACAGCAACAGAAATCAAAACGACCTTGACAGATTGGAGAGCTGGGCGAAAACGAGCAATATTCATTTCAACAAGGATAAATGTAACATACTAGGTCAAGTTAGGAAAAATGAAAGGCACAAAAATAGGATAGATGATACCTGGCTTCACAGCAGCAGTAAAAGTTAAAAGGATCTAGGTGTTTCAGTAGACCACAAGCTAAACATGAGTCTACAGTATGATGCAGTAACCAAAAAAGCCAATGCAAGTCAACAAGAACAGTGTCCAGATTAAGGGAAGCAGCAGTGCTGCTCTATCCAACTGTTCACCTGGAAAACTCTGACCAGTTCTGGACACCATAGTTAAAGAAGCATATTGACAAAAGAAGAGTGAAAAAGACGAAGTCTGAAAACAAAGTCTGAAAACCAAGCCTTGTGATAAATGACATAGAGAGCTGAGTACGTTCAGCCCGGAAAAGAAGAGACTGAGAGGGGACACGATAACCATGTTTACATGTTGGGAAGGAGTTGCCTTCAAGTTGTTTCTGACTTATGGCCACCCTAAAGTGAATCTGTCACAGGGTTTTCTGGGGCTGAGTGTGTGATGCACCCAAGGTCACTCATGGTCAAGCGAGGAATTGAACCCTGGTCTCTGAAGTCGTAGGCCATTTCCGCACTAACCTGTTATAGTGCGATAATTCCACTTTCAACATCCTATGGAATCCTGGGGTTTGCAGTTTCGGGAGGGGCCAGGTGGCCCCTCCCGAAACTGCAAACTCTAGGATTCCATAGGAAGTTGAAAGTGGAATAATCGCGCTATAACAATGCAGTGCAGAAATGGTCATAGTCATAGTCCAATACTCAAACCCCAGATGAGACCTGAACAGTGCACAATATAATGGGACAATTACTTCCGTCAGCTTGGAAATTATGCTTCTATTAATGCAGGTTACAATATAAAACAACACATTCCTCTACAAACGAATTATAGGAATCATCAATTGGCCTTATAAGTCCAGTACTTAAAAACTGGCCACATCTTATCAAATGCTAGAGTAAAGAAGTATCTTAACTGGGCTTTCAAGGGATAATAATGTAGAGATTTGGTAGGCCTTCCTGGGAAAGGCATTCTGTGGTGTAGGGACATATGTGAAAAGAACCTCAAAAGATTATCTTTTGTTTTTAATGGCTGTTAACAACAGAAGACTACTGAAATAATGTGTGTGAAGCTACTTGGATCTTGAAATACGCCATGTAACTGATCATTATTGCTATATTTATATTTCTTTTTCCACCTGAAGGGTTTTATCCTTTTGCAAAGCATCAGCCTTCATAAATATATTTAGGGTGGCCTTTCCAGTTGACTTGCCGCACAAAGTCAAAAAAGATTCTACTTCCAATTCAAGAGCCATGGAGACTGCAATGCTGACGCGATGTTGTTGGTACATCTATAATTACGGATGGGGTGATGAGGCTGCTGCATTGAAGTTAATACAATCAGAGGAATGATTTATACTTATGTATCGGCTTAACCTTGTTTATTGGGAGTTAACCCCATTTTATTGTTTCTGTTATTAGCTTCATTTTAAGTACAAATACAGATGATTGTTTGCGTTGATCCTGACTGTCCCAACCTCTTACGGATGTCTGTTTTTGCAAGTACCTTCCTGTGTTTTGCAAGCAGTTTTGTTTACCTGGTTTCTCCAAAGCAGGGCTATGGGCTCACTAGACTGCAGCCCATGGCCCGCCATCTCAGCAGTCCCACAACAGTTTTGTGTCCATGCACATATCTATTCTTTAAGTACAGTACATGAGAGATTAGGAAAGTTCCTTTTTTCCCTTTTTTGGACTGTAACTCTCAGAAACACCAAGCAACCGCGGCGACTTTTCCAAGCTCTGGTTTCTGCAATGATATACTCAACCTTCTTCATATCTATAACTCTGTTTTTGGCCATGGTAACAACATGCCTTGGTTACATCCTATTTGAATTACTGTCAAGTGCTCTGCATTGGGCTACCTTTGCAAGGTGTTCAGCTGGTCCAAAGAGCTGTAGCTAGACAGTTGCCTGTATTTGGCTACAGAGAGCACACAATTCCATTGTTGCAACAGCCCCACTGCCTCCCAATCTGTTTCCAGACACAATTCAAAGTGCTGGTGATCACCTGTAAGCCCCACAGGGCTTGGGCATAGGCTATCTGAAGGACTATATCTCACTTTATGAGTCTATTTGAGCTCTCAGATCTTTTGGGGAGACCCTTCTCTTTGTCCCACCACCTTCTCAGGGCTGTTGACTACTTGAATATCTATTTATTCATAAGTATACAAGGTGAGCTTCAGAAGATCAAGCATATATCCAATGTTCTAACCAGTCCAGTAATTTGGACTGCAAATATCTAGCATACAGTTTGCTGACTACACTCAGCAAGCTGAGTGCATAATAATTTGCTGGGTCTGAGTGGTCACCCTTCTTATAAATAGGAATAATTATTTGCCAAGGTCCAGTCTTTTGGAAAAATGGCTGTCTGATCAATCCATGTAAATAGCTGGACTATAATCGGGGTCCACCATTCTAAATTTCTTTTTAAAAGTTCCGAAGGAATACAAAACAGATTGAACTTCATAGAGGAACAAGACCTTTGTTGCCTTTGTTATTTACAATGACATTGGAAATTCTTAATAATATCATACGGGAAGAAATTACAGTAAGAGGAGTTCAGATAAAGAAATATCAGTGCAAGCTTAAAGCATTTGTGGACGACCCGGTTTTGTTTCTAGAGGATCCTCTTAGCAGTATACAAGGATTGATGAATATTATTCAAGAATACGGAGCATACTCAGGATTTAAGATAAACAAGGATAAGACAGTGTTTATAACAAAAAACATGAGAGAGGAAGAAGATATGGAGTTCAAACAGATAACGGGATTTAATAAAGGACAGAAAGCAAAATACTTGGGACTTTGGATTTCCAAGAGAAACAATGAGCTTTTTCAAAATAACGATGAGAAAAAATGGAAAGAGATATCTAAAGACTTAGAGAAATGGACTCAAATGCGATTATCTGTGCTGGGAAGAGTGTCTGTTATAAAAATGAAGGTACTATCAAAGATGAATTATCTTTTTCAAAATATTCCTACTATCACAAATGTTAAGCCTTTCATACAATGGAAGAGAGATATAACTAACTTCATATGGCAAGGCAAAAAACCAAGAATAAAATGGAAAGTCTTGACTGACATACCAAGAAGAGGAGGCTTCGGATTACTGGACTTACAAGTATACTTTAAGGCTGCGGCATTCACTTGGATGAAGGACTGGATGGATTTACAAAATACGAGAATGCTGGCTTTAGAGGGAGCAGATTTAAGGATGGGATGGCATGCCTACATGTTCTATGGAAAAGTGACAATTGATAAAGATTTTATGCATCATTTTGTAAGGAAATCATTATATAAAATATGGAATGATTATAAGAATAAGAACATTAGGCAGCTACCCACCTGGGTCTCCCCTCAAGAAGCTTTTTTTGGAAGATGGTCAGACACAGAAAAATGGTTGCGATATGAAGATATATTGGAGAAAACAAATATGAACACAAATACAAACGCTTTTAAGATGAAATCAAGAGAGAAATTGGAAACTGAAGGTATAAAGTTAAGCTGGTTTCCCTACAGACAATTATCAGAAAGATTTCAGATGGACGTGATGTAGACTCGAGTCAGATGACTTGGACTCAAGTCGCTTCAGTGACCTGACTTGGACTCGACTCAGCCATAAATGATGCACTGACTCGACTGGACTTGAGACTTGTATATTTTTAGTGACTGACTTTCTGCCCTCGGTTCAGTGACATAACTCGTTCACCCAGAAACTTTACGACTTTGAACAGCACTTCCATCTCTTTTTCTTACTGGTCACACGACAATATCTCTCAAGCCCAAAGCGTGGGTGCATTTCTCAGACGTGAATAGCAAATGGGTTAGGCAACGGGCTTGAGGCAGGCTTGAGGTCTGCTCAGCAGCCTCTCCCTGATCCATACTGGAGGCGCCTTCTAAAACTTTTCCTAAGTGCAGAAGACAAGACTTGCCCCCAGCGTGCAGGGTGCATCTCTCAGAGCGGAACAGCAAATGTGTTAGGCAATCGGCTTGAGAAGAAAGGATCCTTCCTTCTAAAGCTTTTGAAACTTCAGTAATGGGAAGTAAGAAGGATCCTATTCCCCATTTCTGAAAAAGCCTCCAGCTTCAGAAATGGGAAGTAAGAAGAATCTGATTCCCCGCTTCAGGAGCTGCAGACTCCCTTACGTCCATTGACACAGTCGCGTAGGGACGTGGAGGCGGGGAGGCGATTCGCCCCGGGGAGCAATGTTTCTGGGGCATCCCAACCCGTGGCCATGCCCCCACGTGCCCTGACTGTACCCCTATGCGCAGCGGCCATGCGCCTCACTCCATAGGCCCACCCCTTCCCACCCCCCTCCCACACACTCCAAGCTTCGCCACTGCACTGACGCAAAAGCCTCCAGCTTGTGGAATGAGGAGTAAGAAGCATCCTATTCCCACTTCTGAAGCTCCAAATGGCAAAATCACACATGTGGAGGGCCAACTCTGCTTAAATTGTTAAAATTGGCTTTTTTCAACTCTGTCCAAAAATTCTGGAATATAGGTCAGTGTATAAAGTTGGCTCCCAGACTTGAGACTTGACTTGAAAGTATCTTCAAGGACCTGAGACTTGAAGGTAGAGATTTGAGACTTGACTTGAGACTTGGAGTAAAAGACTTAAATACATCACTGCCATCAACCGTCAAGAATTATTGATGCTCGTTTAAGCAAACCACACTGATCAAGGAAGCATCTTAGCCGCTGGCCTCTTGAGAAGCCTTGAGGAAAGGTCATCTCTGCATGGCCAAAGGGATACGATGCAATAAAGCCATCTCCAGGAATCTGTGTGGTCATGCAGGTGTAACGGAGAGCTAATTTAGCCCTTCGATGAACAAGTGAGTGGTTGGCCAGAGTGACATTGGAGGAGGACAGGGGTAGAATTATTTCTCACAGAGAAGAGGAATAAAATACTAGATCTAATACAGAGATGAGAAACAGAATAGTCATACTCTCAGTGTAATATAATCACACCCCTGGTCTGGAGAGTCCTATGTCAGCAAATATGGAAAAGCTTTTAATGCCAAATGAAACTCTCGCTTTTAGGAATGATTGCTGAAGATTTATAGTTTTCAGACTATAGTATTTAACTAGAAGGGATACTTTCTTCACTGATTCATTTCACAATGACTGTTCTTCCTCCTACATGTCAGCCATGGAAGCTGTAACTATAATCACTGTTGCAGCAGAGCAGTGGCCTACAAGGCTGAAAGGCTAAGGGCCTTTCCACACTACACTGTTATAGCGCTATTATTCCACTTTCAACCTCCTGTGGAATTCTGGAGTTTGTAGTTTACCGAGGCCCAAGAGCTCTCTGGCTGAGAATTCTAAAGACCTCTCCGCCAAACTGCAAAGCCCAGGATTCCATAGGAGGTTGAAAGTGGAATCATAGCGCTATAACAGCCTAGTGCGGAAATGGCCCAGGATTTAATTCCCACCTCAGCCATGGAAACCCACTGGGTGACCTTGGGTATGTCACATATTCTCATCCCCCAGAAAACCCTATGATAGGTGCACTTTAGGGTCAAAATGACTTTAAGGCACACAGCAATAATCAACCTCTTCCACTGACTCTCCTCAGACTTCCTAATTCTGTCAGAGTTTTATTTTAATTGGCACGCTAGCTGTGGTTGAGGGGGAGCTATAGATTCTCACAGAAACAATATATTGCTGTAAACTATCCCTTTCTTAGGCAAAGCATTTTGGGGTGGGTAGGTCTTGAATAGGCAAGTAAAACCCATTAGCCTCACAAAAGACCTGTTCCTGATGAGAAGAACTGCTAGAACTAGTGTGTTGGTATGGATCTACAGAACTGTCTGAATTACAGAATCACTAGCATAGCCTGGGATTTTATTTTCTCATAGGTAATACTTGTTAGAAAGATTTGAGATCCTATGTCTATAATTCCCCAAACTGTCTTATCCCGTATCTGTAACTTCTGCAACTTCCCCATATTCCCCAATTCAATCTGTAGTCAGAGTTATTAACATACAGAGGTTGGATTCCTGAAGGGAATACACTGCCCTCCTCCTTGCTGCTAGGCCTCATCTCCATAGCAACTGGCCTATTCAGAACTCTCTGGCTAAGAATTCTAAAGGTGCCTCCCTACACTGTAAACCCCAGGATTCCATAGAATCTTCTTAGGCAGCCAATCGTATGAGGTCTTCACCGGACACAGACATACAAACTTTGACTTTTATATATTAGATAGAGTTGGAAGGGGCCTTGTGGGCCACTGAGTCCAACCCCCACCCGCCGCCCGCTCAGTGAAGACTCTCCAGGTAACACATTCCCAGCAGGCAGTGGTCCAGGCTCTTTTCGAAGATGTCCAAGCCCCGCCACCTTTCTATACAACTGATTCCACTGCCAAACCACTATTACTGTCAAGATGTTCCTTCTAATGTTCAATTGAAATCTACTGTCGTCTCACTTTCAGCCCTTAGACCCGGTTCTACCCCTGGGGCCAGAGAAAACAGGCCTGTCCCCTCCTCCCTGTGGCAGCCCTTGAGGGATTTTCAAAAGTCCAGTCACGTCACCCCTCAACCCTCTCTTCACCAAGCTGAACACGCCCGGCTCCTTCGACTTTTCCTCATAAGCTTTGTTCTCCATACTTCTTATCATCCTTGTTGCCCTTCTTTGAACTTGCTTCAACTTGTCTATCTCCTTCTTAATATGAGGCGCCCAGAATTGAATGCAGTCCTCCTAATGAGGTCTGACCGGCACAGAATATAGTGAGACCATTACTTCCCTCAGCTTGGAAACAATGCTTCTATTAATGCAGGCTAATACAGCATTCACCTTCTTTGCCACAGCATCACGCTGCTGGCTCAATTCAACCTATTATCAACAACGATCCCATGGCACTTTTCACATGTAGTACTTCTGAGCCCTGTAGCCCCATCCTATATCTATGTACTTATTTTTGTGGCCTAAATGTAGAATTTTGAATTTATATATATGGAATTTCTTTTTTCTTTTTCTTAAAACGCCTTATTTTCTTGTTTCTCAAGGTACTTTTGAATCCTGTTCTTATCTTGGAATATGTCAGCCCCCCCCCCTTCTCACTTTTGTATCATCAGCAAACTTGAGATAAGGATTCCTTCTTCCCTGTCATCTAAGTCATGGATAAAAATGCTGAAGAATAACGGCTCTAGGACAGAATACTGACAAAGTCGACTTGAGACCTTCTTCCTATTTTAAGTATAGCCACTGATGATGACTCTTTGAACATGGTTTTCCAACGAATTATGGATCCACCTGACAGTGTTATCCTTCTCTGGCAGTTTTTCAACAAGGTTGGATGGCCAACTTGCAGCATTTCTTTACCTATATATTTTCTTGCATGAAAAGGGAAAGACTTAATGGCTCTTGCAGTCCCTTCCAGCTTGGTTATTATACTATTCTCTGAATTATTTTGAATTCTCTTTCCATTCTTTGAGCTTATTTTTGAGAACACCTTAGGTTGTCAAATTGCTGGGCTCAGTTTTCTCTGAATCTATGTCTTTGGCCATTTCCGTACTACACTCTTATAGCGCGATCATTCCACTTTCAACATCCTATGGAATCCTGGGGTTTGCAGTTTAGGGAGGGGCCTTTAGAAGCTTCAGCCAGAGAGCTCTTTGGCCTCAGTAAACTACAAACCCTAGAACTCCACAGGTTGTTGAAAGTGGAATAATAACACTATAACAGTAGTAGCAATATAACAGTGTAGTACGGAAATGGCCTGAGTCCCAGTTGTGTGAAGTATATTTAGTTTTCCCCTAGAGAGTTTTGAATGCTGAAGAAGGATGCTACCACTTCAAACTGACCAAAAACTGAACCAATATAGAAAAGATATGGGAACAGAACGATAGTAACTGACTCTGCTGAACAGTAGCAGTTGGAGTGCACGGAGAAGTGAAAACTAGGGGAGGGTGACTTCTGCATCCAGTACACAGACAAAGGCCAATAGGTTTCTGACCAAAAATAAAATTTTGTCCTTTTTTGTATGCACTTTGTACATCGGGACCCCTCTGACATGATGCATGAGACTTTAAATATTATAGTGCTGACTGAGCAGCCATCTCATTGTTATTTCTCCACACTAGACCGATAACGGAAGTCATGTGGGAATGAGTCCACAAACACTTCCCCAAATGGAAACTGATTTGGATGATGTCTCCACAGAAAAACACTTTAAACCATAAACAGAAAATGGGGGAAAAAAATCTTTCTATTCCAGAAATCTTAACCAACAAGACATTCCTGTCATCAAGCTGGGAAAGATCAAGAGTTAGTTTGAAAGCTGATATTCAGTGCGTTAAAATATCTCACCACAGCTTGTTCTCATAGTATCAAATGAACATGTGTACATGCCACAACAAGCAATTGAGTTAACCATGGCTTGTTGCTTGAGCCATGAATGGCATGGCAGATGACCAAACAAATTATGGTCTTCTCCATTTTGGGTCTGTTTCTTTCCTGTCCCCTTTTGTTAGCGGATATTTACCAAAATAAGGCAGCAACAAGACACAGTTATGGGTCTGAAAGTCATGATAAGCCATGATTATAGGCGGAGTTCATAAGTCAACAACAAAATTGATGACTTTAGAATTGTCGTTTATGGCTGGTTAGTAAACCACAGCTGTTTAGCACGGGCTAGGCTCACATGTCACAAGGGGCCAGATTTCAACAAAATGCACCATGGTTTGTTATGAGTATATCTGTATTGAAGTACATCTATCTATCTATATACTAATTTGTTAAATTTATCTAACAAATTAAAAAGCTAGCAATTTCCTGCCCTTCCACGATTACCCACAAGCTCACTCAGACTCACAGAAGTAATGGCCCTGCCCGAAGGGACAAACTAGATCTGATCTAGAAGATTTATAACTAGGATCTCCTGCTGATCATTTTTTAAGTATTAACAGCCACCACAGAGTAAGGGGACAATCTGGATTGGAACTGTGATGATCAGGAAAAGGATCAACCATCCTTTTCTCTCTCCTTTAAGCTTGAGGGTTCCAGCAATCTTGAAGAGCAAAACAGACATCACTGTCAACATTTGGAAAGGCTACTCTGTTGGACTACATCTCCCAAAATCCCCCCACCTGCATGCGCAGTTGTGGTGCTGGGTGGGGATTCTAAAAGTAGTAGTATTTTTTTTTTAAAAAAAGAACTTTTTCAAGATCTGATATAGGTGTCTGTTCCTTTTATCCTACAATCCCCATAGTCAGGGGACAATGGCAGATGGGTAATGGTTAAATCCAACAATCACAATCTCAATCCAGGTTTCAGGTGCTATTAACAGAGGATATGTGTGTGTTGAAAGCCAGCATGGTATAGTGGTTTGAGCATTGAACTACTACTCTAGAAACCAGGGTTCAATTCCCCACTCAGCCATGGATACCTCCTGGGTAACCTTGGGTGCATCACACACTCTCAGCCCAGAAACCCCTGTGATAAGTTTGCCTTAGGATCTCCATAAGTTGGAAACTCGAAGGCATACAACAGCAGGTGCGTGTCCAGATATGTGAAGTTGCAAGGCAATTATTTTTCTAGGTTGGACTCTCCTGATACTATTTGCTACCTAACTGGCAGCTGGGATATTTACTAGGCCCGGCTCCACCATTAGACAGGTGGGTACTTCAGGTGGCAGATGCTAGGAGGTGGCAGCAAGTTGTTGGAGACGCGAGGTCCGCCAACTCCCTGAGTTAGCCTACTGGCTTCAGGTATGGTGATGACCCGGTCCCATTATGAACTGATGAAAGATTCAATTGTTAGTCCGGTTGCCTTTTGTATATGGAAGGAATGGGGAGAGGCTTTCATATTCATTGCTCCAAAAGAAAATGTCATGGGCCAACCCTGGTGTGTACGGATATTCCTAGCAAATGTTCTCTGGCATATCCTAAGCTGTCAGGGCTGGTGATGGAGCCACTTCAGGTGACCGATTTGGGGTTTCATAAAAGGGCTGCAAATTGTTAGCTATTTACTTAGTTGTAGTTCTGTGCTTTCAAGTCACCTTTGACTTACATCAGCTGTATCCTAGGGGTTTCTTAGCAAGAATCATAGAATCATAGAAATGTAGAGTTGGAAGAGACCACACGGGCCATCCAGTCCAACCTCCTGCCATGCAGGAACACCCTCAAAGCACTCCCGACAGATGGCCATCCAGCCTCTGCTTAAAAACCTCCAAAGAAGGAGACTCCACCACACTCCGAGGCAGCAGATTCCACTGCCGGACAGCCCTGACTGTCAGGAAGTTCTTCCTGAGGTTCAGGTGGAATCTCCTTTCCTGCAGCTTGAATCCATTGCTCCTTGTCCTGGTCTCTGGAGCAGCAGAAAACAAGCCCTCTCCTTCCTCTACATGGCATCCCTTCAAATATTTAAACACGGCTATCATGTCCCCTCTTAACCTTCTCTTCTGCAGACTAAACATACCCAGCTCTCTAAGTCTATCCTCATAGGGCATGTCTTCCAGACCTCTCACCATTTTGGTCGCCCTCCTCTGGACCTGCTCCAGCCTGACCAGGTCCTTCTTGAATTGGGGTGCCCAGAACTGGACACAGTATTCAAGATGAGGTCTAACCAAAGCAGAGTAGAGTGGTACCAGTACCTCCCTCGATCTAGACACCATACTCCTATTGATGCAGCCAAGAATTGCATTGGTTTTCTTGGCTGCCGCATCACACTGCTGACTCACGTTCAGCTTGTGGTCTATTAAGACTCCTAGGTCCCTTTCACACGTACTGCTATCCAGCCATGTGTCCCCCATCCTATATTTCTGTATTCCATTTTTTCTACCTAAGTGTAGGACCTTACACTTCTCTCTGTTGAATTTCATTTTGTTAGCTTTGGCCCAGCTCTCCAATCTGTCCAGGTCATTTTGAATTTTGATCCTGTCCTCTGGCGTATTAGCAACCCTTCCCAATTTGGTGTCATCTGCAAATTTGATGAGCGTGCCCTCTATTTCTTCATCCAAGTCGTTGATGAAGATATTGAACAGCACTGGGCCCAGGACAGAACCCTGTGGCACCCCGCTAGTCGCTTCTCTCCAGGATGAACAGCAGCCATTCGTGATCACCCTTTGGGTTCGGTCGGTCAACCAATTACATATCCAACTAACAGTAGCCCTGTCCAGCCCGCATTTTACTAGCTTCTTTGCAAGAATGTCGTGGGGAACTTTGTCAAAGGCCTTGCTGAAATCGAGAAATGCTACATCCACAGCATTCCCTTCATCTATCAAGCTAGTAACTCTATCATAAAAAGAGATAAGATTAGTCTGGCATGACTTATTTTTGATAAATCCATGTTGACTTCTCGTGATTACCGCGTTGCTTTCTAAGTGATTAGAAACTGACTGCTTAATGATCTGCTCCAGAATCTTTCCGGGTACTGATGTCAGGCTGACTGGGCGATAATTACTTGGGTCCTCTTTTTTTCCCTTCTTGAAGATGGGGACAACATTTGCCCTCTTCCAGTCTGCTGGAACTTCTCCTGTCCAAGATTTGTTCAGAGGAGATTTGCCATTGTAAATTGCAGTTTTGCCTCAGGTAGCAAAATGCTTTTGGCTGGCTCTGTGAACTGTGCTAGCTGAATGGAACCTCTGTGTTCAAAGGAGTACACAGTGCCTCTGAATATCAAATGTTGGAACCAAACAACATGAAATGGCTATCACCTATAACACTCTGCTGAGGATCTTTCCAGGAGCATTCACTGGCTTCTGTGGGAAATAGAAAACTATATTATTATTATTTTGGGGGGGTGTCAGTTTAGCATTTTCTCTTCTTGTGATCCCAACACATGGTTATCATGAGATTTCTGACCTCACTGGCATAAACTGCTTGATATAGGCTTTGACTTTAGCCACAGTTTGTCAGCTTCTATCGCACAAAATAAAGGAAAGTAGCAAACTTAACACACTGAGTATGCATTAACCTCAGTGGTTACATAAGTGTGCTGTCTAAAAATGTTCTCATATATATATATTTTTTTGAACTGGTTAATATTTTCCAGGAAAGACAATTCTATTGGCCAACACCCTGTATTTGTAATCGCTCACCCATTATTTCCTCCAGCTGTGCTGTTCTAAAGCTAGGGTAGGGCCTTTTGACAGATATGTGAGACTGAGGCTTTATCCTATTACTGCTAAAAAAACAACAACATTTGAAACTGAGATTTGGAACTGAGATGAGAGAGGCATTGCTGCTTGCAGTGTATTTGCAATCTTCCCCTTTTCCTCTTCAACCGTTGTTTATGATCGAACAGGCATCAATAGAGGGATAACAAAAATTAGGAAAAGATTACTGAGAAACTCAACCGTGGTGGCTTTTGAAACCCTATTTGGGTATCACCCTAGCACAGTTTTAAAGTTTCAGAATTGTTTTCTGCAAGGATATGCAAGTAAGTGACTTGCAGAAATTAGGTTGTCCTCCATTGAACATGTTCGTTTGTTGACATCCTGCATGTACTCCAATGAGGACAACATAGCCCAGGTGAGGTCTAACCAAAAGGTTTCTCTTGATGTAAACTCTATACTCCTCTTCATGATGCCCAGAATCACTTTATTTTTCAGAGGAAGGAACTGGCAAAACCATCTCCGATGAGTCCTTGCCTAAGAAAAACCTATGAAATTCATGGGGTCACCATAAATTGACAGGTGACTTGTAGGCACATATACACACACATCACATTGTTAGTTCATGTTTAGTTAATGGTTTAACTAAGACTCCTAGATGCTTATCATATGTACTTCTGTCATGCCAGCTGTCACCATTCTTCTATATGTGCATTTTCTTTGCCTAAATGCAGCATCTTACATTCAGCTCCGCTGAAGTTCATTCGATTATTTTTGGCCTGGCTGTCCAACCCATCAAGGACATTTTGAATACTGACTCAATCTTCTGAGGTATTAGCAACCCTGCCCAGTTTGGTATCATCTGCACATTTGATGGGCATAACCTTTATTTCTCCATCAAACCTGTTTATAAGGATGTTGAACAACACTGGGCACAGTGCATCTCCTTCCCCCTGCCCTGAGGCATAAATGGCCATTCGATATGTCACTGTTCCATGACTGAAGTCATCAGAGTAAGATCGACCTCTGACTCACTCTGGCCTTCAAAAGTAAGGCTGATAAATATAAGGAGGAAGGTCTTTCACTTGCTTTAGAGCAGGGGTGTAGAAAATGTATCCCTCCAGATATAGCTGGGCTGCAAATTCCATTGGTCCTAGCCAGCATAACCATGGAGAAGAACGCTGGAAGTTCTAATCCGACATCATTTGAAGGGCTGCACATTCACAAAGGGGAGCAAACTGTGGCTCCAGGGCCTCCAAATCTGACCCTAAAGGCTGTCTCAACAGACTGTGAGGAAGCCCTCCAGAGTCTGTCAGTCAACTTTGACACGGCAGGCTGTTATTAATTTTGGATACTTGCAAAACAATGAAAACACAGAACATAATGTGTTAAAAAATGCATCATCATCACCATCATCGAACGGAAGGTGGTAACATTTTGAGTATAGGTTGAGCCGCCCTTATCTGGAAATCCAAAAACCTCCAAAGCCCCAAACTTTTTGCTGCCAGCCAACCTCTTCCATCTTCAAGGTGGTGGCAGAGGCAGTCCTACTCATTTGTCTCTCCGGTCCTCAGTCTCCCTCTTTTTGCCCTCTCTGAGAGACCAATGAGCAGGAGTGCTGCAGACTCCACCTGAACGATGGAAACAGGTGGCCGGCAGCAAAAAAGAGACAGAGGATCTACGAAATGTTGGGAAATGTGGATTTGTGCTGAACACTAAGCTTTAATACCCCCTATTTCACAGATCCTCGGTCTCTCTCCAGCCTTGCGTCTCATACACCATGTAAGTAGCAAACAAATTAGATGCAAAGCTATTCCCAAAAGGTACTGTATTCCAAAATTAAAAAAAAAAATCCAAAATACAGAATGCTTCTGATCTCAAGCATTTTGGATAAAGGAAGCTCAACCTGTACCATTAAAGTAATTAGCAAAATAATGATCACTTAGTACACTTGTGATTAATCATTCCTGACAGGGTTTCAACTATGCAGAGGTCTTAATGGTCCAATTTTGCCCGATTGTTTCTTGGGAGAGGGGGGAGTCAGCCCTCTCAGCCTAAGAACATTTCCGCACGACACTCTTATACCGTGATGATTCCACTTTCAACCTCCTATGGAATCCTGGAGTTTGCAGTTCCGGGAGGGGCGCCTGGCCCCTCCCGAAACTGCAAACCCCAGGATTCCATAGAAGGCTGAAAGTGGAATTATTGCACTATAAGAGTGTCGTGCGGAAATGGCCTGCGTTTTGGAAGGCTTGCGCCTCCCTGCCTCCCATTCCAGGTTCTTTGTCTCCAGTGCCTCTCTGCACCCATCTCTCCCAATAAAAAAATTGGATGTTTCAGTTTCTGCAGTTTTGGCCTCCCACAGAACACACGTTCCCAACGCTTCACAAAACCAGATCCACTCATTTCATTTTTAAAAGAATCCTTACCTTTCTGGGTCTGGAGTGATCCCAGTTTCTCTCTCATCTTCCTACTTCCCTCTTGGTCCTCAACTTAACTGCAAACTGAGTTCAAAGTGCAAAAGTAATTCTCATGTAGGCCATTTCTACACTACACTGTTCTAGTGCTATTATTCCACTTTCAACCTCCTGTGGAATTCTGGGGTTTGTAGTTTTCTGAGGCCAAAGAGCTCTCTGGTTGAGAATGCCAAAGTCCCCTCCCTACACTGCAAACCTCAGGATTCCATAGGATGTTGGAAGTGGAACAATAGCGCTATAACAGTGTAGTGCAGAAATGGCTCTTATGTATGGAGGCTCTCTTGAAACTGCCCACATGCATGCACTGCTTGCAAAGCGAGCTGAGAGGGGGGGAAAGGCACTAAGCTGGCTAAGAGCCTTTGCGAGCAGCACACGTGCCGTCAGTCCCAAGTGGGCCTCCATAAATCCTTCATGCTCCCCATAGTACAGTACATTAGGTTCTGCTTTTAACAAATTCGCTTTTCTGACAGTGCTCTGGTCCCTCACCTGTCAGATAAGTTGAGACAGGTGGGGGGAGCCTATAGTTTAATTCCATTTTAATATTCACTTTTTGTATGCTTTCAGCAGTATTGTTCTTTTTCATCCAGCAAGCTGTCTTGAGGCCATTTTACGAGAAAGGTGGAATATAAATAAATGTAATAATAAAACGAATTTATACCCTGCATTTTTCTTAGCCAGGTACTCAAAACTAGCTTAAATTTACAGGAAATAAATTTTTAGGCCATTTCCGCACTACACTGGCCGTTTCCACAGGAGACTGTTATAGTGCTATTATTCCACATTCATCCTCCTAGGGATTCCTGCGGTTGGCAATTTAGGGAGGGGCATTTAGCATTCTCAGCCAGAGAGCTCTTGGGCCTCAGTGAACTACAAACCCCAGAATTCCACAGGATGTCCCAAGTGGGATAATAGCACTATAACAATCTGGTGCAGAAATGGCCACTGTTCTAGTGCTAGTGTTCTAGTGCTTAAACTGCACAACCCAGGATTCCATAGGGTGTTGAAAGTGGAATCATAGCCCTATAACAGTGTCGTCCAGAAATGGCCTCGATGTCCAGCCCAAAATCAGGACTGATCAAAGCAGGATTCCAGCGCTGGAAAGTAACCCCCCCCCGCCCACCCCAGCACTGGCCTTCCAATACAGGCTTTGTTGTCGGTAAAAGGATTACAGTTAGGTACAGACGGCCCTAACAGCTCCAGATGTCCGCACTGTCCCGCCAGCATCCTATTTGCTGGGCTTTACTCCCGAGGAGAAGCGGGCCCGATCCAGCCCGGCAAGCCACCTCTCGGTCCCCCACCGCCGGTGGGCGGGCAGGGGCACCGCTTCCCTTTCTCAGCCGCCGCTTCTCGTTCCTCCTCCTCCTCCTCCTCCTCCTCTCGCCTGCCCCCAAGAGCTCCGACTACTACCGGAAACTCGGTGTTTTTTCTGCTGCTGCAAAGGAGCTTTCTCTCTCTCTCTCTCTCTCTCTCTCTCTGTCTTTCTTTCTTTCTGCAAAGTTCTTTGGGCGCAGCAGGGAGAGAAGGCAAGAGTTGATCGCCGTCCGCTGGAGGCGGGGAAGGGGTGCCTTGGTTCGTCGGCAGAAGCCCAGAGTTTCTTGGAAAGTTGGGGGACGCCCTCTCCATCCATCCATCCATCCATCCATCCATCCATCCATCCTGCCTGCCTGCCTCCAAACCCGGCATGTCCGAGCCAGCCCTGGGGAGGATGGAGCAGCCCAGGGACTCCTAAACCGAGGCGGAAGGCAGTCCCGAGGCATCTCCCCCAGCGAAGCGGAGCAGCCTCCCTGCTCTGGGGAGAGAAATTCTTCGAAAAGAGAGAAAGAAAAAAGGAATCTGTTGAAGCGGAGGAGAGGCACTGCCCGGCTCCTTCTCCCTCCCTCCCTCCCTGTCCTGCTCTCCCCCCCCCCGCCGCCCTCCGGTCGCTCCCCACCATGGAAGATGTGAGTAATGTTCAAGCTGCAAACTGGGCTGGCGAAGGGAAGGGAGTTTTTAAAGGCTTTGCATACTTTTGAGCCAGGAGGAATGGGGAAGGAAGCGCGTGGGGTGGGGTGGGGGGACACGGGAGCAAAAGTGCTTTTTTGCTTTCAGGGGGTTTGGGGGGAAAAAAAGTTAAGGAGCTAGTCCTCTGGATTATCCGCTTTGCTTGCTGCTGGGTATGTCTATGGGTCTTCAAGACGCCTGTCGACTTACGGCAACTGCTTGAACTTCGTAGGGTTTTTTTTTTTTAGGTAAGGTGGTTTTGGCAGCTCCTCTGACATCCGGCCCACAGCACCTGGCATTCGTTGGCGGTCTCCCATTCATGTATTAACCAGGGCTGACCCTGCTTAGCTTCCAGGATCAGACGGGAGCTGCTGCCTTTAGGGCAGTCCTTAAAGTTTTGCGCCATTGGTCGCCCCCCTCCCCCCGCCGTTTTCCACAGCTTGTTGCGAACGAGCTGGACTTGAAGAAGTCTCAGTGGAGAAGAAATATTATTTAGAAGTTCTGTTTGGGAGGCTAGGGACAGTGGGAAGCCCTGCTAGAAAGCAAGGGTGAGGAAGGGTGCAGGGGAAGCGGGTGCACTTTTTGCATTTTCCCTTTCCTCCCTCCTTGCTGAAATTAAACAGAGGGAGCTTCCCAAGGGCCGGAGAGAACGCCTTTAAAGGTTTGTTTTCATACTGCCAAGGGATGGTCTTTGGCCAGGGAAACCGGCTGGAGGAGGAGCAGCGGCAGTGAACATAGCTTGCTTTGCTGATGGACACTGGGGCTAGTATAGGAAGAAAGGGAAGAAGAGGTCCTCTTAACTGTAGAAGTTTCAGGGAATACCTCACCGTGTATTTTCCAGGCAATGAGAAAATCAGAGAGGTTGCCAGCTTCCTTTTACGGGCCTGGTTCCTGTACCTTTTACGGCTTCCTGATGCACGGCAGGCAAACCCTTCCTCGGCACAGGCATCAAGCGTTCAGGAAGGCATGGAGAGGGATTGCTGGTTTAATTTCCAAACCCTGCATGATGTTGGAGATTGTCCTGAGTGAGCCATGCTATAGGAAACAATAGTGGCTTTTGCTTGCACTCAAAGCAAGTGGCTGTGTTATGTGGGAGGGAGAGATCATGAGAGAGCTTGCAGCCTCAACTTTGGAGAACTTATGGTTACTGGAAGGAAGCGGGAGGCTGAACTGTTTGCTGGCAACAGAATGGTTCTGCTCAGGAGGCTGTGTCTTGTTTTGGTCCTTGGGACCAATTGCTGTCATTTTCTTTTGCACATTGTGGGAAGTGTCTTGTGCAACATTTAATTGTGCCTGGTCAGCCCCTACCTGGATCCAGAACTGCGGTGTGTTTGGCAGATTAACTGGTTAGATTGGGGTCCTCCCAAGGCAATTTGCTGCCCAAAAAAAGATAGGTTCTCCTTCCATTGCATGCACAAAGGCCAATGGGGCCTTTCTTCAACACCAGCAATGGAGAGAGAATCCATCACTACACCCAAAGGCAGGAGAGTAGCACACAGTTCTCTTTCTTTGACGTCTTGCTGCACCCCTCAGGTCTGCCACCAGAGGCACCTGCCTCATTCTGCCTCATGGTGGGGCCAGCCCTGGAATTGATCAGGTATAATTATGGCTGATTAAAAAGTGTTCCCGATTAATCTGACAGAAAATTAAAAATAAAATATTCCATTCATTTTAATATAACAGCCTCCCTGTGTCCTCATAGGAGAGGCAGTCACCGCTATCCGAGCAATGAAGGAATGCTTCTTCTAAGCTGAGGTCTGCTGTGACTCATCGTCTCAGAACAGGAAAGCAAGGCTTATTTTTTCTTCTTCCTGTGAAATGAGTGTGTTCTTATTGAAAGCAAACGTATGCAGCTGTGAAAGCCAGCTTGGCATTGTGTGCAACTTGGAGAACCAGGTTCATGTTCCCACTGAGCCTGGGTGATGTTAGGCTAATTCTGTTGAGCCTGACCTACCTTACTGGGCTTTCATGAGGGTAAAATTGGGGGGAAGAGAGACATGTATGCCACCTTGATCTTACTGGAGGAAAAGCAGGATATAAACCTAAAGAACAAATGAAATGAATGTCATTTCCACACTACACTGTTATAGTGCTATTATTCTACTTTCAACATCCTGGGGAATTCTGGGGTTTGTAGTTTCCTGAGGCCAAAGAGCTCTCTGGCTGAGAATTCTAAATGCCCCTCTCTAGACTACAAACCCCAGGATTCCATCGGATGTTGAAAGTGGAATAATAGCACTATAATAGTGTAGTGTGGAAATGACCTATAACTCAAAGATAGCCCTCATATTTCCGTCTTAATTGTTAGCCTTTAAACAATTAACCGTTGTTCATTTGTAGGCTAAAAAAGAACCCCAGACTCAACAATCCCCAACTTTGTCAAATTTTCCTACTGAGAGGGAAGTCCTATTCGTCTCCAGGCACTTAGGTCCGTGGCTGTTTTATAGTCTTGATGTAATGAAGGCAAAGCATCAACTAAAGCTAACTGAAGCCGTCATGTCTATCAGAGACCGCCTCTCTCTATGATGATATGGTGGCAATATGATATAGATGATAAAGAGAGACAAGAAAAAGACCTGCTTTGTTAGCAATACTCTTTGCTTCTTTAGCATATCAAGGATTTGAAGCAGAAAGCTGTCTCCCTACAAGCAACTGGATACTTGTCTTTTCAAAATGCAGCAAGCTCTGTTTTCCAACTTGCATTTAGTTGGGGTGAGCCATTCCCCTCCCCTGGTTCGCCTCTCCTCAGAGTTTTAAATGGATCTGTCAAGAGCAGTTCTGGCCTCTCTCTCTCATTTAAAACATTTTGGAAACACTTGCCTTTTCAAACAGGCCTCCTGCTTGGTTCTGACAGCAAAGTTTGCTTCCACCCATTCTGTCCCTGCGCTTTTTATACTGGCACAATTCTGTCTGCTAACGGGCTGCTTTACCATTTAAGTTTTAAGAGTGGGTTTTCATGGAGGTTTCAGCTCTTCCATCCATTTGGATAAATAGTAGGTAGGGAGAGGGAAGGAAGTGTTGTCACCTGTGTAAACCAGTTTAAAACCTACTGAATTGTCCTGGGCGTACCACAGACCTAACTGAGTTCAATACAACTTCCCTCTCCCCAGAGCTTCTTGGGAACTGTAGTTCTGGAGGGCGGTCTAAGTATTTTGAGCAGCATGCTCACTACATTATACAGTAGTTCCTAGGAATCTTTGAGGCTAGGTATGATAAAGTTTAAATTGTATCAAATCAGCATACTTGTAATCTAGACCAGCAGTATTTACAGTGGTGGTCCCTGATCTACCAGCTGCTGGTCCCTAGAGAATTTCCAGGAAAGAAAGAAGCAATTGTACCCAATGGGCACAGACTGGGAAATGAGTACGTTGGAGAACAATAGTTACCATTCCCCCTCATCAGGTTGCCTGAGAAGGACAGATGTAGACTGCACTGGTAGACAGAGATGCACTGATGGAAGTCTGGGTGATTTGCAAGGATTTCTGACCATCTACTGTTAGTTGTCTGACAACACCACCAACTGGAAACCTTTCCCACCTTCCCAAACTAGGTTCTTGAAAAATAAGGTGATAACTGGGACAGGACTTTTTGATTGTTTGTGGAAACATTTATGAGCTTGGTTCAGGCACGGATTACAAGTTTCTGGACTGAGCACATGCTCAGAAATGCACTTTTCCTTTAATTCTTAACTCAGAGGTGGATAATTGTTGCATTTCCGGATTTGAGGCCGATGCTTCTCACAGTCCCTCACCATTGGTCATGCTGGTTGGAGCTTCTGGGAGTTGGAAATCCAAACATCTGGATGGCCAAAGTCTACTTGCCCGGACCATTATTTTGCACCTGAGTTTGGTTGTCAGACCTGAGGACCCTAATAAAGTACAAAGTAGATCTTCCAAGCCTGATTACCTGAGCAATCACAGCAGTCTCCACTGTGCTAAGTCAGGGCCTTTCTGCCCCACACTGTTATAGTGCTATGATTCCACTGTCAACATCCTATGGAATCCCAGGGTTTGCAGTTTAGGGAGGGGTATTTAGAATTCTCAGCCAGGGAGCTCTTGGACCTCAGTAAACTACAAACCCCAGAGCTCCATAGGATGTTAAAAGTGGAATAACAGCACTATAACATAGGGCAGAAAGGCCCTTAGATCATCTAGTCAGTACTGGCTGCACTCGCTGACAGCAGCTCTCCAGAGTTTCACATGAGGGCATGCATTTGAAGCGTGTGCTTTATCGCTGAGCTCAGCAAATTACATAATGCAAATTAATTATCCCCAGTAATTACTCACAGCACCACTGACTCTGCTAAATAGGGGGTTCAGAGACT
This sequence comes from Cyclura pinguis, assembly GCA_030412105.1. Lineage (NCBI taxonomy): Eukaryota > Metazoa > Chordata > Lepidosauria > Squamata > Iguanidae > Cyclura > Cyclura pinguis. Next base: position 7,370,676 of record CM059608.1, read on the forward strand.
TGTAGGCCAAAAAGTAACTTTTTCAACATCAGGGCTTTGTGAATTCTTCCACCCATGCACATTTAAGAGGCTCCTTTAATATTATATGCTGGTTTTGATTTTGGATGCATTGATCCTTTATCATCCATTTTAAAAAAAACCTGCTCACCCACATGCAAATTGAGATGCAAGTCTAGAACATCAGTGTCAACTTTTCTGTACTGTAATATATAGAGTGGCTCAAACTCAACACATACATTTCTGGTTCCAGAATGGGAGAAGGCTAGAAAGAGCATACAAGTTGATATAAACATGCCGTAGCCAATGTTGTATCAAAAACAATTGAATTAACTACCCGTGTCCAAGGCATACCTGGTGGCTTGCCAGAGGGCAAGTCTGAATCGATGCCAGAGCACCACTTTCAAGGCAGCTGTCTCACTTCCAAGTCCACCGCTGCTTTTGCTGGACCACCCTAGCTGTGGACCACTGCAAAGAGTTGCACTGGCATAAACAGGACTCACCGGTTCCAGAAGCTGGCAGTGCTTCATTTTCCTTGCATCTCTATAAGTAAAATACTTTTTAAATGTCAGTGGTGTAATGATTACCGGACCAAAGCAGAGCTTGGAAGTAACTAGTTACAAATAACAAGTTAAGTGACATTAATTTCATTTTCATTCACGAAGGCATACTTGACATTTACTCCCTTTTTGTAATAACTAAGGTATAATTACGTTGTTTTACCATTGCAACATAATAAGCTTTATTCGTTTCACAGTACATTTCAGTTACTTTTACACATACAGGTTGTTTGTGGCCCCCTATTAGTGTGTTTTGTAGTATAGGTGAACGACTTGTAGCATTTTTTAAGTTTAAAGAAAAAGCATCTATTTCCGATACTGTTGCGTAAGAAGAAGATAGAGAGTTACCTTTAAAGGAAACCAATTATTTATTTATTGCTTTTTCACCAGTGCTGGGGCCCAAGGCAGCTTACAAAAGTCAAAATAAATACAGCCAAAAGTACCCATCACAGTATGCAAAAGTTTAATTAAAGTAGCAATAGAATTAAAAGCATGCCTATCCAAAACAAAAACAAGTACAAGACGTTACAAAATTCCCTTTCCAATTTCCAAATTTCCAATCAGTGTTCCTAGGCTTACTGAAACAAAAAAGTCTTCACTTCCCTGTGGCAGGATACTGACTAAGCAACCAATACCACTGTGAGGAAGGGAGTTCTAGAGCATGGCAGAAGACACCAAGAAGGCCCTTTCCTATGATCTCACCTGCTGTACCTGTGATGGTGGTAGGACAGAGAGAAGGACCTCCCCAGAAGATCTTAGGATACACAGCCAAGCTCATATGTGGATATACTGGTATAAATCCTATTGCTAGTACTAACTAAGGTGGTGGTTGTTGTGTGGCTTCAAGTTGTTTGCAACTTGCAGTGGCCCTAAGGTGAACCTATCACAGGATTTTCTGGGGCTGAGAGTGTGTGACCCTCCCAAGGTCACTCAGTGGGTTTACATGGCCGAGTGAGGAATCGAACCCGGATCTCCAGGGCCGGCCAACACTTAGACAATTACACCATGCTGACTCTTCCAACTAAAGTAGTACCTTTTAAATATGTTGGATTTACCTATGTGTTCACTCCCTGTCATTATTAAATTTCCCCAAAATTGGGACTCAGAGCAGCTTCCAATTTAAAACAAATACAATAGAGCTAAATATTGTAAATAGAGGAGTCAGAATTTAAATAGAATCAAACTATTCACAATATTAAAACAATTTAAAACATACACTGGAAAACAATAATCCACCTGTATTGTTTCAATAAAAACAATACATTACTCTCTAAAGCACCCCCTTTTTTTTTTAAAAAAAAACAGTCTTCATTTCTAAAAACCTATCAGAATAAAAAAGCTTTTTTTCCCCCGATGCCTGTTCAACAGTTGGTTTAATGAGTCTTCTGTAGCTGGGACTCTTATGATTATGATTATGATTATTATCTTTATTTATACCCGCTTTTCTTCTTGAAAGGACTCAAAATGGCTTACAAAACTTAGAAAGAGAACATAGTTAAAACTATGGCATACAAAAGTTAAAACACACATAAAATGAACAATAAATTAAAAACAGTATTAAAATACATATTAAAAACAACATATAAATGACAATTAAAATGACCAGCACATTTCTTCATATTGATTATGTATTAAATGCCTGCCGCAATAGGAATGTCTTTAGTTGTCTCCGGAAGGTAGACAGATTTCAACCATGCTGTCAGATAATCTGGGAATATATAATGATTTGTCATAGTAAAGTAGTTGCTAACTATATGGGGGATCATGGTAACTAATTTGACTTACGCTTACCTAAGGCAAACCTATCACAGGGTTTTCTTGGCAAGATTGTTGAGGGGAGGTGTGACATTCCTCTGAGGCTGAGAGAGTGGGACCTGTCCTAGGTCAGCCAGTGGATTTCCATGGCTGATGGGGATTTGAACCCTGGACTCTGAAGCCATTTCTGCATTAGACTGTTATAGCGCTATGATTCCACTTTCAACATCCTATGGAATCCTGGGGTTTGCAGTTTCGGGAGGGGCCAGCTGGCCCCTCCCGAAACTGCAAACCCCAGGATTCCATAGGATGTTGAAAGTGGAATCATAGAGCTATAACAGTCTAATGCAGAAATGGCCCTAGAATCTTATTTCAACGCTCAGATCGTTACACCATGCTGGCTTTCATGGTGGAGTACTAAAAACAAGTAGTTTCCAATTTATGGTGATCCTAAGGCACAGCTATCACTGGGTTTTTTGGCAAGATTTGTTTGGGGAAGGGTTGCCTTTGCATTCCTCTGAGGCTGAGAGAGAGTGTGACCCAGTAACGTTATTATTACATTATTATCATAATGTAAAAACCTCTGTATTTTTTAAAGTTGCACCACGATGCCTTGATCAGAAGGGCAGACAATGTCTGTATTTGTACAAGAACTGAAGGTTACAGGAAATGGTAACACTTAACAAGACACAACTTCCTGGCATCTTAAGAAAATGAGTTTTGGACATAAATACAACCAAACTAATTTAAGAACTCCTCAGCATCCTCCACAGAAAAGCTTTGAATTGAAGGAAGTTTAAATAATGAGTGTTTTCAACTACATCTAAATATGATTAAAATTGGGACTTGACAAAACAGCCTACCAAAGTTTCCAGAAATAAATAATATGGAGTTCAGTATTACTCTTGCTACTACAACTGAAGCTGATGCTTATATTAAGCTGTACAGAGTTTAAACAGTTTCAGATAAAAATATTCCTTGCAGGTTGTAATGTGGGTTATTATTTTTACTCCTGACTCATATTCTTACACTGCAATCCTGTAAGTCTGCTGAAGCTCTGAGTTCAAAAGGAACTTAAACCAAGTTAAGTGTGTATAGGATTGCAGCCTTAGCCACTGAGGGCATTTCCGCACTAGACTGTTATAGCGCTATTATTCCACTTTCAACATCCTATGGAATCCTGGGGGTTGCAGGTTAGGGAGGGGCCTTTGAGGAATAATAGCACTATAACAGTCTAGTGCGGAAATGGCCTAAGAATACAAACAAACTAAACAACTGGATAAAGATTGCAAGATGAAACTAACAAGAGAACCACTTGTGCAGAAGCACAGTTCAATCCGTAAATCATTTCCTGGATTGTGTGATTCTGTGTACAAATAGGAGCTATGCTCATGGACCTGATGATTAAATCCCCACTCCTGTACATATGACTGTATGCACAGCTCCCATTGTTAGGTAGGCATGCTTGAGGATTGCATGACTTCTCTTTCACAACTAAAATTGTGCACAACTCCTCTCTGCTGTATAAATGTGGAGGAAACAAGAGTCCATTTTGGGTGTTTCACTGAAGCTAGGAAGGTTGCATATTGCTATTTTAAATTAAGCTTTCAGTTTCTGGAGAAAAAAGTCTCAGTTTGAGCATCAGAGGCTTCCTTCTTTACTGCCTAGAGCAGTAGTTTTCAAACCTTCTGTCTTTCAGTAGTAAGTACTAGCTCATCCTACTTTTCAAACAACCACTTGGGCATCGGAAGATGTGGAGATCATCCACCCATCCCACGTTGGCCACCAGATGTGAGTTCCTCCTGTCCCACTGCAATGGCATCAAATGTGGCATCAGAGGTTCAGCTCTTCAATCCCATTTAATCTTCTGCCTTGTCAGTCAAGCATTGGTTTTATGAATACATAAACAAGAAAAGAATCGCCTGACCTTGCAGATCATGGGGAAACTGTACAGATAGATTACAAACTAGGTGATAACATCTTGTCCTCCGTTATTATGTAAAGCCCATGTTTTATGGTTGGATTCAGGTTTAAGGAGGCACCTAGCAAAGTTTCCATAAATTCAGGGATGGGCAAAATGTGTCATATGAGAACTTCCACCTATTCCACCTCTGTCACTGACTTGGGGGGGTCATCTGCCCATCCTACTACTGCTACAATTTGAGGAGTTCTCCCTATCTCACAGCTGCCACCAAATGTGCTGGGTCTCCTCCTGTCCCACCATTGTGGCATCAGATGTAGGAACTTCTAGCTGCCCTTGTGGTTCCTGTGTAAGCCTTTGTCTAATCCCACCACTGGACACTACTGTCCTTGGCAGACATAGTAGGTCTGAACACAACCCTTAGGTAGCATTCTTGGAGACACACATGTATAATTAAAAAAATACATTTATGAAAGAGAAATGTAATATACAATTAAAAATTACTTATTTGAAACTTTGAAATTTTGACTGACCCTAACTGGCTAACTAAAGCAAAATCCTCAAAAGACTGATACCTCATGATGTGTTTTGTGCATTTTCGGTTGGCCAATAAACAGCGGTGGAGCTTGGAGTGGGGGGCGGGGCTATGATGTGAGGGGCGTGGCCACTGTGGGAGGGCGTGGCTGTGGTGTAACCATGGCACGTGGAGGCATGGCTACAGGCTGGGACGCCCCAAAAACATTGCCTCCCAGGGTGAACTGCCCTCCCCACCCCTATGCAACTGCCGATAAAGGTATTGCTCTTGTGGGTTTTCCGTATTGTTTTATTTTGCCAACATGGCTACCCCTGAATCAGTTAACTCCTATCTCTCCTATCTGTCATTTGTATTCTTAACTTTGACACCCACATTTCTCATTCTCCCTGACTGTCATACACACCAGCCTTTTTAAAAGCCTTTTTCAAACATCTGGCCAATCACCAGTCATTCCTAGCATTCCACGCTTTCAGCCCTTCCAGTGCATGCTTTACCTTTTTACGTATGCTGTACCGCTCATGCATACAGGCTTCCACTGCTTATCTGGGAGGTTAGGGAATGCAGCACTGTCAGAAAAGGGAACTGGTTGAAAAGGGGACCCATGTACTGTACTGAAGGGAGCATGCAGGACTTAAGGAAGGCTCACTTGGGCCCAACCCACCTGCGCACTGCTTGCAAATCTCTCAGCCAGCGTAGTGCCTTTTTTCCCCTCTCAGCTTACTTTGCAAGCAGTGCATGCGTGCAAGTGGTTCCAAGCAAGCCTCTGTAGGCAAGCAGAACTGATAAAAGAGCGAAACCCCCATCGAATTAATGGCACTTTTCCTTCATTTGGATATGTCAAAAGAGCAACTTGTCAGATAATGGGGCATCAAAAGTGGTGGGGGCTTCCTGTAACCATATTTTACCTTGATTTCTCTAATAAACACAACAATCTTTTCTACAAAAGCTTATATTATCATACAGGGGATCCAGAGAGATATTCCAGAGCAGTGGTTCTCAAACGCTGGTCATCCTGCTGTTTTGAAGTGTAGCTCCCAGAAAGTCCTACTAGCTTGGTCAATGGCCAGTGATTCCAAAGCAAGCATTCAAAATACACAGAGGAATCAAAGTCTGAGAATCACTGTCATAGAGTATTCATGGGAGTCCAGGTCCAGAATGTTATTTTGCTTGGCCCCTTGAACACTCCCAGCATTCATCGGTGAGAAACCGTAAAACAAGGTCATTGGTAAAACCCCTTGCTTCAAATGCAAAAGATGTTTTTTTTTCGGACCATAGGAACTTCAGTTCAGAGGAACAGAAGGCAGATGATAGGAAAGACCTTTCTCTTCCTTAAACCATGGATTGCATACCATCCAACGTTTCACAGATGAAAACCAGGTCATATGTGGCTAAGCTACATCAGAGTGTGGGCAAAAGGGTGTGTGTAGGCATCAAGAGAGCAAAAGTAATTAATGAGGAACTTGCAAAACTGCTATTTTAAGCAGAGAAATATGCACTGGAATTGAGGCACTGAGTTGAGGAAGAGCAGACTCTGTCCCTACCTTTCCCTCCTGTTGACTTAAGTGAGTACAGCCTGCGTTTATACATTAAACTCAGTTTGAAGCAATTGACATGTGCTGGGAACAAATGGGGAAAGTGGGAGAAGGAGAGAGGAACCGGGATGTTTTAAAAAATGACCAAGAAAATGTAGTGGAGGATAAGCTGGACCTGTCGTTGCCAACTAGGAGAGAGGGAGAGCATGGGCTTGCCATTGGTGGTGTGAGCAGATAGTAGAGGTCTAAATGGACAAATAGTCTGAACTGGTATAAAGCAGCTAGCTCTCTCTATTCCTAAATGACCATAACATCCCATTCCACCATGAAGGTCTGCTGAATACAGTGTAAGAGTAGAGGTGGGTTGATGGCCAAGGCTGTGTAGTGTCTCTTAAACACCACACAGCCTTGGGAGTTATAGCTCTATGTCACTCTGGCATGCCAAGCAGGGCCAGAGCCATAAATAGGCAGCTCAGTCTCTATTCCTCCCACTTTGCCAGCTCTTTTTGTATTTCTCTTTCTCTGCCCAATGAGTTGCTGGGCGGGAGGGTAAGGAGTCTATTATCCTTGCAAGAATTGATTGCATGTTGAGAGCTTCTGAAAATGGATGGAGGGCTGCATGAGAATCTCATACAGCATATTTCCTGCCCCTTATCTATGGCAAATAATTACAGAGTCAAATATAATTGAAAAATATTGTCCAAAGTTTAACCATTAAACAATTTGGACAGAATCTGCATTCATTTACGCACTCCTTAGAAATTGCCTGACCCAACAATGTCTTTTATTTGCTATGCAATGCTATCTCTTTCAGTATACATGTGTGTATGCATGAATGTGGGTGTATTTATGTTGCATGGCTCCTCTCTCTCTCTCTCTCTCTCTCTCTCTCTGATGGTCTATTCGTTTTGCAGTTTCCATTCAAAGGCCTTTTCCGTACTAGACTGTTATAGCGCTATGATTCCACTTTCAGCATCCTATGGAATCCTGGGGTTTGCAGTTTTGGGAGGGGCCGTATGGCCCCTCCCGAAACTGCAAACCCCAGGATTCCATAGGATGTTGAAAGTGGAATCATAGCGCTATAACAGTCTAGTACGGAAAAGGCCAAAGCCATGCAAACTATTCTCCAAGATGTTCTTATGTTCTCTCCTGGCTCATGAAGTGGCTTGCATCTGGTCTCCGAAGAATGTGTGCTGTAAACTTTATAGGAACTCTTCCTTTCAGTGCTTACTTGATATTGCAAGGCAGACTTTCAATTAAAAAAACAAAACAAATGAGACACACTTGGCCTGGATACTAGAAGCTTCTTGTCCTTAGAAGGCCTGAAGAAAGCCATGCCTAACATTAGAGTATATTCCTCTGAAAGTACACTGGTGGATGCTTATGTAGCTGTGCTGCTTATACATTTCTCTTAGGAATAGCTGAGGTGGAGATGCTCATTTTTTTAAGAGGAAAACATTTATGTAAATAACAAGAAAGGGACAAGCCCATTTCTCTTTAAACTCTATTTAAAAAGATCCTAAACTGTTGATAAATCTTACCTTTCTTTCCAGGAGATCTTACATGTCTGCAATTAGTTAGGTTGTTGCTGAAGGTAATTTCTAAAATGGGAGATGGGTATAATGGTTATCAGAAGTTTCCTTCTTGACTTGCTGATCACTCATAACAGTACATGGAAGAAACTGTTGTGACAGAAATTGGATTGTTGATGTTGTTTTGTGCCTTCAAGTTCTTGCTGACTTCTGGCAAGCCTAAGATGAACTTATTATGGGGCTTTCTTGGTGTGATTTGTTCAGAGGTAGTTTGCCACTGCCTTTCTCTGAGGTTAAGAGGGTGTGACTTGCCCAGAGTCATTCAGTGGGTTTCCACGGCCAAGCAGGGATTCAAATACTAGTTCTGCACCCAAACAACTATACCCCACTGGCTCTTACAGAAACTGGACTGGTGTTGCTAAACCACAGCACTAAGAAGTATATTTGACTTGAGGTATTCACATTGTGGGGTCTGTTAGATCTGCCATGGCTGTGTGTAAATGACATAGAATAGGAGAACAGAGTATTCGCCAGTCCAGCCTGGAACTGTAAAACAAAGTTCTGCTCTGTTGGCTAGGCTTGAGAGGAAGGCCAGGCTATTTGCACAAGGCCTGGCCAATTCAGAAGCCCCATGTATGTGCCTTCAAGTCATTTGTCAATTTCTGGTGAATTCCATAAACTTCATAGGGTTTTCTTAGGCAAGGACTACTCAGAGGTGATTTGCTGTTATGTTCCTTACAGCACCTACCATTCCTTGGTGGTCTCCCAGCCAAGTACTAACCAGGGCTGACCCTGTTTAGCTTCTAAGATCAGATGGGATCCAGTGCCCTCAGGCTGCCCATTAATTTCAAGGGGTGATGGTGCCTATCCTCACTTCCTGTGTTTCTGAAGAGAATTCTGGGTCCTGAGGACAGATACCAAGATGTAGCTGTAGTTACCAACATGACCTTCTGGAGGCTCTTTTGAATGTGTTGCTTCTACATTGTAAGGGTGTTCAAGGGAATCACTGCCTATGGTGCTTTAAATAGGATGTCCAGAGGAAATGGGGCAATTTTAAGGAAGTGGGATGTTTTCAAACAGAAGGGAAAGGAATGAGAGTTAAGCCACTGGAAAAAAAGGGGGGATACTATCCCACCATACTCCAGGCACTATCGCATGCTCTCATTGAGCACATGGAAGGGTAATGGGAGCATGCACATGGATGCCTTTTCCCATGCTCATGAACTGATTGACCATGTCTGCCAGTTTGGCTATGGTGAGAGGTTGCTGGAGCATTCTTGCTGGCTCTGCTCCAGCAGCTGTATATTGGGTCTTGTGGAGAAAGAGAGTTGAGAGCTAACCATACCTTTTCCTACTGTACAGAGAGTATGGGTACTGGGATGTGGCCAACACAGGAGGATTCTGGGACCAGTGATCCAAGAATAACTTTTACAAGTTATGGGAGTGGGTTGGGCATGACTAGCACATGTGTCCCAATAGGATGGTGATGTGCCTACTATACAGAAAGAGCTTCTGTTTCAAGGATATTCCAGGCCAGTTTGAAGAGAAAAAACTGTAGATAGAGTGACGAGGGCCATATTCACACTACACAATTCCAGTGCTATGGTTCCACTTTAACTTCCATGGCTACATCCCATGGAATCCTCAGATTTTCAGTTTGTGGAAGCACTAGAGCCTTCTGTCTGAGAATTCTAAATTGTTGTTGTTGTTGTTGTGTTGTTGTTGTGTGCCTTCAAGTCATTTGTGACTAATGGTGACCCTAAGGCCAGCCTGTCATGGGGTTTGCTGGGGCTGAGAGTTATGTGACATGCCAACATCACCCAATGAGTTTCCATGGCCAAGCAGTGAATCAGACCTTGGTCTCCAGAGTTGTCACTCAATGCTTAAACCATTACACTCCTTCTTCCTAAAATCCATATTCCTTGATTCCATGGGATGGAATCATGGCAGTCAAAATAGAATCATAATGCTATAACTGTGTAGTGTGAACAGGCTCCAGGGCATCGGACAGCAAACCATGCAGGAGGTACTTGGCTATCTGGTTAGAGTCTTCTATTTCTGCTTAAATGATAATACAGTACAGTTAATATTTCTCAGTTTGTATCTGTAGGATACATATCAGCTTCCTCTTTCAAGTGCTGCATTTCTTCCTTTTTTGGTAACAAGCGGCCACTTACTCAATGTGTAAGTGACTGTTTTTTTCAACCCACTACATGGCACTGATTTGAACATACTTAGAGTAAACAAAGAAATAGCATACATTTACATAATCTATCGCACTACACTGTCAGAATGTGAGTTTCTAATCGGAGACTTTCCCATTTGCCCCCCTTACATCTACTCTAGGGTGTGAAGGAGGAGACTGCAGAGAAACCGAAATGTCCCACCAAGGCGGACAAAGCTGGCTGGATCAAGAAAAGCAGTGGTGGTCTCCTGAGTCTTTGGAAAGAACGTTACATCCAGCTGTGTAAATCCCAGCTCTTGATCTATGAAAATGAGGTAAGAACAGAAAAACAAGATTTCCTTTAAGAGGAGTCAGTGGTTGATTGGTCCTAGGTGCCATTGGATTCTTCCAGAGTTTGGAAAAGTTACTTTGCAGTGCAATGTAAAACTTGAAAACCTTCTTGGATTACCACATCCCCAAATCCTAGTCAACATGGACAGTGGCCAGAAAAGGAACTTTTTTTTAATTCTTCCAGAGTTTGGAAAAGTTACTTTGCAGTGCAGTGCAATGGAATTAAATAAAATAGTTACCTTCTTCGATTACCGCACTGCCAAATCCTAGTCAGCACGGTCAGTGGCCAGATAAGTAACTTTTTTTGACCTGTGGGCTCTGCCACAGCCAGTGGTATTTTTATCATGCCTCTCTTTCTTGACACAGTGGCCATTTCTGCGCTATACTGTTATAGTGCTATTCTTCCACTTTCAACCTCCTGTGGAATTCCGGGGTTTATAATTTACTGAGGCCAAAGAGCTCTCTGGCTGAGAATGCTAAAGGCCCTTCCCTAAACTGCAAGCCCCAAGATTCCATGGGTGTTGAAAGTGGAATGATAGCACTATAACAGTGTAGTGCGAAAATGGCCAGTGCCTTTTGGTGTGTTTGTGAGATAAATCCTAAAGTCAAATTTGGGTGAAATGTTTTTTCAGTTTTAAGGCTGCAGTTCTTAATTCTGACAGTTCTCTTTTGCTGCTGCCTTTATTCAAGACAAGCGAGTGTGATATTTCCAAGTGACACTTATCTATCCACACCCTTTGGGGCCTGCCAATAAGCCTTGGGCCTGTGGATTTTCTGATTTAGCTCCTTCTATGAGATAAGCTGCCGGGGCTTTCCAGCAATTCAGAAGGAAAGGTGGGATGTCAATTCCATAACAAAATAAGCTGCTTTGTGACACATTCCAGAGGGTTAGTAGCTATGTCACTGTGTTGCAAAATCTTAATGGCACCTTTAAAGTTGCAGTGATATTTTTAGATGTGTTAGATGTGTGTTTTTGATTGTGGTTTTATGATTCAGGGCAGACTCCCTCACTGGAAGATATTTCTACCTCCCATGGGGAACTGCACAGTGGATTACAACAGTAACTAATGCTCTCTATCTAGCCTTAACTGACTCTTTTACCTTTTGCACCAACTAAAATTTAAACTCCAGATGTGCTTGTATGTGGACTGTCATTTCTTTGTACTTCAGCTGCATGCTGCCAAAGAAATTGTTTTAATTTTTGTCTAAGGTGAGAGTTGCCAAGTGAAATAAGGGCAGGGCTCCTGTTTCTTTAACAGTTATGTAGAGGAGGGAATTTCAGCGGACATTGCTTGTTATGCAAGCAGTACTTGCTAAAATTCCTCTTATATACAACAAGGAAAGGTATATGAACTCTGTACTTTATTTCAGGCTGATGTCGGAATGGCTATCATCCTTGTATTTGTATATCCTATCGTGACTTCATCCCAGCAGGCTTTGCTAGAGGTCCTGTGATACTTGGACACCTCATCAAGCCTGTGATCTCCATCTTGGGACTGAATTTATCCACAGACCTCAGTGGCTTAAAATGTTTAGCCATGTTTATTTGGACTTCTATACTTCTTTCTCCTCCCCATTTGTAACAATCTAGTTCATTGGTGGTAAAAGAGGATAACCTCCTTTTCATATCCTTGGGTTTGCAGTTGAGGGAGAGGCATTTAGAACTTGCAGCCAGAGAGCTCTTTGGACTCAGTAAACTATAAACCCCAGAATTCCACAGGTTGTTGAAAGTAGAATAATAGCAGCATAACAGTGTAGGGCGGAAATGGCCATAGAAAGGGGTTGATCTGCATTGGAGACTTTGTTTGATACTAGTTTGGCACTTTGTGGCTTGGAAAAGATATGAAGGTTGATAATTGGCCGGAGGAGTGAATTTTCTTCTGTTGTTAACCTACTTGTGCTGTTCTCACAGTTATGTGGGGAGGGAGATGGGTCTTGCTTGCATAGTTTGATTTTGTGTCTTCTGCATGTGGGAATCACATCTTCCTTTGGCCTTGGTCAGGGAAAAGTACACCCTAGCCCAGGGGCCCCATCTAGACAATGATGGGGAATCTTACCACTGGCTAGGGACGGTCTGAGTAGAATTACAGTAGGTGCCCTGTACCCATGGGGGATAAGTTCCCGGACTTACTGTGGAAAACAAAACACTATTTTTTTTCAATGAGATGAGCAATGTAAGAATTGAGACGAATATGCAGCTTGGAGAGGAGCCCCTGAAACTTGATAGAACTTTAGAATCTAGGTCATTTCCTCCCTACATTGTTATAGTGCCATTATTCCACTTTCAACATCTTGTGGAATTCTAGGGTTTGTAGCTTACCGAGGCCAAAGAGCTCTCTGGCTGAGAATTCTAAATGCCCCTCTCTAAATTGAAAACCCTAGAATTCCACAGGATGTTGAAAGTGGAATAATAGCACTATAATGGTGTAGGGTGGAAATGCTCTAAGAGAAAGAAGCCGTCATTTGCAGTCCTAAGCCACAACTGATAAAAACATAAAAATTAACAATAGTGTGTGGTCCAAAAAAGAGATGGGAACAAAATATTTTGGGAACTGACATTTCAGCATGGACAAGTGAACCATGGGTACCAGTCACATGGATATGGGAGACCTACAGTAGTTGTTTAGGAACCCAGTTCTAGAACTGGCTGTGAGGTAATGTTGTATCCCTTCAGCAAAAGGACTGGAATATTTCTCTGCTGTGTACCATCTGCTGCTCAATTAACCATCAGTCAAGCTTATCTTAATAGCAGTAAAGTGTGTCAGTGTTTTTTGTCACTGAACAAATTCTTGGGGAGACCTCAATCTATATCCATTTCTGGCACAGAACATAGGCTTTCCCCAGGCCTTTCCAAACAGATACTCCATCCATATGCTTAGACCAGGCTGTAGAAGTTTGAGAAAGCATTCTTTCCTCTCAGCTCCACTCTGCCCCTCAATTTTTAGCTTTAAAAGCTGACAAAAGCATGTGTTGGCTTGCAAGCTAATAAAAATAAAGTCAAGGCTAGTGAATGCGTCTGCAAGGTTATTGTATATGACAAAAGTTGCAATAGTATTAATTTAAGAAAACATACCATTTCTTCCTCCATCACTGTCACAATTCCCAGCGTGGTATTAAAAGAGGCAAAACGATTAAGAACGGAGGTGTCACAACACAGACCTATTTCAAACAGAAGGACAATACAATGAGTCCCAGAAAGCAACAAGATTAGAAATCAGTTCAGTCAAGGTTTTGTTAAGCCTAGAAAATGTTTAAAAGGTCTTCAACCACCAAAAAGTCAAGAGTGTGTTTGTCAAATGAGCTTCTCTAGTGAGTAGTGGAACCAGACATCACAGGGACAAAGTGCTTAGACTTTTTTTATGAGAAGGGACAATGGTATAGTCTGTCACTCTCCTTAGGTTGCCTCTCAGCTTAGCTGTAGTTCTCAAAGGAGCTAGAGAAAATAATGGATTTTCCCAGTGACACTGTGTTGTTGGGAGCTATCATGGTTACATACTATTTTGCGGTGACTTGGTCTCAAATGGCAAATACAGTCCATTAACTCTGCAAAAGATGTCCTTCTATTCAAGATGAAAACTGTTAGAATTGGTTTGTAGATGTAGATTGGCACACCTGCTTGCATTTTTGGATTCTCCTTCAGAGTGTAGCTATGGAGTCTGTCATTAGGACTTCCAAAATATGAGGTAGTGGAATCTGTTTTTCTGGACATTTTCAAAAAGAGGCTAGACATCTGTCTATTTACTGAGGATGCTGTAGCTGGATTTCCTGCACTGAAGGGAGGGTTGGACTTGATATCCTCTGGGACCTCTTCCAACAACTCCATGATTCCATGACTATCTTCACTGTTTGCCACTACACCACTCCTATGCTTGTTCTTGTATACCTTCAAGTCATTTCTGACTCATGGTGACCCCAAGGCTTTGGGGTTTTCTGGGGCCGAGAGTGTGTGATGCACCCAGGTCTCTCAGTGAGTTTCCATGGCCGAGCAGGGAATCAAATTGTGTTCTCAAGGGTCATAGTCCAATGCTCAAATCACTGTGCTGGCTCTCCTCTACTATGGACTCTCCCAGAAGTGGAGGACTATATGCAGGAAGACATTTTCTTCCGTTCTTCTCCTAAACTTGGGGACGGTATTGGAGAAAGATTTCTGAGGGTGATCTTAATACTTGGATAGGCTCAAGTAGAAATTGCAGTGGCCATTTGTTTGGTGCAAATGAAAGGGGGCATGATTTGGTTTGAGCAGTTGAATGTGGGAAGGTATCTTATGCATTACAACAGATTGGGCAAAAATAGACCAGGATCTACCCATACTTTATCCCTGGGGGTTTTGCAGGAGGCTTTCCTTCCAGTTGTTGAATAGCAGGAACAAGATTACATTTTCTACCTAAATTCAGCAGCTGAAACAAAGAAAGTAGGGTAGCCAGAAGTGAATTTGTATAAATGAAATTCCTAAATTTAGAATGTACTCAGAGGCATCCTCTTCTTTCATTCTACATCTGTGTCTTTTACACCTGCTTGGTGGATTTCAGGGTTCTAATAAACAGTTGAACCAAAGTGGATCTAAGATGTCTGAAATCTACAAACTTTTGTTTTAAAAGTAGTAACAGGCCTCTGATTAGTTCTCAAAAACAGACCAGCAACCAACTGCTTAAGGATTGGCACGATGCATTCTTTTTAACTCATCCCACCTACTAATTCAACAGCAGTGCTTTCAACTAGCTGGAGTTTTTGATTAACCTTCAAAACCAGTCCTAAGTACAGCACATTGCAGTAGACCAGATGAGGGATAACATTAGCTTGGTGATTAGGATAAATATGGCTTTCATAATCAGTCAGTAATTATTTGGTCAGTTGGAAAGGATCTGGCGGAGGGGTGAGATTAGAAAAACTGCATGAAAATGCAACAAACAAACCCCTGTTAGAATGGCCAGAAGCCTGCTTCCCACTGATGACCGAATGCCAAGGCAACTGCACAGCTGTTTGGTGTCCTTCAACTCATTTGGTCTGGCTTGAAGAGTTTTCCTTCTTCCTCTTTATCCATTCATGGAAATGAAGGATACAGTCCCATCTGTTCTCTACACCTCTTGAAAAGAGACATCGCTCCAAATTTCGTTGGTACTGACACCTCCTTTTTTGGTTAAAAGCAGTCTTGGAAACCAGAGGATGAGCTGGATTTCTAAGGTTGCCCATGAGTGGGCACAGCACAATCTTCAGATGGCGTTGGGCTGCAACTTCCATCAGTTCTGGGCAGGATAGCCAATGGTGCTGGAAGTGCCAGAAGTTGCTAGAGAATGGCACCTCACCTGCTATGCACAGCTCAAAGAACCTGGCCCATTTGTTCAAAAAGTCTTTTCTCCTTAGTATTATCAAAGAAATAACTTTGAAATAATGCTGTCTTTTAAAAAAGATGTACGATGTACTTGCATGGCATAACCATGCCAAGAAGTATGGTAGAAGAGATCATGAAGGGCTGGATCACATACACGTCTGAGTCACTTGGAAGACAGACATCACATGGTGGAAATGATATCTGAAAATATTTCCCCTCCAAAATGTCGAAAACATGTTTTTTGCGTGTTGAGAAACATTGGTGAAAAGAATCTTGAACTGACAATGATTTTCACAGTTTGAGGCGTATTGTGTGCAAAATTCACACATTGTTGCTTTGTGCGAAAAAACAGGCTTTTCTGGGCAGGAAACAGCACTTTCTGTGCATAACAATAACAACCAAGAATGTATTTGCAACTAACACTTGAATATGCATGCTGCTTTGCTCCACCTTCTCTGTCCCCAACAGAGAAGACAAGTAGGGAGTAAACCTCGGTCCTCAGCTAAAATACCACCTGGAATTTCTAGTCAGGGCTGTACTCAAAGAGTCCTCATTTATTTAACAGTGATCTGTATGTGTGCATAGGCAGTTTTATTTCTCTGTTAAAACTGTGTCTGAGAATACAGGTTTGAAACATCTAACTGTATGCAAATAGTGTCATATCTGTATCTTTGCCCCTCCTCCATGTGCTTAGGTTGGTATATCCCAGTTTTATTCTCACAACCTTGCTTTTGTCCCCAGTATTGCAGTCTGTGGATTTTCTGTACCTCTGTGGATTTGGCAGCATATTTCCAGAAGAGCTTGCTGCTGACTCAGAGAAATTTCCCCCAGAGGCACTCTATCTATTAAATCAAATGCTGAAGTAAAATCCACAAAGGCTGCGTATAATTCACAAAGTAAAACCCACAAAGGCCTCAGTCCTGCCTCTGAACTGAGAATGTGTTTTGAGTCAAGCATGTCTGTCCACTGGGGACACTTTCTAATGTTTGCATTTTATTAAGCGGAAGTTCTGTCTTTCTACTAGTTTTCGTTTATTTTTGTTAAAAACCAGAGGAAAATTCATATTTTCATGGCCGTTTTTGTAGGTTTCATTAATATAGGCATCTTTTGCAAGCATTTTCTTCTAATGTAGGGCTGGGAAACCTTTGATTCACCAGGTTTTTTGGACTATAAGAACTCCAGTAATCCCTTATCATTGGCCATGGTAAGTGAGACTGATGAGAATTGTAGGTCCAACATCTGAAGGGCCATAGGTAAAGTACGGCCATTTGCATGTTCTTTGTCCTAACATATGAATTTTTATGTGTTTTTTTTTCTGATTGGATGACTTTCACCATAAAATTCAGAGAAGTGTGGAAATAAAATGATAGATATGTGTATTTGCATATCCATTCAGAATGTGCAAATTAGATTAACCAAATAAATTTTTCATTCCTAGCTAATGGGACTGGGTTGAGGTGGGATTTGAAACTGGGCCACTTGATGCCAGATTCAACAACTTTGCTTGTCCTAGATCAGAAAAAGTCAAGTGTGTATTATCTTTTCCCTTGCCATCCCTCTGCCTTTCAGGAGGAACAGAAGTGTGTTGAGACAGTGGAGTTGGAAAAGTATGACAGATGCCAAGACTTGCGAGCACTCCTAAAAAGAAAAAATCGTTTCATTTTAATTCGGACTCCAGGTAGCAAGGTAGGTTGTCCTTTTCTTTGTATGTAAACCTTTATTTGATTATACCACTATAGCACAGAGAAAACACATGGTTTTGCCTCATTTGGAATGTGTCTAGAAATCAAGCGCTATGGAGAATGGCTTCGGGAGCTGGACATGTTTAACTTGGAGAAGGGAAAACTAAAAGGGGATTTGGCAGCCATAAATATCTGAAGAGATGTCATGGACAAGAGGGAGCAAGCTTGTCTCCTGTTGCTTCAGAGACTAGAACATGAACCAGTAGGCTCAAGTTTCAAAATAAGAAATTCCACCTAAACATTAGGAAGAGCTTCCTGATGTAAGAGGTGTTTGACAGTGGAACAGACTGCCTTTGAGTGGGATAAAGTCTTCTTTGGAGGTGTTTGAGCAGAAGTCAAATGACCATCTCTAAAGAATGCTTTAGCCTTG
This sequence comes from Cyclura pinguis, assembly GCA_030412105.1. Taxonomy (NCBI): domain Eukaryota; kingdom Metazoa; phylum Chordata; class Lepidosauria; order Squamata; family Iguanidae; genus Cyclura; species Cyclura pinguis. The sequence goes on from CM059608.1 coordinate 7,388,464, forward strand.
TTTTCCTCCATGGTGGGGCATGGGATTAGACCAGATAGCCTGTGGGGACCTTTCCAGCTGTATGATTTTTTAATATTTGAAGCTGAGTAGGATTGGGCCTGGTTAGTATTTGGATGGGAGACTACCAGGGGATGCCAGGAATCTCCTGGTAAAGCTGCCTGAAACCCTGGAGACCAGCTGCCAATCAGAGTTGGCAATATAGGGCTACACGGACTAATGATCTGGGTTAGTTTAAGGCAGCTTCTTGTGATCTTCCAGCAAGAAGTAAAATGAAGTGCTTATCATCTTTCATAAAAGGTAAGAATGTCACCACTTGTCAAAGGTCTCACAATTTCACTTCTCCCTCAACTGTTACTGAAAAGACAGCCTGGAATTGCTTTCCAAAGTGGAGGTAGGTTTAGTGTACATCACTGGTTCCCAAACTTTAGTTTCCAGGTATATTAGACTACACCTCCCAGAATCCCTGGGGATTGGCCATGCTGGATGGGAGTTTTGGGAACTGGAAATCCAGCCTCATCAGAAAGCACAGGTATGGAAAGCACAGGTCTAAACTGACTAAGTTCTCCAGGATTTCAACAGGATCTTGCCCTGCTTTTTCTGGGGATGCTTCATACTGGGGCTTTCTGTGTGCAAAACCTATGTTTTATTATGAACTTGTCTGGGAGCAATGTGTGGTTGTGATTGTGTTTATTCATATATGTCAGGGTCAAGAACAGAAGAGGATATGTGGGCACCTTTTTGAAAAACTTCTGACTTTGGGCCACATCGTTCAAGGGTCTTTGCCTTTTAGTGCTGGAACCCTTCTACAATTTCTGCTTTCCAGTCCTGCTTCATTAATGGCAATAGGGACTGGCAGAGGGAGAGAGGGGAGGGAAGGAGGTATTTCTGAAGGAAATGCTCTGGTTGAAAGAGGTGGCCAATATTATAAAAAGCTTACTGTTCCAGAGCTAAACATCCCCCTTCCCTTCACTGGGAATCTGGCATGAACATTGACAGGCAACGTTACTTTGCAGATGTTATGCCAGGCTTCTCGCATATATAGAATGTACCCATTTTTTGTTTTGAAATTGCAGCTGTGGAAAGATATATCATCAGCAAAACAGCCTCCTCCTTGTTGTGACACTTGTCACAATATGCAGGATCCTGCAGTTCAGTTGTTCTCCCTGCTCCATGTATTCCAGTTGTTTTTTCTTGTCAATAGCTTAAAAAAAAAAGCAACTAATGGGGCTAAGGGTTTGATACGAAGATGTAGCATTGCTTCAGGGACAAGGAGACACACACCAGATCTCATCTGTACATACTGAATATTTGGTAGCGTACTCCAAAATTTCCAGGAGATAAATGTTTGTGTGCTAATAGTGCAGATATCTCTGTGGAGCTTCCAAATTTTCTAGGAGTGTACTTGCACATGGCATATGTCTCCTGGCCCTTCAGTCTCCCCTCAGTCTTTTGCTGTAATATTGCTTCAGAAAGCCAACTGAGCAAAGCCATGCCTGAACATTCTGAGTCTTCTGGGAGGAAAAACCAGTTTGCATATGGAAAATGTAGGAAACGTGGCTTATATGATGTATGATTGACATGATACCAGTTCATGCATTCTTCCAACAATCACTCTGCTCCATGAGGAGTGCCTCTAAAAAGGAGAGAATTTCCACATTCTATGGCTACTGCCATGTACACTTGGAACACCTTACCTTAGTTCTGGTGCCTCTGATCTTGCCCTGACAAAACTGAAAGATTTGGACATATAGATTATTCTCAGTGGGATTCTTCTGTTAGAGAAGAGCAACCAACATGGTCAAAGATCTAGAAACCAAACCTCATGAGGAATGACATAGGAAGCTGGGTGTGTTTAGTTTGGAGAAGAGAAGACTGGGAGGAGACATGGTAGCCATTATTAAATATCTGAAGGAATTTCATGTGGAAAATGGAGCAAGCTTGTTTTCTGCTGCTCCAGAGACTAGAACATGAACCAATTGTATTCAAATTATAAGAAAAGAGAAAGTACCTAAACATTAGGAAGATCTTCTTGACTGTAAGAACTGATTGACAGTGAAATAACCTGCTTCAGAGGGTATGGACTCTCCCTCTTAGGCCATTTCTGCACTAGACTGTTATAGTGCCCTTATTCCACTTTCAGCATCCTATGGAATCCTGGAGTTTGCAGTTTGGGGAGGGGCATTTAGGATTCTCAACCAGAGAGCTCTTGGGCCTCAGTAAACTACAAACCCCAGAATGCCACAGGATGCTGAAAATGGAATAATAGCACTATAACAGTGTAGTGCGGAAATGGCCCAAATTTCAGAGGAAGGAACTGCGAAAACCATCTCTGTGTATTCCTTGCCTAAGAAAACCCTATGAAATTCATAGGTTCACCATAAGTCAGCAGGAGACTTCAAGGCACGTATGTACATACACAATTTAAAACAGTTTTAGAAGTAATGACTACTAATATTAAGTGCACCACTCTTGGCAGTAAGGTTATCTATTAGCTTATTTATATATTAATATATCTTGCCTCCGATCCAGAGCTCTCAGGGCAGTGTACAATAAACTTAGTCTAACAAATTTAACACCGTGTGAACAATTAAAATGATTTAAAAAGGCTAAAAAAATGCATTGAAGCATTTTCCAAGTCAAAATGGCAGAGCAACAGAGTTAAAATATTTTAGTATGAATTGAAATAAATGAAAGACTTGTTAACTAGAGCCTCATCCAGAAGGGATTATAGAGTGCCCTGTCCACTATAGTTCCATTGGATCCATTATAGTTATAGTTTTTAAAAGTGACCCTTTACTTTCCTGTGTGTTATTTAAGTAAGTAAAAAAAAAATTGCCCCCTTTTTTGAAATTAAAAACAAAACAGCAGCTGAAAACTATAAGCTTCTGGTTGTACTTGTTGTATGGCTTTGATTGTTTCTGATTTATAGTCTGACAAACCCATTGTAGGATGATTTTGCCATGGTTTGTTCCGAGGGAATTTGCCTTTGCCTTCCTCTGAGGCTGAGATAATGTGACTTGCCTAAAGTCACACAATGGCTGAGCAGGGATTTGAACCCTGATCTCGCAGAGATCTGTTTCAACACTTAAACTACCACATTACACTGACTTTCCTTACAGCTTGTCACTTGGCTGTCTTTCGTATAAACCATGTTTACACGATCTTGTTTACACACCGGTGAATCATTGCGTTATATGAATTAATGTCTGAAAGGATGCTTCCAGTAATTTCTGACTTACAGTGGCCCTATGACAAAAACAAAATGATTTATATGGGGGAATGGGGGTGGAAGTTGCCACTGCCTTCCTTTGAAGATGAGAGTGTGTGACTTGTGTGGGGTCACCCAGTGAGTTCCCGTGGCTGCGTGGGGAATTTGAATCCTGATCTTCTGCACTCGTAGTTCAACACTCAGATCATTCCATCACACTGGTGATACCACTGCAGCCTGCCTGCCTGTTGTACGAAACAAACTTTGCTCCTGCCCATCTCTTAATTAACCACCCCAAAACAGAACCCAGGGCAGGACCTGAACTATATGATATTCCTTCTCTGCCATTTAGTGGGCCCACACCCTCATAATTACAAAACTAACTAAAAACTTCATTATACCACACAAAATTAAAGTTATTCCATGTCTAGGTAGCATCATAATATAATCTGTTTAATTCCAATATGAATTTGACTAAGAGGGACTAATTAATTTAATTTTCAGTTATTCAACATTTGTAACTAGTTACCGCAAAGCTTTTTCCCCTTGGAGTCTGAAGTGGGCTACTTGCCTCCGCTTCCTCCTCCTCTTGGATATTCAGACTCCAGAGAGGAAGCCCCTTTGGATTAGGTAACCACATTTGACTCAGGCCGCCAAGAATAAATAATCTAATAATGAAAAACGATAATTGAAGTAAGCAGATATATGACGTTTCAAGGACCCGGGCCTACATTGACAATAAGAATGAGGATAGAAATCTAATGGTTCAGAGAGCTGTCTTCTTATTTGAGAGAGGGAGGGCTGCAGTTACTCATGGGAAAGGGAACCAGAGTGCGCGTGCAGCAAGGGGCTTCCCTCTGTCCCTTCTTTGGGCTGCATGAAATGTGTGTGACTCCCCCCTCCTCTTTTTCCATTCCGTTAAGTGTCCAGCCAATGACCGTTCATGGAAAAAGGCAGCTGATCCGTGGCAGCCGACCTGAGTACCTGGCCTAAACAGTGCCAAGGGCAAGTGTGGAAGTTGCATCCCTACCTTCTTACCCCCTACTCTCACCCCCACCCCTACGTGCGCAGCTTTTTTGCACCCTTCTGGCTTTGGTGCCTGGGGCACATGGCTTACCTGCCCCACCCTAAATACACCTCTGGTTTACATTTCTGTTAGCTACCCATTCAGCGTGGGTGCTATTGTGTTTTGCCTCTTTTTCCTTTCCTTTCCTTTCCTTTCCTTTCCTTTCCTTTCCTTTCCTTTCCTTTCCTTTCCTTTCCTTTCCTTTCCTTTCTTCTCCTCTCCTCCTCCTCCTCGTCCTCCTTATTATTATGAGAGTACAGAACTTCTCATGGGAGGACAGGACTTGTTTATAAGGCTGACTCAGACTCAGCTGTCCAGGCACTCACTCGGGAGAAGCACAGCGTTCGTCCCGAAAGCCGTCCCTCTCTCAGTTGCCAGCTTTGACTTCTGGCGCACGCCTTAACCTTGCAGCTTTATCTGGGGCAGGAAATACAGATGATGCTGTCTCATGCTTGGTCAGATCACTATTCCATCTAGCTGAGCCATCTCCCTCACCTCACCCACTTCATTGGTCAGAGTGTTACCGGAAAACTCTGAGGAGCATGATGTTGGGGAAGGAGATCTACATGGAGGAAGCTGTCTTATAGCTAATCTGATCACTGGTCCATATCATTCAGTGTTGTTAGCATTACACTGCACTAGTGACATTGATTGAGTGGCCCACAAAATACTCTTTGGTTGCAGCTCTTGTTAGCCCCAGACCATTGTGAAAGATGATGCGGGATGCAATCCAACAACATCTGGAGGATGTCGCATTTCCCAGCTCTGGCCTACATTGTCATGCAATTTCTCCTTAGTGCTTCAGGCTGCAAAGACTCGACTGAACCTAGGACATTTTGCAGGCTAAGTGCGTGCTCTATCACTGAGCTATGGAGCTGCCCTTAAAAGGAAGGCTTTGCTTTTCATCTTATCCCACCTGGAGCATGAATCTCCACCCTTCTCATCTTTTCTTGTTTCTCCATACACTACTCTGCCCTGTTATGCAGCTTACATTTTGTTCACAATCACAATCCATGGCTCACTTTGTGCCATCCTTTGCTGTTGCTGGATATTGCAATTCAAAACAAAGGGACGAAACATTGAAATGGCACGCATGAGATGAGACAGGCTAGAAAAGAATTTCCAGAGGGCCCAATGCAACACTGGGTCTGTAATCCTTGACTGAAAACGAGCAGAGCTCATTTGTAGAGCAGATACTTTGAATGCAGAAAGAACCCTTTCGCACTACGCAACTATAGTGCTATTCCACTTTAACTGCCGTGGCAATGTTCTATGGCATCCTGGGATTTGCAGTTTAAGTAAAGGGTATTTGGAATTTTCAGCCAGAGAACTCTAGTGCCTCGCCAAACTACAAACCCCTGGATCTCATAGAAGACAAACATGGCAGTCAAAGCAGAATATAGTGCTATAATTATGCAGTGCAAAAGAGCATAAGGTCTCCAATTCATTGCCTGTTCCACTTCTTAAAATTGGAATGCTAAGACCTACCAAGCAGAATCAGGCACGAAATGGTGGCTTGTGGAGCAGAGTCAGTTACTAACAGCATCCCATGAACCATGCCCTGGGATATAAACACATCAGAGCCGGAGTTATTGCAAACATGAGTCATGAGTTATGAGTTAACCCAAACATCTAAAATGAACCAGCAAAGCTAAGCAAAGACCAGGGCCCATTCTTATTATACAATTACACGACTGTTATTCTGCTTTAACTGCCATGGTTCCATCCTGTGGAATCCTGGGGTTTGTAGTTTAGTGAGGCACTGGGGTAATCTGACTAGATATTGTAAAAGCCCCTGCTTAAACTGCCAGTCCCATGATTCCATAGGACAAAAGTATGGCTGTTAAAGTGGAATAATAGCACTATAATTCTGCAGTGTGAAGGGCCCTTGATCAGAGAGCACCAATTAGTGTCTTTATTTCACAGATGAGGAACACTATTGCTGAGAGATAAGCAGTTAAAGCAAGGCTGAGTGCTTGGGGTTTTTCTTTCCCATTGTTCTCATTAAATTCAGAAACTCTTGGGGAACTACCTCCTAAACTATCCAGAAAGAACAATACTGTCTGATCTACATTAAAAAAGCCACCAGAGCTAGGCGCTGATTTCTTTTATTTCCTTTTGTCTTAATTTAAGGAAAAAAATGGCTATTTGAATTGCAGTGCTTGGATAAAATCCATTCCTCTTTCCTTCCTTTCAGGTGCAGGATATCAAATTTCAGGCATTGAATGGGGAAGAAAAGGAGTCATGGATGAAAGCCCTCAATGAAGGCATCAACCGAGGCAAAAACAAAGTATTTGATGAGGTAAAGTGCTGGGTCAAATTTGTTAGCAAATATTAGCTTAGGGCAGCCCTCTCCAACCTATTGCCCTTCCAGATGTCTTGGACTGCAGCTCTGCTGGGTGGGGACAATGGGATACATCTGGAATGGCACTAGGTTGGAGAAGTCTGGCTTCTGGTTATGACTCCCCTTAAGGTGAACAGTACACAGTAACTTCCTTCACTGCTGATCCATCCTCTAAGCCCACATGGTGCCAGGAGAAGCAGGATCAACATTTGTGGGCTCTAGGACCCAGTAAGAATGATGCAATGTGGCATAACCAAAGCTGTAATGATGGAGTGTGTTCTAGACAGCTGCTATGGATTTCGGAGGCAGAGGAAAACCTGCCAGATGGGCTCAGCCCAGTACATTTTTTCTAGGGATGCCAGATTGAAAACTGGAGAAGGCTCCTGTACCTTCAATGGTTGCAAAGATTTCAGCAGGTATTTGTCACATGACAAGGTAACAAGCAATGTTTGTTGAAATTCTCTCAGCTACACAGCTAGAGAGCCAATGTGGCGTAATGGTTTGACTGTTGAATTTAAGACCCTGTGAGACCAGGGTTCAAATCCTCACTCAGCCATGGAAACCCACTAGGTGACCTTGGGTAAGTCACACTCTCTCAGTCTCAGAGGAAGGCCATGGCAAAACTTCCCTGAACAAATCTTGAGAAGAAAACCCAATGATAGCTTTGCCTTAGGGTCACCTTCAATTGGAAAATGGCTTGAAGGCACACAAACAACAACACAACTGTAAAAGTACAGGAGGGTTCTCCAGTTTTCACTCTGGCAGCACTAATTTTTTCCATCTTATGTGGAGCAGCAAATAGCACCCCTAATTCATTAAAGTCAAGATGCGTAGTGTCCAAAAGTAGTCATCTTGTTTTGGTTTAGAAGGCAGAGATGAAAATCTCATGAGCAACTCTCACCATCCCTGGTAGTGACAATACAAGAATACCCAAGTAAATAATTAACAACTTGTTGCCTTTTTAAACACCCAGAACCAACAGTGTGGGGCAACTGCCTCGCATGCCTTGCTCCCAGAGGAAGTGAGCACTAAGAACGTGAGTAGTCCTCTCATTGGCCTGATAGACAGGATTGTTCTAAAGAGAGGCTACAGGGTGCCCGCTTTTGGTGTGATCTCTGCACACACAAAGGTGAGGTAGCACAAAGTGTCACTCCTGTTACGGTGAATGGATGCAAAGGGTTCACACATACTACATCCATTGACCACAGTGGGACACGATGCTCTTGCTTTTTGTTATATGTCGGGGCTCCTGGAATGGAATCCCTGCATATACATCCGGCACACCGTGTATCTGGTTGTCAAGTGAAACCCCAGTTCACTGGATTTCAGGCCCCCCCACCCCTCACAAGCCTTCTGTCTTCAAGGAACTCCTTTCTACTTCTTTCTGCCAAGGAAACCCTCTGCCTCAAAATCCGGATGCTTTGCAAAAAATTCTCAGTCAAACTGAGATGCCGTACCAGGGAGAGTGGAGCATCAAAATCTTTGGCAGGCCAGTTGGTGAACCCCAACAGAGGTTGGGTGAATCCACGTCCAGCCTCTGCAAAATGGTCTCCTGTCCTTCTTCTTTTCAATGAGCTTCTCCCTACAGTGGCCTGTGAAATTTAACCGTGGCAGGATCAGCGTATTTAGATCTGGGCTTCAGGGTGTCAAGGGAAAAGGATTTTTTGGCCAGAGTATCAAAATTGCTTGGGTCATCCCTCCACAGGCCTGAATCAAATTTTTTAAGAAATGATTTTGGCAGTGGAATGTAAACTCTGAGTGAACTTTTAGTTAGGTTCTCTTTCTCCTTCCCCTCTCCTCCAGCCCATCTCTCAATTTAAGCCAAAATGTGTGTAAGCAGAGTGGATCTGTACCATTCAGCTTGGAAGGAAATGGTTTCATAACACTAACCCAAGTTGGGCCCCTCTCTCTCTCTTTTGCTCGACAACAGATGCAGGGAGAAGGAGGTGTTTCCTCCTTCTAGGCGGCCTGAGCATCACAGAACATCAGATTCTGAGGGTCAGATTATGAAGAGTCAGGTTGTTGAGGGGTGTGCTGTTGCCCATTGAACTAAACCCTTCAGTGTGCTGAACTGCACAACAGGCACAGCTGGAAGCAGCAGACTAATTGCAGTTGCCTCGCAAAACCGAGCAAGAGATCAGAGCAAGGCTATATTCAAACTGTGGCACTGCTTTTACACAGGAAGAAAAAAAAATGGAGATGTGATGTCATTTTGGTCAACGCTGGCAGCTTTTCCTGCATCTGTGGACTCAGTGCTGGGGTGGGAGTAGCTGTGGGTGCCTTGACTTGGCACATTTTTGAAAGTCTGGACATATTGTTTTTCTCAGGTGGGTGGACTTGAGTTTCCTAATGAACTCCATCTGCCTTTTACTGACAGCAGCCCAAAGCGGTTGTCTCCTGGGTGAATAGACTTACAATGCCTGTAATGCTGAATACTTGGATCTTTTAAGAGAACTAATGCATGAAAAGGAACTCAGAAAGGCCCTAGGAAGAGACCTACAGGCCAAGTTTTCCATTAGTGAAAATCTTTGCAAGATGCTATGGTTACACCAGTTTATAGCAGAAGATGATTTGTTCAAGGGTTACCTCTTACACTTTCTCTGATTTCAGGAAGAAAGTAGTGCTTGTTGAGTTACTTTTCAAAAGTACTACATTACAGTTGGGACCTTATGTACACCAGACATATACTGTAGCACTAAGAACTGTCAGAGTTCTCTCCTTTTGCAAGATGAGGGCTCCTGCTCTAGATCAGAAATAGCCTAGGTCCTGGAAAGTGCTAAACGAAACAGGGGAGAGTTATAAATGCCTTGTCACAGTGGCGGTGTCCCTTCATGTCTTTTCCAACTTCTGGTAACCCTAAGATGAACTTACCACAGGATTTTCTTGGCTAGATAGCTTCAGAGGGGAGTTGCCATTACCTTGCTCTGAGACTGGTTACTTGGTGAGTTTCCATGACTGCATGGGGGTTTGAAGTGTCAGAATCATAGACCATCACTCAGATCATTACATCTCGCTGGCTCAAATGCCCTCAAGTCACTTCTGGCTTATGCAGACTCTAATGTGAACCTATCACAGGGTTTTCTTGGCAAGATTTGTCCAGAGAGCAGTTGCCCTTGGCTTTCTCCGAGGCTAAGGTCACCCGGTTGTTGTCCATGGCGGAGTAGGGCTTTGAACCCTGGTTTCTCAGAATTCTAGTTCAACACTTAAATCACCACATTACACTGGCTTTCCTTACAGCTTGCCAACCGACCATGTAAACCGTATTTAATTGTCTTTTATGCAGCAATGTATCTTTGTGTTGTACCAGTTAATGTCCGAAAGGCTCCTCCATCCTCTGGGAAGTTTTACTGACTTGGAAGGCTGACCTTCCTTAGTCTTGTCTTCAGCCATTCACAGTCCAAGAAAGTGATGTCTGCTTGTCTTTTCCTTCTTAAAGGTAAAGGTTGATGAAAGTCTCTCCCTGGAACATGTGACTCGAGGAAGAGCTAAACTAGCTCAGGGCCGTCGTCCACCAACCAGAAGTCATCTAAAAGAGGTAATAATCAGAGCCATAAAAACTCTGAGTACCACTTTTTACATTTGCTCATCTGAATTCTGGTACAGGAATATGTGCTAAGAGCAAATTCCACATTGTATATGGGATTTTGTTTGCTTCTGCTATTTATAGGGTGGGAAGGGCAAGGGGTCTGTATGGAGCAAAACTTGGAAAATTTACTTTGGGACTACTGTTCTCATAATCTCACAGCCTGGAGGATTCTGGGAGCTGTGCTTCAAAAATAAAATTTCTAAGCTTTGATAAAGAACATGTTTTTCTCATCGAGCCACACATGTGAATTGATGTCTGTTTCTCTTCTGTTTAATATTTCCAGTTTGCTTTTCTCACAAAGCGCTGTAAATGTGCTATAAACAAGCAGAATCCAAATAAAAATAAAAATCAAAGAGTGGTAAACAGTATTAAAACACTATCACTATGAAAGTGACAGTATTAACCAGGCCAATGCAGGCCCATGAAAAACCTGCAGCGGTGGAGTTTGCATTCCACAGTCTGCTACTGAAAACTCCTTCTCCTGTGACCCAAGGAATGTTGCTGCCCAAAGCTGAGTAGGAAATGGCATCCTTCACTCACCCAAGACAAGATGTATAATATCCACAGCCAAGCACTTTCTGCCAATAGTTGGCAATAAAATATGAACAGCAAAAATCAACCTCCTGGTGCAGCTGCTGCATTCTGACCGCATTTAGATGTATACAAAGCCAGGTGGACTGGCAGTTGAGTCCCTTTTCGAGACTGGCTTTGAGGCTTCCTTCCTCACTGTGCTTAGGGCAGAAGACTAGCTTAGCAGAGCACTCTCCTCCAGCACCTTCTTTCCATCTCCCACATCTGCCACCTGGGCTGGCTGCCTCTCTCTGCATAATAATAGGGCCAGCCCAGGCTGGTAAGGCTGTTAATGAAAATATTATGTTAAAGAAAACTTCCTAAAGAAAATCAACAGTGGTGAGTCAGGGAAAAATAGCTGAATTACACATAGACCCAGTGTACGTTCAGATAACTGTAGTAACTACCTGTTTGATTCTTTGAAAACAGAATGGGCTGAAGGACTGTGTTTTCTTGTTTTCTAGGTTGCCACTGCAGTGTCAGATGGGATACTGAGGCTTGACCTGGATGTACCAGACAGTGGACCTCCGAATATCACCTTGGTGACAAATGAAGCTGATGATATTCCTCCTCCAAAGGAGACACTGAAACCACCTATGCCCCCTACAAAGTTGCCCATAGAGAATCCAAATGCTGATTCTAGCGCAGAAGAGCTGGAGTTGAAGAAACCCCCAGTGCCTCCAGCTAAGCCTCGGAAGGAGGCAGGACCACCCAATGAAAATAGGAACTCTATGGAAGAGGAGAAGGAGAAGGAAGAAGAAGATGTTGCTGTTACAGCTGAAGATTCTGAAGAATCTAGAAGTAGTCTTAAGAAACCACCAATGCCTCCAGCCAAGCCTCTTAAGGAAATAGCCTCACCAAATGAAGATACAAATTCTGTGAAGGAAGAAGAAGGGGCAGAAGATGTGGCTGCTGCAGGAGAGAATGCTGAAGAGTCCAAAGCTGGACTCAAGAAACCCCCCATGCCTCCAGCTAAGCCTCTTAAGGAAGTAGTGGCACTTGCTGCAAATAAGGACTCTGTAAGGGAGAAGGAAGAGGAGAGAGAGGAGAAGGAGGAATGTGTTGCTCTTATGGGTGAGGATGCTGAAGAATCCAAAGTTGCTCCAGGTGAAGAAAGTTTAATAGAGGCTGACAAAAATGCCCCCAAAGCTCCAGCTCTTCCACTAAAGGTCCTGTCTAATAAGATGAAGGTCACATGGGATAGTCCAGCTTCTGAACAGCAAGATGCTGAGCTTGGGAATCCATTACCAGTCAGCAGCAAAGAAGACCTCCTGGAGGCAGGAGAGGAAGTGGTCCAACCTCCGACACCACCACCTAAGATACTGTCAGAGGGGCTTCAAGACAGCATAAGACGGACCAGTTCAGAGGCTCATGCCACCAAAGGTGACCAGCAAGTTGGAGACTTGAAACCACCAGAGAATGGTTTTGATGGTGGTGGAATGACAGAGTCTGTTTTTCACAATGGAGAGGAGCATCGCCCTTCACAAAAACTGCAAGAGCCTTCACCAGAACCTGGACCTAACAAGAAGTGTCTAAGCCTGCCTTGTAAAGATGAAGCACCCTTGTCAGAGGTGATGGGAAGTTCATCAGTTACTAAGCCTCATTGTGCCTCCCTAGTAGATCTGCTGTCAGAATCAAACAAGGTACCCCCACAGGGACTGGATCCCCATTGGGGGGCTGCCATCCATGTGGCTCACATGGAAAAGAAAGTAGCATGTGAAAAGGAAAGAACAGAAAAGCTCCTGCAGAAGGTTCTACAGAGGGGACTTGAGCAGGTCCAGGAGGGCAATGGACCTCCACTAAATGCAGAGACATTGCTCAATGAAGCAGCAGCACAGCTCCAGCAAGCCACACAGGTCCTGCAAGAGATCAGAGATTTAGGAGAACAGAAAAAGGAATCTGCCAAGCAACAGAAAGGAGCACCAAAGGATCTAGTGACTCTGTATAGAAGAAGTGCTCCCTGAGACAACGATGCCCCTTCTACTGTATCACCTAGTTGAAATGTTGCCACAAAACACCCTTTCTACTATCCTGATAGGCCAGTGTCTTACAGAGCAAGGGCTGTTGTCTTGCTGGGCCCTCCCAGCATAATAGAAAATATTGCTTAATGTTTCAGTGCCCCTTTTATGATTTTGCGCTGAGGGCTGGTGGTGAGATACCAGTAAGGAGATTGCAAGGCAGAGGCTCCAGGAATGATTTTTTTCTGGAAAGCAAGGTGTAGTAGGGGCAAGGGAGTTTCTCTCTCTTCTTGTCCTTCCTTTCTCAGAGATCCTTTAGAGGAACTTGCAAGCAGGAACTGATGTCCTAGATCAGCCAGGAGTGACCGGCTATTACAGCCAGAAGGGATGAGAAGCAAGGGCTGGCCCCTGCTTGTCTATCTGTTTGTCCTGACCCACAGATTCTACCATGTGCTGTGGTATGACCACCCGTGCTCAAGAATGTTCAGACACTTGGCTGTTGTGGGGTTGGGAGGTTCCCAAAAGCTAGAATGAGTTTTTAAAAGAGGTGGGTGGGGGAGACCCAAATGTTTGAGGTCACATGTTTATGTTCTGGCTTGCCAACTCTTCCCCACTGGGGAGCAAGTTGATCTTGAGCCTAAGATGGAAACAGGGTGTGAATGGCTTGATGACTAATAGCTTGATAACACTCTTTCTTGCTCTCTGTCTTTCCTTTTGAAAAAGAGAGAAGAAGGGAGAGCTGAAATAATTCAGATTTTAATCCAGTTTTTAAGTGCCTTTGGTGCTGTATGTCACCCACTGATGTTCTAATCCACTTACCAGATTGGTCTGGAAAGAGTTCTGTTTAAAGAAAACTACAATACAGATTTTTTAAAAACGATCTTGAAAATAGGAACCCTCCCAGCTATCTGGGTCAAGTTAAATTCTGCTGCCAGCCAGCCAGGTGGCCAACCACAATTGACTAATGAGAGCCAGCCCTACTATTAGGCAGAATGAGACATTGTCTCAGGCAGCAGAAGCTGAAGGAATTGGCCATAAGGTGTTGAAGCTGTGTTTGCTATGCAGACTACAGGCTAAGCTGGCTGACTAAAGTGAAGGACACTGCCTCCACATCAGCATGTGTATGTAATGTAATGTGGCATGGGAAAGACAGGCACCATCTCATCTTTCAAAGTCAGCAAAGTCTTGGGCCAGACTGGGACTAGCTCAGGCTCATGGGGCAATTTCATTCCAAAGTTGACTTAGATGAGCCTCCTGGAGGACCAACAATCCCAGGCTTTTCTCTGAGACGTGAGGGATGGTGAATGGCACACCAGGGTGGTAGCAAAACTGCTTCAGCCATGCAATCGCTAGAGTGTAGTGGTGGAAGAGGGTATTTTCTTCCCTCTTCCTATGGGCAGAGCTGAGAAAAGGCTATTTTTTGGGAGATTAGCTCCCAGAATTCTCCCGCCAGCACACCCAGTGGCCCTGCTGACCTGGAGATTCCAGAAGTTGTCCAAAAAAAGTAACTTTTCTGCACTCTGCCTCCAGGCCAGTAGAATATAGGCTGTGGACAACATGCGCTCCTCCCTGTACGAGTGCAGATTTACGGGGCCTTGCTTGCTTGTGCAGGTGGACCAGTTTAGATAAAGCCCTGTAGATGAAATCTTACATTTTGTACCCCTTTAAATGCTGCTTTTACAGGCACCCCCCCCCCCCGTTATTTGGTGATGGGTTGGGGACCAGAGCACTGTCGGCAACTGGAATTGATTGAAAAGCAGAACCCAGTCTTTCATCTGTTTTTCTCTTGCCCTCTTCCTGTAGGGAAAATGAGGGAATTATGGAGTCTTGCTTGGGACGGTGGATGCAGTACCAACCAAGCCTCCATAATTTTGTCATGTTCCCTATAAGAAGAAGACGAGGAGAAGAACCGATGGAAGAGCAGGCCCTTCGTCGAAAGAACAGTACATGTTTTTAATTTACAAAGGTTTAAAGAGAGGAAAGTCAGAAAAATGAGTCATTGAAAAGTTGAGGAATGCCTGTATACGAATCAGTTTGTGTATTCATCTGTGCCACTGACTGGTGTACCTTAATGGAGAATTGGACTTTTTACAGTCTCAATTCTCAGTCTGCTGGTGGTCATCTTTACTGATAAGAAACAGAGCTGGGATGTTGAAGAGTTTAGAAAGTTACTTTTTAGGAACTCCACCCAATAATTTGTTATGGTTACAAGCTGCTTATGCTAACATTTTTTCATTACTTTAAAAAACATCGTAGGATTGATTGAGAGAATAGTGTAAAACTTGAAAAATTCAAAATGAACCTTGATATCTCAAATGCAATTCTAAACCTAACTAGAAAACTTCACTCATTACACAGAAAATATAATGTCTCTGCTGGTTACATTACTGTTGAATGTAATTTTGTAAATTAACTTTGTAACACTCTGATCCTACCATCACACCTCATCGTAAGTCATTACACTTAACTATTTTAGGTTGCAAGAGCCACCATGTTGTAGTAGTTTGAGACCAGGGTTCGATTTCCCCACTCAGCCATGGAAACCTACTCTCAGCCCCATGATACCTTAGGGTTGCCATAAGTCAGAAATGTCAAGAAAAACATTGGGTTGCAATCCATTCCTTCCTAGCTGTAAAAGGATTGGGCTCTGCTTTAAGGGAGCAGCTTTTCATTTTTCTCCCTTGCTTGTATGTCCACGACAACCCCTTGATCTTGAAATGAATGATTTGCACTTTTCTTGAACACTGGCCTGAGTCTGACTGGCGTCCTGAGACAGTATAGCTTCCAACTGTCCTGATTTCACAGTGACCCAACTGGGCCTGGAAGCACTCACCTGTGTGTTTAGATCCTTTTTTTGAAAATGTATATTCTCAGTAGGGCCTACCATTTAATTTCTCACCATCATCCAGTGCAATGCCAGATCACTACTGCTGGGACTCCACCAATCTAGGAAGGGGGACATCAAGATTTTTTTTTTTTCTCAAGTCTGGATCTAATCCTTCCTGGCCTGAATAATTTTAGAAACATCTCAGACCCTAAGCAGATAGCAAGCTGTATTGTGCACACTCAAGGTGGGTGTGGATGTAGGTGTGTCTTCTCCTTTCAGAAGTGCTCAGCCTTATGGAAGCCAAGCTGTTCTGTTCATCAGATTACTGCATTGAACTTCTACTTCTCCAAATGCAGGGTAAAACTGGGTCAAAGCCAGGCTCAGTTTTAGCATACATACAATTGTTTTGCACTAGAAACTTGGCTTTTAACTGTAGGGCACTAGGTATTAGTTTAGACCTGCTTCACCCATGATCGTTTTAGATGTTTTCCCCAAGGTGGTTTATGTTTACATCTAAAAATGTAGAATTGTGAATATAACAAAGACGTGTTTGCAGAAAGAGCCAGTTCACGCATGCTTGCTCATCGACTGAAGGTGGTGACATTTGTGTATGAGCTGTTATAAATCCTAAAACCACAGGGAATTTGCTGTCTTCTTTGAAGTAAATTATTTTGCAACAGTTAGTTCACACAACTGCCACAAATCAAGTGTTGAAAAATCAGGTGATGTTTGCAAGTGTGAACCATATCATACAAACCAACTTAGTATTAGTATTAATTATCCAGTATTAATTACAGCTCTCTCTTTTTTTGCAAATATATAATCAGCTGCAGACCCAGGTTTGCTGTCATGTCATGTGTGAACTGGACCTTATTTTTCTTGTTCAGCACTGAAGGAAATACCTCTTGGTATCCTCTTGGTATCCCTCTATCCTGTTTTTAATTAATATCGAAGAATGATCTGACATTTGCTCAACACTCCTTTTGTACAGATCTTAAGAAATAAGCCATTGTTGAATCTTCCTTGTGCTTCTTCTTCTCACCACAGATTAAAGCAAAACACTGTACAACCTGTACCAACTTAAAAAGTGTTTTTTCACATTGTCTTGTAAATAAGAGTAACTTAAAGTCTCTTCTAGGTGATGGCAGACAAGTCATTATTTTGTTGCAAAGAACTCTCCCAGAAGGTTTGTTTGGAAAGTTATTGCTTACTTGTAACCCACTGAGAGAGTGAACATACATACTGTAAACCGCTGATACCCAGCCCTTAAAATACTGAAAAACATTTAAAAATCTATATATTTTAACAAGATTTGCTGATTGTCTTGGTTCTTTTATTGGTCTTTGGGCTATGTTTGTAGGTATCTGTATTCCGCCATAGTGTCCTGGTTTTATGTTTTAACCCACAGGAGTATCCCCCTGCCCTAGATTTTGTAAAGGGCAAAACCAAATATCAGGATCTCCGCTAAGCAAAAGGTCTCTTTGCTTCATAGAATCATAGAACTGTAGGACCATAGAGCTGGAAGGGGCCCCACAAGGCATCAGGTCCAGTACAGGAACCCCAGCTAGAGCAGTGCTTCCCAACCTTCTTTGAGTTGTGTACCCCTTGGCAGCCCATTTCCATAAATTGTATCCCTCCCCCAGTTCTATTGCCACATCCTTTCTCTGAGGGGAGAAAAACCCCATCAGAAAGCTTCTGTGAGCTCTGATGAGACGTCCCCACACCCATGGAAGGAAAGACAGGGTGTCAGGACTGCCACCCAACACAGGCCTCTCCATCCCATTGTGACCTGTTACCCAACTAAATGCTCTCTGTGGTCTCAGGATCCAGTTTGCTCCCAGCCAAAGGTACAGGGAGGAGCAACTAGTGCTGTGCATCCCTCCCTCAGACAGATTTGGGATGGAACTCTACCCAACACCCTCCCTCCTCGTGGAGCAGGACACAGGGGAGAGGGAGAGGAGAATGCACGCGCAAGGCTCGAGAAGTGACCTAGAGTGAGCAGGTCCAGGGTTGCAGCAACTCAAATAGAAGGCTGTGTGATTCTTTTTTTTTTTAAGTCTGTGGACCAATGGCATCCAGGAGTTCAGCTTTTGTGGCACTCTTATATCTGTTTCTTTGTGATTCATCCTACCCCACTCTCAATACAGTAAGATTCCAGGACAGGAACACCAAAGCCATGGCAAATCAAGAACCACGTTTAATTATCCTCCAGGAATGGATTTATACTCCTCCCACCATTCTTTAGTTTTATTTTTCATGTACCCTAAATGTCTTCATTCATACCCTTGGGGGTATGGATACCTCAGGTTGGGAATCACTGAGCTACAGCATCTCCAGCAGCTTGCTACAATTTTCAAGCTTTAATTCATTTCTCGCTGCAACTAGCAAAGCCTCTCCAGCAGGTCTATGCATTTACCGCTAAGTTCCTCTGGCCGTCCCAGTTGTTGTAGCACCAGAGCTCACCCTCCAATCTGTTCTGCATCCACCTTTGACTGGAAGCAATCAGGCCAGATCAAATGGTCCTTGTCTCATCTTCCTAAGTAAGAAAAGGAATAGTCCCCTCACTTTACCTTGATCTGAGTATAGCTACTTTAGCTAAGATTTCTTTATTAACTTACAAACAGGAAAATATGTTCTCCCTGTGTGTGATCGAATGGCAAATTGTGGGCAACTGTGGTTGGTGCTTAATGCATACGGTGTAACGACATCACCAGGGACTGTGCTTAGGTCTTAGTGTTTGGCCTGGAAGACTCAGGGCCTGGGACAATCCTGAATTGGCAAACTCGGGTTAAGGTAACCCAGCTATAAAAGCCAGTGCTATAGCTAGGAGGGCAGAGAGGTAGGAGGAGGAGAAAGCCAAAGTGTAAAAGGGGTGCTGGACTAGTCTTTGGCTTAAGAACATTTACACAGGCAGAGGGATAAGACACTGGCAAGCTCCTCCCGAAAAGGGAAGGGCTTGCCTAGGGAGGAGGAGAAGAAACCAAGGTGAGGCTTTGCCACAGATTTTTTCTCAGGGCTACAGCTCCCAGGCACAGCCACAATTGGGCCAGCTTTCCCACCCTCCACAACAGCTCTCAAGTTCTAAAGAGCTCAAAGACCTTACAGAAATGCACTTCTCTGCCCCTAAGAGTCTGCCTGACTTGGCTCCTGTCCCAGTTGTGGTGAGTGATCCAAAGGTTCTCAATCTGCATGAACCAGAGGTGTATCTAGTGTAAACAGTGCCAAAGGCAAGCATGAAAGTTGCGTCCCTACCTCCTGGGTGCTTCCTCCTCCTCTTCCGCCATTACATCTTCCAGCATGGCTTTTTTTGCACGCACACACACACACACACCATCATTAGCACCCAGGGCACTTGCCCCATTTCCCCAACTCATTAGATATGTCTCTGGCACGAACTTACCCTCTATCACAGAGCTGACCACACATAGACCAGATACTGGAAGAGGCTAATACTATGTGGACTTACCCTTGAAGTGTCTGATCTGGGTTGACTTAAAGACTACTGGTCCAGCACATTGCCCACGGGCCTTGGCCTAATCACTGTCCTGAACTCATGATGTAATGAGGAGTGGGATAGAAGGGCTTTTGTGCTTCGTAAAGCTTTGGAGCCAATAGGCGTCTATGTGGTGGAATTCCAGGTTGCATCTGCTTGGCAGCTGATGGAGACTGATGGTGATTTTTTGATGGGATTCTCCTCATCGAAGGAGCGGATGGAGTCATGGAGGCTTAAAGTGGAGCTGGCTTAAAGGCCCAAGATGCATCCACCTTTTCCATGGATTCACAGCTAGGTGCCCTGACAGCTTTTGCCTGATAGCCACAAACCTCCCTTTTCCATACTTTATGAGGAAAATGGCAAGAAATATGACTCATATTCATGAAGGGAGATACACAAGAGGTCAGGGTGTGGAATCTGGCACATGGCTGCCTTTCCCAGCATTGGAATTTTGGCACCAATAGACATCAGTGTTCAGAAGAAGGTGTTCTTTTTAACAATGCCTTTTCTCTACTCCCTTGGTATGAAAGCCAGCTACTTCCTACAGCCGCTTGACTTTCCCTGCCATGCAGGAGGTGTGTTGTCATGTGGTAAGGTTTTGACCACACAGCAACAACCCCAGCTAGCCAGCAGATAAGCCACAAACCATCATGCACTGCAAAGATCTCGAGGGAGGCTGTGCCTTATAAGGAAGGCACAGAGCTGCAACAAATCCAGCTCGCTTCAGCAGTCAGCAGAGCATCTAACCACACAAGCACCCAGCCTCTGCCGAAAGGAAAGAGCAAAAGTAATACTGAAACCTACTTAGAAGTCAAGCCCTGGGTTGAGAGGATTCCCGTGAGTTTACCCCTTAATAGGGTACTCACTCGGCAGAGGGGTAAATGCTGTAGCATTGGTTTCCTGCTCATTATATTCAAACTACCTTTTGCAACTGAGTCCAGTGCGGCTGGTGTTGAACAGTCAAGCAAAAGGGACAACCAGAGTTGGCCCTACCATTAAGTAGAGCAGAAGTGGACAAAGTGTTTCCCTCCAGACGTGGACTGTTGGACTGCAACTCCCAGCATTCCTCACTAGATGCTAAGCTGGTGAGGCCTCATGGGAATCACAGAACTGTATAGTTGGAAGGAGCTTCATGGGCCATCAAATCCAATCCCTTTCGCAGTGCAGGATATCCAGCTAAAGCATCTCCAGGAGGTAGCTGTCCTACCTCTTTCTGAAGATGTCCACCTTTTCAGGCAATTGATTCCACTGCCAAACCACTCTTACTGTCAAGAAGTTCCTTCTAAATGTTTGTTCAAAATCTACTATCCTGTAACTTCAAACCATTAGACCTGGGGCAACAGAGAATAGGCTAGCCTTCTCTCTGTCACAGTCCTGTGGGTATTTAAAGAGTGAACTCATGCCACCCCTCAGTCTTCTCTTAAAAAGCTGGACATGCCCAGCTCCTTCAACCTTTACTCATATCTTTTGTTCTCCAGATCTTTATCATCCTTGTTGCTCTTCTCTGAACCTACTCCAACTTGTTTATATCCTTCTTAAAATGAGGCTCCCAGAACTGGACACAGTACTTCAGATGAGGCTGACCAACACAGCATGCAACGGGGCCATTACCACCCTGAACTTGAAAACTGTGCTTCTATTAATGTCATCTGCAGACTTGATAACGATTTCTTCCACTCTATCATCTAAGTTACTGATAAAAATGTTGAAGATTAGTGGACAAAATCCTGAGGCACTGCACTTGAGATCTCTTTCCAGTTTGATGCACAGCCACTGATGATGATTCTTTGAGCATGGTTTTCCAACCAATTATGAATCCATCTGACAGTGTTACCATCTATTCTACATTTAACCAATACGCCAATCAAAATATTATGGGGGACCTTATCCAGATAAATGACATCCACAGTATTCCCACCATCTACTAAACTAGTGACCTGATTAAAAAAAAGATACAAGATTACTTTGGCAGGATTTGTTTTCAACAAACCTATGCTGAGTCCTACTGATCACTGCATTGTCATCAAGATACTTACAGACAGACTAACTTGGTATTGAAGTCAGGCTGAACAGCCTGTAGTTTTCTGGATCTTCTTTTTTGCCTTTTTGAAGAGAGAGACAATGTTTGCCCTTTTGCAGTCCTTTGGCACCGCACCTGTTCTCCAAGATTTCTCAAAAATGATGGCAAATGGTTCATAGAGTACCTCAGCTAGTTCCTTCAGTACTTTGGGATGCAATTTGTCTAGCACTGCAGATCTGAACTCATTTAGGTCAGCTAGGTGATTTCTGACTAACTCCCTATCAATCTTGATTTGCAGTCCAGATCCCTTGGCAAGGTTTCTGCTGCTGCATGAAACACACAGTTCTCTATTTCAAAGAAAACTGAAGCAAAATGTATAGTCCAGCAACACCTGGAAGGATGGATGCCTTTTGCCTGCTCCTGAGAGCCAGTGCTGAGTATTGGTTTGAGAGCTGGACTATGACTATGGGAGACTAGGATTCAAATCCCAACTCAGACGTGGAAACCCACTTGAGTGATTAAGGGCAAGTCACACTTCATCGTCTTCAGGGGAAAGCAATGGCAAACCTCCTCTGAACAAATCTTGCAAGGAAAACCCTAGGATAGAGTTGTCTTGTACGTATACGGCTTCAAGTTGTCTGTCAACCTACAGCAACCCCATAAATTTCACAGGGTTTTCTTAGGCAAAGAATACTCTTAGGCAAGAAATGTAAGTTCTATTTATTAATCACTTCAGAAATAGAGGCGGGGGGGGTAGGGAGGAACTTGAGGGCTTCTCTTCCTTGTGGGGTGAACCAACTTGCCAGACCTTCAGCATTAGGTGGACAGGGAACACCATTAATGTCCTATCTTAGGCAGCAAAAATTTTTGGGTGGCCCTAATTTCAAAGGTCTTATCAAACATGAAGCAAGCTACTGAACAGCTATATCAAGTGTGAAGTAGGACAGCTGGATTAAACCTTCATGCACAGGTATGGCAGTTTTTTGGATTCCAGCTGTTGAGAAAAGATCATGCTGAAGGCACTGTGTTTGGGCAGGGGGCATCTGACTGCTGGAAGCTATACTTGGGTAATTGGATTGTTGCTCAGCCTTAACCAGCAAAACAGTTCTTTCTAGAGGCTGGGAAAGTTACTGTTTTGGGACTACAGCTCCCCAAATTGCTGGTTTTGTCCTATAAAGTGCTGGGGGGTTTTGTCTTACAAGGGCCATTTCTGCACTGTTATAGCGCTATTATTCCACTTTCAACATCCTGGGGAATTCTGGGGTGTGTAGTTTACTGAAGCCAAAGAAGTTTCTGACAGAGAATTCTAAATGCCCCTCCCTAAACTGCAAACCCCAGGAGGTTGTTGCTCTAAGTGAAATAATTGCACTATAACCGTGTAGTGCAGAAATGGCCAAAGTCCTATATGGATCAGGTCCAGGGCATTTGAAGGACCATATTCTTCCTTATGAACCTGTCCACATTTTGAGATCTTCTAGGAAGGCCATTCTGTCTGTCCCACCACCTTCACAGGTTTATCAGGTGGGAACATCGGAGAGAGCATTCTTAGTGGCTGTTCCCAGGTCTCTGGAACTCCCTTCCCAAAGAAGTTAGACCGGCACTCTCCCTACTTTCTTTCGCAGACAAGTAAAGAGTTTTTCAAAAGGTATTTGATGATTGATTGTATACGGCCTGTCTCTCCTAAATAATGTGCTGGATCTTGCTAACTGTTATGCTTGTGGGGAGTGGGGTGAGATGACTCTTTAATGGTGTATGTTTTAATCTGGTTTTAATTTTTTTATCATTTAATCTCTTTTTAACGTTTGTATTTGGTGCATTTTTAATGACGTGCTTTTTTAATTTGTTGTAAGCTGCTTTCAGTCCCATGTGGGTAGCAGCTGCACATCCTTTATCATTTCATCAATGAAAACCGGAGCACATGTGGCCAAGCAACATCAGAGTGTGGTCAAGAAGGCAAAAGTTGTTACTAATAAAAAAAGAACAAGCTAGGAGAGGATGCAATGGTTTGCTTTTGTCTGACCTTATCAGAAAACTGGAACAATAGAGGATTAATTGTGACCGTCCCTGATGAATGAGGAGAATTGGAGGGCATGGAGCTGGATTTTCCAAAAGAGTAACTGTTACAAACTCTATTTTCTCTTGGTAAGGGCAGCACCACCCAATCTCACCGTCTGCCCCAACACAAACCAGACTCAAGATATCACAGAGTGCAAGGCCAACATCAACATTGCTTTTCAATGGAAGAGGAAACCTGTCTTTTCAGAGACTGCGGGGCTGTGGTTTAAAATACCATTAATAAACAAACAGACTGACTGGCTAAACATACATGAGTTTTACCATAGACAAAATACCAAGTGGAATAAAATGCTGATTTATGGGAGAAAGGGACAGGCTTGGGATTTCTATGGCTTTTTGTTTCTGAGATATTTTCATAGCTCCCATGGGTTATTTACTGCATAGCCTACCATGTGTTTGCAGGCTAGTTGAAGCAGAACAGGAGGAACCCTGTTCTTAAATACCCAGGGTGAAGCAGGGAATTTTTGAAAACAACCTTCAAGCTATGGTTAAGCATATGAGAAAAGCCCCTGCTCTGATGGCATCAGAGTCCATCTAAAGGGGAACCTTGTTGGTGTGTGTGTGTGTGTGTGTGTGTGCGCACGCGTCTCCAAGTCACCCATCAACTTATGATGATCCCATAAATTTAATAGGGTTTTCTTAGGCAAGGTGATTTTGCCAGATCCTTCCTCTGAAATGTGGCCTACAGCACCAAGTATTCAGTGGCAGTGTCCCATCCAAGTACTCCCCAGGGCTGATCTTGCTTAGCATCTAAGATCAGATGGGATCTGGTACCTTTATGGTATTGGTACCAGGGGTATCAACAGTGCCATGCACCATTTCAGTTGGTGTGGTGTTCGCACGTGAAGGGGAGTTCCTGCTGTTATTTCCAGGAGGAGAACAGCCTAGGAGGAAAAATCTACACGATCACCAGCTTCTAACAGTGGACAGCCAAGAGCTCACACAGAGATTGTATACCTCCTCAACTGTCTCGATTGGGCAGGGACAGTCCTAATTAGTCCTCTGTTGCCATACTTTAGCTACTTTTCAAATGTCCCAGTTTCTCTCTCTTCCTACCTTCCTCTTCAGCTTACGGCAGTTGCTGCAAACAAATTTCAAAGTGCAAAAGTAGTTCATACTCAATTAACTTGGGCAGGGAGGGAAGAGGTTGGATGTGCAGAAGCTTGCCCTTCCCTGTAGGCTTAGGCAAGAGCAAACTGCTGTAGCCTCTCTCAGCTTGTATGTTCATCCTCACTGATAACTTTTGCCATGTTGACCACACTCTGACATTGCTCAGCCACCCACATTCCTGGTTTTGAAAACTGCAGTTGTGACAGGTACCCTGCAAGCAAGAAGTGCCAACTTGCAATTGGATCAACACCGGCTGAATGAATGGTGTTCTGTGCAGAGGTTGGAATTAGAATCTAGATGGGTTGAATTTTTTGAACTTCAGCTCCCAGCAGCCCTAGCCAACATATCCAATGGTTAGGATTGCGGGGAACTGCAGTCCAACATCATATTCTAGAAGACCACTCACCTCCCTTATTTGCTTTAAGCTAAAGCAAGCCGTGGGTCTGCAGTTGTGTTCCTGCTACCTAAACACTACAGTTCAAAATGGGAACAGGAAGTTAGGCCTGCTGGGTATTATTTTTATATCTTCCTCTCTACTGTTTATATGGCTGCTGTAGCCAACTTTTGGATTAATAACAGTTATTCAATGAAGGAAGTTCAAAACTGAAAATGCAAAGTCTATTTTCAGGGCTTTAAAGATTCTAAACCCTTCCTCTACAATTTGTTATCGACTCATTTCCTCTCCTGTCTTCCTCTTCTGCATCCATCTCAGACAGGGAGGAAAAATAATGGTTCTTGCTTATTCTTTGAAAAGCTATAAACAAATGTGCCCTCTGGGACAGAAGACTGGGCTGCACGGGAAGGGTTGTAGCTCCAGACAGAGATTTCCCTTGGCTTCTTCCTCTGTTATCATTAAAAAGCAACTTAAAAGCCCAGAAATTGGATCCTGAAGTGATTTCAAATAGATACATTTTGCTAAGCCAGTGTCATAGGAGATAGGTCATGTAAATTGCTACACAGAAGACAAACCAACAGATGTATATTTCTCCCCCGGAAATGTTGTGTTGTTGCTAGGATGCACAAATTGTGTTGTTGAATTAAGCAGTAAACAAACAGTTGCCTTCCGCTTTCTGATCTTTCTAAAAGATTTACCAAGTGGGAAAGCTAAACATCTTTCAGCCTTCCCTTTGCAAATTTACAGCATAATGATGTTAGCTGCCTGTTCAGAAGAAAGTTCCACAGAACTAAATGGAGCCTACAGTTTTCAGCCTGTAATCCTATGGGACCGGGTTAAGGATTGGGCATGTAAGGTTGGAAAGCTGGAAAAGTTAACTTTTTGACCTATACATCCCAGAATTCCCCCAGCCAGCATGGGCAGGGGATTCTGGGCGCAGAGGCCTATCTAGGATGGGGCAAGTAGGATACGTGCCCCAGGCGCCAATGCCAGGGGGTTGCAACAAAACCATGCATGCAGGAGGTAGGGGTAGGAAGGCAGAGGTGCAATTTCCATGCTTGCCTTTGGCACTGTTTACGCTAGATATGCCATGATCTGGGAGTAATAACCCAAAGTTATCCCAAGTTTGGGTGGTGGCTATTCTTATTATTTGCACATATCATGCATATGTACGTAATCACATATCACCAGACAGGGCAATATGCTGCTGAAGTACGCAGGAGAGGGTGTTCTCTGTTGATGCACCCCAGTTATGGAAGACCCTCCCCTTGGAGGGGATGGGTGGAAACATTGCTGCCATGTCAGCAGCAAATGAAAACATTGGTTTTCATTTCTACCCCAGCCAACCAGGACTAGGTTGGCACCTGTCACCCGGAGGACTTTTCCTTCAGCCTAGACTATAGAACAACCTGCCAGAAGATCCAATGCAGAAGACCCAACAGCTGAATATGCTGTCTGTGTTTAAAACAGAATTAAAGACCAGACTCTTCCAGCAGGCCTATCTAGATCCAGATCATTATGCGTTTTAAAGTATAGACTGATTGATTTAGTATGTCTTGGTCTTATATGTTCTTTTAATCTGATGTCACGTGTTTTTAACTGGTTTATATGTTTTTAGTTGATGTTATGTGATGTATTTTAATCTGTTCTTGCTCCCTGCTTTGATCCAGAGGGAGAGGCGGGTACGAAATAAATGTTATTAATATTAATATTATTTAAAGCTTTTGGAGCCTAACTGGTTTTACATAGACCCTCCCATATACATAGTTTCAAAACATTTAAAATTTTGAGAACTGTTTTAAGCTGTCTTTTTAACTTGTTAAATTGTGCGATTTGTTCTTAGCTTTTTGCAATCATTTTTATTATTTACCCTGTTTTAAATTTGTTGGGTAAGTTTTGTTGTGCACCACCCTGAAAACTCTGGACAAAGGACGAAATATACATATTTAAATAGATAAATAAATTCTGCCGCCCCGCCACAGAACACTGGCAAAGGGGGACAAAGGTAGCATGCTTGTACCTGTTCCCTCACCTTTCACGTGGAGGGGTGGTCTGTCTCAGGTAAATGAGGCAAACTGATCCATTCCTGCTTTGTTGATCTCTACAAACGGGTCTTCTGCATTAATTTGTCCAGCAAAGGTTTCCTCCAGCAATAGCCAGCCTGTGAAGAGATGCATATCCGCCCGATTTGGCAGGGACCATTCCCGAGGGAGTAGGGAGGCTGGGTCCCTTTGTCTTTACCCAAATTATGGAATGACAACTCCCACAATCCCTCTCCTCACACCCTCCAACCTTCCTGATTTCCTAGGGACTGCCCTGCTTTTAAAATGTCCTAGCAGACTGGGAGCTAGCATAGCCAATGCTGAATAACGCTGGGAGGTACAATACATTACCATCTGGAAGGCTGCATTATTCCAGAAAGGGAGCATCAAATGAAGTGAACTCATATGGGTAATACCTTGCTAGATGAGCCAAAGGTCTGACAGGGTATGAGGCAAGTTGTTTTGCCCATTTTATCAAGTGCTGGGCATGTTTCTCCAATACGGTTCAGCCAGCCTACATATCTGCCATGCTTTCGCTCCTGTTATATTTCTTTGTTGGTATTGTTTGGTGCCTTCAAGTCATTTCCGCTATATGGAGACCCTAAGGTGATTCTATCACAAGGGCTTCCTTGAGAGATTGGTTCAGCAAGGGTTTACCATTGCCTTCCTCTGAGGTTGAGAGAGTGTGACTTGGCAGTGGGTTTCCGTGGCTGAGTGGATATTTGAACTCTAGTCTCCCAGAGTCTTGGTCCAACACTCAACTACCATGCCCAGAGGTTAAACTGGTTTTAAAACCGGTGAGAAGCTCATGGTTTTTTTTTTCCTAAAAATATTTTGGCCTAAAAGCATTTGCAGCAAGGTTGGTTCAGGACAGTTTGTTGCCTGAAGTGAACAAGAAGAAAAATGTATCCAGAAACAGCCAAATCATTCTGGCATAGAAGGCAATAAATAAGAAAGTAAAGAAATGTCTCGTATCCACCACTCATGTACACGCCTGACAATTTTAAAAACCACACACTAGCTTTCTGCTGTTTTCTCATGACCTTCACAATCTGCTGCATCATTTTGCCTAAGCTGGGACCCACTCACACTACACAGTTAGAGTACCCTTATTCCATGATTGTGTCCTATGGAATCCTGGGATTGGTAGTCTGGTGTGG
Organism: Cyclura pinguis; assembly: GCA_030412105.1. Taxonomy (NCBI): domain Eukaryota; kingdom Metazoa; phylum Chordata; class Lepidosauria; order Squamata; family Iguanidae; genus Cyclura; species Cyclura pinguis. The sequence continues at coordinate 7,416,318 of CM059608.1, forward strand.
CACTACAGCTTTCTGGCTGAGAATTCTAAATGTTCCTCCCTAAACTGCAAATATCAGGAATCTTTAGGATGGAACGACGGCAGTCAAAGTGGAATAATAGCACGATAGTTCTGTAGTGCAAATGAGTCCCAATTTCCGCACTAGGCTGTTATAGCGCTATTATTCCACTTGCAACATCCTATGGAATCCTGGGGTTTGCAGTTTCGGGAGGGGCCACGTGGCCCCTCCCGAAACTGCAAACCCCAGGATTCCATAGGATGTTGCAAGTGGAATAATAGCGCTATAACAGCCTAGTGCGGAAATGGCCCCAGACTCTTCCTTCCTGATCTATTGAGAAAACCAAGTTATTTCAGGAAACCTCCACAAGATGGCAAAAGTCTACAGACTGTAAGTGACAGCTCAGGTAGTTTTCCAGTAGTTAGCTGCACTAAGTACAAAAATATAAAATTCTTACAAGTTCTTTCATCTGTGGACTGCGGCCCCATTGGTAGTTCCAACTAGAGTAGACCAGTTTTACCAACGGGGTTCACAGAAGTGTTGACTCATCATTTACAAACGGATTCAGCAGTTTTGTTCCAGTTCAGACTATCCGTAGAATCAAAGACTGGTTCTCCTGGCTAATTTTAAAGGCCTGCCTATTTCTTATTAAATCAGTAAACATGACAGTGGATCATAGGAGGCAATGCAGAAATCTAGAAGTTTATATTTCTGTGGTTTGGCAACTCTGAGCTTCTGTCCCCAAAAGAACAGAAGACATACAGAAATGTAAGTTTCTTACATGGAACAACAGCAACAATTTAAGGCCTTTCCACACTACACTCTTATAGTGCTATTATTCCACTTTCAACATCCGATGGAATCCTGGGGTTTGCAGTTCGGGGAGGGTTATTTAGAATTCTCAGCCAGAGAGCTCTTTGGCCTTCATAAACTACAAACCTCGGAATTCCACGGGACCTTAAAAGTGGAATAATAGCACTACAACAGTGTAGTGCAGAAAGGCCCTTAGTTTACTTAGTTATCCTATAGAATTCTGGGTTTTATAGTTTGGCAGGCATTGGCACACTCTGGCAGATATTTCTAAATACCCCTCCCTAAACTACAAATCCCAGAATTCCATAGGACAGTACCATGGCAGTTAAGATGGAATCATACTGCAATCATTGTGTAGTGTGTGGAAGGACCCCAAGTCTAAGGACCTTTCCGCACTAGCCTGTTATAACGCTATGATTCCACTTCCAACCTTCTGTGGAATTCTGGGGTTTGTGGTTTTCTGAGGCTAAGAGCTCTCTGGCTGGGAATCCTAAATGCCCCTCCCTAAACTGCAAACCCCAGGATTCCACAGGAGGCTGAAAGTGGAATAACAGCGCTATAGCAGGGTAGTGCGGAAAGGCCCTAAGTCATGAAGCAAATAGGTATACATATACTTTTCAGGCAGTGTCTTCATTCTGAAATCCCTCCCCCTTACCAAAGAAGAGGATCTGACCTTTGAGATTCAGGGCCAGGCCCTGAGACCTGGGAATCTTGGTTGCCAGAATGAAAACTGGAGCAGGATCCGGTACCTTTTTGTACCTTTTATGATTGTGTAGAAGAGGAATTTCAGCGGTTGTTGCTAATTAACATGGCTGCATGACATGCCAACAGCGGCTGAAATTCCCTTTTCCACATAAACATCAAAAATACAGGAGTCATATCTAGTTTTCAGTCCGGCAAACCCAGAATATGTGATCAATTGTTTACAGTTATGTAGCTATGCACTGAAAATTAGTTCTCTTCAAACCAAAAATGGCTGCCAACTTTACTCCCTTATAGGAGGACAGAAGGTGGAGGGCAACCATAAATTTCTTGCCTGCAAGATGGGGGTAAAAAGACGAGAGCAAAATGTTGGGGAGCATTACTGCTCTGATGCTACCCCCACTTATAAAAGTTATAATAGCATCACATTGGGATCAGAATTTGAGAATGTTATTTTTTTAAAAAAAGCCCACAACTCGCAGAATTGTGCCAGCCAGCATGTCTGAGAAAGAATCCAGGCTTGGATCGGCCCAAAGTTATAGTTTAAGGCAGGAAAGTTGGAAAACTGTCTGTGGAGGGGGAAAAATGTATCTGGAAGCAAGTCTGTGCCTTTAACTCTGGCACAGAAACACGATACTATAAACAATTAAGACAGATTAGGAGAGCAGCTGGATAAACTGGAAAAAGGTCAGATATAAGACAGAAATGTCAAGGTGAAATGTAGATGATAGACAGAAGCACCCACTGCATAAAAATTGATTGAGGACCAAGTTCCTCAAGCTTTTAAGAGCTTAATTCTTTCTCACTCCAGGCTGCAAAAGCTGACAGATTTCCCAGCTACACTGGAGTGAGACTGCCAGTTCCCGGGCCATTTCCGCAGTAGAATGTTATAGCGGTATGATCCCACTTTCAACATCCTATGGAATCCTGGGCTTTGCAGTTTTGGCCCCAGGATTCCATAGGATGTTGAAAGTGGAATCAAAGCGCTATAACACTCTACTGTGGAAATGGCTCTGGACAACACTTATTTCTGACACCGATGAAATAAATTATTTCGAGGAAGGGGTTAGTTATGTTCATCCATTACAGGCAAAACAAGACCCTGCTGTGCCTTAAAGACTCCAGCCCATTTCAGCTCATGCATGCAATGTACAGTTGGCCCTCCAGATTTACAGATTTGACCGCTTGCAAGTTTTTCTCAGCCTCTGCCGCCTCAAGCACTTCTTTTCTGGGGGAACCTTCCCTCTCAGCAGTGCCAATCAGGCCATGCAGCCCTTTAAAAACCCCGTTCTGGTCTTCCTTCTCTTCCACCAGTTGCTGCCTGGCCAACTAAGGACAGATTTCCCAGCACCACAAAACCTCTCCTGCTCCCCCCCCCCTTGCATCCATAGAAGGAGATGGACAAAAGAGAGAAAGTATATGGCCACCAGGCCACCTCGCTCCCCTTCCCTCTCCTTTCCCCGACCTGGTTTGGACCCTGAATGCCCATTCTCTCTACCACGCCTTGGCTCCCTTCCACAGACACATTTTGATATTTGCAATTTTTCCGCTTTCGCAAAGGTCCTGTGCCCCTAACCCTAGCGAACGGGAAGGAATCACTGTATAAGGTTGCTATATCCTCAGTGCGGCCAGGTTTTACCCAGATTCTAAGCATGGCACCCAGTGTCTCTTTGAAGCACCAACTGGCCTAGATTTTAAGCTTCTGTTTTTTAAAAAAGTAAGTTTCTAGCCCTTGTAGGACCTGAGATACGCGTCAAAATGCAGAGGTACTCTTAAGATAAGTTGTTCTCCAAGTCCAGCCCTTTCTTTCAAGCACAAGGGAAGGGACACTATGATGATGGAGGTACATATGAGGAGAGGCAAGAGAACTAATATAAATGGAGAGAGCATGACCAGTGTGAACGATGGAGTACAGGAAGCATTTTAAGCAGGTTTGTTGAGAGGTAGGCCATTTCCAGACTAGACTGTTATAGTGCTATTATTCCACTTTTAACATCCTATGGAATCCTGGGGTTTGCAGTTTAGGGAGGGGCCTGAGGCCCCTCCCTAAACTGCAAACCCCAGGATTCCATAGGATGTTAAAAGTGGAATAATAGCACTATAACAGTCTAGTGCAGAAATGGCCTTAAAGACATTTTTATTTCGACGGGCATTTAATACTTGATCATTGCCTGGCTGATCAAAGGTGCTGGTTACTTTTTATTTGTAGTAACTGTGATTTGTTTGTTGTTTTTCATATGTATCTTACACTTTAATCATCACTTGCTTGCTTGTGTTTTAACTTTTGCGCATTACGTCTTTTTAAACTATGTTTTCTTTTTTAAAAGTGCTATCAGCTGCTTTGAGTCCTTCCAAGGAGAAAAGCAGGATACAAATAAAGACAGTAATTACAACAAAGACAACAACAAATGGAATAGGTGCAAACCGGATACATACCACCAGTGGCATAAGTTCCTTGCCTCCTCTTTTTGTGCCACCAGGGCTACTGCGGAATTGGTGGTGGCTGCTTCCACGTTCAACACCATCGGCTGCTCCACTGAAATAATTTGGGATTTGGCTTCGCCTCTGGTCTCCATCAGAAGGGGAGGAGACGCTCTGCACTGTTTACTGGCATGGCTCCGTAGCATGGAGGGCACACTGGCATTCTTCCGAACCCTAAATAACTGCCGTAGATACCCCCAAATGTGAATTTGTTGCTGCTGTTGTTAATGTGCTTTCGGGTCGACTCTGACCGATGGCCACCCTCATCTTGGGAATTTCTCGGCAAGATTTGTTCAGAGCCGGGTGGCGGCTGCCTTCCTCTAAGGCTGAGAGAGTGTGACTCGCCCAAAGTCTGTGTTTGCACGGCTGAATAGGCACTCCAACCCTGGTCTCTCAGGCTGTTTCCATCATACACTGCTCCAGTGCTATTATTCTGCTTTCAACATCCTGGGGAACTCCGGGGTTTGTAGTTTACTAGGGCCACCGGGCTCTCTGGCTGAGAATTCTCCACGCCCCTCCTTAAATTGCAACCCCAGGATCCCGTAGGATGCTGGAAGTGGCCTCGTAGCACGGTAACAACGTAGCGCGGAAAGGCCCCCAAAAGATTCCTCCTTTGCCCTTTGTCTCCAAGCTGCCTTGAGCTGCTGGCCCAACAGGTGGCGGTGGTGGAGCCCGTGGAGAAGCCTGGGAGTGTTAAAAAAAAAAAGGGGGAACGAAAGCAAGCAAAAAGCTCCCCCTCCTCCCACCCCGCCTCCCCCCTTCGGTCCGGGCGGCGGGGATTTTTCGTCGGTCGAAAGTTTCCCCGGACTCGCTCGCGCCTCCCGCGCAGGCGCCGCGGGGCCGCTCGGGGCGCTCGTTCCCCAGCCTGGCGCCCGCCTTCGCCTTGCGCGCTCGCGTCGCGGAGACGGAGACGGAGACGGAGGCGGCGGCAGCCGGGAGCCCAGCCTCGCCACCACGCAGCGGGGACGACCCGGAGCAGGAGCAGCCGCGGCCATTTCTCCCACCTCCGGGGCTGCGCAGGGCTATAATTTCCTGCGGAGAGCGGGGGCGAAGCCTCCCCGGTGGCCGAGCATCGTGGTGAGCGAGCGGAGCGCGGCTTGTGCCTTTCTTTCCTTTCTGCTCACTTTGGAGGAAAGTTGGGAAGCAGCTCCGAGCGTTGCCGCACTGGGCTGTTACAGCGCTATCATCGCGCTTTCAACAGCCTATGGAATCCTGGGGTTTGCGGTTTCGGGAGGGGCCGGAGGCCCCTCCCGAAACCGCAAACCCCAGGATTCCATAGGCTGTTGAAAGCGCGATGATAGCGCTGTAACAGCCCAGTGCAGAAATGACCTCTGGCTGGTTTCCCTGGAAACTTCACCCAGGGAACAAAATCTGAGCCCACTCGGAATTTCTCTGCCCCGGGGAATTGTTAAGCCCTCCTCGAGGACGAACAAACCTCCCTCGGATCTTTGGGCAATCCTGGGGGCCGCGTCCTCGGGAGGAACTGCAAATCCCCGGGGACGGTAGGGCTCTGGGGGCTCGGAACTCCCGAGCCGAGGAGGGCCGGGAGGGGAAGGATCGCGCGTGGGAGGTTCGGGGGTCGCTGGCGTTTTCTTTGGGGGGGGGGATTGTTGGCCAGGCGGAAGAGGCGACAGCGTCTGGATTTTTTTTTTGGCCTCGCACGGAATGGGTGGGCAACTGGTAGCCAAGGGAGGGGAGGGAGATGGCCCGGGTGGTGAGTGGTTTGGGGTGCGTGGAGGGCAATAGGAATGAATCCCGCTTTGAAAGGAAAACTTCTTAAAAAGTTTAGCATTGCAGAGGCTGTCCTTGGGTTGGAAAAAGCCAGGAGGAGGAGAAGAGTTGGAGAGGAAAAGGGTAAGAGAGCCCCTGGGGGGGGGGGCTTAAAGCCCCTGGAGGAGGGTAAGAGAGCCCCCCGGGGGCTGAGAGCCCCTGGGGTAAGAAAGCCCCTGGAGCAGGGTAAGAGAGCCCCTGGGGGGGGCTCTTGGTTTTGCTCTCTAAGGAGCTTTTGTGTAACTTTGTGGGTCCCTCTTGTTTCCTCCAGAACCCCCCTGCCTGCCTACCCCCTTCTCTAGCCTGTGTATTTAAAAGTCCTCTCCCCCCCCCATTGCTAACCCCTCCCCCTTTTAATTTAAATGCGGTTTTACTTTGAGATGAAACTGCAGCTCTTCAGAATGAAAACTGAGAGAGATGAAACTGCAGCTCTTCGGAATGGCTTGAGGAAGTTAAGAGAGACATTTTCTTCCCAGAAGGCGGCTGGAGAATGGGGAGGCTTAGACTTCCCGCTCCCTCGTGAAGCAGAAAATGATTTTTCCAAAGGGGGCTTTCTGCCCTCCTCCAAACTTTGTGTAACTTCTCGAATCCTTGAAGTGATGGCAATATGTAAGAAAAAAGCAGGGGGGCCACCTTCCATTGATCTGTAAGTTTTCTTTCTCGTGGGTTTTTGCATGTCTGTGACTCCATTTGTGTTGGTCTGCGGCGCTGTGGATGTTCCAGCTTGGATACACCGGGGTTATGCTGTGGAACTTTGTGCCGTGAGGGTTATATTGGTTTCTCTACCATTTATTTATCCTGCGCGTGTGGTAGTGCTGGTGTTAGCGCTGACTTTTTAGGGGCATCATGAATCTGCCCGGTCCCACCGTCCGAAATAAGTGTGCTTGTCTGTGCCCATGATGATGTGGCCTTTCCTATACATTGCGGAGTCTTGGAAGAATCGAATTCTCTTTGAGGCTAAAGGCTGGCTGGTTGGTTATTCTAGTTATCTGAAGTTAACCCTCCTATCCTAATTTCACTCCTTCCCCTCAAGCATGTCCTTAAGTGTTATTGTGATGCTTGTTGTAATGTGCCTACAGGTCAACGCCAACTTATGGAACTTTTGTTGATGGTCTTGTTGTTATTTGCTCATAAGCTGACTCTGATTTTTGGTCACCGACTGTCCTGCTCAGGTCTCGCAAAGTCAGGATTGTGGCTTCCTTGACTGAATCAACCCACCTGCAACGTGTTCTCCCTTTTTCCAACCGCCTTCCATTTTACCGAGCGTTGTTCTTTCTAATGAATTGTGTTGGCTCATGACATGTCCAAAGTGTGATGGTTTTAAGTTTGGTCATTCTGGCTTCTAGGGAGAGTTCAGGATTGATTTTATTCAGCTTTTTAGCAGCCCATGGTATTCACAGAACTCTCCTACAGCACCACAGTTGCTTCTTATCCTGTCATCTCTTCATCCTGAACAGTTTAGTCAGTTCGTTTTCTAATGAAAGTTCAGGCCTGATTTGTTCTAAGACTAGGACCTTTCTGCACTATACTGTGATAGTGCTATTATTCCACTTCCAGCATCCTATGGAGTCCTGGGATTTGCAGTTTAAGGGGGGGCCTTGAGAATTCTCAGCCAGAGAGCTCTGTGGCCTCAGTAAACTACAAACCCCAGAATTCCACAGGATGTTGAAAGGGGAATAATAGCACTGTGACAGTGTGGGGCAAAGACCCTCAGTCATTAGCCCTGTAAGTGGTCCATGGTATCTGTAGGAATCTTCTCCTGCACCACATGTCAATGAGGCGATTTTCACTTTGACAGTGCATTTCTGTGGCGGTGGGATTGCATGCTCCGGTGAGGCCAGAGGCCATGCTGCTGGTAGCACTGCAGCTAGTGGGGTTTCCTATGTCTGGCAGGCTTTTACTGAGGAGCCAGATTAGATGTGCCAGACAGCTGCTGGGCAGCGGCGGTGGGGAAGAAGGTATCTCTCGTCCACGATGACAGTAGCACCATAGAAAATTCTAAAGCAGCCAGCGGTGAGCAGAAGGCAGCCTCTCCTGAAAAACCCTATGAGGAGACAATAGCAAGCCAGCCCTAGGGTTTTTCTTGGCAAGATTGCCAAGGAGGGTTGCTGTTGTTTTCCTCTGAGGCTGAGAGAATGCAGCTTCCCCAAGGTCAGTTATTGGGTCTTTGTGGCTGAGGAGGGATCTCACTTGTGAGGCCAGAGGTTGTGCTGTGGGTAGCACTGCGTCTGGTGGGGTTTCTCACATCAACCAGGCTTTTCTTGAGGAGCTAGACTAGGGCCATTTCTGCACTACACTGTCATAATGCTGCTATTTCACTTTCCACATCCTGTGGAATGCTGGAATTTGTCGTTTAGGGAGAGGCATGTAGAATTCCCAACCAGAAAGCTCTTGGGCCTCAGTAAACTACAAACTCCAGAATTCCTCAGGATGTTGAAAGTGGAATAATAGCACTGTAACAGTGTAGTGTGTAAATGGCCTTGATGTGCCAGACAGCTGGGGCAGCTGCATTGTGTGTGTGTGTGTGTGTGTGTGTGTGACACTGGCAGTGAATTTCTTAGCACCACAGCTGACCCCACAGGAGCTAGTACGGTGTAGAAGGGAACACTAAGTCTCTCCTGAAGCTTTTTACTTCGAAAACCCTATGGGGAGACAACAGCAAGGGTATCCTGGGGTCTTCTTGGCAAGATTTATTCAGATGAGGTTTGCCCTAGTCTTTCTCTGAGACTGAGAGAGTGTGACTTGCCTGAGGTCACCCATTGGGTTCCCGTAACCCAGCAGGGATTTGAATCCTTGTCTCCCGGAGTCCTACTCCAGCGCTCCAATCTTTACACCAAGCTGGCTCAGAGTTACTGTGTCCCACACAGATATTTTTTGTCTAGTATGCCCTATCTGAATCTCAATGTTTTGTAACATTTGGGCCTCCAGGGCTTCATTAAGCGTGCAACATTGTAACTTCATCCCCAGAGCTTCTCAAGTAATCCTTTAGAAGGGGGGGGGGAGAGGAGGAATCTGCAAGTGTTAAAAAACAAACAATGAAACCTGAAAAGCAATTGTCATAAATGAAACTAACTAACTAACAAACTAACACAACTGCTTTGAATCTGGTCGACATTGGATCATCTTAAACCCTTCCACATGGCTCTGTTCTTGATGTCATCTACACCTTGTAAACTGCATTTTTTTTTAAAAAAAATATGCCTATAGTGGGAGATACCAGGAGTGGCCAAAATGTAGATCAAAATCTATTAGTCGACCTCCGGGTATTTCTGTAGTAGATCACCAAAGGTAATCCTGGTTGAACATTGTAACAACAAAGAGGAGTTTTCTCCCACTCTTAATGAGGGAGCTGAGATTGAAGAACACATGGTTGGAGTGGTTTTTTGTGTGCGATAGGAATGTGAGCTCAGTGGCAGCGTGGCACAAGTTTGTAGGTAGCGCATGGGTTCAGAAGCACCCTTGTTCTTTAATTGTGAGACAGTGCACTTCCTGTTCCTTCCACTTCTGAGTATTTTGCACTGGCTGTGGTTCACAGACTGTGAGTTCTACTAAAAGAAAAATAGGCCCTGTAGTCCTGTGGTTGCCAGCCCCGACATACAAGTATGCCTGCAACCACCTATTAAGCATTCTGATTAAATTGGTATTTTGGATGAGAGAATGAGAGGAGGCGTTGGCGGCAGGTCTCATACTTTTTAAATGTTCCAGTTTGACAGGGATAGTCCTGAGGTATCCTCTTGTCAGTCCACGTTTTCAGCTGCATCTAAGGTGTCCCAGTTTCTCTCTCCTTCTCCCATTTCTTGCCTTTGTACTCAGCTTACTTCAGTTGCTGCAAACTGAGCTCAAAGTGCAAAAATGGTTTGCACTCAACTAACTCAGCTCCGGGAAGGGAGGAGGCAAAATTTTGATCTTCCCAGTAGACTCAGACAAAAGCAAACTGCTGTAGTCTCTCCTAATCTGTTCTTTGTCAGCAATAACTTTTACCATCTTGGAGTGCACTGTGAGGTCGCTAGGCCACATGTGTCCCAGTTTTGTCTATGAAATGCTGGAAGGCAAGAAATTTCCTTATTAAATGTGTAAGGTTTCTGTGGACACACTTTTTGAACAGAGAGCCTGTACATCTGTATACGAGAAAACCTCAGTGTGCAGGTAACCAGAGGGTGGACAGTATAAAACTAGAAAACTTAATACTATGCCATGTATCTCTTGGGGTACTGAAATTGCTTTTAAAATGACTCCTCTCTGTTTTGTAAACATCTCATAATACAAGGTCTGCTCATCTAGTCCTGCTATTTTTTTTTCTTCATCTGTTAATTAATAGATGTTTCCTTTGTCTTCCTTTGTTTTGTTTTGTCAGTTTGCTAGGACAGAATCCAAGTCTTTTGTTCAGAGTCTAGAATTTAGAGGATAATTTAGGATAAATTTTGAAACACTTTAACTTTTTATGTGCTAAATCACACATTGGTTTTGCCACCACTGTATTTGCCATTTCAGATGAGGAAAAGCAAAAGCACACCTGTCTACTCAAAATTTTTGCTGTGATGGTGTGAAAGAATGAGTTACATTGAAATATTACAACCCTGTGCATGCTTGTTGTTGTGTGCCTACAAGTCATTTCTGACTGATGGTTTCCCTAAGGTGAACCTATCATAGGGGCTGAGAGTGTGTGATGCACCCAAGGTCACCCACTCAGTTTTCTTGGCTGAGCTGGAAATCAAACCCTGGTCTTCAGGGTTGTAGTCCAGCAGCATTCTATCTCCTATGCATGCTTTTCCAGGATCTCTCAATGTATAGGTAGATTCCTCTCCAGTATGTAGGTTTAGTATTGGTTGAGATAATTCTGGACTCTAGCATTGAGAACCAGTAAGTTAGTGGCAGCTGACTTATTCCCAGTCCTTTTATTCATAGCATTGAGAAGATTTTTAAAAGAGGTTCATGCCAACTGTGGTGCACTCATCAGATCTGTGGTCCTGGAGAACTTTCCCATTCTTGCTGAACATTCTTGCTAGGTTGGACCCATATTGTCCCTGGAAGGTCTTACAGAGGAGGTGAGATTAACAGAAGTATTTCTGTGAAACTTGTCTTCCATCATCTTACCCGTGGAATCCTCCAGTGTATCTTTTTCTTGCATTTCAGCTGTTAGCATTGTTTTTATCTACTGTGTGTTCTGCTGGCCTACAGTATCATGTAACCTCAGGCATGGCAAGATGTTGATCTGCCGAGCTGGTTTCGTTGTTGCTTTAAACAACAATCCTAAGCATGTGTTGATTGCCTGCAATTCACCCTCTAGCCATGAAACTTAAAAATAGGTCTGGAACCGATAACGAGGGCAGTGGAAGTATTTGAGATCTGCGTTAATTATAATTGGTCTTCAGTGATATCAGGTCTTGGGGGCAATTGACAAGTATATTGTTCTAAGAGTGATAAAAATAGTATGGCCTTTTATTTTGCAGCTGATTTGTTCTTTGGGATTCTGAACATTTTTTTTTCTTTTTATGGAATATAAGTTTTGTACAACCTGGGTTACTTATACAAGCATACCTCTGTTAACAAAGCCTCTGACAAAGAAGCTTCTCTTTGCAAAGTCTTTCCGCCCACTCAGCCTCTCCTTTTTCCCTCCTCGTCCTCCTCGTAGCTGAAAGTTTTGATTTAATTTTTTTAAACAGCGGTGGAGTTGAGAGGGTGGTTAAGAACTGGAGAAACACAGATTTTCACTTGCCAGCCTGCGGCAGCATGTTTGCAGTAAACAGGACAGCAAAGCTTGAGCTGGGAATAAATTCGGTACTCCATAGTTGATCCTGCCGTAGTTATGCGTGCTTGTCTGCAACAGGCAAAGAAACGGCAACTGCCTGTAGAATCCCTTACTTAGCATGTGTGACCAAAGAAAATAGAGAAAACAGGGGAACACGAATTAGCCTGTCTCACTGGGTATCTCCAGCATGTTAAAAAATTACAGAGCTAAAAGTTTGGACCCCAAAGTAAAATCATAACAAAAGCAGTCAGTGCTGAAAGAAAAAAAAATCTGAGTGCATTTTGGAAGAAGTTTTCCAGCAGTCTGTAGAAAGTTCAAAATGTTTTTGTCTGCTTATGCAAGGCTTACCTGACCTGATTGTTTCCTTTTCCTTGTGTATATGTTAGTTTTGAGTAAAAACTTTGATGAAACATGTTGAAGTACTTTTTTTTTGTGACATGGAAATCTATTCTTATTCTTTCTATGTTATTTCTACTTCTGGTATCAAATTTTCTGTTAAAGAAGTAATGTCGAGGACCATGTCTACTTTGTTAACTGGTATGTACTTGTATTGCTGCATGAGTGAATGGGAAACAATGATCCAGGTATAATATTCTTTATTTAATGCATTTATTTAACCAATATGTGGCCTTTATACCTAAAAAGGCATCCAAGGTAGCTAAAATAAAAAAATACAGATTTAAACACTCTTGATAAAAACACTTGGTTAGCATTCAAGTCGTTTGTGACTTATGGTGACCCTGTAATGGGGTTTTCTTGACATGATTTATTCTGAGGGGGGTTGGCATTGCCTTTCTCTGAGGCTGAGAGAGTGTGACTTATGCAACCTCAGCCGGGGGTCTCCACTTCTGAGCGGTGGTTTGAACCCTGGTGTGCCAGAGTCCTAGTCCAATATGCCACACTGGGCCTACATTAAAAACGCTACATAGTAGGAAATAAATTAGAAACACAGTTTGTTTATTTATTTATTAAATTTATATTCTGCCTTTCTCTCAGACAGGATCCAAGGTGGCTTACGGTTGAAAACATGCCAAGAAATGACCCAATGATAACTAGCATCTGGCCAGTTAGACCCCTCCCGAATAGCAGACCAGATTATGTGTCAAAGAGCTGCGTGAATAAACAGCAGCACCGGACATGGAGAGAGAGCTTCTCCTTTTAGCCGCCTTCGGCAAGGTGTTCCAGAGGCTGGGAGTGGCCACTGAGAAGACTCATCTGCTTTCCAGATTTGTGTCTGTCTCTGGCTAGACAAAGAAAATGGCCTCCCTTGAAGATCTTAAAACTTGGATGGGTTCATATGGGCGAATGTGGCCTTTGAGGTTCATTTTGGAAAGGGAGTGAGAGGAAAAAAGCACACTGCATGAAACTCTCCCCTGTAAAGTTATCCGTTAGCAAGTTGTCTTGTTTCAGGTGACAACAGCTCTGTATCACTTTTGTGTCTGGGGGCAAGCGGGAGAGTGAAGCAGACAGAATTCTTGGCGCAGGCAGATTTAGCCTGAGGGCTTCCAGTTGCTAATCTCTAGTTTAGGTTCTTGCAGCTGTCGTGCAGCAAGAGCAAGGGAAGTGGGGAAGGAGCACATCTTGCGGCTTGTGCTGTATTTACTGTATTGTCTTACATGTGTGAGACACTTCCATGCCAGCATTCTGTGCTTCCGTCCTCTTTCTGTAAAAATGGTGATGGTTACCCTGAAAACAAATAGGAAGGCTATTTTTAGCATAGCTGGCTGGAAAATGTGTTAAATGCTTGTTAAAAATTTTAGCTGCGTGTTTTTTTGCTGTTTTCTACTTCGAGTTATTGACGACTGATCCTAAGGCAAACTTACCACAGGGTTTTCTTGGCAAGATTTGTTCAGAGAGGGCTTGCCATTGACTTTGTCAGAGGCTCAGAAAGTGGGGCTTGCTGGAGATCATCTAATGGGCTTCTATACTCTGGTTTTTCAGAGTCTTAGTCCACCACGCTGCACTGGCTTTTTGCTCTACACTCTTGAGTTGCTACTTCTGCAAAATGAGCATCATGACAAGCATAGAGTCGATGGAGGTTTTAGAGCATTCTTCTCAACACTGGTGCCTCCCAGAAATTTTAGACTGTAACTCACATTCCCTTGGCCAGAAAAGTGAGAGGTATAGTCCGGAAGGATACCAGCTTGGGAGATGTTGATTTAGGGGATATGAGTTCTAAAGCACACTGTAGGAAACAGGGAAATGTGTTCTCATTTAAATGCCAGTGTAATTGTTTGAAGGAGATTGCTCAGTTCTTGATCATTTTAGTAGGAGATGGTGTGGCTTTCCCTCCCCTACAAAGGACCCCAGTTGTGTCCACTGCATCATAACTACATTATTGTTTCGTACCATCAGTCATTTTTCCTGGTGCCTTGTCCCAGATGCTAATCGGTACCAGAATGCCTCAGTTAAGGAAGTAGATAATGTTCCTGGACATTACTTCTTTAACAGAATAATTGGTAGCAGAGGCAGAAACAAAATGGAAAGAACAAAGAGAGGTTCTTACACCGCAAAAAGAACACTCTGACGTGTTTCAGAAAACTTTATTCAAAGCTCACAGTATTCACATGTGAAATGAAACTAAGCCTTGCGTCGGTAAAGAAAAAAAAACATTTGGAACCTTCTGTAGACTATTAGAAGAAGGGTTCTTCCAAAATCAAAAGATGCCTGTCCTGGCTTTTTTCATTTATTTGTCACACCTCACTGTAGCACACTAAAAGAGCACAGTTCTTGGAGGCTTCTGTTTAAGGACTCAGGCTGAATCACTGAAAATCTGAAAACAAAAGGTTAACCTGTACCCCGCTGCATTGGGAGTGGTCTTTGCAAATCCCTTGCAGCCACGCTCCCCGCCAGCAGCCTTGGTATGTTTTTGTTTCAGACCCACTCCTGGCCCCAGAAAACCCTGTGATAGATTTGCCTTGGGGTCGGCCATAAGTCGGAAACAACTTGAAGGCGTACAGCAACAAAGTCTTTGTTAGCAACCTAAACAGTTAGTCTCTTAGCCGTGGGCTCCTAAAAAGCTTTTGTGTCTTCATTCTCAGAGGCTTCATTAACTGAGGTATGTACTGCTTGTTACGGAAGAAAATAATGGAGTCTGAGCACGTAACTATAATCATTGGCGTCTTTGGAACACTCCAAAGTGTAAATTTGGCAAGGGAGGTAAAGCACTGAGAAAATGGCCAAATTAATTCTACTTTCCTTCCTTCAAGAGGGGCATATAATCGCCCTCCCTGTTTTTATCAGGGCTGTGGAGTTGATACGCCAAACCTTCAACTCAGACTCCTCTATATTTCTACTAACTGACTCCCAACTTCTTCATGGATGAGAAGTGTGTGTTAATTAGTATTAAAACAAAATTTAATGTAGTAAAATGATAGCACAAGACATGATCTTCATCGTATGAATCGGCAGACTATTTAGACCGATAGAACATGGAACATTTATTTTATTAAAATAAAAATACAGGTATAAAATTACACATTTACCATGTATCAGTGGCTCTCAAACTTTTTACCTCATGACCTTTTACATCTACATGAAAATGTTGCAACTCTCTGCTCTGCAATGTGGCATAGGAATAAAAATTTTTGTTTAGTGCATGTATGTTCATTTATGTGTTATGTAAAGTTGGACCTCCACATTCACTAGGGCTAGGGGCGCAGCAGCCCTGGAAAAAGTGGAAAAGCTGCAAATATCAAAACGTGTGTGTTTGTGTGTCTGTGGGAAGTGGGCCAAGGCAGCGTGGGAAGAGCAGTCACCCAGGGTCCAAGCCAGGTTAGGGGAAGGAGAGGGAGAGGGAGAGGAAGTGGGTGGGCACGGTGGCCCAATACTTCCATGTCCTTGCTCATTTCCTCCTTTGAGTGTGTGTGGAGCATTGGGGGAGGGTTTTTGGTGCTGAGAAATTGGGCTGGGAGTTGTTTCTGACTGGCCAGGCAGCTGCTAGTGGAAGGGGAAGAGGACATGCCCGATTGGAGCTGCCGAGAGGGAAAAGAAGAGGGTGAGGAGGAGAGGACAGGAGTTGGAGAAACTTGCAAACAATCAAAGCCAAACCTGCCAATGTGAAGGACTGTTTTCTCTTAGGGCAGCTGGTGGCAGGAGGTGCGTCTGGGGGACTGCCTAGAAAACAATGTTGGCACCAGACAGTTATGACCCCGCCTCCTTTAAGATGGGGTTTGTAGGTTGGGACAGCTTGCAGAGCCTGGCTCCAGAGAGAGGAAAATCGGCACTGACAGCTCCTCCATCGGCCTGGGTGGGATGCGCAAAGCAACATCTCGTTCCTCTCAGGCACAGCAGCCAAAGCCACAAAGCCCCTCTTGCTCCTGCCATCCTAGTCAGTTGGCGCAAGGCTTTCTGCAGGCGGTGGTATGATAGTCTCCCAGAGAACCAACCAGTCGGCAGAGATGTGTGCGGTGATGATGGTGACAACGGCAACCGCCACCATCAGAGGCGCCACTTGTTTGATTGCTTCTCTCGGTCATCCTGGGACTGCGGAGGAACACCCACGTGGCGTGTCGCCTTTCCCACACACCACCCTCTTCCTTGATCATCATGAGGTTTACGGTGTGAATGTAGATATACGTATGCGCCTGCATGTACAGACACCAACCATCTGGAGGGACGGGACAAGGAGCGCCCGAGGTCTCGGTCCTTCTGTTCAAAGTGGGTTGCCTGAAATCTGAACTCCTTGGATTGGTTGTAATTTAACTAGAGCCTGTAATAGGAGACAGAAGATTTCTTGTGCCTACTTGGGCAACTATTTCACCACCGCTGAGGGTTCCACCTCACAGTTTGAGAACCATTGGCATATATCGTTACGTTTTGATTTAGAAGCTGGGGTTGGAGTCGATACATTTTTGCTCACTCCAATTCCGCCCAAGATTCTAACTCCACGACTCCAACTCCGCAGCCCTGCGAGGTGGGTTAGGTCCATTGTTTCTGGTTTGGCCCAAGGTCAGCTTGTGTGTATCACAGTTAACCAAGGGTTTAATCTGATTCTGGTCTTTCTGTCTGATCTTTGTTCGCTCCTTAACATGGGTTTTCATTGACTTTTTTGGACCACAACTAACCCTTGAGTTTGGCCTGTTGTTCTCTGGTCTTGTAATAAAGGGCTGAAAATGTAGCTTAAAGAGTAAGAGGTTATTATTATGGCATTAAATATTATGAAGGTCTGTGATATTCTAAGTCAGTCTTTTTCAGTCTTTTTACCTTGGAGGAATCCAAGGTAATTTTCAGGCCTCAAGGAACTCCTGCATAAAAAAATAATTATATCCACATCTTAAAAAAAATCTTTTGTGTCATATTTTGTTGCAGAACCCCTAGCGGCTTCTCAAAGATTCCAGGGAATTCTGGTTGAGAAATCCTGATCTAAATGTTAGGAAATAGTACAGTTTTGCTTTTTTAGATTAAGTAAACATCTTCTGTTTTTGTTCAGTTTAATCAGTTATGTTACTGGTAGTCTTCTACTAATATTCTGCTGTCTTTTATATTTAATAATTATTCAAGGAGTTTGTGCACTTAAGAAAAGGCACCCAAACAGAGTTTTGCACGCTGAGCATCATGCAGATTTATTTTTTTTTGGGGAGGGCAGGCTAGTAAATTTTGGAAGCCTCTTTATAGATAAAACAAAACAAAAATCACCTCTAAGAGCAACCTTTATTTAAAGAATAGCTTGGCCAGGAATTCTATGCAGGTGCTCCGCAGAGCGGAGATGGAATACCCCAACCCATTTCTCCACCAGTCATGGAAGCTGAGTGGGCTACTAGAAGAGAGAAGCCCCTCTCCTCTATGCCTGTCACAGGTCATCAGGCTAGTAAAACTACATGCTAAACATCCTGAAGGCACCAGGTCTTGCCTGGCTTTGGAAGTGAAGCAGGGTAAGGCCTGGTTGGTACTTGGATGGGAGACCCCCCACAAACACCGGTGCTGTAGGCTGTATTTCAGAGGATGGAACTGGCAAAATCACCTCTGAATATTCTTTACCTAAAAACTCCTATGAAATGCATGTAGTCACCATAGGTCAACAGATGGTATGAAGGCACATGCTTGTATATACGCACACTTTCAGACACACACAAGAAAAAACTCTATGCTCATAGCAGGTAGGCAGACACTAAAACTCTTCATTCTGTTCTTGCTAAATCAGCTAGTAAACCTTTTTCTTTGTGCAAGGCTGCTGTGTTTTTGGAGGCTGATTTGCCATACTTTCTTAAGAGGTTCCAGCACAGCCTTTCTGAGACAACTTTTCTATATCTCGCAGCTTTATTAAAATCATACCTTTTCTTGGCCGTGTTCCTCCCATGGAGCTAACCTTTATGTGGCTTTAGGAGGCCATAAACATCACCTCAGTGTTCCTTTAGTTAATGATAAGAAATGTACTGGCTGTATTCCAGTAAAAGCAGTTCCTCAGCTGGGAACAAAGTCAGCGTGAACGTGTTGCTAGAGGACATGCCCACTTCTAAAATACACATACGCACGCACCCTTTTTTTTTTTTAAAAAAAATCCATTTCTAATGATGATAATTTTTGAAATATCGTAGCGTCTAAGTAGATCTTTTCCGTTCAGTGAAATTGAAAGAAGAGTTGGCAGAGTGTTGAGACAGTATAGGTTAAAAGGGCTCCTGATAAAACTGTAGGATCGTCTCTTGTTTTTTTGCGGGGAAGAACAGATAATTCAAACTGTGTATGAAACTGACCTGTGACACTGTTAAAGCTATGCCTCTTAAAACTATGCTGAGATGGATATTCTTTGCATTTGTTTTGTTTTTGTGAGATTGGGAGGCAGAGCTTGGAAAAGTTACTTTTCCAGCTGTAATTGCCAGAATCCCTCAGAGGATCATGGGCTCTGTCGTGCTAAAAGTAAGAGCTGGTGAGGTGTTGTGTTTGGAGCATAGGACTCCAGAAGATGAGAGTTTGAATCCCTGCTCAGCCATGGAAACCCAGTGGGTGACTTTGGGCAAGGCACACTCTCCCAACCTCAGAGGAAGAAAATCTTGCCAAGAAAATCCTGTGATAGGTTTGTCACAGGGTTGATATCACTTGGAAATGACCTGAAGACACACAACAAGAACAACAGCAACCACTCCCAAATAATTTTTCTGTTATCCAAAAAGGCATGGGAGACTTGAAGTCTTCTGTCTATAGCAACTTTTGTTACAAATGAAGCTACCTCACATCAAGTCAGACCATTACCTGATCAGCCCTCTTGCTGTCTATACCAGAGAGTTGCTGTTTTTGCACCTCTGTGGGCAGCATCTAGCATTGTCTACAAGCTGGAAATCCCATGGAGGTACTTGTAAACTTGCTCTCATCATCTGCCAGTGGGAGGTAAAACAGCAGTTTTAGAAGTAGATGTGTCCCTCTGGTCCACATTTCACTGTTAGTAACTCCAGGGTTTAAGACAGGGGTATTTCCCAATCTTTCTGGAAATGTCAGGGATTGAACCCGGGAATTTCCTCTATGTTAAATATGTGCTTTCCCCACTGAGCTACAGTTTCTTGCCTTGCAAGATTTGAAGGCATATGATGGCAATCATAAGGCCTAGAAAGCAGAATATTTTAAAGAAAACCCAAGGTCTGCACTCAAGACCACATATGTGGTTCCCCATCAGCACTTTTGCAGAATAGAAGCATCTCCTGTCCAAGGTGGAAGGAGCTGTGAAATTACATCCTCAGGTTACCAAAAGTCGGTGGATTATTTTAATGAATGGGATTGATCACTTGATTTCTCATCTCGCATGCACCAGAAATCTTGGCTAGTAAGTTTCTTTCTAAAAAGTGCTCTGGTGTTTTCTTCATTCCCGGAATAGTTTCTTCATGGTAGCATTAGTAGTTACTGTGTGACTAATGTGTGAAGTACCCCCCCATACCTCTACCACTGAGGCAGCTTCATGCCCTTTCAAGGTTTTCGGAGGAACTGCTTAGCAACCGTCTTCATCTAGTTAATGTTTCCACAAGCTTTCCATGTGGAAGTGGAGTCTGTAGAAACGGCCAGGGCTTGCTCACATTCGTTGAAGCCTGGAAGCTCCAAACAGTAGAAATTTGTTCCTTAATCTTGTGCTCACAGAAGCTGGAAGGCCTTTTATAAGAATGTTCAGGCTGCTAGTAATCTTCCACTCTGGTTGTATATCCAAGCCACAGCAGATAACATTTCCTTGACTGAGGCCATTTCCACGCTATACTGTTATAGTGTTGTTATTCCACTTTCAACATGCTATGGAATCCTTGGGTTTGCAGTTTAGGAAGAGGCATTTGGAATTCCTCCCAGAGGACCTTAGTGTGCGGGGCGGATTGTATGGGAGAAGGCGATCTTGCAGGTAGGCTGGCCCCAAGCCATGTAGGGCTTTAAAGGTAATGACCAACACCTTGTACTGTGCCCGGAAACTAATAGGCAGCCAATGGAGAGACTTTAGAATTGGTGTTATATGGTCAGTTTTAGGTCTTCCGGTGACCATCCTGGCTGCCATATTCTGAACTAATTGAAGCTTCTGGAGTAAGCACAAGGGTAGCCCTATGTATAGTGCATTGCAGAAGTCAAGCCGTGACGTTACCAGCGCATGCACCACTGTTTTTAGGTGTTCTGGCTCCAGGAAGGGCTGCAGCTGGCGTATCAGCCGAAGCTGATAACAGGCACTCCTGGCTGCCGCATCTATTTGAGATGTCATCTGAAGTGACGAGTCCAGGAGCACCCCCAAGCTGCGAACACAGTCTTTCAGGGGAAGTGTGACCCCGTCTAGGACTGATTGACAGACCACCATACCTGGGCTAGGGCCCTTAACAGCGAGTACCTCCGTCTTATCTGGATTCAGCTTCAGTCTGTTTTTCCTCATCGAGTCCATTACTGCTTCAAGACATTCGTTCAGAGATGAGATGCCACCCTTAGTTGATGCTGTTATCCAAGGCATGGAGAGATATATCTGGGTGTTATCAGCGTACTGATAGCACCTTGCTCCATGCCTCCTGATGATCTCTCCCAGCGGTTTCATGTAGATGTTAAATAGCATTGGGGACAGGACAGCGCCCTGAAGGACGCCAGAATTAAGCTCCTTTTTCGAGGAGCAACTGTCCCCAAGCATCACCATCTGGTATGTACCTGAGAGATAGGACCGGAACCACTTAAGCGCAGTGCCCCCAATCCCCAACCCTCTCAGGCGTTCCAGAAGGATACCATGGTCTATGGTACTGAAAGCCGCCGAGAGGTCCAAGAGTACCAGCAGGGTCACACTTCCCCTGTCGATACCTAGGCGGAGATCATCCACTAAGGCGACCATGGCAGTCTCGACTCCATATCCAGCCCTGAAGCCAGTTTGAAATGGGTCTAGATAATCTGTTTCATCCAAGACAGCTTGGGGCTGAAGACCAACAACCCTCTCGATCACCTTGCTTAAAAATGGGAGATGGGAGATTGGTCTATAATTATTCATATCCAGGAGATCTAGGGAGGGCTTTTTTAGAAGCGGCCGTATAATCGCTTTTTTTAAACACTCTTTACACTTTTAAGTACTCTGGAAATGTTGCTTAGCTTAGTTTTATAGGGATGGAGCTAGCGTGGTGTAGTGGTTTGAGCACTGAACTATGACCCTGGAGACCAGGGTTCGATTTCCTATTTGGAAACTCGGTGGTTGACCTTGGGTGCATCACATACTCTCAGCTCCAGAAAAGATAAGTTCACTTTAGACTCACCACAAGTCAGAAATGACTTGAAGGCACACAACAACAACAGGACTTACACAGTTAAAACACCAGGGCTTTTTTTTTCTTTTAAATTAGCACGGACCATCACATTATCTGCCACCCCTTCAGCCTTTCCTGCTCTCTTTAAGCTTAGCTTCTAAAATTGGTCTGTGTGTAGCTGGGTGGAGGTAGATAGAAGAAACCTGAATTCTGTGGCCATAAAACAACAGGCACAGCTATATCAGGCTGGCTATATTGTTTTACATGCAGTCTTGATTGTCCAGATGACTTTTGGTGTAAAACTAATACTAGCTTGCTTTAGGATTGTAATAGTTCAGTAGCTGGCAGGCAGCCACTGCAAACTGATGGGACACGTCATGTCATTGACCTCTTGTTCACCTCCTTCGAAACAGACCAGATGCTAACTACTCAGCCACCTGACCAGCCTTATAAATAGTCACTTGCCCAGTACCTGTGGTGGTTTGGGAGCAAGTTTAGGCCACCGAGCAGAAATGACCACCCTGGCATCCTGTTGGGAATTTACAGTGTTTTGACCCAGAAAACCCCGTGATAGGTTTGCCTGAGGTTTGCTGTAAGTTGGAAACAACTTGAAGGCACACAACAACAAACCAACTTACAATTGCATAGCTTAGAATTGCACCGTTGCACAATTATCATACCTGTGCCATCAGGACTGTTGCAGCAGGATGGCTGTTGCACAGTGATTGTGATGTGAAACAACGGACCACTTTGAGCAAGAGAAGCCTCTCCCAACAATGGTAGGGTGGTGGGGACAACAGCTCCCGACAGAGCCTTGGGGCATTGCTAATGCGGAGTGGAGGGCAGTGGAGGGTACCCTTTGTATGACTAGAAGAATGTGCCCAGCTTTCATAGTGCTGTGTTGGGTTGTATAAGACCCACTCTTGAGCGGTGCTGTTGTACATTGTTGCAATTCTCTTGATGTCAGCCACATAACTCCATCATTGTAGCGATGCGCACTGCAGCCTGTGATGTGTGATCTTCACTGTTTTCAAAAGTTTTCTGAGCTGTGAAGGCAGGGATTATAAATCTCGAACTCTTTCCCAGTTCGGGACTTAAGACAGCTTACAACAGATTTAAAAAAAAATGCTTAATACTTAACCAAAGCCAAAACAAAAATTAAAACCAGTTAAAGTACAAACCATAAAAATACAACAACAGCACAACAGAAATAATAAACATAAAGTTTCTGGTGCTTAACACATGGCTCTCCCTGCCTAAACAATCAGTCCTCAAAGGCCTTTTAAAGCAGAAAGGTTTTCACCAGTTTGCAGGACGAAAATAAGGAAGGCATGTAGTAGAAACAGCATGTAGGCTTCTTGGCCCAGGTTTTTTTTTTATTATGATTCTGGGTATCAGAAGGGTTATGTTTTAGTTGCATATATGCTATATTCTAATCTCACAGTTACCATTTGGCATGTGTACTTCAGGAAATATATGAAATGGAAAGCAAATTTGGATAGTTTCCTTTCTTGGTGCTTTATAAATTCATCCGTCCTAATGTGTAGCACTTTCAACCATTCCAAAGGGCTTAAGCAGGTATTGCTATTAATATGATGATTGCTATAATTAGACCGGATCATACTTTGTTGCTGTCCTTGTCTAAATGTTTCTCCAAAACACCACCTTCATGTCAAAAACCTGTCAGGCTTGTTAGCATATTGCCATAACCTACGTGAGTTGTGAAAACTGTGCCTGTCATTTTCAAGTGGAAGGCGTGGGAGAGGGATGTGTAATTAAAGACCTGGATGAAAGCAAAGCCAGCGGTTGCTAAGTAAATGTGTGGGCCTGATTCTAGAAAATGGATCCACAATGTTCCAGTTGAGCAGACAGCACTTGAGTTGTCAAGGAGTCAGCTTCTGAAAAAACAAACACTCCTGCTTATCTGCTTTAACGAACTGAATGGATTGTGGGTAGGTTTTGTGGCTACGTTTGCCTGATGCATCAGAAGTAAAGTATTTCAAGCCTGATACAATGGCCCTTTCTTGATGTTTGCTAGGTGTACCCACAAGTCACTTCAGATGATAGGTTGTTATGGGTTTTCTGGGCTCTGAGGCCGTGTTCTGTTAGTACTTGCTTCTGACGTTTCACCTGCATCTGTGGCTGGCATCTTCAGAGGATCTGGTGGCATGGAAGTGAGACAGAGTGGGTGGGAGGGAGCAATTTGCGTATGTTACAGTTGGCCTTTGTGATGGCCTATTGTTGAGTGGGATATGCCTCAAGGTTGTATTGTTAGTCAGGGGATGTGAAACATAACAGTGCATTAAGTACATTAGCAATCCATTGTATTGTTTCCTGTAGAGGGACCTCCAGAGTCTGGGTGATGCTCATTGGCACATTTTTGAGTCTTGATTTTAGTGTTCTTCAGTACTGGTAGCCAAATTTTGTTTACTTTCTGAGTTTCTTCGAGCAAATATTAATAGAACAGGGCCTCAAAGCCTGGAAAACCCACAACAATCTATGGATTCTGGCCATGAAAGCCTTCGACTTTACATCGCTTCAGATTGTCTGCTCCAGTTAAGATCATAAGAGGAGTCTTGCTGGATCACACGAAGGGCATATCTAGCCCAATATTTTGTCCACATAGTACCCAAGTTCACACATGAATGGAACTGTACCCTCCAGTTCTCTTTGATACCAAGAGGCACAGTGCTTCCGATACTGGGAGGTGATACATAGATATTCTGACTAGTAGCCGTGGAAGGGCCTGTCTTCATGAATGTATTTAATCCTACTTTAAAGTTTTTCAAGTTGGCAGCCATTGCTACATCTTGTGGCAGTGAATTCCACTGTTCAGCTCTGTGTAGTGTTACCAGTTTTTCTAAAAATAGCAGTGAGAGTCAGGCAAAATCCATGAGATGTAGGGTTGACAATCAGGAACTAGTTATTGACAAGTTTATGTTCTACCTAAATACCAAATGAAAATACTGATTTCAGTTAGCCTGGCCACATATTTCTATGTAAAAGTAGTATATTTTCCACGTTCATAAAGTACACAATGCATTTTTCTCTGTATGGAGTACCTACACCAAAAATATGGCATTTTTTGACATCTCATTCAATCACAAGGAAATTCTCCTCCTTTTTTCTTAACCTTCCAAAATAAAACCGTTAAGTGACTTTCCAGTCTCTTTCCAACCGTCCAGGGTCCGCAGGTGGATGGGAGATGCAGTGGGTGTGGCCCACAAGATGCTCATCCCCACTCATCCTTGACTTTACAAAAAGGGCAATGCACGCAGGATGAATCCTCTACTGCCTGCCCTCTACACAGCAAGGCACGATGGAAAATAACCTGTTTTTTGAGGGTTTTTTTGTATGGAAAAATTTCCCCTTCTAGAAAGGCATCACTTCAGAATGTTAATTTGGAACATATTGTAATAGCATAATTAAGGGCAAAGTGTACAGTTGGGGTAGATGCAACTCTAGACAGATCAGTACTCTGGAATAGGTTCAGTACTGTTGTTGTGTAGCTTCAAGTTGTTTCTGACTTATGGTGACCCTAAAACAAACCTATCATGGGGTTCTCGGGGGCTGAGAGTGTGTGATGTGCCTAGGGTCACTCAATGGGTTTCCATGGCCAAGTGGGGAACTGAACCCTGGTCTCTAGAATGATAGTCCAGTGCTCAAACGACTACTCCGTGGTTGACCTGGGTACAGACCTAGTCATATCTAAAATTCAGATAGTAATTGAAGAACCAGCAACAATGGATATCGCTAGGAAATGCTAACATGGGCCATGCATTCTATTAATTTGTCATAATATATTTTCAAGTCTTCTAATAAAAAAAATCCAAGGAAAGTTTTTAATTTGTTTGAATTTTAAATCAGATAGAATGCCGTTAATTGAAAATGCTTCCCATTGGATATTTTAGCTCAGCTGCTAAAATTGTTTGGTATGTATGTGCGCAGGGTGTAAAACTAACATGGCATATTTTTTCAGTGTTGTTTTCGAACTGCAAGTCAAACATACTTAGCCAGATCTCCATCAATTTGAAGCATGTGGGAGAATTCCAGTGCAATTTCCTCTTTCTTGGAAACTCATGTCATTGTCCAGAAGTGTAACTCTAGAGATCTAGCGAGTGGGAAGAGAAGCTCGTATCTATTAAATGGCGACTTTCATTCATCAAAACTTGGAGAAGGTACTTATTAGTGACACATGGAAAACTAAAACACTAGAGCTGCTTCTGAGTCAATATTTATTTACTTAAAAAAAACAAATCTTGTATTTCCCAAAATGGTGTTCTTTTTTACAGTGGCTCATGGGAGTTTAAGATGTATGGTTTTAAAGCTTTAATGCAATACACAGCAAAAAGAGAAGTTTATTTATGAAGGGTAGCTGGAATGTAAAGTGTCTTCCAAGCAGAGCTGTCATTTTATAAATCATCTTTCCTTCCCTTCTGGCTGATTTCTCATCGTGACAAAGTTCCTGCAAAGAACTAGTCAGAAGGACCAATGTGTTTTTATGGTTTTGTGCTTGCATGTGGAATCAGTGCTGCTTACTCATTCATTGTGCCAGTGTATTAAAATTCATTTTGGAAGAAGTCACTTCTGTTGCTTGCTCCCTGCTTAAGCTTTGGTAGTCTATGCTTCCCGGAAGTAGATGTTTCGCCCATTCATTCATGAGTAATGGGTTGAAAACCTGCCCAGTTTCACTATAAATAGCTCTGGCTACATTGCCAGCAAGGATGGGATCTCATCACTGGAGGACTGTGGTAACCAGACACACCTTTGTGAATGCCATGGCTTCTGTAGTTTGGTGCTAACTTCCTCAGCGGCTATCTGTGCTCACGCAGGATGATTTGGAAAGGAACTTGTTCCGTATGACGTTCCTCCTTTCAGCTGCAAATGTATAAGACAAATCCAGCAGGCAGCTGCTACATGTGATTGCTGGGAATATCATCATGTTTTTGACATAGTGTGGGACCATTCTGCACTGGAGAGTGATGAGTCAGATAGTGATGGGGAATTTCAGCAGGGATTTCCTGATCTGTTGCTCAGTCTTTAATCTCCCAAAGCAATCACATCTCTGAGTCTTTTGACTCCTATCTGACTGTACAGCCATTGTGGGATAGTAGTTTGATAGTTGGACTAGCGCGCTAGGAGACCAGGGCTTGAATTCCTATTTGGCCATGAAAACTCAATGGCTGACCTTGGGCAAGTCACACTGTCTCAGCCTCAGAGGATGTCGATTACAACCTCCTCTTTATCTTTCCATAAAACCCTGCGATAGATATGTTGTTGTGGTGGTGGTGTCTTCAAGTCATTTCTGACTTATGGTGACCGTAAGGTGAACCTTTCATGGAGTTTTTGGGGGCTGAGAGTATGTGACGTACCCAGTGTTATCCAGTGGGTTTCCATCATGGAGTGAGGAATTGAATCTTGGTTGCCAGGGCCGTAGTCCAACACTTAAATCACTACACTATGCTGGCTCTCAAGGTTGTCTTAGGGTCCCCATAAGTTGGAAATGACATGAAGGCACACAAAAATGACAACAGCTCAGGACCAACCTAGCAAAAGCTGTAGGAGAAATTTGGCATATTGGAGCCAGTGTGGTGTAGTGGTTTGAGGCCATTTCTGCACTGCACTATAATAGGGCTCCTATTCCCCTTTCAACCTACTATGGACTCCTAGGTTTTACAGTTTAGGGAGGGGCCTTTAGAATCCTCACCCAGAGAGCTCTTGGGCCTCAGTAAACTACAAACCCCAGAATTCCAAAGGATGTTGAAAGTGGAATAATAGCACTAAAACAATGTAGTGCGGAAATGGCCTAAGTGTTAAGCTAGGACTCTGGAAGACCAGAACTGAAATCTCCACTTGGCCATGGAAACCTTGTTGTTCTGTGCCTTAAAGTTGTTTCTAAATTATAGCATCCCTAAGGCAAACCTATTGCAGGTTTTCCTGGCAAGATTTGTTCAGAGGGGACTTGCCTTCACCTTCTTTTGAAGGAGAGTGACTTTCTCAAGCTCACCCAGTAGGTTTCCATGGTTGAGTGAGGATTTGAACCCCTGCCTCCAGAATCATAGTCCAACACTCAAACCACTATACTGTGCTCTTCATGAAAACCTACTGGGTGACTTTCGGCAAATCACAGGTGGAAGAGACCGCAGGAGCCATCCAGTCCAACCCCCTGCCATGCAGGAACACACATCAAAGGACTCCCAACAGATGGCCGTCCAACCCCTGCTTAAAAACCTCCAAAGAAGGAGACTCCACCACACTCGATTGAGGCAGCATATTCCACTGCCAGATGGCTGTGTCCACCAGCAAGTTCTTCCTGAGGTTTAGGTGGAATCTCCTTTCCTGCAGCTTGAATCCATTGCTCCTTGTCCTAGTCTCTAGAGCAGCAGAAGACAAACCTGCTCCCTCCTCAACATGACATCCCTTCAGATATTTAAACATGGCTCTCATGTCCTCTCTTAACCTTCTCTTCTACAGACTAAACATTCCCAGCTCCCTAAGCTGCTCCTCATAGGGCATGGCTTCCAGACCCTTCACTATTTTGGTCACCCTCCTCTGGACACGCTCCAGTTTGTCGATATCTTTCTTGAACTGAGGTGCCCAGAACTGGACACAGTACTCCAAATGAGGTCTAACCAGAGCAGAATAGAGGGGTACCATTACCTCCCTTTTCTAGACACCATATCACGCTTTCAAATCACACTTTCTTAGACTCAGCAGAAGGCAGTGGTAAAACCTCTTCTGAACAATTCGTACCAAGAAAGCCCTGTGCCTTAGGGCCGCCACAAGTTAGAAACTACTTGAAGACACTCAACAACACAGTACTGGCTATAGAGTCTTCCTGTTTGGCTGTTCTTCTTTCAAAAGTTTCATTTTTAAATGCGGTGCCTCTTTTATACAATTGACTGCCAAAGACGCCCATGATTTATGCAGGTTCAGAATTTATTAGTTTAAAAATCGCCTGCAATGAAAGCATTTGCCCTGCTTAACATCTTGGGACCCAGCACCAGAGGTGGACTTCTGAAGGACCGCCAGGTTTAGTTCTCCGCTTCACCACCCTTATCAGTTCTTGCCTTGATCCATTTTTAATTAACACAATCTTTGAGTAAATAAAAGAAGTGCCCTTTTCCTGCGCTTTCTCCCACGTATCAGCTTTTAACGCCTGGATGGTTGTGAGTTCTGCTGGTGCCAGTATTGTTGGCGCTCTGTTGTTGGTCTCTGACTAGTCATCAAAGGGAATGGAATTCCCATATCAGAGTGTCATTAATGCTGGAAATACTTGCGTGCTACATTCAGGCTGATAGAACAGCCAGGAGAGGTGGGACTTCTGAGATGTCTGAGGAGGGTGGGAGATTATAATTCTGCTCTGGACACAGTGGTTGGTGTCTACAGAGCAGCTTTCTTTCCTTCTCTCTCTTTTTTTTTTAAGTATGACTTGTGTGCATGCTGTATTGAATCTGTTTTACCTGCGTGACTTTTAAAATTTATTTAAAAGACTTATTTCCCGGCTTTTGGCCATTTTACTGGCCTCCTGAAATGGCTAACAGTCCCAAATTGCAACATAGACAAATATAATTAAATCGAGTAAATTATAGTTGCATCATTCCATAAGAACAAGGAAGCAGTTGCAAAGCAATCAAACATTACGAGTGCTACCCGCACAAAAATCAAATGCTACTCAGTGCCTGGGTGAATGCATTCAGATATATCTTATCAGACACATATAAGTCAACAGGATTCTGTAGGATGCAAACCCCAGGATTCTGTAGGATGTTGAAAATGGAATAATAGCACTAGTGCAGAAATGGCCCAGGGTTCCATTACCAGCTTGGCCATGGTAATTACTGGGTGACCTTGGTCACATCACACACTCTCAGCCCCAGAAAACTGAGTGATGGGGTCACCTTAGAGTAGTCGTAAGTTGGAAATGACTTGCAGGTACACAACAATGAGTATCATGGCTGGGGAAAATTCAAGGACTGCAGAAGCTATTAAAAGATTAAAAGGGCAAAACTCCAAAAATACAGTCCTGGTCGGTTTGACTTTGTGCATGTCCAGCAGCAACACACTGCAGTCAGATAGGAAAGAAAAATGGAAAACTGTGACAGTCTAATTAAGACATTTCGCTGCTGCTCATCCACCTCTCAGATAAGGTCGTACAAGGTACTAGTACATAGTAACCGTACGTCCTCCCCTTCTTTTCTCTCTAAACCCTGACAAACACATGCTTATTTCTGACGCAGAATGTTCATACATGTCAAGGTGAGAATTATGTAGCTCTCTGGATATTGAATTGCAGTATCCAGTGTTCCTCACTCACTATTGGCTATGTTGGCTAGGGATGCTGGGACTTGTAGTTGACCTGCATGTGGCAGGCCATATCATTGATTTATGCAAAAGGGAGGAATCAAATATTCAGTTCACGAGAACTAGCATACCTGATTGCCCTTCAGGTGAGCCTGCCTTTCCAGAAGTGGCTGAGGAAGTGGGTATTTATGAGGAATGCTCTCTCTGTGTTGAACATCCCTGCAGTCAGAATTGCCACCACCCTTGAAAAGTCACAGGGATAATCAAGGCAAACACACTAAAGATAAGTCACCCTGTAATTGCCTGATGGGGAAACAGAATGGCTTGACATTTCTGAATCGGTAGTGCCCGAGGGAGGAAATGAATTGAATACATCAAAAGCTGCCCTCATCCTGAGTCAGGACCCTGGGTCAGATGTTCCAGAATTGTCTACTGCAAATTGCAGTGATTCTTTGGGATCTTGAGTCTTTTTGGTAGTCTAACTGCAAGTTGTCCTTTAAAGGCAAATGCTGGATACTGTTGTTAATTGCCATCAAATGCGATGTCTTAGGGTGGTGTGAGAGACTTCGGAGACACCCTGTGAGCCCTGCTGGGGCCCTGAGAACTAAGGGCTGTGGCTTCCTTGATTGAGTCTACCTTAATTGTGATATTCCCTTTTTCCTGCTTCCTTGCACCTTATCGCTTTTTCTAATCAGATGTGCCTTGTGAGGCTGTCAAAGAACAGTTGCCTTAGTTTGCTTGTTTTGTCTTCTAGGGAGAGTTCAGGCTCGAATTGCTCTAGGACCCATTTATTGGTCATTCTGGCAGTCCATGGTATTCATAGAATTCTTCTAAGGCACCACATTTCAGATGTCTTGATTTTCTTCCTGTCCACCACCTTCACTCTCCAGCTTTCACAAGTATGCATAGAAATTTGAAATTTGATAGTATGGACAATCCTGACTTTTGCATTCAATGATATATTTGTACATTTGGGGATCTCATCTACTTCCGTCGTAGTTGTCCTTCCAAGTCCTAGTCTTCTTCTAATTTCTTAACTACAGTCTCCATTTTGATTTATGACTGAGCCAAGTTATAGAAAGTCTTTGACTATTTTGATGGCTTCGTCATCTACTTTATAACAGTGTAAATCATTTGAGGTCATGATTTTTCTTTTCTTAATGTTCAGCTATAATCCTGCTTTTGCACTTCTTCAGGAATGATGCTCTCTCAAAGTAATGTTATCAAGCTGGGTAGGAATATGATGCTCTTGAGAGGCTGAGGGACTGCAGTAGTTCCCTTTAGGTCCAGGCAAAATGGCCAGGGACAAGGGATTTAGGGCTTATAGTTCTAGTTGTTCTGACAGCCATTTTTGTCAGTCAGCTGCAAGTCTTGCTTTCTTCCTAGCAAGATCATGGCATATGGTTGGAAGAAACAAGAAAGATGGGACTTTAGTAAATGGAAATGTTATACAGTCAGCCCTCCATATTTGTAGGTTTCACTTTTGCGGATTTGATTATTCACGGATTATTTGCCACCTGTTATTGTCAGCTCTGCTGCCTCCCTATGGCGTTTTAATAGGGACTGCAAGCCTCGCGAGACTGAGAAACTGTGAACGAGGCCTTTTTAAAATGTTGTGGGGCAGCAGTGGAGGTGGCCGTAAGCACCGCCAGCCACCTACTTCTGCCTTGTGAAGGAACCCTGGTGCCTGAAAGGAATCCATGGTGGCTTGAATACGGTGATCATACTTTTTTGTGTGTTAAATATGGTTTGGGAGGGCCTAGAGTTATTCCTGTTTTTTTTTACTTTGACAGGGGTCCTGTACCCCTAACCTTAGTGAATGTGGAGGGATGACTGTATGTTAGAATGTGTGATGATTTGATTGTTTGTTTGGAAAAAGACAGATCTAGAAGGAGGAGTCTTGGTTCAGAAATTGGAGAATATTGATTGAGAACATAAAATAGAGACGGATATGAGGATATAAATAAGACAGTTAAGGTGATATTACACATGAAAGGTAAAAAAGAATAATAGTGAATAATTAGACTGTTCCGTAGGGCTGTGGGGGGTGGGTGGGAGGGAGGAGAAATAATTATAAATATATATATAAAAAGAAGAGGGAAATGTTTGAGGAGTTACAGCTAAGTTAAACAACTGATTATATTTTGTAATAATATTGTAACGCTGTTGTAACATTATTGAAAATGTTGTAACTGTTGTTAAAATAAATAGGTAAATAAATACATCAAAGTTTTCTTCCTAGCAAGAGAAAGCAAATCTTTCTCACGGTGCGGTATGGAGATGAGGAAATCATATGCTTCTGAGTGCTGAGAACAAAGCTGAAGAGGCTTTAAATGTTCTCCTTGAGTGATATATTCATATGAATTAAGTATTGGTGCAACAGAGGTTGTGCATTGATGGCACCCACACCCTTGCAAACTCTGCAGGACAGGGAGGCTCCTTCCCAAGAAAAGGTTGCAACATCTTGGTAGCATCTCAGAAACACCCAGTGTGTATCTCTGTTGTGTTTGGATCAACATAAAAATACCGAGCTACTATTTTGGCTTGGTCTGATTTATCTCTGCTGTTTGTAGACATGTGAGAATCTGGACCATCTGAGGACCATCAGGAAGGATCAGATGAAGAACGCCTTCTGCAAAAGTTGCTGGGAGGTGGATGGTTCATCTCTACCTTGAATATGCCCCCTTGTCACTCTCAAAAGCTGTTCTGGGGGCTTGAAAGCGCTCTGAAACAGGCTTTGGACAGAGCAGAGAGTTGCAGGATTGGAGGAGAACTAAGTCCCATTGTGCAAGCAGATGTCCACTACTATAGCATTTAATTTAGAGCCAGGAGTGGGAATGATCCTGCAGTCCAACGTCATCTGAAAGGGCTCACGATCCCTCCCTGATGAGCTCTTCAGTGGATTTAGATACCAATCTTCAAATCCTTGCGTTGTTATGAAGTGCGGTTTAAGGGTTGCTTGTTGATTCTCGGCCTCCACGAGGTTGAAACTAAAATAAAAATGTAAGCATGCAAGATACCTTGAAAAAAGAGTTTCTTCTCAAATATCTAACCTCCACATCAGGTGTGAGAATTGTGGAGCCTATAGGCCACGTATCAATCCACATATGGACTTCCTACTTCTCTATTGCCTTCCATTTTACGGAGCGTTATTATTTTTCCAGTGAGTCATACCAATGCATGATACATCCAAAAGTGTAACAGCCTCAGTTTAGTCATCTTGGCCTGTAGCGAAAGTTCATGATTGATTTGCTATAGGACCCATTCATTTGTCTTTTAGCAGTCCGTTGTATTTATATAATACAGTCCATCATATCTGTGTGTACCAACACATCTTTGGAACATATTTCAAATGAGCTGATCTTTTTTTTCCTGTCCGTTTTCTACCTGTCCAGTTTTTATACCCATATGTAGCAACTGTATGGCCTCGATGATTCTGACTTTGGTATTTAGGTATATATTTAGACTTGAGGATCTTTTCTCATTCCTTCATAGCTGACCTTCAGGTCTTAGTCTTCTTCTGATTTCTTAACTACAGTCTGCATTTTGATTTAAAGATGTTGTAGTTGTAGTTGTGTGCCTTCAAGTCATTTCTGAGTTATGGTGACCCTAAGATGAATCTCTTATGGGGTTTTCTGGAGCTCAGAGTGTATGACACTGCCAAGGTCACCCAGAAGGTTTTCATGGCCAAACAGGGAGCCAAACCCTTGTCTCAAGGGATGTAGTCCAGTGGCTTTATCCCATTTAAATCAGGTATTGCCCAGTTTAAATCACTGCATTAAGTGGGGAGAGCTTAGTTTTGGCCTCCCTCCATTATCTCATTGCTCATGTAGGAGGGGACAAGCCCGAAGAGGAGAAGTTACTGTTCTTGTGAACTAGGACAGTGGAAAATTGGGATGTGTGCTCTCTTGGAGGCTCTTTTTGTTTCCACGAACTTCTTCAGCC
This sequence comes from Cyclura pinguis, assembly GCA_030412105.1. Taxonomy (NCBI): domain Eukaryota; kingdom Metazoa; phylum Chordata; class Lepidosauria; order Squamata; family Iguanidae; genus Cyclura; species Cyclura pinguis. Next base: position 7,449,747 of record CM059608.1, read on the forward strand.
TCGTCACTTTCCCCATAGTGGTAGCTGGTGGCTCTCATGTCAGTGGGGTGACAAATCCACTCTGGACTTTTGCCTGTACTTTAAACGACTTGTCCAAGGTTCTGAATCCGTTCTGTGGCTATAGTTCACCATCTTGCGTAACTTCTCTAAAGTTCATATTGTAACCTGGTGTGGATTCACCATCCCACTGACATGGGAGCCACCAGCCTTGATGTGAGGAAGGTAATGAAGGGGATGAGTGGGATAAGTGCTTGCATGTTGATTCATGCCCAGTGAGTAACGCCTGGAAAAGGATCCTCTCTTAACACACCTTGATGGTTGTGCTTGTTCCCAACATTGCAGTCTCCACCTTGTCTTTGGATGTGTTCACAGAGCTGCTTATCATATCAGAGCTGGGACAAGTTGCCTGGGGGATTCTGGGAGTTGTAGTCCCAAAATAAGTACTGCTCCCAAGCTTTGAATTTGATGTGCTTTGATTTGAGGCCAAGTGTTTGACCCAAAGCCAAGAACTGAGCATTGTGAGGCTGATCACACAGCTGAAGTCGAACAAAGCTAGTTCATCATCATCTAAAATTATAATATTTTTCTCTCTTTCTCTCTCTCTCTTTTCCTTCATCCCTTTCCTTTTATGGAGTCAGAGACTACTGTTTTGTGAAACAGTGTAATTTTTTTTTTTGAAAAAATAAATCCCCACCTCTGCTTTTAAAATGGAATTTGAACAGTGAGAACTCTTGTTTCTAGAGATCATTATCTCTAAACACAGTTGTTATATAGGCAGAAGGCCAGACATTTTTGAACTGGAGAGGGATGTTAGAGGTGGCTAAGCCTACTGGATCCATGTGGCTATGGGTCTGATGGTGTAATGGTTAGAGTGTTGTACTGGTACTTGGAGAGATCCAGGTTCAACTCCACCCAACCCGTGACACTCACTAAATGACCTGGCATTTGGTGTTAGCCTGACCTCCTTCACAGTGTTGTTGTTGTTGTTGATAGGATGAAGCTGGGAGATAAGGGAGCCATGTACTCTGTTTTGAGCTAACTGGAGGAATTGTGAGATATAAGTGTAATTGATGATAGTGACAGTTTATTTTCAGAGAAGGCCAAAAAAACAACAACAACCCCAACTTCCTGGTTTTAGCGAGATTGGCTTTAATAGAAAGTTGTACCTTCAGTAAGTGTGTTGGTTTGTCCTAAGCCAGTAGATAAAAGCTGTAACTTCTGAAACCCACACTGTCGTCAGCTGTTCACAGGCACCTCATTTTAGACTGGGGGGTGAGAACCATGAGACCCTCCAGACATTGTTGGATTGTAGCATCCAGCAGCCCTAGCCAGCACAGCCAATGGTGAGGAATGCTGGGAGGTACAGTCGTACCACTTTTGGAAGGCTGCCTGATTTCTTCATCACCACCAGGTTTGGGCTTCCTCATATAGATGATTTTTTTGTATGTTTACAAATTAACTTGCCCCAGGGGCGTATGAGCTGATAACTGAGCCTGCTCCTGTTGTCTCCTTGCAGTCTACACAATTTCATAATCTGTTCCATAATCAGGAGAACCTAACTAAATTAAATGTTGCTGAATGGTTGTTTTCTTTTCCCTCCTCTCCAGTCCCCCCATTACCGTCTCTTTTATTTGTTCCTTTGGATTCTAGACAGAATTTATTGTGAGGTTATGAAGAACTTGACAGATTAAAAGCAAGCCACGCTTATGTGACTTTGGGCATTTATTGAAAAAGTTGCATGAATCTACCTGATGTGATGTGATGGAGCTACAGACCAGCGTTCTTGACATGAGCAGAGCCCACAGTGTGCAGACTTACTCTTTAAAATAATTTTTAGTGATTTATTTAGTTATTGTGTACCCTGCCTTTTTGCCGGAGATCCCAGTTGTGTATGTGAGGTGGGAAGGCTCAAGGCTGGCAGGCAGGTCATTATGAATTTTGCAGATTTGCGTGTATGTTTATATAAAATGGTAAAAACACAGAATACAGTAAAATAAGGACAACAGTCCCCCAAGAAAAGCAGTTAGCAATGTGACTACAGTGAATACAGTGACAAATAACAAATGAAACATAAAATTGGTTGTGTCAGAATAGTGTAGAGTGTTGGACAAGAACTCCGGAAAACCTGGGTTTGAATGCCTGCTTCCTAAAGAAATCCACTTGGTCACATTGGACAAGTCAGCCTTTCTGAGCCGCAGAGGCAGGCAACGGCAAACTGTTCTTGTGTGCCTTCAAGTTGTTTCTGACTTACGGCAACCCTACAGTGACCCTATCACTGGTTTTTCTGGGGCTGAGAGTCTGTGATGCACCCAGAGGTTTCCATGGCAGAGCGGGAATTGGACTCTGGTCTCCAGGGTTGTAATGCAATGCTCAAACCACTGCACCACGCTCTGAACAAAATTTTACTTCTGAACAAATCTTGCTGAGAAAACCCTGTGATAGGGTTGCCTTAGGATCACCGTAAGTTGGGAATGACTTGAAGGCGAACAAACCAAAAATTGTTTGAAGCATAGCATTAATACGTCAAAGAAAGAGGAAATATATCTGATCCTATTGAATGACTGCAAAGATGTCTGTGAGCAAGGACACTTCCAGCTGGTAGTTCCTTAAGGGGCTGAACTACACAGCAGTTTTAGAGATTCATATTGGTTCATCATTTTTGAGGAGAGGGGCGTAATCTTACCAGCTTAGCCTTGGTTGGGGGCTCAAGTCCCACATGCCATCCCCATTCCAGGGTCTGTGGTTTCTGCCCAGAGGGCTGCTCCTTAAAATACAACCTGAAAATAGAAATCTTATTTAAAGCACATTGTAAACTAGTGCATGTTAAAAAGAATTAAAAACAACTCCCCAAAGAAGAACATTGCCAGAACTGAAATAATTAAATTCCCTTCAACATCAGATAAGCTCTTGCGCCAAAGGCCTGCCTAAAAATGTCTCTGTATGCTAGTAAAAGGAAAACTTTGCTTCCCATAGCAGGGAGAGGTCTAGAATCTAGGTGTTGGCCATAAAGGTATTATAAATAGCAATTTACCTGGTGATATGTAAGGATCTTCTACTGGAGACTAGAAAAGGAAAGTTTATAAAAGTTAGGGTGGCTCCCGGCTCCTAAGTTTATAGGAAACCCGTGACAGTTTGGACTGTGTGCAGTGAGGCTGGCTAGTAAGTTAATTTTGGTCTGTTGTGGACTTATTTCTAACTCTTGGTTAGAGCTGAACTCCTCCATTTCTAGGAGACCAAGAGATCCAGTTAGGAATATTTTAAGTCTTGTTCTGGTAGACCTGTGTCTCTTGTTGTTGAAGGTAGCTGCAAATTTGTACACGTGTGGGTAGACTTGGGGAAAGTGTATGGGAAGAAAGGATTAGGTTGTAATTTCCCCTTGCTGTTGGTTTATTGCTCATCTGAGTTTCATTAAAGAAAAATAATTGTGATTTAGTGAGAGATGAAAGTTTGAAAAGCACTCATCATGGCAATCCCGCTATGTGCATTATATATGTGTTTTGCAGTTCTTTTGTAGAAGCAAACCAGTCCAAAATAATTTGCATCTCAACAGGGATAGCTTACAATAATATTATGTTGCCGGGAAAAATCTATTCCCACCCTGAGCTACTAAAAGGCCCCCATCTTGGCATTGCCTTTCTCTGGTGGTGGGATTGTGTGCTCTTCTGTGCCAGACTAAATACGCCAAAGAACTACTGTGCAATAGCAGTAGTGGTGTGTGTGTGTGGGACACTAGGCATACCTCTGTATGTTTTTACCACAAAAACCCTATGATCAGACAGTCCAAACTAAAGGAAGATATAGTGCTGGAAGATGAGACTCCCAGGTCAGAAGGCATTCAGCAAGCTACAGAGGAAGAGCAGAGGAAAATTATGAACATTGCTTTATCTAATGATGCAGCTGGACTCAAGCCAAAAGGATGTTCAGCTGCTGACATGCTCAGAGGGGAAATGAAAGTCCAAAACTGCACAACACAGGTGGATAGACTCAAGTGAGGAAACCACAGCCCCAAGCTTGCAAGACCTGAGCAGGGCTAATGATAACAAGAGGGTGTAGGGTGTGGTAGATGGTGTCATAATTCCTGCCAAGGAAAACTCTTAGTGTTTCAGCCTTTTGAGGTCTGGCTCTGTGACAGTGCCAATCACAAATCCCCCGTAGTATAATCCGGCTCTTTATGTGTAATTTTAAATCAACTGTTCTATCTCAGGCTCCTTGGCTTTAGGGGAAAAAAAGCATAAAATCACAGCACTGTCAGCGCTATGCTAAAAGACTAATTTGTGTCTTGCGACAAGGTAATCTGATCTAATAATGTTTAAATTATGCAAATAAAACAGATTTGCATGGATTTTTTTTTGCCTAATTCTGCATTTTCTCATGATTTTAGAAGTTGCAGAAATGAGTGAGCAGTAACATTTGTTGTTACTCATGGGAAATCTTACTATTACTACTAATTTCTGAGGTTGAACAGGCATTGCCAGTCCTATTTGAACAGGAAGGCTACAAAGTTCTGACATCTGTTTCAGAAATGAAACCTCACATTTCCAGCTGAATTCTGTGTCTTGCATCTTTTATGCGAGATGTCAGTACACCTACAGTTCTTCTGAGATTTTACAGTGATCCTTTGTGGTAGTATGTCATTCTGTGGGTTGGGTAATGAATATTATTTTTGCATAATGATAAATGAGTTTATATGTGTATCCCCCCTTCTCTTGCATGGAATCATTAAAGTAAAACAGATACAGGTAAAAATTGTGTTGTACAAAAGTTAAAAATATAATTGAACTGTCACTAACATTAAAAGCATAACTGTTAAAAAGAACAGCAGCAGCAGTCCATGGAAGACCCTTTTCTCTGAGCCTACCAAAAGAGAAAGTTTTTTAACTGCCTAAAAAAGGGATAGCAAAGAGGATGCCAGTCTAACCTCTCTAGGAAAAGAGTTCCAAAGTCTAGGAGCAGCTACCAAGAAGGCCCTATCCTATTACCCCATCAGATGTACCTGTGAGGGTGATGGAACAGAGAGAAGGCCCTCCACAGAAGATCTCAGGACTTTGTTTTTCTTCTACCCCTCTTCCTCAGCCAGTTGAATGACAGCTGTTTGACTGTGCATTCCCTCTTCCGCCAATGCTGTTCAAGGGGTAGTCTCTTGTCTAGCTAGCAAATCCATCCTTACTTGCAAAGCCTTTACTGGCTTCCCATCTTCTGTCTGGAAACTGCAGAGTTCTGTATGACTTCACATCCTGTCACCCTTTCTAGCTGATGCAGATAGTTGCAATGTTAGGTCTCTGAAGCAATGACGACAAACATTATGCAGAGTGGAAATGGCAAAAAAAAAAAAATCCATCTGCAGAGGAAGAGCTTCTCAGAGTTCTCTATTGAAAGTGCATTTCCAGATGGCTCAAGGCTTTTCATGTCTCTCCAAAAAGTTAAGTACTTTACCAGGTATATGGGTGGTGGGCAATCTTCTTGCTTCCCCTCCTCCACCCTGTGTCCAGGAAGAATAATTATCCTTTGAGAGCCTGCAAAGTACTGACGTTTTTCAGAGCAGGCATCTTTATTTGCTTAAGTGATGGATACAAAAGTCAGGATCTTCTATGCTGTTGTATTTCCTTTTGTGGTTGTGAAAACTGGTGGGATGAGAAGCAACTGTGGTGCTGTAGGAGACTTCTTGAGTCCTTCCTGAACTCTCCCTAGACACCAAAATGACCAAACTACAGTAGCCCTCCACATTTGTGAGGGTTTGGAGTGCAGAACCCTCATGAAAGTGGAAAAACTGTGATCCCCCCCCAATGTGATCCCATTCCCATTCTCTTCCCTCTGGCCCCACGCTCCTGGGGGATGGGGAAGAAAAGGGCAAGCTAAAGAGCTTACTGGTACTTTACCCTTAGATGGAGAAGAGCAGAGCTCTGACTTCTGGTATTCTAGCTACTTCCAGTTGCCATCTTGAGAAAGATGATTCCTCCCATAGGGGTGAGGTAGGAGCAAAGAGAACACTTGACCACTCAGCGACCATCACACACAGAATGTGCAGCCTCATGGGAGAGAAGACGTGCCTTCAGCAGTGCGAGGGAGAGGGGATTTGCTCATCCAAAAGGGAAAAAACATCCATTTTAAGCACAAGCCTCTCAGGCCTGGGGTGAGCAATGCAAGGGAATGGGAGGAGGAGGGGGTGGGAGAAGGCAAGCACATGCCTTCTAGATAATCATATTTGCAGAGGTCAAACCCACAAATGTGAAGGGAGGACTGTATCGTACCTTGACTATATCATGAACTGACATGACTCATTAGAAATGAGAAACTCATTAGAATTTAAAAAATTGGGAAACTGCCCTTTTAACTTTCCAAGAGTCCTCCTTTGCAACCCTTTATCACTGATTGTAGTAATTTCAAAATGGCTGGAAGCTTACAGGTACTCACTGCAGGTTGTAGTTCTTTTGTTGCAGTGTGCCGGTAGGCTCACCTTCTGTGTTTGTGTATGGTGGAGGTAGCAGTGCCCAACGGAGGACACAATGCTAGACATTGTCCTCTTATTTTGCTGCTGTCCTCAGATCCTGGGCATGGGATGTTGCTTTGAGAGGAGATGATTCCTAAGTGCTTGTATACATTCCCTTTTGGGAGGTGATAAGCAAATGCGCTTCTGTTTTGACACTCAGACCAAAGTGTGTTTTTGCTATTGGAAGTTGAACGAAAGGCTATTTTGCTACCAAATTCACACACCCAGATTTTGCAATGCGGTATTACCTGGTTTAGCTGCCCAAAAGTTCTCTCAGGGATATGAGGTTGGTCAGCTGTGCTGCTTTTTAGATTCCAGTTACATCACTTTTGGGATGGCTTATGCACGTATAATAAGAAAATGGTTGGATTTCTTATCTGTGTGCCAAAATCCTTTATTTTATTAGCTGCACCTATTGAGTGTAGCCATTCCTTCCTGCTGAATAAGTTTTAAGTACCTTATCTGTTCCATCATAAAGTCTTCACCCGGTTGTCTTAACAGCCTCTCTGATGGGGTTGTAGCAGGGGAGAGAGACTGATATAAAAAGGGTCTTTCACTACCAAACAGGAAGCAGAATGAATAGCAGGAACTTTGATAATGCGCCATCTGTGTAAAAAGAAAGGCCAGGAGGGAGGGGTAGAGTTGAAGAGAGGAATTTGTCTCTCTGAAACCTAGCAGAGCGGCAAGTAAGAGCTGCACAAGGCATCCCAGACTTGCTGAGTGTAATTAATACTTGAGGATGAAGGATGTTCCCCCTTCTGCTAATTATAAACCTCAATCTGATGTGCCAGCCCAGGAGATGGTTGCTTGATTTTTTCTTCCAGTTAAAGGAGTAGTCTCACATAGAATCTAAGAGTTGTGGACCACAAGGGCCTTCCGTGCGGTAACGCATAACTGAAGCACCCCTGAAAGATGACCATCCAGTCTCTGTTTAAAGAGCCAGTCTATTCCACTGAGCCAGTCTATTCCACTGCTGAACAGTTCTCACACTGAAGACGTTGTTCCTAATTGTTAAGTGGAATCCTCTTTTTTCCCTCGAAACTTGAGTCTACTCCTTTGTGTTCTAGGCCATTTCCACACTAGACTATCATTATGCTATTATTCCATTTTCAACATCCTGTGGAATCCTAGGGTTTGCAGTTTAGGGAGGGGCCTGAGGCATCCCTAAACTGTATCCCTAAACTGCAAAGGCCAGGATTCCATAAGATGTTGAAAGTGGAATAATAGCACTGTAACAGTCTAGTGTGGAAATGGCACTAGTCTCTGCAGCGTCAGAATACAAACTTGCTCCGTCTTCTATACAGCGTTCCTTCAGATATTGAAGGATAGCTGCAGAACCCTTAAAGGTGCAGGAGCCATCTCCAGTTTTCACTGGCAGCCTCACCAAACAAATGACTGTCTCTTCAGATTTGACACTTTCTATGTGTGAGGAAAGTGACGGCAGAGTTGAGACAGGGCCAAAGTCTTCCCTGCTCATGTATTCAGAGAAAAGTTGTGCCCAAATCGGGTTAGTGAGCCAAGGCAGGTATGTTCTGAGTTCGAAGTAGTATCTGCCCCTCTTCAATGCACAGTGGGAGCCCTCTGTTGTGTCTTTCTATGATTCGCAGCTGTGACTTTCACTTCCTTTCAGCCAGGTATAAATAACTGTTACATGTCTGTTGTGATCAGTTAAAAAAAAAGAAAGCTGTGATTTGGCATTATTAAAAAGGCATTTCAGGAGCACACTTCTCATTTTTAAGCAGGGATGGGAATTGAGTGACCCTCCAGATGTTGAACTTCCAGAATTCCTCAGCATTGGCTCTGCAGGGCTTCTGGGAACGGCATCCCAACAACGGCAAGTTTGCAATTAACTGGGGTTATGTTAGACATGGGTAGATGGGTAACCACAGCACATCATGCTTCTCATGCCTTTCGGTGGGTGTCATGAAACCAGTGCGCCAACAGTTTGCAATGCCTGTCTCCCTTATAGTTAAACAAATCATGTAAAGGAAGTAAGTGTTGCTGTAAAATTTAAAGACAAGTATTCCAGTTTTTAAACCACATTAACTGGCTTTTTTCCCCCGTGATGGATACTTCACGATGGATCCCCCAGTTCAGATACTTACAACTTTTTGTATGAGCTTATGGGATGTTCAGACATGAACAAGTTACATTTAATAAGCGTGCATCAACTAGATGTGCAATAAGATGGCACTCTGTTTAGGGCCTTGGGAAATTTCCCAGTTCAATTTTTTTTTTCATAAACTCCACATGATACCTACTCTGCTTAGGAGGTCCTGTGAGTGCAGTACAATTTCCTGAATAGACCCTTCCAGCAAAACCTTGAATTTTTCTGTGTGCTTTTTATTCCATGCTAAAGTGGCCTACAGAGTTGACATGGATTTTTCGATTGACAGGGATAATGACATTATGTGCTGCTCACCTCTGGCAACCTTTTTCCCTCTGAGCTCAGTCTCACGGTAGTTGCTGGGAGATGGAATTTCTCTGCAGTAATATAAATATGATAGCAAATTATTTGGTAAGGTGAGATCTGTTGAGATGGCTTTGTCAGGAATAGGCAAGCAAGGCCCACTGACTTTAAAAAAGACCTGCTCCAGCTGCAGTTTGAAAATGGTAGAAGTGATTGGTTGATAGGAGTCAACATAAATGTCTGTATTTTAGGACTTCCTCTTGGGAACATTTCTGTGAAGTCTAACACAATGAGTATCTACACTTCAAATTTTACTAATATTATTTGGGTATTATTGCATATTTTTTGGGGTTGGGGGAACTATGGAATAACATACTTCAGATGGCTTCATGTTTGAAGGGTTGAGATGCATCACACTTGCTGGGGGTGGAGGTAAGTGAATGGGACAGTTAAGATGGGAAGCATATTTATGGACTATGTTGTCTTTTTCTTATTTCTTTTTAAATTATTTTGGCAGGCCATTGGAGGACTGATTGCTCGAGGGGGAAAGGGCTTTGCAAAATGTGCTAGGGAAAAAAAGCAGGATATAGTAGTAATAATTTCCCCTTGCATGGGTTTGCTGAGACTAGTTACATGTTTTTCAGGTTTTTGTTTTGTGGTTTGTTCTTTAATGTAGGGTTTAGGACGAAGGAGGATAATAGAAGGATTGACGTTAAGCTGGTCACTGCACACTTCGTGTAAGAAACTGTGCAGACTTACCTGATAAATACTACAGCCTGGTAGTTTAAAGAAGGAAGGGCGTAATTAAGTCTGCAGCCTGACGAGCTTTCAAGTGGGTTCCCGAGCGGTAATGCTTCTTGTGCTGGAAAGTTAAAACACTGTCATTATTCAGCAGTGAAAAGCAGACACAGAGCTGACATTGTTTCTGCTTCCTTTTGATTTAATAATCATTTGTAGCAGGTTTGATGGGCTGTTAGCTGGTGTCTTTTCTTTTCTTTTTTTCCAGAGGAACTTTTCCTTGTATACAAAGGCATGCTCTGTGTGCCAGGGCCTTGTTCTCTTGATTCTTGCTTTGTGTTCATTCACTTGCATTGATTCAGAGGGGATGGGGTGGGTGCTGGTCATGAAACATTTTGAGTATAAATCGAAGGGGGCCGAGGTTTGTTTCTGACACAAATGTCCTTTAGCCGCAGCCTTGAAAAACAAATTCGCAAAGCTGCAAGTCCACACACATGTTTTAATGGCCCGCTAGCTGGCTGAGACATATACCTAAATAAAATCACTGACTACTGTGGCTAATCCTACTGTGCATTTTCGTCTATAAGTCATTCTTTTTGTCGTGAGCGGACCTACTCCGAAGTAAGTGCAGAAAGAATTGTGGCCATAATTGTCTGAATGGAATGAGAGAGCAAGAGAAGCTGGAGCGTGGAAAGTTGCTCTTTAAACGTCAATTTGTTCCTGTTTGTTTATTAGCTGCTGGGTTTAAAGAGGGACTCAACAGCTGTAACTGTGTTGCATATCCTGACTTGTTGTATTACTTGTTGCTTTTCTGTTACTTTTTCGAGAGAAAAAGTAATATTGATTTAAAAAGGCATAAAACTTGAAGCAGTCTTATCAAAATGTCTCTAAAATGCTGTTGAAAATAGACAACTGGAAATTATTGTTGTTACAACCAGTGGAAAAAATTCACTCTTAGCTCATTATGTTACTTTTGAACCATAACTTTACTGTTCCTTCTTTAACCCACATCCCCAGCAATCGCTTATGCTCAGTTACAGGCATACCTCAGTTAGTGAAGTGTCTGACAAAAATGATCCTTTTTACAAAGGCCGTTTCCACACTAGATTGTTATAGTGCTATGATTCCACTTTCAACATCCTTTGGAATCCTGGGGTTTATAGTTTAGGGGGGGGCATTTAGAATTCTCAACCAGAGAGCTCTTGGGCCTCAGGAAACCACAAACCCCAGAATTCCACAGTACGTTGAAAATGGAATAATAGCACTATAACAGTGTAGTGTAGAAATGGCCAAAGTTTTTTTATTCCCACGTAGGCCCTCCCTTTCCTCATCCTCTGACTACCTGGGTGTGTTTTGGTGGCCTCGGCGTTTGGGGAAGAGTGAAAGTGTGCTGGAGAAACACTGACCGGCAATTCTAAGTGTAATTTTGGAGACCAGGACATGAGTGTGTTGAGTGGTAGTTGTGGTGGCAGCACTAATAATCTACAGGAAGGGGAACAGGACCCTGACATTCTGTTATCTTCGTCTCCTTGTGAAAATTCACTGCTGGTTGGTGTGGTTGTGATGATCCGGCATAAGTTAACAGTAACAGAGACACTGTTGTCAATGAGTGTATAATCTTTGCAGAGTATCCACAGATGGGAACAACTGTTGCACTAATGCGTCTGCTTTCCAGAGGAAGTTCTGCAAGTATTCCTATTTGTTTTCTTCCTCTGGATGTGTTTTCTTTGGAAGGACTGGAGCCCTTAACTTTGTTTGTATTGGGCTATGTTTGGGCCTCTTTGGCTAACTGTATGATTTACATTTGCTCTGTTTGCAGAGCGTGTCCATTAAATCCCCTTTTCCTGCACAAGGTAAATATGCGCTAGACTTCCCTCCCGCCAATCTCTTATTCTTGGATTCTAAAGGTTTTACCTTACTTCATGAGTCAAACGGAGGTGTTAGTTTCCTTGTCTAAACTCTCTCTCTCTCTCTCTTTTGCGTGTTCATGTGTTGGGGCTCATGTACCACTAAGGCCGTTTCCGCACTAGATTGTTATAGCGCTATTATTCCACTTTCACTTTGAGACCCCTCCCTAGACTGCAAACCCCATGATTCCATAGGATGTTGAAAGTGGAATAATAGCACTATAACAGTGTAGTGTGAAAATGTCCTAAGAATATTGGTTGGAGGGGAATGGTGGGCAGTTAAAAACTGGAGTTTTGGGTTTCGCTTAGTCCTATGGTCTAGGCAACTTTGCACCGAAGGAAGGTCTATCCCCTTCCTTTTTGGTGGGGGAATGTTTGTTGTCGTTATGTTGAGTGATTACCCAGGAATTGACTTTTGATTTGCATCCAGTGCTAAGTAAATTTAGTGTGCCTTAATACTGTGTCACTTACAAGTGGGTCCTACAGCAGAACGGTAGAGCATACAGACCTTCTGTTCAGGGTATCAACCAAGCAGCCATGCCATTTCTAGGGTACTCCAGTGCATGCTCTTCTTTCCTCTTTTCTCTCATCCCGTTCTACCATTGTGATCATTCTAACTGGGCATATTTAATACCCATTGGGCCATTTAATGACCCAGCCTGGCCGTGAGTTCTTTTCTAATAGATATGTAGTTCTGCAGTGTATGTAGAGCCAGTGTGGTATAGTGGTTTGAGCAGCCTTGGAGACCAAGGTTTGATTCCCTGCTCAGCCATGGAAACCAACTAGATGACTTTGGGCCCGTCACACATTCTCGGCCCCCACAAAACTTTAGGGTCACCATGAGTTGGAAATGACTTGAAGGCACACAACAACAACAACCGTTTTGTAAATCTTTAGGCCATCCTAACTCTGCTAATGCCTTTATCATATCTGGACAGTGCCATTTTGGCAGCAAAAGGATTGGCACTCAGCGGGTGAGTTTGCTGTTTAGTATGTAGGGATTATGCTACATCTTTAGTGGTTAACTTCAACGATCGTGAATTGATCCCTGTGGTTTGCACTTTTGCATTTTGTTTTTTAAGCAGCGTTAATCCTTGCATGCATGTGTGCGCATGTATATGTGCACGCATGTTACCAAGTGATTTTGGGAGAACTGGAACTTCTCTGAGACGTCTGAGTTGCATTTAGATTTCATTTTAAGCCTGGTTAGAGATACTACAGGAGATACATATATTTTTAAGAGCTTAAATGCAGCATAAAGCAATGTAATTCTAAAAAAAAAAAGAAAAAATCATTGCTTTTTGTCCTCATGGCCAGCTACCTTCGTTACTCTTGCTCCAGGTGCCTTTTCCTTCTCTTGGCTTGTAAGAGGATACAGCGAAATGAGCTGCATTTGCGGAGAGCCAGAGTAGAGCCTGGTTTCTTTCTTTCAGCTGCTAGCAAGAGCATTCATTCAGTCTACCATCTGTTCTGGCACTGGAGTATGCTAAAATGTTTCCTCTGTCTGACCCACTTGGCACTGAAACTCTGAAAGAATATGAACCTCTTGCTTGCTGGAGAAGAGAACCTTGAAGCAGCTTTGCAAATACACGTATTGCCAGCTGAGGCTTTTATTTTCGAATCCAGCCCACCCACTCCGCAATCTATGGAGTTTTATAGAGGATCCAAATGATGTTCTGGCCCATCCTCCCTGCTTTTTCTCCTCACTTGCCCCATTTCTTCTTTTCCTTGCCTTGTAAAATAAGTTAAGGAGGGAAAAGGGAAAATAAGTGCACAAATGGCTTGGAATGGTAGCTGCAGGATCCGTCTGAATGTACCCCAAATTCCTGTCCTACACTGGCTTAGTCTCCATTAGTTTTCAGAGAAGTAGCCATTTTATTCTGTTGCAGCACTAAAAGGAAAAAGGGAGGGGGAGGATAAAAAGCAATCTAGCACCACCTATAAGATGAAAAGATTTATATTTTATCCCAAGTGTTTGTGGAAATCAATCCACCTCCAGATGTAATGAAAGAGTGCTTTTAAAACCACAGCTTATTTCAGTTACTCTTAATAACTTTGAGTCCTCGATATCACTCTTTCACTGTATTTGGAGAAGAGGATTAATATTCATGAAAGCTCTTGCTGAAATATAAATCTATTTAATGCTAACAGATTTATATTTTAGCTTGAGCTTTCATGGGTATCTGCTAGATTCCTCCTCCCCTTTTCCTGTCTTACTTACTGTATGTATGAGTTTGGTGGCTTTTGATAGCCCAAAAGAAATGACAAAATGACCTTTTCTCTTTTTTTTCAGCTGATACGGGCAGAGGTCCAAATATATATGTAATTATATATATTTTTATTTTTTTTTATATATATATATATATATATATATATATATATATATATATATTCTCCCAGAGAGCTTTTTTTTTTTTTGACAGTAGGACTGCTAGTAGTCACAGGCCTCTTTGCACTTCTGCGTTTTCTAGATTTTAAATATTTGGTGATGGCTTGCTGAGAAAGAATATCGCAGTCAACTATCCACATTTGCTAGGGTTAGAGGTTCAGAAGCCCCACAGAAGTGGAAAAATTGCAAATATCAAAATGTATGCGTCTTTCTGTGGGAAGGGAACTGAGACGTGGTAGAGAGAAGGGACACCCAGGGTCCAACCAGGCCATGAAAAGGAGAGGGAAAGGGGTAGGTCAGCGGGGGGGGGCGGCATTGGGAAAGGGTTTGGGGTGCTGAGAATTCAAGCTGACAGCCAACCTTAGCTGGCTGGGCAGCAGGTGGTGGTCGCTGTCGTTGAAGAGGAGGAGGAGGAGGAGGAGGACGACAGAGGTAGGTTTTTTCAAGGGTTGCATGGTCTGATTGGAGCCGCCAAGGGGGAAGGTTACCCCAGAAAAGAAGTACCTGAGGAAGGGCAAGGTCTGGAGAAACTTGTAGATCATTGGCCAAGACCGCTGGGGCTTCTGGAAATTGAAGTCCAAAACACCTGGAGGACTAAAGTTTGAGAATCACTGCTCTAGATCTTCGCAAGTTTGTTGAATTTGGGGTTTCTTGGATGCATATAGTTTGGCTGATCTGGCAGTAAGGGGACGCGTGATAGCAGTACGTGTGAAAGGGATCTAGGAGTTTTAATAGACCACAAGCTGAACATGAGTCAGCAGTGTGATGCGGCAGCCAAGAAAGCCAACGCAATTCTCGGCTGCATCAATAGGAGTACGGTGCCTAGATCGAGGGAGGTACTGGTACCACTCTACTCTGCTTTGGTTAGACCTCATCTTGAATACTGTGTCCAGTTCTGGGCACCCCAATTCAAGAAGGACATGGTCAAGCTGAAGCATGTCCAGAGGAGGGCGACCAAAATGGTGAGAGGCCTGGAAGCCATGCCCTATGAGGATAGACTTAGAGAGCTGGGTATGTTTAGTCTGCAGAAGAGAAGGTTAAGAGGGGACATGATAGCCATGTTTAAATATTTGAAGGGATGCCATGTAGAGGAGGGAGAGGGCTTGTTTTCTGCTGCTCCAGAGACCAGGACAAGGAGCAATGGCTTCAAGCTGCAGGAAAGGAGATTCCACCTGAACCTCAGGAAGAACTTCCTGACAGTCAGGGCTGTCTGGCAGTGGAATATGCTGTTTCGGAGTGTGGTGGAGTCTCCTTCTTTGGAGGTTTTTAAGCAGAGGCTGGATGGCCGTCTGTCGGGAGTGCTTTGAGGATGTTCCTGCATGGCAGGACTGGATGGTCCGTGTGGTCTCTTCCAACTCTACATTTCTATGATTCTATGATTCTATGATTCTATATAACTGGGCATTTGCAACTGAACAAATCATGGCCTGAGTCTTAAGAAGTATCCAGCACTCTGGTGAAGGATCAGTTTGGTTGGTCGATCTCTGTAGGCTGATGTATCTGGATGGTTGCTTCATGGCTCTTGGCGAACTTCCACCTGAAATGGTTGGTCATTCTGCCAAAGTTCTGGCCTTTTTTTTTTTTTTTGGACCTTGAAACAACCCATGACATCTGATTGAGAAGGGAAATGTATGGCTGGTTCTGGAGAGCTATGAATGTTTCTTTAAAGAAGAGTGGTCCCTACTACCTTGAAGGAGAAAGTGGTGAGACCACTCTGTCAACAGCATTCCGGAGATCTCCTGACTTGTTCAGTTGTCAGCTTTTGCCCAATCTTTGCGTTTTTAGCCAATGTATTGAAGCAGATGAGGGTGGGTCTTTTTCAGCTTGGCTTCTCATGTGAGTATGGAACTAACAGTGGCCTCGCTTGAGCTGGTCACTGACCTTCTCCATGTGGAAGATGTGGAGAGTGTAATTTTTGGATCTCTCATGGCTTTTGATATTGTTGACCATGGTATTCCTCTGGATTGCCTGTTTGAAATGGGTGGTGAAGCTGGTATTTGTTTCTGTATAGCTTGTTTATTTTTTTAATTAACAGTCAGCAAGGAAACAAGTCATTGAATAGAGTAATGTCAGAGCAAAGGTTCATATGGTTATAACACAAGAGACTAAAATAGTACGATAGAAATAAGCAGTATAATACATCATTCCCCTAAATTAACATGACTTTTGGAGGATGTGGTTTATCAGTGTGTTCATTTATGTCATGAATAAAGGGAGAAAAAATCTTGTAGAACTTGTCCTGTGTCTCTACATAGGTATTATTTCTAATTCAGGAGGTCAGTGTCTCCAGTAGAGACAGGTACCATACCTCGCTTTTCCAACAATCTAATGAAGGATGATTATGTTGTTTCCAGTTGTTTGCTGTTACTAATCTAAATGCCAAACATCGAGAAATGATCAGTTTCAAGCGTATTATTTTACAATTGTCATTAGAAAAAATAGACCAGAGACCAATAGTCAGGGCAAAACTTAATTGTGGGAACTTCTGGAGGTAAAAGTGGATGGTAGGGGCCTCTTTTTTTTACTTTCCCCCTTTCTGCCTGCTCCTTAACCAGTAGTTTGCTGGAGGAGGAAGAGGATGCTCTTGCCAGAGGTCTGACTTGAAGGTCTGCAGTGAGTTTTTTGAAACTAAGGCAAGGGCTGCATGAAATTAGGCCATAGGGTATCAGAATGCCAACCCTGGTAAAGAACCTTGAGGTGGCAAACTCAGACTCGCCCACAAGCTACAGTTGAGTGGAACTCAAACCTTGCTGATGTTCAGGCGCTGGTTTCTGCACTTTGCACTGGCTTTATTGTTCCCTGTGCTTTTACCAGTCAGAGCACACTGGGATCTCTTTGGATCTCTCTGGGCTTTGGCACAGTGGCAGACATGGCATTCCAGATGCAAAGAGCTATGAAAAAAACATACACACCATGGTGCCAGAACTCCCTGTGGCATTGGGGCAGAGCTTGCCTGTTGTAGTTTAAGGCCCATGTTAACATTGCAGGTAGTAGTTTGTGATGTAGGGTGGGCACCTCAGATTGGAGTGTTATCTTTTTTTCCTTTTCTTTTCATTTGGCTAGTAGGAAAAAAACCACACATATTCTTGCTTCAGAACTTTGTTAGCATGTAGTCTTTGAAGCTGATTTCCATAGTTATTCCCCAGCCTACTTACTTGTATGTAAGGCAGTGCTTCACTGGCTCACTCAGACAGGAACTGAACACAGCAAGTACATGATCACACAGTGCATTGTTAAACTGTGGGACTCACTGCCACAACATGTATCTATGGCCATTTCAGCACTACACTGTTATAGTGCTATTATTCATTTTCAATATCCTATGGAATGCTGGGGTTTGCACTCTGGGGAGGGGCGTTGAGAATTCTCAGCCAGAGAGCTCTTTTGCTTCCGTGAACTACAAACCCCAGAATTCCACAGGATGTTGAAAGTGGAATAATAGCACTATAACAGTGTAGTGCAGAAATGGCCTATGTTTGCCAGCTTGGATGGCTTTAAAAGATTTGGGTAGATTCTTGGAGCTTGGAATCATCGGTGACTCCTCGTCAGGATCGCTGTATCCTGTGTAGCTGTCTTAACTGTTTCAGTCCAATCACACTGTATATGAGTTTATAGGGATCACCGGGGGGAAGGTGTAGCAGCACTCCTGCCCTATTGATATGAGTCCTGTAGGCAGTGGATTAGTAACTACATGAACAGAAGGGGGAGTTGGGCTATTGGTCTGATTCAGCATGGCTTGTGCTTCTCATATATTTCTTTAACATACTCAAGTGACAAGGTCCAGTCAATAGGTTTTGTGCTGCAGAGTTGAACTAAGTCATTTATAGGATATGTCTAGACTTCCTACTTCCTGAACCCTGGCTGATCTAAGAATCCCAAAGCCCTTCTGGGGTCATGCTAAAGGGCCATTTGTCCAGCTTCATGATTCAGACGAGTGGCCAGTGGTGCCCATGGGAAGCCCATGAGTAGAGGCCTCAAACATAGTACCCTCTCCTTGTTCTTCATGGTCTTTGTGCCTCACACAAAGGGGTTTTTGCATTGGTTCAGAGCCACGCGTGACAGGTTCCAGGGCTGAGTAGCTTTTGGCAGTAACCCCCTCCGGTGTGATCCTATACTTGCCACCAAAAGCAGTTTTCTGTTCCTTTCAGTCCATCAAAAGGTTCATGTATTCAAATAGCCCTCTCCTCCTCTTTCTCAATTTGTATAGTGCTTCTTCTATCTAATGATGCCTCAAGTTCTTATTAGTTGTTTATTTACATATATTGATAAATTACTTACATCTAATAGATTGCAAAGGTGGTGTACAATAATAGTAAAACCTGCAATACAAAATGGTACATAAAGCTAATAAGCACTAGCCACATTATCTGTAAAACACAGGGGATAGTTGCTTGAATTGTACCTTGCGTTTTGGGGAAGACTTGCTAAAATAGGCAAGCTTTCAGCATGAGTCTAAAATAGGTATAGTTGATACCTGAGATTTAAGTGAGTGGTATGCTCCATATTAGGTACCATGACACCAACTCCCTTGCTTGGAACGACTGCAAAGCCAATGACAGGAGTGTGTGGCACCACCAAGAGTGTCTTTTCAGATGACCTCAAGAACCATGTGGATATACAGGCACATCTTAATTAGCAAAACCTGTGACAAAGAAGCTTCTGTTTACAAAGTTCTTCTATGCTCATTCAGCCCCACTTTTTTTCCTTCTTATCCTCTGACTAGCTGGCATTTTTTAGCAGCATTGGCATTGAGAAACAGAGAGTTAGGATGCTAGTTTGTTGCAGTGTGTCTGCAGTAAACAGATGATTAATGCTTGAGGTGGGACACAGTGGAATTCTTAATCAAATCTACTTAAAAATGTGTGCTTGCCTATGACAGACAGGGTAAATAGCAAATGTTTTGAGAGTCCTTTACTGAGTACACATGGACAGTACAACAGAGAGAAAAGGGGAAAGCAGATAAGCCTGCCTCACCAGCTAGCCCTAGCATGTTAAAAAAAAAATTGTCAGTTTGGTCAGCAAAATGGAAATCATAATTAATAGAGGGTGGTGGAAGACAGAGGAAAAAAAAGCCCTGGATGCATTTTGGAAAAAACTTTCAAGGGGCATCCAGAAAGTTCACAATGTTTTTATTTAGTTATGCAAGGCTTACCACACACCTGATTGTTTAATTTCATACGTGATGCTATTAGTTTTGGAGAAAAAGTTTGCAGAAACATGTTGAAATGCTCTTCTTTTTTATGGTATAGGAATCTCTTCATATTTTTTCCATGTTGTTTGTACCTCTGGCCCCAGATTTTCTGTAATGCCTGGGAACACATCTACTTCATTAAGTGAGTTGTGCCTGGGTAAGACAGAAAGTGGCTTTTCAGGTAATCAGATCCGAAGGTATTTAGGTGTTGTAGGGCCTTTCTGTACCAAATGATTCAAGTTTAGCTGTCACATCCTGTAGCTGTTGAACTGTGTATCCCCCATGGATTTGCTGCTCCTCTTTAAAAGCCTTCTGAGCCACCAGCCATTGCCACACCTTGTGGCAGCAAATCTTATGAACCGATTGTGCATTGTGTGCAAAGAAGCAGAGCTGGGGGTTCATTGTTCCCAGGCTGGAGGGAAAATTCCCTGATGCAGGTGCCTTGGGCCAGAAAGAGAGAGAGACCTTCTCTTTGCTAAGCCAGGCCTTTTAGGCACTTTGTCCTTTGTCACAGAAAATGGGTCAGGGGATTGTATTGTTTGCATTCCTGTTTCCTTGCTCCTGCCTGAGATCGTCATTCAGGCGTGGATAAAGCAAGGAATTTGATCCCGCTTTCTAGTGTCAGATGTGCTTTGAACTACATGCAATGGGATATGGCCTGAGTGAGTGCTCTCTGTAGAGCTTTGGTTCTCTTATTTGAACTAAGCAGGAAGAAAGAAGTTATCCCCCTAGTTAAGTTGCTTGCCAGTGTTGTGGCATGGAGAGAGCTTGGAAAAAGAGCTTGGAAGACAGCTCTCTGGTATTCCCCAACAAGCATGGCTACTGGCCAAGCTGTCTGGGCCATTCTGGGAATTGTCATTCAGAAAAGCAATACTTTTCAAAGTTCACGGCATGGAGTTTCAAGCGTGTACCGAGTTGCGGCTGATGTTTTTTGGGTGCGGTGCCTGTGATGTAATGGAAGCTGGGTCTCTGGAGGCTGTCTCATGCATGGTTCTGACATGTGCATTCAGTGTTCATTTATAAGAGTAAGCCTGAGACTTGCACAATGTTCTCCTCTCTCCGTTCTTCCCATGAATGTGAGGCGTTTAACAGGATTATTTCCCCCCTCCTCCAATTTTGTTGCCTGTAGCAAAAGGCAGAATGAAGCTCTCTCAGGTCTACTTTATGGAAATCAACTTTTTTTGATTGTCGGCAACAGAATAGCATGCCTTCCTATACCTGAGAGCAGAAGGTGTGGACCCTGGAAGCAGGGGCAAGGAAGATCAAGCTATCCCAGAACTAGGCTTGGGGCCTCTGAATTCCACCCCCTCCCGCATGATCAAGCACAGTAAGACCACCAAGACTCCTGTGTTGTTGAGCCCCTTATGAATTATCAGGCAGAAGGGTACTAAAGGATCAAACCTCTGTGTGTGTGTGTATGTGTGCACACAAAATTATTGTAGCTGCTCAAGCTAAGAATATGTGTTTGAACGAATCACATTGTAATCCTAGTGACTATAACCATCTATAATACTAAATATACCATTCCTACAATGTGATCGCTGTTAATCACTAAGTACTGTACACTTTACAATCAATATATGTACAATTACAAATATATATGTACCAAAAAAGATTATCTTGGTCTCATAAACACCAGATAAGTCCATTATTGTGGATAGTTAGCAAAACTACCCTTGCCACCTCCCAGATTCTATAGATTTCCTGCTTATAGACTCTGTCGAACCTAACTTTCAATCAATTCTCCCTCTCAAGTCATAGTCAAGCCCTGTTTTCACATACTGTCTAGGGAATGCTACCCCAGTGACTGTTTGCTGTAATGTTATGTTATTGTAAGCCTGATGTGTATTATGTAGAGTTATGTTACTTGTGTATCATGTGTATTATTTGTATAATGAGATTGTATGATGTATATTATTAGTTTTGTTAAATTGTGTTTTCTTCTTTTTGTGTTTTATATCTAGATAGATAGATAGATAGTCTTTTCTGTGTTTTATAGTAATAAAAACATAATAAAAAGAACTTATTGCAGGTGCTGTTGCAGTTGAGCCATCGCAGAAATAACCAAGACTGCGTGCCATCTTTCTTGTGCACAGTTACTTGCGGGTAAGCTACACAAGGTGTGTAGAGAAGACTTGTGCTTGTAAGAGTTTTAATATTTAAGGGTGATTGAATGCTGATTAATGGAAGAAGTAATTTATTGTCCCCCATGATTGTGCCCTTCACTCATTCTCTAGGCATCAAGCTTGATTTTTGTGTTTTCTTTTGACGGCATTATGCATACAGTCCTGGATCTTGTTACATATTTCTGCAGATACTGGTTTTAAAATAGTGTAGCAGAAGGAGGGAGGAATGTGACTGGCATCTTTTCATTCACTTAATATGGTCGTACACATTTTCCCTTTGCTTTCTGTATCATTCTTTGTATCTTATTGACCAGTTTTGTATTATTTCATTTATTATTTTGTACTTGCTTTTATAGTTTGTTTTCCTGCTCCAGTCATTTGTAATTATTTTAATACAATGCATTTGGCCTTTTTATTGTTGTGTTAAAAAAAAGGTACCTGCAAGTAAGCAAGCTGAATAATAATCTGACTGCTAATATTCAGCCTTCCCCTTAAAAAAATGTTCCTGCTGGATCCTAGTGTCATCTTAGTGGTAGGGTGAAGGGCAGGCTATGTGCTACAATTCTGTCCTCAGAGACAGAGGAATGGAAGACACTCAAGAAGAATAACTGGGGCTCAAGTGTGGGTACTTTCCCCAAGCATTTATTCTTTTTTTCGAAATAATTTTTATTAAACAGAAAAGTTTTAGATACAATAAAAGACACACACAAACACACAGGAAAAAAGGCAAGCAAAACCATAAAATAACATACTGCAAACTAAACAAAAAATCTACCACACCAATTACAAAACTTAACAAGACTAAAGAAGGAAACTTTACTAAGGTAAGAAAAAGAAAAAAGAAAGAAACTCAAAAAAATATAACTGACTTCCTACTTCCTAGAATTTAGTAAAAATGTCATCAAAGAAAAAAGTAACTTCTGTCATATAATCTTATTTGATTTGTTGTATCTAAATATAGTTATAACAACCTTAAGCTATCATTTCCAACATTACTTCATAGGCTACTCCTACTTACCTGCAAATTGATAACAGGTACAGATAATAAGTTATTTTGCTACCAACATAACACCTTTGGCTTTGGTTAATCACATGCTACCACTGCAAGTCTACCAGCCATGCCTTTTGCAAATTCAATAACCCTTGCCCAGTGCTTATGATAACCTTCTAATGAATCGTTTCTGGCCAGACCCAAGCATTTATTCCTGAAGCAGCCGCCTCATTCTGCCTGGTAGGTGTGCTGACTGACTCTGGACATTCGGTGTAAACGTATTCCTGCATTCGCACTACTGCTACTCCTTTTGTGATGGACTGCAACGTAAAGAGTTGCCTTAATACGTTGAATCAGGCCATTGGTTCAACTTGGTCACAGATGGTTTCCACACATTGCTGAACTGCTGTGTCTACCATCCCTGACCTTTGGTGAGATGGGGGAGAGAGTGATGGGAACTGAAGTCCAATAATATCTAGCCGGGCACACATTCTACAGCCTTAATCTTGTGTCAAGGGTCTCAGCCTTACATGGAGTCAAACTGAGGGTCAAACTTTCTATGCAGAACACATACTCTAGCACTAAGACTATTGTCCTTCTCTAAAGAAAGTTGTATTAGTGATTTTCAACCTTTGGTCCTTCTGGACGTCAACTCCCAGAATCCCTGGCCATTGGAAGACTGGCTGGGGCTCCACGGGGGAAAATTCAAGACGTTTAGATGACTGATGGTTGAGAATCACTGAATTATATATATTTCTTTACGGTCCGTTCAGGGATATGTAGAACTGTCTTATGCCCAGTGAAGCCACTCTACCTAGCCCTCTGTTCTCTACTTTGTTTGGGATTGGCTTTCTGGGGCCCCAGGCAAGGCTTTTCAAGGCTGTTCCTGAGATGCCAACCATTAAGCCACTAACCTTCTGTTTCCAACATGTGCAGTAATGCTTGGGCGTGTTTTTTCCCCTCACTGGAAGGGCGAGTCCTGCAGAGCGAAGCTGAGCTTGAGACGTACTTTTTCCAGCTTTACTTCCAGCAGCCATTTGCAGTGCAAAGTAGTGGGAGGTAGAAGTCCAGGCCTGGAATCTTGCTGGAATGCTGTGGTGTAGTATAAAAAAAACTATGAAAATATGTAAGTAGTTGCACTTCCTCAGAGTTTGTGTAAGTGTGTTCCCTAGCGCAGTCAGTGATTCTGCAACACACACTCTTTCTCACATCTGGGTGGGGAGCTAATTCGCTGTTGCACAGTAAGTGAGCTCGGGGCCTTGGCATCCACGGCACAATCGGTCGTACACCCTCAAAGATCCATTATAAATACACGCATACATATTTATACTATATTACAAATGTTTAGGATTTTGACCTTCTCTACTTTTCTATAAAATGTCCTTTTGTGGCTGGAGGACAAGCAGGCCTTTGGCTTGCTTGTTGCAGCCCTTCCTTTTATAGAGCCTCTGAACCATACTCAAAAAGAGATACAACATCAAAGCTTGCTGCAGCGGTGGCATGCTTTGAAAATTAGCCCAGGGGCTTGCCTGTCAGCTTCCTACACTGATCATGGGGGAGACTCTGACAACCCACAAGAAACTTGTAATGAATTACCTTCCTATATACGAAACCTTCAGACTAGATGTGGCTTCAGCTAGGTGAATACAGTTAAAGTGCTTTTAAATAAGAATACCAGCAGTGGTAGTGAAGAGGGAGAGGGTTGCAAATATCTCCCCCGTTGCAAATATTTAAAACCATAAGTCTAAAACCACAAATTAGACATCTAAAATTCCAAGTTTCTGAAATCATGATTGAAGGTGTCTGCTGAAATGCAACTAAAACAAGACAAACAAGCAGGGGTAGAAGACATAATAAGCATGTGTTTATTCTGTGGAAGCTTCTGCAAATAGGCATGTTTTTGACAGATGCCTGGAAGGCGAAAGTTTAAGGAACAGCTTCTTTGGTAGAAAGGAGTTATATAACTGTGGAATTAAGCACCCAGAAAACCTTGGTTCCTGCAATGGAATGCATATGCAGCTGCATCTTGGAATCTCTGTGGTTTTGTTGGTTTTCAGCCAGTAGTTTCTTTCGAATACTTCTAGCTCCAGTCTTGTGTTTAGGTGCAGGTGGTAGCAAGAGATGATTGTGAACTGCATGTAGGGGAATGAGTGTGGGGTGAAGGAAGGATGGATGGATGGATGGCTTCACCCCTTCTCTACCAACCTATTTGATTTCACTGCTTGTCACAGAGGAAGGAAAACTCTTGTCCTGCATGGCTAGCAATATGATAGGCTGGCAGAAAGTAGGTGAACTGCTCTATCCATCCTCCACCAGCCTACAGTTTACCCTCCACACTTAACATTTGTTAAGGCTTAATGTCTGTGGATTTAATTATTTGCTGGTTATTTGACCCTGCCCCTGTTGCTTCCTTATGCCATTTTTGATAGGGACTTATAAGTCTTGCCCTGCAGTGGCTCTGCAAGATTCGCAAGACTGTGAGAGATGGTGAGAGACTGTGAACTCAAGGCGAGACTTGTCATTCCCTGTTAAAAATGGCATACGGCAGGAGTGGAGAAGCAAGCCTTGCCAGCTGCCCACTTCTGCCTTGCAAAGGAATCCTGCTGCCTTGAAGGTAGAACTAGGAGGCTGATGTGCTCCTGACCGCAGCTGATGAGTATTCAAGGTTTTTCCAGTTTTGCTGGGGTCCTGCTTCCTTAACCCCTGCAAATGTGGAAAGATGACTGTAGTTGGTAGGTTTTAAAAGAACTGTCTGAAGAGGCTAGCAATCTGTTTCCTTGTAGGTGGTGGTAGAGGGGCTTGCTTCCTCTGCACCTAGCGTAAAAATGGAAAGTTCTATCCTTTTATCAAGATAATGAGTATTTTTGCAAGCAAGGGCACATTTGTGTAGCTGCATTACCTTCTGTTTGATGTTTGCTTGCACTGGTTGGGTTTGATCCTCTAGCATTCTGGTAAAATGTGCAAAGTGTACTTGTGCATGGGAAAGCAACATCACCATTTCCTGAAACAAAGGTTTCCCTGGAAAATTTGGGACTTTACCTCTTGATTTTTCAGACAGGGAGTTCACCTTCCTAAGGCAACTTGACTCCATTCCTTTGCTTGGTTCCATTCCTTTCCACTCAGCTCCAGTTTTGAATTTTTGCCATTGCAGCTACTTAAGCAGCTAATCTTCCTAAAGACGGCTGAGCTGCTTGGCACAGTGTTGTAGCCCTGTCTGCCATGTGTGATATGTTTGTGTGATTTGCTGTCTTGGAGATAAACACAAAAACAAATTGGTCATTAAAAGATATGTTGGTAAATAATTACCAGCTCTTTAATTATGATTCAAGGAAGGGCAGTAGCTCAGTTGTAGGGCCCATGCTTAAAGTAAAAAAGGTTCTAGGTTCAGTCGCAGCATCTCCATGCAGAGCTGGGGAAAGACTTAGAAGAGTCACTGGCAATCATTGTAGACAGTATGGAGCTAGATGGTCTATTGGTTTGAGTCTCTATTAGATTGTTTCTTGTACTCCTAAACCATGCAGACAGAGGGCTAATCTTGAATTGATTCAGATGAGGACTATTCGGAAATGATTCTTGTTGACTTAGGTTTATCTGAGTGGAACAGTGCTCTCTAAGAAATAGAGGACTGTTCCCTCTTTGTACTGTGTAGTATAGAACTTGGCTGTTGCTCCACCCAGAGATTTTAAACATTATTACAGCTTTGAGAATCCCCCATCTGACATGGTTGGTGGCTCCAAGAAGTTGTGAGTGGTAGCTAATGGTGTGTGGTTGTGTGGGGCTTGGAAACTAAGGGAACACTCAGCACTAGAGCATGAATAATTGAACTAGTCCAGGGGTGAGGAAAGTCTGTCCCAAAGGCTATTCTGGATGCCTCCACGCCCAATATCCTCGTTGTTTTGGATAATGCTTTTGAATTTTTGTTGTTGAAAATCTCCCCACACCCCTCCAGCATAGGGAAGATTTTACCGTGTTCTCCCACCCCTCCACCCACCACAGTCCAGGAGAGTATTTTTCTAAGCAGGTGACATATGTATATGTGTAGTTTCATATCCATGATATATAATTTTTTAAAAATATTAAATGCAGCTTGTTGCATGTTTAATAGGAATTTAGGAAAGTTTTCTGGTTCAGAAGTTTCAATCAAATGTATTTTATGTTGTGTCTGGGCAGCCCGATGATTCACATGGTGGTGATGAAATACCTGGTGCTACCACTACAGTAAATTTGTTATTACTAATTGATATATATTTCCCATTTATGAAGGAGTTGGACCACTTCCGCCCTACATTGCTATAGTACTATCATTCCACTTTCAACCTCCTGTGGAATTCTGGGGTTTGTAGTTGCCTGAGGCCAAATAGCTCTCTGGCTGAAAATGCTAAAGGCCCCTCCCTAAACTGCAAACCCCAGGATTCCATAGGAGGTTGAAAGTGGAATGATAACACTATAATAACATGTTGTGGAAATGGCCTAGGAGTGGGACAGCAGACCGATAGAGGAGATGGAGTTAAAAGTTTGGCATGCTGACTCCACAGCCTGAGAGAGAATGCCGGAGAAAGTGAAAATATACAGTCCGTGCTCACGGGAGAGATACGATGGTGGATCTTCTTCCCCATCCCGTCTCTCGCACCTGTTCTGTGGTTTTAACCCTTCTAGCTTTTGTTCTGACCCATTGGCACTGTTGCATAAGCTTGGAGCATTTGTTTCAACTTGTGCATTCCAGAGCAACAGGTGGGAATTTTGCATGAGTGTGTGTTTATGTGTTCAGCACTGCTCCCTCTGTTAAATTTAATCGAGCCATGTGTCCGGACAAGTGGTTTGTGGGGTGACGGAGAAACTCTTTCAGCGCTACGTGCGGTGCAGAAATTGCAGCTCTAGTAGTATCGTGTCGAAATCCGTCAAATGGTTTTTGCTGGGAAAACAAAGAGATTCGAGACATCTTACAATTTAAATAGTAGGATCTGGACAGAGAGTGTGACCTAGATGGGGGAGTTAAGCCTTTGGTGTGAGTTTGGCCGAAGTGCTGTTGTATAATAACTATGCCTTTCATGAAAGTCTACAGATATAATTAAATTGTTTCTGATCATGGAGTTAGCAGTTATTACTGTCTAAAAAGTGCCTTGAGGAAATGTATCAACACTGACTTGCATGTGAACTCTTAACACACTACCTTGTTGTTATCTTAATAAATGTTACAGCTCATCTTTGTAAATGCTGACTCTGCTTGACTTGTCTATCGTGATAAGTAACAAAGAAAACACGCTACCATAGAATTATTAAGTGGTTCTAAATACGCACTTTTTTAAAAAAACCCTCTTTCTTTTACACAAAGGTGGTGTTAATAGTGGGGGAGGCAGAGCTGTGTAGTAAAGACTGTATCAGATTAGGAGTTGGCACATCAATCTGGGAAAAGTAAGGGCTTATCATAGTATTTCTTTGCTGCTCTGTCTCTTTCCTTTAATATTGAGAAGGAAAATAGTTTTGTTGCTAGTTTTGTTCTAACTTCGTTGCTATTTTAGATTACCAATACTCACATTATAGGTTATACTGCTGATCAAGATTTATTAACGATTTGTATAAAAATTCATTATTACTACGGTTAGTATTGCTTTTTGGTACCGATGGCTTAAACACGATGAAGTTAATGTTTAAGTTATGGTGAGATACTACGGTTTAGTACCAACTCAACTCAAAATAATAGAACTACGGTGATAATGGTGTATGATTGATATATTATTTATTAATTCTGTTCTTTTTTTAACTAATGAAGTAAATGTATTTGCTGAGCGTTGGGACAAGATAGTAAGGATCATTATCGACAATGTTAACTTAGATTTTGGGCAAGTATAAGTATTTACGAACAGTTGTCTGCAGCAAGAGTGGGAACCACTTTTTAGTTATTTGTATTTTTCCCCCCCCCCTTATTGTTAATGGTAGTTTTGAAAGATGTTTGTAGTCTTGTTAGCTACGTTTTGCTTTGTTAGTTGTCCTGTATGATTGTTCTTATTTGTATTGCTTGCTTGGTTTTGTTGTTGCTTTGTTTCCTCTTTCTTTTTGTTCAACGAAAAGAATGAAGAAAAAAGTCTCTTTGCTCAGTGCTCGGAAGTTCGCTGTGGCCCCCCTCGCTTAACCAGGCCCTGCGTGTTGGAATTGTGCGACCATCATTCTTTTTGTGCAGTTCCGCACTAGAGGATTTTGTGCGTTCAGAGTTACACCATACTTTTTCACCTTTTAACAGTTAAATAACTGATCGGTTAGTCTGACTTTTTTTTTCCTTGAAAAGCTGCCCTTTGAGGTGAGGAGGAAGTGAAATGTTCACTGTCTGAAAGTAGAAAAGTTTGTATTCCTTTGCACAGTTGCTGAAGGGAGGTTGGGATCTACTGGTAGATCTCTGGCTGGATTTGCAGTGGGTCAGCAACAGTTTCTGAGGTTCAGCTGTTTAACAATAGAAAGTGAGATAGAAATGTAAAAAGAATTCTCTCCCACGGCTAGGGCTGTACAACCGCAGCTGTATCCTGACATCGAAAGTAGTTGCTTGTTGACAGCTCTTCTGGTTGATTTTAGTAACTCAGTTATAGATTGTTATGCTGAGATCATCACAGGCTATGTAGGGTTCATGTTATTGTTGTTGTTGTATCTGACTTACGGAGATCCTAAGGCACAAACCTATTCGGATTTTCTTGACAAGATTTCAGGGGTAGCTGTGTTGGTCCCCTTCAGCAAAATGCAAGAAAACCAACACAAGAATGATACCTTTACTGGATCAACTGAAATTATTGTGTGCCTTTTTGTTTGCCTCATAAAGTTGTCATTGTTTTGTAGATTCTGGATTTTGTTGCAGTTCAGTGACTTGAAGAATTCGTTCTCCTACAGAACATTGTTCCCTTCGTTCTGCCTTTCTGCATTTGTCTCTTTTGGTCTGATCTTGACTTTCATTTTAAAAAGGGAAGTAACATCCAACTGTTAAGAAGACTGTGCCAGCCAACTACTGTTTCTCCCCTTTTCGTGTGGAGGGAATGATGGTTTTTCTCCTTCCCTTGGTTTGACCTCATCCTTCTGTCATCACCTTTTGCTGTTTTGGCAGCTATTCCCCACGGCCTGTGTGTAGGGAGGCGGTTATAGCAAGGAACAAAGCCCAGTCTTTCTGCAGCAATTAATGAGTTGCTATGGGGAAGTGGCACATCAGTCCATTAGCTGGGGGGTCATCAAAGCACAACTGTTTACCGAACAGGAGGTGAAGAGAAAGACGAGTGTTGCTTGATGGTAGGGGTTTCTTTTTAATAAATAATGGGAATAACTAAGTGGGGCCATGTCAGATGAACTGTTTAATTCAAATTTGGCCCTTGACTTTCTCAATTTTGTATGATAATGCTGTCCTAGACAGAGCTCTGCATATATTTATATGTTTAGCAGTTTTCCTCTCTTGGAAATACTGTGCTGCATATTTTCCAGCAAGTGAGGCCAATCTGCCATGAGGAACCCTTTGTTGGTAGCTTTGTGCCTCTACACCAAGGGCATTTAACATGGACACATCTGATTGTATTGTTCAAGACAATTGCATAAACTGTGCCTGCTTGTTTGAACGCAGTTATGCCAATGTTAAAGGCGTCACTTGGATTATAACATGCCTGCTCGAGCAATGCAAACTATAGCTGTACCAATCACTATGTTTCCAGTCCATGTCATTTTCCAGCAGGTTTGTTCATAGATCAATTTTGTTCAACTTCCTCATCAATCTAGGTTTGATTTATGTGCATTTTCCAGCAGTGTGTGCATGTGTGTTGGAACTTTAGTATAAAGTATACCTTTTTATTAGTATTTGGTTTTGTTGCTAAAGCCAAAAGCTGTAACATTAGGTCTGCACATACATTTGTGAGGTGCAAAATCAGTTTGCTTCAAAATACAGAGAAAATTACATTCTCTATTTGTAATCTAAATTAACTTTGGTTGTTCTGAATAATTTGGCACATTGAGAAATATAACATTATCAGTGTCTCTTAGGCAGGATATTTAAATAGAGCTTTCAAGACTGGAAACAGGATGTTGCAGAACTGCAAGTGTGTGGATATCATCTGTGAATAATTATTGGCTACTACTTCTCTTTCAGTCACCCATCTTATATCTGTGCGTATCATCTTTTCTGCTCAAGTGTATACCTTACATTTCTCCCTGTTGAAATTCATTTTGCTAGTTTTGGCAATCTGATTTGTTAAGGTTATTTTGAATTCTGATCCTGCCCTCTGGGGTGTTAGCTACCCCTCCTGATTTGGTGTCACCTGCAAATTTGATAAGAATTCCCTCAATTCCCTCATCCAGATCATTGATAAAGATGGCGAATAGCACTGGGCTCAGGACAGAACCCTGTGGCACCCCAACTAGTCACTTTTCTCCAGAATAAAGAGGAGCCATATTTATAACAACACGTATATGTAATAACTGTTCCTAAATCCAAAATACAATCAGCCTTCCACATTTGTGGGTTGCGCTTCTGCGGATTTGATTATTCACGGACTATTTGCCGTCACCTCTGCTGCCTCCCTATGTATTTTTAATAGGGACTGCAAGCCTCGTGAGACTGAGAAAGTGTGAACGAGGCTTGTAAATCCTTGTTAAAAATGGTGTAAGGCAGTAGTGGAGGTGGCAGGAAGCCCCACTAGCCGCCCCCAATTCTGCCTTGTGAAAGAACCCTGATGCCTCAAAGGAATCCACAGTGGGTTGAATATGATGGTCTTACTTTTTGGTGTGTTAAATATGGTTTGGAGGGGCCGAGACTTATTCACGGTTTTTCCTCTTTCACGGGGGTTCCTGTGCCCCAACCCTAGCGAATGTGGAGGGATGACTGTAATACATAAATAAAAAGTGTCCTCTGTTACCACTATACCTTGGAGGCAAATGTCTGACCCCTCTTTCTTCTTGGCTTTCCTGCATGGTCCTCTGTTCCTGGTTAGTAAGAAGGTAATTATGGCAGCTGGACTCCATCTAGAGCACATTCTCTGCAGATGTGATAGACATTTTCTTTCTTCAAAACTCCAGGGGTGTCTCTCCCCTTTGGTTTTCCCCTGAAACTTGGAAGCGTTATTATTTTAGATGACAGTTCCCAAATGCCCCAACTGCGTTGCCAGAGGTCATGCCGTGTGGGAGATTCTAGATATTCTAGTCCAGAAATTAGATTTAGAAAGCTCTGGTCTTCTGTACCCTCCCTATAACAGTAGCAGACGCCAGATAATTATTCATCTCTCTCTGCTTCTTTCTCCCACTCCCCTTCGTTCCTTGGCACTGGACCACAGGGATGCCTTTGTCGGAGATAACATGATATAGCGTGGGAATAAACTGTCGTCAGCGCTGTCACTTGGCTCTTGATAAAGATGAGCTCCTCAACTCTCTTCTTTAGCTTGCCGTTTGGATGGCTCCCACGCTCTTGTCTAGTATCTGATTTTTGCCACATCGTGGTTGTACCAGCAGCAGTGCAGTTTAGCGGTGTTGGAGCAATGTATGCATTGATTGTGAGTGTTGAGGTCTTGCAATCTCTAACAAGAATGATAAGATTCTGGGATGCTTTCACACTCTGGGGTTGGAGTGGCTCCCTTTTTGGGTCAAAAGAATTGTCTCAAAAATTGCTTTGATACTGACACATCTTTCCGCGGCTGTCCCACAGACAGCTGCATCTATGAATCAGATTTAACTTCCTGATTTTTCTTAACCTATGTTTGTAAAATCTATAAGCGCAGTCAGAATAATTTATAAGGGAGGCGGAAAGGGTGTGTTTTCCTCTCTGGCAGTGCACAAGCAGCCTACAAAGGAAATGTGTGACCCTTTTTTTTAGAGGACTGGTGAAACTAAAGTGTCACAAGTGCAAATATCTGTCGTGTATTTTGTTGCAATATGCTGTAGATTTTAGAGGTGGTGGGAGGTGCTTTAGGTGGGAAATAATGGGGTTCCTTGCATTCTGGACAAGCTAGGATACTTGCTGCCCTTGCTGTATCTGCTTTTGAGATAGTCAAGATGTTTGCTGAAGGAGGTCATTTGTCTCAAGTGGGGACCAAAATTTTGTGGATTGTGCTTGGGGGTTCTCCTCCTAGTCTGCAGTTACTGTGGTTTGATTAAAATTTCTGAATAAAAAAACCCCTCTCTAAATTCCTATGAAAGTAAATATGCGACAAATTGTGTTGTTATGCGTCTTCAGGTTTTTTTCTGGCTTATGGCAACCCTAAGGAGAACCTATCACAGGTTTTTCTTGGCAAGATTTGCTCAGCAGGAATTTGCCATTTATTTAATTTTATTTATTTATATTATTATTTGTATTGTTTGCATATCCTTTTATTTGTACCTTTTATTTTATTTTATTCTGTCTTCGTACCCTGCTCTTCAACAATAAAAGTTCTCAGAGTAGCTTAGAAATTCTTAATTTGGCTCCCTTCCCCTTAGGTTTACAGTCTAAATAAGACAGGGCACACTAAAAAAAAGGGAATGTCAGTAGGGGAAGGGATTAAGTCCAACAGATACCACCAATTCTTTTCTCTCCTTCCTAGGCCAGGGCGGTGGCAGTTGGGATAGACAGAGGATTTTTCATCTGCTCCTGGCTAGGCATGGTGGAGATGCACCTGCCTCTTCTCCCCTCCTCCCTGCGGCCAGGACAATGGCAGTAGGGATGGAGGAATGCCTTCCTTTGAGGCTGAGAGAGTATGACTCATCCAAGGTCACCCAGTGGGTTTCTGGGGCTGAGCAGGGCTTTTAACCCAGAGTCGTAGTCCAGTGTTGAACCCACTATAGCATGGCTGTTTCTGCTCTACACTGTCGTAGTGCTATTATTCCACTTTCAACATCCTGTGGAATTCTGGGGTTTGTAGTTTCCTGAGGCCAAAGAGCTCTCTGGCTGAGAATTCTAAAGGCCCCTCCCTAATCTGTAAATCCCAGGATTCCATAGGAGGTTGAGAGTGGAATAATAGCACTATAACAGTGTGGGGCGGAAATGGCCCATGTTGTCTATTTAATATTAAGTTTTTGTTTTGAAGCCAGAGTCAGTGTTGGTACGTTTCTACCGACCCTGACTCTTCCCAAAATTGCTTCCGACTCGGATTTCCATGAGTCTTGACTGTGACTCCACAGCCTGGCACAATAGAGGTATAATGTAGATGTCTTTATACGGACTTGGTTCATCTAGTTCAGCAATTGTCAACAGGGACTGCCTGTCACTCTGCAGCGTTTCAGACACGATCTTGTTCTCTACCACCGAGCTGCAGCTCTTATTCAGTATCTTATTATTTCTGGTACAATACACCTGTTTGCGGAATAAACCACAGCAGCAGTGTAGCCAAAAGGCTGTATATGTCCTCTCCCTTCCCTTCCAGTATGAATTCGAAAAGTCTCCCTGTATTTTAATACTTTTAATTCTTTTCATACCAGCTTTGTGGATTTTTTTTTGCATTTTATCAACTTTTTTTAAATGTTTTTAATCCAATTTGATTTTTTTTTTCTTGGCTAATATGATTTATCTTTTCATAAGCTGCTTTAGAAATGTAATATGGAAGAGTGAGATTTTTTTTTTAAAAGAAATAAACTGAATTAAACCTATATTCTCCAGATGGCATAGTTTATTTTACAGGCTTATCCCTCCTGTTTCAGCTGGGATCTAGGTGTTGTCTTTCTTTTCTTTGTCTTTTTTTAAAGCAGTAGGAACTGCAGATAATCTGCTTCACAAAAGTTTATTCGGAATATTGCAAATCTTATAAGAAGGTATTTTAAATGGATTTTAAAACTCTCAAGCCTCCAGCTGTATTCATGAAGTATGATTGCCAACTTTTATGGCCTGGGCAAAGTGTGGAGCTTTATGTCATTAAACAAACAGCAGTGGCCTCTTCTAATCAGTTGCTTTTACTGTAACCATAGATATCTGGCTGTAAGCAATCATTAGCTCCGCCTGTACCCAGAAGTAAGGAGTGAAGGACGGGATGCGTGAGTCATGAAGACTTTGACATGGATGACCTGTAATAAATATTCGTTTCATTTAAAAGCCCATGAACACAAGAGCCAAGTTAGTAGACGTCATAACTTGTTAAGCACGATATCAGACTGTCCCTTTGCGGCACGTTTTTCTTCTTCCCTTGCAAACACATGCATAAGAAATGCACCGGCATTTTGAACTTGAAACATACAAATATGTCCTGAATAGGCACATCAGCTATAAATACTGATCCTAAAGCATTTGCATAATACAGGGACAAGGTTTTCATTATTGGAAAATGTGATTTTGATAGTGGTACAATCAAGGCTTGCAGGGAATGCAGAATAATTTTTGCATAACATTCCAGGGTCTTTATTTGTAATGTGCCTCCCTAATGATGAGAGGGGAAAATACGAAATTGGAGAATTTGACACCTTTGTGTTAGAGGACCTTAAACGAACCACGCTTTTCCTAGCTCAGCACCTGAATGTGGACCCTGCCCTGAAGGAAGGTTGTAAAGAATTCTTGTGCTAATGTACATGAAGTACTTTGATTGAATATTCAATCAGTTAATCAGTAACTTGGAAATCATAACATCAGGCTGTCCATTTGCAATGCGTGCTTGGCTCCCTCGAGTCCCATTCTTGGGGAAAAGATGGGATACAAATAAAGCTGTGGATTCCGTTGAATATTCGAGCAGTTTGTGGTCTAGAAATTTAGATCTTTTTATGTATGTGTTTTAGGAAGTAAATAATAACATGCTAGATTTTTATTTTCAGCATTTTAGGCACTTGAGACGTGCAAGGCCGTGTTGAACCTCTCTCCCCTTCTATCCTATCCAAAGTTCATTATAGGACAGGTTCTTTTTGGCTTTGATGCCTAAATCATGAAATGTCCTCCCTCCTGGAAGGCTCCATCACTTACTGCCTTTTATGGAATGGTGACAACCTGATTGCTTCTGAAGGTTTTTGAAGTCTTATATTGAGTTGAAAGCCAAGATGACTAAACTGAGATTGTTGTATTTTGTACGTATCATAAGAAGACATGACTTGCTAGAAAAGACAATAATGCTTGGCAAGATAGAAGGCAGTAGGAAAAAGAGGAAGACCACATTGCAGATGGATAGACTTAATAAAGGAAGCCATGGCCCTGAGTTTGCAGGGCTGATGAAAACAAGGTGACTTCGAACTCTTTCATTGATAGGGATGTCATAAGTTGAAGTTGATGGGACAGCAGTCAAAAATAACAACATAGGATGAACACCTTTGCATTGTATTTGTATTTTTTTTATTGTTTTAATTGCTTTTATTTGTTCATTACCTCAGGAGCCCCTGTTGGCTGGAAGGTGACTCAGAAATACTTCAAATAAATAAAATAAAATATCTGGAGGCTTACTCTGTTGTAGTGTTATGTTGCAGTAGGTTTACTCCACTGCCTTTCTGGGGGTTGTGGTTGGGTTGGTACTGAGTTTTTATGATTTCCTGTTGTGGAGAGTCTTCAATCTTCAGAAGGAAACAAAATAAATGGAACATTTTAATATCTAAATTATGATGTGAAATTAGATACTGATTTTTAAAAATTCTGGTATTTCAAAGTCCAAGAAGAGGTTGAGTGACAAGTGATATCTTACATTGTTCAACCAACAAGACTTGCATTTTGATAGTGCTGATTTGAATTCTTACTTGGTAATATTCAACTCCATTTGAAGTAGTTTTATATGTGTCTTTAGCTTCATGTCACCTGTTGACTCATGGTGACCCTATAAATTTTACAGTGTTTTCTTACCGTGCTTGTATTACACATAGGAATGAGGTTTCTGAGGCTGAGAGGAAAGTGACTTACTTCATGGCCGTTTTTGGGGGTAAAACTGACAAGGCATCCATCTCAATTTGAGGCATACCTGTTCTCGTGTGATTTGGGTATTCAGATCATAGAATCATAGAAATGTAGAGTTGGAAGAGACCACATGGGCCATCCAGTCCAATCCCCTGCCATGCAGGAACACCCTCAAAGCAGATGATAGTGTCTTTAAATAGGACAAAAGGCAAAAAGTTGCAAAGGTGAAGCAAGGGCAAGGGCGGCACTGTGTGGCTTAACTTGCAATTTCCTTTTGGTTAGTTTAAAGCCTACTCTTGTGTTTTGTTTTGTATTTTCATTTCCTCTGTTGGAGGAATGAGAAGAGTGGAGATGGGCAGAGGTGGGTCATGTTGAAAAGCGACTGTTGTTTTTCCCTAGAGAAGGAACGAGCACGTAGTGTCCGAACAGGTTCCTTCTGTGTGCCCCATTAACCCTGCCTTCACCGTGGCAACATCAGAAGGGTGGTTTTGCAAGAAATGGTTGCTCTGCTTTGACCAAAAGGAGCTGAGTTCTGTGAATTAAACAATGGATTCCAATATGGCCTCTCTCTCAGTTCGGATGCATTTCTTTCATGGGGGAAAATGTAGATCATCTGGAGTTTTCAAGACAATCGGTGAGCAGCATGGTGCTGTCTCTGGTTTCCTGCAAAATCTGCATGATTTTGTAGTATCTCCATGGGTTTTGATGTGTGTGAAATGATGTTTTTATTGGGATCACAAGGTCTCGCTCAAGAAGTGCCAGTCTAGTGGTTCTCATTATAATGTGAAGGGTTGTGCCTTCATTATTCCATCAGCTCTTTATCATGTGCTTAATGTTACATAAGTTGAGCATTCTTTGATCTTCCTTTTGAGGAAGAGGCAAATTGGATCTCCTGTGAAGTGTATATTTCATGTTAGGTGCATACGTGAGCAAGTGGAAAGGTTCACCTCTCTCTTAAGTTTCAGGAGATTTTTTTTGTTACAAAGCTCTTTCAAGCTCAGTCTAATGTCAGGAGGAGGAAATGTATGTCCACCCTCCCGATGGTTTTGGATTGCAACTCCCATGAACACTAGCCGTCACAGTCAAAGGAAGGCTAATGGAGGAAGCTGAAATCTGGCAATGTTTGGAGGGCCATATGTAATAGGTTATATAGCAGACTAGAGCTCTCAGATCTTACTTCTTCAATTCTCCAGTTGGGGAAGATGGAATCTCAGGGTGAGAGCACTATTTTGGAAAGTGTGTGCATATGTATTACCTTCATTACTTAGACTTGTTATTATATTTGAATTGAATACTTTGTGTAACTGTGGCTGAGTCTTAATATGTCATGCTTAATGAAACCATGAACAGTTGCTCCTTCCAACATCATGAAACCACGAACAGTTGCTCCTTCCAACATCGTGAAACCATGAACAGTTGCTCCTTCCAATATTAACCTTGTAACATCACTAAGGCCTGCCTCCTGTGCGTCAGCAAGTGGACCTCCTTGCGTCTCAGCTTTTGGTCCTTAAATGCAAGACCTGAGCGTCTCTCATTGGTAAGGTTGCCATTGGCTTGACAACAAATAGCAGTAGGGATAGTCTTGATTTGGCAATCTCATAGCCAACGGCGCTCTTTCTCCCACATTTAACATTTCGGGGTGTGTCTTGTTTTTATTAACCCAGCCCTCATCTCTTATCTCCAGTTTTCACCCTAGAAGGAAGATAATCCTTTCTCTTGTAGAGTTCGGAGACTGGGAGAGGAAAAATCTCTGTTGCCATCGGTGGGGAATATATTTTTCTTTATGACTGCTAGCTGTGTCAACTGGCAAGGAAACAAATACTGGTAAAATTGTGCCAAGAGAGAAAAAGATTAAATTTCTGGGTGAATAAGATGGTCCTGGCAGGCTTAAATATCCTAATAGATCCTGTCTGATCTTGGAAGCTAAGCAAGGTCAGCCCTGGTTAGTACTTGCATGGGAGACCACCAGTGAAGACAGGTGTGGTAGGCTGTATTTGAGAGGAAGGAACTAGCAAAACCACCTCTGAGTATTCCTTGCCTAAGAAAACCCTATGTAATCCATGGGATCACCATAACCTTACAGGTGACTTGAAGGCACGTATACATGCATGGTCCTGATAAAAACTGTCCTCACTCCCCGGTGGTGTAAAAGATGTGGGGTAGAATTGTAGCTGCTAGCTACATCTTTAAAGTAATATATTGTTTAACCTAAAGTATAAACAAAAGAGGGCCAGTGGCTGGGACTTGCATCCCGGGAATTGTCACATGCAGTAATTTGAGATCCATGAAGCCACATGATGAGAACACACAACAGGCTCAGAACATAACTTTGAATTAAAGCACTTTGTTCAGGCTTCTCTCTCTGCTTCGGCTGCCTTGTAGGGCAGGCCCACAAATTGCCAAATTTCAAGTAATAGTTGCTTTATTGTGTCCCGTATGGAGGTGTTTCTAAACGATAAAATATAATTACAATAAACATTAGGCTTGAACGCCCTTTTTGGGCACTAAAGCAGATGGGATAATCCCTGCAGAATAGCCTCAGGTATTAGGGCTCTATATTGGCCAGGCCTAGCTGACAACTGAACTAATGTTAGCTTCTGCTGTCCTAGTAAAATCAGCAGATCTGTTGTCTCCTGCTTGCAGTATTCTAGGTTCTGGTCAACTGATACCCAGTTTGGAATCTATTGCATATTTCATACAATTGGGGCTTTTACACAGTACCCAGTACCCAGCCTTTGGTTCCACTTTAACTGCCATAGCAGCATCCCGTGGAACCCTGGGGTTGGTAATTTATTGAGGGGCCAGAGCATTTTTACCGAGAATTCAGAAAATGGAATTGAATAGAGATTTGTAAACAGCTCTCTCTCTAAACTGCAAATGCCAAGACTCCCTAGGGTGTTGCCGTGACAGTTAAAGTGGAATATAACTCCATAATTGGGTAGTGCAAACTGGCCGTAACCAGTGTTTGATGCTGGTGCTCAAATTATGGGAGAAAGATAAGTAGGCCCCGGACGAGTGGTGTAGTGGTGCATTTTCAAGTGATTGGAAGAAAACACTTTCAAGTCCTGCAAATTATAGGAATTGCAGATAAATTCACAGAGAACAAGGAAATGTCTCTGCTCAACAAAAAATCCTGGCCCTGCCCCTGCTACACCACTGCTCTTAAATTCACAAGCCCCACTTATCGTCCTCTTCATTTAAAGCCAAATCATTGCCTGCTTTTGCAGCACCGTAAAAATAGTAGCTGAAGTGTACAGGCCGCCTGGAACAGGAACCGTTTTTCATTTTGGTTATTCCAGTTGTGCTCTTCCTTTGTGGTGGAGAAGGAAAGACTGATGCCCCCTCTCTCTTTTTTTTTTTGTAGGGTAACAGCTGTTTGGAAATTGAGACATCCATATTACCCAAAGAGACTGTAATGAAATGCTGGGTTATGTATCAGACTTCCTTCCCACCCACGAACCTGTTGTCACGATGATCGAAGTTTAGCTAGCTATAGAGGGGAAATATATATATATATATATATATAGAGAGAGAGAGAGAGAGAGAGAGAGAGAGAGAGAGAGAGTCCACCTATTGTGAAAATTACTGGGGGTATTTGATGCTCAATTGCAATTCTTGGTCTTGGTCGAAGTATTAAGAGTTTGCTGCTCAAGTAGCAGCAGGCTGTGCTAAAAGCTTTTTTGAAAAGTTTAATGTTGGAGGCAGATACCCTCTTTTTTAAAAAGTGATCATACAATATCTTTTAAAACTGTTGAAGTTTCCTTTAACCGTCGAAACATCGCTTTTGGCCTGCTGTTTCTTTGAACTCTCTCTGCCCTGTGATTTCACCATTTCTTGTCATTGTACAAGGCATTTGCATGAAAGCAGTATCCTTGCTGTTTAGGACTGGTTTGCTCCTGCGGCTTATTTTGCATATGATTTCCCCAAGAGGTGGAGCTTGGTTGAGCAGGTCTGTGAAAAGGCCTAGAAAATATAAAATAAAGAAGTGAGAGTGTATAGAGTGGTTTCTTTTTACCTAGCTGAGGGTTTGGGCGTTGTTGGTTCTGTACATGTATTTTAAGACAGTATGTTTCCTATGTACCTGTTGCTGGGTTAATCAGAAGGAGAAAGACCTTGGTCATCTTATCTTGCTGTTGCGTAAGTAAACAACCTCCCTCCAAAGAGGAATGCTCATAAATCTCCGTTCCTTAACTGTACTTCTAAAAAATCTGGAAGCTTGACATTCCAATCTGGTGTCTGCAGGCTAGTCCATTTTTTGAGGCAAGAAGACTTAAAGCTTTTTCGGTTTTAACCACCAAAGGTTACAGATAGTAAAATGAGAGGACTGGAAGAAGAGGAGTGAATTCTCCTATCCCTATGCTGAAAAATTGCCAGTCTGAAGGAGCTTTAATCTCGAGGTTCAGGCCCCCTCACTTTGGCTCCAGGGGGAGCAAAGAGACAGATCACAGTGGATGTTGTAAAATTTGCAGCATTTCTGTACAGAAGATTGTGCTATTTTGGTTGTTACTGAGACCAGCAAGATGCTCGGCATGGACGTGCTGTTGATGGTACGCAGGAGTTTTAAAAATTGTTGCAAGGCCCTTTGGAGAGACCCTGTCTGTGAGTGCTTGGCCATCTTGTTTGCAGTGGAGAACGGCTGTCCTAAATGCTATTTTTTTTCCTTGTGAACAGAAACCATTTACTTTGTAAGAGGAATGTACTTGGAGGAACTGATAGACTGTGAGCAAACTTCTGTGTAAGAATCTGAGCTAGGAAGCTGCCTGGCATTGGGGCCGTTTCGTAGAACAGTCAGTCGTCTCTACATTTGCGAGTTTGACTTTTTTTTAAAATTAAGATAAAACAAAGAGATAATAAACAGAAGCTGATAACACAAACGGATAATAAACAGAAGTGACGAAAAGAGACACAACTAAATTAAACAAAAATTGATACATTTAAGCTACTGCAACAAAATCTACCTACCCACTATAGAAAAGCAAACTAAACAACTAAAATACATGACACCTAACTTGAAAGGAGATTCCCAACCCTGTTCCAAACAGATGACAATAATCTAGTAGTAATCCTAACCCATCTGTACCATTACCTTATTTTAACTAATGGCTATTTAATCTAAGGTTAAGTAAGATAATAAAAGTGTTAGTTTGTGTTAGTAATATTAATTTGTTAGTAATGCCTGTATTCTACTTATCACTTGTCCAAAGTTTTAAAAATGGAGTAAAGAAAGAAAAACCAGATAGTATATAATTTCATTAAAATATAATGAAAAAAGGAAAAAAAGAATATTTGAATTCACTAAAATATTTATTTTTTATCTTATTAGTACAAAATGATTCTAACGATCCTTCTATTGCATAAAAATTATCTTAAGATTTATAATTTTTTATATTTATATTTAAGATTTATATTTTTTCTTGGCTCTGTAATTTAACTACACTGATAAAATTAAGCATGATCTTTAACAGGTTAAGGACATGCTCTAATGCTCATAGTAATATCTTTTGCAGTAATGTGACTATTAATATTAGAAAAAATTAAAAGTACGCCACTTTTTCTATCATATATCTTGTGTTTTATATCTCTTATCTAGTATTCATTGGTTAATATATTTTCCTTTGCATCTCCTTATAAATCCCTAAACCACTAATAAAAAAAAAATACATTTTGTCTGACAGATCAGATAATAACATTTTTGAACCTAGTAATTAACCTTTCTAAAATTCTTCCATCAAATTGAAA
Organism: Cyclura pinguis; assembly: GCA_030412105.1. NCBI lineage: Eukaryota > Metazoa > Chordata > Lepidosauria > Squamata > Iguanidae > Cyclura > Cyclura pinguis. The sequence continues at coordinate 7,491,502 of CM059608.1, forward strand.
GTAGTTAAAGTAGTTGAATATATAAATACAATCATGTATCCAAATAAAAGGAGAAATGGTCATCAATCCTTACAATCCAAAATACATAATTAAATAAGAAGTCATCAGCCAATTTGTCTAGTCATCCTCTTAGTACACGTATTAATCTTTCTGATCACCCTTTACAATTAAAAAAAAATCTGTTTGGAGTAACTCGGAAAGTCGCTTTCTAACCAGATCAACATTAAACAATGCCTTAGGTCTTTATAGTTAAAAATCCTAATTTGTAGTACTAGTTATAACATGATGATTCCTCTTTGTATGGTTCCATCCTGTGGAATCTTGGGATTTGTAGTTTGGGGAGGCACTAGCGCTCTCTGTCTTGGAATAATAAATATCCTTCCCTAAGCTGCAAATCCCAGGATTCCACAAGATGAAACCACGGTGGTTAAAATAGAATAAATAGTGCTGTAATTGTGAAGTGTAAACAGGCCCCAGGTGACTTCTTGTCATTTTTGTCTTTACTGACTAGCAGCGGTTTTCTCAGTCCTTAGGCAGACTTGTTTCCTTTTAAGTGGAGATGCCAAAGATCTGGTACCTGCTTCAAGCAAAATATGCTGATTCAGCCCTAACTTTAGATAAGCCAAGCACTCATCTCGGACAACAGTCTCAGCCTCTCAGCTGTTCCACCTGAAATACTCAGCATTTCCCTTTTGCTGATGGACAGATCTGGGTCCAGTCGACCCTCCGTATCTGCAGATTCTTTATCCATGGATTCAACCAACCACGGCTTGAAAATATCCCCCCCCCCCAAAAAAAAATCCAAAAGGCAAACCTTGATTTTGCCATTTTATATAAGGGACACCATTTTACTACACCAGGGCTTTCCAAACGGTCTGCTGACACACAGTCGTGTGTTGCCTGAAATGTGTAGGTGTGTCACCTACAATCTTGGAAATGTATGTTGCTATTTATAAATCACGTATTTTTAAAAATATATGAAAGGTTTTCATGAGACATGTTGTGTCCCCATACATTTTGTTATTACAATTTATGTATGTGTCTGTATCTCTTATGAGGGGTTAGTTTAACCTCTCGTTTGCTAGTAAAACTGAATTACTGTGTCGCAAAGTGATGCATGTCCAAGAAGTGTATCACCAACATGAAAAGTTTGGAAAGCTCTGTACTACACCATTGTGCATAATGGGACTTGAGCATCCATAAATTTTCGTATCTATGGGGGAGGGGTGATATCCTGGAACCAAATCCTAACAGATGCCAAAGCCCCACTTACAACCTGTCCTGGAAGCCCTAAACTAGCGTCTGGTGCAGTGGAGGACATTATTCCATCACCAGTGTTGAAGTAAATTCAGCTACCAGTCAAACCAGTTCTTGTGCGTGGAATGGGGAAATGCACCATATTGTCTAGTACAGCAAAACATCTTAGTTGAACCCTATGCCTAGTTCCCTCCCTGTGTATTCAGCCTACTTTTGAGTCCAGTTTTCTCATGTTTCTGAAGTGTGGCAGCTGTTGGGAGTTGGCTCGTGTTCAACTAGATCTCATCTATCAGCAGAAGCTTATGTGCTGTTAAAGGACTGATACCTTATTTGTGGCATGGGAAAAGACATAAGAAACACTAAATGTGGCACTGAATATAGAATGCACTTTTCTCAGAAGCTCATTTTTTTTTACGTAAAGGTGCTTCAAGATGTAGGACCGAGAATTTCTAAAATCTTAGAAGCTAGACAGCTGGTTGAATCGTAATGCCCTGCATGGCTGCTCTCCTTGTCCACATTGTCAATTGTCAATACTGGAGGAATTATCTGCTGGAAGCAGGAACTGCAGATTTGTATGATTTTAGACAGGGCAAAGTATCCAGATTTCCTTGGTGCAGAGTATGAATTGCCTGGGTGCACAGTTTTTTTTTTGGTTATATTATATTTCAAGTGCTCTATACCCAAGTCCATAGTTGTAGGCTCAACCTGCTTCCCTTCATGACATGTTGGAACAGCTGGTTCTTCTAGCTCTGTCAAATTGCTAATTGCATATAAGCTTTACCTAATAAATCTTTCTCATGACATGATATTTTGAGATCACTCACTGTAATGTAGTGTGTTTGAGCTGCATTGTACACAGATAACATGAGAAAGGGTGAGTTTTTGGGGCTGAGGTATTCATAACACAGAATCACGATTTAGGGACTGGGCTGTGGGATTGTACAGCCCTTCTAGTATATGGACTTTCTTCCTCTCCTGAAATGAGAGACAAAGGAAATCCCTGCCCATCTTCATTAGGTAGGACTTAAGTTGCTGACCCTTATTCAAACTATGCCTAAAATCTAGTGTGTGCTAGTTGCTGCTCCAACCGCCTGAGCCATGGCCCTGTGTTACATCTGCACCGGGCTTGTATATTCCCTTCTACGGTGGTTTGTCTATCTGCAATATTGACACAATGATATTTTATATGTAGGTAAAGGGTAATTCCTGAGGTAATGTAAGTGGGAAGCTCTTTAAAGTGTTCTAAGCAAGTATACTTGGTATTTATGATGGCAATGCTGCTTCTGTGTTGGGCTTGATCGGAGGAGAGCTTTTTTACACCACTGATTTCTGCAGCATTAGGACAAAAATAGGAAGGATACCGTCCGTCACGTGTATTGGGATGTGAGTGGTCATGTGTGTGGTTGGCTCCTTGCCAAGGAAACACATTCAGGGCAGATAGGCTGTGTTCCAAGAAACTTTATGCAGAAGTTCATGTATGCTGTTCTTTTAAGATGCTGCTGGACTTGTTTCAGCATCTCCAGCTGATCCTGTTAACCGTCCGTTTGTTATGCGGACAAGCATGGATCATAGAATCATAGAATCATAGAGTTGGAAGAAACCCCAGGGGCAGTCGAGTCCAACCCCTGCTATGCATGAACACCCATCAAAGCATTCCCAACAGATGGCCATCCAGCCTCTGCTTAAAAACCTCCGAAGAAGGAGACTCCACCACACTACGAGGCAGCATATTCCACTGCCGGACAGCTCTGACCGTCAGGAAGTTCTTCCTGAGGTTCAAGTGGAATCTCCTTTCCTGCAGCTTGAATCCATTGCTCCTTGTCCTAGTCTCTGGAGCGGTAGAGAACAAGCCCACTCGTTCCTCAACATGACATCCCTTCACATATTTAAACATGGCTATCATGTCCCCTCTTAACCTTCTCTTCTGCAGACTAAGGCGTTCTTCATAGGGCTTCATGGCTTCCAGACCCTTCACCATTTTGGTTGCCCTCCTCTGGACATGTTCCAGCTTGTCGACATCCTTCTTGAATTGAGATGCCCAGAACTGCACACAGTATTCCAAATGAGGCATAACCAATGCGGAATAGAGTGGTACCATTACCTCCCTCGATCAGGCAGGCCAGAGGCGTAGTTGCCAGATGGTTGTGGGCATCAGTGATTCTTCAGGGATGTTTGGAGCACAGAGAATGGTCTTGGAGGCATACAGTTCAATTTTGTTTGCTTCCTATTGAGTTTGGACCTGTGAATGCCAGAATGAAGTGGGTTTGCTAGGAATCTGGATGCAGGGATTTGTCTGTCTGAGGGGAAGTATTGGTGCTTGAACATACTTTGCATACAAAGGGGTCCCTGGTAGAAGAAGGATGGTGGTGATGATAATAAGCCAATTGATTATCATAATTTGTAGGAAATTTAAAATTCATATTTTGTGGGTATTTTATTTATTTATTTGTTTGTTTGTTTGAGACATTTCTATGTCATCTCCGACCCCACAAGGGCTACTGAGGCGATGAATAAATTAAAAAAGTTAAAACAGTGCAAAGATAAAACATTTTAAAAACACAGTAAAAATACACTTCAGAAACTTTTAAAAGACAGTCTAAAAGCAATCCTAAAATACAGTTAAAACAGAGCAATATCAAACACTATAAAAGCCCTGTTTTGGCTGCCTGCTGGAAGCTCAAAAGAGATGGAGGCAGCCTGGTTTCCTTGGGTAGGGAGTTGCACAGTCAGAGTGCTGCTGTTATATGTTATATGCTGTTGTATGTTTTTATAAAAACTTCTTATATTTTAATGAAGGATGCCTGAGTCTTTGTTTTAGAAAAAGGCATGGAAGAAATAGAATAAATTTTCATCGTCCTTGTCTCCCTTAGCGTCTTCAGTAACAGGATCTGGTAACAGGTGTTGGGAAAGTCCTGTATGTGGAATTCTGGTGAGCTGCTGCCAGAAATAAATAGACCAGAGATCTGACCTGGGATAAGCCGTTTTCCTGTATTCAGAATATAGGCCACTGTGAATCTTAGCAAGATACCTATATCCCTATGTGTTTACATGCATATGTTTGTAAAGAAGTTCCCTTGGCACCTTCCTGTTGCCCAAACAACTCAAGAGCTGTTGTTGGCACAGAAGTGCATGGGCATGGCAGTTGGCATGAGAGCAGGAGTTTTGATTGGAATCATTGTCTCCCAGGAGAGTTTGCTGTAATCTTTGTTACTGAAATTGAGATTACTTGCGCTTAACAGAAGGAGTATGGGAAAGATTCAGGCCAAGTGGTTAGAGGTCACACTATTTATTTATTTACCCAGTATCCATGGTATCAAGTGGAAATATTTTCCATTGTTTGCTACTTGTCCTTTTTCACTGGAGATGCTGAGGAATGAACGTGAGATGTTATTTATTTAATCAAGATCTTTCAAGTCCCAGGGTCTTCCAGTGACTTTCATGGTCCAGTGGAGACTAACACTTGGATTTCCCAAGTCTCAGTCTGGCACCCTAAGCATTGTACTACATTGGCTTTCAACTTACTGCATCCAAAACCAGTGTTCTAACAGAGAGACACAGTCCTTACCCAGTGGGTGGCCTTGAGACTCACAGAGACTGGGAATATCTCCTTCGTCCTTTAAAGTGTTTCAGATGTGTATATTTCTGCCTCAAGAAACACCTTCAGACAGATGTCATGTCAGATGTCAGACAGATTTCATGTGAAACTGCAATTCTGAGCTCGATCCTCAGATTAAAGGTGCTTATGGGCTACAAATTGTCTGTTTAACCAGTCTGCTCTTCTGCAGTGGCAATTTGTGGTGTTTGCCCTGGGCAGTGGTTTGCGTAGGAATTTGCGTGACCAGGAGGTTTCAGTTCTAGAGCAGATGAGTCATAAGTCAATAAAAGACTCCAAGAGCTAATGAGGGCTGACTTTGTAGATGACCATACCAGTATTTGCACAGTGGATAGCTTTATAAAGTGTGCTATTTAATGGCTTTGTTTTTCACTAATATTTTGACAAGGTGTGTGCTCAAGGTTTTCTTGAACAAGCCTTTGACTGTTGTTTTCAGTTGAGGTAGATATATCCGCTGAGCATATGCTGGCTGTAGAATAATGAACGAAATAAGGAATGTTGCTTGTACTCCACTTGATATTCTGTGACAAGTGATTCATATAATATATAGCACAATGCAAAAGACAATACAAGTATAAAAGCAGTATAGAAGTAATAACTAATTGAAAATACATTGGTAGCTAATATACAAATGAAGTGATGGGAATAGATATTGTTAGCTGGCGAAGTCCTGCATAAACCAGTAGACCTCAGTAAACAAAGTAGATGTATTCCTAGGCTTTACTCCTGTAACAGAAACTTTGATATAAGAGGTAGAAGTAACATGGAAAGAAGAGGGATAGCCTCCTGCACCTCAAAAAAGAAGAGCAATTAACACATTTCAGCAAACGTTTAATTCAAAACTAATATTATGCACTTGTGAAATGGAACAACCAGGGCGTGTAAGCCTTGTATAAGTAAACACGATGTTTTGAATCTTCTGCAGATTCTTTTGTACTTGAAAGCTTCTTTCAAAATGCACTCTGAAATGATTTTCTTTTACTTCAGCAGCCTCCACTTTTCTTACGATTTCCATTTTAGTGACTAAACTTGCAGATCTATGCTTTTTCAGCATGCCAGAGGAGCTTGTAAGACAGGCCAGTCTGCTTTCCTTTCCTCTTACTGTTTGGCTTCTCATCTTTGTTACACTGCTGCTGCAGTCCAATACTGAAAGTCTGTCCTTCTCCAGCCCTCCTTCACTTATCCCAATGCTGGTGCTGCAAAAAACATACAGCTAGGCAGAACATGAGACAAGGGAGAATTTGTAAGAAGAGCTTCTTTGTCAGCAGCTTTGTCAAGCAGGGCATGTGCATTCTTAAAAGATGCTCTAAACTTGACACATTTTCTCTCATGAATTTGATCCTTGAAAATGAACTGGAAAAAAAAAATTCCACATCTGTTCTAGTGAGATTCAACAGGTACGTTCCTAGGATGCTGCCCCCCTCTCTCTTTTTCCCCTGGAAAGCTGTCTGAAAAATGAAGTGGTAACCCAGATACAGCACTACTATGGTTAAATACTCAGGGATTTGAATCCAGTGTCGTGCTTTGACTGTGTTTGAAATTCGGATGTAAGACTGTGGTGTTTTGAAGTGATTTGAAGAGTTAAAGCAAATCCTCAGCCTGAATGGAGTAATGCATCAGTTTCAGTTTCTCCTGCAACTAAATTTTAAAACTTCAAGTTCTTTCTGTCCTGAATATGCAGACATTTCTGAGTTGATAAATTTCTTATCAAACACTAGTTGTTTTGTGCCTTCAAGTTGTTTCCTGCTGGCAGCCACCCTGAGGCAAACCTATCAAAGGTTTTTCATGGCAAGATTTGTTCAGAGCGTTTGCCATTGCCTTCCTCTGTGGCTGAGAGTGTGTGACTTGCCCAAGGTTGCCCAGTGGATTTTGTGGCAGAGCAAGAATTTGAAACTTGGCGTCCCAGAGTCCTAGTCCAACGCTCAAACTACTATACTGTGCTGACTATCAAACTCACACAAATGAAATTATCATTTTGAATTTTGTACACGTGCTGTATCTCATTGCTGGAAAAGCGTAAGGCTAGGCAGTTATGAAATGTATATGAGGGCAGATAGCTGTGAGATATTTCTCTTTCTCTAAAGGTATAAGCTACTACTGTTTTCCATGGATTTTTGTGTTGCAACAGTATTGTTGTTCAAAAAACCGTCAGGTACCTGATCTATTTGAATAAGTGGAATATAAGCTTTTATCGAATGATGACTAGAGTGGTGGATTTGGAGACTGGTGATAGATCAGTGGGAGACGAATGTTTACATCTCGCTTTAGCCATTAAGTTTGCTAGATAATACTGGACAAATTGCTCTTGGTCTAAATTAGCACATGTTGTTGAGTTGGACAAGCCTCTAGTACGCTAACTGACCTGAGTGGCTGGGACGTGTTTATGTTTAAGTTTTGTTGTAACTTGACAAAAAAATGTCTGGGTTCACTCCTGCATTCTGGAACAAAAGTGTTTTCAACAACTGGTAGTTTGTTGGTGTTTTCTGCTGTTGATTAATCTCTTGCCTGTACTCAAATAAAAATGATATCAAATTTATTCTCTTGAAGCTGTTACTTCACTTAAGTGAGGGTTAATTCACATGGTAGTAGTAAAGCTGCATCTAGGTTGTAGAACTACAGAGTGCCCAATCTCAGTTTCCATATAAAAGCATTCCTTGTATGTAGAAAACTAACTTGTCAGGACACACTTGTTTTCTAGAAAGAGGCAATGTTTTCTGCATGGAGCAGTCTTCCACTTTCAGTCTGAAATGGTGTAGCCCAGGCACAAATTTCTCCCTTTGCTGAGAAATCAGGCCGTAGTAATGCTTTCATTGCATTAGCATTTTTGTTATTTTGTTGTATTAGCATTTTTTTTGTTCTAAATCACTACAATTTCTCTCTCTCTCTCTCTTTGCTTTTCAGGATGCAGCTTTAACTTATGGTGGTTCTCTGTGCCTGATTCGTGTGGTTTAACAAAAGTTGCTGGAGCTTGGATGCTGCTTCATGCAGTTACAGTAAGTTAAACTTTTGTTTTGTTGGGGACTGGGGAATTACAATAGAATAGACTTTGCTTTTAAAAACTTTACATTGACATGACGGAATGGTCTCTAGCCCTCACAAGTTTACAGTGCAGCCTTTCTCAATCTGACCTCCTGCAGATCTGTTGGGCCACAACTCCCATCATATTTGAGAGAACAGGGTGATGGGAATTGTAATGCAACACATCTTGAAGGGACGGGCACAGCTGTTAGAATGCATTTAGTGACTTGGGACTCTTGAATCTAGTCACTGGACTTCTGGTTCTTGACAGGAAAGTGTTCCATTTCATATTGCAAGACATCTTTGTAATTCCACTCCAATTTGGTTTCCAAGTTGGCTTCTTGGGTGACAATTGGGGACTTCTGTGGGACTGCACCCAAGTCCAAAGCACTGTTGGTTGTATGGAAGTTTCCATCACACTTCCATACACAGTGCCAGATAACAATTCTTGCCTAAATGTATTCAGTATCTACCCTTGTGAGCTTGTACTTTAGGATAAATGACATGAAGGCCCTTTCTGCACAGGTAGGAAAATGTGGATTATTAATCCCACATTTTCCTGCCTGTGTAAACTGGGCCACATACTACAATAGAGAGAGAATCCAGTTTACTCCAGGCTGAAGGCACGACAAGGAGCAAATGGTGCTGCACATCCCTCCCTCAGATGGATTTGGGGTGGAACTGGATGTCTCCACTGGGCACGTTCTCTCCTTGTGGGAGTGGGACACAAGAAAGAGGACGAGAAGGACATGTGTGCTCAGGGCTCAAGAAGCCACCTAGCGTGGGCAGGGCTAGTGTCGCAACAACTCAAATAGAAAATGTGTGTGCGTATGTGTGTGAGAAAGACTCTTTTTTTCAAGTTTGTGGGCCAAGAGCAGCTGGAACTTTGGCTTGTGTGTCACTCTTCTCTTTATCTGTATGATTTCTGTCACTATACTTTAAGGTTCTGGGACAGGAATGCCAGTGCCATGGGAAATCAAGAACTGCATCAAGTCGTCACATCCTTCAAGAATGGCTATATTTTATACTTCTCCCTCCATTATTCAGTTTTTTGTTTTTTTTTGGCATACCCTTAAATGTTCTTGTTCATACCTTTGGGGATATGCATGCCCCAAGTTGGGAACTGCTGACTGTTCTAGAAGTTTTATTACCATATAGATTAATGTACTAAAATTTTCCCTGAGTTTTATGTCTAATTTGAAAGGCATCCAGGCTGCATCAGTAGGAGTATAATGTCCAGAACAGGGGAAATAGTAGTGGTAGCCTATTTTGCTTTGCTTTGGAACGCTGTCTCTAGTTCTGGGTACCACAGATTCCAGCTGGAATGTGTTCAGAGAAGGACAACCAAGGTGATCAAAGTCTGAAAACCATGCCCTATGAGAAACAGCTTAGAAAACTGGGTGAGTTTAGCTTGGAGAACAGAGGACTGAGTAGTGACATGATAGCCATCTTTGAATATCCGAAGGGATGTGACCTAGAAGATGGAGTGAGCTTGTTTTCTGCTGCCCTGTGAACCAGTGGATTCAAATTACAAGAAAAGAGATTGTAGGAAGAATTTCTTCTCTCTAAGAGCTGTTATGAGAGTGAAATGGACTGTTGCAGAGCTTGGTGGACCTTTCTTTGGCAGTCTTTAAACCGAGGTTAGGTTCTTATTTCTCAGTTGTGCATTCCTCCGTGGACTTAGATGGCCCTTGCACTTCCTTCTGACTCTATGATTCTAAGATTCTAATTTGAAAGGCACTGTAAAGCTGCTGTGTTGATGTGCTTTGTGGATTATAATGTTGATGTGCTATTTCTATTTTGAAAAGTTAATAGTGATGGAGATCCAAATACTATAAACATTAAGCTTATGGACAGAATTACTGTTTGTTTTGGGTGGGGTGAAATTTATAGGACGTGTAGCTTGTCCTGCAACATAGCAAAACATTGAACTGTATTTGCTGGAAATACCAGTTAGTCTGAAGAGAGAGAAAAATAGTGTGTTTTTATTTGATTTCCTTCTCTGTTGTCCAAATGGGAAGCAGAATGGGAGTATGCTCAGCATTTGGTACAATTGGGGTAGGAAATAAAATGCTGGAATTAGTTCCAAATGAAAGAGATGCTTATATGAGCTCAGCTATGTGAAGAATCTGCTTTCTAAATCTTTATTTTGTGACAGAAGTAATAGAACATGTGATACAAGCTTTTGCATAAGGCAGTTAGAAATCCAGAGAACTTTCTAATGTTGATGTATGAGTAAAATTATTGTGTAAATAAACTTGTTTAGAATGTAATTTACTGCCAAAGCATCCCCATGCTCAATTATTCTCATATTCCATGCTTTGACAAGCCTCTGTTCTTACTGGTTGTGGATGGTGGTAGTTTTATTCCACACATTTGGAAGGTTGGGATGGACTGGCTTAAAGCATACAAAAAGCTCAATGTAAGAAACTTAAATGGAGAATTTTCTTGGTTTCTTAAGGCTTGTGGTGAAGTTGGTAAGGAGTGCCAGCAGGAATTCTTCAAATCTAGTACTTACAGTGGGTGCTTGTAGTATCTCAGACACATGCCAAGTTTCTAGATTAAACTAGAAAATCCTTTATACTACTGGCATTATATCCATTTGTCATCTTAGAATTCTGTTTTTTAGCTCACACAGGTTTTTTTTTTAATATATTTGCCAGTACTGAAATGTAAGCAGAATTATCTAATGGCTGTTCTCTAGCTTTTGGACCTTCTTTTCTGCAGGTGCCATCAAAACCCTAAAGATCTTTTGTAAGGACTATAAACGCGTACTGTACTACATCATGTGGCCCTTACCAGAGGCTTAAGATCATGTCCTGCAAAAGGATTTTCTAGGAGTCTTATTCCCTTGGGCAAGATGACAGATTTTTGGAGGGCTTACTTTACCTAGGAATGCTGGGGAAGCAGTAGCTCTTTTAATTTTTGGAAACAGCATCCATGAAGAAGGACTGTAGATCTGTAATTCAGTGGTGTCATACGTGCTTTGCTTGCACTCAGTCCCAGATGCAGTTCCTAGCCTCTGTACAGAAGAGGGGAAAGGTGCTTGCCTGAAATCTTAGAGAGTTACTCCCAGACACTTTTGTGGGGATCCCACTGGCTAATGTGGAGAACTGACTGTATATTTATGACTCTCAGTAAGTTTTAATGATATAATGATATATAAATAGCGATAGCACTGTTGGCAATAAACACAAAGAGGAAAATGAATAGTCCTGTCAGTAGTCTTACACTGTAATAACACAACTGAGAATAAATTTTACTTGTAGCAATCGTAAAACACTAAAAAATACAAATCTGACTAAGTATCACGGGGGATAGATATTATTTCTGTGAAAGCAAGAACAAATTTTTAGTAATTGTTATGAAACTCCTGCATCCCACAGTAATAAAAGAGAGCTCCCTGATAGATACCTTACAGGAGCTAGCAGATTGTGCAGAAAGATGGAAATACAGTGCAAGTAGTAACGGATTTTAGGAGCTTCTTCACATTTTCACAGAATGTGGGTCCTACAGCCAATGTCGTGGATTGAGCATTGGACTGTGATCCTGGAGACCAGGTTTCAGTTCCCTGCTCAGCCATGTAAACCCACTACATGACCTTGGGTACATCACTCAGTCCCAGAAAACCCCATGATAGGGTCGCCATAAATTGGAAATGACTTAAAGGCACGCAACAGCAACAACAATCTTACTTTAAAGTGTGGCTTTTAGGTCAATATGTTCTACTCATTGGAGTTTTTGAATGAATACCAAATGTATCTTACCTTCATGCCATATATAGCAAACCTTCATAGCTGGCAGGAACTCCTGTTCACCTTCTTTTCCCTTCCCTTCGTTATTTATTTTTTGCTAGTCGGATGGGCTAGTTCCTGAGATTTGGGGACTGTTTATGTTCTCCTGCTTGATCTAGGAGGCTACCCACCTCTGTTGTTGTTGTTTTGCGGAAAACTGGCTCTCGTGCCCTCCAGGGGTTGGCAGGAGGGGACAGTTTTGACAAGCCTCTGTCTCTGATATGATCCAGCATAAGACAGCTGTGTGGGTGAAATCAGGTGACATTTCCCTCTATACTCCCTAGAGGGCATGAGGGGTCTTTTCCGGGTTTTTTTTTCAGGGTATATGTAGGGGGCTATGCTCATACCCCTGGGTCATATTCCTCCTCTCCCAATACTCTACACAGATCCCTGTTTCTAGGTAGGAATGCAGAAGAGCGAGATTGCAGATGACTTCTTTTCTTTTGGCACCTGTTGCTGGAAAAGCTAAATGCTGACACCGAGTTACAAACTCCAGAACTGCTGAATGAACATTCTTAAAATACTACCTCATTAAGAGTTGGTGGCGTAGTAAGACCAGGAGTCAGATCCAACGGACTTGGCCTTGCTTCATCATGGAACCTGACAGCAGACAAGAGTTAGTACAAACTGTCTTATTTTGAGAAGCTGCAAGCATTTTTTTTCTTGGTTATGATTATTTGTCGGCTTAAGAGCAGGTTCTTTATGTGAGCAAAATCTGAGTAGTGCTCCTCCGAGAAGTTTTCATGCCAGAGGCAGCATGTCCTTGTAAAGCAGGAGTAAAGAAAGTGCTGCCATGGGCAGCGTGTGGTCCCAATTCCCCTTTATGCAACCGAGTCGCATTTACTCCCTCCCCCAGCCCTTGAATTGCCAGCTTGCCCCCAAAAGGGGGAAATTGGGAACAGGAGATCAAGGAAATTTTGGAGCCATCTTAGAACTATAAAACCACGCCAGGTCCTCCGAACTGCTTGAAAATACTGCTAGAATCTTAGAAATTGCAACCAGAAATGATCCATAGAATCCTAGAGTTGGAAGAAACCACAGGGGCGATCCAGTCCAACTCACTGCCATGCAGGAACCCACATCAAAGCACTCCCAACAGATGGCCATCCAGCCTCTGCTTAAAAACCTCCAAAGAAGGAGACTCCACCGCACTCTGAGACAGCATCTTCTACTGCCAGACAGCTCTGACCGTCAAGAAGTTCTTCCTGAGGTTCAGATGGAATCTTCTCCTGTAGTTTGAATCCATTGCTCCTTGCCCTAGTCTCTGGAGCAGTGGAAGACAAGCCCGCTCCCTCCTCGACATGACATCCCTTCAAATATTTAAACATGGTTATTACATCCCTTCTTAACCTTCTTGTCTGCAGACTAAACATCCCCAGCTCCCTAAGCCGTTCCTCATAAGGCATGGCTTCCAGACCCTTCACCATTTTGGTCACCCTCCTCTGGACACACTCCAGCTTGTTGATATCCTTCTTGATTGGAGGTGTCGAGAACTGGATACAGTATTCCAAATGAGGTCTAGCCAATGCAGAATAGAGTGGTACTATTAGTACCCCTTGATCTAGACACCATACTCCTATTGATGCAACCAAGAATCGCATTGGCTTCTTGGCTGCTGCATCACATGCTAACTCATGTTCAGCTTGTGATCTACCAAGACTCTAGATCCATTTCACACATACTGTTATCCAGCCAAGTGTTCCCCATCCTGTATTTGTGCATTCCATTTTTTCTGCATAAGTATAGAACCTTACACTTCTCTCTGTTGAAATTCATTTTGTTAGCTTTGGCCCAGCTCTCCAATCTGTCAAGGTCATTTTGAATTTTGATCCTGTCCTCTGGTGTATTAGCAACCCCTCCCAATTTGGTGTCATCTGCAAATCTGATCAGCATGCCTTCTACTCCTTCATCCAAGTCCTTGATGAAGGTGTTGAATAGCACTAGGCCCAGGACAGAGTGGGGTAGAGATCATTTGAATGCTCAATTCTATTACATTATGTGCAGTTTTCAAATTTTAAGGCACTATTGCAAAGCACAGTTGATCAGGGTCCCAACTCTCCTTGATAGAGTTACTTTCTTTTTCATCTGCCGGTAACTGTGACCATTTCTGCACTACACTGTTATAGTGCTATTATTCCACTTTCAACATCCTATGGAATCCTGGGGTTTGCAGTTTATAGAGGGGCATTTAGAATTCTCAGCCGGAGAGCTCTTTGGCCTCAGTAAACTACAAACCCCAGAATTCACCAGGATGTTGAAAGTGGCGTAATAGTACTATAACAGTGTGGTGCGGAAATGGCCTATGTGGTTGTTGGATTCAAGTCCCCTTTCAGTTTTAAGCTGATGACCTAAGCGCTGCTTGGTACAAATTCAGTTAGTAGATTTGTACCTCTAATTTCAGTTCTAGACTTGTACAACTAGGGCCTGTTGCATCCTGTAATTACAAGGCCGGAGCTGGAGTCAGCTGGAGTTGCACCTCACTCCAGTAATGGCTTTTGAGTCAACCTTGCTCACAAGTCGGAGCAACCTGTCTAACTCCAAGCTGACTTTGCTTTGACCTGCTGTCAGTATCATAAGATATGTCATAGGGCATAAACCTATGTGAACCGTGCTGTAGTATTGTGGTTGAATTGCTGCTGTTCTGCATATAAAAGTAGATGGACAGAACAAGATTATTTATTTGAAAAATGTCAGACACCTTACAACGAGGCATGAAATAGGGTAGCTCACCATTGGGAGTTTCATTTCCGCATGCCTTTCTAGACTAGATGAGTCATAGTGGTTAAAACAATTGTGTATTCTCTATTCAACTGTGTGCATCAGTACTTGTGGCAAAACAGCGAGCATTGTGTTTCTGATTCCCCAGACAAGGGGAAAGAGGCTTATGACGAGACTGAGCTCAGCTGGTATTATTAGAGCCAGCAGATAATCCTTTTTACACACCCATTACTGCATTGACAATATTTCTATTTTCTTTGAGATAGAATGCAGACAGAGTGAGAATGGTGAGTGTTTTAAGGTTTTTGGTGCCTGATGGGGCTTTTAGGACAATGTGGTATTCTGTGAGGTGTTGTGGGGACAGAAGTGGAAGGGAAGATGGTAGACAGCTGCCCAGATTAAAAGAAAGGAAGGCTGTTGCTGTCCTCCATTGCTGGAGATGGTGATGGAGAAGACGGCTTTTGGCATTGCTGTTCCATTTGCCTTGTACAGTTTGTGGATAATAGGTTTGAAGACTGCATTAATAGCAAATTTTCATGGAGGAATGTTCTGGAAGGAATTTTAACATTGCTTTCCAGAATGATTTTGAATTGTTTCTTAAAAACAGAGATGAGTTGATTTTCTTCCTATCCTCTTTCTTTACTGTCCATCTTTCACAACCATATATAGAGATTGGAAATACGATGGTATGGACAATCCTAACTTTAGTATTCAGTGGTGTATCTTTACACTTGAAGATTTTGTCTAGTTCCTTCATAGCTACCCTTCCAAGTCCTAATCTTCTTCTGATTTCTTGACTACAGTCTCCATTCTTTGATTCTGTTCTGTTTCCTACTTTTGCGTTCCAGTCGCCGATGATTAAAAACAACTCCTGTTTTGATGTGTGATCAATTTCCTTCTGGACTCCAGCGTAGAACCTCTCTTTCTTCTTCTACTGCTCTGTAGTTGGAACATAAACCTGGATTGTGATTATATGAATGGATTCCCTCTAAAACGTTGTTGATATGATTTGGTCAGATTTTGCATTATATCCTTCGACTTCTTTTGCAACATTTCTCCTCAGTATTGATGCCATCCCATTTCTTCTTAGATTTTCATTTCATGAGTATAGCACTGTGTAATTATGACTCAAAATGTCTCATTCCTGTCCACTTTGGCTCACTCATCCCAAGTAGTGTAATGTTTGTATATTCCTTTTTTGTTGTTGTTTTACTATGTCCAGCTTTCCCTGATTCATGTTTCTCACATCACATGCTCCTATAATACATGCTGTGCAAATTTTCCTTTCACTTCTGAGCATGTCAACAGCTGAGCATCCTTTCGGCTTGAGTCCAGTTGCATCATTAGCCATAGTCCTATTCGCAGTTGTCCTCCGTTCTTCCCCAGTAGTTTGTTGAGTGCCCATCTGATCCAGGAATACCATCTTCTGCTGCTATCTCTTGTTTGATTTTTGCATTGTCTCATGATTGGTTTTTGTGGTAAAAGGCATTTAAAAGGGGTTTACTGTGGTCCTGCACAGTACTGATATTAGCTGTGGTACCACTGTTGTTGTCTCTGAGCAATCTTTTGCCAGTGTGACCTCTCCACTACCGTTATTGCCCTGTAAGCTGTTTGTCTCATTTAGTTTGGCTCTACAACAAAAGCCTATCTGACATGGGAGACTACCAGCAGCACTGGTCCCATCACTGTAGTCTCTTGCCTCACAGGTACATGCATTCCCAGCACTGCAGAAAGGTAGTCCCATTGTAATCTTTACATTGTTGCAGGTATTACATTAAAATAAAATAAAATAAATGTTTGGGAAAATGTTCTAATTCTACTATACAGCTATCATTCATTGTGCTGAAACAGATGTGGACATACCTCTTTTGGAAGCTGAGGATGGAACTAAGGTGTATCAGCCTTTTAGAAAAAAATCTTAGTAAATGTGTGGGTGTGTCTGTGTCCATGCAGGAGATCAATATGAATTATTAGCACAGAGTTGCATAGGTTTAAAACCAGTTAAGGTGGGAGGAAATCATATATCTATTTTTTTTTTAAATTGGTTTCCATATATAACAAGGGGAACAAGATGATGTCCGTTGCCCAGGCTACTTGGAAGAAAGAATATAAATGTGATGGTGATGATGATGTTTCAGCCCATGTCCTCTTACAACAGGTGTTTTGTCCTCAGGGTATGTGGCAAAGGAATGCTGTTCTTATGATGGTGCCCACTACTTACATTTTAAAGTACTTGTACTGACCCTGCCTGAGGACCTAAATACCCGAAAGACACCAGATCCTGTATGATCTTGGAATCTAAGCAGGGTCAGCTCTGTTACTACTTAGATGGAAGACTGTCAGTGAATACCGGGAGCTGTAGGCTGTATTTCAGAGGAAGGACTGGCAAAACCACCGCTGAGTATACTTTGCTTAAGAAAACCCTGTGAAATTCATGGGGTTGCCATAAAGTGACAGCTGCCTTGAAAGCACATACACACACGCACATTGATCCAACCAGCTCCTCAAAATTGTCTGATTTTTACTAGGGAACACACAGTTAATTGTGCTCATTTAACTCTATACAGTCTTAATGCCACCTGTAGTGTAAGTGGAACCCAGCTAGTGGGTTGAGGATCTTTCTTTTATACCTACGTCTTTTCTAAAAATAAATCCAGTCTCAGTACGGGTAGCAGTCCTTGTTGCATCTCCTTGTGGCCTATGTATTTTTCTTTGTCTCAGAAAGGATACAGAGAGCAGCAAGATTTAGTGCTCTGTGGGAGTCCTTTGCACAGACCGTATCTTAAGAATAGACGGTTTTTCCAGGAAGTTAGAAAACTGCATTTTTATTTCAGCTTCTGTTTCTCAGCCCTTCAGACTGTTCAAAGTCTTGTCTCCTTTTAACAGCATTAAAGTTTATTTTCTTTCATGTCTGTATTTTGCTAATGGCTTGGCCTGTTTTTAGGTGCATTCTACCCTGTTAAAATGCAGTAATGCAGTCCTGCAGCTTGAAGGGCCTCATGCTTTTCCCCACCTTTCTTCTCCAGTCTTCTCTGTTCTGTCTTGAACATCCTGTGTTGTTAGGGATTTTGTTTGCTGCTTCCGTAGTGAATGCCACACTAGCAAATAAGTTCACCAAAGTTAGTAGACTTGCAGTATTTCTGCTCGCTTACCACTAGTAGTCTAGAGGTTAAAATTTACTTATCCCGGGTGACCGGATTGGTTACTGTGGAAAAGCTTGATGGACTGTATGCTTCTTGTGACAATATTAATGACATCTGATGAAATGGGCCACAGTCCACAAAACGTGATGCTAAGGGAGGCTTGTTATTTTTCAAGATGCCACAAGAATGGTTGTGTTTACACTAACGCTAATTTTGAAAACTTTGTTTGAAAAGAATGGCTTAACTGCAGAAGATTTTCATGTAAATACCTGAATGAGCGATCCATTATGTACTGGGTCTTTTGTGGTCTACTTTTATATATTATCATGGCCATTTCCGCACTATACTGTTACAGTGCTATTATTCCACTTTCAACATCCTATGGACTCCAGGGGTTTGCAGTTTAGGGAGGGACCTTTGAGGCCTCTCTCTAAACAGCAAACCCCAGGATTCTATAGGATGTTGAAAGTGGAATAGTAGCACTGTAACAGTATAGTGCGGAAATGGCCTATGCATTATCAAGTGTTCCTTGACTTGTCTTCCCCCTCTTGGGGAGTCCTTCCAATAAGCAACGTGGGGCACTGATTCATGAAGCAGATCACCAGGAGTAGTGACTTCCTTCCTCAGTCCCTCTCTGTTGTGGAGATCTGCCACTACTTGTGCAGAGAGGCATTGTTGGTGAGCCGTCTGAAGAAGTGCAAGAGGTTTTCTTGGACAGCTTTTCTTGGAGAGCATTTTGAAAATACCTGGCTTTGTGGCGAATGGTGCTACCTGTCCCAGAACCTTTCTGTAAGTGAGGTGGCAAAGGACAGAGTGGTGGCGAGAGAAACAGTGGTGGTGGGAGAAGCAGATGGAAGTGACTGTGCTTTTCTTCCCGACTCAGGCAGTTGAGATCTTGGGCTGCCCCTGCACAGTATTTAGGATCTTGCTGTAACTTAAAGGCAACAACATTAAACATTCAAACCAGAGAATTGGTGATATTTATCAATGTGTCATGTAAGATTAATGTGTAGTATAAGGTCAAAACGATTGCTTCCTTTCATTTACCAAATGTTAGTCTAATATTGTTTTCATACCACTACTTCAGAATAGTAAATCATACTTGAAGCACTTTAGGTGTATCATCTTAATGATCCTTTTAGCAACCTTTCCCAACACATATGGAGGATCATCAGGTTGGGAAAGGCGGCTTCATATTAAGTTTTAAAGTAGGTCATAGTTATCCCCGTATTGCAAGAGCCTGTGTATGAAGAAGCAAGACTAAATGCTGGATGGCAGATGGTCTTAAACAACCCTTAATTTGCACACACACACACACCCGTAGTTACTAGTTACATAATTATCGCATCTATCATATCTTTACTTCAGTTTGCTTAGGATAATACATATAACTCTTTCTCCCCATTTTTATTCTCCCAATAGCTGAGAGAGGAAGGTCAGACTGAGAAAAAGAGTGTGTGGCCAAAGGTTGGCCCCATGAGCTGCTTAGCCAAGCGGGGACTTGATTCTGAATCTGCCAAGTTCCATTCCAACATCCCAACCACTACCCCGTACTGGCACATTAAGGATCAAGAGCTGACTGAGGTTCTGTTTTTAATGTTTGTTAGTTCATTACTTCTCCCCTTGTTCACAGAGGATAGCAGTGATGGATGGGTATTCAAAGTCTTTCTGGATATCCACCTCCGTACATCTTGGAGTGTTTGCATATCTCTGTGTGTGTGTGTGTCTGTAAGTAGCCTCTATGTGTCTCTTCTAGACAATGTCTCTTTCTTCCGTTATTTCAGAGGTACACACCTTTAAAGTAGTGGTGCTTTGAGCCATGGCCTAGTTTGCCTTTGTGGTTGAGTTAGTCCTGAGATTACCTCATAAGGCAGGATTTGAGGAGACTGCTTATGTCACGGCTTAGCCTCTTAGTTGCTGTGCGGTGTTAATTCTTCCGTGCCAAGCAAGTTTCAGGGCAGGCCTTCACCATCAGACAAAATGAAGTGGCTGCTTCAAGACCGTGAAGTGAGGTGCTGCGAAGAGTTGGCTGGTGCTAGCTGGGCACACTGGTGATTTAGGTGGGGCAGCAGCCAGGCTGATTGGGTATCACTAATGGTCTGTGTGATCTTTCACAACATCCTGGAATATTCCCAACACTCCCCAGTGGTGTAAGATTAATAATGATGGACACGCTGTTGTTGAGGAACTTTCGTCCATAATTACTGACCTTCTTCTTCTTTGTTTCTCAGAGCGCAGCTTGAAAGCCATTGGTTTAGGGAAAGAAGCGTCTTTTCCATCAGGACTGTTTCTAAGAAGCAGAGCCAAATTTCTTCCATGCCCTGAGCAGCCCCTGACAGTACTCATTGTCCCCTGAAGCTCAGTAAACATCCTTGTTAGAAGCAAGGATGCAATACAATTGTTCTTTTGTTTAGACTTGAGCTTGCATCCAGCACTTCTTCCTCCCACCCTTGTGGTCTTTTCCCTCCTCCCCCTTGAATAGCTCACTTGTGGACGCAGTTCCCTGTTTGTCTCTGAGATTCCTTTGCTCCAGGAAGTCCTCCTTGCGTAACATCCTTGGATTACACCAATAGTAGATCTTGTCCATCTGCTAGGAACTGGCCTGTTGTGGCCATGATGTAGTTATCCGTGTCATACTGCCAAGTGGTTTGTAGTAGATAAAGCTTTTTTAAAAAATGAGGGCTGTGTGTGGCAAAGAATGCTGTCTTTCTGTGCTCTGTCTGCCTCTGTCCGTCCGTCCGTCCTTCCGTCCGTCCATCCATCCATCCATCCATCCATCTATCCATCATCCCTCTCTCTCTCTCTCTCTCTCTCTCTCTCTCTCTCTGTCTGTCTGTCTTTTATCTATCTATCTATCTGTGGTATCCAGGCAGTACAGATTCTTTTAAGTGTGGGAACACATCCATCCACATCTATTCACCCAACCTGAATTCTCTGCTTGGTATAAATTAGGCTGTTAAACTAAGTGCATGCCATTTCTGGTATTCTTCAATGTTAACAATTGTAAATCTGGTTTGCTAGTGAGAGCTGGAAGAAGAAACTATAGTTGGCCTTCTGCATTTGCTAGAGGTAGGGGTGCAGGACCCTCACAAAACTGTTAAAATTGCAAATATCAAAAATGTGTGTATCTGTGGGAAGGGGACCAAGTTATGGTACAGGGAACGGGCACCCAGGGTTCAAGGCAGGTCAGGGAAAGGAGAGGGAAGGGGGGTAAGTTGGCATGGTGACCCTGTACTTCCTCTCTCTTGCTCATCTTCTTCCTTGGGTGTGTGTGTGTGTGTGGCATCAGGAGAGGGTTTGTAGTGGCCAGTCAGCAGTGGTGGTGGTGGAGGAGGAGGAGGACCAGAGGCAGGTTTTTAAAGGGCCATGCAGCCTAATCAGAGCTGCTGAGAGGGAAGGTCTCCCTGGAAGAGAAGCACTTTTGGAGGCGGCAGGGGCGGGGGAACAGAGGCTAATTCTTCCTCCCACCCCGTGGTCTCTTCCCCCCTCCCTATAATTGCAGCAGACACTAAGCTTTGTGACCCTGCTTTTCAGTGTGGATAAACCACTGTCATCCTCTTCTATGTTTTTTTTCCCCTAAAATTTTAGAAGACAAATCTGTTTTCTCACGTCTTCTCTGGCACAAACATGTTCTTAAAACTGGTCACTGTGCAACCCTTTGAGTGTGTTGGTGCCGTTTGCTCCCCCTTATTCGGTCTCAGCGAGTCCGGGTGCCACCATATATGCCTGCTAACTGAGTGGGACTTTAGTGTCATCCCCATACGTAATATCTCAAAGCAATTTATTTCACATCTGCCATTTGACGTATCTGTTAAAACGCATATAGACTAGGAATATGGCTTTGTTTTTCTTCACTGCATACCTGTCTGTTAAATGAGTCTAAACAAAGGCTACATGTCGATCAGTGATGCCCAAACTCTGCTGCAGCTGTTAAGAAGAACCACCTTTTCTTTCTGCAATAAGTTTTTTCAGTATCAGAGGTTCTGTGGAACAAGGATGCTCGGACACACATGGGCATCGTAGAGTCACTGTAGTTGTTTCTTATTTTTAACTATAGCTATGGCCTTTGAAGCACTGTGTGGGAAGGGGAATCGGTCCTAAAAGGCTGCTTTCCCTTGCTATGTTATAAGTAGTGGGCTCTCTGACAGAACTTTGCCTTTGGGCTCAGTCACTCTGGAACATAATGTATCTGCCCTGTGCAGTTTGATACTGCTTCAGCTTTTTTTACCTTTTAGTTGTAGTTTCGTCTTTTTAAGTACATTGTAGTTTTAAATGGTTTTAATATTCCCAATAGTTTAATACCATCTTAATGTTCATTTTTTAAAATATGTTTTTACCTGTTTTGTTTTTGAATTGTAAGCCATCTGGAACCCCAATTTTGGGAGAAAGGCCCAAATCAATCAATCAATCAATCAATCAATCAATCAACCAACCAACCAACCAACAAGGATAACTTTCCTATTTCCATCTTGGAGAATCCTGGGATTAGTAGTTTGGTATGTTCCCTTGAACTTGAGCTTGCTAGGAAAAAAAATCTCAGTATCTCAACAAACTACAAATTCTGTTAGATTGAGACAACTAAAGCAGTTTCAGATTGCTAGAAGTATAGGGTAGATATACAGTTGACCCTCAACTTTCACAGGGTTGGGGTGCGGAATTGTAATTTTGTAAACTTCCCCTAAAACACGCATGCTGCAGACTTCTTTCCGACAGCCCCGGCCCGTATTTTCCTTTCCCACCTTGCACCGCAGATTTTCCAAGCTCTTCTGCCTCCGGTTGTAGCAGCAGCAGTCAGCAACCGTGGCTCATCCTTCTTTCCCCAATGCTCTTCCTTCTTCTCTTCTGTCAATAATCCTTACCCTTACCCACTACAATGCCTCGGCCTCGTGGGAACCCCTGTCCTCCTTGACCCACACCTTCTTCGCCTCCTCCTTTCCCACCAGCAGCCCCATCTTGCACCTCCCTTTCCCACCTTGGGACCATGATACCTCTGCCAGATTTTCCAAGCCTCGCTGCCTCCTGGGGACTCATGTTCTCCTCACCCCACTCCTCCTCCTCTCCATCTCCTTTCCTGCGAACAGCCCAAGTTCCTACCTTCTTTCCCTACCTTAGCACCATGATGCGTCTGCTTCCCTTTGAGGCTACCTTTGCCAGGCATCGTGGTGCCAAGGGAGGTATGGGCCAAGGCTGTTGGCGGGGAGATGGAGAAAAGGAGAAGGAGGGCAAAGAGGACGAGTTAGTTATGGAGCTGCTGCAAACCTGTGAATTATCAAAACTGCAGAAGTAAAACCTGTGAAACTTGAGGGCTGACTGTACTGTGGGTACACTCATAGAAAGCTGCCTTGTATGACGTCAGACCATGGGTCCATTCAGATCATCAGGACTAAGGGAGCTGTGCTGTTCCAGAGATTGTTGATCCCGCTTTAGCAGCTATGGCTCCTTCCTATGGAATCCTGGGATTTATAGTTTCATGGAGGGCTTAGAATTCTCTACTGGAGAAGTCAAGTGTTGGTGTATTAGAAAAAAGTGTCTCCCGGAAGTACAAGTCCCAGGATTTCATAGAAAGGAGCCACAGCAGTTAAAGTGTTATTGAACTGCTATAATTGTGTGGTGTAGATTTGCCTTCAGTCTGCAGCTCAAAATTCTGCAAGCTGCAGAACTGAAGGCAAATCTACACCACACAAAATATACCTCTGGCCCCAGTTATGCTACAGACCTACACCAACTTATACTAAGTTAGCTGTCAGGGATTCTGTTAAAGAATCATGGAAATCGTGTGTTTTTGAAGGTGCTAATAATTCTTTTGGCATCCCCCTCCTTTATAGTTCCCTGAGGTAAGGAAATGGTAAACTGGCTGAAATCTGTAGTGCAGATGTGCAGGTAGGATAGAAGGGGTGGGAGGATGACAAATGTGCTCCTTTTAAATTTGGAAAGGAAATGTTTGGGGCATTGTCTTGTAACCTTTTCTAAAAATAGCCGTAATATTTTGGGTGGAAGACTTTTGTGTTGACCATGTTGTATTTTTTGCTGTCAATCTTTGCTTCCTGTTTCTGGGGGGAAAAAAAGGGAAAGAAAGATGTTGCCAGAATAAAGACTCTGTCTTGTTAAATATATTAGAAGCACATTTTCTGCTCAGTACGTCTGGCAGAGGGAAATGGGAAAATCTTATAACCAACAGTTATATAACACACTAATACAAATGCCATACATGGAGAAGTTTTATCAGATTCTGAAAACGTTGAAGGAACAGTTAACAATTGAGTTTGCACAAGCTAGGAACCATCAAGGTAAGAAAGAACCAAGTATGGTTATGCTTTTCAAACCTTAAGGCTCTCCTGTGTTTGACAAATCTCAAAGGGGTTCACTGAACTGTTTTCTAGGAAACTTGTGCAAGCCAAAAGGGAGCTCAGGGTGCTTGGTTATGTTTATGAAAACACATGTGCTAAAGAATTTTAAAAGGACTTTTGCCAGAAGTGCAGCATTTGATTTTTTTTTTAAAAAAAGGACAAATCCCCCCCAAGCTCTGGAGGAGGTAAAAGGCACAAGTTTAGTTATATAAAAAGAAGGTTGTATTGGACCATCAGATACACTCCAGATTACAAATTCCACAGTAATACCTTTAGTAGGGTTAAACAAAAGTTATCAGAACCACAGTTGTCCCATTAAGTTGAAAGAATAGTTGAGAAACAGGCACTCTGGTGGCCTATTTTTGACAGGAGTCTCTAGTGCTTCTCATCATTGACCATACTGTTTGGGGCTTAGGGGAACTGTAGTCTAAAGCATGTAGTCCAAAACATGTGGTTACCACATTGCCTGCCTCTAGCTCTTTGGAGGCAAAGTCGATACAGAACAAGCCGTGCATGGAATCTGATCGGCTTCACGAGATGACCCTGGGTTCAAGTGATGATTAAAGCGGGAAATAAATCTCTCCCTATCCACCTTCTTCATTCAGAACTGGAGTTAAGACAGCATGTTTCATGTTCAGAGTAATCTCCGCAGTAGTTTCCATTTCCGTGTTCCAGTCCTGACCAACATATATGTTTGGGTTCAGACTATTTCAGAGCCTGTGTCCCTCCATAGGACCCTGCTTGAGATTTGGGATGTTTGGAGGGGAACTTTCGTCCTTCGTAGGTTTATCTACTGAAAAAACAGGAGAAAGCCTTCTCAGTGCCTGCTCCTAGGCTATGGAACCCCTTCCCAAATGAGACTTGTTTGGCCTTCTCTCTGCTTTTGCCTGCAGCCAAAGACCTTCAGGCATTTACTGGTTGAGTTAGAAGCATATGCAGTGGATGTGCTGTTTTTAATATGTAGTACATATTTTGATGTGTATTTAATTGTTTTAAATATTGTTTTAAAACTAAAGTTTCAGTTAAGTTAATTGTTGATTGCTTTTTAAAATTTTCTGCCACATACTGTTTTAACTGTTTTAACTTACAGTGTAAGCTGCTTTGGGTCATATATTGGGAGCAGAATGGGATATCAATCAAATAAATAAATAGATAAAATAACTTGAAATATAGAACATTAAGATATTCCAGCTTATACCCATATCACTCACACCTGGAAGGAAAAGCGTATGTGTACCAACAAGTCAGCTATGTGAGCAATGTGATGCAGCCACATCAATTATGTTGTGGCCTTTCTTATAAAACAAGCTTGTAAATATATAGGTTTCAGCGTTTCATTGTTTCAAAACATTCAGGATAGTTTATGAAAAAACAAATATACTTTGAGAAATATTTGCAGTTTCCTCTTATTTTTTGAAAAATAAAGTTAAGGAGACTAAATAGTGAAATATCCTTTCCAGATGTGAGCATCCCTGCATAGTGTGGCAACAGCATGATAAATAAATTGATTATTCTTATACTGAGGATGTTGGAATAATTTTTAAATAATTTTCTTTTTCCCCCATTTTCTGTTTCAGCGTTCTGGGTCATGAAACTTAATCCACAGCAAGCTCCATTGTATGTAAGTAAAACTTTTTTTCCCCTTTTAAATCTACATTAATTTTAAATAGTGGCCTTATTAATGAGATGTTAACTTAGGCCAAAATCTTCTGTAAGCAGCTTGCAGTTCAGAGCTGTTAGTGTTTTATACTCTGCCTACCTGTTCGTTGTACTGCGGTGTTAGGTATTATTAATTATTATGAGTATATTTATTGTATTTAAACTTCACCTTTAAAGATCTTCCTATTTAGGTGTGAATTGTTTCTATAGGTAAGTATGTGTTACCTTACAAGAATTTTATGTAAGAAATATTTAAAAAAAAAATTGTAAAAACAGAAAGTACTTGGCACCTGATTGAAATGACTGAAGTACATGAACAGTTACATAGCCTGACCATTTTAATGCTCATAAACATGAGATGTGGGGTATGTAGGGGTATTATGAACATTTGAGCAAGCGTACCTGGCAAAAGCCCGTGGCCCTGCCTGCAGCCTTGTGAGCAGGATTGCAGTGAGCTGGGTGATGAGCGGCTTTCTCATGAGCTATCGCTTCTGCCTGTTATCTTTTTATTCCCCAAAGAGTAAGTTCTTGGACTTCGTAGAAAGGGGGTTTGATACTGGAACCTTGGTACACCTTGATGGCACGCTTGAGCCCAGGGGCAATTGGGTGTTGATGCAGAGAGGACACCCCATCCAGCATTCCAGGCTGAGAGGCACTCTTCTTGTTCAAACTGTAGGCTCTTCCAGTGCTCAAACTGAGCACTCATAAAAATCAAATTGAGCATTCAGAAATGGAGCACTCACAAAAATCACCTCTTTTGAGGGAATGAAGAGGAATGCTCGATGCTTGTGCGTCTTTTGAAATAAAGGTTACAACTCTAACCACTGAGAAGGCCAAAACCTGAGAGGGAATGTTGGGCTGTGGGTTTTCTTTTTCTCCCATCAAATACTGAAGAGTGGATGTGAAGCAAAGCGCTGGCGTTGGTTCATGGACTACCACTCTGAGTACTGCTGGAGCAGAGAAATCAAGATTTCCCTTTATAGCCAGCACTGTGGAGTTCATGCTGGTAGAGTATAGTCTTCTTTCAATAATATTGCAATAAAACAAACTTTTCACAAGCTAGGGTGCTTTTTGTACATGATTTACCTTGTGGCAAGGATGCAACCTGCGGTTTCCCAGACCTGTGTATGTTGCTTAGAGATGCATTTCATGTGGCCTTAATACCAAGATCTGTGGTTGCTGAATTGCACTTTTGTTTACACATTAATTTCTGGAAGCTATCCCAGAACCCACCAAGCAATCTTAGAGAAAAATTCAGGATTTCCATCCAGATTTTTCTAACTCCCTCTTCAGACATACAAGTGAAAATAAAAATAGGAATGAATTAAATTAAAGAATTAATGTGAAGGGTTTCACATTAGGGTTTCTGCAGTTAAAGAAATAGAAATTGCCTGTAATCATCATGGAATCGTATAAACTCTGTGTAGAATTTGACACACGCATACGGCGTTCCTATAGTGCTTTTTGTGTGAAACCATTTGGAATGCCAAAAAAAGATGTTTTTTCCAAGCATGAGGGATATTGGCAAGAGATTTGTCTGGAAGAGAGCTACTGAGTATCTCTCAATCATCGGACCACCCTACAAGAAAAACTGGAGCAATTGTTTTCAGTAGTAAAACAGCTTGTGGTGAAACTAGCAACACCAATGGTGTTGCCAGTTCCTTTCTAAGATCCAAACTGGAACTAGAGGTGTAGTTTTTAAACTGTATTCTGAAAGCCCTGGGTTTCTCTTATAGTTCGTTGAGAGAACACATCATGGAAAAGCTTCTTCCCGTAAAGACCACATAAACAAATCTGTTACCTCTTCCCCTGCAAGCTGAAGCCAAAGAGGAGGAGAAGGGACGCTGTTTTTAGGCATGCTTGTGATTTCTGTACAGTGGTGCCAAGAGCGTGCTGGTGTGGCCGGGGCACTGTCCCAGAATCCTTTGTAATGTGCGGTAGTTTTGTGGCACATTTCCAAAAAGATCCCCAGCAGGAAAGTGGATAAGGAGAAAGATAGAAAGATCCTCTGAAAGTCGAAGTTTTGGAAACGAAGAGCACCTTGAGGCAATGAAGTTATCACGGCATCGCTTGTCTGCGTAAACATGGTGTCTGAAAGCACGCAGTGATTACAAAAAAAAAATTGTGGAAGTTGCGCTCTTGTTCATCTCTCCCCTCTTTCTCGTTCTATACAAAGTGTGATATACAAGCCTTTGTTGAAAACAGTGCAGTGCCACCTAGTGACTGCTGCGGAACGCGGGCGTTGACTTTTAGCAGTGCTTCCGGATCCTAAACTCCTCACCCCACCCGCTTTGTTAGCTTTGTAGAACTTTAGAGGAGCCAAAGAAGACAGGGGAGGGTTTTGTTTGTTTGTTATTTTCGAGGAAATGACCCCCATAATAGGATATAAGAAACTATGCTTTTCTCAGTGTTGCCTAAAAGCACACAGCTTGCTTTCAAAATAATTGCTGTTGCTCCTGATCTGTTTAAATTCATCAAAGTTAAAGAGATCAGGAGCCTGCTGCAGAAAAGTGTAGTTTTCCTTTACGATCTTTAGTCCCCCCCGGAGCATATTTTGCTGTCTCCCTTCCCCTTCATATTAGCACAGGTGTATGGGGTACATCTGCATCTTGCATAGCCAGGATGTAAAATGAGGGCTGATTTTTGTTGGAGCAACATAATGTTGCAGTATATATTCACCCCCAGATTTGAGGGCTATCTGGGTCTTCTGGGAAGGGATGAAACTTTGTGGGCTCAAGCATGCCAGTGATGTTTCATGTCTCCATCTTTTCCCCACTTATCGTAGCTATATTTACCTTGAAATTCATATCTCTTTTTTTTTTCTTGTTATTGTTCTTATTTGTTATTATTCTCATTGTTGTACAAGGCCAAACCCTAATGTATACAATATAACAAACTGATACCAATACTACAAAACTCTTTGCCTTGAAAATAATAAAATATTTCTTCCGTTTTCTGTGGGCCTGTTTAGCTTCCAAAACTGTTGGCACACAGATGTTGAATTTACTATCAGAAGTAATGTTGACTTTTTTTTTTTGTATATAGAGAGAGCTGGGCTAAATTAACTAAGCAATATGGCCAGTAATGATGTTATAGCAAGCGACTTATGTGCTTCCAGTAACTGTCCCTAGTTTGTCCACAGTATTTTGGACTCACTGTGGCTAATCTTAACTGTGGTTTATGGAGACAAGCCAACTTCAAACCCTTTTTCAGAATCCCAACCTGTTTCCCTGAATCATAGTTAACACTAACTACATTTCTAGGTTTGGACAGATTGAATATTTGTGGTTATCAGAAAACAGTGTGCAAAATGGGCTTTCATCTCAGCACCAGGAACTATTAGCTGTTTGTGAGCTATGAGGACTTTTTTAAAAAAATGGCATTGGGGAAACAATAAAATAATATGACTCTTTAAAGCAAAAAGTAGATCTGTATATCCTGCTTGTTGTGGTGTTGCGTGCCTTCAAGTTATTTCCAACTTAAGGCAACCCAAAGGGTAACCTATCATGGGATTTTCTTGGAAAGATTTATTCAGAGGGGGATTGCCTTTGCTTTCCTCTGTGACTGAGAGAGTGTGACTTGCTTAGGGTCACCCGGTAGGTTTCCATGGCTGAGTGGGAATTCAAACCATGGTCTCAAGAATCATAGTCCAAAGCTCAAATCACTATACCATGCTGACTCTCTATATCCTGCTTATGCCCTCCATTTTTTTAAAGTGTTCTGAAAATACTTGAGGCAGATTGGCAGTGTTTTTGCTTTTATGTTGTGCAAGTAACCTGACCTCCTTGGCCCTTACCACAGCCCCAGCTCCAACACAACATTTTTCCATTCCATTTATTTCTGGAATTTTTCCCTTGGAGGAGTTTACTCTACAGAAAGCTGCAAAGCAGCTGATGAGTGACATAAGTCCTTTTTTTGGCATGCTTGACCTAGGCCACTGCATTTACTGGGGGCTGTTTTTTGCTTCAGAAGCAGGTATCTCTGGAGCATCGTAACACTTTGCTTTGGCCCTTCCCTGTGCCCTTAAGTTCCCACACTGCTGGAATTCAGCCCCCTCCTAAGGCCTCTCCCAAACTGGTGAAACATTTTCCTTACTCTTGCAGTATCTACAGGCTTGAGCCAAACTAATTAAATTGGTTGGGAGCAGAAAGGATTGATAATCCATAGGGGACCAGATTAAAATGTTTGCTGTTCTGCTTTCTCAGAAACCCTTTTGATTTCTATCCACATCCCAGCTGTAAAATGTGCTTCTTGGCTTGGAATGAGTAGTTCTGTTCAGGGCAGAGGAGGGGCAAATCATGTAATTTCTTCACCTTCTCTGCCAGAAACTGGAATGATGGCCACTAACTCAGATAGGTTTGAAAATAGGTTAGATAAAAAATCACAAAGGAGTTAAGCTGTGGCTGTTAGCTGTGATAGCTAAATAGAGTTTCCATGTAGAATTGGCAGTTAGTCTGGAAATGACACTGGCAACAGAGGAAGCCAGGTTGGCCAGTGTGGCTACTGGGATGCTGGGACAGAAGGACCCTTAGTATGTTCAGAGTTTGAAAATGTTACTTTCTCACTACAGCTTCTAAAATCCCACAGCTGGCATGACCACTGAAACCTGTCGTTCATACAGATTGTCCAATTGCTGGGTGCATTCCAGGAGTGCTGATTTCTTTCTTTAAAGTGACCCATTTTACAGATGAGCAAATCCCAGAGAGATTGAATTGCTTTGTTAAAGAAGAGAACTGAATTATCCCCCTCCTGTTCCCCACAATGACCAGTAGAGGAAACACACACACACACACACATGCACACACACAGAGAGCTTGTTCACTGTTTTACCTACAATCCAAGAATGTAGAGGGCAAGTTGACTCCATCACCACATTGCCTTTATTTTTAATGGAAAACAACTGGATGTCTTAATGGGTCACGTTGTTCTCACATATCTTATACGTGCACCAAGCTCTGGGCACTTTTAATAAAAGGCAGTCCTTTCCCGATTAATGCCTGCTTGCAGAGGAACCTGATGAAAGCTGTCAGATCTGTTTGGCTTGCACCCTCTTGGGAAATTGTTGACCATCTGGTATATAGTTTGACTGCTATAGAGGAATTGATATAAGCTGTCACCGGAGGCTTCACTACTTCATATTAATAATCGTATGTGAACGCACAGAATAAATGTGTAATTTGCAACTGTTGACTGCTTTTGGTTTTTAATTAAAAATGTTACCCTTCTGTTAAAACAACAAACTACAAAAACCTGTTGTGATGATGTCTGGATTTCTTTAAACACCTGTAGGTTTGCAGTAGATGGATGTTTCTGATGGCAGTCTTTTGTGTTGTGGACTTTTACAGATTGTATGATAACTACAACTGCAAGGAACCATAAATGTACTTGCCACCTAGCTTCTGGCAAATGCATTTCTTGCTCTTGCAAGAGCATAGATGCAGAACATGTTTACCTGGAGAAATGCTTTATGCCTGAAAAAGCAGATGGTCTCTTCTTAACCCCCAAAGCATGGGGATATTGGGAGAGGTGTTGCTTAGTGCTGAATCTTGGAGGTATTTTGAAAGCCCAAAGATCTCTCTGAATATTTGAGTCTTAGCACAAAAAACACAATATGTCTTCCGCTGTGGCAGAGAGCATGATCACATCCTCCACTGTTTTTTTGGGTGTGTGTGTGTGTGTGTGTGTGTGTGTGTCTTCAGCTCACAGTCTGATGTCAGAAGCACCTGTCCACTCACTGTAAAGTAGGAGCGGGGACACAAGTCTTGATTGGCTACCAAGGCCAGCTAAAATTTGTTGATGCCTGTGCAACATACAGTTTGGAATTTTTGGAGAAAACATTTCACTCCTGTTTGAAAAGCTCCTATTTAGGAATGTGTCAAAGATGTTATCATTCTGTCTTGGAGAAGGCTGCCGCCCTCTGTTTGTCCATATAGGGACATAGAAGGAAAACCAAAGCAAGCCGCAATACGTTCAGAGATGTCATGGCCAGCAAGCCTGGTGAACAGTGCAATCCTGTATGTGTTTGCTTAAAAATAAGATCCGCAGGGGCTTAGTGTAGGATGGCTACCCATTTCTGCTTTATTGCTTCATGAGCTGTGTGATTGGATCATCCAATCATACACCTGTTTTAGAAGAGCAGTTACAGCTGCGAAAGCCTTTCTAAATGCTAGTGCTTAGGACCTTTCTGTCTGGAAGCACAGTGGCGCCTTGACTTTCGTGAGGGTTGGGACACAGAACCCTTGTGAAAGTTTAAAAAATAATGCAAATAACTCTTCCTCATCCTAGTGAACTCTCCTCCTCCTGTTCTCTTCCAGGGCTTCCTCCCCCAATTCTCTTGCCTTTTGCAGGGGTGCATGTGCCTTCCTTCCATGCACCTGGGCAGAAAGCAAATAAATCAGATGCTGCTTCTCTATAACTTCTAACTCCCAGAACTGCATGAGTGGACTTTATATCCTGAGGCCTGGATATTGCTCTGTACTGCATCTTTTTTTTAACATTTTTATTTTATTTAATATACAAAGACAACAAAACGTCACATAATACAGTAAGTACCAAAAAGGAATACTAAACAATACTAAACAAATCTAAAAATAAGAAATACACCAATTACACTAAATACGCTAATATACACTAAGTGAATGAACCTAAAATTCTAACATCACTGAGACTGTAATAACATTAACAATAAAGAGAAAAAACAAAACATACTAGACAAACATCTAATTAAAAAAAGGATCTCGCCCCAACTATCAGCTATTCTTAGTATTCAATATATGTATATACTAGCATAATATAATAAGCCAAAAAAACAGCAACCCAACAACCCACCTAGGTAACAATTATCCTTAATCTCACTTATGTAATATAGAACAATTCTAACAGAAGTATATAAATGTATTAATATCCATAACCAGCTAACGTTATTAATCTAAAACACAAAAGAAAAATGTAAAGTGGTTATCTCATTGTAATCTCTGTACTGCATCTTGAGAAGTAGATTTCTATCCTTGAAAACTCATGCAAGAATAAGAACCAGTTGGTTTTAAAGGTACTGCTCCACTCCTTCCTTTTCTGCCCTCACTCTCCCTTCCTCCTTATTAAAAAGGATGGTGTTGTAGACAGACAGCATTCCTCCTGCACACTTCGATGTGCACCTCTGTGAAAGGTTTATGGTTTTCAAAGTAAAGGTGACCTTCTTTTGTGTGCGTCAGATGGAGGCAGATGGCTTGTTTTCATTGGCAGGAGGGCACTGAGCCAAGTAAACATTAGTCAGTCCAAGCTAGGTATGAAATTAAGTTATACTTTTGTTTGCCGGCCTCTGCCAGAGGTTTGCTTTGATCTTGGAAAGCTTTTCTCCAAATGGGTCTTGGCAGCCTAGCTGTTCCATTTGTTAGCTGCTTCAGATGAAGAGAATTATAATAACCACCTTGTGTGGTAGTGATTTCAAACAGATGACATTATTTGGGTAATAATAACTGAGAAAAGGTAAACATGCTTGAATTAGCTCTTTCTGGGTGAAGGGCAGTGGTGCTGCTGGAAGTGGATTGTGGTCCTAGGTTACTGGAATTCAGCTGCCTTTGTTTTTGCTCTGGAGTTGTTTAAAACCACGAGTTGTGAATTTATATTAGTAACAGTGTTTAGTTGTGGGTGAATGAACTTCTGGACCCACTCTTTTTTTTTAATATAAAATCTGTGCAAATTTATTTTCATTTGCATTCTCAACTGGAAAAAAAGAACACTTTTTAAGTGTTCATTGTCTCATTTCTATCTGTCTCTACCACCAAGGAATTCAGGGCACTGTTGTGCGTTTCTCCCTCCTGTTGTTACTGCAAAAACCCGATGACGAAGGCCAAGCAAGAGCAGGCCCAAAGTCACCAGGTTGCACTGACATTCTTATTTGCTGTTGTAAACTTCCTTTTATATATATTCAACTTGCAAGGCTGACTGTTCTTATGTATTAATGAGGATTCAAGAATATCTGTACAACACTCTCCTTAAGAGAGACTTGTAAAGAGATGAGTCTTATGGAAGAAGGAAGAGGAGATGCTGAGCCAGAACTGTCTATTCACCTTCTGACATTGAAAAGCTTGAAAAGTTTGTTTTCTTGGTCTATAACCCCCAGAATTCTCCAGCCAACATGGCCAGTTTATATGCGGTCTGGGGAATACTGGGAGCTGTAGTAAAAAGAAAAAAAGAGTTTTTTTCCCAAACTCTGTGCCTGTGACTATTATTGACAAGGCCATGGTTATGACTACATATTCTTCTTATCCCTCTCTAGTTTTGTTGAGACTAATTGAGAGGCCAGACTAGTGACAAAGTAGGTTCGGGGATCCACAGGGGTTAAGCCCCAGGACAGGTTGATTAGCAAGTCCTTCAGCAACTGTCCTCACAGTTGTTGAGGTGGGGAGGGGGCAGAATGAATATTTACCAGCAGGAGTGAATTGTTGTCAGCCATCTGTGCCAAGTGTATTTGTGTGGCTCGATGTTTTGTGAATGTTGGTTTATTTTAAAAATGGAATTCTTGTTCTTGTTGCGTGCCTTCAAGTCATTTCCAGCTTATGATGACCCGAAAGCAAAGCTATCACAGAGTTTTCTGGGGGTGATAGTGTTTAACATGTCCAAATTCTCCCAGTGGGTTTCCATGGGCAGGTGGGGAATCGAACATTGGTCTTCAAGGTCTGTAGTCAAACACTTAAACAACTGCAGCACATTGGCTCTCCAAAAGTGTCATCGTATGCACTACTACATTTTGGCCTCTCCTTGGTGGGAAGGCAAGCTTAACCATAGGACCTGTCATGGTAAGTCCCTGTGTTTCAAAAATTTACCACTACACCGCTGTTCTGTTGTTGCTGTTATTTTGTTGTGGTTTAAGATGAAAATGTTTTTGTTTGTTTCCTCCCTTTCCCACTCCCCATCCTTTAGGGTGACTGCGTAATCACCATATTGCTCACTGAAGATGATCAAGTTGGAAACGATGATGTAGTTTTTTACCTAGTTTTCACTGGATCTGCTGTTCAACACTGTACCAGCACGAGGAAGCTTGACTCGGGGACATTGGAGACTATTGCTCCTGGTAAGTTTGTTGACAAAAAATTAACATGCTCTTTCTTCCTTATCTTTTGTCATATATGTGGGTCCAGATGTCTTGTATAGGCTTGAGAGCTAGTCAAAATTTGTGCTTTACATAACCCTTGCCAAGTATATGCTGACCTTCTGAAACTCAGCATATTTGTAAGAAAGAGTATTACACTCTTCTGCTAACATCTGAGTTGCACTGGGAATGAAAATTTGTTCTTGTTCCACTCCTCTTTGGAAATAAACTTCCGGGAGAGCCCTCTTCCAATTTCAGAGAGAGATGGTGGCTTGTAGTGATTTTTTAAAAATTTCTAGATCGTAGCAAAGTAATAAGTACATTGGTTACAAACTTTATAGCAGCTTTGCCAACAAATTTTTGTTGAATCTAAGTGCTGCCTGCAATCTGACTTCCTTTGTGTGCTGTGTTTAATGGCATAGTGGTGAAAAGTACTTGGGTATTTTTGAAAACTTTATTATTATTGCATGAACTTGTTGTAGGTCAAGACCTATTAATTAGTCATATGAAGTGTACTGTGAAAGTAGGGGATGCATACAAACATATCATAAAAAGAGATAAGATTAGTCTGCGTGACTTATTTTTGAGAAATTCATGTTGACTCTTAATGATTATGGCGCTGCTTTCTAAGTAATTACAAACTTACTGTTTAATGATCTGTACCAGGAAAGATCCTAGAGAAGATCATTAAACAGTCAGTTTGTAGTTACTTAGAAACAATGCTGTAATCACTAAGAGTCAACATGGATTTCTCAAAAATAAGTCATACCAGACTAATCTTATCTCTTTTTACGTTAGAGTTACAAGCTTGATAGATGATCGGAATGCTGTGGATGTAGCATATCTTGACTTCAGTAAGGCCTTTGACGGATTTCCCCATGACATTCTTGCAAAGAAGTTAGTAAAACGTGGGCTGGGCAGTGCCACTGTTAGGTGGGTTTGTAATTGGTTGACCGACCAAACCCAAAGGGTGCTCACCAATGGCTGCTTTCCATCCTGGAGAGAAGTGACTGGTGGGATGCCGCAGGGTTTTGTCCTGGGCCCAGTGCTATTCAATATCTTCATCAACGACTTGGATGAAGGAATAGAGGGCATGATGATGGAATTTGCAGATGACACCAAATTGGGAGGGGTTGCTAATACACCAGAGGACAGGATCAAAATTCAAAATGACCTTGACAGATTGGAGAGCTAGGTCAAAGCTAACAGAATGAATTTCAACAGAGAGGAATGTAAGGTCCTACGCTTAGGCAGAAGAAATGGAATGGACAAATATAGGATGGGTGAAGCGTGGCTGGATAGCAGTACGTGTGAAAGGGATCTAGGAGTCTTGGTAGATCACAAGCTGAACATGAGTCAGCAGTGTGATGCGGCAGCCAAGAAAGCCAATGCGATTCTTGGTTGCATCAGTAGGAGTATGGTGTCTAGATGGAGGGAGATAATGGTACCACTCTATTCTGCTTTGGTTAGACCTCATTGGGAAGACTGTATCCAGTTCTGGGCACCTCAGTTCAAGAAGGATATTGACAAGCTAGAGCATGTCCAGGGAAAGGCGGCCAAAATGGTGAAGGGTCTGGAAGCCATGCCCTGTGAGGAGCAGCTTAGGGAGCTGGGTATGTTTAGTCTGCAGAAGAGAAGGTTAAGAGGGGACGTGATAGCCATGTTTAAGTATTTGAAGGGACGTCATGTCAAGGAGGGAGCGGGCTTGTTTTCTGCTGTTCCAGAGACTAGGACAAGGAGCAATGGATTCAAGCTGCAGGAAAAGAGATTTCACTTGAACCTCAGGAAGAACTTCCTGATGTTCAGAGCTGTCCGGCAGTGGAATATGCTGCCTCAGTGGAGTGTGGCAGAGTCTCCTTCTCTGGAGGTTTTTAAACAAAGGCTGGATGGCCATCTGTTGGGAGTGCTTTGATGTGGGTTCCTGCATAGCAGGGAGTTGGGCTGGGTGGCCCCTGGGGTCTCTTCCAACTCTATGATTCTATTATTCTATGATTGAGGGAACTGTGGAGTGCCAGTCAAAGACCAGTGCTAAGGTGCAGGTGCATATTTACTCACTGGTCCTTACCATCTACTGAATTCTGCTGGTGCTGAGTGGCATCACTTGCTGGTTTATTTCTAGGTCAAGATGCTGGTACTGATCTTTTAAAATGCATTGCTTGAGACTAGGTACTTTAGAGAACTCCTTTGCTTCTTTGCTACTTAGGTCAGAGATATGCAAAAGATAGATTTGGATCTATGAGTAGATGGTGAGTGATTTGTGGTAGTTCAACAAATGTTTCTCATTGTTCGACAGCAGCGCTTAGATTAGGATGCTGAAACCAAGAAGGGGGTAAAACCAGGAACCTGAAAGGACTCTAAGCTCGGTTTTGATAATGAAAACAAAATCCAGAGTGAGGCATGTGGGTGGAGGTGCCGTGTGTTAGTAGATGTTGTGAGATTGAATCTGTGGAGGATCTATCAGATCTGGCGCCTTCTCAGTTGTAAAGTGCTTCTTATAGCTCCCTATTCATTTTTTAGCAGCAAAGGAAACGATATTTTCACTGAGCTATGGTAGTTTAGCAATTACTGCCTTGTAACTGGAGAATGGAGGTCTGGGTTCAAATCCTTACTTGTCCTTGAAAATTATTGGGCCAGTCATTTCTTTATTATCTATCTTGCAGGGCTGTTGATTAATAAGCAGGTAGGAGTGGGATAAGGGGACAAAACTTACTGCCTTGCGCTCCTTGGAGGGAAGGTTGAGAAGCTGGGCACAAAACTGAGCTCCTTCTTGTTGGATTATTTATTTGAGATGGCTTCTCTCTGTTATGCTACTTTTCCTCTGTGCAGGGAATTATTTTCATGAACATTCAGACACACCGCTTCCCCTCTACAGCCTGAAGTAGTACAAAGCCCACGGTAAATTGGTTTCACTGATTGATGCTGCTGATTTTAATATGCTGTTTGGATTTAATGAGAGAAACATTCTGTGAAAGGAAGCATTCTAGTTCTCAAGAGCTGGAAATGAGCATCCGGGAATAATCATGCATATGAAGTCTAAGAAGAAAAGCAGTCTTTGGGTTTAGTGCTCTCCTCTGGCATGCACCATATGCTTGCATGGCCTGTGGATAAAGAAAACCTCATTTGGGTAAACAGAGGCTCATGGTTTGGTTGTGAAGCATAAACCTTTCATTTATGGTGTTATCTTTTGCAGGGCTAGCTGTCTTCTAACCACCTACCCTCACACCAACCCCACCAAATATATGTAATCACATACCTAAATTGTATACTGAACCAGGTTCCTTGGAAACTATTATGATGACTCAAAGCCAGTGTCATTTGACTGCTGCGTGGTTAATAATGAGTGAGAAATGAGCTGTAACATAGATCAATTCCTTGTTTATACATAAGAAGAATTGTAGAGGAAAGTGGGAAGAGGTGGGTGGGGTGGGGAGTAAGAAGAGGTTTAAAGGAATGGCTTTTGGACAAATCTTTTTTCCCTCATTTTGGAAGAAATGTAATTTTCCATGCTGCCCCACCAACCCAAATTTATTGCATTTTTAATGCTTTCAGGACAATTTTTAGCCTTAGTCTAAGCTTACCCTCAAGGTACCAAATCCTGTCTGAACTTGGAAGCTAAGCAGGGTTAGTACTTGGATGGGAGACGAACAACGAATACCAAGTGCTGTAGGCTATATTGCAGAGGAAGGAACTGGCAAAACCACCTCTGAACATTCCTTGCCTAAGAAAACCCTATGAAATTCATGGGTTCACCATAGGTCGACAGGCGACTTGAAGGCTTAAATACTACACACACACACACACACACACACACACACACACACAGAGGAGAGAGTTAGAGAAAGCACATTTGGTTCTGGGATGGGTGAACTCAAGAACACGTTCTCAAATAAGGTGGAACTCTGGCCAAGCCTGTTAGGGCTTCCTTGTCACTTCCAAGTGTTGAACGCTCCAGTTTACTCATGCAAGGCTGCAAGCAGACCGTATGCTCCAGGGGAAGCTTGGTGACTGTGGGTGAGGCCTTCTTCAGCACAGCTTGTCTGTCATGACTTGTTGTTAATGAGGATTCTTCACTGAACTTCTGGGGAGCCTTAGGATACTGTGGAGCAGAGTTTGAAAACCACAGCTCTGTCAGCTTTCAGGAGTGCTGTGATGTGTAGCTTGTTCCTTCCCATTCCTAGTTTTCTTTTTTAATTAATTTTATTGTGATTACATCGTATAAAACAACATTTTTCATTGTACATTTTACCGAACTATTACCGCTATCTTCCATTCCTCTCTGGATTTCAATAGTGTTATTTCATTGACATACCAACATTATGCATCGCATTGCATTTGTTAACATACAAGATAGATCCTGCTCTTCGACCTTACTTTACGTGTTCCATGATAGTCCACTGATTTTTACTTCTAACTGCTCATGCTACCATGAATTAAGAATTATTACCTGTCAACACCCTACCCATTTCCAGAACAATTTGCCATTCTTTGTTAATGTCATCATCTGATTTTCCTTTTAATCTCTGAGAGACTGTATCTGCATTCCGATTTTCAATAAAAGTTGCCCACCATTGCTCTATTGTAGGTATCTGCTCAGTTTTCCATAGCCTTGCATATTCAATAGGGCTGTCGTAATCATATACAGCATTATTCGCCAATAATTCTTTGCAACAGTTCCATCTAACACGTGTCATATTTAGTAAGTACAGTTCAGGTTTCTTATCAATTTGAACCCTCAATATTTTACGTATCATATTATGTATATCATTCCAATATTTTTTAGCCTTAGGACATGACCACCACGTATGAAATAGTGTTCCAACATTCTCCTGACACTTCCAACACTGACCTGTTCCCGTATTATATATCTTCTTTAATTTTTCTGGTGTCATGTACCATCTATGAAAAAGCTTATAATAGTTCTCTTTTAGGTTCTGAGCTGCAGTACATTTTTGTGTCCATTGCCAGCTCTGTTCCCAGTGCTCTAATTGAATTGGATGTCCAAGATTTTGAGCCCACAATATCGTTGCTGATTTGACTGTCTCATCTTCTCTTTCTTGATTTAAAATCTCCTGGTATACATGTGATAGTAAATGAGGCGGGTTTTCCCGCAGTAACTTCAACGTTCTTCCTTGCTCTTTTTGTTCTATTCCATAAGTTTTCACATCCATCTGGAATCTCTCAGTTAACTGTCTGTAAGGGAACCAGTTTAACTTTATTCCTTCTGATTCCAATTTTTCTCTTGATTTCATCTTAAAAAGATTCAGATTTGTCATTTCTAATATGTCATCATAACACAGCCACTTATCTGAATCAGACCTTCTTCCAAAGAAGGCTTCTTGAGGGGAGACCCATGTAGGTAGTTGCCTAATGTTCTTATTCTTGACTGCCACTCTTCCCATCAAAGATAGTCGCATTCTAGTCCATTTCTCCAAATCCTTGATTATCTCTTTCAATTTTTTTTTCATAATTATTCTGAAATAGTTCATTATTTCTTTTTGTAATCCAGATACCCAGATATTTTGCTTTTTGACTTTTATTAAAACCTTTTAAATGCTCAAGTTCCTTCTCTTCTTTCTCCTTCATGTTTTTTGTTATAAGCACTGTTTATCTTGAATCCAGAAAATTCTCCATATTCTTGAACAATATCCATCAACCTTTGAATACTGCTAAGAGAATCATCCAGAAACAAAACCAAATCATCTGCAAATGCTTTAAGTTTGTACTGATATTTCTTTATCTGAAGTCCTCTTATTGCTTTATCTTCCCTTATGGCATTATTAAGTATTTCCAATGTCATAATAAATAACAGTGGAGATAGGGGACAACCTTGTCTTGTTCCCCTATGCAATTCAATCTGTTTTGTTCTCTCTCCATTAATAATCAATCGTGCCTGTTGTTGACTGTATATTGCTTCAATCCAAGAGATAAATTTGTCTCCGGCTTGCGCCTGTTTAATGACTGTCTTCAAGAATGACCAGTTAATCATATCAAAGGCCTTTTCTGCATCCACAGATATCACTACCAATTTTCTTCCATTATGTTTCTCATAATACTCAATTATATTTAGCACTGTCCTAATATTGTCTCGCATCATTCTCTTTGGTAAGAAGCCATTCTGGTCCTCATGTATATTTTCTTGAAGAACTTTTTTAAGTCTTTCAGCCAGAATTGCAGCAAAAATTTTATAGTCTGTGTTTAGTAATGAAATTGGTCTATAATTCTTGACATCTGTTAAGTCTCTTCCTTCTTTTGGTATTAGAGCCACATTAGCTTCCTTCCAGGTGTTGGGTATTCCCTCCTTTCTTATCTCATTCATTATATTCTGCAAAGGTATCGAAACTTCATGTTCCATTATTTTGTAATATTTTACAGTAAAGCCGTCTGGTCCAGGAGATTTGTCATTCTTCAGATTCCTAATAGCTTCAACTGTCTCCATCATCGGTATGGGTTTTCCTTTCTCTCCCAATTCTTGTTCTTGTACTGTTTCTTCTTCTACCTCTTCTTCCTGTATCTGTTCTTTTTCCTCTTTTCCTTTTTCTTTTTCCAACGATTCCTGTTCTTCATCTTTCTCCCCAGCTGTAGGTCTTTGTAAATCTCTGTTCAACCTTTCCATCATTTCTTTTGCTTTAAAAACTGAGTTAATCCTATATCTCTGCTGTTTATACATAAAAGAAATGCCTTCAGTCTTCTCCCATCTGTAATTGATCTGTAACTTCATCAAAAGATTGGCCAGAGGTTTATAATCTTGTCTCGTCTTGAGTATTTGATATGGTATGTCTTTAAAAATTCTTATATCTTTATCTTCAATCTTAAATGTTCCTTCATAGCTCCTCTGTAATATTTTGTCTCTGATAACTGTCCGAGTGAAGGTTTTTATAATATCTCTTGGTAATTTTCTTTCTCTGGCTATTCTAGAGGATATTCTGAACATTCTGTCAATACAAGCTTCCATCTTATCTTCATCAGTGTCTAGATATTCTGCCAAAGCCGGAACCATTTTTTCGTATAAATTTTCACCGCTAGATTCAGGAACGGCTCTAAATCTGAGACATCTTTCTCAGTATCGCAACTCTTGCAACGTTATCTGGAATTCCTCTTCTTGTTGCTTCCCCTTTACTTCAGTCATTTCTGTCTGTACTTGTGTAACTTGTTCCTTTATTTCTTTGGTCTCAGTCTTTATCTTTGTAACATCCTTAGTTAAGGTTTCAAATTTCTTCCCCAGTTTATCAATTTCATGCTTCATATCTGTTCTCATCTCTTTTCTTGTCTCCTTTAAATCCTGTCTGATGTCTTTCTCTGTCTGTCTTACGTCCTCTCTAATGTTCGTAAGTTCCTCCATCATCTGCAACATTAAATCTTTCTGGGGTATCTCTGTTGATGTTCTCCTTACTGGCTGGGTAGTCGTTGTTGCAGCTGCCGCCGCCGTTTCCTTCCTTGTTCTTGGTTCCATTTGTACTTTCTTGACAATAGAATTTTTCTTCCAAAAGTCTTGACCTTTATCTTTGTTGTCCTGGCACTTGTCAATTCTATAAAGTCATCTTAAATCTCTTAAGAAAAATATGTAATAAAACACAAAAACATACAAAGCAATATTGTCTATATCAGCGTATACCTTATTATATGCACTCTAAATTAATCCAAAAGGAATATAATTTCAAAAGACCAATAAATGAATAAAATCATATATATAAATCTGAAGATTATAGCTCAAATACTTCAAAATAGTTATTTCTCAAAATATATATACAAGAATTGTTTTTGGTACAAAAGCTTCCTTTTAAAAACAAAGCTTACTCCAGTTCACTCCAACTCCCCCCTCCCAATTCTTCTAGGCTGGCTTTTGAAGCTTGCTCTCAACTTAGTAAACAGCTAGCAAGGCCTTGAATATAAAAGCCAGCCGCTTCTCTGCGTGGGAGCAGGTGTTCCAGTAGCCTCTTATCTTCAGAAAAGTTCAATTTCACATGAACAGTTCAGCTCAGTCTATAATCCTGTAGCCAATATTCTGTAAATGTTAATGTCTTGTAGTATCCTTATTTTGTCCAATTCCAAGGTTCATAAAAAGTTCATAAAATTTTTAAGTTCTTAAATGTGAAAAATCTATAAAGTTCTAAAACATATGTTCATGAAAAGTCCCAAAACAAAAGTTCAGTTCTTTAGTTGCTTCTGACTTACGCCTTGTTAAATCCCATGGCATCAATAGGTCTTTTTGTAACAAAGAACCACTTACACATAGGTAAATCCCAAGGCATCCGTAAGTCTACTCATAGGTAAGAACCACTTCCACCAAGGTAAATCTCAAGACATCAATAGGTCTCCTCATATATAAGATCCACTTACATCTGGGTAAATCCCAAGGCATCAGTGAGTCTACTTGTAAGTAAGAATAACTAATACCTCTGTAAATCCCATGGCATTAGTGGGTCTACTCGTAGATAAGAACCAGCTTACTTCTTTTAAAATCAGTTTCTATTTAATCCCATTGTCCACTAAGAAAAGGATCCAAAATCAAAATCCAGGTGCCAAAGACAACAATTAGGTTCAAAAATCCTTGATGAACTAAAAGAAACACGGAGATTCCTCTTCATCAAATCACCACACCAAAGTACATTTTCCAACAAAAAACCAAGAAAACAATTCACAAATCCAAGTTAGTTCCCAAAAGAAGTATTAATCCAGAGGAATGTATTTATGACAGCATATAAATCCACAAGTCTCTCTGTTTTGCCAAGCAAAACTAAAAGAAAAAAAAATAAAGTCTCTTTAAGCAAGAAAGCTGAATCAGTTACTTGAAATCTTTACCTTCCAATGTTAATCCCAGTCCAGTCCAGTCCAAAAAAGTCAACTCTTTAATTATTTGTAAAAGAAACCGTGTTATATCCAAAGAAATAGCAAAAAAGAAAAGGAAAATTCCAGCCTCGCACTCACCAACCCGGTTACTGTAGCTTTA
This sequence comes from Cyclura pinguis, assembly GCA_030412105.1. Classification (NCBI taxonomy): domain Eukaryota; kingdom Metazoa; phylum Chordata; class Lepidosauria; order Squamata; family Iguanidae; genus Cyclura; species Cyclura pinguis. Next base: position 7,535,089 of record CM059608.1, read on the forward strand.
AATTGTCAGCCCTTTCAGTCCAACTCACAGCCTTTGGGGTCTCTTTCTAAAGCATCTCACTTTCAGCGAATGCAGGTCTGTACTTCTTGCGATCTTAAATAATTGTAATCTAGATCGGGTTGCTAATTGTAGTCTCTGTGCGTCTTCTTGATTTAAAAGTTGACGGCGGTGCTTGTGCCGCTAAAGCGGCGAGCCTGGAGGTTCCGTCACGGTCCTACAATCCTTCACAGAGCCTCCGCTATCTCCTTTCAGAGAGAGCTCAGCACTGGACTTCTGGATCCCCTTCGGACCTTTCCCGCATCCCCCTTACCGAGGGGATGTCTAGCTGGTTCAGATGGCTCTCGAACCGGCTGGAACCAGCAGGTGGAGGTTCGGAATTGCGCAGCGCTATTCCAAATGACCGCTCACGCGCGCCATGGGACAGGAAGAGCCCCACTCCTAGTTTTCAAAAGGCTTTAAAACTGTAGTTGCCTGGAGTGTACGGAGAGCAGTATAATGCTGTCTCTTGGGGCTGATGCAATTGTAACAGAGGCTACATGGATTGGTATCCAGATAGTGGATAGTGGATCCCTCCCATCATCAACATGAATCTCTTCCTTATTTGCTTTAACTAAGCATTACATTATCACTGACATCTTTCCTTTTACTTGAATCATTAAAAGAAAATCCAGCAACAAATAATAATTAGTTGCTTGCTACTTTTAAAAAGCATCTCATTAGTTTTACTCATTATTCAAAAAGTAACACGCTACTAAAAATAGGCAAAAACTGCCAACAATCCCTCAGAAGGATACCCTTACAAATAACATAGTAAGGGTTGCACTAAAGAGTTGCTTGTTACACTAAAATAGTAACAGCACTTCCCGTTGTTACGTTAGTTAAAAAAAAGTCATTACCCTCTTGTTACCCTGCAGAGTAATGTGTTACCGGTATATTGTTAATTGTAATGCATTCCTTCCAAGCTCTGCATCTAACTGTGGTTAAGGATAACCAGGTTCCCGTCTTAACCAGGGTTTGAAGGGCAGATGTCTCCAGACCACCAGTATTCCTGATAATGATCAGATTGTCCTGTTTCTCCTTATAGTGGTTATTCTTGTCCCCACATCCAGTCATGTATTCCCAGGGTTTTGTCCTCTCCTCTCCTCTCCTCTCCTCTCCTCTCCTCTCCTCTCCTCTCCTCTCCTCTCCTCTCCTCTCCTCTCCTCTCCTCTCCTCTCCTCTCCTCTCCTCTCCTCTTCTTGTCTTGGCACAAGTGTGGTGCGTGTTGGGGTCCTTTCCTCCGGGAACTGTAATAAGGGAAGGAAGGGGTCTGTGATGGTTGCCCTGGGGTGCACGAGGAAGTGAGACAGCAAGACACATGGAATCTGGCATCCTGTTAGGGACAGAAGAATGTGTAAGTTTCCTTTACACTTGTGTATGCCCTTTTGGGAGTGCTTTCTGGAGGTTGGTATTCTCTCCCTCCATCCACAGCACCCAGAACCTCCATGACTCATTGAATAGCCTGTGAAGCTTCCCATGCCCCCAGCACAGCCATTGCCTGCATCATGGGGGAATAGCAGTCCAAATAAGCATTGGACTATAGTCTAATTATGTCACTGTGTTAATCATTTCACTGCTGGCTACAGGAATGTAGCCACAGGCTTCCCCGGTCCTATCTTTTCCCTACAAAGCAGGGAATAGCCGTGTGGGGGTTGGATTTCAGAGCCTGCCTAATAAGTTGGGGGTGATGGTATATGGTATACGGCTCAGCCTTGCCTCGGTCTGCACACAGACCTGCTATGCTTCACTGAGCCATACGGACGTGCGGCCATTGAGCGTCAACCCCTTCCTGTATCCCAAAGTCCCAGGAGCAGAAAACCTCCCACTTCCAGCCCTGGATTTAAAATGTCGCAGCTAGTTCCAGGCCTTCACAGGAAATAGATGTGATCAGGAACGGTGCCCTTTTTTAAAAGCCTAACATGCACAGGGGCAACTCCTGAAGCTTTTCAGCATTGTGGGTGAGCCCTGATTGAAGAAGTACTGCTATCAAGAGATTGGCTTAACTTAACTGTGTAGATGCCAGGGTAACAGTGACAAAGTATGATAGGGTAACTTGCTCTGAATGAGGACTTGAAGTAGGGTAAAGGAACCTTTGACCTTAAACTGTTTTTTGGTCCCATAAGTGTAAGGCACAAGATAATATTTGATCTTGGAAGCTGAGCAGGATCAGCCCTGGTTAGTACTTGGGTGGGAGACTGCCAGCAAATACCTGGTGCTGTAGGCTATATTTCAGAGGAAAGAACTGGCAAAACCACTGTGGCTGAGAAAACCCTATAAAGTTCATAGGGTGCCATAAGTTGATAGCTGACTGGAAGGCCCATATATACACAACAGGATGTAAGCAGAAGCTGTTACCCTGTTTACTGAGGGCCCCGTGAGGGACACCAAAATGTGCTCAACAATAGGTGGAGAAGATTAGCTCTGAGCACTGCTTTAGCGTTACGAGAGGCAGGGTAGCTTAGCAGGATCTTGAACCCTATGTCTGCGGGGTCAGGCCGAGTCAAGAAGCACACAGAAGTTGAAATAATAAATGTGGTTTTATTAAAACACAATCAAACAGTGTATGCGGCACACTCACGCAAGATAACTAAAGAAATAAAGGTTGGAGTGGGATAGAGGGGTTTTTTTAGAGGAGTTGTTGGTTTGGGTGATACTTCACCTGTCCTGAAGCCCGGTTGGAAGCGGAGAAGCTGGGGAGCGTGGATCTCAGCACGTGGAGCTGAGGGGAAGGCTTGCTGGACAAAGTGACAGCAAGGCGGGATGGAAGCCAAGAGCGATCCGAGGAAGCGCTCAAAGTCAGGGGTCTTTATAGGGAAAATTGTGACGGCAGGCTAGGTCGGACTTGGGAAAAACAATAGATTTGGGGCTGGAGACAAAGCCTCCGAAAGGTCAGAATCTGAATGATTGAGTTATAGCCAAATTGTCAGTAAGGTAGCCAGTATGCAAACGTGGAGTGCTCGAGCGTTCTATAGCTCGGTCGTCAAGGTGCCAGCGCGGGGCTGAGGATCTTTTGACAGTTGCGTGCATACCTAATGGAGGTACTTGCCTTGAGGTCTCCTAAAGCTGCAAGTCGGCTATTTCTGGCCTGCCTGTATTGTGTTGGAATATTACGGCAATTATCGGCCGAGCCTGTGTGCGTGCTTGCCCGGGGGCCTCGCAAGCACGTGGAAGGGAATGGGTATGTGAGGCCGAATTATCGATATCAAGAGATATGTTTTTATATCCCCCAAAGCTCGGGCTAGCCAGGTCAGTAACAAAGCCATCAGGTACATCTATGTGAGGACGTTAGGAGTGGCATGTTCTGGTCAACATAAGAATCAGAAAAATCATTCAGAGCAATGCAACTGCAGCCTTCTTAAACTTAAATCCCCCACAAGGAGATTGTATAGTTTGAGTGTTTTTAAGTGTAGCCTTTGGACCTTTGTGTCCAGTTATGTAAATATAAAAAAGTAAATTGATTTTGGTTTTGCTTCTTTTTCGCCACTCACACGTCAACCCTCCATTTTACTCGTATCAGTTTTTAAAAGAATATCTGCTGAAAAGGCCATGTTTTTCTTCCTCTTTTATGAAATACTCTTTGTATTGTAAGACCAGAAGAGTAAACAAGTTGTGTAAGAAATGGTCACTTGAAAGTAATAGTCATGTGGGCTTGGTTTAAAAATACATTCTCTTATGGGATACATCATTGCTTTTCCCTTTAAAAGCAGAACAAAGTCTGATCCCCTTTAGAGTACTGTAAAGCCTTGGTCTGTGAGTGGCTTTCCTGTGAGGAAAAAGGGAATAAAGATTAGAAAACAAAGTGGAACACATATGTGCTTCCTCCTCTTTCAGACAGCTGGCCAGTAACTTGCATGCTGACAGATGCTCCTTCTCCAGCTGTGACACGAGCTGCTTCTGGCTTGACTGCTGGTGGACAAGGAAGCATCTCCGGATTTGACCCAGGGGATTCTTGCTGCTGACACTAAATGAAACCAGGCTGTATCCGGAACTTGGAAGCGTTTAGTTACAGATAACGGGTTGCTGTTGTGATTGCTGTATGCCTTCAAGTCATTTCAAGCTTATGGCAACCCTAAAGCAAACCTGTCACAGGGTTTTCGGAGGCTCCGTGCACGTGATGCTCCCAAGGTGGGTTTCCGTGGCTTAGCAAGGAATCAAATCCTGGTCTCCAGGATCATAGTCAGATGCTCAAACCACTACACCATGCTGGTTCTCAACTGATTACTTACCATTAATTCTTTCCCCCCAATGATGAAATTACAACTACATTTTTTTAATGCTTCAGCTTAATTACTAACGCCACTGCTTTTATGGTTTAAGTGCAGGGTTTAGTTACTTTTCTGATGATTGGGGCATGGCTTCACTAAATAGTGGAGGTGTATTATCACCTGTTTCAGCTGCTGGTTTCTGCTGCTGGCTTATGCTGTGTGCTGGGTATTGCGGTAACCCAACAGAGACAGTAGAAGAGAGTATATACCATGTACTGTCAGTTTGAAGCATTCATATTTTTTTGAAAGGGAACTAAAATCTAACCCTGTTAGTTACTTTTGAGAAATGAAAAGGTAAACGATAACTTTAAAAACTAGAAACAAAATGGCTTTGTTGGTCCCAGCTAGACCAACTGAATCAATGCAAACTTGGTAAGTCAACAGTTATGTGAGCCCATTGACTAAATGGATCTACTCTAGTTGGGTTTAACAGTTGGATTTAGGCTAGAGTAGAGGATTAGAACTATAATTATAACTAGTTACTTTTAAAAAATAAATTCTGTTTTTTTGCCTGTGACACTGAAGGTTCCGTCTTCCTGCCTTTGAACTATTTAGAATATATGTGTGTATGTGTAGAAAACAGTACATGTAGAGATGCATGAGCCACTTCGGCAAGGAAAGACGGCATGGGGTAGTGGTTTGAATGCTCAACTAGGACTCTGGGAGACTAGGGTTCACATCCTTGTTCATCTGTGGAAACCCATCTTGGCCAAGGCACAGTCTCTCAGCTTAAGATGAAGCCAATGGCAAACCTCCGCGGGATAAATCTTGCCAAGAAAATGTCATGATAGGATCACCATAAGTTGCAGCCCGCTTGAAGGCACATAACAGCACCACAGACCACTTTGGCATGCACCCCCAGAATTCAGACTCAGCTTCGTAACCTACAATTAATACAGTTATCTTCAGTCAGAAGAAATGCTGGTCTGTGTTTTCTGTGGAGACTTAAAATAGCTGCTGAAGCTGAATTCCCATTGTTTTCTCTGTGGGATCCGATCCTCAGAATAGGAGCTCTTGGAAAGGCTGGCTTCCACTCCTGGCTGGAGAGGATATGAAGTCATGCGTTCTCAAGGCTTCCAGCAGTGCTTGTTTAGCTACAACAGTGTTTTGTCTCCATGCAGCCTGATGGTGAGGGCGGCTGCTTGGATGGCTACCACCCTTTTAGAATACAGCTGAGCATGATGCAAATGTTATTTGCCTCTCTGTCTAAACCAGGGATGGGCAACTTCACCAGGTTGCAGGCCTCTTTGGGGAGGTCACACAGAATAAACGAAGACGCCAAAAAGAGAGGAATAAAAATCAACGGGCTGGAAGATTGGTTCTTATTTTGAAAAGCAAAGTATTTTTTTTTAAATGAGGGTGTTAAACTGTAAGCTAGCATGGTGTGGTGGTTTGAGCATTAGTCTATGACCCTGGGGACCAGGTTTTGATTTCCTGCATGTCCATAGAAACCTATTGAAAGTCCACTGTGCTCGTGATAACTCTGCGGGCTGATCACCTTCTCTTTTCCACCTTTTTCAGTGGGGGTGACATCCCCCCATTGCACTAGGCCTCGTATATTCTAAGAAGTCTCAGGGCTTTCTGAAAATCTCTGAAGTTTATTGCTGCATTGAAGGCAGCTCCTGCCATTTTCCTGTGCTGCTTTTCATTTTAGAGCATATGTTGGCTTTGAAGGGGACTTTGTGTATTCAGATGTGTATAAATAATAATACTGTCTGTAGTCACTGTGGAATCCAGGCTAGAGTTTTCATGCTTCTCTTACCATGTAGAAAGAGCAAAGGGCTTCTCTCTAAATTTGTGCTCTGTTACTCCTGTGAAAAATGGTACTTATTACTGGTTAGCAGGCAAATGCCCTTTGTGGGGGCCCTTTCCAAGGGGAGCAAATTGTTGAAGGGACCCTAATGTTATATTTGTGGCACTTGTGGGCTAACAGCAGAATGGCTGTGATAGCAGGTCTGAATGAAGTATGATCCGGAGTCTCTGTTTGTCACCACCTTCCCACGTTTTGCACCACCCATTCTGTGGTTCAGGAGACTGTTGCAGAGGTTACACAGTTTTGGTTTTTTTAAAAAGATTTTGTTTGTTCGTTTGTTGGCCAACCTGTTGGTCGAATTTCAATTTCCATCAAACTCAGTCATTAGTACAGTAGCAAAAACCTCTCCCTCAGTCATACCTATGGACAGAATGCAGAACTGTTGTGGTGCGTGTTAAAGTGATTCTCCCTTTATTTTGGCAACACTGGAATAAAAGGCTAAACATTGCTGGTGTAAAGTGTCATGGTATTGCTTATGCTTTTCATGTAAAATATTTAAGGTTCTACTCCAGATAAGGCTGAAAAACACTGCTTTAGCCCCAGTCAAGGTAGATCACCTTTCCCTATCCTGATGCATCCAAATGGTTGGATGATGCTTGTAGTCATCATGCGCTTTTGGCTAAGGGTTCATGACAGTTGTAGTCCAATATGTCCTGAGTGTGCCAGCAATTGAGGAAGGCTAGTGTAGAGAGTACAGTAGATGGGCCCAGTGTTTTGTTAAGGTAGCTTCCTATGTCAGCAGTGTGATGCGGCAGCCAAGAAAGCCAATGCAGTTCTCGGCTGCATCAATAGGAGTATGGTGTCTAGATCGAGGGAGGTACTGGTACCACTCTACTCCGCTTTGGTTAGACCTCATCTTGAATACTGTGTCCAGTTCTGGGCACCCCAATTCAAGAAGGACATGGTCAAGCTGGAGCAGGTCCAGAGGAGGGCGACCAAAGTGGTGAAGGGCCTGGAATCCAAGCCCTATGAGGACAGACTTAGAGAGCTGGGTATGTTCAGTCTGCAGAAGAGAAGGTTAAGAGGGGACATGATAGCTATGTTTAAATATTTGAAGGGATGCCACGTAGAGGAGGGAGAGGGCTTGTTTTCTGCCGCTCCAGAGACCAGGACAAGGAGCAATGGCTTCAAGCTGCAGGAAAGGAGATTCCACCTGAACCTCAGGAAGAACTTCGTGACAGTCAGGGCTGTCCGGCAGTGGAATAGGCTGCCTGGGAGTGTGGTGGAGTCTCCTTCCTTGGAGGTTTTTAAGCAGAGGCTGGATGGCCATCTGTCGGGAGTGCTTTGAGGGTGTTCCTGCATGGCAGGGGGTTGGACTGGATGGCCCGTGTGGTCTCTTCCAACTCTACATTTCTATGATTCTATGATTCTGTGTGATTGGCAAATTACTCCAGTGATCCTGATTTATTTCCGTTTCATTCTTTTCTCTCTCGCTCTGTTCAGACAGACAGATATCTGAAGGAAGAGATAGTTTTAATTCCCATATGTCACAGTCTATATTGAAGATTGCATGAGAATGAGAGCTACGCTTCTGTTCTAGTTCCTGCTCCCACTGGCAATTGCTTTGAATTTTGATGTTCAGAGGGCTTGGGGGCATTCAGGTGACTTAGTGAAAATTCTTGTAAGATTTCATATACCTTTTCCTTATGTATAGGCGAGAAGGGGAGGGGTTAAGGGAGAATGATTTTAAAATTGTTTTAAGTTAGTTTCCTTTGAGGCTGGGGCTGTTTTTTTTTAAAGTGACAAGCTTCTTATTCCTCTTCCCTTCTACCTGGATAAATAGCGAGTTGCTTCTTGCAGCAACCTGATAGGGTCTTAAAAGGAAGTGACATTCCAGAGGATGCTGAAATGAGGGAGCTATTTCAAAGTGCACATTTGGAAAGAAGGGGAGATGTTCCTGGAGTAATTTAGTTCTTTGCTTACGGTCATCATTGAGTCTCTTCCCTTTCTTTTGAACTAATTCTCGAAGTCAAAATCTTGTCCTGAGGAAAGGGTGGGCATTCCCTCTTGGTCTGAAATCTTTGTAGGCTGTAAGGGAAAGAGGACGTCAAAGCACCTAGAAGGGAATGTACACATTGCCCTGGAGAAACATATTGAACTCCTTTGCTGTAGCTGGATGGTTCTTTCATCTTATTGAATGCAATTTGTCACCTTGTTCCTGTCTTGGAGAGCTACAGTAGGGGGTTGTCAGTTGCTGCTTTCTTCTTTACCCACCCCTTCGAACATTGCACACTTGACCATGGGCGTATGTACATATGTATCTATTCCTCTTCCTTTCACACACTAGAATCACAGACTGGGCCCCCTTTCCCTCCCTGCACTCAGTCCACATTTACAAGAACTCTCCTCTGCCTGCTGTGTGCTGCATTCGGTTACTCAGCAGCAGCCCTTATTTTTTGTGACAGCTTAAAAAACAACAACTAGGTGTTGTTTTGGTTTAAACATATGCAAGGAAGGCTTAGTGCTAAGCTGTAGCGTGGATGAGATGAGAGATTGCACATTTTCATATGTGCTGTTGTGATGTCAAATAAATTTCTGATGTCAGATAAAACTTTCTGCGGCAACTTAGCTATCCCCATCCTGGGATTTTTTAAAAAATCACAACCATAATGGTGTAATGGGGTTTCAGTTGTTGCTGTTGTGTGCTTTCAAGTTGTATCTGACTTAATGGTGACCCTATCGTAGGGTTTTCTGGGGCTGAGAGAGTGTGATGTGCCCAAGGTCACCCAGTGGGTTTCCATGGCCGAGTGGGGAATCAGACCCTGATCTCCAGGATCATAGCTCAGTGCTCAAACCACTGGCAATTGTTTTTTTTAAAAAGTAACTTTCCAATCACATTGCCAAGAATTGCCTCCCAGTTTCTGTGCTAGAGTTCTGTGTGAAGTCAGCCAAGGTGCTCTGCCATACGAAGGTCTTGATCTCTTCCTTTTTTTTCCCCCGTGAGCAAAACGGAGGAGGACAAAGGCTGCGCCTCAGCTCTGTTGACTTGATTCTGCGTATCCTTTTCTACTTTCTACCTCATCTTTGATGAGGGTAGCGGCGGGACTGAAACAATGACGTAGTAGCGGTGGCGGTAGTGATGATGATTATGATGATCCGTGCTTCTTTATTGGCTGGCTTCCTTTGCTCATGGAGTCACAGTTACCTTTTTAAGGCTGAAATGGCAGTTTTCTTTCCAACTGTGAGCAAAAGTACTTCCCTGTATTGTTGGAAAAATGACTTTCTCAGCTGCCACTGCTCAGTGAACAGGTCTGATTTTCAAGGCTGTTCGGGTAGGGGCGGGTGGGTTGGGGGAATCCTTTATCTAATTTATATAATTAAAAACAAAGAAGAAAAGAATAAGGGTTGATTCATACAGTAAGAGACTGAGGTAATAGGCAGAGCAGCTTTTCCAGTAATTAGTGAATGATTTTTGCTGTTCTGGTACAAGAGGCCCTGACGTCAGTGCAGCAGGAGGGTACGGAAAAAAGAGCAAGAGAGAGCAAGAAGCAGAGCTTACGGAGAACTTGAACCAACCGCCAGATTATTAAACGGGGTAGGTTGGCAGTTGCAGAATAGTGGCCACGCTGAATGGGTGAAGCTTCCACTGCTTAGTTTGTTGTTGGGCATTTGACTTCGTACGCCTGGGGTCTGCAGTTGCTCTCCTTGAACTGTTGAACCACAGAAGGATAGGCTGTGAAAAGTGACTTTAATCTGATAGTAGTATGTATATGTATATACATATGTCTATGTATATGTATAGATGGAAGAAGAGACTTTGCCCCTCCTAAGTTAAAGGTGTGGGGACTAATGAACACTGTAGATTTTGGCTGATGGCCAAGGCTAGCTTAGTGGAGATCACTGAGAATTTGAGAAAACAGGAGGAATGTCGATATCTATTTACATTTTTACCATTTTTGATAGCTACCTTTACCTGTACCTTCTCAAATAGTAGTTTTACCATTTTGGCTGGCCTTCATAACCACCCAGAATGTACTGTACCCATTAATCCCCCCTACCCCAATCTTGTTGTTGGTTGCCTTCACCTGTCACGGGGCTTTCGGGGGCTGAGAGTGTGTGATATGTCCAAGGTGGGTTTCCATGGCTGAGCGAGCGATCAAACCCTGGTCTCCACGATTGTTGTCTAACATTCAAACTGCACTGGTTCCCCCCCCCACAACTCTTAGGAGGTGTAAAGTCTCTTCTTCTGCGATGTCTCGTGAAACTGGAGAGCTTTCTGTTTCCAGGCCCTTGTCCAAGGCTCAGTGTGGCAGTGGAATGAGCGTCGACAAAGATGTCCCCAGTATTGAATGTGGCTTCAGGGCCACGTAGGAAGCACTCAAATGACTTGCTGTTTTCAAACCTCCTCAGAAGCTGTGCAGCACTGTATTTCAAAGAAGACCCTACCTATTTCTCACAGAAAATATAAAAAAGCGCCTTGTACTTGTTTGGCTTGTTCATCTTTCTGGCTTAGTACTGCATAACTCCCAAAAATGTTTCTTTAATCTCACAGTACCTAGGTTTTTTTAAAAGTAGAGATACCAGCGATTGGGCTTGGGATTTTTTATATGCAAAACTGTCTGTTTGTAGGTGTGTTGCCGATTGAATTGTGAATGTTCTTAGACCGTATTTTGCTATGAGGGGTCTTAATCCCTCCGCGTTTGATGGAGATAGGGACACAGGATCCCTGCAAAAGTGGAAAAAACTGCAGATGTCAGAATGCGTGTGTGTGTGTCTGTTGGAAGGGGGCTGAGGCATAGTGGGGAGAATGGGCACACAGGGTCCAAACCAGGTCATGGAAAGGAAAGAGAAAGGTGGGTCAGCATAATGGCCCTGTGCTTCCTCTCTCTTTCCCATCTCCTTCTTTCAGTGCGTGAGGGACATTGGGAGGGAGTTTGTGGTACTGGGAAATTGGGCTGCAAGCTGTCCTTAGCTGTCCAGGCAGTACCTGGTGGAGAAGGAGAAGGACCAGAAGCAGATTTTTCAAGGGCTTCACAGCCTGATTGGAGCCACCAAGAGGGAAGGTTCCTCCAGGAAAGAAGCACTTGGGATGGGGGAGCAGGGTTGGAGAAACTCATAAATAATCACATCCATGAAAGTTAAATCTGAAAATGTGGAGGACTGACTGACCAAATATGCTTGTGTGTGCTATGTGACGGATGGTAAATAAATGGATTTATCACTTGAAAAAACAGACAAATTTCCAAATTGTATCCTTTGAGAAAGTAATACGTCTAAAATCCTTAGCCACAGAGCAGAAGGTTTGTTGTGTCTCTGCATGATTCATTTCTTCATCTTTGCGTATAAGCCATCATCTTTCTGTGGAATTGATCATTCTTAACTGATAAGGTTCTTCAGTGAATCATTGTACTGATAAACAGAAGAATTACTTGTTCTCAGTAAGGTTGTATAATGCATCTCTACCTGAATCATTGTTTTAACTTAGCTGCATTTCAACTAGTAAGGTCATTGAATGGTGCAGATTCAAGGGACTTTCTTTCACAATATGCAGAAACTAACTTTTCAGATCTTGGGGCAAAGAGTGAGCATCAGTTTTCACACTGAAAAAGGTCTCCCTCAGTTGGGAAGCAACATTGTCCCTTCAGTTGCCTTCAACCTCTGCTGCTTGTCTGTGGTTGAATAGAGTTGGTTCAGATTCTCAAAACTAGAATTCTCCATCCAAAGCATGGCTGCATTTCTTAGTGCAAAAGTATGGGATAACCTTAGTATCTTTTCCTTGACTAGTATGTTACCCTGACAATCTGGGGGTCCCAGAGGGACACCTTGATATGCTCCAAGTGATGGGGAAAGTAAGCTCAACAGAGCACAAGCAATAGCAATGTGAGAGGCAGGGTAGCTTAGCGAGATCTTTTACCCAGTTTTTACGGGGTCAGGCCCAGTCAGAAATCACAGAAAAAGGTCCAGTGAATGACTTTATTAAACAGTAGTAGCACTCATCAACGGAAACTCACACACACACACATTCAAGGGCTAAAGAGAAATAAAGAGTGGAAATAAGATAGAGGGATTGTTGAAGGATTCGTAGTTTGGGTGATACTGCACCTTTTCCTGAAGTCCTTGGTCTGGAAAGCAGCAAAAGAAGAGGAACTCAGTGAAGAGATGCTGAGGGGATCACGCGGCTGTCGGCAGGGGGGAGCGGTCAGTTGGTATGACCGGGAGGTATCCCAAGAACTAGTCAAAAACGGGGACTATTTGTAGGAAAAATTTACCTTGAGGGCAAATCCTGTCCCGGGGAGAACAAAGGGGACAGCAACGGAAAACAGCTTCACACCGGCATCTTCTCTGATATAGGAAGATAACAAGGTGTTACCCAAGTATCAGGATCTTCTGCCGCTTTGGGTTGCAGTATGAGTTTATGTAGATGGATCTTGCCTGATAAGATTTTATTGCTTCCAGTGCCCAACTTTGTGGGAAAAACTCTTAATCCCTTCAAGTTGGCTCCTTAAAGGCTGAGGACCTTTTGTCCACCGTGAGTTGGCACAGCTTGAGGTCTCCTGTGGCTACGTGACTGGGGAGTTTACTGGCCCGACCTGGTTCTTTTGATCGTACGACCATGGTTGCCCACGTGCTCATCCGGGTGACCTCTCTGATTGGTTTTATATCAAAGTTGTAGACCCTGGGACAGGGTTTACCAAGAGGGCAACAAGTATGCTGAATGCACGTTCTATATGCTAAATGTAGAAAAGATGCACTGTCAGTGGAGTAATTAAGATTTAAATTGTGCTAGGAACAGATTTAGAATGTCTGATTTGGAATGTTTTTGAGCAAATGGAGTCTCCAACTATGTCCCTCTTTTCCACACACCCTCCCCCTCCACAGGCCATGACTGCTGCGAGACAGTGAAAGTCTCTCTCTGTGCTGCTAAGCAAGACCACCCTGTTCTGGTGGTGGCAGAGGACAGCTTGCAGTTTGTTCAAGATGAAGCTTATGATGCCGCTCAGTTCCTGGCAACCTGTGCTGGGAACCAGCAGGCACTCAACTTTACAAGATTCTTGGACCAGTCCAGGCCACCTGCTGGGAACATGGACTATTTGGATGAGAAAGTGACTCTGGCATTTCGTCACCTCAAATTGCCAGCTGAGTGGAATGTGCTAGGGACAGAGCATGCTCTAAATGGTAAGTTCTTTGCGCCCATGGCCGCATTTGATCGTTATGCTGCATGATTTGTGACTGAACTAATTGCTCCGGACTAGGGAGCTGAAGGGACGAGAATCATTCTTGCTTTTTATTCCTTAAACCAGAGCTTTCCAAACTTTACATGGTGGTGACACACTTTTTAGACATGCATCATTTCCTGACACAGTAATTCAGTTTTACTAGGAAACCGGAGGTTAGAGTAACCCCTTACAGGAGATCCGACCACATGAGTAAATTGTAATAATGAAATGTATGGGGACACAACATCTCTCATTAAAAAAACCCTTTCATTTGTAGTTTTAAAAATTTATGATTTATTTGTAACATATACATTTCCAAGACTCGGGTGGGGGGCTCGTTCTCGGTCTAGGGAGGTGACACACCTACGCCCTTCAGGCAACACACTAATGTGTCGCGACACACCATTAGGAAAGCCCTGCCTTAAACTATATTTCCCCACTTTTTAGCTGGGATTACGTTCCGACTGAACATACATCTGTAATCCAGTCCAGCATAACTAAGACCCAATAGAATTAGTTAGCCAATAGTTTTACAATAATTATTGTTATTACTGGAAGCATTTTTACATTGTTCTTTGTACAGTTTATGAAAACAACACAGTTCCTTTCTGTAAGTTTACAGTCTAAATGGACATAGCACAAAAGGAAAGACTCAGTGAGGGAAGAAGAATAAAGTAAATACAGGTAATAATTCTTGATGTTGTACTGTAAGGTGGTTTTTGTCATGACCTGCTGAAAAAGAGTTGAGGGAGGGATGAAGCCCAGTAGAACTAGCCTTTCAGTGGAATAGATGGAGTCTTCTTGCTTCCCATCTCTCTCTGCTAGAGCTTGCCAAAACAACTGCCACCTGGTGGCAGTTAAAGAAGAGGAGGCCCAATGGAACTTATCTTTCAATAGGACTAAAACTTGTATGCAGATGCCTCTTTGAAAACTTCTTTGTTCAAATTAGAATTTGCTTAGCATAATGCTTCCATCTACCTTGGGCCAATACTCCTGAGCTAGGTAGGTTTCCATGGGGATTCAAACCTGGGTCTCCTGGAGTCTTAGTTTAACTCTCAAATGACTAAACTGGCTCTCTTGTTTACATTTTACTAAATATAAAGTATAATTTGCTTTTAATTTTACTGTCTTCAGCTAGCATAACTTAGACAGTGACCCAAACTTCCCATCTTTCATTGGCTTCGTCTTTTAAGTTCTGACCCCAAAAGGTGCTTCCAAACAATGGGCTCCTAATCCTGCTGATCCAAGAACACTGTGTACCTTTTCTGTCTTTTCCTTCCTAACTAGTGAGAAAAAAGCTTGACTACAGTGATGAAAAAACAAATACAAAATGATTATGACAGCCCCTCCCCTATGTATTCTGCAAGTAAGACAGAGCTGTTGGAGACTGAAAGGGTTGTCTGGAAATAACCCAAAGTCTGCAAGAGTTCCAAGAGGAACAGTGGTTTGTGGATTTAGCTCCACTGAAGTCTTTTATAATTATGAGCTTATTTATCAATATTATATGCTAAAATCTCCTTCGCCATTCTTCCAAGGATCTGTGTCCAAAATTTTGCAAGTAAAAATATGGGAAATAGCTAATAGGTTGCCCATATTTTATTTGCAAAATTTTGGACACAAATCTTTGGAAGAATGGCCGTGGAGAGTTTAGGGTATAATATTGGTAAGGTCAGAGGTGACAGATTTGGAGAGCCAGCATGGTGTAGTGGTTTGAGCATTGAACTATGACATTGGACACCAGGCTTTGGCTCCCAGCTCAGCTATCTTGCGTATGTCATGCTCTCTCAGCCCCAAAAAACCCCAGGGTCACCATAAGTTGGAAATGAGTTGAAAGCACACAGCAACAAATTAATAGATTTCCTAGTAGATTCTAGCCATGCTTGGCTTTGCAGTTGTCATTAAGCACAAGAACACCTTCTGCACTCCCCTGTGACTATTAAAAAGGAAATGGGTTGTTTGTTTGTCAGGGAGTCCGGTCCACCATTACTGAGTACTATTTTCATTGAAGAATCTTCTTCAACTCGCACAAAGCTCCAGGGTTATTAATACCAGGTTTGAAACATCTCTGGTATGGTTCTTTTTATTTGTTCTCTAATTCATTTGTATTCAGAGGGAATGTCTTGCCCCGCCTTCATAGCTAGGATCATGCAGAATTGTGACCATAATAAAAATACCCTGGACACACTCAACTGGTTTTTATCTTGAGAGACTGCAAACATTTGTCGATGCGGAACATTAACATCAGTGCCTTGGGCCCAGTTCTCACTATGGTTATAAAGTGGATCAAGATGCAAAGAGTAATTGTTTCAGATGTCAAGCATGAAAGTTAACGTAATGAAATGGAAGTAATAGCAATTAAAATCTTGCACCTGGAAAACTAGATAGAAGTGAGAAGGATAGATTTAAATCATTTTACATAGCGTGCAGGTCTCCTATAGGGAGGAGTGAGAACTTGCAGAAGTTGTGTTTAGACTACAACTTATACAATTTCCTAGTCAGCTTTGCTGATAGCCATGCTGGCTGGGGGATTCTGGGAGTTATAATTCAATAAATCAACTTGTTCAAGCTCCCCTTATTGTAGTCTGAAATTAGTGGTATATTTTTAATTGAGAAGGGTTTCCTTAGAAGAGGTTGAGCTACAGGTGGGCTTCCAGATGATTTGATTTGTAGTTTCCACAGTTCCCTACTATTGGCTGTGCTGATTCAGGCTAACGGGAGTTGTAGGCGAAAACATCTGGACCAAGAAGGCCTGCCTTAGAAAGTCTCACCATTCAACAGTTGATTCATTGGACCTACTCTGGTTTATCATTAGAGTTCATGCAGTCTTCACAGCAAGACAACCTTTTGATTTTGGAACTCATTATGGTCAACTTGAGGGCTAAAGAATGGCTCATTGTTCTCTTCCTTACTAATAACTTTCTTGCAACTTCCTCTTCTCCGTAGTTCAATTTAAGATGGATTTGCACTTGAGGCTCTTTTTTACTGATTTTGAAACTGGGGCTCTCTAAATAAGGTTTCTAAACCTTTGAGATGGATTTGGAGTCCATCTCTTCCTGCTATTCAGAACTTAGCCTGATGAGCATATCAGTCCACTATAAAATATCCCTTCATTCTACCATACTCTGGTTTTGACCGGTGTCTGGCCACTTGGCCTTGAGAGTCTCACAGGCAAGGCATGGTGATGACATTGCATTCTCTACTACATGATGATTGGAAGCTTAGTGCTCATGGGGTACCTGCACCTGCTTTCCAAAATACTCCTGTGAAGCCTGACTGGATGATGAGAGTGCAACAACTTAGGCAGGCCTGAAGGATTTTGAGTTCTTCACCAGACCTATTTCCCTGGATGAGACAGAAAAATGTTGGCTAGATGACAACTCAAACAACTTGTGATCATAAAAGCTTTGTTGGCACTTAGGATGGTTGAGACACTGATCAATTTGCCCTTGATTTTACATTGTGTTGATAGATTTCTGAATCCAGCCCTGGAGTAAACTGGTTTCTAGTTCATTCTTGAATTGGAACCTGGAGCCTGCTATTCACAATCTGAAGATTCTGTTTTATTTATTTACTCTTTGGACCAGGGTTGGCCACACCAGAGGCTTTCTGTTGCCTGTGACTCTCAAGGATTCGTGTTATCTATCCCTACAGTGAGACAGCAGGTCCCTAACGTTGCTCCTATGGCAATAGGGCAGGGGTAGGCATTCTAGTGCTTATAGGTGCCTTGAACTGCAAGAGCCACCAGCCCCAGTTGGCATGTTAATTGGTCAGCAATGTAAGGGTTACAGTCTAGGGGGGTACCAAATTGCTTTCCCTGCAACAGGGCACCAAGAAAATGAGAAGATTTCCCAGCAAAGTACAATTGCCTGTGGAAAAGATATTCTGTATAGAACAATGAAGGAAGAAGATCCCTTGGGAAGAAGCATTTGAAGGCATGTGGTAAGGGGAGGGACTTCATGGAGAATGGTGTGTAGAATAGACATGAAGTGGCCAAATTTCACAGTATTGAGCTCAATTTTCCTGGGATGCTATTGGTAAAAGACTCACTTGGAAATCAGATTTCAATTTCTTTGAGTGAATGAAGAAAGTGGCAGAACATCCCAGAGTGGCTGGAAAAGAGCCATTGTGAAAGGATCTATTCTGGTTCATCAGAATTAAGAAGGATTTGAGAAGGTAATCCTGCAGTGAAATGTGATCCAGCAGCAAATTCTGTGTCCTGAGATTTCTGTGTCCTCTTTTCTGAAAGAAACCTGTGTGTGTGTGTTAAACATTTCTGCCAGTATGTTCTGACAGGTAAAAGGAAACCAGATGGGTAGGTTGTTGAATAGGCCATGGTTATATGGCATATTGATGGTTCTGAGGGAACATTCTTTTTCTTCCAGTAGAACTTGCAAGAGGTTTTCAGAGACTGGAGAGCCAAATGTTTAAAGACAGTAGTAGTCAATTGGCTGAAGGGGTTTCATTAGATACACTAGAGGCATGAAATACATAGATAAATTGGTAAATGGGGCTGGCCTTATTGTAGACTGAAGATGTCTCTTTCTTTCCTGATTTCTATGCTTACAGTGAAAGGTGTATAAAAGCTTCAGTGTGTGAGAAGCTCTGTCTGTGTGGGCTGTTCTGTGTGATCAGCAATTCTGCGAAATCAGGATACTGCATTCCAGTCCCTTTGCATTTTCTGTTGAATGTGCAGGCATAGTGGGCATGCACTGGTTGTATCTGCGTGGGAGCATTATACATGATACAGCTGCTTAATTGTGCACTGATTTGAATACATAGAGTAAAGGTGGAAAGAAATATTTTGTGCTTTGCAAATCAGCTGTGTGAGAGTTCACTGTTCCTAGAATCTCTTTCCAGGGAACTGGTTCTGCCAACAAGGAGTGTATCTCACTGGTTTAGTATGTGCTTCGCATGTGGAAGGTCCTTAGTTCATTTCTTTGCATTTTCACTTGAGACGTCTGCCTGAGACCCTGCGCAAAATATTGGGCATGGAGTTTGTCATTGCTGTGTGTCTTCAAGTTATTTCTGACTTATGACAACCCTAAGGTGAACCTATCATAGAGTTTTCTTGGCAAGATCTCTTCAAAGAAGGAGAATTTAGAAAATCTGTATTTTTGACTAAGCTGCCAGAATTCCCCAGATAGTGTGAAAACTGGTTGTACTGGGCAGGGGATTCTGGTAGCTGTAGTCTAAAAAGTATTGTAGAAGCATGACCTTAGAACTCTACTGCTGCTCATCTCCTCCTCCTCGTTACAACCAGAATAACTGTTGATTCAAAAAGCAGTCTGTTCCTCCCATTTTTATCCTCCCACAGCTCAGTGCTGTCTTACTAATATTGCCTCTGAACGAGATCCTCTGTGTCCTTTCTCTGAACAGCTCCAGGTGTGTTTCAAGACCAGCTAGTGCGCGTGCAAGATTTCGATCCTTGTTCAGCTCCACTGTCAGGGAGGGGCTGCAGTGGTCCCCTGCAAAGTGGTAATTCAGATACATTTAGCATGGCAGAATCCAGGAATCTTCTTGGTGGATTGAACTCAGTCTTGGCATTTTGAATGCATGCAAAAATGTTGGAAAATGCAGATTTTTCTAGGAGTCAGCTAGGAAGGATTTGCTTTGCGACTTCAAGTCAAGTAGGATGCCAGTTGCTTTATCTGTCATAGTACCTTCTTTCAGTTTTGAATGAGATGGAAGTCTCAGCTTTCACTTAAAAAACAAACAAAGCAAACAGCAAGCAACTTCTAGTCCTCATGATTATGAGGACATGCATGAAAGTAGGTCAGTAATGTTTTCTGAAACCTCAGAAGCTTGCAAAGTGGCTAAACAAGATTTTCAGTGGTTAGCACCTTGTATTCCTCCTGTGACTAATGAAGTGAGATTAAAGTCAGAAGCAGAAAAGATTATGTAATCTTTGCATAATTTTACAGAATATTTACCCAGATCACAGAACTGGGGAAAGGTTTCTCAAACCTGATATAGTACAGTGGCTCCTCTACTTTCACTAGGGCTTGGAGCGCAGAACGTTTGTAACAGTGGGGGAAAAATACAAATAAATTCCTCCACCTGAGCGAGCAAGTAAGGGAACACACACATGCACGCCTCCCCCCCCCCACATTACCTTCTGGGGCTCCTGCCCTCCCATTCCCTTGTCTTTTATTTGAGCATACATGCCTTCCTTCTTCGTGCCCAGGCGAAAGGGGAGAATGGGGAAGGAAGGTATATGTGCACCTTCCTTCCCTCTGCCCAGGGCTCCTCCTTCCCATTTGCTTGCCTTGTGCATGGGCACAGAGAACGCAGGCGTGTGACACATGGGCAGAAAGAAAGGGAATGGGAATAGGAGAATGGGGAGAGAAGGCACATGCGCACAGTCACGAGGTGGGGCGATTCACTCCAGGTGGCAATGTTTTTGAGGCATCCCGGCCCGTAGCCACGCCCTCACGTGCCCTGGCCATGCCCCCCCACACCAAAGCCACGCCCCCAGAGGCCACACCCCTTGCACCATAGCCCCACCCCTCCCGCTCCCCTCCGCACACTCCAAGCTCCACCACTGCATGTGCACCTTCCTTCTCTGTGCCTGGGGCTTCCCCCTCCATTTGCTTGTGTTTTGCCTGGGTTTGGAAAGAACAGCACACAAATCTGGGCAAAAGACAAGGGAATGGGAGGAGGAGAATAGGGGGAGGCATATGTGCACCTCGCATATAGTCAAATTTGCAAAGATCAAACCCACGAATGTGGAGGGAGGACTGTGTCCCTGTGGGAGACACACATAAAAGCCAGGCGTGTAAGGATAAATCAAAGTCCAATGGGGCTGCTGTTTTAATAGCTAAATCTTGCTCTTTCAAATTGGACAGTGTGCTAAGAGATGTAGATAGCAGATAGGATTTTGTTTCAGGGAAGATAACTAGACAGGCAGCCACTACTCATGGTTTGTTGTTATTAACTGCTGTCAGGTCAACTTTGACTGATAGCAGCCCTAAGAATGAAAGTGTCATGTTGTCACCAGCCACGCTCAGGTCTTCAGATTCTTACCAAGGGTCATATCAATTATTAAATATTTGAATTTCAGAACAAAATTAGAGGAAAATATGAATCTTTTCATCATATAAATCCATCTCAACCATGGCAAAAGAAAATGTGTAGAAGGGTACACATAAGTGGCACCTATGTCTTGTGCAATATGCACATTTCTATAAAAATATATCTACAGCTTGATGGAGCGGATGTAGTAAAAGTGGATCCTTGAAGCATACAGGAGTGAATAGTTTCCTTTCTTTTGTGTATGACAAAGCAGATAATACCCCAAGGACAATTACCGTTATTGATTAGATGCTCCAGACAGAATGAACAACTTAAATACAAAGATTTGATTGGGTTTCTCCTGACAGCAGCCAGGGCTGAAATTGCTCAATGATGGAAAACTCTAAACAGACTTACCCAGCCCACTTGGCTAAACAGAATTGGACAACAGGCCTATCAGAGAAGCTGTCAAGTAAATTAAAATATGTGAAAGAGAGAAACATGTAGATAATTTGGAAGTGATTTGGTATCCTTCTGTCTGTAAATACAGAACATTCTTTATGTTGTCCTCCAAGACACCATCTGAAACTCTGTAAAGAACAATGTACAATGTGATATGAATGATAATGATACCTTGTTCTAATCCTTTTCTCTTTCTTATTGAAACAAAGCGGAGCATTATTATACCTATTGATTGAGTTTTTGTTTTTGTCATTTTTGATTACTAAATTTGCTGGGTCATTTTCTATTTTTGTGTGTAGAATGAAACTAATTATAAAAAATTAAGAAGTATTTCAAGTGCAGGCAATCCTATTTACTTATTGCAACATAAAATGTAAAGTTCAGATTAACTGTTGCAAAAGTTATTGTGCTTTGACTATATTTGCATTTCCTTGCATTTGTTTGCTTTCACAGCTCCTTTTGTATAAGGACATTTGAAGTGGCTCTTTCATATTTGTGGCTCCATTTCTGCTTATTTGTTTCTTTTCTGACAAAAATAAACTCTTGTCTGTAGAAATTACTTGTTGTATTTAGCAATGTTAAAAGCAAAATACAACATGCCATTGATTTGTTTTTAAGTGGGAGGAGGGAGAGCAATACTATCGAGGGCAATAAGCCGGTTTTTGTATTACTGTGGTGGAGAATCTTTTAAGCTATCTGTTTTGTCAAGGAACAAGAAAATTCTCATCTGGACGTGTGAATAATTCACATCCCTGCTGTAATTAATGCCTTTTCCATATTGAGTATTTATCTTAGTTACATTCTGATGGTAACTTAATGAAGGATGTCTGCACTCCTTTTTGTCATGTTGTTATAACTTCCTAGTTACTTTTGAAGACATAGAGAGTGTGGTTTTGTTAAACAGTAGAAGAGGAATATTGTATAATTCTTTTCAAACTGGCAATTTAAACCCTTTTGATATTTACTGCTTGTTGTAGTGATTTAAACAGTTTTGTGGTTTAATTTCTTTTTAATGAGGTTGAGTACTTTATTATTAATATTAATAATATTAATGTTAATAATAATAATTGTTATTATTAAAAAGCACTGGCCTGTGCTGTATCTTGTTGTGCCTGCATCGTGCTCTGTTGTAGTCACTAAGGTAATGGGAGATGGACAGGAGGGAAGATTGTGTTTTATACCACCAGTCAAAAGCCTGTAAGGTATAGATATGATTTTTTAAAAAATTTAAAGTGACTAACTATTGGATTCTTATCCATAGCACTTGGTGGTCTTAGAGATACACTGCCACGAAATGTAGTGGTCTCAGTTTTTTTTTTTGAAAGTTGTCATAGCTGTTGATAAATGGTAAGATTAATCCTGTGCATCTTTGATTAATGCTAATCTTACTTGCTTCTATGGGTCGATAGAAAAATCTGTCTGGGTATTAAGAGACCTTGGGGGAATTCCTCTGTCTCATTGGCTTTCCCTGTTTGGGAGCAACATGGCTTGCTGGTCTGAGTTGCTGTGTGCGATTTTCAGGGCTGGAACAAGGCAATTTTTCTCTGTGTACACTAGTGAGAGCCATTGTAGTATAGAGGGTTAAGAGTTAGACTAGGTGTGGGACCAGGGTCTGAATCCCTACTGGGCCATGGCACCCCACTGGGTGGCTTTGAGCAAGTGATCCTCTCGCGCCTTCAGAGGGAGGCAATGCCAAACCTCTTCTGAACAAATCTAACCTGTTTGCCTTAGTGTCTCCATAAGTTGGAAACAACTTTAAAGCACAGGACGGCAACAACACTGTTGTGCTTTGTGTGAAAATTTTCCCTCTTTCCATGTGAACATATCTTTTTCAGTCTTACTTAGGCAGTGGGAGGCAGATGTACCCTGCTGCCCAATTGTTCATACCTCTTCCTTTCCTTTTGCTGAGTTGAACAAAATTCCACGTATACACATGCAAGGAAGGGCGATGGAGGACAAATCTGAGGAGAGAATGGCATGGAGCAGCTGCAGCCCTGCCACCCACCTGCATCAGTGGAGTCTGCTGTGCATGATAGCAATCTCCATGGCTTGGTTTTCACTGAGATTACAGGTGGAAGCCCCCATGCCTGAATACTTCCTTCCTTCAGAAATGTTCTTTGTAGATGGATAGATACGTATCAAGTTACAATGAAGGCTGGGGAATTGTTGTCTGTGCTAGTTTTCCATATGGGGAGCATGTTTTTGTAGGAAAAATGAAGTTATGTGAGCCCACCCCCAGCCCCTGACTCTACAGCATAGACACTACTTTGCCACCTGGCTTGTTGGGACCTTGTGGGTAAGTGGCTCAGTTTGGTGCAGTTGGTTGGGTTGACCTTCATCTTTTATTAGGCTGGTGGGTTTGCATGAGAAGGTCTCCTTTGCTGTAAAGTGGTATCAGTCTTTAGACTCCCCTTCTTACATGAGAGATATACAACTGTGGTTCCATTTCATTCCATTGTTTGGACGGTCAGTGAAAACTGTTTTGTTCTACATTGTCTTTTATTAGAATAAAAGCTGATTTTATCCCTTAATTGCGTCTTGAGCTCACTGTGTACATATGTGTGAAGAACAGATGGATAAATAGAGATTTGATTTAATATTTCATCATTTTTTTCCCCAAAGCAGAATGAGAAATAAAACTAAATGGTGTAGAGAAAGAAAACAAGGCATTATTTAGCTACCCTCTGTGTGTGTGTGTGTGTGTGCGCACGCGCACGCCTTCAGGTAACCTGTTGACTTGTGGTGACCCCATGATTTTCATTGGGTTTTATTAGGCAAATGATACTCAGGGGTATTGCCAGATTCCTCCTCTGAAATATAGCCTACAACACCTGGTATTAATTGATGGGTCCCAGCTAAGTACTATCTGGGGCTGACCTTACTTAGTTTCCAAGATCAGATGGGATCTTGTGCCTTTAAGGTATCTACCTTGACTCAACGTTAATCCGAGCTCCTCCACTCTTAGATCCATTGCTATCTACACATGGAGGGTGACACTGAAGAGGAGAGCCTCCTGCTTTCATTTGAGGTCTTCCAAACTGTATAGAGCCCACTCTCCGCTTAAGACTGTCACCCTCCTGGTGCAGAAGGTAACAGAAATAACTGGAACAGGGAGGACTTGTGTGCTCCCCTCCCCTCACACATTGAGCAAATGTGGGTATATAATGCCTGAATAGGGCTTAGGTGGTTTTAGTATTAGGGCCTCCTCATTTACAGTAACTCTTTAGGATTTAGCAACAACCTTGCACCTTTTGCTCTGCACGTGGTTCTGTCCCCCTCCAGGTAGACACGAAGGCTTCTAGAGATGGCTCTGATCTTAGCCACAGCCTAAATAAATATGTTTTCTTCTGTTTTTCTTTCCAGAAAATGTTTCCCGGGAGACACTGATGCATTTTGCAGTAAGGCTGGGCTTGCTACGGCTGACCTGGTTCCTGTTGCAGAAACCTGGTGGAAGAGAAGCCCTCTGTGTTCCCAATAGGGAAGGAGCTACGCCCGTAGGTTTGGCCTTGGAGAGGGGCCATCAGAAGCTTCACCAACTCCTGACAGAGTAAGAAGGATTTTCTGAGTTCTGTAGTGGCTTACTTTATTTACTATATTTATATTCCTTCTTCTAAGGAACACACAAGTGGTTTCCTCTAGAGGGTCTCCTTTCTGCGCCTTGGCCAGATCCAAAGCTGACTGGCTTCAGTGAAGCTATGCATGGCATATCTTTGGACCATACCCCAGGGCTTGTGATTGCCTTGGTCCAGGCTTCCTACTCTTATGCGAAAATCCTCCTAAATTCCCCTTGAAGCGTTAGTCATGGTTAAGGATGGCCACTGCACTGAACTTATCTGTGTTTAGCAGTAATCAGGGTTATTGTAACCAGGCTTTCCAATCCAGCTTTACATTCTGGTTATGATGGTCAATGCTAGTGTTAACCATGGCTGAAATGAGTGCAGTGGTAACATTTATTCCTTTTAAGGCTGTCAGTGAGAAAGGGGTTGGGTGGCTGGAGAGAGCAACTATGTGACCCTCAGTTTCTTCCCATTTCTTTGAAATGTGTTCCAAACTTTGAACGGGGAGAGATCTAAGATATCACATTGTGTGCCCAGTTTCAGTTAATTGTGTGTATTCTTCCAAGAATTCTTTGAATTGTACTCTCACATAGTTTCGTTTGTACTTCACTAGAAACTTATAAACTATTCAGTGCCTCCTCTTCTAAATATTTTGGTTAGGGCCAAATTAGAGGTCACATAAAATGTGTTTTTGAACTTATATACAACGTGCACTTTTAGAAATGCAAATCGTGGTTGCTTGCCATGAGAAAGGGTGGTTGGAACAGTGATAGTTGTTGGGATCACGCTAGTCAGGCAGAAGGATTTTAATCCATCCTTCTTCTGTTGTCGCCTAGATGAAAACCAGACTGTTTGTATTGGAAGGCCAAATGTTTCGTTGGCCTGGGGTTTGGATGAAAGTGCCAGGTGAGCACTTCTGTGGAAGAGAATTTCCCCTGTCCTAATCCAAAACATCACCAGATGTATGATCCAGATGTACCTCTAGAACCTGCTAGAGAATAGTCTGAATGTACAGGCAGACACCTGTGGAGACAGGAGGTCATTCAGGTACCCAACTCCCGATCTGTGAAGGATTTCAGAGGTTAAATTCAACCCTTTGAATTGAACCTGGAAAGGGACTAGGAACCACTGCAACTGATGACTCACCAACGTAATTGTATTGTAGATGTGGGAAAATTAGTGACCTTCGGATGTTGATAGACTGCAACTGCCATCATCCTTCACTGTTCTGTATTAGGCTGATGGGAACTTTAATTTGGAAACATCTGGAGGGCTGCATGTTCCCCACCCATGTTATAATGCCAAGTGCTCATGTTTCTTCAAGTTGCTTATAACATTAGTAGATTGAAGGAGTGATGCTGTATTACACAGACACACAACATGAAATGTTTGAATGTTGTTGTTGTGTGTCGTTTCTGACAGGTCGTTTCTGACTTATGGAGACCCTAAAGCGACCCTTAGGCGAACCTGTCATGGGGTTTTCTAGGGCTGAGAGTGTGTGATGTGCCCAAGGTCACCCAGTGGGTTTCCATGGCTGAATGGGGAATTGAACCCCGGCCTCCAGGATTGTCCAGCACTCAAACCTCTGTGGCCTTTCTCATATCTGACTTTTGGCAACCCTAAGGTGAACCTATCATGGAGTTTTCTTGTCTCCTTATATCTGTCTCATCATTGGCCATATTCCTAGCTGTGCCTCTTCTGGTGAAGCGGAAGCCTAGTACTGAGCAGAGAGGCATGGTGGAATGATTTGCCGCTACTGAAGGCTAATTGGAAGCTAATTGGAAGCAGGCAGCTTCAGAGGAGGGGCCATGTGGAGATTGTGTTGTCATCCTTTTGTTGAATATATTTCTTTTGAGGCCCTGTTGTGCTCAGACTCAATTTGAGAGTTGCTCAACTGCTCCAGTCCAGTGAGGTTCATGTGCAAGGTTTTAGTTCAGTGACAATTTTCCCTGTAGCTTTTGGCCATGAATAGACATCTTATTGGAGAGGGACTATAGTTCAGTGCAGAACATAAAGGTTTATATGTCCTAGATTCAAACCCTGGCATCTAGGGTTAGGATCGGAATAGATCTGGCTGAAACCCTGGAGAGCTGGCTTGCTATGTTCATTTCTCTTAGTTCTAGCTCTCCTGTTTTGACTTGAAAGTCAAGCTGCCAAGCAGCACTTCCCTAAGCTGCTTTAAACATCTTAAATCTAAGTGCCTGTAATTTCTCTGCAAGTCACTGTGAATCAGGCAGCATGAAAGAAGCACGAAGCCAACTTTCCCTTTTGTAGATGTTTTAGATTACAACTCCCATTATCCTCAGCCACTGGGGCCAACACATTTGGAAGGCGTCAAGTTGAGGAAGATTGTACTGAGTGGTGAAAGGGATCTCTAAGAATCTCTCAAGACCTTTTGATCTCACTAAATGCTGTTTTTCTATACATGTAATTTGAAAAGGTGTATGTAAATCTGCAAGCTTGGCATTGTTCATCTTGTGGGACAGGCCTACCTTCTCGTATAAGTATAATGCCTGTCATTTCAGCCCATCAGTTTACTAAACACTTATTGAGGTACAACAAGGTTAGGTGCCACCAAGAGGCTTACCAAGTTCCTTAAGCTGTGAAGCTGTAAATCAGCTCTGAGGTAGGTTACCAAAGCATTTCATTCCAGAGCTGGAGCACAGCTACCAAGATTAGTTTGCATCAGATCTGTCAAATAAAGAAGATCATTGCCCGTTATTATAACAGTGGTAGTCTGCTAACATTGGATTCCATAGGGCTTGCTCATTCATAGTTGTGGTCTAAGTCTGAATTTTATAGATTTAGCAAGATCTAAGCAGTAAAGCTTTACCTCGACTACAGCACTAAGGATTGCTGATGGGGTCCACTCTGAGTGTTCCCCCACTGGTGGAATAACACCACATTTTCTGTATGTAGAGAATTAGCGTGTGAAGAAGCTGTCTTTTGTTTTAATTTAATTTACTTTAATTTTTAATTTTATAGGTACATTCATACTCTGCCTTTCCTCTTATGAGCTTAAGGCAGAATACATTCTCTCCTTTTTCCCACTTTATCCTCACAGCAACAACCCTGTGAGGTAGGTCAGGCAGAGAGCACATATGACTGGCCCAAGATCCCCTAGTGAGTTTCATGGCTCAGTTGGCATTTGGATCTGGGTCTCCTGAAACCCAGACCACTCTATTATACTCTTTCTCATTCTGTTGGTTTTTAAAAATTATTTCTGTGTTCAAGGAGATTTGCTCACTGGTGGCATTCAGGGTGGATAAAAATCAATGATTGTTTTTCAACGTGGGTTAGATTTAAATCAATTTGATTTAAATCATGATTTAAATTACTATTGAAATCATTACTCAGAAAGACTCGATTTAATCATGTGATCCCCCCACCAAAAAAGGTCTCTCTTCCTCGCTATAAGCTTTATACATGTTTTACAGTTAACCAACATGGATGTTTAAACAAATACAAGAATATATAAGTGATAATGTTACTGTTTTAATTAAGCTATTTAAATTGTTATTATTAAGGTGATGATTATTTTTCTCCTTCCAATAAAGTACAGCAGAACAGTTGTCCAAATATGATTGATTAACCTGTTAAACTGGAGATAGTTCACAATAGTTTCATAGTTATCTATCTATGATGTATATCTAATAGTATAACCAAATCAGTATTTTTTTCAAAATATAGGTGTAAAACTGACTTGAAAAGTTGTTATTCTAACTATGAAATCTTCATCTGGTTGTAAATATTAAGATTATACAGGCAAGAATGAGTTTTTGGTAACTCTGAGTTGTGTAAAATATGTATTAAGCTTATAGCAAGGAAGAGTGCCCTTTTTGGGGGGGGGGGGAGAGGATCACGTGATTAAACCAAGTCTTTCTGAGTAGTGATTTAAATCAATTTGATTTAAATCAAATCCACCCTGGTGGCATTGTATACCCTTTCCTTCCACAAAATGAAGCAAATGTACATGGTGCCCTCCATATATGTGGGGGTTCTGTCCCAGGAAGCCCCACATAAAACAAGAAATGTGAGGTGGCACATCTCATTATAGTGAAGGGACGTGACATGTGTGTTCCTGCGGGCATGCCCACGGCATCCGTTGGCTATAATGGGACACAGTGCTCCATGTGACCCTGCATTTGTGAATGCGGAGATTGCAGTAAAGGAGGGCTCACTGTATTTCAGTTAAAAAAAAAAGTCTTTTGCAGCAGTTTTGATGAAGATAAACTCTTGTGAGTCTGGTGAGTCCCTGAATGAGAGACTGACCAGCATTCTGAGTTACAGTAAACTGACTTTGATACTAACCAACCTAAATATGTGCACCAGAAAGACAGCGCACTCCCCATTTCCTCTTGTCAGGTTGGCACACAGGTTCCTCTGTACCCCTGAGCGATGAGTCTCCAATCACTAGCACCTTTCTTTTCTTCCTGTTGTGGCTGTCAGTTACCTTGACTCCTTCCTGGGCATGCAGCATCCCTTGTTACTGGCTTCCGGCTTGAGCTTCTACACTGCCGCTGTCCTCATGTAGGAAGCGATTGAGTAGTTGGAGAGGTTCTGAATCCCTTCCGTATGGTCTGATCTTCACCGTGACTGTCCTTCAGGGTGTTTTCTCACTGTTACAGGCCTCCTCATTTTCCTTGGCAGTTTCTTCCTGTTGGTTCTGTAGGATCAATTCTCCCTGAGTTCTCTCCAGGAAGTAGCTGTAATGCACTGGCCTTCACTTCCAAGAGAGCTCTCAATTTGCATTTACTGCACATGTAACTGGTGAGGTTTCCTGGCAAGAAGACAGGTCTTGCATGTACCTTTCCACAGGCAACTATGGATCCTTCTACCTCCGTCTGTGCAGTTATTTCTCTCAACTTCCACCCTGTAATATCCATATGGGATATAACTGCATGCACCCCATGGTGTACGTCACTTGCTCAAAAGCTTGCTGCTTGGGCTCACCTGGCTGCTTTTTCGCTTACCGCAACTTCAGCAAAGGCTGAGTGGAAAAAGTATGCAGATGAGCTGCTGCTCTCTCAGAGCTTAGTATGGCTGTTACAAGGCCTTGAGCTCTCTACAGGGAAAAAAACATCACGTGTGTATGTGTGTGTTTCTGCATAGTAAGATACATTAACTTCACTTTAGGTCAGTAGTAGTTCCTGGATGTATGGCCTGGGGTACTTTGTTGGTCCCCTCCCAGTAAAATCAGCCAGAATTGTTTCCTGCTGTGACATTTTAATGTTCCAATCTGGCAGTAAAGAATGCATTACTCTGCCAATTACATTACTCTGGATTGCATTATTCTGTGTCCTTGCACAGCTGGCAAAGTAGTGCATGGGAAAACAAATTGAGAGTAACTGGAAAGGGAGTTCTCTGTCTGTGAACCACAGTTGGCCAGAGAGCACTGGTTGCTGGTGAGGACTGACTCACATCACTAGAAGAATTCACTTAATGGGAGGCAAGTGCAGGGACTGGAGTTCATAGTCAGAGCAGACCTCTTTGCTTAAGATGCAGGCATGACCCCACTGACTGTTGGTATGGATATGTTTTGTTTTCTTTTGTTTTTTGGGGTAATGTACCCTCTCATTTAAGCATTTCAAAACTCATGGGCCTATAGGGCTGTGGTGCTCTTGAAAGACAGAAACACATTTAACACCATTTGGTTTGCTGCGAGAAGAACTCTGTGTATATTTGTTGGATGAGGGGTGGGAAGGAGTACTGAAATGCAAGATCAAAAAAAAAAGTACATCTTCAATTGGCTTGAATTGTGGGCTAGAATTTGGTTGCTTCTTCAAATTCTTTTCTAACCCACTGTCCCCCCAGAACAGCCCTCCGTATGTGCTGAATTTAGTCTCTGATCACCCCAGTTAGTATGGCCAGTGATCATGCAAACTGGGGGTGGTGGGAGATGTAGTGTAACACATCTGGAGGACAAAGAAGTTCTTAGGCAACCTGTTCTTACTCTTTGCCTCTGCATTCAGAAGTGTTTAGTGACTGATAATAACTATACAAGTTAATTTTATAGGTAGAATTTTTATTTTTTTAATGTAAAAAACAGGAGGGAGAAGAATGAAGTAATACAATCTCTGCAAGTGAGTGCCAGAGTAAAATCTCAACTCCTAACAGGACTGCTAATATGTACCCTTACATTTCTTCCACAGGCAATTCCATGCCCTTCTCCATGGCTGGATTTTCCTTCTAGCTGATAGTCAGCATGCTGTAGCTATTGAACATGCTTTGTCTTCACTAGGCTATTTGGGAAGGGGTTAGAATTTCTTGCATTGCTTCTGTTTCCGAAAAACTTGGGGTTCCTCTGAACCTCTATTTTGTTTTCATTGGTTCCATTTTTATGGACTCTCACCATCAGATTACTATATGGAGTTATGCTGGTGGTATGGTAGGCGTTGAGGAGTTTTGTATAAATACTGTCAAAACATTTAAATCCTACATTTCATATTGGTGGTGGTGGAGACAGTGGCTGCTGTTCCAGAGCCCACAAGTCAGGTCGAGATCATACAGTGGTCCAAGGTTGTCAAGTGAGTGGGCTCCATAACCAAATGTGTTTTCTGAATCTAAGTCTCTCTGGTTCAGCACTCTGTGTGCACATGTGTAACTCAAACTCAGGCTTGTGGGGTTTATTTTTTTTTGTGGCTAGAACCATGAGGTCCACTTATCAGAGGCAGGTGAAAAAATGGGTGAGGAGGCATTGCAGCGGAATCAGTTTCAAACCAGTGTTGGAGGTGTCAGGACAAGAAGGTTTCCTTTTTTCATTTGTTGTGGACCTGTAAGAAGGCAAAAAGTTACCGGGCTAAGATTTATATGTTAATCCAAAAAATTTTAAAGGTAAGTTTTGTAACATAATTAGAAATGTTTTTGTCGGGCATTATGGATAAAGAATTGGAGAGTAAATACGGATTACTTTTTAGATATGTGAGAACAGTAGCAAGAACACTGGTTGTACAAAACTGGAAATGAACTGAAGCACCAACTGTAGAAGAATGGATTGTTAAGGTTGCTGAGTTAGCCCAAAAGGCCAAATTACCATGGATTCTATTGGATAAGTCAACTGAAGACTTTTTGAAAGATTGGAAACTGTTTATGGATTATTTGAGCAATAAGAAATCTAACAATGTAATAACTTGTGATGATGGTTATTAATAATTTTAGTAGGATTACTTGTGATGATGGTTATTAATAATTTTAGTAGGATTATTTAGTTAGAAAATGCATTGATAGTAATAATTATTTTTCCTTCTTTCCTTTCCTTTTTGTTACTGTCAGGATTGTGGAGGGGATCAGATCCCTATTTAGTTATGTCTTTTTCTTTTTTCTCCTTTTCTTCTATTTTTCTTTTTCTTTCTTCTGTTTTTTGATTTTTTGAATTTATATTAGTTTGATTGTAAACTAGATTGCTTGTATTAAAAAATCAAAAAAACAATAAAAAAGTACTGTGCTGTAATCATGTAAAACTATTTGTCCTTGCCCAAGCCAATTAATAACCTAGGTAGTTTTTTTCCCCTGCTGCAGGAGAAACTGAATATTTCTATACAGTTTTTGACCTGCATTCACATATGTCAAAACATTTTTGCACAGAATTACTTGGGGGTTTTGCGCAAAATTGTTGCTTTTGTGTGACTACTACATGTTTTCATGCAAAAAGCACTTTTTCCAGAAACATATGATTTTTTTTTTTGTACAGAAATCATCATTTTCCCATAAATATCACATTTTTGTGCAAAAGGGTACTCAACTGCGGAATAACTTCAGACCACTTGAATGCTGGGCAGAAACAATGCAGGAGGCTTGCCAACTGGATTTACTGTGTGTTGGGAAACCTAATTTTTTGCCAGTAAACAAATAATGGCGAATATTCTTCCCATCCCTACTGCCTTGTTTCCCGTAAGCACACGCAGAATGTACAAATATGAATTTGTATCTGTGTTAGTACAGGTCAGAGCTTCTAATACAGAAACTTCTTAAAAGAACTGTAGGTTTGCACAGAGATATCTTCAAAGGCATTCGGCTAATACATGTATTGTAAAAACAAAAGTAAGAGATAAGCATTTAACATGAGGCCAGTTTTCAGTTTTATTTACTATGGCTGTTCAGTTTCATTTACTATTAAAATGTTTGGGAGTCTGAAACTGTTACTAATGTGCTGCACGTCACCAGATATCTACCCTCTGTTCCTGATCAACTTTCTGCCACCTTTCTGCTGTATATTTTGACAGCAATTTGTCCTGTCTTTGGATAAAATAGACGTACATCTCTGCCATAGTGTTAACACTGTAGTGTTACAGTCTAGCCCAGACTTTCTCAATCCAGATGTCTTGGACTACAGTTCTCATTGGGGTAATGGGAGCTGTGATTTAGCCCAGGCTCATTCGAGAAGATGGTTTAGCATTTTGGCCTAGGTAGTGTGTTAATTCATGAGATTTATAATTTTTGTTTTCTTTTTGTAATTTTAGGAAAGAAGCCAGTGAACCTTGCTGCTGGAGCACTTTGTCTCAAATAGTACATTCTGAGGGGTGCTGTGTTGTGAAGTATTACCGAAGATTAAACGTTTACACTTTGACAACTGAAACAAAGAAAGGAACTGAATCTAGTATGGAGAACGATATCATCTGCCTTCAGATGCACATACGGAGCCACCAGGACATGGTGAGGAAAGAATGATGTGCCATCTCAGCACATCCTATTTATTTAAAACATTTCTATACTGCTGTTCAGTTATTGCCTGCTCATTTCTGCTCATGCGTGGATGAGCCTTTTCTTTTCTACTTTGGAAGGCATGACGTAGTGTTAACGTTTTGGGTATGGGGTCTCTGAGAGAAATAAAGAGCTCTAGAACACATGAACACTTGCTCTGACTCCTGTGGCACCCTTTCCCAACCTGGCATCCTCCAGATATGTTTGACTGCAGATCCCATTGACCATGCTACCAAGGCATGATGGGAATTGCAGTTCAGTACATCTGGAGGACGTGAGGTTGCAGGAGGCTTCCCATTGTGGCATCGGCTTCCTATGACAGGCCTGGCCCAAGACATGTTGGTCTAACATCTACCTTATAGCTTTCCTGGATAAAGGTGTAATGGCATCATAGGTGACAACAAGTTGCCTTTTATTGGCACCCCAAATCTACCACTGGAGGAGGAGACTCTGTTGGCGTGCCTTTCTTGGTCAACCAACACAGCGCAACTGTGCATACACTGTCTCACATTCTTAACACATGCTAAGTGTTAAGGCGATTATTATGGTTGTGGATGAGGAAATAATACACTGACTTAGGGCAGCAGGTTTCCTGAAAAACAGAATGCATATAGCCAGTTAGTGTTCCAAATCAGATTAACAGCACAAAGGGGAGAATTTGAAAGCGGGAAGAGCAGTTGCAGTCTCTGAAGCTTCTGTCACTCGTGGCTGTAAGCATTGTGGCTTCCTTTTGTTGGGATGAGCCCTCTAAACGTTTGACAGAGATGCTGACATAGTATAGAATATTTTATTATCATTCCTGCTGTTTTCAAACCTGCCTGGCCCTGGGTGGCACGATCTAGGTGAAACTGTTGTGGGAAAGTATGTAGAGATGGGGAAGGAACAGCTCTTCTTTGGTTTTCCTTCAGGAGGACCCTGAAGGTATTCTTCTTTCAACTTGCCTTTGTTGATTGATATGTTGTCCTTGCTGTGGAATAATTTCCAAATAATTGGTTGGTGGCTAAGCTGATGTTTGATGTATTTTACAATCTTTGCACCTTCATCCAGGTAGATTAAAAAAAACCAAAAACATTTCCCTTCCACTGAGTGTCTGTTTTGAGGTGGAACTGGGCATAATTCTAGATTTCTGAAGGGCGTCATTTGGTACCAAGACTGACACACATTGCTAATACAAAGATTAAGTTTCTTGATGTTACATAGGTGGTAAATTTATGTAGTAATGAGAAATTAAGGCAGAGATAGCTCTCATGTCTCTTCTGCTAATAGAAGCACACCTTTGTTACAACTAAGCATCTACCCAAAGCACTTGGATTCCTGGGATGATTACATGTAATATATCTCTTTTTGGGGAGACAACTAAAAGATGGAAAGTGGATCTCAAGGTTTAAGTAGTCCAGAACCAAACAAGGGAAACCTTACCACACCAGCAAGAACCCAGCCTCTATTTGAGAAGGTGTAAGAATAATAAGAAACAGGCTGCTAAGGGGAAAAGTGGTTCTACTGCACTGTACCCAGCTAGGTACGCCCTCACAGGAAAATGCGTGAGCCGCATGCATTATCTTCTGGAACTTCTAGGCTAACAAAAGCTATCCAAAACTTAATAAGGTACAAAATAAACTCTTTATTAGGATAGTGCTTGTCTGTGAGGCTGAAAAGTCTCTGGACCCCATCTCCCTGCCAGCAGAGCTATATCCACACCATTGCCTTAATCTCTCTCTCAGTCTCTCTCTCTCTCTCTCTCTCTCTCTCGCGCGCACACACACACACACACACACACACACGGTAAACTCATGAGCTGAACATTTGTTCTGAATAGCTGTAGGTTCTTGTCTGCAAAAGAATCTAAGCAACTCTTAATGCAGCAGATTTTTTGACAATTTCTGATGTTGTTTCTGAGTACATTGTGGCTGAAACTTGGTAACACTTAGTTTACAATTCTTCAGGTACCAATGTCATAAAATGCCTATAGGTCCAGTTCTGTATGGATTTGCAACAAATGTGATGCATGGGATAACAATGTCCTGTCTGCCTGGAGGAATGTTTTGTTCTACAAAATTGTTAGAGCTATGGATTTGCAAGAACATTTCAGAGATACCTCTGATGTCAACATGTGCCATGTTGCCCCCAGGGGTTTGGGACTGCAGTTCCTATCATTCCTGTTTGTTGACTCTACTGGCTGGGGCTGATGGGGATTATAACCTAAACTCTCTGAAGAACACCCACTTCGTAAGGGAAGTCTTGAATAAATCAGTTTCACCATGCTAATCACCTATTGGGCTGTGAGACCTTCTGGATATCTTTAGTTTCTAGCGCCTCAATGAGTATAGTGGAATTTAAGTGTGTGTGTGTGAAAGAGAAAGAGAGAGAGAATTACCCTGGGGGGGGAGACTCACAAACATTTAAATGGTTGCTTAGCACTCCCACTGGTTTGTTGGTTAGCAGTAAAATTCAGCCTCTGCCAGATCATACCAGTCCTTTTTTATTGATAGCACAAGCACTAGATGGGTACATCATGTCTGACAAATCGGAAGGGCTATGTTTAGATGGCCTTCCTTTTGAGGACTGGTTTGCTTCACATCTAATCTAATTTGAATTTGGACTGCGGCCGGCAATTATTTCATTTTAGTTCATGCAGGGTCAGCTGAGAGGCCGGTTGGCTTCCTCTGGAAGCGGGCTCTGTTTTTTCAGTCTGTGGAAGCAGAATGACTTCATTGCAAGGATGGCGGAGAACTCCCATTCTCCCCTCTCCTTCCTTCTTTCCCTCCCCCTCTTCTAACCCTCCGCCAAATCTCTGTGGAACACTTTTGTGTTCCAGAACAAGTGTCACTTTTGTCTGTGTTTGCTTGTGCTGCTGGCTGAGAACTATCTCAAGTGTTTCCCTCTGCTTTTGGCTCAGAGTTGACAGCTGCTAGACTCAATGGAGGCTTCATTTCAACATGTCTGCTTGAAGCTGATATTTAAGGTCGATGGGGAACCTTTATTCCCCTGAGCTCTCTCTATTTGTACTTTGGGTAAAAAGGCTAAAGCTTTCTGCATGTACATAACATGTACACCGTATAAGCACAGAACCTGAGTGCTGTATCTACATCCAGCAGTCTGAAAATTTATGCACAAGTTGTTTGTAAGGCAAATTTCTTGCCCTTAAGTCTGCAGAAGTAGGCTTGAAATATGTGTGGGGAAATGTGTGTGAGTGCAGTGAAGTCTTGGAAACCAAAAGATGTATAAGGATGTTACGACAGGACTTCCTGTTTCTTTGCTTCTCTTACTAAGAAGAGCCCTACTGGATCTGACCAAGGGAACAATCTGGTATCTTCTTCTTGACAGCACTTTCCCAGATGTCTTGGGAATACCAAAAGCAGGACTGGAAGGAAAGAGTCCTTCCTGGTTGCGTGTATTCTTTCCTGTCACTGCAATTCAGTGCAAGCCTGCCTTTGAACATTGAGGCATCATGTGGCTTTCATGATTGGTGCTTGCAAATGGATCTTTTCACCACCAGTGTGAGCTGATGTGGAGAAGCATTTAGAGCCATTAGAGCTTGGAAAAGTTCCTTTTTGGACTACGGCTCTCAGATACCTGCAGCCAGCTTGACGGCTGGCTGTGCTCGCTAAGAGTTTCTGGAAGTTGTAGTTCAAGAAAACATGTTCAAGCTGGGAGTTGGGTGATCCAGGTTCGGTTCCCTATTGAGCCATCAAGTTGAGAAGATAGCCTTGGGCTGGTCACACTGTCAGCCTGACCTGTCCAGCAGTGTTGTTTTGAGAGTAAAGTGTAGAGGAGGGGGAGAGCCAGGTAAGCTATTTTGAGCTCCTTGAGGTAAAGGTTGGCTAGTAATATAATTTATAACGTTGTGATATATAATTTCTCACCTTTTCAAAGTGGCCTCAGCCAGTGGCTATTTGCTGTGGCAGCAGATTCCACCATTGCATTGTATGAAGGAAGAAGCATGTCTGTTCAGTCTGTCTGGAATATACTGGCCATTAATGTCACTGGGGTAATCACCTGCCGCTCATCCCCTGTGTTCTAATGTTATATGAGGGAAATTCTCTTTCAGCATCATTCATACAGGCTTCCCCCACTTATTTGACAGGTTAGGGACCAGAGCACTGTCAGAAAATAGAATTGGTTGAAAAGTGGAACCTCTGTACTGTTGTGTAGGGAGCATGAAGGACTTAACGGAGGCTCAGTTGTTACCAGCCATGCACACACTGCTTGCAAAGTCTCTCGGCCGGCTTAGCACCATTTTCCAACCTCTCAGCTCACATCGTAAGCAGCACATATGTGTGAATGGTTCCAAGCTAACCTCCATAGCCAAGAAGAACTGAAGAGAAAGCAGAACCCATCCAATTAATGGAACTCGTCTCTAATTTGGGAGTGTCAAAAGACTGAATTGTCGGATAATGGGGTGTTGGGGGCTTCCTGTATTTCTGTACATCTCCATCAAGCTCTTCTTGATGTTGTTTTTTTTTTCTCAAATGAGCAAAAAATCCACACTTCTAAAATAGCAGGATTGAGGGACGTATGGTCTTCCAGGTATTACTGAACTGCAGCCCCCATGATCCCTCACTGTTGACTAGGCTGGCTAGGGCTGATGTGAGTCTTTATCCAGCACAATCTGGATAAAGTTGTCCTTATATGATTACCTTTGGCTGCAATATGTGCATGTCTTATTTATGCATGCTGCATAAATTTGTCATATCTACATATGCAATTCCAATTTTTCCTGATAGAGGGTCTGAGTTATTTTTTTTGTAATGTTTACCTTGTTTTTTGTTTGTTCTTCTAAAGCAAGAAACATAAGTAGCTTTGGGTGCAGCATTGGTTGCTTTTTTCAGTTTACTGGGTCAGGGAGAAGGGGAGAAATTGTTAGTAAAAAGATGGACTAGCCTGTAGCAGAAGCAGTTACTGAGACTGACGTGAACCTTCCAAACGACAAACATGTCACGAGCAAAGAGCAACAAAGCTTACCAAAACCAGCCCTTGCAAGATAAGCAAGGGTGCAGAGCTTTCTGCCGTAAAGGAAGACTTGGCAGCTCTTGAGGCCATTCTGCTCTCTGAAGCAGTATGGTGTGGTCCTTTGTGGTCAACTCTGAGGCAGAAGAAAGGTGTTGGCTTCGAAAGTGGGACTCACTCTCTCTCTCTCTTTCTCTCTGTCTCTATCTCTCTCTTCATTCTTCTGGGTGTGAGATGGCACCAGAGTTTCTCCTCATCCTCCCAGAAATGTCTCTGAAGTAAAACTATATGACAAACAAGGAAGTGGGGTGGTGGTGGTGAAAGAAAGTAGGAAAACAAATAAGAAGTTATTAGAATGTATAATCCTTGGTTACAGGAATGTGTTACTAGTTACTAGAATGTGTAATCCTTGGTCTAACTCCTTCCTAGGGATAATTGTTGTACAACGTTTCTTAAAAATTATTAGGAGCACAGGTGAAAAATTTTTGTGAGGCTCACAAACTGGTATGTGAGCTTTTAGAGTGTGACACACAGAAAATAGCAATTAAATCAATTTTCTTCCTACCTTTCTTCTTTTTTTCCGTTCCTTTCCAGAACTCAAGTGAACATTCACATCCTGGACAGGCCTGTGAGAACCAGAGTTCAAGCACTGAAGCGATGGACCCTACAGCTACACCAGAAAGCAGTCTGGATGAAATAATGACAGAAGGAGACCAGGGAGATACTTCTGACCCACTGGACCTAGAGGCAATCCAGATTTTGGTCCCACCTGGCTCTGAGGAGGACCCCTGCCAGCAAGTGAAAGAGCGCTTAGACACACCAAAAGATTGTTCAGGGCTGGAGGATGCAGAAAACCCAAAATCTTCCTGTGTGAATAAAAATACAGTTGCTAGCTTACACAAAGAGGAAGAGGAGGAGCTAGCTTCTGCTGTAGACTCTGGGGCAGTATCAGAGGAACGTGACAAGCAGCTGAGTGCGGTTAATGGCCTTCATGGGATCGCAGACCTCCCCTCCTGTGGATGTACAAACAGGGAAGCTGGGATGACATCTCCCTGTGTTGCTTTGGAACAAGGCAACCTGTGCGAAGGAAATCATTATCACCAGGAAGTGGAGACTGCCGAAGCAAGAGCAGTTGGAAGAGACACAAACCAGCCAGTTTCCTGCAAGGAAGGCAATGTAGTAGTGATGGGGCAAGGCGAATGCAAGAGTTGTACAGGAGACGTAGATGTTGCCATGACAGCCCAGCAGGGTGTGGAGAAGGAGGAGAGTGAAAGTGAGCCCCCTGGAACCAGGGCCATGGAGGTGGTATCATCTGGTATGTCCATGACAGATCCGTCTGTGTCCTTCCTTGGAAATAGTAGTGCCATTGCCGCCTGCCAAAGTGGAGATCATGGTGTACCTGAAGAAGTGACGTCGCTACAAGGTAATGGGCTTGGGGGTGTTAATGCCGATGTGAGTCCTGTTGAGAGTAGAAATAGTAAACAGACAGGATCAGACACTCCCAGCAACAGCAACAAGAATGATTTTACAGAACGTCCTGAGGATTGTGAGCGCCTGGCAGATAAGGTGCAAAATTCAGCTCTGAGCCCTAGAACAGACCCATCTGCAATAAGCATGGTGGGAATTTTGGAGATTTCAACAGAGCACGACCCTGTTGTAGAATTGAACCATAATGGAGAAGAACTGAAGGATGGACATATGGATAATGGGATGGGTGCTTTGGATTTGAGTGACAGGGTGCAGGATGTGCCTCCTGATCCCAGTGTAGAAAGTGAGAAGCCAGGTCCAGTGTGCGTCGAGCCCAGTGTAACACAAATTGCAGCTGAAGTGCAAGGGGAGCAAAAAAATTCTGAGCTGAAGCTGCCAGGAACTGAAACCAGCAGCTGTGGAGGAAGTGCTGATTCTACCAGTCTCAGTCAGGGCCACATTCATAAACAGGGAGTTGGCATAGATGAACTGCGCAGCGGCTCTGTCTTGCACACTGATTCCACTGGTGCGTCTGAACTGCCTCCGTGCGCTCTCAGCCCTGCAGTGCCATCCCCTGTCAAAGAGGAGACTCTCGGCAAAGGAGCAGAGATAGCAGGAAGCGATTGTGAACCGGACCGGTTTAGCAAAAGCACTCAGGAATTCATAGCTGTGACTTCTGCCTTGCTTGTTGAAGAGATTATCCAGAACGCCTGGCTGACCCTTTCTGAGGAGGAGGCCAGAGCAGCCCCTGTTGGTCAGAAGGCATCTCTGCACCTTGAGGACCTTGCTCTGCCTTCCTGTGGCATGGGCACGGAGTGTATGAAGGATAATTTAATGGGCACACCCTCTGCTGTTCATGATAATGAATCCAAACAAAACCAGGAAGTAGCAGCAGCAGCAGCAACAGCCGTGGAGGCGGCGGTGGCAACAGAACTGACTGTGGGTGCTGAGCAGGGAAACCCTCTGTGCCTTGAGCTAACAACAGAGAATCATTCGGCTGACTGGCAGCAAAAATTAGGTGAGAACAGCTCATCCTCACAGCTGCCTAAAAGTGGGCAGGAGCCGCCTGGCGAGGCGGCAGCTTCATTAGAGGGCCAGATAGCAGCAACAGCAGCGGTTGTGCCGTCTCCTGCTCCGGATCAGGGTGAGGAGCTCCAGGTGAACAAAGGGAATACCGGTGCTGGCTTAAAGGGAGAAGCCTCCAGCCCAGCAGCTGGAGAAGATGTGAAAGCGGGCGATCATCTGCCAAAGCTTGGGCTGCCAGAGAAGGCCCCTCTGTCTGATGAGAAGGCCCTCTGTGCTGATGCCGTGAGAAATGGTGAAGTGGATCTTGGTTCGGCTCCATGTGTAATTTCTGCACCCAGCGGAGTTTCTGGTTTAATGGAAGTCCCACTGCTAACTGCCAGTGAGCTGCCCACAGGAGTCAGTCTTCCCCAGGAAAAGGAGGAGGTGGAAAATGTGCCTTCAGGAATATCGCTTCAGCCTATTGCTGAAGAAACTCCATGTGACTGTGACTCTAGTTCAGAAATGTTCTTTTTGGCTAGTGAAGGTGAAGCAGCTCTACTGGAAGGCCAGGTTGAGCCCCACAAGGGCAAGGGGGAAGAAAACCAAGCTGACCCACAGGGGCAGCTTTTGCCATCTTCTCCCTGTTGCGCTGTTGAGCTTCCAGAAGAAGTGGAGGTGCATGGTTCTCTTCCAGAAAACGAAAGCGTCTTGGTGGTTAATGTTGACAAGATAACAAAAAATGCCACTGAAGCTACACCAGTGTCGGAGAAGCATGATCACTTGGTGCCCCCGGCTGGAAATCCCATGGAAGGATCTCCCTTAATGGAATCCAAACGTGAGTCCCAGCATATGGCAGATTCTGGATCTATCCCTACTGAAGAAGCAGATTTAAATTTGCAACCAGATGGATTGATGAAGAGGACTGAAAGTCTAGGATCAGCAAGATCTTCACCTGCTGCAGGTAAGCAAATGTAAACATTCATTTCTATCTGAGGGCTTTGTTAAGGATTTGATGGAATGAGGAATGGAAATTGGAGAGGGATCTGATTGCTTAATAGGTACATTTAAAATCTTTGGGAAGAAATAGCTGGGAGAAGCAAATTAATTCTTATTTTGGAGAAACCAGTTTTGATTTAAAAAAAAATGGACTACAGTTCCCAGAATCCCCCAACCAACATGACAGTGCTAGCTGGGAGGTTTTGGGATTTGTAGCCCCAAAACCTAGATTTTTCTCTCCCTCCTCCTCTTTTCTTGCATACCTTACCTGTATGCATGGCTGTTAAGATGATGGTAGTAGTATTTCAGGGGGAGGAACTAGGGAAACCACCTCTGAGTATTTGTTGTCTATGAAAACTACGTGAAATTCAAGGCTCACCATAAATCAGCCGGTGACTTGGAGGCACATACACACACAAAATAGTATTAAGTGCTATCCTTCAGGAGCAGAAACTGTGGATGAAATAACCAGCAAAATAGCCTTCTGGTTCTGGTTTTCGTCCTAGAGCAGATGCCCTGATGGACCCAAGAATCCAGTCATGTCCCTCATCTCAGCAAGCTTGAAACTGGAGAAGACAACACTGCAGTGTGTAAAAGTTTCTCCTGCATGTCAGCTGCTAAAGTTTGAACATTTGTCTATATTGAGCCACCCTGCTTCCAAATGTGCCTTCAGATTACATAAAGAGGAGGACAGGGAAAGGCGATTCTACCCATTGCCCCCTTTTTTATATTTCTGAATCCCTAGCCAAGATGATAACTTATCCGTTCCAGCATATTTAAGAGTTAGCTTGGATTTCTGACTTGACACAACAGAGAGCAGAAGACAGATTTTGGCTGATGAACAGCTTGACAGGAAGAGACTTGATAGCATCAGGACAAACCAGTTAGACACCTTCTTAAACCATTTTGCCTCTTCTGGAAGAGGAGTTTGTAGAATGTGTTTCTTTTTTCTTTTTTTTTTTAAGGAAAAAAGGGAGGGAGCGAGGGAGGTCTTTTGCCAATTTGAGTTGAAATCCTAGAGGCAGAATCTTTAGCAATGCTTAATGATAGTTTTAATGCAGGCTTTTATGGCCCCACCTGCTCAGACAGCTGTTAAAACGTAAGCAGCTGGTTTTTTCTCTCTGCTCTCCTCTTCTGCCTTTGTGCCGCTTGCCCTAAGCAGTCGCAAGTGTGGCAGGCCACACCTCCCCACATTTGATCTGCAACAAATTATTGCTAACAAAGCCTAAGATAGAATTGTAAGAGAGCAGAGCAAATTGAAGCAGTGTTTCTTTGTGTAAGTGCATGAAATGAAGACCCTCCCGCTCTCCTCCCACACCATCCCCAGTCTGAAGAGCAAAGAGAGGTAGGGATTTGAGTAGGTGCTGGACCTGCTGCTGGCCACGCATACAAGCAACAACCTTTTTGAAAGAAGTAGACCTGAAAGAGTGTCTCTGAGTCTGGAAGACCTATTCTGCTGTTGCTTGTTGCTGTTAGACTCCTGCTTGGCATGAATCAGCATTTAACAAGCTCCATTTTATTTTTGTGCAGCGTGGTAGTTTGATATTTCAATAGCATGGGAGTGGCTGTAAGATGAGACTTGGAGAGTGTTGGTTTCATGGAAACTCCTCCTCCTTCCAGGCTTCGCTGACTCCTACGTTTATCCCCACCCACTGCCACCCCTGATTTCTGTTCCTGAAACTTTGATTTAGTATGGCACCGATGAACAGTTTGGATTTGAATTGGAAAGAGCAGTGAGATTAAAGTGTAGGGTAGAGTAAGGAGGGCTGGCTTTTGCATTGAATTTCAGAGAGCTGGAGTGCCCTGGAAGAGCGAATTTCTGCCCATCAGGTAGATTTAATTGGAAACTGAACAAAGAAAGCTCATCAGCATCAAAACAGGTTAATCGCAGAGTAGGGTTCTCCCATTGGTCAGAGAGTACAGGAAGGCACGCTGAGGGCGCAGGCGAGAGGTTGGCAATGGAAGACTATAATTAGCCTCAGCTTCCTGCTGTGCACCTGCTGTGAATTCGATCCTGGGACTGGTGTGTGTGTGAAAGTGTTCTTACTTGGACACAGTTTGTTCGCACAGTTCATTACTGGCTTCAGGGCAGCTTGAGAAACAAACAGAAATGGGATTAAGCGGTGGAGTGTATACATCTTCCCCTTCCCCACCAACAGGCATTCTCTCCAGCTAAAAGGTAGGGTCTGAAGGAACAAGGGAGTTACTAATAACAACAGAACTTGGAGGTGGGGAACAAGAAAGGCTTGTGAGTTGGTTATCAAGATGTTTTGGGCTTCAGCTCCCGGCCAGCATGGCCAGTGGCCAAGGATTCTTTGGGCGGAGGTGCCACACATCTTGAGGGGTCAACGTTGAGAACTATGGTTTTAAAGCTGTATCGAGG
Organism: Cyclura pinguis; assembly: GCA_030412105.1. Lineage (NCBI taxonomy): Eukaryota > Metazoa > Chordata > Lepidosauria > Squamata > Iguanidae > Cyclura > Cyclura pinguis. Next base: position 7,578,891 of record CM059608.1, read on the forward strand.
CTTGTCCCTGTTCACCTGTGAAAAGCAGAGGAAATCTCCAGAAGATCAGGCAGGAGAGGACATTGTCGAGAGGAAGGGAGTAGTTGTTTGGGCTCTTCAGTGGTTAACACCAGTATGGCCAGCAGGGGTAATGTCTGGGGATGAACCTGAAAAACTGAGTTCTTCATTTATTTCTCACTTTATTGAACAGATAGAGAATGTGATGGGACACTGGGTCAAGGAAAGGCTATGTCTGTTGTGAGGTCTCCCCTTTAAGTATGTGTGGTCGTAAGTTCTGTATGGTACATAAATTACATCTGCTGTAAGTGAGGTGCAGGTTAATTTATTGTTTTTTTCCCCTTTTCACATTCTAGAAAGTCTTTACCCGTGTTTTAGCCCATTTAGAGGTTAAAGCGTAACGTGGTTTATTTATCCCAATTGTTCACACAGAGCCAAACTGCTATTTTATATCTGTGGCATCTGATTTATCTGGAGAATAGGTCCTTTGGAGTGGGTTTGGTACACAGGGAAGACAGCATCCATGGGCCTTCATCCCCTTGCTGTAGCTTCTGCCTTCTGTCCCCAAATACCTTCTTGCTCCTCCCTGTCATGTCATGCTGTGTCGAACAGAAGAGAAGTGGGGAGACTACAGCAGTTTCTGCCTCTTGGACTATTGGCCGCAGCAGCAGAAAAAACTATCTACTTCCCTTCCCTCCTGGACCCACGTACACAAGAACACAACAGTTGCCTTCCCAAAACAGCCCAGGTCTCTGTTGTAGTTGTTGTGGTTGTGTGCCTTCAAATAGTTTTTGACTTAGGGTGATCCTAAGGTGGGATTTTCTGGGGCTGTGTGTGTGTGTGTGAGACACACCCAAGGTCATCCAGTGGGTTTCCGTGGCCGAGTAGGGCATTGAACTCTGGTCACTAGGCCCAGCACTCAGACCCCTACACCACGCTTGCTCTCTCCAAAGCTCTGCCAAGCCAAGAGCATGGAAAAGTTACTTTTTGGACTATAACATCCAGAATTTCCTAGCCTGCTTGATTTCTGGGAGTTGTAATCCAAAAGTGTAGCTTTTCCAAGCTCTGAAGCATCCTATTTCAAGTGTGGACTGCCAGGTGATTCTGTGAAACCGGCGAACAGGACATGCAGGCAACTTACAAACTGCGAGTTTTGCAGCCTCCCCAGATTTTTTTTTAAAAAACCCTCAAGTTCTTTCTTATCTGAATATAAAGAATGTTGCAAATTCTGATACATTATTCCAAGACAAATTGAAAAGAAATTCTGCTCAGGTCGAGTTCAGTAGGTACAGCTATTCCCAGTGTGGAAAGCAAATTCGGTAGGTACAACTATTCGCCAGCACAGAAAGGACCATTGTTGTATCTGCCTGCCCGTGTAGGTGTTACAGCTGAGGAATATTACAGCAAAATAGATGGCAGTTGCAGTTCTAGTTGAACGGTGGTTGGATGCACCTAGATTCAGGCCCAGATTTTTAAAAGTTGAACACTCAGATCTCTGGGCCTAAATGAATGAACTTTTTAGTTATGCTCCGCTCACCCACGCACATTGGTGTCTGCTTGTCAGATTGGCAACTGTTTTTTGGCTATCATCTATTTAACAACAGCAACAAAATTCTCCTCTTCTTGACGACTCTATTAGCATCTCTAGCATCTCAGATAAAGATTTTGACTAGAATATAAGGCCATCCAAGTGCATGGTTTGTGGGGTTTTATACATAAGAGACTCCACTTCTTGAGATCTTGTGTTATATCTGGTCTCCCACACTGCATATAAAAGAAACCTTTTTTGACTACCAATTCCCCAAATTTCCTAGCCATCATGGGCACTGAGCTTGTTAGCTTATAGAGTAGATTCCAGGAGCTGTAGTCTGAAAGATTTATATTTTCAAGCTCTAGCCCCACCTTTTGAATTACCATTTTGTGTCCAGCTCCCCAACTGGTAGACATAGTCGTTCTAATGTGAAGAGAAATTAGATCCCTGAAGCCTGATGTCTGCCCACACCCAATTTAAGATGCAGTAATGCCTCTGAAAATTTTTCCTTCATGGCTAATACCTGGTAATTAACAAATTCTGGGAGGGATACTAATAAACTTGGGAATGTGGGACATTTTTAAGGGATGATTTTAAATAGTTTTAATTTTGTTGTTGCTTAATGCTACTTTAATCTTGATTTTGTATGTTTGTAACTATGTGTGTTTTTTTTGCATTTGATGACTTTCTGTAAGCCACATTGAGTTCTAACCTGGGAAGAAGGCAGAATATAAATAAAGTGGTGGATGAACGGATGGCTTCATGCGTTATCCCTCACTGTGCCGACTGTGTTGGCTAGGACTGATGGCAACTGCAGTCCAGCAACATCAGGAGGTCCATATATTCTCCATCACTGGTCTGACCTTCAAAAAGCTATCTAAGCTGATGACTATGCTAGCTTGGTACCCTCCCCCCCGCCAAAAAAAAACCCTTTCCTAAACAGTGGGGGGGGGGGGAATCTAGGAGCAAATTGTAGATGTTTCTTAATACTTCTTTGTTTTCAACAAATTTGCCCCAAATATTCTCATCAAACAGAACACTGAAATATTTCTCTCTCTGCTTCCCCCCTTTGTTGCAGAAGCTGGTAAAGATCCAGCCTAACCCCCCTTTTTTGTGTGGCCAGCCCCTCTTGCCAAGCATGCCTTCATTGTTTGTTTGGAGCTGGAGCTAAGCTTGTCCTTGCTTGCCAAGACATGCTTTGTGTGTTCCCCCTTCTCCCTTCTGCATCTGTGGAGAAGCAACCACTGTTCCACAAAAAGAACCACAAAATCCTCTTCTGGCAGTCCCTTTGCTCTGCAAGAGCAGAAAGGTTTTGTAACCCTCACTCCATCACAAACCATATCCTCTAGTTTTTTTCCCTCTAAGATGGTTGCTGCTGTTGCTAAGTTGTCAACATTTTGTGCTGTGTCATCCAGAGTGCTTCTTTCTGGCTCCTTCTCCTCCCCTTTTCAAATTGTAGTTGTGAACTTGTATCCAGGCACAGAAGTTCTTATACTTTAGTGTATATGTTTACATAATTTTTAAAATCATACCTCATATTTTTGGCATTGATCCTGCTTCCTAGATACATTAGTTATCTCATCTTGTGTTTGGTCTGTCTCTCAATAGTTTGTTGCTTTGAAAACCTGCAAGGGCAGTGGGTGTATGTGTCCACTCTTTCTGAGTGAGGGTGGCCCAAAAGCTTTGTGCTTCTGGCAAACCCATCTTTGCACATCTACTAATTTGTGCTAGAGTGTAACATAGTGTGCATCAGCAATCTGGGAACCTGTTCTTACGACATCTACAAACCTCAGAAAAGTTAAGTTTTTGGACTTCATCTCTAAAAATCCCTCAACTAACATAGCCAGTGACCGCACTAGCTGGGGCTTCTGGGAGCTATACTCTTAAAAAAAAAAAAAAAGGTTTCCAAGCCCCCCGCCCCCCAAACTTGCTCTCTTGCTTTTCTGCTTGCTGTGACATTAAAGGATGAAACTGCACTTGTCCATCTACACTGTCTGACAGAAGCCTTTCCCATCAACTGCTGGACTGGAGATGGACCAAAAAACATTTTTTTCTCTTTTGTTGTGCCAGTGATCCTTCCTAAAAGATGAGCTTGGACCGTGCCACTGTACTGAGACCAGTGGTCTGTCTGACCCACTGTTGGCTAGCAACAGCCCTCTATGGTCTTTGCAGTTCTGGGCCCTCTGATCTTCTTTTAAATCAGAGGGTAAGGATTCTTTGACCCTTCACATGCCATTGGCTGTTGGGAGTTGGAGTCATAACATCTGGAGGACAACCAGGTCTCCACAACTGCCTTGTAGAGACACTAAGTATTTGATCTTGCCCAGCTTACATGCAACCTATGTGCTGTAGCACTGCAGTATGTCCCTTTCTTTGTGAATGGTTATTTTTTAATAAACCTGAATCTAAGCTGAATGATTCTCCTTGACAAATCTGTTTTCTTTATGACCCTTCTGAAGTGTTCAGAAATAGAACTCCCTACAAACACCTTCAGTTTCAAGTGAGACACTCCAGAAAAACTTTAGTTCTAAATTCAGTTGGTAGAATAAATTGACCCTTAACTTGATTTCCCCTCTGTGATTTGATATGTCTCTTAAGAGATGGTATAGCACTGTCACCAACTTGTGAAGCACTTAACTGTATTCCCAGTTCTATCCGATGAGCATATGACTGTGTTAATTTTATGTAATTGTTTAAATCCTTTAAACTGAATCTGGTTGGTTAGTTCCAGCTAGAGTAGACCCATGGAATCAATTGCCAAATGGTGACTTAACATGTAAATAAAGGTCACTGATTCAGTGAGTCCACTCTAGCTGAGACTGACAATAGAATTCTGGCTTCTCTAGCCAGTCCCAGTGCCTTAAGCAGCAATATTAATTTTTTTTTTTATGATAAGCTCTTCTTTCCTTTGATGTGATGTTTCAGACTTGAAACAGCACTGAAAATCACTTCCTGGCTCATTTTTATCATCCCATTTACAAAGGAAGAGGATAGTGTCACTTTTGGAGGGCCTGCTGAAAATGGTTCAGTAGGTTTGGACCTTTTGGTGGTTCCTCTTCCTCCTCTTTTTTTTTTTTAAGGTGTTCCCTTTGCCACTCTTGGTGGTAGAAGCATCAGAATTCTTCCCATTAGCTAGATTCATCCGGCTTCTCTTTCTACTCCCCTCCCTGTACTCCCATTATGTGATATACTATTATTGTGGAAGGAAAAAAAATGGCCTCTGTTATTGTTGGCTGTCTTTTTTTCCTTACACCAGGTGTCATTCTAGGAGGACTCAAATGAGAAGAAAGTATCAGCCAAACCAGTGTTTCTTAAGCTGTCTGATGTGATGGACCAGTATTTTTCTTTCTCAAACATGCTAGGGGCTGGAAGCATATGTATTCCCAATGACTATTACTGTTTCTTTCTTGCTTGGGAAATCCAGAGACTGACAGTTGATGGCTTGTGGACCAACACATGGACCACTACTTTGAGTAGCACTGCACCAGAGAGTTCTGTCCATTGGAAATGCTCTGATGCTTGCTGGAGTAGTGAGAATAATCTTTCCGGAAAAAGTAAAAGCAGCTTCTGCCGCTGCCAAATATAAAAGAAGGCCTCAGCCATCACGTCACAAGGCCATTTCTTCAGCTCTCCCAGTGTTAAGGGCCAGAATTTCTCGTCTTCTTCCTGTAGCTTCTTGTCAGTCAAGTGAAGTCCTTTTGCGTTGCCAGAAAAGCAAACTATCATAAAGCATCATAAACGGAACCGGCAGCACAAAGTGGATTGAAACCAGCTGTGTGGAGCGGAAGGCAGATGTGGGGCATGATGTGGCTGGAGAGGATTAGAGGTTGGGGGAGCTGGCTGAATTAGTGAAAAGGAAACATGTTGTTCTGACCTGAGATATGTCAGCTGTGCTACTAGTGGTGTGGTGCATGAGGAGGGAAGTTTGTCAAAAGCCACATGATGCTTTCTGTCATTGCAGACACTGTAGAGATGAAAACTGAAGAAGAGGTAGATTTTTCAAGGGACCTGACTGAGACATCCTCATCAGAAGGAGCGGTAAGTTCTTCTGTATGTTCTTTATATAGTTTTCTGTGTTAACTTCTGAAGTATAAAGGCACATGGCATAGCAAAATCTGAATGTTCATTTTTGCTTTCTTACCAGGAAGACAGTCTTCATGGTTTATTTAAAAAAAACAACATTGTATTTGAACTTGCACTTGGTTGCTGAGTGACCTTTCAGTCACGGGACAGAAGGAATATAGTTCTGACCTGTCGATTCATGGCCGTGTGCTATTGTCTTTCTCCTTTGTGGAGAAGGGAGTTCTGTCTTTCTTCTTGTCATTTCGGTTTATAGTGATTCAGCAGCATATGCTAGGCAATGAAGTTGGTTTGGTCTAGAGGACTTGGTTCGGAGTCAAAGGATGACTGTTCAGCCTGTCTTGGTCTGGGTTTGTTTTACCTCTCTTCTGCTATGTCATCTAAGGATAGTAACTGAAGGCAAATGGACTCCAGTTTACTACAACCCTCTGTCCTAGGGTTATTCTTAATCCCAAAGATCCTTTTTATTGTATCGTCAGTCTTTCACTCAGAAACAAAGGGGCCATTGCCCACATTCTTATCTATGTTAATAAGAGCAGGAGTTCTCCAGATTCCTTCCTGTAAGCAAATTGTCCCTTTCAAGAGACCATTGCAAAAAGACAGCCATGTTACTCAGTATGGCGGGGAGAGGAGTCTTGTAGCAAATTCAGGACTAACTGATTTCCTTTTAGCATAACCTTTCATCCGTTTTGATCCACTTCCTCAAATGCATTGATGGAGTACAATATGAAAGCCTCGGGGACTCTAATGGATTCAAGTCCTGGACCGTTCATGCTAAAATAAATTGACGTGTCTTAAAAGTGCCACAGGACTCCTCCCCCATCCTCCCTTATTTTCCCTCCCCCTTTAAGCATCTCAGTTTCTCTTCTCCCATTGTGTATTTCTCTGGCTTATGCAAAGGGAATCATAAACCAAGATGCATAAGAGTGGAAAGACCTCTGAGGGGGTTACCAGGGCTTCAGTGCTCTTGAATGATGTCAGACTGCCCAAGAAAGTCCTTTGTTCAGTTTAAAAAATTGATCTTCTGTTAAAGGTAAGGTACTGATCAAGGGGTGTATTTTTGGAATAAAAGCCTATGGAGGTAACGGTAGGCTCCTAAGCATCTTGGACATAATCCAGTAGGCATGGATGGAAATGGCCAAGCCTTGGGCAAGTCTTGTGAGCAACTACTGATGTGACTTTATTGTGCTGGGGCTGTGCTGTTGCTGGTGTTCGTGGCACCTGGCAAGAATGAATCATGAGCGTGGCCACAATTGCAGCTTAGTTCTCTCGCGTGTTTCCAGGGCTGACCCTTCCTGTAGGTCTTTGCGTTTGGTTCTTCTTCTGAAAACAGATAGTTTCTGAAATAGAAAGGCTGGTGTCTGTGTTTCTGCAGAAAGGAAGAGACATTTGAAAATCTGTTTTTCCAAGGCCAGAATGAGCTCCGGCGCAGAGAAGGGGAGTAAGAGAGTATATGTGATGGTCATTTTTTCATTTGATCTATCCTGAGTTTGGGTTTCTGCCTCAGCCTCCAAGTCCCACACAGGGAATGATTGAAGCTATATGTGCAACTGTGTTATTGCAGTTAATCAGCTCTGGAATTTTTCATTGCCTGCATGAGAAACTGGGAATCCCTCATATAGCATCTGGACAGCTGTCATGGAAGAAGAGCAAGACAGTAATGTGATACAGTAAATAATATGAAGCAAAAAGTGCCAGCACCATCACTTCTAATTTTATTTTTAAAGGGAAAAATATTAAGAAACACGATGTGACAGACCCTCTATCCTGTCACACCCTATGGTCCTACCCATGGTCTCTTATCTCTTACCTTGTGCTTTTACTCGTAAGATTCCTCCCTGGATCCAATACGCAGGCTTCAAGGCGAACACTATATTGGACAAGTAGATATGTTGATCAGTGGGTTCAGTATGTTAATGCACAACTGAATCCTCCATATCAATTTTAATTGAAAACATCCAGTTGTCGAAAATAGAAACAAACATTTATTATATAACCAATAAAATAAACATCTAGCCTTATGCTGGTTCCAGACCTGTTACACTTCAACACCTCAGTTTCACATAAAGTAACACTTCCCTCCAAGCCTTATTCATATCTCCACCATTCTCCTTTTTCTAATTGGCCCTATATCTGTTTCAACCTGGCTGGGCTTATCTCTATTTCTATTTGACCTTATCTCTATTTCTAACTGGCCCTATCTGACTGTTTATCAGATAAGCCTCTATTTTATTCTCCTTGTCTTACGGGCCCCCCACAGCATTCCAAAAGCTGTAACTGACTGGTTCTACCCAGGTTTGTCCTGCTTATCGCTTCACAGAGAGGATCAAGAGGGATAGATACACGTGCTACGTTTTCAAAAGTGAAAAGTGTATTACATGAGTGGACCGCTGTGCCCCTGCTCCAGATGATGTTGGACAGAAATGTCCATCAATCTTGGCCGGCAGAGCTGATAGTGGCAAGTTATGTCCAGTTATCATCTAGTGAGCAATGGGCTGGCCAACCAAGAAAGTACAGTATTCATTATCCAGCATTTCAAAACACACTAGTTTCTTCATCAGGCAGCAAAGTTTTTTTTAAAGAAGCATGCAGGAGAAAGAGTGGGAAAAGTGAAGGAGGAAGTGACACAGTCAGAAAGGATCTGCAGTCGGACAAAGTGAGTTTATCCATACATAACCAATGAGCTATAAAATGTGATTCTCCTTTTGAATATACTTAAAGAAAAAACAACACAACCTCAATCCTGTCTACCCAGTGCAAAGCTCATATGCAACTTTGTAGGAAGAGAGGAACGAGTTCTTCAGTCTCTATGAAATCCGGGCTGGAGATAAATTTGAGCATGGGATCAGGCAGAAGATATTGATTAGTGTTACCTTTCTTTTCAGAGAATAAACCCACACAAAATCAAGTCCCAAGTTAAGATGGTATACATTACTCTTCTTCCAGTAAAGGATACTACTACTAACACAACAGTAATAGTTGACCTTTAAGGTGCTTTAAGGTTGCTGACCTTTAAGGTGCTGCAAAACCTGGTTTGTGTGTGGTTTTTGATCTGTAAACTTTGAGTGTATGGAAATGTTTTAAATGAGTGAATGAAGCTGTCAGATGCTCTTCCATTCAGATGGGAATCAGACTGTTTATGAAGTCACTACAATATGTATCTCAGCACAGGCTCTTGAGACAATTGGACAAAAATTATGTTTGTGTCTGCGATTCGAGAATCTGTAAGTGATGCTTTGATGTTTCCCCCTAATATCCTTTTAACTGAGAGTATTTTCCTGTTTTGAAGCACACTGCATGCTTCCAACAACAGGTGTTCTGTTTCAGTGAATTTTGTGGATAAGGATACTTTGCTTTCGTATGCATTTTGTGGGTGACTAGATGGCCAAGGAACTTGGTTAGATCTTTGGGACCTTTGGACCTACATGATCTGGCTAAGGATAGTGTGGGCAACTAGAGATCACTTAGCAAAATTAACATTACTAATGTAACTATGTTCCTGTAGCATAAGCTCTTAACTGTGTCAGGTTCCTTTTTGGCCATAAGGGCATTCTGGATCAGACTTAAGGCCTGCCTTGCCCAGGATTCTGTCGTACAGTGGCCAAATGCTCTGCAGTAGCTAATACACAAGGACACGCTGTCTCTGGTATTGAAAGAGCTCTATATGCATGACTGATAACCACTAAGAGCCCTATCCTCCATGAATCTGTTCAATACTCGTTTAAAGTTATCCATCTTGGCAGCAGTCACAACTTCTTATGATAGTGGTTCCATGGTTTGTATGTATCTGTCCGGACTGTCCCACCATTCATCTGCAGGGGTATCTACCCCTATAGCGAAACTACAAGCGCAAGAATTATAAGTCCATTAGAAATGTTTTCTTAGTGCTTGTGGTTGTGCTGTAGAGGCAGGATCATCTTCATAATCTCAGTCTGGTATACTGCATCTGCAAGTCACATTTTCCCCAAAATGCGATTGGATTTCTATTTTGACAATTAAAGTTTGGCTTTGGTGGTTGCACTGGCATTTGGGTTGAGAGATCTTCCTCCTAGCACGTGTGTTCTTCAGTAGCTGGGATTGTCTCCATCCATCCTGTGAATTAAATTATCATTTGGTGAAAGGTTGGCAAATGAAATTTTTTTGAAAAAAGGTAAACGCTGTATTGTGTCATTGATAACAAAAACGCACTGTATTGGTTCCTCCAATACAATGATTTTCAAAATTCATGCTTCCCTTCTCTCCATTAACTTGTTTGCAATGAAAATCATGTGTGTTATAGAATGTTCTGGATTATGTTTTAAGGTTGTTGGAAGGCTCTCCAGTGCACATGAAGGGCAGGTTGGTCCTTTTGGGCCTCATAGTCATAGCATGCAGTAAAGAGAGAATGCTGAGAATAGGGATGGGCAGACTTCAGACTTGTGTAATTTACTTTAATTGCACTAGATCTCCAAGATAGGCAATTGGACCCTAGTACAGAAGGCATACTCTTTAGAATGGAATAATCCTGGAGCAGGAATTTCTTTGGAGTATCAGAACTGAAGATTGCTCACAGTGCTTGCATAACAAAATCCACTTCTGGTTACTCCACTCCAAGCCAGTGACATTTGCCACATCTTGTGGCAGTGAATTCCCTCGGTTTAATTAGGTGTTACATTGTGTGATGAAGTACTCCTGGGTGGGGATGCAGGAGGTTTCTGAGAAAGAGGTTAGGCTGCCTGTCGGTGTGTGTTGTGTGCTGCTGGCTATGGGAGCAGCTGTTTTTCTGCTGTTTCTGTGATGATTAAAAGGCAAATGTAATAGTAGGAAACATTGCGAAGATGGAGTAATCTTTCAGGGGTGGTGTGTGGCGAGCCTCGCTCTCATCGGAAGGTTTGCAGTCAACAGTCTTCTTGCTGAGGCTGGTGGTGGAACAAAGGCCTTTTGACACCCAGGTGCTTTCCCTTCGTTTTTAGCAGACTCCAACTCTTTTGGATTGCAACTCCCATAATCCCCAGCTAACACACTCATTTATTTTCAGCTTTGGGGGTATGTTTCAACACATTTGGAGGGACCAGACATGTGTCTTTATTGTAGTGTTTATGTAGTGATCATGTGATTGCTGGTTTTTGAAGTGGCACTGGTTCTTCACCTTTTCTTTACTGGTGATCCCTTGTAAATTTAATTTGTTGCTGGAGTTCCCCAAGACATAACTCAGGATTTAAATATTTAAATATTTATTTAAACATTTCAAATGTTTATTTTTTTAAAGGCTTCTGGAGAGTAGGATTCAAATCCCCGCTTAGACACTGGGTGACCTTGGGCAAGTCACATTCTCTCAGCCTCAGAAGAAGCCAAAGGCTTGTGAACAACTTTTGGAAAAAAACCCAACCAAAAACCTGTGAGATATTCACTTTTAAGCTGAAGCGACTTGAAGGCACACAATAACAAAGTGCCACTGACAGGGGGAGGTTCTTTCTAGACATCATGTCTCTCCCCTTTTAAAATTCACTTATGGCAACCTTCTTGTTGTTGCCTTTGCAACAACAAATAATGTGACTTGCCTGAGGTTACCAAATGGGCTTCCATGGCAGAGAGGGGATTCAAACCCTGGTCTCCAAAGTCATAATTTGGGCTCATAAACATGCCTTCCTCCATGTCCTTTTTGTCAAGGAAATGGAAGTGGGGTGGGTGGACTCCGAAACTGCTCCCTCATTTGCACATGAGGAGTTGGGGCACATGCGCACGGCTGCCACCATGTTCCGTGGTGCCCACACCCCCTGCTGCCACATCCCCAATGAAAGGGATACTGTGGCAAGTATGTGCACGCGCTTAAGTTTCTCCCTCTTTTGCAAATGAGGAGGCAGTTTTGGCGTCTGTACCCTCCCCATGGCCTCTTCCCTGTTGCTGCCATTGCTGTTGGTGTCCAGCAGCAGGGCTTCATGGACCTCCCGTGAGGGCTTCACGGACTCCCAGGGGTTCCCAGACCCCAGGTTAAGAACCACTGATCTATGACATACCTTCATCCTACCTCTTCACCAAGGAACTTAGGGTGGGGGCTTGTGTTATCTTTACTACAACTCTGTCAGGTAGATGCAGTGGGGAGAGAAAATAAAAGAAACACCCAAGGGCATCCAGTTTGCCTTATGACCGAATGGTGATTTGACCCTGGTTCTCTTTCGTTTTAGCCTGACATTCCAATTCGGTTTACTCCAACCTGGAGTAGAAATACCGTTGCCCCAACCATGCCACTTGGGGATGATGGACGTTTTAGTCTAGCAAATCTGAAGGCCACCGGATTGGGGGAAATTGGTCTTAGCTGTTGTTGTTGTGTGTTTCTAAGTTGGTTCTGACTTATGGCAACCCGAAGGCAAACCTATCACAGGGTTTTCTGGGGCTGAGAGTGTGTTATATATTTGTTAGCTAAGAAAACTATGACATTCACGGGGTTGCCATAAGTTGACAGGAGACTTAAAAGCACATACACATGTTTCGGGTTCCTGTGCTGTGCTTACTCTTGATCAGTCATCAGTTTAATTAATCTTTCAGTGTTGAGGTGCGATTTCCTTTTTTTAAATCACTCTTTCATTATTATGACACTGCAAAGCTAAAAGGTGCTCAACACACCTCTTACAATAGACCTTCTTTGGGTTACTAATCCCTGAGTGTTTGCTTTGCATAAAAAGACCTGTCAATCACAGACGATTCAGTGGGAACACACCCCATGTTTTCCTCTTGTATTCTTTTTCACAAGAAACCTGCCTCTTAATCGTACTCTTACCAGCTGGAATGTAAACAGATTTCACTTCTTTGCTTTTGTTTGGTTTGTTTGCAGTTGGAAAAGAAGAAAAGAATTAGCATTGCAAAATAAGTGGCATAAGTGGCATCACAACTTGGAAGTTACTTTTTGGTTACTATTCCCAGAATTCCCCAGCTGTTACAACAACTGGCTGTGCTGGATGGTAGATTCTCAGACTTTGTATTTTGAAGGCTAACTTTTGCAAGTGCTGCTCAAGATGGAATTGTTCTTCTCTTTAGTTTTTCTGCAGAAGGAAATTCTTAAGTGCCAATCATTTCCTGCTGCTGTCTCTTTCTTCCTTTTATTTCCCACCGCTCCTTTTAAATTTTGTCTTTTTCTGGTATGTGGTTAGGAATACTAAGGCACAAGGAAAGTTTGCTGCAGGACTGGTGACCACAATTTCCTGTTGCTAAGTTAGCTGAAAAGAAAACTGTAACATACAGAACCCACAACCACCTCATTTAAAATCTGCTGAAGTGTCTTTAACCCTCTTACACATTTATATTCCTAACCAACTTGAAATTGGGATTAAAAATACATCTTCTATATTTGTATATGTAATAAATTTAACAGCTTCACTTGAAAGATCAATTCAAGTGAGGTGGAGGAGAGGAAAACATTTAATTTCTAAAACGTTGTGGCCCAAATTTATTGTTTGGATCCATTCCAGTCTAAATTCAGATGCAGCTTCAGAACTTAAAACTGCTTCGATGGCCCTAGTGGATGACTTGCACCATGTGAGCCTATGTGCCTACAAGTTGCCTGTTATGGTGACCCCATGAGCTTCATGGGGTTTTCTTAGGCAAAGATTACTCAGAAGTGGTTTTGCCATTTCCTTCCTCTGAAGTATAGCTTGCAGCATCTGGTATTAGCTAGTGATCTCCCATCTGAGTACTGACCAAGGTTGACCGTGCTTGGCTTTCAAACTATTGCTGCTGGACCTCTCAGTGGCTCCTCCATGGAGAAACCTCACATTTAGTAAACACAAGAAATATTCTGATAAGGCAGTATTTAAGATACAGGAAGCTCCTTTTGCTGCACTGTTATCTGACAACTCACTGTTGTCCAAATTAAAGACAATTGCTTTTAATTCAACAGGGGTTCTGCTCTTCAACCGGTTCTTCTCACCTAGGGAGGTCCACTTAGAACTGCTAACACACAAGGCCTGCCTGCAAAGCAAACTGAGAGGGGGGAAATGACTCTAAGCCAGCTGGGAGACTTCACAAGCAGTGAGCCTCCATAGGTCCTTCATGCTCCCTACGGTACATGAATTCTACTTTTCAACCAGTTCTGTTTTCTGACAGTGCTCCGTTTCCTAACCTCTCAAATAAGTGGGGGAAACCTGTAATGTGGTGACTGCCTTTCATTATTGCCATTTTCATAATGCCAGTTTTCTACTAGGGAGGAAAAGTACATGACTAAGTGTCAAACTGGACCTGATGTTAATTGTGTACTTCCAGTTTTTCCCACACAGTCAAGATGGTGAGTGTCCCTGTTCCACCCTCACCAATTTCGTGCCTGCTCTTTGGCTTCCCTCAGCTGCACCATAAGGTTTTCGCCTGGCACAAAGAGCAGTTTTTCCGTGGAAACCATGGGACAGGAGAAAAAGGTTGAGCCACTCTCTAGCATGCCACTGTCCTAGTCTTGCATGTTCACTCACAGAGCTGCTACTTAGACTTTTCAAAAAACGAGATCTGTTTTAGGTAAACGTTATTAAAGATCCATGCGGCCACTGTAGAAATTGAAGTCGGGGATAAGTATACACAGAAGAGCCCATCTGGCATTGTAGTTTGAATCCAGGACACCAGGGTTTGAATCCACACTCAGCTGTGGAAACCCGCTTTGTGACCATGAGCAAGTCCTACTCTCTCAGCTTAAAAAGAAGGAAATTACAAATCTCTTCTGCAGAAATTTTTCCAAGGCACATAACATCATCATCAACAACAACAACACGTGTAAATGCCAGGTATTAGGTACGTATTGTTTATTATCAAGGGCCAGTGAAGTGTACTGGCTTGAGCATTGGAGTATAACTCTCGTCTCTAGGTCAAGTCTTTGCTTGTCTTTGGAGACTCACTGAGCAAGTCACACTCTCGCAACCTCAGAGAAAGGCAAAGGTAAACACCATCTGAGCAGACCTTGCCAAGAAAAACACGGTGATAGGTTCACATTAGGATCATCATAAGTCAGAAATGACTCAAAGGCACATGACAACAAACTGTATTACCCAAATATTGTGAATGGTATTTCTCCGTGAAATTCCAGTCGCTGCAGTCATTCGTTATAAAATCATGTGTTGTGTCAATTAGGGGCTATGTCGTTAGAATATTTGAATAGAAAATACCATTTCTACTATAGCATTCTGTAAACTGATGCTATGAACTCGGCTAAATGATGTATAACGATAGAAGGGAACAGTTGTTAATTTAATCTAGGTACATAGCTTTTTTTCTGGATGGCTGCAATAGCTATTTCTGGTAGCAAAGTTTATTTTAATGCAGCTGTGGTTTTGTCTTAGGTTTGGTTGCTTGCGGAGTATTGAGTCTTGTTCCCCACTGTTGCTTGGGAGCAAAGCAAAAATTTTTTAGAATTACTCTTTCTGTGTTTATTCGACTTTGTTCTCCATAATCAGTGTATCTAATCTCATATATCCTTAAAAATACACTGCGAAAGGAGAAGGTAGGAGGGCAACTTGGAAGGGGAAGGACAGGTAGTCACTTGCCTGCCATGAGTCTGAATTGTTTTGCGGTGACCAGGAAGGGAAAAGGTTGCGATATTGAACTTATTTTTGGTTTTTCATAATCCTTTCAGGTAATCAATATGCCATGTATAACTAGTATGAGTATTTTGTTGGCAGGGAGCTCATTAACTTCTGTGGACTGGCAAAGGTGTTACAGGGCAGGCAGTGTGTGAAGGGAACTGTATGTTGTATTAAATGTACATTGACCTCACTGTGCTTTTAAAATAACAGCAGCAACCCTCTCTTCCCGTATCTGGTTAGATAGAAGGGAACAAGTTAACTCTTCCCCTGCCCTGGGCTGATCTTTAATTCCTCCCCCTCACCAGCTGCCATTTGTCCTGGAAGAGAAACAGTTTTCAAATAGCATCTTCTCTCACATAGCAGAGGGAAGCACTAAGGAGATGATTTTCATTGGGATCATGATGTGGTTGGAAAGTATTAACCCCGTCCTCCACTTGTTTTTCAGTGCAGAACTGCCCCCCATCAGCTATTATATTAACACATGCCAGTGTTGTGCATATGCCCACTTGATGTAGGATCTAGGTTGGTCTATCTTGAGAAAGAATGGCATTTTAGAAGTGCTTTCTGGATACACAAATACTTTAGGGCTGAGCTAAAGAATATGCCCCATGTAAAGAGTGGGATCTGGGGAGGGGTGAATAGGGGGAGATGATATATATGGCGTACAAGGCTCCCACTGGTTTCTGTGTTCCCCCTGAAATACCATGCACAGGTAGACATTTACAACTGAGAGTCCTCTTCAGACATAAAAGAGAGTAAATTTGTACATCATTGGTCTTTGCAATTTGCATGTAAGATAATATCTTTTGGTTGGTTAGGACTGATATGATTAATATTTGAAAAGTTACTTCATGGAAAGAAACAAGCACACACTTCTGGTTTGCACACACTTCTACATCCTTTGGTGTAAAGGGTGTTATAAACAAATATTATAAATAATATCATCATCATCATCATCATCATCATCATCATCATCATCATCATCCAGGCATTTATCAAGGTGATTCCTTGAAAATGCATTTACCATGATGATAACCTTGCAGCTGCCTTCCTGATAAACTTGTGATGAGTAAAAGAAATCTCCTTTAGGTGTCCGAATAAGAATGTTCGTCTCTCTGGAAGGAGGTTAGAGGAGCTTCCCCATGAAAATAAGTATGAGAAAAGCTGGGGAGGAAAAGGCATGAGGTCAAGTGGCATGTAATGGTCTTAATGTGTTTCACAGAAGCCATTCCCAAACTGAGCTGTGAGATGGATTGAAGTGGGCTTTAGTTTTTCAAGGTCTGGTACATCTAGCAGTCTTGCATCCGTGCCTTCTTCTTGCAGGAAACAGGACCGGTAACAGGGGGTCAGCATAGCCCCAGTTAGGAGCCCCCAGTTCACCCAAAGAGTCAGGGGTGGCTCTGCCATTAAACACAGCGAAGGCAGTTGTCTCACACAGCAGATGCTGGGCAGTGACAGCAAGGTGGAGGAGGAGAGAACTTTGTGAGGAGGTACTGTGGGAGTGAAAAGCCCACTCAGACTTCAAGGTCTGTCTATTCCAGGAAAGATGACACTATGGTTACTATAACAGGACATCAGTTTAGTCACTGTTTTCTCACACCCACTAACATCCTCTTTCTACACTTGCCTGTTGCAGAACAGTGTGCATTCCCAGGGAGGATTTGCATGCATTGGAGCAGCAGATTTTTTACAATTCCAGCTGTAACGCAGTGTTCCTCTTTTCCTGCTGCCTTCTACTTATCAAGCATTAAATTTTCTAATGAGTCATATCATCTCATGATATGCCCAAAGTACAATGTCCTCATTTCAGTGGCTTTGGCTTCTACTCTCAGACTCATTTATTTGTCTTTTCAGCAGTCCGTGGCATCCGTCGAGCACATTTCTAGTGAGTTTTTTTTTTCCTGCCAGCTTTCTTCATTGTCCAGCTTTCACAACCTTACACAGAAATTGGAAATTGTACAGCGTGGAAAATCCTTAATTTGGTATTTAGCTAAATATCTTTAAACCTGAGGTTTATAGGTCTTCATTTTTAAAAAAGAAAAAAAAAACTTCACAAAGATGGCAAAATATTTAAGATGTCCTGTAAGAATTCACCAGATCCTGTCTGATCTTGGAAGCTAAGTAGGGTCAGCCCTAAGAAGTTTTTTTTCTTCCTCAAAGCATCTGACTGAAGCCATCAGTGGCTGTTCTTCCTACATTGCAGCAAATTTAAGATTAGCTTGGCATACGTAGGCAGCAGAATGAAGAGGTTGAATAGGCTTTAGACTCCCGGAGGCAGAGAAACTTTTTTGTTTGTTTGCTTTTTGGAAAAGAGAGCGAATGAGTGAGTGAGTGGGAGAGCTGCACTGCATGGAATAGAGTTGTCCCTCCACATTCACAGGGGTTTGGGGCACAGGACCATGTGGAAAAGTAGAAAAACTGAGAAAAAAATCTCAACCCCCCCCCCACCCGCAAACCGGTGTGTCACATCAATCAAAATTGTGTGCGTGTATCTGTGGGAAGGGAGCCAAGGCATGGTGGAGAGAGTGGGCAGCCAGAGTCTAAACCAGGACAGGAAAAGGATTAGGCTGACATGATGACCCTCTCTTTCACCCATCGCCTTCCTTGGGTGCAGGGGAGCATCGAGAGAGGGTTTGTGTCCCTGACAAGGAAGGAAAGGTGACCTGAAACCTCAGTTGTGAACTGGAGCCTGCATCCTGGCCAGGCGGTGGCTGATGGAGCAGGAGGAGGACCAGGACCGGAGGTGGGTTTTTAGGTCTGTGCAGCCTGATCAGAGCCACTAAGAGAGACGGTTCCCTCAGGAAAGAAGGCCTTGAGGTGAGGGGGTCAGGGTTGACAAACTTGCAAATAATCAACTCCATGGAAGTTAAACCAACAAAAGTTGAGGCTCGGCTCTAAACTGGGCTGCAACTGTCACCCTCCTGTTCTAGTATTTTAAAAATATAGCATTTTTTATTGTTCCTGGAAGAGCTTTCAGAAGTGTCATCACATCTTCCTTTGTACTTTGAAGTGGTTCTTTCTGTTCTTCCATCTCAGAATTCTTACCATCTTATTCTGCAGATGTGAACCAGGGCTACCAATGCTGACATGTGCTACAATTTATCATTTAGTGCTGAATTAAAATAGTTGATGAACAGTTAGAGGAGTGTCCTTGAGCATCTCCTTGGTGGAAGTGCTAATTTCCTGCACAATTGGACAACTCTTTATCCAATGAATAGTTCGTTAGCATTGTAGGTGAACTTGTTGGCTTGTTTGCAAACTATAGCAAAAGAAGAAATCCTCTTTCTGAATCCGTTGTGCCATTTAATTAGTTTTACTCTAGTGGTTGAAATCAAACATTTGGGCATCTGGAATGATTTTGCCTTGCTCTGTGCAAAGTTGGTGGTTAGCTTTCTCCCCTAAACGTAGGGATGGAAAAGTGCCGTTGACCTCAAAGAACAAATGCTGATATATCAATATGGATGACTGCTTCTGAGGAAGGTGTTGGGGGAGCACAGTTTTAGAGCCACATTGGATCAAGATTCATGTCCTTAAGTCTGGGAAGAAAAGCTCTCCTATTTCTCTATATGAAGTTATTGATCCTAGTGTTGGTGGTACATGAAAGCAGAATGGGTGATCATATCATTTGATAGCAAGCCATAAAGAGAAAGATAGGCTTACAAATGGGACCTGCAATAAAGTTTTTGAGTATTGAGTTCTTCAAGTTGCTAGCCCAGATAGCTGTGTCTTCTTCTGGGACGCTCTGTTCCAAGCCATCCTGTTTTTTATCCCTTCAGAGACCTCCCACAGACTGTGGCTGCTGAATAATGATGATATCAGCACAGGACTTCCCTTTTCACGTTAAAGGGAACCCTAGAAAGGAATTTGCTACAGGGATCCCCTCTGCCCCCCAGTACCAGCGCTGACCTTGTTATACCTTTGAAATCCCACATTGTAGTTTTTTTCTCCCATATTTGTAGGGAAGACTGTTGGGAAAAAAATAATAAAAGGGATTGAAAGTGATACGTGTGTGTATCCCTCTTGTTGTCCTAACTTGCTTTTAGAATGTCAGTAATATTGCACAGTGTTAGTATTGAAGATCTTTTTATATGGTTACTCTTTGCATATCCAGGTTATCTTCTTGAAGTGAGACATGACTGCTGTAAACATACCCTTATTTCATTGTTACAGTGCATACCAGTGTCAAGTTCCTGAATGCCACAGTCAGATTTCTTGGAGCTGGTATGTAAATTCCAGGTCTGTGTAAAGGTGCAAGGCAGACGGGATGGCGGAGAAGAAACGTTAAAGATTGTATGCAACTTCAAGATGTTGTTTTTCTTTAGTATCACTACCTCTGTAGCTTACCAAAGGAAGCAGCAGCAGCATCTGCAAGGGAGACATATTTTAAAAAAAATAAGATCTAGGATGTTTTCAGCAAGAGTTCATTTTCTCAGCACATTAACAGGTATGTTCAGCTTAAACTTCAATAGCAAGTCAGGTTTGAAAGTTTGAGAAAATTAAAAAGAGAGCAAAGGTTTAAATCCGTTTATGCACCCTTGATACTGAGAGGACCTGTCCTTTTGACCTTCCTACCATTTGTCACCTCTAGCATGTCAGGGAGTATGCTGAGATGTAATGCTTCCCCCACAGCCATTTCATATGTTGATAATTCTGGCTTGGAAGATAGGAGCCAGGCAAACACATGAGGTCATAGAACTGGCATTGGTCTGTTTAACATCAGGACTTTCTGTCTGAGATAATAAAGCATGTCACCATAATTCAGACTGCAGCTCTGGACTCTGGTTACCTCGGTGCATTATTTTATTATATTTTCATTCTGTTCCTCTGAGGAACTAGACGTAATATTATGTGGTTGACTCTAAAACACCCTCCCTCCTCATCTCTTCAAGACTTTCCCAATTTTATCTTCCTAACAACCCTGAGTGGTAGGTTAGGGGGCAAAGCTTAAAGTCTCTTGATTAGCTTCTTGGTAGTTAAATGCAAATTGGAGACCCTCTTCCTGTATTCAGCCTTCTCTCCACTGTGCTCCACTAGCGCTGCCTCTCTACCCAGCTGTGATGGGAGTATCTTTGCAAATTGCTAGGACATGTTTATTCAGCCACAATTTGTGCTGTAAGACTGCAGCAAGAAGACACAACTTCCTCTCTTGGTTTTAATCTGTTGCCTGGCTGCCTTGCTTTTCCAAATGCTGTGGGTAAAGCTCTCAGTGATGGCTATCTGTGATATGCGAGCTGATGGTTGAAGACAGCTGGCCCTTGTCATTGTCACCAGGGGAGGCTTAGTCATGTCTTCCTTCTTTTATTCTTTCTTCTTTCCAGCCCCCCACCCCCACATCCCTCGATCCTGTATTTCTGGCAGGTTATAAGGTGGTTGAACTTCAGTTTTCCCTTGTGAGAACAGGCTGGGTACACTCAGTGACAAATAATCTCAACTCAGTGAAAAATGCTCTGTGTAGTTTGAAAAACTGCTGTGGAGAAGACATTTAAGAGCCCTTCTGTTTTTTAAAAGGAAGGTGACATACTGCTGTTGCAAGCTTAGAGTGAAACAAATAATCATACACATTTGTCTCCAGATGGTGTTGGCACTGGGTTGCAGGACTTCTCTGGGCATGTTATCTTGGTGCCCTTCTCTCCCCCAAAGAAATTAAGATAGTGCTTGCTGCTGCAGCTGCACATTTTGATCTTCTCCAGTTAGTGTTGAGGCATGGCTATCTGATGACTACTTGTTACCTCCGCTATCAGAGACAATGTGACTCTGACTATCAGTTGTTGGGGAACATGAGCAGAAGAGTCCTGTTGCCACCATGCTGCCCTTCTGGTGAGTTTTCTGTAGGCATCTTTTTGACCACTGGAGTAGACAGGCTTTTGGTCTGGGATCTTCTTTTGCCTTTTGCTTATTCCAGTTAGGGTGACATCTGTTAGGGACATATGCACATGTAAGTTTTCCTTAACTGTCTGCATATCCTTTCTGGGTGCTGTAGGGGTTGGTATTCCATTTTCCACAGAGCCCATGGCCTCTCTCATGGACAGCCAGTGAAGTCTGCTGCCACAGCCATTTTCTGCTTTGTGAGGAATGGGCAGGATTGCAGAAGCATCTCCTGTAGCCAGGGGTGAAATGTTGGCATTGGTGTTGAGATCCAGTAGGGTCCTTTGGAACTCGGAGTACTGCCACAGTCCTTTTGCAGCTGGCTGTGGGAATGTAGCCAGAAACTTCTGAGGTCCTGCCTGCTCCTGATGAAGCAGGGGATCGCCACGTGGGGGTGTGCATGTGTGTCAGAGGCTGTTGTAAATGGGTGGGGGGTGGGATCAACCTAGTGCAGGTCCACATGTGGACTCACTACACTATGCTGAGCCATACAAGATTGCAGTCTTGGTGTCCAACAAAATAAAAAGGCAACCCAGATTTCTGTTTGCTAGATACAACCTGTCCTTGCAGTGACTGTCTTCTTTTCCTTTCCCAGTAGCTTCCAGGTGCTTTTCCAACTGGTGAAGCTGTCTCTCCTTTGCCTGCTTCAGACAGTGTTAACTTGGTTTGGATTTGTAAATGAGGTAGAGCGAATCAGGATTAGTCCAATTTCCCAGGGTTTCTTATACAAAGAACTGTGGCTGGAGATACTGTTCTTGTTAACTAGTGTCAGGTCAACCTCGACCTATGGCAACCCTATGGATGAGAGACCCCCAGGCCATTCTGTCATCAGTCGCCCTGGTGAAGTTTTGCAGATTCAGGGATGTGTCTTCCTTGATTAAGTCTATCCATCTATACTGCAGTCTTCCTCTTTTCCTACTGCCTTCCACATTACCAAGGATTCTGTCTTTTCTAATGAGTCAGATCTTCTCATAATATAGCCGAAGTGTGACAGCCTCAGTTTAGTCATCTTGGCTTCTAGGGAGAGTGCAAGACTGATTTGCCCTAAGACCCATTCGTTTGTCTTTCTAGCAGTCCAGAGTATCTGTAGAACTCTTCTCCAGCACCACGTTTCAAATGAAGGTATACAGCCCATTAATACATCTAACATATATTTTATTTATTAATATTTATTGTATATTGCCCTTCCTACAATGAACTCAGGAAGCTTCTTCTGCACAGGATGTTCTGAACTAAAAACTTCCTTACAAAATGGATTCTCAAATCAAGTTGACAGCTGAAAATTAATCCGGAAACTGTTGTTTGAGCATAGCACTAACTTCATTTTAACCCAGTGCTCTGTGAATTTCAGTGGCATTGTATAAGTCAGGCTAGGCAACCTGGATTACTGTTTCTAAAAACAGCCACTATGGCCAGTGATCAGGCATTATGAGAGTTGTAATCCAGATCTGGAGGCCACCAGCGTTGCCTACTCATGGTGAAAAAATAAGCTCTTGCCGTCCATTATGGCTCTGGGGTAGCTTCAGCCTTTTGTCATTTATCTCCTATTATATATTTTTTTTCTTTCCATGCCAGCCAGCCCAGTTTCTGCCTTTAATTGATAGAGACTTGGGAAGTGCAGGTTCAGGTCCCCACTAAGCCGTGAAACTCCTTGGGTAGCTTCAGATAAAGTGTGTGTGACAAAGCTATGTGTGCCACTTTTTGCTCATTGAAGGAAAGGCAAAGTATAATAAATACTGATAAAAATGTATACACAATAATAATAAATAAAAAATACGTTGGTGGAGCTGAATCCCCCCTTCATGCCACCCAGCTGCCACGATTCTTTGTCGCTGTGGCATGACTGAGAAACAAGTTTCTGGTTTGGACTGAGCACTCAGTGTGGTTATTTATGGCAGGGATCTTCAGGGACTGAAAGCACGTTTAACCTCATTCCGCAGATACACTCTAGGGGCGTGTGAGCTTGTGTGTTTCTATTTTGCGGGGAAAGCTTGCTCCGAAGAATGCTTTCACTTTCTCTTATACATGTGAATAGCCACAACTTGTGTGTGTGTGTAAAACATAAAGCCCTACATGTGTGCACATTTGTTGCCATGAGAGCAGAAGGCGTTTTCTTCTCCTTAACAATATGGGCGGCCCATCCCTCAATGGCAAGTATTCATCCGGGCGGGACATGTTTGGTGGATCAACATCACCAGGCGCTTGCTGAAGCCGGTATCCAAGCAGTGAGAGACATTGTCTTGCCATTGTTTGCCTGCTCGCTCTAAGCGGGCAAGAAGAGTAAAGGAGTGGTGATCCCACTCTCCATTTGGGAAGTGGTAAATATTGGGCCTAGAGGGGTAGAGAGAATTTTGCTGACAGGCCTCTGAAGACTTGGGACCAGCGTGGCCCGAGGGAACCTTGCAGTAAACAACCGCTTTTTCCATCCCCCACACTGTATCCCCCCTCTCACCGGCACTTTGTTGAGAGGCTTCACTGTCCTTTTTTGTTTTGTATTGCTTCAGTCTCCTATTGTTTAGAGGACTATTACTAGGGCTGCGTTTGCATGCTAGTCTTGTGAAATAGTTCTCGGATGACCCTCTGTTTTGAGGATGGAGAAGGGAAAAGGCAGTCTGTTCTCAAACCCAGGGATGGGGAGGGGTGGATCTTTGATTGTTGATTGACTGCAACTTCTATCATGCCCAACCATTGTATAGGAAGGCTGAGAGGTCCTTTGCATATTGAACTTATTTTAATTGCAAGGCACCTTTAAAGTCCAGTTTTGGGGGAAATGCTGGAATGTAAAGTTGTTGGATTCAAAGGGTTTTGCATTAGAATGTGAAATACATTAATTTCTTGGACATTCCAGTCTTTGGTGGGGTAAACTGCTTATCGTGCCTTTGGAAAAATCAGGGGAAGTAGAGAGTCAACACGGCATAGTGGTTTGAACTTTGGGCTACTACCCTGGAGACCAAAATTTGATTCCACACTCAGTCATGGAAACCCACCTGGTGACCTTGATTGTGTCCCACACTCTCAGCCCCAGAAAACCCCGTGGAGGCCATAAGTCAGAACCAGTTTGAAGGCGTACAAGAAGAAGAGGAAGAAGATGTTGTTGTTGTTGTTGTTTTGGACAAATAAAATGCTACCAGTTGTGGGCAAATAAAGTTCTGCCTGGGGTGCAGTATCATGGCTACTAGTTACCAATCAGCATCCCTGGTTTAGTTGGCCTCTTCTGCTCTCAACTAAAAAATAAGAGAGAGAGACAGCAAATACTCTTGCATTTAAATTTTGTGTGCTGGATTTTCCCCTGTGAGCATCTGTGTCAAATAAGCTTCTTTAGCAGAACTTGATCCTCTTACAAAAACAAGTAATAATGTCAGTGTCCCCATATGGAATTCATTATTTCTTTTTGTTATGTTTTGAAGGAGCCCTTTTGTTTTGCTTTTTACTGACTTCAAAAACATCAGACATTGATGGGAACAATAGGCCAGAGAGAGAGAGGTGTAGACGCAGAGTAGGTTGCTGACCAACTAATTAATCCTGCTCTACACTGGAAGGAACTCTTTTTTGTTTCTTACTTTGCAAAATAATCTCCTGTAATCCCTGTTAGGCTGCCAAATCCTTTTGTTGTAATTCTGTATAGATTTCATTGAAATCTGCTTTTGCTGATTATCTGTGGGCTTCCTCATAACTGCCAACCCCAAGGAATTTAAAAGCTGTTTCCAAATCTAAGTTTGGAGCATAATTCATAATGCTGCATTTTGATTTTACATGGGATCCTCTTGGATAGTCATGGAAAAGAAATTCACTCAGTTTGCATTTTCATGCAACTTTGCTTAATTTTCAGCCCCTGAACCAATAAATAGAAACCCAAATGCACTTGTGTACTGAAATACAAATTTCAAGGACATTTGGAAATTTTGGAAATTTTCTACACATTCTGTGCAGTCCACGCCCCCACCCCCAGCAGCGGGGTGGGGGAATCATGCTAAAACTTTTTAGTTTTAAAAATGCCACAGCACACTTCTTTAAGATGCCAGGAGATTGTTCTCTGTGTCTACACAAGTCGTTAGTCCAAAAAGGTACACATATTAGGAAAAACTACACATAAAATTGTGTTAATTGCTGAAAATTATGATCAAGGAGATGGCTTGCACACGTGAGTACATTCAGAAAAGGTGCACAAAATGCATGCCAATGTTTATGTGGGCTTACAAAAAACATCATGTGGAATAGGGCCAAAACAAAGCTCAGATATGGAAAATGAGAAATAGATCAGAATTGGACATATTCAACCAACACTATCTTGGGTACCTGATGGAACTTGTCCTAGTTTACATTCTGCCATTAGAGGAGGCCTTGGTCCTTTCTCAATGAGGGACTCACTCTCTAGGTCTCCATGGCAAGGGAAGCTCACCAGGTTTCTTCACTTACTACTTGTTGGGGGCTGGCTAAGGTGCAAGAAGGCGAAATGTGCCAAATCTTTATTGTGCCAAATCTTTATAGTGTGGAGATAGGGGAATGGCAGTAAATTTCAGAACGAGTAGATGAAAAGTGGAATCGAAAATCTCTCCACTCCGAACCCACTTTTAAAAAGCTGTTTCCCCCTGGCTGTTAAACAGCTGCAGTGAGAGGAACGTGCTTTCCCAAGTGGAGATTGAGCGTGCGCCCAGACTGATTGAAAAGTGCCAGATTTTGTTCCTGTTCTTTCTAATTTAATAATGGGTTAAAATAAATAAATCTAGGGAGCTGGAGTAAAAATGCTCTGGTCATACCAGGAACTAACAGAAAATACACTGGGATAAACAAAAAGTATATGGATCTTTAAAAAATTTTTTTAAAAAACAACAGAAAGAACAAGAACAAAATCTGGGGCTTTCTGGTCTTTTTAATGAATATGAATGCACACTTAGAGGAGAATTCAGGAAGAAGCTTTGTGTGTGTGCGCACACGTGCATGCATGCATGTGTTCAGATCACTTGTTGACTTATGGCAAACCCATGAATTTCATAGGGTTTTGTAGGAATTTCATAGAAATACTGGGAGGTGGTTTTGCCAGTTCTTTCTTCTGAACACAGTACCTGGTATTCACTGCCAGTCTCTCATTCAAGTACTAACCAGATGTGACCTTGCTTGCCAAGATCAGGCAGAATCTGGTGCCTTTGGAGTATTTAGACCAGTGGCTGTGTACCAGCCAGATTTATCGATCTATTGTGGTATTAACTACTCTGGTCAGCAGAAGTTTTTTGGAGTCCTCCGAAAAAGTTTGCTGCTCCTCTCCTGTCGCTGTTGTTCTGGTTGTATGCATGCCTCCAAGTTGTTTCAGACTTGTGGCAACCCTAAGACGAACTTATCGTGGGGTTTTCTTGGCAACAGTTGTTGAGGGGTTGCCTTTGCCTGCCTCTGAGGCCGAGAGAGTCTGACCTGCCTGAGGTTACCCAGTGGAGTTCCATGGTTGAGCAGGGCTTGGAACCCTGATCTCCAGAATTGTAGTTCAGCGGTCAAACCAATATACTGTGCTGGCTGTACAGAAAGTTTGCTACTACTTTGTTATAACTTGAGAACTGAGGGATTAAACTTGGGACCTTTTGTTCTAAAGAATAACATTAAAATTCTCACCTGTCCTTTTCTCTTCTCTTTGAATTCCAGCTGAGATTCATCAGCCAGCCCGTCCTGACATAAACATCTGCCACAGTTCTGTCTATTTGGCCCTTCGACCTTTGTGTTTAGACAGGCATTTGTTTAATCTCACTGCTGTTTTGGATGGTTGTTGTTGCATATCCTTTCTTTCTTAGCTCTTTTTTTTTTTAAACGGTAGACATTTAGCTGCATTTTAAAGCCCCCTTTTGTGCCCTCTTTTTACTCTTCAATTTTAAAGATTTTTCCTTGGACACTTTGATAATCGATGTTAGGCTTCCAGTGTTTGAAGAGCAAACTTCTGCAGAGGCTCTGAAATCAAATACTATGGCTGCAAGGCTTTATAGGCTATTTGTGCATTTCCCCCCATAGCTTAGAATTTGCAAGTTATATAGTTGCAAGGTTGCAAGTTATATAGTTACATGTAGAAGTAATTTACAAAACAACAAATGATGAATTTATTTTTCCAAATGTAACAACCGGGAATGATGTTGTGGGATGCAATGAGTGGTACTTTCTAGTTAAATTTAGTCATTATATTTAGAAGGCAGTTTAAGAATTTTAGATGTGTTTTTGAGTGGAAATTTTAAGTTTCATGCCATTCCCTTATTAATCATAAGATTTTAAAAAACTGAATGGAGTATAATGAAAAAGTGTATCACAAGAAGACGTGACTCACTAGCAAAGACAATACTGCTTGGTAAGCCAGAAGGCAGTAGGAAAAAAGGAAGAGTGCATTAAAGTGGATAAACTCGATCAAAGAAGCCAAGGCTCAGTAAGAACTGAGCAGGGTTGTTACCAACAGGGTAACCTGGAAGCCTTTTATTCATAGTATTGTCAGAAGTTGAAGTTGACTTGGTGGCAATTAATGGCAACAACCACTAGTAACACAGTATGTAACACAGTGGAGGTACCTGCTAAGTGTTCTAATGAGTATTGAGAACAAATTGCCTTTTTGTAACACTGTAATGAATAATGGGATCATTTTTTTAAAAAAAATAACTTTCCAAGATCCTGTTTTCCCAGTCTTTGGAAGGAACATCAACAATTTAACATAAGCAGATGGTACCATACTACGAGCAGAAAATAGCAAAGGTGTGGAATGTTTACAGAAGAAAGTGCAAGAAAATAAGAAAATAAAAGTAAAGACCACAGATGGTTTACATAGCCTTATAGATGATGAAGACACTGAAACAGTTTAGGATTTTCCATACCTTGGCTCAGTCACTAATCGAGAATGGAGACTGTAGCCAAGAAATCAGAAAAAGGCTAGGACTTGGAAGAGCAGCTGTGAAGGAAGTAGGCAAGATCCTGAACTCAAGATTGAATATTAAGCTAGGTTTGTCCATGCCGTCATATTTCCAATTTCTATATATGGTTGTGAAAGCTGGACAGCGAAGAAAGCTGATAGGAAGAAGATCAACTCCTTTGAAATCTGGTGCTGGAGAAGAGTTCTACAGATACTCTGGACTGCTAAAAAGAGATATGAATGAGTCCTAGATCAGATCAAGCCTGAGCTATGCCTAGAAGCCAAGATGACTAAACTGAGGCTATCATACTTTATCCATATCGTGGGACAACATGAGTCATTAGAAAAGATGATAGTGCTTGGGAAAGATGAAGGCAGTAGGAAAAGAGGAAGACCACACTGGAGATGAATAAACTCAAGCAAGCCACAGCCCTGAGACTACAAAACCTTAGCAGAGCTGTTAATAACAAGGTGTCTTGGTGGTCTCCCATTCATAGGGTTGGCTTGGCAGAAATTAACAATGAATTGTAAGGAGTGCTAGCAATGCTGAACAAGTGGGAAAAACTTCTTAATTGGATTTAGCCACAACAACAAAAACTCAGTGTCTTGTTCTCTTCTTGACTGCCATTTAAGTAAAAAATAAAAAAAATAGTGAGGAAGCACAACTGGATGATAGTTGCCTTTGCACATCAAACTTCTACTTTCTCACTGCTTGTATGTCTGGTATTTCAGTCTCTTAGACTGAGAACAGGTATTCTTTTTCTTTCAGGTTTTTGACAAAATATCCAGCAGGAACCACAAGGGTTGCAAGTGTGGTACTAAAACATAACAGGACAGAGAAGAGATGAGCTATGAATGGGCAAAAGATTATTGCTACCCATCCCAATCCTAACATAACACTTTGTAACGACTTAAAAGCTCTAGTCCTCCATCTTTCTTGCCACTGAGTTTGTGGTGGTATCATTTACAAAACCAGTTTTAATTATGAAATCATTGTCACCATTGAAATAATTTATACCTCAGTTTCATTTATTGTGATAAAAACAAAGTAACTAACAATTAAAAACAATGAAACACAGCAAAAACAATGCAAAAGTACCAGCAGCAGCCAAAGTCACAAAAATATTGGCGAGCAATATTCTGATCTGCAGTAGAACTAAAGCTAGACTAGTCAAATATCTTTTGAAACAGCTAGTTCTTGGTTGGTTTTGGCTATTTTTTTTTCTGTTGGAGATGCAATGAAACTCAGGGAAGGATATGGCCAAAGCTGGTCCTGTTTGCTCCAGAATCACTTGTTCATTGGCCTTCACTTGATACTTGGTCTCAGATGTTGAATTGGAGGCCATTTCCGCACCAAACTGTTATTGTACTATTATTCCACCTTCAACATCCTCAGAGGCCCCTCCCTAAACTGTAAACCCCAGGATTCCATAGGATGTTGAAAGTGGAATAATAGCACTATAACAGTCTAGTGCGGAAATGGCCAGAGAGTCAACAGGTACATACAGTCGCAAGGCTAGTCCTTTGTGATGCTCATCAACTGGATTCCCTTTTAGAGGAAAGACAGAACATACCTTAAATAAATTAGCTAAATAAGTATTCATTTCCAAGCTCATTTGTAACTGTGGTAGACTGGTGAATCTGGATGAAGCTGAAGTTAGGTCAGTCCATATACATGAGTGGGAGGGCACAGGATGCAGTTACCCCCAGCTTCACAGATGGAAGGGGCCACATGGACATTAGGGCTGCTTCATTGTTGCCAACTCATGTCTTTCATAATCTCACAAATCTTACTTGATTGGTCATTTTGTCATGATAGCATGAATAAGATGCTTACAGCTAAAGGCAGTGTTAAGCCATCTCAACCATATTTAGGCATTTTTCTCTTATTTATGTTTGCCTTTGCCTTTTCTTTTGAGGAACCCAATGTGACTTGCATGATATTTCCTCTTTTCTCTGTTATCCTGAAAACAGCACAGTGAGAGGGGTTAAGAGGAGACTCAGTGACTAACCCCAAGTTGCTCAGTGAAGTTCGTGTCCAAGACTGGGATTTCCCAAGGCTCAGTCCAACTACTACTCCACCTTGACCAGGAATGGTGCCTCAAATAAGCAGGCAAACCTAGCCATCTCCGTATCTTAAAAAGACCCTATTAATATGTAAAACTAAACTGCAGCTTAGTGCTGTGGGAAGAAAGCCCAGAAACAAACCAACCAACAAACCAGCCAAACAAACAAACACATGCAGCTGTAATAAAACCCTTCCCTTATACATTTTAAGACTTTATCTCTCTTTTACATTGAAGCTGTGGAAGCCTAGTAACTAAGTCACTCCTGGCTGATTTTCTCATTATCTGATTAGTTACCTTCCTGCTTTGCAGCAAACCATAGTTTCCTTTGCATATAAAATGAGATACTGTCCCTCTCAAAAGGATTGTAAACCATAGCTTGAAGTAGGTTTGTAGGACTAATTTGGAGGGCTAGTGCAAACCCTAGTTTGTCCATTCAGCTGTAATGATAAACTAATCAGCCAAATGATTGATTGATTAATTAATTAATGAAATAACTAATAAAGAAGTACATGCAAGGGAATAAGAGAGTGCACAAGCCTGATGTTTAGGTCTTAAACTGGACTAACCCATTCTTTTTGGCCTGAAGATTCATTGATCTGGGCTATCTTAATGCTCATCTGCAGATAGGGGAGCTCTGGGAAGCAGGACAGCTGCCAAAATCAGCACATTGGATTGCTTGAGTTAGATCTGTGTATGGTTATTTAGTTGTGGTAGTTTTAAGGGAGCCTGCCACCATCAGCTGCTTGTTATGTATAACTTTGAGTCTGTTCCTCAGGTCAGTGTAGTGATTTAAGCGTGAGTGGGACAGAGTGGAGTCATAAGTGATAAACAGTTGCTAAAAAAATCCTAGGCATTCCTAAGAGCTAGGAAAAAAGAGAGCCAGCATGGTGTGGCAATTTGAGCATTGCACTATGATTCTGGAAACCAGTGTTGAATTCCCCACTTGGCCATGGAAACCCATTAGGTGACCTTGGGCGTGTCACACACACAGGGCCTTTCCGCCCTACCCGGTTATAGTGCTATTATTCCACTTTCAACCTCCTGTGGAATCCTGGGGTTTGCAGTTAGGGATGGGCATTTAGAATTCTCAGCCAGAGAGCGCTTGGGCCTCAGTAAACTACAAACCCTAGAATTCCACAGGATGTTGAAAATGGAATAATAGCACTGTAACAATGGAGTGCAGAAATGCCCACATGCAGCCCCCAGAAAAGTCTGTGATAGGTTTGCCTTAGGGTTGCCATAAGTCAGAAACAATTTGAAAACGCACAATTACTTGATAGTGTCTCTGTCTGTTCTGCTGTATGCTAAACTAGAATTTTAAAGTTCTGTGCTTGAGTGCTTCAGATTCTTCTTGAAGAACTGGTTGTAATGTGTACTGAATACAGTTGTGCATACTTTCCTAAACCCTCCAATTTCAAGGGTCTCACTGCCTCTCCACAAGCCCACCAGTGATGGAAGCCTCTCCCTACCCTGATTTTGCTGCTGTACCACCAAAGAGTGGTGGCGGCAAAGCCAACTGTAGTTGTGTTTTAAAATAAGGCAAATGTACCTTGTGTTTAAGTAGACGGTGTTTCTGAAAGGCTCTTTGATCGGACTTGAAAACAGCATGCATGCCTGTAAGGAAAAGTGTCGTTACTTGTTTTGTTTTGTTTTGCCTTGCTTCACTTTGTTTCTGAATGTTTTCCTCTTTTTTTAAAGAAGGGAGCACTCCAGCCACTAGGTGGCATCCAGGCTGGGTCTACTGTGATGTCTTTATTCCGCTCATCCAAAGAGCAGGCAAAGTCTTGCTCTAGATGTTGTTTAAAAGAGAAGAGAGGGAAAGGCAGAGCTATGAAGCGCCGAAGGGGCCTTGCGCTGGGTCATATTCTTTGGCCTGTCTAGCTTAGCGGTGACTCCACTGTCTGCCTCCGTGGGTCCCCGGCTGAGTCTTTCCCAGCCCTGTCTTGGATTAATTTCAGACCTTGTTCATGCACAGCATGTGCTCTCTGCTTTGCCACACCCTTTGACTAGCTGCACAGCTAAAAAAGTGAAGGATTTTTACCATCCTCTTACAGATAGCTGGGCCTTTGCTACCAGGCAGATGGGTTTTAGAGTCTTTGTTGGGATCATGGCCAAACGTTAACAGCTGCCCAGTGGCATGAAAGGGTTAATTTGCATTAGTGGCCTTGTTTGACATTTTTTGCATTAGCTTGGCACCTTGAGGCTGCGAAAAGACAAGAAAGGAGGGGCGGGGAGTGAATTTTCCTCAGATGCTAACCTGCCTGGACAGTTCTCATAGGTTGTACTTGCATACTTTGATTTTCTTCGTCTGCTTCTCTACTATGTAACTCTTTAGGGGATCTGTCTTGCATCACCCTCTCCAAAGGGTGTGCATCCCAGCCCAAGGGCTCCTCTTGTAGCTTGAATGTGGAAGTTGATCACTGCCTGGGGATAGCATGGATAGAATTGGTTGTTTTAGGAGCCCGGTTCTGCTCTTGGCCGTGAGGGGGTACTGCACCCCATCAGCGAAAGGACAGGAGTGCTTCTCTGCTATGTATCATCTGCTGTATCGTTGATCATCAGTAAAGCTCATCTTTTAGCAGAAGTGTGCATCAGTGTTCAGCAGCAAACAACTCTTAGGGAGCCCTCAAACTACACCCAGTTCCAGAAGAGCATGAAAATCAGAAAGAAAATCCCTGCCTATAGCACTGTAATCAAAAAGGCACAGTAGAAAAGCAGAAGTGAGGAGCAAACTCAGGCATTCATTCGAGGTACACAGCCTGTGGCTTTCCAGATGTTATTGGACACTAACTTCTATCAGCCTTATCCAGCATAGCCAGTGGTGATTAGGAATACTGGGGTTTGCAGTCCTAATATGTTGATGGATGCCCTTTGCTGTACTCAATTTTTAGTTACACAATTCAGCAGGTTATGGAGCTGGGTATAAGCAATCGGAAGGGAGGCGGTTTTTCCTCTCTCTACTCTGCTTTGGTTAGACCTCATCTTGAATACTGTGTCCCAGTTCTGGGCACCCCAGTTCAAGAAGGACATGGTCAAGCTGGAGCAAGTCCAGAGGAGGGCGACCAAAATGGTGAGGGGCCTGGAAGCCAAGCCCTATGAGGATAGACTTAGAGAGCTGGGTATATTTAGTCTGCAGAAGAGAAGGTTAAAGGGGGACATGATAGCCATGTTTAAATAAATGAAGGGGTGCCATGTAGAGGAGGGAGTGGGCTTGTTTTCTGCTGCTCCAGAGACCAGGACAAGGAGCAATGGATTCAAGCTGCAGGAAGGGAGATTCCACCTGAACCTCAGGAGGAACTTCCTGACGGTCAGGGCTGTCCGGCAGTGGAATATGCTGCCTTGGAGTGTGGTGGAGTCTCCTTCTTTGGAGGTTTTTAAGCAGAGGCTGGATGGCCATCTGTCGGGAGTGCTTTGAGGGTGTTCCTGCATGGCAGGGGGTTGGACTGGATGCCCCGTGTGGTCTCTTCCAACTCTACATTTCTATGATTCTATGATTCTAATGTCCTGAACAGCAGCAGCACAGTTGTTGTGGTTAACTTTATTTTTACCTCACATTTTCCTCCAAATTGGAACTCCAGGGGCCTTACAATTTAAAAGTAGTCTAATATAGCTAAAAGCATCCAAAGGTCAATTTTAAAATAAAATAAAACTAATCACAATATTGGAACAATTTAAAATGTATTTTAAAAAAGGATAAAAAGCAACTAACAACAATTCAATAAAAACAATACAACACTCTCTCAAAAACTCTTTCGTTAAAACCCTTCACTTCTAAAAGCATATTAGAATTAAAAAATCTTTGCCAGTTGACGGAAGGACATTCAGGCCTCCTTTGGGAGGGAATTCCAGAGCCTAGATACTGCTGCAGGTTACTGTAGGTAGCTTTTTCAAGCTTTGAATAACACTTGGTAGCAAGAGAGAGAGGAGCTCTCAGGTGAAGTTGTGCCCAGGCATGATGCAGGGGTGTCCAGCTTTTGCTGCCGGTTTCTTCTAGGGCCCTTTCCGCACGAGACTGTTGTAGTGCTGTTATTCTACTTTCAACATCCTATGGAATCGTGGGGTTTGCCGTTTAAGGAGAGGCCTCAAAGGCCCTTCCCTAAACTGCAAACCCCAGGATTCCATAGGATGTTGAAAGTGGAATAACAGAACTATAACAAGCTAATGCAGAAATGCCCCAGGTCTCAGCAGTCGAAAGCCAGACTCCTGTTGGGTCAGGAGGCTAACATAAAAATACTTCTACAGGCTGTTGTGCTTTCTCGAGGGTTGTATAAATGCACCCCCAAGGCAACCACTCAGTCCAGAAGCAATCCCAAAGTAGGCCCCCTTCTCATGTACTTTTGATGTGGTAAATGGTAAGGTCATGGAGCAATGCTCAAACAGTGAGCATAAGCCTATTCTACCCGCTGAGCAGTTGATTGTGTGCCTGGGGGATCCAGCACAAGCATGCTGAAGTATTTTTACGCTATTCTAGGAAGCGTATAGAATCCTGGCCCTATATTTTACATCTATCATGTAAATGTTCAAGACTAATTCCGTAATATCATTTGATGAATTCCTTAGCACATGATTGGCATTCATGTCATGCTTGTAGAGTGCTATTGGCACTCTACATGCTTGCAATACCCTTGTGAAAGGGGCTATAATACTATTATTCCTATATTGCACTTTGGAGGTGGAGACTGGGTAAGGCATGTATAAGGCTATCTAGTGAGTCATGGATGAAATTATGAAATTTGTTCCGGGAATGTCATTGTGGCTGTGACTGCACCGTCTTGGCTGTTTCGTCACACCAGCTCTCAGTATTCTTTGCCAATGCAAAGGATGCCAAAAAAAGAGGGCAGGGAACAGTTACCATAAACTGTGGCCCATCATTCTGTTGGTTTTGATGCTGTGGTCTAAGGGTCCTCCTGTTCTAGAAATCTGACTGCTTCTTTCAGGACTGTGTGCTTTGTCAGTTTGGAATCAAATTGCCCAGATTTACAACTTGAGATCTCAAGTGGAGTTGTAAGTTCAACCTTGCAGTGGGATGTTGTAGTTTGGCATCCTCCTCTACTGACCATCCAGCCATGTCTTTTTTCCAGGATACTCTGTGAAATTTGGGGTTTCTCCAAGACTTCTGAAACTTCTCTCGTGCATGTGGATGGCTGTTTTTTGGCACTTGGAAAATTAATTCATCATTAGGATATAGTAGTTATCTCCACAAATACACACACACCACTACCTTTGGCGACGTGTTGAGAGTTTAAGGTTATAATCAAACAGCCTTGAGGGGTGTGGATGGTGGGATTTGTAATCTGGGGGCACCAGGTTGGATAATGATGATGTTACAGAGGATTGGTGGTTTGTAAACTCACGGACGACAACTATTGGAAAACCTTTCAAGTACAGCTGGATGATAGTTGCCTTTGCACATCAAACTTCTACTTTCTCACTGCTTGTATGTCTGGTATTTCAGTCTCTTAGATTGAGAACAGGTATTCTTTTTTCTTTCAGGTTTTTGACAAAATATCCAGCAGGAACCACAGGGGTTGCAAGTGTGGTACTGAAAAATAACAGGATAGAGAAGAGATGAGCTATGAATGGGCAAAAGATTATTGCTACCCATCCCAATCCTAACATCACACTTTGTAACGTTCTGGCTTCATCAGTAGAACAGGCCTTTAGCTTCCGTCACTGGAAATAAGAGCCTTTCCTTGCTTCAGACAGGTTAGGTGTGTAAACCGATTTTGTTCAAGATTCACCAACCCTTTGCCGTTCCATCCACAAAATCAAAATTGAATCCACATCCCTGAAGCTCAGTTACCATTTTTAACTCCTTCCCCCTTCTCTGTATCTTTGTCTGCCTGGAGAAAACCAGAAACAATTTTTGGCACTTTAGTCTCAAACTTAGTTCCTTGGCAGTCAGTCCAGTCAAAGGGAGTTTAGTTCCAAATAAGGACCTACTTCCCCTCATGTTTTCAGTTTACTACCAAAAAACACTTCTGTGTAGGGGAAACCTAGTCAGGCAGGATGAGCCTCAAACCTCATGTAGGTTTTCCAGATTCATCTTTGGTAGCAGGAATTTACAAGCATGGTTCTGGGACCTTTTGAAATCAACCTCTCTCCCCCTGCCAAGATAGCCAGCTTTGGGCCCTTTCTTCATAGCCAGCTCTGCCTGAGGTGAGATGACCACAGCAAATTTACCTGAAGTGTCATAAAAAAGGTACCATAAAAGGGCAGCAAATTGTTAGTATGTATGCATGTATTTATTTATTTATTCGTGCATGCATACTACTAGTGATCAAGTGGTTGGAATTTCTTCATTTCCAAATTTCAAAATGATTTGCTTGGCGTTGGGTACTCTGTTTTTGACTTTGTGGTTCCAATCCAGACGAAATATCTTGACGGGGCCCTGCTTCTTTAACATGTTTTTAGTTCATGTGATACAACAGTGACGCCCAGCATGGCCAACTGGAAACAACTCTGTCACTCCTTTGCAAGGTGCAGATGCTTGGTAGTTTAATTTTGTCCTGAGGGAAGGGGACAGGACATGAGCAGGTGGAGGACAGACATTTTGGCTTCTTGAGCATTAATTCCAGCAATGGGTGAGCTGCAGTGGTGCTTTCAGGTTTCAGTGTCCAGATTAATATTTGGAGTTCCTTCCACTAAAAGTGTTGTTTACTTGTCCTGTAAAAACCTAGTGCAAAGGCAGAGGAAGATTGCCTTTCCGCTCCTAATTTATGTATGTCACTGGCACATCATACAGCTGGGAGGAGGAAGGCTTCTCCAATTTTCTGGTGAGAAGAGGGTAGAGATACAAAGAACTAACTTATTGATGAGCCAGGCTGCCTTAACATGTCAAGAGCTCATTAACTGCTGTGAGATTTCTCACCTCCAGCATAAGGAGGAAAATAAGTAGTGTTTAAAATCCAGATTTCTGCAATTTGTGCAAAATGCGTCTATACAAAACTAACATCTTTTCTTTTTGCAAAGCAAAGTAGGTACAAAACACACAAGCACAGAAGGATGAGCTAATTGATCAAAAAGATGCGAGCGACCCACACAGTGCTTCTGATTTTTAAAAGTCCATACAGTACGGTGGATATTGTAGTTTAGCTACATCATTTGCACACACACATACATAAAATCCTTTTTGCAAATGTAAATACTCTTGTTGAGGACAAAGGAAATTATTTCATCCTCTTAACGGGCTAGGAGAAAAATTGAGCAGTTTCTAATTTTCACATATAAGAGACAAACACTTTACAGTGCGCCCTCTGTATATGCAGGGGTTCCATTCCAGGAAACCCTGCTTAAAACAAAAAAAGGAAGTGCTCGCGTCACATCATCTTCAGTGGACATGATGTGCGCATGCCTGTGGCGGCCTGGGGACATGCCCATCGCATCCATTGATGGTAATGGACACGATGCTTTGAGCGACCTCGGATTTGCGTGTGCTGAGGTTGCACCACAAGAGGGTGCACCGTGTAACCTTAGAGGTCAGGGTTGAATTGAAAGATATGGGCTTCCTGAAAGAATGGCTGGCTATTCAGACCACTCAAGATGTTCAGACTCCTGCCTTGGCTGCATAGACTTCTCATCCTGGGCATATCTAATATGTGACATGAGCATTACCCCCCCACCCCCCATTTTCGATCTGATTCTGTTTAGAAGGCTGCGAAGATGGACAGCCACTCTGCTTTACCTCATAAATCTGTTCACTGTCTTGCTGCACAGTTTGGGACATAATACACCACAGTATTTCTGCAGATTGCATCATTTTTAGACTTTCATAACAGCACTGCTAGCCTAATATGAAACAGATATCAAAGAAGTTCTCTGTTTTTCAGCGTGACTATGATTTCCTCGACATTAAAAGGTCAGCAACTGGAAGAAGATGATGGGGAGAAGGGTTATCTGGATGAGCCGCTGCACAGTTTGACCGAGGAGAAAGGGGGGGAAGGCGGGTTTTTTTTTCATTTTTTTTTTTTTTTTGGTTAAACCCTGCAGGCCTAGACTTTGGTTTGGAAACGAAATGGCTGGCTAGCTTTAAGAAAAACTCAGCAAAGCACACAACTCTGCCGCTCCTCCAGATGTTCTTAATAATTAAACTTGGAACTGTCACATCAGCAGATGAGAGAAGAAAGCTGTCACTGCTTTCTTTGTTCCATTTTGAGTACTTCTCAGCTACAGGTTTCATTTAAATGTGGGTTTTCCAAACTTCAGATACCTCCCCCAAGAAAAGAACATTGTTGCTAGGCAGTTAAAGCAAAGGCACTCAGAGGGAAGCAAACAGTCCTTCCAAGACCAGTGTTCTGCAATCCAAAAGTGGCCGCAGAAAAGGTTGTCCCCTAGTTCCTCAAGCTCCATCTCAACACCAACAGCCTTTGTCCCCATCGCAATGCCGATAAGAGTCTTCTTAAGGAAGTCATAGAGACAGGTATGCTACCAGTGCAGGGGATGTTTAGGCATTCTTAGGCTCAAAGACATTTAGAGCTTTAAAGTAACTACCAGACTTTTGTTTTGAGCTGGAAGCAAACTGGCAGTGTGGCTGTTGTAAAAAGGGTATTAAAAAACAGTCTGCATTTGCAGGTGTGACCTTTGCGAATTTGATTAGTTGTGAGAGCATTTGCCTCCCCCCCGCCCAATTCTCCTCCTCCCCTTCCCATGCATTTTGTCCCAGCGTGGAGAACTCAAGCTAAGGCAAAATGGAAGGAGGCGGGGAAAGCTCACGTGAGCCTGTCTTCCCACCCTGGAGTTCCTGGAGTTCCCATGCAAAATGGAAGGGAAGGAGGGTGGGAAAGCTTTGTGCAAGGCTTCCTTTCCCCCATCGGAGTTCCCCTTCACATTCTTATGCATTTTGCCCCACCATGGAGAACTTGCATGAGGCTTCCGCCCCATTCTCTTCCGTTCTGCATGGGAACGGAAGAGAGGAGCTCCAGAAAGTAATGGAAAGGGGAGCAGGGATGAGTCATTAGTGCTTTTTCCACTTCTGCAAGAGTTCTGTGCCCCGAACCCTTACGAAAGTGGAGGGGCCATTGCACTTTTATGGATGAGCAATCACTCATCTCCTCTCCACCACCTCCACACTGGGGAAATGGATTCAGATTAGCCTAAAACACTGAACCATATTGAGATGCTGGTTCTTTTTGGTGTTATGTTTTGTACTTGGAGCAGATCTTAATTGCTGGATGAATTTATTTGTCATGGCAACACGAGCGACAGATTGAGAAGCGCTGCTTTTACAGGTGGTACTCTTGTGTGTAGCAGAGTGCGTCTGTTCATGGTGACTCAGGTTTTGATTCTAAATCGGAGAAACACTCGTGCGTGTTTATAGACACACATAGTGCACAACTGCCAAAATAATCACTTCTAAACACACTGGTGGCTTTCTTTCCTCCCTTTCCTCTGTTGTAGCTGTAAAGGGACTTGCTTGTGCCTGAAATCTGAGACCTGCAATCTGTGGGTGGTGAAGCAGAGATTCCATCCAAATATGAGTCGAGCACAGTCGGTCTAACTGCGAGCGCAAGCAGTTTGGTGACTTTTCGCCACAGCTGTTTATGACATGAAAAGATTGATGCTGGCCAAAACCGAGTATGAGAAGGGAAGGGGCGCTATTGGTAATCCTATTCAGTGGAGGCTCAGGGAAGGTGGAAGTTGATGCAACATTGGAAGTATACTAAGAAGCTTCTGATTTGAATGAAGACATCCACATACAACAGAAGGTCAGCAACGTGTGGTGGTTTTGAGTGTTGGAGACCGGAATTCAAATCCCCACTCAGCCGTGAAAACCCACTGGGTGATCTTTGGCAAGTCACGCTCTCACAGCCTCAGAAGAAAGCAGTGGCAAGCCCCCTCTGAACAAACTTGATAGGTTAACCATCAATCAGAAGTGACTTGAACAGACAAAGACAATGCAACATTTATGGGTAGCCTGGAATTGGGAGATTGCTAAGTTTGACGCCCTGAACTCCTTTCAGTTTGGCATTTTCCATTTCAGCTTAGGCAAGTGTGCAAATGGCCTTGATGCTCTTTACTGCAGTCATTAACATTGGGGATGACATAGCTGACATGGTGTGTCATATGCGTGTTGCCAAAGTCTTTTGCAACCATCCAGATTCCAGTGATTTTGAGGCATCCAGAGTGGATTTCAAATCAAACTGGAAGGTTTACTGGATTTCCAGGTGGAAAATCTGGGTCTCCTAAGCCTTTCCCATATAAATGGAGGATGCTACCTCATGCCAAGGCCCCTCCAACTCATTATTATCTACACTGATTGCCAGCATTTCTGAAGTTTCAGTAAGGAATTTTTCCCAGCTCTACCAGAAGTGCTAGGGACTGACCGAGAACCATCTGTGTGCAAAAGTGTGGGCTGTACCATTGAGCAATGGTGGGTACTATTGTCTCTCCGTTTCTAGAGAAATCCATAGTTACTGAGCACAAGTGAACATAATAACAAATGATTTCTAATGACAGAACTTTTTAAGTGGCAAAAGAGGATAATTTCTGCTGAAACTATGGTTTGTGATTTTTTTTTTGTCTGCTTCATCTAGAGCCAGATAATGCTTTTGCCTTGTCCCAGTGGGCTGATCATCCCAGATGTTGTTGGAAAAGTGTGCCTACTTTATGAAACGCAAGGATCACTGTTGGGCAATGATATGAAGAGACATGACTGAAATTATATACAGTGTAAATTGGTTTAAGTCATAAGAGAAGGATTGGCAATGCTTGAATTCCACCAGCACCCCAAGGGTTATTTTGACATTTTGCAGCATTCCATTTTGGGTACTTCATGTTCCCCTCATGTGCCATCTGTATTTCCTCTCTGATTGGAGTACCTGGACTGTCCTGAGAGGGTTATGGAGCTCTGTAAGTTATCAATGGTTCCTCAATCAAAAATGGCCCAAAAGCTCTTATGTCATAATTGTCTTGTCATAACCAGACCATTTTTGTCACCGTTACTCATCATGGCCTCTTCCAGGGAAAGAGCAAGTGACAGAAGTAATTAATTTGCAAACTGGAAATGTCTCTTTGGGGAAGGGATGTTCCTGTTTTATGTACTGGAGCGTGAGTAATTGGAAGGCACATCATAAGATGTATTTGTTGTCATGCATGCAGAATGCAGAAAAAGATTCCAGAAATTCCCATCTTTGCAATATGGTAACTTGCAAAGACATGTTTTACTATTGAAAGCAGAAGTGTCTGATAACCACATAAATAGTGTAAGTTTATTTTGTTTGGTTTAATTCTGTAAATAGTTTAATTACGTTTTAGATTTTTTTTAAATATATTTAATCTCCTCGTGTGCTTATCTGTACTAGTTCCGATTGCACTAAGCTTAAAATCACAGGGTCGTATAATCATAGACCACAAGGAAGAGACCACAAGGGCCAGCTAGTCCAGTCTCCTGCCATGTAGGACTGCATTGTTGAAGTAATCCCGAGAGTTTCCTTGAGTCCCAGATCTGAGGAGAGGCTGGGATACAAGTTAACTAAGTGCATTGATCGCTCCAGATCCAGTATTCTGGTTCAAATGGCTGACCGATACTGGAGGTTACATTCATTGCCTTTTCTGGATCGAGGGATACACTGAGAAGTTCCCAAAGCTTCCAAAATCCTGAATCCCCTAAGTTGTTGCAAGTGACTGCTTTCAAGCAGCGGTTGTAACTTGTCAGCTGTGGAGTGCTTGGAGCTTTTCAGGAGTGTGAATTTCAAGCCTTCTGGCTTAGACAGTCCTGTTGCATCAAAGCTCGTGCATACTAGTACCCGCTCAGTTGTACCGCATTAGTGTCATGAGCCTTTGGCTCGGGGCTCCAGATTGGAGAGACTCTGCTTGAAACATTTGACTTCTCTGTCACTGTGTCAAGGAAGGGAACTTCACAGATTAACTGATCAGGTGGCGTGCAGTACTTGTTCCTTAGCTGTCCAAAGGGTGTGAGTAGGGACATTTAGGGGTACACAAAACCCAAATTGAATTATGGCATGAAAAGGGACATATGCATCAACAGTGTAGGACAAGATACAGGTCAAAAGTTGTGAAATTAATTGAATGTTGTGATGAGTGGCAGAGCAGGTTTCCATTATTATTTAAGCTCAAGAAAAGCCCCATTTCCTCACTTTGTTATTTTGGCAAATGGTGGGGAGTTCCTCCCTTGCAGACATGCCACTACAGCGTGGATGCTTGGCAGTACGCCCCTCACAGGCTCAGTTTTCACTTTCCTTCATGAACATTTGAGTGCTGTTGCTCCAGTATTGGTGT
This sequence comes from Cyclura pinguis, assembly GCA_030412105.1. Lineage (NCBI taxonomy): Eukaryota > Metazoa > Chordata > Lepidosauria > Squamata > Iguanidae > Cyclura > Cyclura pinguis. Next base: position 7,621,074 of record CM059608.1, read on the forward strand.
GTATATAAGTGGGGACCTCAGTCAGTCCTGCGAGCAGCGTTCCGTGAGTGAGTTCTTCCAGGTCTTCTCAGTGTCTCTTCTCTTTGTCATTGTTTTAAGTTTTAAATTATCTTTCAAATCATGTGTTATCAGTTATAGATCAGTGGTTGAAAAGCGGCACAGTAAAAAAGGGGAGACGTAAAGTGAATAGTAAGCGATCACAATTTCTGGGTACAGTTTGTGGAAATGGGCCACCAAGGGTTATGCAAGTGAAAAAAGTTTGGGACCCACTGCCATAGTTTATTGTTATGATTGCTACTAGCCATTGGTAGACCTGTCTCTCATGAATCACTTACACAGATGCCTTCTGAAAAAACTTCCCCCTCCCAGTTTCAGAGTTTGAACCACCTCCTTTGCCTCATCAAAGCAGTATTAAAAATATCTTTTAAAATATATGTTAGCATTTCATTTTTTTTAAGTGCATCAAAGCTCGTGCATACTAGAACCCCCTCAGTTGTACTGTATTAGTGTCATGGAGGATTACAAATACACACTGTTCTTAAAAGTCATTTAACGTAGCAGCATGGAGAAGCAGGCAGAAAATTCATGATTGTCCCAGGATTCATCTTCCTTTTTCATGTAGTACCAGCTGTAAAGCCAGGATTCACCCTTAAGAGAAAAAGTAGATTGTATTGTTGTATCCTCTGTTTGTCAGATGATTGAGTTAGCTTTCCCCCTGTCTGGAGGTAGACAAGTCTCCCTTCCTTCCACTTATAATTCTTTTTATGTGCCTTAAATTTCTGTACCATATCTACACTGGGGAGCCCTTCTGTGTCATTGTTCCTTGCCATGATACTGTTACCATCCCTGTAAACCACTGAGAACTTGCTTAGAAAGATGTGGAGAAATGCTAGATCTGTTGGATAGCTCATGTTCTAAACCTCGTGTTATCTCAAGAGATGCAAACCAGGACACTTTGGGCAGGAGCTCACAGAGTTTGGAAAACTACTTTGGTTGAAGTAACATATTATGTAACTCATTACAACACCTCTCCCCGTTACTGTTAGTATTTGTTTAAAAAAAACAAAATTTGTTTTGTTACCCGGTTTATTTTAGTTGAGTTTTGATTTAAAACTTTGAAAAGGTGTTTGTAAAAAGGAAGAAAGGGGCTTTAAAAATGTGGTGGAGTGCCTAAAAATGTCACAAGAAAGCATTTTGGCTCCACAAAAAAAGCAACAAAGCTTTTTTTTTTAAAATGAATATTTGTACCAAGCAAGAAGTAGCATTCACATGACAAAGCAATGATGCTACCAGCTGACGTATTATTTGCAAAAGGGTTATCACTATGCCCTTTTCAAGCACCGCCCACCCACCATAACTTGCTATGGGTAATGCTCTTATTTATAATGTGTCACTTGCAACTTCTCCGTACAGAGTGAATTGCTTAGGTATTAATATTGTTGGATACTTTTTTTTTTGGTGCTAGAGAAGCAGCAAGACCTAGAGTTATCAGCCCGGCATCCTTGCTCCCCTGTAAGCGAAGGGAGAGAAAGTCTGTCCTCTTTCCTCCTTCACTTCTACTCTCTCCGCCCTCCCTTTTTCCCGCACGTGTTCTCTGTGAATCCACAACTGTGAGCCCAGTGAAGGAAGGCCAAGGGAAAGAAGAGAAAGATTTCATCCCTGAGAGGCCAGAGGCCAGCGTGGAGGGTGAAGGGGGCTCAATCAATTTGGAAAACAGGAAGCTGGGTGGCAGTGTGTTCTCCGGGCTGGCTGCATGTGAATAGCCTATTGAGAGGGAAGGAAGCCTTGAATGCAGGCACGTCTAAGGGGCAGGATAGACAGGGAAGGGGGATGGGACAGGACTTTTTTTTTTCCCCAAGAACCTTGGGGTTGACTCCAAACAAATTTGGCATAGAGTGTCAAATTCTTATTCTTCAATAACTCAGTAAAGTTATTGGCATCGCTCTCTGTGCTGTAGAGTAGAATGAATTCTGCAGAAGCTTGTTTCCCTTCTCACCTGGCCATACTGCTATCCTTGCCTGTGTTTTGAAAATCTCTTGAGCCTCAAAGAGCTTTTTTAAAAAATTTATTTACTTGTGTCTGGCTGTTTGCATCTGATAAAGGAGGCTGCAATCCGTGGAAGGATGTGCCGTATAACGTTTGTTAGTCTTTAAGGTGCTGCAGGCCTCTCTGTTGACTAACAGAGGCCAATAAAGCTTACCCTGGAAACTAAGGCCATTTCTGCACTATACTCTTATAGCGCGATTATTCCACTTTCAACATCCTATGGAATCCTGGGGTTTGCCGTTTCGTTTTGTTCGTTTATTGAAGCTATAGCAGTGGTTTAAGCACTGGACGAGAATGTGGAGAGCAGGGTTTGAATCCCTGCTCAGCTATGGAAACCCACTTGGTGATCTTAGGCAAGTCACACTCTCTCAGCCTCAGAGGAAGGCAAAGACAGACCCCCCACCTCTGAAGAAATCTTGCCAAGAAGACCTGGTGATAGATTTGCTTTAGGGTCACCATAAGTCAGAGACAGCTTGAAGGCAAAGGCCTTGAACCCTTACAGTCCAGCATTCAAAATCCACAGTTTTGCTCCTCTTTCTTCTTCTCTGCCAATAGGCGAGAGAGCCTGCATCTTGAGACGGACGACACCGGACTTATAGGAGGAAACTCTGCTCTTCCTCCCCCAGCAACTCTCCGAAGAGATGAATCATATTCCCACAATTGCAATTAAAACTTTCGGCTCTCATAGAATGCTAGAGCTTGTGAGCGAAGAGTGACGTCTCATCTTGGGTCAGCAGGGGAGTGGCGTTCCCTTTTCCTTGCCGCCACCACCCTCTTGCCTATGCTGTCATTAGACGTTTTGACTTATTCAAGAGCAGCCTTTCAGGCATGGTGAAAAGTGACAAACTCATGAAGAAGATTAGAAAGCAAGGTGTGACATACATGTTTATATCTTGAATGGTTGGCCCTCCTTCTTTTTAACTCAGGAGCAAAACCTTCTGGATTTGGTGCCAATTAGAAGTGGTGAGATTTAGTCTAGCCTGGGTTTTGTGGGGGTTTTTTATTTTGCTTTTTTGTCTGCAGTTTTTATTTTAGTCTGTTATAAAAGTCATTGTTACAAACATCTGGCTCTCCTCGGTGGCTCTTTTCTCCCTCCAGTTTTTTTCTTTCTTTCCTGGATTCAAAGACTTTTCTGCCATTAAATTTGGGACTTGTGAACTTTCAGTGGCAAAAAAAAAAAAAAAAGTTAACAGGGAAAAGTTGGCGTGGCTTTAAAACAACCCCACCCTTTTGCATAGCCAACCATCCTCTGCATATCCATCCTGTATGCTGCACTCTTCTTCCATACAAGTAACTCTGTGTTCCAAGAAGATTTTTTTTTTTTTTTTTGAAATCAGCCAGCCACAGTGTTGAGATTTTTTTCCTTCTTCCTGTTAAGAGAGCTGGCCAGACTCAATGTGATTCAGAGAGAAATCTCAGGGACCCTCAGCGAACACATCTGGGAGAGATTTTGGGAGCGCTCGCTTGCTTACTTACTGAATCTACCCTGGAGTTAATGGTTGTCTCTGCTCTTCGCTCTCCCGTTTCTTGGACAAAATGTATGAACGGCACAAGAGACGGTATAGCCTGTGTGACATTTCCAAGGTGGACAGGGCTGTAGATGTGGTGTTGCTAAAGGTAGGGTGTTGCTTTTCTCTTACTGTCACGTTTCGTTGTTGCTGTTGTTGTGTTGTTGTCTAAGTCACTGTCACATTCATAGCTTCTGTTGAAGGAATAACTGCTAGATAACCTCCTAGCTTCCCTCCCTACAAGAGAGGTGACGAGGGATGAAGCTGTTGATTTTCAAGAGCATGAATTAAAATGGCCAGTAGATGAGTGAATGGGATTCTTTGCATGTTTGTTCATGAATAAGTCACCAGTTGTTCGCATGCAAATTTGCATCAGGATTTTGAGTGAGAAGGGTGAAACATAAATGTACATGTTCATTGCCAACTTAAACATATAAATACATATCTAATGTATGTCGCTCAGTGTTTTATTCTCCTTTTTATTGAAAGAATTAAAAAATGCAGAGAAATTGAGTACAGCTGCACTGATAGAAATAAAACAAAAAAAAAGTGTGTTCTAGTGTATTTCTCATTCCATCTATGGGCGAGATAATTCTTAACTTGCTTATCTTGTCAGATTATGTTACTTCTGCTGTCCCTCCGCCCAATACTGTAATAAGCAAATTGTCAGATGTAATTCTGTTGCTGACCATTTGCTTTGTTTTTGTATTTAGTTCTTTTCCCAAGCAGAATGCAATTGAACATATACTCTCCCTCTGTCTTACCACAGCCTTGTGGGGTAGGCTAGATTAAGAGAGAACAGAATGCTGTCTGAAATAAATTCAGTGATTTTTGTAAGTGGGATTTCAGCTTGGATTTCCTTATTAGAGTTTTGTACTGTCATTTTTATTGTGTTCTGTATCTCCCATTTCACGCTGGCTCTCTGCCAATCCATTACCATTGAACTTCATGGCAAAAAGATTTGAATTCAAGTCTTCCTAATCCAGGGTGGGAATCCTGTGTCTCTGGATACTGCTAGACTCTTAATTTCAATCATCCCCATCTATAGTATAGCCAGTGGTCGTGGAAGATGAGATTTGTAGTCCCAAAATACCTGGAAGGCCACAGGTGACAGCCATGTCATAGTTGAACAATCCTTTGCTTTTTGGGAATGGTGCTTTCAAACTCTCCAACTATTGTCTTCCTTACTTGGCATTTTGTGTTAAAACTACAGTACCATTCTCTCAGCTTCTTTGAGAATTTTGTTCTGCTCTGTTGCACCAAACCCAGTGGATGGAAAATTGCTAGCGCATCCTGCATCATACTTTGCACCCTAAACCAGAATCAAAGCAAGTCTGTGCCTTTTTATTCCACATACACCTAGACAGTTGTGTGGGTATTTCAGCTCTATATGGTGCTGAGCTGCCTTCCCCTCAAAATTCTGGACATCCAACAGTACCACTTCACTTTAGGGAAACTCTTATTTAGATAATGGAAGTGATTTCAATTTACTTTTATGAATACTGTATTTCCCCCCCAAAAAAGCACTAAAAGCGTGCACCCCTCCCACCAACAGTGTATTTGTGTGTGTTTTTTCCTTTTTCCATATTGAAATAGGACTTAGTTTTTCCTTTAAATAGGGTGTGGAGGCGTGAGCTGCAAATACCTCTCTTGGCTAACGGTTCTTGGCATTCTTTCTCACCCCCCAATCTAAAATTAGTAACTGCTCCAACCAAACAGCAAGGTGGCAGTCTGGGAATGTTTTGTCACAGTTTAAGAGCTTTATTTTCCTGGCAGAGAAGGCGACCGGAGGAACGCAGCCAGCTTGATGGGTAACGGATTCTGGCTGGGATGTTTTAACTCGGGAAGGAGGAACGTCTCTGAAATGGAGGCGAAAGGGATAGCTGGACAAAGATTCCCCAGATTTTGTTAAATTTGTGTCCCTGAATATTAAGTTTTCTTGACTTCTGTTGTGGGAAGAGAACAGAGCAAAACTTGAAATCTTTTGACTGATCTTAGATTTGGGGAGATGTCAACATTTGTAAACAAGACAGTGTGCTTTTTGTTTAAAAGCTAAGACACTGTGCAAAGGTGACCTGAATCTTGCACCAAGAACAGAACGACCTGTGTAAGTGTGCAAATGCACTTTAAAAAAAAACCAGCCTATCGTTGAAGAATTAATCATGCTTTGTTGGGGTACACATAATTCTGGTTTGCTATCATGGTGGCTTGTGCTTTCTCTTTGGCCACTGGAAATGTCATTGTTGCTGCTAGGTTTTTAGCAGGCATTGCCCAAAGGATTTGAGATGCATTACTCCAGCCCTAAAGGGCTAGAGACTTCTGCTTGAAATTCTCAGCTGACTTTTTAGTTTAACATTCTACCCAATATCCCACATTATGTTCTCCCTTCCAGTCCAGTAGAATCATAGTATAGAAAGACCTGGTTGTAAGGCAGGTTTATAAACTTCAATCTGTCTTTCTTAGTCCCTTGTAGAGAGTGGAAAAAGATGTCTTGAGGCTGGCAGGAGGATTCGAACAAATTTTCATTTTCTTGTAATTGATACTTAGTGCTTTCTTGCATTTTCTCTGAAGAACAGTCATCAGTTTGCATGCCCCCATCTACTCTCTATGTTAAAACGCAACCCATTCATATACTCCCTTTGTTGCATGATTTGACTCCTTAGAACCTTTGTTGCGCTTATCATGAACTTGATAATACCATGGGCCCAGGGCCATCCCTAGCATTATGTAAAGTGTGGCAGCTGCCTCAGGCACCAGATTTGGAGTGTCATGAAGGGGCATCAAACAGTTACTTTGCTATTGCATTTTTATCTCCAGGGATGGAGAGATACATGTGTGGGATTTTCTGCTTCATGAACTCAAAAAGCTTGGCTAGCTTTTGGTACTGTGTACCTTGACTTGGGCTGATGATGGGGAAACCGTTTGGAAAGCAAATTGATTGTTGTTACGGTTTGCTTTTTCTTTGCAGACCACTGTCTTTTCTTCTGCATTCTCATGGTTATAATGTGAAAACAGCTACTCTAGGAAAGTAGTTTTAAAACAGTCTTTTGTTTTAATCAACAAGCAAAGGAGCAACTGTTTTAGCCAGTTGATGGTGGATTTTGCTAATAGAAGGAGCTTCAGAATATGAAGAGCTGTTAGCACAAGACTTCTTGGTATTTTTAAAGTGGATAAGATGGTGCTGTTGGAAATTGCATATGACTTCTACTTGTGTCCATGCCATAGTTCTCTTTTCACTGGCCAGCTATAGTTTTAAGGCTGAATTGTTGACTTGTAGCCAAGATATTGTTCCAAAGAGAGTAGTATGCAGAAGGATGGTAAGCAAACTACAATTAAAGTCAAGAAGGCTTAAAGTTGAACATAGAAGGCATAAATTAGACTGGCTGCCCAAGCAAATGAACCAGGCTTGTTTTGGAAGTAGTTATAGCCAATAGCATATCTGGAATTGGAGATATATGTATGCCAATGAGCCTAGTTCTGATGGAGACCACCGTAGGCATTTCAGCTTCTAAACTGTGTTGTTAGCAGTGCCAGGCAAATTAAGTTCACACTAAAAATGTAAAATTTCCAGAAATTTTGTAGCCAAGAATTGAAATTTTTGGAAAAACTGAAAAAGTTCACTGTCAGCACCTTTGCAGACTGACAGTTACTTGAGGAACATAAAATATATTAAGCATAACTTAGCTTGGTCTAAAAGTATTGTGTGATAGTATATTAAAGGTTTATTCAAGAAAATAATTGTGAATTGAATTTAGTTTTGATAATGTTGGGTTTTGTTACAAAAGGAGCCACAAGAAGCACCTGTATTATTCTATCTTCTCTAGTCTGCCATAGTGTCAAGCAGGCATAAAGCACTCATTCCTATAAAAAGAACAGAAAATACTGTTTTCCTTTCTCTCCACTGCTGCTAGTATGCAAACAAGGAGGTTCCATTTCACATTCTTGATAATTCCTGCCAGTTTCTCAGTCAGAGGAAAATACATTAGCTATGTAAAACCTCTTTGATTATAGGTATTTTTGACAGTATTCATCAGTTTCTCCACTGTTCTCCTTGACTCGCACCCCCTTTTCACATCCGTTAAGCAAATAACACTTTTCATATGAGGCTGGGAGATTTGGTAAAGCAATTCAGCTGTATATAATAATAAAAGAGAAGGTGTGTGTGTCTCCACCACAACTCTAAGACTGTGAACCTAGACACTAAAAACTTGCCATTGATACTAATCGGAGAATTGGAGGCATGACAAAGACCATAAGGTCCAGTTCCCTGCCATGCAGGATCACACAACTAATGCACTCCTGAGAGACGGCCATCCAACCTCCACTGAAAGAAAGAGACGTCCACCAGCCTGCAGGCAGTCTTTTTCACTCTCAAACAGTTTTTATGAGTCAGTAAGTTCTTCCTGATGTTTAGGTGGAATCTAATGATGTTAATGTTGTTTCTTTCCCCTATATTTTTTTACCCCAGTACTCTCAACTTGTTTTACATGCTTTCAGTCATGGATCTCTTTACAGTTGTACGCATCCTTGATAAATAATGCTCTTTTCCTCTTTGTTCTATTTTTGGAATTGGTTATACTTGTCCATTACTACCTCCCACTCACAAGACTCATCCCACCGGGTTTCAGTGTAGGCCTGTTAAATTGTATTTGGCTTCCTCTGCTAACGGCTTGAGTTCATCTAATTTATTTTCCATTAGTGTATAGATATCTGAAATGACGGGTATATTGAAGTGTAGATATATATGGGCCTTAAGTTGCTGCACCTCCTTTTCCAGCAGTGTAGCCAGCTTGCACTTGCTGCAGGTATAGACACCCATATCCTATGGAAAGAAAATAAACATGGCACAGATGTTGCAGGTCAGTGGCACCGCACTCCAGACCTCCACTGTGAAATGCTTCTTCCTGTTCATCAAGCTGCACTGACTGGGGGCCTTTCTGCCTTAAACTGTTGTAGTGCTATTATTCCACTTTCAACATCCTGTAGAATTCTGGGCTTTCTAGCTTACTAAGGCCAAAGAGCTCTCTGGCTGAGAATTCTAAAGGCCCCTCCCTAAACTGCAAACCCCAGGAGTCCACAGGATGTTGAAAGTGGAATAATAGCACTATAACAGTGTAGTGCAAAAAGGCCCACGGGCAGCCGCTACATAGCACTGACGGCTGCTAGCTCTGCCACCGAGCCAGCCAGTCCTTACATCCTCTCAGCAGATGTCTCTCCCGCAACCCTTAGATCATGCGCTTGGGGAGAACACATGGCTCAAACACACAAAAACACATAAGCAAGCCTCCAAACACCTCAGCCAAACAATCAACTAGAATTCCCAAAAACACATGCTCACTTTCTTCTGTTGCTCAGGAAGCAGAATGGGCTTTTAGGACCCTGGAGGTGTATATGTCAAGGCTATGTTATTTTTTAGAATTATTTAGACTGAGTTAATTAAAACCTATTTTTGGCCTGTGGTATGATCTTTAGCCACCAGATGTCAGACTTTCCATAATTAGGAAAAACAAAGCTGCAGTTAGGCCTGGACATTTATTTCTGCAAAGGACCTCTAGGCAGCTCTGATGGTTATTTCCGCTCCATGTTCCGTTAACTGTTCGAACAGTTCAGAGTTGGAGAAAGGAGAATTGCTGCCCAGTATAACTGAAAGGAGTGGAAGGAGACTGGACAAAGTGGAAGCCTGTGCAAGCTTGATAGAGGGAGAAAAAGATCAGTGAGAAAGAGTGGTGTCAGGGAGAGAAAGACACGAGCAGAGAGAAAGAAAAAGAGCAGTGAGCTGAAGTGGAGACCAAGTGGTTTCTAAGCCATGTGAAGCTGGTACTTCTGCGAGTTCTGTATAAAATAAGGTATATTGCATATTTTTCTCTCTCTGTTAGCCAGCTCACTTTTTTCCCCTTTTGTTTGTTACTCACAATAGCAAAATCTTGAGTTTTTTTTAAATGTTATTTAACAGCACTTATTCAGATACTTAAGGTTTTTTTACTCATAAACATCAAAACTTGGCTTTGAGATGTACGCTGCGATGCAAGAACTAGGAGCATCTTGTAACAAACAGGAAAAAGTGTGTTCTTCACACTCTGAAAGCTAAATTAAAACATCATTAAGGGAAATGTAGGCCTGAGGGTATAACAAGGAAATGAAAGCTAAAAATAATCCACATGTATCCCCCCTTGGTGAATTTAGTTTGTTTTTATAGCTCTGTTAGGAAGGTTATGTGTTGCATAGCACTTAAATCTGGGAAAGTGTTCCAGGGTCAAAATGCACGTGCGATGCATTGAAACGATCTTAGGTCAGTGGACGAGTGGTGAAGATTGGCCACCAGGTTCCATTGTGGTAGACAGCTGTCACCCTTACAGCATCTTGCCTCTTGATAGATCTGGAAAACTGAGCTTCCCACCAGTAGCCTGCCATGCTGTTTAGAACTTTGCAAGCTATATTGTATAAAATAAGTGTATGAATCAGCTCTTGAAGAATGTTGAATATCATCTTTTCCAAAGTAAGGTTTAGTGGAGTTTCAGAAGGCAAATTTGGGGCTGCCTTTACTGGACACCAAATCATCACCGATTTGAATATTTTCAACAACATCTCAAAGACTAGCAAATTTTTATTGAACAATTTGTCACATGAAACTAGAAGTTTGCGGCTGTAGGCCATGCAAGCGTACACCAAAAACAAACAAAACAAAACCATCTTCGTGCCACAACTGTGTTTTTTTGGTTTTGTCCTGCAACATGCTAATATGGCTCCCTTCTTGAACGTTCAAGCATTTTCATCACCACAAAACAAAAACACAAAAGAAGAACATTGTATAATCCTTCTCAAATAAGGACATGGTAAATACTTTTCTAAATCTGTTGATATATCCAGCCACATACTCTAAAAAACATTAATAGCTCACTTTTTCTCTTAATTTAAGCTGTTTGCTTCTTCATTTTTAGGTATATGTATATTATATTTTATTTCACTGTTCTATTCTCTATGGCATGTCAAGGTTTCTCTGTGAAAACTAGTTGTTCTTCATCCTCGATGACAGTTACCCACCAAGATTCTTACAAAACCCTTAATGTCTGTTAAATGTCCCAATGAAAATGTTACTTCTGTCAATGCAAGCTGGTGGCTTGTAATGCCCTTTTTATGTAGTTATGAACTTTTCTTCTAATTTTTTTATCATAAAATACTTCTAACATGTTCACAGTCTGTGTTATTAGCTTTATACCTTCAAGAAGGTCGTAAGGTGTATTATCTGACTAACAAATACCATTTGTACAACATTTTATAAAGGTATTCCATGTTAGCCATATGGGATGCAGGAGACAAATTAGACTACGTTTCTCCATTAATTCTCAAGGGGTTGACAACCTAGTATCATCCACATCTGTTTTAACTGGTTCCTCGACTTCTCTTTCCCCCTAATGGTCAACAGTATTGCCTACCTTTTGAATAGAAACTTTCAAACATTTCCCATTCCTTAAAAGAGACTTTGAGACTCTTATTTGCTGATGCATTCCGTGTGTGTTGGGAGGGATCACTTTGTGAATTGATTAGCCGTGTTGCTGTACTTCCTGTTATCTAGAGACAAATGCATTTTATTGCCTTCATTGTGGGGCTGTTTGGTTTGGTGCAATTGTTTGCATAGCTGTTGGTTACAGAGGCTACTGGAAAACATTCCTATGTTAATTTGTTACCCCACTGCTTTTTTCTTAGATCAACCGTGAAAGCTGGTGCCCTGCTGAACCTTCTTCAGATTCTTCACTTTTGGAGCCAAAGCACTCTTGTCATTCTTCAGGTAAGAAGATGTTTGCTAAAATGAAAATAGAATGATGGCTTGCTGTTACAAGATTTAATGATCTGGGTGCAAGCCCACAAAGAACAGTTGACTTCTTTGGCGTTCTTTGCCAGGCTGGTGAGCTTCCAGGCTCAATTTGATAGTGGCTGTTGAAGGAACAACTGTGCTGCTTGCAGATACATTCTGGGACAACTTCTACCAGCTTTTCAGTTGCAGCTGTTCTTGGATAGAGATTGGGTTCCTAAAATGCTATGCAAGAGGACTGTCTTTGAAAATAGTTCAGAAGGTTCATCCTGGACTGAGGTTTGTGTTATTGTGGAGCAGGGTGCAAGTCTTCATATTTGCACTTAGAACCGCCTTTTGGAGACCTTGTGAAGCTGGAAGGCTGTAATGAAACTTTTTTTTAAAGGAGTACCGGTTGAAAACTTATGATTCACCAAATGGCAGCTGTTGGTGTTCATACATTAGAACCTTATACTCCCCCCTACCCCCCAGTCAACCTTTGTTTATCGGGACTATAGTGGCTTAACAGTGGAGGAGGAATGTAGGGGTTGTAGAAAATGCTGGACCTGTAGTAGAGGAATAAGCTCACACTCGCACCACTGTGCTGGCTTTTGCTCTTAAGGTACCACTCCTGCTGCTTAGTGGCTTGCCATCAGGTTGCCCTTGCCTTCTAAATGACTGACTCCCAAAACAACTTCATCACAGGGTAGAAGCCCCTAGCTCTCTCTGATGAACTTATATCTGAACTCCACTATTTCCATACTGTAGGTGAAGGTGACCTTTGTGGAAGAGGAATGTAAAAGAAGAAAAAAATGGAGTAGGGGGAATTTTTTGTTTCCTTAGCAGAAGATCAAGGCCCTCAAGAAGCCAGGGCCGCTCCAGCATGGCCCCATGGGCCTGCATGAAAGAAAAAAAATACAGTTTTTCTAGAGTGTTGGGGCATGTCGTAGATCTGTTCAGTAACTTCTTCTCCCATTGATTATATTCTGGAATGATTTCTATTGGATACTATTGTATAATGCACATTATAATACTATTTGAGATGAGCTTCAGCAAACCCGTTTGCAGTTCTTTACTCACACAGTGCTAGGCTCCTGAATAATAAAGGTAAAACTTTTGCTCAAACCCAGCCCCCATTTTCTTCTCTGTTGGTTTCCCCTCTTTTCTCCCTGCTCTGCTTTTTAAACCCTGCCCCTTATGCTCTTTTTATTATACAGTAAAGGTAAAATGGGTCCAGAGAAGAGCGGGCTTGATAGATATGTGAACATAAAAACTGCAGATACCACAGGTAGTGTTTGGGATCTCTGGCTCCATCATGCAGAACCTGTACTCTGCCTCTGATCTTTGCAGACCACACTTTTTGAGTGAGAGTAAGGAGGCAGAAAATATGCAATGATTGACTTTGTGTGGATATGTATTCTGTGTATGGTCAGGAACTATCAAAAATTCATATCAGGAATTCTCCCCTCTTAATTCAGTGACCAGTCTTTCTAGTTATCCACTTGGAGCTATGTCTTCTTATGGTTGATCAGTGCCTCCTAACTGAAACAAATAATTCCTTATTAGCTTTTAATAAACAAAGCATTTGAAGAATTAGTGAAGTATACTTGTTGGCAGGGGTGGAGATGAATGATAAGCTGAACAGAAGAACTTGTAAGATGAGATCCCATGCTCTGTGACAGCCTTCCCCAACTTGATGATTCCTGAGCTGGTGGCCTCCCATCATTCCCTGGAAACACTTCTAGTATGGGCTTTGTAGTCCACATTGTGGAAAATGCAAGGTATGGGGAAGGCATCTTTAAAAGGACCAAAAGAGACCTTTTGAAGGAGCCAGTAACAAAATGTGGTCCCCAAACTTCAACAATGACAACCCCCATGCCAGTCTCTGTAAATCCCATAGTCTGGCTTGACACTAACAGCTCAGTGAACAATTTAATTAACAGTATCTTTCACCAAATCAAGCAAATTCAATTGTTAATGTTTGGACTAATACACTGATCCCTTAATTTCTCATCTTTAAAACTGAAAACTAGCATGTCAGATAGAAAACATAGCCTTCACACCTTTCTTTTGTGGAATACATTACTCAGTTATGCAAGTCCCCATTCACAGTTTGAAATGGTACTGCCAACACAGAGTGAGAGGGGCAGTTGCCCCAGTACCAGCTGAGTGGCGTTGTGCATAGCAGGTCTTCAGTTCAATTCCTGGCATCTCTAGTTGCAAGGGTCAGACGGTAGATCAAGGAAAAGCCCTGTATCTGAAGCCTCAGGGAATCATTGTCAGTCAGAAGAAAACAGGAATACTCAGCGTGATGCTTATGGGGGCTAATGTGAACACCTTGTCTCTACAAGGGCTCCTCCAGTTTTGTTTTGTTTTTTAATTTAGAAATTCAGAGAAATTCCTAGGAAATGAGGATGGTAGGTGGCTAGAGGCCAGTGCTTTGCTTTTCCACCATCTTCGGTTCTTATGATTTTTTCCCCCCTGTTCCTGACTGTCTTCTCCTCCCTGTCCCAAGGAACAAAGGAATGATTTTACTAATGTTGGGTAACAGATAATGGCATTTAGGGAGGGGGTATAGGGCAGAGCTTGGAGTCACCCAAGTGGAATAAGAAGTAGAGATAAGGGCTTGTTTTGGGGCTGAGAAGAGGAAGTAGAAGAGACTAGATCTGAGGCAGAAAAGACTACGGACTGAGTTGCCATAGAGGAGATGCTGTACCAAGAGTTGAACCTGCACAGCATAGAGGACAGATGGTAGCATAGTCAAGATCCATGGTTGTTCCAAGAACTGAACCTGGATTTTGAGCTATATGTATATGTGTGTGTGTGTGTATCTTCAAGTTACCTGTTGACTTATGGTAACCCCATGTATTTCATAGGGCTTTCTTTGGCAAGGAATATTTAGAGGTGGTTTTGCCAGTTCCTTCCTCTGAAATATAGCCTACAGCACATGGTATTCATTGGTGTCCTTTCATCCAAGTACTAACCAGGGCTGACCCTGCTTAATTTCCATACCTTCCACTAAATTACTCTAAGGTGTGGTTTCTTTCAAGTTTGGAAATGTTACTTTTCTGGACTACAGCTCCTAGAACCCCCCCAACCAACATGACCACGTTCTGGCTGGAGGATTTAAGGAGTTGTAGCTCAAACAAACAAACAAAAAAACCCATTTCTGAGCTCAGATTTCTCTCCAACTAGATTTCTCCTGCCTTTTTGTTATGGTAGAAGTCTAAGTAGTTGAGGTTTTTTGTCAAAGTGCTTAAAACTATAGGAGCTCTCATTCAGCAAGCAGTTGGCAAATCCCTTAAAGGTATATAGGATGTCGTATGTGACTTATTGGAGACTTAAAAGTCATTCTTGGTGTGTCCATTCAAATCCATTACTCATCTGTTATTGAGAAAGAACAACACACCTTTGCGTGCTAACGCTTCAGTTGGCTTGCCGTCTCAATAACACACATTACGTAATAACCCTCATCGCTTTTAGATCCTAATACTTTCAAAAGTTAAAAGCCTTGGGGCCTGTGTGTGATGTAATCAACTGACTGGCTAACTTAAAAGCAAATCGACTGAACTAAACACTGCATGACAAAGTGCTCACAAAGATGATAGGCTGTACATCTGCATGCCCCTCAAGGGAAAAGAAGAGATGTCTCGAAAGCCATAAAAAAAAAAGTTTGGCCTACTTCATTGGGGCCTTTAGAGACCCCTTTCCTTTGCTCTTCACATGCCTGTTTCAGATCAACATTCCAGACAGACGGACATGCACACATACACACGCTCTGTGTTCCGTCAAGTGGGGCAAATTGAAGTTAGAGGTTCCACACCGTGGTTAATATTCACGGGAATAATGACTAAAGTTCTTGAAATTTCAGATCCTGCTGAGATTCAGACAAGCATGAAGAAACAGCTGCACTGTGTATTTTCCTCTATAAACTCAAGAACGTGCTCTTCCTAGTAAAAATTCGGTGTTAGTAAAATATTATACTCAACCTCTTCCCAGGTTGCCTTTGCTTACCAGACAATTTGGACACTGCTGCTGTTTTAGCAGAGCAGAGAACCTTGGGATATTACCATATTAGCTTCATAAAATTTTGGAGGAGGTGGTGGAGAGTGTTCTGTGTGAGAGGGAGGGAGGAAGAAGAAAAGAAAAGAAAGAGAGAAAGAGAGAGAGAGAAAGAAAGAAAGAAAGAAAGAAAGAAAGAAAGAAAGAAAGAAAGAAAGAGAAAGAAAAAGAAAAAGGGAAAGTGAGTGGGATAGAAATCAAGAATGACTCTAAAGGTGCTAAATTCTCTTTGCTGTTCATATATGTATCTGGAAGTTTCTGATTACAAGTAAGAACACTGGACTTTGCAGTCCTATTGGAATCCATACATCCAGCAAAAGGGAAATGGCGGAATGGAATGCACTGCTTGGAACTGTAGGTGGAGGAATCATATTACCCCACAGCATGCAAACACATAAACGCACATACACTCAAGTACCACATTATACTTCCTTTCATATCAAAGAGTCGTACGGGTGTCAACGACAACCTTTTCACCAATACTGTACTTTTGGTTTCCTGTTTCTAGTTCTTATTGGAGCATTTTCATGGAGCATTGTATAAAGTGTGTGTGTGTCTGTGTGTGTGTTTTAGGGCCAGTGACTGCCTTGTTAAACAATTATCGTGCACATGTGGCCCTCCAGATGTTATAGGACTTCAAGTCCCTTTAGTCTTTGTGGTGATAGTTGATTGAAGGTATAGTTCAACAGCATTTGCAGGGTCAGATGTCCTCCATGCCTGAAAGGTGGGTTATTATACCTGTAGTTTAATGTGCAAAGGAGATGTATTCTGTTTTTTCCGCCCAGCATTACTCTAATGCATCTGTAGACCAAGGACCTCTACCAATCCTTGTCTCCTTATGTGAATTCAGAAGGCCCATGTTGTTGTTTTGACATGAGATGTGAAAGAGGCAGATGTAGAGAGTGCAAGTCATAAATCACATGCACTCAGAAAGCACATGGCATGTGTGCTAGGCACTTTCCCCCCTTTCCAGCTTCACTGTGATAACATTGTTGTGACTGGAAGCTTATGAGGCCATAATATAGGTGGAAATGATCTTGAGTTAGGCAATGCAATTAAAGAAAAATAAACGAAAAACAAATAGATCTTTTTTTTTTCCTGGAAAGAAGAGGGCACTTACAAAGCACTCTTTGGATTGAGAAAGTTCTTAAAACTGAGATGATAAATGCATGCGTAAGATCATGCTCATTTGGTGTTGTTTAGAGTTTTCCTCCTCCTCTCTTCCTGTCTCTTAACTCTCCTGTATATTTGGGTTCACAACTGACTCAAGTGGGAGGCAAACTCTCCTTTCCCTGGCAAGAAAAAATAAAAAAAAGTGCTATTACATACTGCATTTATTCTGCTACTGCAGAGGGATGGATATATTTGTGGTTTTTCAACCCTCCCCACTTCCTAATGTGTGTGCGCCTATGATCGAGGCTTTCAATGCAAGTACATTTTGGTTGGTTAACCCAAACTTCAGGTAAAGGGGAGAAATTGGAAACTGGATATTCAAGATATTTGGAGTTTAAATGTTCCCAACATGATGAAAACCATCCTTCTATAATAATTATATTATTTTAACTGTTTCTTCAACACAAGGGGATTTCACAATTCATTTATTTTTCTGGGTGGGCTTTTAGAAAATCTGTCTGTTAAAGGAAACAAGCGTGAGGGAACTACTTCAAATCTTTATAGACTTTATAGACTTTATAGACCAATACGGCAAACACCCCATGTGCTATAAATGATTCTTAGGAAATCTCCTGTTTATATTAATTTGGACTCAGTGGACTTCCCACAAGTGATGGGCAGTCATAGTTTCATGCTAAATGAAAAAAGATGCCGCACTCCCATTTCATAGACCAGTGGTGGTAGCAGGAAACGTTTACTTCTCATTTTACATGGGCCTCAGTTCTCTGTTACAGCCAAACTTTCAGAACAGTCAATTGTTCAAGCTCCAGTTAATGAGATCAAACCTGAATACAACTCTGGTTTTTCATCCTGGTTTGCAAACTAGTATTTAGGGTGGGAGTGGGCCTGAGTCTGTTGGTAGACCTCTGGGCAATGATATCTGACTCCCAGTTGCTTAAAAGTGTGTGTGTGTATGTATTATGCTTTCAGATTGACTTATGGGAATCCCATGAACATCGTAGAGTTTTCTTAGGCAAAGAATACTCAGAGGTGGTTTTGTCAGTTGCGTCCTCTGAAATGTAGCCTACAGCACCTGGTATTCATTGGTGGTCTCTCATCCAAGTACTAACCAGAGCTTATCCTGTTTAGCTTCCAAAATTGGACTGGAACTTGTTGCTGCTGTTGCTAGTGCATGCCTTCAAGTCACTTCCCTCTTATAGTGACCGTAAGGCAAACCTATCACAGCATTTTCTGGAGCTGAAATGTGATGCGCCCAAGGTCACCCATGGGTTTCCCTGGCTGAGCAGAGAATTGAACTCTGGTCTCTAGGGTCATAGTCGAGCTCTCAAATTGCTACCCCATGCTGGCTCTCAGATGGGATCTTGGCACCAATAGAAAGATCCCCCTCAGTCTAAATTTCACTGTTGAAATTAATACAGTTTGGGGTAATCTGTAATGGACTTTTCTTCAGAAAGACAGTCAGCTCTGTTCAGTTCAGGTACTCAGAAGAAAGTCCTGGATACAGCATTCTGTAATTCAAACTGTATCCCTTTTGAACCAGACTTCTCCTGGTAAATCTTGGAATTCATAATCCCATAATTTATTACATTTTTATCTCCATATTCCAATCAAAATGGAATTTTGGTGGCTTACAACATCAATAAATTTTTAAGTAACATTTAAATCATCTTTATATTGTCACTAGTTTAATTCCACTTTCGTGTTCACCTTCGAAATATATTTTTAGCTGTATTTTTTTTTTATTGTAAGTCGTCTTGAGTCCTTATTTGGGAGAAAAGTGGGATATAAAAATAATAATGACAACAACAACAATGTGATAAAATCACCAAAATCTTAACTACAGTCATTTGCAGGTTTCACTTTCATGGATTAGATTATTTGTGAGTTTCTTCAACCCCTGCCCCACCTCAGGTGCTTCTTTTTGGGGCAGCCTTCCTTCTCCATGGCTCTGATCAGGTCACGTAGCCCTTTAAAAACCCACTTCTAGTCTTCCTCCTTCTTCACCAGCGGCTCATTTTGATATTTGCAATTTTTCCACTTTTATGAGGATCCTGCTCGCTAACCCTAGGGAATGCGGGGGACCAACTCTAAATCTTAACTAATCTCAATTGTTAACAAAACCACCAAAATCCTTCCCAAAAGAAATTTTAAACATTAAATGTTTAGCATAAATGTTCTGTAAACATCAGACTCTTAAGTCTGAAATATCCTACCACTAATTTTAAGAAACTACAGTTCCCTCCCTTCAGACGTAAGGGTCAAATTATGAGCAAAATTTTGCTTCCCTCCCCACTTCTTTGCAAATAAAGTGGTGGCACAGGAGCTGAATCACACAGCAGGAAAACTTGGTTTCCCATGACATCTGAACCATGCCAGTGTCAAATGCGTCTGTGTATATTTGTGTTTTTGTTTTAAATGACTGAACTTGAGTCCATGCACACCACTGTAAGATTAATAAACTGATTTTTACAAGCATTGAGGAGCTTAGAGAAGTGAGTGGGTCCCTCTTTTTAGCACATCCCTCTTGTAGCCTTTTGCCGACCTTTCTGTACCTTTCACCACAGTTTGAATAACTTCATTGGACAAGGTGTCTGCCCAGTGGCCAATCTGGAACTTCCTTTTCAATTTTCCACCGGAACGTTTTGCTGAGCTGGCTGGTTTTTCAGTCTGGAATGTGGTGGGATACGCTCTGTTAAACTGCCAGCTGGATTCACGGGAACGCTGGCGTGCAGATTGTTGGGGCTTTGCTCTCCACCCACCCCCTGACACTTCCCTCTTTTTCCTTTCCCACTTACAGAAAAGAAATCAGACTTGCCAGGTTGGTTTGAAAACAGAGAAGGTGCAAGGAATGGAACCACACCTGATAAAACAAAGAGCCTTTTCCTCTGTGGCGTGGCAGCTCCTCTGTGGAATGCCAGCGTTCCCAGTCATGACTTTTCTCTTTCCTCGGGCAGAGTTTCTCTGCTGCTTTGGCCTATTACAGTAGTGATGGTGGATTGGTTGGATCTTCGTAGTTAGGAGACTTTTCCGCTGGGAACTTGCCAGCTCAAATCTCAAAGCTAGGAGATTGCAGTGCAACCCTCAGAATCACTGCGTTTTAGCCTCGGTCTCCCATCTTCAATGTAAGAACTATAATATTGGCCTGCCATCATGGATTCCGCCATAATGTAGAAAAAGCAGAAAACATTGTTCCCTGAGTTTCTCAGCTGAGCTGGGTTGTCCCTTCCCTTCCCTTCCCTTCCCTTCCCTTCCCTTCCCTTCCCTTCCCTTCCCGTCCCGTCCCGTCCCGTCCCGTCCCGTCCCGTCCCGTCCCGTCCCGTCCCGTCCCGTCCCGTCCCTCCCCTCCCCTCCCCTCCCCTCCCCTCCCCTCCCCTCCCCTCCCCTCCCTTCCTTCCTTCCTTCCTTCCTTCCTTCCTCTTTCTTTCCTTCCTTTCTTTCTTTTTGAAGTAAGTTTCTAGTTCAAGTGGCTGTGCTAATATGTAGAATTTCAGAAGCCCTACAAATGGTTAGACGAGACTTTTATTGTGGTGGGCTTCAGTGGGCTGCCTTGCTTCTTGTCTCTTCTCTTGTGGAAGCTGGATAGATTATGTAATACGTTGAATGCTAGAAATTATGCATATTGTTTTGCTTATTTATATTGATCACAGAGAGAGTTGAATTTTTCTTATTGCAGAATTTACTTGTCTTCCAAGTAGCTCTTCTTATCTTTATTTTTTCTGGTGTGGAATGAGGTAGGCATAGCTTAGGGTTGGGCCACTCTACAGCGGTCAGGGACCAATCCCCATCGCACTCTCCAGCAGGCCACACACACACACACAGACATCCGTATCCTAGCAGGCTAAAACACTTCTGTTTCCTTTAGAGACCCTCTCAAATGGATGAGCAGAAGTGATGTCACATCACTTCTTGTTGCTGTTTTAAGAGTGACTCTGAAGAAAAACAGAGGTATTTGGGTAGTGGGATGCTTCTCAGTGGTTGAGAATAATTTTGCACGTTGTCATGCACTTGGGAGCAAAAATCAATCCAAAATCAGAGTGATAAGATTTTTTAAAAAATGGGGGCTTGGGAAGACTAGTGGGTGGCTTCAGGGGATGTGATAGTGGGGGTCCAGTTTATAGAGCCTGCACGTTCCCCACCCATGCCTTACAGGATTGTTGTAGAAAGTATACTGGCTGAAGGTGTGTGTAGTACTTTGAACTCTAGAAAATACTATAGAAATAAAAGGGTAGAGGGGCTAACTCAGCAACAGACAGTCCAGCTGCTATGAATGTTGCTGTAGCTCTCAAAAATACATTCATGTTAGTTTGATGTTTTAATTCTTTTTTCTTACTTTGCAGAAAGTTATAACTTTCTAGAAGATGGATTAACTAGTGACGGCACCTCATCTCAAGGCATCCTTAAAACAGGATCTGGAAGCGAGACTGATCTCTTTCCTCTGTCAGGAGAAGATGGGATGGATGAGGTGGACTTTGGGAAGGTAAGGCTAAACCCGGGTCACGCTTGGCCAGTTCATACACTCTTCCCGTGCTCTCCTCAGACTCTTTCCTCTCTCAGATCTTCCGTGCACCATCAGAATGGTTTCTCATACACACAAAATATGCTCCTCAGAATTTCCTATGAGATCATTTTCAGAAGCAAAAAGGAACAGAAAAGTTATGCTCTATGCAAACTGCGGGTGGCTAAACTTTTTTTTAATTTTTTTTTATTATTATAAAGAAAAAGGAACAATACGTAACAGAATAAAACAAAAAGACCATGTGAATAACATAAATGTGAAAAAGAGAAAAATTACAACACAAATAGCTTATATTACTATTTCTCTTCGGATCCTTTATCATCATGTACTTATTCAACATATTATATCATATTGATTATGTATTTTTGTTTCATGTATCTAAATCTCATTCTCCTTGTACTCATTATTGCTATAGTAATTTAGTTCTTAAATCTGTTCTTTTCAACTGTATTTAACCTATTGCTAATACTATATATGATCCTTTTATTAACCATAAACTCTAACCCTAAATGTGAACCCATTCCCAGAGCCAATTATATTTCAGCTTACTCTGCTTTCGAAAATTGTAATTCTTCTTGTGGAGGTGTGACACTTCCCTCTTTTGTTAAAGCCTTTTCTACAAATATTTTCCATATTGCTTCAAAGTCATTCCTTTTCATTATTCCGTTTTTAACCTTGATTCGACATGTTAACTTATCATTGATAGCAATTTTCCACACTTCTTTATACCAATCCTTTATTTGAAAATCTTCTTTAGTTTTAGGTGGCTAAACTTTACATGCTTATGTAACATGAACATGCATTCATCAGTTTATGCAAACATACATGTGTTCACTCCACCCAGGTACAGCTGAACACTTGGTCTATATTCTAAATTTAAGACAATTCTTGTACCTAGGGGCAAGTCAGGAATGAGCACAGGTATAGAAATTCACATATGTGTGTACATATGCATATACGCGTTATATATATTTTTTGAACACATGTACAGTATAATGTGTGAAATCCCCGTAAGGAGAGCCAGAGTGTTGTAATGGTGTGAGCATTGGATTACAATCCTGGTGACCAGAGTTTGATTCTCTGCTCAGCCATGGGAACCCACTGGGTGACCTTGGGTGTGCCACACACACTCAGCTCCGGAAAACCCCTTGATAGGTTTTTCTTAAGGTTGCCATAAGTCAGAAGTGAAGGCATGCAAAAACATCATCAACAACAAGAGCTAGTAAAGCATAGCTGGCTAAAGTCTACTAATGAGGTGATATTGGCAAAACCTGGATCTCAGTTAGACTACTAGCAGCTGGGTCAAAATGTCCATCCCAGCTTGGTGGTCCTTTGCTAGCTGTAGAATCACAGAGTTGGAAGAGACCCCAGGGGCCATCGAGTCCAACCCCCTGCTGTGCAGAACACCCATCAAAGCATTCCCGACAGATGGCCATCCAGCTTGTGCTTAAAAACCTCCGAAGAAGGAGACTCTACCACACTCCGAGGCAGCATATTCCACTGCCGGACAGCTCAGACCGTCAGGAAGTTCTTCCTGAGGTTCAAGTGGAATCTCCTTGGCAGCTTGAATCCATTGCTCCTTGTCCTAGTCTCTGGAGCGGTAGAGAACAAGCCTGCTCCCTCCTCAACATGACACCCCTGTAGAAGAAATTCAGTCATTTATTAGGAGAGTGAGGCCAGTTCTCTTGCTTTTTGGCTCTTTTGACCACTGTCCCACTCCCTGAGGCTCCAGAACAATACCTTTAGCATGATACAGGATTGTTCTGAGGCATCTTTGAGAAAACAAATGGTACTCACAAGAAGAAAAGAGGTTACAGGGGTGCTTCCAAAAGTTATTGTCTTAACCCTCAAAAGGGCAAAAGACTGGAGGCAGTTTCACTTGCATTTTTGTTTTGAAGATTATGCAATGCAAATTTATATCCAAGCTTTCAATTTTCTAAAGTTCAATTCAGTCTTAGTATCATTTCAGATAACAACCGCTGATAAATGAATGTATGTTCTTTCATGACTTAAAATCATTGTCGTCATTATCATCATTTATGAGTAAGAAACTGCTGTGCTGGAGGATGAATACTCTAAAATTATTCTCCTTGATGTGTAGGTCTTTCAATTTTATTTAATTTGCATCTTGCCTCCATGGATCTCAGGGGGCACGAGTGGTTCTCTCCACTGTCTGCCATTTTAACCTCACGACGGCACTTGGAAGTTGTAGGCTGTCGTATAGCACGTGACCCAAGGTGACCTGATGAGCTTCATCACTAACTAGGGATTGAATCTGGGTCTATCCAGTCTTGGTAGAGCGTATTAACCCTAACCCATGAGTGAGCAACTTATAGAAACCTGGTTTGACTTTAAAAAGTAAGACGCGTGTTTTCCATGTGTTTTGTTTCAAAGTCAAGTCGGGGCTTTGCTTTTGCTGCTTTGGTGTAAAATCTGGCCATCCATGGTGGGTTCCTTTGGGGGACACACACCCATAGAGGTTTTCTGACCCTGCTCTGATTGGAACGTCACCATCACATAACCTTGCCTGACATTCTGAAATATATGAGTTGGCTGTGTGTTCATCTCTTGGCTCATTAAGAAGCAAATTCGCACTCCCATTAGTAAAGGTTCTTTGATGGTGATGCTTGTTGACAATAGAGAAGGAGACGCATGTGACTAATAATGCATTTCTGTTTTAAATTTTCTGTTTCTGTTTTAAATTAAGAGATATATGAACAAAACACTGTTTTTTGTTTTGTTTTGTTGGAGCCTCTGAGGGTAACACTTTTGTTGACTTCTGCTTTGGAGGTAACTTTTAAAATAAAAAAAATATAATCAGATACGTAAGATCAATTTCCTTTTGTTGCCCAGTTATTAATCCCAAACGGCTCCCTCCTTCCTAGGCTCTTGGTTCTTTTCTAAACAACACAGCTGAGAATTCCTCTTATGCACGCAAATGCAGTGAAACAGAAGACAGGAGCCTGTTACCCTGCTTCTCAAATCAACCAGACTGCAAATACAAATGAATAATTATGGGAAGTGATTAATCCATGCATAGCGGTCTGGATGGTGTGTCTTTGGAAGGTCTGGTGACGTGTTACACTGCAAGCAGTGCCAGCACAACGCCTTGGGATGGCTTCCATTGTTTATACCCATGATCCTATTCTTCTTTCTTTAAATGAACATTCAGTGCTGCAGGCAGACATTGGAGCGTTCCCCGCCTGAGTGAATCAGGCTGTCTAATGTCATTTCCTGCAATCCTTTGGGTTTAAGATTCACTCCCTCCCCACTATTCTTGGCAGACCCACACACACAGAGTGGCTGTAGTGTTTAAGGGCTTGCTTTTTAGAGTCCTTGTGCTAGTTATGAACTAATCTGTGTCCAGGCAGATCCTTGTGTGAAATGCACTTGATGGTATTTCAAAATCCTTGCAGAACCACAGGACCTTCAGCCAAGATAATCATATTTCTGGACATGGAACTGGGAAATTTTTTCCAACTCCTTCAGCCTCGTGCACAGTCCAGGGAGTGGTGAAGGAAAGGGTGAGGCATAGAGATGAAAAGCCATTTTCATCTGTAAAGTTCTTTTTGGTTTCCTAAAAGGAAAAACACACACACACACACAAATCTCAACAACCTCTAATATAATTCTAGCTTGGGGTTTGTGTAGTTGCTGTTTTTGTGTTTTTTTGGTTTTTATTTTTTTTTTTTTGGTCACAGAAAAATCTCTTAATATTTGGCACGTTAATACAGAATGTTCCATTCTGCCTTTTTCTGTAAGAAAAGCTTTCGGTTGTATCTACATAGTATAGAGCTGAAGAATGAAGTGGAAGATGTTTATAATGTGAATACTTAGAGGATGGTATTGAAACCAGATGAGGGATTACTCTCAGAAGTATTTGCAAAGCACTACTGTCTTATTCATTATCTTTGCCAGTTCAAGTTAGGGTGTTTGGGACATCCTAGGATGTTCTCAGACATTGCATTTATTTTAAAGGAGCCAGCATGCTGGTAAAAATGTGGAGAGAAGATTTACTGTGATATCAGCACCTGGCCGTCTGGTTTGCAGTAGCTTTATCTGTAGCAGAAGTGATCAGAAAGCATGAACACTGCTCAGAAGGGTTAAGTTAATGTTCTCCAGAACCCCGACTCATTGTGAGATCTGGACCAAATTTCTATGTGCTGGGATGCACAATTGTTTCCATTTGGGGCTGGCAAAGCTTCTCTGTAAAAGACTGTCATTCTGTGGGATGCAGTCCGTGCCTATCTCAGCAGAGATGCTACTAGTGTTGATCTCTTCTCCTGCTGTGAATGTATGAGCGGTGACATCATCCCAAATGAGTGAGTAAGGATGTAACAATATTCCCAGTATGCTCAGTGTAGTAAAAAAAAAAGTACAGTGGGCCCTTGGTATCTGTTGGAGTATGGTCCCAAGACCCCCCGTGGATACCAAAATCCGTGGATGTTCAAGTCCCGTTATATATAATGGCGTAGTAAAATGGCATCCTTTATACAGAATGGCAAACAACTCAAAATGAATGCTGGAGAGAGCTTGGGGATCTGTGAAATGGCAGAAGGCTACAGCAGGGTATAAATGCATATCAGTGGCCATTTCCGCACTAGACTGTCATAGCGCTGTTGTTCCACTTGCGACATCCTATGGAATCCTGGGGTTTGCAGTTTCGGGAGGGGCGTCCCCTCCCGAAACTGCAAACCCCAGGATTCCATAGGATGTCGCAAGTGGAACAGTAGCGCTATGACAGTCTAGTGGGGAAATGGCCAGTGTTGCACTTGGTTTGTTGCAAAATCAAGGTTTGCTTTTTCGATTTTTTTTTTCTGAATATTTTTGAACCGTGGCTGATTGAATCCTTGGATGCAGAGCCCGTCGATAGAGAGGGCTGACTGTACAGCCCTGTCCTATGGCTGATAGACGTAGGGAAACTGCAAGCATGTCAGTGTTGCCAACTGAGTCCGACAACAACAGCAGAGTCCCATGTCACCTTAAAGTCTAATTAATTTACCTTAGCACCAGGTTTGGTGGACTGTTTCCCACTTCATCTGATTTGTGAAGCATTACCCAGAATTTGCAGTATATGTACAGTACAGATGTGTGAGGATGGGATTGTAAGCAGTGAGATCAGAGGTAAATGAACTGTAAAAAGTGCTGATTCTGGCAATTAAATTATTAACACTGACGGTGTTATCTAGGGCAAGCGCAAACATATTTGCCCTGGATAAACTAATTGATACCTATAATGTGATAAGAAGCCATTATCTTGAATCAAACAGTTGACTTTCCTTCTGTCACATCCCTGAGCCTTATCAGCAAAGGTGAGGAAAATGGGAGCCAATATTGACTGGGGAGCGCATGTAGTGTTTTGAGTGTTGAACTCGGACTCTGGGATACCAGGTCAGCTGTGGAAACTCGCCACTCAGTTGTGGAAACACAGTAGGTGACCTTGGGTAAGTCACACTCTCTCTCAGCCTCGAAGGAAAGCAGTGGCAAACCCCCTCTGAACAAATCTTGCCAGGAAAACCCCAGATAGGTGTGATTAGCATCTCCATAACTCAGAACCAACTTGAAGGCACAAGGAACAAAAACAGTTTCAGGAGGAACTCCTGCCCCTTGTCAGAGAGATTTGAAGAAAAGAGAAGAAACCATGTGATGAATTTGAATACTGCTGGGGGCAGGGAAGCTGTCCTGTGCTTCTGATATTAAAAAATATAGGAGATAATAATGTCTAAATGCATTTGGCGATTCTTCTTCTTTGGAATAAAACATGTGGTTTCTGACCTGGCAACCCTGACCGTGGGTGGCCACATAGACTATTTCTAGGATCTGGTCCTCTTGTCGACACACTCCAGAATTTGATGACTGGCCTGCCTTTGACCACATCACCTGTCTCTGTTGCTCTGTAAATCCCAGTCGGATAAATCTTGAGAACTTCTAAAATATATCCCAGATCTTGACACCAGCGGCCCCAGCTTCAACTGTTATCTTGGCCATTTTCTGTCTCCCTCAAGTAGCAATCATGACTAGGTTGTGTCAGTTATAAATGATACCAATTCTTTTAACTTAGTAGCTCTTTAAAATTGTCCCAAAAATATTTTGACATTTAAAAAAAGTTCCAAAATACAATTAATCGTTAAAAACTCACAAGAAATTTTTGTAGTCTCACCTGGCACAGAGAAAACTTATTTGAAATTCTTTGTGCGTTCAAGAATGAAACAAATGACAATTTACACTGCCACCCCCCCTGCTGTCTCCTGAACCCTCAATGGATCTTGCTTCCATCTTCTCAGTAAGCCAGGCTCACAAACTTTTATATAAATTGTCTGGAAAGTAAGCAGAATATAAACAGTACATGCAGATCTGATTGCAGTCCACTGATGAGTATGTGGACATTGACATAGGAAATTGTCTAGGAAAGGGTTTCTCCCACCAGAGAAAGAGGTAGGAGTAAGAGGAGCTATCGTGGCCCTTCCCTCTCTACAGCATTGGACAATTAGAAGAATTTTGACAGTAGCGGTGCTAAGCCAGTGTTGGCTTAACTGTTGGACTGGGACCTGGAGAATCCAAGATCAAGTTCTCCCTGAACTGTGGAGCTCACTGAGTGACTTTGGGTTAATCATTCTCTCAATCTGACCCACCTCACAGGTGATGCTAAAGCCATATATATCACCTTGACCTCTTTGGAAGAAAAGTGGGATGTCATTTAAACCAATAAGTAAATCATATAAGTAAATAAACCTCTGAAGTTGTGAGGAAAGTTTATGTGGCACTGTTGGCTGCAGAATCAGTTCCTTTGCTGGAATTTCTTATCCCCTAAAAGTGTTATAACACCCTCCCCAACACACACATACACTGGAGTTTGTTCCATAACCTCAGAATTACTAACATCATCCTCATTTTTCTACCTCTCCCGTCTTCTGTGTGCATGATATTTTACATAACAAAATGAAACAAATGATGTCACTGTCCCAGGTGTTTCACAGTGTGCATTTCAGGTGTGTGTGTGTGTGTGTGTGTGTGTGTAGGAAACAATAGAAGAAAATTGCAGAAAGACCTACATTTGTTGCAGCATCAACTGCAGGAAGCACCTATGGTTTTCTGAACCAAATGTAGGGAGTTCATGTAGGAGAGGAGCTGATGAAGATGCAAGAATGTTTGTTTACTTATTTGTTAGATTTATTTATTATTACCTTTCTTTAAAGGAGATCAGCGTGTACATGGATCTCTCAATATTCATCTTCACAACAACTATGTAAAATGAATAAGCTTCAGAGACAGTATGCGAAGCGTTGTATGTGTGTAGCTGGTCCAGCGAGGTTCATGGCTAATATGGGATTTGAATCTGTATCTCTGTAGTCTTAGTTCTGTACCCTTACCACTAGGCAGGGAGTATGGTGGATTAAGATAAACTGCCGTTGGTTGTGTTGGAATAGAAGATTCCTAAATTCAAAAATATGCAGTGATAGTAATGTAGGGCTTGTCACTCATCTTGCCATGAGATTGTGATCTTGTAGTGCATGTGATATGAGTGCTCACCGTTTGCATAAAACATGCTTATGGGGATGTCTGCTGAAGTCACATCTCTGTGTAAAGTTAGACCTTTTGGAAGGAGGATGTAGGTGTACCCTTTAATAGGCTCCTGTGAATGATTGACAGGGACTTCGTAAATCCTCTGTAGGGCAGCTGACCCTGTTGAGATCATCCTCCCTGTCTCCTGCCTGATTTTTTTTTTAAAAAATATGTTTATATTGTGCATAAACCGGTTAGTGTAAAAAATGAATCTCCAGATTGAGAATTAAAATTCTTCAAGACAGGAGAGAAAGGTGACATCGGACATTATCGTAATATGCAGCTGGGCGTGTTTAGTGCTATAGGAAAGTAAAATAAGTCATAATCAATAGTATTTTATCAGTTGGAAACATTTCTTGAATAGAAAAGGTTACAGATACAGAAAATACTATATCCTTTCTGTGGCCGTTTCCGCACTAGACTGTTATACCGCTGTTATTCCATTTTCAACATCTTATGCAATCCTGGGGTTTGCAACTGCAAACTCCAGCATTCCATAGGATGGTGAAAGTGGAATAATAGTGCTATAACAGTCTAGTGCGAAAATGGCCTATGTTTATACCTCTTGATTGATAAGATATCTGGCAGCTCCGTTTGTGACAAAGGAAATAATGTATGGAGATATGTCTAGCTGCTTTGGATCTAATTGTATTTGCCAGCTGCATCCAGCACTCCTTTTGTACCATAGTTGCAGGAGTCCCTGGCACTAGAAGGACCTAGTCTCCATCACTAGACTCTTTAATGGCTCTAACATTTACATAACTTGTGTGAATGTTGATTAGGTCCACAGTGCCATCACCTCAGCAATAGTGCCAATGTATCTGAGTGGTGAGGTGGTCTTTTTTTATCCATGGTTTACTCTACAGAACTCACAGTTAGCATCAGAGGAGTGTGTTCTCAACTCCGTCCTAACCAAAGCTTACCATTCTCTTTCTGCCCTCCTAATTTCCTATCCTTCCCCATTCATGTCAGTCTCTTTATTTCTTTATTCATTCCAGTTCTTCTTTCCCTCTTTAATAGTTTTCCTCTTTCCCTAATTTTTGCTGTTAAAGATATTTATGAAACTCTCACAATATGGGGGATTTTGTACTAGCACTAGGGGCTAATTGGAGAACTCTTCCCTTCTGATCTGGCAATATACTTTATTGTTTATGGTTGCACACAACACATCTTTCAGCCTTTGTGGGGAACAGAAAAAGGGTTCATGCATTTAGTTTTTGGTGGAGTTGGAATTGTTTTATAACTTTTTTTTTTAAAAAAATCTTTACATCTTATCATGTAGGGACGGGGGGGGCGGTTCACCCCAGGCGGCAATGTTTTGGGGTCATCCCAGCCTGTAGCCACTAGCCCGCGTGCCATGACCACGCCCCCAAGCACCGCAGCCACGCCTCCACACACAGTGGCCACGCCCCTTGCACCGTAGGCCTGCCCCCCCTCTCCACACTCCAAGCTCCGCCACTGCTTATTGTGACATGTTTAGAAATTCTGTGCTGCTTTGAATTGCGAAAAGCTGTTGATACATATTTTAAATAAATATAATTTATGCTGGTCTGATTTCTGCACAACAGCCTGAAGAGGAGCAGTCATCCGGAGACAGTACGAGTTCAAGCTCCTCAGCCGATGACACGATATCACTGGAAAGGAATTCATCACTGGGGAGTGACATCTCCCTCCCTCGTGGTCTCAGCCTCAGCAGGCCCAAAGATCAGTACAGCCTGGATGGCAGCTCTTTCCACATGACGGCAAGCGCTGAAGATCAAGGTGGCGAGGCTGCTGTCCCTGGAGAACTGGAGGAGGAGCTGGACAGCATCACAGAAGTGCCTCCGCCTCCGTCTTCCTTAAGGAGTTCCATCAGGCCGTTGTCTCCTTTCCGGCGGCACAGCTGGGGCCCAGGAAAAAATGGCAGCAATGAGTCTGACATCAACCACCGCAGGTGAGGGAAGGGTTCTTGGATGTTTATGACCAGTAATTCACAGCTCTGATAACTAAACATTTTTGACACATCAGAAATAAGTGTGCAGTGAGGTGGACTTAAGTTGAACAAATGTACTTCTATTTTCTATTGCCTGAACTTTCCTGCAGAAGAAATACTGTGTGTCAAGCAATGGTTCTGGAAACCACTTGAAAATTGCCAACAGGGAGGGTTCTTATTAGATGACTGAATAAACTTTTGTGCATTTTCTGCAAATCAAAGCTAGTCCATTACTCCAAATTTGACAACCATGTGAACAAACTTCATTGATTGCACTATAGCATCACAATATGAAAATCACCCTCCTTCATCTAGGACAGGGGTGAGCAACTGTGGAAGGCTAGGGGGCTGTATTAACCATCCACGAGATGTTGGAGGGCTACATCTCTCCACTGTACTGCCTCGCATGAAAAAGTAAAATAAAGTAAAATAAAAATCCATCTGCCCCCCGCCTCCATGCGCTTTAGGAGGTGTGAGGGCATTTTTGCCATATTTTGGGATTTCCAGGGCCATTTTAGGCCCAGGAGAGGCCTTTTTAACAATAATGAGTAAGCAGAAGTCATTTCTTGTTCATTTCCTTTTTCAAAAAGGCCTTTCTTGGGCCTAAAGTTATCGTGTGTGCGCACGTGCAAAGTGTGGTGGAAGTGCATACCAGGCTCTCTCGAGGACATTTTGGAGAATTTGGCGGTAATTTAAAAAAAAAAATACAAAAAATCTTTCAAACATTGTGGAAATACCCTTTGCACACCCTTAAGTGCATTTGGGGGCATTTTGGGGCAACCCCCCTGCCCACTCCTGGGGCCACAAAGATAGCCTGGGGGACAGCATGCAGCTTTGGCCAGCCTTGGTCTAGGGCCTTCTGAATCTGTTTGGTAGTCCATTTCTATTCCATAACACCCTTTGTAGGTATGGGAAAGGACCTTGTCGGTGGCTGCTTCCAGGCCCTGGAACTCCTTTCCTGTACACAGACTGGACTAGCACTCTCCACAGTGTCCTTCAGATGTCAGCAAAGACCTTCTTTAAAAAATAGGTCTTTGGAAACTAACTGCTCATGGAGAAAGGGCTTTTAGCAATGTGCTGTATTTTTTTGTATTTGGGAGTGGATAGGGTTTTAAATTGCTCTTAATTCTATCTGTACCTTAATTATATTTCAACTTTTTAATGTCTTCATGCAATGAACTTTTCTACATCCCTGCTTTAATTTTGTAAGCTGCCTGAAAATAGATCGAAGTGTCAGATCAAGGACAAATATTCTCAACTATACTGCAGTATTTCCATTGATTCCTTAAGTGGAACTTATGAATCGCAGATTATGAACCTCTTGTCTTAAATTTAACTCTGTGAGCTGTTTAACTGTGATAGAGATTTGAAGCAATTTCACTAAATTACTTATTCTTGACAGCAGAGGCTATTGCTATGCATCTAGGTATGGGAAGCAAGAATTTGCCAACCCTCACAAGATTTGTTTCTCTTCATTACAAAAATGAGACGAGCGCTTTTTTATTTTATATTGCAATTTTCACAGGTACTGTCTTTGGTGGTGTATAAGACATTTATAAGTCAGCAAACACTATTTGCCGGCATATAAGATGCGCTGGCATATAAGATGCACCCCATTTTCAAACAGTACTTTTCAGGAAAAAAAGTGAGTCTTATTTGCCAGCAAATAGGGTATCTTTGTGCAAAACTTGGCCTTGATTGCACCATTTACAGTTGCAAACAGCTAAGAGGGTTGCTTCGAATGTCTCTTTGTGATCCTACTGGGCAGGGTGTGTGTATGTGTGTGTGAGCATTTTCCATTCTCGTAGAAAAATAGTATGTGAGGAGAATTTAGGCTGAATCTTCGCAATCATCTGTTTCATGCCTAATAGAAGTTATTGTTATCTAATACAGAGAAGCAATCAAATTCCTCCTTCCCTAAATCTGCACTCTACGTGGAACAGGCCAGAGAAAGTTTCACTGTTCAATTTACCTGCTTTGTATCAGTAAGACTAACATCTCCATTGGTATCCTGTGTCCAACAACACATTGCATAAAGAGAACTTGGACAGGGGGTCTTTGATTTTCTCACTGAGCTCTAATAGACCACGAACTCATTACCCTAAGATACGTGTTGTCTTTCTCCACATTCTTCACCCTGTTCTTTCATTCAGTATTTCTCCTTGTAGTATTTCTCCACACCGGTTTGTAGATTTCTTATTTATGTCTCTCCTTTGTCATTGCTGACTGACGATTATTCATGGTTCATTTTTCAGTTCAATGCGATTGCTGGGGGATGGTGTAAGGAAGCCTCCCACACATAGGAGAAGGTATATATATATATACACACTGATGCTAACTAACCAAGTTGCATTTGAATGGCGACTAACTTCCTGCTTCGATATTAATCATAGTTTAGTACGTGACCAACATCTGATTGTTCCAACAAAGATAGACGGTTTGTTAGCTTTCCCCTTCAGGACTGAAGCTGGACACAAAATGTTCCTCGATAATTTTTCTTGTGGGATGCAATTTCCTGTTTCAGATGGCAAGAGTGGAGCCTCGTAAGAAATGTTGTCTTGTAAATAAACTCATTTTTTTTTCATTCTGCATTCTTCATTAGAAGAATTTAGAGGGTTGAGAATAACCCTTAGGCTCCTTCCTCTTCTCATATAATTGCAATAAATTAGTTTCACCATTGTTTATTATTGCAGATGAACAGTCAAACTGTTGCTCAGATTGGCCTTTCAAACCAGTTGTAAACCAAGATTTGGATGGCTAGTGTAAGCTATGGTTTATTTTATTCAGTGGTTTGGTTTTCCAATCTGTGAAGGAGATACATGCCTCTGATAATGGGAGAGGAAGGAGTGAGAGTAAGATTTGTTCTTGCTGGTGGAAGGCCATTGTTCAGCGGTTTGAAAACATCACTTGTAAAGCAGTTCTAGTCGACATGGCAGTGTACTAAAAATGAAAAGTTTAATTAAAATGTTGTAAAATACACTGTGAAATTTACCGTGTAGGCAGTTTTGAAGGCAACAAAATAGATTAACAAAATACTCAACAGCCCTGATACAGTGAATTTCATTTCATCAATGTGTAATTTCCTTTCAAAAGAAAATGAAACAAACAGATTTTTCTCCCTTGGAAGCTGGGAAACAAGTTATGTTTTTGTTCCCATTTTTTTTGTCTGTCTTTCTGTGTCCTTTCTCCTCCAATTTATTTTTAAACAAAAAAGCCTAGGGCATTTTTTTTTAATCTTTCTTTATCAAAAACTTCAGCATAGCTATTCCTGTTAACAATGTATCCCATGCTTGAGTGATGATTTTGCAAAAACATGTTTGTAGAGATAAGTCAGAGAGCAAGAGTGGTGCTGTGGTTTGAGCGTTGGACTATGACTCTGGAAATGTGGGTTTGAATCCTCATTCAGCCATGAAAACCCACAGAGTGACCTTGGGCAAGTCACACTCTCTCAGCCTCAGAGGAAGGCAAAGGCAAGCCCCCTTTGAACACATCTTGCAAAGAAAACCCTGTGGTTGGTTTGCTGTAATGTCACCATTAGTCAGAGATGACTTTGAAGGTACACAAGAACAAATAGGGCAGAAGATAGGTTACATGATCTTATTTTTTTTTTTACTTAAAGTTGTTAAACAAAAATCAAAGTAAAGTGTTAGGGGATTCTTTGTTTAACTTCAACATATTAAGAAAGAGGAGTCCACCAGTGATAAAGCATGTGGAGGTGCTGTACCCTATTCACACTTTTGATGCCAAGTTATGGAAGACTAGTAGAGACAATACAGAAGTAAAAGTCAAATGTTGGTATCAACATAATAATCCAGTGTTTCATAACAACTTTCGTGAAAGGGGTGCGGCTAAAATGTGGCCATATCAGCACTGGATTCCTCTCCAAGCTTCTTTGACTCATAGTTTCTTCAAAGATTCTCTGCCTGTCATTCATTCCTTTGGTCACACTGTCTCTTTACTTGTTTAAGATTTTTACTCACACTTCTTGTTTCTCAAACACGATTTTTCCATTTATAAACTCCATGCCTTCCTTGGTCTTCAAAATGTTGACTCCATGCTTCTCAGCTACTGTATCTACCTGATGGGCTCTCTGTCTGTTAAACGCCCGTATCTTCATTTTTAAAAGATCCCTCTTAGCATTTTGAGCCCTCGCTTGGTGAGCCTGCCTCACCTTTCCTACACGGATATCACATATTGTCCCCAGCAAAAGACACCCATTCCCAGTCTGCTGGGAAGTGTAAGGCTTCAGTCCCAAACTTACTCTTTCTTTTACTTGCAGTCCATATTTAATAGGCTGAATCTCGCCTAAAATTTTGAATGTTCCCTTGGGCATTCATAAGTATCAAATTGCTCAGCCAGTGGCTAGCAAAGTCCTCCTGTGCCAGGTTTAGTTCCTTGCATAGTCATAAATTTCTGCAGGCTATTGTTAGTCAGGGACTATTCCTTTCTCATTCTGTTTAGGAAGAGGAGCTATCTGGGCCAAAGGATGTGTGTTGAACTGTAGCTTGAGCGCATGTTCAGTCATTCATAGGACTGACGTGTGCAGAATTATAGGTTAAAAAAACAACAACCTCTTGGTGATATCACAGCTTTAGAAAGATGAGCCAGGGCTGCTATGCCTGCCAGCTCTCCACTCTCCCTCATTAACAAATGAGCCCAACAAGTTTTGCCTTTTGAAAAGCTAGAATTCTTCTAAAGCGTAGTAGAATTTATAAGCATCTCTCTCTCCAACAACCCAGTTTCAACAGGCCTCTTTTTTGCTTTTTGATGTTCCTAGTATGAGTTGGTGTCCTTTGGGTGTCCAGTGCACGGCTGTGGGTTCCGACCTTAATGGTAGAAGGTAGAGTATACGTGAATGTGCCGTAGCACCCAAGGCAGCTTGCAAAGCCAGTGCTGTCAGCTTTTTGTATGGCGTCTGTAGCATCATTGTTTTTACTGTGTCAGCTAGCTTGGAGATTGTGCAAATTTTGGTTCCTTTTGCTTTGTTTTGCATTTTCGAGCACACAGCCTGCCAAATCTGGCTGGCCAGGATGTGGCTGTCCTAACTTGCAGGAGGTATAGGGCAGGGTTGAGCAACAGTGGAAGGGACAGGGGGCAGTTTTTGCCCTATGTCCTCCTGGCAGGCTGAGCCAGCATAACAAAACCCCCAGACCCCATACATTTTTTTAAAAAAATTCTGAGCAATTTTTACCCCTTCCCAACAGCTCAGAACTGCTGCTGAATGCAGTGATTTTGCTCTCTGAAATGCTCATGTACCTTAGGAGGTGCTAGAACCTCCTCCTCCTTGCTGGAATTAAATCAGAAATTGAACAATGTCACTTCCTATTTTGATTTCACCCAATTTTGAGGGGTTCTGGCATGTTGCTTAGATACGTGAGCAGGACACATTTTGCAGGAGTTTAGAGATGTTTTGAGGGGTCTGGGGACAAAGAATGACCTGGGAAAAAATATTTTAAGGGGTGTAAGGCTTCAGAAGCTGTATTTTGGAGCCTCATGGGCTGCACTTTGCCCACCCCCACTATAGGATCAAGTCAGATGTGTGCTTTCTTTTGGAGGTTCTCACAGTTCCTCAGAAACAGCATTACTGCAGGAAAAATCTCCAGCCATTTCCTGTGTCTCCAAGCCCTGGCAATGAACAAAGGCAGGGAAGAACTCTTGCCCTGATAAGCACATTTGTGAATCTGTACTATTAAAGTAGTCTTGCAAGGAAATTTACCAGCCATCAAAAACCATTCATAGGTAGTATGTGGTACAAATGAATAAGGATAAACTGAAAGACCTATAGTAGAATTTTTCCAGATTAAATATTTGGTTAGAAATCATAATCCTGGTCCAGTTTAGAAAATTTTCCCTGCTTAGTCTCCTGCAATATTTGCTCAAAGTTGACCACGAAAGTAGCTGTATTAATATCAGATATCTCCATAGTGATTTACCAGGATTGGCATTTTGTTGTGTGTGATTTTAATAGTTTGCCTGAAAGTTCCACACTCATAAGGAAAAATAGTTTATGACTTCTATTATGACATAAATGAATGAGAGGTAGACAAAAGGTTACTCCCATATATTTTGATGGAACTTGCACAGAAGGGACTGCAATTAGATTTTATCTGAAGTGATATATATAAGAATTTGCCTTAGCAATTATAAAAGAGAATTGCATTTCAGTCTACAGAGTTGATAGGAATATTATGAATATTAAGAAGGTAAAAACTATACAATAAAGTACTCTGTCCAAACATATACCCTAACATATTCATAAAGCAAATCAATAAAACAGCCAGACACATTTTGACCTAGTTGTCATATTTCAGTAAGGGTTCCATGCTTACTTTGCATACTCAGTCCAAGTATGTATGAGAAGGAGAGGAGGAGGTGAAGGGTATATGTGCATGAGATTTTGAGAAGGGAGACATGGTTGCATGTGTGCATTTGTTTGTGAGACAAAATGGGTAAAAGAAACCAGCTGTGGCCATGCCTGCTACCCCTTTGCCTATATCCATGCATGCAGCTCTCAACTCATTGTCACATGTGACTGTTAGGGGTGAAAATCGTGGTCACCCTTGCTATACAGGATGAGAAAGTTACTCTCCTCCTGACTCCAATGGTAGTGGTAGTGAGGTGGTGTATGAAGAAGGAGCATTCACTTGTGAAATGGTGGCCCTTACCGCAGTACACCACGGCCTCACTCACCCTGTCACGATCTTAGCAATGTCATTGCTGGGGTTGGATCAGATATTCGAATACTACCCGCCGCACTGGTCAGCTGCTGGCGGATGGATAGCATTCAGGACATGCTCTTTTCTTCCATAGTGCAGCGAACCAGCAGCAATGCAGCCCCGTGGCGGGGTGGTGTCTGAGATGACAAGGGCTTTACAAAAATGACAGTCTACTATTACAGGAAGGCTGTAACTAAATTCTTTAAATTTTGGACTAGCCTTAAAAGGGTATTCCTTATGTATGAAAATACCAAATTTCTCTGGTGGAACTTGGAGTCTTCAGCTGATCATGGTTTGCTTTACTTCCAACAGAATACAGATTGTGTTCCCAAAAAGCCTAGCTGACGTCTGTAAACCTCTCTCTTCTTTAAATTATTGCCACTGCCCAAGAGAGATCTGCACATGGATTGTGTCCACAGCCATCACTGTCACTGCTGACTGCACTAATGCTAGATCCTGCAACTAACCAAGGAAATGACGCCTATATGAGTGTGCTTACAGTCCAGTCGTTTGAAATGTTTTAAATGAGTGCTTCCTCCCCAAATATGCTTTAAGTGGCAGGTCTTCCAATACCAATCTGTCCTGATCTGCAGAGGCCTAATACCTACTGTTTGTCTTCAGTTATAGTTTGGAAGGCCTTGCTGGAGAGGCTGACAGCATTAAGAAGCCATCCTCAAGCATGGAGACAGCATCTCTGAACACCAAAGATTTGCGGCAAAGTTCTCTAACAAATGACGAGCGAGGGTCCTTGGTGTCGCTCACAGAAGAGGAGCTGGAATCAGAGCAAGCGGAAATTAGAGCCTTTGGGCGCCAGGTAAGCGTGGTCCTTCTGTGCATTTCCCATCATCCCCATAGAGGCTCGAAATAAAGCTATTCCCTCTGAATGATGTCTCCATTTGAGTAGTCTGTGAGGTGTAGGCAGAAGTAGTGTGGGACAGAGATATAGTGTGTGAATGGAAGGAGCATCTATCCCTGTGGATAGCAGTGCAGCAGAGTGATAGTCTAAACAGCTTTTTGGGGATGGGATTATGCCACTGGCTTCAGTGGTAAATGGTGAGTTGGGCAGTGGTGCAAGAGAGAAGAAGAATTCTTTCCCTCTTGAACATGATGAGGCTCATAATTAATGCCATATAACAAAGAAGGTTCTGTTTCTGCTCTATTTGTGTTACAGATTTCTTAGTGCTTCTTTGTAGATTTCAAGTTTGCAGAACAAGTTTTGAAGGGTGGGGAGCATTGGTTCCACTCACTGATTCTGTGGACTTCTTTTGCTCTTTGCCACCAGTATGAGTATTAATAGAAGTTTTGCTGAAATTAGCAACGCATCATACATCTTGGCTGCTTCCTTCCAGCACAGTCTTGTTGGCAAATGGAGAGGGACAGTTCAGGTGTGTAAGGGGTGGACTCTCTGATGATGGATCTGTTGCTGTTCCTGCTTGGGAGGACAGGGTTGAAGAGCACTTTGCCCAAGTCGGTGAAAGTGACTAAAATGAATCCGGGAGATGTGGGGGAGGTCTTGGAAATCAGATGGGAATTTCCTGAGGGCCGTAATGAGCCCACTGGTCACCAGTCATTTATCCTCCCTCCTGGATAACAAGGAAGTGTAACTCAGTTGCATTGTCTTGTACTTCCAGATGCACCAGCGGCCACAGCCACGTGCCTTCAACTTTTCCACAACTGCTGTTTCTCCTCCATTGACTAAATCCATGTCGCTTATGACCATCACCCAAGCTGGACCAGAAAGTGAGTACACATAACCCTGGCCTTTTGCACTGGGTTTAGCTGTTGAAGATGAGTGCATCTTAAGCATACTAACAGCAGCTTCCTTTTTCTCACATAATTTAGCTCTGTGCCATTTTGATATAAATAACATGGAGAGAGTAGGGCCTGGGGTTTGCAGGCCCCTCCCTAAACTTTGAGGCCCCTCCCTAAACTGCAAACTCCAGGATTCCATAGGATGTTGAAAGTGGAATAATAGCACTATAACAGGCTAGTGCGGAAATGGCCTAGAAAGCTGCCTTAGTTCAAATCAGCTCTTCCTCCCTGTTGCCCAAGATATGGTCTTCTCCAGTACTGCAGCCTTTTTGACAGAAGACATCTGGGATTGAATCTGAGACTAGGCATATGTACATCATCCACACTCTTCACTTTTTTTTCCCCACCTCTGTGCCTTTCTCCTTTCTTTTCATTTGGTCTTTTAAATTGGTTTACATCTGATGTGCATGTGAGTGTGGGAGTTATCTTTTGAAAAGACACACAATTTTGTGTGCATTTCCAGTTGCATAAATTGCCTAGATTCATTTCCCCCGTTGACTAAATTAAAGCATGTTGTGTGTTCTGCGCAGTTTTTCTATGCACGTGTTCAAATGTGCACATTTTAGCAGGTGTGCCCACCACTGATTGCTAATGTGTGGATTATGCATTCACTCTCCTTTCAGTCAAGACCGGAAAAGAAAATTATAGGAAAAAAATTGGTCTGCTAGAGTAATCCCACTTTTTTATTTTCCAGCCCTCAGCTTCCATTGCCAATTGCCCTGTAGGAAAAGATAATTATAAATTACTATGGAGTTTATTTTATTTTTATTTATTCTTAGTTACATTTTTTATTCCACCTTTACATTCTCCAGTGTGCTCAATGTGGCATAACATGGCTCTCTTATTCGCTCACCGTAATCTCACAACAACCTTGTCAGGCTGAGGCCATTTCTGCCCTAGATGGTTATAGTGCTGTTATTCCGCTTTCAACCTCCTATGGAATCTTGGGGTTTGCAGTTTAGGGAGGGGCCTCAAAGGCCCTTCCCTAAACCGCAAACTCCTGGATTCCATAGGGGGTTGAAAATGGAATAATAGTACTATAACAGTCTGCTGCAGAAATGGCCTGAGAAAGGGTGAGTGATGCTTCCCTTGCCATTGTTTAATGGCTTAAGGTGGACTTGAACTTGCATCTTTCAAACCCAGTCCAGCTCTCCAGGGATATTTTACCCTTACCAGTTGATATTGATGTAAATCTAGTTAATACTGACTACAGAAAATCCATTCTGCCAGTAGAACTATCTTAAGCAGTGACTCAGCTGGATTTCAGTGATTCAGTAGGTCTAATTCTAGTTGGGACTAACAAATGAATTCAGGCTACTCTCTGTGGTGCTTTTTAATTAATGTATTTTTATCTTGCTTGTAAGTTGCCTTTTTATCCTGAACAGTGGAGTATAAATTATTGCAATGAATAATTGAGGGGTAAGAATAGTAGAAAGAAATAGAGTTGAGCTCCTTTGTTCCTATAGGCACATCTAACAGTTTTTGTACCTTTTATCATCTTTGGCACCAGCTGCTACCAAAGCAGCCAGTTCTTCGGGAGGCTGGTTACCTTTTTAAATCAGTCCCCTCCACACATCCTAATCCATCTCACAACTCATGTTTCCTTTGAGAATGTCCATTTGATTATTTTATAGCTATCTGGAGCTGTGGGAGATGTGGCAAACGAGTAATATGTACATCGGTGCTATTTTCCAGAAGAAATGTGGCGAGGTGTGCTCTGTTGGATGACTGTATGCCCTGAGGGTTTTTTGTTGGTACTAAAATGATGTCAGTGTGTGCCTGTTTGCACAGGTCCATTGAGCAGCTGATGTGCTTGGACACTTGTGAGAACTGTATCAGTGCTCTTACGCTTCATACCGCCCCTGCCCGATTCTTCTGGACTGCTAAGAACTGTGGGCATGAGATTGGCATTCAAAATGGATCAGAATTGTACCATTCTGATTTTTATAGGATTCTGGCATCTGAGTAGTTCTGTCCTTAATTCAGTTTAGAAATCCAGATTTCTAGAACACAGAATCCTGTGCATGATCCATATTCCTAAAAGGAAAATTATATAATTTTTGTTCAGATTTTCCCGTTTCACAATTGTAACAATGTCTCTATTGAAATTAAGGTGCAGATCAAAAGAGATGACAAATAAGAGAGTCAGAAGAGAATAATGAAATAATGAGTCTGTTCCTCTCTCCCTGGAGCAAAAATGGG
This sequence comes from Cyclura pinguis, assembly GCA_030412105.1. Classification (NCBI taxonomy): domain Eukaryota; kingdom Metazoa; phylum Chordata; class Lepidosauria; order Squamata; family Iguanidae; genus Cyclura; species Cyclura pinguis. The sequence goes on from CM059608.1 coordinate 7,662,394, forward strand.
TGGCAGAAAACAGGGAGAGAAGCCAGGCATCCATCACTCCAACAGATTAATTCTGTAGGAATGTAACTTTGATGAAAGCCCCCCTCTCTAGGCTAGATATACCAGATTCATGGAATTCACTGAATAAACTTGGGCCAGTTGCTTTCTCTCAATTTAACCTAGCTTGAAGATTATTATGAAGGTAATTGTGGTAGTAGAGACCCTTTTACGGTCTCCAGACATCCTGGAGGAAGAGTAAAATAGTGAATTTAATAGCAAAAAAATAAGAAAAAAAATAGCTAAATGCTGACTCCCCACAACGCTGTGCATTTTAAGCAAAGTATCACTTTAGTGGGAAGTTCCTCTTTGGATTTGGTAGCTGCTTTCTGAGGGCGTTTCAAAGAAGAAGAGGTTTATGTGCCTCGATTGCCCAAGCTGTATGACTAAGATAAATGTTGACTGGAGGCTTCCTGTCCCTTAGTAACAGTAACCAAAGCACTGTCCTAGCCATCCATTAAAATAGCCACTATCATCTTCTGTGCTATATTGCATCAATTTTGCTTCTCTTTCTGAAACCCATCATTTTATCTTATTATTATTATTATTTTGAAAAATGAAGCAGCAAATAAGAAACTGGCATTTTTCCCCTCTCACTGCTAACCAACCATTAAAACTGTGTGTTGGGGGGGATTCTCCTGCTATAAAACAATTTTATCTTGAAAAACTGACAGTTTTCTTTCCATGGCAAAAAACCATAATCTGTCCATCTTGCCTCCTCTTGCAATCAGTCCAAGGTTAACTGCATTTCATCTTACAAATTTGAAATAAATAGCCAAAAGGAAATTCACCACTCCTGGAGGCTTCCTGAATAGTTCAAAAGACTGCCACCATTACTGTCTCTACAAAATTGGAACTGAATGTGTAGCTACTTCCTGTTTCAATTTTTTGCAATTTGTCAGGTTTTTCTGGGCATGGTGTCCTCCACCAATAAGTGTTGGGGCTGAAATTTTGTCCCCAAACCTCCCGAAGTTACTCATCCATGGTTATAAGCATTTATATACCACCTTGTACAGATCAAATTCGAGAGTGTTATACAGTGTGCGCTGGCCCCAAAATAATAAAACAGAAGCACAGGTATCATAAGATAGGCAGAAGTTAAAACTGGAGACACATTGTTGAGGCATTAAAACAGGAGGCGTTGCGCGTAGTTTTAAATGGTTGGATAAATATCTGTGGCATCTACAAGCTTGGAAAATCAGCCCGTATTGTGGCCACCAAAACAGTTGTTCTTTGGCTGTGCCCCTAGAATTGTTAATAACATAAGAAGTTGCCTTATACTCAGTAAAACTGCTGTTCCATTTAGGTCAGTATTATCTATACTAGTGGTGACAACCTGTGGCCCTCCAGGTGTTTTGGACTATGGCTCCCACTGTCATTGGCTGTGTTAGCTTGACTTTTGGGAATGCTAAGAATGCCTAGTAGGCCAAAGGCTCACCTTACCAATCTACCTTGACTTGGAGAAGCTCATCAGGATTTCAGATAGGAGTTTCTCTCAGCCCAACCAGAAACTAAACCTGTGATATTTTTCATGCAAAGCTACGAAGTAGCTGCCTTATTCTTCACGTTATAATCCCATTGCATGTCTTCTTCCTCTGCAGATGCCCAATGAAGTGCAGTGGGGAGACATTCAATATATAGTGCTAAATCCAGCAGAAAAAGAAATGTCGAAATGCCACTTCTCTGCCACAAAGTCTAGTTCAGACTTCAGGGATAGCAGAAGTGGCAGCGCAGATATAAATTAGCATTAATATCCAAGGGCGGAGGTGTTTTTTATTCCAAGAATTCCTGTGTTCTCAAACTGAGTGAGTGAAGGGATGCTTAAATCTCTTTAAGAACGTGTGGCCTGCTGTAGAGCAATGTGTGCTTTTTAGTTGTTGTATTTTCACGTTGATGTTAACCCCAGGAGTACAATGCGGTCAGAGTTCCAAGTGCTGTTGATTATGGTGGAAATAAAAGAAGTGCACTTGATTAAATCTCACCAGCAAAATTCCTTGGCAACTTACTGGACCTCTTCTAGCTAGGCTAGATTTTGCTCATTATGCAAAAGCCCCTTGCAATAAACAGTTCTCTTGCAGTATCTGTAAAATCTTTTCTTCACTGTGCAACTTACTAGCCTTATCTTTGCCCTTATTGCTTTGTGGGGTAATGGGCAGGAGGAGCCCAAAAGAATTACATGGATCTTGTAAAAAGATTTCTGCAAGGTAAGGTTGTGTCTGGTGCCTGCTATAGTGGAGAGCTTTTCTCTTAGGAGATATTTACGCTGGATTTAGTGGTTTCTTGCTGCTGCTTGTGAAGTTGTCTTGTACAGTGCCCCTAAATTTCATTTGGTTGCTCATTTGCTTAAAGCAATGACCCCCTGCCCCAAGCTTTGTGGAGAGGCACATTGATGAACCGTCAAGGCAGAGAAAGACCTACTTAAGAACGTAGGAAGCTGCCTTATTAAGCTATTTGTCCATCTCATCCATTATTTTCTGTTCTGATTTACAGTGACTCCAGGGTCTTAAGCAGTCATGTTCCCCATCACTTTCCACTTGATCTTATTAGCTGAAGATGCTAGGATCTGAACATGGGATATTTGGCATACAGAGCAGGCGTTCTTTGTGTTATCTATAGTCCTTGCCACTGAAACTGGGCAGTACCACCTCAAATTGCAGGTGGAGGCTTAAATAATTAAATACAGTACCCTATAAAAACATTGAGAGCCAGCATGGTGTAGTGGTTTGAATGTTGAACTCGGACACTGGAAGACCGGGGTTCGAATCCCTGCTTGGCCACAGAAACCCACTTGATGAGCTGAGACAAATCACATTCTCTCAGCCTCAGAGAAGGGCAAAGGCAGACCCCTTCTGAACAAACGCTGCCAAGAAAACCCCATGATAAGAGTCAGCTTAGTGTAGCCATAACTCAGAAATGACTTTTTAAGGCACACTGTAATAACAAAATAAAAATATTGTTGTGTATAGACCAAGTTCTCTCTTAATTTGTTTAAGAATGCGAGGAAGTAAAGCATCTACTCTGGCACCGCTGTGATTTTTCTCCTTAAAATACACATATTCAAAAAGCTGCCTGTGAACCCAAAGTCCCTGCCTAAGCAGAAATTTGTCCACTATGCCTCTTCCTGCTTCATTGCTCTGATCTGGTCTTCTTCCATTGAAGTGGGCATCCATAATTCTGACCTATCTCCACATAAGATATTTTGGATCATGCAGTCATTCTTGGTAGATTGTTAAGACCCTCCCATTTCAATTGAGATAAACAGTCTATCTCAAGTATTTAAATATTTGGATATACTGCTTTTGCACATACAGACTTTGGATATAGTGGTATTTTCCGTATTGTGGTTGGGAGGCAGAAAATACCCTCTAAACTCTATAGCTTGCAACCATCAGATTGTTTTCTTACTTGAGGATTGGGTTGGTTTCCCTTTCAGTATTCCACTTCAGCATTCCTCCTTCTAGTAGAAAAGTGGGTGGCTTCAACCGTAACCTGCTAACTATGCTGGTGGTGTAGAAGAGCATTCAAGAATTCCTTCTTTGCTACCCCCTCTATCCGTGACAAAAAGACACCCTGTTCATTTGTCATTTGATACAGTAGTTAGAGCATTGGGCTTTGATCTCTGGAAAACCTAGGTCCTGACTGCTGCCTGGTCATGAAGCACATTCGTTAGCGAGTTACCATCGTGAACTAATTTCTTGACGGTTGTTGTCGAGTTAAAATGCCCCTCTGACCTCCATGATGGAGGGCTAGAATGCAGCATGTCAAGATTTAGCTAGTAGAAGAAGGCAAGCAAAGAAAAAATTCTTCTTTCCTGGTCAATAGACCCATGTGATTTTTATCTTCGTTGGCTCAGATTGCACGTGTGAGTAGCAGTGATATCACCACAAGTAGAAAACTCAGTAGCGTTGAGCTTAACGTGAAGTGGCTCTCCACAGATAGATCAAGCGGCATTTCATTGGGACAGTACAGAAGAAAAGGGACTATGACACTAAGGCAAAATATCGATCAATATAATAATAGGAGCTACTCATGCAAATACATGAAGCTGCCTCCATATGGCTGAGAGTCCAAGTCACCACTGCAGCATTCTTTCATATATGAGGGAGAACTGGAAGTGTCTCTTGACAGAAACAGGAAGGCTGACAGTTCATTGCTAGAGTAAATGGCAGCTGTCAGTAAGTTTCTTTAAGTAATGGATGCCCTCCTATAGTTCCCTCTTGCACCCTTTCCTGCTGCAGTGCCAACTTTGTAGCATAGTTGTGGAGCCTCTGTAAAGTGTTGCAATGAAAAGCTGTAATTAAATAAACCTGCAGCTTATCTGTGGAATAAAATCTGATTTATCTCAATTTTCTGTTAAAAGAAATAGAGCATTCTTTTTGCTATTATGGCTTCCAGCAATTGTTTCTGAATTCCCTTGCTCTGTAGGTTTCGTTTTGCTTCTCTCTCGGCTTGCTCTTTGCTACTCCTATTTCCGCTTTTCCTCTCTTTCAACTAGTAGTTGTTGTTGTTCTAGTTGTTTTTGAAATGCATGCTCTAATGTCTGCTGTTAACCTACTTCTCAGCCCCGGGACGGACTCGGCCATCCAGAAGAATTTCCTTCTCCTTCAGCATCTCTCCACTCATTCCTAAGTCTAAAACTGTCTTTTCTATTGGCTCTTCTTCCAGTGATGAGGAGGAGGAGTTGGATAGTAAGTAAATCCTGTTTGGGAGGAATGATGCTGGCATGGGGTTGTGCCAGACAGGAGGACTTGGTTTCTTGCTTGGCTTTAATGCAAACAGTAGCAGCTAAAGATTCAGCTGCATGCCTTGCTCCTTTCTATGTGCTTCTGAGCTTCATGTGTCAAAACAGTATCACTCAAGCATCTTGCCTCATGGCTGCTTAGAAACATTGCTGCTCACAAGGATGCTTTTCAGCTACATCTTCTGTGGTCTTACTCGTCTTACATTAGCTGTAGTTTCTATGGCGACAAGGGGGATTTGTACGCTTTCAAACTGCACGGCACTAAATGCCACCATTTCATTGTTGCTATGTCTCATTCTTGCATGTAGGAATAATCCGCACCGTAAGACTCGCAAATGTGCATATTTTAATCATACTCCCTTGGGTCAAAAATGGGATGGCTTGGGTATTGCTTTCTCTGTTCTCAGATCAGAGTCAAAAAGATAACGTGGCATTTTTTAGGAGTATTTTTCCCTGTCTGTTCTTCTGACATGCTCACTGGAAGCTTGTAACCCACAACTACTTCTCAGAAAAAATAAAGATTCATGGGGGGTTTTTTTTGGAAATCCAAGGTTCTTTGTGGCAGTCAAGCAAAAATAATCAAGTTTTGAGATAGTGGGATACTAGCATAATGACACTTAGAATAGATCCATTGAAATCAGTGGGATTTAGTCACGATTTTCGGTGTTGGTTTTTCCAACACCTGTCAATTTTGAGAAGCTGAAACATTTAATTTGTGCAAAGTGGTAGGTACATTCAAAATGCCGTCTGATCACATATGTGCCTGCCTCTCCCTATATGTGCGTCTCTTTGGACTGAGTCTGCAAGGGGGAAGGCTTCTCTTTGTCCCACCAGTGAGGTCAATACGCTGTGTGAAGTTGTAAAAAATGCCCTTCTCATCTGCGGAACCACAATTGTGGAATGCCCTCCCTTTGGAAGCCCAATGATGCCAATATTAGTTTCATTTAGGAGCAAAGTAGAAGCATAGCTGTTTATTAAAGGCTTTCGGCTTCAGTGGTTTATTGGAAATGCTGTGTCCAGGGTTTTCAAACTGTTTTAATCTTTTTTATCTTTTATAATCTTTAATCATTTATAACTTGTTAATGTGTTTCATATGTTCTTGTTCTGTTTAAATTATTTTGTTGTTGTAAATTGTGTTAACCTGTTAGTATTGATTTTACTTCAGATCTTTTGGTATATACAGACAGAGAGCAGGGTAGAAATATTTTAATCAATAACAGACAAACAGATAAAACGAATAGTTGTTGTGCCATTAATTTTAAATACAGGTAGATGGCACCTAAAATAAAACATACACAGAGAAAATTGCTTACCTAGAGAACTTGAATTTCTACACTTAAGCACTTTTTTCACTGATCGCTTCCAACTGCAAACAGCTCTAAAGAACTGTGAGAATTTTGAATTGATTTGAATTTTTACAGTGAAGATGATTAGTTCAAAGCATGCCTCCTTCGCACTTCGGTCCTTGAGAACAGTCTTGCAAATGTCATGGCCTAATAGCCAGCTTTCTTCCTGCCTGTAGGTGAAGCAGGTGAAGAACTTCTCCATACTTTGTCTTGAGAATTGTAGGTGTCAGGTTTCAGTTGGGATCCTATCATAGTCATGGTTGTTGCTTTTGTCGTTCTCTGTTAACAGTTTATTTGGGTTTTCAGTTATTTATGAGAAGCTGAGAGTACACCTAGGTCTGCTTTTCCCCCAACAGATAGATAAGTATCACCATATAAGTATGAAGGAAATTGTTTGGAATTTATACATGCTTTTTGCATTGACATTTGTTACCTAAATAAGTTACCTGAAATGCTATGGAAGATATCTTCAGAGAATATCTTCTCTGGAGACAGTTGTATTCATCTCACATGGAAACCTCTGAACAGCTTCATTGGTCAGAGACGTTGGCCATTTCCTCACTAGACTGTTACGGTGCTATTATTCCACTTTCAATCCCAGGATTCCATAGGATGTTGAAAGTAGAATAATAGCACTTATAAGAGTCTAGTGCAGAAGTGGCCACCTCTGTCTCCTCTGCAGATGGTTGTATTAATCTCATATAGAGACATCTAAATCATCATTGGTCCTCAGGGTGCACAAAATGAAGATGGTATTATTTGTGGTGGGGCAACCAACTTTGTATTTATTAAGAGACCCTCAGTGTACGGTTGAGAAACCAATAACCCTCCAAATTACAGAATTGCAGCTCTTATCATCCCTGATCATTGGCCAGTTGTCTGCGGCTGAGAGGATTCCAGAGGGCTGGACATCTGGGGGGGTTTTTTGCATCTCGTTTCTCCATCTCAGGAAACAAACTTGACTTATGGCCACCTCTAAATTTTTTGCGTTGTAATATTTCCTCCTTGTCTTTTCTCAGGTAACCGATCTTTCAGCAGTACGGGCAGTTCATTGACTCAGAGGTGAGCTTTTTGTGGTTCACTTACACAAGTCCCCAAAACAAAGATTAGCTGTTTGTTCTTCTTTTTCATAAACACTTAATTTCCTTGATTTCAGCAAGAAACAATGGTTAGTTAAACTGTGAGTTTTTATTTCATTCATCAATTAAGCTTTTGTTTTTTTTTAAAAAAAAGCAACACCCTAGAGACATTATCTGATTGGATGCTTTATTTTGATCTTACTGATGTGGCTTTAAAAATATTGTAAAATATTTTGTACTTGAATTCATTTTATTGTTTAATTGTTTAATTTAATTTTATTTAACTTATCTGATTTTTATTTTATTATTTATTATGCCTAGAATCCCATTCTTGGGAAAAATGTGAGCTATAATCAAAGAACAAATAAGCAAACAAGTAAAGTTGCTTCTGAAGTGAAAAAAAAAGTTAATTCGCTTATTTATTTCACTTATTTTTGGTGATGTATGTATTTATTTCATTTGTTAAGAGGCATTTCTTCTCACGTCATTGTTCTTTCCATCTGTAGTTTTTATAAGTACCTATATTAAAATAATTAAATTAACTCACTTATTAATCAAATCAATTAAGACCATATTTTTTTAGTTGATGAATTACTTTTTAGTCAGTTAATCTCTATGACTAATCAGCTAGTAGTAAATGTGCTTTCTTCAATTAGGAAAGGCCATGCAGGAAACAACTAAATGCTGCTTCTGTGACCATTTCCACACTATGTTGTTATAGTGCTATTATTCCACTTTCAACATCCTGTGGAATTCTGAGGTTTGTAGTTTACTGAGGCCAAAGGGTTGTCTGGCTGAGAATTCTAAATGCTCCTTTCTAAACTGCAAACCCCAGGATTCCACAGGATGTTGAAAGTGGAATAATAGCACTATAACAGGGTAGTGTGGAAATGTCCATAGTCTTTTCTTGCTCGTCTTCCGGGAAGCTGTTAAGTGTCGTTTGGAACAGCAGAGGGCAGTGTGGCTATTTATGTTGTATGTGCCTTTAAGTCAACTGTGACTGATGGCTACCCTATCATAGGATTTTCTTGACAAAGTTTATTCAGAGAAGGCTTGCCATTTCCTTCCTCTCAGGCTGAGAGAAAGAAAAAGAGATGTGTACAGGGGAACCCAGTGGGTTTCCACGGCTGAGTGGAACTGGAACTGTGACCTTTCAGAATCCATATCCAGCACTCAGCCCACCACACTGGCTTTCTGCTGTGGCTGCTCAGCCTTTGTGTGCAACTCAAGACTCTTTGCTGTTAAGACAGTTGCCTTTTTGGCATGAATCCTTTACGTGAAACCAGATGCATGATAGGAAGAATAATGACCAACAAAATTGTGCATCCAGCGTGGATGCACAAAGCACCACCTGTTGAATTTGCCAGTTGTATGTTGTTGAAAGTAAACCAGTCAGTGGTGGGAAAAAGAAAGTGGTAGCCATAGTTGCGAGAGCCAGTGTGGTGTAGTGATTTGAACATCGGACTATGGCTCTGGAGATCAGGATTTAAATCCTTGCGCAGCCATGGAAACCTCCTGTGTGACCTTAGGCTAGTCACACTATCTCAGCCTCAAGTGGAGGTAAAGGCAAGCCCCCCTGAGCAAATCTTGCCAAGAAAACCCCTTAATGGGTTCACTTTAGGGTCACCATAAGTCAGAAACAGCTGACAACAACAAGCCATATTTGCAGTGTGCAGGTTAGCTAGCATGCAAGTTGCCGGTTTATCATTTTACATCCTACACCAAGCCTGGGAGCAATGGTGGGGGAAAAAAACTCACCTGCTTGGTTTCTGTTGACAAGAACATTGTTAACTAGTGCGGCATTCATAATAAAGGCAGGCAAATTAAATACACATAAGGTCTGGAATTTTGTTAGTATGGAGAATACAAGAATGAAAAATTCAGGGCCTCTTGTTTAGAGCGCGAGAGAAAGGTTCTATGTGCTTTCTGAAATGTTGTGTCTCTTGGCTTCCAGCATCTCTGAGGAGAGTGGCAATTTCCTGCCTCCCTCCAGAAAAGACTTGGAAGACAAAGGTGGAACGAAAGTCAGCCGCACATTCAGCTACCTCAAGAATAAAATGTCTAGCAGTAAGAAGAGCAAAGTAAGTAGGTCCAGATGTTTGTGGCTTGCTCGTACTTTAAGGGCAGTGCTTTGAGTGTGGGGAGTGATGCAGAAAGTTGGCCCTGTGCAAGGGCTGTGATTCTTAATTAGGAGTTCCTCACTCCTTGGGGATAAGGGTACAACGCACCCAAAAAAGGGCTTAAGTCCCAAGTATAGAAAAGATCCTGCAGGCAGAGACATTTTCCTCCAAACTGTTGCCCAGTCTTTTATTTTTAATTTGAGATGCTTCATTCAAGATAAATAAAATGTTCGATTTATTATTGACCTTTATAACCTGCATTTCTGTGACCCTCCACAGAGATGTCAGTCTTTCTTTCGCCATATCTGAATCACTGGAAGTCTCTTCCTGGTTTTCTTTTTCTTCCCAAGGGAGGGATACACAATTCTGCCTTTCACTAAGTCAGGCAGTTGGTTTGAATAGCTCATCCTTGTCTACGGTGAAGGGTAGCAAGGACTGACTTTGGAACCCTCCACATTTCAAGCATCCTCTTTATCCCAGACCAGTGCTCCCTACTCATTTTTTTTTCAGATGATGAGCTTTCCTCAGTTTATTGAGTGTGCATCTTCTAACAAATCATTTAAAACCAGTCCCACAGCAAGGTCTAGTTGACATAAAGAGAAGGCGATATGGAGAAGCAGTTCCTAGATATGGGAAATGCTCTCCATGTCATAATGCAAGTGGTGATTGCAGTATGAATGCTTGCCTGTTACATTTATCTCTCTCTTTCTTCTTCCCCTCAAAGCAACCCTATTAGGTAGGTGAGGGTGAGAGTGACTGGGTGGTTCAAAGTCACCCAGTGAACTGTTATGGTTCAGTGGGGACTTGAACATGCATATTTCCCAAGTCCCAGATCCAGCACTTATAACATTTCACAATACTGGATCTAAACTAGTGCATCAGGTAGAAGGCTTCACTAGAATTCTTTGTTGGTACAGTAGGATCCCCGTATCTGCAGAATCGCGGCTGCAGCAGGTGTGACAGAAGCAAGGAGTGCGATCTGCCGTCTCCTGCCCGTCGCCCCAGGCCCGATTGCAGTGGCGGCGGGTGGGAGAGAAGCGAGGAGCGTGATCCGCCACCTGCCCCCCACCCGGGGCCCGATTGCAGCGGGGGTGGGCAGGAAAGGAGCGAGGAGTGCAATCCCACTGCGGCGGCTCCTGCCACAACTCCTTGCCACCTCGAACAGCCAGGGGCAGGAAAGGGTTTTGCTCCTATCCATGGATTTCAGTATCCGGGGGGGGGGGGGGGGGGCGGAACCAATCCCCTGCGGATACGGGCATCCTACTGTATATCTAGTTTTCTAAAGGTAGGGTAGTTTTTGGTTTAAAATAACAATAATCGTTCAACCATATTATAATCCCTACTTGCAATCCAGGAACTTTTTTAGGATTGAATCTGTTTGTGAGAGGCAGAAGCTCAAGACGCATACCAGGTTGAGACGTTCTTCCCAGAACGCTTGAACCGACATAGTGTTGCTTAACTGTCTGTACATCCAGTAGAATCAAGAGTCGTACCCCCAAAGGGAAACCGTCTGTGCTTTTCTGGTATTGCTGTACCATGTTCCTACCTTCATAGCTCTTCAGAAACTCCATATTGCTCCTATTCATAGTCTGAGAATCAAATGAGAAGTTGAGGTCAGAAGTTAGGAAAACCGAAATTTCCCATGGAGTACTTCTCTTTTGACAGGGTTGTAAGACAGCAGTAGCAACTAGGTCACAGACAGAATGCTGGGGGTGTCACATTGAAGAGGCGAGGTTTTCTCCTTTGGCTAGAAGGTTGATGCAAAATTGAAGTTGATTGCCTTAACAAAAATAGTAATTCATTAAAAAAAAGTTAAACCTTTTCCTAAAAGGATAACTTTTCATTCACAACTAAGTCATAGCTATGACATTTCTTCTAATATTTCATATATCAATCTTAAATTGCAAAAATTGACTAAAGTCCCTTGGGATAAAGTGCATTTATCCACCCTTAATGCAAATAAGGTTTGTGTCCTATACCTTACTGTATACCTGCCTCCATTTTTTTTTCTTTTTTAAAAATACCATTCAGCAATTGTTGGTGTTCCGTCTTGTATCTAATTTTTAAGGCAAAACAACAGGCTTTCCTTCTGCACTAGAACAAGGATTTAATATAAAATAGTCCAGGAGTGGCTGTGGAGTAGTAACATTTTTGTTTTTAAATGTTTTTCGTTGAAGCGTTGTGCTTCTGTGGGCTGAGGCTAGTTTTTCTAAAAAATTACAACATCCTTAGACAATTGTGCAAGGAAAGTCTGCTTCCACTTGTGGGTATGTGTCTTCTGTGTGCACAGATTCTGTGAAAGTTCAGAAGTTCTCCATTTATAGACAGTACAATAGTTTGAAAAAACAGCGATCTCTCTTCGTTTCAAAACACACATTAGCTAATTGATCTGGAGGCTTCCATTTCCTTTGCTTTGTGTAGGTTATTTCTTTGAAGAAAACGTTCAGTAAACCCCTTAATTTCCGGTACAAAAATTTCCAAAAAAGAAATAATATTCAGAATACAACAGAATGACATTGCAGTTTAAGTCGAAGTGTCATTCTCACACTAATGTGTTGTTAGCTCTCCATGTAGTTTGTTACCTAGTAGGCAAACCTACAAGAAGTATAGGGTGGTTGCTGCTGAAATCAATAGCTGAAAGTCCAGGCCTCGTCACCTGCTAACAACTGCAGTCTTGCCTGGATGAGATAGCATAAATCTCATTTCATATGTTTTGAGTATTGGAATGCATTGTACATTGAGCTACCTTTAAACATGGCTAGGAAATTAGATTTGATCTGAAACAGAGCAGCTAGGTTACAAACCTGGACTGGTTGGTTTGGCAATGTTACACCTGTTTCTTGTCAGTCCATTGGCTCTCAGATCATTTTTGATGCCTGGGTAAATGCTGCTTTCACCTTTTAAAGCCCTCAGCAGCTTGGGAGCAGATTACCTGAAAGTTCACCTTCTCCCAGATGCACCTATCTGTGAGATCTCCTTCAGCGTTTCTGTTACAGGCCTCTCTTTGAGAATTTTCAGTACAGTGGCCCCTCCACTTTTGCAAAGCCCTTGCAAAAGTGGAAAAACTGTGAATAACTCTCTCCCACAACCCCACTCCCATTCCCTTCTGGGCCTCCCTCCTCCCATTCTCTTGCCTTTTGCCCTGCCATGCAAGCTGTCCTTCTCAGCACAGGGGCCAGAGGCAAGGGAATGGGAGGGGGGAAGCCCTGGAGGGGAGCAGGAAGGTGCATGTGGGGCTTCCACCCCTCTTTTCTTACCTTTTGCCTCGGTGTGAGTTCTCAGAGCTGAGGCCAAGGCAAGGGAATGGGATGGGGGAAAGGAAGACGTGCGTGTACCTGCCCCCCAGTTCCCTTGCCCTTTGCCTCAGCATGGGTTCCCGGTCCGGGATCGAGAGGCAAGGGAATAGGAGGGGGAGATCTGAAGGGGAAAGAGAGGGCACGGCATACCTCCCTGCCATTCCCTTGCCTTTTGCCTCGGCATACTTGCCTTTGTTCTCTGCACCCAGCAAAACACAAGGGAATGGAAGAAGGAGAGTTGGCAGGGAGGCAGACACGTGTCTCATAAATAATCGGATTCGTGAAGATCAGACCCGCGAATGTGGAGAGAGGACTGTAGTGATCCCTTGGTTATGGATCAGCCTTCCCAGAGACATTGGCATGGAGTTAGCCCATTGTGTTTTCAGTGCTAGGCACTGTTTGTCTAGAACAGAAGCCACCCAGTTCTTTTAAATAACTCCTGTTGTCTGACCACCTCTGTTGTAGATTCCATGTTTCTGGATAATTGCTGCAAGGAGGAAGAGAAGGAGGAAGGACATTCTGTTGATTCTATTCCCCCTTTTTATAATTATAAAAAGAATTTTATAAAAAGAATTTTAGATATTATATTTATGGATAATATCAATAAATATATAAGTATATAATATAAATATTTATATATAAAATTATATTTTATTATTATAAAAAGCCTCTCAGAAAACTTTATGCATGGAACAGAAGACGGAGTTCAAAAGTAAAGAATAAATAATGTGTAGCACAACTTACACCATGGCTTGACATCATCAAATGCTCCATCATAGTCCAGCTTTATGGGGAGCTTTATGCACGGCTTCCGTTTATGGTGGCAGTTTTGACACCAAGCCCTCCATTCTTAATGTTTAGGAATTAGTTTTGAATTTAAGAAATTCCTACAAGGGTCTTCCTTTAAGTGGAATGGTTTCAAATAGTGTTTCTTTGGGTTTTAAATCTGCATAAGAGTGCTCCCTCCTTTGTTTAAGAGAAAAAAAAATTTAAAAGAGGAAGTGAAGCAGGATACCTCTTTTATGCCATCCTATCAAAGCAATTGTTTCTGTTTTCAAGGTTACTTTATTCATGGCAACTGCAGGGATAAATCGTAGTGACCAGCATGTACGCCCTCCTCCACGCATTCGTGTTTTTGTAGCTTTCTTTCAATTCCCAGAGAGGAACAGCCATGACAACTCCAGCACCAGAAGGGTTAAAATGCTCTTCAAGGAAGCTCTCAAGAACCAGCCCTTCCTCCCCACACAGTCCTCCTCTTGCTCAACTTGTTTCTGACTTCCTTTCCCCCAAACACCCGTTTATGACAGCAGCCTCAACCAGCGGCAAGATAAGGCTTTCCTCCCAGGCCCCCTGATAGCATGGAGGGATAGGTGTTCAACACGGTTCACCCTTCTTGTATCTGGAAAGTATGTCCCTAAAATGGAATCGATTTTCTGACGTGCCCCAGATAACGGTGAGGCTGATAGGACGGCACCACACAGAGGTAAGATTCCGTCTCACTGAGCTCTGATCCTAGAATTGATTGAGGGAGCAAGATGGTGGTCGGGGAAAGCGTTCTTGGTTGCACTTTGGTGCATTGCTGGGACGCTGGTGTGTTGACTGGAGGGCTGTGCTTGACCATCCAGTCAAACCACTCCTTGAGGTGCATCTTCCAGTCTGCTGTGGCATGGACTTGCACACCATCCCTCCTGAGCTCAAAAGAAGTTTCGTTTATGCCTGTTTTCAACCATGAGTAGTGATTTTTTAACCTCTTTGTGATAATGTGAGCCTCTTTCTTTGTTGAGGCTTTTTCCACTTGCTGAGGCAGTTAAACAGCATTTCCTGTTTTCTAACTGAGGTTGCTTGTGCCCTCTCGTTCTCTACTTATCGCAGCAAGACTGTTTTTCTAAAAGAAAATATTTCTGAAACAAGCTTAAAAGAGCGTCGATTTTTGTTGTTGTCGTTTCTTTCTCAGAAATTAAAATCTTAGTTGCCGCCTTCGTCCTAGAGACCAAGGAACAACGAACTAGCAAAACATACTAGATTGACAGACAAATGCATGTTTAAAGTACTGTAGGGAAGATTGATCGTTGAGTCATCGCGCTGAAGTCTTCTTGAGGCAGAGTTGTGAAGAGTAAAATGAAGCGGTCGTGCTGTGTGGAGACATCTGTTGGCTTCTCCGAACTGGATGCATGCTCTTAGAAGTCAAAAGGAAAAGACTCAGATAATAGTAGCACTTGCACGTTAATCGTTGATTAATGCCTTAATTCGTACAGTTGGTTATTATTCATCCCCTTTGTTTGTTCTTAAAATTTGGTATCATACCAATCCAATTTACTAGGTTTTTGGAACAAGCTACCAGGTGCTGTTGTGCTCTTCTACAATCAAGATTCAGGGAGGTAGTTAATGTCCGTCTAGGCTGTATAGCTTCAGATTGCAGAAAGTGGGACTCATGTGACAGAATAACCCTCTATATACCTCCCTATGGAAAACTGGTGTGCCATGGACAAATGTTGTAGTTTACTAGTTTCCTTTCTCTTTCGCGTTACTTTTGTCTAAGATGCTGAGGCACAGGCTACCATGTTGAGTCCCACGGCTAAAACCGGAACAGGTGCATTTCAGCTGAATGCTAGTCGCTGTGAGAAGGAGGGTTAAGAGTGCTTCAACTAGCAGAAGGGATGCTTGGGAGTGAGATTACAAAATGCTCAGCTTTACGCATGGTCAAAAGCAGGGGCATGGGTTCAGGGGGAAGAAAGTGTACAAAAGGGAGAAGCAAACTGAAGCACAGCGTCTTCCTCATCTCTGTTGTGGTTTGGAGTCATGCACATTTACTATCACTAAAGCTTACTTTTTGTACACCCGTGGCTCTCATTTGATCCCTGAGACTGCAAGTGTTTCATTTTTAAAAAAAGTTTCGGGTTTTCCAAGTTCCAGAGCCCTCTGAATAATTGAAGGCAGAAATGTGCATTGCAGTAATTTGTGTTTTGCCAACAGGAATATTGGTTTGGCTGTGTGGTGTCTAGAGGGAGGCATTTCTCCTCCAGCCGGGCCTCTTTGCCATATTAAAGCCCTGCCTCTGCATCAATGAACAGATCGTTCGCTTTAGTGATTTCAGCTAAGATTAGGCATCAGATTGAACCCTATTTGATTTAAGAATCAAATTCTCAGCAGCTGTTAGCAGTGATTAACATCACAGTTTGCAAAGCATCCTTGCTCTTCTAAGTGAATTGCTGTTTTTAGGGAAACTCAGGGTGGCAAAGACACCTCTCAGAAAAATCATGAGGAACTCATGGCTGAGTGACAGTCCAGCAGCCTGGTCCTGTTCATTTTTAATTTCAGACAAGCCCTGTGTAGTTCCAACCTCATCTAGATGTGCTGAAAAAGACTCCTGCTTTAGGCAGGTCTGGTTGAAATTGTTTTGTTGGTTGCTCTTTATAACGTTGTCTTCTGCTTTTGGAATGTAGCGCCAGAAAGGTGGCTGATAAAATAGCCCTGAGGGGTTGCAATCAGAATTGTAGGTATGTGCCGTGCTTCTGGAGATACTTAGGACAGAGCTGAAAAAGAGAGGCTGAGAGAGAGAGAGATGAAGTTTGCATCTCATGTTACCAGGATTTGCATGTGTCATCCAGAGGTCTCAGAGCATTTCCTCTTGATGACTGTAGAAGCTGCCTTGGTTTGCCTGCCTTTATCTTCCCTCCCAGTCCTCCTGCCTTCCACTGTCTTGTGGTTAACTGTGTCACTGCTGCTCTTGTCATGCAGTAGACTTAATAAAATACACAGGTTGCAGCATCTGTACCTCACTCCACAAAGATTCTCTAAGGAAAGGAAAGCGATAAATATTAGGGAGAACTTACCAGTTATCAGCAAAACATGAGTCATAAAAATCCAGTGAGACACGCTGTAGCAAGCTGTTGAGATTTCTCCTTTTACAAGAGGTAGTGTGACTGTAAGTGTCAACACATGCTATAAAGGTTAATGAAGAATTGCACAATTTCTTTTGCACAATTGACAATACTGCTGAATGAAATGGTAAATACTGATCGACTTGGTCAGGGGGGTTGATTCAGACATGGATGTACATCACGCAGTGTCAGGGGTCAGTGACTCACAGTTAAACTTGTGCCCTTAGCGTTTGAGGGCAGAGGAGGTAGGAGGGCAGGTCTGATGTTTGGCTGTTTTGCGGAGGCAGCTTGTCTCTGGATGATGCAGGCACTGAGTAAACTCTGTTTCTCTCTCTGGGGTAGATCTGTCTTCCACAATGAAGGATGAAACACTGTTCGTCTCTTGAGTTCTCAGCTCCCTTGCTGCTCTTTTTCAGGAAAAGGAGAAAGAGAAGGAGAAAATGAAAGAGAAGGACAAAGACTCCAAAGGAAAAGACAAGGACAAGAAGACGATAAATGGACACCTTTTCAGCTCAGTCCCAATGGTGGGGCCTTTCAATTGCTATCATTGTCAGAAGCCCTTTAACAAGGATTCCTTTTCCTGTTCAGGTGAGTGATTTCTTTCTGTCCTATGTTCTGATAGGAACTTCTGTGCCAAACATTACTTTTTCCTGTAGATCAGGAATATGATTATGAAATTATAAGCAGTGCCTAGCCTTTTGGTTCCAGAAAGAGATTTGTTATGATCAAAGATGCTTCCTTTATGTGGGTTATATGAATTATGTGTGCAGTATTCAAAAACATATGAATAGAAATGATGAAACAATGCGTAATAGTGTAAACAATAGCCTAAATCCAATTGCCAGTCCCAACCAGAGTAGATCCATTGAACAATCAGAGTTACTTAAGTACCATTCTGCAGTTGCTTCAGTGGGTCCAGACGAGAGTAGCAAGTGGATTTAGATCAGTAAAATCAGAATAAAAACACCAGCAAAACAAAAGAGTCTGGAGAGCTAAAGTATTAAAAGCAGCTAATTGTCTGGAAGAATAAAAAAGCATTCACTTGGCATCAGATGCACCATAGCACAGGTGCCAGGTGGGTCTCTCTAGGGAGGGAATTTAACAGATGAATGCCTCTATTTGAAAAGACCCTCTTTGAACTTTTTGGTTCAAAGTATTAGTACTGCTGCATCAGGCTGATTGATTGATTTTGGGACCAGAGGTGGAGGGAAGCAGAGGAGATTCAGGGAATTCCTTGTAAAATTCCCCCTAAAATCAGAAAATTCTGACCTGTTGTCGGCATGTCAGCTCCAAAATCTGAATAAATTTGAGTTCACGCAAGGCTTACGAGTGAAAGGAGGCGGATCTCTATTAACCTAGGTTGGATGGGGATGGTGAGCTTTCCCTGAGTCATACATTGTGACACAGTTCAGTATTCCCCTTCACAGACATCACCTCATGTTTTGAAAGTCCAAGCTGAGCCATCCTACCTTTAGGGGGAAATTCCTGAACTGAAAACCTGCACTTGCTGGTTTATTACTATTGACGCAAAACATGAGTACGTGTTAAAAGTTAATCTGAAGAAAGTGTCTCTGTTGCCCAGCCAGTATTGACCCTGATGATGATAATGAAAATCCAAAGAACATTATTTCTCCCCCATGCAATAGCAGCCCCCCCCCCCCAAAAAAAAACGTTGTATGAGTAACTCGGAATGGTAGGAAAGTTTGGTAATAATGTTTCTGTTCCTTCAAGAAGCTCACGGCAGAACTGGGAGGATAAAAGCTGACGGTTGGCTGGTCTTGTGTAAATAATGGCTTGTATAAGTACTTTTCTTGTCTCGCTGTTAGATTACCTGTTGGTCCTTGTGGCATGACCACGCCTTGACAGACCCAGGCATCAGACCCTGTCTGATCTTGGTTGCTAAGCAGGGTCAACCCTAGTTAGTACTTGGATGGGAGACCACCAATGAGTACCAGGTGGTATAGACTATATTTCAGTGGAAGGAACTGGCAAAACCACTTCTGAGTATTCCTTGTCTAAGAAAACCCTATGAAATCCATAAGGTTACCATTAAGTCGACAGACAACTTGAAGGCACATATATTGATTCACAATGTGCAAAACAGATTAATACTGCTTGTAGTCCTTTGGAAGAGGAAAGACAGGGCATAGCTATTATGAACTCCTAAATCGCAAAAGCTTTTATTTGGATTCCCTAGCTGGAATGGGAAGGGATTAGATAATGAACTTTCCGATTAATTTCACATCAGTATACTTGCTTTCTTTTGCATTCCTTTTCCATTTGACCTTGGTTTCTGCATTTTAAACTTATTTTTGGATGGAGATGTGTGTCTTCTTCTAGCATCACTCCATCTCCACATACCTGCTGGGACCATAAGCCCTTTTATCTCCTCTTCTCTCCTCACAGGGAATATAAGGCCACTGTGTGATCTCAAATGGAATACCCAGTGGGAATCTTGCTAAGAATGTGTGTTTGTTGTCTTTCTCATAACTCAGACAATTACCATGAAAGAGAAAGAGATCTTATTTTAACTGGCCCTGTGGCTACTGTGCACTTAAGGAAGGTGAACTTGTAAAACTTGGTGTGAATGCCTTAATGGGGATCTGGTATGGAAACCGTAAGACAGCTAGCCTTCTGGCTGAGAAAGTGGTAATATATGCTCTCCTTTCTTTTACGCAGGCTGTGGTGTCATGGTCCATAAAAACTGCAGGGAAAGCCTGGCTGCTTGTGCCAAGGTCAAAATGAAGGTAAATAGTTTCCTGTTTTCCTTTGAACACTGTTCTCTCAAAACGCAATGTTGAGGTGTGTGTTTGTGTGCCTAGAAATCATATGATGTAAATGTAGAATATAGATTTCTACTTTGGAGATGAAGTATTTTTCTGAGTCTCTGACAATCTCAAAGTTGATGTTTTTGCCTTAAGGAAAGTTTCTTTTTCCCCTTGGTTGGCAGAGTTGGGGCTAAGGCTCCATTTCAGTTGGGTGGTAAATGTGACTTTCAGAAGGTCAAGGTTAGAGAAGGGACTTCTGTACCTTATGCATTTTGAGTCTAACTATGTTGTTGATCCATAGTTGTTGGGTATGATGGGACAACATGAGCACATAGACATCCCATATTTACCTATAAAAAGGAAAAGATGTAGGCCCCATTCTTTTGATTCCAGGGATTGACCATAGGACATTTATAGTCCTCTGTACTGCAGCAAGTAAAATAAAAATGGTGGCTTCAATTCTGACCCTTTGTCATGGCGTATTTTTCTTTAATAGCTCATTAATTTGGCTGTACTTTAATCAGTGAGGGCTACCATAAGCACAGTTACTGAAAGCTAGAATTTAGCTTTATAGTAGTCCTGATTTGCTGAGGTCTCCTTCCGTGTGGCCAGCAGAATGCTGAACTGAGTGGCCCATTCATCTGAAGAGCAAAGCATTTTCCCATGATGAAATCGCCCAGTGTGTGGAGAGCTGGAAACCATTGTGATGCATGCATTTTTCACATGAGGGTCAGATTTCAGTCTGTGGTGGATATTGTAGTCTCCATACAGAGGAGTACATCAAACTCCTCAGTTTGCTTCCCCTTTCAGTAAAGCTGAATGCCGCATCTTCAGGAAGTATACTTTTTATTTTAAGCTTAGCGAGGCATCAGTTGGCAGCTTGATGAGGTCTCTGCAGAGTTGGCTTGGGGCGGGTGACATAGGCGATTGCATTATGAGGGCCCTGGCAGGAGACAGGTAAGTCATTACAGGAGGAATCTGAGAGTCAGGAATTGGTTGGTTGGTTGGAGTCTGAGAGTCAGGACTTGATAAATGATTGCAGGATGATCACCTTGTTTGGGACCTAGTAAGTAGCTATGGAGGGCTACCTTAGTGGGCAGTAGATAATTTGATCCAGCTGAACAGCTAAGGAACGGGTAGACTGAGAATATTGGAGTCCTAGGGAGCAATATATCTTCCAAATTCTAGCAGATAGATAAGGATTCAGGCAAGCTCCTGTGTGGATCCTGGGTAGTAGCCATCTACTCTTTTCTCCCTGAAATCCAGAGGGAAAAATCTGCATCTCCTCTGCCATCTTGCAGCTTTTGCTTTCCAGGCCCCCGACCTTAATGCCAGTCTCCATTCTTTTCATTGGTCTCCTTGATCTTCTTCATTCGCGTACCACCCCAGACTTTTTATCTGAGCCAAGCAGATGGCTCTCATATTCTACTGAAGCCAGGGAGCAGGCAGGGCAGTGGCTCTGGTGATTCCTTCTCTTTTACAGCCACATGTGATTCCCACATACACTCCTGTGGGTTAAATCCGATTGCTACTTTTAACTAGAGTAGAACCATTAAAACGATCGCTGAATGGTAAGTCACCAGTTACATAAATCCCACTGTTGCAGTGGTTCTCTTCCAGTTGAAACTAGGAACTGGTTTAGTCCTTTCATTGTATAGTTGTGTGGAGGGCTGTACCAAATGGCTTTTTCAGTGTTTAAAACAACTTTTGTTCCAGGGGAATCTGGTCAGGATTCTTAGATTCAAATATCCCACTTAGGTATATGTACACATATATGTATACTCTAAGTTTCTTCAAGTAATCATTTCAAATGCAACGTTGAAATTCATCTTATCTGATCTTTATTTTAGCTCCAGAAAGGAGGCCTTCAAGCACATGATACTTCCTCGTTGCCCACAGTAATTATGAGAACTAAATGTGAGTAGCCTTTTTTTCCTCCCTCCTCTTTGAGTAGCTTTCCACAGTTTGCTGTTTTTGTTATCCACCAGAATATTCTTTGTTATCATGACTTAGTGTTTTAAACTGGTGAGCAAGTGGTGCTATATTTAAATAAGTGTAGCGTTATGCAACAGGAACATTTGACTTTCATTTTGGCAAAACTCAGTCAAAACCACAGAAGCTTACAAGAGATGAGAGAGCCATAGAAGAAGAAGCTGGCTTTCTAAAAAGCACTGACACAGCAGAAAAGGCAGATTTTTGCTCAAGCTGATTTAGTGCTTTGTGTGCATGACCATTTTCTGAATATAATTCTACAGTGCAACAATGGTTTTAATAGCTTAACAGGGGCTGTTAGAAGAGCTGGGCATGGTAGATCTGGTGATCAGAAATGTCCCTGTTACTGTTTTATTGTTTTATTTAGCACTAGTGTATATACCCAGCGTTGCCTGGGATTTTATTTTCTCATAGGTAATACTTGTTAGAAAGATTTGAGATACTTTGTCTCTAATTCTCCAAACTGTCTTGTCCAGTACCTGTAACTTTTCCCCATATTCCCCAATCCAATTTGTATTCAGAGTTGTTAACATGCAGAAGTTGGGCTCCTGAGAGAATACACTGCCCTCCTCCTCACTGCTAGGCCTCGTCTTCATAGCAATTGGCCAGGCCCAAGAGCTCTCCGGCCGATAATTCTAACGGCCGCTCCCTAAACTGCAAACCCCAGGATTCCATAGAGTCTTCTTAGGCAGCCAGTCGTATGAGGTCTTCGACTGACACAGACGAACTTTGACTTTTATATATTAGATGGGCCTTCCCTAATCACCTGAACTGCCTTTTGAACTCTTAAAAGGTCAGAAAACCACTGTCACCAAATATTTACATCAAGAGTCGGCTTGAGCCAATGAAAGTCACTTTCTTTGTTCAGCTTGTTTTTGAGCGTATAAACCTTCTCGTCCTAGCGGTTGACCCATTCTAGATGTTGAGCCCTAAGCATCTGTGTGAACTTGGTACTTATACCTGTTGGTGTTCCTCTTGCAGCCTCTCAGCCAAAGGAGAGGCCTCGATCTGCCATACTGGCTCCGGATGAAAGCACTGTGACCTCCTTGTTCAGCAACAGGAGATCCCAGCAGAACCTGGCCCTTTCCAAAAGTGTCTCAATCCAAAACATTGCTGGGTAAGATTATTCTTTTTCAGTAGATACATGGTATGAATATAAGCATGATCAAAGGTGTTGAAGGAATGTGTAGAATCGTGGCTCAGTAAAAGAGCATCTACAAAACACGCTCTTGGTTTTTCTTGTTAAAACACAACAGTGCAATTGGCCATAGTTTAAAGGATGCCGTCATGTGTGTAGAGGTAAAACATTCTGTCTTGTTCAGTAACCTCCCACAATATGCTTTACTTGGGAAACCGGATTCTCTTGATTGTCATTGTCTCAAATGTAAAACATGTTTGTTGCTGTTTGTTTTTACAAAATAAAATTTGAAAGATCGATAATTTTATGTATAAACAGGGGGAAAAAAACAGAGATGGGAATAATACAGTCCATGGCTGCACACAGCCTTTAGGTGTCATCCTCCAGCATTTGTGTTTGTTCAGATATGAATTCTTTTGGGGAGCCTCCAGGAGCAGTCATTCTCCTCTGTAGTCAGGAGTGCTTCCCTGTCTATCATATTCTAGAGGAAAAAAAATGCTGGGGTTTTGAAACTGGAACTCACTGTTTTTGTTTGTTTGGGATTTCATTTGGAAGGCTAGTCTGGCCCCAAAAGGATCTCTGGAGCTTACTCACTCCTGAGCTAGAATATTTTGGGCGGGAAAACTACTACATCTCTAAAGAGCTCATATCTTTGGGTCTCCAGATGTTTTGGTCTAAAAAGTCCCATCTGGATGTTTTGGACTAAGTCCCACCCTTCCCATCCATCGTGGGCAGTGGTAGGGGATTGTAGGAATCCTAGAATCCTAGAGTTGGAAGATACCCCAGGGGCCATCCAGTCCAATCCCCTGCTAAGCAGGAACACACATCAAATCATTTCCAACAGACGGCCATCCAGCCTCTGCGTAAAAATCTCCAAAGAAGGAGACTCTACCACACTCCGGGCCAGCATATTCCACTGCTGGACAGCTCTGACCATCAGGCAATTCTTCCTGAGATTCAGGTGGAATCACCTTTCCTGCAGCTTGAATCCATTGCTCCTTGTCCTAGTCTCCGGAGCAGCGGAAAACAAGCCCGCTCCCTCCTCAACATGACATCCCTTCAAATACTTAAACGTGGCTCTCCTATCCCCTCTTAACCTTCTGTTCTGCAGACTAAACATCCCCAGCTCCCTAATAGGGCATGGCTTCCAGAGGAGCAGAGTTGTCTAAAATTTCCTGGTGCCTGAAGTTGACAGTACTGGGCTTATTGGTGATTCAGTTTGGTTTGATGTATATCCTGCCTTTTTCTCAAAATGGGATTCAAAGCATCCTACAATATAAGTTATAATAAGATTGCTAAAACTATTTGTAATACAAAAGTTTTAAATATTAAACCGTCAACCATTAAAAACACTTAAAAGCATAAAATGCATCACACCTACTGCAGGTCTTCTTGCCCCAATCGTGTCTGAAGCCCTGTTTAAATAGGATGGTCTTTGCCTGCTGCTGAAAAGAATGCAGCAAGGGAGCCAACCAAGTCTCCATCAGAAGGGAGTTCCATAGCCTAGAAGCGGCCACTGAGAAGACTCTGTCTGTTGTCCTTACCAGATGAGGCTGGGAGAGGGGATTGGACAGAGGGAAAGCCCTTCCCCGAAGCTTGTATGTCTGGGGCAGGCTCAGATGGGGAGATCCAGGCTTTCAGATTTTATGGACCTAAATTCGTAGGCTCGAGGAGGGGAGGGGAAGAGGAGGAGGAAGAGGAAGGAGGAGAAGAAGAAGAAAAAGAATTTATTTCTTATCTGTCTCTTCCTATGAATTAAGGCAGATTAAAATACAACAACAGAGGCCATTTCTGCACTGGACTGTTATAGCGCTATTATTCCACTTTCAACATCCTATGGAATCCTGAGGTTTGCAGTTTAGGTTTGCAAACCCCAGGATTCCATAGGATTTTGAAAGTGGAATAATAGCGTTGTAACAGTCTAGTGCGGAAATGGCCAGAGAGATACCAGATAAAAACATAGAACACCAGTTAAAATATATAACCAGTTAAAAAAGCATAACGTTAGTTAAAAGAGCATACATATTAAAACAGTCAATTCACAGTTTAAAATCTCATAATTTTTACATCTGGATAGGCCTGCTGAAGAGATTACTCTTTAATTTATGCCCCACAGAGGACTGAGCGTACAGGACAGATTATCCTGGTCCCAAATCATATCGGGTTATGGCATGGCCCCAGCAGTCGTAACTTGGCTTATTAATATTGCTAATGTTAATTATGTTTATATTCTGCCTTCTCCCAGTGAGCGCAAGGCATGCACAGATCTCTTCCTCCCCACCTTATGCTTACAGGAATCCTGTGAAAAGTAGGCCAGACTGACAGAAAGTGACCGGCAAAGGCCACCCAGTGGGTTTTGTCATACCGTGGGGATTCGAACCTGGACCTCCTAAATCCCAGGCCATTACTAAACACTACATTGCACTGACTCATGTTCCTATCACTGATCAGACCATGACCGTGGCTGAATAAGTTCATTATCTTCTGTTTGCAGAAATGGTATTCGAGCAGCTGGAAGTTCCAAACTGGTGCTCATAGTGGGAATACCGTTGATGTGAATTTCAGGGGGGAAGAGGCAAACGACTGCCAAAGGCACCCTCTCTGCATTGGTTTGCAGCTGCTTGCCAGAGCCAGGTCTCTGATACACTTGCAGTTCTTGCATGAGATTCTGAATAGCCTGCTCTCTGCCTTTTTCCCCTCCAGAGTTGGAAACGATGAAAACATTCTCCATACATGGAAATTTCTCTCTCAGTCCACAGACTCCTTGAATAAAATCAGCCGGGTAAATGAATCCACGGAGTCGTTAACAGATGAAGGTAAATTACACTGATGAAATGCATAAAGTGGTGATAAAATGGCAGGGTGGAATATTTCCACACTTAAAAAATTCCCTGTGTGTAGAAGACTAACTTCCTTGAAATAGCCTTAGAAGATACCTCTTCCTGATGTACTAGCTTTCTGTAAGTGGGGAAGTTATTGTACTAGAACTGCCAAAACACGTGACATCCCTGCCTGTAATACAGGTGGCTGTTGAGCACATTCTTGTGATGTGTAGAATGTCTTGTATCCCTAGTATTTCATTTAGCTAGTTAAGCTGTGACTTGAAAGAATTCTGTCAGATTCCAGGAGGGAGTTCACTTGACGGAATTCGTTTTGTTTTACATATATTATGGATAGAGAAAACTAAACTTGGAGGGAGAATTCGTTCCCTGACATACTAGTTTTCAGTGTTTGTTTCATTATCTTATGTGGATAAGCATTGCACCAATGACAATCTAAAATTCTATAGCCTACATACGTGTTACTCATCTCAGGGTAAACAAGTTTGTTGTGGTGAAGTATAAAGGTTGGCGTTTTCACTCTTTCATAAACCAGTTTTCACACTTGCAGTACATGCACTGTCCTGTGTCTCCATATATGACAGATCCTTGAAGAATTGTCTATGTAAATTCTAGTGTAAAGTGAACCTAGTCACCAACCTCCCAGACTGAAGTATGAACCAGAAAGTGATTATCTTTAGATATTTGCACTTTGAAATTTGTGATATGCATGATTTAGGATAAAATGCTTAATTGTACATATTATGTACATTTAGAAATATGAAGAATGCAAAATACACACACACAATTTGTATACAGTTGTATCCTTGTGGAGAGGCGGGATAGAAATAATAATAATAATAATAATAATTATTATTATTATTATTATAATTATTATTATTATTCTGAAAAAGATTAAAATATTCAGTACTTAATTGTGAAAATTAAGCGAAACTGAACAGGTACCTAGCTTCCAGATCAAATTACAGTGGCTTGATTTTCTGTTTTGTATATGAATAATTTGTTACAGATTTGCAAGTCAAAATTTATTTTATGTAGGCCTTGTGTCTCAGGCTATAATCCTGCGTGAGATTTCTGATCTCAAGTTATAATGAGAATCTCGAATATAACAGGAGAGAAGGCACAGTATTGCAGAAGGCTTCCACTGATCTCTTTGTTTATTGCTGAGAAGGAAAAGCTGAGACATAAAGAATTGATCATAGTTCTGCTACATAAAGCACACAAGGAGATTGCAACAAAAAAAATAAAATAAAATAAAATTGGAAATTACTAACAGAACATAGCTTTCCTTCTTGGATAGACAGAATTTGGAAACTTGTGTTAATAAAAAAAAACCTTTCACCCTCTTATAGAATCTTCCAGGGTCTTGAAGACACTAACAAATTTGATGAAAAATGGTAAAAATGTATTGACTTTGTAAACAAGGATAAATGTAATACGCCCCTTCCACCACAGTATAAATGGTTTTGGAGATGTAGAATCATAGAGTTGGCAAGGACTTCACGGACCACTGACTCCAACCCCCTGCTTGATGCAAGATCTCTAGCTAAAACATCCACAGCAGGTAGCTGTCCAGCCTATTTTTGAAGATGTCCAGAGAAGGAGACCCTGCTGCTTCTCCGCACAGTTGGTTCCATTGCCAAACTGCCGTTAATGTAGGGAAGTTCCTGCTGATGTTCAGTTTAAATCTACTCTCCTGTAACTTAAAACCACTAGACCTGCTACCCTCTGGGGCTGCAGAGAACAAGCCTACCCCCTCCTCTTTGTGGCAGCCTTTAAGATCTTTAAAGTGACCAGTCATGCCACATCTCAGTCTTCCCTCCACCAAGCTGAACATGCCTAACTCTTTCAGCTTTTCTTCTTATGTTTTGTTCTCCATACCTCTTATCGTCCTTGTTGCCCTTCTCTGAACTGCTCCAGTTTGTCAATATCCTTCTTAAAATAAGGCGCCTAGAACGGAGCACAGTGCTCCAGATGAAGCCTGACCAGTGCAGAATATACTGGGAATTTGACTTGGAAACTATGCTTCTCTTAACACAGGCTAAAATTGGAATTGCCTTCTTTGCTGCAGCATGGTATTGCCGGCTCATGTTCATCAGCAATAATCCTGCAGCCCTTTTCCCATGTAGTGCTGATTTTTGTGGCCTAAATGTAGAATTTTGCGTTTATCTCTAATAAATTCATTTTATTAATTTCTGCCCAATTATCTAGTTTATCTAAGTCCTTTTACGTTCTGTTCTTATCTGTCAGTGTGTTAGCCACTCCTCTCACTTTTGTACCATCTGCAAACTTGATAAGAAAAAAATATCCAGAGCTAGCCCTGTCAGCCATACAGCAAAATAACAAAACAGATTTTTCCCATTTTTCTCCTTCCAAAGGATTGTTTCCGATAGTGCTTTTTGCAACTCTTTGTTCAGTAACTCCCACTCTTGCTGGTGTCTTTTTCCTTTAGCATGTCTATCCATGGGATTTCATCCAATAATTCCCTGAGCTGGTTAAAATCAGCTTTCCTGAAAGCCAGGGTCCATGTTTGACTGTATCTTTGTTACCCTGTCCATCATAGCAAATTCTAGTATTACATGGTCACTACCTCCTAAAGTACTGACTACTTTTGATTCCAGTGACCAAATCCTCTCTCTTGGTTAGGATCATGACAAAGATTGCTGATCCTCTTGTACCTTCCTCTAGCTTTTGCAGTAAGAAATTATCTGCAAGGCAGATCAGGAATTTGTTGGAGAGCTTATGCTTACCAGAGTTAGTCTTCCAGCAGATACCAGGGTAATTGAAGTCTCCCATAATTACTAAGTCTTGCATATTTGAGATTCCTGAAATTTGTTTCTGAAAAGCATTGTTCACCACCTCTTCTTTGTTCGTCAGCTTGTAATAGATTCCTAGCATAATTCTGCGTTTATTTATTTCAGTTATTTTTTACCCAGATGCTCTCGGCTTGTCCACCCTGATCACTCTGATGGATTTCTGCTCAACTGAATTTGTCATTGACATATAATACTACTCCCTCTGCTTTTAATTTCTGGAGCCTAATGAAAATTTGCAGTAGACTTACTGCACAGCAAGCTTCACAAGGACCCATATGACATGAAGAAACGAGATTTAATTAACAAGCTATTTGTACACTATCTTGTGTTATGCTTACAAAAAGCTACACTTTATATTGTTATACTTGATATATAATAAATACTAATTAAAAGACAGAAAAATCCTAAGCCTTCTAAATAGTCATTTTACATGTTAACAGGTTAGGTACATGCAAAACAGTATCAGCTGAAATTACAGTGAACAGGTGGCCATCTTTTGCTGCTGGAGCAAAAGAATTTCTACTTAAAATCTTATTCAGTTGACAAATGAACAATTGCTCTTTGCCGTGTGGTTCTCTGCTGGGTAATCCACAGCTCTAGGCATGTCTATTAATTGTTCTCAAAGCTTAAATGTGAAGGGTGTGCAAAGCTGTCTTCAAGCATTCTGTTAATTTACCGGAGTAAACAAAGGTAGATAAATTGAATGTTAATTACAGTGCAATTACATGAAATTACATAAATGGGTTGCTCTGGGAGAATTACACAGTAATTCTACACTCAGCATTAACTACCAAGTAATGTATAAAAGACCTTTTAAAAGCATTGTATAATTACTGGGATTGAAGCACATCTTCGAGGGTGAACAGAAGATCATTCCCGCTTCTTGCGGGGTATGCGATCCAGCCAGTGCTATGACATCATGATACCTTGAAGCCACTGAGAGTTGAAAGCGTGATAATATCATGAGTTTAAACTCCAGTGAGGGCAATGCTTCCTTCCATCCTTCAGAACAGGAGAAAAAATTCACTCTATTCCGCTAAACCCCCTTCCCCATTCCTGCCCAAATGGACTGTGTCACAGTAGCTGATTTCTTGGGTCAAATGCACAGGATAGTGATTCTCATGTTGATGATACAGGGATGGTTACTCTTCTGGTTTTGTCCTCTTTTGTGAGCTCCTGGGGCATTAAGTACAGCCTGAAGGCGAATGAGCTTCAGTAGGAGCTGTCCAGTTGATAGGCCAGATAGCAGTTTCTTGGTCCAGAATAGAGGTATCAATCTAAGCTTCTCTTGTGCTTGAGAATTCCAGAGAACCCACAAAGCTCAACTGAGCTGTTGTATCTTCAAGGAGGGCCTGATGTTTACCAAAGCTGCACTTCCTGAGCCAAAGGTGCACAGATTATAAGGGGGAAATGGCTCCAGCACCTCTGAGTGGTCATAGATATTGCTCATTTCTGTCTTCAGTGGAAGACAGAACAAACCATCTTGGGAGAGTGAATGCAATAGAGGCTCCCCATCCGAAGAGTCTCAGCTGCTGCTCCAAAGTTCAGAATTTGCTAAACACATTCTGACTTATTTTCAGGGATATACAGTGGATTATGGAACCATGAATGTTCCTGTGCAAATGAATCTGACTTTGAGTTGCCATTACCCAGATCCAAAGACTGAATCCCAGTCACACCCACTCACAATGAAGGGTTACTGTGCAGAACAGTATATCTGTGTGGAAGAAGAAATACCCAGAGCATTTGTGATATAAACCGTCTTTCTCCTTTTCTAGGTGCAGATATGAATGAAGGTCAGCTCATGGGAGATTTTGAATCTGACGCAAAGCAGCTGGAAGCCCAGTCTTGGAGTCAAGTAGTAGACAGCAAATTTCTCCGGCAGCAAAAGAAAGATGTGGTGAAGCGGCAAGATGTCATTTATGGTGAGGCTTGTGCTAGTGAGAACAAGTCAGCCAGAGAAGGAATGCTCTGCAACGTTGAATACGTTGGCAGAAGTGTGTGGTCTCTCTGCTTTGCATATTTTTTTCCTTATTTGCTAATTGCAAGAAAGGGAAAGGAAGTATTATTGAATCCCTTTCCATGATACTAGATATCTCATTCAGCAGTTCCTCTGCTTCATAAGATTTTTCCAAGAATGACACCGAATTGTTTTGTCTTTAAATAGATCTTTCTAGTGCTCTGCTGTTTGTTTTCACACTACAGTCAGCCCTCCATGTTTGTGGGTTTGACTTTCAGAGATTTGATTATTTGTGAGTTTCTCCCCAGTCACCACCTCAGGCACTTCTTTTCCGGGGGAACCTTCCCACTCAGCGGCTCGGATCAAGCCATGCAGCCCTTTGAAAACTCACCTCTGGTCCTCCGACCCCACGAGCCACTGCCTGGCCAGCTAAGGAAAACTCACTGCCCAATTTCTAAGCACCACAAACTCTCTCCACTTTGTCCCACCACACCCAAGGAAGAAGATGGGCAAGAGAGGAAATATAGGGCCACCATGCCAATTCCTCCCCCCTTCCCTCTCCCTTCCCTGACCTGGTTTGGACCCTGAGGGCCCATTCTTGCCACCATGCCTCGGCCCCCTTCCTACAGACACACACAAATTTTGATATTTGTGATTTTTCCAACTTTTATGATGAGGGTCCTGTGCCCCTAACCATATGAATGTGGAGGGCCAACTATAGTGTATTTTCTTCTCTGCTATTTTGCCATGTTGTTATTCTTTGATTTATGTGTTCTTGTTTTATTTAATTGTTGTTTATTCTCCTTTTCTGTTGCCTGGGAGAGGCGTTAAAATTTTTCTGATGCGATGGGATATAATAAATAAGATATATATGTGCTTCCTAGAATTTCTTTCCTGCCATCCTTGGAAACGTGCTCTTTTTCTAAACCAAAGGCAGGCTGCTTGGAGAGTTGAGTGTTATGACCAGTCCTACATTTGCTTTCGTGGGTTTGACTACCCTGCATGCGTCTAGCATTCATCCCTTTCTACTCCTTTTCTGCAGAACTGATGCAAACAGAGATGCACCATGTTCGCACCTTGAAGATCATGAGTGAAGTATACAGTAGAGGAATGCTGCAGGAGCTTCAGTACGAGACACAGATGGTGGAAAAAGTCTTCCCTTGCCTGGATGATTTGTTAAACATCCATAGCCAATTCTTTCAGCGGATTCTGGAAAGAAAAAAGGGATCTCTGGCTGACAGGAGTGACAAGAACTTTGTAATCAAGAGGATAGGGGACATCCTAGTGAACCAAGTAAGCAGCAGGAAGTATCTGTGTTGGCCGAACTCGGGATGGGATTCAAAACATTGTTATTAAGGCGTCTAGTTTGGATTTCATATACTGAAAAATGAAAACCATAGTTCTACATGAGGATGGTAGAATTCTGCACCCTTTTCCATGCAGCTGATCTCTTAATTTTGCACAGTTTATTCTGCTTATCTTGAGCAGGAGTTAAAAAAGAAATGCAGGCCCCTGAAACAGTACAGCAGTGTGTGAACAGCAGCCCCTCTTTCTCCAGTTCATTCATGTGGGGTGTTATGGGTATGATGGAACCAAGTTGCTCATTCATTCAGTTATCTCTTCTGTTTGAACCTCCTGCTGATGTGAATAAAATAAAGCTGAAGTGAAGTCTCTCTTCCCTAATTTAAAACAAAGCAAAACAGTACCCCATTTGGAGGAGTCTAATTTTGAAGGATATTTTAGCTGCTATTTTCAGGATCAAGTAAATTGTAGCAAACTTCAGTGGGCAGGATTTACCATCTACAGCATATTTCTTTCCTCTTTCCTCCATCATCTCTTCTCTTCTCTTGTCTTCTCTTCTCTTCTCTTCTCTTCTCTTCTCTTCTCTTCTCTTCTCTTCTCTTCTCTTCTCTTCTCTTCTCTTCTCTTCTCTCCTTTTGCTTCCTTTCATTTCTTTCTACCCACAACATGTTTTGCTGCCAGCACAAGTGGTGGTAGAATGCCTGTATTCCTATTTGCTCCCTTTTGAACAGTGGCACATAAGTAGTGGAAAGCCAGCGTGGTGCAGTGGTTTGAATGCGAGACTGTGACCCTGGAAACTAGGGTTTGATTCTCCGCTCGGCCATGGAAAGCAGCTGGCTGACTTGGGCATGTCATGTACTCTCAGCCCCAGAAAACCCCAGAAAACCTTAGGCTTGCCGTAAGTCAGAAGCAACTTGAAGGCACGCAATAACAACAAGATAAGCAGCAAGGAAAGCATTGTGGCAGAAAAATGCCCACTGCTAGCTTACTGTAGGAATTTTGGGTTGCTTGTTACTTCAGCAGCAAAACTAATTCCAAAAGGAGTTGGAGAAGGTGCTTCTACTGCCTTCCACTATTAGGTTATCTCTTGTCCTCCCCAGCCCTAGTCCATTTTTCTTGAAAATGTTTCAGAGAAAACATTTGTCTCTGTGTTAATTAAAACAAAAATAAAAGTAACCAGTGCGTTGTTAAAAGAGACAGTCTTTTGATGCTGGGGATCGTTTGGAAGTCTGATAGGGTAGAAGTGCAGTACTGAGAACTAACGTAACAGAGAAGAGACTGCATTAAAAATCAGGCGTTGAATAGAGCCCTATATTCTCCAACATTACTTATGAGAAATCAGACATGATTTTCTTTTTACAAGTATATCTGCTCGTTTCCTTGCAACATCTGTACTTAACATTCAAAAGTATTATAATGCTTACTTCTTACATGACTTCCAAGTTTCCACAATATTTATTGCTTTTAGCCATGGGTCATTTCAATTTTATTAGTTTATGTGACTTTGATCTATATGATTTTGGCATATATTTTAAAAATTATATATTGTTTCATTTTATATTATTTAACTTAATTTGAATCTAATTGGCCCTGTTGCTCTTTTAATGAAAGCCTGAAGTGGAAAATTATGAAGCATAACTGCATGGAGAGTGGGAGCTGAAGTGGGAGATTTAGTGAAGAAAAGTCAAGAACACAGGGAATTATTTTACATAATTTAATAGCCTTTTGAGGTTCGGTATTGACCCCAAATGTATAGGAGTGTGGAAATGTGTAGAAATGTGTTTTTAAAAAAACCATATAAATCCTTTAGTATTTGCAAAGACATAAAGCCACTGTGACAGCCCCACAGTTCATCTTCTAGCATGGGATGTTAAAACAGTAGTCTCTGTTGAATTCTTATCTGTTGGGAGGTTGCCTTGTTCTGAAACCATTAGAAGTCTCTTTATTTTTTGCATCTACAGTTTTCTGGGGAGAATGCTGAGCGCATGAAGAAGACCTATGGCAAGTTCTGTGGGCATCACAACGAGGCCGTGAATTATTTTAAAGACTTGCACTCCAAGGACAAACGGTTCCAGGCATTCATCAAGGTAAGCAGATGTGGTGAGGGGCATTTTTCAAGACTACAGATGTGTAGAATCAGAGCACACTACAAAGGTTAGAAGTGAGGAGAAGGAAGGTAATTGTATGTGTCCTTTCCAAGATCCAGGTGCTACACAAAGGTCAATTGTATATTGCTAGCAGGATAACCTATGAAAATGTTATGTAGTTTGTGGCAAAACAGTGTTTAGGGCATGTATCAGGTTTCCAATATTTGTATGTTTGTGTTTATGTTTCTGGAAGTTTTGGAGCCATTGGGGGGGAGTGGGAATTGCTTTTTGCTAGTTTTTTTTTTTTTTAATGGGAATTTTCAGGAAAAAGTGTGATATTAGTGTTGACTACAGATAAAAGCACTTTGTTACTTCTGGAGCATCAAATTAATTATATACATATTATAATACAATTGTATCAATGTATTTCCCATACAGTTATCATCTTTTGATACATTAAAAGTACATTTTATTGGGATAATAGTTGCAATTCCTCTTTTAATATTTGTTGTTGTTATTGTTGTTGTTACGAATTGAACTATAAGGTCCTGAATTCTAAGGGCCCTTTTTGGTTTTGCTGCTTTATTAGGAGTAGGCAAATATCACTAAAAACAGAGCAAACCATCAACATTAGTAGAGCAAAGAAAATGATTTTGTTTCCTCTAGCCTTCCATGATATCAAAAGCATAGAAAGCATTCATTCTCTTACTGAGAAAAAGCTACCAAGACCAGCAATTGCAGTGACCAGATAGTTTATATTGCCTTATGTAAGTCTTTATGAAGCATAACTGCATTGGGAGTGGGAGCTGAAGTGGGAGATTTACTGAAGAAAAATCAAATAATTTTGGGGAATGAGGATATGGATACTTTGATTTAAACATTTTATTCCTCATTCTAATAAATAAATAAATAATCTATAATCAAAAGTTTTTTCTTTCTTTCTTATTTTTAATTTTTTTCCCAATTTTTAGGGGAAAAGGGCTTTGGAAAAAATGGAGGGAAAACTCTTTTTTCATGATTTTTTTCTGTATTTTCTCCTGGGGCTTCACATCTCCAGTTTTCCTTCTCAGCTACAACTTTGAGTGAAGTTGATTTCTTACTCTGTGAACAATGTTGGATTAAATGAGGCTGGATTTGATCCAGCTTGGCTCTCCTCAGGTTTTTAAGAGAGAAAAGACATGCAAACAGGAAAAGTGTGTGCTGTAGATAGGGATAATGTGTTTTAGCAAGAGTAAATAAAAGGCAGTTATCAGATCACTCAACTGAAATTGTGACTACCTGGTAGTTTCTCTGACTTCACATTACCTTGATTTGGATTGTGGAATAATGCACCAGGCATCTGATTCTTGAAGCGTGCAGTCAGGTTGTAGAAGCAGAACAGTCTGCATGGCATGTATGTATCCCATGGGAGGTGGCCTTTCTTGTAACAGAGGAAAATGGGGCTCTCTAGATGGACCTGGCCTACAACTTCCATCTTCCTTCACTGTTGGCTGTACTGTCTAGGATTGGTGGATCTTGCATTCTAGCAACATCCGCAAAGTCACGTGTTTACAACCCTGGAGAAAGCAGCTTGTTAATTGCTTGTGATAATCTGCAAGGTACAACTTCCTGATAGTAGCCACAAAAAAATAGAGAATGGTGGTAGTTTGGTCGAGGGCTGTCTCCTCCTTCCTGTCTCCCTCTCTACTAAGTATTTTTATTTTGTTCTTATTTCTCTAGAAAAAGATGAGCAGCTCTGTGGTGAGGCGCCTGGGAATTCCTGAGTGTATCTTGCTAGTAACACAGAGAATCACTAAATATCCAGTATTGCTACAGAGAATACTACAGCATACAAAAGGTAGGTCCTTCTCTGAGCTTCTGTGTAATGACTGTTCCTCCCTTTTGGGAGAGGGGTCTGTGGGTATCTGGCCTTATGAATCTGGGGTAAGTTATCAGCCTTATATAAATGCTTGAGAATACTCTTGTTTTTAAGCATGGTAGGTAGATGGCAACCCAAACTTCAAAACAGTGGTATTAATTGGGCCTGGAAAGCTCACTGAAGTACTCCTTAAATGACGCCTCCAAATGTATCGTTTCTGTGCTTAAAATAGATGTATTTAATTGTACAAGTGCAAGTTTGTATGAGAGTGCCAGTATATTGGCACAGGAAATGTTTTTCACTGCATTGAACTACATGAAAAGTCTAATTGGGAGCCCATGGCCATTGGTAGGTAGAGACAGATTTGATATTGGATGGAACCAAAGGCAACGTGGACTAAGTTTGCATAGCTATTTCTGTCTCTGAGCTACCCCATCATTTGTATGTGCACACACATGTCTACAAAAAGTGGAAAAGGAAAGAAATCCCAGAGAAGCTTTTCAGAGAGTAAGAGCTTACCCACAACAGCCAGAGAGCTAGATAATGCAGAGGACCAGATGAAATTTGGCCACGTTTCCCACATCTGCAACACACAGTTCCTTCATGCTGTTTCTTCATTTAATCTCTCTGTAGGCTGAGCTACTAGAGTACAATACATCAGTTGTGAAGATGCATGCATATTTTTGTTGCAGTTTGCCATAAATTATTTGGAAGCAAAAGTCTCAGTTCTTTAACACAAGTCAGGAATGAGCAACTTCTGGTGTTCCAGATTTTGTTGGACAGGAATTCTGGTGATCTCATTACTGGAACAACCAGTGGTTGGGGATTATGATGGTCGCAATCCAGCATTATTGGGAAGACAAGTTTCCCACCCCTGTTAGAACACGAATGCAAGAAGTGGATTTTTACTTTAGGAGTTACAGTCAAATTTCTGTGCTACAGGGTTTTAAACTGACGGCTGGGGGAACGTCGGGGGGGGGGAGGAATTAGAAGTTGCTGTCTCTGTACTTGAGAGTTGAGAAAAAGAAGGACTGAAGCATGTGTCTCCTTGTGTTTAAGAAAACGACAGTGAACATCAGGATCTGGTGCTTTCGCTAAACCTAGTGAAGGAAGTCATCACTGCTGTGAACAGCGAAGTCAGCAACTATGAGAAGAAGATGCGCCTGAATGAAATCTATACCCGAACGGACAGCAAGTCAATTATGAGAATGAAGAGCGGGCAGATGTTTGCCAGAGAGGACCTGAGACGAAGAAAGTTCATCCGGGATGGACCGGTCTCTCTGAAAAATACAGCTGGTAGATTGAAAGGTAAGGGAGACCGTCTGTATATATCCCTTTTCCCGCATGTTTTAATAAATGTGCCAATTTTTGTCTTTTGCACTGAACCAGTATTTTCAGTTGCAAGCCCACTTATAAACACAACTAAAAATTGAATACACAAGCAATAAGGACAAATGCAGAGATGAACAATAAATAGCAGAGTCAGTATCATTTTGTGTGGACTGTAGCACAATATTTACATATAAAAACTGAGTTTTATCCAAAATTATCATTTCTCAAAATGCATATTCTCAGTGTTGTTCCACCTCAATCTTTTAGAGCATCTCTTTTCACTATACTGTACTCCCAGACTGGTGTCAAAAAGCGTGGCTGAAATTTTGGCCCATCTCTGTTTAAGATGTCATACACTGGACGTTCCATCACACTGATTTTAGGATATACACTTAACTATGCAATTTTCAGTTTTTGGCCAAAGTTTGCAAATTCTTAAATCTGTTTCATGAGAAGCAAACCACTGAAAGATGTCATCAGCTGTGGTAATTTGTACAGATGAGGAACGGTTTTACAGCCTAATGTGATTGTGTGTATATATTTTTCTTTGCCAGAGGTCCAAGCTGTACTCCTCTCAGATGTTCTGATATTCCTTCAAGAAAAGGATCAGAAATACATATTTGCATCTCTGGTAAGGTCTTTTCCCACCTTTCTGAAATATTAGTTGTATTCATTTAGTACACTGATGAATCCTTACATCCAAGTTTCTTCTTTTGTTTGTTTGTCATACACCCTTCTCATTTTTGAAGCAAAACATGGGATATCTCACACCCTAGGCACATAGCACTTTCATAGCAAAAATTATTATTTGGCTCTTAATTGTTGTTGTTCAAGTCATACAGTGACCCCAAGGGAACTTATCACAGGGTTTTCTCAACAAGATTTGTTCAGAGGGGTTTGTCTTTGCCTTCTGAGGCTGAGAGACTGTGACTTGCCCAAGGTCCCCCACTGGGTTTCCATGGCCAGGTGGGGATTTGAATCCTGGTCTCCAGAGTCGTATCCAGTGCTCAAATCAAATCAAATCAAATCAAAAAGTGCTATATCACACTTTCTCTCTATGCTTCTGTGTAAAATTTTTCAGCCTCTTTACTGTGTTGCCTGATTGTTTTTAATTCTTATAATTCTTATGCACAACAAGAAGTATACAAAGGCAAAAGAATTAACAATAAATTAAAGTACCAAAGCAACTTAAATTAAAAATTAAAAGAGGTTTTTAAATAACACTGAGACACATTGATTTCTGGGCAATTTAGATGCATTCATAGAATCATAGAGCTGGAAGAGACCCCAGGGGCTGTCCAGTCCACCCCCCCCCCCGTGCCATGCAGGAACACACATCAGAGCACTCCCAACAGATGGCCATCCAGCCTCTGCTTAAAAACCTCCAAAGAAGGACACTCTACCACACTCCATTGAGGCAGCATATTCCACTGCCAGACAGCTCTGACCGTCAGGAAGTTCTTCCTGAGGTTCAGATGGAGTATTGTAACTGTAATTTTGTGAACTGAAATTTTGTGAATTGAAAAGATAGACCTATGTTGGTAGAAGTAAAGAAATTTTGGAGTGTAACTTAGGCTGGCTTCATTGTATATAGAATCATAGAGTTGGAAGAGACCCCGGGGGCCATCCAGTCCAACCCCTTGCTATGCGGGAACACCCATCAAAGCATTCCCAACAGACGGCCATCCAGCCTCTGCTTAAAAACCTCCAAATTGGGGGACTCAACGACACTCCGAAGCAGCATATTCCACTGCCGGACAGCTCTGACCGTCAGGAAGTTCTTCCTGAGGTTCAAGTGGAATCTGCTTTCCAGCAGCTGGAAACCATTGCTCCTTGTCCTAGTCTCTGGAGCGGTAGAGAACAAGCCTGCTCCCTCCTCAACATGACATCCCTTCAAATATTTAAACATTGCTATTATGTCCCCTCTTAACCTTCTCTATACTGTTGTTGTATGCCTTCAAGTAATTTCCGACCTATGGCAACCCTAAGGCAAACCTGTCATGAGGCTTTCTGAGGCTGAATGTGTGTGATGCGCCCAAGGTCACCTAGTGGATTTCCGTGGCCAAGCAGGGAATTATACCCTGGTCTCTGGGGTCGTAGTCCAATGCTCAAATCATACAGGCTCTGTTATTGTATAGATAGGGATACCTACATTTTTGTAGGGTGTTGGTGGGTATCCCAATATCCTAAAGTGGCGCATGCCACCTGAAGAATGTGATAGGACAAGGCTGGAGGGTTTGAACCAGAAAGTTTTCCTAATGTGAATTCTGTCTGTTGAAACACACTGATGTGTTTGGGCAAGCTCCTTTACTCTTATCTGTGAAGATGATCTCAGTACCTAGGTCTACACTTCAGGGATCCATAGCAGAGCTTCATTCTCTGTTCTGTTTTTCTTCCGCTTAAGTAATTTGAAGGGAAGAGCTTCACATTTGTTAAGGCAGGTATTTGACTTTGAGGGTTAGAACAGAAAAGGTTCATTCTAGTTCACTTCTTTCTGGTTATTGCATTTTTGTCGCTGCGCTCCCAGACTGTCTGGTTGTAAGCACAAGCCCCCTAAGGTGAGATCAAATTTTTTAAAAAGTGTCTTTGTCTTTTCTTCCCCCCCCGCCTCCACCACAAACACAAGGATCAAAAATCCACTGTGATCTCATTGAAGAAACTGATTGTCCGTGAAGTGGCCCATGAGGAGAAAGGTTTGTTCCTGATCAGCATGGGAGGAAAAGATCCGGAAATGGTGGAAGTTCATGCCAGCTCCAAGGAGGAGCGTAACAGCTGGATACTCACCATCCAAGACACCATAAACACTATGTAAGGAACTAAATAGTGGTTTGTGCAGGCATAGGCATTGACCATAATCCTGAGAATACAGCGCGGTGCTAGAGAAACTGCTTTGCATCTCTGAATCCAAACTTTACCCTACACCTTCCATCTCCAGATGAAACCCAGGAAAGCTATTACCGGTCCGTGTGTAGATGGAGCGCCATTGGCTTGCCAAATTCCCACAGCCAGCATGGCTTCAGAAAGGCAACTTCCTGTATTTCTAAATACAGGAATACAGGAAGCTGCTTTTCTGAAGCCATACTGGCTGTGGGATTCTGGCGAGCCAGTGGTCCCCCATCTACACACGGACTGGCAGTAGCTTTCCAGGGTTTCATTGTCCATGTATTACACTGAAATTCCGGAACCATATGGCGAGGGAAGGGGGCTATATTTCTGGCCAGCTCAAGGGTTCTGCACCCTACTATTGCTATAATCAAATACATATGAGCATTTAGCAGGTGGGGGTGCCAAACATACAAGCCCCCTTTGCTTAAAAAAGTGTAGTGTGTGTGTGAGAATGAGAGAGTGATGAAATTGTGTTGGATACATTGCTATGGTTATCAGTGGAACCTTAAAAGTCCTAAGAATTTCTGATCCATTGCTTTTTAAAAGAAAAATTGATTATCAACCAAGCCCTCTTTGTTTATCGTTAATTGTAAGCTAGTTGCATGGTTCTTTTATGAATAATGTCCACACATACAACTAAATATGTTGAGCATATGATCTGTAGATTCTCACTGTAAAGCTAAATATGAAGCTAAACAGAAATCCAATACTAGATTTATTTGTCATAGTGAAACGGTCAGTATATGAAACATTGGCCTTTTAAAACCTTGCTTGGAACCTTGCCCTCTCCCTGCAAAAACTGAAAGTTTCACCTTCATCATAAAACAGTTTTCCTTGCCCTACGACCTGAAATGGTGCTTAGTTGGTAGTGGAACAGTTTGGGGGTTCCAAAAGGGCATAGGGATGCTGACATTTTTGAAGCTGATGCCCTTTCCTTTAACCTGTATTCTCAGTCTGCCTGATTCTCTCTGCAGGGATAAAGAAGAAGATGAAGGCATCCCAAGTGAATCGGAAGAGGAAAAACGAGTACTGGATACCAAAGCTAGGGAACTGAAAGGTAAAAACAAAGGATGCTCTGGCTTGGTGTAAGCAATGCCATGAAGTTTTGAATGTACCAACTTCATAGCCAACCAGTAACTTGATCCTAGATTTTCCTTATCAGAATTGAACATTGGAGGTTGTCAGGCAAGGCTGGACAGCCATCTATTGAATATGCATTAGTTCAAGAGTCCCTTCCTTGAACAGGGGGCTCATCCAGCTCTCTGACTGTGTGATTCCCTAGCTATAACACAACACTAGCACTTAGGACCTACGCCTGCTGTACACTGACGGTATAGGGTTGGAGTTTCACTGCTGTTTGTTCCTGCACTGTAGGTTGATTTGAGAAGCAGTGCATGGTGAGCTGTGTGCATTACTGGAGCATTTCCCTCTTGGCCAGCATAACGTGGAGGGAGTGGTGGTCTGACAGAAAGCTGGACCCTCCAGGGTTTTTATTTTTGTAACCATGAAGGGATTCTCTTCAGTTTCTTCCCTGGGGAACCATTTAACAATATATTTAAGAAGAAGCCAGTGCTGAGGGGATTTCCCTCTGTGAGCAAATCCAATTAAGACTTCTCTTCTGTTGAGGATGTAAGACCTCTCCAGCTCTGGGAGAGTCAGTAGCCTACATACATTTCATTGGTTTTTGTTTTGCTTTTCTTGTTTACTGCATTCATACCTTTCTATTTAATAAAATTTCCGGGGCAACTTACAAAATGTAAACAACACATTCAAATATGCAAATGTTAAGAGTTAACCCAAAAATGCATAAAGAAGGTAAAATTACTGGCAAGAATATTAAAACTTAGCCAAGGCCAAACAGATCAAATTGAATTAAAAGACCAGAAAAAAAAAAGATCTTTGCCTAGTATGAAAATGACAAAGGTGAGAATCATGCAGCCCTCCAGAACTTGGAAGACTGCATCTCCCAGCATTTCTCCACATTGTCAACATCAGTTGGAGCTGCTGGGGTTTGCAGCCCAACAATATCTAGATTCCTAAACCTATGTTAGATGGTGGAAGAGCTTTCCACGTGGTTGGAGGAACGCTACTAGAAAAGCCCTTTCCCAGCAGTTAGCTGCTGTGTCTTGAATGGTGGAGGAACCCAGCAAAGTTTCCCAAATGAAGCTCTTCATGGGGCCCATAAGGAGACAGGTAGATGGGGCTCTTGTACATACATATATGGAAGAGAGCATTTCAGCAAGCAATTAAAAAAAGAAGACAGGTTCTGAAATGCCCTCTTCTGCACAACTCTTAAAAGTACTGGAACCCAGACTTCTTTTCCGTGTAGTCACCCATAGCTTGTTTCAAGCTTTGCAGTGATTTAAAGGTCAGAATTTAACCTGGAAATCGACTTTCCCGTGGGACTTTGACATTTCAAACCCAGTTATTTGCCATGTAAGGCTGCAAAGGATGCCTATCTGGCAGCTATAGTTTGTCAGCATAGGATGTTATCCTAGTATCAAAGAGACATACAATGTTTTTGTCACTGGTTTTGTCAAACCATTATAATTCAAATATTTTATATTTAATGTTTAAATATTTTATATTTAATGTTCTTCTAAATTTTCTATTTAGTGATTTTAGTGATTGTATTTAGTGATTTATTCTTCTTAATGCATCTCATTAGGTTTTTTTAATCGTTCTATTTTGCTCCTTTTGTTTGACCGAAATAAGTGTGTGTGTGGGAGGGTAGGGATGCCTCTCTGAAAGTCTAGGAAGCCTCTCAGTGTAGACAATGCTAAGCTACATGGACCAGTAATTATAAGGCATCATTATGCATCCATGTATGTGCAATTTGTCTTGTCTCAGGTTGGCTTCTCCTGTTCATTTTGAGAAGCATTCTTTTCTATAGCAACTCAGCCAAATTGTTCCTGCTCTTTGCAATTCCCTAACTAGCCACAGTATGGCACTAGAGCCTCTGAGTTAACTCAGCCCGCAGGAATCTTAAGTAGCGTTCCGTGTTCTGTAACAATTCTTTGACTGACCTTTTCCTTCTTGCCCGAAACCCTGGTCTGCCCACCCCACAGAACAGCTCCAGCAAAAAGATCAGCAGATCATAACGCTGCTGGAAGAGAAGGAGAAGATTTTTCGAGACATGACCGACTGCAGCAGGCACGAGGACAGTGTGGGAGCCAGAACGTTGTTCCGGTCCAATACTGAAGAGGCTCCCAAAGGGCAAAGTGTGATGAAGAGTGTGATAAATGAAGGTAAGTGGAATCCTGAGCCCCAAGAAGAAGAAGTGTTATCAACAGTAGTACCCTTTCAGTAGGTCGAACACAGTAGGAGTGTTGCAACCATGAAATTATACCACAGCAAGGCAAATCTTGCCAAGAAAACCCAGTGATAGGTTCACCTTAGCATTGCAATAAAATGGAAACAACCTGAAGGCACACAACAAGGAGTAAGTCTGCTTACACAGATACTAAATTGGGAAAGCACTTTTGTTTGTTTATTATTTCTCCTTGAAGAAATTACAAAGATACCTTCCAGTCATCCAGGAAACGATCTTGAGGTTAAAAGCACTGAGTCTTGTCTGATCACAGAAACTGAGCAGGGTTGGGCCTGAACCTGGCTGTCTGGAACACTTGGCGCTGTAGGCTTTAAAAAAAACAAACCCTTTAACAAAAGGGGAGAGGGTGTAGCTCAGTCGCAGAGCTCATGTCTGGTAGGCAGAAGACCCCAGGTTCAATGCTTGACATTTCGAAACTGGAAAAGAACTGTGCT
Organism: Cyclura pinguis; assembly: GCA_030412105.1. Taxonomy (NCBI): domain Eukaryota; kingdom Metazoa; phylum Chordata; class Lepidosauria; order Squamata; family Iguanidae; genus Cyclura; species Cyclura pinguis. The sequence goes on from CM059608.1 coordinate 7,705,637, forward strand.
TAAAATCCTGGGGAGCTGTAGCTAGCCAATGGGGATTCAACTAGTGGTCTGATTTGGTATAAAACAGCTTCTTTTGTAAGGACCACCAGTTCTGCCTAGCCCTTCGCTTTAGGTCGGAGTAAATTCTCCTTTCGTGCTTTTTGTGGCTGGTTTCTGTTTGCTTGCCTGCATCTTTCTCTGCACATTTCTTCTACCTAACACCTTACTAAAATTAAGCCCAGCTTTGTCCAACTGCACTTTCTTCTATTTTTCTACCGTTTCCTTCTGTTTTCCTATTGTTACCCCATCCTCTGTCATCTCCTTCTTTGCCAAACTTATGTTGTTGAACCACAGCTTCTGTCATCCTAGACTGTGGACCACGCTACCTAGAGCAAATCAGGATTGGAGTCCAACAACAACATGGCAGTAGCAAAATATTCCCTCTCTGAGATTCTCTTATAACCTCTTCTGATGCTACTCTCTCTGTAACACTGTGTACTTTGCATGCATTTCAAGGTACCTGCATAATATGCCTCCCCCAACTCTTTATTGAAACCTTTTCAGGAAGAGAGAATGCCAAATGCTTTGACACTCTCTTACAGCCCTTTCTAGAAAGCAACCGTGCCCAGTCAGATATTGAGGCATCCCAAATTCTGCAAGCTGACATCTTCCAGATGGGTTGGACTATATTTCCCATCATTTCTGGCCAATGTGGCTTTTGGCCATTTCACTCTAATGGTGCAACTGCTAGCTGAGAATGGGTTTCTCTTTTGACTCCCAAACTCATTTGGCTGGCTCTTGTTTGCATTTGTAGTCTGTAAGACAGTGTTTTATGTGTATGATGGATTGTGTTCCACACCAAGCAAGCATGATGCCATAATAAATCTGTTAATCCTTTATGGTGGCCTGGGGCTGTTGGCAGCAACAGCAACGGTAGTAGTGGCAGTTGTTTCTTATAGCTGGAGTCCTGCTTCCTATTTAAATCCACCTCAGCTGATTACCAAGGATAGAAGCTGATGTCTTTTGGTCTTGCTCTTTTTCTTTTCAGTTGAGCTGTTACAGGGGCTGGTGAGCAGGAGCCTCGGAAGTGCCCTTGGGCCACAGCTAGGCAGCCTATGCTTGGAGCAGGAGGCTGTGGGTCCCATCTCCCTCCCCAGGAGGGCAGAGACGTTTGGAGGATTCGATAGCCACCAGATGAATGTATGCAAAGGTGAGCATGTTTTCCATCTCTTCCCCTGGGCTCTCCGGTGGCTCACAGACTTCAGTTGGCTTTCGTTTGAGAGTTGGATTGCCGTGTCTCCGGAGGATACCCAAAGGGATTAAGTCAAAGAGGGAACCAGGTTCCTCAGCTTATCTTGGCTCTCTTTCTGCCAGTTTTGCGGTTGCTGTGTTTTTTCTCCTGAGCTGTGAAAAACTTAAACAACTCACGTGAACTCTGGTTTTGTTTGTTCATTTTAGGTGGGGAGAAGGATGAAGGAGATGACGTGCAGGATCTTCGGAGGACAGAGTCAGATAGTGTCTTGAAGAAGGTAGAGTGTGGGTAGGACGTGTAGTCCTGGGCGTGATGCCCCCGCATTTCCAGAGCAGGGATGGGAAGCGAACAACCCCCCAGATGATATTGGACTGAAGTTCCCATTATCCCTCTCCAGTGCCTGTGCTGATTGGCGTTTATGGGAATTGCTGATCAACAACATCTGGAGGGCCACACATTTCATTGTCCTTGTATTAAGACGGTTCCAGGTAGTAGGGACAGGCAAGGTCTTGCTGAGGCCTCAGAGTGCTTGATGTTGTTGTTGGATACCTTCAAGTCATTTCCTGCTTACAGTGATCCTAAAGCATGGGGTTTTCTGGGGCTGAGAGTCTGTGACAGACCCAGGATTACCCAGTGGGTTTCCATGGCCGAGCGAGGAATCGAACCCCGGTCTTCAGGGTTGTAGTCCACTGCTCAAACCACTATACTGTGCTGGCTCTCAGAGAGCTACCACTACTCATTTTCCTGCGGAGGTGTTCAGAAGCAGAAATAAGTACTGGAAAGTGCATATATTGAATCAACAGGAGAGAGGGGGACTAGGCTCCACATGCTTGTAGATAGTTCAAGTTTATTCTTTTAAAAAGCTTTAAAAGTTTTTATTTTTTTTTTTAAAAAAGAATAAACTTAGACCATCTACAGGCACGTGAAGCCTAGTCTTCCTCTCTCCCGCAGAGGTATTTGGCCATCCAGTGATTTCAGTACAGCTTTGGGCACTGTTGTTGTATGCCTTCAAGTTATTTCCACCACCATTAATGGTGACCCGAAGATGAATTTGGGACCTCAGACTATAAGTTAGATCTCACAAACTACGAGGCTTCAAACTACACACCAGGTCACAAACTCGTAACTATCCACTGTACTGGGACTCACGTTACACATTTTGTACCTTTAAGGCGACTCTGATTATGGTGACCTGACCATATTGTAGGGTTTTTCTTGGCATGATTTATTCACAGGAGGGTTGCCATTTCATTCTTATGGGGCTGAGACAGGGTGACTTGTCCAAGTGAGTTTCCATGGCCAACTGAGGATTCAAACACTGGTTTCCTGACGTCCTAGTTCAGTAAACTGCTGCATGCTGGCTCTCTCATGGGAGCACTGTTAGCAAGGAGAGGTTTTCTGGGCAAAAGGCAGAAATACCTATGTCCCTAACAGAGGAGAATGCACACACGCACCTCTTTCAATCAAAGCTTCTCTTTATTTTAGGCTTCCATTTCTAGGCTGCTTACTGTGTAAGAGCTTTTATCAAGCTGGGCAGGTTATGACCATCCAGATGTTGTCAGAATGCAACTTGCATCATCTTATCCCATTGGCTATTCTGGCTAGGTCTAATGGGAGTTGCAGTCCAACAACATCTGAAGAGACCATAGATTGTCCACCCTTTCCTAGTCTGTGGTAAGGATTCTGCTGCAAGCAGATGAAAAATACATTGAATTTCTCTAATTAGCTGAATGCTGATGCCACACACAGCTTCTCATTCATGTTGCCCTAGGGATCAGCTCCCTCAGGCTGATACTGGGACTTGGTAATCCCAGCAGGGCCTCCTGAAGGCAATGCCTACGCCTCCAAAGACAGTATCGCCCCTCTGAAGATCAGAGGGCTACCTGAGAATGTCACTTTTCTGATGTGAGCAGAGCAAGAGCCATTTAAAAGAAATGCAGCGCCCCCATCATTTTGAGTATTATGTCCTAGCAAATTTAAAATTGTGATCCTTCTGTTTCCATCAGATAATTATTGCATGCAAGTGTCTGAGATATGGGAGGGAGGAGCCTGATGATTGATAGTGATGATATAGTAGCAGGGGGCACATTATGCATATGCATATATATACCTTTAAGTTGCTATCAATTTATGGCAACTCTATGAATTTCTTGACGTTTCCTTCGGCAAGGAATACTCAGGTGGTTTGCCTCTGAAATTTGGTCTACTACAACAGGTGTTGTTTGGCAGTCTCCCATCCAAGTACTAACCAGGGCTGATCCTGTTTATCTTCCAAGATCTGACAGCATCTGGTGCCATTCATCCATCCATCTGTCCATCCACCCATCCACTTCATTTATAGCTTGCCTTTTCCCAGGCTGGCATTCAAGGTGACATTAGGTTTTAATACAGTATGCTTAGTGTGCTCTAAGGCATGGTATTAGCCCTAGCAATACCAGCAAATAGCTGCTGAAACCCAAATATGATTTGGGTTTGAAAATGTAGTGTAGCCTTCCCTCCTCTCAGCTGGTGCCTCCCAGATGTGTTGGAGGACAAATCCCATCACCCCCAGCCCGTTCTAGCTAGTTCCAACAAATTCTGATTGTGGCTTTGGTGAAAGTCTTCTTGCATAAATGAGTTGCTCTCTGTAGTTGATTTTTTGTTGTTCTTCCTTTATGGTTTTTTTTTTTTCATTTACTCTCTATGATTTCTTTCTAGGGAGGAACAGCTAACTTGATGCTTGCGCTGAGAAGGAACAATGAGGTAAGAGCCATGGTTGTAACCTGGCCTTGCTTACAAGGGTTTCTGGGGTCCACAGTATGGTCAATCTTATTACGTCTCACATAGTATTCTACCTGTTGCGTCTTTCTTGTCCGCCTGCCTCTCTTTGTCTCTCTGTGTGTTTTCAGACTTGAAGCTGTTTCTTTTTTTTAAAATTAAGCTTCCAGCGTTTACATCTATGAAGATACAACTGATAATACATGCATAATTTGTTGAAAAATCTTACGAATCAAATGGGAGGCCAAAAATGGTTTCCAGGGGGTATTGGGAATGGATCAGAGCTCAGTATGTTTCCTTGCCTCTTCCAGTGGGTGAGAGAGATCAGAATAAGTTAAAAGTTAGAATAAACTGATAAAAAAAATACAAATACAAATCTAAATAGACCAGAATCTGTTTGGGAGCTAGAATGCAACATCTGGAATTGTACCTACTGTGGTGTAGAATTTCAGAGTGCCATGAGCAAGGACTAAACCAAGTTAGGTTTATGACAGTTATCTCACATATGGTGGCTTATCTTATCTGTCTAGTGTAACCTGGAAATGATTGGTTGAGCAGAAGAGTCAGCACCCTGCCCTTGAGACAACTCAGCATGGTAGTTTTACGTCTCAAGGACTGGGAACTCCCACCAGCCCCAACAGGCCAGGAGTGCCTGTTATCAGCTTCGGCTGATACGCCAGCTGTGCCCCTTTCTGGAGCTGGATCACCTAAAAACAGTGGTACATGCGCTGGTAACTTCACGGCTCGACTTCTGCAACGCACTCTACGTAGGACTACCCCTGTGCTTAGTCCGGAAACTTCAATTAGTTCAGAATATGGCAGCCAGGTTGGTCACCCGTAGACCTAAAACTGACCATATAACACCAATTTTAAAGTCTCTTCATTGGCTGCCTATTAGTTTCCGGGCACAGTACAAGGTGTTGGTTATTACCTTTAAAGCCCTTCATGGCTTGGGGCCAGCCTACCTGCGGGATCGCCTTCTCCCGTATAATCCGCCACGCACACTAAGGTCCTCTGGGAGGAATTTACTGCAGCCAGTCAGAACTAGGCTGGCTGCGGTTACCCAGAGGACCTTCTCTTCTATCGCTCCCAAGTTATGGAATGGCCTGCTGGAGGAGACCCGGCATATTACCAGTCTGGACTGCTTTAAAAAGGCAGTCAAGACGGATCTCTTCCGACAGGCCTTCCAAGACTAGCATTTCCATCGCCTCCCATCAATTGTTCTGCTGTTTTGTTAACAGTTAATTGATTGTTAATTGTTGTCTGTTTCAAGGGGTTGTTTTAGGTGGGTTGGTGGGTGGGGAGGATTGGGTATGTTTTAATGTTTTTCATGTATTTAATGTACTCATGTTGTTCACCACCTCGATCCATGTGGAGAGGCGGGATAGAAATAAATTTTGTTATCATCATCATCATCATCATCATCATCATAGTATTTTGGGAGGATGTGAATTAGAGTCTAGGAACAACCTTAGAACCAGAGCCTCCACACCTGTGGGAGGATCTCAAGCTTTTCTTTTGGGCTGTCTGGTGGCCGTCTCTTGCTTTTAACTCTGGAACTCCATGACTGGCCATTCTTTCTACTGTGTTTGTCAAGAGCCATGTAGGTTTGGCAGCAGAGAAGGCAGTCCTTCATTCTTCCAGAGCTTGAAAAAGTTGCCTGTCTGGACTATAAATCTCAGTATCGCTCAGCCGGTATGGCCATTACAGTCTAAAAAGGAAACTTTTCCAAGTTCTGCTTTTTTACTTGTATCATTCTGATAGAAGTAATACTGATAGTTTGGAATCCTGTTGGTTAGTCTAAACTGCAGTAGACTCATTCATTCAGTCAGTTCTTGAATGGTGAGTCAACACGTAGGTCTACTGATCCAGTGGATCTCCTCTGATCAAGACTAACAATAACATTTAGGCCAATGATTATTATTGATGTGAATTATTTATTCAGAGGCATACCTGTGTTAGTCTGTTGTAGCATAAAAAGATATAGAGGAATCCTTTAGCACCCTTGAGACTAACTGAGAAAAAGAGAATTCTAGCAATAATCTTTCATGGTCCCCTTTGTTAGATATATGTGATGCCCCCTGCATCTGGTGGGGTGGGCTGGAATCCACAAAAGTTTATGTAAAAACCATCTTTTTCTCAGAGAGTTTCAAAGGTGCTACAGGATTTCTGTCAGTTGTTTAAATCTAATTTTTCCTTTATAACAGGACTGGAGAACATGTGGCCTTCCAGTTGTTGTTGGCCTATAGCCCCCATCATCCCTGGCAAACATAGCCACTGCTGAGGGATTATAGGTGTTGCAATCCAACAACATTTGGAGGACCATGATTTCCCAGTTCCTAACATGGCATACTGCTTTATCAAAATAACTGGTTGAACAAATCCAAATACATTTATTTAAGAACAGCAGGATAAAAGCAAGACACCTCTGCATCTGAAAAATGTGTTGTGGTGAATCCTAGGTTGGTAGTCCATCAGTGGAGCATATTCTTCTTTCTTCCTGCTTTTGAGCTAACATGGTTCTGAATTCTTTGAAGGAAGGACGGGAGACCAGTGTAGCAAATAGCAACCAGCAGCTAATAGCTACTCCATTTGTCCTCCTGTTTTTCTTTTTCAGCAAGTTCTCCAGAGCATAACACACCTCCACAGCCTGCTGGGCACGTTGCAGGTAAGTCCCAAGAGGGGTAGGGGAGTCACTGCCATTGACCGATGGTACCTTGCTTGGTAGCTTCTCTGTTTACAAAGTGAATGGACTTCCACTCAGTCTCTCCCCACCCCATTGCAAACATGTAACATTTCAGTTAAATGGGAGATCAGTTCTAAAAAGAGTTCAAAACATCAGAAGGGGTAGGGGAGGCACTGCCATTGACCAATAGTTGCCTTGCTTGGTAGCTTCTCTGTTTACAAAGTGACTGGATTCCCACTCAACCCCTCCCCGCCCCATTGCAAGCATGTAGCATTTCAGTTGAATAGGAAATCAGTTTAAAATAGAATTCAGAACAGCAGATGTCTCTTTTGTAAACACTGTCCTCTTTCAACCGGGGCCTTGGGAGTGCTATAGAAAAATGTCACGAGTGCACATCGTAAGTCTTAAAAGCTCAATCAAGACATAGAAATCTTTAAAACCAACGGCCCCAGTCAAGCAGCAGCATGTTTAAAACTGATGCCATCCCACTTCAGGAACTCTAGAGGCCTTTCTGAAGGTCTTCACAAGCCCTCTGATTGTTAGAAGAGAGGGGTCAGTCTGTGTTTTACTGTACTGGCCATCTTGTGGAAGAACAGGGGGAAAAGAACATCTCAGCACAATGGTTAGTAAAATGCAAGAGCTCTTGTCCAGGGTTTCAAACCAGCCATTTTTTCTGACCCCATTTGGAGATGTTGAGATCAGTCTTGGCACATTCCATGTAACAAGCAGGTGCTTCTCCACGGAGCCTGTGGCTTTTCCCACAAGCAACCCTTGCCATTTCTTCTTCACAGGCTGTCGTCGTGCAGCAAGACACCTACATTGAGGACCAGAAGCTGCTTCTGACGGAGAGGGCTCTGAGCCGCAGCTCTGTCCGGTCCAACTCATTGATTGAGCAGGAGAAGCAGCGGAGCATGGAGAAGCAGAGGCAGGAGCTGGCCAACCTCCAGAAGCAGCAGACCCAGCACCAGGAAGAGAAACGGAGGAGGGAGCGGGAATGGGAGGCCCGGGAGAAAGAGCTGACGGAGCGGGAAGCCCAGTTGGCCCAGCGGGAGGAGCAGGTCCAGAAAGGACAGCATGGCCTGGAGAAGGAGAGGGAAGAGCTACAGCAGAAGAAAGCTGCCTACCAGCTTGACCTGGAGCACCTCCGGGCTGCCCAGAAGCAGCTAGAGAAAGAGAAGGAGCAACTGAAAAGAGATATGGAGCAACTCTCCCAGCCACAAACAGAGCCCAGTCTCAATCCGGTAATCATCCCATTTACAGTTGAGAATTTTCAGATGTGGCAGAGTAAGGTGTAGAATGTCTTTCAGTCTGTGACCTGGAAAGCCCTGGATTCTTTGGAACTCAGTCGATCCAAGGAAAAGAAGATCGATAGTGGTGGAACAGCCTCCGTGAGACAATGTGCTCACCACTATTGATCATTCCCTGAAGAAATATGTAGCCTCAAGGCTAAGTAAATTCTAGACCCCATTCTTAGATCACATTATGTGATCAGGTGGGCTGTCAGCAGCCATTTGTTTATTTGTTTACATAATAACGTTGTTAGATGCTTTTCGGGGGCTACAGCCTCACGAAGCAACATGCAAAGTAGAGCCAGCAAAAATTCAAAGATATAAAAACATCAAGCCAAAGCTTTTAGCTGTTCTATAATATACACTCTCCCTTACTGCAATCTCAGTTCAAGGCAGCATTGAAGAGTAGTATCTCCAAAGCTCACTGAGATGTTTCTACAGATTGGTTAAGATGCAAATCCAGAGGAAGGGAGTTTCACAGGTTTAATGTTATAAGTTTTCTTCTCATGCTTATCATTGGTATTGGTGGGAAAAGGGGAAAGAACAGATGGATGAGAAGCTGGTGGGGCTTCCCTGAGCCATCTGCCTCTGAAACATTCCACATGAAGAGACATCGCACATTTCCTACCAGTTACTTTTCAGACTTGGAAATAAGTAGAAGGATTGAGTTGGCTTTAGATAAAATCCATCAGTGCAAGCTGATATACCATCAAGTTGTGGTGGTGAGAATTGATAGGAAGAGGAGAAGGATAAAAAACAGAAGTAGATGTCTCACAATGGCTACTTGGAACACATTTTGGAGAAGTTTCTTTTTGGGTTTAAGCTCCTAGGCTTCCCATACCCATTGGGAGCTTCTGGGAGTTGTAGTACAAAAACGTAACTTTTCCAAACCCTGGTATTGAATAGATTTGATCAGTGGTGTGACCTAGCAGAAGGCAATGAATGATAGTTGAACAGAACCTCCATGTTCAGAGGTAGTAAACATCTGAATATGAGATCATAGGGGCAATCAAGAGAGGGCTGCTGGGTTTTCATCCTGCTTCTGGGCTTCTCAGAGCCAACTGGCTGTCTGGTGTGAGAAAGGCAGTTGGATTAGTCTGATCTCATCCCACAGACCTCCTCTAGGTTCATGTGGGCTCTGTGGATCCTTCTCATTTTAGACATACAACACTTGAGACTATTGGTGCCACTAAGATGCGGTTGTATTTATGATCTTTGTTTCACCTTCTGTCTTGCAGTTTTACAACCAACACACGAAGGTGGGCAGGACCCCTTCTGGACCTGTAGCTGAGGACTCCTCTTACAGGCCACTGAGTTCTTCTCTGACCAAGCAGGGTCAGTTGGACACAGAGCTCTCTGTTTCACCCAAAAGAAACAGCTTTTCAAGGACACACAAAGAGAAGAGTGCTTCCCATTTAGTCGGCACCACAACATCAAGCCAAACCAACAAACCAGCTGAGGGACACGGTCAGATGTCCAACCGCCTCTTTAATTTGGCCAAGTCAAAGGAGAAGAAGGAAAAGAAGAAGAAGGGCAAAGGGCACCGCTCAGAGCCATCTGGTAAGCAAAGGGCTCTTTAGACATGAAGTTTAACTCTCTCTCTCTAATACAGACCCATCTGGATGGATTATCAAATGCGTGAAGTTGATGTGGTGGAGGAATAAAGTGAATTTTGTGTATGCTCACAGGGACTATGCCACTTTGTGCATCCCAGATCTCATCCGTTGTGTTCAAAACAAGTTCAGCGCCTTTTCCCTTTTGTAGAAATCAAGTAGAGGTTGCGTTTGGAGTATTTGGAGTTTGAGATCTTTATACCTGTGGGCCCAGAGGATAGGAATGCTAAATTTAGACATTTAGCATTATTTTGATGTTGTTTAACTTCTTCTCTTCCCAGATACTCACTCACCAGAAGCAACCCCAGAGGGTGAGGAGATCTTCTGCTGACCACACCTCTCCCCATTCTGCACAGATGAGGCCACCTCTTGTTCCACCCTGCCAAGCATATGCAGTCTGGGGTCTACACATTGGTGACTCTTTCTCCTCTGCATTGAATAGCATTGGGTTTCCTTACAGCAGAAACCCGTCTCTGCATCTTTAGTTGCAGCCTGTTCTTAACTGCTGGATCTATGTTTCTTGAAGATGTTACTTCTTAAAAGATGTCTAAAAGGTTGGTGTGGAAGTGGGAATTGCCTTCTGGAGGTAACTTTGGATGTGACCAGACTGGGCAGGCTCAGTTTTGGTTGCTCATTTCTAAAAAAAAGAGTCCATTCTTGATACAAGTCGCACAGGCAGACACTCCCTGAATTTCCTTTCATCTCCAAATGTGTGCGTGTTGTAGGATGGCAGGGGGAACATATCCCAGTGCAGCCTAGCTGACCTTCTCACGGAGAACACCACCAAAAATCAGAAGCCTACGATAGCAAATAGGTGGGGCTCTTTAAGCAGTGTTCATACACTGGTATGTATAGATATACTGTATATATTCGTACATATAAAAATATACATATATAAATAAAAGTAGCTGTATATCCACTGGGATATGCATTAATTCTGTACAGAAAAGCAGGAAGAGCTTAACTCTGCCCTAAAGAGTTAGTTGATATCTACTAAACTGTTCAGGGACTGTGTCAATAATTAACTCTCTTTTTACTTTTTGATCTTCAAATGTTTTTGCCACCAGTAACCCTTTTGTATATGTTTGTATTTGGGGAATGGACTAAGGCAAAGTGACCTTTACAATGGCAGGCACTGGCTAGAGAACCTGAAGGCCAGTTTATCTGTAGAATGACTCATATCCCATGCAGGTACATTGTGGGAAAAGCAGAAGCAGTTGCCTGGTATCAGAAAGTTTATTTTTGATGGGGATAGATCTGTGAAGTGGATTTGAAAGGATTTGAACTTTTCAGTTGGTTGAAGTCTTCCAAATAAGAATAAAATATAAATGATAACTTCTTTTCCTAGAATGCATATCTCCCATCTGAATCTTAACATGTTCCAACTGGAAAGCTGTTAATACCCCATAGAATCTCCAAATTTTTTTGCTTGAGATATACAACGGAAGAGGGAGAAAATCAACCAAATCCTCCATTTCTCTTCCTTGGCTTTCAAGCCCATCAGCACATTTTTCTTTTTCTCAAAGTTTCCCTATACATCCATTTTAAGAGCCATTTTGAATACTATGGGGTAGTATAAAGTTGCCTGTAATTAAGACTTTTTTTTAAAAAAAAACCACCCATAAACAGAAATATATTCATCTACCTGTACAGAACAATGTGTCCCCTGACTGTGGAAGGCTGAAGAATTACAGAATTTCTAGCCTGGTCCTGTCATGGCTCTGAATCAGAACCAGCTACCTTTTTGAAATGGAAGGGCTAACATTAAAATTAGCTGCTGCTTGAGAAAATGGCTCCTTACTGCATCCTGGACTCTGCTTGGCAGAGCTGAGTGGTGTGTTTTGTTCTATCCCGTGACGTGCGCTTTTCATTTTGAACCTTGTGAGGAAATGCAGGGCTGTCACTTCATGGTAAATTTTCAGCTCAGAAATGGTAGTGCGGATCAGCCTTTTCAAGAGCTTCTGGTCATTTTTGAACACCTGAATTAATTCTTTGAGTCGTGCTATACTTAATCCTTGAGTGGCAGAACAAGGATGCAGATGTCGCAAGGCAGTCTCCCTCTCGCATACTCCCTGACGACTTCTTTTATCTTTTTTGTCATTGTTTGTTGAGAGAGATGTACAGTTCCCTTTTGACTTGCGGTCAGTGCCCAGAGTGCAAGAGACATTGGTTTCACACATGATCTTCCCATCTGCCTTTTCCCACTGCCTGAACGTTTAGAAAACTGCAGGAAAACTGATTACCTGTTTTCTTTTCCTCATCTGCAGAGCAAGAAATGTTAATCCCTTAACCCGTTAAAGGATTAAGCAGTGTACTCTTTCCTACTGAGAGCAAGAAATAGGGGGACTTGATATGAAAGAGGGTTCACTCTAGCACCTTGTGCCAGTGCAAGTTAACTATGAAATCTGTGAGCAGTTCCAAATGGGGAGATGCCAAAGGAAGATGAATATCCCCAATTACAATACTCCCCTGCCAAGAGATTGCTGCCAGTAGACTAGCTAAATGATACACAGCATGGGCTCCTCTTTTCTCCTTGAAGCATTTGGAAGCTTCGTTTTCCCAGCACCTCTTCAACATTTATTTTTAAAGAAAAGTTTGCACTATTGTCCCGATGCCTTCTCCCTTAAGAGCATCGCAGGAGCTGCTTTCATGCAACAGAACGTGCGGAAACGAGCTTGGTAACTATTTTGTACCAAGCCTTTAGTGCTGGGACCATGGCAGGGACATCAAGTCTGCCTAAACCAGCAGGTGGGACCTTTAGCAACTCGGCGGGATTTGGAAGCTCTCTAAATGATTCATCCTCCAAGAAACGAAGCAGGAGGGAGCTGTGGAGTTCTACTTTCTATTAATATTATTTTTTATTTTTATTTGATGTTTGTTCTGAGTCGCAAGCTGGGCTTGCATTTAAATTCTTTCTGTTTGTTTGAAAGAGGTCTGGATTTTTTTTTTAAAAAAATAGAACGTTTACTTTGTTTTTTTGTTTTTGTTTTGTTCATTTTTAAACTAGGCTTGTGAAGCCCAAAGTGTGTTTTTTTAAAAATAAAATAAAATGCTTGTGTAAATATTAAATTCATTACTGCTGGCACCACACTAGGGGAAAAAATAGTTGCCCGTAGTTGTCAAATGCACTCAACCACTGCTAGAGAACAACCTTTAACACCCAACATCTCTTAGAAGGAGCACATGCAACATGACCTGAGAGCGGTAGACCACACAGTACCTTTCTCAGAGAAATGTTCAAAGCAGGCCCATTTATTAAGGTGTATAAATGTATCACACTTTCATTGGTGCTCAGTAAGATAGGTAGATTTGGTATTTCAAAAATGTGCTGGTTTGGGGATAACAGTGGAGAAAAAAGGACCTTGTAACAAATAGAAAGTAACGCCTCTCTTGAATCATTTCCACTTTCCTCCAAGTCTTTGTCTTTCTTTAGCACAGATTTACCTCTCTCCCTTCTGCTCCCTCCCTTGCCATTGCTTTGATTGAATTTTCATTTTCATCCACAGGAAGGATGATGCTCCCTGATTAGGTGTATATTTTTCACCTCTTAAAACACAAAATGAATGGTTTAATCTTGTACAACCCATGCCGGAGGGCTATTTCATAAATGCTCGTACAGGAGACCTTGGGAGCAAAAGGGACGCTACTTGATATAAGAACTTCAGAGTCCCCCCCCCCCCAAAAAAAAACACAATTCTGCTGCCATCCTTCCTTCTCATCACAGAGGGATGAAACCGTATTCTGCATGGTTTTGGTTTTGGTTTTTAAAGAGAGATGCTGGCATTTTAAAATCTAAGAGCTGTATGTCAAGGTGTTTTTTTTTTCCTGTTATGGTTAGTTTATTATTAAAATTCAGCCATGGTTAATTTCTTTCTGACAATGACTGGATGCACTAGCACAATACAAAATAAATGTATTATAACGGTATGTTCCTCTTATCTGGGTTGCAGCCTTCCCCCACCACCATCACTACTGCCACTAAATGGACTTGTACAGAGGGAGCTGTTTCATATTTTATGCATATTTCCAGTTGAAAACTATCTAAAAAATACCCCACACTTTAAAAAGAAAAATGTACAACAGTGGAGAGGGTTTAAAACAAAATGTTAAAATTGCTATATGTTAATTTGTAATTATGTAAAAAGTTAAGTAGCTTACTGTCTGTAAAAAGTTTTCTGTTCCGCCACCCATGTATGTGGAAACAAACCAAACCAACAGATTTTCATAATAGCTTTTATTTATCTGCTTTTCATATGAGAAACAACTTCCTGTAAAGTATTTTCCCCTTCCCTCTAAATAAATGTTGATTTTATGTCTGAAGATGTGCCTGCTTGTCTTTATTTGTGTAGTGGAGAACGACTCCTCTTTCTTATCAAATCGAATCGAACTTGCTCCATTGGAAAGGGCTTGATATATTTAATTTTCAGCACACATTGGAGGGAGAAAAGAATGGAAGCCACTTGTAGTTGCAGTGATGGTCCTGCTCCTTTGAGGACTCATTAGATATGAGAAGCAATTACAAAGTAACAACGGCAAGAAGAACTCCATGCCTTTTCTAGCAAAGGGGAAGGGATTTCTCAGGAGGAGGAGTTTCTCCTCCTGTACTCCAGGTGATCAGACTGACTGAATTATGTATCCGCCTTTGTCTTGCATGGATGGATGACACCACCCATTTTCTGCTCTGAGAACGGAAAAAATCAAGACCCATCACATATCCTTTTCACTCTTATAAAGTCCCCTTACCAATCTAGACAGCAATATCTTTACAAAGCATCACAGACCTTTGCCACAGGGGAACAGCAGTCACAGTTCTTCAATAGAAGCCCTCACTGCCAACCAAAATGAAGGAGGAAACTGCAATAACCATCTACAGTGCCACCTCTTCCATAATTAGGACTTGGCCCACAGGTGGAGGGATGTAACAGTTCTGGGCACCACAGCTGAAGAAGGATATTGACAAGCTGGAATGTGTTCAGAAGATGGTGACCAAGATGGTCAAAGGCCTGGAAGGCAAGTCCTTTGAGGAACACCATAAGGAGCTGGGTGTGCTTAGCTTGGAGAAGAAAAGACAGAGAAATGATGATAGTCATATTGAAATACCTGAAGGGGTGTCATGTGGAAGATGAAACAAGCTTGTTTTCTGTGCTCAAGACACGGCATGGTTCAAATTACAAGAAAAGAGATTCCACTGATTGGTTTATGCAAAGTATTGGAAGAAAGCAGAAATTCCATCAATGAATGAATGGCTTGATAGATTGACTACAATTGTGGAAATGAATAGTTTAACAGAGAAACTAAAAGGTCTTCCAGAACAGGATTTTGTAAGGAATTGGCAATTACTGATTGAATATTTGAGAGAAAGAGAGAGTGAAATAATGATTTTAGGGTTCTGAACTGGCTGTTTCTTTTTATTTTGTTTAGATTAAATACTATATATTGTGATGATATGCAAACAAGTTAAATATATATATATATGTTGCTATAATTTTTTTCTATACATTCTTATAAGTAAATATATGGCCAGATATATATCCTATTATTATTACTACTACTACTACTACTACTACTACTACTACTACTACTACTATTATTATTATTATTATTATTATTATTATTATTATTATTATTATTATTTTGTAGTTTAGAGTTATAGAATTAAGAATAACAAATGATAAATGTAGTGATTTTTTTGTTTATTATACTAGTGCTTTTATAGATTACGATGGGTTGTTGATAGCAGGGGCGGGAACTACTTTTTAAGTTATGTGTGGTTACGTGTTTTGTAGTCTAGATAGATTGCCTGTTAGGATAGTTTAGTTTAGCATGAGGTGGATAATTTGGTTGCATAAAATACTTGAACTCAGCGGTTTTATAAATGTATGTAAGTTTTTGTGTTCAGTTGTTATTTTCTGTCTTTGCTTTTGGTGTTATGTTTTGTTTATATATTTCTAAAAAAATTAAAAAGAAAGATTCCACCTAAACATACGAAAGAACTTCCTGATGGTAAAAGTTGTTCAATATTGGAATAGACTGCCTCAAACAATGCCGGACTGGCCTTTGGAGGTGTTTAAATGGAGGTCAGATGGCCATCTTTCAGGTATACTTTAGTTGTGTATTCCTGCATGGGAAGGGGCTGGACTCGGGGACACGGGATAGATTTCATCCAGCACCCTCCACACTATTTTTGGTATCAGTGTACTAGAACTGTTCCTTCCACACAAAGTTTTTTTGGTTCTACTCAGTATTTTTCATTGTGTGCTGGTGTGTGTCTGGAATGTGGTTCTGAATCTCTCATTAATGTGAGTAGGTATGTGAGAAGACAAACATTCTACAAGGGAATGCTTAGAACCATTCTGGAGTGCATTCAGATACAGGGTTTTCTGGCTTCATTAGATCTCACAGAAACTGCCCTTTAAATTCATATTATTTTGGTCCATATGAAGATCTGAATAAAAAGGGATGCCATTGATGGTTTGGAACCATTTCACTCGGACTATAGCAGTGGTAATAGTATTCACCAACGTGTTTGCATTAGTAGGCCACCTGATATTACACAATGTTTACATATGGCCTTGTCTCATAAGATTTTTGTCTTTCAACCAGAGCATGAAGGATGCTCAGGAGACCCTGACTTACCTTGTATATCATGGATTCCTACTGAGTACTCAGAACAGCTATTAGAACCAACCTAATGGAAGTGATAAAAGGTTTCTGCCAAGGCCTGCTCTTTCTCCCAAAGGACTGGTTCAGCAAGATCCAGGATGTGGTTACAGTGGTTCCATGTTCCCATAAGGTACCTTTGGTGCTCCTATTGGAATTATTGTAGTTGGTGCTGAAATGCATCCTTCATGTTCCTGGGCTATGGTGTTTTTTGCTTCCCTTTCAGGACATAATTGCCATTCAGAATAACTGCAAGGTCAGAATTACTTCCTCAGTGAAGATGTCCTTATGTTGGTGACCATACCTGATGATAAGCATGAAAAAAACAGTTGAGGGATCCTCCAACGTCACCACAGATGACATCAAATCTGAGGGGTTAGGGTGCTCACTGCAGTTGGAATTTGCAAGTGGCTGGATGGGCTCCAGTTGAGACAGTTGAGGGAGGCACCTGGGGAGACACTCGACTAAGGTCTCTCAGTCAAATGTTTTCAGGTTCTTCGTGGTCTTTATGTAAACCACGAGTTGTACCATTCACTGATCTTTGCAAACCAAACTAGTTGGTTGGGAGTGGGGAAGGAAAGCAGATGGAGTGGTTGTGTTGTGCAGAAAAATGCTCTGCACACAGTCAAAGACGCTAAAAACATTTCAGATTAAGAATTCTCTACCCTCAACTGCCTGTCTTGAACACAAAATGGCTTCCATGTTGTAGTTTCTTCAACAGCATTTCTCAGCAGCAAATTCTGGAGCTTGAGGATCCAACCAGTGATCTCCTTTGGCTTCTCCTTGTGAATACTAACCAGCCTCATCTAAATGTCTGCATTTTCCTTCTTCTTCCTGGGCCTCGAGGGCTGCTGTTATCAAACTACCATCCTAGGCTGCTATCCAGGGTCGTCTTCTCAGAAGATGCTCACCTTACCCCTTCGGACTTGCCAGTACAGCATAAGCGTGTGGTGATCCCCTCTCTTTCAGAGGGATGGATGCTGACAATCTGTGAGGGTGTGTGTGTGTGTGTGTGTGTGTGTGCTTGTGAATGCCCATATCCTCCAGCATTTCATATATGAAAAGAAGGACACCTAAGACCAAACAATACCAGAGCATGGTCAGGGTGGTAAAAGTTATTAATGAAGAAGAATGCCCAAGCTAAGAGAGGCTGCCAAATATTGTTTTTGCCTGAGTCTACATGGAGGAGCATGAGTCCACCTCTCCTATCCTCTCCCCACCTCAATGATTTTTGCACTTTGACCTCAGTTGGCAGCAATTGAATTAAGCTGAGGACAAAAGGGGAAAGTGGGGAGAAGGAGAGAGAAGCGGGGAAAACGCAGAGGAACAGATGGTTAATCAGGACTGTCCCTGACAAATCAGGACACTTGGGGGCTATGCATGCCCATGTGGACAGTATTGACTGTTAAGTATAGATTTAAATGGTTTCAGCAGTTCCCACTCCAACTTCCATCCAGGTAAACCAGAGTTAGTACTGGCCTGCAGTTCAGGTGCCTGCTTACTCAACTTCCCCCTCAACTTCCTTCCCTTACGTACCTTCTCTTTGCTGGCTCCAGGCTAGATCAAGAGTTTCTTTGCAAAAAAAAAAGCTTTATTTTAGGAACTGGCTGGCCCATCTCCATCAACAATGCCATTTATTCTAGTTGCCTAATCTCCCAACGTTTTGAAGAGAAGGAGACATGGAGAGGGAGCAACTGTTGCTTTGTTGGACCTGGAAAATGAGTCAGTTCAGAAGATCAGTCACCCTTCTCCACTCCCTAGTGAGCCATGTTTTGTGTTCTCCGCTCTAAGAACGTAAAATTTGGCATCAAAGCTCAGGACTGAGCCAAACAGCGTCCCCGTGATCTGTAAATATCTCGTAACTTGGTTCTGCACCATCTTTTCTCTTTCTTTCTCTGAGTGTGAGAAAGATTAACTGCTTGGGTTTCAAGGAATGCTTTATTTGGAAGAAGGCTGTGGTATAGTGGCAGGCAGCACCTTCGGACAAGGAGACACAGAGCGAGCCAAGGACCCAAAGGGGGGTGATGGGATTAGCTCAAGTGTACACAGTTGGTTTGCTGAAAATGGAAGCTGTTTTGACAGCAAGGCTGTGTGAGAAATCCAGCCACAATACAGTTGGCCTGCATGGGATTCCCCGTGGCTGTTTTCAGAGACAAGTCAATCCCCCTGGCCTTTCTTCTTTTTTAATAGACACTGATGAAAGGGAGAAAATAGGCATGAAAAATACTATTCTGTTCTCCACTTTTCCACATAATTCTTTTACGCTTGGTCTAAGTGCAGCTTGGGATGTTTGTGCCTTTGAAAACTGATCCAACACATCTCCAACTCTGCCTCCCTCCCATCCTTCACCCCTTGTAATTACCAAAGCTGATAAAGTGTGTGAATAATAGAGTTTGGATAGGAATTTTTCGCTGTTTATGAGACTTTTATCCTTTGCAAGGAGCTGGGTACCCTGATGCTTACTCTTGCTGCTTTTTGTAATTTATGGGGCCTATTTTGAGCTGATGCCTTGCTTTTCTACCAATGTGGTCAGCGTTCGTAACGTCATGCTAACACGCCAGTACGGCGCAAGTGGTTAGAACAAGCATGGGAAAAGTGTTGTCCGCTAGGAACACGTTTGTGGTTCCCAGCCACCCATTATTAATTTTTTTAAAATGATTGGAAGTTGCTTCCATTTTCTGTTTCTGGTTTTAATGGGGGGACACCCCTGATAAATTCATTCCAGGAGTGGCAATTAACCCTTTTTGGTCAATTTTTAAAACCTAGTATTTTTGAATTGGGGTGGGCTATAGAGTTCGCAGCCGCACACAGCCCACACCTTCCTCTCGCCTATGTGAACGTTTAGCCAAGGCATCGTTATTATTGGGTGCCTTCAAGTTATTTCCGACTTAGAGAGAACCCAACAAGATTTTCTTGGCTGGGTATGTTCAGGGCAGGTTTGTCGCTGCCTCCCTTTGAAGCTGAGACTTCTTCAAGGTCACCCAATAGATTTCCACGGATGAGTGGGGATTTGAACATTTCTTTCCCAGAGTTCTGGTACGACACTCAAACCACTAGACCATGCTGCCTCCACCAAGACCTGCTTCCCTGCAAGTTCTACCCTTTTGTTTCTCATCCTTCTGCTCCATCTACTGTGTGATAGTCCTTTAGATAGTTTGAGACAGCTATCACAATTTTCCTTTTCTCCTGGCAAACATGCTCACTCTTTCAACTGTCTCTCATAGGAGATGATTTTGAGCCCCTTGCCAAGCTGATTGCTTTCCTCTGGGTATGCAGGCCAGAATCCTGACAGCATTTTATCCAAGCATGTTTCCCATGGACATTTTGGTTTGATGTGGAATAGCCACATTCAGTTCCTGATTACAGAAGTGGAGTTATATTGCATATGGATGGTGCATTCATTGATTGCACATTTAGGGTCTTTGGTTCATTTGTGCAATGTTGCTGTTCAGCACAAAGTTTGCGTAACACAATTAATGTGAACTTCCACATGTGGAGATTTATACTATGCAACTCTGATACAGGATCCTGGCCAAAGTATGTCAATATTATTGAAGTGTAGTGGACAGGATACTCCAGATGAACTCTTGTTCCTCTCTGGACCCCGCTGGAGCACCACCAACTGTTATTAGTTGAAATTCCCAACAATATGACATCAGAAGACAAGGCAAGTTGTAGTGAATGGGGAAAAAAAGAGTGTGAGAGAGACTGCAACACAAGCCTGTTTGTTGCAGTATTTTTATACCATGCAGTTCTAGCTGGAGTTGCTTTCTGTAGCCAGTATAATTACACTTGGCCCTCCACATTTGCTAGGGTTAGAGGCACAGGACCCTCGCAAAAGTGAAAAATCCACAAATGTTAAAATTTGTGTATATGGGAAGGGGGCTGAGGCACGGGTAGGGAGGGTCTAAACCAGGTCAGGGAAAGGAGATGGTTGGCATGGTGGTTCTGTACTTCCTCTCTCTTGCCCATCTCCTTCCTTACGTGTATGGAGAGCTCTGGGAGAGAGTTTGTAGTGCTGAGAAATCAGGAGTTGAGCTGTCCTTGGCTGGCCAGGCAGTGGCTGGTGGAGGAGGAGGAGAACTGGAGGTGAGTTTTTAAAGAGCTGCACAGCCTGACTGGAGCCACCAAGAGGGAAGGTTCCCCCCAAGGAGAAGCACCTGAAGTGGGGGGAGCAGGGGTTGGGAAACTCACAAATAATCAAATCCGTGAATGTCAAACCTGCAAATGCAGAGGGCTGATTGTATAAAGAGAAATGTTAAAAGTTCTTGGTTTTGAAGAGCCAAAAATGATGATGGCCATGTTACTATGTTATGTATCTTGCTATATAAACCCAAACAGGATGGTTTGAGACAGGTTTGAATGGTCCACAGCCAAACTCTGTATTCTCACATCCCGGGACTGATGCCAGAGATTCCACCCTAGGTGACCCAGAGGGGTGGGAAAAGTCTGAAAGAGACAGCACGGGGGCATGAGAAAGGGGAAATATGTGACCCAAAGAAAGACAACCTATTCACATTTTTAAATGCTCTTTGTTTTACATTTTGGAGAATAAATTTGGCATCAGGCTTTAGCACGCAAACCTCTTCCCTCTCTCCCCCAAAGCAGTGACCATAGTCTCTTGGGGGCAGAGCCTTATTATTCTGCTATTGCTAATTCTCTTTTGAGCCATCCTAGTCTTTTGCTTAATTCCTTAGCAACAGACTGGTGCTATCGTAGCCTCTGCCAATGGCCTTTGAATCTTCTTTCAGGCCAATTAAACATGAGACTGGAGATGAAAGATGGGGGGAGAGAGAGAGAGACCCCCTCTCCCATTTTTTGTTTCCACCAAAGCTACGTATTTGTGGTCCTCTCTATCCTGTCTCCTTTCAACCCAGGGCTTCTGTGTTTTTCTTACTGGTAGAAAGGAGCAGAAAACTCTTCTAAATCAATACAGTGGACATGATGCTTTCAGGATCCCAGTTCTGTGCCCAGGAAAGCCAAATTTCATGTTCAGAGTTGCAAAAGCAAAATATTATTGCAAATGTGTGCATTCTTGTACATTATTTAATCTGTCTCTTAGATTTCATATCTAGCAATTTCAGAGATTTCATTTTTTATTTTTGGAAAGGATGGAGTTGAAGTGCTTTTCTTTTTTGTAGTAAAGAAACCTATCCAATTCTGTACCCATTCTTAGGAGTATTTTTTTTTTTTTGGCTGTGTTCAGAGTAAGAGGAAGGAAATGTGTGATGAAGATGGTGAAATGCTGATAGGAGACAGAAAAAAGGCAGAAGTGCCCAGCACTTGCTTTGCCTCAGTCTTTTCCGAAAAGGAAAACAGTGCTCAACTTTGTGAAAATACAACAAATCATGCAATAAGAGGATTATAGCTCAGAACAGGTAAAGAGACAGTATGGCCACACCTAGCTACTCTAAATGAATTCAGTTTAGAGGGACAGATGAACTTCATCTGAGGGTGCTAAAGGAACTAGCAGATATAATCTCAGGGCTACTGTTAATAATCTTTGAGAATTCTTGGAGAGATCCCAGAAGATTGGAGGAGGGCAAATGTTCTTCCTCTGATTCAGGGATGGGGAATATTTGGCCCTGAAGATGTTTTGAACTATACCTCCCACAGCCCCTTAACACTGACTATGCTGAGTAGGGCTGTTGGGAGACAAAAACATCCAGAAGTCCAAAAATTCTGGTCCCCTATTCTTAGCTACTTGTATTCTGCAGGATTGTTTCATTACACAAATGTAACCTTCACATAATGTTATATTTCATTACTGGAATGTAATGTTCATTGTGCGGTTTATTGTGCGGTAATGTTTCACCTGTCACTGAACTTGGGAGTTTTCTTCAACAAAGAGCCAGAACCATCGTCAGGAGTGTCATATAGCCATGGCAGTGTCTTGTGACTTTGCAAAAACAGTATGTCTGCAATTACCACTGAGCAGCCCTGTCATTATCCCTACATCAGGTGTACCTGAGGAAGAAAATTCCCATCGGAAGCAGCCAACTTGCCAGTTTATTTTTTTTAATTAAAATAGTCAGAACTCCTGGAACATCAAAGTACAAACAAAAGAATGTGCTTTAAAAGGATTCAACAAGATCCTAGCCCTTCCAGAGACATCTGTGCTTCATTCACATGACAGAAGAAAGGTCTAAAGTCCTTGAATGTTTTGTGTGTGTATGGGTAATGGGGGGGGAATCACCAAGCTTTTAAAGATCTTGGCTCCTTTGGACTCTCTTCTAACTCTGTTTGGTGCCAAAATGGTGTCCATACTGTGCTGGTGGAACCACCTTGAGAGAAGGACTTTTCCAATGCTTGGACCTCTCTTCCTTGGAGAGGTCTCAGTGGGATCGCTCACCTTCTCCATCCAGCTTAGATCAACACAGCTTAGATCAACCTGACACCCATCCCCACATCGGTGGAGGGAGAAGAACAAACTAGGGGATGTGGGAGGCAAGGTAGTACAAAGTAAAGCCAGTAGCTTCCAGTCGTTTGTGCAGATTACTGTATCTGTAGTGACAGAGGAATGCCACATCAGCATCTAGAAAGAGAGGAGAGAAGAAAGCTCATTAATGGCACACCAACGTTTGTGCCCTCCTGAAAAGTGGCACGGTCTCGTACTTGATGGCCATTGGCCAAACCTTGATTCTTTGAATAGGCTAGGTAAAAAAGCTGGGGCACAGAATATTTGGCATTCCAGATGTTTTCAATTCTAGCTCTTAACAGTCCCTTAACAGTGCCTGGGACTTGTGGGAGCTGAAGTTTGAAATATCTGGTGGGTCAAAAAAATTTCCACTCTTGCAATAAAGGCTCACATTTTGTGAGACAAGTACTTCTGCTCATCTGTCTGGATAACCCCTCTCTGTGCTGCCAGTTCATATAGTACAGGAAGCTCTGCCTTTTGACACCCTGTTTTCTGACAACTCGCTCATTTGATGCGTCCAAACTCAGGACAGTTCCTTTATCAGTTCTTCTTGCCTATGGAGGCTTGCTTGGAACTGTTTACATGTGACTGCTGCATGCAAAGCAAACTGAGAGGGGAAAAAAGGCACTAAGCTGGATGAGGGACTTTGCAAGCAGTGCACATGTTGTGAGTCCAAAGTGAGCCTCCATAATTCCTTCATGCTCTCTACAGTACAGTACACAGGTTCTGCTTTTCAACCACTTCTGTTTTCTGACAGTGCTTCAGTCCTTAACCAGTCAGGTAAGTGGGGGAAGTCTGTAATTTGTATGTCAAGAGAGTTTTCTGTCTTGTTTCAGTTTGAAGTCAGCCAACTGTGCTTCTTTTCAGGATACTCCATTTCATACCCACCACTTCTGTGGCAAGTAGCCATGCTCACCCCTTTTTAGAGGGGGGTTGTTGTCTCCCCTTGCCCATAGAAGTTTTGTTGCTGTTTTCTACTTTTGCAAACCTTGAGATTTTGCCAAGCATGTCAGAAGCTCACTCTTGATTTTTACTGTCCCTGTTTTGGCTACACCAATTGAATTTGCAGTTCAAGATCCAATAGTAAGAAAAGCTCCAATAAGGTGAGTACAACCATGACTGGTATTTCTGGACTTTGCAGAGGTTAGTAGAGAAGGGCTTTTCAGAAAGGCTTTCAATGTGTAGTTTCATTTAGGGGAGATCAACTAGAACTCTTGGTGCTGTAATGCTCTAGCAGTTGAAAGATGCATAAATGGGAGCTATGAAAGCAAAAATAACTAAACAAGGCTATTGTACTTTGGACATATCACAAGGACCAAGCCTTCAAGTGGTCCTCGACCTCTTGTCCCCTCTCCAATTTTTATTCTTGGCTTTAGCTAAGCTTGAAAATGTAGTTAAACTACATTTACACAGAGTTCTGTTCCCATAACATTTTATTCTCTGTAGAAGGTGTTGTGGGGGGTGGGGGTGGGAAGACCACGAGCAAGGGGAATTATGAGAAACCACATTTAGTTATTTAGCTCTTATTAGAAGCCAGAATGACAAAATTAATTTGGAGATATCATGAGACAATGTGAGTCACTGGAAAAGACAATAATGCTTGGTAAAATGGAGGGCAGTGGGAAAAGAGGGAGACTGTACCATAGGTGGGTTGATTCTATCAAGGAAGATGCAGCCATGAGTTTGCAGGATGAGAGCAGGGCTGTTGATGACCGGGGATTAGGGAAGTATTTTGCTATCATGCAGCCCTTGTGAGGTCAAGTTCAAGTTCAATGGCAATGTCAGGTTCAATGTCATGTCCAAGGTCAAGTTCATGA
Organism: Cyclura pinguis; assembly: GCA_030412105.1. Classification (NCBI taxonomy): domain Eukaryota; kingdom Metazoa; phylum Chordata; class Lepidosauria; order Squamata; family Iguanidae; genus Cyclura; species Cyclura pinguis. The sequence goes on from CM059608.1 coordinate 7,730,108, forward strand.
ATAAATAGGCCATAAATAATAAAATTGCCTATAGTTCATCCCAAGCCCTGTCGTGTGGTCCCTTCATTTTGAGGGCTGGACAGCAAAAGCAGACGGCTCTGTCTCTTGTATCTTTTACTACTCTATAAGCCACCTTGAGCCCGACTCTTGAGGAAAAGATGCGATGGAACTAAAGTGACTGATGGACTGAAATGATGCCAGTGTGGTAGTGAATGGAATACACAGAGGGAAGGCAGACAGGTTAAGGGGAGAGGAATCAGGCAAGATGTTTCCTTGAGCCTTTCCTGCAGGGTTTTGCTTTTATCTTCCAAAAAGCACTTCCAGAAGTATTGACCGTTGAACTGCTAATTGCTCAGAAAGGATCAGGCTCTGTTGCAATGCCAGCAAGAGCATCCAGAGACATAATGGTAGTAATTTCGGAAACGGTGGGGTATTGCTTTAAGGTTGTGTTGGCAAGATTCAATTCTCCTCACTTTAGGTCTAAAGGGTCTTGGGTTTTTAACAAATCCGTATGCAATTTCTGTATGAGCCAAGTTACCCAGAGGCTGTGATTTGACAGCTTCAATCACATTTTCATCCCCCTCGTCAACTGCCAGAAAAGGAGGCTGTACAACTGCAGGCCAGGAGCGCACATTTTCACACAGCAGGACAAAGTAAATATCTATCCATAAGTGCATCCTGCCCCCCGCAATTATTTTTTTAATACTTTTTATTAATCTATCTTTCTATACACACACGCACACACACGCACACACACACACAAAATACAATTTTATAAAACATTTGTATCTCATTGACATGTTCTTGATACTTCTTCCAATCTAGAAGAATTCTTCCTTGCTAGACTTCTTCCTTGCTAGAACCCATTTTTCTTGACATTGTATCTGTACTACACACATTTCCATTCAATCAATTGTTTGTTTCTGCCAAACTTCTAGTCCATCTATTATTTTAATTTTGATCTTATCAACCTTCTATACATCTTTTGTAAGATCCAAGTACATTTTTAAAGTTCCTACAAAATCAAATATATAAATTTCCCTTCTTCATTAGAGTATATTCTTCACAAGTTTGTTACCCCGTTGCCCTAGGTCAGTCTTACTAAACAGAACTGTTTGTTTAGTATTTTACATTTTTACTTATATATGAAATCTTTGATAGGGTCCCATTCTCTCTCTATGTCTTCATCAGTTCTACCTTTAAGTCTCTGTGTTACTATATCCACATTCTTTATTTCTAACAGAGCAGTTAGCCATTGATCAACTTTGGGGATTTCTTCGTTCTTCCAGGATTTGGCATATTCAATTCTTGCTGCTGTTATCATATAAAGTAACATCCTCCAGTATTTTTTTGTTATCCTTTGGTAACAATTATTGAGATCATCTACTTTATCCATGCCATGTTCCTTCTTTGCTAGAAGTTTGTTGCATCTCATTTCGATGTAATATAATGCACTCTGGGGCTGCTTTTGGAAACTATTCAGAAACTGCAGTGGGTCCAAGAGGCTACAGCTAGACTGGGGCTGGTTACTCCCTTCCTCAGACCGTTTCATTAGCTACTGATCCTGTTCTGGGCAGAATTCAAAAGGCCTTACACAGCTTAGGTCCAAACCATGTAAAAGACTGAGGGCCTTTCTGCACTACACTGTTATAGTGCCATTATTCCACTTTCAACATCCTACGGATCCTGGGGTTTGCAGTTTAGGGAGGGGCATTCAGAATCCTCAGCCAGAGAGCTCTTTGGCCTCAGTAAATTACAAACCCCAGAATTCCACAGGAGGTTGAAAGTGGAATCATAGCACTATAACAGTGTAGGGTGGAAATGGCCTGTGTCTCCCTGTATGAACCTGCCTGAGTTTTAAAATCCTTGAGAGAGGACTTTCAGTCCCACCACCATCCCAGGTTTGGTTGCCCCCCTCTATACTTTCTTTCTGCTGGCAGGTAAAGACTATTTAAATTGGGCAGGACTTTGACTCTTAATGTGGCAGCTGAGTTTGTTTAGCCTGCAGAAGAGAAGGTTAAGAGGGGACATGATAGCCATATTTAAATATTGAAGGGATGTCATGTCAAAGAGGGAGCGGGCTTCTTTTCCGCTGCTCCGGAGACTAGGGCAAGGAGCAATGGATTCAAACTACAGGAAAAGAGATTCTACCTAAACCTCAGGAAGAACTTCCTGACAGTCAGATCTGTCCGGCAGTGGAATATTCTGCCTGGGAGTGTGGTGATCTCCTTTTTTTTGGGAGGTTTTTAAGCAAGGCTGGATGGCCCCTGTGGTCTCTTGCTACTCTATGATTCTATGAGTTTTGCCTTTTCCAGGGGGCTCACTTAGAAGCAAACTACTGCAGCATCTCCTAGTTTGTGTGCTTTTCCTCATTAATAACTCTGATGCACTTTGACCACATATGTCCCAGTTTTCAAATAGGAAATGCTGGAGGGGAGGTAATGGCACCAGCAGGCCAGTTTCCCTCTGCCCCTGTTCTCCTCCTCCATCCCCAACCCAAACAGATCCACAGTGAACTCTGTCTTTGCTGGACCTATTTGGGGTTTATTGGTTTGTTCTCTGCTTTGTAACTCAACAAATAAATATTTCTTCAAGGATACGGACGGCTTGTGTGTGGCCATCAAAACTGGCATTGGAAGGAGTTGTGTCCCCTCCCCACTTAAAAGTGCAGAAACACTGAAGTCACAGCTTGGAAGTAACCAGTAATAAGTAACTGGTTGGTTGTAATGAATTGCCTTTAGCAACCCAAGGATGTAACTAAGTTAAAACTAGAGTTCATTCCCTTTGCAGAATAACTGAAGCTGTGTTTTGTTGTTAGTTGCATAGTAATGGTGCGCTCGTCACCGCTTAGATTTCTTTTGTCCCGTTGGCCAACAGGGTGCAGCATTTGTATTTTTTTTTCAAACCTGACCTAACCACCTCTGAATAAATTGAAATTAAATTTTTGAATTGAAATTTAAAAATTGAGATGATGATGTTCAACATTTTAATTTTTTTTCCCTTTTGGGACTACAACTCCCAGAACCCCAGGGGCCATGCTGACTGAGGATTCTGGGAGTTTATGGTGCTCCAAAAAAGAAACGTTCCAAAACGCCAAATGACAACGACATTTTAAAAGTAACTTCCCAAACTTGTTTGGGACTTGCACCTTGCAGAGCTTTTGGGCCTGGCTGCTTTGTATAAGCACCTGGTTTCCAAAAGGCAGCCGCTCCCACCTGGGTTGGCTGGTTAAACAGGCTTCTGAGATATACAGGTGCAGCCTTTTGGCCGTAGCCACCCTTCCTCTCCACCCAGGTGGCGCTCTATATGCAAATTAATTCTGCCACAAAGGACAAGGCGCTCCCAAACCTGACAACCTGGACCAGCAAATGCTGAAGGATGTGATGGTGCTGACTGGCCGAGCTGCCCGAAGGCCAGAGAACAGAAGACCAAAGAGAAGAGGCTCTGGTTAGCACTGACTGAGCTTCTCCGATCTCAAAGGTTCTCTGGATGCTGGTGGAGGAGCTGCACAGTTTTGGCAGGTGTGGGCTAAGAGGCAGGCAAGGAAGGGTAGAAAACCAGTGGGGTACAGGGCAAAGGAAGCTGGGAAGCTCTCAAAAGGAAGGGATGGCCAGGAGAATGAGATACACTCTAACATCTCTCCACATAGCATAAATACATGGGGAGGTATCACTACACAATCTCCATGCAGAATAGCAACAGAGTGCAACAGACACAGACAAATGGGGCTGTCGTGCAACACATGACGTGCAATGCACCAACTCTGCTTATACTGCTGTCAGCAGAATGCATCTGCTGTGCAATGCTGAGACTGTCACTCCACATGCATGGGGCACTAATTCCGTATGTGTAGGTCACTAGCAGAATTCTGGCCAGAGTCAGTCACGTACACATAGTGCAGTTCCCCTCTTTTGTAATCAGAGGGACTTCGGAGTGAGTCAAGATTATGCATATAGCACCAGAATGCAAGAAAGGACAGTACTGGGTAGCATGAGTAGGAACACAAATTTTACAATGAAAGGGGAAAAATAAGAGTACCACAAGGGGCAGGGAGGAAGTAGGCTGTACCCAGTGGGTGAATCGCGTTGCTGGATAATGGCAGGTGTTAAGAGATGTGGCAAATTTGCTAGAAATGGCTACAGCATTGTATCTATCACTGACTCAATTTCTAGCAAAGTTTGACAGCAGGCAGCATTTAAAACCACATAATGGCCACTGACTCACTGGGGTGGGGGCTTCCATAATTATTGTAGCTCAGCTGTCTGAACACCCGGCAGTCAAGTGGTGGTTTAAGTATTAGTAGACTGATGAGCAAAGGAATCAGAATAACAGTATCATGATGCTAAAGGTGCCCAAAGCAGGTGAACTTGATTGGTGGCACATCAGCAGCCCAAGAAAAATAGTAAGAGATGGGTTAGTAACCCATTAATGGTATACGCATGTGTCAGTTTCCCTTATGCCTGTCTAGATCCTTTTGGGGGCACTGCAGAGGTTGGCAATACCTTCCCCTTTCAGCAGTGCCTAAAGCCTCCTTCCAGGACTTGCCGAACAGCCTCTGAAGCCCCACCATTCTGTCTCGTGAAGAGTAAGCAGGAACAGAAAAATGTCTGGCTGTGTCCACGTTGCCAGACACAAAATGATTACAGCAGTGCTGAGACCTCCAGAGGATCCTGGCAGACCTTAGTACTGGCATAATCATGTCAGCGATACGGTAAATCTGCGGGAGTTATAATGCTCAGCATGGTATAGTGTAGGCCTGCATGCTGAACTACTACACTATGCTGAGCAATACAAAATTGCATCTGTGAAGTTTAAAAAAACCAAACAATTACAACAGACGACAATTGCTATATCCCAGAGATCTCTTAGGTGAGTATGAATGCATGCTCGAAGCTCCCCAACTAACAAGGCACAGGTGGGATTCCTGCAGTCCTCCAGATGCTGCTGGACACCAGCACTGCCAATGGTGAGGAATGCTAGGGGGTCACACACAATGCAACAACATCTGGAGGGCCACATGAACCTTAAAAGGTATTCTGTGAAAGGCAGAGTGAGGCAGACACCTCAGGAGGGCAACACAAGGTTGCCAAGGAACTTTGAAGGAATATGAACAATGGGATCTCATCATTTTCCCTGCTGTCAGCACTATGCAATATGCCCATAAAAACTGAAGCTAACTCTTGAAGCTGAAAGGATGGAATCTTGGAGGGAAAAAACCATCAATTATTGGACATCATATAACCACCATTTAAAGAAGGGCTTGCTTGCAGTTTTTAAATGGATATTGGCACAATGTTGGAAGTCACGAAGAAAAGAGGGAAATTATGGCTTGCAGCTTTTCCTGAGATGGAGATGGGAGTGCTGAGGAGACGAGTTGTCCTAGTTGAGTTGCTATTTGTCATTAAATGTCTACAAGAAGAAGGATCCTGGTGGGAAGACAGATGGCCATCTCACGGTCCGTTAATGCAATAGGCCTTAGGTGCTGGCAAACATGATCTCCTGGTTTTCTCTTGGTGTCTTCCCTGCTTTTTCTGAGTCTGTCATCTCTTAATGTTATTGGCTAATTTGCTCTGATGTCACAGAAAGGGGATGCCAACTATAAGTCCATGCAACTGAGCCCAAAGGAGAGACCGAGAAGATCTCAGAAGACTGTGAATCCTATGGTTCATTTTAAAAAATCACTCCCAGGACCTTACTAGATCCAGGTAGGTTACCAGGCCATTGGGACATTAAGGTTACACCTCAGTAGTACTACAGAAGTAGCTGTTGTGCTGCATGGGCCATTTTTGTGCTACTGTTTGTCTGTTAGACAGACACACAATTCTTACCATTAAATAAGGTGTTCTCGACAGCCCATCTGTAAACCCCAAATAACCAATAAAAACAGCTGGCGTATCAAGCATTATACCTATTCAAAAACAACACTCCTGTGAAGGAAAAAACAAAAGGCTGTGAGGCCAAATCTGAAAACGTGTCTGGCTTCTTTTTTCTCTGAATGTCATTGGCTTACTTTCTCTGATGTCACAGAGAAAAGTCTGCTATCCTCTGAGGCTGTTCAGACTGAAACAATTCATTCTGTTCATTGCTCCAGCAAGGGGAGATATGCTCTCCCACTGAAGAAACCATTTTAAGATTCAAATGCCTCCTCTCTCAAGTGTCTTCCCATGCTATTTCAATGAAATGGCAGTAGACTATCAATGTTCCAAGCTGTGTTTCTTTGGGAGAAAAAAAAATCCTTCAGTTTTTAATTGTAAATGAAAGGGACCACTGGAGCTAATCACAGCAGAAGGAAAGCAGGAAGCAGGGAGCCGAGCTAATATAAGCTGAAGTCCATTTTTATGGGTCACTGGTCAGTTAAGGTACAGAAAACCAGGGCAGAGAGATGTGCTTGGAGAGATTAGCTGGGCTTTTATGCTAAAGCTGTTAATCATCTTTAATCCGCAGAATTACTGCCAGTGCAATACATTAGTGTCACACAACATTCTTGTCAGGGATTCAAAATTTATACTGAAAAGTGTACCAATAGAATGAATACTGCAAGGAACACAACTGAATTCATATTTTCTTTCAAATCCAGTATTTTTTTTCCGCTACAATGTAATCAGGAAATGACTGAATTAATAGCACAAACAAATAAAGGAACTTCCAGACATCCAAAGGTTAAGGATATTGACTACTGCTGAAATGCACACTCAGCAAAAGAAAATGACTGGATTATACCACTTCAGCCTACAGACAAATAAGTGTGTGAATGCTCTTTGGTGAATGAGAACTCTCTGCACATAGAAATTGAGATGTTTTCTTGCAGTGGCTTCTGGAAAGCATCTGCAGAATAGGTTGTTGTTATGGCTCTTGCAAATGATAACATACTGAAAGGTAAGTAACACATTTGGTTTTGCAAAGATACATAACACATTTAGCCTGCCGAGGGAAGCCCCTTCCTCGATGTCCCCCAAAACTGACCTATCGAATTCATTCCTGCTGAAGGAAACCTTGCATGGGAACAATGATGTGATTCCCCCACGAGGATTATGTGGATGTATGCACTTGGCAAAGAGCTAGAAAGTACGTTTCTGTTAAAGGAATTCTGAACTACTGTGCTAATTGTTTCACTTCCTGGTTTGTCAGAATCTTGGCTGTTCAGAAAATTAAAAGGCTTGGACTCCATTTGAATTAGATCATTGGCACTGGCCTAACCTATAGATGTTATCATTGATTCAGCTAGCCCTGCAGTTTCGCTGTGCCGATGCACCCACATAGCAGGCCAAAGAAACTCTCAAAAGGAACTCCAGTGCCACAGTAGCTCAGAACCGGAGGCCTCGTCACGTGAGCTGAAAAAAAAGATGGATTCCTCCCAAGTTTTGCAGTGGTACTTAATAGCCAGGTATCAGTTAATGAGATGACCATTAACTGTAGCAGCTCTCAAGCAGGGCCACATTGTAGGAAGGGAGGGAATGCAGAAATGTGCTCTAGCAGGACTGAGGTTGTAAAAAGCTGTTAGCCTTTCCAGGGGAATGTAGCCATCTCTCTTATAACAACATGCAGCTGCTTGCATGCAGAGTGGGCAGCTTCTTTTTGAACTGGTGACCAAGAAGGAGTCTGTCTGCATAAGCAGAACATGGAAAAATAAAGGCCAACAATAACTACATTCTTTGAGCCTCACAATGATTTTGTCATAAAGATTTGCAGAGTAAGCCAAATCTGGGATAAGGGGCCAGAGAGAGAAAAGGACAATGTTACATGAAGAATTATTCTCTTACTGTTAAATGCATCTAACACGAAGTATCAGATTTATTGCAAGCTGATTTCAGGATGCCCTTGGAACCATACACAAATGAAGAGATCAGCCTTTTTCATAGCACGGCTTGCCTCTTTGTTCCGTCAGTTGACAACAAGCATGGATTGGTTGCTTTGTTACTGCTGGTGTTCCGCTTTCAAGCTCTTCACCAGTGGTTCTCAAAATCTGGTCCTCCAGGTATTTTGGACTTTGAGCTCCCAGAAGCAAATGGCCAAGGATTCTGGGACTTTGAGTCTAGAACATCTGGAGGATCAAGGATTATGAACCACTCCCCTAAAAGACTTCAGAAGTAGAACAGGGAGAGGAATTCTTTCCCTATACATCACTGGTCTTTGTGTTTACCATCAAAAGTGAGGTGGGTGGCAACCAACCAACCAACCAACCAACCAACCAACCAACCAACCAACCAACCAACCACAGAGGGCTTTTTTAGTGATAGTAGCCTTCTGGTGGAACTCTGTCTCCAAGGAGGTGTTCAACACAAACCCTCATATTTTTTTTAAGGCACCAACCCTTTTTTCTTTTCCTCCTCAGGTTTTTAAACCTCTTGTGCATTTACCTTTCTACCTCTTGTGCATTTTCATTTCTACTGTCTTTATCACAGCCTTTTATTTCTTACATTTCTTTTTTAATCGATTGTTTAATTGTATTTTTACAACTTACTGCACTGAAAAACTGAAGTAATTTTTTTTAATTAGAAAAAAACCCCCACAGAATTAGATGAAACATGAAATTGTTGTGGAACAGTTAGCAAAAGGAGGCATGAAAATACAGATCTTCATAGGGTTCTCAGATTTTTCTGTATTTGTTAAGCTGATGAGCTCTTCATCTAAAAGGTTTATGCATGAAACCAGTGACAGCATCAATAGAAACTTCCCTTAAGGGATCTTACCTCCTTCAGCTCCTCAGTTGTCAATACACACACATACACACACACACAAACTGTCAGGCTGGCAAGTGTTTCCATGTGCTTACGAAGGCTGTAGGGATGAGAGAGTAAGGTACTGTGGTGATACAGTTCCATGTATCTGAGGTAGGGTCGTAACAGTCCAGTGTTTTGCATCTCTGCGTCCCAAAGTAACCGCCTACCACGTAAAGCTTGTTCCCTGAAGCTAACGCGTGGCATGACATCCGTTTGGCTGTCATGTCCCCAATCCGCGTCCACTGGTCTGTCTCACAATCAAAACGGTAGGCAGATGCTGCCGTATACTCAGTGTCTCCACCCATAATAAAAATCTGGCTGCCTAGAACAGCAGCTGCTGTGTAGCGCCATGGCTGGGGGCACTGGGCTTTGATGGTCCACCGGTTCTCTGACGGATCGTAGCACTGGACTTTGGATACCATATCCCGATGAATGCTAGTTCCACCAAAAACGTAGAGCTTCAGTCTTGCGCTTACAACTGCAGCGTTGCTAACGCCATCCCTCAGAGGGGCTACCATGGTCCATTTGTTGGCAACTGGGTCATACTTCTCCACCTGCTTCAATGAAACAGAAGGAGAGGCAGGAAAAACGCCAGCCACTGCAGTGTGTCCACCAACTACATACAGGCAGTTTTCCAACTCAGCTGAACCATGTCCAAACCGAGCTATAAGCATGGGGGCAGCTTTGGACCACTCCTCATTAACTGTGTCATAAACCCAGACATCCTTGGACACCCCGTTTTCTGAGCCTCTCCCTCCAGTAATGTAGACTTTGCAGCCAATGGCACATGCACTGAACTCCTTCCTGGGGCTGGGCAGGTCTGCTTTGGGGATTATCTCTTTTGCCTTGTGGTCTACCTGGTAAACTTTGTCACACATGAACGTTTGTCCCCCTAAGATGAGCAAAGTATGGCCAGCCTTGCGAGGCCTGGCACAGGGACTCGTGACCACCCCATCATTCTGCAGGATCTTCTTTTTGCACTGAAGAGCCTCATCCATGATCTGCTTGTTCTGCTTCTCTTCTGTGATCAGCTCTTCATAGGTCATCGCTTCCTTGAGGCATTCAGAAGGCAGTAAGGCCAGGCGCACATGCTTCAACAGCTCTGGAAGGAAAGCCCTCCGCTTGTCCAAATCATACTTCACCCACTGGATAACTGCCTTGAAGACCTTCTCCTCATCCTCAATTTCCAGCTCATCACTGGAAATTAAATCCATCAGGGTATCCTTGGAGAGGCTGTTGAACTCTTCACTCCTATGGACTGTCTCAAAGTTGACCAGGCACATCCTCCAAGACAACTCGTAGAGCCTCTTGCACTGGTGAGCGTCTGAGAGGACCATCATGCCCAAGCAGTTAGAAGGGTACAAGTTCTTCTCCAGGAACTCAGCAGCTGCATCACGGACATCATGGAATTGCAACATGTCACCAGCTTCTAGGAGAGACTCTGCATTCTCCTCATTGATGATGATCTTGGATGAGTACGCATAGTCCAGTAGCAGCTCCAACACCTCTGGGTGTAAGTTGTCATGGAAATTCACCTCATCTCCTAAGCTCTCACGAAGGCCATTGCTGAACATGGCTTCAAAATATCTGCTGGAGGCAGCTAGCACAGCTCGGTGGCAGGGAAAGGACTTATTCCCAGCCCAGAGGGTGACATCAGTGAACACGCAATGCTTCCTCATGGTGTTGAGATGTGAGAGGACACAATCTGGATGGGACGCTTTATGGAAGAGCAGGATGTTCATAGAACCGGTGCTGGTCCGGGATTTGCGGTTCTCGTGGACACTGACCGACATGATGACTGGACAGCTATCTGTAGAGAGATGAAGAGCAGCAATAAACTGTCCTGAACTTCAGGTGATAAAATCTCTGAGAAAGCTCAACAGAGTGGAAACTTGGTTTGCTTGCCCCCTCATGTAAACCACTACATGCCCACTTTTATCAAACACAAAATACTTCTGCAATATAAATTCATAGAAAATAGGCCTTATTAATGGCCATCCGGAGCTGGTTATGGTACAGCCGTTGGATGTTCAACAGGGGGAAACCCAGTTTGAAATCCCTACTCACCTAGAAAATTTGTTGGGCGGCCTTGGCCTAGCCAAGGTCTTTCAGCCTGGTTTGCCTCACAAGGCTTATAGGGAAGTTAAAGGAGAGACACTGAGTACACAATCCAGAGCTCTTTGGAAGCAGAGTAGGATTAGAAAGAAGTATTACCCACAACAGATGAAGAGTAGAAGAAATTTATCTCTGATACCAGACACTGAAGGCAAGCAACAGAGAGGATATCTTGATCTGTTGCTAATATTGGGTCAACTAAATTGTGCCCTATTGCCTTTTAAAATAAACTGACACCCAGAGACCATTCTTACTCCTGTTTTGACTCCACATATATCTCAAGGGACTTGTAACACTCACTACTGTTGCAAGACAAGACTTTGTAGTTACTGGCTGGCATGTCACTTCAATTTCTTTCCCTGTAACACAGTGAACTCTATTCCACAGAGCAGCATCAAAAAATACTGGCAGGTCCCCTTCCTGTCCTAATATATTCTTTCTCCTCTCCAACTCATATCCTTTAAATAATTAAGTCTCCCTGTAGTTATACACAGAAAAAAGAATTGGGGGGAAATCATGTCCTTCTTTCTGTGTTTAAATAGTCAAGTTTCCTTGCTGGTTAAAATGGCTGGTTTTCCATTTACAGTTCAGTAGCGTAGCATGGCATGGGTTTTCCCGTTTCACATATGCATTCCCTCTACCGTGTACTATAAATTTCAAGAACTACTTTAAAAAGTGGCTAATTTCATCATTACATCACATAAGAACCTTTAAAAAAATGACTTTCAAGGCTGGACTCCTGATGGTGCACTATATGCACTATACAAGCAGTTCGCTTGTTCGTTAAGGGCTCATTCACATTGCACAGTTATTGTGTTATTATTCCACTTTAACCACCATGGTTACATCCTACGGAATCCCGGAGGTTTGCAGTTTGGTGAGCTATCTGACTGATAATTATAAATCCTGCCAGGATCCCATAGGACAGAACCAAGGCAGTTGAAGTGGAATAAAAGTGCTATAATTCTGTAATGTGAATGAATGGTCCCCAGGTTCACAAAGTGCTGGTGATGGAAGACAGGAAAAAAAATTGGTTCTGAGCAGCATTACTTTCCCACTGCACTGAAATGCATTTACTGAACTAGAGTAGCATATTGGGCTAACGCTGCAGTTCCAAAAATGCTTGGTGGGAAATCAGCTCTTTTAAACTATCTGCCTGTCTAAGTAAAAAATATTGCACTGAAAGAGACTGAATGACTAACCAGGAAGTCTCCAGTCTGAATCTTATTGAAGATCCAGATGGTCTTAGGGAAGTCACTGCCTTTCAGACTCTGCCCTGCCATCTTTTTTTAAAAAAAATATTATTTTGGTAACAATACAGAAAAGCTGTGCGTGAAGGAGTCAGCGTGGTACAGTGGGACTCTGGGAGACCAAGGACTGAAATCCGACAGATGACCTTGGCCAAGTCACACACTCTCAGCCTCAAAGAAAGGCAATGGCGAGCTTCCTCTGAACAAATTTTGCCAAGAAAACCCTGTGATAGGGTTGCCATAAGTCAGAAAGGACTTCAAGGCACACAACAACAATAATGCATCAAGATTTATGCAGGTAACCTTAACACAAAGAACTGCAAACAGCATCATCTTTAATATATTTTGCTGTATTCTTTTCTCCTTGTCTTTGCTATAGAATCAGCACTTTCACATACCTTGTTCAGTTCCTAAGTCAATTATTATTGATAATTGCTTGTCCATTAAAATGGGGTTTTCCAAAACCTCAGCTGGTTTTGATGTACATACCAAGGGGATAATTCTTCATAAATAAATACAATAAAGTTATATTGTACTGAAATAAAGTGGTCGTAGTACTTTTCATTAGCCATTAGACTTTCATTAGACTTTAATTTAAATATCAATTTTTCTAGTAAACATTTAAGTTAAATGATAACTTTCAAGTAAGAGAGCATACCACATCCTATTAGGCTGTACTAGGTGATATCAAAATGCTAACATTTCGTTATACAATTGTTGTAAGGATTACAGTGTGACAACACGTAAGATACAAAGACCTAATGTATTGGGGTTTTTTAATAAATCTGTTTTGATTTCCAGTTTATTAACAACTACATCCTCCCCACTGCAACTCTTGTAAATGTTTGCAAAAACCCAGCAATACCTACTCCTTTCTCAAACCTAGATTCTGCACATAACAAACTATAAGTAACAACTACCTGTAACAAGTTATTTTTTTGTAATGAGGGTATAATGAAAGCACATTTTAAAATTAACACAAGTGGGAACAAACTCTAGCTTTTCAAAGGCATTTTTCAAGGCATTTTGACAGGATTTTTCAAAGTTTTGTGCCATCCTCTTCTAAAACCTCGAGGTTTTTTGAGTAATAAAAACCATTAAGTGAGAAATAACTCATGTTACTTTTCAAACACCGTTAGCAGTAATAAGAGATCTATTGTTCAGACATTATAATGAGTAACAGGAACTAAGTACTTTTAAAAATTATATTAAAAGAACTAATTTGGATCTAAACCTAACTTCTTTAAAAAAGAACTTTTAAGACTTGCTCAGATCCTGACTGGTGATCTGTAGGACATGTTGGGTGAAAGGGAATTCAGGTCACAGGCTTTTATCAACAGATAGTGAAAATGCTTTATTCTTAAAAGAATGAAAACTTTACAGTAGAGTCCCACAGGACACTAGGAAGAAAGAAAATCTATCAAGCACACAGAAACACTTGTTAAAAGAGAGTAATATATTCTGAGGAAAGAGCAAGACATTTTTCTCAGCTTTGCCAGAGATATGCTGGGTGCAGGTACAGAAGAGATTGCTGCAATCTTCTATTCCCCATTCCATTCTCTTAGCCTCTCTTCCACCTTCTCTCTCTCCACATTTCTGCTCACTACATTTCTTTTCCCTTTCTCTTCCTCTAGATCCACCCATACTATCACACTGCTGGAGACATATTATAGTGGGAGCCACCAGTGAAGCTATGGGTGATCTGGTGTACATCAGCAATGACTTCCGACTCTGTAGTCTACTAAAACCAAGCAAAACTCCATTTTAAAAAAATCTGCCACAGTGAGCTTTGGGCTAACTGCTCTTCTCTCAGAGAGTATTTAAATTTCTGTCCTGTCTTTTCATCAGTGAGCTCAAGGTAGCATCAAGTGTTTTTCTATGGAATGATGGGGGAATGTGGCCATTGCTCCCAATAAGAATTCTTGTTGCATGACTTCAAGTTGTTTCCAACTTATGGCAACCTTAAGGTGAACCTATCATAGAGTTTTCTGGTGCTGAGAGTGTGCGATGTGCCCAGGGTCACCTAGTGGGTTTCCATGGCCAAGCAGGGAATCGAACTCCGGTCTCCAGGCTCATAGTTCAATGCTCAAACCACTACAACACTCTTGGCTCTTAGAATTCTGCTGTTCCCCAAATGAAATGTTCTTTTAGTTCTCAAGCTCATAGCACTGCAGTAACTTAAAACTTCAGCATTTAGCATACAGTTTAGGCATTTTAAAAAAGCAAAGAAGCCAAGCAAATGCAAACAGCACATGCAAGAGTTCTAGATGTGAATGATTTTCAATGTCTCTCTCTCTCTCCAGTGCTAAGTTGATTCCTCCTCCAAACCATTCAGTCCAGTTCTGGCTTTGTTTTGCTGTGAATACCAACACTGCTTGCTGTCTCCTGCTGACTAGAATCCAGCTTGAAAGAACAGGTTTCCTCCTCCCGCAACACACTTTTGGCTGAACACACAAGAGAAATGAGAGCAAATTACAAAGCTGGAATCCCACAGGAATAATTGTGGGGTGTCCTCCCTGATACATATTCACAGGCAAGCAATAAGTAAAGGCCTGGAGACTGGTAGCTTAAATATATATACATATCGCTTTGGAATGTTCCTGGGAATGGAAATAGATTCGCAAACCCTGGGCAAGTTTCAAGATGCACTTAGGAGAAAATTGATAGGTGGGGGTTGAAGTAGTAATACGGGGTATAAATCAAAAACAGTCTTGAAGTTTTTCCACTACGGTATTTTTCAGGAATGCTTTGGTTCACAAGAAATAATTAGTAAGATAAAGAATGAATACAGTGTGCACTGAAAACGAGCAATAGGAATGGATACAAGACCAGCCAAATCTAAAATCAAAGCTTTAATTAGCATTTTTCCCCCATGACATTATCCATACGAAGCATATAGGACGATGCACACTGCTCTCCAGGCATTCTGAAATTACTATGTGTTCGCAGGTTTTCATTCTCTTCATTTATCCCACCCATTTCCTCCTTCCTCTCTTAGGCCATTTCCGCACTATACTCTCCTAGCGCGATCATTCCACTTTCAACATCCTATGGAATCCTGGAGTTTGCAGTTTAGGGAGGGGCCATCCGGCCCCTCCCGAAACTGCAAACCCCAGGATTCCATAGGATGTTGAAAGTGGAATGATCGCGCCAGAAGAGTGTAGTGCGGAAATGGCCTTAAAGTCTGAAGAATTTGAAGGCAGCATAGCGCTGCCTTGCCTAATTAAAATCAGGGGTGGGCAAAGTACAACCCTCCAGATGTTGGACTGCAACTCCCAGAATGCCTTGTTATTGGCTATACTGGCTATATGACTCCCTAGAAAAGACAGTAATGCTTAGTAAAGCAGTAGGAAAAGGGGAAGACCGCATTACAGATGGATAGATTCAATTGAGGAAGCCACAGCCCTGAGTCTGCAAGACCTGACCAGGGCCACTGGTGACAGAATAACTTGGAGTCTCTCATTCACAGTGTTGCCATAAGTAGAAGTCGACTTGACTTCTACTGCTAAGTTAACAAAAACAATACTGGCTAGGACTGTTAGGAATTGTAGTCCAACAAGATCTGGAGAGCTTCAGTTTCCCTACTCCTGTAATAAAAATACTTACAACAGGCTTTCCAAACGGCGTGTCGTGATACATTAGTGTGCCGCCTGTAATGTATTGGTGTGTTGCCTCCCCAGCCAAAAAAGGCCACCCCCAAGCCTGGCCTGCTGCCGTCACTCTCACTGGGGCAAGGCCCCGACAAGAGCGACAGCAGTGGGCAAGGACCAGGTGGGAAGGGGTTGCATTTCCCTCTGCCATCGCTCTCCCTGGGGCCTTCCCTGGTGAGGGCAACAGCAGCGAGCCAGGATCGGGGAGGCTGCCTTTCCCTCCCTAGATACACCTCTGGGTACCTCTAGTTTGCTAGTAAAACCGAATTACTGTGTCACAAAATCATGCATGCTGAAAAAGTGTGTCACCAACGTGAAAACTTTGGAAAGCTCTGACTTAGAAGTATGGCTCTGGATTTGTTTTAACAAAGAACCACACTTTGTTAGAGAGCCAGTGTGGTGGAGCAGTTTGAGCTTTGGGCTACAACCCCGGAGTCCAGGATTCAATTACACGCTTGGCCATGGAACCCCACTGGGTGACCTTGGGCGAATCACACACTCTCAGCCCCGGAAGACCTTGTGATAGGGTCACCCCACAAGTCAGAAATGACGCACACACATTACCACCACCACCACCACCACAGTTTGTTAAATGTGTTTTAAATGTGCTTTAACAGTTTGTTAAACTAATTGGATTTTTTCAGCTATTAACATATTATGTATGTCAATATTTCGTGTTGTTTTGTTTATTGAAATGTATGACTCCATAAACAAGCTAACTGTTTACAAGCTAACTGCCTTTGATTCTGGGCAGGAAGATTTTTCCCCCGACAATCCCAGCAACAGGTTGAGACCATGTGTGAAGAGGCTGTATCAGTTAACATCCAGGGTAAACAAATGTGTGTGAGAGCCACGCCAGGCTTGGTTGATGAGATCCACTTGTAGCTAAAAAAAAAAAAATAGTGAATAGTATGAAAGCAAATTTTAAACAAATGCACTTATATGATGAGAGTAATGTACTAACGTTAAAATAGTGAATAAAAATATATTTGTGTTATAAATACAATATGTACAATATAATAGATAATACAAAGCAAATGACAATAATTGTACATATAATATTTATAAAACAAATCTATTTTTATTCATTAATTATTTTTGTTCATTAACATTAGTTCATTAGTCTCATCATACATGGGTCTCTGTTTAAATTTGTTTCCATCCTATTCACTATTTATTTTTAGCTACAGGTTTTTCCAGTCTGTTTGTGCTTTGGGTCAATTTGCTGCTTAGCGGTTGCATTGGTGAGATGCACTCACACACATCTGAAGAGGAACAGACTTTGGAAGTATGAATTAAGGCAACTGCATATTAACACACCCTTCACTGAGCCGTTTGACCACACCTCAATGTCTGCTAATCTTGTAAGGCTCAGCGTAGCGCAGTGATTCCACATGTGGACCTATGCTAGGTAGAGCCACATACCATACCTGGATTTATCATACGGCATGTGAAGGCCCCTCTGAACAGCCATTTCTTTGTGAGAAGTGGCAGGGTCAGAGAAGCACCTGGTTATATCCCTGTAACCATACGCAAAATGATTACATCAGTTCTGAGATCTGCTGGGGTCCTCCAGGGGAAACTCAGGGGCTGGGTGATTGCTTTGTTTCTGGCTAAAGGGCCATGGCCAGACACTTCCGTGATCTTCCCCACTCTCCTCCACGCACAAACGGCCATGGGTGGGGCCTTCTGTGGCATACATAGGTATATATGCTTGCATGTGCTTTTGGCTCTAACAGGATGCCAGGAAAAGTGTGATTAGAAAAAAACACAGTTAGTAAAGTGATGTAGACAATCAAGCTACCCGGAGTATTTACCAGAGGGTATTTACGCAGCATCACCACTTCTCTACAACAAACTTCATCATGAGGCCCACAGCCGGGAAGGGTACGCTTCAATTTAAATATTTGTTTATGCAGTAATTTAATTTAAACAGAAAATAAAAAAAAAAAATCAACCTGTAGTTCTTCCTATGTATTATACAACAGGGAAAGCAGAAGGGCAGGGAGAGACAGTGGGCACAGCTTTTGCCCTCTCTTGATTCCCTCTAAATGAAAGGTTGGAACTGCTTCTGGGCAGGGATTCAAGGAGCAAGTTACTACATTCACCAAAAGATACAGCCTGCTTGTCAGTTACAATGTTGGAAGTTAGACTTAGGATAATGTAGCCACTTTGTATTCTCATTTGCAATCATGTCACCATTGCCATGACTGCAAAGGTCCCTGAAACCCACCTTAAAAGCCAGTCAACTGTCCAGAGCAATGGGGCTCTGTGGTGCTGGTGAACAGGAGCACTGAAGGATGATGTGGACGGAGCCCTCCTGCCAGCGAGAAAGGCTGCAATGAAGAACTGTGATAGTTCCACACAGGGTTTCATGCTTCTGCTCCTCAGAGCATCACTTGCTGCCTGGGGGAGGGGAGCTAGTCATGTTATCCTGCAGCACCCTGTTCACCAGCAGTACAGATATCCATTGCTCTGGGTGGCTTTCAAGATGGGTTTCAGGGTCACATAGAGAGTTAAAACATAGGTCTGACACTGTACTTATTTATTTGATGCAGCATCTTGGCCATCACGTTCTGTGCCATTTCTTTTTCTTCTTGTTATTTCTCTTGCTTCCTACTGCTATTTTCCTACATTGTATGGTGTGTGCGTGCCAAGACCAGGGGATTTTTATCAGCTCATATCAAGGGAGGTTTCTGCAGCATTCATGAGCACAGTGTCTCCAGGGACAACACTGACCGCAAGCATTCATCCAAGTTTTTGAGATGCAAGATGTTTCACATCACCAAAGTGAGCAATAGAATGAAATATTCATCCATCTCCTAAAAGGTATTGATTTAAGTATCCGCCCCCACAAAACATCCACACAAACCAGTAAACACTGAGGCTTGTACAGGGAGTTACATTAAGCCACCAATTTCATTATCCTGACAAGGCCTCATGCAGCCATAGAAAGGCTAGCACATTCTCCCCATGCTGATCCTGGAAGGCTCTGGGGATTGGGAGCAATTTTAAAAACTAAGCAAACCGATATGCTTCAAAGTGAAATGCGTACCACACACCTCTATCCCCTCTTCACTTTAATCTGTCTCAAGTGAAAAGAGATGATTCACACAAACAAGCCAAGGCAAGATAGTCACACTGAGATGTGTCACTGAGGCAGCTCAGTGATTTCCACCACTGTGTCACAAGACAGAAAAAGAAGGTAATACTTGGAATTCACTTAAGATGAGGCTTGTCAGATCAAGCCAAAGTTCCACCTTGGCAAGCATCCTCTTCCTAGCAGTGTGTTACCAGATACCTCCCTTCCAAAAGGAAGGGTAGGGAATACCAACCTTGGCAGCCGCAAGAATGAGACATGTGCAGGCTTACTACACCAGCATACGTCACAAACAGGATGCCAGCCATGAAGTGGGAGAAGATGGGGGGAAATTGCCCTAGCCATGCCAACTGCCAGCCCACGGCAAGCCTACTACCTTGAGGCCACACTCCACTGTTTTAGTTAAAAAAAAAGTTGCCCAGCCCTGCTTTAACTAAAGAACAGTGAGTGCCTTTTCTAAGATGACACACACATTGTGGCTTATGGGCATCAGAATTAATTTCCCCCTGAACACCTGCAAAATGAAGTAATTAAGATTAACTGATTGTGTTTAATAAAAAAACCCCAGTTATTCATTTAATCCATTTTGTTGTTGTGTGCCTTGAAGTCATTTCTGACTAATGGCGACTCTGTCAGGGAGTTTTCTTGGCAAGATTTGTTCAGAGGGGGTTTGCCTTTGCCTTCTTCTGAGGCTGAGAGAGTGTGACTTGCCCAAGATCATCCAGTGAGTTTCCATGGGTGACTGGGGATTCAAATCCTGGTCTCCCAGAGTCCTTGTCCAACACTCAAATCACTACACTACACTGGCTCTCTTAGTCCTGTTAACTGGACAGAAATATGGCTCTAAGCCCTGTGGGTTAGTTCCAACTACAGCAGAACCATTTAATCAATTGTTGACTAATAAGTCAACATACAGATAAATCCCATTAATGTAATGGGTCTACTTTAATTGAAACTATGCATGGGATTTAAGCTATGACGCATCCTGAAGCAGCCTTGTACCTAGATCTAACCATTAGCTCCAACTAAAGCAGATTCATTGAATCAAATTTTGATGTACTGCATTCCCCTTGATTCAATAGGTACATTCTAGTGGAGAGTAACTGCATTTAAGTTATGGTGTTCAACAGCAGCTTCCTTGCCAAATGCTGACTTTGGGCATCCCCCAGCCACTGGTATGATTCCACCTGCAACTTCACGTGTAAGAGGTGGAATCCTTCAAAGCTTTCCTCATCAGCCTGTTTGGCATTAACTCACTTCTCCTCCCAGAGAGTGACTCAAGGGGCAGCATGTTCGGTCAATATGATACTTAATTGTTTGCATAATCTGCCAGAGATGAAGAGGCGGGGATTTTGAAGGCAGCTGGACCAAACTTTTAGACAGGAACCCGTATCAGCAAGAATCAGTGCAAAGGAACGCAGAAGAAATTTGTTAAGAAAGCTGAAAAGGCGATGACAAATACAAATAAGAGAAGCAAACAAAACTTTCTGTCAGCATCACTTCCAATTGCCATTTCACTGCCAACCTGGCGTGCGCATGATAAAGATGCAAAATGTATACTGCGGGTGTTTCTTGGGCAGATGCTATTTTATGTCATTTTAAAAATCACACATTGCCTCAGGCACTTGGGAGGTACAGGAGAGCCCGAATGATGTAGTGGTTTGAGCATTGGGCTATCACTCTGGCTTAGCCACGTAAACCTACTGAATGACCTTGGGCAAGTCACGGGCACCTCAGCCTCAGAAGACAGCAGAGGCAGACACCCTCCTGAACAAATCATGCCAAGAAACTCCCGTCACAGGTTCACCTTAGGTTGGTCTAAGTCAGAAACAACTTGAAGGCACATAACAACAACTGCCATTAGGGATTTGTAACATAGAGTTATGGATCCGTAACTGCTATGTATTTAATATTGCCACAATCGGAAATGCCACTTCCAACTTGCCTTAAGAACCAGCAGCCACACCGATCAATGGAAGCCTCTTCTGCTGGTGATCAGGGCTCAGCAGGATGACATTTCCAGCACTCTCCTGCCAGCAACTGAGGCTGCAAAGGGAACTGGCAACAAGGATCCTGCTTCCGATCGTTGTAGCATTGCTCACCGGTGGGAGGAGGTAAAAACTGGACGAATAAATATCAGTAATTTAAGATGTAGAGACGATACCATACTATCAGCAGGATATAGCTGACTTGGATGGCTACTGACAAAAGTTAAGGAAGAAAGTACAAAAGCTGGTTTTCAGCTGAATATTAAGAAGGTAAAAAATAATGACCACAAAAGATTTACACGACTTTAAGGGTGGTGAGGAAAACATCAAAACTGTTCTTCTCTACAAGGTAACTTATCCCTTGGCTGCAGCATCAAGCAAAATGCAGACCATAATCATGAAATCAGAAGAAGATTAAGACTTCAAAATGTAACTATGAAAGAAATAAAGATACTGAATGCCAATGTCAGGATTATCCATGTTATAGGTATTTACCGCACCCATTCACCATTGGGTGGTGGATGGAAGCTTTATGGATTGCAAGGACCACCAAAAAGACAAAGAAATAGGTCTATGAGAAAATCAAGTCTGAACTCTTATCAAAAGACAAAATGACTAAACTCAGGCGATTGTGCTTTGGACTTATCATGAGAAGACATAATTCCTTGGAAAAGACAATGTCAGAAAAACCTGAAAGCAGTAGGAAAACTGGAACTTATCACAGATGGATTAACTCAGTCAACGGTTTGCACGACTTGAGCAGGGCAGCTAATGACAGGGTTTCTTGAAAGTTTCTCATTCACAGAGACCTAATCAATCAAAGCCAGCTTGTCAGGATGTAGTATCAATGTGCCTGGTTTCAGCTTTCTATGGATGGAACTACTTTTATCCTTCAAGAGTTCCTCTTAGGTCTGGAAGGCAAGAAGTGTGTGTGTGTACCTTTACGTTAACTGTCAACTTATGAAGTACATACATCCAATTTCCCTACCCCCTTTATCTCAAATCAAATTTGATTCTGGAGTACGGATGTGCCAGATTTCAGATTTTTAGATCACAGGGAAGTTACAGTGAGTGAGGCCCAAGTGTCTTTTCTCCCTGGAATATAAATATCTTCCCAACGTAGGTAACCATATTACATCTCTGGGACACTCAAGGACAACTCTTCCTTGTGGCCTTCAAACAGACCTTCCTACTAACTCTGTTTTGAGCACATGAGCCCTGTTGTTTGGCTGTAAGAAGGAAATCTTCCTTAGACGCCAACAAAAACCTTCCTCCAGGTTTTTCCTGCAGCAACATGTTCCCCCCTGGGCCATCACAGCTGGCCGTCCCTAAATAAATGTGTGCACTGATTACAGCTTCCTGTAAACACTTGAGAAGGGAGGAATAAAAATAGCAACTTATACTTTGTGCAAAACACGAAAGTACAGCAGAACCCAAGTGGCTTTCCAATAAAATAAAATTATAAGAAAGAACCGTCCCATCACCTTAAAATGAGATACTGTGCCTTTAGAAACACAACAGCAATGCTCCAATTAATGTTAGATTAGAGAATACTTTGAGAGCTGGCATGGTAGAATAGTTTGGCCAGGATGCTGGGAGACCAGTGTCCCATTCAGCCATGGAAACCTACTGGATTACCTTGGGCAAGTCACACTCTCTCAGTCTCAGAGGAAGGCAAAACCAAACCTCCTCTTGAACAAATTCTGCCAAGGAAACTATGTGATAGGCTCACCTTCGGGTCACCCTAACTCAGAAATGACTTGAAGGCATACAGCTACAAAAATAACAGAGAATGCCTTCCTTTGTTTAGCTTATTATTTAGCTTTATACAGAGGGATTGCGCTCTGTGGAAATGCACTCCTGGCTTTGGCTGAGCGGTTGGGGCGTTTCTCCATGTATATTTTAAGCCCATGCAAGCTTGGGTGTGGACACTCTCGCTTCAGCCGAATCCATTTACATGGGCTAAAACTACTATAGTTTGCAAATATTTCTAACGTTGTCCAAATTGCTTGAGGTGCTTTTCCTGCAACTCTTATGAGAGGCAGAAGTTTCCATATTAGCCTAGAGGTAAATGATGGACACATTTATGCCAACTTTTATTAGCAATTTTAACTGTGATTACAAAGCCCATGAATCTCACAGAGAGAGATACTTTGGCAAAAGCTTTCAATAGTCCACACCCTCCAGCTGTCGCAGGCCACTTCCGCACTGCACTGTTTATAGTGCTATTATCCCACTTTTAACATCCTGTGGAATTCTGGGGTTTGCAGTTTACTGAGGTCTTCTAAATGCCCTTCTCTAAACTGCAAACCTCAGGATTCCATAGGATATTGAAAGTGGAATAATAGCACTATAACAGTGTAGTGTGGAAATGGCCCCAGTTAATTCTCTGCAGTCCTGTTTTCTCAGCTGCTTTTAAGATGTCCTGGCTTCTCCTTCCTTCTCCCATTTTCCCCACTCCTCCTCAGCTTACTTCCATCACTGCAAACTGCGTTCAAAATGCAAAACTAGTTTGCAGTCAGTTAAATCAGCAGGAGGGAGAGGAGGTGGTGAAATCTTCCCCTTCGCAATAGGTTTATTGGTTCCTTCCTTTTTCTAGGCTTTCCTGAACTCCATGTATAAATGCCAAGGCTCCTCTAATTAAAACAGTATGTAGTTTTGTGTGCTCTTTCCCATTAATCACTATTGCCCTTTTGTTGCCCAGCCATACCCTATTGACTATACTTAGATATTGCTTGGTCACACGTGACTTGATTTTCATATGTGAAATGTTAGAAGGTATGACATTCTCTGTTGGCAACTGCAGCCCCAAACTATAGTATCAGGAGTCCCTAGGAAGAACTCCTATGAAACTACTTTGATTCTGTAAGGGTGGTATGCTAAAACCAATCTGTTCTGCAAACAGTGATATCGTTCCTTCATTGTCATTACAACTTAGGAAGGAAGCAAACAGCCAAATGACTCTTTAATCAGAAATCCCAAACTGTGCAAATGAGACATATTTATATCTATCGGATTTACTTCTCCTAATTTATTCCACAGCTGGGAGGACTGCCAGCCAAGTACATCATGCTGATGTTTTGCAAAACAAAACAACCCAGCCAACCAAACAGCAGACTAGAACAAGAGACTGCTGAGTTATAATTTATTAGGAAGTTTCAGTCTACAATCAGAATTCTGAATTAGACAATTTTCTTGTACCACATGGCGTGTGCTAATTGGCTTACCTACGGATGTTTGTGATCCTAGCCAACAACTGGTGACTGGCTAATATTAGGAAAGCAGTTGTCCCTGTCAGTGGCCTTTCTAGACTTAATTTCCTTTGATCTGACTGTTTACTATCCAGTCCCTAAAATACATGTGCTGTATGTGTACCTGAAATTCGGACTAATATAAAAGAGCATCTAATAAAGTGGGCTACAGTTCAAAAATGCTTGTGCTATAGCAAATTCAAGCTGGCAACGTATTCAGCAGTTCCAAGACCGTAAGCTGGACTTACAATCTCGTAACTGCTGGGGATTCATGTTTACGGTCATTAAAGGCAGAAGGAGATTCCCCCAAACTGAAAACCAACCTGTTCAGCCCAGCAGCATTCCAGCTGAAGGCACTGTTGATCATGGCAATGTGGAACAATGACTGCACTGCTCTCCTAGTGATGGGGTGCCTTGAGACAAGCAGATACAGCACAACCCTAAGAGATCTCTCCAGTTGCCTGTTCTCAACATGCTTCACAACTAGGGCAAGCACCGGAGACATCACTTCTCAGTACCCCAGTCTGCATTGCCTCAGAAACCTCTTGGGGTGCTGCCATGCTGAAAAGGTAGGGTTTGGGGGGACTGGCATTGTCAGACATAACTACAACAAGCTCCACCATTCTAGTTACATACTAGATGGTATAGGATCTCAGTCTTAATTTTTAACATGCCATAGGCTTCTTTATCATTTCTGCTACAATGATTTATCGTGCTTAGCTGTAAATATTAGAGCTATGGTAAAGTTTAAGTATCACGTTGTAGCCCTCACCCACTGTAAGTGACAGTGGGGCTATTTGGAGTCTTTAGTAATACTCCATTCTTGTGTACTAAAATAGTCAAAGATCTGTCTCTGTTTCACAAGAGTTCCTATTTCATATGAACAAGATCTTGGCACAGTGTAAAGTAGGACAAAACTCTTGTTTGGAAAGGCATATTGTATTGACCCTTTACACCCCAGTGTAATGCCGGAAGATGGCTGCACATGATTGGCTGATAAAGTCCCACCCAAGCACTATGCCCCGGTGTTTCGTTCTGACATCTGCAAGCCTGCACACAGTAAATCAAAGGCAACCACTGCCTGTTGGCTGCAGCATGGTCGGGCACATCCTAAGGGCAACGGCTTTTGTTGTCTGCATCACAAGTCCACGGTACACAGATCAATTTTGCAGAGGCTCATTGCGAAAGCCTCCACAACCCCATCGCCAGGGTGAATCTGAAAATGCAGGCGTCTGTATCGATCCATAACCACCTATACATGTAGATGTGAACATGCCCACTCCTGAAAAGCAGGAGTGCAATGCATAACACCCGAGCTGTTGGGATCAGCCGACAGTCACAAGCTAGTTAACTGGCCAAGGGCACAGCAGGGGTTAGCATGTTGAACTTTGGCTGCAGAGTCCAGATGAGTAAGAGAAAGAGGTACACAATGTATCTACAAACAGCATAAGACTACACCACACTACAAGCACAAAAGAATGTATTGTTGGTGGAAAAATCCACCCCTACTCACAGACCTACCATTGCAGAGGAAACAGAGCAGCTTGACGTGGGTGGCAAACAATCTCCTCTTTCCTGCTATCCCAGTGCTTTAACCCAGTGCTCGCTTACTCTAACGGCTATGTGCTTCCTACCCATTCCAATCACTGGCCTCTACTGCTGGTGAAGCGCACAGTGGCTGAGAGCCTATATTGCTTCAGTGTAGTGTAAACACCCACTGGAGAAATTACACTATGCAATCCTCATATTGAATAACAGTGTGGTATTATGTCTGTGGATCAACAGTCATGGAGCACGGCTGGCAACCGACTGTGTAACTGCAATGCACAGAGGCAATGTGTGAAGACAATGCACAGCTACATGCTCCTCTCTCCATTTTAATGCGCTACCGCAAGTGGGACAGTCCCTTCGTGTGCAACTGGGCTTGTGCTGCTGGAAACTATTATGTAACTAATAACTAAATATCACTCAGTATGCATAGCACAAGTTACACCTGTGTAAATCACTAACAGGCTGCTGGATGTTATGATATCACAGCATGAGTTCATGTTCTAGAAGATAAGAAGAGGCTAAACCACGATTGCCATTTCTCATGGCTGCCACATCTTTAGCCTAAGATGCAGTTCTGGTTTGGCTACCTCTTCGTTTAATCTTCCCATTCTGCCTGCAGGCACCACCTCCCAATTTAAGGCTTACATCAATGGCAATCAGGAGCTGTCATGTCAGTTGGATGGAAAATCCATTATAGGCTTTATTCCAAACTTTACCGGTGATATCTGACATGTTGGGCTTATGTGGAGAACAAGTTTCATCACTTGGGATGTAAAGTTTAAACTACAACCTGCAATGGATTCACTGCCTCTCTGACACTGGAGCCACCAGTAACCACCATCAGTTTGATGCATGCACGCATGCATGATTTCTTCATTACTATAGGGATGCCTCATAACAATATACCGCTGCTGGAGAAATCCATTCTGCTTGCCACTCCCATGGCTTCAACCAACAAGTCCTGGCCTGGCTCCGCTACCACAGCACCTGCAGTTCATAAGCAGGCATGGTGTAACAGTTCAGTGTGTCCCACCCAAAGACATGAGACCAACCCAGTGCTGACAGAAGGAACACTACCATAGCACAAACCACCACTGGGAAGGATGTAAAGTTCATGAGCAGAAACACACTGAAATGATGGTAGTGGTGTTTAAAGGTCACATCAGTGGGCCTGACGTGGTGTGTTATTGCTAAATGCTTCCTAGCAAGCATTCCAGCAGAAAGGGTTCTGTTAAGCAACACAGCCTCTAAGGAGGCAGCAGCAATTTCATTTATTGTTTGCAAGGGATAAGGAGGAAACAATTCAGCTCTCAAGAACAAGCTTTGCCACTTGAGCTCCCAATAACTCTGCCCCTTCCAACAGCTCCACTGGCCAGCAGAGTACCAACTGATCCTGGCAACAGATAAAAATATATATGTAAAAATAAAAAAAAAATGATATCGCCTTCACTACTTTATTCATCTCCCTTGGAACGTGCAAGCTCAGACCTTTTGTGACTTCCTCTTCATTTTCCCTCCCAGTCTCATATCTTTGGCGATCCCACACTCTAGGCATTACAGAAGTATTTTGGATGCACATATTCAAATGGTTCACAACACACACTGTACAATCCAGCATCATCAGAACTGGAGCTTTCATCTATTCAATGTTTCAAGTTTGCAGTCCTAGAATTGGAAGAGCTACACTCATTGGTAACCTCAAGGTTGGACTTCTGCAATGCACTGTACATTGGGCTACCTTTGTGCTAAGTTCAGAAACTCCAACTGATCCAAAATATGGCAGCCAGAGTGGCTACAGGTACATCCAGGAGTGAACGTATCAACCGATACTAAAATTACTCTGCTGGCTGCCAATTAGTTTCTGAGCAAAGTACAAAGTGTTGGTTATTACCGTTAAAGCCCTACATGCTTTGGATCCAAGTTACCTGCAGGATCACCTCCTATTGTACAATCTGCCCCACATACTCAGGTCCTCTGGAAGCCATTTACTTAAACCAGCCAGGACTAGACGGGCAACAGTAACCCAGAAGACTTTTTCGTTGGCCACGAGTGTTGAATTGACAGCTAAACAGGCTGTTTGAATTTTTAGAAGTATTAAAGACTTCTCTCTTCTGGTAGGCCAACCCAGTCGATTTTAACCTATGAATTTTAATTTGGTATATTGTTAAGATAGGATGGATGTTAATGTGTAGTGGCCGTGCTCTAATCTAGTTTTATGTGTTTAATTTTTTTAAAGTTATATAATGGATTTTAATCCAGGGAACTTTCTGTACTACACTGTCAAAATGCTATTATTCCACTTCCAACATCCTATGGAATCCTGGGGTTTGCAATTCTCAGCCAGAGAGCTCTTTGGCCTCAGTAAACTACACACCCCAGAATTCCACAAGAGGTTGGAAGTGGAATAATAGCACTATAGCAGTGTAGCGTGGAAAGTTCCTATGTTGTACCCCCACCTTTAGCCTTGGGGAGAAGACGGTAAGAAATAAAAACATTTGTTTTCTTGTTTATTATTGATTATTTGATCTTTCATGACAGCATTACCCACTGTCAAACAATTCTTACAGTCAAGTTCTTCTTAATATTTAGTTGGAATATCTTTTGAAGCTGAATCCATTCTTTTGTGTTCTAGTCTCTGGAGCACCAGTAAACAAACTTGCTCCATTTTCTACAGGACATCCCTTCAGATATTTAAAGAGGGCTATCAGGCCACTTCTCAGTCTTGTCTTCTCCAAGCCAAACATACCCTAAGTTGTTCTTCGTAAGGCTTGGCTTCCAAACCTTTGGTCATCTTGATCTTCCTTCTCTGGACACATTCCAGCTTATCAATATCCTTCTTGAACCAGGAGCAGCCATCCCGTAGCTGTTGGACTGCAACTCTCTTCAGTCCTAGGCAGAGCAGCCAGTGGTCAGGAACAATGGGAATTGCAGTCCACATACTCCTGTTTTAAATAAACGCGCAAAACCCAGACACACATTTCTGTTTTACCCAAGTCTTAGAATGTGCATTTTCTAAGAATAGAATCTAGGTTACTTTGGCACTGAGGCTAGATATTTAATGACAGAATATTCCACTCTGTTCCATCATACTTCCTTAATCATATCCTGACTTCCCATTTAGCCTGGTCCTGTCTGTCTTGTTCCACTTGTTTCTAACTCTGACTATTTCTTAAGAAGTTGATGAACCAGCAAATTGCTTTGCAATTATGGAAATGAGGTGCACAGTTCATGCTTTAATTAGATCAAATGAAGCAAACTGGTGGAGAAGGAGTTATTGCCTGGGATTGCCCTAGTTTGAATCTTTCATCACAGCCATGAATTTACCGGGTGCCTTTGGGGGGGAAGGAGAGCATCTCTCTGTCTGAGCCCCCATCTCCATTGATAAAATTTGTGAATAATAAAGCTAGCTGCCTTACAGGAATGTTGTAAGGGTGACTGAAATAACACAAGTGAGTGGTATGCACTGAAATCAGATGGAAGCCACGGACAAGTAACTTGACACCATCCAGATGTTCTAATCTATAATTGAGCACGCTGCCTGTGGGTGATGGAAGCTATAGTCCAAAACACCTAGAGGGCATCAGGTTTCCTGTCTTGTTTCTCTCTCTCTCTCTCTCTCTCTCACACACACACACACACACACACACACACACAGACATATATTACGAGATAGATATTCAATGGGACTTCCTCCCATGTGAGTATGCAAAGGCTTACTGCTGGAAACTGCATGTTTATAAGCAGTGAAATGTTTCACCACATTAAAAGGAAGAGATTGCACACATACGTATGTACTGAGTCTACCACTATATGGTAGACTCACACAAGGACTATTCACACAACTGACTGAATTCTGTGGGGTGTTGGTTTGGCTTGTCACTAGGATCCTGTTTTCTCCTCCACAGGCATTAGATCTTTCCAAATTAGCACTGCTTCTGTGGCTCAGAGTCCTTACATTTACACTAGTGGAAAAGTGTAGAAAGCACTGACTTTGGAACTATTATGATTTTTTACAAGCATCAGCTTTTTCAGGCCTGCTGCAAAGACTGTGACCATGTACACTAATTGCTCCTAAGCAGGACTGGGAAACATGCATTCGTCTAGATATTACAGTCCTGAGACACCCACAAGCCCTAGTCAAGACAGCCAAGGGCGAGAGGACCTGCTTGAAGAGTGGGATATGGCCCCAAAGTCAGAGGCTTCTGCATTTTTCCACTGGTGTAAATGTAAAGCCCATGAGCATATATATCCTTGCTCAAAAAGACTACGTAAAATGCAATGCCGTTTACATTTACACCAATGGAAAAATGCAAAATCTCTGACTTTGGGGGCAATACAATTTCTGCAAGCATCAGAGTTTCAGGGCTGCTGCAAATATTGTGACCATATATGTTAACTGCTCTTAGGTTGGACTGGGGAACATGTGTTTCTCCAGATATTGGGGTGAGACATCTCTAAGCCCTAGCCAAAACAGACCAGGTCAAGGGGACTTGCATGAGTAGGGGATTTGGCCCCCCAGATAAGATCTTTCTGCATTTTCCGTTGATGTAAGGACCATGAGCATATATCCCTGCAGATGCAAGGACCTTGAACATATATCCCTGCTCTAACATGCTATGCAAAATCCAATGCCTTGCATATGAGTTAGGCCTGCAGTTTCTTTGAATTACAGCTCCAACCAATATTACCACTGATCAGCAATTAAGGGAGCTGTAATCCAAAACATCTGACAGGTATTCCATTCAACTTTTAGTCTGGGACTGCTGTCTTTACAACCTAGAGAGCCATAAATATCAAGTTTTATTTGTAGAACTATCAGATTGTCTAACCAAACACTGGTTACCCTCACTGACAACAGCTCTTTAGGGCTCAGGTACAAATAATGACCAAAGTTATATGTTTCCTGGATCCTGACTTCTGACCCCATAGGTCTTCTTTACATTTTGGAGGCCAGGTCTTCTGGACTCCCATCAAATCTCACCACTGGCCAAGCCAGCTGAGGATGACAGGACCTGGAACATCAACATCTGGAGGGCTGCATGTTTCTCAGAGATGATCTTAGTCTTGTTCTGTATTTGAATTTCAAGGGGTTAGGATATGATATGATCGCCTTACAATTGGCTCCCACCCTTATGACTTTCCGGTGAGCCATACAGACTTTTCCATTGGCTTGATATGACTGCCTTTTGTCTTGCCATGACAGATAAGCTTTTAATACTCTGTGTAGTTTATTGCTACAGTTTATTGCTTTATTGTTATAAAGTTTATTTTGCCATTATATTTTCTCTGATTCTAATCTATTTGTGCTGATCTTGCAGCATAAGTCTCTATGGCTGCACAGCAAACCACCCCACCTTTCCCCAGTTCCAAAGTCTAGAAGAAGGCCAGGTGTTATTTATCCACTGTGTTGTCCATGGGCAACTGGTGATGTAGGGATAAACCAAACAAGCCCACAGAATCTTTCTAGCTCCGTACTTGGTGCTGCAGAGTAAATGGTGAGAATTTACTTCCACAGAGTTGAGGGATAGTGCAAGATGAGAGTAAAAAGAAGGGGGAAGCTCGTTGGCAGCCAGAGCATTTGGCTCCAAAGTCAGAATAATTCGGCTCCTTCGTATTTTCAGTTCCTATGCACAGCTGTGAAAGCTGGATAGTGCAGAAGGTTAATAGGAAGAAAATCAGCTCATTTGAAAATGTGGTACTGCAGAAAAGTTCTATGGATACCACAGACTGCTAAAAAGACAAATGAACGGGTCCTGAAGTCACTCTCACTAGAAGCCAAGATGACTAAACTGAGGCTATTGTACTTTGGACATAGTAATTTCTTAGAAAAGACGAGAATGCTGGGAAAATGGGAGGCAATAGGAAAAGAGAAAGACCACATTACAGGTGGATTGATTCAATCAAAGCTACCCTGGGATTGCAAGACCTGAGCAGGGGAGATGAAGACCAAGAATCTTGGAGATCTTTCATTTGCAGGGTCTCCATAAGCCAAAGCAGACTTGACAACAAACGCCCACCACCACCACTTAAGGACCCCCAAAAGTTGTAGCATAGTAAACTTTCATAGCAAGCTTAGGGGATCTAAGCTGGGAAAAGACTCTTGCAAGCACCCCATTGAGACTCCAAGAATCAATTTTTTTTCCACCTCCTCTTTTTAATAGAAGAGGCAACATTAAGTTATCTCAGGAAGAAAACGGAACCTCAAAAGCCCACTGGTGTGCATCAGGAGGCTGACAAGGGGTCTGACTCATATTTTTGGTTGAATATGATAGCTGGAAATCAGTGAAGCAAGGTGAGTTAAAGGACATCCACCCTTCCCCCATCTTCAGGGAGGAAGCCCATCAAAGTGGACAGGTTAAACAGTCAGCAATTTCATCTAAACGATGCTAAATCAGCTGCTTCTGCTCACAAAGGCGGACTTTTAAACACATACCATGCACAGGTTCACAAGAGGCCACATTCTGCAGTTCCATCTTTCACCGGCATAATCTCTAAAGCAAGACCCATTGTTTGCCGCTGAATTTTAAGCAGGTCTTTTAAGAACTGGATAGATCATCAGGGACTTGGTGATTTAGTCACAGAAACTGGCAGTGCAGGAAATGGCAGGCACTGTATTAAATCCACTCAAAACATGATCTTAAATAAGATCTCACTATTTTCTTGCTATGTGTATGCATCTTAGGAAGAAAAACATGCTTATTAATGCTTTCTGCAGACAGAATCTCTCTCACACTCTCACAAGTCATCCAAGATATTCTCTTCTACCACACATTAATGCACAATTGTGTGCATCGTCTCAAATGGTTTAGGGCTTTTTTAAAAAAAAAAAGCTCAGCAGACAGACAAAGACCAGATCACTCCAGGGTATCATATACCAAGCATCAGATGGCAAACTGGGTATTTACGATAGAAAAGCGGCAATCCATGACCCTAATTAAGATTGCTCTGGTGTTCTATTATATTCCCAAGAGGAGATAAAGCACTCTGGCCCTTACTTCTTTTTCAAACCGTAAGCAGATGTAAGTAGCTCTCTCCTCAAAAACCACAAGCACACTTTAAAAAGACACACTCGTAAAACAACCACCGTTCCTCCACGTTAACCCAGAGTGCCTCCAAAGGTCTATTTTAAGCATCTCGCTTTGCTAAGAAATAACTGTTACTCCAAAAAACTGGCATGCCGCACTGTGAACTTTTAGCGTGTCTTTTTTTTTTTTTATTTAAAAAATGACTTGTTATCATTACCTATACACGCCATCATAACTCAAAAGGGATTTGAGATTTTTGGAATTCATCGACGACTGTTCTGCACCCATAACTTTTGCACCAAAAACATCATAAAATAACATCTACAACTTCACTTAAGAGGGACAGCCAGAGAGGGAATCAACCTCCAATTCCGAACGTCAAAACAGCAGTGCTACTTTTATTTTCATTAACGTGGTTAGTCCCCCCCCCCCAAAGTTAGGCTTCTTTGTTTCCTTTTAAAAAAACAAACTCCTAATTTCTTCCTTTTGCTCATTCCCACCCTTAGCTGCAAACTCGCTTTAAAAGTTGGCGGATCGCAACGGCCAGAACTCTCTTCCCAAATCCCTTGATCTCCACCTGACTCATCCGAGCAGGCTCTTTCAGGCGAGGCTGGCTGTTTTGTATGGGGTGCGGGGCAGAGGACAACGACACACGCCACCGTCTCCCTCCTCTCTCCAAACCAGGGCCATGTTTGTAAACTGTTAATCATTCTGTTTTCTAAACTTCATCCCCCCTTCCCAAACAGACCAGGACAGCTGGGGAACCAGATCACTGGGGGGAGAGAAAGAGAGGGAAAAGGGGGGGGGTAAATGCTAAGGCACTCACCTCCCAGACCGCTTCTCCTCCTGTGCAGCTGCAGATCCCGGCAGATCCCTCCTCGATCCCCCCCGGCGCCCTCTTTTCCCCTCCCTGCAAAAGGTGGCTCACATGCTATGAGGTTAGCAGGGGGCTCCTGAGAGTCAGTAGTTCCCCAAACAGGGGGCGGAGCCAGCAGCCTGCCGTGCAAAGCAGCCAATCAAAAAAAAAGGATCCATTGTGACGACTGCTGAAGCCCCGCCAATCGCTGCGTCCTGTGCGGGGAGAAAAGGGCTTGTGAAACTCGAAACCGACCAATCCGAGGATAGGAAGGGACTCTTGGGTGGAGTTTTAGGACGAGACTGGAAGTCTCCAGAGGGAAGAAAAAGTCCTGGCAGATTTTTAAAGGGCCGGGAGCCTCTAAATTAGAATCAGTTTTAAATTGCGTTGCCCGCGTTTCCAGTGAAAACGCATCTCTAAGAGCCTATCCGCACTACACTGTTATAGCGCTATTGTTCCACTTTCAACATGCTGTGGAATTCTGGGGTTTGTAGTTTACCGAGGTCAAAGAGCTCCCTGGTTGAGAATTCTAAAGGCCCCTCCCTCAACTGCAAACCCCAGGATTCCATAGAAAGTTGAAAGTGGAATAATAGCGCTATAACAGTGTAGTGCACAAGGGCCCTAAGTAGGGGAATTGGGATTGCTAGACTGAAAGCCAGAGATGGCTCCCCTACCATCAACAGTTACCTAGAAAAGGGAATTGGATACAGTGTTGCTCCTTATCTGATTGTTTGACAGACAAGCCTACTGAAATTCCCTTTTCTATGTGTGCCTTATGGCGACCTCGCGTATTTCATAGAGTTTTCTTAGGCAAGGAGAACTCAGAGGTAGTTTTGCCAGTTCCTTCCTTTGCAATACGGCCCACAACGCCTGGTATTGGTTGGTGATCTCGCATCCAAGTACTAACCAGAGCTGACCCTGCTTAGCTTCTAAGATCAGAGGGGATCTCGTGCCTTTAGAGAGTTGTTAGTGTTGCTGCTGCTGCTGCTGTGAACCTTTACACAATCTTTGGTACAGGAGCCCTTTCTCCTTTTTTTCAAACTCAGACTTTTTCAAAGCCTGAAGAAAGAATAAATTCTAATAAGTGCACCCAGAAGGGCAAGACTTTGCTTACTGTCTCCTTCTTGATGAGTTAACTGAGTGCGGATTACTTTTGCACTGCGCAGATCAGTTTGCAGCAATTGAGGTAAGTTGTGGGAGCGGGGGGGGGCAAACTAGTTTCAGCACCCCTAAGGGTACTTCTTTGATTTAGCCATCTTACCTGTCTCTTTTGAGTTTTTGTAGGCTGAACAGGGAAGATCTGTGTTTCTCCAGCCCTGCTTCACCATCCTTTCAGTGCTGATGCTACTAAAAAAACTTCCAGCAAGACAGAGGATGAAAGAAAAAGGTTGTTGAGAAGACAAGAAAAAAATGTATAAAAGGAAGGGTTTTTTTCCTCCGACGCTTTGTTAATAGAGTTGTGCCTCTGTGTGTTTGTGCTTGATTATTTAGTACACTTCTGCCTGATAATTCCAGAGGGGGCTCAACTATATAGGACAGCGGCTCTGTGGACCCGTGGAAGGCTGTGATGTCCTCACAGAGTTCCTACCCCAATAGTCCTGATTAATCCTCTGTTGTCTCACTTTTTAGCTGCTTTTAAACTATCTCAGTTTCTTTCTTTTCCTTCTCCCCCTTTCCTCCTCTGTCCTTAACTTAGATCATTTCCGCACTAGACTGTTATAGCACTATTATTCAACTTTCAACATCCTATGGAATGCTGGGGCCAGGCGGCCCCTCCCTAAACTGCAAACCCCAGGATTCCATAGGAGGTTGAAAGTGGAATGACAGCGCTGTAACAGTCTAGTGCGGAAATGGCCTTACTTCAATTGCTGCAAACTGAGTTCAAAGTGCAAATAGAGTTAGCACACAATTAACTCATGGGAGGGAGGAGAGGAGGCAGAATCTGTGTTTCCCAGTAGGGTCAGACAAAAGCAAACCGCTGTAGCCTCCCCTAGTTTGTGTGTTCTTCCTCATTACTTACCTTTGCCATCTTGACCACATTCTGAAGTTGCTTGGCCACATGGATCCCAGTTTTCATCTGTGAAAGTTGAAGAATACGTATACCTCCTGCTTCTTTCTCTGTGGCTGCAGACCTTTCAGCACTCACCTACTGAATCTAAAAAGTCAAAATAATTTATATACACAACTACACAAACATCCTTTCCGCATTACACTGTTATAGTGCTATTATTCCACTTTCAACATCCTGTGGAATTCTGTGGTTTGTAGTTTGCTGAGCCCCAAGAGCTCTCTGGCCCAGAATTCTAAATGCCACCCCCACTAAACTGCAAACCTCAGGATTCCATAGTACAGAGCTTTCCAAGCTTTTCATGTGGGTGACACACTTTTTAGACATGCATCATTTGCGACACAGTAATTCAGTTCTACTACCAACCAGAGACTAAACTCACCCCTTATAAGAGATACAGACACATACATCAATAGTAATAACAAAATACATGGGGACACAACATATCTCATGAAAACCTTTCATATACTTTTAAAAATAGATGATTTATAAATAATAACATATATTTCCAAGATTGTAGGCTACACACCTACACACTTCAGGCGACACACTAACATGTCATGGCACACCGTTTGGAAAGCTCCGCCACAGGATGTTGAAAGTGGTATAAAAGCGCTGTAACAGTGTAGTGCGGAAAGGCTCAAGGTCTTCCGAGGTTACTCCAGGGAAAACGTGAAACAATATTAAGTGCGTATACTAAAACTGAAAAGAGGAATAAGAACGGGAGTGATGAAGCCACGGTGTCTCCATTCCCTGTTCCAATACTTTCTTTTCAGCAATCACCAGATTTCTAAGTTAAAACAAAAGTTGCTTCTCTCTTCTAGCTCGTTCTCATCCAGCTGCTCTAGACTATGAAAGACTGATCAAGGCATATAAGTGTAGCCATTGTTAAAGCTGAGGTCAGTTTAAATTGCCGCCACTTGGGCAAAGCCCTTGTCACAGCAGACACGCACTAACCCAGCCTGCTATCTACTTTCTTTTCGTCATTTGACTGGTGGTCTGTGTTTCAAGAGGGAATTTTGTAGGTGTAAAGCTTTCAGACAGAGACCTGCCTTGGAAAGAGCTTTCTCCTCCATGCTTCCTAATTTATTTCCTTTCAGTAGATGCTCTGTTGGCTTTGGCATCACTGGCTCCGTTTTGTGCTGTTAAACGGCAGCACAACACAAGGCCTTTTCAGATTTCATTTAAGGAAGAGCTGTTTTTTCTGTGTCAGCGGCAGAATGGCAACTCGGCAGTGCTCTTAGCACAAAATATTGCCCGACAGCAATTTAGGAGAAATAGAGATGAGATATTTTGCCCCTAAATATCCATTTGCGAGTGCTGCTGCCTGGGCCCTCATCTCAAGAGACTAATTCTCAAGAAAGCAATCTCATCCATTTGGAAAACAAAAAAAACAAAAAAACAGCTTTCCATTTGGGGCCAGCCATTTTTCCCACAAAGTGATGCAAAATATCAAATATCACACTGAGCAGCAAGCAGAAATACCCGATGTTGGGCTAATGCATACTTGGAACACTTTGGAGGCAGCTTTGAATCTTTGGCTTGCTTTGATACCCTCAGCTGGCCTGACTTTCTCCTAAGATATGGGGTGAGAATGTGTTCAGGACAGACCACGTCAGACTGCAGTCAAGGGTTCACCTGATTAAATGGACTGCTTTGTTTGATTCATTAACTGAGTGATTGATTTAATATCCTGCCTTTTTCCTTTTACAAGACCCAAGGCAGCCATCTTCCTCTATATGAAGACAAATGGAAGAAAACAGTCCCTGTGCTACCAAAATGTGAGTGACAGAGATCCACCCATGATGCCAGTGCCTCCATGAAACAGTGGGAAATATTATCAAAGGGGGGTCTACGAGAGGAGGCTAACCTAGCAGGATCTTTTACACCTGTGTATACCACTAGTAATGCGGGAGCTGCCAAGTGGGGAATCGAACCCTGGTCCCAGGGTCATTGTGCAACACTCAAACCACTATGCCATGTTGGTTGTCCACATTCTATGAACATGGAATCATAGGCCATTTCTGCACTAGCCTGTTATAGTGCTATGAGTCCACTTTCAACATCCTATGGAATCCTGGGGTTTGCAGTTTCGGGAGGGGCCGTTTGGCCCCTCCCGAAACTGCAAACCCCAGGATTCCATAGGACGTTGAAAGTGGAATCATAGCGCTATAACAGTCTAGTACGGAAATGGCCATAGACTCATAGACCCATAGAATAATAGAGTTGGAAGAGATCACAGGGCCATCCAGTCCAACCCCCTGCCATGCAGGAACCCACATCAAAGCACTCCCAACAGATGGCTAACCTGCCTCTGCTCAAAAACCTCCAAAGAAGGAGACTCCACCACACTCCGAGGCAGCAGATTCCACTGCTGGACAGCTCTGACCGTCAGGAAGTTCTTCCTGAGGTTCAGGTGGAATCTCTTTTCCTATAGTTTGAATCCATTACTCCGTGTCCTAGTCTCTGGAGCAGCGAAATACAAGCCCGTTCCCTCTTTGAGATGATATCCTTTCAAATATTTAAATATAGCTATCATGTCCTCTCTTAACCTTCTCTTCTGCAGACTAAACAGAGATCAGGATTGATTCCCTGCTAGGCCATGGAAAACCATGGGGTGACTTTGAGTTGCTCACACACACTCAGCGCCAGAAAACCCCACAATAGGTTCACCTTAGGATCACCGTAAGTCAAAAACAACTTCACACATTCTACATACACAAGTTAAATGGGCTAGCAGTAACATCTTATCTCAACAATGGCAATGAGACATTGCCTTCGATGCACTGAAGGAAAGCAGGCTTATTTTTAGGGGAACAGACAGCTCTGTCCCCTAATGCTTTACCATGATCCTTCCACATCCCATGCTTTTTCTGCCTACTGTCAGGCTGGCCCTGTCAGAAAGTATGAGCCCCAAGACCTGCTGAGGCTCTTTCATCCTGTATGAAAATAGCATTTTGATACCACTTTAATTGCTGTGTCTGTATCTTATGGAATCCTTGAGCTGGTAGTTTGAAGAGGCACTAGAGAGTTTTGTTTTTGTTTTTATTTTTGCAAAGAACTTTAAACACATAATGAAACTACAAATGCCAGGATTCCATAGGATAGAACTATGGCAATTAAAGTGGAAACCAACCCCTATAATTGTGGCTTGTGAAAGGCCCTAAATGCCAGTTCGTCAACTGTGTAAGCAACAATGAATCTGTCAAACTGATCTCCAGGATAGGTAACTTCAGGATAGGAAGGGAAAACAAATTCAAAGGCCGTTTCTGCCCCACACTGTTATAGTGCTATTATTCCACTTTCCACATATTGTGGAATTCTGGGGTTTGTAGTTTCCTGAGGCCCAAGAGCTCTCTGGCTGAGAATTCTAAAGGCCCCTCCCTAAACTGCAAACCCCAGGATTCCATAGGATGCTGAAAGTGGAATAATAGCACTATGAGAGTGTAGTGTGGAAATGGCCAAAGACTCCAGAGAAAAACAAAACAAAACAAGAAAGTGGGGTTTCTGGGTGTCTAATAGGCTGTTTCTTTGTCCCCCCCCCATTCCTTGGAAATATTTAACAAGTACTCCTGCCCCCCTACACCAGAATAACCTATTTCCCATCCTCCACATGACCAATGGCCGGTAGGAGTTGCAACCAAGTGAGGAGGATCCTTGTGGATCTGTTATGGTAGCCGGCACGTAACGCTGACATCTGCATCATTGTGAATCAGCTATCAGAACAAAAGTGGTGAGGAAACTTGTCCCCTTGTGGCTGCTCTCCGTGACACCAGGACGAGGGGATCCTCCTTGCTTGCCCTCTCTACCACATGTAATGCAGGAGAACTGAGAGAGGATCATCAAAGGCTATAGTTTCCATGATCCTTTCTTGGCTTCCTCCCTGCCCTCCTGATGTCCCACAGGGGCAGACAGCCAGGGATGGTGCCAGAATGGTATTCTCGACTAAAATGGACCCATTGAATTCATAGGTGTTAGGCAAGTGTTGGTTCACCATTCAGCAATTAATCCAGTGGGTTTACTCTAATTAGGATGAACTAATAGGATTCAGGGAATACCTTCTCAGTGGAAGGATGGGGATATGAATAAAGAAATGGTTAAACCCAAGTAAAAATAACATCTGGAAAGCTGAGAAAAAAAAAATCCCTAGAGGTATAGCAACCTTAGGAACAAAAGCAGTAAACAATAGCTCTTCCACTGGGTTTCCTTTGTCCTCTCCTCTTTTACATTTTCTCTCCTATATTTTAATTTCATATTTTTTCTACAGTGGTACCTCAAGCAAGGCTAAAGTCTTAAACCACGCTTCTCCCTTCTAATGTTGTGTATGGCCATTTCCGCACTAGACTGTTATAGCGCTATTATTTCCACTTTCAACATCCTATGGAATCCTAGGGTTTGCAGTTTAGGGAGGGGCCAGCCTATTCCATTTTCAACATCCTGGGGAATTCTAGGGCCCTTTTCGCATGGCATTTGCCATGCGAAAGGGCGCCTGGGGCGTCACACGATTGTGAGGAGCGATCTGCACGACAATCGTGCAATGCTCCAGGGTAGGGCCGGCGCTGCTTGCACACTTTTTCATTTTCCACTTTCAGCTGAAAATGGTGCGCGGTCACGCATTGCTCCAGGGCCCCGCACGCACTGCGGAAGGAAGAGGTGGGCCCCTCGTGCTGCCTGCTTGGGAGCAGGCAGCTTGTGCGGAGCTGAAGCGGTGGGGACGCGAGAGCCTCTCTCTGGAGGCTGCTTGCACGATCCCCGCACCCCGGCGCCGAAAAAAGGTAAACTGCGGAAAGGGCCTGGGTTTGTAGTTTACTGGGGCAAAAGAGCTCCCTGGCTGCGAATTCTCAATGCCCCTCCCTAAACCGCAAACCCCAGGATTCCGTAGGAGGTTGAAAGTGGAATAATAGCACTATAACAGTGTAGTGTGGAAATGGCTGTAGTTTGCCAAGGGAAGGCAGGGTTTCACCATCCATTTGCAGCAGTATGTCTGCAGTAAACAAAGTTGTAAATAAAGTTTGAGCTGGGAAAGGATGGGTTCTGCTCTAGACAGTCTTACCGTTGCCACGTGTGTGTGCCTGCCTAGAATTGCCAAGGTAAAAGGCGGTTCCCATCAGAGTGCCTTACGGAGCATGTGGGAACAGCAAAACAGAGAGAGAAGGGGAAAGTAGATAAGCCTGCCTTAACAACTGCCCCCAGCATGTTTAAGAAACCAACAAGACAAACATAGATCTGTAGATCTGGCCACCAAAATGAAAAGTAGAGGCTGGTTGGGAATCCGTGGATTCATTTTGCAAAAAGCCTTCAGGTCTATATGAAGCTCAAAAAGGTTTTGTTTACTTACGTCATTACTTAAACCAATTGTCGCATTTCGTATATGCATAGTGGTTAGTTCTGGATAAAATTTTTGCCAAAACATGTCAAACTGCTATTGCTTTTGATGGTGTAGTTACCTATCCCCATTATTTTCATGTTTTTCTTGCCTCTGGGACCAAATTTTCCTGTGAAAGAATTAATCCCCACAAGTACACCTACTTCACTGAAATAAATCTGTACTGACTGACTGATTGATTCGTTGCATTTCCATCCCTTTCCTTCAGTGAATATAAGGCAGCTTTTACAGTACTCCTTTCCACTTCACTCTCAACAACAGCCCTATGAGGTAGGATAGGTTGATGGAAAAAGTCATTGGAGATTTGAACCTGAACCTCTCCTCCTCTGGCCTTCAGTCACTTCTTAAGGGGGGAAGCCTTATCATTTATCCAAAAAGTGTTTTGGTGTTGGCGTTCTTTCATGTTCATTAAACAAACATGTTGATTTCAGCAAAGATGCAACTAAGTGCCAAAGTGCCACATTTAAATGGTGTTACTTCCCTCCCCCTCCATGCAAACGGCTGCAAACAGTGTTGCGACTAAATATATAGTGGCAGGAGTACCACTTCCACATGCAAATGACGGCAGGGAACAACAGATGGCATTGTGAGCCAAGAGGGAAAGCTGCATCTGCTCTCTACAAGAAATGCTAATGGAGAACTAATTAGGCATTCAAGAGGAGTCATTCCCTGGGCCT
Organism: Cyclura pinguis; assembly: GCA_030412105.1. Lineage (NCBI taxonomy): Eukaryota > Metazoa > Chordata > Lepidosauria > Squamata > Iguanidae > Cyclura > Cyclura pinguis. Next base: position 7,771,745 of record CM059608.1, read on the forward strand.
TTGGGACAATGGCCATGTTTATGAGAACCCTGGAAGAAAGGGAAAATAAAATAAGATTAAAAAAAACCCCACTAGCTCCAAGGAGGATGTTGGAAAGAATCAATGATCATCACTGAATTCTGGTCAAATGAAGCCAAAAGCTTGAGACTAACACTCGCATCACTTTGAAAGCTGTCCAGTCTTCCCACAACACAAAGGAGGTGTCTTTTATTCTGGAGGGAAGGGGAGCGAGGGGGTGTCCCCAGTTGTTGATGTCGGCTTCCATCAAGTTGTTTCCAATCTTAATGTGAACCTGTCAGGGCTTTCTTGGAAAGGTTTGTTCAGAGGGGTTTGCGATTACCTTCTTCTGAGGCTGAGAGAGTGTGACTTGCCCAAGGTCACCCGCTGGATTTCCGTGGCCAGGCAGGGATTCGAACCCTGGTCTCCTGGAGTCCTAGTCCAATTCTTACTATATCGGGTGTACTTAGGAAATGTCAGACTCTGGAATTATTGATCTGACATTACAAGCCCTCGACTACACCTCTCTTCAAATGGATGTGACGCCATACTAGCAGCAGAAATTATTAAAGACTTGGAACAATTCCTGAAGAAAGCCAAGGCGGAAAGTGCAAAGGCGGGTTTGCAGCTGAACACTGGGAAAACAAAAATAATGTTCACAGATGATTTATATAATCTTACCGTAGGTGATGAAGACATTGAAATAGTTCAAGATTTTCCATACTGTGGCTCAGTCATTAATCATTACAAACACCCTTCCTTTCCACTCCCAAACAGGTTAACTGGACCTCACTCTCACTCCACCCCCAAAGCAGCTCCTCCAAAGGGGCAACATCCCTTTGGTGTCGTCTCTTCAGTGGTGACTCTGCCCGTGGCAAGCTGGTTGTATTCCCTTTGAGGCAGGAGAGCAGGTGAAGGCTATGGTACTGGCTCGCCACTGGCTCAGTGCCTGGGGACCCCTCCTGCAAATATACAGACGGTCATTTGCAGGTAGGCAGGCAGCAGTTCTCAAAGAAGACAGACCACAGCAACCTGGTGGTCAGAGCAGCTACAGAGGAGAGGAAGGGGTGAAGTCTGGTCCTTGGTAGGCTTGGGGTGGGAGAAGCAAACCACCGCAGTCTCTCCTGGCTTGTCTTCCTCATTGGTAACTGTTGTCATCTTGACCACACTCTGGTGTTTCTTGGCCACACACATCTCACTTTTCATCTCTGAAAGGTTAGAGGGTATGCCTATATACTTTGAATTTATATTTCTACATGGCCAGGGTGGCTCAATCCTGTACACTCTTGCTGTAGGTGAAAGATTACAGCCTGGCTGTGCTGCTTACCACCTTTATTTTGAAGTTAGTGGAGCAATACACAGGTAGAAGGCAAAATAGCACCCACGGTTCAGTGGTCCGGAGCTCGTATGGTTTTATCTACACATAAAGAGGTATTCTAAAAATATCAACTCCGAGCAGAATTCCTCCACTTCCTCCTCCTCAGGGGTTTAGCTACTGGGAGGGGCAAAACAAAGGCACTGCCCCTCCAAATAAGGTGTCTCCTCTCTCAATGACATTTTCCTTCACTCCCCAAATTTCTAGCATCACAGTCGCTCGAAACTTCACTCGAGCATTCAGAAGTATACTTTAGGCAACCAAAGAAAAGGGGCAGGCAAGGTGACCCGGGGAAAGCAAACACAGCAAATAATAATAGTTTAAAAAATTCTAGGTGTGGATTATTTTCAATATCTCACTGACTTGCAATGTTAGAAATTTGGGAACCGAAAAAAAAAATTCGTTCGGCAGGCAGTATTCTTATTGGGGAATCAATGTCCACATTCTGCCTCCATCCCGTAGACGCATTCCCTGCTCCTCTTCCTTGAGGCCAATTATATTAATGTGTGTACGTGACCTTCTATGCCATGACAATATCCTGTGTCTTTTTCTCCTTCTCTTTTGTCCCTTTCTGGCTCCTTTTTTTCTTTTCTTTTCTTGAATGTTTATTTAAACATGCAATTAAAAAAATCCCCAGTACAAGTAGGAACTACAGGTGGTTCCAGTTTTCTCATCTGATTGTGATTAATCCATTGAGTTTTGCAGACTGAAGAGCTATTCAGACATTCATTTTTGTTCACGTGTAGAGGGAAGGTGCTAAGAGAACCAGGGAAATGTGGCTTTACCTCTTTCACTCTTCCACTTGAAACATTCCCATGTTGACAGGGAAGATCTGGAAAGGAGGTGTAACCTTGGCCATTTCCACCCTGCACTGTTATAGTGCTAATATTCCACTTTCAACATCCTGTGGAATTCTGGGGTTTGCAGTTTGGGGGTGGGGATTAGAATTCTCAGCCAGAGAGCTCTTTGGCCTCAGGAAACTACAAACCCCAGAATTCCACAGGAGGTTGAAAGTGGAATAAGAGCACTATAACAGTATAGGGTGGAAATGGCCCTTGTTTGGTCGGACATGGTGACAGAGCTCCATGTGATTAGATACCGTATATACTCATGTATAAGTTGAGGGCAGGTTCTGGGACCAAAATTATGGATTTTGACATGACCCATGGATGAGTTGAGGGTCATTCCACAGAGAGGGGAGAGTACCAGTGCTGCCATTTTCCTGCTAAGGCATTCAGAAAGGCCTTTTACCACTCTACTCAGAGAAGAGGATGGTTCTCTTTTTGATTAAAGTTAATTCATGGGGTTGCCCTAAGTTGGCAGGTGACTTGAAGACACGTGCACATATGCATGATCATCTAAGGCACAGTTAACTTTAAAAATGGGTACAGGGGAGAAAGTTCTCTTGCACCTTGCTTCTTTGGCATCTGGCCCCAAATGCAAAGAACAAGCCAAGCTTCACTGTTAGCAAGTCTTGGATGGATTTGTGACAGCGTGATGTGGCAGCTAAACAAGCCAATGTGATTCTGGGCAGCATCGGTGGGAGTTGAGGGAAGTGATAGTACCACCTTATTCTGCTTTGGTCAGGCTCCACCTGGAATACTGTGCCCAGTTCTGGGCACCACAGCTCAGGAAGGCTATTGACAAGCTGGATTGTGTCCAGAGGAGGGCCACCAAAATGGAAGAAGGCCTGGAAACCAGGGAGCTGGGTATGTTTAGCCTAGAGGAGAGAGAGAGAAGAAGAGAGGAGAAGAGGCAATACGTGAAGGGATGTCGTATGGAAGATGGAGCAAGCCTGCTGCCCTAGAGGCTAGGACGTGGCCCTTATGGTCTCTTCTAGCTCCATGATTCTATGACTGTACTTCAGCAAATGATGGCTTTCGGGAGTTACCCTCAGATTGGCCATTTCTGCACTGGACTGTTATAGTGCTATTATTTCACTTTCAACATCCTATGGAATCCTGAGGCCACTCCCTAAACTGCAAACCCCAGGATTCCATAGGATGTTGAAAATGAAATCATAGCACTATGACAGTCCAGTGCAGAAATGGCCATTGAAAGAAATCCTTTGTGCTGGAGGGAGCCCTCTAGACAAGAAGGAGGAAAGAATTTGAGGGTTGTTTCCTATCAGACTTAGTTTGGGGAACATGTAAGGGACAGGATTCCATTTTCTTTGCAAACCATACAGGATATACAGAAAAAATTTTGCCCCCCTGAACCATGGCTAGAATCCTAAAACACACTTTAAAGGAAGGCAACACAAACCAATGAAAATAAATGTGCCAAAGATCAAGGTGTAAGATTGTGGGTTTCAGCTCTAAAGAAAATTGGATAAAAAGAATCAAGTTATGAAAGAACACGTTCATACACAGAGGCACACACAGAAGCAGAAAGAAAGGTGGTGGGCAGGCCCCAGGGGTCGGGGTTGGAAGAAAAGATATTTATAAAATGAAGCTTTCACCAGTGTTGAAAGTACAACATCCCGCTCAGAGATGCTCCTACCTTGCAGAGCAACCCCATAGGAATCTATTTATTGATCTAAGTCTGAGTTCATTGGGGCTTATTCCTTCATAACCAGTTTCAGGATTGAAGTTTTGAACATCTTTAGGCAAAATATATATAAGCCCCAATTGAAACCATTTTGCTTTTTTTATTGTAGTCAATTGCCCATTAAACCTTTGTATTAGAACACGTTAAAACATACCTTTTTGTAAAATGTGCATAGTAGTACATCTAAAATAGAATCAGTCTTTGTTAAATGTAAACATAATTACACAGCCATAGACGATCTTGTTAAACCAGATAAGCACCAAAGTTTAGCTGCTTTCAGAGCGACTGGCTTGTTAGAACCCAGAGAAAAATGATCATGAGAGACTCAGGAGAACAGCCTGGGAAAATTTGCATAATAGGGTATTTTAGGTCTTTCCTGGTCCCTTAAAACAACAGCAGCGAAAGAGTACATGTGAGAAAGGCTCTACTTTGAGTTTTGGACAGAGGCAGCATCTATTTTTCAATGGGATTTTATCATATCGGCAATCAAATAATTCAGTGGAGTAATATTAAATCTTTCTGGAAAAGGAAAAGCTTTGCTGTATTTTGGAATAGCCATCGTAAACTGGGGAGGAAAATAGTCTTCAAAACAAAATGGGCAAGGCAAGGTTTGAGATGGGAGGCATAGCTGTGACAGCAGATTGACATACTACACCCATGGTTACATCTTCTGATGCTAACCCCCCTTCCATGTACCCCTGCAACAGAAGAATTTCCAAGGCTCTGGAGAGCAAGGTGATGAGTGATGATGCCTCCAGCCCTCTCCTGATAGCAAAGTACACAATGATAGGCAGTGCCTGGGACTGTTGCATCTAGCTGTCACGCTGCAAGAGAGGGCTGGAGACATCATCATCCACCACCCCGCTCCCCGGTGCTTTGGAAATTCCTCTTTGAGGGACTGTATGATTTAAAATGTAGGTTTTGGGGGCTACTTTCAGTCATTGTGATGGTGCAATGACCATAAAAATGACTTGGTGAAACTACGATGTTGTAAGTCAGGCTGATGACACTGTGATTACGAAACAGGATGTTTTGACTGGGCCAGTTGCAATTGGCAAATAAAAAGTCTTTTTCGCCCTGCATGGTGGACATTTGCACATTATCTGAAAAGAGGAAAAGAAATACTCCACTACCCTCCATAACAACAAAATGGACACAGTTTTTCATTAAAAGTGCATTAAAGGCTATACTTTCCCATATGAATCTGCCCAGGTTCTCAGATCTTTACAGGAGGTGATTTGCCGAAGGCTAGAGAAAGTTTTAAGGCAAGAGAAACAAAGACAACACAAGGAGGGAAGGTTTAAAGTTTTATTAAACCACAAGCAAGGTACAAGGATACAAGAAATTTCTAGAACCAAAATTATGGTATGTTCTGTTTTCGCTTAGTCTCAAAGGAACACTGAATGCCTTCTCGGTGGCTAGTTCCTGGTGGTTACTCCAAGGCTGTGGGATACCCTTTTAGGAAGTTCAATGAACTTTTAGCAATTTACTGGCTGCAGAGGATGGGGCTTTCACTGGATGAATGACGTTATTATTGTTGTTGAGCTTCTAAATTGTCTTTAATTGAGTTATGTTAAAACTTTCTGCGTTTTTCATTTTTAAATTTTATTTTTTTTAAAAAAATCTATCAGTATTTTATTCTTATGAGCCTCCCTGAAACCCCCAGTTATGAGAAAAATGTGAATATAAACAAACACTTAACCTACTTTCCCTAATGTATGAACAGGCTATTGTTGTCCTTCCATCGGCAGACAAAGACATTTTTATTGTGTAAGGCCTTTGGCATGTAAGCTGATCTGCTGTTGGCAGGGTCCCATACCCTCCAACACTGCACGGATGAAAAACAGGTCACATGAGGCCAAGCTACATCAGAGTTGGTCAAGATGGCAAAAGTTATTAATGAGGAAGAACACAGAAGCTAGGAAAGATTGCAGAAGTTTCCTTTTGCTCAAGCCAACTGGGAAGGGAAAGATTCTGTCATCTCCTCTCTTCCCTCCCATGAGTTAATCGAATGCTAACCATTTTTGCACCTTAGGCCATTTCTGCACCAGACTGTTATGGTACTATTATTCCACTTTCAACATCCTATGGAATCCTGGGGTTTGCCGTTTAGGGAATGGCAGTTAGAATTCTCGGCCAAAGAGCTCTTTGGCCTCAGGAAACTACAAACTCCCGAATTCCACAGGAGATTGAAAGTGGAATCATAACACTATAACAGGGTAGTGCAGAGAGAGAGACTGGGGCATCTTAAAAACAGCCGAAAGAGTGGGATGGCAGAGGACCAAGTGAGTCTGTCCCTGCCAAATTGAGACTGTTGGAGGGCATGCGATCCCCAGGTGGCTGACTGTTAACTATTGTTGACAATTGCCTGTCGTTAGGGCCTTTCCGCACTATGCTGTTATAGTGCTATTATTCCACTTTCCACATCCTATGGAATCCTGGGGTTTGCAGTTTAAGGAATGGCAGTTAGAATTCTCGGCCAAAGAGCTCTTTGGCCTCAGTAAACTACAAACTGCAGAATTCCATAGGAAGTTGAAAGTGGAATAACGGCACTATAACATTGTAGAGTGGAATGTGTTTTTATCTTTTTAATGTTATATTTCCAATCAAGGTTTTGTTCTTAATCTGGACTTTAATATTGTGTACCACTCTGAGCACCTTTTTTTTGGTGGAAAGGCAGGTATGGATTTTTAAAATAAGGGCCGTATTTCTGCTCCGTAGAAGCTCTGAAGTGAGAAACTCGGGCAAATCCTGCTTGGAACAAAAATAGGATAGGTAAGAAAAAAACAAAACCGTTCCCTTTTTTTCCATTCCCTACTTGCTGGGCCTGAAGACAAAGACCTGCTAAGCTCTGGCCTATATTCTGTAGAAGTTATGGCGGATGCAACTCCCCTGCTCCCTTGTCTTCAATTCCCCCCCCCCACATCATTTGTTCATAAGTGGGTTTCTGGAGATGTTGCTGTATTATGACGGGCGTGTAGGTGTCGCTGCAGCTCTGTGTTTGTGGACCAGCGAGAAGAACCTGCTGTTCCTATGGTAACAAAAGTCTCCTAGGGAAGGCTGAAGGCTGCTTTATTTTGGCTGAGGACCCTTTCTCTCCCCTCCACTCATTCTCTTTTTTTTTTTTCATGAGCCAATTAAGGCATCTGCTTTCCAGAATGAGACCTGTTGATGATGTGCAGCTGTCAGACAGACAGCAAATGGGCCAGACGTGGGCACTTGCGCTGTGTGACAGGAGACCTCAAAGAAAGGCAAAGTGGTGGAGAGCGATGCTCCGAACACAGCAGCAGACAACCCCGTTTGTGTGACAAATTGTCCTTCTGATATTTCGGAGTTGCTCAGGCCAAGATAACAATAGCGTCTGGATAAAGCGGTGTGAGACATGACACTTCCAATTGGGCTTGCGCCGAACTCACTAGCCAGAGAGCTAAGGCAGAGCTATTTCACTCTCTCCCAAATCTCTCTGCCGTGGTAGGAGGCCCATGCATCATCTATCTCTCCCCCGGGAGCACCATAACAATGAAAAGAGGTGGTCCTGGACCACCGTCCAAATAGAGAAATCTCAGTCAATTCTTTTTATAGGTGTTTTAATCTGTTCACTGATTAATTAATGGATTATTTTTTTTCCTTTGCCTGTAAACATTTCAAGGAAGAGGGAGTCACGTTGGCAGTGGGGAAGGGCATTAAGAAGTGCCTGCTGCCATCTTGGAAGTTATTCAGTGGAAAATACTCCTCCGAAAGTAGAATGGGAAGGGCACCTTGGTATATATATGTATCCTCCAACTGTCCTGTATAACAATGCCAAATTAATGCTTTATTGTCCCACTTTTTCAGCTGCTTTTAAATGCACCATTTTCTCCCTTGTCCTCCCTCTTCCCTCCTTTGTCCTCAGTTCACTGCAGTTGCTGCAAACTGAGCTCAAAGTGCAGAAGTTTGCGCTCAGCACAGCAAGAGGGAGAGGAGAGGAAGGAGTGGAGTCTTGTCCTTCCAAGATGGGTATATGGGCACATTTCTCCTCATTCATAACTTTTGCCATCTTGGCCACACTCTGATGTTGCTTGGCTATACATACCCTGGGCCTTTTCTGCATTACATCGTTATAGTGCTATTATTCTCGTTTCAACATCCTACAGAATCCTGGGGTTTGCAGTTTAGGG